>OX459207.1:19150221-21715500 GCA_949775195.1 Diarsia dahlii
AACATGGGTTCGGTTTTTAGTCAGTAGAAGTCTGACACTCCCCTTTGCTCTGCCCAAGAGCGGGGGGGGGGGTCATTCGATGATTTTCCACCCACCAAAAAAAAAAAAAGGCTTTTGTTTTTTCCATTAATTGAAAGGAGGCTCATTAATTAGGGCCTAATTAAACACACAGCAGTCACATTAACAGTGGTTCATATTTACCTAATACATACATACCTAAATAATTATGATTTTAAATAACCAACTAAAACTATCGTAGGTAAGTAATTCTTGACTCTCAATAGGGGATCGGACTGGGTCAAAATAATATGATTCTGCTTAGTCCGTAAGTTAGATTATCGAAAAATATTGAATACGTGTTTTTTGTTTTATCAAATCAATAAAAAATGACGAAGATAAAACGCGTCAAAGATCTTGGAGTGGGGCTTGAGACGTCACTTGTGTCGTCAAAATGTACTATCATATGACGTCACACGAGTTTTCGAAGCACTGTATCGTCTTCATTTTAAGTTTACGTGAAAAAAGAAAAAATACGTGTCCAATAATTTTTGGAAATCTATCTGACGGACTAATTTTTTTTTTTTGTCCGATCCCCTATTATTTATTGCGTACTATAATTTATACAGTTGGTTGAAAAAAAAAAGTTGGTCTCACATATGGACCCTAGTTATTCTTTATTATGGAATACCTACTCTTTATGTTTGTTCTACATATTTCCTAATCGTTTTTCCATGTTCACATTTTCTCCTATAATATTATAGGTCCGTTAACAAAAATTTAGAGTTACATATTAAAACTAGTCAGACCCAGAAAAACTACCTAGGTCTTAGCTACCAATAATTATTTGTTCAATTATTTGTTCAAGTTTCAATCGCTCAGTGAACGGATTAAAATATTTTTTGGACTATAGACAGTTTATAACCGGAATTAACACATTGGATACTATTTATCCGTAAGTCTGTAATTGTCCTACGACACAAGCTGTTCAAACTTTGTTATTATCAGCACAAAGGACACGAATTTCCAATCGCTTTTCGAAAGCAACTAGTGAAATTGACACTCAAATCTAGTTCCAAACCGCCACAAAGCGAATTGAAATTGGTTTCGTAGTGGAGCAATATCAATATAGATAGAGATTGATCTGCCACCTCTATTCGCCGCTATCGCTCTACCCTGCACTAGGAGCCGAGCTGAAATATATAAAAATGGTCCACCGAACTACCCCCCGTCAGCGATAAAAAAAATGGTTTTCTATTTTGAAATACAACCTGCACGGTGCCATGTTCTCAATTATCTCTGAAATCATTCTACTTATTTTTTAGATATTTTTTGGACATAGCGGACTTGATTTTTTAATTTTGCTTCTTAACAAAGTGTGCTGCTTCTCATTTCTTCTATTACTCGACAAAAATGACTTCAAATCATATAAAACGTCTGTCAGATGTTTAGAAAAGATAAACTGTCTTCATCAAAATAGGTATATGTATGACCTTTAATATTTAACTTTGCAGTTCAGACACGTTTATGAAATGAACAATTACAAATATCTATATCAAACATACCTATAATTTCTATAATAATAGAACGTCGACCAACGTTTATAACCATTTACAAAGCCGCCAATATGCGTTGGCGTTTTCTCATAGTAAATCATCCGTAAAGTTCAAGTGAACATTTAATAAAAAATATAAGACATATTGTTGATGATTAATTTATCACTTTCTACGTCCTACTCAAGTTCTTTATGTAATTGGACAGATAAGTAATACGTTACGGCACCTAGACCCACCTACTCGGAATGGGCTTTGAGAAAAACATTCAACCACTTTTCTGTATTACTTTACCTACTTGCTTTTCTATGTGTGTGCTTGTGCTAAGGTCGAAATTTGTCCCACAGGAACGTACATAGTTGATTGTATATTTATATATTGTTCCAATTGCTGGTTTACAATAGACCTTTATATAAAATGGAATAGACCATTCCATTCTATTAAATTCTATTCCATTTCCATTGGAGTCGCCTGTAATGGCCACACACACAATGGCGGGCCTAGAACGGATTGGACGGATAAATGTCTTCGAATTTTTGGTTCTAAAAAGTGCAAGGTAACCCAAACTCAAGCTTAAAGTATTTATTTAAATCAGACCATGACAGGCACTTTTAATGTCAGAAAAAGTAAGAAAGCGAAGCTACATTCACAGTTACAGCCATTGAGGTACTACGTACTAGAGAAGCTATTTCAAACAAAAAATGTGCGCGCACTTGATGACAGCGGGGCAGGCGGTGTCATGTTCTCATAGATTACTATCAATACGTGCAGATGCGACATAATGTTATTATTCTGCCTACTTGATATTGTACGTATGTACTTAGAAAATAAATAAAAATTTACTTAAACTGTAACAATAATTTTTATTTTATCTGTGATTGAATGTTGATGGCTGATTCAGTGAATGTTGATTCAATTTTGCCAATACTTCTTACCTAATTAAATGCTTTACGGTGTTTACGGACATGTAACTAAAATCAAATTTCAGGGCAAGACCAATTTGCCGTATTAAATTACGTACCTATGATAGATGTGTGAAGTGGAAGTTTATAGTATAGTCAAACTATCAATGCAATCTTCACATTTTACCTTTTTTATTAATTTTCTTGATACATAAGCAAATATTATACAACCTACTTTCAATTTTGACTCGCATGTAGAGGATTCGTGGCCAAGCATTGAATACGTCGATAGTGTCTGGTCTGAGCATTTTATTCTTTGACATTCACGTAAAAATGGCCGCCGCGATGACACATTGCAATGGAAAAAATATAATTATATTATGTGTGTTTTAAAGATAATAGTTATATTTACTGGTGAAAAGTCACTCCTTGACTTTTACATATATTTATTGAATTATTTGTACAGTATCTCAATGTACACGAAGGCATATTTTAAAACAAGAAACTTCACTCAAATGTGTCACGTCGCAGCAACCGCTCGGCATAGACTAAATGAGGTTCAGTGCAAGCACCGAAACGTGTGTTACAAAAAATCGAGTTGAGGTGTCTCCTCTAGTGCGTAGTACATTATACCTCAATGGTTACAGCAGGGCTATTGCGTATCTTTTAGTGACAGTGGATAACGTAGAGTGTCTATCAAATAACTGTCAAATGGTGAGTTTATAAGAAAAAAATGTACCAAACCATAACCAATCCACTGACATTAAAAAGATACGCAATAGCCCTAGTACAGGTCATAATAACTTGTGAAAGTACAGTGGATAAAAATGGGCAAGAAACTCCATGGACCATATTATATTCCATCTCAGTTCCTAAGTCAGGAGAGAGCCAGAAAAGGTACTAGACAGACTCATAGACGGAGTTACTTTGGCACCTATATTAAACCTATGAATGTATATATTCGGAATAATTGCGAGACTTCACGCCTTTGATCAGAACTCTTAGATTATTTATTATTAATCAAAAGTTGTAAGTGTCTAGACTTGGGACTTAGTTAAGGACTTTGTCAAATGAAGATCTATTAAGGGAACATGACGTTCTTTCTGTAAGTTAGTGTGGGCGAAATGTTGTTCAACGTGGTTTGACATTTCTTTGTGAACAGGACTTATGTCTTTTTTAAATCCCACTGTTGGCCAAGAGCTCCCACCATAAACTTCCAGATACTCTTTTTCTGCGCCACCTCGAACCAGCATGTGTGATACTAGGGTCTAGATAATCTCCCCTCATCTCGTAAAAAGTAATTATCTAGGTACTACTGTCCATGAGGTCCTGGATTCGATTCTCGAGTCGGTCAAAGTGGCATTGCGTTTTCCATGAGGAACTTCTCAGCTGCAGCCACGTAATTTTGTTTTGTTTTGTGACCGGTTTATAGCAATAGATTCGCCCCCTTTTACATATTCCGAACACTATAGTAGTGTGATAAAAGCCAGTTTTCGAGGAAATATATTGAAAAAACCATCCATAGCAGAGACCTCGATTGATTTCTAAGAATTCCAGGAAATAGACATGTACAGTCGAACGAGCTAATAAGTATACAGGTTGTAATTCTAGTACGCTGTAAATATTGATTGTAATTTTGTTTTATAAAGCGTTTTTCATTAAGCGATTGATACCAAACGCTGTATAATTTCATATCAGTCTCTAAATGTATTTGTATAATCTTAAAAGTAAATGCAAGTTAGCTGGCTGTATACGTATTAGCTTGTCGAACAAGCTGCACTTAATTTACTTTTATCAATTTCTAGGGAGCCTATAGCGTATTTAAATTCAATAAATCTTCTGTATCAAGGTAATTTTATTTACGAGAATAACGGATATTGTATAAAATCATATCGGTATACAGGACAGGGTAATAAATTCTATCAGTGATCGAATGATGAACGACTACCGTGGAAGGGAAATATGCCCCACATTGTATTACGATAGGTAATAGGTAGAAAAATAGGGAGAATATCGTATTAAAACAGGAAATAATGTGCGTGGGCTAAAGTGATTATCGCACTTCCCTGAACCCTGCTACAATAAGCTCTTGTCAGACAAGTGATTGCCAAACAGAGTTGCTAGTTTGTGTGCGGAATTAGAAAATTGTGCGGCTTATGAGCTGCATGTAATCTTCTATCTATCTATATAAAAATGTTATGTTGGTTTGTGTACGCTTCAAAAACTCAAAAAGTTCTGCACCGATCGAGCTGAAATTTTAGAATGATTATAATCCGCATCAAGGATTGTTTTTACAGTATCCACGAGGGCGAAGCCGCGGGCATCAGCTAGTTACGTATAAAACTGGCTCGGGTAGGACACAGGAATCAGGAGTTCGTGAGTAAAAGTTAGGTTCTATCCCACGAGCCCTGGTGCAAGTGTGGGATGGAAACACCGGGGTGGTTTTTAGTCAAATAGTCTTACAGGTCCTCCGCTTGCACCAAAGCGGACGATATCCATGAGGGTTCTCCAATCCCGAACTAAAAAAAGTAAAAAACTAAAACCCGACTATGACAAAAAAACGACGCTGAAAAAGTATGAAACAAGATTTTCAGGATAGAACAAAAAGAAAAGCCGTAGTCACACGGTATTAAAGTGTTTAGGTTGGTACCTATAACGTGTGACTACGGCTTTTCTTTTTGTTCTATCCTGAAAATCTTGTTTCATACTTTTTCAGCGTCGTATTTTTGTCGTAGTCGGGTTTTAGTTTTTTACTTTTTTTTATTTAAACAATTTTGGTGTTAAATATTTTTTTTTGACTCTTGACTTTTTGTCCGCTAGAGGGCGTGATTTTAAATTTGAGCAATATTTTGGAAATGTACAAGTGAGGCCCTTTTAAATGATACCAAACACGGCGTGTTTATCTCCATTTTTATTTTTTAAGCCTTACTTTTTGACCGCTAGGGGGCGCCAAATCACTTTTTGTGACACGTCACGTAGCCTATGTTCAGCGGAAAATGAAGACGGTTCTAACGATACCTCATATGTCGAGTTCCGATAAGTAGATTAGAAGCTATGAGGGAACAGATGAAGATACACACAAACATACATACATACATACATACAAACATACATACATACATACATACAAACATACATACATACATACATACATACATACATAGCCAGTCAAAATCATAACCCGCCTTTGGCTTTGCCGTAGTCGGGTAAAAAAAGGTTGGTACTTGTATGAATGACAACCCATTACATACCCAGTTTCCTCCATAGTAGTCCAAGTTCCAAGCTTCAAATGCACATACCAAAAAACAGCAGTGCGTTGATATTTTATTACCCACTCAAACAGCCCATTCATTACTTTATGCGTTTGAAGCGAGAGCTTATTCATAAGCTCCTATTGACTGGTATTCAATAGTGCTTAGTATAGATAGCTACATCCTAATATGGCCATTTGTATTCATGAGTTTTGTGTTTAGTCAGGCGTGATACTGAATATCGCTCTATTTCACGGAATTTTCATGTATTTGTAATTTTGGGCTCTTGTTAAAAGAATATTTTTAGCAGCCACGTGATTCTGTGGGTGGACAAGGCTGGATACTTCATTAAGTAATTCTTAGTACCATTAAAATGCGGAGTGTACGACTTTGCGCCGACGGCAGTGTGTTTCTATAGAGTTTTTTTTTTTATATATTTGCCCCACACTACGAATTGCTCCTGTGTATAGTGAGTGCGTTTACAGATAAACTCACATTAACAAACAGTTCGACCCGGATCAACTGTGACACGCAGCGCAACAGTCAATCGCTCAGCTACTGCGCTAACCGTGTCGTCGCCAGTTTTTAACCGACTTCCAAAAAGGGGGAGGTTCTTCAAGGAACAACCTCAAGGAGATACACAAATTGCCTTATAGGTAAGCACTTCACACTTCAGAAACTTGTGTATGTGTTTGCGATTGGAACATCCAATAACTCCTTCAAAACTCCTATATGTTAACAACTAAAAAGTCTTATTACGAACAAGTTTTCAATAAAATTCTCTCGCTCACGACTTTTCAAGCGAACTAATAGAACGTTCCTGAAGTTTTGGAGAATAGCAAACGTAAATGATTGCTCAAAAAAGTTCGACAGCGCTTCAAGATGTCAACTTTAACATAAGTATATTAAAGTTGAAATCTTGACTGCACTTCTGCTTGAGTCTGGTAATACGTTTATACACTTGAATTTTCGAGTTGAAAGTTAATATGTCTTCGTATATTGAGGGAGTTTGTAGATAGAGTTTCCAGGAACTCCATTTACCTGAAGGACGGTTAGGTGAATCAAGTTATTGCCGCGGAGAGTATGAAGAACCAATATTTCAAGAGCTGTTTACGATAAGTAGGTATTATTTCGGTGAAACTTTTGATGTCGGACATTTCATTCTGGATTCAGGAAATCGTGGAACCTAAGAAAGCAAAGACTCACTGATTTTGTTAATAAACTTTCTTGAGGTTGGTAGATAGGAGTCTAAATAAAACTAAAAGTTATCAGATTTGACACTTTATTTCCATATTCCCTCTGAGATTGAGTAACAAGATGCACAACATTGAACATGTATTTCGACTCGCTTGCATGCAACAAACTGACATTTAAGAATTAAATTAACAATTTGGTAAATGGATTTCAAATAAAATACCTACATCTCAGTAAAAAACTCTATAGTAAAATTCTAGTCAATGAACAATTAGGCCCACTTACACCAACTAAATACATTTAGCACAATTAACAAAACACAATTTGTCAGAAATGGACCAGTGTTTATTAATTTAGCGATAATTTTTTTTTGTGAAAATGTGTTTTATTGCAAGGTGTAAACGTACCCTTTACGTAGCCGACAACTAAGCATTCTGTACATCAAACTAAGTAACACTAAAAAAATATTACTGGGAAATGACTTTTTTTGAGGTGACAAATCACATTTTACGGGAGAACACAATATAAAGTACTAAAAACACTGAGTTATACTGGGGCTGTAGAGATATTTAAATGATTACATTTACATTTATTACTTTTTTAAAAAATGGGTCCGTAACTTTTCCCAGGTATCGTCTACTAGACCAAAAAAAATTATCCCAACGACGCGCGACGGGTAGAACTTCCCAAACCATACCTATAGCTTCGTTAAGGGTACACCCACAATAGTCTTAACTAATAATATAAAATACTTATTAATTACAAATAATACACACAACATTAAAATTCAATGTTTCTGTTATAATAAATCCTTTTAGAAATTATATTCATGGTTAAACATTGACTAAGAATTCTGTATAAAATTAACACTTGCTACAAACATTTTACATCTTTAATAAGGGTTCTGTTCAATTCGAATTAAACCTCAAAAGGCATACAATTTTGCAACATCAATAAAACATTTTATTCTTTAGACATTTATAATCCGAAATTATAAGAAATCGCTTTGTATTAAAAGGGCTTTGAATTATTTGAGAAAACGTGTGACCGCATTGCTTGAAAAAGTAGCGGAGAGCAAAATGAATGCGACGATCGCGCATTCACGCAAATATCTGTTCTGTCTCCTGTTGATATGGCGTGAGAATAAGTAAGTGTAAGTGAGAATTATGTTTTGCCTACTCCTCTGATTCATTTCGTTGAGGGATCCAAAGAGTTAAATTGTCTCTCTGGGCATCGTTGAGATTTAATGTCTCGACGGTTTCTGGTCGCCACCACTGTTTTCAGGAGTAACAGTGGGTTAGGAATACAGTGGCAGGCATGTAACAAAAAAAAACAAAGATAACTTTTACCAAGACACGGGGTTAATCCTATTATGAGCTCCTGAGCAGACGAGTATAGGTAACTTTTTTTTGTAATTAAGGTAGTTTATTTTATTAGAAAAAAAAAATCTTAATTTAGTTAACTATTTGAACATAGTTTATTTTTATTTTACTTTTTCATGTTGTTCTTTTTTTGTATTTTATAGCATCTTATTGGATAAATCTGGAAAATTGTAAACTCTCTAATTTATTAATAGATGTTTATTCAACACAGAGCCACACATTACATCGCAGACATTTTGAGAGAAAGAGAAAGCAATATAAGTGCGAGTGAGTAAGGTGAACGCACCATTAAGGTAAAACTGCGTTCAGGATCTCACACTCTCCCGCACTTATTTTTAACAAT
Organism: Diarsia dahlii; assembly: GCA_949775195.1. Classification (NCBI taxonomy): domain Eukaryota; kingdom Metazoa; phylum Arthropoda; class Insecta; order Lepidoptera; family Noctuidae; genus Diarsia; species Diarsia dahlii. The sequence continues at coordinate 19,158,844 of OX459207.1, forward strand.
ATTGGTTAGAAAATAACAAAACTGTAATTCTAATTTAACTTAAACAACTACATTAACTTAACATGTATCTACTGACTCTGAGCAAGTTACAATTTGGTTAACATGACGTTTCCATCTTTGACCTTCTACATCGACTATATAGGTAACCCCTGGTATTGAGTCTTCTAAAATTATTCCTAAAACCCATGGCCTTCTGCCTTTTCTATAGTCTCTAACCATAACCTTTTGACCTATTTCCCATTTAATATCCCTTTTTCCTTGATCTCTTTTGTCTACTACTTCCTGAACAGTGTCAGACAATGGAGGTGGGCGTAATAAACTGAATCTGTTCCTGATTTCTCTCCCTAGCATGAGCCGAGCTGGAGACACCCCAGTAGTACGCTGTGGTGTACTTCTATAATCGAACAGAAACAAGTTGATGGCTGCGATCAAGCTGCAGCCACTTTCTTTTATTTTAGTTACAGCTGATTTAAAAGTTTCCACAAACCTCTCTGCCGCACCATTAGTTGCAGGGTGATAAGGTGGAGTGAATGTGTGTTTAATTTGATATGTCTTACAGAAATCCTCAAAATCTGAACTTATAAACGTTCGACCATTATCAGTCACTAAATGTGCTGGGTAACCAAACCGAGTGAATAAATTTTTAAAAACTTCAATAGTACGAGTACTGGTAATATTTGACATTTCAAAAGCTTCTGGCCATTTTGAGTAACTATCAACAACTACTAAATACATTTTATTGTAAAATGGTCCAAGGAAATCTGCATGAATTCTATACCAAGAAGACGGTGGTATTGGCCATGGTTTCTGAATTTTAGCAGGAGTTTTACTATTTTGTAAACATACTGTACACCTTTTTGTTACATTATCAATGTCCGAGTCTAGATTGGGCCACCAGATGTATGAACGTGCTATTTCTTTCATACGAACTATTCCAAAATGACTTTTGTGCAATTCAGACAAAACAGCTTCTCTAATTACTAGTGGAATTACTATGCGATACCCCCAAAATATGCAACCCCTGTCTACTGTTATTTCATTTTTACGGTTATAGTATGGTAATATTTCTTTTGATATATTCTTTTTATCTGGCCAGCCATCTGCAATGTACCTTATGACTTTTGATAATATTAAGTCTGTTTTCGATTCATTTTTTATATTTCTCCAATTTATTGTTTCTAGTTTTGAATCATTAATGTAACAGTCAAAGCTATAATCTGTTTTAGTACTGTTTGATTGAAATGGAGATTCCTTATTATTTTTTGTGCAATCTTCCACTGTTCTTGACAAATAATCTGCTGGATTTGAAGTAGTTTTAATATGCCTAACTTTATATTTAAATGCTGACAAAAATATTGCATAATGTTGTAATCTTTTTGCAGCCATTTTTGGTATACTTTTATTTGGTCCAAAAATTCGTACCAACGCTGCATTATCTGTCTCTAATTCAAAAAATCGCCCATAGATGTAATTATAAAATTTTGTTATTCCAAAAATTATTGCCATTGCCTCTTTATCAATGGTGGAATATTTCTGTTCCACTTCACTCAGTTTTTTGCTAGCATGACAGATTGGTTTAACAATACCGTTTTTATCTCTATTAGATAAAACTGCTCCCAGACCAGTTTCTGATGCATCACATGTCAAAATCAGTGGTAGATGTTGGTCATAATGTCTTAAATTTTTAGCAGATGCCAATTTTTCTTTTATTATTTGAAAAGCTTTTTCACATTCTGGTGACCATTTAAATCTATCTTTCTTTGTACAATCATATAAAGGTGTTAAAACTGTTGCCATATTTTCTAAGAACCGTGAATAATAGTTTATTTTACCCAAAAATGATTTCAGTAATGTCAAATTAGTTGGTGCTTTAGCTTTTAATAAAGGATCAATATTTGATTTTATAACACTGATACCATTTTTGTTTACACGAAAACCAAATACATCTAAACTAGTAGTAAATAGCTTACATTTCGCTAATTTTAACTTAAATTCACTTTCTTGAAGTCTACTTAAAACCTTAACTAAAGTATCAAGAGTTTCATTTAAGTTATTTCCTTTTATATAGATATTATCTATAAATACAATAGTGTTGGGAATCTTCTCCAGCTTTTTAGTCATTAATCTCTGAAAAGAACCAGGTCCTGTGCTAACTCCATATGGAAGGTAATTATACTTAAAAGTACCAACCTCTGTCACTATTGTAGTGCAATCTTTACTTTCTTCACTAATAGCAGCCTGTAAATATGCTTCCTTTAAATCCAGTTCGCAGTAATATTCGCCATGTTTGAGTTTGTTCAAAATGTCATCAACATGTGGAAGTGGAAAATGATCGGGCTCTAAAAAGGGATTGACTGTTAGTTTGTAATCACCACACAGACGAACTGAGCCATCTGGTTTCATAATTGGAACAACTGGTGTACCCCATTCACTTTGTTCAACGATACTTATTCGACCATTTTTTATCAATCTTTGCACTTCATTGTTTACTTTTTCACGTAACGCAAATGGTACTCGCCGTACCGGTAAGCGCTTCGGTATGGTGTTTGGTTTTAATTTCAATATTATTTCCTCACCTTTGAAGTTTCCCCAACCCGGGCTAAATATCTCTGCGAACTGATTCTTTACCAGGTGTTGAGCATCTGTAATATTTTGTACCATATTAGTTCCAATTTCTAAATTATACTGCAATTTAGGAGGCCATAACTTTAATTCGTTCAGCCAATCTCTTCCAATTACCCTTGGAACTTTGGTTTTTACAACATAAATATTTAACTTTTTATAAAATCCTCGATATTTAACAGTTACATTTTGTATCATACCTAGAGGTTGTGTAATTGTCTGATCAAAATTTTTAAATAATACATAGCAGTTTTCTATTTTAAATGAATTTAAATATTTATCTTTATCTGTCATTGAGATGACTGTAACATCTGAACCAGTATCTAGTAGAAAAGATATATCTTGTCCATTAACATTAAGTGTTAAATAATGAGGAGGTACTCTACTTACACTATTTACAGTATAAGTGTCCTGTTCACTATACAAATTCTTAATATCCTCTTCTACATCACCATTATTTCCTTTTTCTGTTGAATCAACTTCCAATATATTTGTTTGTCGAAGCCGTTTTTTCTTTGAGCACATCTTAAAAATATGCCCCTGCTGTCCACATTCTGAGCAATATTTCTTATTCAAACTACACTCTGATTTTTTGTGATTGTTTTTTCCACAACAATAACATATGACGGATGTTTGTTCTCTGTTAGTTTTATTTTGTTTATAAACTGGTTTTGCCTTTTTCTGGTTATAATAAGTTTCCGTCTCTACATTTGACTTTTTAGTTTGCATTAGCTCACTTGAATTGTTAGTGTGCATCAGGGCAGCTTCCACTGTGCGAGCAACCTCCACGCATCTTTCAAGTGATATGTCTGCTTCAGTTTTCAGCAATTCAAACTTAATTGTTTTGGAGAAAACTCCTTCTATGAATTTTTCTTTCAATTGATCTTCCATGTCCTTAAATTTACATTTCCCTGCTAATTTTCTTAATTCCAGCATATAATCTTGTACCTTCTCATCCGGAAGTTGGTTCCTTTTTCTAAATTCTACTCTTTCTAAGACAGTTGATAATGGTTTGGCATACTTGTCCTTTAATTTATTGCACAGTTCCTCAAAAGATATTTTCATGGGTTTGACTGGCGAACATAAGTATGATAATGTTTCGTATACTTTTGGGGTTAGTTTTGTTATAAGTAGTGGAACTTTCTTATCTTCATCAATTTCATTGACAATCATGAAGCACTCCAACTGATGTTCAAATACTTCCCATTTTTCTCCATCGAACGCTTTTATTTCGCCGCTAGTTGTCATTTTTGTTTTATTTATGGTTTTTGGTTTCAGTAATTGTTTTTTCTTGTAATAATCACTTAATAATTTTCTAAGTTCATTAATGTTTGCTTGTTCTGGATATTTCAACCCCAAATCCTGTATGATTTGCTGTAGTTGTTCTTTATTACATTGGTATATGTAGGTTCTTTTTCCTGACTGTAATAAAGTAATCTTTTGTTCGAGACTGATGTTTTCTTTATCTGACATATGTAAACAACTGTGAAGTAGGATCTTATCGTGCAGTTGGTAGCACTTTCAACTTGAAGGAATGCAATATGGCGTCTACGAAAATTTTGCCATGCAAATCGGCGTCCTGTAGCCAACTTCACACCCGGCACTTTTATTTTTTCGTTATGTATCGCTATAATTTCCTTAATTTTGCTCTCCTCTTATTTAAATCACTGCACTGTGAGTTCTTCTTTCGTCGCCAATTTGTTGTATCTCAAATAAACTCTCTAATTTATTAATAGATGTTTATTCAACACAGAGCCACACATTACATCGCAGACATTTTGAGAGAAAGAGAAAGCAATATAAGTGCGAGTGAGTAAGGTGAACGCACCATTAAGGTAAAACTGCGTTCAGGATCTCACAATTTTTATTTTACTTTTTCATGTTGTTCTTTTTTTGTATTTTATAGCATCTTATTGGATAAATCTGGTAAGTTGCTATAATTAGTGGTATATAAATAGCGTGAAGGACGCGTTTGTGCTAATATATTATTTACGTTTTTCATACTATTACTTCAGTAAAATCACATCATAACTGAATGCATGTACATGCATCCACTATGTACGAAATAAAGCCCCTCGCGCCTCGTCTACGCAGGAATAATTTACATTTCATCATCAAATGTAATCCCCGAAGGATTAAACAGAGAGTATACACTTGGCAAAGTTCAAACGTGAATTTATGCGTGAAATAACGATTGCAACTTGAAAATTGCTTCAAAACGTTGATAAGTTTATACATATTGGTGCTGCTGGCTGAATAACCTTATGGCCAGTTAAGTGTTAAAGGGAGCGAGCCTTTTGCCGTCAACCGGGTACAAATCCAGACTCCATGGCTGCGACTAAGAAATGCTTAGTGGAAAAACTCAATAACACTTTGGCCCGGGCACCTTAGTCGCCCTTGTGACCACTCAACTAATGAGGCAGTCATAATTAACACATAATTACACATAATAATATTTACAAGTTATTTACATTTTCTACTTCTCGGAACCATCATTACTCAGTCTTTTTAATTAAAAGTACCTTTTAATTGATCATTCAGTTCCACGTTCCTAAGGTTTCCTTGAATAGTTAATTTAGAAAGAATTAAAAAAATACTATAACTATAAAATACAATTAAAACATCATGTAGTTTTACAAAATTTACACCTGAAATTGTTATTTCAATGAAAATATTAAGCATGTTAACTGTTTTATTAAAATATAGTTGAAATTATTATCAAATATAGTTGTTAAGTTAGGCAGACAGTACATCAACATTGAACAAGTTATGCTAATAATACTTTATTAATATAATTATTATGTTGTGATATTCTGTAAATTATTAACAATATAATTAAATACAATTATAATAAATAAGAGTTAAAAATATGAACTCTATTTTATTACCTGAAGCAACATATTCATATTTTTGTAGAATCCAATCATACAAGTGTCATGTAGGATACCGTCAGGAAAATTATTTGTTCAGCAAATTGACGTCCTACATCAATGTTATGTCATCACATTGAAATCAACTGGCAATCGTAACAATAATATAGGGATTCAGAAGGCAATACTCCTCGGATACACCCGCATCGTGAAGAGGTTACTGTATCTGGAGGCCTAATCACCGGTGGCTTGAATCCTCCTAGCGATACAGGCGGAAAACAGATTTTTAGAGGGTTTTTTTAGGAAACACGTAAAACTATAAATGTGTATTTAATTTTAATTAATAAACAAAATAAAATTAGTGGTCCAGAGTAGAAAAAAATTGAGTTCTTAAATATGTATGCCCCTGTAGGAACCATGGTACCTAATTTGATTAAATCTACCGATTTATGTTGGCATTCAATTTGCTAAACAATAATTTCCTTGGCTTAACATAATTAATTGCACACTAGCAAATACCTAATTACTTGAATAAACAAAGTTTTTGGTCTGCAAATGATAAACAATTATTATCGTAAACAAATACGGGTAATGGTGTGTGTGTACCAAGGAACGCCTCTTCGCACCGTTTAGCTTATACCAGACGCTTCACTCAACTCAATGTTCCTTTTTGTTTCAATAAACGACTCGGCTCAAGTCCAGTTATTTTGAAAACGCAGATGAATGTTAAATTTTATTCATGGTGGAAGGAAGATGATCAGATATTTTACTTCAAGTAAATAGTACGGGTATAACCACTGGTAGAACCAGGTTCCTCACAAAGATATTGAGTGAGAGTATTCGTATACCTATAATATTATTATCAATCGCCACCAATGCGGGTTGTAGGAATGAAAACACATGAAAGAAATGAACAAAACGTGAAGCATCTGATATAAACCTTATACACAGCCTCCCAATCCGAAACCTTACTATAACATGTAGATTATTTTAATTTAAAAAATACTTTATTTCACGATAGCCAAGCGCAGCAATAACAATTAAAATGTTTCTTTACTTATTCTTAGTCTTTCTTTCATTACATTTCACATTTCGTATAAAAATCCTATATTATACAGAAACTACTGCATATATCCGGTCGTTGTATCAACACTCAATTCACACTCAATTCACTCACTGGTTCAACTAACACATTTGCTTTAGGCCTATTATATTAATTTCACATTTAAAGCTTTATTGGTGGCTTGATATAATCCCCGTAATGGCTACCGCAGTCACACACGAGAAGTATTTGTAAGCTTATGACGAATTTCATCATTGAAATTTAGCTGGCTGGTATGAAGTCCGTAGAAGGGGGGTAACCACGTTCCACGTGGCATAATATCTTGGTCTCCTCTGCCAACCATATCGCATCACGACCGTACATACTGATGCTGTTTCATCAACTTAGACAACGAACTTCTTAGAAAACCCAAGCTTAACTATAATCTCTTCACTTAAACAGTTGCGATCTTATCGCCGTAATACTCGCTCAGCACCCGACAGCGCTCGTGTTCAGCACAGCGTAGGCGGGGGGGCGGGTGTCAGGCAGGACCCCTCACCACTTTTGGAACCTCCAGACGAGAAGGCACGGCCGTCAGTGAGGTCTCGGCGAAGCGAACACCCAGGCGGGTCCGGACTTTGTTGCTCTGTGGACAATTGGTACAGTTAGATTGTTTTTCAGACAGCGGAAAAGACGATGGAAACATCATGACGAACCTCTAGGTCCGAATCAAACATTCAAAGACATGACACGTGCTTTCCTACACGTAGAGGAGGTTTATGTACCAGCCATGGAAATCTTGATGATGATTATTCTAAAGTAATAGGTCCAAAGGTAGTCCTATCTTTCCGACTGTGGCGGAGCCCAAAAGGAGGGTTTTTAACTTGTGTTTTAACGTTGGTTCAGTCTTACAATAAAACAGGTCGTAGGCATTTAAACATTTCATTGTTATAGTATGACATTTTAATAAATGAAATGTTATTAATATAGTTTTAAGGTTCTGTTTACTGACACAAATTGTGTACCTATATCAATCTCATAATTATGTTATCTATGGGCCAAAGTTGCCTGAAAATAAATTTATGTTATGTTATTTCATTCTTCATAACTATACAGAGTAACAAATGGACGACAAATCCTTTAGTTATTAAGATGCTTTGTGATCTAGAAAAACTTTTAGAAGCCACGTCCGGCTTTGGGTAATCTAAGCCAGAGGAATCGGTATGCGGGAGTAACCGTTTTTTAACCGACTTCAAAAAAAGGAGGAGGTTATCATTTTTTTTTTTTTTTTTTTTTTATGTTTGTTCGCTCATATTTTGCGACTGGGTGAACTGATTTTCATGATTCTTTTTTCATTTGAAAGCTGGTGCTTCCCGTGTGGTCCCATTTTCACCATTTCAATATCTGATGATGGGATCTTGTAGAAATCGGGGGAACTCTTCAATTAATAACAGCAGATTAACCGCGATTGTTGCTATAGCATATCTAAGCATTGTTTACGCCATCACACAACATAATATCACGCCTGTACTCACTACAAAGGTTATAAAAACTATTTTGTGAAGATCTGATGAAGAACTTCGGAGATAGGCAACGGAACTCCTCAATAAATGATAGCAAATGGACTTGGATTGCTGAAATCTCATATTGTCTGTCTATTGTTTACACCAGTTCATATCATAACATCACGCCGGTACGTTGTGAAGGGGTAAGCACATGTGAACCACTAAAAAGTGAAAAATAAAAACGTTTTTACAAAAAATAAAACCGACTTCAAAAAAAAAACACTCAAAAGTGAAAAATAAACTTGAGAAGAAAAATCAGTTTCTGAAGTCGGTGACAAAAAAATGAAATCAAAGAAACAAAAGTCAACGACTTCAGAAACTGATTTTTCTTCTCAAGTTTATTTTTCACTTTTGAGTGTTTTTTTTTTTCACAGAACAATTTCATTACTGTCACGGAGGCTGACATAATACCTACGTGTAGGGGCTACTGATTACATAAAACTTTTAGCTTTGTCCTAGACTTGAGATTCTATTGTTAGCAAAAACAACAAACTTCCAAAAAAAGACTAAAATAACTTTTCTTTCGAAATCGGTCTTTGTTTGTTAATTGGCTTTTTTGCCATCAACTTCCGAAAGTATTTAGACTGTTCTTGAAGTTATTTTAGACTTTTCATGTGTGTTTTTTGCCATTTTTTTTTGTTGTAAGTAGGTAGTAGTCCACACAAATTCTCACCATGAATCAATTTTACATTGTAACTAGAAGTTATTAAGGACCATTGAACCAATTTTAATGATTTTTCTATGGGACCAATAGCAGAGATTATAGGTACAAGTTGGTAGCCGACTGCACGCAGCAGCAGCAGACGACATGTCGTCGCTTCATGTCGTCGCGACACGTCGTTGCGTCATGTCGTTTTACTAAAGGGCATATCTCCTGTTGTTTCTGTTATCTATGGGCACTACTGATCTGCGGTCGGACGACACTACCGTCTGCCGCTCGACGACGCGTCGCTAGCTTCATGTCGCTAACTACGGAGGGAATTTCATAAAAATACGCAGAAACCAGTAGTGTCGCTGCGACATGTCGTCTGCTGCTGCTGTGTGCAGGCGGCTACCAACTTGTACCTTTAAGTATTTTTTTTTTTAGTTTTCCATCATTTTTTTTTAATTGTTGCAAAATTGATGGAGTCATGAAGTAACATACATAAAAAAATCGAATTGAGAACCTCCTCTTTTTTCGAAGTCGGTAAAACAAGAAGACGGCCTACATCACTAAACTATCTATTGAACGCTGCTTGGCTCGCCTTATTTTGTCTGCTATCAATTCTGAAAGCTCCCAAGATTGACGGCTTGAGCACCCTCAAACTAGACAGAGCTTCGAGAAGTCTAGCTAGATTCAACTTACAGTTCCACCCTAAGTTTATACTTGTTGTTACCGAGGTAATAGTTTTGTCTTGATCTATTCTAGTTTAGTCTTGTCTAATCTCCAATTCATGAAAGGGCAAGGAAAACAAATATATTTGTTAGTAATTTATGAAGATTGTTTGAGGCATGTGAGTGAATAGTAGTAGTAGTCCTCCTGACCGTTTTTCGGCCACGGCGGCCAATCTCAGCGGAGTTTAGCCATCTGCGCGGGAGATATTATAGTGCACAAGTGTGTGCGCAGGCACAAGTGCACTCTCTGTTCCCATTTCTCTCATAGTCCGATGGGACGGCAATCCGACACGAACGGAGAGAGATTAGGCGCAGGACCAACGGCTTAACGTGCTTTCCGAGGCACGAGGGTATTATACCGCCAACTTCCAAACTCCGGGCTACTACTGGGAAATTTCTAATGAAAAACCCAATAGCACTTTTTGTCCGACCCGGGAATCGAACCCAGGACCTCACGCTCAGCAGTCGCGCTTGCGACCACTAGACCAACGAGGCAGTTTAGTGAGTGAATACTGTTCGTAGGTATTAACCCTTAAACCCTACCCATTCCATGAGAAACAATATTACTTCCCAGGGGTTTTAAGGACCCACATATATATAAATTCATACTTCACTATCACTACGTACCTATAATAAAACAAAGTCCTCCGCCGCGTCTGTCTGTCTGTTCGCGATAAACTCAAAAACTACTGCAGCAATTTTTATGTTGTTTTCACCAATGGATAGAGTGGTTCTCAAGGAAGGTTTTAGTATATAATTTACCGACATCCACGCGGGCAAAGCCTCGGGCACCAGCTTGTTTAAAATAAAAATAAAAACAATTAAATTACAATAATTATTTATTTTTTAAAGTCTGCTTAAAAATGTGTTGATTTTGGTTACACATTCTTGAGAGGTTTTTGGCACATGCCACAGGTGACCTTGATTTTTCAGTCCTTCCCTCTTATGCACATTGCACATAGCACATCTTTTTTTTCAGCAATGGCGGGTTTTCAACCTTTGGGGTTTGTAGGACCCCCAGACAGGGTAAGCCCTGTTTATTAATAATAATGTTGGGTTAATAATGTTTCTTGTTGATCTATCGAGATATGTGGGTGTAAGTTGTTGGTCTATCAAGCTCTGTAGGTGGAGGTAAATATACAAGCGTCTTGATCAATTAATTATACGGATTAGAGGTAATGGATCGTTATTGAGGTAGGTTCTTTGTAGGCACATATTGGTTAATTTATAGTGTTGGTTAAGATACGGGTCAAACGTAATCTATCTGCATGGAATCGCATTGTTTTATGCTTCTATTTCTCAGTAGCTTGGAGCTTACACGACCTATATGATACTCACAATCCAGTACGATACCCCTTGGTAAAACTGGGTGCCAGACTTTTAGGCCACTGACTACCTGGAACGACTGGCAAAGATCAACAAATGACAACTTAACGTGTTTTCTGAGGCACCTTTGAGGCACAGACAAAACTCGGTATGCAATCATGGGTAGTGATCCATACAAGGAACAACCTAGGAGAAAGGCTTATCCTAAAGAGCGACCCGGACGGCTGCTATTTAATTATGGCTCCACGACCATCTATTCCATTCTTTTATTCCCTATGAGTTGTAAAAATACTGTTTACGCAGCGTCTTCTCTTTAGTTCGATAGAAAACGCTTCACTATTGATCTAAAAATTCTTTGTTCTAAATTAAATGCAACTATGCGTTAAATCTTTTGACGACATATTCTTTGATCAGACCGGAGTTTCTTTTTTTGGTAAATGATGTGACAGCACTTTCCTCGTTATTTAAAATGAATGGAATGAATTTGAACGAATTTTATAGAACAGCACATTTTTAAAGTCTTTTTTTATTTGTAGCCGGTTAAAATGTTTTGACAGTTTTAATTAAAAATATAATCTTAACTCGGGTTAGTTTAGATTTTAATTTAAAAAATGTGTATAACATATTTAAACCGGGTGGTGACTGACGATGTATTTATTATTAAGACAACTTTCACATACCATTCAACATCACACCTGTAATCCGCGAAGGGCTAGGCAGATGTATACCTAATAGTAAACCCATGTTTTTAGTTATGTTTTTAAGTAAGTACCACATAATGGGGTGCGAGCCTATTGCCATCGAGCAGGCACAAATTTGGATTCCGACTGCTTCTGAAAAAAAACAGATGGAAAAACCCACTAACATTTTGCCTGACCCGAGGATCGTGCCCGTGACCTTATGCTCAACAGTCGCGCTTGCGACCACTCGAACAAAGGGCTCAGTCACAAAATGTCTCTTTCGCAAAATGTCTACTGGTAACAAAATGTATCTTTCGTAAAATGTTCACTGGTAGCAAAATGTATCTTTCGTAAAATGTCTACTGGTATCAAAATGTATCTTTCGTAAAATGTCTACTGGTAGCAAAATGTATCTTTCGCAGTTACATACCAGTATGTATAAAGTTGATGTATTATTTTCGTTCTACAGTTCCTTGAAAAATATATTTTTCTGGTATTCCAGAAGCAATTCCACTTCTCCAGATAACTTATTAGAACTTCTCAAATCTATAATAAAAACAGAAAAACATCGGATCGGAACACTCGTTTCAAATGGTTTTCGATTAAAAAGTTGGTTCGTTGACACTGAGTTCTCGTTTCAAGTGTGGACATTAAAATAAAACGCTAAACTTGCTGGATAGGATTGCTGAAATTATACGAGAGTGTTTATTTCAGAAAAGCCAAGTGCTGTTTTAAAACTGAACAGTTTTTATGACTTTGTTAGACTACAGCTATTTGGTTGGTGCGAAACCTCTTAAAAATCGGATAATTAAAAAAAGGTCCACTTAAAATAAGTCTCTGAGAATAAGTTTCTGTTTAATTTTAAAATGATTTAATTTTGTTTGTTACACTTGGCGTACCTATATTTTTGGGTTTGTTAAAAGTTAATTAAATTTCACTCCGGTGTGATCGTCATCTGCTTAGACTTTTCCCAACTATATTAGGGTCGGCTTCCAGTGCTTACCGAATGCAGCTGAATACCAGTATTTTACTTAAAGCGACTATCTGTCTTTCACAACCAAGTTAGTACTGGGTACTAAGCATAGCTGGGCATTAACTCGTTAATCCGTTAATTAACGAAGTTAACATTTTGATTAACGGATTAACTTTTAAGTTAACTTTAAAAAATGTTAACGGACACGTTAACTTCCGTTAATATGCAAGAAGTCCGTTAATCGTTCATTCAATGCCTTAATAGTTACCGCGCACGGCACCGACAAGTGGCGACAAGTGCCGGGGACTGCCAAAATCATTACCTTTCCTTCTGGCTTCGCCGTAGTCGGGTAAAAACAAAACTAGATATATTTTGCCGGCGCGTGCGATTGTTTGTTTGTTGTTATTATAAATTACTGTCACTGATCATTTGCGTGTTGATAATTGATAAAATGATTGATTCAATCGTTGATTGCCCGACGATTAAATTCATCCACAGCCTGAATTCACCCACTCCTGGGTATAGTTCTCCCTTTTCTTGTGCCATTCTCCACGGTCCTGTGCCAGCCTCATCCAAGTTTTCCCTCGATGTTATGTCGTCTGCCCATCTCGCCGCTGGACGACCCACACTTCTTTTTCCAGTTCTTGGACGCCATTCGGTGACAGTCTTAGTCCACCTGTCATCACTGCGCCTTGCTAGGTGTCCTGCCCAACTCTATTTGAGTCCCGTAACGATTAACGAAGTTAACTATTTGATTAACGGTGCCCAGCTATGGTGATCAGATACCATTTGTAAGGCTGTTTGTGAGACTTTTGGGCCACTGACAATTTGTTACAACTGACAACTGACAACTGAATGACAGCCGGAACCAACGGCTTAGCGTGCTTTCCGAGGCACGGACGAAACTTGGTATGTTATGGATGGTCACCCATCGACGGACCAACCAGGCAAGCGCGGCATAAACTAATTATTTAGTTACAAGCTCCTCTTCATTGAGTATCAAATGTTTGATTCCTGACTGAGTGATCAATGAAAATTCTATATACAATACGACTTTGTTGTCTCTTTCTATGTTGTAATACTAAAAGTAAAGATAAGTGATAAGTCTAAGTAAGACAAATATATTTGCCCTTGATTGTGTCAGATGTCTCTTGCTTCGTACAGTCAATGCCCAGCATTATCTGACCTCTCGTATAAAGATAAAGAGGGCAAGTTGGGTGAGAAGAGGGTCAGGTTCGGGGTTGCGGGTTGCGGACCCATGTATCTCTTTCGAACACGGGTGGTTTTTAGTCAGTAGAAGTCTGATACTCCCTACCACTCAGCCCAGAGCGGGAGGAGTCATTTGATGATTTCCAAAACTTAAAAAAAAGTATTGGTTCTTCAAACACTCAGCGGCAATAACTTCATTCACCTAACCGTCTTGGTAAATGTAGTTCTTGTAAACTTTATCTACTCTCCTCATTGATATAATAAAACCCAAGATACACACTCCGCGTCTCAAAACCGTCCGCATAAAATGAGTTCACAATGAACTCATTTCAAATAGTCTCGCGTCGCTCTCGTCTCTGCACGGTCGTACAAAATGCTTTTTATATTGCTTTTTATAACTGCATTGTAGAAGGAATCTGCGTAAGGTTGAATTTGCAAAAAAATATGTTTATAGTGTAACGATAACTACATGTAGTAGTGCGTGTATTGGTGAGTGTTTGGCGACAGCTTCGACTGTTTGTTTTGTTCGAGACTGTGCATCTAGGGTTTTATTATATCAATGACTCTCCTTCAAGATACGAAGACATTTTAACTTTCAACTCGAAAATTCAAGTGTATAAGTGTATTTCAGGACTCAAGCATCACCCTTAAGCAGAAGTGCAGGCAAGTATATTAAAGTTCAAATCTTAAAGCGCTGTCGAACTTGTCTGGGCATTCGTTTACGTTTGCTATTCTCCAAAACTTTAGGAACTTTCTATTAGTTCGCTTGAAAAGTCGTGAGTGAAAGAATTTTGTTGATTTTCTACCCAACAAAAAAAAAACACAGGGGTCAGGTAATGCTGGATACTGATTGTACTATACAATTACAAAAGCCGTGAAAAGTCTTTTGTTTAGAAGTTTTCTAATTCGTCTGAATCTTGATTTTCGCTCGAGGGGAGATCGGGTCGAATCTTAATTAAAGTTTCGTGTCTTTTAAGGAATCTGTTGCAATTTAATGAAAGTTCCTTTTTTACTTGTTGATAAAACCTTATTTTGCCATGTTTTGTTCCTGTCATTGATGATCATCATCCTATGTCTAGCTTTTTCCCAACTTTGTTGAGGTCTAACCGGGTTCAGTTGAAAATCATTTTTTTTAATGGAGCCACTCCACAACCCAGCAGTATATGATAGTCCTTAGTAAGAGTGATTGACAGATTTCGGGCCACTGTCTACATGTCATGTCTGTCAAAGATCTGGGTGCTTACTCTGGAATATAATTCCGATAGATCGACATTGGTCAAACGTCAGTTGGTTGAGTTAAACGTCAGGGATTGGCTAGTCTCAGTGAGTCCAGCCAATGCCTGACGTTTGACTGACAATTCCAATGTCGATCTATCGGAATTATATTCGAGAGTAAGCACACTGGCTACGTATTTTAATGTCATTTTTTTTAAACATTACCCACACTAGGAATTTCTTCTGTATCGTGGGTGCGTTCACAAACATTTAAACTCTCATACACAAATACCCAGACCCGGAACAACTATCTGTAGGTCATACAAATATTTGTTCCGTGCGGGGATCGAACCCGCGACACGCAGCGCAGCAGTCCATTGCTTGAGCCACTGCGCCAACCGTGTCGTTTTCTTGACGAACAATAGGATGTATTTCCTTCTTGTCAAACATTGTTGCTGTCCCTTTGTATGAGAAATTGAGATGTCTTCCTCATTCTGGTCTGTTATTGACTATCGCTTGTCAGTGTACTTGACGTGTGATATTCGTTGTAAGAGTAATATATTGTTTTATAGTATGTATTGATGTTTATGTCGAACACACCAAAGAAAATAAGGCAATCCTAATGAAAAATAAATAGCACAATATAACACATTTTTCCATTGAATCTTACAAATATTTACAAAATAATATCACTGTACTCTAAAATTCTGAGCAACAGCATACATTTATTTTGAGCATTCTCCTTTTCATTACAAAATGTTATTTGGCCCAAAATTCAGCTGTGCGAATTCGTCTCGCTGATGCAGTACTGCACTTTATGGTCATGGTACTTACGCTGGGAGCAATTAATAATATCTACCAGTAAAAACAATGAAAATTAATAATTTTGAATTTAAAAGAACGTTAAACAATTGGCTTTGTGACAGATATTTTTATTCAATAGACGACTATTTAAATTTTAAACAGACATGAACATGATGCATAACTTGAAACATTTTTGACATGATAATTTTTCACTTATTATTTACATATTGAAATTAAGTATCTAAAATCTAATCAACAAATTGATGAACTGTCGTGACTGTAAAATACTTAAACTAATCTAATATATTTTATAATGTAATTTGGCATCAAGACCATACATTTTATTTTATTATTATGATTAAAAGGTTTGTGACTACTGCAATTAATGTAATTATATGTTATTGTTATGCATGTACCAGAAATATTTGCACGACTGATGAGTCGAATATAGTGAGACTAAAATTATTTTACCATCTTATTATGTACCTACCTATATTCTGGCAAATAAATTAATTTCATTTCATTTCAATAAACAATGCGTTACCGTGCTTTGGTTGTCAGATCTTGGCGACTAGTGAAATTCCAGGAATTTGCGCAGCTTTGAGTCGAATCCATATGGGTCTAGATAATTTAGAAAGGAATGCTAGTTTGAAGAAAGAAGCCTCCCCAAGTAATGAAGTAATGTACTCTAACTACCTTCTGATATATCCGACGCACCTGGGACCATCGACGTCGACTTGAAATATTAGTTATATTATTAATGACAGAAGGAAGCATGAAGCCTTCGGCCTCAATCGAATTCGGTATTTTTTACTTAACAACGTTATTTTGCCTTATTGTGTTTGTACTCTTTAAATTAATATTTTATTTACCTTAACAGATTTCATGAGTGGCGTTTCCAAGTTAATATTTCTGTTCTTCATGGAACTGGAACCAGAGCCGTCGATACCTGCGCAGATAATAATAAGTCATTAATAAAACATCGTGTAGTTGGTACGCAAATAATGTTGTGCGAACAATGTTGGTTACATACTTTCGGAAATCTGTGGTAGAAAAGTCAATAAAATAAACAAAAGCCATGAACTTCCGAGAGGTCGTTTTCCACTTTTAAATGTTTTTAATTGGTTTCAATTGTGGTATCTAATACAAATCCTTGTGAAATATCAATTTCACACACACACGCATACAAAAAATGTGTAACTTCTAAAGTACCGAAACAAAAGTTAGTTTTACATTGGACCACGAGCACTGCACGAGCTTGGTCTAATCTGACCGCAAGCACTTTTAACGTATACAAAGTGCAGTGAAAAGGTCAATATTTTTACATCATCCAAAAGTTGTTCGACTGTCAATACATTCTTGAAAAAAGCTTCAGGGCACACAGTTGTAATATTGCTACGGCGTAGCACTCGCTACGAGGTGGCTACGCTCGCTAGCTACGCGTCGTAGCAAACAGTAAATCTCACGCGTCCATACATTGTACACTTGAGCTTCGTCGTTGCCCAAATATTTGAGTTCTATCGGTTTACAGATTTTTTTTGCCTTAAATGTTTACACTACGGCTGACTACGGGAATTGAACTTGTTGTAAAACTACACTTGCTGTTAAGCTAGCCAGAGTTGTCGAAATCGACGCAAGAAAGCAATCTTGTAGTATCTCGAAAAGTTGAACTTTACACCAGAGCCAAAAAACTATTTCAAAAATTCATAACTCGTAAACTAGCTGAATCAGAGTGGTCATTTTTGGAACACTTATTTCTTATAATGAAATTTATCAGATGGCAATAATGATAGCATTCTCAAGTTAGTCTAACATGCGTTTTATACTAGTTACAGCAATTGGTGATGGCAATTTGAAGCAGCAATTTTGCTGTACACAACAGGCAAGCGACACACACACACACACACAACACAATACACATACAGCAATAGGCAAGCGAAATAGGTTTAAAATTTAAAAAAAAATACTCGTAGCGTTTTTGATGTATCTATGTATAACTTAAAAATAGTTGATTTTATGTTATTTACAGCATTTTGAAGTATCTTTTGTTAAAAAAGTTTAGAAAAAGTCAACGACGTATCAAAAAAAAAACACATCGTAGGAAAACGTTGATCAGACCGTCTGACGCAGTATTTTTTTCTTATTTCAATGATACAATAAAAAAAAAATGCCATTTTTCGAGATACGACAAAATCGCTTTCCAGCGTCGAAAAACTCTTCCTTATACTTTTCTGCTCTTGACCTCGTTCACGCTTGATGGAAAGTGATGGATGAGGACTATGACGATTATAAAAATAATACGTCATAATAACGTTTATTGTATCACTACATATTATAAAACAAAGTCGTCTGCCGTGTCTGTCTGTTCCCGATAAACTCAAAAACTACTGCACCGATTTTCATGCTGTGTCACCAACGGGTAGTGGTTCCCGAGGAACGTTTTAGTACATAATTCACACGCGAACGAAGTCGCGAGCGAAGCGCTAGTTAATAATAAACATGTCGTTGGGTCAGGTGGAGGTTTAGAAAGAAAGAAAGAAAAGAAAGAAAATGTATTTATTGGTCTCACACAGGACAACAAAATTACTATTAGTAGTACACCTACACATGAAAAACACTTTCCCAAAATCGTTTCCTAGAAACTATAACAATAATAGTAAGGAAGTTTCTAATTGGTTTAGGCAAAATAATATTCCACAACTATCACACAACGCCATCTAGTCCCAAGCTAAGCAGAGCTTGTGTTATGGGTACTAGACAACTGATAAACATACTTATATATTTCTAAATACATACATATTATAGATAAATTACACCCAGACACAGAACAAATGATCGTGCTCATCACACAAACATTTGTCCTGGGTGGGAATCGAACCCACGACCTCCGGCATAGCAGTTAGGGTCACTAACCACTAGACCAACAGGCCAGTCAAAGTACTCACTAACACTTAGTTGCTATCCAAATACGTTTATTTAATTTAGATTTGCTCTTTGCTAGATAGTTAGAAATACTAGTTCGTAATCATGTTACTATTAAACACTCTGCATAAGCAAAAGCAAAGCCTACCTGCCTATCTGCGTAAGCAAATTATATAAAGTGCGTGGAGTATTTTGTGAATGAAAACTTGTTTGGAGTAGAATAGGATATAATAACGTAGCATCACGCCTGTAATCCTCGAAGGGTTGGGCAGAGGTGTACTCATTAGTACACCCACACTTTGTCAGTTATGTTTAAGTCCCAAAAGGTAATAGGAGGCAAGCCAAGCAAGCTTTAAATTCGATCGTAGATAAAAAATATAGGCTGATAACGGTTGATATAGGCTAATAGGTGCTGATAACGTGTTGATATAGGCTAATAGGTGCTGATAACGTGTTGTAATTGGAGTCTGAGTCCCTAAATAACTAAATAAATATTTTGGAAATAGCACGGAAATAAAAATCGTAGACGTGTGTAATGGTTGTTGTTCAAACTTTGAAGATCATTTTTTATTGACATTTGAGGGTAATGAGGAACAGGGTGTAAAGCTCCTCATCCCCCAGTGAAAAGGGAGGATCCTCCGACCGGACGGGTGTTGTGTCTTAGTCGGAGGATCCTCCCTCGAGGGGATGAGGAACTTTACACCCTGTTCCTCATGCCCTCCAAAGACATTAGAAAAAGACATAAAACCTAACAAAAAGTAACTTAAATAAGTAGGTTTTACAACAATTGCCAGCAGTATTGCCAGCAGTATTGCCAGCAGTATTGCCAGCAGTATTGCCAGCAGTATTGCCAGCAGTATTGCCAGCAGTATTGCCAGCAGTATTGCCAGCAGTATTGCCAGCAGTATTGCCAGCAGTATTGCCAGCAGTATTGCCAGCAGTATTGCCAGCAGTATTGCCAGCAGTATTGCCAGCAGTATTGCCAGCAGTATTGCCAGCAGTATTGCCAGCAGTATTGCCAGCAGTATTGCCAGCAGTATTGCCAGCAGTATTGCCAGCAGATTTGCCAGCAGTATTGCCAGCAGTATTGCCAGCAGTATTGCCAGCAGTAGTGCCAGCAGATTTTCCAGCAGTATTGCCAGCAGCATTGCCAGCAGTATTGCCAGCAGTAGTGCCAGCAGTATTGCCAGCGGTATTGCCAGCGGTATTGCCAGCAGTATCGCCAGCAGCATTGCCAGCAGCATTGCCAGCAGTATTGCCAGCAGTATTGCCAGCAGTATTGCAAGCAGTATTGCCAGCAGTATTGCCAGCAGTATTGCCAGCAGTATTGCCAGTATTGCCAGCAGTAATGCCAGCAGATTTGCCAGCGGTATTGCCAGCAGTATTGCCAGCAGTATAGCCAGCAGTATTGCCAGCGGTATTGCCAGCGGTATTGCCAGCGGTATTGCCAGCGGTATTGCCAGAAGTATTGCCAGCAGTATAGCCAGCCGTATTGCCAGCGGTATTGCCAGCGGTATTGCCAGCGGTATTGCCAGCGGTATTGCCAGCCGTATTGCCAGCAGCATTGCCATCAACATTGCCAGCAGTATTGCCAGCAGTATTGCCAGCAGTATTGCCAGCAGTATTGCCAGCAGTATTGCCAGCAGTATTGCCAGCAGTATTGCCAGCAGTATTGCCAGCAGTATTGCCAGCAGTATTGCCAGCAGTATTGCCAGCAGTATTGCCAGCAGTATTGCCAGCAGTATTGCCAGCAGTATTGCCAGCAGTATTGCCAGCAGTATTGCCAGCAGTATTGCCAGCAGTATTGCCAGCAGTATTGCCAGCAGATTTGCCAGCAGTATTGACAGCAGTATTGCCAGCAGTAGTGCCAGCAGTAGTGCCAGCAGTAGTGCCAGCAGTATTGCCAGCAGTATT
The DNA here is from genome assembly GCA_949775195.1 of Diarsia dahlii. Lineage (NCBI taxonomy): Eukaryota > Metazoa > Arthropoda > Insecta > Lepidoptera > Noctuidae > Diarsia > Diarsia dahlii. The sequence continues at coordinate 19,179,360 of OX459207.1, forward strand.
GCCAGCAGATTTGCCAGCAGTATTGCCAGCAGTCTTTTGGTATTAAATTGGGTAATATCTTAAAAAATGGTTCAGTTTTAACCGATTTTACAGGACGTGCTACAAAGAGACAGCGCTACATTGATGTGACGTCATGTTGATATTATTATACCGCCATAGTTACGTAGTACAAATTTAATGGCCGTTACACGCGACAAGGATAGAAAGTGCCCCACCAAAAACTTCTAAAGCGTGTAGCTACTCCATTTTTTTATAGATTTTATTACTTTTTTACACATCGTATTATTTCTTTTAGTTTTTTAAAATAACATAAAATTTTCGTAAATTTTTGACAGTTTCAAGTACCCAATTGCGGTAAGTGACATGTTTTCTGATATGGGCAAGCACTTCAACAATAGTTATGGTATCCACATCTCCTTGCTTGGCTTCCCCCCTATTGCCATTGCTTCCAAACATCAACCATGCAGGCACAAATCCAGACTCCGCGGCTGCTGCTTAAAAAATCTAAATGCAAAACCCAATAACATTTTGCTAAACCAAGGAATCTTACTCAGGACCAAATGCATAAGATAGTCCAATCAATAAAATGATCCTTATTTTGATCGTCAGTTCTCAACAGAATTTCTTAAGGCTGGTGCTTATAGTACAGTCGAACAAGCTAATAAGTATACATGTAGAGTTTTTTATAATTCTAGAACACTGAAAATATTGATTGCAATTTTGTTTTTCATAGTGTTTCGCATTAAGCTCACTGATGTCAAACGCTGTTTCGTTTAAAATCAGTCTCTAAATGTATCTGTATAATCATAAAAGTATATATAAGTTATCTGGCTGTATACTTATTAGCTTGTTCGACTGTACATCTACATTTCATCGGTTTTGGTTGAGATACTATACACCTGGCTTGCCTACAACCAATACAGCTGGGCGATCATTGTGCTAATTTTCAACCGGTCGAGTGACCCGAACAGCGATGGGAGATGTAGAACAGTGTGGGAAGTTTGACTAAAAACACATAGTAATTATTTGGATCGGCTTTATTGTTTTAAAACGTACTGCCAAAGCGAACTGACCTACCAAACTTTTAAAATGTTGTTGATTATACCTTCGGCAAATTCTATTAATACCACAGATAATCCGTATTTGCCGTCTGGTTAAGACATTATCTTTATCTGGATAAACTTTTGTGATAATCTTTAGTAAATCCCACAACTCTATCATCTTAGTAAATTCGCCTTGAAGCAATATTATTGTAAACAAAACAGATCTTTGATCTTTGTTTTATCGAATTGCTTTGACATAAAATTGTAAGTATTACCATAGTATAAAGAAGGGGTATTACAATTTCATCAAGATTTCAAAATGAAATGGAATTTGAATAGCTTTTTTTTTTATAAAAAGCAGCTTTTGTGGGCTTTATTTGTAAGTGAATTTGTTTATTTTCTATGAAAAGTGTGCACTTTCACTGTGTTATTATAATATAAAGCAGACGCTTTTGGGGTGATAAAGATAATGCAATTTTAGCACCTACTCCGGGTTTATGGTTGCGCGTTGTTTTATCTATATCTATACTATCTATACTTCTTTAATAATATTATAAAGAAGTAAAGTTTGTGTGTTTGTATATTTGTTAAATTGTAAGTAATCTCGGGATCTACTGAACCGATTTTAAAAATTCTTTTACCATTAGAAAGCTACATTCATCCCCGGTGACATAGGCTACTTTTTATCTCTGTATTCCCATGGCAACGGGAACTACGCGGGTGAAACCGCGTGACGTCCGCTATTAGCTAATAGTTTCATAGAATTTCGTTTCACATATTTTTTTTCGTTTCATAGAATAATATAAGAAACTTCAATCACATATTTTTGTTTCAAATAAAATTTTATGTTAGAATAATTATTCAGATCATAGATTAACAAATCAAATATTCTTTATTCTTTATTCCATACTAGTGACCCGCCCCGGCTTCGCACGGGTGGCAAAAAGATGTTAAAACCGTCCTCTTGAATCACTCTATCTATTAAAAAAAACCGCATCAAAATCCGTTGCGTAGTTTTAAAGATTTAAGCATACAAAGGGACATAGGGACAGAGAAAGCGACTTTGTTTTATACTACATATGTAGTGATAAAACTTCACTGAGTGACAGTTTCCAAACGTTGCAATTCATACCTTTGATAAATGCATACGGAACCTCCGTATGCATTTATCAAAGGTATGAATCGCATTTTATCAAAGGTTGTAAAAATACAACACCGGTCTACAAAAATAATACTGGTAAGTTCTTGTCAAGCAGGAAAAAATCTTGGTGTATCCACTAATAGTAACGTACGATGAACTGTGTTTGTTTTGTTTTAAGTATTAAATTGAGTGAAGAACTTAATAGTACCTGTGAACTATAAAACCGAAGAGAGGAGGGTAAAAACTACACAAAAAATCTACAAAATTAAAATATAACGGACTGGTTGTGTGGCAAATATTACAATAAGATTTACAAATGCGGTTCCACTGTTCACACGACAGTTAGTGATAGTGGTTTACAAATAATCTGTAAACAGCCGCGAACTCATAATCATGGGCCAGAGCCGACAACAAAAAAAATTGCAAAATGTTAAAGCAGAAACAAAATCCGAAGTTTTAGAATGTTTACCGTCTACTTCTGCTGTAAAGCAAACAATTTATCGCCAAAAATCAAAAACAAAATCTGCATAGATGAATCAGTTGGCTGATGCATCTTTTGAGATAATGCAATTTTGTCATAAAAGATCGTATTTATGACACCAACAAAAGAATACTCTTGATGTCCACGTTAAAGTTCGTAATAGTACATTTTGATACAAGTGCGGAAAGTTTGTTATTGCATTCGAGGCAGATTGAACACCCGAGCCGTATGGTGAGGGTGTTCATGGGGTCGAAAAATGCAATAACAAATTCCCACGTGTATCAAACGACGTTTTTCAATACACTTTCAAAGAAATTAACTAAAAACGTTTTGTGTTTTTGTCAACAAATTTGATGAGACTATGGTTTAATTTACTTTTTTTCCGCGGTTTGATTTCGCCAGGTTGAAAAAGAAGCAAAGGTATAAAGCCGCCAAACAGCCTCACAGGAAAATTATAAAATTCAAATATTTTTAAATTAAGAACACAAAAAAAATGTTTACTTGTTCATAAAAGTAAATAATTGTTTAAAATATTTACGTTTATTAGTAGTATTCTTTTTACAAACACAATTTAAATATTCAAAAAATATTTACGCTGTAAAGACGCAGATCAAAATGACGAGATTAAAAAAAAAAACACGCCTGCTCTATAATAGTCAGTGGTGTTTTATTTTTAAATTTCTTATGTTAATGTTAATCCTAATAACCTAGTGGATACTTGATGGAACATTTAAGATTGCTCCCTGCATCTTCCAACAACTGTACACCCTGTGTGTACACCATACATGGTAATGTATTTTAGGACAGCAAAAAATATTTCCATTAAAATTTTGTTTCACACAAAGATAGCGAAACGTATGACTTGATATTTGAACTGGTATTGGAATATGGATCCGAAAATGTGATGGATGATAAAAGTGTGCATTCTTGCTTTGAAAAGGCAGCCATTTTGAGTTTACAATATACTTTTGAAAATACTATGTTAAAGGGTTTTTTTACATTTTCATTTTGGCCAAGTAATTTACAGGTAATTAAAAAAAATACTTCAAAAAAAAATTATGTGGTAGTCCATCAAAACCTAAAAAACGAAAGCACTCGATTCAGATTCTGCTGTAGAATTCGACAGTATCGAATTCTACAGCAAAAATAACATTGTTCAGAAATTAAATTATTACAAGCAATCGAAAAAAAACATAAATTATAATTAATTATCCGACTCAAGGAAAGGTTTATGTTTTTCTTTAACGAAATAAAAGCTTAAAAAACTGAAATCTGTGGCAATTATTATTAAAAATACTTGCAGCTTTCCATATTAAAAAGGTAATGTTTACCTATCGTATCAGAAGCAGCTGAGGAGTGACAGCAGGTCTTCTTCAGCAACCTCCGCAGAAGACCCTTGATGTCCAGGGTGTAGGAGCCGTACACCAGAGGGTTCATGCAGGAGTTGGAGACGGCCATCACGAAGAGTAGGTCTTGGACCCTCGGAGACACGCGGGCTGCTGATTCTCGGTCTACCATGTACCTGAAACGTTCTATATTGATTAAAACTGTTTTAAGTTAGAATGCTTTCATAACGATGACTGTTTTCAAAAATATGCATATTGTTAAAAAGCACTCATAATAAGCAAATATGCAATTATATATGCATTTGCATATGCATAATCTGGTCTTTAGTTATTACAGTTGTTTTACTTTTAATTTGGCATCACTTTTAAAGTCACAAGATAATTTTATTTTCATTAAACAATCAGTTTCCTCACACATGGGAAAGCTCGTGCCCCTACATAAAAACAGCCACTGCGATTAGTCTTCAGGCACAGAATACATAATAGTACTACGTACAGAAGGGACACTCCCTTCCCCGCGCTCATATTAAATACCGCACCTCACCCCGCACTTCGAGGTATTCGTCGTCGACACTTGAGCAATGGCTCGCGCTCGTATTAGTCGTCGTTCGGTTTTCGCGACGCAGACCGTTGCACTTTCCGCGCCATTTTTTAGGCTACGATAACCCTACTAGAGTTTACGCACACATTTGCGCGTGCACGTCGTGCACAAACGTCATTTGTTTATGTAGTAGTAATAGGTAATTATTTTGCGGGCGTTGTATGGAGTGTCCGAGGTGTGCTTCAGGTTAAGCCGCGATTACCTAGGTCGGTCTATGCATAGGTGACCACTCATTACATATCGAGTTTCCTCTGCTGTCATTTGTAGACCTTTGACAGTCATAACAGGTAGTCAGTGACCCGAATGTCTGACAACCAGTTTTACAAAGGGGTATCATTTATTACCCATACCTACTACTATATATGCAGTTGCTCCATGTAAAACACTGGTATTCAGCTGCACCCAGTTAGATTTTCCGCCGACCCCAACATAGTTGGGCAAAAGCTAGGCAGCTGAAGGTTTCTCACACATACTGACCACATGGTAATGGTTGCGTACGGCAGCCAGCAGAGCGCGAACACAGCGACGATGGTGACGGTCATGCGCAGCGTTCGACGTCGCGCCCGCTCCAGCACGCGGCGATCTGACCGGCGTAGACGCACGTGACCCACTGTGCTGCGGTGTTCGCGTTTTTCTGGGAGAGAAAAGAATATTAGTTGTGACAAATATCTATTTTATTTTATTTTACTTTATTGGGCATAAAACAGTTACACATTACATTTAAGTATTACAGAATATCTTATGAACTAGGTAAATGTGTAACCCACAAAAATTCCCGCAAAATAATGGTATAGGTAATATTTAGTTAAATGCGTGTGGAGTAAGAAGTACTCGTACTTATAACTCATAACTTGTTAGGTACATAACAAAAAATAATTAATAACTACATGTAATGTTTTTAAACTACAAACATGCAAAGATCGTGATAAAGATTCAATCGCCATCTTTTTGAACTTAAAGTGCTATGACTAGTCAATCACTGTCAGTGGCACACACTGAAATGAATAAACACATAACATCACTCTTGTAATCCCCAAAGGGTTAGGCAGAGGTGTACCCATTTGTACACCAACATTGTGCCAGTTATGTTTCAGTGTTTGAGTTTGAGGAAAAACCCAATAATACTTTGCCCGATCCGGGAATCTTACTCAGGACGTCATGCACAACCCATAACTAGTCAATTACTGTGGTATTATATTGAGACAAAAAGAAAGAAATAAAACACTCTGAAAAATAGTTAATTTTACTTATTTGTATTGGAAAACTCAAACTTGATCAAACATTAAGTATTTATTAATTTATGTAAACTTCATGCACAAACGTGGTACATAGGTGGACTTAATGCCACAAATCATTCTCTACCAGTCAACCTTAGGGTCAAATAGGACAGCATTTGTGGTAGAGTACAAAAATAAATAAATTAGGAGAATACCATTTTGTTAACATAAATGTTACACACTAATCTATATATATAAAAATGAATTTCCGTTCGTTAGTCTCGCTAAAACTCGAGAACGGCTGAACCGATTTGGATAATTTTAGTCTTGAAATATTCGTGGAAGTCCAGGGAAGGTTTAAACGGTGAGAAAGTGGTAGGTAGGTAGGTAGGCAGGGTAGTAGGTAGGGTAGTAGGTAGGTAGGTAGGCAGGGTAGTAGGTAGGGTAGTAGGTAGGGTTGTAGGTAGTGTTGTAGGTAGTGTAGTAGGTAGCTAGGTAGGTAGGGTAGTAAGTAGGTAGGGTAGTAGGTAGGTAGGGTAGTAAGTAGGTAGGGTAGTAGGTAGGTAGGGTAGTAGGTAGGTAGGGTAGTAGGTAGGTAGGGTAGTAGGTAGGTAGGGTAGTGGGTAGGTAGAGTAGTAGGTAGAGTAGTACGTAGGTAGGGTAGTAGGTAGGTAGGGTAGGAAAAAGAGCATTGCAACGCATGCCGGGAACAGCTTGTACATATATATAAAGATGGAATTAAACAAACTAATATATATAATCTAACAGACGGACTAAACAGAATCAAATTTTTTTTTTATGATTAGTTCGTAGTAGTATAGTAGTATATACTTATAAATAGTTAAAAAAAAAGAAACCAAACAATATTACCATGACTACCACACATTTTTTTTTTCCTAGCCTACATTATGTCCCACTGCTGAGCAAAGACCTCCTCTTTCTCTTTCCACACCTCTCTATCATGTGCGATCTCTGGTCATGTTAATCCCGCAAACATGATCAGATCGTCACGCCTTATGAGTAGGTAATTCAGTCTGCTTTTAAAAAGTGTTTCTGCACAGTTCTTTTGATAGCCATTTAGCTTTATGGCAAAAGTATTTTCATGAAAAAGAGCTTATAGCTTTTTAATAAAGATTTCCAGTACTCATAAATTCAGCTTTCCTCATACAGTCCCAGAACTAAAAGGTAACTTTGTGTATTCACAATGAGAGTGCGAGGATTAAATTCGAAAAACATTTTTGTAAAAACTTCAGGGCGTCTAAAATGGCCATTTTTGCAGATCATAATATAAATTGCGTTAAAAAAGTGTAAAATGGAACGTTAATATAGTAACTGCGTCTGTGACCATTAGGGAAATAGATCATAGTAAGAAAATAAAATGAATTGCGTTAAAATTCGTAAAATGGTCACTTATGCAGACTTTACTATTATGAAAGCTCCATTTTACGCTTATTAACGCAATTCATATTATGATCTGCTAATGTCGCCATTTTAGACCCCCTGAGCTTAGTTTTACAAAACAGTCCGTGCTTAAATTATTATTATTTACACGAGAAAGCGCAAACATGAAAAAAAAACTAGCACAAAAAATATCGTTTACTAACGAACGCCCCCCACGTGTAAACAGACTTTCAGCTATTTTATGGATAACTTCTAAACTATGATGGAATGATAAATAAGGCTATAATGTAGAACTTGTTGTACAGCCAGCAGCACCAATATGTATACACTCAGCATCGTTTAGAAGCAATTTTCGCCTAGCACAGAAGGCGATAAAAAATAAATTAAATGTAATCCTTACATAGTATAAAACAAAGTCGCTATTTTTGTCTGTTGGTCTGTATGCTTAAATCTTTAAAACTACGCAACGGATTTTGATGCGGTTTTTTTTAATAGATAGAGTGATTCAAGAGGAAGGTTTCAGTATATAATTTGAACGACAGCCACGCGGGTGAAGCCGCGGGCATCAGCTAGTAATAAATAAATAAATACCGCTTCATGCAGAAAGCGGTACTCTTGGACACGACTCTTATTGTTCGGAGGTTCCTTTCTCTGGACCCCTGACCGCTGCTGGTAGCTTGAACTCCGTTCCCGATACCGGTGGGCTACAATTGTTTAATTTCTTTAAAGGTTTTTTTTTGTTAAGAATTAAAAAAAAAAGTAACAAGATTGTATGTAATAAGTAAAGGAAATAATACTAAATATAAATATTTTCATGATAATTAACGAAACTAATATTCTGGAACCCACTTTATCATAAAATAGGTCTTATCTCAAAGGTGCAATCGCTATTTTACGAGAAATTGGCTTTTGACCTTTGCCAAGTGTATACATATTACTGCCCGTGACTGTACTACGTGTAAGTGGTCGGTAAGTGAAATGGCTTGTACTGCGGGCTACATATATGACCCCGATATTTGAGAAGCCTATTCCATATTTATAGCTCGGTTTCATTATGAACTGCCGGTATATACGGAAAATATGGCCATGAATTTGTAATATTCTTTCCGTAACTACCTACAACTTGTGAATTTTTAACCATCCACGTCGACGAATTTTGTTCATGAATGATTCTAGGTGTTCAAATATTTTATTGGTTTGTAAAAAGTTCAACTGTATTTCATGCATGCATTTTGACATCATTTTGAAATAATGTTATATACTTCGTAAAATATAAGAGATTTCCCAAAAAATGTCCGAATTTTTAACAGTAAACTACAAAAAAGTATAAAAACCTACGCCAGAAAATAAAAAATGTAAATTAAATTAGGTATTTAACGCCCGTTCCCACAACGTAGGTACATCACGTTTTATGAACCTTTCAAATTAAATTAAAAGCAGATTAAAGTGTTCAAACAATTTTTTTGACGTTTTCGAGGTAAACTTTCCTCGTTTTGGTAACAGAGTGAGACAGACATTAAACTACTGAATATCTGCTAATGTGAGAGAAAGGGATGCAAATAGACAAATGGGCTATAATTTTATTTGCGCTTGGAGGCACAGGAATTGCGGTTTTGTTGGCTAACTTCGTAATTATTTTAATGCCTCCAGCTCTGAATTTGAGTATAAAACGGAAGTTATGAATAAATGTGTAATATTTTCCAGACGGTAAAACCGTTTTAAATAATAGCCCTGTGAAAGTATTATTTACTTTGTTTTAACTAATTTATATTACGACTATTTTGTATCAGCGGCTATGTTACTGATCTTTATTGGTTTCGATATTATTATTTACGGAATACTTCGGTGTAAACAGCAACTTATACAGTTTTGAAAGTTTTTCTCATTGTAATACCTCATTCAGTGGAAGTGGTAAATGTCTGTGGATACCAAAAAACAGGCACAGACAGAAGGCATTCTACACAAGCCAAAGTTACAAAAGTACTTATTGTCTCTTATCGTTTAGCTACTAGCGGAGATGAGAATGTTGAGGTCGATGTGTGATGTGACAAGAATGGATAAAGTAAAGGTAAAAGTTGGGAGCCGACTGCACGTAGCAGCAGCAGACGACATGTCGCAGCGACACTACTGGTTTCTACGTATTTCTATGAAATTCCCTCCGTAGTTAGCGACATGAAGCTAGCGACGCGTCATCGAGCGGCAGACGGTAGTGTCGTCCGACCGCAGATCAGTAGTGCCCTTAGAAAACAGAAACAACAGGAGATATGCCCTTTAGTAAAACGACATGACGCAACGACGTGTCGTGACGACATGAAGTGACGACATGTCGTCTGCTGCTGCTACGTGAAGTCAGCTACCAACTTGTACCTTAGGGAACGAGTATATTAGAGGAAGTTTAAAAGTTGTGCCAATTGCAGTCAAGTCTAAAGGGAATGTAGTGGAATCATGCCCATAGGCATGTGATGAGGTGGGGTGAATCGAATGTAACTAAAAAGGGAAGAATATAAATGTGGATGGATGGAGAGTGAGAGGAAGACCAAAGAAAAGATGGATGGAGTGTGTGACAGGGGGGAGCAGAATGGAAGAAAAAAAGGTGTTGCGCCGACCCCAAATGACATGGGATAAGGGCAGATATTGTAGACTTAATAATTTGTACTATTTCTTTCCATCAAGTTCTTTACTATTTCTGTGTATCTCACAGAAGATACACACGTAGCACACAGTTATGACAACCAGCGGTAAGAAGTACATCGCGCAGAGACCGAAGATATTAATAAAGACAACGATATTGTAGACTTAATAATTTGTAGGGTACTATTTCTTACCATCAAGCTCTTTACTGCTTCTGTGTATTTCACAGAAGATACACACGTAGCACTCAGTGATGACAACCAGCGGTAAGAAGTAGATCGCGCAGAGACAGAAGATATTGTAGACTTAATCATTTGTACTACTTCTGTGTATCTCACAGAAGATACACACGTAGCACTCAGTGATGACAACCAGCGGTAAGAAGTACATCGCGCAGAGACAGAAGATATTGTAGACTTAATCATTTGTACTACTTCTGTGTATCTCACAGAAGATACACACGTAGCACTCAGTGATGACAACCAGCGGTAAGAAGTACATCGCGCAGAGACAGAAGATATTGTAGACTTAATCATTTGTACTACTTCTGTGTATCTTACAGAAGATACACACGTAGCACACAGTGATGACAACCAGCGGTAAGAAGTACATCACGCAGAGACAGAAGATAATATAAAGAGGTCGATTGGGTCGAATAGGGATGTTTCCTGATTATGTGAGCTTAAGTTAAAAGGTAACAATTAAATAGGCAGACAACGTTTTGATTAATCAATACTTTTATTGTACTGCTGTATCAAGTTTGTTTGTTTTTTTTTAGATATATATATATGATTGTTATAATTATAGTTATTAGTCTGTAAGCTTTCCTAAAAATAAAAAAAATAATATAAAAGAATATGATTCTATTTAGTCCGTCTGTTAGATTTTCGAAAAGTATTGGATACGTAGTGTTTTTGTTTTATCAAATTAATAAAAAAATACGAAAATAAAACGTGTCTAAGATCAGTAGTGGGGGTTTGTGTCGTTACTTCGTGATAAAAAATGTACCAAGCTGTGATGTCACACGACTTTTCGAAGCACTGTATCATCTTAATTTGTTGTTTCCGTGAAAAAATTAAAAATACAGCCTTGAGCGTGGAGAGCGAATCCAGAAATTCCGTAACGAAAATATTCAACCAGGTTGCTATGGTTACGGAAAATAACAAGGTTGTCAAATGTATGTGTCCAATATTTTTGGGTAATCTATCTGACGGACTAATTAGATTTTTTTGTCGACTACCTTAATTTGTACTAGTTCTTACCATCCAACTCTTTACTGCTTCTATGTATCTCACAGAAGATACACACGTAGCACACAGTTATGACAACCAGCGGTAAGAAGTACATCGCGCAGAGACAGAAGATATTGTAGATCACTTCTTGTTGCTCCGAGTTGAAGGCGCCGAAAGACACGCATTGCTCAAAGCCGGCTACTTGTGGATGACGCTTGACGCGGAATACTATGCTCTGTGGACAAGAAAAAGGTAGAATTAACAAATGAATTGTAGTTACCGGGTAAATTCTCGCTTTGTTTATGTATGTCAAAATCATAAAAAGCGTTCTTTTCAAAAATTATGTTTAAATTAAAAAAACTGGCCAAGAGCGAGTCGGACTCGCACATGAAGGGTTCCGTACCAAAACGGTATGCTATAATTATTTATACAATTTCTTCTACGGGCCAATGAAACTTGACCTCTGGATTGTATAGGCGCTCATACGATTCAGGGACCAAATTATATTGGTTAATTGCTGTTTCCATCTGTTGTTTCCATCCAAGTTCAAAATGATTTTCCTAGAAAGTCCTTATAAAGTTCTACTTTTCAGATTTTTTTCATATTTTCTAAACTTATGGTTCAAAAGTTAGAGGGGGGGGGGGACACATTGTTTTTTACTTTTGGAGCGATTATTTCCGAAATTATTGACATTATCAAAAAATGATTTTAGTAAACCCCTATTCATTTTTAAATACCTTTCCAACAATATATCACACGTTAGGGTTGAAATTAAAAAAAAAATCACTTCCCACTTTACATATAGGGGGGCTACCCTAATAAAACATTTTTTTTCAATTTTTATTTTACCACTTTGTCGGCGTGATTGATACACATATTGGTACCAAATTTCAGCTTTCTAGTGCTAACGGTCACAGAGATTAAGCGAGGACGGACGGACGGACAGACAGACATGGCGAAACTATAAGGGTACCTAGTTGACTACGGAACCCTAAAAACCCGATATAAACAAGGCAAAAAGAATATCTAAAATCGTCTCTTTACGGTGAATATACTCGCCAGTGCAGTAGTATATTTTATTCCAAGCGTCGCTGTCGTTATGACGGGGGTTAAATAATAAAAAAGAAGATTTTGTTCGTGTGAAGGTTATACATTAACTACCACGGGTACACTACAATAATACGAAAAACTTTATTCCGATATTCACAAGTACGAATTTCAAAATACCGATTTTCGTAATTCCGAATGATTCAAAATTCCTTTTTTAACAACTCCAATTTATTATTCATCCTATTTTTCTAACTCCGAAATTTCAAAATTCCTAACGTTTATAATTACTATTCTCAAAATGCCGAGTTTCAATTGATCGAATAACAAAAATTCCGAAGTAATGATAATTCGAATCATCAAAAATGGGTGCACTACAATAATACGAAAAACTTTATTCCGATATTCACAAGTACGAATTTCAAAATACCGATTTTCATAATTCCGAATGATTCAAAATTCCTAATTTAACAACTCCGATTTATCATTCATCATATTTTTATAAATCCGAATTTTCTAAACTCCTAACGTTTATAATTACTACTCTCAAAATGCCAAGTTTCAATTAATCGAAAAACAAAAAATCCGACTTAACGATAATTCGAATCATCAAAAATACGAATTCCGATTATTAAAGTACCGATTATTTAAAACTCCGAATTCATAGGAACGCCTAGTAAAACTGAATAGCCCTATTTCTGTCTGCAGGGTTTCAAGGGACCTAACTAACCGAACCTCGGGGTGCCCCTGACGTTGACCGTCTAAGGTTAGCATTTCCGTCAGCAGGTCGACGGAGCCCCACTGCGCGGGGCACCTATTTCTGTCTGCAGGGTTTCAAGGGACCTAACTAACCGAACCTCGGGGTGCCCCTGACGTTGACCGTCTAAGGTTAGCGTTTCCGTCAGCAGGTCGACGGAGCCCCGCTGCGCGGGGCACCTATTTCTGTCTGCAGGGTTTCAAGGGACCTAACTAACCAAAACTCGGAGTGCCCCTGACGTTGACCATCTAAGGTTAGCATTTCCGTCAGCAGGTCGACGGAGCCCCGCTGCGCGGGGCACCTGTTTCTGTCTGCAGGGTTTCAAGGGACCTAACTAACCGAACCTCGGGGTGCCCCTGGCGTTGACCGTCTAAGGTTAGCGTTTCCGTCAGCAGGTTGACGGAGCCCCGCTGCGCGGGGCACCTATTTCTGTCTGCAGGGTTTAAAGGGACCTAACTAACCGAACCTCGGGGTGCCCCTGACGTTGACCGTCTAAGGTTAGCGTTTCCGTCAGCAGGTCGACGGAGCCCCGCTGCGCGGGGCACCTATTTCTGTCTGCAGGGTTTCAAGGGACCTAACTAACCGAACCTCGGGGTGCCCCTGACGTTAACCGTCTAAGGTTAGCGTTTCCGTCAGCAGGTCGACGGAGCCCCACTGCGTGGGGCACCTATTTCTGTCTGCAGGGTTTCAAGGGACCTAACTAACCGAACCTCGGGGTGCCCCTGACGTTGACCGTCTAAGGTTAGCGTTTCCGTCAGCAGGTCGACGGAGCCCCACTGCGCGGGGCACCTATTTCTGTCTGCAGGGTTTCAAGGGACCTAACTAACCGAACCTCGGGGTGCCCCTGACGTTGACCGTCTAAGGTTAGCGTTTCAGTCAGCAGGTCGACGGAGCCCCGCTGCGCGGGGCACCTATTTCTGTCTGCAGGGTTTAAAGGGACCTAACTAACCGAACCTCGGGATGCCCCTGACGTTGACCGTCTAAGGTTAGCGTTTCCGTCAGCAGGTCGACGGAGCCCCACTGCGCGGGGCACCTATTTCTGTCTGCAGGGTTTCAAGGGACCTAACTAACCGAACCTCGGGGTGCCCCTGACGTTGACCGTCTAAGGTTAGCGTTTCCGTCAGCAGGTCGACGGAGCCCCGCTGCGCGGGGCACCTATTTCTGTCTGCAGGGTTTAAAGGGACCTAACTAACCGAACCTCGGGGTGCCCCTGACGTTGACCGTCTAAGTTTAGCGTTTCCGTCAGCAGGTCGACGGAGCCCCGCTGCGCGGGGCACCTATTTCTGTCTGCAGGGTTTCAAGGGACCTAACTAACCGAACCTCGGGGTGCCCCTGACGTTGACCGTCTAAGGTTAGCGTTTCCGTCAGCAGGTCGACGGAGCCCCGCTGCGCGGGGCACCTATTTCTGTCTGCAGGGTTTCAAGGGACCTAACTAACCGAACCTCGGGGTGCCCCTGACGTTGACCGTCTAAGGTTAGCGTTTCCGTCAGCAGGTCGACGGAGCCCCACTGCGCGGGGCACCTATTTCTGTCTGCAGGGTTTAAAGGGACCTAACTAACCGAACCTCGGGGTGCCCCTGACGTTGACCATCTAAGGTTAGCGTTTCCGTCAGCAGGTCGACGGAGCCCCACTGCGCGGGGCACCTATTTCTGTCTGCAGGGTTTCAAGGGACCTAACTAACCGAACCTCGGGGTGCCCCTGATGTTGACCATCTAAGGTTAGCGTTTCCGTCAGCAGGTCGACGGAGCCCCGCTGCGCGGGGCACCTATTTCTGTCTGCAGGGTTTCAAGGGACCTAACTAACCAAACCTCGGGGTGCCCCTGACGTTGACCATCTATGGTAAGCGTTTCCGTCAGCAGGTCGACAGAGCCCCGCTGCACGGGGCACCTATTTCTGTCTGCAGGGTTTCAAGGGACCTAACTAACCGAACCTCGGGGTGCCCCTGACGTTGACCGTCTAAGGTTAGCATTTCCGTCAGCAGGTCGACGGAGGCCCGTTGCGCGAGGCTCCTATTTCTGTCTGCAGGGCTTAAAGGAACCTATCTAAACGAACCTCGGGGTGCCCTTGACGTCGACTTCCGTCAGCATCTGTCAAAAAATTATGAAATGTTTGTCAAATAATACGATATTAAATAAAATTTTATCGGATAATTATTTTGGTGACATATTTGGTAAACCTGATCCTCAGCTCGGGGCCCGTCTTGCCCCTCCGCGCCTACGCGGATTAAACTTATATCCTATGTCTATCCTATATATATAATCAAAATATTAGCAGTTTATTCGGAATACTGGTAATCGGAACGTCGTTTTTCGGATAGACATCTCGTCGGGCACTTGACTCTTCGGACATATGAACATCGGAAAAGAAGCAAATCGCATTTATGAATTTCGGTACAATAAACTTCGTGATTTTGAATAATAGTGATTATAATTTTTAGATATTATGACTTTCGCACTTTTGAACATCGGAATATTAAAATTCGGAATAAAATATTTCGGAGTATTTGGGTGTTGCCATTCGGAATACTGGAAATCGGAATGCCGTTTTTCGGACAGACGTCTCGTCTGGCACTTGACCCTGCGGACATAATTATGAACATCGGAAAACAAAAAAATCGCATTTATGAATTTCGGTAAAATAAACTTCGTGATTTTGAATAATAGAGAATATAAATTTTAGGTAAAATGACTTTCGGACTTTTCAACATCGGAATACTGATATTCGTAATAAAATATATCGGAGTATTTGGGTGTTCCCAACTACCACACTAAAATTTCCTAATTGTTATCCGATTTTGAGTTAACGAACATCCAGACATCGAAACATACAAAGTTAAGCCGACTGACTGAGGATCAACGCACGGGCCAAACCCAGGACTATAAAATTAAAATTTGGCACACATATTCCTATCATGACGTAAGCATTCACAAAGGAAGGATGTAACAAAAATTCAACCCTCAAGGGGGCGAAATAGTCGTCATTTATTATATTCCCGATATTCACACGGGCGCGCGCCGCCGCGGGCAAAAGCTGGTTTACAATATTGGTAGGATTCTAATAATAAACCCATTCATCTTCATTCTCGTGCCGTTATCCCAATTGATCGGCGTAGCATGTCTTCTTTCATACTTATCTACACTACATCTCATCAGTCATAATTCTTACCATATCATTCTTAAATTAATAAATACGAGTAGCTCATTAATAAACCCACTCCAGACTACAATTTCTTTAAAATGCAAATATCATGGAATAAGTAAACACACAATGCACAAATATATGCTGATTGCAAATTATACAAAAAAATATCATGCTTCCATAAAGCAAAAATCAGTGCAAATTATTTCACATTTTCATTCTGCTGGTCATGAATACATTATTCAGTCCCCAATGGTCTTAATTTATTCAGAATTTTTAAATTTTATGGTTCCGTAATCAGCAAGTCAGGGTGGTTAATCAAGGGCACGCCACGACAGTGGCGGTAAGTCCCATCTTTGGGTAGTGGCCGGTTGATGGCAATATGGTCGCCCCCTATTACATGGGACTTAAAAATAACTGGCGAAATGTAGGCGTAGTATTAAGTCCACCTCCTACAATCCTTCGGGGATAAAAGTCGTGATATTATATTAGATGTACCTACCTTTCGAGTGAAACTAAACTTTTAATTTGAAAGAGTATAATTATTATAGGTATTAATAAAATTCTCTGAAAATTTATTGGATTTTTTGCTACAGTGATTTCAACGTGTTTCTCGCTCAATTCTGAGAAAAAAAGTTATGTGTTTTAACCCGAACAGCTCAAACATAGTTTGATGAACTTTTTACACGATACAGGAGGAATTCCTACACGAAAACGCGAAAAACGTTAACTAAAGTTGGGTTATTTCCTTGAAAAGCCTGTTAGCACTCGGCCCGAAGCTTTCAACTTTAAACGGCTCAAAAATATAGTAAACAGCTAGACACGTGTAGTAGTACACATGAATTTACATTTCCAGTACAGCATGGCTTCGCTTTGAATAGATTTCCCGTGTAATGAGAGATTCGCGATAAACTGGTTTTGTAAAGCCTGATTGGTCGTTGTGCGTACTAAATCTACGCCGCTTGATATCCAATAATCCAATCACGATTTACGTGCTCTGTAAGGATTTGACAAACTAAAGCTAGTTTGATAGACTAATACCCATCTAGGTACCTACAGACTGATTAACTTCCTAGTCAGATTGATTCCTATTTTAGCGGTGAGCCCCCGATTAAGGTCTTTCATTAAATCAGCAATGTCCCTTGTACCGTACCTGAGAGGAATATTAAAGGTCTGTGCAAACGTGCGACTTGTCGGTCTGAAAGTGTGTGGATGGGGTCCATATTGGCTCACCTAAAGTTCTTACCCGAAATTGTTCTTCCTAATGATTTGTAATCCGAATGAGCACTCTTCCTAAAATTCATACTATTTGTAGTGCTATCGGCGATGTTCAGAACACTCATGTTTCCGAAAATTGTAATTAATAATATATTTAAACTCGTACTATTTTTTATCATAACGCTTTTATCCCTAAACATAATTACCATAATATTTTCACTCATACAACTGTTTAGAATGATTAAAGGTCGTTTCACTGATTTTTGTCTTAATTGAATGAAATTCAGGTCAGAGTGTCGTCTTGGGGGCACTATGAAAAAAATAATTAGAAAAATTTCGCGACCAATTTCGAGGTAGCGCTCGCCGGCCGCTATCGCGGCCCCGCTCGCTTCGCTCACTCGGCTCGCGCGTACTTGGTCACAGTTCTAACCTAACCTAACCTATGGATATCTTTGCATAGTATATAATACTCATTATTATGAATAAAAAGCAATCTAAACAAAAAAGACATGACTTTGAATAATAGTGTAAAAGATGGTTATGTTGAGAAAATATGGAAAAACAAATAAAAGTAGGTATAATAGATGTTTATTACTATTGGAATTATGAACATTAGAGACAGAGTGGTTAAGAATTGTGATTGTTAGGATGAAAAATGTTACGAAGAACATTTTCGGATTTTCAATTATCGGAGTTGAAAATTTAGGTGAACTTTGGCGCACCCGTGTGATGTATTGCGTTATATGTGTGTTTTGCAGATGATTATTTCTAAAAAAAATTACTTTGTACTAGATGACGTGGCCTCGGCGCAAGGGCAAAGAAGGAACATGGGTTCGGTTTTTAGTCAGTAGAAGTCTGACACTTCCCTTCGCTCTGCCCAAGAGCGGGGGGTCATTTGATGATTTTCCACCCACCAAAAAAAAAGGCGTGATGTTATGTTATGATTGTCCTTTGCAGACACAAGTGTCTCGACTGCACTTGCCTGAAAGACACAACTCGAATATTTTCTTAAGTGGAACCCTCGGGCACAATATTATTTCGTAGGATTGTAGTTTTGCAATTTCATTTCAAAAGTCGGCGCTTCTCCGTCTAAAAATAGTCTGTCAGAATTGATATTTGACTGGAACGCACGTAACGTTGAAAACGTTTACAAACATTTGCAGTATGGGATATGTTTTTATGGCTGAAGTTGCTACCGATCTATGTTGTTCTGCCGTTCTATTTTATTTACTGTGTAACAACAGCCCACTGACAGCGCGCCACACTAAACAGCCAACCCGCCATAGCCAAGCTACCATAGCCGGGCCACCATAGCCAAGCCACTCTAGCCAGCCCGATGACAGCCAAGCCAATGACAGCCGAGTCATGCCACCGCCAGAACTACCGGACGTCTCCGGTGGGGATAAAGCTATATAATGCCCTACAAGCTCATTTTGCGGTCTTGTCGCACTCGATTATAATAGTTGTACCTAAGGGGAAGCTCTGCCCGAATAAAGTTATAAATCAGTTCCTGTTTATTATTTACCACTGTCGTAACAACTGAGTGAATGAAACTCGCTACTATTATTATTATTTTTTTTGTACGATCGCTCCCGTTGCTTGGGGTTTACACGACTGGCTAAGTGTTGGTATTCTATTAGTTACACCTCTGAGTAACTCTTCGAGGATTACAGGCGTGATGTTATGTTTAAAACATCTAAAATACATATTTTTAACAAAACCTTTAAAAGTTTATTCAGTTAATAGGTGTTGCCAGCGGCTTCGCCCGCTACAACTCGAAAATTATCCCACGGAAAAACAAAATCGGGATAAAAACCATCCTATGTGTTAATCCAGGCTATATAAACTGTCTGTGCACCAAATTTTATCTAAACTTTTCTGTAGTTTTTGCGTGGCAGAGCAACAAACATCCATCCATCCATCCATACATACATAGTTACATACTCACAAACTTTCGCGTTTATAATATTAGTAGGATTTTATCAAATCCCACGGAAATGTTTGGCTTTAACTAACTCGCTGGTAATGACCATAAATTTTGTTCGTGTTATTTACCATGTGCCTGGCGTAACATAATGGGTGCCTATTAATGTTATTTATTCACAATGATATTTTTTTTTGTTTTGTTCTTCATTTCATTTCAAATTTTTAATTTGGCCGGACAGCGATGTGAATGATTGTTTTGTCGACCTGTTATTCTTTACCTTTTTGATACTTGTACATATTTTTGATATTTATTCAAGGTTTTATTTTATTTAAAAATTAAATATAAATAAAAGTTTAATGATATATTTTGATAAGATGATTTATTTACAACGTTAGGTACTTATTTAACCCAACAGTTTTTTGTGATCCCTAGTGATCTGCTTTACAGGTTTTCCCAGTTCAGACACCAGTCTCTTACAACTTGTCTATGCACCGTAATTTTATTCGACACGCTATTACCTATATTTAAAATGCATCTTCGGTTTAATAGATCTTAATTTTAAATTTTGTTTGATCATTTAAAATTAACCCTGTCTTATACTTTACTAGATGATGCCCGCAGCTACACCCGCGTGGATGTTAGTAAAATATAAGAACCACTCTATCCATTGGTGAAAACAGTATGAAAATCGGTGCAGTAGTTTTTAAGTTTATCGCGAACAGACAGACAGAGCGGAGCACTTTGTTTTATAGTATGTAGTGATAGTCAACAGTGAGTAGTTACAGTTTGTGACGAAAAAAAAATATTTTCATTACTCATACTCTGAAAGTAGGTCATGACATGCCTGCGGAGCGGGTTGAAAGTACTACTTTTCAGCCCTAGGGAGAATCGCTTTCTACTGACAGCTGTCAAATTATTTGATGTAATTAGGAGCAAGCCTATTGCCATCAACTAATGTAATTAGGAGAAAGCCTATTGCCACCAACTGATGTGATTAGGTGCAAGCCTATTGCCATCAATAAATATAATTAGGAGCAAGCCTATTGCCATCAACCAATCTAATTAGGAGCAAGCCTATTGCCATCAACCGATGTAATTAGGAGCGCGCCTATTGCCATCAACCAATCTAATTAGGAGCAAGCCTATTGCCATCAACCGATTTAATTAGGAGCAAGCCTATTGCCATCCACCGATTTGGGTTATTAGGAGCAAGCCTATTGCCATCAACCAATGTAATTAGGAGCAAGCCTATTGCCATCAATTGATGTAATTGGGGGCAAGCCTTTTGCTCCCAACCGATGTAATTAGAAGCAAAACTATTGCCATCAACCAATCTAATTAGGAGCAATCCTATTGCCATCAACCGATGTAATTAGGAGCAAGCCTATTGCCATCCACCGATTAGATTTAACCGATTTTAAGTGTTTCTCATATATGCTTACTTTTTATTATTTTTTGTCAATTGGTTTTTTTCATTCTTCTTTCTTTCGATTTAGGTAATTGAGCGCAAGCCTATTCCCATCAACTTTCCTTGTATTCGTAATGAAAAGCACAGTGTTTACCTCGGGTTAAAGACTTATTTAGTCCCTCGAACTATTAGCGCCCTCGCTGCGCTCAGGCGCCAAACCCCGTCTCGGGACTAAATAAGATACTTTCATCCCTAAGGTAACAATGTACTATTTGAATTTGAATTCTACTGTTTAAAATAATCATGGCAGGCGAGGTGGATTTTCAGCGACGCCACACACGCAGGCGAATAATAAAGTGAAACGAAATGAGTCTGCAAAAGGTTTTTCATTACTCATACTCTGAAAGTAGGTCATAACATGCCTGCGGAGCGGGTTGAAAGTACTACTTTTCAGCCCTAGGGAGAATCGCTTTCTACTGACAGCTGTCAAATTATTTGAAGTAATTGGGAACAAGCCTATTGCCATCAACCAATGTAATTAGGAGCAAGCCTATTGCCACCAACTGATGTGATTAGGTGCAAGCCTATTGCCATCAACAAATGTAATTAGGAGCAAGCCCATTGCCTTCAACTGATGTGATTAGGAGCAAACCTATTGCCACCAACTGATGTGATTAGGTGCAAGCCTATTGCCATCAACAAATGCAATAAGGAGCAAGCCTATTGGCATCAACCAATTTAATTAGGAGCACGCCTATTGCCATCCACCGATTTAGGTAATTGGGAGCAAGCCTATTGCCATCAACCAATTTAATTAGGAGCAAGCCTATTGCCATCAACTGATGTAATTGGGGCGAGCCTATTACCATCAACCAATTTAATTAGGAGCAATCCTATTGCCATCAACTGATGTAATTGCGGGCAAGGCTATTGCCCCCAACCGATGTAATTAGGAGCAAGCCTATTGCCATCAACTAATCTAATTAGGAGCAAGCCTATTGCCATCAACCGATGTAATTAGGAGCAAAGCCTATTGCCATCCACCGATTTAGGTAATTGGGGGCAAGCCTATTCCCATCAACTTTCCTTGTATTCGTAATGAAAAGCACAGTGTTTACCTCGGGTTAAAGACTTATTTAGTCCCTCGAACTATTAGCGCCCTCGCTGCGCTCTGGCGCCAAACCTCGTCTCGGGACTAAATAAGTTCCTTTCACCCCTAAGGTAACAATGTACTATTATTACTCGAATTTCTCATTGATACTGCCACTACGATTGAATTGGTCAGGTTGGAAGCGAAATTAAAAATGTGACACCTTTGAGCTTTAACCTTGTGAATTTGCACTGAAAAAGAAACCTGGATGAGGCTACTCTTATGACCGGTTTTTTTTTGTTTTAATGACGAACTGGTTTTTTTCTGTTTGTTTGTCACAAATATTGATGAAGCCGTTTACAAAGACAAAGACATTTATTCGTAGGATACGGTAATCACAAAGTTGTTACATAAATGGCATGGTTCTTGACATATCCACCGCTAGCCGCGGCATACGAATATTTACATTAAGTAAAGTAGGTAAGTAATAATTGATACTAAAATTATTATATTTAGTATCATTTATTTAGTAATTTTTTTTAAAAACATATATACCTAACACTAAAATACATAAGAACCTAAGAACCTTAATAAGTCAAAAAACCAGTTAAAATATGTCGCCACAGTGCACAATATAGATAAATAAATATCAATGACAAAGTAACTGAGTTACAGCTCTTTCAGAAATTTTTCAGCGTTCCTTATCTTTAAACCTGATCAAAGTCCTAAAAATAAATCGTCCCATTTAACGAGATGTCGCTACTTATAGAAATAGAAACTAAAGTTCGGTAACTTTCATAAGTACTTGGTCTAGTTAAGTAAACTGATAAAGTGATAACAGACTTAGAAGTGTCTTTTTGTAGTTGCGATCTTGACATTTGAGTTAGTTTCGTGTTTCGTGTCTCTCAGGTATCAGTGGAATTTTTAAGACAAGAATAACTTTTTATTTTGGCACGTGGAATCCACCCACTATTACTAGTTTTCCCTGGTGGGTTTCAGCCCACCATTTCACATAGAGAGGAGGCCTGGTTCCCAGCAGTAAAACCGTCAAAGGCAATATTGCTTCAGTGTTTACTATCAAACAAACTGCTGAAATAAAAATCAAAACAAATTAAATTAGCCCGCATAGAGATAAGTAAATAAACATTCAAATTCAATTTTAAATGGCGTCCAATATAGCTGGTTTCAAAGCCCCGCCAATCGATTCTGCTCTGTACTTTATTCTCTTCAATGCAATTCAATAGAAAAGAGATTTGTTCGATTATTACACTTCGTACATTGTTTAAAATTGATAGTTTGGCGGTTTCATTCCGTTCTTGTTAAGGCGGGGTTGCAGTACTTTTTAAGATTTTTGAACCTATAAAAATCGAACTAAATACGAGTTTTTTAATAAATAAAAATCATTACATAAAAATTGAACATACTCTCTAGTAAATCGTAAAGATAGAAACGCGATTTAGAATGATCGGCTCGATACTTTTTTTTATCAAACATGACTCTAAATCACAATTTCAAACGTGTACTGCTAAGACATTTCATCATGAATTTATATAAAAGTTATATCAATAGATAGACTTTTTTTCTGAAGTAAATGTTGAAAGCATATTGTATAATTTCTTTATAGTTTTTCTCCAAGAAGCAAAAAACAGTCAAAATTTAGGCATTATATCGCTCGCGAGGCAGGGCGGGGGGTGAGGTCGTGCGTACATAAAAACAAAGTACTGCAACCTCGCCTTAATGGTTAAATGAAATCAAGGCAACTTTTTTTTTGTTCGTAACAATATTTTGATTTAAAAAGTGACAAGGAATTTCTTGCTTAGTCTTCTCCATGGAGATCTATGCTTTGGAATCTGTGAACAAGTTATTATGCCTTTTGACGGTGACTGTAGCTTTGCTTTCTTTGTTTTTGGCATTAAAAAGTGCCCATTATTGTTTATTTGAAATAAATGCTTTGAATTTGAGTTTAATAACTGGCTAGGCGCGGAGGTGGCTGATGGAGTAAGGTTATGACCGAATACTACTGGCCAAGGTTGGGCCTAAGAAACCAGGGCTAACAAAAAACGCGTTGGGTTGACGATATTGTCAGGAACTCGTTAAACAGTTGGACAGAACAGAAAAAAGTGGCAAACGAAAGGGGAGGCCAATGCAGCAATAGGTGATTTTGGACTGTAATGATGATGATGAACTAGTATAAGACCGATGTCTAGTTTTTTCCCTATTCTTGGTAAATGGTGTGTCCCCTTTTAAATGCTTGACGATCCAACCAAAGCGATTGGTCCCTGGAATATATTAACAATCATCGCGTTTATTTCTCACTTAGGTATTTGTTTGAAACTTCTTTTTCTGAGAAACTGATCCTTTGCCAATGTTGAGGTGTTGGAGGTCAAAGATCAAAGTGAGTTTCATACGTATTGATTTAGACCTACCTTTTGAGAGTTTCCTTTGAAAAATAAAACAAATCCAATTTCAATGGTTTAGTCGTGGAAGTGAGAGGCGGCTAGGTTTCTTGTAAAGCTAATAAATGTGCTAGTGTTACGCTTAAATACCTACTAAAAGAACCATTGTTCTTTTTTAGATAGTGATAAATCCAAAGTAATTTACAATATTAAGACTCTAAGTACATGTTTACGTACAGGCGGTGCGTCACGCGGCGCGTGCTGCGTTTTTAATTCAAACACAATCATGGCGATGTATGAAAAAGTTGACAATTTCAATCGTTGATTTTACGAGAAGCTATTTTCGCACGTTAGTTTAAAATGCAGCGTTTGTTGCGGTGGACCCGTCTCTCAGTAAATTAATAAAAAAGCACGAAACGAGCCTTATGCACGCGCCGCGCGACGCCCCGCGTCTCCGTAAACGAGCCCTAACAATAAGGAGCTTGTGACTCAATTATAACATCCTCTCGGGGCGATCTTCAGGTATAGCCGCGATTGGATGGGTTGGGTCACCCATCCAATCGCGTAATTAAATTAATTAATAATAATATTGCTGACCACCCATTACATACCGAATTTCCTCCGAACCCCGGAAAGGTCAGGGCTGTCGTTTGTTGATCTTTAATAGTCGCTACAAGTCACTGACTCGAAAGTCTTACTTAGAATTAACTGGGTTATGGAGGTCAAATAGGCAGTTGCTCCATATAAAACATAAGTTTTGAGCTGCACCTGGTTGTAGTGGAAGCCGAATCCAACATAGTTAGGCAAAGGCTAGGCAGATGATTTTTAATCATCATCTTGCTAGATGGAGGTACCTATCCTCACCGTATTTCAGTCGCTCGAAAACGAGTTTACACTCGGTATACTAATCATAAACAATAACAAAGTAAATAGTAACACAAAACTAGCAAAAAGCACTCAAGGAATAAAAAGAGTTTCTGCTGCTTTTGCTATTGTTAACTTTTCTCTTCTTGAGAATGGATTGAGGGAATCACATAAGCGTATAAATAGGTATTAAGTCCCAAGACTTAGCTACTTGAATAGAAGGTTTATTATATATCTACTAAAACCTTTCGTATTTGGTTAAACAAGGACGCGAATGGCAACAGCCAAGATGTAGTTTTAATTTAAAATCGCCAGATTTGTATTCTGGCGAAATGTATTTTCATTGTGTGCCAGAACCGGTGCTAAGGTCGTTGAAAAATCCCTGGATTTCCCGTTAATATAGAGACACCGGGATTTCCTGAAAACATAGTTATTTATTTATTTATTTAACACTAATTATAGCATCATTACAGAATATTCCAATTCGATGCTATAAAACACAAAAACATAACAATTAAATTAAAAAGTAAAATAAAATTAAACTACAGCTATGTTTACAGGAACAAAAATACCAAATAATAAAAAATAAAGTTACCTTTCGTGCATCATCAATTAAAACAAGTTCAAGAAAAAATCATCTTTCGTTCATCATAGTTGAAAGAGTATCCTTAAGGTCATGGTAATGGCGGGATGCAGCCTCTGGATGGGAGATTAACAGGACTTAGACGCAATGACGCTGTCTGTCGTTGGCTTGATATGAAGATAATGGCGATGAGGAAACTCAAAGCTATAGGCTATTGCAATTCTGAACGCGTAGATATGCATTTGGAGCAGGAATTAGCTTCTACTACTTCACTATCATCATTCTTTTGTCCTTATCCAAACTCATTTAGGGTCGGCGTGTCTTCCTCTTCCATACCTCTCTGTTTTTCGTCATCTCATGAGACACTTCCTTTCTTACCTTATCATTCTTAACACAGTCCATTCATCGTTTCTTTAGTCTTTCTTTACTCCTATACCCATCCACATTCATATTCATAACCTTCTACATACGTTACCATTTAACCTTTATCGTCTACTATGTGCACACACATCTGCATATGCCCCGCATCCTTTGTCTAGGCTGCCTTTATTAACGTGCGAGGGACGAGAGCAAAGGACAAACGTCTGTAGATTGCCGTTTAGCCGTTTTTGCGTTTCCGTCACATATGCCTTTGTATGCGTCGAACTTTATAGGTGAACTGGGACTGATAAAGTAACAATGTACACATATCAACAGAATCTAGGGATATTTTATATTTCATCAAGTATCTACAAATCCATGGAGAATTTTCTGATATAGTGAATGGGAACAATGATAAGTTATTTTAAGAACTTTAATAAAAAAATCGGGATTCTTTTGTTATAAATAAAAATATATTTTTTTTTAATCGCTGTAGAAAATTAGTGTAAAAAAAACTTCATTTGTTCTTTTAAAACCACAAAGATTTTTTTTTAATAAAGACCTTATTATTATTCTTCCATTTTAAAAGAAAATTCTTCGTAGATTTATAAATATTTGATGAAATATAAAACATCCCTAGACTTTGTTGATGTGTGCACTCGTAAAACTCGTCGAATGTTAAACAGGGTTTCAATGACTAACCCAATTTTAAAATTAAGGTTCACCTTGATGAACCTTAATAATTGTTGGTTAATATTCCAGTCACATACAAATACAAAAGAGTGTAATGAAAATAATTATGTAATTGAAAATGAGTTTTTTTACAACATGTTTAGTCTAGTTTGTTCAACTGAATTGTTACGATGTTATTCCGTACAGGTATCGATATAAAATTCAATTTACAGAACTAAGATAATAATAAAATATATACAAGTATCAAAAAGGGGAGTAATTACAGGCGTCAAAAAATTCGTCCACACCGCTGTCAACAGGAAAAGTGCCCAGAAGGCTGGCAGCATTGCCACGTTGGATGGCAATGCTGATTCTTTGCCCAAAAAATATTCCAGCCCTCTGGTCACGTGAAGAGTCGACCAACCGCTTGGCAATTTCCTGATAAATTAAGTGGGCACTCGGACCCCATGGCCCCAGTGTTTCAACCCCAAACGGCTCAAACACATAACTACTAATTAAGTTATTGTATTTGCGCCGTTTGAGGTTTTCAGCACCTGCAGCAGCCGCCCCAGCACAGCTCACCGTGCCAGGAAGATGCGATGGCGCAAGGGTGTCGACACAAGTTGCATCCCACATCAAAGGCCTACCCAACTTCCATGGCATTATGGTCATACCATCTGGTATCTTCCCATCGACGCGTGCCAACCCATTGGGTTCCAAAATAGCTGGCACACCGGCGGTAGCCAGAGCACGTCGGATAAGATCATTAATGCTGGCGTGTCGCGCAATCCGACCTGCGCTCTTACTGCAAGAAAGGCCATGGTGTCCGAGGCTGTCGACTGCCTCACCACACTGACAGCGATGTGGAGCCCCACATGGAGCACCCAATCGCTATAATTATTATAATCATAATCATTATAATTATTATCGATTCTGAATCATCTATTTTGGGTGGTCATTGTTACCATATTTCATTTTTCGTCACAAAATAATGTTTTATGAACATTTAACTGACTGAACACGGCGAATTTTATTTGAACACAAAAAGTGAATTTTAATTAATATTCTGAATAGACTTCGGGACTGACAACGGGATGTCGTATTTTGCGTTTTATTAGAGGAAATAATAAAAATGAAAGTATTTTCGTTTAAAATAATCGAAACCACTAAATAGTTCCCCAATCTATTTAAGTCGCGAGTAAATAGGCTTCTTCTGGGTGAACTCGTTCCATCGTCGACCTCATCTCTGCCCTTAGGGCAAGATTGAGGTCAAGAGTAAGCCCATATAAAATAAAAAAATAGTTTAATTTTTTTTTGTTGTTGCAAGAGAGTGTACCTTTTGGGGCTGCGGGTTGTTCGAAAGAGATACCGCGGCCTCGGCACAAGGGCTAAGAAGAAACATGGGTGGCTTTTAGTCAGTAGAAGTCTGACACTCACTTCTGCTCTGCCTAGAGCGGGAGGGGTAATGTGATGATTTGCCACCCCCCCCCCCCCCCAAAAAGAGTTTACCTTTTACAAACACAATTATAGATTAGAAGTAAAATATTACAATTTTCGCTTAAATAATGTAAGTTGTTAGGTTAGGTTAAGAACCTAGTATGACCTATTTTGTGACAATCAATACTGTTTACTTGATTGGCACAACAGTGGACCGAAACTTTCGCTCGTCTTTCTTAGGCCCCTAGCACACGGGCATATTTTAAACGTGCAGTGGATGCGCGTTTCACGCTCGCCTCGTGTGCTTGGGTTACAAGGTTGCGTTGAAATCTCGTTTGAAGCGAGTATACGCGCGTGGGGCCTTAGATTAACTTAGATTAATTAACCTACCCACCTACCACTGTAATCCTTTTGATTGGTTCACGTTACAACACAATATTTACCTTGATGAATGTCACGAGATGCCCTTTCACAGATTTCTCCAAGGATTATAGTTTCAGACGAAGGTAAACTGGGTTTTTTAATGTATTATTTATTTTTCTTAACATTTACATATTGAAAAGCTAATTTAATCACAAAAGGCAATATCGCGATATTGACTGTGGGAACAGAGAAAAATAATTTTCTCTTTTAGTCCATGGACTAGAGTTTCATAATACAGGCACATATGCTATAGTTAGGTACACGTGTCGAGGTCTTTTGTTAGAAATTCCAAGTGTTAAGGACTCTGCCCATTATACCGTACTGTTGTAGGTGATATAGGAATTAACACTGGCAACGTTTCAAAACAAAAAAAGTAAACAATAAGGTCGAAATTAGAACAAGAAAAGTTTAGACAGCTTAGGCGTCCGTTGTTTGTTAAAATGTATGATTTCCATTTAAATAATTATTCAAGTTTAATCGTATACCTAAACCTTTTGTCCTCATGAAATGCCTCGTAAGTACATGACTCACTAAATTATATCGGATAAAATTTGTTACTAATCCTAGTGTATAAGTCATTTACTAACAAAAATGGATCTTATTTCTTTTTTTCTTTTTTTTTTAAACGTTGCCCCACACTAGGAATTTCTCCTGTATCGTGGGTGCGTTCACAAACATTTTAACTCACACACACAAATATTCAGACCCGGAACAACTATCTGTAGGTCATACAAATATTTGTTCCGTGCGGGGATCGAACCCGAATGCTTGAGCCACTGCGCCAACCGTGCCGTCAAGTAAAACAATATTATTATTATTATTAAACGCATTTTATTTAAAGTTGAATTCAGCCTGCCCGACTGCCGGCTTGTCTAATAGTCAAGCGAGACTGCTGTGCATGACGCCCTGGGTTCGATTCCCAGGTCGGGCAATATATTATTGGGTTTTTCAATCACGAATTGCCGAATGGCAGCAACGGAGTCTGTATTTGTGCTCGGTCGATAGCAATAGGCTCGCCACCTATTACACGAAACTTAAACGTGGCATGCGAAATGTGATGGTCAATAGGTACACCTCTGCCTAACCCTTCGGGGATTACAGGCGTGATGTTACGTAAGAAAACAGCTCCCATGGTGATATTCTACACCGTTTTATTTCTTTGTATAGAAAAGTATAAGACTATGCTGACACGTTCAGCATGGTGTAGTGGGCATTCTCCTTTATGTTTATGAATTGTGTTTAACAAAAGAATAACGGGAAACCATTTTGACAAAAATTTAGGCAATTTATGAATTCATTGGCAGTATTACAACGGCCAGCACGTTTATTATTTTCGGCAAATATTTGGTAAACATAACTCAGGATTATCATGAATTTAATCTGCGAGTCGGTGCGTTTTTGGTGAAAACCATTATTGAGGCGACGTATTTATGGGAAACAAAAGCTGTCAGAACAATGTACGTGTGTCACGGATTTAGTATGTACAGCCAGTGCCCAGCATTACCTGACCCCTCTTCTCACACCACTTGCCCTCTTCTTCTGTTTAATGAAGTGTGAATAATGCTGGGCACTGACTGTACCTTCATAATTCGCCCTCATTCCTTTTGGCCACAGGGGGTGGTATTCTGTTGCTTCCCCGGACAAGTGTCACATGAACGCACAGTGACATAGTGCACATGTGAAGTGATACTCATAATGTTAGTGTGTAAGGTATTTATACTAGACTGTTACGAGGTGGCGCAGGAGAGGAGAACCTGGAAGGATTAGGGCAGGCCTTTGTCCACCAGTGGGACGTACAAGGTTATCAACAAGGTTTTGATTTTAGTAAAACGCTGGTCCAATAAAATATTTTTCTATAGGCCATTCTTACACAAGATAAAAATTTAGACCCTCTGTGGCACAGCGTGAGATTAATGTGTCCGCACCGCACATAATATATATGAACGTATAAATCTTACGGCTAAATTAGATGTGGGAGTAAAAAATATTGCTTCTGATATAAGGGGCCCAAGGTTCTGAACATGCATCAAAAAGTTTACCAATTTTACCCCGCGAACTGGTTACAAGGCCTCTAGTGGACAAGAACAAAACTATTTATTAAGTGGCTTTGAGTTTTAAATATAACTGTCAAAATTTTCATGGACGTGCAAGATTACGGGGCTGCGGGTTGTTCGGTAGAGATACAATGGCCCCGAAACCTGGAACACAAGGGGCTAAAAAGAAACATGGGTGGTTTTTAGTCAGTAGAAGTCGGACACTGCCTTCCGCTCGGCCCAGACCACGCGTCGTTTGATGATTTCCCATTTATCAAAAAAAAAAGTGCGAAAAACCTGTCGGTACACATCCGTTTCCTTTGTGATTACAGGCGTGACGTTGTGTCACAGTAAAAAAGTGATGTTACATTAGGGAAAACTGATTTCAGTATTAACCGAAGAAAATATAACATTAGGAATAAGATAATATCAGTGATAAAACCATGCAGGTAATTTTGTTCCAGTTTTGTTTTGTAAACAGTAATATTTCATACAAAATTTTACTGATTAAATAAGACGTGCTCCGGGGATTTACATGTAAAATAAGATATTATTTACCTGAACTAAAAGCGTTAAATTTTATGTCCTCTGATCGTATTTGCAAAAAATGCGTGTGGTAAAAATATTTTTTCTAATAATAATTAAATGAAGTTGAGCCGAGCAAGCGAATGTTTATTTAGAAAGTTCGATTGAAAATATTTTTTTAATAAAATATATTCGAAAACTATATATTTTTTTTTTTATATGGGCTTACTCTTGACTTCAATCTTGCCCTAAGGGCAGAGATGAGGTCGACGATGGAACGAGTTTACCCAGAAGAAGCCTATTTACTCGCGACATATATAGATTGGGGTTATATGAACTCGGGAAAACCGACGCAGGCAGGGTGTTCCACTCCTTGGCTGTACGAATAATGAAAGACTTAGCAAAACGATTCGTACGAATGTGTGGAACATCGATAAGGTATGGATGATAACCCGCAGTACGTCTAGTCTCTCGATGGAAGAAGGGCGATATCTCTCGATGGAAGAAGGGCGATAGTGGAATAAGCTCGTGGAGCTCTTGCGCACACTCTCCGAAGTACAGTCTGTAGAAGACCGACAGACATGCAACTTTGCGGCGGTGGGCCAGGCTATGTAGCTTGGCAACCAGCTTAGCGTCACCAATTAGCCTCCTATGTTTTCAGTAATAGGTATAAAATACACATGATGTTGAGACCGGGAAGGAGAGGTATCCTAAAACCTCACAACTTAACACCAAGAGGGAAGGGGCGTCATAAAAGTGGCCTAAAAGCCTTTTTTTATTTTTTTCCTCCATCCAACGTTCCTAAACGTCTCTGATAAGCTAACCATTCGACTTTTTGACGAACATTTTTTAAATGTGTTTTTAATTTTTTTAAATATTATTTCAATCAGGTTGATTATATTTATTGGAAATATGGGATATACATTAAAGATAATAATTCATCATATCAGCCCGGAATCACCCACTGCTGAGTATAGGCCTCCCCTTTTTTCTGCCACACTTCCCGGTTCTGTGCGTACCTCATCCACGTGTTTCCGGCGACTTTGACGATATCGTCAACCCAACGAGCTTTAGGACGACCCTGGTTTCTTTGGCCTAACCTTGGCCACCACTCGGTCAAAGCCTTGCTCCATCGGCCATCTCCTCGTCTAGCCAGATGTCCTGCCCACGTCCACTTGAGGCGCACCGCCCGGTCCCCGACATCGTAGACTTTCGTCCGTACATTAAAGATTCGTATACATTAAAGATAATAATTACAAAAACTAATATTTATTTAAGTTTTAGGTACTAAATTACAAATCTTAAACGGCACATGTTTTTTTGGGATTAATAAAACACTAAATCTTAAAATGACTAATTTAGGAACTGGAACTTTAATAAAAAAACTTGAAAATAACCATAGGCATCAAAAAACATAGGTTTCTTTCGGTACAGGTTGGGCAAAAGTCTTGGTATGTTCGTCACAAATTGGAACTCGGCTACTACTGAAGTGATTTTTGTCATGCGTCATTTCTTGAAGGAAAATCGAAATTGCCTCTTTTTCTTTTCCTCGTTGAGACATTTTCTGATCTCAGAGGATTTCTTGAACCAGATTGCCCAGAAATTTGACTTTGAACTTCAACATTTCAACAATGGTCCTCTGCAAAATTTCCTCACATATCTCATCAGTCATCATCATCCGCTTATATTACTGTGTTGGGGTTGGTTTAGATTTTATCAGTCATAAAAGAAATCAAATAAAACAAGGAGCTTGTGGTTAAATAATAACTGCCACTCGGGTCGATCTTCTGGTCAAGAAGCGTTGGTCCGTAGATGGGTGACCATCTACTACTTATCGAGTTTCTTCCGCTTCTAAAAGCACGTTAAGCCTTTGGTCCATCTTTGACAGACATTTCAGGTCCGAAAGTCTGAAAACCCATCGTACCAAGGGGTCATATTTTTACCTAATACTAATTGGGTTGTGGCGGTCAGATAAGTAGTCGTTCCATGTCAAATACTGGTATTCAGCTGCATGCGGTTAGACTAAAAGCCCAACATTATTGGGAAAAGGCTTCTTCACTATCGACGATACAAATAAAAAACAAGAAAAATCAGCACTAAGTACGGGTCCAAAAGTTACACATAAGCTAACCATTCGTCTAAATGACGTGTATGCAGTAGGTATCTCAAAAACTAAAGCACTTACCGGCTAAACGCGACCACTACGCGATGCAGTCTAGCAGTCAAAAAGTTGATGCGAAACCGTGACTGTGTAGATAAAACCATTAGAAAGGGAGAGGGTAAAATGTATAATTGATGCTCGTGATTTTGGCGAACGTTAGCTTTCTAGGGTTAATTCAATGTAATAGTAATATTATAACATAACATTACGCCTGCAATCCGCTAATGATTAGGCAAAGGCATTATTTTGCACAACCACAATTTGCCGGTTATTCTTTGTCTCATGTAATAGGGGGCGAGTCCAATATCATCAGCCGGGCCTAATTCCAGACTCTGTGGCTGCTGCTGAGAAATTCTCGATGGAAAAACCAAATAACAGTTTGCCCGACCTGGGAATCACACGCCTGGGACATAGCAGTCGTGCTACGCATGAGGTCCTGGGTTCGATTCCTACCGAACTCAACAGCAAGCGCTACCGCTTGCGACCACTAGACCAACGAGCCAGACAAAGTTGAGTAGGTAAATTTTTGTAGTAGTGGGTTTCGAATCGTTCAACCGTTCTTTTGAAGTACCTACCTACTGTATTGCCTCTGACTGTCTTATTAAAATTCGAAGTTTAAAATAGCGATGTGCTGTTGAAAGTACGGTATATTTAAAAGTATAGTCAATATTTAATTGTAGATCTGTCAACTGTCCGTGTCACGAAAGTCTGACAACCATTTTTACCCAGGGAGATCGTATTACCCATGTACAAACAGGCTTGCAGAAGTCAGATAGCCAGTCGTTATATGAAAAATACTGGTATTCAGTTGCATCCGGTTAGGCTAGAAGGCGACCAGCATAGTTTTAAAAAGGCTGGGCAAATGACGCGTCAACCCCTTTGGAAAAGCAATCCATTTCACTTTGACGACAGGTATAGAAAGAGCGAACATGAGTAAACATGATTTTACGATAATGTTACAGGTCATGGATAAGATTTCGCCGTAACATATATAGTATACACGTAATATCAATAAAGCCTTACGATGTTACGAGTAGCACACGACACGTGTAGCTATCGTCTTTCAATTCTGTAGTGTTTCGGTCTCAGAATTGTCACATAATAATATAATATAATAATCCAAGGGATATCAATTCTCGGATTCCATGCATCTTAGATTTCTCTCCTCAACGATAACATATAAGTATTTGGATATATTGGAAGCATTAGGTATCAATACTGGCTGTAAGAAACAATCGTTTAGGGAGCGCTTCTTTGGCCCGCCTGAATAAGTTGCAAAACAGTTTTTGTCAGGCGGAAAAAAGGCGGCACAATGGCTGTGTCATGCCGGTTTTGATGTATTGTATTCTTTTGGCATATTCTGCCAATGCTGACCGGATGCATCACCCACGGTCGTCGGTGATGAGACTGTATATCCAACGGAACTGCGGTGGTCAAGGCTTAGAAAATGCTAAGACCCTGCACAACCGGGATGTATGCAGTCTCAGGGAATACATCCTAGAAGTTAACGTGGAGATGCACCGAAATGTGATCTCAATGTACAAGAGCCTTACCCAGCTCTCCCTGGATAACGAGAACTTTCGCAAGCCTAATAAAGTATTAGACACTAAAAGGAGCTTTAGTTGAGCAAGAAACTGTACGAACACTTTTACTGGGCTTTAAATGGGCCCGATATAGATTTCTTAGCATCCGTTTCCAGGCTGCGTTCGGTGACCTCATCGGGTAAACCAAAAGTTTTGTCTGTGCAATATTGGACGAAGCAATAATGACGAATAATAATCGAAAATAAGTGATATGACCTATGTCGGGTATGCCACGAATGTACACATAACAGAATCTAGCGAAATGTGGATTACATTTTGATCCATGCATTCCGGAATAAACTTAATTATCTACTGTTGTACTTATATAATAAAATAACATGACAATAATATTCACTACAGCTGTTCATTCATGAATATTCACGAGGACGTCCAAATTATAATAATGTACTCAACAATTATTTTATGAATGCGAATTTTCAGACTTTATTTATTTATTTAAACTTCATGCACAAGAGTGGTACATAGGTGGACTTAATGCCACAAGGCATTCTCTACCAGTCAACCTTAGGGTCAAATAAGACAGCACTGTGGTAGAGTACAAAAAATAATAATAAGGAGAAAACCATTATGTAATATAAATTGATATACATAATTATAGGAACATACTAATACATATTATTATAGATAGAATATAATAAACTAATTCATTAATTCTATTGTGTAGTGGCGGTCGGAGCTTTAATGGATTGCCAGGTTGTTTATTTATGTTTCACTTCTCATGCTCTAAAATTCGTCTTTATGGCGTGCGTAGGCGACATAAAGTCGCGTTTTATGCTCTAGAGCATAAAGTAAAATCTTCGTCGATGAATAAGGTAACCGGCCCAACAGCCTCACGAACAACTTCAACTTCATAGAATAACCTCTTTAACTACTATTAATATTAAAATTCGTCTTTATGGCGTGCGTAGGCGACATAAAGTCGCGTTTTATGCTCTAGAGCATAAAGCAAAATCTTCGTCGATGACCAAGGTAACCGGCCCATGCAACAGCCACACGAACAACTTCAACTTCATAGAATAACCTCTTTAACTACTATTAATATTATGAACGGGATATTTACCATGTTTTCTTATTGTTTCGAGTTCCCGATATTTCGGCGCTGTTACAAGCAATCAATATCCCGTTCATAGTATTAATAGTAGTGTTAGTGACCATGCCAGTTTAAAAACTTATAACCTCTTTAATTTAATTCGTTTCGTTAGTAATCTAAGAACAAGGGATTACGCTTCGATATAATGATGACGCTAATAGTTCGAGGGACTAAATAAGTCTTTAACCTGAGGTAAACACTGTGCTTTTCATTACGAATACAAGGAAAGTTGATGGGAATAGGCTTGCCCCCTATTACCAAAAAAGCTTGATGGCAATAGGCTTGCTCTTAATTAGATTGGTTGATGGCAATAGGCTTGCTTCTAATAAGATTGGTTGATGGGAATAGGCTACTCCTAATTACATCGGTTGATGGTAATAGGCTTGACCCTAATAACATCAGTTGATGGCAATAGGCTTGCTCTTAATTACATTGGTTGATGGCAATAGGCTTGCTCCTAATTACGTTTGTTGATGGCAATAGGCTTGCTCAAAATGTTTTTATAACTGAGCAGTATGAGTAACGACCTAAGTCAGGTGTTATGTCACGTTTAATACTGAAAAAAAAAAAGTTAATTGGCAGGAACCATAAATTTTTACTATATTTACATGTTGCTGTTTCATTTCCTCGCAATCGAAGTGAAAAGTAGAGTGTAAAACTCGTCCAAAAAACCCAATTTACTCTCTACTTTATATCCATCCTCGCTCGCAAGCTCGCATCGGATGGATAAACGTCTCGCGCGAAATGGTGCGTTTTATGCACTTGGTGTACAACTATTCTTACATTTATTACAATGCAACTAAAATTGTTTATTTTCCAGTTTGCTCCGTGCCTTGGAAAGCTCGCTAAACCGTTGGTCCCGGTTGACATTTTCTTTGTTACAGTAGTCAGTGGACCGAAAGCCTGCAAACCAGAATTGCCAAAGTGCCAAAGTGTGAATTGCAAAGGTCAGGTAGGCAGTCGCTCTAAGTAAAATAGTGATATTCAGCTGCATCCGGATAGACTGAAAGCCAACCCCAACATAGTTATAGGAAAAGGTTAGGGAGATGATAATGGTAAACACCGCCAAGAGGAGACAAGAGAAGTTTTTCACGTTAGGGCGCGTCCATAAATTACGTGAGGTGTTTTTTTCAATTTTCTGTCCCTCCCTCCCCCCCTGGTGAGATGTCGTGAGATTTTATTCAACCCCCTCCCCCATCCCCCAATCTCACGTGAGATTTTTCAAAATGTGGGTTTCTTACGTAAACGCGTTGGATTGATATTGCAAAAAGAAAAAAAAAATGCTTCATGCTCTTATTTACGACTAGTTAACACTAGATCAATATTGCTGAGAGTATTATTATAAGTGTAATAAAGCATGTACCAATCTGGATTAAATGGACCAAAAAAGTTTTTTTTTTGTTTCTATCAAAAAAAAAATAGCGTGATATTTGCCGAGACCCCCCCCCTCTCCCCAACGTAAGATTAGATGAGATTTGACTCGTCCCCCTCCCCCCCTTAAACACCTCACGTAATTTATGAACGCCCCCTTACACCCATGTGAATATGGGATTGTCTTCACTGATACCGAGATCCGATTGGATTAGCCACGGATCTCGGCGCGCGGCGATAGCGAAATGACCAAGCCACATATTTTAACTAAGGTATAGAGCTTGTTAAGTTAGACCTTGTACAGTTAGAGAGGGTAGATTAGAAGGTCAGCCGAGCCGCATAGTCTAGTCTTGGCAAAACACATGAAAATGTTTTGGTGGGATCCCGTTTTTAATGTGCTTAGTTTAGTAATAGTGTACCTTACCTGAGGTAAACTACAGGCGAGCGCGAATGCCCAGGCGCAGAGCAGCATCTGTTTACTGCGCCTACGCGCCACTGGCAGACGGAGCGGGTATATCACAGCGAAGAACCTGCAAATATACACTTTGTTACAACACTTGTAAGGGCGAATGTTTATGCCTCAAAGTGATGTCAGCAACATTGAAGGGGCCGAACGCCCGTCGGGGCTGTGGGTTGTTCGAAAGAGGAAAAGGCTAAAAAGGGATATGGGTGGTTTTTAGTCAGTAGAAGTCTGACACTCCCTTTCGCTCTGCCCAGAGCGTGAGGAGTCATTTGATGATTTCCAGGATTTTCTACAAATTATAAAAGGGGGAATACTGAGTGAGAAATGTTTGTGATGGAATAAATACATGGAACACGTGTAGGTAGTGAGTTTGTGGTTTGGAATTATTATCGGAGAAAAACCGCAACAGATTGGGATTTACCTACGGTTTGACACAAATGGCGAAATGTGGGGTGTTCTATTACATACACGTGATGTTATGTTATAACATAAACTTGACATCACGGTAAGGCAGAGGGTGTACCCATTACACCGACGAATTACTCCGCCACAACGCACCGCTTCGAGAGCGAAAATAAATCAACTAAAATTAATTCCAAGACATTGTATGAGAGATGATGGAAAAACTCATCTACTATAACACTTTGCCCAACCTGACAATTGAAATCAGGACCTCCAGCGATTAAAAATGCATTGCCAAATAACCAAAGTCTCTAAATCGTTTATGTTCATTCGACGTTTGGATGGTCAAGCAAATCGATTATACAAGTACACTACACAATAAACCAAGCCCGGAACAACAACCAACTATCCATTAATTAGTCTCAGTTCAGTCAAACAAATAGCAACCTTACCCAAGTGTTCAGAATCGTTTCGTATCGTTTCAACTAACCAACTAACAATAAGGTTCAATTTCGAGGAATAATTGAACACAAGTTACGAAAATTCAACCATATTGCCATTTTAACGAAGTGCTCTGAAGTCTATTGTGTCGTTACCAAAGATTTAGATGAAGGCAAGATAACGCAAGTTTGACGATCAGTTCGAAAACAAAGCTTGTAATTTGTTAACTACCTACTATGAAGTCATCAGCACTATTTAGTTACTATACAAACTAGTTACAATACAAAATAGTCTACGTACGGAACCCTATATAGTTTCGCCATGTCTGTCTGTCCGTCCTCGCTTAATCTCTGTGACCGTTAGCACTAGAAAGCTGAAATTTGGTACCAATATGTTTATCAATCATGCCGACAAAGTGGTAAAATAAAAATTGGAAAAAAAAAATTTATTATGGTAGGCCCCCCTGTAAAGTGGGAAGTGATTTTTTTTTATTTCAACCCTAACGTGTGATATATTGTTGGAAAGGTATTTAAAAATGAATAGGGGTTTACTAAAATCATTTTTTTGATAATGTCAAACTTTCGGAAATAATCGCTCCAAAAGTAAAAAACAATGTGTCCTGAATCTTATTACAATGATTCAAAACTCTGTTTTAAACGTGATAAAAAAAAATCTGCTCTCCTCTCCGAGCCGGTCAGTGTGAACCTATGGTGTGAACGGACCGTATGGAATTTATAAAGCTGTATAGTTATTGTTTTAAACAAATAGCTTGTTGCCATAGTAACCATGACACGCGATGTAAATGCAGTTGTATTTTATCTAGGTAGGAATATCTATATCTGTGGTCGTTACAACTAATCACCACTGCCAATACGGTTAAAGGGGATAGAACCAATGTGGCATATCAACCTGTCCGCCATTTTGTTTTTTTTTCGAAATCGCGGCCCACGGTGAAAGTGGTATGTATGGATAGAGGACATATAGACGAACAAAAAATGTTCAATAACATGGTACCCAAAGTGTCACGTTACCGAGATATTGAGAGGCAATGGCGGTGGGTCGATATGCCAGCTCCCATACAAAAAAGTTCAAACCCCTTTCAAGGAATTATGTGAATTTCTCTTTATTTGAACCTAATTCAAAGCTCCTGTATGTAAATTGGAAGTCTAGATATCTACTTACGTACTAGGGAAGAATGACAACCACAGAGATTGTATTGTTTGTAGTACAGTTAGCAACAATGATTCATCATCATCAGCCTATAATTTTCCCACTGCAGGGACTCAGACCTCCTCTCTAGGAGAGAGATGGGCTATAATCCACCACGCGGGCCCAGTGCGGGTTGGTAGATGTCACATGTCTTCGAATTTTTTGGTTTTGAGAGCAGCGGTGA
This sequence comes from Diarsia dahlii, assembly GCA_949775195.1. Lineage (NCBI taxonomy): Eukaryota > Metazoa > Arthropoda > Insecta > Lepidoptera > Noctuidae > Diarsia > Diarsia dahlii. The sequence goes on from OX459207.1 coordinate 19,219,256, forward strand.
TGAAATAAATTACACAAAGTAATACGCCTGCCTGGGTTCGAACCCGTGACTTACTGTTCGTAAGTCGGGGCTGCCACTACTGGGCCACCGTTGCTAACAATCGTTAGTTCCAAAGTTTTGGAAGACATTGATTGTATGAATGGAAACTTCAATCACCAAGGGGTGATTGGAATTTGTCTGTTTAACTCGCTAATAGTAGACTTGAGTTTCAACAGAGGTAACTTTATAGGATAGTTATGGTATGTTATTTCATTACTAGTTTACTAATTGAAGAGTTTTGAATACTTCGAAGTCTAGGTGTACTGATTTAAAAAATATTTAGCAAAGACTGGTTCGTACTGCTTCACTGTACTTGTTGATATAAAGTGACCAAAAATCGACTGCGTGAGATCTTTGGTTCAATTCCAGAGTCAGGTAAAGTGCTATTGGGTCTTACCACCATGAATTTTCGAATAGCAGTCACGGTGCCTGAATTCGTGCCAAGTTGATGGTAATAGGCTCACCCCAAATTACATGGGAATTAAACATTACTGATGAAATGTGGGGGAACTATTATGTGCACTAATTAGGCACACCTCCTAACCATTCGGGGATTGAAAAACTCGACACACCTCCACACCCTTCCCCATATGCACACTCCCTGCCACACCTCTCCACCTCTGTATATAACCCTTCGGGGATGACAGGCGTGATGTTATGTTATGTTGTTACGTTAGCAATCTTGCATACATAACCAACCAACCAATAACATGATGCGCTACTACGTCTATTGTGCTAACCCCGACATACATATTGACGGGGAAGTGCCAACAACTCCTAACTTACAAAAAACAAATTTTACAGGAGGCGAAAAAAAAAACATTTTTTGTTACCTTTTAGACCTTAACATAGGAGATGTTTCTTCAATGCCTAGCTACGTCAATTTTGCGAATTTCAACTTATTTCATATAAGAGTAGACGCGCAATTTCATTCTCTATCAAACTGCATTCATAAGTCGTTTTCGTAAAAAATGTAAGTTAGGAGTTGTTGGCACTTCCCCGTCGCAGGTGCCGTATGTGGAATACCTCAGGTGCCATTACCTCAGGTGCCGTTAAAGCGGGTGCCCAATGTGGAATACCTCGATATATTCCGTCAGACATGTTGTCTGCAACTGCATCTACTTTAATTTACTGAGGTAAATCAATGGTTTACTGTAAATCAATGCTCGCACGTGTAACTCGACTATGAATTAGAGTTCTATTGTTCTCGTTCTTAGAATAACGATATTCGAATGCATTGTACTAATATATATCTAACTTTTCCTGGGTTGGAAAATCACGTGTATAACAATTAATAGCCCTTTTTTTGGCGGGTGGGAAATCATCAAATAACCCTTACTACTCTTGGGCAAAGCGAAAGAAAGTGTCAGACTTCTACTGACTAAAAACCACCCATATTCCTTCTTAGCCCTTTATTTCGAGGCCGGGGTATTTCTTGCGAACAACCCGCAAACACAATTAATGGCCCTCCTTTTGGATTTTGCTGCTAAAAACTAGCTAGGGTTCATAATTATTAAAACCACCAAATAAACAGTAAGTAGATGAATTATTTTAAGGGTCCCTGTCCCTGTCGAGGCTCCGGGTTGTTTGAAAGAGATACCGCGGCCTCGGACACAAAGGGCTAAGAAGAAACATGGGTGGTTTTTAGTCAATAGAAGTCTGACACTCCCTACCGCTCTGCCCAGTGCGGGAGGAGTCATTTGATGGTCAGATTGATTTAGTTGGTCGACACGGGATCTTAGATAGAAAGATAGATTCATTTATTTGCCTGAACTACTTTTTAAAAGTAGAAAACAAGAAAATAATTCTTGTCTGATATTCTTCGTAGTCGCATGCCACCTTGCTAATGGCAATTAGCAGCTGACTTCTGTATCAATGAGAACGCCATGAAGGAGCATCAAGTATCAGCGGCATGCGACTATCAGACAAGAATTATTTTCTTGTTTTCTACTTTTAAGACTGCGATTTTGTTAGTAGTCGGGTTTTAGATTTTTGAACTTAATTTTTAGAACATCCCGCAGCCCTTTGTTAGTAGTAACCTCAACTTTAATAAATGTAGATGAGTCAATGACCGCTATTGACATCTTAACTGGCAGCAAATATAATATTTTACTCAGCAAGTGCAGGTTGGTAGATGTCATGCATCTATCATCAATATTTGGTTCAAGGACATTCCGGTTTCCTCACGTCAAATAAATGATACAATGTAATACGCGTTTAGGTTCAAACTCACGTCCTTCAATTCGTAATTCACTGCAGTAACCAATAAGCTACTGTTTTCTCAATGCCTTGACCTACTCCTTACTAGTGCATCACACAAAAGGCTTTCTCCTTTTATAAGAGAAACGTAGTTCAATATCTGGCTGCGATTGGCTGGAAACCTTTCTATACATTGCTTTGTGAAGACGATATGCTATTGTGGCTCTATGATTGTGCTCTTTGTAGAAGGGGAGGAGGGGGTGGCTTTTGAAACCAATATTTAATGGGAAAGAAGGAAATGATTGCATTGTCGTGGTCGTAACTTAGATAGCTTAACACCAAGTACACTTCACAATAATAATTAAGATTATTATAAGTTTTGTTAAAACCCAGATTGTGTATACCGGACACCAGTATAATTTGTACTTTTGTATCATCATCATCAGAAAAAAAAAACACCAGTCTATAATGTTCCCATTGCAGGGACTCAGCCACGCAGGCCTACTCTCTAGGAGACGAATGGGTTTTAATCCACCATGCGTGCCGGGCAGTGCGGATTAGTAGATGTCACGTGTCTTCGAATGTTTTTGGTGTCAATACATGCCGTTTTTCTCACGATGTTTTCCTTCACCGTTTCGAGAGCAGCGGTGATGAAATAAATTACACAAAGTTATGCGCCTGCATGCATTTGAACCCACGACTTACTGTTTCTAAATCGGCGCTGCCACCACTGGGCCACCACTGCTCTCCAATAGGGTAGTTGACAAAAAAAATCTAATTAGTCCGTCAGATAGATTTCTAAAAAATATTGTTAACGTATTTTTTCTTTTTTCACGTAAACAAAAATTGAAGACAGTGCTTCGAAAACGCATGTGACGTCACATCGAACTACATTTTTTACCACGTAGTAACGTCAAAAGCCCCCTCTCCTGATCTTTGACGCGTTTTATCTTCGTCAATTTTCATTAATTTGATAAAACAAAAAACACGTATCCAATATTTTTTGATAATCTAACTGACGGACTAAACAGAATCATGTTTTTTTAGTCAGGACACATCCCTATTATGCGTACTCCGGTATTATGAAACTATTAAAGTACAAATTCTAAAAAAGGAACGATTTACAGGATTCTATTTCATTTCGTAGAAGGAACCAGCGCGATAGTGATGGTGAAGTATTATTTTTACTTTATGAATAGTTTATGAAATAGCTCCCAATAATACCATTTTTTCCGGGCTATAACTTCAAGTTATAAAAAAAAAACAGAAACACTGACTGCAGTGCTGAATCAATGTCTCCTGAGTACGTAACACCGGGTTTTATTGTCAAAAAAAAAACTCGCGGTTGAAAATATTTTGTTTATTTTTCTAGTAATATAAAAGCACTTTAGCGGAAAAATGGCAGCAACCTTATCGGGGTTTGTTCAGTATTGTATTCCCAAGGCTATTAGATGCTATCTTTCGCAATTTGGCCTGTCGCGAAAATACTAATATTCGGCTAGCGGACATTTTTGTAGGTCACCCACAATATGTTACAAGAAAGTATAGTTCTACTTCTAGTTAAAATACTATATAAATAATATTGTTTTTTTCATAATAAAGAATCTACAGGATACATAAATAAATAAATTTATGCCTTTTTTGGGGGTGTGGGAAATCAGTGTGGGTGTGGAGTATCAGACTTCTACTGACTAAAAACCACCCATGTTCCTTCTTAGCCTTTTGTGTCGAGGCCGCGGTATCTCTTTCGAACAACTCGTAGCCCCGAATCTGTATCTATTATATGCAGCACCGTCAAAAGTTCCATGAAATAGAGGGCGAGCTTACCGGGCACGAGTACAGACTCCGTGGCTGCTACTCAGAAATTACTGGTGGAAAAACCAAATTACACTTTGCCCGACCCGAAAAACGAACCCGGGACGTCTTACTAACTTAAGGCGACATTACCTGCCCGCGACCTTGAGCGCGCGTTTATCTCATCGCCTAAACAAATAAGGTTGAAAATGAGGTGCGTTTGATTCTCGTGACTGCCAATATGAACGATAGTTCGCAGATTTAATTTAGTAAAAAAAAAATACGCTGTAATGTTAAAATATTTTTACATATGTCTTTAGTTGGTTAAATTTCCTTTCTGAAAGTATAAAAAAAATAACAGTTATCGCTCAAAATATTGAGCATTTCGAGACGAAAAAGTTTTTTCGTGTGATTTTTTTGTGATTTTGTGATTTTTTTTTCCGAGGTTCTTGATTAATTTTAGAAAATATTTTTGCATAAGTCTTTTAACTATACATTTGACTATACACTGTATTTTTTTCGTCGTTTTTACGGTGTCCCTCTTATCTGCGCCTTAACAGTCATGCTGTTTTTACGCTAACATATGTTCCAACTGACTATATCATTGGTTCAGTGGTTACAAACACCTCTAGGTGCCAGGTTCAATATAATTAAATCGCATGAAATATTAGTGTGTTTTATATGTTATTTCTCTGCCTATTCCTTCGATAACAACAAGCGTCATGTTAGGAGTGTAATGACGTTCAAACTAATCGATGATAGAAAATGGTTTTGTTTGAGCATCATATTCCGAAACATGACGGAGATTAACGATACGGGATTTCAACGTCATGCATGATTGCGATACACGTGCTTCCTACGTTACATATACAGTATGTAAGTTTAAACGAGGGGCATATTGAAACCCGCAATAGGGTATGCTTACATGATATTAATAAAAATATGAACAAAAAAAAACAATGATAATTAACAACAGACAGAACCATACCAAACATTTCGGAAAAGTCTCGCCGTCGCCACCCTTGCGTTTATCACAGGAAATGTACGCGGATCAATGACTTTTAGGCATAATCCATTTTCGCTTTACATTCTAAAACCAGTTTTAGAATGTAAAGCGAAAATGGATTATGCCAGCGTAGAACAATGATGAAAAAGAAACGTCTAATAAAGTGAGATCTGGAGAGCGTGATGCGGGGGCCATGGGACAATTATGTCACAAATTAAGGTCATAGTTTTTTACATAATTATTTGGGACGAGAATCGAATACTGAATACCCTCCTTCAATATGTCCCTCGTTTAACCTAACATCCTGTATAATTTTCAGAAAGGATTGGTGTTGGCGCGACTACTAACGCCATCTATCGACGCACCGGGACACCACATTTTTTATCTCCGAATCAGAGCTCGCCATTGTCGGCGACCAATCACAGCACGTCGTTCATTTTAGCTATGAGATTTGTTATATGTTTTTTTTATTACCTGATACACGCTGTAAGAAATAAGACGATATTAAATATAACCAGAAAAAGTACAATAAATCAATCTTTGAAGAGCACCTGCCTCCCGTTCCTGTACATAAAGTGGTCCTATCGAGCCGGATAAGGAGTTCAAGCTTGATATCTCCGAAGATTCGTCGCATCAAAATACGAAGAGGAGATTCACGTATCGAGCAAAGAGCTGCAACGTTAAGGCATCGACAGACAGTAGTGGCAGGTCTGAACTTCCCGTCCATTTCCCCATCTCATCCTTCGATAGGTGTTGATTTTGTGCTGTTATTCCATTTCCAGTGCTCAAGTGGCGGTACCTACCTGCGCAACGGCACCCATCTTGGTTCGCACGCATCTACAAATTGGCAACTGTAAGTACTCTTGATTTCCTTAATTCCCAGAATGAGTGAGCCTAAATTGTCAGATTTAATTAAGAAAAGAGGAGTTTTAAAAGGTCGATTAACTCTGTTTGAAAATTATGTTAAAAAGTTAATTTCTCCTTTGACTGATCAACAGTCTTTAGAGTTAAATTAACGTGTCGAGAGTACTTCGAGTTTGATAGAGATGTATAGTGAAATACAGTCTAAAATTGAAGAAGAAGCAGCGGAAGATCTCGATCTTGTAAAACAGCTGGAAGAGAGAGATCGTTTCGAAGATCAATTTTATCGTGCTGTAGCTTCTGCGAAACTTTTATTGAAAAAGGAGGTATCTGACAAGTCTATATCATTTTAATTAAGGATATATCGTACACCTGCATTAAACTGGTTACTACTTTACTTACCCTTTTTATGGAACTATTTGACATTATTGGACCCAATTTATTTAAGGTTGAACCTCGGTTGAACGTTCAAAAATACTTAGCTTTGATATCTCTTTAGAAACGTATCAATTGTCATTTGTAGCATGTTTTCCGAGTGTGCACATTTGCTCTAAAGCACAGACCTCAAGAGCATACTTTTTACGATCATACTTCTTTTTAGCACGTCTGAGTGACATTGTCTTAAGCCGCGACCCCACAACAGCCACGCGGCTGTGCCTCGTGATTGTGGACTTGAGCGAGGCCTGAGCCGGGCAGCCTAATAGGAACGTTTGGCCACATCTCCACTTGGGCCGCGCGGCTCCGTGAGGCCGAGCCGCGAGCCTAACAGGAACGTTTCGGGTGACTTTAGTGGGGACGCGGCTTTACAGTCTTTTATTGGAGACACTGACAACAACAACAAAAAGGTGGCAGTAAGATAAAAAAAAACATATAAAATATTAAAACCAAAGAATATAAAAAAAGAGGTTTTATGCGTCGTGCTAGTTAGCACGAAAAATAGACCGGCTTGCGATTAGGTAGCATGCCCAGAAACAAGCATGCTCTTTTCGTATACACGTGCTACTTGTATGCTACTTAGTGACAGCTGCTCGAAACTAGCATGATTTTATGCTACTACATAGCATGTGTATTCCAGCCTTTACAGTGTGTTTGTACAAATCATTTCGGTTTCCATCTTTGTTTGTGTTTGAATCGAACTACCCTGCATATTCTTGTTCATTTCATATGATTTGAGTCTGTTACGGCTCAACACACATAATTTCCCTACTCAATCGTATAGATTCAGATTTCCCAGGAAATCTATACACTTCGGCTTTCATCATCTACTTTCGGAAATACAAACGCACGATGGTAAGAATATACATGGCATGTTACATTATGCTTGATTAGAAATTAAAGTATTAAAGACTATGAAATTTTTGAAACTCGACGGATTTACTTCTTACAGGCGCGCAATGACGTTATGAAAAATTAAAATAATAACTCGGAAGCATTGACTCTGTGGTGATGAGCATTGAGTAACTCTGTGACACGATATTCGTCCTTATTAGGAAACCCGAAGATTACCGAAGCGGCATACAATTTCTGGTTACATTGTACTGTGAATGTGTGGTTGTACTGTGGTTTGACTGTGTGTGTCTGTCGATTCATTTTGTGGCGGGCATGCACTATTTCGTGGGAATAGATTTTAGTAGGAGTTGTATTTTAAATATCCTAATGGCTATTGGGAGTAAAATAAAATACTGAAAGAAGAAAGCCATCATGAACTTACAGAGGCGTATTATGGTAGAAGAAATATTGGTCAGACCCCACATAGAATAGGATAAGAGTGATTGAAAAAGGCTTGATACGTTTAGAAAGATACTTTTCTAGCGGGTGAAACACCCGTTCCGAAAATTAAAAAAAAACAAAATTAGGTTATTCTTATCTAATATATAATTTTCGTTGCCATACTCCTCCGAAACGGCTTGACCGATTTTGATGAAATTTTTTGTGCTTATCCGGTATCTATGAGAATCGGCCAACATCTATTTTTCATCCCCCTAAATGTTAGGGGTAGTCCACCCCTAAATTTTTTTGTCTACACTAGAAATTACTAGGAAATTATTTAGATGGCAAAACAACGTTTGCCGGGTCAGCTAGTTATCATATAAAATAATAAAATAACCATTCCAAATATTTATTTTCTTTCAAATGTAGTCCATAAGTGCGGTTAACATGATAAATTCTGCAGTTCCAATTTTCGATTACGCGTTCGAGCATTTCATGTGGTAATTGGCGAATAACGCGAATATTCACCGGTCCGCCGCGCGCCGAGGCACGAAATATTAATTGTTCACCAAATCGTTCACCGGAAGACGTTGCGTTGGAAGGCCTCCCACTAGGTGGACCGATGACCTGGTCAAGGTTGCAGGAACCCGCTGGATGAGAGACGCACGGGACCGGTTAATGTGGCGACGCCTGGGGGAGGCCTATGTCCAGCAGTAATAATAATAATAATAAGCTGGCAACTCTCGTTGACACATAACGTCGTCTGAAAAAGCCCAATTTTATTTGATAATATTTATTCCAAAAAACCCATTTAAATTGCAGTTTCTACAGAATCAATTAATACTCCTCAAATTGTATCCTATAAATAAATTAAAACTGCCAAAATCCAAAATGAAGAAATATAAATAGAAGATGTATTGAAGTTGACAATGATGACAGACATCAAAAAAATTCTGAGACTCAAGAAAAAATATTTACGACGAATAATGAAGAAACGATGATTACGAGAGCAGCTGCAGCTAGACGACGCGCACGCCCACCATCCCCGGACTCGTCGCTCAGCTCCGCCTCGCCATCGCCGGACCTCGGATCACCTGCGTCACCGGCGGCGGCAGTAGCGTCGAGCTCGAGCGACGAGTATTTCTCTCCGCTGACGACATCACGAACACCGTCACCATCTCCAGAGCGTCGGCAGGGGAGAGGCCGGCCGCCGACCAGCTTGGGACCTAGGAGCCAACCGGCCCCGAGCCGGGTCCCCGCTACCGGTGGTTGTGTGCAGCGCATGAAATGGACTCGAACAATAAATGAGAACGTCATGCGCGCATACTACGGGTCTACAGAGGGGGGAACTAACCTCACTGCGTACCGTGCTAGGATGCTGTCTCTTTTCCAGGACCTTGAACCAACCGTCAACGTGTCAAGCCAACGACTATCGGATCAGGTGCGCGTCATCCAGCGCAATCACATGTTGGACGACGCCGCACTTGATAGGCTGCGCTCAGAGGTACTAAGCAACCGTATCATCTTAACTCAGGCACAGACTGCGGTACCAGCGTCAATTATTGACGCGACCACATCGCGGCCCAATACTGTTGCTGTAGAGGAAGATGATAGGGTTGCTACGGTAAGTAGCCAGTACAACGACCGATTGAGGAGCGCACTGGAGGATGCGCTTCGCGAGTATCGGTCTACTCCTACCGAACTTAGGCCCCGATTACCACGGTTACCCATGCATGGGCGTAATAGGGCGTTGGTGTGTGCCCTGGACTCGCAACTCAAGAATATATTCGAGAGTAGCGAGGACCTCGTTGATACACACTCGATCTTGTACTGTGGGGCTGTTGCGGCATGTCGACTAGCTAATGTTAAATTCCCAAATTGTGACTTAGCTAGTCGACCAAAACCAGCCGTACCGGCCTGGCAGCGCAGGATCGAGCGTCGTGTCGACGGGGCCAGGGTGCTCATTGGCAAACTATACTGCTTCAGGGAGGGCAATACACGACCACGTGTGATGCGCTTTGTGAAGCGGGCATTCTCGGGAACTGAAATTAGTCCCCAAGATTACATGTCCCGTGTCACAGAGCGCATCGACTTCCTGAAGCAGAAGGTTTATGCATGGGCCAACCGTATTCGGCGGTATAAGCGGCGGGTTGATCGTTACTCGCAGAATCGCATGTTCCAGAGCGATGAGAGGTGGGTATACCGAACTTGGGAGCGACCCGAGCAAAATATGACGGACGTGTGTCACCCGGATGATGCTGCTACGAGTTCATTCTGGCGCAGCATCTGGTCGGTACCCGTCTGTCATACTGAGGCTGACTGGTTGCGTGATGTCGAGCGAGTGTGTGAACCTATTCCAGAAATGGAAACTATCTTAATAACACCACTAGATATAGCCAGTGCAGTTCGTCCGTTACCGAACTGGAAATCACCAGGTCCGGACGGACTGCACAATTTCTGGCTCAAATGGCTCAGCAGTTCACACACTTGCCTGGCATCCCAATTCCAGTCGGCCTTAGAGTCTGCGTCGCTTCCGCAGTTTTTAACCACAGGCGTTACCCACCTGCTCCATAAGTCAGGTAGCCCCGCGGAACCCAAGAATTATAGACCGATCACATGTTTGCCGACGGTCTATAAACTTCTTACATCCATCTTGAGAGCGAAAATTAATAAACACATTGTGAAAAATTCAATTATGTCTGCCTCTCAAAATGGATGTAGGAACGGGTCCCGCGGTACTAAGGAGCTACTCCTCATCGACATGGCCATTAGCCAACAGGTTCGTCGAGCCCGCAGGGATCTGTCGACATGTTGGATAGATTATAAGAAGGCCTATGACTCAGTGCCACATACATGGCTCATGAGGGTGCTGGAGTTGTACAAAATAGACGCAACTCTACGCACCTTCCTTGAGTCGTGTATGGGGCAATGGAGGACGGTCCTTCGATATCCAGGATGTCGACGGATTCAGGGGAACGATGAGCCTGTATGGATTAAACGGGGAATCTTCCAGGGCGACAGCCTGAGCCCGCTTTGGTTCTGTCTGGCCCTGAATCCTTTAAGCACATTGCTAGAGGATTCAGGTCTAGGCTACCGGATGAGGAGAGATGGTCAGGTCACATCTCACCTTCTTTACATGGATGATCTGAAACTCTTTGCCCCCAACAGATTGCGCCTGATGGAGCTACTAAAACTAACTGAATGTTTTAGTAGCGCCATCAGGATGGAATTTGGTGTGGACAAATGTGCAGTCATGCATGTAAAGAAAGGGGGGATTATGGAATCCGAGGGAATTCAGCTCTCGGATTCCATACACCTCAGATCCCTTTCCTCATCTGAAAGCTATAAATATTTGGGTATGTCGGAAGCGTTAGGCATTAACGTAGCTGACATGAAACGATCGTTGGGGGAGCGTTTCTTCGGACGCCTAAAGAAGGTTTTAAATAGCCTTCTTTCAGGTGGGAACAAGGTGCGCGCCTTCAACGGTTGGGTCATGCCGGTTTTAATGTACTCTTTCGGCATACTCAAATGGACTCAGACTGAACTCGACGCCTTGGATAGGAGAGTCCGTACATTGCTGACCGCAAATCGGATGCATCACCCACGATCATCGGTTATGAGACTGTACATCCCGCGGAAGTGCGGGGGTCGAGGCTTTTTAAACGCAAAGACCCTCCACAACCGCGAGGTGTGCAGTCTCAGAGAATATTTTTTAAAAGCCGATGCGGGTATGCACCGAGATGTGGTCGCAGTGGACAAGGGACTCACCCCGCTGTCCATGGCTAACGAGAACTGGCGCAAACCTGTGGTACTTACTGCTGATGACCGCAAGGAAGTATGGCAAAGCAAGGAGCTTCACGGGCGCTTCTACCGGGCTCTTCATGGGCCCGATGTAGATTTTCTAGCGTCCGTGTCCTGGCTACGTTTCGGCGACCTCTTTGGGGAAACTGAAGGTTTTGTCTGTGCAATTATGGACGAAGTTATGTTGACGAACAACTACCGGAAATATATTATGAAGGATGGGACGGTTGACGTGTGTCGGGCATGCCATCGTCCGGGAGAGTCCATCAGACATATTATTTCTGGTTGTTCTCGTCTGGCTAACGGCGAGTACTTGCACAGGCACAATCAAGTAGCCAGGATTATTCACCAGCAACTTGCCTTGAAATATAAACTTGTGGAGTCAGAGGTACCGTACTACAAGTATGTGCCCGATCCAGTTCTCGAAAAAGACCATGTAACGTTGTACTGGGATCAGTCTATCATCACTGACAGGACTATTGTTGCCAATAAGCCTGATATAGTGGTGATAGACCGATCAGTGCGCCGCGCAATGATAATCGATGTTACCATTCCGCATGACGAGAACCTCGTGAAAGCTGAAAAAGAGAAGCAAATAAAATATCTGGATTTAGCACACGAGGTTGTCGATATGTGGCATGTGAGCTCGGCTATCATTGTACCGATAGTCGTAACGGCCAATGGCCTTATAGCCAAAAGCATGGACCAACATCTTTCAAAGCTTTCGCTCGGCGGTTGGATCAAGGGCCTGATTCAGAAGGCAGTACTTCTTGATACGGCTCGTATTGTGAGGAGGTTCCTGTCTCTGGAGCCCTAACCACCGGTGGCTTGGACCCTGCTCCCGTCATCGGTGGACGACTATTTTTTATATTTTTAAATGTTTTTTTTTATTATTTATGAAATATTTAAAAATGTAAATTTTATGTTAGTAAATAAATAAAGGACATAATAATAATAATATTCCACAACTATCACACAACGCCATCTAGTCCCAAGCTAAGCAGAGCTTGTGTTATGGGTACTATTTTTTTTTTTTTTTTTTTTCTTTATTTAAAGGGTTTTATCGCTGAGCGATAACGTCACCCTGTAAAATTAACAGTAACACTAACTAACAAAAATTATTTTAAAACAAAAGCTGCTAACTTATATAAAATTCGAGCTTGTTCCGATAAAGGGCAAGCCAGGATTGCGTTACATACTCCCACATCATACAATTTGGTAATTCCAAGTAAACTATATCTCAAAGCCTCATTCCGTACACACTCCATCAAAACATGTTGCACATCTTGGACTATTCCACAATCTTCACAGTTGGGAGAAGTAACCTTTTTCATAAGAAAGCCAAACTTATTCGATGGAATATGACCGGAACGAAGTCTTAGAGCCATAACTATAACACTCCTACTAGACAAATGATCAATCCAACTATTCACTGAAAGTTGCGGCTGGATGGTTTTGTACCATATTCCCTTTTCAGTCGATCTCTGGTCAAAGTGTTCACTCCACACATCTATACCTTGCTGCTTAATAAATGTGATGTAATCTGTGTACAGGGGTGAGACATTTATAGGAATTCCGTCTGTCACGGCTTGGTTCGCCAAAATATCTGCTCTTTCATTATCCTCAATCAGTATGTGAGACGGAATCCACTGTAAAATCACATCAATTGACTTACAGGCCAACTTATGTATAGACTCCAGAATCGTGTAGGCTATCGGTACTCCTCGCATGGGCGAGGTGCACCGAGCCAAATGTTGCAAAGCACTCTTAGAGTCTGTTAGAATGACAAATTTGTCGTGATTAATAGAGTTAATATAAGATAAAGCTTCTGCTATTGCAATTAACTCGATGTGCATAATAGAGGAATGGGAGTCTATAGCTAGTTTAACATCTGTACTCAATTGTGGATCCCAAACAGCAGCACCACTACCAGCAACAGTTTTAGAGCCATCTGTATAAACCTTATGGTAATCTTCATAATTCTCTGCAATGAAACGAATACACATTTGTCTAATTCTACTGATGTCATAATCACGTTTGGGCTTAGTTATAACTGAGATATTATGTTTTATGGCTTTATGAACATTTATATTACTGACCCATGTATCCAGAGAGAACATTTCAACTAACTTAACAGAGTGAACAGCAAAAGATTTAAGCGTGTTGTAAATTGTTACTAATAAAGGCTGTTTCCTACGTCTCCAGTATTGAGGGTTATTATTAATGCTAGAATTAAAAGACTCAATCAAATCAATCGAAATGTTCCCCTGAAATGACATACATTTTAGACAATATTTACTTCCTAAATATTTCCTACGAATGTTTAATGGAGGCAAATTCAATTCACTCTCCATTACATGAATGGGAGTGCTTCTTATAAAGCCCCCAATTATACGAAGAGCTTTATTTTGTACTTTGTCTAATTTTGATAAATGACAGTTATAACTACAATCATACAGGAAGCTACCATAGTCTAACCTACTGCGAATTATAGATATATAAAGTCGACGCAAATGCTTAGGATGAACACCCCAACCAGGACCTGCTAAAACTTTTAAAATATTGATAAATTTTAAAACCTTTTCTACAGATTCATTAATGTGTTTCCCCCACCTTAAAGACCGATCCAACCACATCCCCAGGTACTTAATGCTATTTACTACGGTAAGATTACAATTATTTACTTTTAGATGAACGGATTGTCTAAACATACCTTTCTTAAAAATACAAACTTTAGTCTTAGTGGGAGAAATTTCTAAACCTAAATCGGTAACTAAAGAATTAAATGAAATTATTGCAGACTGCAACTCTGAGACTACTGTATTGACATTAATACCCGATTTAAATAGGACAAAATCATCAGCATACTGAGTAATATCAACGTTCTTAATAGTTTCGCAAATATTGTAAGTAGCAATGTTAAATAATAAAGGGGACAGGGGGTCTCCTTGAGCCAATCCTCGACCCGTAGATCTCAAAAATTCAACATTGTTAACAGCAATTTTAAGTATTCTCTCTTTTAAGAATTGCCACAAATATGAGCATATTTTATGACCTACTTTTAGTTTGTCGAGAATGATGAGCAAACCCACAATATCGACGTTGTTATAGGCATTACTGATGTCTATAAAACAGCCAACTGTTGTAAGATTAGAGGCAAACCCAAGCTGGACCTTTGCTATCAAATTATTAAGACTATCCAAACATGACTTTGATTTGCGGAATCCCACAGTGTTATCAGAGAAGATAAATTTATTTTCAAGATACCATTCCAATCGTTTGTTTAAAATTGAGTGAAAAATTTTACATAGGCATGACATCAGGGAGATTGGTCGAAGGGAAGATGTTAATCCTGATTCGCGCCCCGGCTTAGGGATAGGAATGATCTGAATGTGACGCCATTGACTTGGGACAAAACTTAAGTCGTAAAACCTATTGTACATAGAAAGTAGTAACAATTTACCAATGTCTGGAAGGTGTTTGACCATAGAAAATGAAATTTCGTCGCACCCAGGGGCCGTATCTTTTGATTTAATAGAATTTTCCAGTTCCTGTATAGAGATGACAGATTCTAATTTGCAATTGTTGGATTGAAAACAAGGCTCGGGGGGGGACACGTAGTCAGGCGTTAAATCTTTAAGGAGTTTTCCTGCTAAATTAGAATCGACATGTTGATTGTGAGATCTACGGCCTTTTACCCATCTCATTTTGCGCCACATTTCACTAGCAGAGGTTGTTGCATCGATACTTGAACAAAAGGTTTTCCAAGAACCACACCTAGCATTACGTAATTGCTGTTGGGATTCCTGTATTGCTTTCTGCCATGATGTATAGTTTTGAGGTGTGGGGTTACGTCTAAGCTTTGCTAGTGCCAACCGTCGTATTGCTACAAGTCTAGACAAATCGGAATTCCAGTACGGCTTTGGCTTAAACTTACTGCTGATATGTTGGGGAATAATAATTTGGGGAATATGAGCATCGGCTGCCTCCTGTAAGGTTTTTTCAAAAAAATCATAACACAACTGAGGATCTTCCGGAGCTATAGAATTATTGATCGCACTTTCTATGGCCAAGGCATACTTCTCCCAGTTAGATTTTTTAAAATTTCTTTTACGAATAATATGATTAGTAACATTAAAACTGGTCGATAATTTAATAATTAAATGATCGCTCCCTAACGATTCATTCGTAACTTTCCAATTAAAACTTAAAGCTAAATCCGAAGAAATAAAAGAAATATCGGGAGAAGATTGCTGAATAACATCATTAACTAATTTTATACGGGTCGGGCTTCCGTCATTAATTGATATAAAGTTATGATCTATCATTGAATCGAAGATTTGAGACCCACGCTGATCGGTTTTATATGACCAGTTGGAATGATGGCCATTGAAATCACCTAGAATTAATGATTTGTTATTTACTACAGAAAAAATATGATCCCAATCCCTCTGTAAAGTACGAACAGTTGACGGACAGTATACTGCAATGATTTTCTCAATATGGTGACAATTAAACAATTTAATGCACAAAAGTTCTATACCCAAATTAGAATTCTGAAGATTGTAAGTTTGAGCTTTAATGGATTTATGTACAATAATAGCTACCCCCCCATATCCGTCATCACGGTCTAATCTGAAAACGTTATATCCATTAACATTAAAATGGCTATCTGGATCGAACCAGGTTTCACTTATAACGGCAATATGAATTTTATCTTTAAATAATAATTGTTCTAACAATAAAGACTTGGGCCTAAGACTCTGTGCATTCCATTGTATAATATTTAGCTCAATCAATTTATCATTACAATCCATTAAAAAGTTTACTTAACATCGAATTATCCGACATATTATTAAACAAAACTAATACTAACCAATCTACGATTATTTTAATCACACTGTGTATTTTGTCCATAATTGTACCTTTCTGTAAAACTCTTTCCATAATTTTACTCATTAAATTACCAAAAGTAGTGTCTTTTTTCTGACGATCACTAGATTTCCGTGGTAATTCTGATGGCGACGACGCGGGCTCACAATCGCTGACAATAGACGAATCATCCGATTCCCTTTCCATAACGCCAGCGGCCGGCCGAGACTGCCGACGTTTTTTATGTTGTTGTGTTGATTTCTGCCTCGTAACTCGTTCCGTATGCGTCTGCTTTTGCTTAGACGAAGTGACATCTGCCTTAACTTTATCAGCGTATGTTGTACAAGTAAGATTATCATTTACGTCCAATAAGTAAGTATTTTGTTGCGTCGAAATTTGTTGCGTGGTATTCATCCTCTCAAACACAACAGTATTTTGTTCCTGAGATATAGGGGAAGGAGATGGGGGTACATATAACAACAAAGCTTTACGGTATGTACAATTAAATTTAAACATCAAGTCGCGGAGCTTTTTCTCTTTGATATAAATCGGACACGATTTGTCTAGGGCTATATGGCTGCCCTTACAGTTTACACACACAAATGTAGTTTTCTCACACCGATCATGTTTACCCCCGCATCTAGGACAAGTAACTTTACTGGACTTACACATTTTTGCAACATGGCCATATCTCCAACACTTGGAGCATTGTGTTACGGGGAATGTATATCTCTCAACTTTTGCTCTCATGCCGTATATATTAACATGCGAGGGTAGAAATGCCCCTTTAAAACAAACGCGAATAGACTCACTTGCAATCCATCCATTATCAACAATATTATCTGGATCCTTACATTTTCGGTCGAGACGTCTCGCTGACAAAATTTCTACATCACAGGAAACATTACTGACAAATTCCTCCATAGTAAGCTCTAGTTCTATATCCTTAATTACCCCATATGATACTCCAACTTCCCATGATTTTTGTGCGCGCCAACCCATTTCGTAAAATTCTTTGCAATTAAGAATTTTCTCGGCAAAGGTTTCATTATCAAAAGTGATTTTTAATTTGTACGGATTAACGTATTTTACTCGAGATATACCGTAAATCATATTTGTTTTGAATAGCTTAGCTAATGCAAACTGTTTCGGAAACATCTCGCTATTAGTAACACATATCTCAACTTTGTCCTCTCTGCTGATACTGTCTATCTCCTCTGGTGGTGTTTGTCTTCTAGCTGTTCTCTTCTCGCGTCTAACTGTTGACCAACTTCCTGACGAATCATCCTCTCTTGACCTTTTTCTCCGTATAGAATTACATTCATCGCCTTCTGTACTTTCCCCAAGAAGTGTAGTCACCTCCATATCCAGTTGTGTTCTATCCCCTGGGTCTTCTTCTGAACAACCATTACAAGGACCAGTACTCATTACCGCGTAAACAAACGGCCGCCGGCCGAGCGCGGCGGCGACGAATCTAGATATTTCTTATCACAAACCGTTATTTGTGTTGGATTGTACACACGACTAATTAGACTGAATTAAATTGTTGAAAAATTAAATTTAAATCGGAGACCGAAAAAATTACGACATGTCACTTTGACGTACCAAAGACAACCTCGTTATGGGTACTAGACAACTGATAAACATACTTATATATTTCTAAATACATACATATCCTATCCTACTAATCCTACTAATATTATAAATGCGAAAGTTTGTGAGGATGGATGGATGTTTGTTGCTCTTTCACGCGAGAACGGCTGATCGGATCTGGATGAAATTTGGCACAGACGTAGATTATAGTCTGGAATAACACATGGGCTATATGTTATTCCCATAATAACTTAAGGGGGTGAGCAGTATTGCATTATCCATAATCCTCAACTGTTTTACAGTTTGATACTGGAAATACGAAATAACGCAAGGGACATCGAGTGTGCTGTGCAATTTTTCACTTTAAGCGCCTGGTGCGAGCGTTGCAAATCCAAGAGAAAGCTGAAGTCCCTTACGTCATTTCAAATTTTCGGTATCGAACCACAATCGAACTGTCAACTGTCATTATATATTAAAGTAGAAGGTCTATTTCAAACCATTTATCACTGGTGTACGTAGTCTAACGGTACAGAGACTTACCTGCCAACAAAGGCACGCAAGTTCAAATCACAGTCAGTAACTACTTTTTGTGATTTTTAAATGTTGAAAGATTTCCGAAAATTATAAAGATGTTCGCGAGTTCGATCCCCAATCGGTTTTCACTTTTTGTAAGGTATTTGTTTTCATTTCGATGCTATATGATTTTCAAATCAATTCAGAGTAGATTAATTCCACTTTTAATTTCAGAGTAGATTAATATAATCTACTTTTAATTGTAAATACAATATTATAAATCTGTAGACGAAGAGTTTCTGTATATTGAACATTATTATTTAGAAAAAAAGATAAACATATGATTTTAAAAAGAAAATTATCAGGGTTTTAGTTTTTGTTTCATTGTAATTGGTGCTCTCTATCAAAAGATTACGAATTTAAAGTGTTTAAGAAGAACTTATCATCATTAGGAAACAACATGCAGCGACATCTATTGCACCAAAACGGTACTAATTAATAAATGTGTTCACAAGATAACTTTTAAATCGTCTTTTTCAAACAGTTACGATAGCAAAAGGTACTCTTGATTAGTTTAAATGACGCTGCTTTGAAAATCTACGTACTTTTTTGAAGGGTGGGAAATCATCAAATGACTCCTCCCGCTCTGGGCATAGCGGTAGGGAATGTCCGACTTCTACTGACTAAAAACCACCCATGTTCCTTCTTTGCGTACCCTTTGTGCTGGGGCGTGATATCTCTTTCGAACAACCCGCAGCCCTGGCGAGCGGCGGCCCCTTCCATATTGCTGACATCTCTTTGAGGCGCGCGTAGAACACGAACGCGCCGTCGACACGGCCTGTCGTCGACAAAAAACGGGCGGACGGCGAGCTAGCCCACTACTTACCGTCCACAGGCCCGCGCTTACGGTGGCTGGAAGCCATCACGTGGCCCCCGACGCCCGGAGCGTCTCTTGCGGCTGGGACGAGAGGTTCTCTCTCTCTCACATTACGCCACTTCCTTCGCTAGCATCACTGCTTCGCCGAAGGTGGCGACGGCGTCCCATTCCCTCTCGCCCCGCACCATGGCTTGAACCAGGGCCGGACGCGAGAGGTCGCCGCCGCCGATCGCCGCTAAGAGAACACGACGAGGCTCAACCCAAGCGAGGCAGACCTCCGCGGTGTGCTCCACCGTGTCCTCCGGCTGATCCTTGCAATGGTAGCATCCGGGCGTTTCCTTCCACCTGATTCGAGGTACCTCCCGAAACAACTGTGTCCGGTGAGGACCTGCGCCAGACGGAAGGTGGGGGTGCCGTGGCGCCTCTCAAGCCACTTCTCCGAGTTACCACCACTGTGCCCTGCACGGGGTTGCCACAGTCGCTCTCTCCATGTTGCCATGAAATCACACCGGGGGGGTCTGTCCGCCAAGCGGCAATATGCCGCGGCATCGGAGTTACCCCCAGTGTAGTGCCTCCGCGCCCCATTCATGCAGAAAACTACATAGCCTAAGCCCTATAGCGGGTGTTTGCTTCTTGCAATGGCAGTTTAACTTCGTCTTCAACAGATGACATTGTTCATTTGACAACATTTTCTGAATTGCGGTGTTAATATTTGTCGTGAATAGTCAACAAATACAAATTGACCGGTACACAGTAAGAAAAACAGCAGTAAAAACTTTAAAATAAAAACCTAATTAAAATTAGACAAGACCCACGACGTAAATTTATTTGTTCAGTGCGGGAATCGAATACAGGACATGCAGCGCCACATGGTAGAAAACGCTGAGACACTGCGCCAACCGTGCCGTCTTATCGCTGTGGCTTCCTCGGGCATTGCTGCAACTTTGCTTAACAATGGCCAGATTGCACTTTCCGTTTACAAATTACCGCTGAATCTTACCCCAACTTTCAACATCACCAAAAATCTGCGACTGGCCATGGAACATGTCTTTGCAAATAAGCTGCTTTAAACAGGAGAGAGCCACCTGGAATTAAATGTAGATGCGAAAATTCCATTTTCCGAAAAGTTATCCCTTGATGGGAAAACTTTTCGGAAAATGGAATTTTCGCCAAAAGAAGATGAACTTACTATGCACGGTTTTCTTAATTTGTGAGATTAATATAAATAATGAAGAGTGGTTGTGTAAGAGGGCTGTCACCAAAGAACAAGGCATTTGTTTGTACATTTTGAGAAATAAGTTAAGGTACGGTTACGGTTTTTAAGCCATCGTCGTCTCAACTCCATTTCGTTTTGATTCAAGCCGCTGCCGCTCATAATGACAGCGCCCATAAGGACGCCTTTTGTAATCATTACCCACATCATCACATTTTGACCCAGCCGTCAGGTCTCACATATAAAATAACATTACGCCTTAATCCCGAAAGAGTTAGGCAGTGGTGTACCTAATCGTAAACCCACATTTCGCCAGTAATGTTCAAGTGCCATGTAATGGGGGCGTTTGATGTCTATAGGTATAATATTGCCATCGACCGGGCACGAAAACCACGCTCCGTGGCTTCTACTGCGAAAACACTTTGCAATCAAACCCCGGACCTCATCCTCAGTAGTTGCACCTGAGACCACTCGATCAACGAGAAAGTCACACAACAAAATTTCCACGTGAACGAAGTCGCGGGCATCAGCTAGTTATAGATAAATTACACCCAGACACAGAACAAATGATCGTGCTCATCACACAAACATTTGTCCTGGGTGGGAATCGAACCCACGACCTCCGGCATAGCAGTTAGGGTCACTAACCACTAGACCAACAGGCCAGTCAGCAGGCAGCAGCAGTGGACGTCTTTTGGCTGAAATGATGATGAAATCGTTCTCGTGCCGTGTGGCAAATAGGCTTTCAAAATTGTCGATGGTATAGCGAATCATGCGTTCAGGGGATCTAAAATGGCCAGAATGGCAGATCATAGAATTGCATTAAAAATCGTAAAATGGACCTTTCAGACTTAATAGTGCGTCTGTGACATTTTTACGTATTTTAACGCAATTTATACCTATTATTTTCCTATTCTGATCTATTTTCCTAAATGGTCGCAGACGCAGCACAGACCAAAAATAGTGTTTTATTTATTCTCCACCCATCTAATAAAAGCGCAGTGCTTTTCAATCCTAAGGCTTCATTCTACAATGCTTACGCTTCAGCCGGAATCTATAAGTACAGGACGATTTAAAGCCTCATTTTGAATCCATTAAAGTTTAAATTCCCAAATACGAGAGCACTCGTCTGGCACAATCTCGTTTTCATATATCCGAATAACAGGAGTAAATGATAGTTACGCTGATCCGCGCCACGTGTCGAGTTTGTGGTTAAATCCAATCAACTCCGAATATTTGCAATGATATCTATCGGTCTATCCATTTTGTCATCCCGTAAGGTTCAATATAAACTGTCGGAGCTACGGGTTGTTCGAAAGAGATACCGCGGCCTGGGACACAAGGGGATAAGAAAGAACATGGGTGATTTTTAGCCGGTAGAAGTTTAAGTGGCAATGGGCAGGCCACATCGCTCGAAGAACCGACAACCGATGGCGTAGGAAGGTTCTCGAGTGGCGACCACGAACCGGAAGATTCAGCGTTGGTAGGCCTCCCACCAGGTGGACTGACGACATCGTGAGAGTCGCGGGCAACCGGTGGATGCTAACGGCAGGCTGCCGTTCGTTATGGCGTTCTATGGGGGAGGCCTTTGTCCAGCAGTGGACGTCTTATGGCTGATGATGAGAAGTCTGCCACTGGGCAGAGCGGTTATTGGTAGGGCTGCTCTGCCCAGAGCGGGAGGAATCATTTGATCATTTCCCACCCTCCAAAAGAAAGGTACAACATAAGATGTTATTGGTTGTAAAAAGACTTTAACACTTCAAAATGTATAGTATTAAAACGAAATATGGTCGTAAATTAAACAGCTGTTTCTTACACAAGTGCAATACTCACAAGGCAATATGGCTGTTTTTTTTAATATTTTTTTTTAATTTTTAATTATTACCTATTAATATTTTTTAATAATTACCGATGTAAATTTTCAGGAAGATTTAAAGTGATGTTTCGAATACGAGCTATTAAGAGTCTTTACAATCTTTAGTAAATGACGATCGTTGGATATACCTTAGCTTTGAATGTAAAGTACTTAAAAAGTTGATGTTCTATTTTCGTGAAAGGTATCAAATTTTTCAAAAAGAAAGTAATAACTACTGAAGTCTATAACGAGAGTAAAAACATCCTCAACGTAAACAAGTATTATTTTTAGACGAATCTTCGTATTGGAGCTAAAAAGTCATCGATTCATGAAAACTACGGATATGATAATCCCCAACAACGACCAACCAAGCTATACAAAACCAGTAAAACCTGATATCTCATTGTAAGTGAAAACTATACAAAGTGAGGCCAGATTTTACTGGAAATTCTCAATATATCGTCGCGTGTAACGCGGGACGAACTTAAAGTTATTAGACATTCTCTTCAGTTAAACTTTGACATGTGAGCTGGGAGCTCACATTACTTCGAAAGTTTTACCTAACTTTGACAGAGGGTTAGGATAGTTCTGTGATTTGATTGCGGCACGTTTTGATTTCACGTGGCTACCATACATTTGAATATAGAATAGGGATACAATTATGTTAATAAAACAACCTCTCCAATCCGAAAGGGGCATTTAGGTACAGTGACTGTTCACATATCGTGCCCTTACTTCAAAACCCAACTAACTGCACAAAATGTAGTTTCGAGAAAATCGTATTTAAAGGTTCGAATCGTAAAATTTCTATTAAAATACTTGATAAAGAGGCGAGTACGTATATTTTGATTTCTTATTGTATTCATTATTCGGGTGGTGAAGAAAAAATAACTTAATTCTCAAAACAAGTAGGAAAAATGAAGGATTGGCTTGATAAATGCTGCAGATTAGTGATTTTTCCTGTAGTCGCAATGTTTTCTTATGGTTTGAAGAATAGAGTAGACAGCAGTTTTTTTTATGAATTTAATTAAATGAAATATTATTTTATGTTCACCTAATGGGTTATTGCTAATACTAAGTAGAATTATTTAGTCTCTTTACTCAGTTATTAAATTGTTATTGTTAATTTAACGTGAATCATGACAAAACCACTTAAACGCAGATATAATGTTTTTCCTGGCGAGAAAAATTGCTTACAGTGCAAAAACAAAACATTGCTTTAACCGACACTTACTGGGTTTTGTCTGTTCTTTATTTAAAAAATCTCCTGATAAGTTACCTTAGCTAAAAGCTAAATCCAGAACGGAGCGTCATCTCGGAAAACGGGTTTTACCAGTATGTAGATCTTGAAAAGGAGATTCTAATGGTATTTGTAACTCATTTTTGCCCATAAGTGACTTTAGTTGGTTTTCGCTATAAGGGCACAATATTAGTCTGGGCTGATAAGGTTTTCGTTTTTCCTAAATTATAATAAAAGTAGTTTTAAGGGGGATGCCTACCCCACCCGTCGGGGCTGCGGGTTATTCGAGAAAGTTACCGAAGCTTCGACACAAAGGGCCAAGAAGGAACATGGGTGGTTTTTGAAATGAAATGAAATTTTATTTGCTAGAATAATAATTGTAGTACAATGTTGATGGTCAGGTTTTGTTACAGTAGCTCACACAATAGGGTAGTTGACAAAAAAAAACTAATTAGTCCGTCAGATAGATTTCCAAAAAATATTGAACACGTATTCTTTCTTTTTTCACGTAAACAAATAATGAAAACGATACAGTGCTTCGAAAAGTCGTGAAACGTCACAGGTTGGTCCATTTTTACCAGACTATGACGTCAAAAGCCCCCTCTCCATGGTCTTTTACAAGCTTTATTTTCGTCAATTTTAATTAATTTGATGAGACAAGAAACACGTATCCAATATTTTTCGTTAATCTAACTGACGGACTAAACAGAATCATATTTTTTTTTAGTCAGTTAACTGCCCTATTGGAAAATATGTATACTTTTCGAAGCACTGTAACGTCTTCATTTATTGTGTACGTGAAAAAAGAAAAAATACATGTCCAATATTTTTTGGAAATCTATCTGACGGACTAATTCGATTTTTTTAGTCA
Organism: Diarsia dahlii; assembly: GCA_949775195.1. Lineage (NCBI taxonomy): Eukaryota > Metazoa > Arthropoda > Insecta > Lepidoptera > Noctuidae > Diarsia > Diarsia dahlii. Next base: position 19,243,700 of record OX459207.1, read on the forward strand.
TCTACCCTCTAAAGCCGACATCAGAAGTGGGATGTCACTCACCTATCAACAGATATGCAGACGAGTACGTTTGAAGACAGGTACAGCCCGAAAGCTCGCAGCACCAACAACAGCTTGCACAGCAGGTTGCCCACCAACCACGCGTTTGTGTACTTCCAACCGATCTGTGAACAAAATAACAGACTTTAAAGTATCTGTTGAACAGAAGGCCTAATCAAAATGCATTAATTTATTTAGGACTCGCGAACTACGCGATTAATTCATCTGCGTAGTTCCCGTTCCCGTAGGAATACAGGGATAAAAGTAGCGTATATCACCCGGGGCTAGTGTATCTTCCCAACGGTGGAAGAATTTTTCAAATCAGTATCTGAAGTAATCTCCGAAGGGTTAGGCAGAGAGCCATGGTACTCTCACATTTTGCTAGCGATGCTGAGGTGGTTTAGAAACTGACCCTGGTGTGTGTGTGGTTCGTTATGGGTCTACTACACGCACGCACTTCCCCACAGTTTTGCTTGCGGGATTACACGGTGCACACAGTACATCGCGCGTGTGGTTTGTAATGGTAATACAGTTTTACCAACCATACGCGCGATGTACTGTGAAGTGTGAACGAAAACTGTGGGGAAGTGCGTGCGTGTAGTAGGCCCATTAGACTTACTGCCCACACGATAAGAAGAAGAAGTTATGTTTAAGCCTCACGTAATGGAGCATGCATAGCATTGGCATCGTGAACCTACTATATTCCCATTGCTTTATAGATAGATTTCAATAAATTAACCAAGGTATCTTCGCCTTCGCCCGTCAGGGCCGCGGTGCCCGTCGGGGCCGCGGATTTTTGTACTAGATGACGTGGCCTCGGCGCAAGGGCAAAGAAGGAACATGAGTTCGGTTTTTAGTCAGTAGAAGTCTGACACTCCCCTTCGCTCTGCCCAAGAGCGGGGGGGGGGGTCATTTGATGATTTTCCACCCACCAAAAAAAAAAAAAAGTATAATACTTCAAAAGAGACAATTTCTGTTAGGCTGCATAACTACTGAGAAATCCTTTGCTTGAATTATTGCTATTAAATTAAGTAGTAAAGTAGTCATTACTTCTGCACAATTCATAATCGACACAGCGAGTACATCATTGAATAAGTATCGATAAATAGGCAACGAATAAAAACTTAACGAGGCAGAACTTTTTGAAAGTAGGTATGTAATATTCTTAGATCTAGTTTCCACTACCAAGTATTCAATATAAGCTCTTATTAAAGATGGAACGCACGATTTAACACACAAGTTGCTTTGAATCATTCAATATAAAGTTCTGAGAAAGTTGTTGTACTGAACGAAGCCGGTTTTATTCATGTTAGACATACGGAGAACCGAGAAGAGATTTTAAGGTTCCACTCTAAAAGGAAAAACGTCTGAAAGCCCTCTACCTGGGTTTGCTTTGCTGACTTGGAAATCTCTAAATAGATTCCGAACCCAAGTCGGCCGTAGCAAAGGCAATTTATAAAGATGGACGTTCATAGATGGCTCAGATCTCAAGTGTGTATGCGGCGTGTCACCTTCCACCTGGACGTGCTTTGCCATGACCGATTTCGAAATTTCTAATTAGACTCCGAATAAAACTCGGCTAATCGCGTATTTAATTTTTTATAAATGATGTTTATTTTACAAAATTTCACGCGTCAGTTTTTTTTTAACTAAAAGAACACCATCCCCATCTGGGCTGGTGTTTTGTACCTGACTATTTTGAGATTTATTTATTTATTAAAATCTCCCTTACAACTATCATTACAGGTGTACACCTAATGCGATAGCGCGGTCTTAAAACTTCCTTATTTAGTATGAAAAAAAAAAAAAAACAATCTTACTATTATACCTACAATTACCTTATTTACTACAAAATACAGAATCTTTAACGCATAAAAACACATATCTATAGAAAAACACAATCTTTAAATTATAAAAACACATAACTATAAAATCACAATCTTTTTAAACTATAAAACAACATACTTAATAATAAAAAAATAAAAAAATGAGATGAAACATCCGAAACAAACTCAGAGGTCATAGTCTCTTTTAAGGCTCAGACATAATTTTGGCACACACACAATCATGAAGACTATGCAGACTAGTGTCAGACATGGTCAAAAAAAAAATTGCTGGCATTTTTTTTTAAACTGAAACTTTTTTTCTGCAGTTTTTGCACACGTTTACTACTTACACGTACACTACGTCTACGTCTACCAGGCCGTTACCGTTCTACAGGCTGCTTCAGCTTTGAGCAGTTTGGTTCAGAACTTTAATGGTGTAAGCCCACTCGCTCCTACCGTTCTACAGGCTGCTTTGAGCAGTTTGGTTCAGAACTTTAATAGTGTAAGCCCACTCGCTCCTGACCGGTTTTATATAAACTCTTTTGCAAAAAAAACGGGCACTTCATATTTTTTTCTCTACTTCAATGAAGTAGGACAAGTAAGAGGTTTTATTAATTTGACGATGTATTGGCATGTTATTTGAAGAATCCTGGCATGATTCTGTACGTTCCAAATTTAAATTTTGAAATTAACAAAAGGAAAATAATGATTATTGTAGATTATTGTAAAATTGCTTTACTAATGGCGCGAATTGCTGAAACGATTTTATTACTGATTACTAAAATTTTAAAACTTTTTGGATATTTTCTGCAAATTAATCAATTTTATCTTTCTTTTTACATTAAATACCACTTTTTGACATGAGTGATAAAGCGATAAGGGCCGGTAAAATTATAGCCCTACTTGAAGAAGGTTGTTCGCAAACTTACGTGTCTCAGCGGCTAAATGTGAGTCGTTCAACTGTCCAGAGGACTTGTCAACGGTATCAAGAGACCGGTTCGGTCAAAAGAAGACCCGGTTCGGGAAGAAAACGACGCACTGAACCAAGAGATGACCGCTTTTTGGTGAGTCAGGCCTTACGGAATCGTAAGGCGTCAAGTGTGGACCTGAAGAAGAGCCTTGAAGAAGTAAGATGAGTAGAAGTTAGCTTGTGGACCGTCAGGAGGAGGCTTTTGGCTGCCAATATCAGGAGTTACCGCCCGGCTCGGGGACCTAAATTACTCCGTGAGCACCGTGTTGCTCGACTTCAGTTTGCTCGAAACTGTGCTTCATGGACTCTGGAGGACTGGAATAAAGTATTGTTTTCAGATGAAGCTAGAATCTCTTTGTGTGGAGAGGACCGACGCCGGCGAGTGCTACGAAGACCACGGGAACGCTATGCGGAAGTGTGTTTCGAAGAAATCACTCCTTATGGCGGAGGCTCCGTTATGTTTTGGGCAGCAATTAATTCGACGGGGCGTACGGAGTTAGTTCTCATAGAAAATGGAACATTAAATGCACACCGGTACATAATGGAAGTCCTAATTCTATATGCACAACCCGCATTGACTGCACTTGGGGAAGATTCCATTTTTATGGACGACAATGCTCGCCCGCACCGTTCTGGCGACGTGGAAGCGTACATGCAAGAAGTTGGGATCCGTCGTTTAGATTGGCCAGCTCGAAGTCCTGACCTCAATCCAATTGAGCATGTCTGGGATGTTCTAAAGAGACGGGTAAGATCAGTGCAACATGCTCCACAAAACATCAGGGAGCTAAAAAGAGTCATTGCAGAAGAGTGGGAACGTATTAAGGATTGAAGCTGTGATTTTGGCAAGAGCAGGTCACACTCGTTATTAGGTTATTACATTTGTAACTTTATTTAATTAAACAAAGTAAAAAAATCTTCTTGTCTTTATTGCCGACCACTTCTTATTGTTTGGCCGTGTACATCGGTTTTAAAGAATTCATAGTTTTTTTTTTTAAATTGCCACAGTTCACTTCACGCGTATTAATTTACACGATTATAAGTATACAGACTACGTCAAACAATTAAATTTCATTGAATTAACTCAAATCGACCTTAGAACGTAAATTTCCTAAGGTGCCCGTTTTTTTGCAAAGGAGTGTTTAAGCTCCGGCTTACAAGAAAGTGATTCGTGCCAGCTTCGCGAGAAAATTGCTGACTTCTTTTTCTCACTATTAAATTAATGTGTAAAGCGCAAAACTGTGTTTATAACGCCTGTTTTATTAGGTATAATATATCTCTATTTATCTACACAAATCTTTATTAATTATATTGTGTTTGTTTGACTTACACCTAACAAAACAAGAATTTATAGTGAGTATGCGTTTCATATAAGACTATTTAGTATCTGTTTCGATTGCTCGGCCACATTGTCGTAGACGTAAAACGATTACGTCAACAGGAAAGAGGAAATTATGTTTTTTCTCAACTTCTCTGCTATTCTTTCCTGATTAATTTCGTTGTAAGATCCAAGGCAGTTAAATCATTTCTCTGGGACTTCGTCGAGCTTCATTGTCTCGGCGCTTTTCTAGTGGTCGCTACTGTTGATTCTGGCTTTCAGGAGTTATAGTGGTTTGGGAATACCGTGGCGGGCTTGTCCCATAAAAAAATCTCCACTGTTGGCTATAACTATCAGGGACATTTGCTAAGCAGTTACGCTTGCGACCATTAGACAACTTAAGGAGTCAAATAAAATAGATAAATAGTATAGGATAGAAAAATTAATGTAACTATCATCACTACATTAAAAAAACAAAGTCCCCGCCGCGTCTGCCTGTCTGTCTATCTTTGCACCAATTTTTATTCTGTTTTCACCAATGGGTAGAGTGGTTCTCGAGAAAGGTTTTAGTATATAAATTGACCGAAATCCACGCGGGCGAAGATAAAAGTAAAGTAAGCCAAACAGTAACATCTACATTCACCAACACAAAATGCCGCATCAACCTTCAGCGTACCTTCAAGTCCTGAGAGGGTGTGGGAGACGGCAGGTCAACCCGTTGTCGCGCTGAAGGCTCTAATCATTATTACTTATAATTAAAATTCGGATGGAAGTATCTATTGTCCTTCATAGACGGTCTTTGTTTTAGTTCGAGTGTGGTTCGATGGTGGTGATGTTCAATTCTGTTATTTTTTGTGCGAGTTTGAGTACCTCTGCTGAACCTTTCGAAGAATATATTGAAATGAGGGTAGATAATATAATAATATAAAATAATATATAATATCAGATAGTATATTTAGGAAACTGTTGTAACAACTACTGAAAAAGATAACCATCTATTCTACAAGTCATTAAGAAAAAGGCATACTTTTTCTGGGTAAAACCACTAGAGACACAACACTTGATCCCATACGTGACCGAGCACGTGATAAAAGCAATTTCTACTAACTTATCACTTTACAGCTATAGAACTTTAGTCTTTATCCTTAAAGGCGGACGTATTACTGTACATTAATGTTGGCAAGAAATTCTCTCGTCGACCTTAAGGGTTTATAAGCCTACTTAAATAGGGGTTTGAGAAAATGAGTAGGGTAGCCGTTTCTTGTCGGATTTTTTCTATAGGACTTATTATTATAAGTACAGAGACTTGATGTTAAATATTAATGCTGTAAAATAAAATATAGGTGTAGACAAAATTAAACCTTATATTATTTTAACTGAATACTGACTCGCTGGTCTAAGGGCTCGTTTACGGAGACGCGAGGCGTCGCGCGGCGCGTGCAGAAGGCTCGTCTCGTGCTTTTTTATTAATTTACAGAGAGACGAGTTCACCGCAACAAACGCAGCATTTTAAACTAACATGCGAAAATAGGTTCTCGTAAAATCGACGATTGAAATCGTTAACTTTTTCATACATCGCCATGTGTTTGAATTAAAAACGCAGCACGCGCCGCGCGACGTCCCGCCTGTACGTAAACATGCAGATGTCGTAAGCGCGACCACTGTGCAAGAGGTCCTGACAAAGGACAAAGTGTTATTGAGTTTTTCCATCAGGATTTTCTCAGTAGCAGCCACGCAATCTGAAATAGTGTCCGGTTGATGGTATGAGTATACCTCTGCCTAACTGTTCGGGAATAGGGGATCGGACTGACTCAAATAAATATGATTCTGTTTCGTCAGTCAGTTAGATTATCGAAAAATATTGGATACGTGTTTTTTGTTTTATCAAATCAATAAAAATTGACGAAGCTATAGCGCGTCAAAGATCATGGAGTGGGGCTTGAAACGTCACTTGATGGTACAAAATGTACTATCATATGACGTCACACGAGTTTTCGAAGCACTGTATCGTCTTCATCTTTTGTTTATTTATTTATTTATTGAAACTTCATGCACAAACGTGGTACATAGGCGGACTTAATGCCACAAGGCATTCTCTACCAGTCAACCTTAGGGTCAAAAAAAATATGTGGTCAATATTTTTTGGAAATCTATTTGACGGACTAATTAGTTTTTTTTTTGTCCGATCCCCTATTATGTATGCGATATGCTAACCGGTTAAACACTAGGGGCGGGCTTAACCGCTAGGGGCATGTCAGTAAATTTTCAATTTCCGTTTTGTCAGTACTGACCACAAGCGACATACGCGTTGCTCTAGCGACATGCCAACAGGAAACAAATAAAAAGAGAAAGGCTCGGATTCATTCTGCCTTGGGCCTAGATGTTAACGAAATCAAAGTAAGCTTTGCCAGTTTGTGGTTTAATTAGAAAAAAGTAACGATTTTTAGGTAAAATATATTTATCTACCCAAATATCATAAACCCTCTGTAGTGCGTTCAAAAAACATAGGCAATGACCAGTATTACCAACCAGCAGAAATAAACAGAACTGTAATGAGCTCATAACCTACTGAAAACATGCTTATGAGTTTAAATTTGGAACAGGTGTCAAATTCAAGTGAGTGTGCTATTCTAGTATCTACATTAAAACAGATACCTATCGATACGAAACCCGAATTCAGTATGATTTTAATTATAAATCGCACGACATTTTGATCTCGAGTGACACAAGAATAGTGACTTTGTTCGTTTGCCTATGATTTAAAAAAAAATACAGATATCCGAAACGCCGCCATTTCGAGCTGTCATTTGTTCGTTAGCTTTTTATTTCCAGTTACGAGTAGACAAATTTTCTGATAAGTTCTTTATTTCTGTCGAAAATGAGTGATAGTGACTCAGAAATTAACATGAACACTCTGCCAGATATCGTAAATGCAGCGACGAATGCAACTAATAACCTGTTTATTTTTTATTGCATTACACTGGTAACAATGCTGGTCTTTTCCCTATGGTTCCTGAACCCATCATAGAGCCCTTATGATATTCGGGTAGATAAATTAGTGTATGCAACTATACATAATTAGGCATTACAACACTCGTGTGATGCTATTAAGAAACTCGCCTTCGGCTCGTTTCTTAAACCCACACTTGTGTTGTAATGCCCTTCATTATGCACAGTCGCATAAACTACTATAATAAGTAAGTAACAGCTTTTGTAATGTGGGTAATCAACAAATGACTCCTCCCGCTCTGAGCGGGGCAGAAGGGAGTGTCAGACTTCCACTGACTAAAAACCACCTATGTTCCTTCTTAGCCCTTTTTGTCCAGGGCCGCGGTATCTCTTTCGAACAACCCCAAGCCCCGACGGGGTGATAAAAAGTCTGCAGGGAACTCTACACGATAATAAAATATACGTGTCGAATTGAGAACCCCATTTATTTCGCCAGTTAAAATAACAAGGTAATTTCTGACAGATTTTTCCCTTACTTTTTGATTTTTTACCAACCTTATATTTTTGTAACATGAAAGCGAATCTAAACAAATGATTTTTTTCGGAAATGGAAGATCTAAAGTAACACATAATTTCCTTTTGTGAGAGGAAAAGTTACCATATTGTTTTTCTCTTATATTCCGAGTATATGTTTATGGAAATAATTGAAAACATGTGCGAGCAATCATGTTTGCGTAAAAACGTTAAATAAATATTTTATGTACGCACGAAAACTTGTGATCGTCCCACATTGTGAATAGGAATTTTCCATTTTCAAAACATATTTGGTATGAAACAATTGAAAATTCTATGGATTGTTCGAGAGAGATACCGTGGCCTCGGCACAAAGGGCTAAGGTGATTTTTATCAGTTGAAGTCTGACACTACCGCTCTGCCCAGAGCGGGAGGAGTCATTTGATGATTCCGAACACCCAAAAAAAAAGTTACGATTTTGTAATAAATGGAAGTTTTACTCATCAAAAACATACCTAGGAAAAACTGCTCCAATCCTTTGAGATGGGAACCTTTGTTTTTATAAAAGATTACCTACGTTTTACTTATTGTGGTGTCCGAGATCTAACTTCATAGCCTTATTCAACTGATTCCTCCCGCTCTGGGCAGAGCGGAAGGGAGTGTCAGACTTCCACTGACCAATAACCACCCATGTTCCTTCTTAGCTCTTTATGCCCGGGGCCGGAGCCCCTCGTACGTCTTTAGAAAAAACCGCAGCCCCTAACTTCATGGCCTACTACTAGTATTTTGAATGCGGAAACTTTTGAGAACGTACAGTTTCTTGTTTCTTTTTACTCGTTCAATACTTCTGAACGGATTTGAATGTTTGGCACACAGATAGTTCATAATCGCTATTAACTTGATAAACTTGGACCGGGCGCACTACGACCACGACTTGTCGCACGAACAGCTTTGGGGATCTAAAATGACCACTTAAGCATATCATTACATAGAGGATCATATTTTACGATTTTTTTCCGTTGTGATCTCTTAAAGTGACCATTTTAGACGGGGTACAAAACTAGCCGGACGGTTGTGTGACCAAACTTTCTTCTTGGTCAAACTTTCTGAAGTCGTGACCGAATAGTGCGCGAGGTCCCTAATTGGGAAAGTTTTCTCTTTTTCGAAAAACTATTAAACGGATTTGTATTTTTGGCACACAGACAGTATTGAACATAAAACTTTTATTTCGGTAGTACAGTCCCGTGGGGCAATTACCGAACTAACTGTAATCGAGTATAAGCCTACCGACCAAGGCGTAGGATACCAAAACCAATTAAAAACAAAAAAAAAACAGCAAAATGCAATATTTTAAATTGTTCTTAAGCAGTGCAATTTACTTACTATCTCATGTGTTGCCTGCATTTTCGTCACCTAACCATATAAAAACATGCCCTTTAAGGATTCAATCTACTCAATAACCTCGTGTATTGACATAATTTTGTATAAGAAACTTCACGGGAAATCTACGTAGCTCAATTCTCGGTCAAAAACAGTTCACTAGTCCAATAGAACTATAGCAATCAACGGTTCCAAAAACACATAGAAATCAAACTTTACAATTGCTTAGTTCCAAAAGTTTAATCGGAACACAGTGCAAGCAATTTTCAGCTTTATTTACAGTGGTATAAATCAAGAGTTTCCTGGGATACAGATTAACGAGAAAACAATTGAAAAGCGCTGAGTAATGGAGACAGGAACCCTCGATACAGAAAGTGATTAGTGAGACGATTTTCAAAATACGGTCTTCCCGAGAAAGTGGAGAGGTGGAAGAAAAATGGGTGATTTCTGTTTCTGATTGTTGGTTTAACTTTAATGTAACATAACACCTCATCTGTAATCCCCGAAGAGTTGGGCAGAGGTGTACTCAATAGTACATCCACATTTCACTAGTTATGTTGTTAATCTTTGTGGCTGAAACTAGATTTTTTGGCCGAATCTTGCCGAAACCGATCCTTTGATGTCCTTTTTTATTTACTGCCTCGTTGGTCTAGTGGTCGCAAGCGCGACTGCAGAGCGTGAGGTCCTGGGTTCGATTCCCGGGTCGGCCAAAAAGTGCTATTGGGTTTTTCATTAGAAAATTGCCCGGAGTTTGGAAGTTGGTGGTATAATACCCCCGTGCCTCGGAAAGCACGTTAAGCCGTTGGTCCTGCGCTGGATCTCTCTCCGGTCGTGTCGGATTGCCGTCCCACCGGACTATGAGAGAAAAGGGAACAGAGAGTGCACTTGTGCCTGCGCACACACTTGTGCACTATAATATCTCCCGCGCAGATAGCTAATCTCCAATGGGATTGGCCGCCGTGGCCGAAAAACGGTCAGGAGGACTATTATAACTATTATTTCCGGGGGTTAACAGTCCAAAGGCGATTTTTAAGGGAAAGACCAGGGAGTGTGGGATTATTAACTCATTAAAACTAACCCGGTGGTCACAAACCATACATGAGAGGAGGCACCGTTTCCTTTTTAAATACCACGTAACCACCCATTACATGCCAATAAATGTTTTAATTTCATTTGGATTTTTAATAGCTACGTAAAATAAGACTACAAAAGCTTGAAAAATACTATGCTCATAATCATATAAATTGAATACTAGTTAAAAGAATACTAATGGAAAATCGGCGGAACGAATTGAATAGCTTTAAGAAAATGAGAATGGAAGGCAGCATTCAATCTGTAAACACTGCAAAGCTTTCGGATTTGGAAACGGATTGCCACACAAGTATTGAATCTAGGTTTCCAGGTCATTTATCGAACCTGAACAAAAAGTTTTAAGCTTGATAGTTACTTTTGACTAACATTTTCAAACTTAATTATTTTTTGCCCTTGTCCAGGTATTAGGGTATTTCACCAAAAAAAAACTAATTAGTCCGTCAGATAGATTTCGAAAAAATAATGGACACGTATTTTTTCCTTTTCCACGTAAACAAAAGATAAGATCGGGTGCTTCGAAAAGTCGAGTCAAGTCGTGTGACGTCACAGGTTAGTGCTTTTTTACTCACTGTTAGGGCTTCATTGGGGTTTCTTCAATAAAATTACGAGAACATTCTTCAACCCGTTTACTCCCATCAGTCATAAAAATGGTACAGATAAAAAATAAATCAAGAAACAAAATACAGATAAAAAAGTAACACAGATTGGAACCACGGAAGTTGAAAGTTATTAAAATATCTGTGATCGCGACGTCTACGAGTATTGACCGGTCGGCGAGTTGGAACACGATGCAATAGATGGCGCTAGGTGTACTAAACATGCCGGCCGCCTTGGAGTCCTCTGGATTCAACACTCATTAGCTGTCTCGCCGGCTGCGTCGACTTCGTTGTCATCATTCGTCGCCGATGGCACCGGAAGTGGGCAAATCTTTGAAAACGCTCGCTGCACAGTGCCAGTCGCTGTTTGGAGTACAGCTACCCGGCTGACACCATCGCTGCCTGTGAACAACTTCACAATTCTGCCCATGCGCCATTTTAGAGGTGGTAAATTGTCTTCTTTAATGACGGCAAGGGTGTTAAGAGCCAAGTCCTGGTTAGGGGTCTTCCACTTGGTCCTTATCTGGAGCTCCGAAATGTAGTCGGTCGACCAACGCTTCCAAAACTGCTGTCTAATTTGTTCAACCCTCTGAAACCGCGTCAGGCGATTCATCGGCGCCTCTGTCAGGTCCTTGCAGGCTGGTGAGAGGAGTGGCCGGCCAATCAGGAAGTGTGCTGGACTAAGTGGAAGGAAATCATGTGGGTCTGCGGACATAGGACACATTGGACGGGAATTCAGGACGGCTTCGATCTGGGATAACACCGTGCTGAATTCCTCGTATGTAAGATTAGCGGTGCCCATAACACGCCTAAGGTGGTGTTTACAGGCTTTAACTCCTGCTTCCCATAATCCCCCAAAATGAGGAGCATAAGGCGGAATAAATTTAAACTCTATATTATCGTTAGATAAATCATCAATAATTTGATGTGAATGCTCATTAAACATTAGTTGAACCTCCTTCATGGCTCCGACAAAATTTGTCCCATTATCAGAGAAAATTTGCGCAGGTTTACCCCGCCGGGATATGAATCTTTTAAGCGCTAATAGGTACTCTTGTGAAGAAAGAGTACTGACTAGTTCGAGGTGGATAGCTCGCGTTATAAAACAAACAAATAGGCATATGTATCCTTTTTCAAGCTTAGCTCCCCTACCTTTGCGGTTTAGTACAGATACGGGTCCAGCATAGTCAACCCCACAACGAATGAAAGGAAAACCCGGTTCCAACCGCTCTGCAGGTAGATTACCCATGATTGGGGAAACGGTCTTTCCTCTCAGTCGCGTGCAGCGGACGCACTGACGGACCACCTTTCTGGCCAGATTTCTCCCCCCCAATGGCCACCAACTCTCACGCATAGTAGCCAACAGCAGTTGGGGACCACCATGGAGAAGTTTATTATGTAAGTGCTGAAACAATAACAATGTTAACCGATGTTTACAGCAAAGTAGGGTCGGGTGTTTTTTATCATACTCAAAGTCAGGTGAATTACTTAAGCGCCCGCCTACTCTTATTATATCATTTTTATCTAAGAAAATGTTAAGGCTATGAATTGCACTTGTAGTTTTCAATGGTAAGTTTCCTTTCAATTTATTATATTCATCAGGAAAAGATTCCCGTTGTACAAGTCTTGTCAACATCTGTGTGGACGCACACAACTCATTCACAGATAACGGCCCTACAGTGCGATCGTGTCGTGGTGTGCGTGAGTTACGGATGAAGCGCAATACATAAGCACCTGTACGACGTATGCGGTTATAGGAAGAAAACCTATCAAAACTAATTACTATATTTTTATTTTGTGTAACATCACAAACCATAGCAGTTGTCTGTGATTTTAATTCTGGTAGGTCGGTAGCGGCGTAGTCACACTGTGAAATTATGCCTTGTTGCGACCACATCGACTCAGGATTCTGTAAGAACAGTGGGCCGTTCCACCATAGGCTACTATCACTGAGTGAGTCAAGACTGAGCCCGCGTGAGACTAAGTCCGCGGGATTATTTTTAGTACCTACATGCGACCATATAGTATTACTGGTAAGTTCATTTATTTCTACTACTCTATTTTGAACAAAGGTTTTCAACGAATGAGGCGACATTCGAAGCCACCCAAGGACAATGGTTGAATCTGTCCAAAAGAAAGTTTTATAAAAAGTCAACCGTAGTGAATTAATAATTTTTCTATACAATCGCGCGCTAACCAAAGCCCCGCATAACTCTAGTCGCGGTATACTAGTCGGCTTTAATGGCGCGACCTTGCTTTTGGCACAGAGTAACTTAATTGTAACAGGCGAGTTATCTGAGTATGTACGCACATAAGCGCATGCGCCATATGCACATTGCGACGCGTCACTAAAAATGTGTAATTCTATGTATTGTGTGTGAGAACTCATTACATGACGCGGGATGCGCAATAACCGTAAACATTGTAACGTACTAATAAACTTTTCCCAATGTAACATTACATCACTAGGAACTGGATCGTCCCAATTTATTTTACAGAGCCATAACTTCTGCATAACAATTTTTGCTATTATTATTGCCGGCGCTAACATACCCAAAGGGTCATACACCTGTGCTATCACTGACAACATGGTACGCTTGGTAAGCGGGTCCGTACTATCAATTACGCGTGTAGTGAAGTGTAATTCATCATCTTTATTAAACCATCCCATACCTAAAGTTTTATTTTGACACTGATCTCCTAATGCCAATCTTTTTGATATGTCATGGGCAGTAATATCCAGATTAAATATCCATTTACGTAATGGAAGACATGCCGATTTTAAAGTGTTAGTTACCTTATCGCACATGTGTAATAAACTATTTAAATCATCATTTCCTATTAACACGTCATCTACGTAAAAGTCGTCCTTAATCACGGTAGCTACCTGCTCATCCTCACATTCACGCGCGAGTTGGTTCAGGCACCTCATGCTTAGATAAGGCGCTGACGCCGTGCCATACGTCACGGTGTTAAGACGATATATACCTATGGGGTCCGATGGATTTTTACGCCATAGAATTAATTGTAACTCCCGCTGATCTGGTTGTATTAAAATTTGTCGGTACATTTTCTCCACATCGGCACATGCTACGTGTTTATACTGCCTAAAGCGTAATAATATGGAGAAAATGTCGTTTTGAAGCGGCGGCCCAATAAACTGTATACTGTTCAACGACTTGCCTGTAGATGTCGCTGCGCTAGCATCGAACACAGTGCGCAACTTAGTGGTACTACTATTTTCATTCATAACACCGTGATGCGGTAAGAAATAGTGCGGTGACCCGTATGTATCTATGCGACTCATGTGACCGAGCTTTTCATACTCATCCATGAAATTTATATATTTTTCCCTAAATTCGGGCAAACGATTTAATTTTCTTTCGAGTGACAACAAACGTTTCTCAGCGGTATTATAGCTTTCACCTAACACCGTAGGCGATTCTTTAAGAGGGATACGCACAGAGAATTTACCTTCTTGAGTACGTGTTGTTGTTTCCATAAAAATATTTTCACACGTTTGTTCGTCGGCACTGAGGACATTCCCCACGTTGGGAACCTCCTCGAGTTCCCAAAACTGTTTTAACTGTTCATCTAATTTTTGTGTGTAATAACAATGAACCTGATTAATTTTTAGGCCGTTATTATGATTATACAAGGGTCCAGACATTATCCACCCTAGTTTTGTATTCTGTAAATAGGGCCCATTTTTCAACCTAAATTTACCGTTAATTAACAAGTCCCAGAACTTATCCGCCCCTATCAGGATATCTATGTCCGACGGCGAATAAAAGCTCGGGTCAGCTAGTTGAATATTGTCTGGGATAATAGAGTTATCAAAATCGAGATTACATGCCGGTAACCTATTGGTGATACACGGCAACACTAAGCAATTAAGGTTAGTTTGATAATCGTTAACCTTTGATCTAATTAATATTCTACAAGTGTGGGTCGACTTCGCGATAGAATGACCCACACCGTTAATTTGGCAAGTGGACTGTACTATAGGTGCGTTTAACTTATCGCACAAAGATTTCGTGATAAAACACTGTTGGCTACCATTATCAAGGAGCACGCGTGCAGTGTGATACTCGTTATTATTATCTGCAATATCCACTAGCGCAGTGGACAGCAAGACCGTAGGTAACACGGAACATATTTGTTTATTACACGAATCAGAACTATCAGCTGACGTATGTAACGAGGTAGAGATATTGGTGTCGTTAGTGGTTACTGGTTGCGACTGTGTATTACTCGCACCTACCACGTTTTCTACACAATCTATATGAATTAAACTGTTATGTTTTTCACGATGACACAGCCTACACGGACCGAATTTGCAGTCTTGGACCGGGTGACCTGACCGTAAACAATTTTTACAAATATTTGTTGTGTTAACTAAGTTAATCCTCTCTTGCATAGGTAAATTAATAAACTTAGAACACGTATATAGTGAATGATTACCTTTGCACATTACACATACGCGCGGACCACGCTTAGTTGTTTTCGAGCTGTTATTATTATTATTATTATCTCCAGTAGCAACGTAACTTTGAGTCGATTGTTTTTTATTTTGACTTTGTTCACTACTTTTGCTGTCGTGTGAATGTTTACTGTGGTTTACCTTAATCATATCTAACATGTCCGCCCTATCCTTGAGAAACTTAAGTAAATCATCTAACTTCACGAATGGCGGCTTGGTATTAGCATTATAAAGTGTACCTTGAAACTGTTCCCATTCACGTTCGGTACTGGGATCTAACTTCGAAACAACCAAATAAATAATTAACGTGTCCCACGCATGCGTTTGTTCCCCCAGTGAGGCAAGTGCACGTAGGTTTCTTGACACCGTGTCAATAACTTTCCTTAATTGTGAAGCAGATTCTTTATGTAAAGAAGGAATCATATGAAGGGATCTGACGTGGTTATGTTGCAATAGCCGTAAATTATTATAACGATTCTCGAGCAGCTCCCATGCGTGAGAGTAATTGTCGGCCGTAAATTCCAATGCACTAATAACTTGCGACGCACTATTTGTTAGTGACGATCGTAAATAATGGAATTTTTGAATACAATCTAAATCCTCACGCTCATGGATCATACTACAATATGAATTCTTAAACTCTAACCAGCTATCGTACGAGCCGTCAAAGGTAGGTATTTTGATGTCCGGTAACTTTACACTGAACATCTTACATTTATTGACTACATTACTATTATTTTCAGGTACCTCTTTCTGCAGCAAGAGCTTGGCGGAAGCTACAACCGAATAGTACTGACCTTCAAAACGATCTCGGTCTTCCAATTGTTTTGGAATATCGAGCTCATCTGAGTTTTCCTCAATAATATTTTGTAACTCGGTGTAACTATGTAACAAACTAGAACTGTTTTCTACGCGTAACTTTATCTCTAATATTTGTTGTTCGCTTAACGGGCACACACATCGTATAATGTAATTTTCCAAAATAGTTAACCGTCCTTTGATCACTGCTCTTTTCTTAACGAATTCCGACATCTTAGCTTCACTCATTTTTAAGGGAAAATAAGAACACAAGAGTACTCACTGTAATCCTTCCTGTATGATACGGACACTGCGTGCGACTCGTACCGCCCGCACAGACCCGCGAGATTAGGTAGGTATAACTCACGGCGACGGGATATCACGTTACCAGCCGGGCACCGCCGCTCAACAACTACGAACACAGCACAAATATTAACACAGAACGAAAGATAGGATGGGAAATGGATAGGAAACTCGACACCTGCCACTCCTCTTATGTCCTCTTGAATCTTCAGTCTTGTTGGCGCGTGTTCGTAGGTACATACAATGGGGCCGGGCGGCCGGGTGACTTCTTCTTCAATAATTATATTCGTATATGTAATGCGACGAATGCTCGAAGATTTAGTTCTTAATTTGGCTCGGAGGGACCATTATGTTAGGGCTTCATTGGGGTTTCTTCAATAAAATTACGAGAACATTCTTCAACCCGTTTACTCCCATCAGTCATAAAAATGGTACAGATAAAAAATAAATCAAGAAACAAAATACAGATAAAAAAGTAACACAGATTGGAACCACGGAAGTTGAAAGTTATTAAAATATCTGTGATCGCGACGTCTACGAGTATTGACCGGTCGGCGAGTTGGAACACGATGCAATAGATGGCGCTAGGTGTACTAAACACTCACAAAGTGACGTAAAAAGCCCCCACTCATGATCTTTGACTCGTTTTATTTCCGTCATTATTTATTAATTTGATAAAACAAAACTGGCCAAGTGCAAGTCGGACTCGCACATGAAGGGTTCCGTACCAAAACGGTATGCTATGCTATAATTTATACAATTTCTTCAAAGGACCAATGAAACTTGACCTCTGGATTGTATAGGCGCTCATACGATTTAGGGACTAAATTATATTGGTTAACTGCTGTTTCCATCTGTTGTTTCCATCCAAGTTCAAAATAATTTTCCTAGAAAGTCCTTATAAAGTTCTACTTTTCAGATTTTTTTCATATTTTCTAAACTTATGGTTCAAAAGTTAGAGGGGGGACGCATTGTTTTTTACCTTTGGAGCGATTATTTCCGAAATTATTGACATTATCAAAAAATGATTTTAGTAAACCCCTATTCATTTTTAAATACCTTTCCAACAATATATCACACGTTTGGGTTGAAAAAAAAAAATCACTTCCCACTTTACATATAGGGGGGCTACCCTAATAAAACATTTTTTTTCAATTTTTATTTTACCACTTTGTCGGCGTGATTGATACACATATTGGTACCAAATTTCAACTTTCTAGTGCTAACGGTCACAGAGATTAAGCGAGGACGGACGGACGGACGGACAGACAGACATGGCGAAACTATAAGGGTTCCTAGTTGACTACGGAACCCTAAAAAACACGTATCCGATATTTTTCGATAATCTAACAGACGGACTCATTAGAATTTTTTTGGTAAAATACCATATTTGGGTTAACAACAAGTTTTCCCCTGTCCCATGTCAGGCTATTCATCGTTCATCCCTTTCTGAAACATCACGTCTGTGATCCCCGAAGGGTTTACGCGTTAGTAATGTTGTAGTTCCATGTAATAGGGGGCGAGCCCATTGCCACCAGCCGCGCTCAAATCTAGACTTCGTGGCTGCTACTGGGATATTCCACTTATAAATACTAACTCCTATCAAAGTCAAAGTCAAAGTCAAAGTCAAAGTCAAAAATATTTATTTCAAGTAGGCCAGTAACAGGCACTTTTGAATAGTCGAATTAAACTAACTGCGGCACTCAGAGATATCCAACGATTACTCAAGCCGCCACCCAGCAAAGGCCTGACATAGTTTTGTATGACAAAACCGCCAAAAGCCCCTACCAAGCGACGGCCCAAGCAACCACTGAAGCTCTCCGAGTGCGGCAGTAAACTACTGAACTACTGAAGCTAAATAAACTAAGCTACAGTCCCAGTCACAAGGCATAATAACTCGTGAGTGTACTGTAGTTGCCAATTCCAAAGCGTTGGTCTCATGAGAAGAATGGCAAGAAACTTCATGGACACTCTTTTAAAATCGTTTGGGTTTACAATATGTTCAAGGTACAAACATAATCTTGGTATAATACACACATGAAGACTATGCAGATTAGTGTTTGAGATGGTCTTTTGAAGAAAGCACCACACAGATTTGAGTGGACCCGTCCAGTCAGTGCAAGCATTTGTCAGTTATCGTGGAGCTCGACTTATAACTCAAGGAGCTCAACGTCACGACGATCAATACCAAAGAAAGGACATTTGGGTGGGTCGCTTAAAGTACTCAAACTGCCAAACAATCGTTAAAATTAAATAAAAACCCACACGGTCCTCACATTCACAATATGAAAATAATAAAATACATGAAGATCATGCAGATTAGTGTCTGAGATGGTCTTTTGAATAAAGTACCACACAGATTTGAGTGGACCCGTCCAGTCAGTGCAAGCATTTGTCAATTATCGTGGAGCTCGACTGAGCTCAACGTCACGACGAACAATACCAAAGAAAGGACATTTGGGTGGGTCGCTTATAGTACTCAAACTGTCAGACAATAGTTAAAATTAGAGAAAGACCCACATGGTCCTCACATTCACAATATAAAAATAATAAAATATTTGTCATATTAAATAATCATGTCAAGTTATTAAATGTCAATATACACAAAACTAAATGAAAAATTCAAACTTAAACTCAAAAAAAATCATAAAATGTCAAATTGTAAATAATGTATAAATAATTAAAATGTCAAAGTGTATAAAATAATTTTTTTTTTTTTTTTTTTTTGTTAGCCTATATTTTCCCACTGCTGGGCAAAGGCCTCCCCCATAGTCTTCCACTCTTCTCTCCGTGCGGCTTTCTCCGGCCAGTCTTGTATAAAAAATAAAAATAAAAAGGTATAATTAATAAAAAGATATAAAATCAATTCACCTTCAATTCAAATTGGAGCAGTTCAATCCCAAGCTTTTTTGTCCTCTATATAATCTTTAACAGCATAAAAGGCTTTCTGGCAAAGTTTACGTTTTATAAAAGATTTGAATTTATTAATGCTTAAATTTTGAATGTCGCTTGGAAGTTTATTATAAAAGCGAATACATTGGCATCTAAATGATCCACCTATTTTCTTGAGCCTTGTTG
The DNA here is from genome assembly GCA_949775195.1 of Diarsia dahlii. NCBI lineage: Eukaryota > Metazoa > Arthropoda > Insecta > Lepidoptera > Noctuidae > Diarsia > Diarsia dahlii. The sequence continues at coordinate 19,263,042 of OX459207.1, forward strand.
TGGGTACAATAAATTTATGTTTATTTCTTGTATTTATATTGTGAATATCACTATATTTCTTAAAAAGCTTAATATTTTTGTGAGCATACAAAAGATTTTCATAAATATATTGAGAAGGAACAGTCATTACATTAATTTCCTTAAACTTTTCTCTAAGAGAGTGTCTCGGACTCAATTTATAAATTGATCTAACCGCCCGCTTTTGCAAAACAAAGATGGTCTGAATATCGGCAGCATTCCCCCACAACAGAATGCCGTACGACATTACGCTATGAAAATAACTGAAGTACACTAATCGGGCTGTCTCTACATCGGTTAAATTACGAATTTTTCTAACTGCGTATGCCGCGGAGCTCAGTTTCTTCGACAATTTATCTATATGGGGTCCCCACTGAAGTTTAGCGTCTAAAGTTAAACCCAAGAACACCGTGCTATCTTCCGGATTCAACTCTTCGCCCTTCACCAACACACAAGTTTTCACCTGCCTAACGTGAGGTAGTGTAAACCTTATGCATTTAGTTTTTTTTTCATTGAGGAGTAAATTATTAGCGTTAAACCAATCCACTATTTTTGAAATCGCGCTATTTACATCGTCAATAACTGGCTGCTGACGTTTAAGTTTAAACAAAAGCGAGGTGTCATCTGCAAACAACACAATATCGTGGTTATCCTTTATGAGGTAAGGCAAGTCATTAATATAAATGAGAAACAAGAAAGGGCCAAGAATTGAGCCCTGCGGGACTCCCATTGTTACAAAAGATCCGGGAGATCTTTTCCCGTTGACGTCAACTCTTTGGATCCTATTACTCAGGTATGAGGCAAGAAGATCCAGAGCGTTGTTCCGAGTTCCGTATCAAAGACTCATTATCTTATCTTGATGCTTAAAATGCTGAGGGAGAAGCTAGAAAGCAGAATATTATGAGACAGAAATCCATACTATCCATACTAATATTATAAATGCGAAAGTAACTCTGTCTGTCTGTTACTCAATCACGCCTAAACTACTGAACCAATTTGCATGAAATTTGGTATGGAGATATTTTTATACCCGAGAAAGGACATAGGCTACTTTTTAATAAAAAAAAAACTTTATTCAAGGGGTTGAAAGGGGGGTACGAAAAGATTACTTTTGGTCGCGATAACCGGCATCGGTAGCGATAACCGACATCCGCGCGGTTGAAACCGCGGGCATCAGCTAGTTTATTATAAATGTGAAAGTAACTCTGTCTGTCGCGCTTTCACGCTAAAACTACTGAACTGATTTGAATGAAATTTGGCACACAGATAGTCTAGAGTCTGAGAAAGGACATAGGCTTGATGTTAGAGGTTGAAAGGAGGGGACGAAAAGATTACTTTTGGTGGCGATAACCGAGATACACGCGGGCCAAACCGCGGGCAGTACTTTGTACTTGTATCTCATATGAACATGCAGCCTTAGAAATATGTAAATAACGTAGCAGGCAGCGTTCCGTAGCCTTATTATCCCTTGATAAAATTATGCCAGACTAAGCTATAAAAAATCTGAAAATGAATGATGAAAAGTCCAAATAAAAATGCTGTTCGCAATGCTCAAGTTCCCTTCTTATCTTGAGCTTGGCATTGAGCAAACCTATTTATATTTATCAGGCAATTTGAAACCCACACTTGTTCCAAGAAGGGTTCAATTTTCGTTGCGGAAAATCTAATAAAACTTTGCCTGACCAGCGAATCTAATTCTGTATGTAATTGAGACTGTTGGCTCACAGATTCCAATTTTCATTGCTTTATAAGGAATGAAAATGGACTAACTGGGTATTATTTGCTATAGCCGTTTCATTTCACAAGTGTGTGTGCATTTCTGCAATTTAAACCTTATGTCAAGAGTGTAAAAGTAATTTGCTACGACAATTAATACTACGCGAGTGCTACGGCGTAGCTGGCGTAGCTCAGCTGCTACGCCGTAGCACTCGTGTACAGTAATTATTTTTCAATACACTTCCTCGAAAACTAGCTCATATTGCACTACGATTAGGTTCGACATGCAACATATTTCGCACGCGTGCGGTAATAAGGTTACAGCACGCGTGCGGTAATTCGATTAAAACATAAGAAATTAAAAAAAAAACACCACTGACTATTAAAGAGCAGGCGTGTTTTTTTTTAAATCTCGTCATTTTGATTCGCGTCTTTACAGCGTGATTTTTTGAATGTTTTAATTGTGTTTATAAAAAGAATACTACTAATAAACATGATTATTTTAAGCAATTATTTATTTATATGAACAAGTACCATTCATTTGTGTTCTTAATTAAAAAATATTTTAATTTTATAATTTTCCTGTGAGGCTGTTTAGCGGCTTCATACCTTTGCTTCTTCTTCAACCTGGCAAAATCAAACCGCGGAAAAAAAAAAATCATACAGTCTCCTAAAAATTGATGACAAAAATACTTATTGTTTTAAATGTTGTTTTATTAGTTAATTTCTTCGAAAGTGTATTGAAAAACGTCGTTTGATACACGTGGGAATTTGTTATTGCATTTCTCGACCCCATGAACACTTTCACCATACGGCTCGGGTGTTCAATCCGCCTCGAATGCAATAACAAACTTTCCGCACTTGTATCAAAATGTACTATTACGTTGTCGAAATATTTTATGAAAGTGGTAAATTGGGTTTGTTTTATTTATAGAAATGGTATTATTTAAAGTAGTCTGTTCGTTTTGTATTATTGAGATAAACTGTCAGAGACAAATGGAAGAGAAACACATTATTGTTTCGACTTTAAAAACACAGGACAAGAATAGATAACATACAGCCCAAGCCCATATTATTTTAAGCCCTTGTATTTCTTCTATCCATTCTCATGTTTATTTCTGTTCGTTTACTAACACTAAACCTCCTATAAAAATACCCGTTGCCAATACAAATATTTACCTCGGGTGGCAATCAAACTTACGACCAATTTCGTTTGTAATGTGTCATTTGAGCTGTAATGAAGGCGATGGACCGGCCGTTTCGTCTTTGTATTCGCCATCACATAATAATAGTTATGTAGTTTGATTGTATGGCGCAATACGGACCACCAAAAAGAATACCTATAAACATAAAAAATAACTGCCGGATAAAGATTAAGTTCCTAATTAATTTTTTTAATTTTGTCTTTATTCATTGATAGTGTGTCATGCACCGTATCAAGCCTCCACAGGATTAAATTGTTAAAAATGTAACGCTGCATACTAATATTATCTTATGTTTGTATGTTGTATGTTTAAATGTTTCGTTTATTCACATAATATATTTATTTATATTTTTACAAACTTTTAAAAAAATATAAAAAAGACATTCAAAAATATATTTAAAGAAATAATTATGTTATTTTAGTGTTTAACAGCAAAATTTTGTTTTGTGTTCAGTACAATAGTTAGTTACTAATTTAATGTTCGCAGTGTATATTATTTATTATTACTGCAAATAAGTAAGAGGAATCGAACCTAGACGCCAATCAGCTCAACGAATTGTTATGCAAGGCCATAACGGAAACAACCCAAAAACACCTTGGAAAAGTGCGCAAAAAGGAAAATAAACTTACACCTGCAACCTTAACTCTTATTGAACATAGAAGATCCATGCAACAACACACAATACAAAATCAAAGAGATATAGAAGAAATCAATCGACAAATTAGTAAATCCGTTAAAAGAGACACTCGCAAACATAACTCACTTATTATTAAAAATACAATAGAACAACATAGAGGACCAAAAGTTTTTAGAAAGAAAATAAATACAAGTTTACAACAAATTATTAAACTAAGATCTGAAGATGGTCGGATTGTCACAGATCGTAAGCAATTATTAAACATTGTGGAGAGGTTTTACGAAGAGCTCTATGCTTCAAAATCTGCGGAACCGTCGTCACCAGGTAATGACTCAAGAGCTCCACCCAAAGATCACCGAGGCTCTGAAAGTCTGCCGAATATCTTGCCCTGCGAGGTGGAAAAGGCGCTGTCTCAAATGCAGAGTGACAAGACACCTGGTGAGGACGGTATCACGGTTGAATTACTGCGTGCTAGTGGTCAACCCGTGCTGCGGGTTCTCGTAAAGCTTTTTAATGGTGTCCTCCTCAGTGCCACGTCACCAGATGCCTGGAAAAAGGCGACAGTCGCTTTACTCCATTAGAAAGGAGATCATTCAAACCTTGGCAACTACCGTCCTATATCTCTCCTTTCTCAAATCTATAAACTGTTTGCCAAAACCATTTGCAATCGTCTCACCCGCCAACTGGACGACTGCCAGCCCGTGGAACAAGCCGGTTTCCGAAGTGGTTTCTCCACGATTGACCACATCCATACCGTAAAGCAGATGATGGAAAAGAGTGCAGAATACAACTGGCCTTTGTGTTTAGCTTTCGTCGACTATGAGAAGGCATTCGACAGTGTCGAACACTGGGCCGTGTTCAACTCTCTCCATCGCTGCCAGATCGACACTCGGTATGTTGACGTACTCAAACAGCTGTACGATGCGGCAACAATGCAGGTCAGGTTACATGAACTCACCGCACCAATCTCAATCAAAAGGGGAGTGCGACAAGGAGATACCATTTCGCCTAAACTTTTCACTGCTGCCCTGGAAGACGTGATAAAAACACTGAAATGGGACCAAAGTGGTGTAAAGATAAACGGTGGCTACTTGTCGCTCCTTCGGTTTGCAGATGACCTCGTATTGTTTGCCGAGTCCCTGCAAGACCTCCAATGCATGCTAAGACAACTCTTTGATGCTTACCTACAAGTTGGCTTAAGAATGAACATGTCCAAGTCGAAGGTGATGTCAGGCACTCTGGACGACTCTGTCTCAGCTGTTACGGTTGGAAACGAGCGTCTGGAAATGGTTGATCATTATGTTTATCTTGGACATGTTCTGTCTTTCGACAAGGAGCATTCCAACAAGGAGATTTCTAGGAGAGTACAACTCGGATGGGCGGCCTTTGGTAAACTGGAACATATATTTCGGTCCAAAAAGATCCCTCAGTGCCTAAAAACCCGCCTTTTTAACCAGTGTGTCCTACCTACGATTACCTACAGTGCCGAGACATGGACGCTCACAAAGGAGACTGTCCACCGAGTACGAGTGGCACAAAGGGGCATGGAGCGAGCCATGCTCGGCATAACCCTATTGGATCGAGTGCGTAACACCGAAATCCGCCGTCGGACGAAAGTCTACGATGTCGGGGACCGGGCGGTGCGCCTCAAGTGGACCTGGGCAGGACATCTTGCTAGACGCGGAGATGGCCGATGGAGCAAGGCATTGACTGAGTGGTGGCCAAGGTTAGGCCATAGAAACCAGGGCCGTCCTAAAGCTCGTTGGGTTGACGACATCGTTAAAGTTGCGGGAAACACCTGGATGAGAGACGCACAGGATTGGGACGCGTGGCGGAAAAAAGGGGAGGCCTATACCCAGCAGTGGGTGATTCCAGGCTGATATGATGATGATGACTGCAAATAAATAATTTTGACAAAGAATTTAAATATTTTTTTCAAATAGAAATAATATTGTAACAACATACGTTTTGCTCCAATCTCCAGACTTAAATATACATTATGTATTGTATGTTAAACAAGGCCATCAAAATATTTCTTTATAAGGCTGTCAATAATTGCTAATAAACACAAAATACATATATTTTTCTTTTGAACAAAAACCTAACGTTCTGGCTTTACGGGTATTTCTAAGAAAAGTAATACATAGTATTTCATACCAAAATACAAAACACGTTTTATAACAAAAAAATAATGGATTCTTAGAAAACCTACATTAGTAAATAAGTTCCTACCGCAGTGACAAATATTATGAATAATGATGATAACGAAAATATTCCATCACGTCTGTAATCTTCTTTGGGTTAGGCAGATGTGTTACTAATAATAAAACATGTTATATTGTGTGTTATGTTTAAATCCCACGTAAATAATGTGGCCATTTATATTACCTTCAACGCGGCACTAATGTATACTCCGGAAAATTCCTGATGAAAAAACTAAATTACACTTAAAATGAGCTTTGAAGTATAATAATAATAATTAAAAATAGGTTGGTAGCGAGGGTCTAAAAATGACTAAGGGTTAAATATATAATAATATATGTCGCCGCGAGAATGTCTTTCTGCTAAGATCATTGTTTAATCTCATTACCAGCTTATAATATTGATGTACCTGCCATCTCTGAGATCTTAGTACAATCATTACAAAGGTCGAAAGTGAGCGACAGTGCCATCTATTGACTCACCATTGAACAACCATCATTGAACCACCACATAGATGAAATGTAATTAAATGCTCCATAACTCGAATAGTAATTTATTAAACAGAAGTCTCTAACTAGAACTATAGTTAAAATTAAGATAAGCTAATGTTTTATGAATATTGGGATTTTAATGATTGCCACACTTAAAATTAGGCTGTCTATGAGACGTCAGTGCACAATGTTGTGAAGATGGCGGCGAATACGATTGTAATGGTCAATAACTCAATTTATAATCTGAAACTACAACTGAATCGGTTTCTTTAAGTAATTATGAACTTAAAAGTTATAAGATCATTATAAAGAGCCATTCGTGTTAAGCAATTAGTAGAAAACCCATTGTCTGTTTTAAATCCTTAATCAACCGGAAATGGTTTATTAACATTTTGTTGTAAAAAGGAATGAACCTATTAATTAGACATTAACGTTTAATTACGCCTTTACATTAATATTGGTATTGTTTTATTGTTAAATAATTAATAGAATCAATTGTGAAGTATTTTAGTAATGATTGTTAGTTTTAACTAATTAGGTCATTAATTACTATACTGGTTTTGTGGTACTTCCGCTGGAGACTACAACAGACGCATGCGACAAAAAGTTGAGACGCTCGATAGGGCGCGTTTAGCGAGTAAAATTTGCAATACTAACGCCCAAATACTCAAACGTCACTCAAATATAAGTTGCACTTAAATCTCGTGCTGTCTTTGTTACTTTAACGCAGAGTGACAGAGATAGCAGGAGTTTTGAGGGTTTCTTATAATTGAGTGACGTTTGGGTATTTGGGCGTAAGTAAACGAAAGTGATTTTTGATGTGATTAATGTTACTTAGTGCAAATGACAATAGTAACATGATTTAAAACAGTGTGTAAGGAGTTTCTTTGCCTATTCTTCTCCTAAAAGACGAACTATGTATTCGAATGGGCGATTCAAACCGCAAAGTTTATAGGTGCCTATGAATGGAGCAATGTAAATAAACGTTTGGTGTTTGAGTCAAGTAATGTGTGTGATTTCAACTACCCATTCATCCATCTGCCACGAAAAGGAATCGTAAGGCGAAGACAATATGGCGGAGCCCATTGATATCTAAGAACAGCGTCCCTCCAGAGGGTTTCCCGCCGCCTCATATATTTTGGTAAAATATTTCACTGTTTCTTTTTTTCATAATTTAATACGAAATATATTTACCGGTCCTGATCATTTATTGGTGTAAATAAAGGTACATTATTATTTTATCCAATAGGATTAAAATACCTTTGGTATATATGAAATTAAATTCAATGAAAGAGAATTCATCAAAGGAAAATCCAAGAAGGATTTAGATATAAGGCGTGCGTAAAATTTGAATGAAAAGGTCGAGAAGGCTTAAAGCGAGAAGACTTAGAAGAAAGACATAAATACCTGAAGGATATACAGGCTGTTGTGTTAAACGAGGGACATATTGAAGGAGGGTATTCGATTCTTGTCCTAAATAAGTAAACAAACTATAACCTTAATTCGTGACGTAATTGTGCCATGGCCTCTGCACGCTCTCCAGATCTCACTTTATTAGACGTGTCTTTTTTGCCATTGTCCTACGCCAGTTTTAAAATATGAAACGAAAATGAATTATAACAAGTCATTGATCCGCGCATATTTTCTGTGATAAACGCAAGGGTTGCGAGACTTTTCCGAAGTATTTGGTATGGTTCTGTCTGTTATTTATCAGTGTTTCTTTTTTTTGTTCATATTTTTATAAGTATCATGTAGGATGTTTAGCAGGTTTCAATATGTCCCTCCTTCAAACTAACATATTGTATAATAAACGTGGAACTTTATAATCCTTGCTAATGCTAACATTATTAATGCAAAAGTAACTTTATCTGTCTGTCGCGCTTTCACGCCAAAACTAGACTACTTTTTCATGCGAAAAAAGGGTTGTAATGGGTTGAAAGGCGGGATGAAAAGATTGCTTTTGGTCGCGATAACCAACGTCGGTTGCGATAACCGATATCCAAGGGGGTGAAGCCGCGGGCATCAGCTAGTTTCACTATATTTGATCTTGATTCAAAAGTTTTCTGGTTTTAATATGGGTGGTACAGTCTGTGCCTAGCGTAACTTGATCAATCGTATAATGAAGAAAAGAGGCAATAGTGTGCTAAGAGAGGTCAGGTTTTGCTGGGCACAGACTGTACATCTTTACAAATTAATTATTAAAGTTGAAGTGTGTGAGCCCGTCGGGGCTGCGGATTCTCGACAGAGATACCGCGGCCTCGGCGCAAGGGCGAAGAAGGAACATGGGTGGTTTTTAGTCAGTAGAAGTCTGACGCTCCCTACCGCTCTGCCCAAGAGCGGGAGGAGTTATTGGATGATTATCCCAAACCGCACAAAAAAAAGTGTGTGTCTTCGCTACGTATGCATTCAGAAAAACAGCTTTTTACTGAATGCATACGAAAGTACATAGAATAATTATAAAAAATCTTAATTTATTTTGTTTCTGTCTGTTCGCCTCTTTCGTTTTGTTCCGGCTAATCTCCGAAACGGCTAAACTGATTTTGACGATTTTTTTCCCAGTGCCCAGTGCGGATTCGTAGATGTCACGTTATGTCTTAATTTTTTTTTTGGTTCTTAGACATTTCCGGTTTCCTCAAGATGTTTTCCTTCGCCGTTTTGAGAGCAAAGGTGATGAAATAAATTATACAAAGTAATAGGCCTACTTGGGTTCGAACCCGCGACTTACTGTTTATGAGTCGAGACCGCCACTACTGGGCCACCGCTGCTGTCTTATATAACACAAATTACAATATTAATAAACTGACTTACCTGTAATTTATACTTAAACATGTTGTTACAATTTTTTAAGTATTAAAGGATCACATTTCTGGACGAAATTAATTTTGATTGCCATCGGCACGCTAAGAAGTTTACGAAAAAAAGCAAATAGATACGATTATTATAGTCAAGAACAAAATGTTAATTTAAAACCTTTACTAAACAAAACATTGTTATTTCGTTCAGTATACATAGAAACAAGGCAAATTACCGACTTCTTACTCTTCCGTTTATGTTTCCGTTTTACATAAAATTACAATGAAAACAGTATAATAATCGTATTTATTCAAGAATGTAACACAAATTATTTAGGCAATTCCTTTCTTCTTTGTTTAATTTCCACCGGTTTCAGTAAGTACCATGGTATAATGAGTTTTATGTTTTTACCTAAGGGGTCTTGATGTGGGCTGTGGATATCGAAAGGTTACCGCGGCTCCGACACAAGGGCGAAGAAGAAGGAACATGGGTTTGGTTTTTAGTCAGTAGAAGTCTGACACTCCCCTTCGCTCTGCCCAAGAGCGGGTTATTCGATGATTTTCCACCCAACAAAAAAAAAAAAAAAGCGGTCTTGATGTCGTGTCGGGGCTGTGGGTTGTTCGAATGAGATACCGCGGCCTCGGACACAAAGGGCTTAGAAGGAACATGGATGGTTTTTAGTCAGTAGAAATCTGACACACCCTACCGCTCCGCCCAGAGCAGGAGTGATTATTTGAAGATTTACCACCCAAAAAAAAAAAAATGGTTACTCGATTATAACAAGCAAAAGATAAATTACATTATATTATTATTTACTCACATTAATTATAAGCAAAATTTTTGTTACGAGTTGATCGTAATAAAATATTTCTTCGCATACCTATGGACGTTTTTTGTCTGAAATAAATCATCATCTTGCTGCCCTTATCCCATGTCATTTGGGGTCGGCGCAAGGTCTGAAATAAATGCTTTTTATTATTAAGTAAATAATACCCTTTCGCCAGGATACCTACCTTAAAGATATTTCTCAACGGTATGTAAAGCCAATTTAGAGGCCTTTATGCTGCTCAAAAACCCTGACATCATGATTGGCAATAACCACGCGATAAAGAAAGAATCCACTTCATCATCATCATTTAATCCCAGAATCAAACACTGTTGGGTACCTATAGGCCTCTCATTTCTTCTGCCACTCTTCACTGTTTTGTGCGTCCTTTATTAGATTTTGACGAGATTGTCAAACCAACGCACTTCTGGACAGCTCCGGTTTCTCAGGCCCAACCTTCGCCACCACTTGCTCAAAACATTCCATCGACCATCGACACCGGCGTCTAGTCAGATTTTTTTTATTATTTTATTTTAATGGAGGCTCTTATCCCTAAATGCAAGTCAGCCTCATCATAACTTAACCTATTTCTCACTAAACTAAACTTACAATAAAAGTAAAAATAAACTGATCAGAAAGGAGAATTGCTGTCTCCGGTGACGGCTGCGCTAAAGCTGAACATTTGGACCGGTATCTTCAACTGTTTGTCTAGCCAGATGTTCTGTCCTTTTGTGTCATTCAGAAATATTTTATTTAAACTTAAGTTCTTTGTAATAACCACAATACTATAGTTACGACGTAATGCCATATTTAGGTATCTGATTAGGTGGAATAGGGACTAAATACCCAATTTGTAATTTCATGTTTAGCGCAAAATTGGGCGTCAAATTATACTGTTGCGGGGTATTTAGTCTGTACCTAATTACGATAAATCAGAATTTGGATTAATTCATCGTTGAGGTTTAATGTTTACTCTGTTAATTAAATAGTTAGTTAATTAGAATGTTTGAGATTTGTAGTTTTAGAACAACAATGCTAAATAGTTTGGCAAAACCGTACAAACTATGGATGGTTTTTTTTGTTTTATCTCCTACGTGAATATCATGGACATTCCCATCTGTCTTAGGGGGCCCAGATTGTGTGAAAGTTTGATTGGTCAGAAAGAAAGAAAAAATAGTCGTAAAGGAAAATTACGAAGGTCAAAAGGGAATATAGGAATTATAAAAATGTACTGAAGGCACTGAGCAGTGTTGGCCCAGTGGTTGCGGCCCCGACTTACGAACAGTTGGTCGTGGGTTCGAACCTAGGCAGGCGCATTACTAAATAAAAGCGAGAATTTAGATAAATTCCTAGTGTAGCAACGTTTTTGTGTGGCCTAGACAGATTTATGTCACAAGGCACTCTTTACCTGTCAACCTTTGGTTTAAATAGGACTACATTGGGATAGGGTACAAAAATAATTTCTAAAAATAACTACTTGTTACTCGTACTCGAAAATTTAAACATTTTCATATAAATATTTTTACACATAAAATAAATTAACAAATATTTAACAAAGGCCAAAATATTAAACGAAAAAACCAACATTATTAACTAGACTACAGGAATTATTATGACGAGACTTCTAATTGTGAGCTACTTAGTCTGTCTTAAGCAGTTATTACAAACTTCATTAATGGATCGAATCATTAGTGCAAAGTTCACACAACAATAAGTTATTACAAGACGGTCGGTTTCACCAACTTAGTTTCCAAGTAGGTAAGTTAGTAGCACGGCTGCAACTTATTTGAAATTAACTTTAGTAGTTAACAACCACTTCAAAGCATTCACTTTTTAAACTAGGTCAGTCTTTAGATTGCAATTGCCTTGTCAATACCAGAATCAAGAATTCTAATGAAAAAATCTGGCCAAGTGCTTGACGGACTTGCATATGAAGGGTTCCGTAGCTTTGTAGTAGATATTGAAAGATTTTTCATGTTATTTTAGTATCATAGACTTCTTATAGACTTTCCTGTAATATATACCTATATAAGTGTTGAACTAGTTTCTGTATTTTTTTAATAATTTTAAGCTCAGTAGTTTCGTCTATTTTCTTAAATACCTATCTTTAAAAGTGTTTATCTTAAAACTATTTTTTAAATGAGATCCGTACAATAAGCCTTTTCGTTTGATATACTCGTATCACACGGTAAAGATCGCAAAACTAAAAAAAAATACTCCGCAAAAGCGACCCCCATATTCAAAATTCATTTATTTACGTTATACGTTTGTATTGGGTCATAGAAATACATATTATATTATGTGTACCAAGTCTATTTTTTTTTTCAGTTAAATCGGTCCATTCGATTCGGAGCAAATTGACTGTGACAGACGGGGGATCCTTTGTGGGTTGCGTTTTTTTCCTTTTGAGGTACGGAACCCTAAAAAGTAGAACTGAAACTCGACTTTCTTCTTTTCTAATTCAAAAGATTTCAAATTCTAATTGAATCAATTCAATTTGAATGAGTTATATATTGCATTTATTTTATCTAACATAGTAACAGCATTCCTGATGCGAGATTTTTGTGGTATATTTATTTTATTATAAAGAGAAATGTTTTTGAGAGTGAAAAGCTAAAATGGATTTAGGTTTTTTTTTTAATAACTTTGCCCCACACTAGGAATTTCTCCTGTATCGTGGGTGCGTTCACAAATATTTAAACTCACATACGCAAATACCACCAGACCCGAAACAATTTTCTGTAGGCCATACTAATATTTGTTCCGCGCGGGGATCGAACCCGCGACACATAGCGCAGTAGTCAACTGCTTGAGCCACTGCGCCAACCGTGCCAACAGAATGGTGGCGATACGATCTGGTTGCATACCGTGATGGCTGTTTCGAGAAGGCAAGGGAAAAGAGAACATGGAAGGAATTTGAGGGAGGCCTCTGGCCTCCAGAGTGGGACAGGAAAGGCAATAAAACAAATTGCCCGGTTGAAGGCTATAGGCTGGCCCCACAGATGACAGAAACAACAGGCTGGCCCCCTATTTATAATGGACATGGACATTACGATGAAAATGTACATAATTAAATATCGATATCATATAATAAAAGATAATAGGCGATCACGCCTGTACCGAATGTCAATTCGGTTATGATAAGTTACACATCAATAATAACATAATACGTGAACATCAATAATTAAAAATGCAAAGCAAAAAGCTTAACAAAATTAAGCCAAACCTAAATTCTGTTTTGTAAATTCTTTACATTCAACCGTCCTTTTATCTCGTGGGACATTCCTGAAAAAACTCGGCTTATTCAATATTTTCCTGAATTAATTTCATAAAGCGGAATTTATGGAATACCGATAACGCCCAGAACTTTTTTGCTGACCTTTCTAAAAAAATGCTTAATTTTTACTGGCATAATTATTATAAGCTGGGGTGTGGCCTTTTATCCAAAATATATTAGTATTATATATCATATTAATATTGCCTTGGTCTAGTGGTCGCGAGCTCGACTGCTGGTTTTGAGGGTCTTTTTTATTGTGATTCGATTGTGTAATCATCAAATGACTCCTCCCGCTTTGGGCAGAGTGGTAGGGAGTGTCAGACTTCTTCAGACTAATGTTCCTTCTAAAGAGACTAAAGAGATACCGCGGCCTCGGCACAAGGGCTAACCCTTGTGCCGAGGCCGCGGTATCTCTTTCGAACAAACCGCTGCCCCGACGGGACTCGCAGCCGCGACGAGAGGTTTTAAACAAAAGATTTTTCTAACAGGAGTTTATTTCTTTTAGTTACCACGGAATCTGCATTTGTACCGGGTTGATGTGGGTGCACTATTAGGTACACGTGCCTTACCCTTCGGGAATTACAGGCGTTATGTTATGTAATGTTATTCCGTGTGTGTGTCTCGTCTAAATGTTTATACGCGTAGAATTCAATAATAGGTAAGTATATTAAAGGTTTTGTCGTAAAACTTTTGAGGTCACTAGTTTAAATTAAAATTCGACTTACTAACTTTTAACTCAAATAATAGAAATTCGACACGTAAAATAATAGTTTATGCTTTAAAGGCGAAAGGCAGGGTTGTATGGGAGTTTCGTACACCTAATAAAATGTCGTGTTTTGGGATATTTTTTGTTTTAATTGGTAGTCAATACAATAGGCAAGCCCTTTTAAAATTCTTAGATTTTTAGAAGTTGGGACCTAAAAGTTATAACCAGTTTTATTTTTGAGGTTATGTCCCAATAAATATTAAGTATTACGTGTAGGCATATAAACATTGTTTTGGTGAAAAGGGATAATAATATGTTCTAGATAGTTGGCTATCTTTGTAGTGTTTTACTTATCATTAAGTTGGCAAATTGACATTAGAATTGTACCAATTCAGTAGGGTGCTTTAGGAAAGACCTGCGTCCAGCAGCGGTCTGCAATAGTTTGATGATGATAATGATAAATGATGAAGTGCTGATGGAGTTTTGAGTGTGGTTAAATAAAACAACTTTGTTTTTGTAGGATCTAACATTTATTTTATTGTTCTTATATTACCTAATTACTTCTTAATATTACTTCATGTAAGCAAGGGGCAGGTCGGGTCATATCTTCATGGCGAGCGTAACTGAGGTACCAAATAATGCTCATAACGTGTGAGCAGCATCCCACTTCTTAAACCTACAATGCAATTACAACAATAACTTTTGATTGAGTCCCGACCATTCATATTTGATTCATTATGAAAATGAATATAATGATTCATTTGATTGAGTCCCGACCATTCATATTTGATTCATTATTTCATATGAAAACGAAATAAGTTCTAGCAGAAGAATCGTGGGACTTTATTTTAGCACGAAGCAACATTGGGTTTATTCCCTCTAAGCCATGAATTCTCTCTCGAGTTATCTCTAACATAGATCATACTCCATGAAACCGAAAATGCTCACCCACATATGAACGAGCCTGGCGAATTTGGTATATAGGTACCACAAGCAAATAATATTAATTCCTCCATGGATAAATAATATTAATCTCGAGCTTGGCCCCAGCAAACTCCATAAACTTCATGCATGGATGACATCTGTAAATAAATAGCATTGATGAAACACAAATTAAACACTGACAGACATAAATTGCGCCCAACATGACCAAGCTACAGAATAGTTCTTGACATAAAAACCCAAACCCATGCCTAGTTGCATTAAGTCCGCCTATGTACCACGTTTGTGCATGAAGTTTAAATAAATAAATAAAATGATTGGTTTTCACCTTACAGAAAATCTTTACCAAAAATATCTATGTTGTGTTAATATAGAGAGAAGGGCTATGTGACAATGGAAAAACCAGTACCCTTTTGTTGTTAGTAGAGCCATCATGATTGTCCCAGATTTAGCAACATAAAATAGTAATTGCCCTTTGCATGACACATTATTATAAGCTAATTACTATAAATATATTTCATATACATATACCTGCTGCTGCTCCATCAAACGAGCAGTGTTGTCGGGATTCCACTCTTGGTCTGATGTTGAGTCGGATAGACTCTGACCACATACAGCACATATCAAATCAGAATGATCACCCTCCAGATGATCAGGTACAATGGGTTGAATATCTTCATTTGGTGAACCAACCCTAGTTCTTCTAGCTCTTAGCCAACACGGCACACAAGCTTCATCCTCAGAACGAAGCTAAAATAAAAAAATATAAATAAAGAAAAAGTTGCGTTTAAAAATGCATGGTATTAGTAGGAAATAATTTACATTGTTTTAACACACATCAAATCAAGACACCTAATCGATAAAAGTTATAATAGGTGTGTGTTGTTATACCTCTCGTGGTTGGATCCAAGTAGTAACTGTGTTAGCCATTCTTTGTTCGTCTTCATTTGCACCTTCAATCAAAATCCTGCGTTGACTGATTCGTAGTATGGATCGTCCGCATACAACACAAACACTTTGATGGCCTGTGCGTCTCCTCGGCATATTATCAGAAAACGGGGATGACTAGCTAGCTGCCAGCATGCATGGCAAACATGGTCAGCAGGTGTTATCTGGAAATAAAGAAGTGATTTTGTGTACGGCTCAACATTGCTTTATATGACTATGACACTTTAACAGTCATACTAACAGAGTAATAACTATTATAACAGTGTTAGGCAAACCAATTTAGGCAACCAAGTGTTAGGCAAGTAAACAATACATGCAAAACGATCACTTATGTGTTTGTACATTATATAGGACAAATTGTAAATATGTAAACAACCACAATAGTGTTTGTTATATTTTTCAAATAATGTTTAGTTTAGTTTTTGTACACACATATTATTTTAGTATGATATCGTGTAGTTTAAATGGTAAGGACTACTTTTTAACACGTAAAAGTTATCACTTCGTAACTGGCACACTCGTACGCAAAATGTTATGTTTGAAACTACTTACATCTCTAGGATATGTCCACAGCCGAATAGTATTGACGAGATCTTCACTCTCATCCGTTAAAGCGTGCCTTCATATTCGGGACAAGCGAACGTTGCAATTGATGCATTGCAAACTCGTCATTTTAATTAAAAGCACGTACACACACAGCACAATTAATAAAGCGTCCTTTCACGAAATTACTAGATAGAGTACGGAGTAGCAGTAGCTGGACTCAACGTAAAAATGGCCAGATAATTTGCTAAATTGCTCAGATGCAGTTACAAACCACAATTTGAATTCAAAACAACAGCAAAGAACTGAACAGAGAGTACAGAGACTCGGAAAGATTTTCCCAATAGATAATCTGTGATTTTCCTAATCTGTCAAATACTGTCAATAAAATAATTGCCAATACAAAAAAAACATTGATGTCGAAAATAATCCCTATCATTAAAAATAGTTAATTATTAAGATTGTATGCAATAATTATTCATTGTAAGGTATAATGTGTAATTGGTTAATTATATTTACTGTTATTTCTATTTAAAATAATTATTTATCATTGTGAACCTCGTGATATTTTACAAATGGCAACTTCTAAAAACATAACTACGTTTAGTTTAAGATTATATTACGTTTAATTACTTAAATCTTTTAATTGATATAACTAATGAATCCAGACTTCTAAAAATACTAATGTTACATGAAAATGAATGGTTTAATTGACTTAGTAAGTGGTACAAATTCTATCACAAAACAACAAAAAAAGTATGTGGTACGAATTCTGCCTTTTGCCTTTGAAACCGAAATTGTAAAGCTTTTCAGCTTTTAAAGGAGCGCTAGTATTCAAGGGTTAGGTACAATCATAAAATGCTACTAACTCAATTTAATCAAGAGAAATTCAGTATTTAATTTCGGTTTCATTATATTTAAAGAGCTGAAATTAGCGTTTGTTTGTATAGAACTAAATTATTATTATTGTAACCTTCATAAATTATATTAAATACATTGTTAATAAAATTATTGCCAATAGCTCTCCATTTTATTTTTTTGTACGTATTACATATATTTGACGGCACGGTTGGCGCAGTGGCTAAGCGATTAGACTCCTGCGCTGTGTGTCGCGGGTTCGATCCACGCACGGAACAAATATTTGTATGGCCTACAGATAGTTGTTTCGGGTCTGGGAATTTGTATAAGTGACTTTATATGTTTGTGAACGCACCCACGATACAGGAGAAATTCCTAGTGTGGGGCAACGTTTTTAAAAAAAATATATATATATTTTTAGTTTCAGGAGTTTCAAATGGGATCAAAATTATTATTCAGTTTGGTCACAAACTAAATAATAACATTGATCCCATTTTAAAAATATTCTACATGCTACCAATTTTTTGGGGGTGAAAAGTGACATTTTATGGTGGAACGCAATTAAAGCATTGCGTTGAATGCTGCATTCAATAGTGCAGGGGTCATGGAGGTATTGAAAGTAAAGTTATCTAACAATAAAAACTTAAGTATTAAAAAAATACTTATTATATCTCCCTACCTAGACTAGTATGGTCCAGAATAAAAAATATGTCAATATGAATGGGAAAACAAGTGCCGTTTGGTTTCGTTTAGGGCATTTTCACACCCATTATCGGATAGCATAATTTTTTAACTCAACCATAAGTTACTGAGGGAAAAAATCTGATTTTAACGCAGATGAACCTCTGGTAAAACGCCCTCGAATGCATAGGCACAATAAATATCATCGAATATTCTCATAAGGAACAATTTCCGATAATATTTATTTCACATTCCTCTTTATCATCCCTCTTCTAAGCCAAACAATTACTCCAAGTAGTTTCTAATATCTTTGAAGTTGAACTTCACTAGGAACCCTAGCCTTTTGTCTGTGAACATCAAAAGTTCTAGTTTGTTCAGACGTCCTTGTCAATAAGTTCTTAATGACAAGGTTACCATAATCAACGCGTCTGACTCCTTAAGGCAGTCGTCCGACCGCCGACAATGAACGAGAAACGAGTAGAACGAGAAACTCTAAACGAGTTGGCGATCAGCGGGAAACGAGTGTGTAGTTTCGATAGTTTTGTCGCCGGGCTATAAGGAGTGTGCGCGGTACACGTTTTTACAAACATATAAGCATCGCTGAACGAGTATCGCTGAGCGATTTATTTTTGAAAGCTCGTCGCTCAGCGACAAAACGAGTAAAGCGAGTCGTCGCCGGCAGTGTGAACAGTCAGAGAGCAACTTTTACTTTATGCATCTCTTTCGTTTACACGGAATGTACATTTATTGTGCGTTTCTTGAGAGAGAAAATCGCCGATAGTTAGTCGTTTTCTCGCCGGCGGTCGGACTACTGCCTTATACAAGCTTTTTCAACTAGCTTTTGTGGCGGCTTCACTCGTGGACGAGAGCAATACAACGGGAACGTCGAAATCATAGCTTGTGACACTCAGGGATAACGTAGCTTCTAATAAATAGCGTGATCGTACCTATAAGATAAAAGAATAATTTAGCGAATCAAATAGAAGTAGGTACTAGTTCGATGTATTAATTGCAATCTATGTAATTTGAGTGTTTAAATTAGTTACGTAGCGAATTCCATGAAGATATTTGTGTATGATACGGGAAACGCTGCTTACCCCATCACGGCTTGATATTAACGTAATAAATTACTGTTAACAAAACGCTTTCACACTTCATAACGAAAGAGTAGAATAATAAAGAGGACCCTAATTAAATTAAATTAAAAATAATTAAGTAGGTTTAATAAGCTCCTTCATTTTTAATGAAAAAGAAACTGGTTTTACTTTGTTTTAATAAACTTTTTGTATTTGGGGTAGATCACTAATTATTTAGGGCTGTATAATGAATAAAAAGAACTTGGTTTTATTTTTGCTGAAACAATTTTGACTGCGTCGCTGATCCAGCGCGACTGCTGTTTGAGCATGAAGTCCTGCCTTCGACTCGTGGGCTGTACAAGTATTTTTGGGTTTTTCGTCAGGATTTTTTTAGTACACAATAAAAGTTTAAACGAACGGCTCGCCAGCATACAAATAAGCCCTGAGAGGTTTTCAATGTGTTGCTAAAACAAAACTGTAATAGCATAAGATTTTTAGACATCAAATAAATAATATAATATATCTCTTATTTTTCCTTGGTTAGTTTTAAGTTGTTTTTATTATATTTTTGTTGTTGTGTGTACTTGTGGCATGTGACAAAAAAAATATATTTTCTTTCTTTCTTTTAGTAACTTTCTATTCTCGGTTAAAGGCAATAGTTTCACCCCCTATTATATGGCACTTCAATAAAACTGGTAAATGTGGGTGACGTTATAAAAACCACAACAATATTCACATAGTCATTGGCATCCTTCCAGGGTAACCTTATGAATATAAATTACGTTTACTTTGGGGCCATCTCTCAAACTACTAACATACTCTTCTGATTCTTACAATAAACCATTTAGCCGACGAGTATAGTATACCCTTTTATTTAGCCGACTAAACAAAAATATGAAACAAATGTTATTGTTATAGTTATTTTATGGATGATCCAACCATAGTAAATAACTATAACAAGAGTAAGTTGCTCATATCTTGTGATAGTATACTTCACTATTTTGGATAATATGTATCTATTCTATTATTTCTTTCACATAGAAAAACCCAAGTGGTATCCAAGAATTTTAAATTTGCCTTTGTGC
Organism: Diarsia dahlii; assembly: GCA_949775195.1. Lineage (NCBI taxonomy): Eukaryota > Metazoa > Arthropoda > Insecta > Lepidoptera > Noctuidae > Diarsia > Diarsia dahlii. The sequence goes on from OX459207.1 coordinate 19,283,046, forward strand.
TGCGACAAGCCTGCTCCCGTAAAGTGCGATAAGAAGAGCTGCAGCTCAGACCGATTATACCACAAGCTGGAGTCAACGTTTCGTATTCCCCATGATAAAAACTTTAACAATTAGTCTGGTAGTCCTCTAGCGCGGCCGTAAAAATGGCCAATTTTTTGTCATTTTTGGAGGATCACATTTACTTTATTTATGAGTTGCTGAAAACAGAGAAATGTCAGGCAGGCGGGTTGTTCAAAAGAGATACCGCGGCCTCAAATCAAAGGGCTAAGAAGGAACATGGGTGGTTTTTAGTCATTAGAAGTTTGACACTCCCTACCGCTCTGCCCAGAGCGGGAGGTGTCATCCTCTAGAGGCATTATTTAGGAAAAAAAACGGGGAATACGAAAAAACATATTGTATGGAGACCCCTGTTTCGACATAAGGGTCACTCAACACACCGCTCTAAAACTCTATTTGATATTATATAATTCATCACATTCTGTAGGTACCTAAACCAACAAGGTATCGCCGCGCTCCACGTAATATTAAAATGTGGCGTACCTATTACTTTACAAAAGATTCGAGTTTGCTGACAGCCGACCTCTTTTCTACCTTATTACTTAGAGCTTATGGATGAAAAGTGGCAGAACAAGAAGAGTAAGAAACAATGTTACTATTTTTAAGAATATTTGAATTCTAATATCCGTTGAAAACATAGAGGTTTTCTGATTTTGACTGAGACGAGACTGCGACTAAGGAGAAGATTTTTTAAATCAATTTCCAAATGATGTAATTTCTATTTAAACAATAATATCATCTAAAATATAGTGTAAATTAAGTTAATATTATAAGGCAAGAACTGTTTAAAAAGTCGTAAAAAAGTGAGCTCTTTGCGGGGCTATTAATTAAACAACAACAACCGACAACTACCATTGGGACCCTTATTTAACTTCGAAAACTTTCAGAATATTGAATTAAGTTGGACCCGTACTACATGATAAAGTAAGTATTTTATTAACTTAAAATAATATTGTATGTAAAACGTCATACAAAATAAATAAATATCGTGTACCCCTCGTGGGAAATAATATATTTCTGTGTTTGCATTAGAAGTTATTAAATATACAACAATACCTAGGGTCCTGAGCCGCGACAGATAATGAAAAGCTTGAAACTCGACGTTAGGCAATATTATCTAAAGTGAACAAAAAGTAACCTCACTGACGAAAAACCTTTTCAATTTACATACATATTATTGCTCCAGAATTCCCCGAACGGTTCACCAACATTTGGGCAGTTATATTGTAATAGGGACTAACCTAATAATAACAGATACGCACAAAATACAGATGGGGATTGATTCTGAGAACTTTTTTAATGAGATATTCTGTTCAGCATAGCTATTCACAACCACCGTCGTATCCAATCGATCGATCGTTGTATCGAAAATCGCTATTCACAAAACCGAAGCTGAGTAATAGATTCGATTGTGATTCGAGATGAAGATATCGATCCTGCTGACAGCTATTTGCTATCGGAAGTGCAATCTAATCAGAATTACGACGCCATTTTGTACTATACCATAATTAAGCAAGAGTCGGTGCATATCCATTTAATAGTACATTATGGTACAAGTGTGTAACGTTGGTGATTACCGCTGAGGCGCCATTGAGACCCGAGCCGTCAGGTGAGGGTCTTAAGAAAGCCGAGGACGGTAATCATCAATACACACGTGTATCATACGACGTTTTTCAACACACTTGTGAATATAATAATACAAGAAAAAACATTTTATTTAGTAGATAAAAAGTTTATTCAGAGAAACAATTAACAATTTCATAGAATGGACCGTGTATGGTGAATGACCTTGGTATTTTATTCTTCGTGATAGGTATCTTCACTAAAAGCATCTGGCCATGGTTCTGTATGTCTTTTACAGTTATATTTGTTAATTCTTGTATCCTACATGCACCAGTTACACCAAATATTAAAGCAACCTGAAAAAAAGAAAAAATAAATTATTAAGTTCAACACACAACACGCTGAAGCTGAAGTCACGTAGATAGATATTTAAAATTAGTTTAACTAACCTTATTAACCAGATATTGGTTATCTGGAGCATCTTTTATAAATTTTCACCTTTTTAATAGTACATTATGGTACAAGTGTGTAACGTTGGTGATTACCGCAGAGGCGCCATTGAGACCCGAGCCGTTAGGTGAGGGTCTTAAGAAAGCCGAGGACGGTAATCATCAATACACACGTGTATCATACGACGTTTTTCAACACACTTGTGAATAAAATAATACTAAAAAGTCATCTTCAACAGTTAAAACGAGTTCTGATTTTTTTTCACAATGGCGGAAATATTAGTCGGTTTTCCTATGTGCGCGCATCTACAGTTCGACCAACTTATCTGTGCATGCGGGAAAACACGGAACTAAAATAAATGTACTAAGTTTGACGTAGCGATGCATTTTTTCTTGACCAGTGGCGGCACCATGAAATTCACACTTAAAATGGTCATACTAACAATGACGATCGGCCATAGACTAAATGAATGAGCGCGATAGAGTTTTAGCCACGTATAAAATGAGGAAAAAGTTTTCTTTATTACAGAGAAAATAAAAGTTATATTATTTAAGTGAAAGTTTCATTTAATAAAAACGTACAAGTTGAAATTATCTATTTAAATTCGCATGAAATGAGCAAGCACTAGGTACATTAATTTATTTTTACTATTGAACACGATCCTTTTTGTATCGAAACTTTTTTAAGAACATAGCAAATCAACCAATAAAATTAAAAAAAAAACCTATAACTCACTAGTGAATAATAGTAATGAAAAAGTCACAGTTTGATTATAGGTGTCATTATGTGCCTAATTGCGGTGAAATTTTAGCCACTTTATGAGCAAGTGTGTTGAAATAGTAGATTGTACACCAAGTGCATAAAACGCATCATTTTGCGCGAGACGTTTATCCATCCGATGCGAGCTTGCGAGCGAGGATGGATATAAAGTAGAGAGTAAAATGGGTTTTATGGACGAGTTGTACACTATACTTTTCACTTCGATTGCGAGGAAATGCAACAGCAACTTGTAAATATTGTAAAGATAATAAAATTATGGTTCCCGCCAATTAACTTTTTTTTTTTTCAGTAGGAAACTTGACATAACACCTGACTTATGTCGTTACTCATACTGCTCAGTTATAAAAACATTTTGAGCAAGCCATCAACCAATGTAATTAGGAGCAAGCCTATTGCCATCAACCAATGTAATTAGGAGCAAGCCTATTGCAATCAACTGATGTAATTGGGACCAAGCCTATTGCCATCAACCAATGTAATTAGGAGCAAGCCTATTGCCATCAACTGATGTAATTAGGGACAAGCCTATTGCCATCAACCGATGTAATTAGGAAAAGCCTATTGCCATCAAACAATCTCATTAGGAGCAAGCCTATTGCCATCAACCGATGTAATTAGGAGCAAGCCTATTGCCATCCACTGATTTAGGTAATTGAGAGCAAGCCTATTGCCATCAATCAATGTAATTAAGAGTAAGACTATTCCCATCTAATGATGTAATTAGGAGCAAGCCTAATGCCTTCAACCAACCTAATTAAGAGCAAGCCTATTGCCATCAAGCGATTTAGGTAATTGAGGGAAGCCTATTCCCATCAACTTTCCTTGTATTCGTAATGAAAAGCAGTAATCCCTTGTTCTTAGAATACAAGCGAAACGAATTAAATTAAAGAGGTTATTCTATGAAGTTGAAGTTGTTCGTATGGCTGTTGGGCCGATTACCTGTGCCGATTACCTTGGTCATCGACGAAGATTTTACTTTATGCTCTAGAGCATAAAACGCGACTTTATGTCGCCTACGCACGACATAAAGACGAATTTTAGAGCGAGAGAAGTGAAAAATTAATTATTATACCGACATTGGTCTAGTAATCATAAACGCGACTACTTAGTTTAAGTTCCTGGGTTTTGGACGCAAAAGAACGAGACTGTGTAGCACAGAAAGACATAAAACCGCTCTAGCTCAGCGGCATTATTGGATTCTGGGTTCTCGGGTTGACGAGAAAGTCAATGCTGTTTTGAACATTTCATTACTCACCAGACAGAAATGCAAGACTGTTGTAAGTAATTGGCTTAAAGGTCTCACCTACGAAGAGTCTGAGAGACTTTTACAATTGGTGGGTTATCTATCTGTTCTAGCAACTCATATACTCAACTCAGGACACACAACACACGCACATACACTACACACACATAAACACACACACAACACGTACACAACCACATTTACTCACACACCACAAACAAAACAAAATACATTCACGTACCCCTTTGTAAGTATTTTAACTTTTCTTTTATTTTTTCTATTATTAAAATTTGTTTGTATAAGTTAAAACACATTATTTATAGTTACTTTTTGTGCAGATTAAAACAAATTTAATTGTGTTAAGTAACATACCTAGCTGGTCCGGAGGAAGGTGATGGCATTCGTGATACAGGGTAATCCTAGTACGAGTGCCAAAGCACTCCTTTGACACATAAGTGCACATTAATTTTAGCCAAATCAGTTTCTAAGAAGTTTTATTGTACCTATTTACTAGCAATAAAGATTTTTATTATTTATTTGACTCCCAGGTGGCAAAAAGTTTTCTATCAGAAAGTTTTCGGAGCAGCTATGAAGTCTGGATTTGTGCCCCGTTGATGGCAATACGCTCACTCCCTATTAGATGTACACACAACATACCTAATTGACAACATATGTTCGTACTGTCAGTAACACCTCTGCCTAACCCTTCGAGGATTACAGGCGTTATGTTATATCAGTAAATGGTGAAACACGTAGTTCGATATTTTTGGATGTATGAACAAGTACCGTGTTTAACTAATAAATCGTTGATAAACACCGTTGATAAACGCCTTTTGTATTTACTAGTAAGTCATATAAAGACATACCCACTCCGTGCAGATACTTCGAAGCTACCTTTCATAAAGAATTAAGCGTGCAGCGGTAATCATCATCATCATCATCAGCCTATAATGTTCCCACTGCAGGGACTCAGGCCTCCTCTCTAGGAGAGGGATGGGCTATAATCCACCACGCGGGCCCAGTGCGGATTGGCAGATGTCACATGTCTTCGAATTTTTGGTTCTAAGATATGCCGGTTTCCTCACGATGTTTTCCTTCACCGTTTTGAGAGCAGTGGTGATGAAATAAATTACACAAAGTAATGCGCCTGCCTGGGTTCGAACCCACGACCAACTGATCGTAAGTCGGGGCCGCCACCACTGGGCCACCACTGCTCAAAGCACATTAATAAAGCAGCGGTAATAAAGCACATTAATTCACGTTCATGACAGACCACTACAGTCAGAAAACACAGCCAAAACATTTCTAAACCAGCAATTAGGTCCCGAGCACTCTACATAATGAATTAACCCTAATTCATTCTCTGCAGGCCGTTCGTTAAGGCACTGAGGCGACTAATTACAAAACAATTGAAACTTAGCATACAAAGCCTCTAGCTTTAAATGCCTCTGACTACGGTTGAAAATGGTCAGAGGACACAAAAACGTTAGAGTGGTTTTAGTGATTCGTTTTTAATGTGAGCTTACGACAGTGGAGACTAAGTTCTACTGTAAAATAGATAAACGCAGGTAGAAACCACAACTGTCGGGGCTGTGGGTTGTTCGATAGAAATACCGCGGCCTCGGACACAAAGGGCTAAGAAGGAACATGGGTGGTTTTTACTCAGTGGAAGTCTGGCAATCCCTACCGCTCTGCCCAGAGCGGGAGGAGTCATTTAATGATATTAAACGCTCAAAAAAAATTATATATTAAACCTCAAAGTTAACAATGTGATCGAACACCAAAATAAAATTCTTTCTCGTGTGGTTAGTGCCTAACCTGTGTCAGAGGTTTTTGTATGCCGCCCATGGGCATCTGTCTTGACTTTACATGTAAAAATATCTCTCAGGGCTCGTTTACGGAGACAGGGGCGTCGCGCGGCGCGTTCAGAAGGCTTGTCGCGTGCATTTTTATTAATTTACTGAGAGACGGGTTCACCGCATCAAACGCTGCATTTTAAAGTAACGAGTGAAAAATTGCTTCTCGTAAAATCGACGTTCGAAATCGTTTACGTTTTCATACATCGCCATGTGTTTGAATGGAAAATGCACAACGAGCCGCGCGACGCCCCGCGTGTCCGTAAGCAAGCCCTCAGGCATGTAGGAATACTCGTGGCTTGTAAAACTTTATAACCTGCCTAAATTCTATTTAAGTCGCGAGTAAATAGGCTTCTTCTGGGTAAGCTCGTTCCATCGTCGACCTTATCTCTGCCCTTAGGGCAAGATTGAGGTCAAGAGTAAGCCCACATTAAATAACAAAAAAAAAAAAAAAAAAAATATTTTTAGCACGACCCAAAAAAGTTTAATAAAATATTCGTATAATTTTGTTTGGATCCCGAGGTCAAATCCCGCCAAAACGGGTACTGAAAGTTTAACAATAGTAGATTGTACCTACACCAAGTGCATAAAACGCACCATTTTGCGCGAGACGTTTATATAAAGTTGATATAAAGTAGAGAGTAAAATGGGTTTTATGGACGAGTTTTACACTCTACTTTTCACTTCGATTGCGAGGAAATGAAACAGCAACTTGTAAATATTGTAAAAATAATCATGGTTCCCGCTAATTAACTTTTTTTTTTTAGTAGGATACTTGACATAACACTTGACTTTCTCATACTGCTCAGTTATAAAAACATTTTGAGCAAGCCTATTGCCATCAACCAATATAATTAGGAGCAAGCCTATTGCCATCAACCAATGTAATTAGGAGCAAGCCTATTGCCATCAACTGATGTAATTGGGACCAAGCCTATTGCCATCAACCAATGTAATTAGGAGCAAGCCTATTGCCATCAAATGATGTAATTAGGGACAAGCCTATTGCCATCCACCGATGTAATTAGGAAAAGCCTATTACCATCAACCAATCTTATTAGGAGCAAGCCTATTGCCATCAACCGATGTAATTAGGAGCAAGCCTATTGCCATCCACTGATGTAATTAGGAGCAAGCCTATTGCCATCAACCAACCTAATTAAGAGCAAGCCTATTGCCATCAAGCGATTTAGGTAATTGAGGGAAGCCTATTCCCATCAGCTTTCCTTGTATTCGTAATGAAAAGCAGTAATCCCTTGTTCTTAGAATTATAACGAAACGAATTAAATTAAAGAGGTTATTCTATGAAGTTGAAGTTGTTCGTGTGGCTGTTGGGCCGGTTACCTGTGCCGATTACCTTGGTTTTCGACGAAGATTTTACTTTATGCTCTAGAGCATAAAACGCGACTTTATGTCGCCTACGCACGACATAAAGACGCATTTTAGAGCGAGAGAAGTGAAAAAGCATTTTTTTGGACAACAATAATCCCTGTACCTATAAAAAATACGAGAGTTATAAGAATGACTCTTATTTTAGTACCTACGCTTACTACCATGATGCAATTTTTTTTTGTGTTATTTAATTCTGTTGAAGAGGCTCTGTTTTAAAGTCTTTTGCAATTTAACGATCTTTAAAACTGAACATATTTGGATGAAATGCGGCAAACGACAGACACCTGCATAATGGGTTACAACAACAAAATAGCGCGGGTGGAACCGCATGAAAAATCTAGTTTTATAATAATAATTATATGTATTAATAAAGGAATATATTCTCTTTCCCTCCATATAGACTGTATCTTAACATTGATGCGTTAGCGGAACACACTTTTCTATCACAATCCATCGAATTTGTATTTTAGTTTGCATTCCATCATACATCTTTAAAAAGTTCATTTGCTCGACAAGGTAGGAATACCTATTCTTGAGTTGTCAAAAGCAAAAACATTAATATTATTAGTACCTAAAAGTATTACTCCGCAGGGTCCTAGTTCATAATTCCGCTCATCAGCAACACATTACATTACATACACATAATTACATTACATCATTAGTATCCTCATAATGCCAATGGCATTAGGAGCCATGACAATAGGGGATCGGACAAAAAAAAACTATTTAGTCCGTCAGATAGATTTCCAAAAATTATTGGACACGTATTTTTTCTTTTTTCACGTAAACTTAAAATGAAGACGATACAGTGCTTCGAAAACTCGTGTGACGTCATATGATAGTACATTTTGACGACACAAGTGACGTTTCAAGCCCCACTCCAAGATCTTTGACACGTTTTATCTTCGTCATTTTTTATTGATTTGATAAAACAAAAAACACGTACTCAATATTTTTCGATAATCTAACTTACGGACTAAACAAAATCACATTATTTTGACCCTGTCCGATCCCCTATTAGAGGCCATGACATTAAACTTAGTACATTACATATGCATCAAAGCAAATAGATCTAAGCAATAAGCTAGCGTAATAAGGCACCATCATACATTCAATAAGCTAGTGACAGGCTTTGATATTGCCTGTGCCGTTCCGCGAATTACGCTTCATTTGGAATATCCTACTATGACAATGATTATAAAGTCATATCTAGTGATAGTGGTAATATATTTGAAATTGCAGTCATAGTTTAGTGGTGTGACCGTCAGACTGCTAAGAGTCAAAATAGACATTTTAATTAACAATATCCCGACCGAGCAAAACGTTGGTAGAAACCTTGGGTACACCAGTAGAAATAAAGTACCAAAAGTCCTCATTGATCCGATGGGTGCTAAAATAGTTACTCAAGGTAAAAACCAACATTTTTGGGTTTTTTGATTTTTTCTCAAAAACGGTAAGTTTTATCATAAAATATAGTCCTGGCAAAAATACACATTTTACACATACTTTTTTCCTAAGAATCACCATTCCTTAAATATCGCCTTTCTAAAAGTTGAAGGAGTTACATTTTACATGATAAGCACTTAAATACAACGTATATACTATACATAGGCAGTTAATACAAGTAAAAGCGCCTATTTGTATCTCTTAAATGTATAAACAATACAATTCTGCGACTATACACTCAAAAGATACTGTTACGAGCTGGGTATGGGATAAATAAAAACACTACCAATTAAACACACGAATTAACTTTATTACTCGCAAAACACTTATTCACAATCGCAAAACAGTACTGAACACTTTATCGTACTAGATTTCACTTCGATCCTTTCGTTGTCTCGCTTAAAAGTAGACTGACTCACTTCGTCCTCAATCGGTCCTTTTATACCCAAGCAAACAAAAGACATTCGAGATAATTCTCTATTATTCAAGAAAGCATCCACAAAAAAACATTAACAAAAAATAAACTTAAAGATAAAAGAACCGACAAGGAAGAAGTTACTTAACGTCGTCGGCATACGGTCGAAATTACAATGACAACTGCCGGCGACTCCCGGCGCCTGACCTTGAATACAATGTAAGTTCTATACCTACTACGGAAATAGGTACCTAAAAGAATGAACTCGTATTTTCTAGGTACTACACAGTTATTAGCGCGGTTTCTCGAAGATTCTAGATGACCGTCGTAACACTGCCCCCTCCTTAGACATGCTCGTCCCGAGCATCATTAGTCCCGTAATATCGCGCCAGTCGGTCCACATGCACAACCTTAGGCGCACCTCGCGGACCCTTCTGTATTCGGTAGGTGACATCGTTGATCCTGGTCACAACTCTGTATGGTCCATCCCATTTTGCTTGCAATTTCGGAGACTTTCCCTTGCTCCGCACTGGGTTATGCAACCACACCAGCGAACTTTCGTCGAAACCACGACTGTTTGCCTTCCGGTCATAACGAGTCTTCATCTTCTCAGACATCTGTTGTCCGGATTGCCTGATATGCTCATACACATCATTTAACTTGTTACGCAGATCATTCGCGTAATCCGTTACACTGCGTGGGACATCCGGGGGGGTTCCAGTGATTAAATCTGCAGGCAACCGTAATTCCCTTCCAAAGTTCGCGAAGGCTGGAGTTACAGTCGTACTTTCGTGAACTGCACTCCGATAGGACAGAAGAAACGGCTGTATGTGCTTGTCCCAATCCCTTTGCCTGCTTTCCACGACTTTAGCCAGATATCTCTCCAACGTCTGGTTGAATCGTTCCACCATTCCATCAGATTGTGGGTGGTAAGAGGTGGTTCTGGTTTTGTGGGTACCCATCAATCGACAAGTCTCCTGAAAAACTTGCGATTCAAAATTCCTTCCTTGATCGCTATGAATTTCTAAGGGTACTCCAAAACGACAGAAGACTTCCTGAACCAATTTATCTGCGACTGTTGTGGCTTCTTGGTTAGGAATGGCGAAGACTTCTGGCCACTTTGTGAAGTAGTCCATGACAACCATGAAGTACTTGTTTCCGCTATCGCTTTCTGGAAATGGTCCCGCAACGTCCAATGCTATCCGCTCCCAGGGGGCTCCCACGTTGTACACTTTTAATGCACCTCTGCTTCGCGTGTGAGGTCCTTTCACAGCCGCACAGCTGGTACATTTGCGACACCAGTCCTCCACATCATCTCGACAGTGGATCCAGTAAAAGCGCTCTCTGATTTTTAGTAGAGTCCTTTTTACCCCCATATGTCCTCCTGAGCATCCATCATGGTACAGCCGTAAAACATCCGGTACCTTAGCTTTAGGGACAACCATTTGTAGATGACAGCTGTCCCCACGAGCGTTTTCCCATTTACGGCACAAGACTCCATCCTGGATCTCCAAACTGTTCCATTGCGCCCAATAACTTTTCGTGATGGAACTCATCGCAGCCACATCACTCCACTTGGGCTTCGGAGCACCAGCTTTGATCCAGTCGAAGATTGGCTTGATGTCCGAGTCACTTTGTTGAGCCTGTTGTAGAGTCTCCTTCCATTCATCGCTGAGATGTTGTTGGCCTTTACCAGAGTTCGTGCCATCTTCCATGAAAACTCATTGTCCACCCTTTCTATCAGAACACTTCGATCTTTGTGTCCAGAGTTCTGTGGTAACTTAACTGGCACGATCGTTTCTGATCTGCGAGGAAGAACAATTTCCTTCAGGCAGTACACTTTCCCTGATGGTGCACCTTCCATGAAGACTTCCTCTGAACCACATTTCAACACTCCTTGGTCAATGTCGATCTCACAACGATATTTCCGCATGAAGTCCAAGCCCAAGATGCAATCGTCGACTATGTCGGCCACGATGACATTGTGTCGGTAAATTCTATCACCCAATTTTAACTCCACCTCCTTCTTGCCTCGGACGGTTATGTGCTGACCGGTAGCTGTTAATAATTGAAGACGGTCGCGGTTATTGAAGCAGCCGCCAAGAAACCGATTCGCCAGGTGAGAATTGACGACCGTGTGAGAAGCTCCAGTATCCAACGTCAGTTTGCATGGAGTTCCGTTGATTTCGCCGTTGATAGTCAGGCTGTTCCCGTCATGTACTTGTGAGATCGAGATCCTCGGGGCTCTTTCAAAACCAGCCAGCACCCACCCCCCAGTCCTGGCATTTACTCGTTTCCCTGCTGCTGTGGTTGGGCAGCCACTTCAGCCACCTTTCCCTGCTGAGGTTGGTCTTCTCTTGGTGAGCTTCGCTTAGGACAGCTTGATCGAAGATGACCCCTTTCTCCACAAGTGTAGCACCTAGGGCTGTATCCTTGCGGGCGGTCGCGTACAGGTGACGCTACAACCTCCCTGACCCGGTGCGTACGGTGGTCCTGCCTCACTGCCTCTACTTCTAAGGCATGGGCCAAAGCATCTTTCAGCGTCTCATGATGCCCAAGTCTCACAGCGGCTCTAACCTCCAAGTCGCGTATTCCATCGATGAACGCCTGTACCAGATTTCCATCAATAAGTGCAGGGGCGGACTGGTATGCTTTCCGAACCAGCTTTTCAACTTCCAGGGCCCACTGCTGTAAGTTCTCGGCACTACGTTGAACGCGATCTCTTAACTTGGCACGAAAAACATGCTCCAGGTGCGCGTCACCGTATCTGGATTCTAATGCCTCCAGCAGCTGTTCGTAGGTCACATCCTTGCCGAGGGCCTCAAGAATGTTAAGGGCCTGGTCTCGGAGACCCAAGGTGAGCGCGGTCATAGCTTGCGCTTTGGTCCACCCATTCACTTTCATAACGGCCTCGAATTGGATTTTATAGGCCGACCACGAAGATGTTCTGTCGAATGGCGGCACTTTAAACCCGCGTACTGAAGGTGCAGCAATCACCGAAGTCACAGCCCCGTCTCCAACCTTAATTTCGCTCAAGGCCTTCTTCACGTCGGCGATCTGAATTTCGGCCTTTGCGATACGGTTGTTGTGCTGCTGTACCTGCTCCTTCATCACGCTCAGCTCTTTCCCAACTGATGCGTGAAGATCCTTCATCAGGAGCATCTGTTCTTCTTGGCGTCGGACCTGTTCTTCTTGATCGCGTTGCAACTTTTCCTCCAACCGGCGGGTCTGCTCCTCTTGACGGCGAGCTTGCTCCTCCTTGTCTCGTTGCAACTGCTCTTGCAACTGGCGAGCCTGGTCCTCTTGACGGCGAGCCTGCTCCTCTTGAAGGCGAGCTTGCTCCTCCTTATCTTGTTGCCGCTGCTCCTGCAATTGGCGAGCCCGTTCCTCCTTGTCTCGTCGCAACTGTTCTTGCAACTGGCGTCCCTGTTCCTGTAGCAGCGCCATTAAGGCAGACATGTCTGGCACTGCTGATACTGGAGAAACGCCAGATGAGCCAGCGCCTGGCTCTGACGTAGGCTGGACACCGCCCGGTGTCTGTGTCGGAGAGTCTCCAAATCGCCTTTGGTCCATACCTTGCTGCCGCTGACTCCTCGTACGGATACTATCCGTGTCGTCCTTCGGTAGAATCGGCATTATTTATCCCACTTCTGACACCAAATTGTTACGAGCTGGGTATGGGATAAATAAAAACACTACCAATTAAACACACGAATTAACTTTATTACTCGCAAAACACTTATTCACAATCGCAAAACAGTACTGAACACTTTATCGTACTAGATTTCACTTCGATCCTTTCGTTGTCTCGCTTAAAAGTAGACTGACTCACTTCGTCCTCAATCGGTCCTTTTATACCCAAGCAAACAAAAGACATTCGAGATAATTCTCTATTATTCAAGAAAGCATCCACAAAAAAACATTAACAAAAAATAAACTTAAAGATAAAAGAACCGACAAGGAAGAAGTTACTTAACGTCGTCGGCATACGGTCGAAATTACAATGACAACTGCCGGCGACTCCCGGCGCCTGACCTTGAATACAATGTAAGTTCTATACCTACTACGGAAATAGGTACCTAAAAGAATGAACTCGTATTTTCTAGGTACTACACAGTTATTAGCGCGGTTTCTCGAAGATTCTAGATGACCGTCGTAACAATACTCATATCAGTCCTTGTGCCAGTCCCTTCTAATCTACATACCCGCATGGCGTTGATCAACATCTGCCTACTCTATTGTTCGGGTTCTAATTCACCACTCGAACCCACAGCGGTTTGGTCAGTGTCTATGTTTCCTCACAATGTTTTCCTTCACCGTTTTGAGAGCAGGAATGTCTACAAATCTGGATATTTAGTCGCTTTGTCCACAAAACAAACCGTGCACCGTTGGGATGGGATGCTAGTGTTATAGAAAGGTACCCTAGCTCATTTGCCTAGTCTACAGATTCTTTCATACTTCGAATATATTATATCAAGCATTTTACAGATTATTAGAAGTTTCTCTTTAGGGTGCGTTAACACGAGCTTCACAATCAAATACGCTGAAGAGGCACGTGTCGTGACGGCGTTCAAAAGGAAACAAACTGAAGATGAATTGATTTCAAGCATGTTTGTCTCGCGAAGTGACTTGTGGGGCGAAACAAGTGACGCCCCGTCTATTGTTTGACGCATTAACGCGTGTGTGACGAGCTGGCCCCCTTTATCTGCTGAAATCTGGCTCCCTCCTACTCCCTCCCTCCCTTTATCGGCTGGATCTAATGAAATGGCACAGTCTTATACGAAACCTAACAATTACGGCTCCTATTCTTATCTCCAGAGTGCGCGAAACTAATTTGAAGTTTAATCTAGTGTGACTTAATACGTATAAAAACTTGCACTATAATTAAATCCGTGAACGCGATAATATCTCTTATTGATACGTCCTAACAGAGAATGTATAAACAAGCGATAGACTCATTGTAGGTTCTATGCATGCATTAAAAGTGTTTACAAACATATGGGAGAGAGAAAATTAATAGAAGAATGGGAAAATTATGTTAAAGGAATGGTAAATAACCTATCATTGCTAAAACAGCAACACAAATATAAACTTTACAGTACGTTGCGCCTAATTTAACACAAAGAACTTTAAGACAACCTCTTCGCTTCGCTTTTCCGGGAAACTTTGTATTTATTTTTGAATACAACTTCTGGGTACACGTGAATGTCAGCCAACTTCGTAAAACAACAGGGGAAACTTTACAATAATAATGAGATAATGTTTGTACGAATTTAAATTATAATTAATGCAAAACTTCTTACGTATAATAACTAGTCCGTATAATATCTTGTTATTTGTAAGTTATAATGTATTTTCAAGATGATGATAATATGCTTTTGATTATAATGTATGTGATAGATAATGTAGTCTTTTCTTGTGAGGACTTCTAAGAGTTGCAAACGGAAGTTTGAAACTTTATGGAGTTTAAATTTTCAAACACATTAAGTTATCAACAAAAACACCAAAATATTGTTTAACGCACATCAGCGACTTTTTGCGAAATAATTTCTTCCCAAACGACTTTGTGCATTAGTTCCTAAAATTTCCTAAAGAAGGCGCCACAGTTACGTCACATAATCATGGATACAGATAATATCACACTTCGTAAGCAAAACACTGGCTCGTTGACTAACTTATCTGTCTTGACAAATGACGATGAAAAAACAATATTTGACACTACAATGTTGAGCATACCGGACAGCTTGCACGATTACAATGACACCGACAATATTAACGACTTGAATGATGAAATTAATGCACTGAAGATGCAACTTGTGAGTGCTCACCAAGAAATTGACGACCTGAATAGCGAAAATTTTAGATTAAAATCCGATCTGCAAAAAGCTTTGAAGACTGTCGAGACATGTAAAAAGATCTGCCTAACGCCTGGCAGAAAAAGTAACACGCCGTCATCAAGCAAACAAAAATCTAAACATGACAAGATTCGACCAACTGCTTCGAACTCTCTGACTTCAATCAATTATTCCAAGGAAATAAAAGTCGACACCCTCAACAAAGAAACGCAAACTACCGAGATGACTAATAACTATGACACATTGACACAAAACCTGACGCCAACTACACACCTGGGTTATATTGCCTCAAAAAAAACAACAGGCGTTTCTCGACCAACACCAAAAAATAGACTTGCTGTAATGAGTAGTAAGTGTACTAAAGCCACACTGCCATTACTTGAAGAAGTCTTCTGCAATGAATTTGAATTTTGTCACTATCTGCTGCATAACGCCACCATAGAAGAGTTGCTACGCACTGTCGAAGACAACGTAAGAGACTTCACAATGCAAGACTATTGCCTGATCTTCATAGGAGAAAACGACTTAAAAAATAGCGAGTGTCTAGATATCCTTGACAACTTGAAAAACTCGCTGAAAAACACTACACACACGAATGTTGTTCTATGCGCTCCGACTTATATACGAGGAGCACTCATTCATAATTATAAAGTCGAGCTATTCAACAACCTACTCAGTTTGGACATAAAAAACAATAAATATGGATACTTTTTCGACAGTAATTACACCCTGACTCTTGACATGTTTTCGTACAATACAGGGAAAATAAACAAATACGGATGGAGACAAATCTTTGACCAGATTAGAACCAACATACTCATTGACTACGAATACTACGATCAAGATCATGCTAAAGTTAGCAACGATATCCGCCTCGTTCAAGATGACCATAGTAGGCCATCCCAACTCTCACGTAAATGCGATAGTGATCAAGTAGGTGAACTGTTTTTTCTCCAATAAACATCTCAAAATCCTGCATCAAAATATTGCGGGCTTAATCTCAAAATCTGACCTTCTCACTGTTTGTCTAGAAGAACTTACTGTAAAAAACATAAATGTCGATGTGTTGTGCATTACAGAGCACTTTATTATGGAAGGTTACCAAAATCGGTTAAATGTTCCAAATTATTGTTTAGCTGCCTATTTCTGTAGGGAGGAGACAAAAAGAGGAGGAGCCTGCATCCTAGTTAGACATGGTATAAAATGGAAGGAGTTACCTAAACTCTCAAATTTGTCTCGTTCAGGCACGTTTGAATGCTGTGCCATTGAGCTTACGCAGTATAGGATAATTGTAATCTGTATTTATAGAGTACCTAATGTGAATAATCTTAACTACTGCTTAGAAAAACTTGAAATTGTATTAAAAGAAATATCACGAGCAAGTTATAAAAATATTGTTATTGCTGGAGATTTTAACATCGATGTGCTTAAAAAAAACAATCACTCTAATGCATTTGAATATTTATTATTGAGGTATAACTTGAAATTGGCATTAAGACAACCTACTCGCATGGCAAGCATGACATGCATAGATAATTTTGCGCATAATTTTAGTAAATCTTGCAAAACTGACGTGCTGGAATTTGCGTTGTCCGATCATACAGCACAGCTTCTTCACTGTCCTGTTCAGACAAAATGTGTCATGAACAGTTGGTATGCGGCTAAAAGGGATTATAGTGATGAAAACATGGTCAAGTTCAAAGGCCATATCAAAAATCTTTCCTTTTCTGATATTTATGACACGGAAGACCCAAATATTGCCTACTGTAACTTTATCGACTCTTTCAAACTTCTGTACGATCTGTGATTTCCGATTAAATTGATCAAAATTGATGTTATTAAAAAACCTAGGTGGCTGTCAAAAGGAATAAAATTGGGAAGCCAAAGAAAAAGAAAACTTCTGTGGCATATGAGGCTACACCGAAATAAAGACAGTAAAACCAAATTTACGAAATATTCAAAATTGCACAAACAAATTATACACTTGACTCAAAAGGCCCAAAATAATCATAAAATTAATTTATCTAAAAATAAATCCAAAACTACGTGGCAAATTATTAATCGCGCAAAATACAATCTACCCAAACAAAACATTTGTAAAATTAAGGTTAGAAACCGTACTTTAGCAAATCCCAAGAGCATTGCCGAAGCGTTTAATGACTTTTTTGTTGATAAAATTCAGCCGAAACAAAATGACACCCAAGCACTGTAAAATAAACACGAGCACGAAAACAATGTTCATGCCACCTAGTGTACCTTTTGACATACATAAAATAATAATGACATTGAATAACACAAGTAGCGTAGGATATGATGGTATTAGCACAAGGATACTCAAACACGTATCAATGGAAATATGCGGTCACCTGAGCCATCTAATTAACCTGAGTATCACCGCAGGCGTCTTCCCGGATGCCTTAAAAACGTCTATAATAAGGCCAATGTTTAAAAAAGAAAATAGAGAATTGATGGAAAATTACCGGCCAATCGCACTCATACCTGTGATATCCAAAATATTTGAGAAATATATTTACAAAGAACTAGTTAAATTCATTGACAAAAATAACGTATTATGTGACGAACAGAAGGTATTTAGACAAAATAAAACTATTAATATGGCTATATATGACTTTATTTATAATGTAATTAAAAATGTTGACAAACGAATACCTGTATGTGGCATATTCTGTGATATGACACAGGCCTTTGACCACGTAGATTTTGAGATTCTCTTAAGAAAACTAGAATCTTATGGCATCAGAGGCAATGTACTTAGTCTTTTTGAGTCTTACCTTAAAGGCCGTAAACAAATAACTGAAATATGTCGAATTAATCCAGTTAGCAAGCGCGAAGAGATACACCGATCCTCAGAGCGTGAAGTTATGTTTGGAGTGCCGCAGGGGAGCGTACTGGGTCCTTTTGAATTCATACTTTACATAAACGATTTACCTGAATGCATTGACCAACCAATAACACTGTTTGCCGACGACAGTACTGTGACAATACCATGTAAAAGTGTAGAAACGTATGAAAATGACATTAACAATAGTTTAAAAAATGTTGTTAATTGGCTAGAATACAATAATTTAAAAATAAATTTGAAAAAAACCAAAATAATACATTTTAATCAGCGAATTCCTAGAATTAGTCCTAATATACGCTACAACAATGAAGTAATAGAAGAAGTAGAAAATACTAAATTTCTGGGACTCGTAATAGACAAAAACCTGAATTGGAAAGCACATACTGATACCTTATGTAAGAAAATTAGTAAGTCCGCATACGCTCTATATTCACTATCGCCAATAATTTACATGGATGCACTTGTTACTGCTTATTATGGCATAGTCGAATCCCACCTGCGTTACGGAATAATATTTTGGGGAAATTCAGTCGAAAGAGAGACAGTCTTTAGAGCCCAGAAAAGATGCTTACGGGCCATGTTCAAACTTCAATCTACTGATAGTTGCATGCCATACTTTAAACAGCACAAAATATTGACACTCCCTAGCCTGTACATAATGGAGGTAGCTGTGTTTGTGCAGTCGAACCCAAATCGTTTTAAACGTATGGCTGACGTAGTTCCACGTAACAGACGCGACAATAACTTGATATGTTCATACCCCGCCAAAACGGCACTGATGCGCAAGAGTGTCTACTGCATGGCTTCGACCATTTATAATAAATTACCCAAACAATGGAGGGAGTTACCGCTGTCATTGTTTAAAAACAGGCTGCGAAACTTTTTGACCCATAAAGCTTACTATACTGTCAGCGAATTCCTCAATGAGAAAGATTTTATGAATGATAAATTTAATTAAATATTTGGCAAAATCTTTAAATCATATTTATTCTTTTTGACATTATAGAATTTACATTATTGAATTTTGACATTATTGAATTTTGACATTATTTAATTTTGACATTATTGAATTTTGACATTATTGAATTTTGACATTATTGAATTTTGACATTATTGAATTTTGACATTATTGAATTTTGACATTATTGTATTTTGACATTATTGAATTTTGGCATAAGGAAATTTATTTGTTTTGTGACTTTTGTTCAATGTACTATGAATTTGTCTTGACATTTCTACCGATAAATCATATTTAATCTTTTTCGCCTTTTACAATTAATTAATATGTTATACAAATTATTGAATTTCTTTATATTATTTGTAATTTTAATGATTAATAATTTAATTTTAATGTAATGAATGATAGTCCAGCTTTGTACAATATTTTGACAAATGCACTTCTGTTCTATAAATTGTGTTGCAATGATCTGTATAACTTGTGATTTAAAACAATTGAAAAACTACTCGTATTAATTCCTTTAATTGTGTTAAAAATAATTTTTGCATGCCTTTTGGTAAAATATGGCTGAACCTGCCTAATATTTGTCTATATCACCATGTACTGTACCCATGTTTGCAAAATAAACACTTACTTACTTACTTACTTACTTACTTACTATCTACTAATCCGGTAAGACCCATAACTCATGAAGTCATGAATATTAATGACCACACCTTATACAACTCTCACAAAAACATGCTGAATTTATGGTTAAGGCGGGGTGGGTACCACAATGACCTTTGGCAAAGAAGAAAAACTCGGGAGTAATATTAATGAGATAACTAATTTAATAAGGGTCCAGTCGTTATCCCCGTCATTAGTACATTACGTACGTATGCCACAGGGGACATAAACAAGGAAATTCGAGAGTCATGTTAATTGTGGCACATTGTGTGCTTAATGACGGCACGGTTGGCGCAGTGGCTGAGCGATTGAACTGCTGCACTGCGTGCCGCGGCGGGTTCGATCTCGCACGGAACAATTATTTGTATGGCCTACAGATAGTTGTTCCGGGTCTGGGTATTTGTGTAGGTATGTGACTTTATGTTTGTAAACGCAACCACGATACAGGAAAAAATACTAGCGTGACCGGGCGCTAGTATTTTTTCCTGTATCGTTTAAAAAAAAAAAAAAGTTCGAAACTGTGTGTGAATTGGCTCACTGAATGCTCATTAATGTTTCACCAAAACTCCTTTGACGAACTTTCAGTTCACAACGAATGTTTCATGTACTGTTTATTTCACAAACAACATATTCCGCAAACGTTTTATTTTATAAACACTCGCTTTACAAATATTCATTTCGCAAATAAATGCTTACCTAGAAGTCTTTGGTCAACAAAAAACAAAACCTGGACCCACGGGTCCAGAACAGAAAATATATATTTTATGTTTTTTTATTGGTTAACGACATTCAATCATTAAAAAATATATATACACACATCAAAAGTGTCTAGGGATCAACATATATTTTTGTAATAACTTTTCTCCTGATTGATATTAATTAAAATTTTCTTTATGGATTCATCAAATAAAGTGTTTTCGTTTGTCACAGTAACGATAAACCAAGTCACCTTTGCATTAATAAAGAAATTTGCCATTTTCCTACGACAGGGATTTTTGACATGTGAACCACTAACATTAAAGTTCGAAAAAAAGACTGAAATAACAGTTTTCTTTAAAATTTTATTGGGTAACTTAAACAATTAATAATCCGTGTTTCTACCGCGAACACTAACAACACAAGAACATCGGTTTGGCATACTCAAAATGAGTTCATCCAAATCACGCTGTGGAATGGCCGCCCATGTTCGTTGCAACAACAAAAAAAGGTCTTCTTGCGACTGGATACCCTCCATATTCGGCAGAGCTCTTCTCTGTAGCATATCCCATGCATGCTCAATCGGGTTCAAGTCTGGCGACTGAGCAGGCCAGGGCAGGACATTGATGTTAGCTGCGGCGAGAGTCTGTCTTACAACTCTTGCGGTGTGCGGTCGTGCATTATCATGCATTAACTGAAATAAGGGACCGATTTGCACTTGTAGAGGAACGATGACGTCTGATACAATCGTCTCAGCATAAATTTGAGCGTTGAGGTTGCCTCTGATCCAAATCAACTCAGTTCTTCCGCCGATCCAAATACCCGCCCATACCATGATGGTTCCACCACTATAAGGATGGACTTCCTGGCAGGATTTTAATCGCTGTTGGGCTGTTGGCGTCCAGGGGTTCTCCAGTGTCGTATACGTCTTGTATCCGGTCTCATACCAAAACGAGACTCATCAGAAAAGCACACGAAACGCCATTGTTCTTCTGCCCAATTTCTGTGTTCAAGAGCCCATTGATATCGAACCCTACGATTGTGCATTGCTATAGGTGGTACCCGTAGCGGTCTTCGGGAATGAAGGTTCACTTCATGCAAGCGGTTTCTGACTGTTTGGTCGCTAATTAAGTTCCCTGAAGAGTGATGAAGCCTCACGGCTAACATCATGGCGGTTATTGTTGGAGCTCTTCGAGTTAAGATTTGAATGTATCGGTCTTGTCTCCGTGTGGTGCAGCGATACCGTCCTCCATGGCGCTCAGCCACGGTACCAGTGCTTCGGTAACGTGTCCAAAGTCGACTGATAACACTCTGACTTGTATTCAGAGCTAAAGCCACAGTACGTTGCCGGGAACCAGCTTCTATCATTCCCACGGCTCTGAGCATTTCTTCCCTGCTTAAATGACGTCGCCGCTCCATAATAACGTTGGTTTTAATCAGTAGTAGGGAAACAGTAGCACTAATAATGTCTTCAATGCGTTGTATGTTTTTATAGGGAAAATATTGACAGCTGATTTTCATCTTTTACTCGAATTTGATTGACAGTTCCTGATTCAAATTATGAAATGCACCAAAAATGATCCATATAAATTTATAAAATCATTAATTTATTACAAAGCCACATCTCAATCTCAAGAAATCCGCATAAAAATGCTTGATCCCTAGACACTTTTGATGTGTGTATTATTATAATATCTTATTTAAAGCTACCAGTGGATACAGTAAAATTGGTTAGTCAAAATTGGGGCAGTGGGTCCAGTCAACCAAGTAAAAATATGACTTGGCCAAAATGTGACTTGGTCGACTGATCCCGTGGGTCTAGTCGACCGAAGACTCCTACCCCATGACTTTATTATAATAGTTGGAAAGTCATGGACTTATTTTTGATTTTTGGGCCTGCTCCGTTACGACAGTAGTCTCGTTAGACTGTCTTCGCCAGTTCATGCTAAAAACGTAACCCGCCCAGTCCCATTTTAAGCGTCACAGGTCTATCGCCAACAACGGCAATGCCTGTGTTACCTTATATTAATAAGGTGTTGCTACGTTCCACTTCCATGAATCTTCAGCAAAAGTTGTTTTTTTTTTTATAAATGTAAGAAAAAGTACATAATAAGTAGGTTAGCAAAAGGAGGAACAAAAGTATTTTTTATAAAACCCTAAGGCACGTTATTATTATTTAGACGGCCTACCAGTCAGATTATAATATAAGAAAGTTTATATTTACCAATTATTTTGGAAGAAAGGTCTAAATGGGGCGTCCATTTAGACCTTTATAAAATTACAATTATAAGATTTAATCTATATCTTCTATACATATAATAAAACTGTAAAAAAACTGTGTCTGTACATTGAATATATTAAAAAAAAATAATTGAGGGGGGTTTAGAAATAGTAATAGAGCAAGAATCCGAAAAAAAAAATCTGTCTGTTTGTCTGTATGTTTGTACACGCTAATCTTCGGAACTACTTGACGGATTTGAATGTTTTTTTTTTCGTTGTATAGGTATTAAGTCTGGGCAACATATAGGCTATAATTTATCTTAGAAACTTGAAAATTTCCACGTGAACGAAGTCGCGGACATCAGCTAGTTAATAATATAAGTTAAAATTTACTAAGCCTTGATATTTCGTTCCTAAACTTAAAAAAATACTTGTGTTCATTATAATTAATGTTACCGGCCAAACCGATTTTAGGACAAACTAGTTTCACCTGAGGCTCAACTATTAGTTCTTACTATAGGTACGCGATAGTGAAGGAAGAACGTGGGCCTGCTGACGGTTGACGTCAGGGGCACCCCGAGGTTCGGTTAGTTAGGTTCCTTTAAACCCTGCAGACAGAAATAGGAGACCCGTCGACCTGCTGACGGAAACGCTAACCCTGAACGTGAAGGAAGAACTAGTTTGTCCTGAAATCTGGTTTGGCCGGTAACATATTCATATATTCGAGTAACGTTTTCACGTGAAATTAAATCGTTACTCGTTGTTAGGAATTAGGTACTATTGATATTAAATTGTAAAACGTGGTATAATAATTCCTGAACGCCCGCGTGGAGTTCAAGAATAGAATAGAATACATATTTATTTATCAGAATATTGTACAAAGCGTGGCCATTATGTATAACGATCATAATATTCTGCCGTTTCCAGCGTTCAAATAATTATATTCGGTAATTGACGCACAAGCGTCTACCAACAGTATCCTTTATGCTAATCCCGCGCGGTTGTAAACTCTCTGTGTACGTAGTCCGTTTAGTAGTTTCTACGCTAAAGTGTAACGCGTGTAAGCATAAAGCGTAAGCGTAAAGTGTAAGCGTAAAGGTCTCTCAAACTTTCGCGTGTATTGTAAAATATAGCAGTTATGGAGTCATGACTGTTATCTAACAAAACGAAAAGCGTTAAGTTGCCATTACTCTACACTAGTCTTATACATATTAAGAAACAAAGTCCTCCGCCGCGTCTGTCTGTCTGTATATTCGCGACAAACTCAAAAACTACCGCATCAATTTTGATGCTGTTTTCACCAATGAATAGAGTGGTTCACGAGAAAGGTTTTAGTTTGTAATTTGACCGACATCCACATGGATGGAACCGCGGGCATCAGCAAAATTTTCCCAGTCCTCCTTCAAGCAAAATTCTTAATTAAATTCTAAAAACCACTAATCACTATGTCAGTGAAACAATTAATTTATTCTGAATAATTTGCCAAAGTCATAAGGAAACACGACCCTCCCGCCTAATTGATAAAAAAGGAACGAAAAACAGCGTAGTTAACCTAGTCACACTATCTTTGTAATATTTTATGCAATAAAATAAAATAAATGTGATTGATAGAACTGGACAATTTTCAAAAACTGGAGAACTCTCGGATCTCGAATTTGTCTGTGACCTGGGAGCTTTACTGTCTAATGAAGGAGGATGTGAACAGGAAATCAGAAGAATGACACAGATGTCCAAAAATGCTATGAGCAAATTAACTCGCATCTGGCAAAATCGGAAAGTTTCCTATGTCACCAAGGTGAGACTAGTCCGGACATTGGTTTTCTCAATATTCCTATACGCATCAGAGACATGGACTATTAGAGCAAAAGACCGGGGAAAAATTGTCGATTTTGAGATGTGGTGTTGGAGAGGAATGCTCCGCATACCTGGACCGCGAAAATAACAAATAAGTCTATAAGTACTCGCTCGGCTCCACATAAAAACTAGACTATCAACGATGTGCTTCCAGCGTATTCTTGGGTATTTTGGTCACATTGCCCGTCGTCAACCAGATGATCTAGATAAATTAATCGTAGTGGGCAAGATCGAAGGAAAGAGACCCCGCGGCCGATCACCTAACCGTTGGTTTAAAGACCTATCTTTAGACAACCCACTCTAATAGGTTTGATGAAAAAAAAGAACTTGCCTTAAATCTGGTAACTGAATAACACGGGTAGGAAATTCAGATGCCTAGCTCTCTTCAACTGATTGAGCAGACATTTGGCGCTCATTTTCCAATCGAGGAACACCGAGTCATCTATCCCCGATGTGCCTCGTTTGGCTGTAACGAGAGCTCTTGCTGTGAGAGCAACCATAACTATAACTGCGCACTTGCCCTGCCTCGTAGTATCTCGAGGACTGTGTACAACAAGCACCAATATGTATACACGAAGCAATATAAACGTTTTAGGGCCGGCGCAAATATGGCGAAGCGCAGCGCAAAGCATTTTTCACTGTCAAACTACGAGTACTATCGTATGCCGTCCACTATCGTAGCCCTTATGTTATTTCCAAAATAGCATTTTAGAAGTCATGCTATAACAAGAAATAGATCTTAACTCAAAGTAGAAACCGTTATTTCTTAAAAAATAGCTTTTGTATTTTTCCAAGTTTAAACATACACATTTTTGCTCGTGGCTGTACAACCGCCATGACATTACTAAGACTTGTACCCTGTTTCTCCCGGAAGGTTAGGCAGAGGCGTAGGTACCTCATTAAACACCAAGCTACTTTAAAGTAGCTTTCTCTAAAGCAGTCTGATGATTGCTTCGGAGAAAAACCTAACGAAACTTCAATATTACCTAGAAAAGTAGGCTGAAATTACGCAGGTATCAAAAGAAGTAGGGCTTTATAGAATTTAATTTAAGATTTTATACTGAACTAGCTGACCCACGCAACTTCGTCTGCGTCACATAAATATAGCTTACTACCTTTCTCGATATCTACTATCCGACATAAATTAAGCTAAATCGTAACAAACAAAAAATCTTATCTTTCCTCTTCATTATAGTTCAGATGGTTTAGATTAGCTTAGATTATATTAAAATGTGAATTACTATAGGTATCTCTTACTGTTAATTATACTATAACACTATACTTGTAAACATTATGATGCAGTAAATATTTTGAATTTGAATTTCCCGGAGGCCAGCCAGAATGCCCCGTACCTACATTGCGACGCGCGAAATATTTTGCCGCGCGGATATTTTTACATTGCGATATCTTCTAAGATATTTGTTTAAACTGTATAGAGTAAAGGGCACACATATTCTATATTAAATTTTCGTTCTAACAAACACATTTATTTAGATATAGATTAATACCATATGGGTTAAATAAGCTTCGCAAAAAATAATTCTTATTTCTTTTTAACCTAACAGTTTAACTGTAAGAAAAGGTTACAGTGAGTCAATCTTAAAAGATAGATATATGCTGTCGCGGACTTTTTTTTAGAACTTTTAAAGAGAAACAATTCCTTCATACATGATATTAGCGTAACTTAAACCGTTTCCGCAGCGCACGCAGCGGAAGCTCTCAAAAAGGAAATACCTTTTCCCGTTTTTGTAACATTTTTCATTTATGCTCCGCTCCTATTAGCCGTAGCGTGATGTTATATAGCCTATAGCCTTCCTCGATAAATGGACTATCCAACACAAAAAGAATTTTTCAATTCCAACCAGCACTTTCTGAGTTTACCGCGTCATGGAGTGCATGCGTTGGATGTATGAGTGACAGAGAGAACGAGAAAATGGCGCGCGGTGTTGTCAGTTAGAATAAACGATGTTCCTAAAAGTAAATCAGGTGTAGGTTTTCCTTAAAAAAGTTTTAAAATGTTTGTTAGACTAAAGAATTATTAGATATACTATTTTGATAATAGTTATTCATTCAGTAAAAGAGTTCTGCAAATGCCATTAAAAAGGATACTAAATTTGATTTCTTTAGTGTGCATAATTTGTGTGCAAGTCAGTATTTTTGGTGTAACTTTAAAATATTTTGTTCGAAAAAAGGGAATATACAGATAACGGTTTAAATACATGCCTTGCTAAACCATTATTTCTGCTTGACATTTATTTATTATAAACTACACTGCAAACTATGCAATACTATGCATGTATATATTCCACAAATAAACCTTCGGATATAAATATTATTTTGTTGAAACTGCGTAGGCATAGGACTCATTGATTGTTCAGGCGAATAATGAGTCTTACCACAAAACGGAATGCGCTTCTATTTTACTATTTATAGATTTTATTATTAGTAGCCTGCTCATTCACTCGCTCACACTATGATGGCTATCGGATGGGTAATTTAGGCCATTTCTATAATTCTAAAAATATAAACAGAATAAAGGAATTGAATTTAAAAGACTTCTCATTGACATACCTTTGCCATGTTCCCGTTGTGCAGTGCATTTATCGATAAAATTCATATAATTGATAAAAGCTAGCACTCTGACCCTCAATGAGTCAGAGTGTTGATGATCTTGATTTATTTTCCACCGGTGTTCCTAAACTAACTTTGAATCTCACTAAAATCTGTTCAATCTTCTCTTAACTCTCTACGATTGCTTTAAATTACTTCTTACTTTCTATTGCATGTATAAAAACTTTCTTAAACTTTAAACTATGATCTGTATCCTAGCTGCAAGTTTTCTTACCTAAGTAATAAAATAAAATACATTATTACATACACTTACTTACTACATAATTGCCACATAATTATTCTATTGAAAACTTTCAACTAAAGCTTCATTCATCGTGCGACAAGCGTTACACGCGCGTGACATTGGTTTAATTCGCGTGACTACGTGGGTGTGGATCTCGTGGGTAGGTAATAACAGCCAGTTTTGGATTATTCTTCAGGTTAAGCCGCGCTTACCTAGGTTGGTCTGTGGATGAGTGACCACTTATTACGTACCGAGTTGTCATTTGTAGATCTTTGACAGACATAACAGGTAGTCAGTGCCCCGAAAGTCTGACAAAAAGTTGTAGGTCAGATAGGCAGTCACTCCATGTAAAATACTGGTATTCAGCAGCGTCCGGTTGGACCGGAAGCCGACATTATTGGGAAAAAGGTAAGGTAGGTGACTTGCGGTTGCATGCTGTCGAAAACTTTTTCACCAGTTAACAAGGTTCACAATAACAAGGTTCACAATAGTTAAGGCGTACAAAAGCTGAAACCCTGACTCCTAAACTAGGGAAACCTGTGACTTAAGAGTCAGTGTTCTACTGCCACTTGGACACAATATACCTTATGGAACTTGAGAGCTGGTAAGCTTATTATTATTCGAAAGAGTATGTTACTATGTTAAAAACTAATTAAAAAACGTAAAATTAAATTTTAAAAAGAAAGGAAAAACTTAAGTACATTTGAAGGAAATAAAATGACTGTGTGTTGGAATTCTGTTTGTGTGAGTGTGTGTGTGTGTGTGTGTGTGTGTGTGTGTGACTGGGAGATGGGTGTTTTTTGTGTTATGTGAGTATGATATGTGGTGCCTAAGTGTGTGAGTATGGTAGTGACGGGTATAAGACGGAAAAATTCATTGTTTGCGTGGTTTAAGGATTGTGTTACGCGTTATAAGTGGAAAGTTGTGAGTTATGTGTGAGTAGTTAATAGTTCCTCAGTTTGAGTGTAGTTGAAGAGGTACAACATGTCTTTCAGCCTAGTCTTTGCTTCGTGTTTGCTTAACCTTGCTATTTGGATGGTCTTACTAATATTTCTAAAGACAAGAGAGCTCTGGACATACTGCTGTCTTCTAGCGAAGGCAGTTCTGTGCCCCGGGATTGGGCAAAGTATTCTTTGACCACGTTTGTTAAAGTCTGGGAGAGGAACTTGGCTATGTTTAGAGATTGTGGTTCGGAGTACAAATAATTGTCTCACAGTAAGAAGTTTGAGCTCGGTGTAAAGCTCATGGGTCGGATAGCGAAAAGGCTTTTTCGACATAACCTTAAGTACCGCCCTTTGCGCACGCTCCAACTCAAGGAACTTTGTTTTGGCCGATCCTCCCCAAGCAAGAATACAATAACCGATGATGGACTGGCAAAGTGCAGTGTAAACCATTTTTAAGGTTTCTGAGTCACCAGAATGCCTTAATGACTTGAAAATATGTATTGTTTTCCTGACTCTGCCAGCAGTAGACTCAATATGCTTGGTCCATTTCAAGCCTTCATCGATTATAACGCCTAAATATTTTACCGATGCCACTGAGGGAAGCGCTATACAGGAGCAAGTTGCTGTGTCCTGGCACGAGTGAGCTCTAATTGAGTACATGTTTGGGGGTTTCGTGCTAGCATGAATAGAAAACGGGATGAAGTTTGTTTTTTGAAGGTTCAGGGTAAGGAGATTTTTGCGGAGCCATTCCATGACTATTTTCAAGGATCCTTCAGCATTCTTTTAAAAGTTGAAAGTCGAGATGAGAAAATCGCTCAGACCTCAGGGTCTCTGCGTAGGTTTTTAATACAATCATAAAATCAATCAAGTTCATAAGTCTCCAATCTATTTAAGTCGCGAGTTAATAGGTTATTTTTGGGTTAGCTCGTTCCATTGTCGACCTGATCTCTGTCCCCGTCGGGGCTGTGGGTCCGTCGGGGTTGCAGGTTGTTCGAAAGAGATACGGTACGATGAGGGCTAAAAGAAGGAACATGGGTGGTTATTAGTCAGTAGAAGTCCGACACTCCCTTTCGCTCTGCCTAAGAGCGGGAGGGGTTATTTGATGATTCCCCCCCCCCCCCCCAAAAAGGACAAGATTTAAATCAGTAGGCCCATCTATTTATCTATATAAATAAAAAGAGAAGTCCTGACTGACTGACTGACTGACTCATCAACGCCCAGCCCAAACCCTTGGACCTAGAAAGCTGAAATTTTGCACAGAGGTTCCCTTTGTAATGTAGACAAGGAATAAGGAAGGATTTTTCGAAATTCAACCCATAGGGGAATTAAATAGGGGATGAAAGTTTGTATGGAAAATCGTCATTTTCACGCGGGCGAAGCCGCTGGCAAAAGCTAGTTTTATATAAAAAACCAATACCTAATCCAAGAGATAAACTAAAAAGAATATACCTGAATTCCTAACTAATAACCCAGTCAATACAAAGGAGCAGTGCTTCTTTTAAAAAACAGCATTAAACTTGTCGTCTAACTGACAAATGTCCAAATTTCGATGGC
Source organism: Diarsia dahlii (assembly GCA_949775195.1). Lineage (NCBI taxonomy): Eukaryota > Metazoa > Arthropoda > Insecta > Lepidoptera > Noctuidae > Diarsia > Diarsia dahlii. Next base: position 19,312,712 of record OX459207.1, read on the forward strand.
ATGAAATCCTAACCAAATTGAAAAACTTATTCGATTATTCGGCAAAGGACTTGCGAAGAAATAGGTGGGAACCCGACCTTGTCAATTATTCGAACGCCATTGAAACAAGAGGAAGTTTAAGTTGGTCTTTGTAACAAAATCCTGTGGATTTACGGATTGCATTAATATATAATAACTTAGCCGTGCGTATACATTCAAGCGATAGGCGTATTGTAAATAAATAATTTAATATGAATACTACTCCATTTTGTTTTGAGTCTAGGAAATCATCAAATGACTCTGGGTGGAGCGGAAGGGAGGGTCAGACTTCTACTCACTAAATATCTCTCATGTTCGTTCTTAGCCCAATTGTGTCTGGGGCCACGGTATCTCTTTCGAACAACCCGCAGCCCCGGAACAACCGGTAGCCCCGGAGGTATAGGTACTACCCTTCTGTTTGTCGCGGGAATAGTAAATTACTAAGTGCTTGCAAGGAGTCACGTGCCTTGCGACGCGATGGTACAGAAGCAGGAACAAGTGACATACTCGTGATAAGGCGCCAACTCGACAACAACGTTGCTTAAGAGCTTTTAATCTAAACTTTGAGGAGGCTTAATATGTAAGTGATCATCGGAACTTCTGATCTTGGCTTGAATTTTATACACTTCCGCGGGCAAAACCCTAAATACTTGAAGTAGATAATCTCACAATGCTGTGTAGAAGTTTTTCCTTCAAATACCCGGATGAAATTAGTTTATTCGTTCGGCAACAACGATATCACAAAGCGACATACACATAGAAAAAATGAAATTATCTACGGATCAAAGTGAGCCTTGATTGTGATTGTCTTTATTTGTCATATTTCTATTTCTTACTACATGATCTGAGACTTTTTAGTCAACTCTCTTAAGATTGAATTTGCTAAACATTAACGTTCGTATTGAATATTATCAAAGTGACTTCCAAAGTCATTTTGTCTTTTAGACCTAGTGATCCAAAGTATATTTGCCCTTAAGGTCAGAGCGGGCCAAATTCAAACAATATTCACAATATTTTGTCAGATGGTTAAGATAAGATGGCTTAGATAAGGCACTTTGTTTGTTTCAGCTTGTGCTGTTAGTTATATTGGATCAAAACTTAGCTTTACAGTAAAGTTAATCCAAGACCCTATTCAAAGAATCCTAATCTTTAAAGCTTGGAATTAAAGGTCAATACACAATTTTGTTGTTTTGCGAGCAGCGATACCAAGTTTTAAGATAATTTTTATTAATTTATCTACATTTTTTTTCTTTTGAAGATAAAAAGTTAAAAACTGACAAAGATAAAATCAGTTTCAGCGAAATGAGAACTCTCGAAAGTCGCTGACCTTTCTAGCCAAAATTGACCAAAGATAAGATCCTACAGTTTTTCCACTTCACACAAATATTTAGAGTTTTTTTCGTCATGTTTGTGTAAAGGCTTCACCCTTTTCTTATAACTTTAATCTTACTTTTTTACAGTCCGATGTTTATCGCTCTTGATATTTCGACATTTTTAAAGTTTATTCACGTGTACCTACAATAAACTGTATTCTCCACATCAAATAGCATGTATTATGCATTAAATTGTCAATCCTTAATTGGCTGTAGGATAAGTTTATATTTTTAAGATAAAATTTCAAAGAGCTGTGGACTTTGTGAATAATAAATAAATACGCTAAGTGATTCACTGACAGGAAAATCACTTTGAAACGTTTTTGGTAAATGCATGACGCGGAAGTTATTGGTTAAATTGGCTTAATATTCGATAAGCACGTCGGACTGTTGGTCTCTGCTGCCATTTATATAAATCTTTGGCAACCGTTACAGGGAAAACTTACACCATCTTAGATTCGCAGACGATCTCATTCTTTTTACGGAAAGCAAAAAAGCAGGGTTGTCAATGAATACGTGCAAGACAAAATTAATGACAAACAGGATAAAAGTCAAAATAGTAGTGGAAGAAGAAGAGATTGAATATGTACAAGAATATATATATCTGGGACAGCTTATAGCTGTAGAAGATTTATCCACTAAAGAAGCTAGCCGAAGAGTAAATAACACTTGGCAAAGATACTGGTCTCTTAAAGAAATCATGAAAAACAAAACTGTACCCATTTCAGAAAAAAGGAAGCTATACAACACCTGCATTCTTCCATGTCTCACGTACGGCTGTCAGACCTGGCCATTGTCACGAAAAATTGAACACAAACTGTGCGTGTGTCATAGAGGAATGGAGAGGAGCATGATGAATCTAAAACTGCAAGACAAATGGAAAGCAACAAAAATTAGAAACATTACTAAAGTGGCAGACGTTAGATTAAAAACCAGAACACTAAAATGGAAATGGACAGGTCATATGATGAGAGCCAAGACGGAGAAATGAACAAAGAAAATCACAGAATGGTACCCAAGAAATGGGAAAAGACGCAGAGGAAGGCAAACAAAAAGATGGGAGGATGATCTACCAAAAGATTGGCGAAGAACTTCCCTGGATAGAAATAAGTGGAGGGAAATAGAGGAGGCCTATGTCGCAAGACAGCCTGACCTGGTAGCTGATAATGAGCAATGAAGGATAGTTATAAGAGAACGTTATTTTATACTAGTTTTAAGTTAATGTTACTACGTAATTAGGTCAGAGCAAATAAAGGCTATTTTTATTTATTTATTTTACAGGTAGTCGTGATCTGAAAGTCTGACAAGAGAGAGTCTGAAAGTATTAACTGGGTTGTGGGGGTCAGATAGGCAGTCGCTCCATGTAAAATACTGGTATTCAGCTGCATCCGGTTAGACTGGAAACCGACCCGTTTTGGAAACAGGTTAGGCAGGTGATGATTATAGAGAAACAATTATTACAGTTAAAGGAAGGGTTAATAATAATACATTATGGCTATAAAATGTGTCTTATCTTCAGCAGGTGTATCGCTTAGTGGCAATATTGCTCCCAATTACTTCATACCTCGGAGATTCTGTCGAACTTTAGAAGGTAGGCTTAAATCGTCGTGGTTGCGGTTTGTGTTAAAGATTAGAAACAACTTGTAGCTCAACTATGACGTAAATTGTTGAACGATCCTCAAAAGTTTCTCCGATAGTTTTGCTATATGTAAAGTCAGCGACAGCTTAATAGATTTTATTTATTTATTTAACTATTTATGTACACACTATTGTCTGTACATAAATAAAGAACCTGTGCTGTCTATTGACAGCACAGGAAACTAATATAGAATAATAAATGACTACAAAGGTAAATGTGGTGCTTATTTCTCAAGAAATTTCTGCCAGCAGACCTGATAAAGAAGAAATAAAGAAGAAATGTAGACAATAGTGTGTGAGAAAAGGAAAAGAATAATGTATATATGTCCCATAACTAACTTAACCTACAATAATAAAATACACATATAAATAAATATAGATATATATACTTAAATAAATATAACATAAAGCTCATAGGTATACAATGAATACTGGAGAGGAAAGGTACTTTGACAATTTTTTTTAAAGGGTGGGAAATCCTTCCGCTCTGGGCGGAGCGGAACGGTGTGTCAGACTTTTACTGACTTAAAACCACTCATGTTCCTTCCAATTTTGCTCTTTGTGTTCCGGTGTCGCGGTATTTCTTTCAAACAACCCGCAGCCCCGTAGTTTAGTAGCAATTTACTTTTGCTTTCGATTTCGCAAAGATTGAATAAGAGGTAGGTACTAAGCTACATATTACAAAATTCAGTTTAATATTAACAAAACTATGATCTATCAAATAAATTTTGCACAAATACTTTAATGTAGTCATAACCTTAAAGCTAGTGACGTGGATTTATCTTTAGAGTGAGTTCACAAAAAATGCAATGTTTGTGATAATTTACAAAATGAAATTTAAATTATTATTGTGTAGGTACAGTATCGTATTAGGGTATGCCCTGTAAAGATATTCGTAAGATGGAGAAAATAAATAAATTCTACCAATATTATAAACGCGAAAGTTTGTAAGTAAGTAAGGATGGATGGAAGTTTGTTACTCTTTCACGTAAAAACTACTGTACAGAAGAGTTGGATAAAATTTTGGTACACAGATAGTTTATAACCTGGATTAACACATGGGATAGTTTTTATCCCAATGAATCTTCCCGTGGGATAATTTTCGAGTTGTAGCGGGTGAAGCATCTGGCATGTCATGTCATACTGGAATTCTGCCAAAACACATAAAAGATTGTTTATGTTTCTCGTAAACCTGACCTATGAAACGTTACATTAGGAAACCAATCCTTTCAGTAGCTTCTGAGGTTTGCTCAGAATAATAAGTAGCTAGAAATTGGCAGATGTTTCTAAATAAATTCCCCATTTTCCGGGTATTCTCCGGGGATAAATAAACTAGTTTGAGTCCTGTATCCACGGATTTAACAAAGTCAAATAGATACCATGTAGATCGAATTACGAGTGGTTTGGGTTAAGGAAAATCACGTCTGTATTCACCGAAGTGACAAAGCAGAGAAGATTGAAGAAAATTAATGTTTCCCTGGGATTTCCATCCAAATGAGAATAGAAAAATAAAACAAATGAGAATCCATACAAATAAAAAGAGAAGTCCTGACTGACTGACTCATCAATGCACAGCCCAAACCCTTGGACCTAGAAAGCTGAAATTTTGCACAGAGGTTCCCTTTATAAAGTAGACAAGGAATAAGGAAGGATTTTTCGAAATTCAACCCATAAGGGAGTTAAATAGGGGATGAAAGTTTGTATGGAAAATCGACATCCACGCGGGCGAAGCCGTGGGCAAAAGCTAGTAGAAAAATAAAATAATCTGCTTAGCCTTTTCCCAACTATGTTGGGGTCGGCTCCCAGTCTAACCGGGTGTAACTGAATACCAGTAGTTTTACATAGAGCGGCCTATCTGACCTCCACAACCCAGTCAGTACTGGCTAATACGATACCCTTTGGTAAGATTGCTTATCAGACTTTTACTGACTAACAGTTTTTTTTTACTGTAATAGCCGTCTTCCCAGCTTTCATTGGAGTAACGTGATCTATGTTGCTCTAATAACACTAAAACTTGGTATGTAATGAGTGAGAGAAGCCATCCACAGACTAACCTAGACAAGTTGCGAGTTAACCAGCTAAAGATTGATCCGAGCGGCTGTTATAAAGAAAAAAAAATACATTCGACAAATCTGTGCACTGATAATTAATTGAAGCATTACGTGATAATGTAAACAAAAATAAAGTTTAACCAACTAATAAAAATATTTTGAAATGGCAATAAAGTGAAAAACAGATTTCACACGAACACTAAACTAAAAAAAACATTTTTTAAGAATAAAATTCACGCCATACCTTAACCTCGATGTAGTTTTATTAGTTTTTAATTTCTTCTTTTTTCTTGCTGGCAAGACACCCTTTTCAAAGGACTTCAATTTCAAAGTCATATTAGACGAAGTTACCTTTAGATAAAGTTAATATTGGTAAAAAATCGAAAACTTATATTTTTTCTGATATAAACTTGATAATAAGTGAGAAAATAACTCTCGCTGTCAGATACCTGTTCACGCCTTGTCGAACACGTTTTATCCCGTTATTTTAGGTCTCGAAATCCCGAGGTTATTTTTATTTATCGACTAGCTGTTTAAAGACTAGCTGTTTACCGCCCACGTGAAATTTTTGAATCGGATTTAGTTAACACTTTTTTTTGCACGGAGCCCTTACTATTTTCTAAAATATCAGCATAAGTTACTCCTTGTATCATCAGCTGTCTGCCAGAAAAGTCCTAGCAATATCAATCCAGACGTTTCGAAGACTACCCGTAACAAACAAAGAAAAAAATTAAAAAAATGGATTTGTTACTACATAAGTATTTTAATAAGCATTCAATAAATATGTTTTTTAATATTATAAACAAGCATTACCATTTCATTTATTAGATAAAAAGTAATGTTTTGCCAGTAACTAGGAATATTATACTTCAGAATTAAATTTATAAAGAACCTTGAAACCTCTCTTCTTTCTTAAAGTTATTAGTAACTAAATAATTGGGTAGCAATATTATTATCCCCTTATTTTCCCTAGTACCTAATCACTCTTAAGTAGGTCTAAATGCGTGTCCTTTTGCTTACAAAGATATTACGACCTTGCATCCGGCTCGAAGGACTATAATGGAAGATTGTAATTCTATTAGTTCATGAACATAGTTTGGTTTTATTTTCCATAAATATATTGTACAGGTACCAACGATACACATTTTCTGTAATGTTAATTTTTATTTAGAAACTAGTTTTTGTGAACCTAAAATGTATATTTCTGAAAGAAAGGTATAATTTATTTACTAATTTATGTTAAACTAAACTCACGCAGAATATATTCCTTTACTGTCATTGACTAACAAATAGTGTAGAGCAACACAATTTTAATTAAACTTTTCATCAACAAAGCTATGTTTGCAAACTTGACACATGTCACATATGGGTCTACCTTTTTTAGTAGAACTTTTTATATCCGAATTTTATTTTGCATAGCAGTAGATGGCAGAAACTTCATTTCGCCGAAAATCATTTGGCGTACACTCATTTACCATAAATTCAAAACGCATAATTTTGTAAGTCAGAATCATCACTGAGCATAAACTTCATTTCTAGAACCATCATATTGCCGAAAGTTCAAAATCAGAATCGTCTTTTTGCATACATATCATTTTATACATACGTGTAACATGCAGAAGGCATGGCTTCTGTCACGGCTCCGGCGCTGCGGTGCTCCGGCGGTCCCACGCAAGCTTATCGTCGCAGATGGTTTTAACACACACCACCGCCACCGTGGCGCGCGTTTAAGCCACCTGCTCCTCGACTTGCGGGCCGCCTCGCCCCTCCGCGACTACGCGGGCTTAAATTACACTCTCGGGGTATGGCAGAATAGACTACGTGGAGTCGGTTTTGCAGCGATTTGTTTCTATCACTAAATTTTGTAGCAAAAGGTTTTACAGGACTTTTTAATTTTAATTTAGTTGAAAAATATTGTAATAGAATGGGCAATAAATTATAAAATTAAACTTACCTAACTTATAAAATTCTACCAAATAAAATTCTGCCATCTTAAAAGTATGCCGTTGAAAAATCGTCCAGTTAAGCATTCGGCCAAACGATAATTCTATTAAATAATTGTTTTGCCTTAAACACATTCGTGCAAAGAAGAATATACCAAGTGTGTTATGCCAAATAAATATCGGAGCATCAAGTTTCTGCCAGATAGATGGTACCCGTCACATAACGTATGTGTGTATAAGAAGACATAATGGCAATTATGTCTTCGAATATGTTCTTAAAATGAGTACTCAATATTATATACAAAATAATCTGACGAATATTTTCTTATCTATCTTTCTACTAAAAAAATGTGCCTACTCCGTTACTAAAAAATTACAACAAAAAGTAAATAACAAAAAATACACATCGGTAACTCAGTCAGCGTAATGACCCGTCCATAACCTCACGCGATGCAACTTGTGACAGTCAAGTGACTCGAGGCTCTAAGCAATTTCTTTAATCTGGTTTCTCCATTCTGGCTGTAACTACACACGTGACTAAGCCGAAACTTAAACCTATAAGAATAACGTAATTTTTTTTTGATGCGTGGGAAATCTTCAAATGACTCCTCCCACTCTGGGCAGAGCGGTAGGGAGTGTAAGACTTCTACTGACTAGAAACCACCTTGTGTTCCTTCTTAGCCCTCTTTGCCGAGGCCGCGGTATCTCTGTTGAACAGCCCACTGCCCCGACGGGAGAATAATGTAACCTCAAATAATTTCCTTTGTTCGCATTCCACGGTACATTAATCCGATATTTTCTCCAATAACATATTAGACAAAATCGAGAGCGAATTATACCCATCCATCTCTTTGCGTAAGTACTTAGATACCGACATGTGATTTATAGCAAGAATGTTGATTTTGACTCGATCACTGCCGGAGTATTCTGACGTTTCATGAGAGCCCATGTACATTTCTATGAAAAAAATCATTTTTGCAAAACAAAAGAACCGTTTTCCAAGACTTGCCAAATTCAGTTTTGAATGTCGGTGACTTTGTTTCTTACATTGATTTTTTGGTTATTGATATCCATACCTAAATAAGTTATTTTCCACTTTTTTATATTTTTCGTAGAAGGTGGTTTTTTTTCCGCCTAAACGTTTTCATTAACCCTTTTTAGTTGTGGCATCTCACTTACTAAATAATAAAAATACAAATTCTGTATAGGTAATTAGGTACTTCTCTTCGGTATTTTATGATATTATCATAAAATGCCGAAGCGAAGTACCTATAACCTATTCAAAATTTGTATGAGACCACCACGCGGCCTTAGTCACGAAAAATGTAAAAATATCGACACTGTAAATCAAGGAGTAATAATTGGTATAAATGGAAATATAAAAGAAAAAAAACTGGCCGAATACATAACCTCCTCCTCTTTTAGAAGTCAAAGAAAAAAAAAATTGAATATTATTATAAAAGATAAAAATGTTTTAACTGCTGAGTTACGGCCTGGCCACGGGGATCGGCGCGGCGGTGCGAATGGCGGTACGGCGGGCGTGGCGCCTACGCGACTACTCGCGCGGCGGCATTTGCAGGCCACGGGGAGACGCGTTCGCCGCCGCGACCAATAAGGAAGTCCGAGAGCAAAATGTCTTTATCAAAGTTATCTCGATATTGCTTACAAAGTAATAATTTTTTAGTTCAAGGCGTAATATTTGGAAGAGATTGTGGAGTACACTAGTTGAATACGAATCGAGGTATAGATGGAGAATTCCACAAGAAGTACGAGAAATACAGAATGTATCCAGAAATTTTTTTCGAGTATACCAGAATGAGAGTTGAAACCTTCGATTGTATTCTTGTTAATATTCAACCAGAATTGGAGAAAAAAGTCAGTCAGTCGCGGCGAATACAACTAATTTTTTTTAATCCCTTCCCTAGTCGCCGCGACTGCCGCCCGACTCCGTGGCTCGCGCCGTACTGATTCATGTATTTGTTTCACTCGCCGGTCGCGCCGCCAGTCGCCGGTGCGATTCGCGCGTTACAATTCGCCGGTCGCGCCGCCGGTCGCCGCTCCCCGTGGCTTGATCAGTACATTTCTAATTTTCTATGCGTTTGTTTCAGTCGCTAGACGCCTCGCGGTTCGCACCGCGCGAATTTTCGCTATGGCGAATGTCCCGTGGCCAACGCGTTAAGCTGCATTTGCTGCGGTTGATTCAGTGACTGGTAACCAATTGCTTTTGGTAATCTTAGAACAGTCTGGCATGACAGTCGATGTCATACGAATATAATTGCGTCTGTTGTTACCAGCCGTTACAGCTAGTCTGAAATCAGAAATCTTGGTTAGATCTCTAAATATATGGGCTGCGGGTTGTTCGAAAGAGATACCGCGGCCCCGGACACAAAGGGCTAACTCTCACTCTCTTACGATCCGCCCACAGCGCGCAGCGGGAGAAGTCATTTGATGTTTTCCAATTTTCCAAAAAAAAAATTGTTTAAATACAAAAATTATAATTGATTTGGGTTATTTCCCATATGAAAGCAATTGTTTCATGTAAAAATACATATATTCACACCTATGTTGTGTTAGAGTAGAAGCCGAACCCAATAATTTAATTCGAAAAAGGTTATTTTATTTGGATGAGTGGAACGATGAGAGCTTCAATTAAACGGTAGATAAATACTTTTGTAGTCTAGAATATATTACGTTTTATATAAGGGTTTAATTATAAATGTACTAAGTCATTGTTCCTGGTTTTATATCTTACTAAAGGTTGTTTTATGTTGTGGAAGTATTATTGAAATTATAGTTTAAAAAATGCATATTTATTCATTTACATAAAATATATTATATACCTACATTATTTTTATAATACTCAGTTGTTTTTGTTTTATGTACGCTCACAGGTAGATTACATTACCTAAACCTATTTATGTTTTATCTTTAGGTGAATTTGTTATTATTTTTAGAAAATAAATATGTTAAACGGTAACAAGGAAACGACCTAAGGTTTTCAGAAGGCGTAGGAGTTTTTTTTTTTTTTTTTTTTTTTTTTTTTGTGTGTTAAAACATTTTGAACAACAGCCTTACAAATACCTAATGCCCGGTCTAATAATAAACGTTAAAACCGAAGGTAATCTAAACCAGTCCACGATTTTTTATTCATTTCAAACAATGTAGATTATAATCCCGTGTCATTAGGTAGATACTAAATTACAATTTATTATTATTTCAGATCTATTTGTAGTATAAATTATGTGCATAGTTATGAATAAAAGATTAGTGGAAGATGAATTTGAAAAACAATGTTTATTATAACATAACCAGCCCGCTTATCCCCGAAGGGTTAAGGTTGATGCGACAAGGTAGCCCGCGCAATTCAAATTTTCTTAAGTTTTTTGAAAATTGCCGGTTAGTGTAGTCTTATGTTAAATAAATTAGGATTCGCGGCAGTAACAAATGTCTATTTACTGAGTAATAAAATAATGATAAAAATCACCAATACTACCATCTCACTTCATATAAACCCAAAGAATGCCTTTTTCATCAAATAGTCAGTCTAAAGACCTTTATGAATAAAGACGGTTGTATTGGTGATTTTAATCATTACTAATCAGTTAATAGACATTTGTTACTGCCGCAAATCTTGTTTTATTTAACATACGACTTGACACTTACCGGTAAATTGCAAAAAAAAAATAAGTTCAAAAATCTAAAACCCGACTACTTACTAAAAAAATCGCGGTCTTAAAAGTACAAAACAAGAAAATAATTCTTGTCTGATATTCTTCGTAGTCGCATGCCACTGATATCTGATGCTCCTTCATGGCGTTCTCATTGATACAGAAGTCAGCTGTTAATTGCCATTAGCAAGGTGCCTATTCGTAAGAATAGCCCGGGGGCTATTCTTACGAATCTATTGACACCTCATTTATTAAAATCCGTTCGGTAGTTTAGGCGCTATGGTGGAACATACACATAAATTTTTCTAAGTATTTTTTTTATTTTTTTCCAAGACGACACTCTGACCTGAATTTCATTCATTTATTTCATTTCAAAACAAAAATCAGTGAAACGACCTTTAATCATTCTAAACAGTTGTATGAGTGAAAATATTATGGTAATTATGTTTAGGAATAAAAGCGTTATGATAAAAAACAGTAGGAGTTTAAATATATTTACAATAATGATATTATGAATTACAATTTTCGGAAACATGAGTGTTATGAACATCGCCGGTAGCACTACGAATAGTATGAATGAAAACTTTAGGATGAAAAATTTTAGGAAGAGTGATCATTCGGATTACAAATCGTTAGGAAGAACAATTTCGGGTAAAGAACTTTAGGTGAGCCAATATGGACCCATTTGCTACGAACCCGCACTGGGCCCACGTGGTGGATTACAGCCCATCCCTCTCCTAGAGAGGATGCCTGAGTCCCTGCAGCGGGAACACATGATAATGGGCAAATATCCAGACTCCGTGGTACCAAGAAACTCTTGATGAAAAACGCAATAACACTTAACTCTACCTGAGAATTGAACCCCACCATAACTGTAGCGCTTGCGTTCATTTATAGACCAACGAGGGTGTTTTAGTTATCTATGTGCAGGTTTTACAATCGCTAGCTAATGCCCGCGACTTTGCCACTAGGAAGTTCTCCTATATCGTGGGTGCGTTTACAAACATTTAAATTCCCACTCACATACACTAACCAAACACCCAGACCCGGAACAACTATCTGTAAGCCATACAAATATTTGTTCCGTGCGAGGAGCGAACCCGCGACACTAACTTACCCAAAAATTCGTCGTATGCTGTTCATGTGTTAATGTGATTAATATGTGTAAATAATATAATAATTTCAATTCAATAATAATTAATTCAACAAATGTGATGTGTTCCGTATGGTTCATAATGGATCTGCCATTAACAGCTAAGCACAATAAGCGTTCATGGCTACGATAGCCTAACTGACACGCTTAGTAGACGTATTATACACCTTGTACAGTCACCGCCCAGCATAATCTGACCTCATATAAAGAAGCAAGTTATATGATAAGAAGGGTCATATGATTCTGGGTTATATAATAATGACCGTACATAACTTGTATTGCTTAGCCCTTTGTGTTTCGAGGCTGCGGTGTGTCTTTAGAACAGTTCTGCAGCCCCAGTAGCAGTTGAGACCCCGGATTTGTGAGACCAGTAATTTCTAATCAATTCAATTTCTCTAAGTATTTTGCTTCGCCTTATCAAAAGAGCATTAGAGTTTGATTAAATGTTTGTCGTCAAAATGAATTTAATTTCGGGGTTTGTAAACTTTACTTAAATCAATAAAGCCACATCTTAACTGGAAAGCCATATTATACTTACCAAAATTTATAAAATTACTTAATAAGATAATTAAGAAAAGTTAATAATTATCATCCACCAACAAGAAACAAATGCTGTTTGAAATTAAAATGCTGCAAAACATAATGTTACATTCACAAATGCTAAGCATGAGGTCGATTACAACAGAATTGCCACCAATCGGGGCATTGGGCACAAATACCGGCCGGCCAGAAATAATTCGACTATGATCATAGATATAAAACTAACTATGATTTAATTTTTCACGTTACTATAAAATTCATTTTCAACGTCGACATGTAAAAAAAAACAAATAAAAAACTATTAAATTGATCAAAGCGCGTTTGTCAAATTCATCAAAGGAGGTTTGTCAACAAACTAACTGAGGTTGCATCAAAAAGGCTTTGCTTTGACAACTCGCGGTCACGAGCCCTCAAGAGATTGGTTCATCGAATATTCCATGTTTGAATATTTCATCAAATACATTTTTTTCCACTTGAATACGCGAGCAAAGTTAAAATTCGTTGGAAAAAGAACTATGATTTTATTTTGACGTTCGGTGCACGTGCTCGTAAAAAATATTTTTGATATTTTTATTTTTTTTAAATTAAATATTGCAAGCTATGACTTGCAAAATTTTGCTATGTATATTAATTATATTATATTATTATTATATTGGCACTAACACCACTTAACTTTTTATCTGGCTACACTGAGGTTAGCAGCAATCATTTTTTTGGAACAAGTAGGATAGAAACGAATAATACGTACGTAAAAAAAAAAAGTATTGATATCGGCTGGCTGAATAGAGATGCCATTGAGATTGGCACCTTTTGGTGCGATTATCTATATATATAAAAGAAAGTCGTGTTAGTTACTCCATTTATAACTCAAGAACGGCTGGACGGATTTAGCTGAAAGTTGGTAGGGAGGTAGCTAAGAACCAGGAGAAGGCCATAGAAAACTTTTTTTTTTTTATGTAGGGTAGTAGATAGGCAGGTAGGAAAAACGCATTGCAACGCATGCGCGGGTTCAGCTAGTAAAAAATAAATTGTGCAATAGGTAATGAAATTTCATACATTTTTATTGCTCTAGAGCATTAAAGACTCGCTTTGTACTGAGTTTGTAGTGTGATTGTGATGAAATTCAAGCATAGTTGGAAGAAAACATATTTTTAACATATTATTTATTATTCTTTTAAAATAAACTCCTAATGAACATGGTTATTTTATTTTCTCGCAATCGCAGTGAAAAGTACAGTGTAACACACGGCGCTAAAATCCCAATACAACTCTGTTCCTATTTACTACCTCGCTAAAGCTCGGTAGTAAAACTACCTCGTATACAATGGGTCATTTTAGGCCCTTGTGTTACAATGTACTATAACAAATAGCATACAATCATGGCATTCCCTGAATGGTAAAACATAGATATAATATACCATTAAATTTTCTACTTATTAACAATCTTTTAATCTAGTTATATAACAGAATTTTTTAGCACGTCTGGATTTTTAGCCACACGGAAAAAAAGGATTTCTTCTGCGAAGAATATCAATATTCTCAGAAAAATAGTTTCAGTCCAAGTAAATATTTTCTTAACTTAAGTAAATGTACTCAGTCGAAGAAAACCCGTTTACTCAAATTAAGAATAATAAATACTTGGTTTTAATTCTTGACTTGAGCAAATATTTTTGATTCAAGACTATTACAATCTTAATTGAAGAAAATATCTAGTTTTTACTGAAGACTTTACAAACTTTTCAAAACAAGATAATGGTGTTTTCATTCAAGAATATATTATGTTTACTTTAAAACAGTTACATTATTTTTGACCTAAGATATACATTTTCTTAATCTAAAAAACTTTTACTCAATATAAGAATATGATACTCTTATTATGAATATTTTATTTAAATTATTGTTTCTTGATTCAAGAATAGAAAGGTGGGTAATCTAAACCAATGTTTTTTTATTGTTAGTTTTGGTTGAAGAAGTTCAAATTACTTCCATTATGAGTTTAAAAAATCTAGTTGTAATATACTTAATTTAAGAATATATTATTAATCGAAGAATAAATTAGTCTCATTTCAAGAATACTTTTATTTTAACTGGAAAATATTGACTTACTTGAAACCAACACTTTTTTTCTTGTACCAATAATAATTAAACCTTTTTTTCTTGTAAAAATAATAGTGAGAGAGAGCCATACGTCATAAATTGACGGCTTGCAAGCCGTCAATTTATGACGTATGGCTCTCTCTCACTATTATTTTAGTGCTAAACACAACAGTTTAAAACATTGGCTGCAGGTTGTTCGAAAAAGATACCGTGGCCCCGACACAAAGGGCTAAGAAGGAACATGGGTGGAGTCTGACCCTCCCTTCCGCTTTGCCCAGAGCGGGAGGATTCATTTGAGGATTCCCCAACACACAAAAAAAGTGTTTAAAACAGTTATCTGCCTCTGCAATCTTCACTATTAAGAATGACAAAATCTGAATAAAGGATAAAATTCATTCAGCGCTCATATTTATTCGATATTTTGTAGTGCAAGGTTAAAATCCTTTCATAAAGGCCAATTAAAACTTTCCACTTTAAAATGGCCGAAACAATTTATGTATGCGATGTGTATCGAACATTTGACCACATCAAAACTTCATTATATTAAAAGCAAATAATCCATTCATCAAAAAGCAATTGTAACAATTAAACTCAAATTTCTCAATAATAATATTGTTGCTTGTTAACTGCATTGATTAAAACATTCAGGTAAAAAAAACTTTCGTTTAAAAACAATTGTAACGCGGGGTTTTTGCATGGTTAGCGAAAGTACCATGTTGTTGTTACGTGGCTTCACTACCATACCGCGCGCGCCCCCCCCCTCCTTCGCCGCCCACGCACCTCCCCCGCAGAGCACAGGGAAGGCTGCGCGGGCAAAACACAATATTATAGCTGCATTTGACACTGTTCCTGAGGGCTCATGATAAAATGAAAAGTTGCTAGAAAAAGTAGCTAAAAAGTTTAGTTACAAGTTTCATTAAATTGTAGCTGGCTGTCACCAAATAATAGCTAGATCTAGCTATAAAGTTGCTAAGTTGGCATCACTGGACTGAGGCGCGGGCGACGTGGTGGAGTATCCCAACCGCCAACGGGAACAACAGACGTACGAAGCGATCCTCCGCGACCCAAGTCGCGACGTTATTATTGTATTTTGACGTAGTACTAAGTTGTGCATATGTAATGCCACTAATGTAAAGTGTGAATAAATATATTGCTTCAGTCAGTACGTTAAACAATTTAATTTCAAATATTCACATTGGCCAAAATAAAAACCGCAGGGAACATTTTAACCTGCTCTGTTTTACTCCTGGTCAAATGCTTCCCTCAACTCATTCTACTTCTCGGGAACCCACGCGTCCTCCTTCCAGTTTTGATGGAACCTATCTATCTAGTTCATCCCGCCATCTGCTTCGTCGCCTGTCGCTACCCCGTGTCTAAATACGGGACGTATCCGTATACCTGATATATCACTATATCAGGGCACTAGTTTCCTGCTATTTTTAACTGACTTCAAAAAAAGGAGGAGGTTATCAATGTTTTTTTTTTTTTTTTTTATGTTTGTTAGCTCATAACTTGCGACTGGGTGAACTGATTTTCATGATTCTTTTTTCATTTGAAAGCTGGTGCTTCCCGTGTGGTCCCATTTTCACCATTTCAATATCTGATGATGGGATCTTGTAGAAATCGGGGGAACTCTTCAATAAATAACAGCAGATTATCCGCGATTGTTGCTATAGCATATCTAAGCATTGTTTACGCCATCACACAACATAATATCACGCCTGTACTCACTACAAAGGTTATAAAAACTATTTGGTTAACATATTCTGATGAAGAACTTCGGAGATAGACAACGGAACTCATCAATAAATGATAGGAAATGGACTGGGATTGCTGAAATCTCATGTCTGTCTATTGTTTACACCAGTTCATAACATAACATCACGCCGGTACGTTGTGAAGGGGTAAGCACATGTGAACCACTAAAAAGTGAAAAATAAAAACTTTTTTACAAAAAATAAAACCGACTTCGACAAAAATAAAACACAAAAAAGTGAAAAATAAAGATCAGCTTCTGAAGTCGGTGGCAAAAACATGAAATTAAAACAAACAAAAGTCACCGACTTCAGAAGCTGATTTTTATTTTTCACTTTTTTGTGTTTTATTTTCTGACCCATAGTTTGTCTGGCATGCGGCAGACATGTCCTGTCCTACCTAGCCCCAATTGAGTTGAGCAGCCTTTTGGGCCAAGTCAGCTATTTTTGTTTTGGAACGCAGTGTTGTGTTTTGAACACGATCCGTTAATTTGACACCTAGTATACTGCGCTCCATTGGTCGCTGGCAAACCTTGAGTTTATACTTCTGGATGTTAGTCAAAGACCAAGTGTATGCATATTGGCTTATTATATTTATGAAGTCTGTATTGTACACCCGGCGACAAATCAAGCTATATTATCTAGTATAACATGGCTTTACTTTGTATAGATTTCCCATAACGTGAGAGATCCGCATAAAACGGTTTTTATAGCTTGATTGGTCCACTTACTTCATTTTGTATATTGTATGTGTTCATATTCCCACAACAATACACAATATTTATAAATATTACTTAAACAATCGCACTGGCTGCCACAACGGAATCACTCGTTATTTTAGCCAGTGAATCAAACAATTACTATTAAAATTTAAAAGATTTTTATGAAAAATAACCTTACCAATATTGGCGTTTCCATAAAATAAAAGGTTTCGTCTGAACTATTTACTAAACTTTGTAATATTCTTCTATCTTTTAAATTATTTAAATTTTTTATAATATATATATCTATAAAAATAAAAAGAGAAGTCGACTGACTGACTGACTCATCAACGCCCAGCCCAAACCCTTGGACCTAGAAAGCTGATATTTTGCACAGAGGTTCCATTTATAATGTAGACAAGGATTAAGGAAGGATTTTTTGAAATTCAACCCCTAAGGGCGTTAAATAAGGGATGAAAGTTTTTATGGAAAATCGTCATTTTTGTAGTTATACCGACATCCACGCGGGCAAAGCCGTGGGCAAAAGCTAGTCATAAATGTATAAAACCCGCTTACACGTTTATACGTGACTAGCAGTTGCCCGCGACTTCGTTCGCGTAGAAATTTTGACTCTCTTGTCTGGACTGCCTGTGGATGGTACTATGTCAAATCGAATGCCAAATGCCAATCGAAGCGATTATATTCCCTTAAAACAGCCCTGTCGTAAAATCTATTCCTACCTGAAATGTCTTAACTATATTCTATCTCTCTGCCAATTTTCAGGTACAAAAAGCCAAGGATTTCATATGGACTTACGGGAGCCCTTAGTCCAGGTCTTCCTTACAAACTTAGCTTAGATCTCCTACTCCTAAACTCTAGACTTGTTAAATTTCAGGTTGTTAGTACAAAAAAAAACAGTACATTTTTACAAACATGTGAAAGCCCTCAGACCTCCTTATTCTGGCCATGTTGCTAAACTCGCTAAATCCGTTCTTAGTCAACGTCTACTAACTATAAAGTACCTTCCTGCCAAAATTGTAGCACAAAAAAGGAAGGACTGTCATACAAACTCGCGTGAGCCCTTACACCTCCCTAGTCCGGCCCTGTCGCAAAATCGGTTCTTAGCAAACTTCTACTCACCTACTACGTCCCTGCCAAAATTCAAGTTAGTAGCACACGAAATGATGGACTTTTAAACAAACTTGCGAGCGCCCTTAAACCTCTCTAATCCGGCCCTGCCACAAAACCTGTACTTAGCAGAGTTCTTCTAACTATAAACTACGTGCCTGCCAAAAATCAAGTTTGTAGCACAAAAAATTAAGGATTTTCTTACGAACTTGCAAGAACCCTTAGACCTCCCTAATCCGGCCCTGTCACAAAATCTGTTCTTACCAGACGTCTACTAACTATAAACTACGTCCGTCTCAAAAATCAACTTTGTAGCTCTTTGTCACAAAATCGGTTCTAAGCAGACGTCTACTGCCTATTAACTACGTCTCTGCCAAAAATCAAGATTGTAGCACAAAAAATGAAGGACTTTCAAACAAACTTGCGAGGGCCCTTAGACCACCCTAATCCGGCCCTGTCGCAAAACTAATTTATAGCGGATGCCTACTGACTATAAACTACGTCTCTGCCAAAAATCAAGATTATAGCACGAAAAATTAAGGACTTTCATACAAACTTGTGAGGGCCCTTAGACCACCCTAATCCGGCCCTGTCGCAAAATTAATTCATAGCAGACGCTCACTGACTATAAAATACGTATCTGCCAAAAATCGAGATTGTAGCACAAAAAATGAAGGAGTTTCATACAAACTTGCGAGGGCCCTTAGACCACCCTAATCCGGCCCTGTCGCAAAATCCGTTCTTAGCGGACGTCTACTAACCATAAACTACCTCCCTGCCAAAAATCATCTTTGTACGTCCAGCGGTTTTCGAGATTTCGTGATGAATCAGTGAGTGAGTGAATGAGTGAGTGACCTTTCGCTTTTATAGGTATAGATTGTAACCGGTTGATGGCAATAGGCTCGCATCCTATTACGTTAAACTTAAACATAACTGCCGGTGAAATGTGGGTATACTATTAGTGTAGTAAAAGATTAAGGCGACATTAACTGCCCGCGCCCTTGAGCGCGCGTTTAACTCATCGCCTAAACAAATAAGGTTGAAAATGGGGATGCGTTTGATTCTCGTGACTGCCAATATGAACGATAGTTCGCAGATTTAATTTATTAAAAATAAAAGTACGCTGTAATGTTAACATATTTTTACATATGTCTTTAGTTGGTTAAATTTCCTTTCTGATAGTAAAAAAAAAATAACAGTTATCGCTCAAAATATTGAGCATTTCGAGACGAAAAAGTTTTTTCGTGTGATTTTTTTGTGATTTTGTGTTTTTTTTTTCGAGGTTCTTGATTAATTTTAGAAAATATTTTTGCATAAGTCTTTTACCTATACATTTGACTATACACTGTATTTTTTTTGGAATTGTAATAAGTAGCAATACGGCTAACTCTGCAACGAAAAACAGGTCGTTTTTACGGTGTCCCTCTTATCTGCGCCTTAAGAGGTAAGTCAAATTCTTACCTAAATGACAAAACACAATTAAATTAAATGTTTGTGGGATTGTGGGCTCAGCTCAGAGTAAAACACTTGGATAACTTTACTACTTCTATTTATTATAAGAAATCTTAACAGCACACGTCTTAGTCTTCTATGGGTCTATCGCCATCTTGCTATCTCCCCTCTCTCCCTCACTCCTGATACATACGTCCCTTTCACTCACTCTTACGTTCCATAATATTACACATGTTATAAAATAAATTATTAAAATAAATGTACCTAGTACTTTTACTACTAAATTAGTTTTGAGCGTGTAAACTAAAAAAATGGCGTCAAAAATCTCCTCTTCAACGCTGTCTACTGGTGACAGCGACGCGGTCGATTATTGATTAATAACTAGTCGATTTTTGTACCAATACGTGAGACTGGTGATCCCACGCAAGACTAAAAGAATAACATAATAATAATTATTATCCTTACATAACCCCTGTAATCCACAAACGGTTAGGCAGATGTATACTCATGTAATAGAGAAGATTGTAAAAAAAATAGGTTCACTGCTACATTTTAAAATCTCCTAACGTTTACTAAACGAAGTACAGTTTATTATTACCTTACAGTTGGAATTCTGTGGGAAAACATTTTCTTAGAAAACAATCATCCGTATCCATTAATTATTTAATCCAATTACGAAGACGAGCGTAATTTTGTTTCGACTTATTGATCAATACGTTATCATTACCTAACACTGGTGAAAACGGGACATTTACCATGTTTACTACTTGTTAAACAACATGCTATATCTCCTGTTTTCAGTGAAAATGATTATGTTATTGACACTGATACGTTGCTTTTAATTTACTAGTGACCCACCCCGGCTTTTCACGCGTGGAAAAAGATATTAAAACCTTCCTCTTGAATCAATCCATCTATTAAAAAAACCCGCATCAAAATCCGTTGCGTAGTTTTAAAGATCTATGCATACAGTCTTATAGGGACAGACAACGGGAACCGACTTTGTTTTATACTATGTAGTGATAGTGATGGTGATGATAGTGATGGTGATGATAGTGATGATGATGATAGTGATGGTGATGATAGTGATGATGATGATGGTATTTTAAAGATTCATTAAATGTTACCTTTTTCTCGTGAGTTTGTTTGAATGTATTGTATAATTATGTTAAAATTTTCAAAAATTAATCCTAGCGCTAAGTATACACTTTTGAAGACCCAGGTAGAAGGTGTACTACTACCTGTCTCCTTTCGGCGTCTTGAAGAGAAAGTTGTTGATGACGAGTGAAAGTGAATTATTATATTTATCACAATAATATTTTTTTTTTTTGACGCAGGTAGTCTATTTTTATTTTAATTGTAGTTTTAAAATGAATGTTGTTTTATGAATTTAGATATTATGCATTTTTTTTTAATTGTCCGATTGTGTCCCACTGCTGGGCAAAGGCCTCCCCCATCTCTTTCCAGCTCTCCCGGTGTTGTGCCTTCTCTGGCCAATCAGTCACAAACGAGTCCAGATCGTCACGCCAACGTTTCTTGGGTCTGCCTCGGTGACGACGACCGTCTTCAGGCACCCAGTGTGTGACGATTCTGGTCCATCTGTCCTGACCTCTCCTGGAAATGTGACCCGCCCAGTCCCACTTTAACCTCGCAGACTTATCGCCAACATCGGCGATGCCTGTCTTGGAGCGTATTATGGTGTTACGAATTCGATCGGTGATTTTGATGTTTAAAATGCTACGCTCCATCGCTCTTTCCAAACCTTGAGTTTGGACTTCTGAGCTTCCGTCAAAGACCAAGTCTCCTTAGGTTAGGATAGGCAGGATACACATGTCGACGAGCTTGCTTTTCAGTGAGAAAGGAAGCATGCATTATGAATAATTTATTTTATGATTATGCATTTTTGGTAGTATGTGTTGTGTATTGGCCTTCAATTATTATTATTATTTTTACTAACACTATTCTTTAAGTATACCTACTAACAAAAATATAGATCACTGTTGACTAATTTGAATAAATAAATTAAAATTAAATTATATGAAACCAACAGAGTTATGGAACTGGTGATTAGCACATATTTATTTCTATACTATAATATATTATTATAAACAGGAAAGATTTGTATTTTTGTATGTAACGATTAAACTTAAAAACTACTAAACCGATTAGAAAGACTATTTTTCCGTTGGGAAGCTACACTATCCCCGGGTGACATAAGCTACTTTTTATGCCTGTATTCTCACGGGAACGGGAACTACGCGTATAAAAACACGTAACGACCGCTGTCCGCTAGTTATAATTAATTTAAAACTATGCAATCAGAGTTGTGTTAGACCCGTTCTTATATTTGAGTAACTCACGTCCAATCGTTATGATTGGACCCCTTTATTCGCTAAAGGACTACTCGACAGCATATTCAACATTGTTAACTTTCAAAGTGAAAGGTGTGTAGTATTTGAGACTGAATTTCACAACTAAGCTGACTACTAGAACTGTTATTTACTGACTACCTACAGTGAAACTTGGTCTTAGAACTTTGGTCTGGATATCTGAGACATTGGGTAAATGGAATATCTCTATAAGTGATACTGCAGGTCCCTTGAAGTCTCACTTAATAAGGTTTCACTGTATACTACCAGCCAGGATATTCCTGTCTTGAATCATAAACAAGCAAAGCTGCTAGTCCTAGAAATAGCAACTGACATTATGAACTAATTTACATGGAGGGTAGCTCTAATACTAAGGAGATGTGATGTAAATTTCCTTCCGACAACCCCTTTGAAAATCAAACACTTCTCGAATGACTTCGACGCATATTCTCTTTGGCTTTAACTCCGTGACTACTACTGAGAAATTCGTGATAAAAAACAAACAATAAAAGGTCATACTGGCATTTTTACGAAATCGCCTCGCCTCAGTAAACGAAGTTGAGCCTATGACTAGTACGTTGACCCTTTGTCAATCCGACTTCCTCCTACACCGTTAATGTATTTCCTAAGAGCTTTTTTTGCGGCAATAATGTTAAGTAACACGATACCTTCTGGACTTAATGTAAGAGGCGTGGAAGCATAAGTGACGCAAAGTTTCTTGGTTTTTTTCTGCTGTGAGTAATAGTAAACAGTCTAATCACAGTCAAACTCAAAGCATTTATTTCAATTATTTATTTATTTATTTATAAACCATTTTTTTTTTATTAAATATTACATGCACTTTAGAATGTCAGAAAAACAAAGAAAGCAAAGCTATAGTCACAGTCACAAGGCAGACTTGTGAAAGTATTATAATTGCCCATTTCAAAGCGTAGATCTCTGTGAAAAAAAATGTAACAAGAAAGTCCGTAGGCACTCTTTTAAATCAAAACCCTTTAAAACAGATAAAAATACCAGATGCTAATCGCAGCTAATATTGTAAATACGAAAGTGACTTTATAAAACCAAAAAACCCGACTGAAAAAACTGAAAAACAAAAAAAAACAAGCATTAAACAAAACTTGGAAGCAGGCGGGGTTCTATTTTATTTAGTTCTATTTTTTTCATTTCATAATTTAATATTCAAATGAACCCCGCCTGCTTCCAAGTTTTGTTTAATTTAAAATGTGCTTGTTTTTTTTTGTTTTTCAGTTTTTTCAGTCGGGTTTTTTGGTTTTTTAACTACTTTTTTATTTCCAACATTTTAGTTCTTTTGTTCTTTCGTTGGTCGCGTAAAATTCTTCGCAGATGATTTGACTTTTGTGCTTGTTTATAGGATTTGTCACTTTGAATTTCTTTTGAACATATAAGTGTTATATTTTTGTGATCTCCTTGTGAAACCCTTTATTTTGATGCCCTACTCGATGGTATAGGAAATTTTGTTTTTTTGAACTCTGTGATTTGGCCCCCAAAATCCACAATTTTTCTTAAAGTTTTAATTTTAATGTAGCTTATAACACTCGCGTCATCAAGACGAATCTAACGACGTATATTTCATTCAAATCCCTTCATCCGTTTAGGAGTTATGAGGGAACAAAGAAACGGACATACATACATACGTACATACATACACGTCAAACACATAACCCTCCTTTTGGGCTTCGCGGCAGTCGGGTAATAAAAATAGGTCTGTTTGTGACAAGCCGTTTCCCAACTATGTCGGGCTCAGCTTCCAATCTAACTGGATGTAGCTGAATACTAGTACTTCTGTATAACTATTGCCTATCTAACTTAACAATTGAGTTGGCCAGTAAACTTCGTATAGAGTCGAATGTGAACAATGGAATGACAGGTTGAGTTGACAAACAAATTATAAGTTCGGTACTAGTAAATAGAACTTGATTTACCTACTACTGAACCACACGAGACTACCAACTAACTGGCGCTGATATATTCCTATATGAATACAGGGTGTAAAAGGACTAAAGGACCCTTTACGAAGATGTCAACCACGCATTATGTAAATATGTACATCATATTGAGGAGCTATAAAACATAGTGCGAGGTGAAAGCACACAATGCTATGACTTTGTTTGATCCGAGTAGATCACTATGATTTAATATGAGCAAGAAGCTCAAAGGTTGGTCAATGTATTGGTATGACATACGCTCCCGAAAATCTAATTCACAGAGCTCAAGTCCACAATATAGTAACTATGACATAAGCCACCGAATATCTAAGAGTACAAAGGGTTCACAATGTATTGGTATGACATAAGCTAACGAAAATCTTATAACCTTTTGAAGGTTGATATAGAAACCCGAAATTCTTTAAACAAAAAGAATTTGTTAATTTGTCCTCGAGCATGGCATGTGATGAAATAAAAAAATTAATTTCAAAAATCTAAAACCCGACTACTAACAAAATCGCGGTCTTAAAAGTAGAAAACAAGAAAATAATTCGTGTCTGATATTCTTCGTAGTCGCATGCCACTGATACCTGATGCTCCTTCATGGCGTTCTCATTGATACAGAACAGGGATGTTGCGGATGTCGATTTTTTGACATCCGCGGATGCGGATGCGGATGCGGAGTTTTGAAGGCTCACATCCGCGGATGCGGATGCGGATGCGAATGTCTAAGATATTATCTAAATGAAGTACTTCAAAAAAAAATGAAGTCAAATAAAAATGAAGTACCTAGGTATATGAATGAAGAATTATTAAAACATTCTTTAGATTAGGTACTTTGTATCGATGGTGACATTGTTAATTAACTAGACGCTGAAAAATAAAGAATTTTGTTATAATAATAATAAACTTTACCTACAATAAAACGTATTACCGGTGTAACATAATGGAATTGACCTGACGATTGAAATAAGCTGAGCTAGGACTAAAGTAGTCTTAGATTAGTGTAAGTAACTAATATAAAGTTTTCCCATAAACAATTGTGTGTAAATACAATGATCACAATCACAACTCACGACAACACTCGAAATATCAATCTTTACGATAAGTAATCAACAGCGCAAACAAACACGTAATGATTTATTTACAAGAAACAAAAGATGCACCACAACAAACGCGTTGGATCTTGTCACCAATTTCTTCGCTCCCATTGGTCATTGTCATTTGTCACAAGGGAAACGGCACGCGCCAATCGCCGGCCGGCCTCGCCCAATTTCTTTCTTGCCGCAACTTTTATGACATTCGCATCCGCATGAATATCCGCATTGATTAATGCGGATGCGGATGCGGATGTTCAAATCTATGCGGAAGCTCCGCATTTGCCGATGCGGATTCGAATATTCGCAACATCCCTGATACAGAAGTCTGCTGCTAATTGCCATTAAATTAGCAAGGTGGCATGCGACTACGAAGAATATCAGACACGAATTATTTTCTTGTTTTCTACTTTTAAGACCGCGATTTTGTTAGTAGTCGGGTTTTAGATTTTTGAAATTATTTTTTTTATTTGAATTTTATTTTTGTGTGTACTTAAACTATAATATAATACATATTTGTAATGTGCTCGCCAAGACATTTCATTTGATACCAAATTTGCTATGATTATCTCAATTTAATATTTTTTGAGGTAAGTTTTTGACATTTAAATTCCGTCATAAAAAGAATTCATAAAATTTATATAGCCTTTGTCATCCGGACTATTCTTACGAATCTATTGACACCTAATTTATTAAAATCCGTTCAGTAGTTTAGGCGCTACGGTGGAACATACATACATACATACATAGACTGCCAAAATCATTACCCTTCCTTTTGGCTTCGCCGTAGTCGGGTAAAAAACAACTGACCTGTTCTTATTTCAAAGAGAGATCAACAACTAGCCTAGCCTTTTGGCAACTATGTTGGAATGTTGAAAAAAGAAAAGGACGTGACTCCATAAAACTAAAAAGTGTCGTATTTTAAATTACTTGTGTATACTTAACAAATTTTCTCGTAAATAAACGGTCTTTAGTTTCAGATAGTATAGCAGTTCTAAAATACAATGTTAGTGAAAACGCAAAACGTTAATCAATACAGTAGCAGAAAATCGCTTTTGAATTTTACAAAGTTTATAAATTTGATTACTAGTTACTGGCTCAAGTGGCTAGCTTAAAACTTGATTTTGCCCCTTTAAAAAAGATTTCTTCAAGAAGAAAAAATCTTTTAACCTTTGAAGTTTCAACTAAAGAAGTAAAAACAATGTTTACCTATCTTTACTTTCTTAAAAAAATACTCTTCGTAGATACGTGATAAGATTTTAAATGTTATTTTGGAAGAAGAAAATAATAATTTAAGTTAGGGAAGTATTTCTCTTTTGTTCACGTTTGAGGTGAGAGAGAAAGATATAAATTAAATTAAATGGTGCAGAACCTACGTAATCGCCTTAAATGTTTTCTAAGAAATTCTTGAGAAAAGTTCTTTGTAGGTACTTGTACATACTTAATGTGTTATCAGAAACATTTAATAAATAAACAGAATATTAAATGTTTTGGAATACAACACATGATTGGGTTTTGTTTGTCGTTTCATAAATAAATTTGAGGCCCTTATTCCACGAAAGTAGACACAAGCGGAGATTTACGGAGCGGAGCGGAGAGGAGATACGTAAGAGCTTGAGGCTCGGCTTCCACGAGCAGAGCGGAGAGGAGTTGTTTTCCCTGCAATCGATGTCGCAAGACGCGTGTCTCTTTAGCATGTAGCTTGTGGGAAAAAGGATCCCTTAGCGTCGTTTTAGCATCGGTGATCTGCGATTTTGCGACTGTATTGATCGAGTCGCGTTTTGGCAACTCTCTGCATTCCATCCCAGTATCAAAATCGCGCCTTTTAGTGTTTTTGCATTGGACGCGTTAACAGGAATTGCGCGTTTTAAGGGGAAATATCAATAAAGCAAGCAGCATTATAGCTTCCATAGAATCCATGGTAATTGTATGGCTTCTTCCAAATCCAGTGCCACATTGATACATATTCCCCAGTTGCCAAATCGATGCGACCAGCATCCGAATGTGTGCGGAGTGTATTGTTCAGCCGCTGCGTCGATCTTCCGAAAAGTGACTGAATAGCGCATTTTAAGGCGAGGTTACCCTACTTTGTTTTTATGTAAGCGCGAGCGATATAATGCCTAAATTTTGACTGTTTTTTCTCTCTTGGAGAAAAATGATAAAGAAATTATACATTATGTGACCCGAGATAATACACATTTTTTACGACCTTTATTATGATATAAGTTTTATTTTTCAAAGCCTAATATAACTCAAGTAAAACGATTATTTAGCCATCATTTGGACATGTCTTTGCGATTTAATTGGATGCAGTGAAGTGTAAGTAATCGTGTATCGCATGCCCGACATATCATGATCAAAGAGTCAACTATGTAATACATTTTTTTCAAAATTTAAATCCGTTCGATGTACGAGTAAAACGCTATTGTTGACGACGTTTATCGGGGTAACCCCGCCTTAAGTGTGCTTTATTTATGGCATGTTTTACCGCTGCATTTAGCTTCTTAAAAGTTGATAAATCGCCGATCGATGCTAAAAGTAGCTGTGTGCTAGCCCTTAGAAGGTATATTTAATTGGCTACTTTCCTGACTAAAAAATATGATTCTGTTTAGTTTGTCAGTTAGATTATCGAAAAATATTGGATACATGTTTTTTGTTTTATCAAATTAATTAAAAAAGGCGAAAAATAATGCGTCAAAGACAATGCTAATTACCGGAAAGTGACCTGAAATGTCACATCATACCAGTTTTTGAAGCACTGTATCGTCTTCATATTTTGTTTACGTGAAACAAGAAAATCCAATATTTCCAATATAAAATTCCAATATTTTTTGGAAATCTATCAGAAGGGTTAATTAGATTTTTTATCAAGTACCGAATTGACAAAAATAATGCGAGATTTTTGAGTTAAAATTATTTTCTTATCAACTTCCAAGCTTGTGTAGACCAAGTAGAATTATTATAATCTTACTTATAATGAAAGTCAACAATTTTCTTTATACAAAAAAGAGCTATGTAAGGGAAAATATTTGCCTTCTTCGTATTTAGAATTAGTGTTGTTAACAATAGGGTATTTCAGCACAAATAATATAATTAGTCCCTCTGTTAGATTATCGAAAAATATTGGACACGTGTTTTATGTTTTATCAAATTAATAAAAAATTACGAAAATATAACGTGTCAAAGATTATGAGTGGGGGCTTTTGGTGTCACTTTGTGGGTAAAAAAGTACTAACCTTGTGACGTCATACGACTTGACACGACTGTTCGAAGTACTGTATCGTCTTCATCTTTTGTTTACGTGAAAAAAGAAAAAATATGTATCCATTATTTTTTGAAAATCTATCTGACGGACTAATTAGATATTTTTGGTGAAATACCCTATTCTTAATAAATCACAGATAATATTATTTCTAAATAGGCCGCTTGTAGTTTGTGATCGCCAATTAGGCTGAGTACCAATTATTGGGAGATTGTTTGCAGCCTCCTAGGGCTCGTATAGCCTATTTATCTTGAGACTTCAGTACTTTAGCCTTGAGCCATTGTAAATGGAAGGATAGGTCTCGAGTTTAAAATGAAAAAAATAAATTAAGGAAAACACTTTTTGAAAATAAACAAGCGACTTCCAAAAACTACAAAAAAGTCTAAAATAGCTTTATGCTTACACTTCAGTCCTCCACTGTAGGCTGCGGAAAGTTCGAAAGAGATACCACGGCCCTGGACACAAAGGGTTAAGAAGGAACATGAGTGGTTTTTAGTCAGTAGAAGTCTGACACTCCCTACTGCTCTGCCCAGAGTGGGAGGAGTCGGTGAAACAATTTTAGCAGAATAGTGTTTCGAAGTTACGTAGGGAACCCTTTATAACTGGCTTTACACTTCAGTCCTCCACTGTAATGAGCTGTGTTAGTATGGCTCACAAGTGTGTTTGTCGTTTATTTGTGTACTAAACTTTACGATGACCACAGACAAACACGCACAGCTCTAGAACTTTAATCAAAATGTACCGTTGATCGTAAATCTCTGTCCTGTAATAAAAGTTTTTTCGGGGTGACCTTTTTGGACAAAGGAAACCCTTAGCTCTTCCGGAAGTTTCCATTATTCTAAGGGAGGGTTTACACTTACTTGTATCCACAAGCAGTAGATATTTGTTTAACGACAAAGCGGACCAAATTAAATAACTACACAAATAAGTTATATCCTAAGTAACTCATTTACAGCGCCGGCCAGTACGTCCACGTCCTACGTCACCGCAGCGCCAAATTATAGTCTTCATATCGAAAGAGAAGTTTTATGTAGTCGAGACCACCAGCATCACAACTGGAGCTTGACACTCAAACAATTTGACTGATGTAACTCAGATTTTGTTTATATTTTGATGTAAAAGAGTGTCCATAGAGTTCCTTGCCCGTTCTTCTATCTAGCTGAACTTTGTAATAATAAACTACACTACTATTTCAAGTTATCATGCCTTGTGACTGGGACTGTAGCGCCATCCCTTTGCTTGTTGACTTTAAAAAGTACCTGTAATTGTCTAATTAAAATAAATGCTTTGAGTTTGAGTTTGAATAGGTACACGTTTTCTTTTTCTCTGTCTATTGTGTCATTGTCATGTCATTTTTTCCATCTGTGCTCATGCTGACCGTATGATACCGTTCTGAACATAACGTGTGTAGTACCACTAACATTAACAAGTTTGCAAGTAAAGAGGTCTAATTTTGCTACTTGTATTTCGTAGAAAGAATCTAGTTACAGGAAAAACAGGCCTTGAACTTTGTACGATGTTTCTAATACCCGCCTACACTTAAGGCTCTGGGCTTCTTATAATTAAGGCGAAACATAAATATGTACTTTATGTAAAGCGGCAGACGGCTTTGGTGTGATACTTTGGAATTAGGAGACACTAATCTTTTAAGTATACAGTAAGATACTTGAGTTTAAGCGTTTAAACTTAGCGACTCTTTGAAAGAAAATTAAAACGATTATTCTAGAGCGTTGATATATCATATGATGTGGACTGACAAAATCAAATTCAAAATGTTATTGGGTTTTTCGAGTAGGAATTTGTGAATTGGCGAAATGTTGGTGTACCATTAGGTACACCTCAGCCTAACCCTATGGGATTACAGGCGTGATGCTACGTATGTACGTTGATGTCTCTAGATAGAGCAAATTTATTTATTCATTTAAATTGAAGAAAAATGAGTTGAAAAAGTTTTTTTTATTTTGTTATTTTAAGTTTTCATTAAAGCCTTTGAAGTAATTTTAAGTGTGAATTCTTCAGAAAGACCGTAGGATAAACAGAAAGAAAAAAAAATAAGTCGTTTCACATTTGTATAAAGAAGCAATTTAACATGACTGAGTATTTGCCTACCTAATTATTTCTAAGAACAAGAGAAATTACTTTTATTTATAAAAGTACAGTCACAAGCATTAATATGTACTATGTGCTTTTAAAAGTAACTTCTAATCTCTCGGCATTGAGGTATAATGTACTATACCTCAATGTCTCTCGGTTGTAATTTTATATAGTTACGATCATTCTATTTTAGTACCTACACAATTGACAAAAAAAATCTACTTAGCCCGTCAGACAGGTAGATTTTCAAAAAATACTGGACACATTTTTTCTTTTTTCACAAACAAAAAATGAAGACGAGTGCTTTGAAAACTCGTGTGCCGTCACTGTTTGGTACATTTTTTACCAGAAAGCAGAAACTGACGTCATCAGCCCCACTTAGGTATGATCTTTGACACGTTTTGTTTCCGTCAATTTTTAATAATTTGATAAAACAAAAAACACGTATCCAATATTTTTCGCTAATCTGACAGACGGACTAAACAGAATCATATTTTTTTTATCAGGAAGCATCCCTATCCCTATTATGAATTAGAAATTTAAACAAAGTTGCATTCGTTATTTCACGAGATTATCACTCTCAAATCTTCCTTAGTATATATGCAGAATGTGCCTCTTGAATACACTTGGTAACAAGTATATTAATATTAATTTATTCTCGAATGTCGGCGCAGCATGTCTTCCTCTTCCATATCTCTCTGTTTTTCGTCATCTCATGAGACACCTAATTTCTTATTCTTAATACAGTCCATCTATCGTTTCTTTGATCTTCCTCTACTCGTTTAACCTTCCACATTCATATTCAAAACCTAATATGAAAACATTTATGCAAAACTTTTTTCGTAAGGTAATAATACTTGTTACTTGTGAGGCCTATGTCCAGCAGTGGACGTCTTTTGGCTGAAATGATGAATGATGAATACTTGTTATGATTCAAAACTCATTTCGATGCTGTTGTTAATATGAATTTCATGTTTTTTATTTTTTTATTATTATTATAAATGGGCTTGCTCTTGACTTCAATCCTGCCCTAAGGGCAGAGATGATGTCGACGATGGAACGAGCTTACCCAGTAGAAGCCTGTTTACTCGCGACTTAAACAGATTAGGGTTAAATGAACTCGGAAAAACCGACGCAGGCAGGGAATTCCAGTCCTTGGCTGTGCGCATAATAAAGGACCCAGCAAAGCGCTTCGTTCGAATGTGTGGAATGTCGACAAAAATACTACTGGTACAAATATACCAAGTTATAAGATGTGTCCCATAGCTGTCGTCTTAAATGTGTAAACAAATAAACATTACTAAAACTTATTGCGTGTTGTTTGTACTGAGTAGTAGCCTTGTGATATTAAGTAATTCTGTAAAAAGAGATCTCCCTCAGATTGGTGTGATTGGAGTAGTTTGTTTTTTGTGTTTACTTTTGAAAATTAATAGCCCAAAAATTCATAAACGAGCACAGAGTGGTCTCCATAGAAATAAAAAATACAGTAAATAAGGTAAATAATGGACAAATAAGCGAGCAATAAACTTTTTTATTAAGATTCTTTTGTACCTTATTTATGAAAATAAATTATTCAGATTTAAAAAAAGTAGAAACAATAACAGCGGTCTCACGGATTTTAAAGTAAAGTAACATTTTAATTTACTTTAAGTTAGTTAATTTTTATTAGTTTTAATATAAAACGTTCACATTAATATGAACTCTGATCTTCAATATCTCTGTAAGCACAAAGTTCCCTAACACTTTCCTGTACTAAAAAAAAACACAAAATAAATTACGAAAATTCCATAATAAACAAACTTACCTCCAGCGGTATTACTCCAAGAGTCACACAAACATCAGCAATCGCCAGATGGGTCATCATCAGGTCGACCCTGGACTTCCTCCTTCTCGACCTGGCCAGGCTGACGAGAACAGCTACATTGCCTACTCCTCCCACAGCCAGCAAGATGCTATATATCACCAGCACTGGGCCCTGATCACGAAGAACAGTCTCCGTGATGTTGGAACTGGAGGTGGTGGCTCCATCGAAGTAGTCCCAGAATTTCTTGTCAATCTCTGAGGTCGTGAATAGAGGAAGCTCTTCCTCATAATCGTAGTTGTGTATCATTTTCGGCATTTTGCTCACATGTTTGTTTTAGCAGGTCCAAAAAGTTTAGTCAGTTTATAAATTTTTTGTTTGAAGTTTTAAGATTCTGACTTTGACGACTTTGCACACACTGAACTATTTGCTTATTATTTTTGTAAGAGAAGAATGTTTAAATTATATTAAATAGTATTTATTATAACTTTTAAACCAAAAACATTTTACACAAAGTTTATTTTTAATCAAACACTCATTAAATAACTCAACATTTTTTCAAAATTAAAACCACAGTATCCTTTATGAATTAAAATAAACCACTTTATTATAAAACTAAATTATCTTGAACACGAAAAGTTCGTAACACACTTCGCGGAGTTTCGCGGTATGCGAGAACGCGTCTGGCCTACGCGGCTACGCTGCTACGACTGCCGCTGCGGAGCTACGGCGTAGACCCACTGAAGTTGTGATAACACATTTTGTGTTTGTGTTTGATAAGGTGGTGCTTTGAACGTTAGCCTTAGAGAGTTGTTTTGATATTGTTTTGTTTTCTATTTCCCTCTTGTGCGTTGTATGTGCGTACCTACGAACTTAATGAAAAAACGGCCAAGTGCATGTCGGACCACGCACAATGTAGGGTTTCGTAGTTGCAGTTGTAAACTGATTAACCACCCTGCCTCCCTACTTCCGAATGATGATTTTTATTGTAAAAATAAAACAAACTTATATTTGCAGTTTGTCCCATACATTTTGTGTAGGAAAATATTTTATACAAGTACATTTTATAAGTTGGTCGACTCGTAAACTTGTAAAGCCAGTGATTAGTTTTCCTTTTAATTTCGTTATACTATATGCTACTACCATGATTTTATTCACACGCCCGACTGTTTGGGCGTGTAAAATATAACCCGTATAGTTGGTTTAGGTAACCAGACCTGAGTCTAACAAAAAATGCACTTTAAAGCTTATTATTTCACAAACGAAACCGTTAATCAAAAAAGTGTTTGAGAAAACTCTCAATATTTTTTAAAGACCTATCTAATTACACCCCATGCAATGGAATTTGCGAGAAAAACAAAATCATCCCCACTTTAATGGGTACTGGAGACACCCTAAAAATTTTTTGTTTCAAAATTTTATTTTAGCACTTTGTCGGCGTAACTCATTTGTATATTCATGCCAATTTACAGCTTTCTAGTACTAAGATTCTTTGAGATATTGTGCGGACGGATGGATGGACAGACAGACAGACGGACATGGCGAAACTATAAGGGTTTGTGTGGAACACTAAAAAAAATGCGATTTTTTGTTGTTGTTTTATTTTTTAAGACGTATTAAATACTTCTGTTTCAGACATCGAGCATAAACAGGACATTAGGGTAGACAGAAAAGTCAGCTCGTCACCTGCTATTACAATCCTCTTTTTGCTTCTATTTCGTATAATAACCCGTATGTTTGTACGACGTTTTGCTAATTTAAATATATATTATAAATCCCGAACTGGAAACTAATTTACTGTTACAACCACAGTTCAACAAAACTATACACGGAAAGTTGTTTCATTATCAGTATTTATTTTAATGTAAATGCATACGAAGTTTATTAATCTGCCGCACCAAATTAAACACGGGTTAATTTTAAACTCCCGCTAAACCAACTAAACTAAGCTTTTGAAATATATTTCTACACGTGTAACTAATAACTGCCTCGTTGGTCTAGTGGTAGCAAGTGCAACTGCTGAGCAGGAGGTCCTGGGTTCGATTCCCGGGTCGGGAATTTTTTTACTGGATTTTTCCATCAGGAATATCTCAGTTGCACTCACGTAGTCTGTTGATGGCAATAGGCTCGCCCCCTATTACACGGGACTTAAATATAACTAGCGAAATGTGGATGTTTTATAAAGTACGCCTCTGCCTAACTCTTCGGGGATTACAGGCGCGATGATGATGATGATGATGATTATGTACATGTTATGTGTAACTAACGGTTTGAGAGTCGATAATGTAATAAAAATACACGATCAAAAAAATAGTATGACTAGTATAGTACCTACTAGGACATACTATTTTTATCATCCTGCCGGAAAAACTCAAAACCTACCTAACAATTTGCCCAACCCAGTCCAGTCGGGGCTGCGGGTAGTTCGAAAGAGATACCGCTGCCTCGACACAAAGGGCTAAGAAGGAACAGGGGTCGTTTTTAGTCAGTAGAAATCTGACACTCCCTCCCGCTCTGCCCAGAGCGGGAGGAGTCATTTGATGATTTCACACCCTTAAAAAAAAAAGGTTTCGAACCTGAAACCTTATGCTCAGCAATCGCGATTGTGACCACTGGACCATCGACACAGTCATAATTAGTATACCCATTGGTAATAAAATTGTCTAGCCCAGAACTCCAGACAACTAGTCTTAGGAACAAAAGAAAGAGCTTTAAAGTCAAAACTTCAAAAAAATCCGACCATCTGGTATTCTGTTCAAACATAGACACTGAAGCGTATTTTATTACTAGAACCAAATGGCTTCTCTTGAAAACATTAATCTATTAGCAAAATGAACATTTAAATTCTTCAAGAAACAAGATAAACTACTTGGAAATGAGTGTTTTAAATACTCACTTACAAGTAGCTTTAAAGCTTTCTTTCATTTATGAAGAAAAGTTGTTCACGAGCTTTAGAACTTACTGATAAATTAATTATTATCTGGGGGCACGGCCGTACCATCCTTTTCTCGTAACAGTTCAGGCCATTTTGGACCGCCTATACCTTCGTTGTGGATAAAAATAGAAACCTGAATATTCAGTTACCTATTAGGCATTGTATAAACACGGTATATTTCAAACATTCAATTTGAACCAGGAGTTTAAGAATTTTATTATAACTAGCCGAAGTTTCTTAATTTTGTCACAGACTGACTGACATCATTACTCTAGCAGACATAGAAGTTTCTTAGAATACTATGTGTTTAGTGTACCTATAAATCAAGGAAAAACTAAAAACAGACAGAACCATACAAAATATTTCGGAAAAGTATCGCAACCCTTCCAGAAAAACTGCGAGGGTCAATAACTTTTAGGTATAAACCATTTTTCTTTTATATTTTAAAACAGGAGTCATCAAGTTAAAGGGGAAAATATACAAGTCCGTGATTAGGCCTGTCGTACTGTATGGATCGGATGTTGGGCTGTGAAGAAGATGGATGAAAAAAGGTTGCATGTTGCGGAGATGAGAATGTTGAGGTGGATGTGTGGTGTGACCAGAATGGATAAAGTAAGGAACGAGTATATCAGAGGAAGTTTAAAAGTTGCGCCAATTACAGAAAAGTTAAAAGGGAATCGACTGTCGTGGTATGGGCATGTGATGAGGAGGGATGAATCGCATGTGACTAAAAAAGTTATGAATATAAATGTGGATGGATGGAGAGGGAGAGGAAGACCAAAGAAAAGATGGATGGAGTGTGAGAGGGGTGATATGAAGGAAAAAGGAATAAATGATAACGTGACGACTAACAGGGCTGAATGGAAGAAAAAAAACGTGTTGCGCCGACCCCAAATGACATGGGATAAGGGCAGGGAGAAGAAGAAGATTTTAAAACAGGAGTAGGACAATGGCGAAAAAGAAACGTCTGATACTGTGAGATCTGGACAATTACGTCACAAATTAACGTTATAGTTTTTTTACTTATTTGGGACGAGCATCGAATACTAAATACCTTCTCTCAGTAAGTCCCTCGTTTAACCTAACATACTGTATTTTACTGATAATGTCTCGATTGCCATAAACTTGACAGCACGGTTGGCGCAGTGACTGAGCGATTGAACTGCTGCGCTGCGTATTGTGGGTACGATCCCCGCACGGAACAAATATTTGTATGGCGTACAGGTAGTTGTTATGGGTATTTTTTAAATGTTACAAAATATGGGAATTTTCTAGAGTGCAACAATAAGAGTTTGCATTTACACGACACGCTACTTGACGACATTTGAAGTTAATGAGCAAAAGCAAACCATAAATGAACAAGATTTCATTAACTTATAAATCTAAAGGTACATCTGTACAAGACGTCGACCTAGTGTTCAAAGGGCCTTTGTTAAAAAGCCGGTACACTATAACAAAGCGAACCTTTTGTTTAACAAAAGGCACAAGAACAAATATTTCAGTTACTACGGCTTCAGGTTAAATGCCGGCTACTTCTTGGAAAGTCCCTAAGTTATTTATTGAAAATCAATCTTTGCCTATCGGGCCCCGCGAGACTTAGAAGTATTGCGTCTTCTTAGTATTCGGTAGTCTCAGTCGTCACGCAGAGGGTGCCAGAAGACGAGCGATGACCCAGAGGCGTTCGTTAGAGATAGAAGCCTATCTATCTGGATAATGATAAATGTAAACATAAAAAGGAAACCTTGCCTTCACAATCAGAAATCGTTAACATGATGTGAGTTACAAGTTCAGACCGACTACAGAGAAATCATCTAGCCTTTTCCCACTATATTGGGGTTGGCTTCCAGCCTAACTGGATGCAGCTGAATAACAGTATTTTACATGGCTTTTCTCCTACCTCCACCATCCAGTAAAAATAGTTTTTTTGGTAAAACCGGTTATCAGACTTTCAAGTCACTGACTTCCTGTAACGACTGCCAAAGATCTTTATATGACAGCCGATACCAACAGCTTAACGTGCTTTTTGAGACACGGAAGAAACTCGGTATCTAATAGGTGGTCACCCATCCACAGGACAACCTTGGCAAGCGCGGCTTAACCTAAAGACCGACCCGAGTGGCAGTTATTATAAAGCCACGAGCTCCCACTCCACGACCGACTATGGAAACACATAGTCACCCATGGTGAATGATGGAACGGTGATGATATTATTATTTGGAACGTTTAGAGATATAACTTAAGGAATGGGACACCGTCGCCTCCTTCTGCGAAGCAGTGATGCTAGCGAAGGAGGTGGCGGAACGAGAGAGGGAGAGAACCTCTCGTCGTCCCAGCCGCCGCGGAAGGCGCTCCGGGCGTCGGGGGCCACGTGATGGCTTCCGGCCACCGTAGACGCGGGCCTGTGGACGGTGAGTAATGGGCTAGCTCGCCGTCCAGCCGTCGTCATGACGGCAACAGACCGTGTCGGCGGCGCGTTCGTGTTCCACGCGCGCCTCAAAGAGATGTCAGCAAGGGCCGACGCCCGTAGGGGCTGCGGATTATCGAAAGAGATGACGTGGCCTCGGCACAAGGGCGAAGAAGGAACATGGGTTTGGTTTTTAGTCAGTAGAAGTCGATGATTTTCCACCCACAAAAAAAAAAGCCTAACTACCTAACTTAAAGTTCTGACTGACTGACTCATCAACGCCCAGCCCAAACCCTTGGACCTAGAAAGCTGAAATTTTGCAGAGAGGTTCCCTTTATAATGTAGACAAGAAATAAGGAAGGATTTTTTGAAATTCAACCCCTAAGGGAGTTAAATAGGGGATGCAAGTTTGTATGGAAAATCGTCATTTTCACGCGGGCGAAGCCGCTGGCAAAAGCTAGTAGCACAATATTTCGCGGAAAAGCTCCGGGGCAACCCGATGTGGTTTGGATCGGTATTTTATTTATTGTCCTTGATCATAAAAGAAATGCATGTTGTGTGGGCATGATGCGAAGGAATGAAGGAATGTGTTCAAATGTTTTGAGCTTCAAAAAAAAAAATTATGTAAACCAAACAAAACAAAAATAAAAAAAAAATAAGAAGAAGCATTCAGATAACATTACCTACATTTTTATGAAATTTTTTAGAGTCCTTTTATATTATAGAACTAGTAACATGTTCTGTGGTTGATATCTTCAGATTCTAAGGCAAAGGTTTGTTCCATGGGATCATAGTATTAACGGGTAAAATCATATGTGGTGATCCAGGTTATAAAAAATAAATATTTAGCAACTAGGTATATATCTGTGGTAAAATTCATTCAAATCCATTCAGTTGTTTTCACGTAGAAGACAAACATCCATCCTGGCGTATTTTCACAAAGAGAAAAAATAAAATATAGGTGCGAAAAACATAACCCTTTCCTTGCAGTCAGGTAAAAATAAGAAAAAGTAAGATACTTATTCAAGTTAAATCGATCACCGATGCTCGTTATACGCTACCTGGGCCTGCAGTCTCTTCACTAATAACAGCGCTACGAATGTCTCTACGTCGTATCGATGTCAAATTTCTTTAATAGATTTCCAACCTTATTTCAACAGCATAAGATTGAAAACCTATTAAAGAAATTTTACGATTTTACGACTTAGCGACATTCGTAGCGCTGTTATTAGTGTAGAGACTGCAGGCCCTGCTTGCTAAGTCAATCGACAAAAAAGGCAGACATTACCATTACGGCTGTAACAAAGGTTCTCATAAACCAAAAGCATTCATCTGTAAACTGATAACACACTAACAGATATTTTCCGAAAGAAAAAATATGTATTTTGTTACGTGTAAGAAAAGAAACAATAGAGATACAAAATAGGGAAAACAATGTGTTCTGAACTGGCAGATTCATTTCGTTACAAAAAAAAGCGTGCCTTTTTGACGCAGCCGCGAGGCACACAGTGGCTTGTTTTGTTTAGTTATAAGTCCTGTTTTCTTTATTATTTTACTTTGTGTGTAAGTACTTGTGGCACGTGGCAAATAAATGCATTTTATTTATTTCTTATTACTTATTATGTTATTTTGCGTTTGCTCTCGGCGCTCTCGCCTTAGCGCCAGCATCGATTTCGAAATCTATACATATAATATAGATAGATTTTCTCGCATAATAAATAATTATGAATAGGTACAGGTTTGATTAAAGATCTGTTTCATAATTTTACGGTTTCCAAAATGGCTATGTTCGTATCTACATAAAATTATAAACAATTGATTAGATTAGGAAAAAAACAATCTTACTACCGCACCCACACTGATTACTTAAGCCGTCGCTTAGTAAAGATTTTGACACTTCAGTGAATGATTCAAACACTGCCGTACCCAGAG
Source organism: Diarsia dahlii (assembly GCA_949775195.1). Lineage (NCBI taxonomy): Eukaryota > Metazoa > Arthropoda > Insecta > Lepidoptera > Noctuidae > Diarsia > Diarsia dahlii. The sequence goes on from OX459207.1 coordinate 19,352,071, forward strand.
ATATAAATGATTACTTAAGCCGTCGCTTACCTAATTACCTAAGATTTAACATACAGAACCTTTACTAAGTAACGGTTTAAGAAGGCAATCATTAAACATCTCTCAGTACGTCAGTGAAATGTTGCTACGGCATAAGGCATTACATCAAGCAATAGGTACATTTGTAGCAATACATGTATATCATGGAGTCGCTTTATATACGTTTCCTGTACAATGTGGGAATTAAATTTCATTCCATTTCAAATAAGAAAAGGATTTATCTGCGTCGTCGTCTATTCGTCAAATCAAAAATGTGCAATCATACAAAGTCTTTTATTTCAATTTAAAACTGACTACATTTAATAATCCCTTTTCAATGGATGTAAGCTGATTAAATTGTACAATTACTCAGTTCAAAGTACAGGCTATACTAATTCCATGAATAAATTAATACTTATTAAAGAAATAATCCTAATTGAAATACGCAAGTTTATTATAAATTGTTCATTTGCAACTTGTAGCTTTTTATTTTTCTTTTGCTTTTCTTTGAGATGAAAATTATAACGACAATGTCTTCGCAGAAAAACGTTTCAGAAGTTTCGTAGGCTCTCTCTAGATTACTTGGAAGTAGACGTGGGCTAGCCTAAAGGAAGGTAATGAGCTTGACTTGCGTGGTACGAGTTCAAACCTAGCTAGGCGGTTAAAAATCGATACGTCATCAACAAATTAAAAAAAAAACTAAAAACTACAAAATAATTTTAAAAAAAACTGGCCTAATGGCACGTGAAGGGTTCCGTACCATTGTAGTACCATATATTCCTTATAGGTTTTCCTGTAATCTATAAATGTTGAACTAATTTCTGTATATTTTTTTTTCAAAATTTTGGGCTCTGTAGTTTCGGAGATAAGGGCGAGGGGTGGTCGGACAGACAGACAGACACACGAGGTGATCCTATAAGGGTTTCGTTTTGTCTTTTTGAGGTACGCGCTACGGAACCCTAAAAACCTGCCAAAGGCGAGTCAGACTCGCGCACGTAGGGTTGTGTACCATGGGAGTACTGTATGGGAGCCCCCTTTAAATATTTATTTAATTTTGTTTTTAGTATTTAATTTTGTTGTTATAACGCCAAGAGAAATACATAATTTGTGAAAATTTCAACTATCTAACTATCGCGGTTTTTGAGATACAGTCTGGTGACAGACAGACGGACGGACAGACAGCGAAGTCTTAGTAATAGGGTTCCGTTTATACCCTCCGGGTACGGAACCCTAAAAAACTTAAAAAAAATACAGTAGGTACAGACACGTTAAGTTATATACCTATCGATTGACGTACCGTGTCTGTACATTCCAGATTTTTTCAAACAATGGTCTGGAAGGCTATCGTTGATATAGTAGCTACTGAGCATGCGAGGTACTGGACGATTCGATTTCCGGTTCGGGCCAAGTGATATTAAGATAATCCTTTTGAAATTTCTCAATAGCAGCCACTGTCTGTTTTTGTACACGGTTGATGGCATTATAGGCTCATCGCCTATACTGGTCCCAGTGCTGGAACACAGACCTCCTCTCTATGATTGAGCACACAACCACCCCGAGGGCCCAGGGGCCAAGTGACGATGATGTTACAGGCTGATTAATAAATGTGGTATGTTAAAGGTATGTGGCTACGCTAAGCTGGTTGCCAAGCTACATAGCCTGGCCCACCGCCGCAAAGTTGCTTGTCTGTCGGTCTTCTACAGACTGTACTTCGGAGAGTGTGCGCAAGAGCTCCACGAACTTATTCCACCATCTCCCTTCTTCGATCGAGAGACTAGGCGTACTGCAGATTATCACCCATACCTTGTCGATGTTCCACACATTCGTACGAAGCGTTTTGCTAAATCCTTCATTATTCGTACAGCCACGGAGTGAAACACCCTGCCTGCGTCGGTTTTCCCGAGTTCATATAACCCCAGTCCCCAATCTATTTAAGTCGCGAGTAAATAACCGTTCAGTGGCCCCCCCGCCTCACTCAGTATGACGTCAAAGGCCCGACCTTGTAAAAAAAAAGGTGCGCCGGCGCGCGCCGGCCGGCCGGGCTCTTATCTTAATTTTTTGTTGACGTGTTATAAACAATAGACGCTTCAAGTAATGTTTTTGTTCAAGCTTATGAGAGACCCTTTCAAGTGGTGTCAAGTGTTTGTTAGTATTACGTCTCAAAGAAAAAGCGCGGGAAAGTCAAAGAAAGTAGGCGCGTTTTTTGAAAAAATTTCAAATTTATTTTATTTTAATAGTTTCATATTTCGTAACTACTTAATTGTAGTTTGTCGTGATGGGGAGGGTTAAGAAGAGGAAGAAAAGTGGAACGGATCCCCCTGAGGAGCCCCTCGATGATGATGCTGATACTGGGTCGTTGCGCTCCATGCAGTCGGCCACATCAGATGAAAAGGATACGGATAAGTACCTTGAATTTAGAATAAGTGATTACACCCGGTCTTATCCAGAGTCTGGTGGAAATTACGAATACATTGTCTTCATAGAAAGTCAAAACCAAGTCCCGATCGGTGACCGCGATATGATGTCGTTAGCCACCAACTTCAAGAGATACAACAAAGGGGTTAAGCAACTTATTAGAATAAATCGGCACAAAGTTGGCGTTATTTTCGAGCGTCCGACATTTGCCAATGCTGCGCTCATAAATAAAAAGTTTTTGGATAATTTTAAACTCAAAGCCAGCATTCCAGCCTCAGCTACAGAAATTACTGGAGTTATACAGCATGTCCCTATTGATCTTTCGAATGAGCAAATTTATTCAGCTATATCCAGTTCCAAAAATATAATCTCAGTAAAACGATTTATGCGTCGGATTATTAAAGAAAATAAAGTCACTTTTGAACCAATGAAGACAGTGAGCATCACCTTTTCGTGCGTCTCCTTGCCCGACAGCGTGGACCTGAACAGTTGGCGGTTTGAGGTACGGCCGTACATCCCGCCGGTAAAGCAGTGCCTGCAGTGTCTGAGGTATGGACATATTGCCAAATTTTGCAAAAATAGCATCAGGTGTTCCATATGCGGAAAAGATCATAGCTATAAAGAATGTACGATTGCCCCAACAGAAGCTACATGCTGCCAATGTAAAGGAAACCATATTGCTATTTCTGCAGAATGTCCTGTCAAAAAAGCTAAGATAGAAGAAAATAAAAATAAAGTTCAAAAAAGATCATATGCTGATGTATTAAATGAAAAGTCATTCCCTCCTTTAAACAACAAAAACCCTGCTGAACAACTTAAATTTCTAATACAAACAGATCAAATACAAAACATTTTAATTCAGACCCTTCTTACTTTAATATCACAAAATCGGAACAAAGAAAGTTCCATTACAAATGAAAACATAAAAAAAGTTCTCTTAGCGACAATACAGAGTGATAATAACATTAAACAATCTTAATTATGGATCAGCTAAATATTGTACAGTGGAATGCTCAGAGTATTCGTAGTAATCGACATATTTTTTCTCATTTTTTAATTGAGAACAATATTCATGTAGCTTTACTTTGTGAAACTTGGCTTAAGCCTGAAATGCGTTTTAATATAAAAGATTATAATACTGTTAGATTAGATTCTGGTAATAGTCATAATGGCGTAGCTATATTAATACATAATTCATTACAGTTCAAAAAAATTTATACTTCATATGATGACTCTATACAAAATATTGCAATACGTTTAAAATATGGTGATAAGGAGGTTTCTTTGGTGTCATTTTATAGTCCTGGTAATTGTAATCCATTCTTTTCTAAATCAAAGCTGGATAATTTAATCAAAAGTATTCCTGGTCCTGTTTTGATTGGTGGGGATTTCAATGCCCATCATTCGGCCTGGGGCTGTAGTGCACAGTGCAGTCGTGGTATTGACGTTCTTGAAAGTATCAATGATAACAATCTTGTGTTGCTGAATAATGGAGATATGACTACAGTAGGCTCAAATAGGTGGCAGAGAAATGCCCTTGATTTAACCTTAGTATCACCATCATTAGCTTTGTCTTGTGACTGGTCAGTGCATGATGTTCCTCTAGGTGGATACCATTTGCCTGTAATTACAAAAATAGTTTTTAATAATTTTATTCCTTCATCCAATGATCTTTCAAATCTGCCTGTTCACGTAAATTTTAAACTAGTTAATTGGGAACTTTACACAGCTCAAGTAGATAATCTATTACACAATTTTGTGGTTAATCATCAAAACCCGTTACAAACTTATAACGAACTCATTCTTATCTTAAATAAAGCTATACAGAATTCTGTTCCATGTTCTGATATTTCTCGTATGCAAACTACTTCTAGTGCCTCACTTAATACATCTAGAACTTCGAAAAAGAAAAAACGCTGTCCACTTCCATGGTGGAATAACAACTGTACTAGGGCTGTAGAAGACGCTAAGAATGCCTATATACAGTTTAAACATAACCCTTCACAAGCAAACTATATTGAATTTAAAAGGCGACAAGCTGTTAAAAAACTGACTTTAAAAAGAGAGAGGTATTTGAGTTGGGTAAATTTGTGCGAGTCTTTTAACAGAACAACTCCATTAAGTAAAATTTGGGCTATTTCTAGAAAGTTTAATAGAACATATGTACCATCTTGCAATAATGTATATCCATGGATTTTTGATTTTCTTAAAAAGTTCACACCTGATACTGTAGAGGCCCCCTTTCATTCACATGATCATTTACCAACAGCAGCATACTCAAATTATTTAACAGATCCATTTACTATGCAAGAATTGAAAGCTGCAATTTTCTCCAGGCGTGATACAGCTTTTGGTCTCGATTGTATGCCATATAAAATGCTTAAAAATGTTTCATTGCAAGCCTTATTTTTGGTTTTAAAAGTTTTTAACTTACTTTGGCTTAATGAAATCATACCTTTAGACTGGAAAATAGACTGTCTTATTCCGATTTTAAAACCTAATAAAGATAAAAACAAATCTGATTCTTATAGACCTATAGCTTTGACCTCTTGTATAGGAAAGATTTTTGAGCAATTGTTAAAGCAAAGACTAGAGTTTTACATAGAGAGTAATAATTTATTACCTTCTAATCAGCTTGGATTTCGTAGAGGAAGGTCAACACATGAAAGTTTTTCTCATTTGTATCTTGATATTTTTAATGCTCGTAAAATGGAACATGAATGTGTTGCTGTTTTTGTTGACATAGTTGGTGCTTTCAATAACGTCAATCATCACATTTTGTCACTTGAACTTCGCTCACTTGGAATACCTGAAAAAATAGTTTCGTGGGTTTTTAATTTTTTACATGGTAGAGAAGTTTATGTAAAAGTAGATAAGCAATTAATTGGACCCCGTTTTTCATATAAAGGGGTGTGTCAAGGTGGTATTATGAGTCCATTGATTTATGTGCTTTATGTGCATAAGCTCAATATGGTTTTAGGTAGCAAAGTACTAAATTTACAATTTGCTGATGATTTGGTTATTTATACATCTGGTCCGGATATGGATGAGATTAAGAGTAATATTAATGAGGCTTTGAAAAATATGAGTCAATATTTTCATTATTTAAACTTAGAAATTAGTCCAGATAAATCAAAAGTTGTTGTTTTTGGTGAAATAGATTCTGATTTAGAAATTTTTTATGATAATGTTGAACTTCCCATTGTCAATGAATTTAAGTACTTAGGAGTAATTTTTTCTGCCAATCTGACATGGAATAAATATGTTGATTACATACTCGGTAAAGCAAATAAAGCATATAATTTTATAAAATCTGTGTCAGTACATGCTGATCCTAAAATTTTGTTAATGTTATACAAATCTTTAGTCCGTAGTCATTTTGAATACGGCTTTTTGTGTTTCGGGTCTGATCAGAGACTTATCCGTAAACTGGATGTCTTACAGAATCATAACTTGCGTTGCATTACAGGTGCCATTAAAACAACACCTATCAACTCCTTACAAGTAGAGTGTAATATTCCTCCACTGAAAATTAGATTTCAGTATTTAAAATCTAAATTCCTTTTAAAGCTTTTGTCATATAATAAACACCCTCTTTACAGAAAACTTTCATTTTATCATACAGTTTATAATCCTTCAAATAATATTAACATTCCCTATTTACTTCATGACTTCTCTGCTACAATAACACTTAATCAGCAACATGAACTTTACAAATGTAATGACACTTGGACATGTTATTCTGGCAAATACAATAGTAAATTTATAGATATGAATATTGTTATAAAGCATGATATAAAAACCAAGGAAGAGGTGTACCAGTTATTGCATGAACATTCTGGCTATCGATGTATATTTACTGATGCTTCTAAGAGCAGTACAAATGTCGCAATGGCTATTTACGTACCTTTTAATAAGACTGGTCATGGTGTAAGGTTGCCTGATGTTTTAACTATATTTTCCGCTGAGGCGATGGCTATTTCAGCTGCTTTGGATTTCATAAGTGAAGAGAACTCTGGCATCATTTCTTGGCTTATTGTAACGGACAGCATGAGTGTTCTTATGGCATTAGATAACAACAAACTGGATGCTTCTACAAACTACATCATATATCGCATCAAAGAAAAGTATTTCACACTTCAATCAAGAGACTTTGATATTAAATTTTTGTGGACCCCTTCACACATAGGAGTCAGTGGCAATGAAAACGCAGACACTCTAGCGAGAGCCATTGTTGACCCAGGAAATACAGAAATTAAAAGAGTTACTATACCTTGTTCAGATTTATTAGCTAAGCTCAAGGAAGATAATATTCGACGTTGGCTTGAAGATTGGCTGGAGACTCTACAAATAAAAGGCACTTGGTATGCAAAAATCAATACAGCTATTGGTTCAGCTCCTTGGTTTACGAAGGCACAATTTCACAGAAGCAAACTGTTTTATTCTTTATTATGTCGGCTAAGATTTGGACATGGACGTTTTAATGCTCATCTGGCAAGAATGAAGATAATAGCTTCCCCTAAATGCACTGATTGCAATCTCGATAAAGATCAGACCCTTAATCATATTATTTTTGAATGTCCAGCGCATAATGTGAATCGTATAATATTGATTGACAAACTGCTTGAGATTTACAAAACACCGGCAAACCTCCCGCGCGACATTCAAGGATTGCTGGAGAATTTTTCTTCTTATATTCCCTTATTTAATTTTATTACATCTAGTGGATGTAAAATTTGATCGGGACTTAACGGATATGACAATTAATGACAAGAACAAGACACAACTAAGACAATTGACATTGACATAACTCTTGGATATGACCACATGGAAATGACGATGACACTGGATTTGACAAAAAAAAAAAATTGGATTGACGAAACACATAATTAAGGAAAAAACGAAGACATGGCATATGCCTTGATTAAAGGATACTTGTATAAGAATTTATTGAAGACTTGGCTTTGGCCTTATTTTTAAATATTACAGAAGAATACGAAAATATGACGAGGCTGAATGGTCTATAGATCGATGCCTGCCTTTTCTACGGGCGAATGAAAAAAAAAAAAAAAAAAAAATTACGTCTCAAATTTATTATGTTATTTCGTAAACATTGACGGGTGCGGGATAGGGTTGTCAAAAGACATTATGTGAACTTTAAAAATTATTATTTCAAAAAGTAAATCGATACCATATATATTTTATGGCTTTTATTGGTGGAAGGGTTCTATTTACGTACGATAAAATAAAAATAAACATAGTTGGTAGTAGAAAAATATTATCATTATTTTTTTTTTTTAACCAGTATTTATTGCCGACGGGGAATAATTTAATCACTTAAATTAAATAATTTATCACAAATATACTGTTTCACGTAAATTAAAAATTTTGCTACTATCTGAAAGATAATTTAATAATGTAACTTACTTGTAAGTATTATGCTGATAGGTTTATACAATAAATTAAACTAAGGAATTAATTAATTAATGAATTAAATAAAAAAATTGCACTCGACATTGTTTGTTTATTTTTTTTTATGAATTTTGAGGTAAACAAAATACATACGATGTTATTGTTTTCTACAAGAACCGCCCCTATGACGACCCCCTGACCAAGAAATACTCTCTTTAATTAAATTTATTTATTTTTAATGAATTTTTAAAAAATATAATTTTGAATTTCGCGGGCCGCCATGTTTGTTTTTTTTCAAGGTTAGGTTGAACAAAACTTAAAATCTTAACTTTAATTTACTATCTTTTGTATATGTTTTTGCTGAAAACTATTGTCTAGTAAATATCCAATGTGATAACTATTACTTTGGATACGGAACTGGTCTTAAAATTTCATAAATTACGAAAGCATTGTGACAAAATTCTAACACCGTTATAAGCACCCGTAAAATCACTCAGAAGTTAAAATATACTTACCTTTAGGTTAAAATCCGGTTGCACACACATACACTGTATTATAATTAATCACTTTATCACTATTTTATTCATTATCACTCACTCAAAACCAATAAATTACTTGAAAATACACGGAGCATCCGTCAATCGCACACGTCATTCAGCGGATTTCAAAGACTGACATTCAACTTTTTTTTTTAAATCGAATTGACCATAGTAGTATAGTGTTGCCGTGTTTTTAGTATGCAGAACTTACTAGAGAATCGACTAAAAGTGAGCGAAACGATTGAAACGTCACGTGATAGAATTAAATGGGTACTTTCCGACGCCATGTTGCGAAAAAGTACAAAGGGCTCGATAGTAACCAGCTGGCGCTCGGGCTGTCAAAACGGCATGGCTGATTCGTGACCGGTTGGCTTCGTTTGTGATTCGTTCCGTAGCAATGATGACATGAAAGCAGTTTGAATGTACAGACGCAACAAGCTCTCAATCTGTTTAAGTCGCGAGTAAACAGGCTTCTTCTGGGTAAGCTCGTTCCATCGTCGACCTCATCTCTGCCCTTAGGGCAAGAATGAGGTCAAGAGTAAGCCCTTTAACATTAAAAAAAAATGTGGGCGAAAGTGCCTAGCCTAGTGATCGCAGAGGTCCTCCTCTTTAGGTAATGCTTCTGGGAATACAACTATGACGTCTTTGTTGTTTTATAAAAAAAACGTAACAAATTACCTAGCTACTCACTTATGTTTTAAAATATCTACGTTATCCAGGGAATTGCGTTCCTACAGTGCGATCAAATTATCTTGGCAGCTCTGAACATAGGCTACGCATGTAAACTTGGGAATAAAACTGTTATTGCCAGATAAACCAATACTTAAACGATCAGAAAATATCTAATTTAAACAGTGAGAAATACAAATAAAATAAATATCATAACACTTTTATACATTCGTTGTAACAAAATAACCTGCACGAAGTTCGGAGCTGACAAGATAATTTGATCGCACTGTACCTATTTGTATTCGCAGAATATCTGTCTCATGGGAATAACTGTAATAAATTGGAGCGCTGTTTAGTCTTACCTACTTATGAAGAAAATTAATGGACAGCGATTGAGCATTGACGGAATACAAGACAATGTGCAAAAGATGGCATTGACAGCACCTCTAAACTTTTATAAATGTCGAAAAGTTTTCACATTCAATCATAGCGATAAAATTTTCCCAAACAGGAATGCTCTTGAAAAACAATTTAAACACACATTTGAAACAACGTAGGCTGAAAAATGGCAGGCAACTTTTTTGTGCTATATTACAACTTTAATTGAAACAAACAATGCCGCGCCTGACTAAAACAATTTTCATCATTTTGTTTCGAACAATTAAGTTGCATTCTCGCGCTATTCATTTGTTTTCAACATAGCTCGTTCAGGCAGTTTTGATGTAGGTAAGTATGTACTCAGCTCTGTTATTTGTTTGAATAGTTTTTCGACTGGGACTTTTATAAGAGAGTAGGTACTGAAACAAAGTGTAAGTTACACTTTAAAACGAACTTTATTACGAAGTCAAAAGCTACAAAATCATACTTCGGTGGGTCCATTCTCAATCCTGGCTTCCTCCGCCTCCTTCATGAGAGGAGAGAAGGGGCCCGCCTGGTAAAATATGTCTAGAAATACCCCATACCCTAGACTTGGTTTTGTAACCATACTGTGGTCTAAGGTTACAAAACAAGCGGGGCTACGGGTTGTTCGAAAGAGATACCGCGGTCCCGGAACACAAAGGACTTAGAAGAAACATGGGTGGTTTTTGGTCAGTCGAGTCATTGATGATTTCACCAACCTCCAAAAATAAAAATAAATCAACAGGGCGACGAACCACGATGAGTTCTGGTTTCCCCACTACTTTCTTGAAGGACCGATTAGATCGTCGGTTGACTTGTGACTAAGGTACCTATGCCGTGGTCGGCGAATCTTAATTATGTGCGATGGTTAGTATCGAGTGGCTGTCCGCCTTCTTCTGTCTACTCTCCATCGACTTTAACAAAAATATTGAATTTAAACTTTTGTTCATAATCTAACTGGTCACTTATAAAGTAGTAACGAAACGCAACTTTGACATAACGTTGCTTGTCCAACGTCAACAAGTAAATGTCAAACAGAAGTGAAATGTTGCGATTTCACTGAGTAAAAAAGTTTGGACTCAAATATCTAACTAAGAATAACTATTCAGTGAAGTGTTTATAGTGTTAATTTATCAAAAATGTCGGCTACGACATCTTATAATAACGATAAAGTGGTGATGGGTGAAGTGGAGTACCCGGCAAACGATCCTGCTTCTGGGGCGTTTTTTCAACCAGATTACAAGAAGTAAATAAACGTTTTATGTATTATTAGATGTATTGAAGTATCTATTAATCATTTAAACTGATATTCGGTCAGTGGGTCGTCTTATGGGCGGTATAAATACAAGTAAAATGTATTTTTACAATGACATTGTTTTCAGGAAATAATACACAAAATCTCTGAACATTTTCAGTCTTTTTCCATTAATTTAAAAGATATACATCATTTACATACAACAATACAATGTTCCCCATCGAATTATTACACAAATACTGTGTAATTATATTACACAGAACAACCTAGTTATAAAATAATTTGTGTTTTCAGAAATGAAGACTTAAAACTCATGTTAGATGGGTCCAAGGACTCGCTCAAGCTTGAGGCTATGAAAAGGATCATTGGCATGATTGCCAAGGGAAGGGATGCTTCAGATCTGTAAGTATTACTCCATTGAGCTCCTTGGTCAGTGAGTCGAGTTACACAATCACTGAGAAATACTACTACAAATTCTTGCATTGACTAGGCGGGTCTACTCAAATCTGTGTAGTTCTTTCTCCAAAAGGCCATCTCAGGCACTAATCTACATGAAAAGAGGCAGTGACTTCTTAGTTTCTCTGTGTTTGGGCTGTTTCTTCTTAGAGTAGTCAGTGTTGGCCCCACATTAGGTAGTAATAAAAAATGATCCCTTTAAAAACTTACTTCTACAGGTTCCCAGCGGTAGTAAAGAATGTGGTATCTAAGAACATTGAGGTCAAGAAGCTGGTATATGTTTACCTAGTAAGGTATGCTGAGGAGCAGCAAGATCTGGCATTATTATCCATCAGTACCTTCCAGAGGGCTTTGAAGGTAATACTGTAATTAACAATGTACTCGCCTGTTGAAATAAACCTCAAAGCTGGATGCAATACCATAAATGTAAATACAGTGAAACCTGGTTAAATGTGTCTCAGATATCCAAATCTGTCTCATGGGACCCCAGTATGAGTTCCAGTTATAGAGATTTCTCACTTATCCAGGTCCCAGTTAACCAAGTTTCACTGTAGTAAAGTAAAGTAAATTTTGACCTTCGAAAAGTGCTGATTATCAGCCTAGTTTGAATAAATGAATTTTGATTTTGATTATAGTTTTTAGTGTGATGTGACAACATGTGTCACTTGTGTGCTCGCTGTTCTGTAATACCTTTACCGGATAATAATCCGTTGTTAAACTTTAACTCTTATTAGTTATTTCCAACATTACCTAATGAACTACTACAAAAGGGGTTTGAACTTTTTTGAATGGGAGCTGGCATATCGACCCACCGCCATTTTGATTTTTTTTCGAAATCGCGGCCCACGATGAAAGTGGTATGTAGGGACAGAGGACATATAGACGAACAAAAAATGTCATGAAATATGGTACCCCAAAGTGTCACGTTACCGAGATATTTGAAGGTAAAGATCGACATAAAAGTACAATGACCACATAAAAAATAAACCTTTAACGTGTCTATAGGCGTTGATTATTATTATTACTGGTTATTCAAAGAGAATAGGTACATTACATACTACTAGGAGCATGAGAAAAATATTCTTTGACATAACATAGCGTTTCATTGCGATGATAAGCGATTTTCTCGTGCGTATAATAATAATCTACCTGGAAACTATTATTTGGATACAATTTAACGCCTATACACGTAGTAAGGCTATTTAAAAAAATATTTATTGATTTTCGTTGTACTCATTTGTCGATCTTTACCTTCAAATATCTCGGTAACGTGACACTTTAGGTACCGTGTTACTGGACATTTTTTGTTCGTCTATATGTCCTCTATCCATCCATACTACTTTCATCGTGGGCCGCGATTTCGAAAAAAAATCAAAATGGCGGACAGGTTGATATGCCACATCGGTTCTATCCCCTTTTGGCTAATTACACGACTGCCCCAAAAAAAGAGTGTTATGGTTTTTTTTTTGTGATTTGGCAACCTGGTAGTTTAAGGGGACGGTGAACGAACATTTCTCCATACAAACGTAATACCAAAATCATTCGCGATACGAACATATTAACAACTTAAAATTATGTTATTCGGATACAGACGATATTTATCTAGGTTCCTATTAAACTTTTTTTTTAAAACATTTACTATTTACGAAATGCAAGCGAATTGCATTTCGTCAATAGTAAATAGCAATTCGCTTGCATTTCGTAAATAGTAAATGTTTTAAAAAAAAAGTTTAATAGGAACCTAGATAAATATTGTCTGTATCCGAATAACATAATTTTAAGTTGGTAATATGTTCGTATCGCGAATGATTTTGGTATTACGTTTGTATGGAGAATGTTCGTACACCGTCCCCTTAAAATAAGATTTTTAACTGTCACCTTTAAAAAATATTATTTTATCTCAGAATACAAGTTTTTGGCTTTGATTCCATGTTTTGCTAAGTGGTATTGGGTTTCCCTAAGGGGCCTAAGGAGTTTGCACCATGGCTGATTCTGTTTCTTATTAGCAGCTTAGTATAAGCGCAGCTGAGCCTAGGATATAGGGAAAATGGATATTACCACCATTCCCAAAAAAAACAATTAATAAGAATTTATTCCAGTAGGGTGCAGTAGGTAATATGAAAAGTTTCGTTATTGTATACAACCAACACCAACTAACACTTTACATTTCATCCCTAGGACCCAAACCAGTTGATCCGTGCAAGTGCTCTCCGTGTCCTCTCATCCATACGTGTGCCAATGATAGTGCCCATCGTGATGTTAGCCATCAGAGACTCGTCCAGTGATATGAGTCCGTATGTCAGGAAGACCGCTGCTCATGCTATACCTAAGTTGTATAGGTAAGTGTGTTTGTGTGTTTTTGGGAGGGGGTATGAGGAACAGGGTGTAAAGCTCCTCATCCCCCGTTGAAAAGGGAGGATCCTCCGACCGGACGGGTGTTGTGTCCGGTGGGCTAACTGCCCGACAGTTGTAAGTCGGGAACTCCTATATAGACTTATGTCGCGGATAATGTTGATAGCGCGATGTAGGAACTTCTGTCGATCGTTTGTTAGTACGCAGGTGTTGCGATAGATGTCGCTAGTCGCCACATCACTCCCCTCCGAGACCGGAGGTCGAAAGCAGGTTAAGTCTTGGCGCTTGTCAGCCAGTGGAAGGTTCCAGTGAGTCGGAACCGGATGCCGCATAGTTCACGGTGAGTCGGAACTGTCTGCGGTGATGCCCCAGTGAGTCGGGGTGATGCTGCATATTAGCTCCAGTGAGTCGGAGTGATGCAGTGCTTGCCGTAGATGCCCCAGTGAGTCGGGGTGATGCTGCGTATGCTCCAGTGGGTCGGAGTGTGCAGTGCTGCGTAGTGGCTGGCTGCTGCGTCGACCAGGAGAGAAGGGCGTCTCTGCTTGCTGACCGGCCGAAGTGCATTGTGCTGTGCCAAAGTCGCTGATGAGGCTGGGGGTGATGTCCAGGAATGCGCTTCCGCTGCATGCTGGTGGACAGGATACCCCATGAAGCCGTGGCTGCTGGCTGACGGTATGACTCACTGCTCGAAGGCGAAGGGGAAGTGGTGACGACGTATGAAGTGCTTGCACGAAGGCTGCGCTGATGTTCATGCTCGGGGTCACCAGTTTGGGGGTATGAGGAACAGGGTGTAAAGCTCCTCATTTACCATTGAAAAGGGAGGATCCTCCGACCGGACGGGTGTTGTATCCGGCGGGCTAACTGCCCGACAGTTGTAAGTCGGGAACTCCTATATAGACTTATGTCGCGGATAATGTTGATAGCGCGATGTAGGAACTTCTGTCGATCGTTTGTTAGTACGCAGGTGTTGCGATAGATGTCGCTAGTCGCCACATGTTCATCAGTTGTTTAGAAAGGAAATAGTTAATTTACCTTTCCCCTTCACCTCTTGTTTATTTGAATCTCAAGCAAGTAGAGATATAATTGTAAACAATCAAACTCATTGGTTCATGAGTCTGGTGGTCGCAAACGTGACAGCTGAGCTGAGGACATGATAGTCCTGGGTTCGACACCTAGGTTGGGCAAAGTCTTGGGTTTTTCCATCAGGAATTTCCCAGTAGCAGCCACAGACTGTAGATTCGTCTCCTCAGGATCGTCCCTTATTACATGGGAGTTTAACATAGCTGGTGAAATGTGTGGGGGAAAACAGACGTTATTTGTGTTATGATAATCTAAATATCTAATCATATTATTATATGATTTTCTCCCAACAGCCTGGACCCCGAACAAAAGGAGGAGCTAGTATCAATCATAGACAAGTTGTTATCAGACAAAGCTCCACTTGTAGTCGGTTCAGCAGCCATGGCATTCTCTGAAGTGTGCGGGGAAAGAATGAGCCTTATACATAGGAGTTACAGGTATATATAATTAGTTTTAGATACATACTGCACTTTTTGAGTGTCCCCAAAAATAAAATGACTTAAAGTTGCATTATAATGTAGCTTGTGGGTAGTATGTTTACATAGCAATCTTATGAAAACACTGATTGCCAACGTGCAATGGGGCGCAGTATCATAGGCGTTAAACTAACCGACGATATAGGCAACACCACACTTCACTCCAAAACAAATGGCTTACGTTGCTCAAAAAGCCGCTAAGCTGAAGTGGGGACCGGACTCACCATATCTACCGTAGATCCAAGGAGCTGTGGGCCAAAATAACCATGTCGTGGAACCCTGACACAGCCAGATGGCGACGCGGTTGACCTCGCAGGAGACGGTGGATCGAGCTGGACAGAATCAACGACCAGTGTTCTACATTGACCCTATATCGAACGGTTTGGACGTCATGGCCTTTGTCCAGCAGTGGGTTGACACAGGCTAACAGTATACATTCAGGTGTAATTTATACACTTAGGTGAACAATATGTGTGACTGACAAAAAAGTAAATACATTTTTATTTGTCCACAGAAAGTTATGCGCTCTTCTGGCTGATGTTGATGAGTGGGGACAGCTGACATTGCTTAATGTGCTCACTGTCTACGCAAAGACATGCTTCGCGGATCCTAATAGTGAGGTAAGCAACATAATTATTTACGATGAGGATTTGCAATATTTTCTTCCCGATAATAATTATGGTTTAGGTGTGTACCTATATGTATGTATAAAACTGAGCAACATAAAGGCTGTACTATGGTCTAATCTTGCAAAGATAACCGTTTATTACCTATTTTCCTTTATTTGTCTGGTCTGCTTTAAGTCTCATGCAATTAAATGATTTCCTTTAATTCCCCAGACATACTCAAGCGATAGCGATACAGACAAACCATTCTACGAGTCCTCAAGTGACGGCGGAACTCGCAAGCACTCATCCACCTCACCCAGCCTAGACGCCGACCATCGCTTGCTACTGCGAGCTGCCAAGCCACTGTTACAGAGCAGGAACTCCGGAGTCGTGCTGGCTGTGGCGCAGCTGTTCTATCATTGTGGACCTGGTAATGTTACATCGCTTGTTGCTGCGAGCTGCCAAGCCACTGTTACAGAGCAGGAACTCCGGAGTCGTGCTGGCTGTGGCGCAGCTGTTCTATCATTGTGGACCTGGTAATGTTACATCGCTTGTTGCTGCGAGCTGCCAAGCCACTGTTACAGAGCAGGAACTCCGGAGTCGTGCTGGCTGTGGCGCAGCTGTTCTATCATTGTGGACCTGGTAATGTTACATCGCTTGTTGCTGCGAGCTGCCAAGCCGCTGTTACAGACCAGGAACTCCGGAGTCGTTCTGGCTGTGGCGCAGCTGTTCTATCATTGTGGACCTGGTAATGTTACATCGTTTGTTGCTGCGAGCTGCCAAGCCACTGTTACAGAGCAGGAACTCCGGAGTCGTGCTGGCTGTGGCGCAGCTGTTCTATCATTGTGGACCTGGTAATGTTACATCGCTTCTTGCTGCGAGCTGCCAAGCCACTGTTACAGAGCAGGAACTCCGGAGTCGTGCTGGCTGTGGCGCAGCTGTTCTATCATTGTGGACCTGGTAATGTTACATCGCTTGTTGCTGCGAGCTGCCAAGCCACTGTTACAGAGCAGGAACTCCGGAGTCGTGCTGACTGTGGCGCAGCTGATCTATCATTGTGGACCTGGTAATGTTACATCGCTTGTTGCTGCGAGCTGCCAAGCCGCTGTTACAGAGCAGGAACTCCGGAGTCGTGCTGGCTATGGCGCAGCTTTTCTATCATTGTGGACCTGGTAATGTTACATCGCTTGTTGCTGCGAGCTGCCAAGCCGCTGTTACAGAGCAGGAACTCTGGAGTCGTGCTGGCTGTGGCGCAGCTTTTCTATCATTGTGGACCTGGTAATGTTACATCGCTTGTTGCTGCGAGCTGCCAAGCCACTGTCACAGAATACATAATAGTACTACGTACAGAAGGGACACTCCCTTCCCCGCGCTCATATTAAATACCGCACCTCACCCCGCACTTCGAGGTATTCGTTGTCGACACTTGAGCAATGGCTCGCGCTCGTATTAGTCGTCGTTCGGTTTTCGCGACGCAGACCGTTGCACTTTCCGCGCCATTTTTTAGGCTACGATAACCCTACTAGAGTTTACGCACACATTTGCACGTGCACGTCGTGCACAAACGTTATTTGTTTATGTAGTAGTAATAGGTAATTATTTTGCGGGCGTTGTATGGAGTGTCCGAGGTGTGCCACTGTTACAGAGCAGGAACTCCGGGAGTCGTGCTGGCTGTGGCGCAGCTGTTCTATTATTGTGGACCTGGTAATGTTACATCGCTTGTTGCTGCGAGCTGCCAAGCCGCTGTTACAGAGCAGGAACTCCGGAGTCGTGCTGATAAATAAATTGTTGCCTGCGTTATTACAGTAACTAATAAAAGTGATGTAGTAGCGAAACTGTATACTAATGAAGGTAATAGTTCGTTATTGTAATAGTAATATTTCTCATTCGTAGCTCAAGAACTGCCACCGGTTGCGAAAGCCATGGTTCGTCTACTGCGAGCGCCGCTAGAAGTTCAAAGCGTTGTACTCAACTCTATAGCGTCGCTTACCGTCACTAGAAGGGTAAGATACAAATAAGTTCTTAGTAAAATAATTAGCCATTTATTTTCACTAGGTTCGCTATTTATTTCAATGATTGACATGCTTATACAAAGTGCAAAGTGCTTTACATTTCTCTCTATCATACATAAATAATCAATTGAAATTACGGTACCATGACAATTAATAAATACGCTGTTTTTTTAGTTAACAAAACATCGGGAGAGTTGGTAAAGAATGAGGGAGGCCTGCCCAGCAGTGGGACAAAACAGGCCAGTAAAAAAATATAACAATATTTCAGATTAACTTCCATAACGTGGTTTTGGGAATAAGAATTTTATTATTATTATCTAGTCTAGTTATTATAATCTAGTACCTTACAATATACCTACATATCCTCTGACCAACTTGTTCAATACTCAAGGATCAAACACTAACATTGGGGTAAAAATATTGGGGTAAATTCGCCACTAAACAGACTGAGTAGAGAGATGAATTCCTTTATTAAATCCTCACCTGATGTTGACATTTATTATCATTCCACCAAAATCTTTAAAACCCAATTACTTGATTCCCGAAAATCGCAACATAGTGTTTTGCTAAGTTAGTCTAGTTTTTTATTTTGTTATTGGATTAAGTACTTCTTCCTTTATTTTTATTAATAATAGCTTTACGATCTCGGTTTTGATCTCATTTTTATTTTTGTTTTAGCTTTACGATCTCAGTTTCGATCTCATTTTTGTTTTTGTTTTAGCATTAATAACTTTTATATTTTGTGTCTTTTTTAAATGTTAGTCGTAATTAGTTGATAAAATAGCAATACGGTTTTTCTTTTTGAATTTTATTATCTGTAAGTCATATTTCATTTCAAGACCTTTATTTCGTTTTAATTTTTGATGTAAGTATGTTTTGTTATGTTATCACTTATTTTTGTGAATGCTGGTTAACCAGTTATTGGCGACTGTGTAAGTCTGAGACTGTAAAACCTATGTACTTAAGATATGTTGTACACAGAAGCTGTTGGTGAACCTAAGTCAATAAATCATTAGTATGTACAACTCAATAGGGGATCGGACAAAAAACTAATTAGTCCGTCAGATAGATTTCCAAAAAATATTAACCACGTATTTTTTCTTTTTT
The DNA here is from genome assembly GCA_949775195.1 of Diarsia dahlii. Classification (NCBI taxonomy): domain Eukaryota; kingdom Metazoa; phylum Arthropoda; class Insecta; order Lepidoptera; family Noctuidae; genus Diarsia; species Diarsia dahlii. The sequence continues at coordinate 19,370,869 of OX459207.1, forward strand.
CACGTAAGTGTAAAATGAAGACGATACAGTACTTCGAAAACTCGTGTGACGTCATATGATATTACATTTTGTACCTTCAATTGACGTTTCAAGCCCCACTCCATGATCTTTGACGCGCTTTATCTTCGTCAATTTTTATTGATTTGATAAAACAAAAAACACGTATCCAATATTTTTCGATAATCTAAATGACGGACTAAACAGAATCATATTTTTTTGAGTCAGTCCGATCCCCTATTGCGAAACAACAGCCAGTATACCACGCGGCATATAAGTTGAACCTGCGCAGTAGTCGTTTTTTAGATGTCCCATACAAATCAAATAGAGAACCTGCGCAGAACGACGCCATTTTGGGTCAAGTTATTTGCCTAGGACTCGTATTGTATTATTTTACGACTGTCATAATCCTAACAATCTCCCAATCTTCCACAGACACTCTTCGAACCATTCCTCAAATCGTTCTTCGTCCGCAACTCAGACCCGACCCACATCAAGTTACTCAAGCTGGAGATCCTCACGAACTTGGCCACGGAGGCCAGCGCTGGGGTCATACTGAGGGAGTTCCAGACCTATGTGACGTGTAGTGATAAGGCCTTCGCTGGAGCTACGATACAGGCTATAGGGAGGCTCGCTGTGGCTATACATTCTGAGACTGAGACCTGCTTGAATGGGCTGTTGCATCTGCTATCGAGTAAAGATGGTGAGTAACCTCATTTTTCACTTTAGTCTATGTCGTTCTTCGGGCCATAAACAATATCTATGCCAAAAATCACGTCGATCTGTGACTCCATTGTAGAATTAAGAAAAAACATACATAAACACTTCTACAGTTCTATTAATTATATTAGGGATTATTAAGTACGTAATTAGCAATTGAGTCCAGTGCCAACGTCATGCTGTGAGAGTAAAGACATATATGACGTGAACTGAGTGTAAAGACTTTCGCTGGATCCACCATCAAGACACTGAGACTTGCTTGAATGGGCTGATACATCTACTGTGGTAGTGAATATTTTTACCCGCGATCTATTAAGTGTTCGCTTTTCCTGATTAAATTTAAATTTTCTGATAAAACATGGCAATCTATAATAAATATAAATAATAGCTGAAACGTTTTTACGTTCACGAGTCCCTTAACTATGTGGATAAAGAAAGTTCCCTCTCTCTATATTTTATTTCAATAGGGGATCGGACAAAAAAAAACTAATTAGTCCGTCAGATAGATTTTCAAAAAATATTGGACACGTATTTTTTCTTTTTTCACCTAAACAAAATATGAAGACGATACAGTGCTTCAAAAACTCGTGTGACGTCATATGATAGTACATTTTGTACCTTTAAGTGACGTTTCTAGCCCCACTCCATGATCTTTGACGCGCTTTATCTTCGTCAATTTCTATTGATTTCATTGAAAAAACAAAAAACACGTATCCAATATTTTTCGATAATCTAACTGACGGACTAGACAGAATCATATTTTTTTGAGTCAGTCCGATCCCCTATCAGTCAATCTAAACAAATTTTGTTTAAACAGAATGGGTGGTATGCGAGGCAGTGGTGGTAGTGAAGCGTGTGGTGGGCGGCGGAGCTACGTCTGCGCGCGCTGCCGTGTCCAGAGCTGCGAAACTGCTGCGTTCTGACAGGTAACATTACATCATCCAGCTCATAGTTTTCTGCGAGATAGGTATACCTCCCTACTGTCACGTTGTTCAAATTGATTCTCCAATACGATCCACCTGCTAGAAAAAGGCTACAATGTTGATGATGATTAAGCTTAACCTGTTCAGGTGAGTTTCATAGATGACTGCCGTGGATTGTAAATGCGGTCTCGCACCACAAACTATGTGACACTTGAAATCGTGTCCTGCCTGTCCTGTTGCTTGCACATCAATGACATCACAGGAAATAGTGAACGCTTCTAAAAGTGCCAAACTCATTGCCAAAGGCAAAAGGCAGAATTCGTACCACATACTTTTTTTATTGTTTTGTGATAGAATTTGTACCACTTATTAAGTCAATTAAACCATTCATTTTCATGTAACATTAGTATTTTTAGAAGTCTGGATTCATTAATTATATCAATTAAAAGATTTAAGTAATTAAACGTAATATAATCCTAAACTAAACGTAGTTATGTTTTTAGAAGTTGCCATTTGTAAAATATCACGAGGTTCACAATGATAAATAATTATTATAAATAGAAATAACAGTAAATATAATTAACCAATTACACATTATACCTTACAATGAATAATTATTGCATACAATCATAATAATTAACTATTTAATGTTAAGAATTATTGTCGACATCAATGTTTTTTTTTTTGTATTGGCAATTATTTTATTGACATTATTTGACAGATTAGGAAAATCACATATTACCTGGGAAAATCTTTCCGAGTCTCTGTTCAGTTCTTTGCTGTTGTTTTTGTTTTGAATTCAAATTGTGGTTTGTAACTGCATCTGAGCAATTTAGCAAATTATCTGGCCATTTTTACGTTGAGTCCAGCTACTGCTCCTCCGTACTGTATCTAGTAATTTCGCGAAAGGACGCTTTATTAATTGTGCTGTGTATGTACGTGCTTTTAATTAAAATGACGAGTTTGCAAGTTCGCTTGTCCCGAATATGAAGGCACGCTTTATCTTATGAGAGTGAAGATCTCGTCAATACTATTCGGCTGTGGACATATCCTAGCATAGAGATGTAAGTAGTTTCAAACATAACATTTTGCGTACGAGTGTGCCAGTTACGAAGTGATAACTTTTACGTGTTAAAAAGTAGTCCTTACCATTTAAACTACACGATATCATACTAAAATAATATGTATGTACAAAAACTAAACTAAACATTATTTGAAAAATATAACAAACACTATTGTGGTTGTTTACATATTTACAATTTGTCCTTTAAAATGTACAAACACATAAGTGATCGTTTTGCATGTATTGTTTACTTGCCTAACACTTGGTTGTCTAACTTGGTTTGCCTAACACTGTTATAATAGTTATTACTCTGTTAGTATGACTGTTAAAGTGTCATAGTCATATAAAGCAATGTTGAGCCGTACACAAAATCACTTCTTTATTTCCAGATAACACCTGCTGACCATGTTTGCCATGCATGCTGGCAGCTAGCTAGTCATCCCCGTTTTCTGATAATATGCCGAGGAGACGCACAGGCCATCAAAGTGTTTGTGTTGTATGTGGACGATCCATACTACGAATCAGTCAACGCAGGATTTTGATTGAAGGTGCAAATGAAGACGAACAAAGAATGGCTAACACTGTTGCTACTTAGATCCAACCACGAGAGGTATAACAACACATACCTATTATAACTTTTATCGATTAGGTGTCTTGATTTGATGTGTGTTAAAACAATGTAAATTATTTCCCACTAATACCATGCATTTTTAAACGCAACTTTTTCTTTATTTATATTTTTTTATTTTAGCTTCGTTCTGAGGATGAAGCTTGTGTGCCGTGTTGGCTAAGAGCTAGAAGAACTAGGGTTGGTTCACCAAACGAAGATATTCAACCCATTGTACCTGATCATCTGGAGGGTGATCATTCTGATTTGATGTGTGCTGTATGTGGTCAGAGTCTATCCGACTCAACATCAGATCAAGAGTGGAATCCCGACAACACTGCTCGTTTGATGGAGCACCAGCAGGTATATGTATATGAAATATATTTATAGTAATTAGCTTATAATAATGTGTCATGCAAAGGGCAATTACTATTTTATGTTGCTAAATCTGGGACAATCATGATGGCTCTACTAACAACAAAAGGGTACTGGTTTTTCCATTGTCACATAGCCCTTCTCTCTATATTAACACAACATAGATATTTTTGGTAAAGATTTTCTGTATGGTGAAAACCAATCATTTTATTTATTTATTTAAACTTCATGCACAAACGTGGTACATAGGCGGACTTAATGCAACAAGGCATGGGTTTGGGATTTTATGTCAAGAACTATTCTGTAGCTTGGTCATGTTGGGCGCAATTTATGTCTGTCAGTGTTTAATTTGTGTTTCATCAATGTTATTTATTTACAGATGTCATCCATGAATGAAGTTTGTGGAGTTTGCTGGGGCCAAGCTCGAGATTAATATTATTTATCCATGGAGGAATTAATATTATTTGCTTGTGGTATATACCAAATTCGCCAGGCTCGTTCATATGTGGGTGAGCATTTTCGGTTTCATGGAGTATCTATGTTATAGATAACTCGAGAGAGAATACATGGCTTAGAGGGAATAAACCCAATGTTGCTTCGTGCTGAAATGAAGTCCCACCATTCTTCTGCTAGAACTTATTTCGTTTTCATAGTTACAGAATCAAATATGAATGGTCGGGACGCAATCAAAAGTTATTGTTGTAATTGCATTGTAGGTTTAAGAAGTGGGATGCTGCTCACACGTTATGAGCATTATTTGGTACCTTAGTTACGCTCGCCATGAAGATATGACCCGACCTGCCCCTTGCTTAGATGAAGTAATATTAAGAAGCAATTAGGTAATATAAGAACAATAAAATAAATGTTAGATCCTACAAAAACAAAGTTGTTTTATTTAACCACACTCAAAACTCCATCAGCACTTCATCATTTATCATCATCATCATCAAACTATTGCAGACCGCTGCTGGACGCAGGTCTTTCCTAAAGCACCCTACTGAATTGGTACAATTCTAATGTCAATTTGCCAACTTAATGATAAGTAAAACACTACAAAGATAGCCAACTATCTAGAACATATTATTATCCCTTTTCACCAAAACAATGTTTATATGCCTACACGTAATACTTAATATTTATTGGGACATAACCTCAAAAATAAAACTGGTTATATTTATAACTTTTAGGTCCCAACTTCTAAAAATCTAAGAATTTTAAAAGGGCTTGCCTATTGTATTGACTACCAAATAAAACAAAAAATATCCCAAAACACGTCATTTTATTAGGTGTACGAAACTCCCATACAACCCTGCCTTTCGCCTTTTGGGCTGACTCAATTTGAATCGTCATCAACACACTAAGATTTTGATGTATCGTATCAGTTTCGAGCCTTTAAAGTTAAATAGGGGATCGGACTGGGTCAAAATAATATAATTCTGTTTAGTCCGTAAGTTAGATTATCGAAAAATATTGAATACGTGTTTTTTATTTTAACAAATCAATAAAAAATTACGAAGATAAAACGCGTCAAAGATCTTGGAGTGGGGCTTGAAACGTCACTTGTGTCGTCAAAATGTACTATCATATGACGTCACACGAGTTTTCGAAGCACTGTATCGTCTTCATTTTAAGTTTACGTGAAAAAAGAAAAAATACGTGTCCAATAATTTTTGGAAATCTACCTGACGGACTAATTAGTTTTTTTTTGTCCGATCCCCTATTGTGATATCAGTAGATCCCTAGTTATCAGACACTTTGGTCTATTTTAGACACCAAATTCATTTGTCCACTTGGCTGAATAGTGTAGACCTGTAGAGCATAATCCCCTAAAACTGTACTCTGTCATGTATCATGTAATAAAACTGCCTTGTCTGCCGTACAGATTGGCAGGCAACGCTCGCGCGGCCGCAGTGTGGTTGGTGGCAGAGCATGGCGCGAGACATCCCAGAGCTGCTGCTATACTGGCGCATATGGCTGCTAACTTTGCTGACCAGGTATAGATGTACACACGGCTACACATCAAGCTATACAAAACCAGTTAATCTTGGCCTCACGTTACTAGATCTTTTCGCACAATGAACGATCAGATTATACTGGTTTTGTATAGCTTGATGTGTAGCCGTGTGTACCACGGATCTTTAACCCACATATGTGAAATTACAGCGGTTAATTTAATTTGTATTATTCTTGTTATCTAATCTATGACTCAGATTTTGTCCGACCTGGAAGTCCCCATTAACTCTCCCGGAAGCCTGCAGCAGTCGGGGAAGGCTGCTAGAGTTCTGGGACGACCTATGTTGATTAGAGTAGGGAAGATCAAACATCACGTACAAGGGCTCAATCAAGAGGAGTGCGGATAAAGCCCAGTATAACTAAACTAAGCAACCTGGCAGCTCTGTCGTTTCCTTCTCTCATCTTCAGGACTTAAGTCCTGGACCGTGCAGTTAATAGGGGATCGGACAAAAAAACTAATTAGTCCATTAGATAGATTTCCAAAAAATATTGGACACATATTTTTTTCTTTTTTTACGTAAACAAAAAATTAAGACGATACAGTTCTTCGAAAACTCGTGTGACGTCATATGATAGTACATTTTGTACCTTCAAGTGACGTTTCAAGCCCCACTCTATGATCTTTGACGCGCTATAGCTGCGCCATTTTTTATTGATGTGATAAAACAAAAAACACGTATCCAATATTTTTCAATTATTCTAACTGACGGACTAAACAGAATCATATTATATCATATCATATTCTGTGTTGGGTTGTTCCACACTCGTATTGTTCTACACTCCCTTGTATTAAAGATCGCAGATTGTATTTAAGATTGAGCAGCGGTGGCCCAGTGGTGGCGGCCCCGACTTACGAACAGTAGGTCGTGGGTTCGAACCCAGGCACATTACTTTGTGTAATTTATTTCATCACCGCTGCTCTCAAAACGGTGAAGGAACACATCGTGAGGAAACCTGCATGTCTTAGAACCAAAAAATTCAAAGACATGTGATATCTACCGGTCCACACTGGGCCCGCGTGGTAGATTATAGCCCAAGCCCATTAATCCCTCTCAAAGAGAGGAGGCCTGTGTCCCAGCAGTGGGAACATTAATAGGCTGTTGATGATGATTAAAGATCGCAATCTCAAAAAACCTGCTGAACACTCCTCTTTTCCCACAGGACGAGCTAGTAAAGCTCCAGCTACTGTCCCTCGCAGTAAAGCTATCAGTGACGCAACCCGACACTACCCCAGTGTGTCGCTACGTAGTGTCGCTGGCACGCTATGACGTCAGCTACGACGTACGCGACCGCGCGCGTATGCTGCGGCAGTTCATTGACCCCGCGCCCGGGAAGGTGCTACATCATTATGTCGCTGATATATTCTTGCCTGAGAAACCCAAGCCAGATGTACAGAGTAGTTTTAAAGGTGAGTTTTTACAGTGATACTGTTTTTTTTTTTAATTATAATAGGGGATCGGACTGACTCAAAAAAATAGAATTCTGTTTAGTCCGTCAGTTAGATTATCGAAAAATATTGGATACGTGTTTTTTGTCTTATCAAATCAATAAACACTGACGAAGATAAAGCGCGTCAAAGATCGCAGAGTGGGGCTTGAAACGTCACTTGAAGGTACAAAATGTACTATCATATGACGTCACACGAGTTTTCGAAGCACTGTATCGTCTTCATTTTTTGTTTACGTGAAAAAAGAAAAAATATGTGGTATATATTTTTTGGAAATCTATCTGACGGACTAATTAGTTTTTTTTTGTCCGATCCCCTAATAAATGACTTCTGTTTTTATTCAAATCGTTGAAATTGCAATGGCTGACTATGTCGTGCATTACATGACATGGGATTTAATAGAAGTTTCTCTTGCGTGATCGAATCAGAAATGAAGACATTCACAAGGGAATCAAGGTTATCGACATAGCCCGAAGAATTGCAAACCTTAGTGGCAATGGGCAGGTCTCACATTGCTCGCAGAACGGATGGCCGATGGGGCCGAAACGTTCTAGAATGACGACCGTGAACTGGAAGACGTTGCGTGAATAGGTGGACCGATGACCTGATGAAGGTTGCGGGGATCCGCTGGACGCGAGACGTACGGGACCGCGAGATGTGGCGACACTTGGCGGAGGCTTTTGTCCAGCAGTGGACATCTTTCGGCTTTAATGATAATGACGACGATGAAATTGATTTATTTATAATAATAATAATAATAATAATATTCCACAACTATCACACAACGCCATCTAGTCCCAAGCTAAGCAGAGCTTGTGTTATGGGTACTAGACAACTGATAAACATACTTATATATTTCTAAATACATACATATTATAGATAAATTACACCCAGACACAGAACAAATGATCGTGCTCATCACACAAACATTTGTCCTGGGTGGGAATCGAACCCACGACCTGCGGCATAGCAGTTAGGGTCACTAACCACTAGACCAACAGGCCAGTCATTTATGTTTTTTGTCTTAAATTTTGACAAACTGCACCTTGTATTTTCCCACAAAATGATGCATTATCTGTGTCCCCAGACCGCGGCACGTTCACAGTGGGTTCCCTGTCGCAGTACATCGGCACCGCGGCCGGCGGGTACCGCGCGCTGCCCGCGGGCCCGCGCGCCACGCTGGCCCATCACCTGCGGGACAGTGCGCCCGTCAAGTTCGACACACCCGTCGATAATCACGATGATACACAGGTAATATTTACAACAATAAAAAACCGACTTCCAAAAAAACATTAATAAAAAGCGGGACATGCTTTACTTTCGGAATTCAGAGACAAGTTTGTTTCGTAGTATTTTTTATTTTTTTCTTTTTAGTTAATTCGTTCCACACAAATTCTTGCCATTTTTGTTCATTTTATTTTGTACTAGCTGATGCCCGCGGTTTCAACCCCTTGGATAAAGTGTTTTTTTTTTCCTATTAAAAAGTAGCCTATGTCCTTTCTCGGGTATCAAAATATCTCCATACCAAATTTCATGCAAATTGGTTCAGTAGTTTAGGCGTGATTGAGTAACAGACAGACAGAGTTACTTTCGCATTTATAATATTAGTATGGATTTATAACTAGATGATACTAGAAAATGATCAATTTAGACAAATAGAAAAAAATACGTATTCTAGAAGCTAACTCATGAACTCCCCAAGCTGATCATTATCACAGAAAATGAAATATTTACCAAGTTTACTGTTTGTTTCGATTTTCCGATATTAAAAACTTATACCCAAACAATGTTAATAAAATTCAAAGGGAGCCGCGCGCTTTTACTACCACATGAAAAGTCCGTTAAAAATACCACTTCTCGTCTATTTTCAGAAAAACAAAAGCTTCTACTCTGAACCGGAGAGCAGTGGCTCCGGATCTGCCTCATCTTCATCAGAAGCCAGCAGCTCAGAGGATTCTTCTGAAGAGTGAGTGAACTAATATCATAATTTAGGAAAAACTTTACCTATTACAAAAGTGAACGAGTTTAGCACAACTTAACTGGGTTCAAGACCCAATATTCCGTAGCGATATTGACCAATATTCCGTAGCAATGATGACATGAAAGCAGTTTGAATGTACAGACGCAACAAGCTACTAAAATTTATAAATGTTTTGAAAAATAAAATAAAAAAGCTAGGCAACACACACATCGTGAGGCAACCGGCGTGTCTTAGAGCCAGTAAATTCGTGGCTTTGTGACATCTACCCGCACTGGGCCCGCGTGGTAGATTATAGCCCATCCCTCTCCCAGAGAGGAAGCCTGAGTCCCGCACGTGGGAACATTATAGGCTTATGATGATATGGTTTTCAAGGCATTCAAGATTGAGTTTCGGGTAGCTTCATGTGCAGGCGTTCAGTTTTATGGATAATATTCGTGCTTGGAGTTTAAATATTATGAGAGGAGGTTTCAGGGAACGTAAATAACGGTCTTGGATGGGTGTAAAAGTTTATTGATAGTTTAAGACATAGGTTTAAACGCTCTGATTGGCCGCCTCGTAGGGCTTTGGGTTGCTACAATATACATATATTAAGGTTGTAGGAAGGAGCATGCAATATCATCATCTTAATCATTTTCTTTTATTTAGGGAAGAGAGCACCACTGAAGACAAGAAGCCAGAGAAACCCGCGAAAGAAACTAATAACTATCGGTGAGTGAATTACAGACTATTCTTTTAAGATTTGCAACAATATTTTTTAGGTTGTTCTGAAAAGCAGCTCTAATAATATGATTCATCTAAAATCTGCAAAATACAATTCATTACCTAATATCACGCTTGTAATCCCCGAAGGGTTAGGCAAAGGTTTCCCTAATAGTACACCCACATTTCGCCAATTATGATTTAGTCCCGTGTATATACATAGGGCGAGCTTATTACCATCAACCGGGCACATATTCAGACTTCTCAAAAAGCAGCTACTGAGAACACGGTACATCGTGTGGTTGGTAAAACTGTGTTACTATTACCGCGATGTACTGTGTGCACCGTGTAATCGTGCAGGTAAAAGTGTGGTAAAGCTTGAGCATGTGGTAGGCCCATTAGGAAAAGATGATGATACCACACTACACAATCTGCCTCTCATAGGTCATCCAACTCCGGCACATCGGACAGTGAATCGGACAGCGAGTCAGGCAGCGGGTCGGACAGCGAATCGGACGAGTCGGCCGACAGCAGTGAAGATGAGGCTAGTAAGAAGATTGATGTTAGTCGCGACAAGAAGGTATGTGCAGAAGACTTATTATTTTAGAAGAATATGTAGGATTATTGTAGAAAATATAGGGTTATTTATTTGTAGATCATTTTCTTTTTGATAGAAAAGTGATTGTAGCTATGGTTGTGTTTGTTGTGTAGATACCTATGTTATTTATTTATGTTTATTATGATGTATGTTTATGTATGTTATCAATAAATATGTGAGCACTTTAAATAGCTCTTTTATTTTAATTTATATAGCATGCTGGGTACTATAACTCTTATTTTTCAAAACAACAAGTTATAGTTAATTTCATGGTCGTTACCCTTGCATAATCATTATCTTACCCTTATCCCAATAGGGGATCGGACAAAAAAATACTAATTAGTCCGTCAGATAGATTTCCAAAAAATATTGGACACATTTTTTTTCTTTTTTCACGTAAACAAAAAATTAAGACGATACAGTGCATCTAAAACTCGTGTGACGTCATATGCTAGTACATTTTGTACCTTCAAGTGACGTTTCAAGCCCCACTCCATAATCTTTGACGCGCTGTAACTTCGTTAATTTTTATTGATTTGATAAAACAAAAAACACGTATCCAATATTTTTCGATAATCTAACTGACGGACTAAACAGAATCATATTTTTTGAGTCAGTCCGATCCCCTATTCTCTTGGGGTCGACGCAGCATGTTTTTTTCTTCCATACTTGTCTATTACTCGCCATCTCAGCAGTCACCTCCTTTCTAGCCATATCATCCTTCACACAGTCAAATCTACCATTTCTTTGGTCGACCTCTTCTCTTAAATACTGTCCTCATTCCTCAGCATATCATGTAAATAACATACATAACATAACATCACGCCTGTAATCCCCGAAGGGTTAGGCAGAGGTGTACGTTATAGTACACCCACATTTCGCCAGTTATGTTTTTTAAGTCCCATGTAATAGGGGGCGAGCCTATTGCCATCAACCGGGCACAAATCCAGACTCCGTGGCTGTTACTGATAAATTCCTGATGGAAAAACCCAATAACACTTTGCCCGACATCCGCCGATCATGTAAATATCTACTGAATACGTGAAAACCGTGTCGCGTCGTTGTCCTACCGTGTATGTAACATAGTTTCGAGTAAAAGTGGTCCTTAAAAACCGATTTACAGAATTATCATTATTTAACACACCTATGGTTAGGTGTACGTTGAATCGACGAATACGAATACACATAACCTGGGTTCACAAGAGAAAAACTGCAATTGCATCATCTTTTCTGCTGAAACACGTCCACTTCTGGACATAGGCCTCCCCCGCATGTTGCCACATTGATCCAGCGGATCCCCGCAACCTTCACCAGGTTATCAGTCCACCTAGAGAAATTTCACTCACAAATACTCTTCCACACTATAGCAAAACGCCCAGCAGCAGCCACAACCCACAAAAGAAGAACAGAAGAAGAACGAAAAGTCGAACCTGGAGTTACTGCTGGAGCTGGACGAGGTGGCCAGCTCTCTGCCCACCATGACTCCCACGTGTGGGGGGCTACTGTCGCCGCCTAGCGTAGCACCACAGGGAATTGGAGATGGTGAGTGGACTAATAATATTTATTGGACACATTTTGAGTTGAGAACTTGTCAAATATAGCTTAGCGTCAATTTTTAGCCAAATGAGTCGTTCCTGTAATAGGGATGTTTACTGACTAAAAAAAATATGATTCTAATTAGTCCGCCTGTTAGATTATCAAAAAATATTGAATACGTATTTTTTGTTTTATCAAATCAATAAAAATTGACGAAGATAAAACGCGTCAAAGATTTGAGTGGGAGGTTGTGACGTCACTGCTCGCTAAGAAATGTCATACTAATGTCTTAGAATATGACGTCACACGAGTTTTCAAAGCGCTGTATCGTCTTCATTGTTTGTTTACGTGAAAAAAGAAAAAAATATTGTCCAATATTTTTTGGAAATCTATCTACGGACGGACTAATTAGATTTTTTTTAGTTAACATCCCTATTCGTACGACAAGTGTTATACATTTATTTTTCTCACAATTACCCGCTTATGTGCTGAGGTGGAAAATTCCCAAAAAGTTTCAAAGTTTAATTTTCCCGGAACAACCCAATTTGAATCCCAAATTATCGGGCTCAAAATTGATGCAAATACTATCTTTGATACTATTAGAATATGCCTGTATATCTAAAATAATTGGAAGTGACTGAGTGGATAGTTCTAGTTATGTATTAATTAGCTTTTTCCCTCAGTTTTGCTCCTTTTGGTTGTTCAAAATACCCATAATATCTACCTGACTAAGTATTATGAAAACTGTTGTATACCCATTCAATTGGATGTAGCTTAGTTTTAGTAAAAACGGTCACTAGGCATTTAGTCAGGTATAAGATTTATATTATGTTTACTTTTTTTTTTCCTAGCGGACAGCATAACCCCAGTAGGCCCGTCCTACATATCGTCGGGCAGCACCGCGCTGGTGTCGCGCGTGTCGTGGGCAGGAGTGTCGGTGTCGCTGCGTTGGTCGCGCGCGCCGCACTTGTACTCACAGAACATGTGTGCTATCGACCTCGTGCTCACCAACCATAGTGCTAACGATGTCACTAATGTTAGGATACAGAAGAAGGTAAACAAATCATCAGCATTTCAGCCAAAAGACGTCCACTGTTGGACATAGGCCTCCCCTAAGTATCGCCACATTGACTGGTCCCGTGCGCCTCGCATTCAGCGGGTTCCTCCAAGCTTCTCCAGGTCATCGGTCCACCTAGTGGGCTGTGGAAGGCCGCGCAACGCAAATAAATAACACTATTTTTATTTCAATACAACATACAACTGGCTCTTATTGCACCACGGATCTCAGACACTAATCTCCATAATCCTCTTGTGAGTTGAACAAGATTATGTCTAAACCTTGAAACAGACCTCTGAGTTAGTGTCTTCAACATCAACATCAAAATATTTTATTTCACTTAAGCCTAATATGGCACAAAAGGTGCACGGTTCGGATTGGTCGTATCCAATGGGTAAGAACCGGCGAAAAATTCAATGGTTACTCTTTTAAAATGGTTTCGTCTTCTCATAGTCATAGTAGTCGAGAGTGTATTGAAAATACACGTGGGCATTTGTTACTGCTGTTAACGGCCCCATAACAACCTCGTCTGCGGCTCGGGTCTGAATTCCGGCTTGAATGCAATACAAAATTTCCCTTGTACTATTTCTATTTCACAGTCTCTTGAACCAATACCTATCTTCCGCAGACGCTGACCGGTTCCCGCAGCATCCACGACTTCTCCCCGCTGCAGCTCCTGTCCCCGTCCGCGCCGGCCACACTGACGCTGGGCGTGGACTTCGCAGACACCATACAACCTATTGAGTTTACTATTAGCGCCTCTATAGGTAGGTCTTATGTGTACAATAATAGCATCCATGCTCTTGCTTTTAAAACACCCTTGGAAATAGAGAGGGCTAGCTTTTGACAGCGGCTTCGCCCGCGTGAAAATGACGATTTTCCATAAAAACTTTCATCCCCTAGCCACGAGCTCCTTTGAGCCAAGCCACAACTCTGCACTTTATCTCATTGAAAACAAAATCTATATAAATAAAAAGAGAAGTCCTGACTGACTGACTGACAGACTCATCAACGCCCAGCCCTAGAAAGCTGAAATTTTGCACAGAGGTTCCCTTAATAATGTAGACAAGGAATAAGGAAGGATTTTTCGAAATTCAACCCCTAAGGGAGTTAAATAGGGGATGAAAGTTTGTATGGAAAATCGTCATTTTCACGCGGGCGAAGCCGCTGGCAAAAGCTAGTTTATTATAAAAACTTCTGGTTCTCGTTTCTTCCAATCGGCAATGCCCATCAGCCGCCTTCTATATAAAAATAACCTTACTCTAGTTGTAGTAACTTTATTACTTATCTTTTATATTTTCAGGTGAAGTACCGTTATCGATAACACCACCGGTGGGTGAACTGATGAGATCGGTCACCATGACACAGACACGGTGGGACTCGGAGCACAAGAACTTGAGAGGAATGACTGAGGTAACTTCTTCGTTTATTAAGGGAATCGGCATAAGCCCGCGCGTGGTGTTCGGTAAATGGCCTACGGGATCTAACTACTGGGATAAAAAAGTATCCTATGTGTTACATCGCCCGAACCGAAACAGGTGAATGGGACTTTCGGACTGCATCAAGCGGATTCCGTGTGTACTATGTCCGGTCTCTTATAGTGCAAGTACTTTTAGATGGCGACCAATCAATAGAGATGTGTCCTGGGTAAAAAAAAATATGATTCCATTTAGTCCGTCAGTTAGACTATCGAATACGTGTTTTTTGTTTTATCAAATTAATAAAAAATTACGAAGATAAAACGCGTCAAAGATCAGGAGTGGGGGCTTTTGACGGCACTACGTGGTAATAAAATGTAGAGCGATGTGACGTCACACGAGTTTTCGAAGCACTGTATATCGTCTTCATTTATGGTTTACGTGCAAAAAGAAAAAATACGTGTCCAATATATTTTGGTTATCTATGTGACGGACTAATTAGATTTTTTTGTCAACTACCCTATTTAATCGGTACATATAATTAAAAATATAAATCAAGATGCCATTATATCGATCAGTGAACAACCAACCATGCTTCGATCGATATTGCCTTTTCTGGGAACCATATTTTTTTAACAATAGATGGTTGTTTCCAGTGTGACAAGAAGGCAGTAAAAGTAGAAGACGAACAAACAATATGCAAGCGTGTGTTCGAGACCGCGAACGTTGCAGCTATCACGTCGACCGGAGACTTTCTCAGGTAACAACTTGACAATCTTCGTTTTTCCGACGCAATAAGGAAGACGGCGGGACGAGCTGGGTTAAATGACCAGAAATAAGTAAATTAAAAAAAAAAAAAATTAACGAGGCGCTTTGCCAAGTCCTTTATTATGCACACAGCCAAGGACTGGAATTTCCTGCCTGCGTCGGTTTTTCCGAGTTCATATAACCCTAATCTATTTATGTCGCGAGTAAACAGGCTTCTTCTGGGTAAGCTCGTTCCATCGTCGACATCATCTCTGCCCTTAGGGCAAGATTGAGGTCAAGAGCAAGCCCATTTATAATAATAAAAAAAAAAAGAATTCAAACGCTCAAATACTCAAACGTCACTCAATTATAAAGCCTCAAAACTCCTGCTATCGCTGTCACTCTGCGTTAAAGTAACAAAGACAGCACGAGATTTAAGTGCAACTTAAAATTGAGTGATGTTAGAGTATTTGGGCGAAAGCCTCCCCAGTAATAGGATTGTTCAGGCTGCAGGAATAGTAGTAGTAAGACTGAATACTACCGTTTGTGTGGAGAAAGTATTAAGAAGTCATTGATACAACCACTTACTTTACAACCAGTCTGGTTGTAAAGGGTGATCTACTGACAGACGATCAACATCCGCCTAGCCTTTTTCCAACTATGTTGTGGTCTGCTTCCGGTCTTACCGTATTTTCTTGTATTGTACGTAGGGTGACTGCCTCTAGGGTAGACCGGGGACAATTGAAACAGGTCATGATTGCAACAACTTCAATTTCTCGGAAACCATGCTATCTACGCGTGTGATGCGGCGTTCGTTGCATCGTCGGCCATATTCGGTTTTTTGTTTAGCACGGCTCGAGCGAGCGAGCAATGTAGTCGCACACAGGACGCCTTGACGAATTTCACGCCAAAAAGTAAGTTCTCACCATTTTTATTTTTTTGGTTTTTACCTATTTTAATCTTGTAGTTTGTCAGTTTTTCTTATTTGAGAGTATTGTTTGTCTATTTAAGTTAGTTTTTATTACTGTTAATTATTATTTAAGTCAATATATTACAAAATATTAAGTGTTAAAGTAGAAGATGTGACATGGGTACGTTTGAAACGACGTGGCTGTGGACGTTTGAAACGTTTCAAACGTCCCCGCATATTTCGCATTTTTATCCGACTGCACAGAAGAAGGTTGTGTTTTCTAAAATGAGTCTGCCGCAGGATTTGAAGCCGCTGTCCCATCTTCTCCTAAGTACTTAGGGACTCCACAGCCAAATTCCATGGTCATACATGTGTCGGAACAGTGACCTTACCAGCCCGATGACACTACAACCAGGGTTGGGCAGTATTTGAATTACTTACTTGTAATTAAAATACGTAAGTAATTGAAATACAAATACGTATTTTGTATTTGTATTTCAATTACTTCCTTAAAATGAAATTTGTTTTTCGTATTTCAAATACCTGACGACGAAGTATTTTGTAATTAGTATTTCAAATACTTGAGGCTTCAAAACACATTTTAACATTAAAATACATTTATCCCCTCGTCTGTCCACTTTTTTGTGGTGGTTTTTGAAGGCGATTATTTTTATTTTGAAAAAGTTTTTGTAATTATGTATTTTGTATTTCAATTAAAAATAGCTAAAAAATACTGTATTTTGTATTTTATTCAAATACCTTACTTAAAGATTTCAATTACTTGCGATACTGTATTTTGTAATTTGTATTTCAATTAAAGCAAAGCATGTATTTTGCCCAGCCCTGACTGCAAAACCCAACAGTCTACCGCAGGACTTGAAGCAGACCGTCAATAAACTATTGTTATGATTGAAACATTTTTATGATTGAAACATTGTTATGATTGAAACATTGTTACGATTGAAACAAGCTGTTTTGTATGAGACTGGATTATCTTTTTTTATCCCCCATGTAAGTGCAATTACAGCAAAATAGGGTAACAAGTCTTTCAATCATGTGAAATAGTATTCATTAGCACAAATTAAAGCTCGAAAATGATAAAATTATGAGATATTTTACGTTGTTTATATTAAAGATGTTTTAGCTTTTATAATTTTCAAAATATTAACTTTACGGTGACACACTTGTCACGATCTCAATAAATAATTTAGTAGTAAGTTAAATTTTTAAGGTTGAGTAAAAACCTTCAGTAGTTCCTGAAATATTTCAGTGTTTCAATTATCCCTACTTACCGTTTCAACCGTCCTTGGGGTGGGGTCAATAGAACCACTGTGCCCGGTCTTCTTTAATGTGTGATTGTAGGTTAACTATTCAAAATAGAGATATAGATTATGTTTAATTTAGGAACTAGATAACGACCCTTTCAACTATATAAATTCGAGGGATGTAGGTACTATAGATACTTCACTGCACACGATTTAAGTCAAATTGTTTCAATTGTCCCCGGTCTCCCCTACTCCTCACAACCCAGTTAGTTCTAGGTAAAACGACCTGCTAAGTTATCAGACTTTCAGGCCAGAAGACACATACATCTCCTTTTTAGGTCAGTTCCCCACTTACATTACTAATATTATTATAATTATAAACTTGTTACTCTCCAGGTTCGCCGGCCGCCTGATGTCATCCCGCGACCTCGTGCTGATATCAGTGCGGGCTGAGGAACACAGTTCCCGTGTGACAGCCAACTGTAGCAACATGGCCATCGCCTCACTACTCGCTAACGAGGTCGCACAGGCGCTTGCCAAGACGTAGGGACTACCTACACGACTTAGGAAGTTTCAACTATGAAATTGGACACGATCAGTACCAACTATGAAACAATTTAAGAACTAAATGCAATCAAAGTTATGGACTGTATTTCGTTACTCCGAAGTTCGAAATATCGAAGTACGGTATACAGAAAGTTTGTGAGTCCGAATTACGTTAGTCAGAATGTACGCTATGACGAAGTACGGTATTCAGAATGTTCGTTACTCCGATGTACGTTACTCCGAAAGTTTGCTACTTCGAAGTACTGTACTCAGAATGTTCGTCACTCCGATGTATGTTACTTCGAAAGTTTGCTACTACGAAGTACTGTATTCAGAATGTACACTATCGCGAAGTACGGAACTCCGAAAGTTTGCTATGACCAATTACTCAATAATAATTGAGAATTACTGACTTGTAAAACCTATTTGCACAATAATCATCATTTATACTTGACTAATTCGAAATACTCTCTAATGAGGAATATTCTCAATTATTATTGAGTAATTGGTCATAGCAAACTTTCGGAGTTCCGTACTTCGCGATAATGTACATTCTGCATACAGTACTTCGTAGTAGCAAACTTTCGAAGTAACGTACATCGGAGTGACGAACATTCTGGGTACAGTACTTCGTAGTAGCAAACTTTCGGAGTAACGTACATCGGAGTAACGAACATTCTGAATACCGTACTTCGTTATACCGTACATTCTGACTAACGTAATTCGGACTCACGAACTTTCTGTATACCGTACTTCGGTATTTCGAACTTCGGAGTAACGAAATACAGTCAAAGTTATGCACGAGGTACAACAATTATTAGCCAGTAGCCTGTCACAACGCTCGTCTGGTGGGAATATCTTGATATTCTTTTCAATAGAAGATGAGAAACTTGTATGTATGTCGGTGTACTATTAGGTACACATCTGCCTATCCCTTCGATTTTATTATGATAAGTAACTTGAGACCCTGTTTCTCGTACCCCTATATTATAATCGGCAAGAACCGTTAGCGTCATATGACACTAGAGTTTTTGGACGACGACGTTTAGATAAATGCTGAACGTGTTCAGTTTCTTTTGTATAATGCCCTCTAAATTTGATTTGCTCACCAATATTATGTTATCGAAATATTTCCAGTTTTTTTTTTTAAGTTTTTGAATTATGAATCTTTGTAGGAAATATAACAACATTCCAAATTAGTAAGTTTTCTCTTTTCTAGGTAAATATTACTGTCACGCTTGGCTATAAATAAATAAAAGAAAATAAATTGAATTTATAACATAAACTGTGAGATAGGAACCAATCACGATTGTGTATATGTTTGAATATCTTACATAATCTTCAATTAAAGAGGTCTATTCTATATAAAATATAAGATACAAATAAAGCCTTCTTGTCTATTAACTTTAAGTATGTAATAATAATAATTATCCAGTCGAATAAATATCCTTGTACTTAAGACTGAAGTATAATTTTACTATTATTCGAGTAATCTAACTCATTGCAATTATCATCGTAATAGAATATACATCATAATTATTAATATCAAGGATTTTTAAGACTTTTTGCACTTTTAAATAGTAGGTCCCCCACAACAGGAAATCAGTTGTCGCAGCATGTCATTGTATGCTTCTCCCATACTTATCTTTTACTTGTCATATCAGCTAATGTAAATGTATACTGTTCAGATATATAATTCATGGAAAAAGACTTCTCCAAAAGTATGTAAATATTAGACAGTATAACTGGCATATATGAGAATCTGATGGTTTTTGCAATTATTTATTAGTGTATAAAGAGTCTATTAAAAATTATAAGGAATAGGGTATTTCACCAAAAAAATCTAATTAGTTCGTCAAATAGATTTCCAAAAAATAATGGACACGTATTTTTTCTTTTTTCACGTAAATAAAAGATTAAGAAGATACAGTGCTTCAAAAAGTCGTGTCAAGTCGTGTGACGTCACAAGGTTAGTACTTTTTACACACAAAGTGACGTGAAAAGCCCCCACTCATTATCTTTGACACGTTTTATTTTCGTCAATTTTGATTAATTTGAGGAAACAAAAAACACGTATCCAATATTTTTCGATAATCTAACACACGGACTAATTAGATTTTTTTGGTGAAATACCCTTTTGTATTTGGTATATCAAATTATATTGAAAGAGTATCTTTACATATAGGTGTAATAGAAGAATAAACAATGATTATTATGTACACAGCGTGTATTTTTCTTTAAAAACTAATGATATACATAGGTCCTTTGAGATTCTTTCCAACATAACATCACGCCTTTCCTAAATGAAGTAGGCAGTAATCACATTTCGCTGGTTATGTTTCAAATTCTTCCTATCAACCACTAAATTACACTTCGTTTATACAATTCATTGTGTGATATTCGTCTTTTATGTTTTTACTGAAGAAATAATTAAAAAGTATATATTTAAGATAACTTATCTTAAAATTATGAGAAAAGACAAGGATACATAAACGAATTATTGTCAAATTCTAGTTCTACAATACTAGAACTACTTCTTTTCATGATACAAAATATTAAGTATTTCGTAAAAATACTACATGATCAGTCCATTGCCAAATTCAAAATATCTTGCAATCTGCACCATAAACTTATAGAAATAAACCAACAGGGCTGACATCTTCAAAACTGCGTAATTGTTTGTAGCCACTAGGTATTCGTCGAAAAATGATCATGATTCAGTAATAGAATGATTTAGATCTTTGTGCAAGACAAAAAAAAATGGTAAATGGTGTTGCAATGTGAACCCTTGCTGGTGTGACCATAGTAAAAATATGTAAAATTAGCAACTTCATAGTCTCACTGTTACATTTCCTTTTTGAAAGCACTCACTGTGGAAAACACGTCTTTGTTCATCCTGAGGTTTTTACGTCAAATATGTATTATCAAAATAAATATTAAATAGCCTCAAAAAGTACGTTTTACAAAACAATGTTCCACGAGGCACGACAATCCTTTTAATGAATTGTGTCTTTCTGGTTTTCATATACTTGTGCCCAAAACATAATCGCACATTAGTTAAATTATGGTGTATTCAATATTTTTAAAGCTGCCCTGATGGGAGAATTTGATACACTTGGCACAATACTGCACAGGTTCGCTATCAACCATTTATGGGAACATTTTAGGCATCGATCACGCTTTGGGTATCACGGAAGATTTTTATAACTTGAGACGTATTTTCCTCAGCCAATACCTTCTAAACCATCACCCTCAGTGTTGCGGATAGTGTCCCCACCCGGGAGGCATTCCTATACTATACGTAGGCGTAGTCATCGATAGAATCCGAGGCCGTTTACTCATGTCTTCATGATGCGTCTGATGATGCATCTGCTGCTGCGGGTGATGATGCGTTTGCTGCTGCGGCGGTGGTGGTGGCTGCTGTACAAGGGTCTGATGATTCTCCAATATCCTGTCCTTCTTCGACCGTTTCTTAGGAGGACATTCAGGCACAACACGACGTTCGTTCCATAGTCTCTCTACTAGCCTAGCTCTTGCTTGAATACCGTTCGCGTCTTCGACTTGCTTTCTAGGTATAGGGCCGTTAGCTACCTTCTGTTTCATAGCCTCTAGCCGCTCCTCAGTTTGGTTCATAGGAACTACGGGTAGTCCGCGCCGGTTACACATGTTGTGTAAGACGCAACATGCTACAATCATCATGGCTACTGTAGGAGGATCAAACTGCTTGTTACAATTAGCTTGAAGGCATTTAAACCTGCTTTTTAACTGTTTAATTGTTTCGACGGCGGCCCCGTGTGCTTGAGCGTGTATGTTTGAGTAATACTTTTCCGGCGAGACTGGAGACTTCTTGGTTATTTTCGGGATGGGTGTCATTATGTATCGTTTTTGGGTGTATTGTGGTCCACCTGAAAGAGAACAATAAAATGAGTAAAAACGCTGGTAGACGAATCCAGCAATGACTTTTATTTATTTGCGCTAATTTAAAGAAGCCACACAAAAAATTATTTAACACTTTCAATGTCAAGCACCCTGTGGGTTGAACAAAATTCTTTTGTGTGCCCCCAACCCGCCTCCGAGTCGTTGCTATAGATAACTGGGCCATTCCGAGAAAAAATGTACCGTTACTTAAGGGATAAATCGGACAATTTAAAAATTTCCCCTATATATCTCGTCACTAAACGGACGTGACGAACTCCGCTTACTAATAATAATAACGACAACACTCAATATTCTTTGTTCTTTTAGAGGAAATAATTACTTCACGACATAACCAGATACATTAAGTATAATTCGCAAATAAAATAATGTATTAAGAATATATCGGTATCACGTTATTGCTGTGACTATAGTGGACTTCGTAATCGAGTATTTTTATTTAGTAGGGCTTTCGTCACCGATTACTGCGTCACAAATGCACCACGGGTAAAAAGAAATGGCTGATCTACTACAATTATGTTACCATGATAATAAAATAACTTGTTTTGGTAGTTTTTTACTATTGAAAGCAAATAAAATAGTATTCCCGTACCATGACTAAAGTGGAATGTCCACCATGGTCCAATTTGATTAATTTAAATTTCATAAATTTTAAAGTAATACAATATGATTTATGAGTAAAATTAACGGTATAATTAAAAACAAAACAATATTCTATAATAAATTCCAAACAATGCTGAAGTATGTCTAAAAAACCATGAACTTCGGTTGGTTAAAGTTAACGATAGGCGGTGTGACACGCAAAAAATCCCTTTTTTGCTTCTTATTTTTATTTTAAGATCAGTGGAATTAACAACAATTGACTCCATAATGATTTCGTTTTAAAGATAATGAGCTATATTGTACATAAAAAAAGAACTGCATTCGTTAGAATATAAGATGATCATGTAAACTGTTTGTAAAATGTTGTGACAGTACTTTTTTCTTAAGTACAATTTTTCTCGGAATTGCCCAACTAGTGCTCACACGGCATACAAATAAAATTGGATAATTTGAATGTGGCAGTGAAAGTGTTTAAGTTGATTTACATCATAAAATGGCCTATATTCTTACCGATTCCAACTTCCCGATTAAGTTCTCAATTCGACTGTTTTTTCAGCAAAAACCCTGACAGTAAAGATATTAGCTTGATCTATCAGGGTCTATTGTATCACTATTGTGCATGAAGTTTAAATAAATAAATATCGTGTAGGCTGATGTAAAAGATAAATCTTACCAATAAGCCAGCATGGTTCTCCGGAGTAGTTCAAGCTGTCCAGGTCTATCCTGACTGCGTGTCTGAAGAGGACGTTATCGTGCGAGTACGACCCGCCAGCAGTCGCGTCCACACTTATTATTGTTAGGTCACTGTCACAAATCTGTGGATAGGAGAAAAAGGTTTCTATTAGAAAATCTCTCGACATCAAATGGCGATGAGATGTATATTGTCCTTTTACAAAAACTAACAGGATTTTAGAAAACTAGAAAAAGTTATAGAACACGTTTTCACATAAATAAAGTCACACTTTTATCCCATAAACAGGATGTGAGTACGCGGAAGCCACAGAACACCACCTCCTTTTTTTTGGGTTGTGGGATATCATCGAATCCGAATGACTCCTCCCGCTCTGGGCAGAACGGTAGGAAGTGTCAGACTTCTACTGACTAAAAACCATCCATGTTTCTTCTTAACCCTTTTGTGCCTAAGCCGCGGTATCTCTTTCGAATAACCCGCAGCCCTGACGGGGCCAGCTATGATAATTTTTTTTTTTTGGTGTTGGTGTAAAATCATCAAATAACCTCTCCCGCTCTTGGGTAGACCGAAAGAGAGTGTCATTCCTTCTTAGCCCTTTATGTCGGGGCCGCGGTATCTTTTGTGACCAACATGCAGCCCCGACGGCCGCTATAATCCTTTTTTTTTTTTTTTGGTGGGTGGAAAATCATCGAATAACCCGCTATGATCCTTACATACTCTTTTCACTTATCAACGTCCATTCGGCCACATCTTTGGGGGTCCACAACACTGTCTTTCAGGCAGAATGCATGGAGGAAGAAGAAATTGCAGCTCAGATGGTCCTGCACTGTCCGGGAGTTGCCTAATACAGGCTCGGTAATTTGGTAAACCTGGTACTGTCTGCAAAATTGCCAATAACACCAAGGAGTTGCTGGCCTTTCTCTGGGAGCTGGGGTGGATCGTATGATGTTCGTGGAGTTGTACGTGGAGTAGGCTTGGTATCCACGAAAGCGAACATCAGCAGAGCGGAGAGATGTGCCAAATTCGACCGGATGGGTGAAAGACCAGACGTAAATTTAAACTAATGTGATTGGCCGATTTCTGCACATCTCCTCTCGAAACCGGGCCTTAGGCGGCGCTCAGTTTGGACGCGTTTTCGTACGTATTCTCGTACGAACACGCACGAACGATCCTAACCTTCCAAGTACTATGGGAGCGCACATACTGGATGCGAGTTAGTCGTACGTATAATTAGTAGAATTTATATCAAATCGATACAAATTCGTGTCCAAAGTGAGCGCGGCCTTAGCCTATACTTTACTCCTATCGCATTGACCACATTCACAAGTAAACATTTAGCTGGATACTTACAACCTGCACCTTCTTGGAATGGTAAGACTTGTTGAAGTGGCTCTTTTGGTCATCATCAGGACGGGCCATCGGTACGTGTGTGCAGTCCACGCATCCAACCACATTGGGAATGCCATACTTCATGTAGAATCTAAAAGGTATCTTTGATTAATATTTACACAAAATTCCAAACTCAAGGTTTGCCAAAGGGCGATGGAACGAAGCGTATTGGGTATAAAGCTCAGCGACAGAATACGCAATACCACAATACGCTCAAAAACTGGAATCGCTGATGTGGGCACTAAGGCCCAGATTCAAAGACCACACTTTGACTTTACTTTGATGGAAAGATCTACTTTCACGCAAAAATATATTTCTTAGGCCCAGATTCACAGACCACACTTTGACTTTACTTTGATGGAAAGATCTACTTTCACGCAAAAATATATTTCTTAGTCCTGTTAAGCTGTTATTTACTTTCCAAAAATCATACTTTACTTAGTAAAGTCAAAGTGTGGTCTGTGAATCTGGGCCTAAGACTGCTGACTTGAAGGAGGATTGTCGGGGGCCAGTGTCATCACACAGTGGGTGCTATTCACAGGAGTTCGATAACAAACACTGTGACATGAGAATTTTAATATTAGATAAATTAAAAACAGTCTCCATCATGAATTACTTGTTTTTTTATCACCTTGTTGCATTTAAAATACTGATATTGAGCTGAACTGGAAGTCCACCCCAACATGGTGGGGGAAAGGCTACACAGTTTTAAATATTGTTTATAACAGAAAAATACATTAACACTATTAAATTAAAACAACTTAGGCTTGGTTTTGAAGTAATTTTTGTGATTAGAACTTTCCAAACTTTTGAGAGTGAATCTTTGAAATACAAAACTGGCTTCAAGGTTTAAGCTAGACACACACTTCCAACATTTTATAATCTCTAAATTGCCCAGCAGTGGGACAGTGCAGGCCAAACAAAAAAATACATAGTTTTCTGACCTTGCTTTAATAATATCCCTCTCCTGTCTTAGATGTGGGAAGTGAATGTATTTTTTTACTATAGCAGGGTGGTTCATAGCCTCCGAGACCTGCATCACTGCTGTTGACACAAAGTACTGCGTGATGCTGGGGTCATTTTTACCCATTATGGACTTCTGGAACTTTCCTGAGGCGTAGAATGCGAGAGCTGCCATGACCTGGAAAAATAACAAAATGTTTTATTTTTTGGGATTAACAGTCTTATAGAAGGGTAGGTATTGTATTACCCAGTTTGTGGGTTGTAAAGGTCTGCTAGGCAGTTGCTCCATAGATATTTATGCTCTAATCAACAAAAAAGTTTGTGATTTACCCATGATATTTGAACTGTTAGTGTGGATGATAATTACTTAATGTTCAGTCAGTGGGTCGTCTTGGTGGATTTTAATGTTCTACTAATAATATGTTAACGAAAAAGTCTGGGATTCATTCTCTTCGAACATAAAATAAGTTTTATGAGAAAACAAGCAAGTTTACAACAAACTTTAATTATAATATTACTAAATAAACAATGTTTTTTCTGCTATTAACTGAATATTCTGTCATTAATTAGCATTCAACTCTCTGAACATAGTTTGTTAGCTTAGTTTTCGTGACTGAACTCACTCGCGGCAGGCTATAGTATGTCATTATATTGCTACATACTTTCTACACAGTCAACAATGCACTTACTTTACTTTCAACAGAAAATTCAATAGACTTTATTGAATCAGGCATCACAGGTTTCAGTTCTTCGCACAAGTTTCGCGCCAAATCCTTGGACAGTCTATAAGTTTCTATAAATGAAGGCTCGTTCAAATCAAAAGGATCGAGTTCAGCAGGTTTGAGAACTCTTTTCTCCGGGCTCCTCGGTTTTTCTATAGGCTGAGGTGGTTGTTCTGGTTTCTGCGTATGTGACGAATCCCATTTTAGTAACTCGAAAATTTCAGGTTCTTCATCTACTACCGATATGTAGCCTTCCTCCGGTGGTTTTTCGGCCATTTTTACTGTGTATAAAGTTTATTTTGAAATAAAATAAGCGCAGCTTGGATTTTTGTTTGTCAAGCGAGTTTTGACGTATTCTACCAATGTTGCCAGTGGCACTGGCATAAAATACCTTTTTGTGCAACATAATGTTACAAGAATAAGTTACAGCCAATGGAAAAACTCATTTTGAAACTTATTTATTGAATTACAAAGTACATACGTACGAAAAAATGACTAAAGGTTTACCCAAACAAAATTGTTTCTGTATAAAAAAAGCTTTTTTTACGAGTGGGATTGGGAGTTGGGAGTGTTATAACACTCAGCCTAGAGAAAGAATCAACAGGCTACCAAGATAAGCCAATGAACCCTTTATTTTTTGGAAGTAGGCTAGACTCAGGCAAATATTTAACATACACAATATAGGTGATTCAAATCTGGCACGTCGTAGTACTTTAGGGAACGGTGACGTCACTCGTCTGGCGCCAGTTTGTCGAGACGGCAGACATCGTTATGATCCGGGTTCTACAAAGGATATAGCTATCCATTCCTAATGGGAATTTCATGGCTCATTATCTGAAGTTTCACCGTTTATGAAAATTCCATGTGTTATCGCGAAAAGAGTAGGTAAGTGTAGGTGTTGGGAGAATATTCATTCATTGGTGTTTGAATAGGTAATCTACTGCAACAATATTTTTTGTCTTAAAAAATAATACGCAAATGATTTCAAGCTCTTAATTCGCCTTTTCATTACATGTCCGGTTTTACGGGCGGTTTATCAAATCAACTTTGTAGGTACCTAGGTAGGTATTTTTGAAGTGAAAACTTCTTTAGCGGCGCTGAGCACTTTTTTTTGTATGGGTAAAAACTTTCAAACTCGCGTCAGGGTCACGTGATGCTGATCGAAAAAGCGTAAGATTTTTCGATCAGCATCACGTGACCCTGACGCGAGTTTGAAAGTTAATATTGAAGTTTTCACTTCTGCCGGCACTCCCGGAGTGCTACCCTTTTTTTTTTTTTTGAAACGTGCCCCACACTAGGAATTTCTCCTGTGTCGTGGGTGCGTTCACAAACATTTAAACTCACTTATATGATACACAAATACCCAGACCCGGAACAACTATCTGTAGGTCATACAAATATTTGTTCCGTGCGGGGATCGAACCCGCGACACGCAGCGCAGTAGTCCATTGCTTGAGCCACTGCGCCAACCGTGCCGTCGATATATTGACGTGACGGTACCATCAGTGAATTTGAGTTTATTATACAGTACCTACGATCAAATTATCTTGGCAGGTCTGAACATAGGCTCTGCGAACTTTTACGCATGTAAACTTGTGAAGAAAACTGTTATTGCCAGATAAACCAATACCTATACGATCAGAAAATATCTAATTTAAATAGTGAGAAATACAAATAAAATAAATAATTTGTAACAAAATGACCTGCACGAAATTCGGACCTGCCAAGATAATTTGATTGCACTGTAGGTTTTAACTATGAAAGACTGTATCTCGGAACCATGATTCTTTAGAAGATGACGTCTCTTATAAAACTTGCTTTTACTGATGCTAGCTACGAATCTATTTAAGGACGCTGTTACATTTTCGATCAACTCATGTTTAGGTAACTAAAGTCGCTCAAAGCAAGGTCTCACAATAGCGCTCGGTTTTATACCTCCTATATATAATCTTGATCTTTGATATTATTTTTTAATTGTATTGAAATAGAATTTTGTAGATTACTTGGAACTTTGAAAACGCATTTGGTAATTGTTAATTATTAGTATCGTCGTCATGATAAGTAGGTTAGTATTTTCAACCGAGTCGATAAAAAAGAAGGTGCTGTATTTGTATGTATCCGCGATTTTCCCAAAAGCTACTGATCCGATATCAATCGGATTTTCGTTGATAAATGCATACTGTGTTTTTAAGGAAGGTTTTACTGTAAAATATGATTATAATATAATAATAATAAGTTTATTTATTTCTCTCACAATGGTTTTGTAGCACGTTTTGAACACTATAATATTCACATTGTGAGAGCTGGTGCCTGAAGTAGGTTTCAAAAAAACCTGTATTACAGGTCACCAGGATTGGAGATCTTCCGAAGTAGACAATGGAACTCTTCAATAATATAGACAGCAAATGACTCACGATAGCTGTGATCGTATGTTTATGTAGTGTTTTCGCCATTTCATAATATAATATCACGCTTGTTCGGGTTTAAGGGGCAAACAGATGTACACCCATTATGGGGTACCTACCAACCAAACTTAATGAAAAAGAACAACCGGTACCGACAGCGACTTCCGAAAAGAAAAATACGCTACCTACGTGAAATAACCATGTGAAATAAGTAGGTACTTAAAATGAAATAGGAATTTCAATTCCAAACCTCTCCGTCGAAAGCTTGACCTGACCCATCCATTTCCAAACCTCACCGCCGACAGCTTGGCCTTACCCATCCATTTCCAAACCTCACCGCCGACAGCTTGACCTGACCCATCCATTTTCAAACCTCACCGCCGACAGCTTGACCTTACCCATCCATTTCCAAACCTCATCGCCGACAGCTTGACCTTAACCATCCATTTCCAAACCTCACCGCCGACAGCTTGACCTTACCCATCCATTTCCAAACCTCACCGCCGACAGCTTGACCTTTCCCATCCACTTCCGAACCTCACCGTCGACAGCTTGACCTGACCCATCCATTTCCAAACCTCATCGCCGACAGCTTGACCTTACCCATACATTTCCAAACCTCACCGCCGACAGCTTGACCTGACCCATCCATTTCCAAACCTCACCTCCGACAGCTTGACCTTACCCATCCATTTCCAAACCTCACCGCCGACAGCTTGACCTTTCCCATCCACTTCCGAACCTCACCGTCGACAGCTTGACCTGACCCATCCATTTCCAAACCTCACCGCCGACAGCTTGACCTTACCCATCCATTTCCAAACCTCACGGCCGACAGCTTGACCTTTCCCATCCACTTCCAAACCTCACCGTCGACAGCTTGACCTGACCCATCCATTTCCAAACCTCACCGCCGACAGCTTGACCTTACCCATCCATTTCCAAACCTCACCCCCGACAGCTTGACCTTACCCATCCACTTCCAAACCTCACCGTCGACAGCTTGACCTGACCCATCCATTTCTGAACCTTGTCAACAAACTGCTTAACCCCACCCATCCAAATCCCGGTCTTACCCAACATAATTTCTAAATCACATTCTAATAATAAAAGTATGAAACTCGTACTTACTTTTATCTCAGTCCTAAAAAGTATCAACTCCTTCCGGTCGTCGTCGGTCGTCGGTTGCCGTGGTAACCGTACACTAAAATCTTTTTCTATCACGTTTATCGTACGTATTTTTTGCGAGAGAGCGATACACCCGTCCTTCCACTAGCGCTGCTGAGCGCGGAATGATGAACCGGGAGCGAAAAATGTATGAAGAAATTGGCAAAATTAAATGTTTTTATTATAGCTAATAATTGAATAAAAAAAATTATATAAACAAAAAAAATATATCTCAACATCTAAAGGACTATATGTACCGCAATATATAATAATTTTGGAGATATAATATGCTGTAAATTTACCTATAATGGAACCTATTCGGACCCTAATTATCGAAAAAGCTGAGTTCCGCAGCATACGCAGTTAGAAAGATTCGTAACTTAACCGATGTAGAGACAGCCCGATTAGTGTACTTCAGTTATTTTCATAGCGTAATGTCGTACGGCATTTTGTTGTGGGGGAATGCCGCCGACATTCAGACTATCTTTGTTTTGCAGAAGCGGGCGGTTAGATCAATTTATAAATTGAGCCCCCGACACTCACTCAGAGAAAAATTTAAGGAAATTAATGTAATGACTGTTCCTTCTCAGTATATTTATGAAAATCTTATGTATGCTCACAAAAATATAAAGATGTTTAAGAAATATAGTGATATTCACAATGTAAATACTAGAAATAAGCATAAATTTATTGTACCCACAACAAGGCTCAAGAAAATAGGTGGATCATTTAAATGCCAATGTATTCGTTTTTATAACAAACTACCAAGCCACGTTCAAAATTTAAGCCTAAATAAATTCAAATCCTTCATAAAACGAAAACTTTGCCAGAAAGCTTTTTATGCTGTTAAAGATTATATAGAGGACAAAAAAGCTTGGGATTGAACTGCTCCAATCTGAATTGACATAATACCTATTTTATTTTTACTTTTACAATTTGACATTTTATTAATGTTCTTTATACAAATTGACATTATTTACTTTTTCAAGTATGATATTATTATTTTTTTTGATGAATATTTACCTTGTTAAATATTTTTATTTTGTTTTTTATTAATTTTGCGTATTTTTGACATGTTTAAATAGTTTGACATTATTATTTAATATGCTTAATATTTAATTATTTTATATTGTGAATGTGAGGAGCATGTGGGTCTTTCTTTAATTTTAACGATTGTCTGGCAGTTTGAGTACTATAAGCGACCCACCCAAATGTCCTTTCTTTGGTACTGTTCGTCGTGACGTTGAGCTCCTTGCGTTATAAGTTGAGCTCCACGATAACTGACAAATGCTTGCACTGACTGGACGGGTCCACTCAAATCTGTGTGGTGCTTTCTTCAAAAGACCATCCCAGACACTAATCTGCATAATCTTCATGTATTTTATTATTTTTATATTGTGAATGTGAGGACCGTGTGGGTTTTTATGTAATTTTAACGATTGTCTGGCAGTTTGAGTACTATAAGCGACCCACCCAAATGTCCTTTCTTTGGTATTGTTCGTCGTGACGTTGAGCTCCTTGAGTTATAAGTCGAGCTCCACGATAACTGACAAATGCTTGCACTGACTGGACGGGTCCACTCAAATCTGTTTGGTGCTTTCTTCAAAAGACCATCTCAGACACTAATTTGCATAGTCTTCATGTGTGTATTATACCAAGATTATGTCTGTACCTTGAACATATTGTAAACCCAAACGATTTTAAAAGAGTGTCCATGAAGTTTCTTGCCATTCTTCTCATGAGACCAACGCTTTGGAATGGGCAACTACAGTACAATCACGAGTTATTATGCCTTGTGACTGGGACTGTAGCTTAGTTTATTTAGCTTCAGTAGTTTACTGCCGCACTCGGAGAGCTTCAGTGGTTGCTTGGGACGTCGCTTGGTAAAGGTTTTTGGCAGTTTTGTCATACAAAAGTATGTCAGGCCTTTGCTGGGTGGCGGCTTGAGTAATCGTTGGATATCTCTGAGTGCTGCAGTTAGTTTAATTCGACTATTCAAAAGTGCCTGTAACGGCCTACTTGAAATAAATGCTTTGACTTTGACTTGACTTTGACTTTACTTTTTTACATTTTCTGCGATTATTGTGATGGGAAAAACGTATTTGTGCGATTTTTTTGTATGACGTCATACAATTTTTCTGATACCAATCTGGAGACGAATAAATTATCTTTAAATTAAGACCATGATATCTTCACATTTGTGATTGCTTATACGTTAAAATGGTACCTGAAAACCACTGTTATTTGTAGAAAAATGTTTTAGCGTCCTTAAGTAGATACAATGCGTCGCCGCTATTTTAAAAATAAAATGGCGGAAGTTCGGCAGGCGGGTCAAATAATTAAAAACCTTTTGCCTTGTTTTTCACAACAGTAAATAGACCTTTTTTTTTGGGGTTTGGTAAATAATCAGAAAGTGTCAGACTTCTACTGACCAATTATTAACCTTTCTCGGCTTGTTTACTACAGTTTAGTTAAGGCGACATTAGCTGCCCGCGACCTTGAGCGCGCGCTTAACTCATCGCCTAAACAAATAAGGTTGAAAATGGGGATGCGTTTGATTCTCGTGACTGCCAAAATGAACGATAGTTCGCAGATTTAATTTATTAAAAAAAAAGACGCTGTAATGTTAAAATATTTTTACATGTCTTTAGTTGGTTTTATTTATTGTAATAAAAGACTATACTAAATAAATAAACTAAACTAACCTAAAAACAAAATAACTACAAAAGGGCATCGAAAAACTCCTCCTCAACGCTGTCAGCAGGTAAAGTACCCAAGAGACTGGCAGCGTTGCCGCGTTGTATGGCAACACTTATCCTCTGGCCAAAGAAAAAGCCAGCCCTTGGGTCGGAGGAAGCGTCAACAAGGCGTTTTGAAATCTCCTTAAAAAGGCTGTGTGCACTAGGACCCCACGGCCCTAAAGTTTCAACCCCAAACGGCTCGAAAATATAGTTTCCACAAAGGTTACTATATTTACGCCGCTTGAGGTTCTCCGCAGCCGCAGCGGCAGCGCCAGCACAACACGAAGAGCTTGGAAGATGCGATGGCGCAAGAGTATCGACGCAAGTTGCGTCCCATACTAAAGGCCTACCCATCTTCCAAGGAAACAACGACATGCCGTCCGGTCTTTTGCCATCGTCGCGTGCCAAGCCATTTGGCTCTAAGACAGCAGGGACGCCGACGGTAACAAGAGCTCGTCGGATGATGTCGTTTATGTTTGCGTGTCGCGCAAAACGACCCGCACTTCGACTGCAGGACAGGCCATGGTGTCCGAGGTTGCTGACAGCTTCACCACATTGACAGCGATGAGGAGTGCAGCATACGGCACCAAGACGTAAAGCAGCAGCGAGGCGAAAAGTTGTGTCGTCAAATAGAGTGCCAATGCTTGACGACGGCAGTGCGTGAAGCCAAAGACCCGACTCCCACTCACCCACAGCCAGCAGGCGCGCACGCTCAGCAGTAGTAGCAGACGTGTTCAGTAGATTATTCTGAACTACCCTGCAGAGCGGCTCGTCCCACCGTCTCTGGGAAAAAGGATGGTCGGGTTCTTCTGTATTCGGGCAAGCGATTTTCCAAGCGACTATAGCCTCGGAGAAACACGGCACATCAAAACCAACCAGTGTGGAAGCCAGGATATTCCTGATTAATTTCTCCGTGCCGTGAACCGAGGATATAAAAGCCGGTAAACTAATACTAGAAATTTTGCGGACACCGAGTCCTCCCATACGAATGGGAAGAGTTGCTTGTTCCCAAGCTCGGTCGTCCAAAGCCACATTTAAAATGGATGACAAAGTATGTCTGATGATTTGGTCCATTTTGTCCAAAAGATGTTTGTGCTTCCATAAAGGGGAAGCACGAAGGAAATATGTTAATTTAGGGCCGAAACAGCAGTAGCGAATAATGGTGATGGCCGAATGCATGTTAATTTGGAGCAATCTTTCCGAAACATCATTAAAATTTAGAATTTTCTCCTCGATAAAATCGGGAAAAGAATTTTCATGGATAGGAGACCCAAGGAGACGAAGAGAGTTTTTTTCAATAATTTTGATGTCTGGAGCTATTGAGTTAAATTTTGAAAGTCAGTTGTCTGTCGGTACCGTCAGCTAAATAAAGTTCACATTTCGAAAGATTTAAATCTAGGCCAATGGAATGAAGTTCATTTTTTTAAGAAATTTAGATCATCTAAAACGGTATCTACTTCGCCTCCCAAAGTTCCATCATCAAGGTACCAAACGTTAAATTTAGAATTTAGCTGTCGAACAATTGGGTGAATAGCTAAACTGAAAATCACTGGCCCGAGGGGGTCACCTTGTTGACAGCCAACAGCAGATTCTAAAAGATGGTCCCGATAAAGTAATTTGGAAGGGTGTCTGTAACATTGCCAAAGAAAACTATAAATTTGAGGTAATTCTTTTTTAGTTTCCATCAACAAAGTGTCCCTGTTTACAGAGTTAAAGGCATTCTTTATGTCAACCTTCAGAATGACCTCTCCTTTGCCAGAATTTAGGTAGGTCGACATGGCGTGTACGGCAGCCTCGCAGCCCCCTTTAGAGCCGTAACCTAGCTGCAGGGGCTGAAATTTTTTCGAAACATCCTCACCATAAAATTTACAGCAAATCTTGGCTGCCATACGACGATAAACAGTTCCCACAGCAATGGGGCGAATGCCGCCATCTCTCTTGCGAAGAGCACACAAGTTTGCCCCATATAGAACGTCGATGACGGCCTCGCTCACCTTGCCGGAGAGCATGAGGTTAATCAGAGCTGTAAGCTCCTTCAAGAGTAGCTCACCAGCCGCCCCGGCGCTTGAACTGATGAGGTCCTTTAGGTGCTGAGGACTTAGGCCGTCGAGGCCACCGGCGGAGCCGTTCCGGAAGGAGCAAACAGCTGTGACCAACTGTCGACCTGTAATGGTGAGGGAGTGTATGTCAGAATCAGGTGGGTCAGGAAAAGAAAGGCCATCTGCTGGGGCAGGGTGTTTGATCTCCAGAGCGGCAAGTGTTTCTGGAGTACACGGTGCCACCACATCGCTGCTGAAGAGGATCCTGGCTGCACCACTAATGTCACCTTCCCCTAACTTAGTTTCTACCAAGTGGGATATACCTCCAGAGGGGGTATATCTCTGTGTCGGTAATTTTGTGTCTAAATCTTGAGCCGAAATGTTAATTTCCTTTGAGATAGCAAAAAAAAAAAATAACAGTTATCACTCAAAATATTGAACATTTCGAGACGAATAAGTTTTTTCGTGTGATTTTTTTGTGATTTTGTGATTTTTTTTTTCGAGGTTCTTGATTGTCAACAGGGCCATGTACGTGTACGTACGGCCAGTTTGATTAGCGCAGTTAATAGGGCCTCGCCTATTTATTTATTAAGATAAATGAGTTATAATTAATCCCTGACCAAAAATAGCTTGGTTGTTGATACCAAAATATTAATTGTCATGGCACCGCATGGCTCATCTTGTTCCCATGATTATGTGGCAAGTGTGTGAGCAGACGAGTGTAATTAATTTGTATTGCAATATCCTATTTTATTTTATGTGATGATGATCCAGTAATCAGCGTTAGGTCATATCCTCGTGATGAGTGACGAACTAGCTGCTTAGTATTTTCAAAATGGATTATGGAGGTCATAATCTAGATCTCTTGAAGTCTAGACAAACCAGGCAAAATGGCAAACCAGGACCTACATTGTAAGTGGAACACAAATATGTGCATATGGAATGAGCATGTCCTCTAATAAAGAAAGAACGTACCTACGAAGACATGTGACTTTGAGTGGAATGCGACCCACTGCCTCCCACAGAAATGAGGCCAGTATCCCCAGTGGTATAGGTAATGATATAGAAAGATATCATTTTGTAGATACCTAGGTGCACTCGACCAAACTTCCTGCTTGATAAAACAAAAGAGAGGACCAAGGAAGAGAAAGAGTTCGTCGCTGCAAATAATAAAAAGAGAAATAAGAAATACCCCCACTTTACGTAGGAGATAGCATAAAAAATACTTTTTGAGATTTTATTTTACCACTTTGTCGGTGTAACTAATCTGAATAATTGTATATTCATGCCTTTACAGCTTTCTAGTAAGTAGGTACTAAGTTTTTGAGCTAAGCTGCGGACAGACGGACTAGACGAAACTATACGGGTTCCTTGTTGACTACGGAACCCTAAAACCGGGGTTAGCTAATTTGGTTTAAATTATTTGCTAAGGTAATTTGAGTGAAACTTATTAGCCAATGAGGAACAGAGAAACGAAAGGATTTATTTTATTAGCACCATTCATCAGATTAATGTATCAACATAGCAGATAGGAAAATGTAAAAACAAAAATAAATAACGGGTCCCTAAATCCCCGACTTAGGGACCCATTATTTATTTTTGTTCGCTTGAAAGGACCGATGAAAACGGAAAAACAACTTCCGAACTCATAAGTAAGCTTATGTTCTTTATGTCCTAGAAAATCCTCTTTGTCGCCCTTTGTCGTCATCTACCTACACGAAATCGAAAACAATATATTGTCAGTCAGACGTAGGATCCATGAATTGAGGTGGATGTGTGATCCCGTCGCGTCGGGGCTAGCTGCAGGTTGTTCGCAAGTGTTACAGACTTCCGGTACTGCTTTACCAGCCGGCTTAGCATGACCACCGAAGAAACGGGTTTTGTGGACGGAAGAATCGACAAAATGACAGATTGTAGCAAGGTTTCATGTCAAATTGTATGGAAAAATCTTTGTCTATTCTTGGTAGAATAGAGATAGAATCGCCATGCTACGGGGGCTGTTCGACCTAATTTTATTATCGATGATATTTAATGAACGTCAATAATTGCGATTTGATTTTAATAAGTAATATTTAATTGTAAAGTAATTATTTAGTGATTTTTAGTTTGGTTGTTGGTAATGTGGAATTATCAGAAAACTTGCTTTATGGCCTCAGACCAAGAAAAAAAGAAAGACGGCGCGCCGCGAACACCAACAGTGAAGTCACAAAACCACGCGCCTATAGCAAGTAAACATACGCGCTCACGCACACACCTACACTAAAACCACACGCATTTCTCCTAGAACGTCACGACTTCACGAGACATTGTCTACACACATAGATAAAAAGTTGGCTTCACTTTTGATGTTCGTGGCGCGCCGTCTTCCTTTTTTTGTTGTTCTGAGTTTATGGCGCCTTCAGCTTGTCAGCTTCCGGTGCGCCGAATTTTAGACAATAATTAGTTAAGATTATAATGAGAATAGATCGATAATTTGTTATTAACATTTAATTAGGGGTGCTAATTAAACCGGCTTCTTTTTAATAGCATTATTTGCACCTAAAAATCTACATTGCCTTCTAAATTACTAAGTCAGCCACAATTAACGAGCATCTAAATAATACTATCTTGGCCACAAGTTATCTTTTCTGAAGCCACTCTAAATACAACTCAGCATCGTGGTTATTTTTTAGCACCTAAATTTGTAACATGGATTCAAACAGTAAACTTCTAAAATATTATTATATGAGAAATAATTAATCGAGCCACAGTTTTTTTAATTGGCCACAAGATCAAACTTCTAATTTTATAACTAAGCCACGGGAAAATTATATAGCCTCTAATATACTAATTCGTCTTTTTTACAACGCCCACTAAATATTCTATAGAAAGCATCAAGTGATGATCAACAATTATATTAACTTGTCCTTGTTATTTATACATAGGCACCTAATTTACTAACTCAGCCACGGAATTTATATCTCACCACCATTTTACATTTTACAGCTTCAACACAAGGTCCTCAAAAAAATATAATTGAAGCGACTATAGTCAACATCATTTATTATAACTTAGCATGTAAAATAATACATCACATTCTTTTATCGTGAAAATAGCAACATAAAGATTTGGCGCGAGCGCGCGAGACGACAGCGACCGGCCATTTGCACCAATCGGAGAGCGCCATTCGATTCATGTGCTGAGTTAGTCACGTGTATTATATATGAAATGTCCACTTTTGATGCACTTTAGATTATTATATTTACGTTAAAAATACCTTTATTAGTTACAGAAATGTTTTAACCATTGTCTAGTTGACTAGTCACACGCAGATTGTATGATTCGTTATTGTAAACTGAGGGAAATAGGTTAGGTTAGGTTAAAACTGTGACAAAACGCGCGCGAGCCGAGCGAGCGTAGCGAGCGGTGCCGCGGCAGCGGCCGGCGAGTG
Source organism: Diarsia dahlii (assembly GCA_949775195.1). Taxonomy (NCBI): domain Eukaryota; kingdom Metazoa; phylum Arthropoda; class Insecta; order Lepidoptera; family Noctuidae; genus Diarsia; species Diarsia dahlii. The sequence goes on from OX459207.1 coordinate 19,408,857, forward strand.
CTACTTCCAAGTTGCTTGCAGAAATGTTTTCACAATTGTCTAGTTATCCGATAAAAATAAAGTTCTGCAGCGATTCTATCGATAACTTTTGTAGCACAACATGTAAATAAATAATTAAATATATATCGATCTTTAAGACATTCGATACTCTGAACTTCGATATTTAAGCCTTTCCATAACACGACAGTAGTTTCTACGTACTATTAGTGGCTATAATATAATATTAGATGACAATTTTAATTAAATTTTGATGCTCAGTTAATGTGGCATGAATTACAATTTAAACATACTGAGTTAATAAATTAGAAGCTAATAGAATATATTTTTGATGCCATATATTAATATTTTAGAAGCTTACTCTTTGAATCCATGATACAAATTTAGATGCTAAAAAATAACCACGATGCTGAGTTGTATTTAGAGTGGCTTCAGAAAAGATAACTTGTGGCTAACATAGTTTTATTTAGATGCTCGTCAATTGTGGCTGACTTAGTAATTTAGAAGGCAATTCATATTTTTAGATGCAAATAATGCTATTAAAAAGAAACCGGTTTAATTAGCACCCTTATTATATTGCATCAAAAAAATATTCAATTAGCTTCTAATTTATTAACTCAGTACGCTTAAATTGTAACTCATGCCACATTAATTGGGCATCAAAATTTAACTAAAATTGACATCAAATATTATATTATAGCCACTAATAGTACAACGTAGAAACCACTGTCGTGTCATCGAAAGGCTTAAATATAGAAGTTCAGAGTATTTAGTGACCTAAATATCGAAGTTCAGAGTATCGAATGTCCTAAAGATCGATATTTATTTACACGTTGTGCTTCAAACGTTATCGACAGAATCGCTGAAGAACTTTATTTTTATCGGATAACTATACAATTGTGAAAACATTTCTGCAAGCAACTTGGAAGTAGCGCTCGCCGGCCGCTGCCGCGGCACCGCTCGCTTCGCTCGCTCGGCTCGCGCGCTTTTGGTCACAGTTTTAACCTAACCTAACCTATTTCCCTCAGTTTACAATGACGAATCATACAATCTGCCTGTGACTAGTCAATTATACAATGTTAAAAATATTTCTGTAACTAGTAGGTATTTTTATGTAGCTAAATATAATAATCTAAAGTGTATTAAAAGTTGACTTTATACACACATGCAACTCGTCAATACATGAATCGAATGGCACTCTCTGATTGGTGCAAATGGCCGGTCGCTGTCGTCTCGCGCGCTCGCGCCAGGTCTTGCTGTTGCTATTTTCACGATATAAGAATGTGATGTATTATTTTACATGCTAAGTTATAATAAATGATGTTGTGTATGGTCGCTTCAATTAAATTTTTTTGAGGGCCTTGTGTTGAAGCTGTAAAACGTAAAATGGTGCTGAGATATAAATTCCGTGGCTGAGTTAGTATATTAGGTGCCTATGCATAAATAACAAGGACAAGTTAATATAATTGTTGATCTTCACTTGACGCTTTCTATAGAATATTTAGTGGGCGTAGTAAAAAAGGCGAATTAGTATATTAGAGGCTATATCATTTTCCCGTGGCTTAGTTATAAAATTAGAAGTTTAATCTCGTGGCCAATTAAAAAAACTGTGGCTCGGTTTATTATTCCCCTTTAATTAGTACTACTCAGCTTATTTAGTGATGTAATTGTAATATTTAGGTTTTTGGTAGAACTGTTTAAAAGTCGATGCGTCGGGTATTTTTGTGCAATTGTTTTGTAACCGTCAAGAGAAAAAGATATAGTGGGAACTCTGCCCAAAATAAAACCGTTAGAGTGCAACCATATTTTTATTTGGACCATCGAATCTGACCACCTTCTACACAAGAGATACCGCGGCATCAGAGCGGGAGGAGGTAATCAATGATTTCCAACACCGCAAAAAAAAACGATGGATCCATGAGAATATTGAGGTGTATGTGGTGTGTGGTGTGACAAAAATCCTAATCCTAATCCTAACTATCCTAATCCTAACTAATATTATAAATGCGAAAGTAACTCTGTCTGTCTTTGCTTCACGCCTAAACTACTGAACCGATTACCGATTACCGATTACCGGTACAGACATAGTTTGGAACTTGAGAAAGGACATAGGATAGTTTTTTTTTTTTTTTTTTGCGAGATAACCAAAAATCTGCCGGAAGTCACTATTCCACGCGAACGAAGTCGCGGGCAAAAGCTAGTGGATAATAAAGTAAGAAATTAAATGGGTATATTAAAAGTTGCACCAGTTACAGAAAAGTTGAAAAGGAATCGACTGTCGTGATATTATTATGATGGACCATGATGAGCAGGAATGCTTGTGACTTAAAGAGTGATGAATTTATATGTTAATGGATGGAGAGGGAGAGGAAGACCAAAGAAAAGATGGATGGAAATATGTGTGAGGAATGATATGAAGGAAAAATAAGTACTAAATCTATGACTAAATGATAGCGTGACGATTAATAATAATAGTCCTCCTGACCGTTTCCGGTCACGGCGGCCAATCTTAGCAGAGATTAACCAATTGCGCGGGAGATATTAGAGTGCACAAGTGTGTGCGCAGGCACAGGTGCACTCTCTGTTCCTTTTCTCTCATAGTTCGATGGCACGGCAATCCGACACGACCGGAGAGAGATCAGGCGCAGGACCAACCGCTTAACGTGCTTTCCGAGGCACGGGGTTACTATACCGCCAACTTCCAAACTCCGGTCTATTAATGGGAAATTTCTGAAAAATCCAACAGCACTTTTTGTCCGACCCGGGAATCGAACCCAGGACCTCATGCACAGCAGTCGCGCCTGCGACCACTGGACCAACGAGGCGTGACGATTAATAGCAGGCCCTAAATAAGTCACATGCACCAGGACAATGATGTGATGACCTAGTACGGAATGGATTTAAACGCTATGTTGTATTTTCAACGTTCGGGTCAACACTGTGAGTTGAAATTTCAATAGAGCAAAAATATAGACACTCATTTTTGTGTCACAGTTTTATAGTATTCTCTAAAATCCATTCCTACATTAGACTGAATCTTCAGAAGCATAATCAACCTCTATCACTTCCACAGAAGACACAGCTCTCCTCTCTATGAAAGTGAATGGACTATTAATCTACCATACAGGCCAAGTGTGGGTTGGATGCGTACTTTTTTTTTTTGGAGGATCATCAAATAACTCCTCCCGCTCTGGGCAGAGCGGTAGAGTGTCAGATTTCTACTGACTAAAAACCACCCATGTTCCTTCTTAGCCCTTGTGCCGAGGTCGCGGTATCTTGACTTAGTGTTAAGTATCCAGCTATGGCTTATCACAGCATTGAGCAAACGGATGACATATTAGCTAGTAGGTTCGTAGGTCCGTTAATTGCACTACCACCAATTGAAGAATTGCAATCATTAATCATGTCACACTTTATTAAAATTTGTCGTGGGTGCATCCTTCGTCACCAGTAGGTACTATTATCTATTTTTAGTACTATTACCGTTCAAGACACTTATAGACATCGTATAATGTCTAGCGTATAACAGTATGACCACCTGTATGTACTTTACGTGTTAATTACAAGTCATAACCAAATTAGGTACATTGTAATGTACCTCTCTATATAAATAAAGAGAGAAGTCCTGACTGACTGACTGACTGACTGACTCATCAACGCCCAGCCCAAACCCTTGGACCTAGAAAGCTGAAATTTTGCACAGAGGTTCCCTTTATAATGTGGACAAGGAATAAGGAAGGATTTTTCGAAATTCAACCCCAAAAAGGCAATCTAAGGGATTTAAATAGGGGATGAAAGTTTGTATGGAAAATCGACATCTTCACGCGGGCGAAGCCGCTGGCAAAAGCTAGTTCTACATAATTGTAATTATGTACGGTCGCCCACACAAGTGCATGGATACCTTAGGGCCTATTTTTCTGTGAAGGTAGAAATCAAATGTTCGAAAATAATTAATAGATGGCGTTTGGTTTCTGCACAACTGTGATATTAAACTCTTCAATCCCCAGTGTCACTTGTAGGTGGCATAAGTTTTATTTCTGTTTCTACCTCACAGCAATTTTGTTTGTAATTCCTACTTAAATAATAATAAGAAATTAAACCTTTAAAGTTTTTACTTTCCGCAATGATAATATCCGGATTACCCGGTGTCACCTGTAGGTGAAATAAAAAGGAGGGAGATTTTTATAACTTAGTCCTAACTAAATGTAATCTATTCTGTTGAGATATAGAAAAAAATTGACTTTGACTTGGGATACACCTCTGCCCAACTCTTCGGGGATTACAGACGAGGTGTTATGTTACATTAAACCAACAATCAGAAACAGAAATCACCCATTTTTTCTTCCACCTCTCCACTTTCTCGGGAAGACCGTATTTTGAAAATCGTCTCACTAATCACTTTCTGTATCGAAGGTTCCTGTCTCCATTACTCAGCGCTTTTCAATTGTTTTCTCGTTTATCTCTGTATCCCAGGAAACTCTTGATTTATACCACTGTAAATAAAGCTGAAAATTGCTTGCACTGTGTTCCGAATAAACTTTTGGAACTAAGCAATTGTGAAGTTTGATTTCTATGTGTTTTTGGAACCGTTGATTGTTACAGTTCTATTGGACTAGTGAACTGTTTTTGACCGAGAATTGAGCTACGTACCTAGATTTCCCGTGAAGTTTCTTATACAAAATTATTATGTCAATACACGAGGTTATTGAGTAGATTGAATCCTTAAAGGGCATGTTTTTATATGGTTAGGTGGCGAAAATGCAGGAAACACATGAGATAGTAAGTAAATAGTTGTCACTGCTTAAGAACAATTTAAAATATTGCATTTTGGTGTTTTTTTGTTTTTGGTATCCTACGCCTTGGTTGGTAGGCTTATACTCGATTACAGTTAGTTCGGTAATTGCCCCACGGGACTGTACTACCGAAATATAAAGTTTTATGTTCAAGACTGTCTGTGTGCCAAAAATATAATACATCCGTTTAATAGTTTTTCGAAAAGAGCAAAATTTCGCATTTAGGGACCTCGCGCACTATTCGGCCACGACTTCAGAAAGTTTGACCAAGAAGAAAGTTTGGTCACACAACCGTCCGGCTAGTTTTGTACCAGGGGTCTACAATGGCCACTTTATGAGATCACAATGGATAAAATTCGTAAAATATGATCCTATAAGTAATGATATGCTTAGGTGGTCATTTTAGACCCCCTGTCTGCTGTTCGTGCGACGTAGTGCGCCGGGTCCAAGTTTATCAAGTTAATAGCGATTATGAACTATCTGTGTGCCAAACATTCAAATCCGTTCAGAAGTATTGAACGAGTAAAAAGAAACAAGAAACTGTACGTTCTCAAAAGTTTCCGCATTTAAAATACTAGCAGTAGGCCATGAAGTTAGGCTGCGGTTTTGTTCGAAAGACGTAGGTACCGGAGCCCCGGGCATAAAGAGCTAAGAAGGAATATGGGTGGTTATTAGTCAGTGGAATCGAATTGAGAACCTCCTCCTTTTGGGAAGTCGGTTAAAAACATAGATAATTAAAATCAGATAGTTATAAAATGAAAATAATATTCAATTTAAACAAACATAGTAGGTAGTTAGGAATAAATTTATATAATAGAAATAATTCATTAAAATGCAGAATTAAAAAAAAAAATGTTGAACTCCGCGATTTTGCCCCCAAAATCCGCAATTTTTCTTTGTTTTTTTTTAATTTTAATGTACCCTATAACACTAGCGTCATCAAGACGAATCTAACGACGTATGTTTCATTCAAATCGGTTCATGCGTTTATGAGTTATGAGGGAACAAAGAAACGGACATACATACATACATACATACACGTCAAACACATAACCCTCCTTTTGGGCTACGCCGCAGTCGGGTAAATACATACACGTCAAACACATAACCCTCCTTTTGGGCTACGCCGCAGTCGGGTAAAAAGAAGGTCTCTACAATGTATAGCTGTTAGGTTTTAAAATGGTTTTACAACAGCTACAGTTACAAACTGAACTAACTCAACAGTTTTGAATAGCTAGGTGGCTCACCTAAGTATTTGTAATTTGCATAAAAATACATTGTTTATGACAGTCACATTCATGAATGACGCTAGCGAACCATGCGTGAAGGTTACTGATCGCAATGGATTAAATAATAGGTAAATAGAACATAATTATGGTCGACCATGTACCTAATTAATTTACCAACATAAGGTTATAATGTCATTTGATAATTCGACTAAAAAGCCTAGAGTCCTAGTCATTTATTAAGGTGCAATGGCTTGTGTGGCGTTTCGTATTTCAACGACTCTCGTTATGATAGAGAGAATAGTAGATTATTAACCAAGGGGACCGGATAAAGCAGTGTCTTCTGTCGCGGGTGACGATTTAAATCGCGAGCGTAACGAAGGACTCGAGGTTTACTCTGGAGCGTAGCGAGGGTGTTAAAAACTTATATCACGAGCGAAGCGAGGGATTTAAGACGAGTCCTGAGTGTAGCGAGGGATTTAAGTTCACCCAAGACTAAGACAGCTTTATCACCGAGGAAAATACTCTACTTTTCGTACCATTTGCGAAAAAATTAACACAATAATAATATGAGATAAGCATTTATTAAAAACTAGCTTTTGCCCGCGACTTCGTCCGCGTTTCCGTCGTTTTTCGTAAAAAAGTACCATTATGTCCTTCCTCACAGTTCAGTGGTTTTGATGTAACAGACAGATTAACTTTCGTATTTTAGTAGGGAAATACAATATGTCAATCCACAATACTGTTGAAAAATATCGCAAAAAGGAACCGCAGAATATTATTATTAATAGCTGTGCCCGCGACTCCGTCAGCGTGTAACTCCTTGTATGTTATTAAGTTAATGTATTGGTAATATTGTTTAGATCACTTTCACATGAGGCTTAAGTAGGTACCTATAGCGTTCTATAGGTAAAACTTCAGCCCAAAGCTTCCGGGTAAACTATGTTGAAAGTTGACCCGTCCGGCACGTGAACATAAAGATTTCTAGAACTGCTAACCCGGGTAAGAGCGACATATAACTGACCATGCGAGAAACAACTGACACCGAGATCTACTCCAGCAACACGAAAATTCTGCCCTTGAGCCTTATTAATTTAGTAGTCACTTAAAATAAATACCTAACTACTATAATTATTAAAAGTATCTACGCTTTTACCTACTTAAAAATAAAATTGATCATAAATTAGCCAAAACTTACCTATCTGTATCTAAAAATCTATGCGTACTACTTCCCCTAAAAAGAAATAAAATGCGAACTATTAATAATTTGTAATTTGAACGAATATTTAAACACTACCAAAATAACTACTTAATACCTATTTTATAAAATATAACAACAAAAGAAATTCAAATAAACTATTTAAAGACTTAAAAGTCGCGCTGATAAGCACGGTTTGTTAATATCAATTATTGTCTGTCAATAAGGTCGAACGCTGAACGCATCAACAGCCAAATATTGAATGAAGCTCGCTCCCGTTACACAAAAATAATCCTTATGATTCAGTATTCACGCGCAGCTTAATAGCGTATTTCATATTTGGTTCAGTTTGATGTTTCTGTACCGATTACTATGATTCTTTTTTTATTGAATAGGTAATAATATTAACTTCTTATAATTAGGGATGAGCGAGAGTATTATAAACGTAAGAGTAAACAAATATAATCAGAAAGCTCCGAACTGCTAAGCTATCGGGAGTTACACGTGTTATTGTGAGTCAACCATAAAAGATAGACATATGCTGTTGTGGGATATTTTTTAGATAATTTTATGTAGAACATTTCCGTCATAAATGATTTCTATGTAGCTTTAACCATTAAGGCTACACACGCGACGGAAGCTTAAAAAATTGAGCAACTTCTCCCGTTTTCCCAACATTTCCCTTCACTGCTCTGCTCCTATTGATTGTAGCGTGATGAAAAGTATACTATAACCTCCCCAGGAGTATGAAGAATAATTGTACCAAGTTTCGTTAAAATCCGTCGAGTAGTTTTTGTTTCTATAAGGAACATACAGACAGACAGACAGACAGACAGACAGACAGACAGACAGACAGACAAAAATTTTACTGATTGCATTTTTGGCATCAGTATCGATCACTAATGACCCCCTGATAGTTATTTTGAAAATATATATCATGTACAGAATTGACCTCTCTACAGATTTATTATAAGTATAGATAATGACAATTAATAGTAAAAGTTAACATTCGAAACATTGGTCCAATTATTGATAGAAATCACATTCTCCCTCTAGAGGATGAATGAAATTCAGTAAGGCCAACTGCAAATTAAGGTGTAATATAAAAAAAAAATCGTAATTTAAACAAGACTATCTCATTAATTGTGAGTAGTTCTCAGTCATTCATGTTAGCCAAGTCGCTTCAGTGATTCAGTCCAAAGAGTATGTAACTTTAATTCAGTCTCGCGTTGACCGTGCTACCGGCATGACGCGTCTTTTTTAGATAAGTTTTGTTTATATATTATTTACAACTAGATACTACGATAAAGTTAATACTAGTTTATCTAGTAATAGTGTAAACAGTGATTATTATGTGTTAAGTTATTGGATTTTTACTCTTCTTATTGAAAAACCGCGTAAGTTTGTCAACTCTTTTTGGTATTTTTATTTTTTATGGTTAGGTGCCGGCTATTAGAATGGTGAATTAAATTAGAAACACATGTGCGTTATTTCGATTTTGGGTTCTCTCTTTTAATATCCTGAAGGCAAATATTAAGTTTCTTGTTATCCTAAACTGCGCTAAGTCTGAATTCAGACTCATGGCCACTATAAGTATCTTCGGATGTAAAAACGTGGGAGGTTCTACTAAAAAATAAAAGAAAAATCAGCTTCTGAAGTCGGTGACTTTTGTTTTTTTGATTTCATGTTTTTGCCACCGACTTCAGAAGCTGACTTTTCTTCTTAAGTTTATTTTTCACTTTTTTGTGTTTTATTTTTGTCGAAGTCGGTTTTATTTTTCACTTTTTAGTGGTTCACATGTATGTGCTTACCCCTTCACAACGTACCGGCGTGATGTTATGTTATGAACTGGTGTAAACAATAGACAGACATGAGATTCCAGCAATCCCAGTCCATTTGCTATCATTTATTGAGGAGTTCCGTTGCCTATCTCCGAAGTTCTTCATCAGATCTTCACCAAATAGTTTTTATAACCTTTGTAGTGAGTACAGGCGTGATATTATGTTGTGTGATGGCGTAAACAATGCTCAGATATGCTATAGCAACAATCGCGGTTAATCTGCTGTTATTTATTGAAGATTTCCCCCGATTTCTACAAGATCCCATTATCAGATATTAAAATGGTGACAATGGGACCACACGGGAAGCACCAGCTTTCAAATAAAAAAGAATCATAAAAATCGGTTCACCCAGTCGCAAGTTACCTATGAGGTAACAAACAAAAAAAAAAATACAGTCCAATTGATAACCTCTTCCTTTTTTTGAAGTCGGTTAAAAAAAACCCTGGACTCGTCTGCGATAGGTACTTGAGACCTCCTTATTTATTTTAAAGATATTTGAACTACTGTATTAATTACTGATAAATTATTCGTAGTTACTTTGTCCGATTCGCACTTAGCCGGTTTTTATCTATATTTGTATTAGGTATTATTATAATTCTACGAACACGCGGCATTACGGCACGATTTTATCAATTTTTATGTTACAAACGGCAGAATAAAAATAAAATGTTTTAACAACTGCTTATCACTTCAAAAAATCACCGCTCATTTTGGCCTACTTATTTACATGGTAACAACCATGTAAATAAGTAGGCCAAAATGAGCGGTGATTTTTTTCACATAATGTCGCGCCTGTAATAAAAGGGTTAGGCAAAGGCGTACCTGTAATACACACACAATACGCCACTATTATGTTTCAGTCCCATGTAACAGGGTCACAAAGTCTCCGACTTTCCCATCAACCGGGCACAACCTCCGTGGCTGGCTACTGACAAATTCCTGATGTAAAAACCAATTAACATTTTCCCCGACCTGCGTATCGAACCCCCGTACTTACTCAGATTGCGATCCCAATACCAACGAGGGTGTCCTGCAAAAGTTAGTTAAAATGTGTCAGTTCGATGAAATCGCAATAATTTGCGGCTTCGCCCGCGTGAAAATGACTATTTTCCATACAAACTTTCATCCCCTATTTATCTACCTTAAGGGTTGAAATCCTTCCTTGTTCCTTGTCTACATCCTATAGGGAACCTCTGTGCAAAATTTCAGCTTTCTAGGTCTAAGGGTTTGGGCTGGGCGTTGATGAGTCAGTCAGGACTTCTCTTTTTATTTATATAGAAGATAGATAGATAGAAAGATTCAAATGTCACCTGTGCCTAACCCTTCGGGAAACAGGCGTGGTGTTTTTTATGTTTTAAGGTTTTAGATCTTAGTAGATAATATTCCATACAAAATACAAGTCATAGTACCTAGGTTAATATAAGTAATAAGAGAAAGATATCTCGCGAAAGCACTTCCCCCATACGACCCAGACCTCCGGACAGGTAGCGAAGCTATACAGGTTTTAAGTGCCCACCCGGCCGGGTGGGGAAAGTCAAACAAGGTTGTGAATCAGTGTAACGTCGCAGTATGAAGGCTTCTTTCGGTAAAACAATTTTCGCATAATAGTGTTTCGAAGTAACGTAGGAAACCCGTGTTATAACTGCTAACATACTTAGGTCACCATTGGTGAAAACTACTGTGAATTATGACGTGTATGACCAGATGTATAAACGTGATTGTAGCATGGTTTCTGCCTACCCCCCTACAGCGTGAGTTTATTCATGTATGTATGTTGAAAATTCAAGTTAGGGGAATATATCATTTGCGATTGTAAATAACCAATGGGTGATTGGCTTAGATCTGAATAAACAGAAAGCATTTTGATCAGGGTAAGCAAACATGCGGGATACCCACACATACACACGACACACACACACTGACACAGACATACATATACGTATTACTCCTCAAAGATCGAGAGCTACCTACTTGATTATTATTATTTAAGGATACTTTTCCTGTTCATTAATTAAACGGTTTTATTTTATTGATTAGATACCACTTCGGAAAAGCACTTAGGTGGAGCTCGTGGTTTCATAATAACTACCACTCGGGTCTATCTTTAGGTTAAGCCGCGCTTGCCTAGGTTGGTCTGTGGATGGGTGACCACCCATTACATACCGAGTTTCCTCCGTGCGTCGATAAGCACGTTAAGCTGTTGGTCTCGGCTTCCATATATAGATCTTTGGCAGTCGATACAGGTAGTCAGTGACCTGAAAGACTGACAAAAAGTCTTACCAAACGGTATCGTCCAGTATATTAACTGGGTGGTGGAGGTCAGATAGGCAGTCGCTCCATGTAAAATACTGGTACTCAGTTGCATCCGGTTAGACTGGAAGCCGACCCCAACATAGTTGGGAAAAGGCTAGGCAGATTATGATGACCACTTAGGAAAAGTGAGACAGCTCCGACACATCTACTATTAATCGTATGACGCCCGCGGCTTCGTCCGCGTGAAAATATCGATTTTTCCATACAAACTTTGCCCCTCTTTTTCACCCCGTTGGAGGTTGAACTTTGAAAAATCCTTCCTTAGTGGAACCCTACGTCATAAGAGGAATACGTGTGCGAAATTTTAAATTTGAGGGTTTTGGCAGCTTTGCCTTATATATAGGTAGGTACCTATATAGAGAAAATAGAATGACACAATATGTAAAAGATAAAATAAATATTTTTGTATTTTGTAAAGTGCTCGGGTTTATAGCTTAGCATTTTCTGGCCGAATGGGCAATTTGATCTCGTGTTCGAAAAAATGCAAAAGAAACCCTTTTTACTTGAGTGAATTAAACTTATTTGAGACATTCTGGTCCACTGGGATCCTTGCAGAGGTGCTTACCTCTTCTAGAAGTACATTTCATGTGTTTTAAGTTATGACCAAATACTTTGACGATCTCAGTAGATGCTAATGCTAAACCGTCATGAATTCATCATCATCAGTCTATTAATGTTTCCACTGCTGGGACACAGGCCTCCTCTCTTCGAGAGAGAATGGGCTATGATCTACCACGCGGGCCCAGTGCGGACGGGTACCTAAATGTCACAAGTCTTCGAATATTTAGTTCTTAGGACATGTCGGTTTCCTCACGATGTTTTTCTTCACCGTTTTTGAGAGCAGTGGTGATGAAGTCAATTTCACAATGCACCTGCGGCAGGTTCGAACCCCCGACTTACTACTTGTAAGTCAGGGCCGCCACCACTGGACCACCGCACCGTTGCTAGGTCAAGACTTCATTGCAATGCAATTACGAGACGTAATTGCATTGCAAAAGGAACTTACACGTGTGATGTTAATAAATTGATATCTTATTAATTTAATTACCTCCATCTGCACTCCGACGGTTAGCCGTACTAAAAATCCAAGTGATTGCACTATGACGTAAAAAATAAACAAAAAATAATAATAATATTCCACAACTATCACACAACGCCATCTAGTCCCAAGCTAAGCAGAGCTTGTGTTATGGGTACTAGACAACTGATAAACATACTTATATATTTCTAAATACATACATATTATAGATAAATTACACCCAGACACAGAACAAATGATCGTGCTCATCACACAAACATTTGTCCTGGGTGGGAATCGAACCCACGACCTCCGGCATAGCAGTTAGGGTCACTAACCACTAGACCAACAGGCCAGTAAAGATTCCATCACCTTTTGTATTAAACTGCAGGTTAAAAGAAAATAATAGGCTTACCTAATCATCGTTAGGAACCACAATAAAATGATATTCCTTCAACCATACTAGAACGAAATAACAATGGGTTGACGTAGAGGTCATGCGTTCGAATTTCATAAAAAACCGCCCCAATCGTATGTTTATTTAGGTTTAAAATGATGACTTCTTTATCATCTCCATCCACCCAAATGTCCTTTCTTTGGTATTGATCGTCGTGACGTTGAGCTCCTTGAGTTATAAGTCGAGCTCCACGATAACTGACAAATGCTTGCACTGACTGGACGGGTCCACTCAAATCTGTGTGGTGCTTTCTTCAAAAGACCATCTCAAACACTAATCTGCATAGTCTTCATGTGTGTATTATACCAAGATTATGTTTGTACCTTGAACATATTGTAAACCCAAACGATTTTATAAGAGTGTCCATGAAGTTTCTTGCCATTCTTCTCATGAGACCAACGCTTTGGAATTGGCAACTACAGTACACTCACGAGTTATTATGCCTTGTGACTGGGACTGTAGCTTAGTTTATTTAGCTTCAGTAGTTCAGTAGTTTACTGCCGCACTCGGAGAGCTTCAGTGGTTGCTTGGGCCGTCGCTTGGTATGGGCTTTTGGCGGTTTTGTCATACAAAACTATGTCAGGCCTTTGCTGGGTGGCGGCTTGGGTAATCGTTGGATATCTCTGAGTGCTGCAGTTAGTTTAATTCGACTATTCAAAAGTGCCTGTTACTGGCCTACTTGAAATAAATATTTTTGACTTTGACTTTTGACTTTGACTTTGATCTGCGTAGCCTTTTCTTTTCTATGTAGAATTGGAGAGGTCGGCTTCCAGTTAAACCAGATGCAGCTGACTATTATTATTTTACATGGAGCGACTATTTATCTGTTGGTGATGTTCTTCAGAGTCATCCGGTGTGTCTGGGTCACGGCTTCTTTGGGTTTAAGATAAGAATGTGAGCGTGGGGTCACAGGATATGCCACACCACCTCTCGTGCCCGTCTTGCACAACTAACTGCACGCTCAAAGACTTGTATGAAGCAAACGATAGAGCCGTCTAGGTTGCCACACTTGCCACGTCTGGTCGGACAGAATTTGTCCATCGACTCGAAAAGAAGAAGAAGACGGCTTTTTTATTTTAGATGGGACACACCTATTATTCCTAAACCACTGCAATTCCTGAAAGCCGGAAGCAAGAGTGGCGACCAACAGGAAAGCGCCGAGATAATAAAGCTCGACGAATACCCAGAGAAAACATAATTTCCACTTGTAATCGGCTTGCGTGTCAGATGTGTGAATAAGGAAAAGACAAAACCAGTGTAACGATCATAGTAGTGACCGTTCTGTTTCTGCCTATCCCTATTTCTAAAGGCGTGATGATTAAATGTAGTTGAATTAAAAAAAAAAACAGGAATACACTTACTTACTTAACTAACCTTGTCCTAGTAATTAATTATTATCATTTCAATTCGACCCGTCCGATGCGTTAATTGCAAAAGTTAATGAATTTGACGTCCCTGGGTTCAAAAACCTTCTCTATAACAGACGATGACGCACACAGTTTGTGCCCAGATGAGATCAATCGGCGTCCAGCGTTGCTATAAATACTATGCCAACATTGGCTTGTTGATTGACGATTTTATCTTGTTTTCAGTAAATAAAATAATTATGACACAGTCGTAAAATTCGTAATTCGTCGGAGATATATGTATAACAGATGGTCCACCCATTATACATATTAGTGCCTCGTAAAGCCCGTTAAGCCGTTGGTCCCGGCTGTATATGTAGATTTTTGACAGGTTGTGAGTGGCCCGAAAGTCTGCCAGCCAATCTTACCCAGTACCCCAGTACTAACTGGGTTGTGAAGGTCAGATAAATACTGGTATTCTGCTGCATCCGGTAAGACTGGAAGCCGACTACATCTGAACAAGCTAAACAGGTGATAAGTCGTAATATTCGTTATCCCTGAATATCATGTATTCCCGTCTAGGTGTGATTTTTTATTTATTTCCAGATAACATCAGTTGTACAGTCGAACAAGCTAATAAGTATACAGCCAGCTAACTTGTATTTACTTTTATGATTATACAGATACATTTAGAGACTGATTTAAAACGATACAGCGTTTGGCATCAGTCGCTTAATCCGAAACACTTTATAAAACAAAATTGCAATAAATATTTTCAGAGTTCTGTCATGGGCAATGGCTTATACAAGGCTGCCTAGGAGAGACAGTTTTAAAAGTTGAGTTTGACTTGAAACCGTTTTAATAACTCAAATCAAGACATAATAAAATATAAACAGGAAAATGGAAACCATATAGATACTAAGTATAAGTACCTAAGTAACTGAGAAAAATAGTGCCAATAATAATTATGGTCTCATCCGAAAATTTGTTTTGTTCATTTTATTAGTTTCACATTATTCTTTAAAGGTATGTCCTTATTTCCCCCACGTTTTAGGTATGATTTTTGCTCTATTTCCTTTATGCAAAAACAATAATTATACAATTATAATTATGTTTGTTATTTTACACATGTTCATCCTGTACTAGAATACAGACGCCAGCTCTCGTATAGCTACCTGAATCTGTCTAAAATTTTCCAGTTCAAACTTTTTTTTTGAGGGTGTGAAATCATCACATGACTCTTCCCGCTCTGGGCGGAGCGAAGGAAGTGTCAGACGTCTACCGATTTAAAACCACCCATGTTCCTTCTTAGCCCTTTGTTGTCTGGGGCCGCGGTATCTCTTTCGAACAACCCGTGGTCCCGATCAACCTCGAACCTTAAATGCGACATCGATAAAGATGAAAGTCTAAAAAAGAGACACATTGTAGAGGCTTGATGTCCTGACGTCTACCTACCATCACACGATTGAATATATATACAGGATGGTGATATATTGTCACCGACAATCGTCAAGAGGGTGATTCTAGCTGTCACATTTATTAACTTTCTAATAATAAAACTCATATTTATTTTGATTCACAAAAATAAACTTTTCTGGCGTAAATCGAAATGGAGTATATCTGCTATTGCAATGTAACTTTCTTACGATACATAACATAACATCACACTTGTTATCCCCGAGGGGTTAGCCATAGCTGTACCCATATTAAGTACACCCACATTTCGCCAGTTATGTATAAGTCCCATGTAATAGGGGCGAGCCTATTGGCATCAACCGGGCACAAATTCAGACTTCGTGGCTGCTACTGAGAAATAGCTGATCGATGAAAACCAATACCTACCTCATTCACAGCAGTCGACAAACAAAGCAGTCGCGTGTGTTTTTTTACGATTCACATTTGAATTTTATGAATCTGTTAAGCGATGAAAAATGGTTTAATTATGACGGATTGAATCACCCCCTTGACGATTGTGGGGTGACTCAGACGCTACCCTTTAAATGAGCATATTTACGTATTTGAGTCACAGCTTTCTAATCAATCTCTTTGCCAAAATCTCACAGAAGTGACACGATCGGTTCGATCGGTTGGATGAACAAACAAACAACATTTTATGATGTTAGTAGAGACTGCGGGAGACTCATGGGAAATATTTAATGCCATCACACTTCTAGTCCCCAGGGGTTAGGGTAGTTAAGGGTAGGTACACCTATACTTACTATGATTGTAACCAAGAAAACGATGGATGGTGAACGTGTGAGGAATGATATGAAAGTTATAGGAAAGAAAGAAAGAAAAAATATTTATTTGTCGCAGAATTATGAGATACAATCAAAAGCAGTAAACATACAACTAATATTAAAAAATAGGTCAAAAAAGAAAAACAACAGTATATGTTTACATAAAAAATCGAACACAAAAAAGAAAAAAAAAATTTTACAGATTACACGTCATGACTGCGACAAAGAGGTTACCCACTCAGCATGGTGCTGTGCTATGGAGGAACTGCTGTTATTATATTTAGCCACGAGTATCATTGAAAAACCATATGTACCTGGTCTACCTACCTATCCGAAATTGAATGGAGAACCTGACTCTCGGTAGAAGCGCTTGCGACCGCCAGGCCAACGAGACAGAAATCAAAATATTTTATTTCACATGGCCTACATGATGGGCACTTGTGAAACGTCGACAAAAAGGTGCACAAACATACACGTAGGAATTATCTAACGATCTCCAGAAGTGTAGATCTGAAGATTGATTTGTTATAAATTAACACGAAGGTTAGAATCAGCGTTACTAGTACCGAAGTATAATAATGTATATGTAGTTGCGGTATATAATAATATACATGTTGATATTTTTATACAAGTATGCCAAAAGTATCCTATTTGTTAATAAATTAATGCGTTTCATTTGGATACACAAGAAAGCAGAAAAACGCGTTCGGATACTGGCATTCAACTGCATCCGGTTAGACTGGAAGCCGACCCCGACATAGTTGGGAAAAGGCTAGGCATATGATGAAGATTAGACTAAAAAGTCTTACTGGTTCAGTATAGTTTATGAGCTACGAGTCAACGACCGATCTATCGTATTCCACGGATGAAATTTGCGCCTGCGAAGTCCGACTCACACTTGACCCGGTTTTACTCAAACTATTAACGTTCTCCCATTGTTTATGATAAAAACAGGTCCATTCTCAAACAAGAATGAATTACGATGAAGTTAATAATAACAAATGGAAGGGGCCCGCAAGGGCCGACGCCCGTCGGGGATGCGGGTTGTTCGAAAGAGATACCGCGGCCTCGGCACAAAGGGCTAAGAATGAACATGGGTGGTTTTCAGTCAGTAGAAGTCTGACACTCCAGAGCGGGAGGAGTAATTTGATGATTTCACTATCCAAAAAAAAAAGTTAAAAATAACAAGAACATAGGTACCAAGGATTATTTTTAAACTCGTGTAGATGTATACCTAGCTAGGGAAAATTCTTGTTAAGGTACCTAATTGAATAATAATTATACCTCCGCCGCGCGTCCGTCCGTCCGTCTGTCTGTCTGTTAGCGGGCTGTATCACACGGTCTGTAATAGGTCATCCGCTGTCCGTCCGTCTGTCTATCTGTTAGCGGGCTGCATCTCACGGTCTGTCATATGTAGACGCAGAGTCATATGTAGAGGAGCTCGCAGAGATTATTAGCCGCTCGGTTCAATCTTAAGGTAATGCTTCGCTTGCATAAGTGGGTCTGTGGATGGGTGACCATTACACACCGAGTTTCCTCCGCGGCTTTCAAAAAGCACGTTAAGCCATTGGTTACGGCTTTAATTAGTAGATCTTTGACTTGTCATTATGGTTATGAGTAGACAGAAGCTTAAAATCTGGTATTCAGTCCATGTAAAATACTGGTACCCAGCTAGATCCGGTTAGCATGTAAGATGATGACGAAGTATTATTTTAAACAAAACTAATACACGCAAGGTGTGTGTTTGCTAAACAATTCATTTCCCCGGCTGTAGATCATCGTGCTAAACAGCTAACCAGCTCAATAAACTTGGCAATTGACCTTCAAACATGTTACGTGCTTGAACAGATTTAGAATTAGAAGGGACTTATCTGAATTATTTTATGGAATAAACGTATCTTATTCGTTTAAATAGGTAGAGGCGAACAAAGTTTTTCGCAATTTGCGGGTCCGTGTCCGGCTATGTTGAACAAAATATGATTCGTGACCGTAAATTTCCCGTCGGGGCTGTGGATTATCGAAAGGATAACGCGGCTCCGACACAAGGGCGAAGAAGGAACATGGGTTTGGTTTTTAGTCAGTAGAAGTCTGACACTCCCCTTCTCTCTGCCCAAGAGCGGGGGAGGTTATTCGATGATTTTCCACCAACCAACAAAAAAAAAAGGGCATGATATTTATTTCCAGAATTTTTTTTTCATTCAAATAGGCAGTCATCATCATTCCATTCCCCTGCCTTTATCCCAATTTATTTAAAGTCGGCGCTGCATGTCTGCTTCTTCCAAACTTCTCTATTTCTCGTCATCTCAGCAGTCACCTCCTTTCTAGCCATATCATCCTTCACACAGTCCATCCATCATTTCTTTGGTCTTCATCTACTCGTATAGCCATCTACATTCATACTCAACATTTTCCTCATTCCTTCGCATCACAATATTATGTCCATACCACGATAACCGATTATATAATTATAATCATTAATTAGCCAGTCAATGGGAATATAATTTCAATGGAACTATGTTAGCTGTTTAGCCCGTATTATCCGTAGTTCCGTACCTACCTCTGACGAATCTTTATTGTTGATAGAGCTTTTTTTCCTTGTATTCATTCAATTCACCACGCGTTGTTTTTTAAAGTAATTAAAAACTGAAAGGGTATCAGGTTCCGTGTGGTGTCGGACGTAAAGAATAGCACCATCCCATATCTTCCCGTGGGTGTCGTAAGAGGCGACTAAGGGATGTACCAGAGAATGGGCAGCAGCGTTCTCTGTGTCTTTGTAACAACCATACTGCGATCGCCAACCCGCCTGCCAAGCGTGGCGATTATGGCAAACCCCCCCAAAAATGCCTGGGGGAGGCCTATGTTCAGCAGTGGACGTCTTATGGCTGAAATGATGATGATGATGATCAGGTTACAGCATGTTTTATGTTGCTGATTAGGTACATGGTTTATCTAGTGAGCATTACATAATCACAGATACATATACCTATAAATAATTATTCTAATAGATAGAAAATGAAATAATTTTACACTCTATCCGCCTTATTAATTAAAATAGTTAAACCTGGTTTAACTTACGCTTGGTTTATCTCGCATGCCGTCTCACTTCAAACATATTCAAAAGAAAGTGAAAAGTGCGAGATAAACCAAAAGTAAAGTTAAACCAGGTTTAACTATTTTTTTTACTAGGGCGGTTTATGAATAACTAAGTCGAACTTATTGATCAGTACGTACACATAATAGTAGCTTCCATTATGTGTTAGGTAATAAATATAAATAATCATAGTAGTTAAATGTGCCTTTACTATTGTTGAAAACAATATCAAGCAAGCTTTTATTACAAAATACCAAAATAACTGGGCAGGCGTGCGTTTGGCAGATGTATGCAGTTATGAACATGGACGAAATAAAAAACAAAACAAAAACGCGATTCATTGTGTATCGCGTTTGCCGATCTGGTAACTGCCTTTTTTTTTTGGTGGGTGGAAATTCAACAAATAACCCCACCCCCCCACTCTTGGGCAAATCGGAAGGGAGTGTTAGACTTCTACTGACTAAAAACCAACCCATGGTCCTTCTTCGCCCTTGTGCCGAGGCCGCGTTAATATTATGCTCTTTCGATAATCCGTAGCCCCGACGGGCGTCGTCGGCCCTTTGAGGCGCGCGTGGAACACGAACGCGCCGTCGACACGGTCTGTTGCCGTCATAAGACGGCCGGACGGCGAGCTAGCCCATTACTCACCGTCCACAGGCCCGCGTCTACGGTGGCCGGAAGCCATCACGTGGCCCCCGACGCGACGCCCGGAGCGCCTCCTGCGGCGGCTGGTCATTCTGCCTTACCTTACCTACCACACCGTAAAAAACGGTGTGAGTTAATGGTTTAAGGTATATTTATAGGAAAAACAAATATAAATAGAAAAGTTACATCGCGAAAAGTGGAAAGAGTGGGTGGGTGGAAGGGGCTTTGCCCTGCAGTGGGCCAATTTAGGCTTGACATAATAATAATTATATAAATCAAAATAAGGCAATCGTAAATAAGCTACAGAAGGTTCCTAAAGATTCAATCTTTCTCAATAATTTCGTTTCGTAAATTTTATTAAATTCAGTTTAATTTGGAAATCATTCAATATGACAATCGTAATACCTACTAGGTACAATACATGACTAACAATTTCTAATCTAGAAACTCAACTACACTACAAAAGCATTAAATATTCTCCTTACGTCATGTTATGAACACGTGGCAACAAAAATATATAAAAAAAATCGAAGTCTTCCATTTAAAAAAAGAGCGACTTTTTATGTATTGGTTCTACCAACAAAAAAGGTTATCAAAAGGAAGGTCAGGCAATGTGTACTATGTATGGTTATGTAATGTGTGTATAATGTGTGGTTATGTAATGCTACCTAAAGTTTAATTATTATAATTAATTTCGCAGTCAAACGTGTCATTCAACTACAAAATGTGTTTAAAAATAGTTCGCATGATGGATTTTTGTATGCCATTTCTACTTTTTTTATCACACAATGACTGTCTGTTTAGGTGGTCTGGTTTGTGTCTTTATTTTATTGTCTAAACATTTTGATGCTGCATTGGATCTACCTAGAACTGAGGCCAATTCGAATATAATGAGGAAAAGCTAGGAATATAATGATAAAATACCGTACATTGTATCATCATCTGCCTAGCCTTTTCCCAACTATTTTGGGGTCGGCTTCCAGTCTAACCGGATGCAGCTGAATACCAGTATTTTACATGGAGCGACTGCCTATGTAATAATAATATAATAATAATATTCCACAACTATCACACAACGCCAGTCCCAAGCTAAGCAGAGCTTGTGTTATGGGTACTAGACAACTGATAAACATACTTATATATTTCTAAATACATACATATTATAGATAAATTACACCTATCCTCCACATCCCAGTTAATACTGGGTAATATGATACCCTTTGGTAAGACTGGTTGTCAGATTTACAGGCCACTGACTACCTGTAACGACTGCCAAAGGTCATCACATTCGGGCAGCCGGGTATGGCATGACAGCCGGGACCAACAGCTTAACATGCTTTCCGAGGCACTGAGGAAACTCGGTATGTAATGGGTGGTTACCCATCCACAGACCAACCTAGGCAAGCGCGGGTTAACCTAAAGATCGACCCGAGTCGTTAAGCCACGAGCTCCTCGATGATAAAATACATCTAGAACAAAATAATAATGAATTTAAATTTTGATATTACTCAACCAATGCGAACATTTGTAAAGATGGATGTTTTGGACGTTTTAGGGTTTCGTGCACGAAGGGTAACCAACGGGACCCTATGTAACACAACAAATAATAAAAGTAAAATTAGCAAATTATAGGGGGCTTCCCTACTACAAAGGTACAGAACCCTTTATGCGGAAGTTACCAAACTCTACGTGGGTGAAGCAGGTTTCATAACATAACATCACACCTGTAATCCTCAAAGGATTAAGCAGAGGTTTACCTAATAGTACATCCGCATTTCGCTAGTTATGTTTAAGACGTCCAATGTAATAAGGGGCGAGCCTATTGCCATCAACCGGGCACAAATCCAGACTTTGTGGCTGTTACTGATAAATTCCTGATGGAAAAACCCAAAAACACTTTGCCCGAACCGAGAATTGAACCCAGTACCTCATGCTAGTAGTCATGTTAGTAGGTTGGGTTAGGTAGGTTTTAGTTGATAAGCCGGAAAAAAATAAATACCATAGGAAAACCATTAGGAATTTGTTATCAAATGATTGAAATGAATTATTCATTGATTGATTAAACCAATGTTTACGCAATCACATAGGTAATCTAATATTATATTATCATGAATCTACCACATATTTTTACAACATAATAAAAGGCGGTCTTTGTCCAAAAAGGTTACATTGATATGTTTTTGCGCTTCCATTTACAAATTATTGGATCGTTTTCCTTAGCAACTATTGTATAAATAATAGGGGATCGGACAAAAAAAACTAATTAGTCCGTCAGATAGATTTCCAAAAATTATTGGACACGTATTTTTTCTTTTTTCACGTAAACTTAAAATGAAGACGATACAGTGCTTCGAAAACTCGTGTGACGTCATATGATAGTACATTTTGACGACACAAGTGACGTTTCAAGCCCCACTCCAAGATCTTTGACGCGTGTTATCTTCGTCATTTTTTATTGATTTGATAAAACAAAAAACACGTATTCAATATTTTTCGATAATCTAACTTACGGACTAAACAGAATCATATTATTTTGACCCAGTCCGATCCCCTATTGTAAGTACATTTGTTCATTGATTAGAGGAGCTTGTTGCTTAATAAAAACGGCCGCTCGCGTTGAACTCCAGGTTAAGTCGAACTTGCCTAGTTTGGTCCGTGGATGGGTGACCACTATACATACATAGGTAGGTAGGTAAGCTAGGTACATACATAGGTACCAAGTTACCTCCGTGCCTCGGAAATGATGGTCCTAACAGTTATGGGCCTACTACACGCACGCACTTCCCCACAGTTTTCGTTCACACTTCACAGTACATCGCGCGTATGGTTGGTAAAACTGTATTACCATTACAAACCACACGCGCGATGTACTGTGTGCACCGTGTAATCCCGCAGGCAAAACTGTGGGGAAGTGCGTGCGTGTAGTAGGCCCATTAGTCAGTGACCCGAAAGGGTAGGTATCGTATCATCCAGTACTAACTTGGTTGAGGAGGTCAGATAGGCCAGTCGCTCTAAGATAAATACTGGTATTTAGCTGTACCCGGTTAGACTGGAAACCGACCCCAACTTACGTATAGTTGTGAAAAGGCTAGGCTATACTATAAGAAGATATTGTTTGGGTACTTCATGGCTACGTTCAACCAGTCTTAAACGTTAAACGTTTTGTTAACTTTAAGCAAACGATGATGATATTGATTAATTAAAATAACTATAAGTAAGTATAACTTAATGCTAGAAAAATTGTCATAGTATGTACTTAATTATATCCTAAGAGTTATGTATGACTACTGACTTGGTATAATATTACCTAATTTATGTTGCCGTGCCCTAGCCGGGTTTCATGTTGGAACCAAATTCATTGTAACAACTTTTAAACACATGAATGCAATAAAAAATTTGAGTTTGAGTTCTTTTATAATAGGTAGAATTACTGATTTGTACTTGTGCGAGTACTTAGCCTGAAGAAAGATAGGTCGCTCCATGTCAATTATTGGTATTTTTTTATTTAAAGATACCAATAATTGACACATACATCACATCTCATCATGCATCTCATAGTACAGAGGTGAAACTTAATTTTAAACTCGCCAAACTATTACGTTTGATGGCGAGAGGCGCTCATTTTCAAAAACAATAAACCATCTTACTCACTATACCTACAGCTACTAACAACTATTTCTAGAATGTTAGTAACAATTTAACTTATAAACTAAGTTAGTTCTAAATATTAACAGGTAATAGGTACTTAATTATAGTTAGGTACATGTATATACCATAGTAACCAGCGTGAGTGTATGATCAGATGTATGAATGTGGACGAGGCAAAAAGAGTAGAAGGTATGTAAGGATTTAGCAGTTGGCGTTCTGTGGTTTCTGTCTTCCTCCCATGGGAAAAGGGCTTGAGTTTTTGTTATATACAGTTATATAGGTATAGGTTTAACCTTGTACACCCAGCTAAAAGCCAGCAATCAATGATCGTAGAAGTAGTAAGTACCACGAAGACGTGGTACTTACTAAGTTGCTAAATACAAGATCGTCTGACAACCAGTCCAGCTGTCTAGATAATCTTTTAGGGGATACACACACAGAGGATATCAGAAGGCAGTAATGCTCAGCTATAGGCTAGCATTATTTTCATGGATATGGATCTGGGGTTGAACTGGAAACCGACCCCAATACATATAGGTCATCAACTTAGTTGGGATGATGAATTGTCATGAATAAATGAATTATTATAAGTATACGAACCGTCGTCAATCTTTGAAAAACAGTTCTTCGCCCTATTTTCATGACAATAAGTTCGTTTTGAATGATAGCATGCATAAAATCAAAACGGTGAAGGAAAACATCCTGACGAAATGTCTTAGAACCAAAAAAAAATCGAAGACATGATTGAGACATCGACCGATCCGCACTGGATCCCGATTGGTAGATTATAGCCCATTCCCTCTCAACGAGAGGAGGCCTGTGTCCCAGCAGTGGGAACAATAATAGGCTGTTGATGATGATGATGCATAAAATCTAACACATAGTTGCTAAGTTATTATGACATAAGTAACATAACGCCTGTATTCCCCATTTACATTTTGTCCGACCAGAAAATCGAACCCACGACCTGATACACAGAACAGCAGTTGCGTGACCACTAGACCAACCAGGCAGTCGCTAAGTTATAATTAACTAGCTGATACCCGCGACTTCGTTCACGTGGAAATTTTGATGTGTGACTGTCTCGTTGATCGAGTGGTCTCAAGTGCAACTACTGAGGATGAGGTCCGAGGTTTGATTGCAAAGTGTTTTCGCAGTAGAGGCCACGGAGCGTGGTTTTCGTGCCAGGTCGATGGCAATATTATATCTATAGACATCAAACGCCCCCTATTCCATGGCGCTTGAACATTACTGGCAAAATGTGGGTTTACGATTAGGTACACCACTGCCTAACTCTTTCGGGATCTTCTGTTGGCACTGGATGGGAAAACTCTTCGGAAAGTAGAATTTTCGCATCTACATCTAATTCCAGGCGACTCTCTCCTGTTTAAAGCAGTTTATTTGCAAAGACATCTGTTCCATGGCCAATCGCAGATTTTTGGTGATGTTGCAAGTTGGGGTAAGATTCGACGGCAATTTGTAAACGGAAAGTGCAATCTGGCCATTGCTAAGCAAAGTTGCAGCAATGCCCAAGGCAGCCACAGCCGATAAGACGGCACGGTTGGCGCAGTGCCTCGGCGTTTGACTGTGGCGCTGCATGTCCTGTATTCGATTTCCACACTGAACAAATATATTTACGTCGCGGGTCTTATCTTATTTTAAATTAGGTTTTTATTTTAAAGTTTTTACAGCAGCTGTTTTTCTTACTGTGTACCTGTCAATTTGTATTTGTTGACTATTCACGACAAATATTAACACCGCAATTCTGAAAATGGTGTCAAATGAACAATGCCATCTGTCGAAGACGAAGTTAAACTGCCAAAATTTAATGCATGGGAAGCAAACACACACTATAGGGTTTAGGCTATGTAGTCTCCTGCATGAATGTGCGCGCGGAGGCACTACACTGGGGGATAACTTCGCTGCCGCCGTATATTGCCGCATGGCGGACAGACCCCACTGGTGTGATTTCATGGCGACATGGAGAGAGCGACTGTCACAACCCCGTGCAGGGCACAGTGGTGGTAAGTCTCCTCTTTGAGGAGTGGCTTGAGAGGCGACACGGCGCCCTCACCTTTCGTCTGGCGCAGGTCCTCACCGGACACGGTTGTTTCGGGATTCGGGAGGCACCTGCACCGAATCAGGCGGAAGGAAACGCCCAAATGCTACTATTGCAAGGATCAGCCGGAGGACACGGTGGAGCACACCGTGGAGGTCTGCCTTGCTTGGGCGGAGCCCCACTTGGGTTGAGCCCCGTCGTGTTCTCTTAGCGACGATCGGCGGCGGCAACCTCTCGCGTCCGGCCCTGGTTCAAGCCATGTTGCGGGGCGAGAGGGAATGGGACGCCGTCGCCTCCTTCGGCGAAGCAGTGATGCTAGCGAAGGAGGTGGCGTGGTGAGAGAGAGAACCTCTCGTCCCAGCCGCAATAGGAGACGCTCTGGGCGTCGGGGGTCACGTGATGGCTTCCGGCCACCGTAGGCGTGGGCCTGTGGACGGTAAGTAGTGGGCTAGCTCGCCGTCCACCCGTGGTAAGACGACGACAGGCCGTGTCGACGGCGCGTTCGGTTCCACGCGCGCCTCAAAGAGATGTCAGCAATATGGTTGAGGCCCGCAAGGGCCGCCGCTTGTCGGGGCTACGGGTTGTTCGAAAGAAATATCGCGGCCACAGCAAAAAAGGCAAAAAAGGAACATGGGTGGTTTTTAGTCAGTAGAAGTCTAACATTCCCTACCGCTCTGCCCAGAGCAGGAGGAGTCAAATGATGATTTCCCACCCTCCAAAAAAAAAACCCTATGTAGATTTTCAAAGCAGCGTCATTTAAACTAATCAAGGGTACATTTTGGTATCGTAACTGTTTGAAAAATACGATTTAAAAGTTATCTTGTGAACACACTTATTAATTAGTACCGTTTTGATGCAATAGATGTCGTTGCATGTATGTTTCTAAATGATGATAAGTTTTCTTAAATACCTTAAATTCGTATATCTTTTGATAGAGAGCACCAATTCCAATGAAACAAAAACTAAAACCCTCATCTTATTAGTTTTAAAATGTACACGTGATAATACTATAATAAACTAATACACCCAAGACACACAGACTCAACAAAAGAAAACATAATTTTTTCTAAATAATTATGTTCAATATACAGAAACTCTACGTCTACAGATTTATAATATTGTATTTACAATTAAAAGTAGATTATATAAATTTACTCTGAATTGATTTGAAAATCATAGCATCGAAATGAAAACAAATACCTGGAACTTACAAAAAGTGATAACCGATTGGGGATCGAACTCGCGAACACGTTTCAACATTTTTGGAAATCTTATAAAAAATCACAAAAAGTGAATACTGACTGTGATTTGAACTTGCGCACCTTTGTTTACAGGTAAGTCTCTGTACCGTTAGGCTACGAACACCAGTGACAAATAGTTTGAAATAGACCTTCTGTTTTAATATAGTATGACAGTTGACAGTTCGATTGTGTACGATACCGGAAATTTGAAATGACGTAAGAGACTTCAGCTTTCTCTTGGATTTGCAACGCTCGCACCAGGTGCTTAAAGGGAAAAATTGCACAGCACGCTCGATGTCCCTTGCGTTATTTCGTATTTCCAGTATCAAGCTGTAAAACAGTTGAGGATTATGGATAATGCAATACTGCTCACCCCCTTAAGTTATTATGGGGATAATTTATAGCCCATGTGTTATTCCAGACTATAATCTACCTCTGTGCCAAATTTCATCCAGATCCGATCAGCCGTTCTCGCGTGAAAGAGCAACAAACATCCATACATCCATCCATCCATCCATCCATCCATCCATCCATCCATCCTCACAAACTTTCGCATTTATAATATTAGTAGGATTTGTTAATTTATTAATAAACAGGATAAAACATATAATTAATGTTTCCGTTATCACCGCACAGTATGCAGTTATGTTGTTGCGATGACTATAGCCAGTATTCAAGGTCTATGTACATAGTTCTATGCTGACCAATTAAATTGATTACCATATTAGTTAACCAGTGATGTAACAAATACCATTACGATTAGGCCTCGAACTAAGTAATACGAGTAATCATAACGCAAGAGAAAGACGCGTTTACTCAGTAAGCATAATTAGCCTATAATGTACACTGCTGGGACACAAACCTCCTCTCTATGAGAGGGAACTAAAGGATCCAGCATATTACCTACTAAGGTTCAATATATCGAGTTACTGGGTATTTGATCTGAAATCGAGGTGGGTTGGACACTTGGCTAGACCTGGTGATGTTCCACCAGATGACCAGACGTAGTGCGAATCCACTAGGTGGAGAAGAGCGCTACAGAATGGTTGTGAGAAATGGTAGAAGGAACATTGACCAGATAGGTAGAACATTTAATTCTACAGAAGACCGTGGTTATGATTCAGCTCAGACTTGGACAGATTAGGGAAACTTGGTATGAAATGGAGGTGGTCTAAATTCTGCAGTGGCTGAACAAGTCTGGCAATGATTATAATTATAAAGGAATCGTTAAAATCTGTGTCGTTAATTTGAGCGTTGTATGAGTTATACGGTATACCGTCAGAAGGGCTTGTGTACACCCAAAAAATGATAAAATCAGAATAAATAGTTTAGTAAGTAAGCCACGAGTTAATCCGAAAGGCATAAAAAATAATCCCTAACATTGAATTCCGACACGAGTGATATCTCAAAACCTGTTTGTTTATTAAGATAAACACATTAAACTAATCGATATAATCTTTCAATTATCGCGCGTATATCGGCGATAGCGATAATTTTATTAACTTTCAAGTGTTAAACTGTCATCAGTTCCCGTTTACACCAATAGTAAACGTATAGCTAAATGAATGCCAAAATATAAATGAATTATTGAAATTAAGTCAATAAGGCTTAGTAGGCGACTCGACCGCTGGAACTCGCCCGGTCCGGTCGAGACAGGAATTTAATTTTTATTCATATTTTTGAGTGGTGTTTCGGACTATACTTTTTTTTAAGCAAATTTTGTACAGTCAGAATGAAAAACATTAGTTTGGGGTCGTGGGGCTTTCGGGATCGGGACCACAGCCGGGACCGCGGTCAATGTAATGTGTTATGAAGTACTAGGGTATCATAAGTTAGTAGGAGATTAATCATTTCTTTCGGGCTGTCACCAAATATAGGAATTAACAGGAGTAATGAAATGTGATAAGTAGTACTAGGGTATCATAAGTTAGTAGGAGATTAATCATTTCTTTAGTCCCACAAACTAGCAGGAGGCCAAAATGGTAAATTATATAGTGGGGAAATCATCAAATGACTCCTCCCGCTCTGGGCAAAGCGGTGTCAGACTTCTACTTACTAAAAACCACCCATGTTGCTGGAGATACCGCGGTATCTCTTTTATAATACAATACCTCCTTCCTACTTCTGTTCTCCTGGTAGTTTGTGGGACGAACATGTGGGACGAACACGGGACACTAAACCTTATCTATATTATGTGTCTGACGGTACTTTGACTCTAAAAAAGGAAAATATTAATAACAGTGAAATTCCTGTCTCGACCGGATCGGGCGAGTTACAGCGGCCGAGTCGCCTACTGAGCCGTCAATAAGTTTGTAGCTAAATAATAACAGCAGGATCGAAATTCTGGTTAAGCCGCGCTTACCTAGGTTGGTTTGTGGATGAGTGACATCCAATAACATACCCAGTTTGCTCCGTGCCTGACTAACCATTGTATACCGAGTTACCTCCGTGCCTCGGAAAGCACGATAAGCCGTTGGCCCCGGCTTTTATTTAAAGATCTTTCACAGTCGTTACAGATAGTCTGTGGCCGGAAAATCCCACAATCAGTCCTACCAAGGGGTATATTATCCAATAATAATTGGATTGTGGAGATGAGATAGGCCGCCGCTCCGCTCTATGTAAAATACTGGTATCCAACTGCATCCAGTTAAGACTCAAAGCTAAACCCGAAATATTTCGGAAGGAAGGCAGTTGATATTAGAATTTTAAGTCTGGCCACTGAATCGATTGTTGAAAAGGTTACTAATAGTCCGCGTTTGGTGAATGAGTCATTGTTTTAAGCTCGTAATGTTAGGTTGTAAAAACGGCATCAGACTACAGAGCATACCTAAGGTTTAGGCATCGTTCACACCAAACGTATTATCCGCCGCTGACTGTGAGCACGCGTTACGCAGTTTATCGCTTTTCAGTATTTATTTAACTTCTTGTTCACACCGACCCCGTTACCGTGTACATCCATAGAGACAGTGAGCATACTCACAGTCGGCGGCGGACAATACGTTTGGTGTGAACGATGCCCTAAAGTTAAACTAAGGACACACAATACGCCACACCCCGACACCCGTCACGCTACACTAAAAAGGGTGTTAGAATTAGAACGCACGTGGCTTATCTACATAATTATCTAACTGACCCAGACATTAGTCTCATAGCTTTAATATATGGACCCTGTTAAAACTACTAATGGCATGGTGATTAGAATCGACAGATGGTCAAATAAGGACATACAATTTACATATGTATTTAGTTATCGTAATAGGTGACCACTAACAGCCGTTACCGTAAACCAGCGGTTCTCAAACTTTTTTGGCAACGGAACCCTTTTGAGATGCGGAGTATTTGATGGAACCCTAGAATCTAGAATAGTTCAACTCTGATTAAATTTTATTTGTAGTTTTTGATTTTACAGCTGCATAGGTTGAAAATCCTGCCTCGTACAAGTATGTAGTCAGAAACGGGAGAAGAACAATCAGCGCTTTTGAGGCAAGAAGTGAATACTCATCACGAATGCTACACTAAAAAATATTCAGGAGCAAGAATTGTGATTCCATACAGCACATTACCTCGCAAAATGGTCAGACCAGCAACATCAGTGGACACATCCATTTGCAAGGCAAATGTTTTTAGGACCCCTTTAGTATCCTTATCCTTTACATAGTATAAAACAAAGTCGCTATTTTTGTCTGTTTGTTTGTCTGTATGCTTAAATCTTTAAAACTACGCAACGGATTTTGGTGCGGTTTTTTTTAATAGATAGAGTGATTCAAGAGGAAGGTTTTAGTATATAATTTTACGACATCCACGCGGGTGAAGCCGCGGGCATCAGCTAGTTTTATTATATTACTAGCTTTTGCCAGCGGCTTCGCCCGCGTGAAAATGACGATTTTCCATACAAACTTTCATCCCCTATTTAACTCCTTTAGGGGTTGAATTTCGAAAAATCATTCCTTATTCCTTGTCTACATTATAAAGGGAACCTCTGTGCAAAACTTCAGCTTTCTAGGTCCAAGGGTTTGGGCTGGGCGTTGATGAGTCAGTCAGTCAGTCAGTCAGTCAGTCAGTCAGGACTTCTCTTTTTATTTATATAGATATAGATGATCAGTTTCTATTTTCGTGGACCCCCTAAAAAGGCTTTGAGGAGCCCCAGGGCTCCGCGGAGCACACTTTGAGTATAGCTGCCGTAGACTATTTTGAAGTTTAGAGGCTCAAGGAGTCTCGTCCAACAAATGTTGTAACGCAATATTGTACTTCTTGTTTTCTCATCAACACGAGCCACTGTTATAAGCCTATTTTCATTTGTGCTGTAGCAGTCCAATACAGTGCAATAGATTTTCTTCCTGTTTTGTACTGTCTTTGATCGAATGCTATGGTCCGGTTCTTTATCGGCCTCCTCCATGCCAGTCCTTTAAAAATGAGCCCAAGCCATAATCGTATTCCGGGCTTGTCTGGTCTTCCTGGCCTGACTGGGTTGGTCACACTGGCGGATGTCATGTGGGAAAAAATAACCACTCAGTGGCACCCCAACACGAGTTCCTCGAAATACTGGACGTGATCAACGTGGCTTAGGTTACTGGCTATGGTGTGCAGGAGGTTGATTTCGATATCCCGCTGATCTACCCATGATAGATAATACACTGTCCTAATATTGTTGAATGAGGTATTACACTAGATGAATATAAAACAGCTTCTATTCTATCCATGGACCCATGACATCACACGACAATTACTAATCTTCACAGTAAGCGTCGTGATTATACTGTCAAGGTTCATTCATTGTCGTATCCTATTGAGCAGGATTTCTTATATAATATTAAATACGAGTATTATATTAAATCCTCCTCCAAAAAAAAAAATAGAAAGAAAGAAGAAATATTTATTTATCGCAGATACATGAAGTGCTTACAAATTATATATTATACCATAAGGTGACACAATAAATAGGTAAATCTGAATTGGACAAAATCACAAAAAAATATGATGTAGAATTGTAGATGATAAACATAATCAGACGAGGCTCCATAAAATAATTCATCGTAAAGAATCCATTCAGTTTTCTACCTTTTGATTTATCACACAAGAGGGATAACTGTTTAAAGTAATTTATTGTATGACTGAAGTAGAACAAATAATAATCTATTATTTTTATCATCTTTTCAGATCACCGGAGTCTGCAAATAAAATCAACGTTATGCTATAAAGGAAACAATTATGGTTGAAACAAAGGAAGATGAGACACTTAAAGAAGAATCTAACAATGGTCATGCAAACGTTATTAAATTTAACAATACAGATATCAACACAATTAATTCCATTAAATCAGAAGAAAAAGATGTAGTCGCCCATTATACTAGGGAAGGATCAGAGTCACCCGTCGAGAGGGTCAAGTTCGAAGGACTAGATGATAAAGATAGTATATGCTCAGACGACAGTGATAATGTAGCACTACCTCCTATACCAGACGGCGGATGGGGTTGGGTAGTAGTAGCCTCAGCATTTCTTGTATCAGCATGCGCTGATGGCTTGGCATTCTCCTTTGGACTCCTCCATGAAGAATTCACTAATTACTTCGAAACTACACAATCAAAAACATCATTGATTGGCAGTCTTTTCATCGCAACCCCGTTATTAGCAGGGCCAATCATGAGTGCCTTAGTTGATAGATATGGTTGCAGAATTATGACAATGATCGCTGGAGTGCTGTCTACTATTGGATTCCTATTAGCTGCTGTTAGTAACTCAGTAGAAATGTTGTGTTTGACTTTCGGGTTTATTAGTGGATTAGCGATGGGAATTTTATACGTAACTGCTGTAGTGTCAGTGGCATTTTGGTTTGATAAGAGAAGAAACTTAGCCGTATCTTTAGCTTCATGCGGAATAGGTTTTGGTACGCTTATGTATTCACCAATGACTCATTATTTCTTAGAAATATACGATTGGAGAAATACTATTGTTTTATTAGCTGGTACTCTACTCAATATGTGCGTTTGTGGAGCATTAATGAAGAACCCAGAGTGGTTAGAAATTAAACAAAAGCGACAGCGTAAACTCTCTAAAATTAGGTCTAGAAAATCATCGAGTGCTGGTTCTACCGCGTCAAGATCTATTGGAGGAGAATCAATGTACTTAGACTCTGAAGAACTAAAAACCTTGCTGGAATGTGGAAAGAGCCCTGAATACATTTTAGCAACTTTAGCAACAAATATAAAGGAAGCTGAAGAGTTAGAGGCCACCACACAGGCGAACGCGGAGCAAACAAATAAGAGAATGCATTCAGCCATACATCTACCGACGTTTGTACAGCAGAATGAAAGGGTAAGGACAAATATCAATTAATTTACTGCCAACTGTGGACTAATGTGGAGGCTTGTAAATGGCCTGTCGTTATTAACCTTATTATTATTATTTGTATTGTTAGCTGTAAGCCACCCAAAGACAATAAAATAAATAATAAAACAACAATTTGACGACAGTGTTCATTAGTTTAAAATAGTGAAAAACAACATTTGGTTACTTTTTCGCAGGTTCCGACTGAAGTCATAGACAAATTGATGAAGAACAAACGGCTCTACAATATCATACTGCAAAACTATCCAGATGTATTAACACGGAGGCATTCTGAGGTCAATGTAACCGTTGATCCAGCAAATGCACCCCTACCAGCTCAGTTACCAATAGATCTAAAAGCTAAAAAACCTGGAACTGGGAGAGAAGCGAAAAAGAGTGAAAGCGAAGGTGTTAAAACTGAAACAACTGTGCAGAAGTCAAATGCAAACGACAATGCTACGAAGCAGAAAGTTGTTGCTAAAGACTCGAAGATGTCACATCAGCAGCAGCAGCAACAACAACAACAGCAAAGCTGGTTCAGGCAGATATCGATGGACCATCATTACTTGAGAGACGTACCTTTGTATAAGACCAGCATGATGCACCGAGGTGCTATGATGTCTACTATACGGTACAAGCTTAGAGCATCATCACTACCAGATATGTATAGGAATTCATCTTGGTCTCTTGATTCTGAATCTGATGATGAAATGGTATGTTCATTCTTCATACAAATGTCTCTAATCTTTAATTTATGATTTATGCATATATCCATCCAAAGGTTGTCTTTATAAGACCGCCCATTGTGTCACCCCTTGTAAAATGTTTTACTATTGTTTTTTTTTGTAATTTGGTGTACATATTAAAGAGTATTCTATCTATCTATCTATGCTCAATTATTTCATCTTAAACTTGCTTACTACGTTTTGCAGTTATGGTACAACCGCTTCGGACGAACTATGAAATCGATGTTTGACTTCAAAATGTTTACGGAGTTTCATTTCTTGATGTTCAACCTGTCTTCCTTGATTCTGTCTGTGTGGTTCATCGTACCGTATTTCTTCTTGAACTCCTATATGAACGAGATGAAAGTGGAGGGTGGACCTTTGATGATTGCTATTATTGGAGTCGCCAGCAGTATTGGAATTGTAAGTTTTTCGTATTTTGATTAACTTTTCTTTACTTTTGAGTTAATGTTACAAATTGTAGACTTTTACACACACCCACACACACAAACAATTGAAATAGATTTAGATAAGATCGCTCAAAGGAGCGTTTAACTAAAGAAAAGTGCTAAGGTAATCCGTCATCATAAAGTAGATAAAAGCTTATGACTTCTTCTCTCTGAAAATCATTACTCTTTACATTTTACCTTTACCATCTACTATATCTAGGGCTAACAAGATTGCTAGATAAGTATAATTTCAAATGTCACATTTTTTGCAAGCACTGCTGACTACCATAGACGTATTAGGTATACCTCTAAGACAATTTTGCTTTTCGGTTTTTAGGTAGCTCTCGGCTGGGCAGGCGACCAGCCTTGGTTGAACGTGACCAAGACCTACGCCGTCTGCCTCATCATCTGCGGTGCCTCAGTAGCCACGTACCCCTTCTTCATCACCAACTATTGGGTCGTCGCCGTCATATCAGCAGTGTTTGGACTCTCCTTCGCCAGTTCCTATTCGTATACCCCGACGATTCTCATGGAGTTGATGCCTCTTGATAACTTTACTGTGGCATACGGCCTGATATTGTTGAGTCAAGGGATTGGGCATTTAGTTGGACCGCCTATTGGAGGTAAGGATTTTTTTGAACATAATAATAATAGGTCATTTTTGATGTTTTAGTACAATCATGAAAAGAAAAGCTAAAGATAGAGTAATATCTTCCTACCAAGCGCTCACACTCTGCAACGTTTAGAAGCAGTTTTCGGCTACTAGGTACATTAATTTCGTTTGACCTCTATGTTGTACCATCTTTTAGACCATGTTTTTATGCAATTAAAATATATTCTATTCTAAAATATATTCTATTCTGCAATCGTTATTTCACGAGAAAGTCGCATTTGAAATTTGCTCAGTGTGTACATAATTATTATTGCTCGTCACGGTACTTGTGATTGTGATGGATTTCCTACCAGACTAACAGCTTATCTATATACAGTACGGAAGTGTACTCCGGTTGGTGTTGTATATCCAGGAATACTGCACTATTTATAGGGAACCGTGACTTTGTCAGTTAACATGAACAATAACAGCCGATTCAGCAATGCTGCACAATGCACATCCAGGAACTCTGCGCTATTTATACAATCCGTGACTTAGTGAGCTTACCCCTGAACAAAGCGACCTAACCAGAAAAATGTTGTTTGGGCATAATTATGGCGGTAGCATGCTTTTCTTCCTTTTTTTTTTTTTTTTTTTTTACCCAGGGTATGAGGGATTTTCCAGGTAAAATATACAAGGTGGAATTTTCTGTAACTTCCAGGTATGCTGTACGATCTCACCGGGTCCTGGGACCTGACATTCTACATGGGAGGTGTCTGGCTAGTCATTTCTGGTCTCTTCGTCGGAGTCATTGCGTACACGAAGGACCTGCGTCTGTGTGGGTCCTCTCCTCTCATGAAGGAGGCGGAGGAAGCCAGGATTGAGAATGGACCCACCGAAGTATGATATTGTAGCATATTGCTTCGTAATAAAGCTCGATTTTAAGTGTTCAGATTGTGTTTCAGTACTCCCTTTTAAAAGTACTGTTTGCGCAGTTGTTGAGCGATTGGCTGCTGCTGCGCTACGTGTCGCGGGTTCGATTCTAAATATTTGTATGGCTTACACCTACAGGGGCCGGGTCTGGATGTCAACATTTTCTGGTGTAATCATTTTGTGTATGTGAGTTTAAATGTTTTTCACGATACAGGAAAAAACATAGAGTGGTTTTTATAAGAAAGGTTATGCAAGTGGCTGTTGCACTTGAAGCGTTCCGTATTTCTACATCGTCTTCACTACATAGTATAAAACAAAGTCGCTTTCTCTGTCCCTATGTCCCTTTGTATGCTTAAATCTTTAAAACTACGAAACGGATTTTGATGCGGTTTTTTTTAATAGATAGAGTGATTCAAGAGGAAGGTTTTAATAGTACATTGTTACCTTAGGGGTGAAAGTATCTTATTTAGTCCCCGAGACGGGGTTTGGCGCCTGAGCGCAGCGAGGGCGCTAATAGTTCGAGGGACTAAATAAGTCTTTAACCCGAGGTAAACACTGTGCTTTTCATTACGAATACAAGGAAAGTTGATGGAAATAGGCTTGCGATCAATTACCTAAATCGAAAGAAAGAAGAAAGGAAAAACAAATTGACAAAGAAATTTAAAAGTAAACATAAGAGAAACACTTAAAATCGGTTAAATCTAATCGGTGGATGGCAATAGGCTTGCTCCTAATTACATCGGTTGATGGCAATAGGATTGCTCCTAATT
Source organism: Diarsia dahlii (assembly GCA_949775195.1). Lineage (NCBI taxonomy): Eukaryota > Metazoa > Arthropoda > Insecta > Lepidoptera > Noctuidae > Diarsia > Diarsia dahlii. The sequence continues at coordinate 19,445,763 of OX459207.1, forward strand.
AGATTGGTTGATGGCAATAGTCTTGCTCCTAATTACATCGGTTGGGGGCAATAGGCTTGCCCCCAATTACATCAATTGATGGCAATAGGCTTGCTCCTAATTAGATTGGTTGATGGCAATAGGCTTGCTCCCAATAACCCAAATCGGTGGATGGCAATAGGCTTGCTCCTAATTAAATCGGTTGATGGCATTAGGCTTGCTCCTAATTAGATTAGTTGATGGCAATAGGCGCGCTCCTAATTACATCGGTTGATGGCAATAGGCTTGCTCCTAATTAGATTGGTTGATGGCAATAGGCTTGCTCCTAATTAAATTTGTTGATGGCAATAGGCTTCCTCCCAATTACCTAAATCGGTGGATAGCAATAGGCTAGCTCCTAATTAGATTGGTTGATGCCAATAGGCTTGCTCCTAATTACATTTATTGATGGCAATAGGCTTGCACCTAATCACATCAGTTGGTGGCAATGGACAGCTGTCAGTAGAAAGCGATTCTCCCTAGGGCTGAAAAGTAGTACTTTCAACCCGCTCCGCAGGCATGTCATGACCTACTTTCAGAGTATGAGTAATGAAAAACCTTTTTTGCACCCGTGCGAAGCCGGGGCGGGTCACTAGTTCATAATAAAACAAACTTTTCTGTAGCTTATAAATCTACTTCATTTTTTTCTTATCCATCATCATTATCGGACGTAAAATGTTACTTAGTTTAGACACTCAGATATAGGTACGATACGTACATTAAGGGGCATCGTATTACCCAGAGGTTCTGGAAATAAGATAGGTATCGGAATCTAACATAATTGGGAAAAGACTTGGCAGTTTATGATGATGAATCTATCTTCTTCTTCTTCTTATAAATAAAAAGAGAAGTCCTGACTGACTGACTGACTGATTGACTGACTCATCAACGCCCAGCCCAAACCCTTGCACCTAGAAAGCTGAAATTTTGCACAGAGGTTTCCTTTATAATGTAGACAAGGAATAAGCAAGGCTTTTTCGAAATTCAACCCCTAAGGGAGTTAAATAGGGGATGAAAGTTTGTATGGAAAATCGACATTTTCCCGCGGGCGAAGCCGCTGGCAAAAGTTAATTTCATAATAAAATTTAATCACGGAGCAATAGCGAATAAAACCAGTTTCTGCGGTTTCTGCCTACATGTGACTGACACGAGTCAATCACCTTTAAAATTCCAGTTCTATTTCAGGTCAATCCGTAAAAGCATGTGCTATCATTCAGTGTCAACACGAGTATATCAGGCGTTATTATCGCATGCCACGATACCTAGAACACTGAGACTTATCAACGTCGGTAGTTGAGTAAATAAATTAAGTAAAATAAACATACCGACACATACTTTATCAACGACAGATAAGCTACTATGATAGCTACGTTTTTGGAGTAGCAACTAATAAAATACTTGCATACAAGGTGGTAAAAAATGTACACAATTATTTTTGAGCAATTGAAAACTAATGTTGGTACAATAGCGATAATGTAAGGTGACGGCCCCGATTTACGAACAGCAAGTCGTGGGTTCAAACCCAGACAGGCGCATTAATTCGTGTAATTTATTTCATCACTACTGCTCTCAAAATCGGTGAAGGAAAACATCGTGAGGAAACCGCCATGTTTTAGAACCAAAAATTCGGAGACTTGTGACATCTACCAATCCGCACTGGGCACGCGTGGTAGATTATAGCCCATTCCTCTATTTTGATATAGCGGTACACAGGCGGACTTAATGCCACAAGGCACTCTCTACCAGCCAACTTTTGGGTCAAATAGGAGAACATTGAGATAGGGTAAACAGGGTGTAATTGTACATTGTAGTCGACACCAAAAATGTTGTCCTTATATTTACAGCCTCAAGCTCAAGCTCGTTTTCGTTAGCCTATTGTTTGTTCCATCTAAACCTCCAAAGCGACTGCACTGGACTAATTTTGGAATTTTAATGGCAAATAACTGATAAAAAAAGAAGGAAGAAAAAAATGGACGGGATGGGACGTAGGTCGCGGGTAACAGCTAACTTACTCCATTATAAAATTGTGTCGATCCATCTTCCAAACATCTCTATATTTTTATTGATGTTTGCAGCTGTTGTAGTGAAGGCACCTATAATTATAAAAATGACAGTAACAATGTTGTTACATTAATCACCATTTGCTCTAATGATTCGTATTTCATCTAATCATTCATTTCCGGTTGTTTGTTTGTTTTCTTCATTATGAAGCCAACCACAGTGGGGCGTCCATAAATTACTTGAGGCATAGCTTGAGGTGTTTTTTTTAGTTTTCTGTCCCTCCCCCCCCCCCCCCTGGTGAGATGTCGTGAGATTTTATTCAACCCCCTCCCCCATCCCCCAATCTCATGTGAGATTTTTCAAAATTGATAATGTTCTTACGTAAACGCGTTGGATTGTTACCTAAGTACCTACTATAAAAAGAAAATTGCTTCGTGCTTTTATTTACGACTATATAAGACTAGTGGCTACGATTAAATCTTAATAAGCATGTACAAACTGGATTAAATGGAGCAAAATAGTATAAGTAGGTAATTTTTTTTGTTTCGATCAGAAAAAAAATTGCGTGATATTTGCCGAGACCCCCCCTCTCTCCAACGTAAGATTAGATGAGATTTGACTCGACCCCCTCCCCCCCTTAAACACCTCAAGTAATTAATTATGGACGCCCCCAGCATCATTCTTTCGCCCTTATCCCAATTGACTGTCCTGTTGGTCTAGTGGTTAGAGACCCTAACTGCTATGCCGGAGGTCGTGGGTTCGATTCCCACCCAGGACAAATGTTTGTGTGATGAGCACGATCATTTGTTCTGTGTCTGGGTGTAATTTATCTATAATATGTATGTATTTAGAAATATATAAGTATGTTTATCAGTTGTCTAGTACCCATAACACAAGCTCTGCTTAGCTTGGGACTAGTTGGCGTTGTGTGATAGTTGTGGAATATTATTATTATTATTATTATTAATTCATTTGTGATCGATGCAGTATGTCTTTTTCTTCTTCCATAGGTACCTCTCCATTACTCGTCATCACATCAGAAACCTCCTTTGTTGCCATATCATGCTTTATAAAGTCCATCCATCGTTTCTTTGGTCTACCCCTACGGACCTCGGTACTCATATACCCACCTCATTCACACATTTGATCGAAGTTCACACTATTAATTTAGTCCCAAGAATAATTCCACAAAAGATACTGGAATAGTGAAGTCTTTCAAGCCATTTCCAACATCCTGTAAGTACCCAGGCATTGTTAAGAATTATGATTTATTTTAAGGAAAATCTGGTTATATAAATAAAATACAGTTTAGAAACTTTACAATAACAACTTTATTCTGAAGGGAACAACAATTGAGGAAGTCAGGTCTGAAAACAACAGTTGTTGAATCTACACTAAGTCAGATGTATTTTAAACCAACATTATTATGTTATTTAAATGCCCACCTAGTTTATCAGCGATGCTTCCCAGTGTCCACCAGTGGTGGACAGGGATATTTCAAGAAATAATTCTCAGTATCCGTGGTGGACACCGGGAAGTCTCGTTTAAAAAGCCAAGTGGTTGATCGACTCTTCGCCTTACCAGAAAGCCGGTTTTTTTTTAGTCAAAAGCTCTAGAAATCAACATTGAACCATTTGGACCTCTTGCTTTAAAACACAAAAACATCATTAATTCAATGCACAAAAGATTCAAGTTTGAAGAACACACTTGATACGAATGTTACCTATATTTCGGACGATAGCTGTACATTTTTACCTAAAACGGCAGAGAGAGATAGGGATATAGGTACTTCGCTCTCCTTCTCTCCTTAGTCGTAAAAGTTTTTGCTCCGAACGGAATTCCTAACGACCACTCCTGAGCGAGCAGGCGTGGGTGACGTAAGTCAATTTGTTTATTTTAAGGTTGTTGCCATGCGATTTGAAACGTAATTGAGAAAGACTTAAAACTCTATTATGAACGTAAAATATTTCAAACATGTTGTTTAACGCGTTACTTAATAGATAGACCGTATGTCGCTAACAAATAATTTATAATATAATCCTTGCAAACATTACATAAAACAAAAGAAAACTCGTCGTTTACAAACATGTGGCTAGACTCTTAAACACATATTTGTCAGGCAGAAAAAAAATAGCGCAATGAAGAAATCTAACAAAGAGTTACCTAGTACCTATTTACTTATTCTGCTGATGACAATGGAAAACAGCAAAGCTATATATTTTACAGACTTGTTCATTCAATGGTAACAATGCATTACCTGCATTCATTAACAGACTTATTAAAAGAAAGAGGTTATGTATTCACCTACTTTCTTTTAAAACAACTGCCGATGAAAACAATATCAACCTTGAACCTAATACTTTGGCTATAAAGTCTAAAATCTGTTGAAAAAATTGACAGATTGTAGTAGCTTGTGTGTGTGGATGGATGGACGTTTGTTACTTTTACACTCAAAAACGACTAATCGGATTTCGATGAAATTCGGCACACAGCTAGTTCATATCCTAGATTAACATAGATTTTTTTTTTCCGGTAGGTAGTACGCTCTGGTACGCTCCCGTGGGATAATTACCGGGCGAAGCCGCGCGGGCAAAAGTCTACCCTTCACAGGCTCAAAACAAGTCGAATATAAAATTCTTCACGCGTTTAATTTGTCCAATTTTAGATATCCGGTGCCCATGAAAGAGTCTGTTGTTTTCGTGAACATATTAAAACACGATCGTTTTTAATCGAAATTGGCTTCAACCTTTATGACTTTTGGGTTCAGATTACGTTGACCAGTGACTGAGATTGTTAATTTTATGGATGTGATAAAAGTGCCACTAAATAGACGCGACAAATTCGTTGCAAGTTGGAATTTGTACCTACGAAGACATAACATACCTACAGGGTGGTGCCGATATACGACAATAAATGAAACCACTGGGCTCTACAGAGATAACGACAAAATCGCTAACTTTCGATTGCTAATTACCAACGAATAAATTCGGTTGCAATAATGATGCTTGCGAGAAACGCATCTTGGATGTAGAGACTTGCTTTACTTGCAAGCATCATTATTGCAACCGAATTTATTCGTTGGTAATTAGCAATCGAAAGTTAGCGATTTTGTCGTTATCTCTGTAGAGACTGCCGGCCCTGGTAGTTCTAGTTCAACATTTTTAAACTATCAAATAAATCCTAACACCGAAATCGTTGTCGTATCGTTAGCACCAACCTACCTAAATTTCTTTGCCAAATTCTTTTATTCCTTTTTTTCCACACGTTAATGCACGGTGCAAATTATTCCTAAGCTTAGTAAACCAATATTTCTTTGTAAATTTTATTGCATTTCGTTTACAGTTTTATGCTATTTAGTTTTTTAGTTTATTTTAGAAACAAAATATTTCGGTGTTAAGATTTATTTGATAGTTTAAAAATGTTCCTATGAACTGGTACTACCAGTGGTTGAGGTTTCATTTATTGTCGTATCATCGGCACCACCCTGGACCAACTGTGGGCCAAAGTCGCGGGAAACTGGTGCCCTAACACAGTGAGACGAGGTCGCGGCAGGCCACGAAGGAGATGGCGGGACGAACTAGACAGGTTCCGTCAAAGCTGGAAGGAAGACGCGCGGGTTCATGAAAAATGGAAGGAGTGGAGGGAGGCCTTTGCCCAGGAGTGGGACAGAGAAGGCTAAGAAAAAAAATGCAATAAGGGACGAGCCTATTGCCACCAACCGGGCACTGATCAAACTCAAACTCAAACTCAAACTCAAATATTTTATTTCAATTAAGCCATTACAGGCACTTTTGAATGTCAGAAGGACGGAAGAAGAACGAAACTACGAGTGCAATACGTCATTCCGAAAGCCACCACGCCGAACCACACGCCACCGAATGCCCGCAACAACGAACACTGCGAGCACGAAAGCACGCAGCGACGCAACCGCAACAACGAATGCTCGAGACCCCGAATCACGGAACAACGAATGCACGCCGCAACGCGCAACCGCCGCCCCGCGACCCGGAGCCCCGCACACCCGCCGCCACGGCACACGCCGCCGCGCGCCCCCGCACCCACACCACTCGCCGCCGGTAACATCCGGCGCCGCGCAGCCCGACGCAGCAACTCCCGAAACGACGCATTGCACTCCTACGCTACAGTCACAATCACAAGGCATAATAACTTGTGAAAGTACTGTAGTTGCCAGTTCCCTAACGTAGATCTCATGAAGAAGAACGGGCAAGAAACTCCATGGACACTCTTTTAAATCAGAATTTGTTACAAAATCTTGGTACATTATATCATTCATGTTGAGATGGTATTATGTGAGAACTATGTAGCAAGACGTGCAAGTTAAGAGCGTCCAGAGTAAAAAGATATAATAAATCAAAGAAAAATATATATATACACCATGGCAACTAAGGAATGACCAGTCTCCACTGACAGCGCCCGTTCACGAACATGACGCATGGATCAGCACCATCTAACTCAACCATTTTGAAGGGAACTAAATGATCCGACACACCCGCCACCATCAGCGAGACATTTGAGTGAGCATGACATTCTCTCAGCCACCAGGGCAACGTCACTAAAATATAACTAAATGTAAAAAAGTAAAAAGTGGCTTTATAGTACATAGTACTCACACATGTGCCATGCAATTATACAAATGACTCTGTGGCTGCTATTGTAATTTTTTTTAATGGAAAATTCCAATAACAATATGCCTGATTCGAGAAGCCGGGACCTCATGCTAATCGCACTTGCGAACACTACACTTTCAAGGCAGTGAAGTTGCAAATGGGAAAATAAAAAAAAATAACAGTACATTTTTTAAGACCATTAATAAAAGTCAATGACCACACGAATGAAACAGAAATAATTATACAACTAAATCTAGAAGTCAATAACCCTGTAAATGTCACTATCAAGGACATAAAAAAAGACTCGAGTTCATTAGCATGGCAACTTAAATCCAAAGGACAGACATACAATCGAATGCTCATAACGAATTCATGAATAACTTTAGAACCGAACACTTTGATAACTGAGAGCATGGATGTTTTTGTAGCGACCATTATGTGTAAAGCAAATATTGTACGTAACGTTTCTCGAAAATCTATTTTTGTCTATTGTACAGTCACCTGCAAAAATGCATGGACAATTCAGAACTAAAATCGTGTGAAGCGAGAAATGACGCCACCTAACGTTAAATTAGTTATCGACTATAAACGTTCACAGGAAAATACACACTAAAGTATCCATGCAATTTTGCATTTGACTGTACATTATCTGGTCTACCTGATTTTTTGCCTGTTATAGTTTGTGGTTACGGTTTAGTAAGGTCAAGGAAGTCATTCTGCCACACACGTTTTTTTGTCTTCATTAAAAACTGGTTTTGGGTTCCAGTAATTGTCTAACATACCATTTGATTTACAACTTATTTTTTCATAAGAGATTATTTAGTGATAGCTATAGGTATTCGATGCAAGTGTGTATGTTTGAATATATTAACCAGAACAATTCAGAAAAAAAACAGCATTCATAAAAAATACGTTTCAATACACTGACTTGGTGTAGACTTGGAAACTACAGCAAATAGAACACAAACATAATCTGATACAATTTATATTATTTGTATAACTAAACATATTATTATATTATGTTTACAAGTCCACATGTAAGTAAGTTTATAGTAGTTTAACTCCCACTTATAGTTATTTTGAAGTCGCTCAGTGATAAATCTAACAAAATATGCTAAAAAAAATGTGGTTAATTGATACGATAAGATTTGAGTACACAAAATAAAACTAAAGAAAACTATTTAGTACTATTTCATGTTACAAATGCAAAGGTTTAACAAGAATGAATTCAGAGTCCTCTATTCACTATTCTGACTTCTGTAACACAGGTCTGACCTAGCACAGGAGTCAGGGTTTCAAATCCAAATGTATGAGTAACTTTTTTTCTTGTGCCAATAAAAATATTTATTATTTATTATTCAGGTTCGTAGTACTGGTAGTACTCACAACCGGTGTAAGAAAAGATACAATGTTAGCACGTGAACGAGGCGATACGATCGTAGCAGGCTTTCTATAATTTCTGGCTAGACCTATAGGAAAAAGACCTGAATTATTTACGTATGTCTTGCAGGTACAAGTATACAATATAGAATATTGTATACCTAGCTAGAACGATAGATATTTCACCACTATGCTGTGAGATCATCATCTCTTCTAATGCCAGGGCCGTATGTTGACCCTAACGATGAAGCTGTGTCGTATCTATTGTTAGCTCACACTTTCTCTTTTACATTTCACTGTGTGTTACGTATGGCTAGAACATTTGGTTTTTGTCTTTAACTTTATCGTGTTTTTCATTTTCACGTAACATGCCTACAGGTTATGCAGAGCCAGAAGGGCATCACCATAAATCATACTCATCATCTGCCTAGCCTTTTCTCAACTATGTGGGAATGTGGGATTGACTTCCAGGAAAACTGAATACCAGTATAGTACATTTAGTGACTGCCTAGTGCCTTTTTTTTTTTTTTGTGGTTGGAAAATCATCGAATGAACCCCCCCCCCCCCCCCGCGCTCTTGGGCAAAGCGAAGGGGAGTGTCAGACTTCTACTGACTAAAAACCGAATCCATGTTCCTTCTTTGCCCTTGCGCCGAGGCCACGTCATCTAGTACAAAAATCCGCGACCCCGACGGGCGTCGGCCCTTGCGGGCCCCTCCTTGCTGACATCTCTTTGAGGCGCGCGTGGAACACGTACGCGCCGCCGACACGGTCTGTTGCCGTCATGACGACGGCCGGACGGCGAGCTAGCCCATTACTCACCGTCCACAGGCCCGCGTCTACGGTGGCCGGAAGCCATCACGTGGCCCCCGACGCCCGCAGCACCTTCCGCGGCGGCTGGAACGTTGAGAGGTTACTGCCTAGTGCCTAGACTAGACATAACTACGGGCTGCTATTAAAATTCCTAATGGAAATACACTTCTCTATCCTACTACTACAGCAGCAAAGCAGTGTTCCATCTTCTTACTTCAGAGTCTATCACTACGTACTGGCTTTTGCTTTGGGTAAACACCTAATTATGTTTAAGACAATGTTTTAACAGTTGATAAGCATATGACACACAATAAAGTTTTATTGCATACAACATTGTCTTGGGTATGCTAATATTTGCACACATTGTACACTGACACTTTAATGACAACAATGGAAGCAGCATTACAAGCAGATAAGGCTCAGTTCTGGGGCAACATAATTTAAATTGCCATCGACACGTTAAGAAGAAGAATAGAAACGTACCTACTAAAATTCATAATATCACTAAGCCCTAATGGCTATACACTGCCTTGAAATTAAAACTCGGACACCGGGATACAGGACTTAGCGACCAAAGCAATGTACCTAACAAGAAAAACTAACTAGGTATCGTAAAAGTCAATTCTAGTTAGAATAGTGTCATTCTAAAAATAACATCGTTTCAAAAACAGAAAAAATCAATAAACGTGATGATGACATCATTGCAGAATATTTGCACATTCATAGTGCTGCTAATGAAAAATATAACCAAAATCATCTGTTTGTAATAGGTATCGTTTGTAAGGTAATAACAGTCATTGCCACCATAATTTTGCTGTCCTTATCAATATAATTATATTTGTGGTCAGTGTAGCATGTTTTCTTCTTCCGTACTTCTCTATTAATATAAGTTTTTAAACTGACATGGTCACTGACACTACTATTAATAATATTACTATTTATTTTCTCCATTACTCGACATCTCCTCTCTCCTTTCTTGTCATATTATCCTCGACAAAGTCCATCCACAGTCTTACCAGTCTACAGTTCATAACGTTCATACTGAACAGATTTCCTGTGACTTCTAAGACGGAGAGTGGCCAGTAGAGCCTAGTGCCAGTTTCATCCTTATGTTCTTCAGAAATTCCACTTTAGTATCAACTACAGGTGTTATACTAATCTTCGCTTCTATTAATACTATGAACGGGATATTTACCATGTGTTCTTATTGTTTCGAGTTCCCGATTTTTCCGTGATCATGGTGCTTGTAACAGCGCCGAAAAATCGGGAACTCGAAACAATAAGAAAACATGGTAAATATCCCGTTCATAATATTAATAGTAGTGTCAGTGACCATGTCAGTTTAAAAACTTATAATCTTCGCTTCCCTAAACATTACATAACAGTTAGCAAACTCGACAGCTTCGATGCCCGTTTGATGTTTGATATTTTCCAAGTAGGAATTTCCCTCTTCGAAGTTGGCGGTACGGTAAGCCGTTGGTCGCAGGACCAACGGCTTAACGTTCGTTAGACTTAACGCAGGCGCAGGCCTGATCTCTATCCGGGAACACTATGCGGGGCACTCATAAAATGCATTATAGTACCTTCGGCAACGATACCCAATGTCTGTTGAGATTGGACGCCGTGACCAACAAAAATGGCCTCATGACTACAGGCCCAGGGCTCGTTTTTGAAACATTTAAATATGTTTTTGGTGTGCTCTAAAATCATGAGGCACCTAATAAACCACAGGTAGCAAGTTTTCGCCCTGCATGTTTGCTCTTAAACCTTATAAGCTCACCTTAAATATTGAAAATAAGTCAATGCAAAAAGTTTCTATAATTTCCAGAAGTCCTTTCGATTTCTTTGCCTTTCGTTACAATTTATCACTGAGCAAAATTATGAATTGTTTTCTATACATGCCTAAATAGGGTTGCCATTTTCGAAAAATCTAGGAGAACGTAGGTACGCGTAGGAAAGAAATCAGTAAAATGTAACGTAAGAGTGGGCGAATAGAGCTCAAAAATTTTTGCATTCCGATAATAATTGAGTTGAGACTGGTTGATTGTGAAACTATAAGAAAATAGGTTTAGCTTAAAATCTTTAACGCAGTTTAGTGGTAGCGCCAAATGCAGTTTTGGCAGACTTGGGCCCCGAGTCTGCTATTCAATAGTGTCAGAATGGTCAATGATTGATTTCATATAATTGTTGATTTTGACAACACCAAACTTGTCAAAATCAACAATTTTGTGATCAATGATAGACCATTTTGACGCTATTGAATAGCAGACTCGAGGCCCTGGATTCCCTTTGATCCAAAGAGTGATCGGATTCTTGCCGGATGTCACCCGGACGCCCTCCAAATAAACCCGACAGATGGCAACCCTACATATTAAAGCAACTATTATGGGGTCATCGGGAGATTGTATTAGATAGCGAGTTTCACTATATATTAGGTAAGTCATAACTTTTCATCCAAATGTTAGGTTACACTCACAGCCAAATGACAATTATTTAGAATAGGAACCTATCTTATCAGCAAATCATAGAACTTAATTTAGTTGTATTTTAACACATACTTAACTAATTGTTCTAATCTTCCTTTCTTGACATTACGGCCTGTTCGCACCACTATTTACCAAAAATCTTAACTCAAAACATTTTTAAAACGTAATAAAATTATTTCATAATATCTTTCAATGATTGACAAAAACAGAATGTTATTTTAAATACTTTTAACGCTAAACGCTTTTACTGATTTATGGTGCAAACAGCCCTAAGCCATAGGTTAATGTAGCTGACCGTAGAGCTGCCAAAGTCTCTGTTCCTTTTAATTCTCTTTGTAACAATCCATTTAATTTTATTGATTGGGGTGCAAATGGACTTTGAATATAAATAATTGTAATCAATAAATTAAATTGATGTATTTGGATGTCAGTATGAAAACAATAAAGGTTTTTAAAATTGCTATAGCAATTAGCGTAGGAACTGTATTTAAAACTAACACTTTGTATTGTAGTTTTTGCACTGGGTTAGATTTCGATTTCTGAATTTAAGAAATTGAAGTTGAGAACTTTACAAAGTCTTTTTTAGCAGTATAGGTACCAAGACTTTCTTCAAGATCTTATTGTGCTAGAATTTGATGTTTTCACAACTTCAAATTCAGAAATCAGAAACCGGATCATCAAGTAGCATAGGTATTATATATGTTATTAATATACAAGTAGTAAGTACATAGATATATCAGACACTGCCGGTACTATTTTAACATTTAGGAATACAAGTATGTATTATGAATGTTAGACCCGATGACCCCAAGATCTGATATTTTATCTGTATTAAGTTCTAATTATACTGTCAAAATTTATAAACAATAAAAAAATATAATATACTTATATATTTCACAGTTTTTTTTTTATAATTATAAGTCAGTTTAGGCAACGCAACATAGTAAAGATAAGCTAATAGTGGCAGAACGTGTTTTTATTTACTGTGCTAAAAATTTTGAAATAAACTTTAGAAGACGTTTCTGAATACAAAGGGGATTTTTTTCAAAGTACTAACATCATTCCCACTATGGACATTAAAGTAATCCATGAAGATACACGTAACACGAATGCGTGAAAAGATTGCTATTTTTAACCGACTTCTAAAAAAGAAGGAGGTTCTCAATTCGGATGTTTGTATTTTTTTTAATTTTTTTCTTATGTTTGTTCGGGCATAACTCCGTCACTTGCTAACCGATTTGAAAAATTATTTTTTTGTTGGAAAGGGTATACTTCCAAAATGGTCCCATAAATTTTTTATCGATATCGGACAAGTGGTTTTTGAAAAATCAACAAAGCTCAAAAAAAAAACTACATTGTCCACATTGACCCATGAACATGTGAACCACTAAAAAGTGAAAAATAAAAACTTTTTGACAAAAAATAAAACCGACTTCAAAAAAAAAACACAAAAAAGTGCAAAATAAACTTTAGAAGAAAAATCAGTTTCTGAAGTCGGTGGCAAAAAAGTGAAATCAAACAAACAAAAGTCACCGACTTCAGAAACTGATTTTTCTTCTAAAGTTTATTTTGCACTTTTTTGTGTTTTTTTTTTGAAGTCGGTTTTATTTTTTGTTAAAAAGTTTATATAATTATTAGCTTTCAAACTGCAGTACTGCTTCATAAAATGTCCATGAATCAGCTAATTAAATGTCTTGAACTAGTATAAGGGTCATAAGACAGAAAAAGGATTAACAGAAGATGAAATTCCTCATATTATGCTTATCTTCACTACATTGCCAAAATGCTTTCTAGACGCGCCGCGTAAATAATTAATTTATTGAGTGATCATACATGAATAAATATGTATGCAAAATCATTCAGGTCAGTAATTCAGGATTTTTGTTAAACACACAAACATTTGATGTGACGAAAAGATATTTAGGTATACACCAAGAAGGATACTTTAAATTTTATCATGAAAAGCTAATGATTAATGTTATTTCAATACCAGACGAATAGTGATCACTCTTACAAAATTAGTAAAATACCTAGCAGAATCTCGCGGCACATCTACTATTATAACTGACCTGAGAAAGGACATAGGAATAAACAGAATAAATCTTAAAGTTACTTTACAATGATGGAAAAAATACAGGACTCTTTAACAAATCATAGTAATATTACTCCGTAAGCACCTACAATGTAATAATAAAAATCTAACATTGCATAATTATATTAATACAATCCAAATACGTGATCTTTATTTGGTAACTTTTTTGTGGTCGGATTAAAAGAAAGTTAAGCGTGTCTTTGTGATAATTATGTCTTTCTTATTCATACCAATTAAAAAAAGTTACCAAACAATTACCACTGTTAGAATATACACAAAATGTTTACAATCATTTTTCGTACTTATAATTACCATTTTCAAAGTAAATACATTTTTTCGGATTCTGAACCGTACAGTTACAACGCTTAACTATAAATATAAACTTGATATTAAATTAGATATAATTCTGTTATATTTAGAACATTTATTGAAGAGGTAGTTCCGAAGATTACTTTTTAAAATATATTTTTATAATTACGTATTCATTAGAAATCCTTAATGGATATTTCATAAGAGATATTAAAATCGAAGCGTAGTCGGGTGAAATTTCATAAGTAGGTACATATTTTACAACGGTTGTAATTACATCACATTGAGAATCATATTTAAAACTGTGATGTAATTCAATCGTTGATTAAAATATTCAATCTTAGGACTACTAATCTACTTAAATTAGGAGAAAGATTCAAAAATAAAAATATAACAGGGAAGATTTTTAACAACTAAACAAAACAAAAGATTCTTATCTACACAAGTAACGATTAAAATCTTACTTTAAATTAGATAAATGTGACAGCCTTTAGTGATAATACTTTTAAAAATTGTGCATATAAAGGTAAGTGGAAAATCACCAAAATATTTTTTTAATAATTTTAAAATACCTATTTTTAAAACAGCCAATAAGTTTATAATTTATAATGTTAATAACAGTATTTTTAAACTTTAGATACACACTAATTACCCTAAACTTTGCCACAATGAAGCGAATACTTACGAGATTTTAAGGTCATAATTCGCGATTCAACTTCTTAAAATAGCATTCTTAAAATTCTGAAGTTGACATTGCCTAAGAATAAACAATGCCTGTAGACGACAATGATCTCAACTCGACTACACAATACATTAAAATCTATATAACACTAACATTAAACGACATAGAAAAGGACGTAGAAAAGACTTACAGACAGTACTCTCACTTGAAATCACGTTTAGTTACGTCAGACATCATGAAGAAGTTTTATCATACTTAAAACATGAGGAAAGAACAATTATGTTAACATCAAATTAGTACCTATATGTAGATCATAATACTGTCGAAAATTATGCTCATTTACTAAAACAGTAATACTAACGAGTACTTAAACTTAATATTTAATGTTCATCTTTATACACATTCAGTAAAATATTTCTTCATCTTGAATTCAATTCAAACTTCTTCTTATATTTTTTTCCATAAATACCAAAATGAGAATACTTATAACAGAAATAATTCAATTATATGTTTTGGATATTCCAAAGGATTAATATAAAACAGGTCCTATTATATATCCTTGTGGTACAACTAAGGTCATAACATACATTATAACTAACAAGCACGGTAGAATAACAGGGGAAATATTTAAGACAATCGTGTAAAAGCAGTCGAAATGACAATAACAACCGTAGTAACAGGTAACAACCACTTTCATACTGTTTTATATACTTTACGATATAGGACGCTTTGAATAAATCTCACAAAATCACAATCCTTGATATAATGTCTACACTTTTTAAATAAGCTTTACCCTTTCTTTGGGAAAAGTGTCAAGATATGTATGTCAATAAATAAACTAAGTCTTCTGACATTGCATTCAATCCGTTAGCAGTCGTTGCACCAGCACTTTTATTGAAAATATCATGTCCCTCCACCAAAAATTAGAAATAAGTAATTACATTTTCATTCAAATTTTTAAACTGGTCTTGAAAGTTTAATTTAGGCCAAACCTCATACATCATTCAAAGCAAGATATTCTTCGTCCTCGTCATTAAGTTTACCATCATTCTGTGCTTCAAATAAGACATCTTACATGTTTCAATGTAGAACGACAGGACACTTGTGCCAAACAAAAAAATAAGAAACCCTTGTTTGTGTAAGAAACTTTGATTTTATTATTTGAGGGCATTGATGATTAACATTGGACATCAAAAGGGAGACACCGATTTTATTATAAGCTAGTTTTACTTAATATATTGTTTTATTTATCTTTATTTAGGAAATTATTTACAAAAGCTCTCTTTTCTATATTATTGTTATTAACAATAAGTTTTGTATTATTATTTATTACAGCCCACTCTATGAACAATGTATTATTCTCATCATGTATAATCGCAAAAACTTTCGAGGAGTCTATGTCTTTAATAACGATTTTTTTCATAGATAACACTTTGATAAAATTTTGACAGTTATTTTATTACTTCAGCCATTGTCTGTCTAAACTTTCTTTTAATCCAATAATAACTTTACTCCCCGCGTATTTATAATGATAGGTACATTTGACACTCCGATAAAAGTTCGTCTTCCATGTACACTTGATGTACACCCTTTCATATGTGTTTTAAAAATAAGTATTTCATTGTATGCACCGTACTTACAGTGCATTAAGATAGATGTTGTCATTGATATGTTTTTGCTTATTATTATTACCTACCTAATTGACAAATAATGAAGATCATACAAAAATAGAGAACCATTATAGGCAACTTTTACTTCTTCCATTCAATCTCACTGATCTTAAAGTTATTAAGGAGGTTACCCTTCTACAGACTAACCTTAGCCCTTAGCCATTACTCCATAAATAAATATATTTAAGGAATAATTACAAAACATTGAAATACTATATTTGGTAAATATCTACGATCACTTTAGAATTGGTATTGCATAATAGGATTTCTGTGTGATTGTTAAGTTCGATATTTTTAAGCGTATAGCGGAAGCGTGTATAGCTTTAGCATTACATATTAAACCATCCTTAATGAAACTTCATTATTGCTATTGACAAGGTTTTCAAACTGAAGTAGTGGGTACAGAATGTAACAAGCTAACTAATCTACTCACTAAATTAAGTACCTACATCGAATTGAAAACACCATAGTATAACTAAAACTTTAATTGAATAACTACATCTAAGCTACTCTGAGTTTTACCGTGTTCTAACCAATTTGTAGGATCGTTGATTGTAGCATTCTTGTTGACTAGATTTGTAACTGCAATATTAATTTGTTGACTCTAAAAATTGATTACTGTTGAATACACAGGCTCTTATACCAGTGTATCACTGTGTTCTCTCCTGCTTTTCAACTTCACACGGTTTGTTAATAGAATCTCTATGCCAATCACTCCTGAATTCTCAAACTCAACTCAGACTGAAGACTCTTTCTGTCGCTAAAATACACCTCGAAGTAAAGGGCAGAATACAGATTCTAGTAGCATGCGTAAAAGTATGCAAGTAAGTGGCAGGCCATTGTATTATTAAACATTAAGAAGTTGGTAAGGCACAAAAGCAAGCAAGCCACTTGTATACCTTTGTGCAAAGTACTAGCCTGTGTATCTGTGGCAGAGACAGCCTGAGCGACTCAAACCAGAATTACATTTGAGTATCCAGTCGCCGTTCCATCAGAATCAAACAAAACACTCGCAACACATTTTACACCAAAGAACTTAACTACGAAAGTCAATAAGCTTCTTTCTCGCAAATCACTTGAAACTAGACACATAGAAGAACTAACGTGTATGTTGAGGTGGTTGCAAAGCTTGCGTGCGACTGCCCTGGTCCGCTTAGCGGTCGTTGCGCAGCGGAGCTAGCGCGGCCAGGGAGGCACGTCGCCGCCGCTAGGAGCCCGGGGACGCGCCCGGAGGCAGCCCAGCACCTGACCCACGAGCCACACGCGGCTCTAGCTCAAGGGACAGCGTGTACTGACGCTCTTCGGCGATCACGAGGGAGTTGTCCAATAAGAAGTCACATACCTGAAGCATTCGACAAGGGTTACCGTAACTTTTGCTTAAGTTTGTGTTGCATTGATAATGGAGTACCACAAGGCTATGTTATTGTTCCACCACTGCGTTGTGATAGTTTTAAATACAGATGTTAGACTAGTGCGAAAATTGTATGCTTACTATAATGAAGAAGAACTACGTGCTTACCTTTGGTATGTGATCAATCTTATATGGGGTTTGCTGGAAATTCCTTATTTCACGAATCACGTGCGCTATCTGCAACACAATAGTACTCATGATAACATGCTGTTGAGCATAAAAGTTAAGTTTTGCTTCCAGAGTGCATTTCAAGAGCTTCTACTAGAGTATACTATAAATGTGAGTATTTCTACGTCTTATCTCTTCATTTCCCATGGGAAGTCCTCCTGTAATCCCAAGCTAAGTATTAGGTGGTTTACAAACGAACAAACTTACCATCCTCATTTTTGAGAAGTTGAGTAGCCCGTCAGGAGTGTAGTTAGTCGTTCCTTCTTCGATGAACGACAGGTCAGAAAGATACATCCCCAAGTAAGGAATGCATGGAGGATCACATCTGTAAATCAAAAGAAAGAGAATCTTGAGTTCTTGTAATTACAGTCCATTTTTCCTAAGCTTACCAAATTCCCGTTCAACGTAATCGATATAGAAAAAAGTAATTAACTGACCTGTGCAAAGCATCTCGCAGGATTCTGAATCGGCATTCTGATGATATTATAGTTTGCATGCGTTCTATTGTTTGTTTACTCTGTAAAGTGTATTATTAAATTAGCATCATTTTCTCCAGTATTTATATCAATGAAAACTACTCCACTACACTTACCGTCTTTGACACCTTTTCCCAAGTCTTCTTGAGTCGGTAAACTGATGTGTTCGACAGTGCTGCACAAACTTGCAGCACTCCATTAAAGTTGTGCAGACAACGAGCTATGTCTGCCACTGCTGCCCATTTCTCTATTGCTGCTACGCGGCCTGGTGAATAGTAAAATGGTTTAGATTTATCTTCAGAATTCTTGGTTGGTTGATATTAATATTGTTTGATATGGAGAAAATTACAACACAGTAATGAGAGTCAAGCAAAGTTTTTAGTAACACAAAAACAGCCAGAAGTCAAACTATATTATTATATCACAAATTATTGATATAACACAACTAATTAGTTCATAACAACATACCAGCTAAAGTGAACTTCTTCAGTATCTCAGATATGACCAAGTTGGAGATGTGATTGAAATGAGAAGTCATCATGAGGATATGAGGAGCTCTCTCTGCTTTATCTGCCTTTGTCCAAGCCTGACCTAAGAACTCCCTTCAACAAGTGGAATTTGTCCATTAGAACAATTAAATGAACAATTTAATAGTCAAATAATCGTAGAAACTTTATTGATACTTACTCGCTGTTGATCGAACTGAAGATTTGGTAATCCAAGTAAGTCATTTGTTCGGCAATTTCTAAAGCTGAGAGTGTTTCGACACTTTCCTTAGTTGGCACCTGTAAATAATTAATTATTCTTGTAAGTGTCTCGGAAAGTCACCAGTTCACCACCGTGGCCGTGCATCATATTCCAACAAACTGACAAATGTTCTCATTCGATTTTGAACTTAACCATCAACATTACATGGTTTAAAATCATAATAATAATTATGGAAATACAGTTTTTTATGCGCTTGCGACTGTACAACAACATAGCTGAAACTTCAATATTTAATTATGACTTTGCGAAAAATATTACTTTAGTTAGATACAGGAAGTCTCAAAGAAAACTTACATTAGGGGGAACAAACAATGACTTCAAGTCAACAGTTCTTTCTGGAGCTCTTTCCAGCAGACGCAGCAGTTGGGCTGCAGCCTTGTGTTCAGCTGGCAGTAATCCTGGACTACCTTCTATCTCCTTGAGGAAGTCCATTGTTAGACCTCGAAGACGCTCCTCGGACCAGAAATCGTGAGAGTGCTTAGAGATCCAATGCCTATAAAATAATAAAATACCTATTTTCATAAAGTCAGTAGGTACTAAAAATGCTGTCTGTCATACACGTTTCAGGATGACAGCGATGCAGAGGAGTACGTTGACTCCTAAGCGTCCTATTGTTTGTTAAGTTAGTTTGTATTTGGCTAAGTGCCTAATCAAACTATGGCGGCGTTCTCGAGTTCAGGCGATGAAAATTGAAAGACAACTTACATCAAGCAATGTGTTCATCAACAAGAGCACATTGCTAAAGCAACTTCGCATGAGATCCAAGACTCTGAGCAATAACTTTTTTTTTTCTGTAGACTTAAGCATGGCCGAAGATTTAAGCATACTTTAAGTTACTGACCTCAAAACATTAAGCACTCTCATGGTAGCAGCTGTAGATATCACCGAATCCCTTCGAGTGGCTGGTGGTGAATTAGGTGGAGGCGATCTTGGGTTGGAAGAAGCAGAAGTGGCCACTGCAAACGCCACAGCTGCTGTTGATGTACTGCTCCTAAATAATTTTTATTATGGTAAATATACAACACTTGATACTGATGAAACAGTCAATTTGTATTTACGACCCGACGATGTTTTGTCAATGGTTCATGGTGATTTTAAAAGTGTAACTGGAATGAAGTGCCAAAGAGTAGAATTCGATGTAGAAAGAAAGAAGAACACAGTTAGAATATAAAGTTATCATAGAATAGTATACACATGCATAGACAGAAAGACAGGCAGAGTGGATTAAGGAAAGAAAGTGACAGAATTAGAAAAATAAGTTATTCTTCCTGGAATAAATGATGTTTTTTGATATTAATTAGCCAATTATTTCCGTATTTAATGCATGCAAATTTTGATAATCTAATTAAATAAAAGAAATTGAAAAACAAAGATCTAATCTAAACCTATTTCGAATTCGATTGCTATTTAAAATGTACTTTACAAAAAATAATACCCAAAGTGCAGTTAATATCCTAGTCAAATAACCGAGGTGAATCAAAATCTCTTATTTTAGGACTAATTTTGTAAAATTAAGTAAAATCTAATTCTAATTTTTTCATAAGCCAAAGACATAAAATTACCAAAATAAAAAGTTTTTTTGTGTGTCGTCTTTTTTGAAGAAGAAATGATAGTTGTAGATGTTCATATGATAAGTGATGGTGAAAAGAACGTAGTAGGTAAAGACGGTGAATAGACAATATCCACCTTAGATCAATCTGAAAAGAATCCTGACAATTGAAAAGACCTCTTCAACGCACACATTACAATCTTTGAGGTGTGTCAAATACCTGAAAATGGTCACAAACAAAATACAAGAAAGGCAGACACACAGGATATTCCTGGTTTGCACAGCACTGTCCTTCGTGATGGTTAGTGCAGAATACTCACGGTGGTTTTTGTAAGCATTGAATTCTTATATTAATGTTAGTGCTGTTGGGTATACCATTTTTTGTCAAAGTAAGATGTTCAGGTACTCCTTGAATAGTTTTGACGATATTGATAGTGTTTACTGTAGTGTTGTGTCTACGGTTTGTAACTGGATTTACAAAATTGATAAAAAAGGGCAGGGAAATGTTAGAATGCTAGGTAAAGCGGAATTATTAAAATTCTTCTACGGCATCACTACTAGGTTCAGTCTCTACGTCTTTTACCTTACCAATCACTCACCATAAGAGGTCTTTTCCAAAGCTGTTAAATCAATAGTAATAGTTTCATTATCATTTTTACAGTTATCAAGTATGAAGGAACTATGTCGAGGCTAGAAGGACTCTCTCTCGATAGAATTTCGTGCAAAAGCATCATAACTTTAGTAAAACTTACAAAGAATTTTAGATGGTTAGGAAAAAGGTGAGCAGCATGCCACAACATTGAGAATTGAGCTCCCATGTGTGCTAAATGGTCAATAATCAAGTTAGTTCGCAATCCTTCAAATTACAATACATTAGTAGTGTTTTGGATAAAATGAATTAGATGAGGAATAAGTCAAGTAAGTGTTCGTATTACCTTCGGTGAGATTGCCTGAAAGATGTGATGACGACTCCCGCTTTTGGTTGACTGGTCTCACGTCGATAGTTCTGAATTCAAAAGTGTGAGATTCGTTATTCAGACCTAGTCACTCTCGCTTTGCTTGTAGCTTATTTATATCTTTAGATCATTACTCACTTTGTATGTTCTAGTGATAGTGAAATTAAATACAAATGTTCTCATACCTGTGCATGTGACACCTGAGAAGTAACAGAGGATCGTGGTTCAGATCCACCCCAGTAGCGACGACGCTCGCTGTTGATCGATGAATTGGTGTAGCGACGCTCACTAAAACGAATATCGATAAAAGAAATGATGATTTTGTCAAACTGACATAATTGAAAGTCATGGGGAATGAAGCAACCGGGTAGTGACAAATAACAACAGTGAGTAACATACAATGGTGTGTGGATTTCTGAGTGTGTAAAAAGTTGTTGTGAAGGGATGCGTCCGTGAGAGTACGATTTATAAGTGAACACATAATTTATTAAAAAGATATCACCTGATGAGTTGCTGTGGGCTGTCTTAGCTGTGGATGTGTCTTTGTAACGTAATCAGTATTTTGTCACTGTGTGAGTTTTAGCCACTGTTTGTCGTTGACCTACATAATTTTGTCTGATAATGGCATTATAATTATATCTCCTGCTGAAAATCTGTTCTTGTTGCTCCAAAAATCATTGCAACTTGGTCAGATTTATATCTTACCTAACAGACCTTCTAGCAGCAAATCTCGTTCCAGAATCGGATGCCCGTCTGCATTCTTCAACAGCCACAAGTGCAGCTGAAGCCGCAGCTTCAGCAGTTTCTCGGGCACTATCAGACCTGCGCCTAGCTTCGGAAGTAGCCGACGACGGCTGCAGTCGACGGGGAGACTCCGACATAGTACGGACGCGCTGTTGGATAAACTGTTTAACTCGTTGTGTTTCCGTCACTACTCTCTACTTGTAGCTATGGCGACAGCAAGTGCGTTGTACATTCATTCCCTGGTAATGCCATCGCTGCCAACTGGTTAAGTTGACACTTGGAGCCAAGTTTAGCTTCGAATTGATGATAAACCAACTTCATTGACCATGAATACGGGGCATTAATATTATGGCGTTTCAAAAAGCTACTTTGATATCTTCCGTGATTTTTATTTGTTATGAGTTCCCGATATTTCGACGTTGTTGCAAGCGCCATGCAAGTACGTGGAATCCAGTTTTGAGTATGCTTAAAAGCAGCAAGCAACATAGTAAGGAATTCAAAAAACCTGGTGATACTGTGAGTGTGTTTTGCCGTGACTTAGTGTCGAGTTCCAGTAGTGCGCGTAATAAAAGACAAAGAAAGAGGGTAGACAGATTCGTCTGCTCCTAACAATTTTTCCATCCACCCGCATTCTCCAGTTAACCCGCGATCATGGAGCTTGCAACAGCGTCGAAATATCGGGAACTCATAACAAATAAAAATCATGGAAGATATCCCGTAAGTGACATTTTAAATATAGTTATGAACCGTGAAAGCTTAAAACAGTGTTTGAAGCTACTTTGAGTTTTGAGATCATTAATTCTAGTATGAATTACATTATTCACTTACATGAGAATTAAAATTAAAAGAAATTGTCACAAAAAAGAACCAAAATTAAATGTTGGATGTATTACAAAAAGTAGGATAAAAATTAATGGACATGACACGTGTTAGTTTTATACACGTAAACAAGACAACAAACATAACTTTCATTGAGCTATCCAGATTTTTTTTAAATTAGTATGAAGTAAGTAATTTGTTCAGTAACATAAAGCAAGAGCGTAATACTTTCAAGATTCTGTTCTCTAATAAATATGTATATTTTATTAGCAATCTCTTTGAATCAAGTTCCAAACTCCCTACGATCCCAAATAGTACGATATTTACTGAAGATGATACAAGAATCTCTACAGAGTTAAAATCATTTACTAGTTTTACCTCTGAAAACCGTTGTGATATTTTAAACTTATCATCAGGCTTCTTCTTATGCTTTTCCTGTTCCTCTTCTTTGTACTTATCGTCTTCATCACTCTGATCTACCATCTCAATGCTTTCAACCTTTATAAGAGCCTTGGCTGCTGCTTCATTGTCTTTATCTGATTTCTTCTTGGTGTTCGGTTCGTGGACTGGGCTGACCTTCTTTGGACTTCCCACTAGAGTCACTGAACTTATTGCACCGGGAGAAGACGGCGATGTTCCTAAATTAGAGCAAAGTCCTTAAGTAGAATATTGATTATTCAGTGGATTTAGATTAAGGGTTTCATCAGGTAGGCATAGACCAGCCATTATGGCCAAAACTAAAAAAAATTGATGCAATAAGAAAGCGAAAAATTTGTTATAATACAATTGGGATGTTAAAAAGTAATCTTGCATTAAAATATTAAGAAATTACTGAATAAAACCGTATGTACCTTCTTTACCAGTCAGCGTCTCATTACTGGACGATGTTGCCATAATTTTTGGTATTGTTAAGTGACTGTTATCCTCCTCAGTCTTTTTGTAAGCGTGTATACAGAATTTTGAATCATTAGAACTTAAACTGTTTCACCATCGAATACCACATGTACTAATATAGTAGTGACATAAGATAAGGTTTTTCAATGCAAGAAAAAATCGTAATAATAGACAAGGTAAGAATTTTTATTATCATGTTAAGGAGAGTATTTCAAATGGATGTGTTTGAATAGAATATTTACCTTACTAACTGTTGAGGTCCTGCGCGAAGGTGCCTGCAAGTACGGAGACAGCTTGTCTTCATCTTCACCTAGAATTCGACAGACTTTATTACATAGAATCACGTTTCTTACTCCTTCATTCCATAGCAAAGGATTCTACAATACTTTTGGGTACGTCTAGAAACTTACTCTTCCGAGAGGCTCTCCAAAATCTTGACTGCCAATCCCTGTCGCTGTATTCCGATCCGTAACCTGAAATAGTTCGTGCTTTTTTTCTGTCAGTTTATGTAAAAACCTGCTTATACTAAACTTAAAAGTATTTTTAAGCTATCTAGTTTTAACACTTCGATTTTTCTTGCTATTTTATTTTTACTGTATAGTTCCCTCTTTTTGGGACTGCAACTTCAACTTCATCTTCATCTTAAATTATCATAAATATTAAGCATCTTTAGTGTTGATTTGTTATCTAGTTTCGTACTCTAGTTTTCATTGACGTAGCCTCTTCAAAATAATTTAAAACATATTATTTTAATTACCAGACACAATTAACTCAATTATCGCCATGCACTGCTGGACCTAGCCTAGTTCTAAGCTACATCACGGCACCTTCGCGGTATACCCTGCTAGTAAGGAACGAAGTGCTGATGTCCGACCGAGATAAGGATTGCTATACTAGTATCATCGAACAAGATAACATTAATACTCCAGAGCAACGTCTTTGTTGCCAAAAGATTGAGTGTGTGTACCCGTATTAACTTATTATCCTAACTTATCCAATTGATCTGTGACTGTTGTTACCAGAAGTCGATGGGCCGAAATTCTGCCAACCAGTTTTACCAAGAGATATCGTATTACTTGGGTTGTGGAGGTCAGATAGGCAGTCGCTCCATGTATAAATCTGGTATTCTACTGCATCATGTTAGACTGGAAACCATAACATAGTTGGGCAAGTGCTAGGCAGATGATGAGCCTTATAAGAACAAAGTGCCAACCCATGAGACACATTCATAAAACCATTAAGTTCTCACCAGATACCGAGCTGGCCCCACTGGCCTTCCTCGAAGTATCAGGTGGTGGAGCCAGCTCCATCTCCTGCTGCGACTGCTCGTAGAACACCGCCTTTAGGGCCTCCAGTACTGTCACGCCATCCGTGAACACGCGGTACGTCAGCAGGAATGTGTTCAGGAAGTCCACGGAGAGAAAGCGAAGGTCTGTAAGGTTTAAATGTATAGCATAATCAGCCGATAATGTTCCCACTGCTGAGACACAGGCCTCTCTGTGAGAGAGAATGGGCTATAACACATCAGGCGGGCCTAGTGCGGTCTCAGATGTCACAAGTCTTATAAAATTTTGGTTCTCGGACACGCCGGTTTCTTCATGATTTCCTACACCGATATTTTTTTGTTATTTAAATATACCTATCCTTATCATAAACCACTCACCAGTCAACCTCTGCAACAACCGCTGTGGCGTTGCCGATCTGATCTGCGGCACCTTACAGGAGTTCAGCGTGCGACTGAACCTGATATCCACGTCATCAGTAAACAGCGCCCGGTCTGACCGACAAGCTGGCAGGCTGGCAGACGCTGCACCGCAGGCACCGCATGCTCGGAGCAGTTCGGTGAGAGCTGCGCTTTCCATGCATTGAGCTAGCTCGCTTGTCCAACCGGCTTTTTCTTCGACGCTGCCGGCGACTGTGGTAAGGTCAATAATTAAGAAGTATTCTATAAACAGTATATATACGAATGCGGATGGCGTTAATAAAAAGGATATACCACAAAAAGTGTGGTTGGACGATAGCTGATTAATACAAAATAAAGACAATCAATAAGCAAATAAATAAATAAGAATAATTGAATACAAAAACCTAATATTAGACAGAAGCACAGTGTTTCAATAAAGGTAGAAAAAATACGTGTTGCGTCGACCAAAAGTAACATAGGACAAGGGCAAGAAGATGATGATGAAAGGTAGAAAGTTTAAAATATCATCAACAACCATGAAATTTTACCTAAATGCGCACAGATCTGCTCGCCCTTAACTTCGACGAGAATCTTGAAATCTTTGTTCTGATAGATGTCGCCACCTGGTGAAGAACACACTGATGTTGTATCTGAAAATTAATGTAAAGGTGACAATAATAGGTATTTACTTGTTTACTTAAACTTCATGTACAGTGGTACATAGGTAGGTGAACAAGGCATTCTCTACCAGTCAACCTTTCCACGTTTTTTCCCTTTTTGGTATGGATTTAATATTTACCCGACTGCAAGGAAAGGTAATGTTTTTCTCATTTTTGTTGTTGTTTATTTTTTAATTAAAGCAAATTCTAAAGATGAAATGAAAGAGTTAATCACAAATTCTCTGCTTAAAGATTTTTAAAGTATCAATCTTCATCTACAACGTAACTTTACCAACTGTTGCAACGCAATAGTAGTACTGCGTTGTTACAACCATCTCTATATCTACTTCTCTTCACATTCCTGTGCCAGAGTCATCCAAGTTTGTTTATAGCTTCTTCTTCTTTTCAGCATGTTGATGACAATCTTAATTGTGAATCAATGTTGTCTGTCCACTGACAGACATTAACACTTCGGTTTACCAAGTTCCATTTCAAATACTTACCATCATCATCATGATTAGCCGGGTCCTCAATAAGCAGAGCGTCATGTAGCGGCAGTCGACCGGCAGGTGGCAGATGGAGCCTCCCACCCGTAGCGCGTGTGGTTAACAGCAGATGGTTGCTGAACAGGAACGCCTGCCGCGCTTGCAGGGTGGCGCGCCGCCCCTTGCCTACCACTTGAGATAGAGTGCCTGAAGAGAATAATATGGAATTAATAATATGCAATATGCAATGTAACTGTTTTGTACATTCCAGTTACTTATAGATTCATAAGATATAGGTATTTATAGACTCATAAATAGATTTTTAATACCTTGACGCCCGAATACTCGAACGTCACGTCGTTCTGTCAGTAAAACAGTCAATTGAGACGCTAATAGCAAGAATAATAGAAGAGGTCATAAAATAATGTCAAATTAGACAGTTTTATTCTAGAGATCTTTTAACACATTCGATTCCACCCCCATTTCATAGAACTCATGTGCCGTCCCGCCATACATATTGCAAGTGGGCCCTCCAGGGGGGTCACTGGCATTACGTTTGGGAAAATGTGAGCCCTCCAAAAAAATAAGTGGTGCTCAACCTTGTGTTTTTTTTTTTTTAAATCTTGTAGAATCTTTCGTTGGTCTAGTGTTCACAACCGCGACTGGTGATCATGAGATCGTGGGTTCAATTCCCGGGTCGGGCAAAGTGTTATTGGGTTTTTCCATCAAGAATTTCTAGTACCAGCCACGGAGTCTGGATTTGTGCTTGATTGATGGCAATAGGGTCGCCCCCTATTATGTGGGACTTAAACATAATTGGCGAAATGTGGGTGTACCTACTTTTAGGTACACCTCTGCGCAACCCTTCGGGGATTACAGGCGTGATGTTATATTATAATCAGTTAAATTAAATTATCTAGCGATACTCCACACATATGTGATGGGTATCGATATCTGCCTATCTGACCTCCACAACCCAGTTAGTACTGGGTAATGCGATCACCTGTCAAGTCCTGACCACCAGTCTTACCAAAAGTAAGACTGTAACGTACTAGTTGCAGGCCATAACCTACTAGTCTTACCTAAGACTGGTTGTAGTGCTTTCTTACTAGTCTGTCCTTTGGTAAGACTGGTTGCAGACCAGTCTTACTAGTCTTACCTTTGATAAAACTGGTAGTAGAACAGTCTGACGTTTGGTAAGACTGGTTGCAGACTAGTCCTAGTAGTGTTGTCTTTGGTAAGACTGGTTGCTGACCAGTCTTACCTTTGGTAAGACTTACCTTATCTTTGGTAAGACTGGTTGCATACCTTTAAAGTCTTACCTTTGGTAAGACTGGTTGCAGACCAGTCCTAGTAGTGTTGTCTTTGGTAAGACTGGTTGCTGCCCAGTCTTACCTTTGGTAAGACTGGTTGCAGACCAGTCTTACCTTTGATAAAACTGGTAGCAGACCAGTACTACTAGTCTTACCTTCGGTAAAACTGATTGCAGACCAGTCTTCCTTGTCTTACCGTATGACTGTTTGCAGACTAATCTTACTAGTCGTATCTTTGGTAAGACTGGTTGCAGACCAGTCTTACCAGTCTTATGCTTGGTTAGACTTGTTGGTGCCCAGTTGTCAGACTTGACAGGTTGATCGTATCACCCAGTTGTCGTCTAACTGGGTTGTGAAGGTCAGATAGGTAGTCGCTTCATGTAATGTACTACATCTGAACTGCATCCGGTAAGACTGGAAGCCGAGCCCAACATAGTTGGAAAAAGGCTAGGTGGATGATGATGGAAAGAGTAAAAGCATAGAATATCCTACGTTAAATTGACTAAGAATGTGTTTAAAACATGAAAATTTTTCCGTTCTTTTTTCGGTTTTTTTGAAAAAAAAAAAAACATGAAACTGGTATTTTTTTGAAACATTGGAAAAATTCTATAAATAACTATTTTTAGAAAATATTGAAAATCGTATCAATGGTTTTCCACCTCTGAAATAGAACCTACCACGTAGGCTCTCGGCGTCTAGGAAGAGGTAGAAAATTAATTAAAAATAAAAGTGCTTGGAATTTAAAACCACGGCGTATTCTTATAAATCTTGTTAAAATATACAACTTTTTTTTATTTTTACATTATTTCATGCTGTTTTCGCAAAGAAAAACCTACATTTAAAATGAGCCCTCCAGGAGGGCTCCCGGCATCGGTGATACGATTTGAGTGAGTCCTCCAGGAGGGCTCCCGGCACTGAAGGTGTTAACCAATTTGAAGAGCTCACCTGCTTCTGTTCTGTATTCACACAATTTCAGAAGGTTAAAACTGTTATTACATCTATTTCAATAAATAAGATTGTAAATACTTGATAAAAAACATCATACCTTGGCGTATGAAGACTTGGTTGACATCCAGGAGAATGTCGCAGCCCTCGATAATCATGCGTTCGACTGCTAAGTTCTTCCTTAGATTCTCGGTTTCACTGACCTGGGCACCAACAATTATATGGATTATTAGGCACAAACGCACATCTGCGATAATGATCATATACCTATCGTGTTCACTGCTGTGACCAAAATCTCCTTCCTGTGAGTGGAAATGGGGTGGCCCATTTCTTCCTCTCCCTGCGGGATCCCATGCGACCCTAGTGCAGGTTGGTGGGTGCCACATGTCTTCGAATTTGTCACCCTATCACACACAGTGCTTACAATGTTTTCCTTAAACGTTTTGAGAGCACTAATGATAAAGCTAAAATTACACAACGTAAATTGCATGGTTGGGTTCGATAGAATCCGTGAACTCCAGCACTTAAGTCACCCACTGCCCCCACACAAACATTTGCTATGAAGATTAAAAGCATATAGTAAAAGACGTCCACTGCTGGACATAAGCCCCTAAGTGTAACCACATTGACCGGTCCTGTGCTTCAAATCTACAATGTACAATGACAAAGTGGTAAAAGATGCCCTACAGAGTAAAACAGCAGCGATTCGCTGTTTTATTCTGTAGGGCATCTTTTTTGTTTGAGTTACCTCATCGTGCATCTGTCGCGAGAGCTCCTCAAGCTGCGCGCGCGCATGCTGCAGGCTGCGTCGCTCCACGTGATCGTGTGGTGTGTGCGCCAACAGCTCGTGCAGCGTGATTATGTAGCGAGGGATCTGGAATGATACAAGCCAGACTATTAGGTATACCAAGCTATAAAAACAAGCTTAATTTATCCCCTCCTCAAGGTCATCATTTATCATAGTCCTGTGCTTATCCCAATTCATTTGGGGTCGGCGCAACATGTCTTCTTCTTCCATACTTCTCTATTACTCGTCATCACAGAAGTCGCCTCCTTTCTAACTTCCAACAAACTGCTATGTAGTTTGGCAGAAGTAAAATGTAATGTATTTGACTTATGTTTGTATGTAATAAACACTTTTTCATTCATTTTTTTTTAATCATATCATTCTCCACACAATCCATCCATCGTTTTTTGTATCATTTTCTCCTATAATAGCCGTCTACATTCCAGCCGTCTACTCAAGGTAAACTTACTAATTATTATTTACTAGTGACCCGCCCCGGCTTCGCACGGGTGGCAAAAAGATGTTAAAACCTTCCTCTTGAATCACTCTATCTATTAAAAAAACCCGCATCAAAATCCGTTGCGTAGTTTTAAAGATTTAAGCATACAAAGGGACATAGGGACAGAGAAAGCGACTTTGTTTTATACTATGTAGTGATCCTTACGTAGTTAACTAACTGACTAAAGTGTAGTTACGTGAACTAAACTTTACTAAAATAATTTGGCGTCCTAAATAATCATCTCTAAAAGCTAGTCTTGTACTATCAACAAACCACAAATAAGAAGGTACGTACAAATGACGAGGATTCTACAATAAATATTGAAGACACTCCTTCTTGCTACCAACCAAGAATAAAATTAACTACCCTGCGGCGTCGA
This sequence comes from Diarsia dahlii, assembly GCA_949775195.1. Taxonomy (NCBI): domain Eukaryota; kingdom Metazoa; phylum Arthropoda; class Insecta; order Lepidoptera; family Noctuidae; genus Diarsia; species Diarsia dahlii. The sequence continues at coordinate 19,476,376 of OX459207.1, forward strand.
AATGACACAAGTTGGGGTAATTAATTTCTTTCTAAATTGTTAAAAGAACGATACGCCTTTTGAATGTTAACGACGTTCCAGTTAATTACTCCGCGCAGAAAAGACCTAAGGAAGTCCATCCTTGTTGGATATATTTTGTCGCAATTCTAGTTTATTTTCTTGAATTTGCCAATTACAATCTAACACGCATGTAAATAAACCTCTTCTTACACTTTGATATTAGTTCACCTCAAGAAGTCACACTAAATAAGTTAAAAAACATACCTGATGCATCGGATACGTCAAGAACGTCTCCAGCGACCGACTCTGACACGCCGGCTTGCTCTCCAATCTGGCCAACAGCTGCGCAAAAGGCTGACTCTGCTTACACTCCGTCAGGACTTGCAGCGAGTAGTGATGGTTCCTCACGTACTCCTGGTAGATGGTCAGCATCGGGAGCAGCATATCGAATAGGTCTCCTGTATGTAGGTGCACTACTAAGTGTAATCCTTTGTTTACTTTTAAATTGGTTGGTGATTTGAATGAAGTGATGGAGATCTCTCTTTGGGTAGTTTGATACTTGAGTGTATCCAGGGATGAGGGTGCTGAGAGATGAGCAGTGATGGTAGAAAATTAAATTAAAAATAAATCCAAAGATCGAAAAAAGCGATATTATCAACATGAATCTAATTATCAGCCAAGAATGGCCACAGCTAGGACATAAGCGTGCTTCAAACGTCATGTGGCGAGATTTTTGTTTGGTTGCATTAATTTGTATTAAAACGGAAATTAATTAAAGTAGACGTTTTTAAATATGACCAAACATAGCAATTATTTAGCACAGTTTTCTTACCTGATACCAAACCGATCACGACCGGCTTTTCTTAATATCGAATTGTTCTTGACTATGGTAAGGTTAACATGACGTATGTCTGGTATTCCTATGATCTTTTTTTTATCTTAAATGGGCTTGCTCTTGACCTCAATCATGCCTGATGAAGAACGATGGAGGTCGATAGGAACGAGCGTGCCCAGAAAACACGACGGGTTAAATGTGGAAGGGAACACAGATGCTGGAAGAGAGTTCCACACTTTGACTGTGCGCATAATACACTTGATTGTAATGTAATTGTATGGAATTGAGATGACAAGATCGTTCAAAACGTTAGAGAGCTTTTGTGGAAGTATATGTTTGGCTTTGCAGCCAGGCATGTAAAGCGATTTTAAAATAATGTTTTTTCATTGAGTGTAGGGAAAGAATTTGGTTTAATTATTTTATAATTATAATATACACATACATAAGTAAGACAAAACATCCTAAAACAAAAACCACAACAGGAGAAGAGGGTGTTTCCATGAGCATATCACTAAATAATAAATTCATATAACACTCACCTAAGACCAACGTGGGCCAGGATTCCATCCTCGACGTGAGGCCCTTGAAGAAGATCTGGTGGAGGAACAGCACCGTCTCGCTGTTCAGGAAGATGGAGTTGACGTCCTCGTGCGTGCACGGCGGCTTCTTGGAGCTGGCTGCCATTTTGAACGGCCGGAGGAAGCAGGTAACCTTAAAACATAAATATGAATTCATAACGGGTGAAATAATGATGGTTCTTCGACTTCCTCGAATGAAGGTTTGACTTTGAACCCTTTACGAAGACAAGTGCTTTTCGGTTTCATTAAGAGTCTTTTAAAATCCTTTAAATATGTAAGGTTCCAAAATAGGTACTATAGGTACTCATCAACATAAAATTGCAATCCTAACATTAGGAGAAAACAAGTTTAAAGTTATATAAGGTCCCATTAAAATAGGTGGACAAATTTTAACACAGCGTTCAGTACGTCTAGCTAAACATATCCAAGTAAAAAAAAACACTGATTATGATTTTACATAAAATGTTGGGTAACTAACACTTTTAGTGTATCTGCTAGCTGTTTTATTTTCTTGTAAGTATCTAATGCGTTTTTATTATTTTCTTTTTCCACCGTTGTCCTTATTTTGGTGGTCTGAATGATTCCTAAAATTTTGTCCACCTATTTAAATGGGACCTTATATATTTGTGCTCGTGACCATCTCGTGACCATAAACAAGTCGTATGTTGCCATTCCACATAGACTCTCGCCGCCTTATTAATAAAAATAGTTAAACTTGGTTTACCTTACGCTTGGTTTATTTCGCATGCCGTCTCACTTCAAAAATATTCAAAAGAAAGTGACGGCATGCGAGATAAACCAAGCGTAAGTTAAACCAGGCTTAACTATTTTTATTAATAAGGCGGTCTGGACCAACCATCACAACAACAACACAATAACATCACAATACAATCATCAGCAACCACAGTTGAACCAACAAAGCAAATGACTTTCAATCAAAGAGATTCTTTCAATCAAGATTAAATAAATATTATATTGTTTCCTGTCCTACCGTTACATGAATCAGTAGATCCAATCTAAAATACCAATAACCAATCTAAAATGGCAAAAGGAGGATATTCGACTTTCTATAGTAACTATGGTTTCCGTTTTTGCTTGCTTTTATTAGCAAAGTCCTCCATATACTAAAATAAATAAATTAATAAGACTCACCATAATTTCCATCTGCTCCAAGTATTCCTCTTCAGCCTCCACCATTTTGAAGACGAGGCTGTTCCTCTTGCGCATGCTCTCGGCGTGAGGACTCTTGATGTACTCGTCCACAATCTGCTTCCAGCGGCGACGACACAGCCAGCCGCGGAAGAAACTCTGTACAAACAAATTGACATTGAAGTTCTGAAGAAAGACCGAAAATATACCTCTTACGTTTTGTCGTTAGATCTAAATTATTATAAGATTTAATATTTATAAAATTCAAGATAATTTTGGGGTGCTTTTGAGCAAATTGTATAATGATCCCCTTAAAGGCAAAGGTGTACGGTATGTTACAGCTAAAACACTAAGAAGTGTCGAAAGGTGGGGCGTTTTAGGGAACTGTCTCTTGTAGAATTCGACGTTCGAAAAAGGCTAATTATCAGCCTAATTTGAATAAATGACTTCTGATTTTGATTTTGAACGTCCAAAAGTCACTCGTGCCAACTTACTTGAACTTTCTTGATCTTCCTCAGCTCGGCGGGGTCTATCTCTGGCGAGTGGCTCGGTGAGGAGCTGGAGGTGGAAGCGGCGCGCGTCGCTGGCTCGTGTTCCTTCTTGTACGTGCACAGCTGTCATTGAAGACAACAATTGAGGTGAGATCCGGGTCGAAGGACCATACATTATTTGTAAGGAAATAAATTCCATAAATTTATTTGTGTTACTCCGTACTCTGATTTGTCGTAAAGTTAAGTATGGAAGAAAAACACCGTTTTACCAAGATTCTTCAATTAGGTTTATTTAGACAAAGGTTACAGTGTTGTAGTAAAAGGCGATTCTCTCTCTAACTGCCGCACTCAGAGACGTTTAGTGATTACTTAAGCCATCACTTAGTAAGGATTTTGACATTACATTGAAGGTTTTGTACGTCAAATCTTTACTGATCTGATGGCATAAGTAATCTTTAAACGTCTCTAAGTGCGGCAGTAAGTCGTTGAAAGTTACACAGTTATTTAATAAGACCACTATATCGTACTATCGTTAGTATTGCTATTTTTGGAATATTAATTTAGTTGCGCGTAGGACAATTTTTAAGTAAGTAGGGTACGTATCCTTTTCATCTATCAGTAGTCGAAGATGAAAAAGAATTATTCAATTAAAAAGGTCTCAAGTTTACCTACTTCTAAATCCTGCAAAGTTCTCACAACACAAAAACTGATAATTATATTGAGCTGCAAATTGTATTTATTCTTGCCCGTTCTTCTTCATGAGATCTACGTTAGGGAACTGGCAACTGCAGTACTTTCACAAGTTATTATGCCTTGTGATTGTGACTGTAGCGTAGGAGTGCAATGCGTCGTTTCGGGAGTTGCTGCGTCGGGCTGCGCGGCGCCGGATGTTACCGGCGGCGAGTGGTGTGGGTGCGGGGGCGCGCGGCGGCGTGTGCCGTGGCGGTGGGTGTGCGGGGCTCCGGGTCGCGGGGCGGCGGTTGCACGTTGCGGCGTGCATTCGTTGTTCCGTGATTCGGGGTCTCGAGCATTCGTTGTTGCGGTTTGCGTCGCTGGGTGCTTTCGTGCTCGCAGTGTTCGTTGTTGCGGGCATTCGGTGGCGTGTGGTTCGGCGTGGTGGCTTTCGGAATGGCGCATTGCACTCGTAGTTTCGTTCTTCTTCCGTCCTTCTGACATTCAAAAGTGCCTGTAATGGCTTAATTGAAATAAACGATTTGAGTTTGAGTTTGAGTTTTGTATTAATCGCAACAAACAATGGAATTCTACCGTCTTTCGAGGGTTTGTATTCTTTGAAATCCTCTTTGAAAGGTAATAATATAGGACGTTGTATTATCATTCACTTCGAAGAACCATCAATTATGCAGCACTAGTCGATACTAGCGAAGGCTCCGTATTTATTTTCTACCTACTTTTAAAAGTATGTCTATGGCCATCTGAATACAGTCGATTTTTAAACCACTTTTTCTGCTGCACATCAACGACCTCCTTGTTCCTGGTATAGTTGGGTACGCAGATGACAGCACTGTCATGAATAGTCACACATCCAGCGCAAAAGCGAAATGATGATATACGTTCATTGAGAGAGGCCATGGTAGAGCGAACGAATTCAGCATTAAGTCTTGTCTTCAAGTGGGGTGACGACAATCTGGTTGATTTCAACGCCACCAAAACGTTCACTGCTAAAAAGAGTTCGTTCAATCTGGCCCCCACTTTCCGGAGTGCGTCTGTACAAGTTACTGACAGTCTCGAGCTTTTTAGCACGAAGTTGAGTGCAAATCTGAACTTCGGCGCCTACATTGAGTCGAAAGCTCAAACTGCGGCAAAAAAACTGGGTGTATCCTAAACAGGGTCAAGCGGTACTTCAAGCTTGGACAGTTTTCAATCAATATTGTATATGTTAAAGTTAATTAAATAAGGCATAAATATCATATGTTTAATTATATACTAACAGACAAATACAATTTTAAAACAGAAGTGACATCGTCGTAACTATGGAGATTCCATAGCTTCGCCTGCAAAGAGTTTTGATATGCAAACTCTAATATCTTCTCTTGAAGCTAGGGAACAACAGTCTTTAAACATGCACACCAATCTGACGACAAAGCATAGTCAGTCTTGGCTTATACAGTGCCTTCGTAAACATGTCTGCAATTTGGTTTTCTGTACCAATCTTTGCAATCGTCATAGTCCCATCAGTTATGGCTTCTCGTATAAAGAAATGACGTAGCTTGATATGCTTGGTTCTATTGTGGAACTCATATGGCGGATTCAGTGCAAGCTTGATGGCAGACTCATTGTCCACATGGAGAACAGGAGTCATCGTTGATTGTTCTATGTTTTCAATCAATCGTTTAAGCCATATTATTTCTCTTGCAGCTTCGCTAACAGCTACAATTTCGGCTTCTGTACTAGAGATCGCGACTGATCTCTGTAATTGACTTCTCCATGATATTGGACCTCCGTAAACACAAACAAGTCCTGAAGTCGACCTTCCAGTGTCAGGATCACCCCCATGATCCGCATCGCTGTAGCAGACCAGTTCTTTCTGCATGCCTTTTCTGTAAGTAATGCAGTAATCTCGAGTACCATTCAAATATCGAAATATTCTTTTCACTTTTGTGATATCTCTTTTTGTAGGAGCTTCTAAGTGTCTGGATGCAACACTAAGAGCGAAAGCTATGTCAGGCCTTGTGCTCACCATCAGATATACAAGGGCTCCAACTGCTTCTCTATAAGGAAACGAATTGTCTTCTCCAGTATCTTCTCTCAATTCGGAGTCTTTAGCTGCCGCTACACCTATACGGTGTAGCGGCAGCCTTACTATTCTGCATACAAAATTTTTCAAGTACCTTCTTGGTGTAGGCACTTTGATGTATTTTGATACAATCTTCCTCTTTTTTTATTTCAAGTCCTAGGAAGTAGTAGAAATTTTTGTTACTTTGGACCTTTACATTAAATCGCTTGTTTAAATTCTCGAGAAAGACATCAATTAGTGCCTGTGACGTGCCAGCAATAATGCCATCGTCAACATACAGGGCTAGAAGCAGCCTGTCTTCCCCATTTTTCATAGAGAATATACAAGGATCTTCTCCAGGTTTTAAACCTTGTTCTGTAAGAAAACCTTTGATGCAATTGTTCCAACACAACGGTGCTTGTTTAAGTCCATACAAACTGCGTTTCAATTTGCATACTTTGCTAGTTCCATCGTTATATCCTTCTGGCTGTTTGACGTAAATTTCTTCATTTAAACTTCCATAAAGAAATGCGGTAGATACATCAAATTGCGCAAGGATCATACTATCGCGAGCAGCAATACTTAGTAGCGTCCTGATTGAACTCATTTTTGCGACTGGACTAAATGTTTTCTCATAGTCAACGCCTTTCTTTTGAGAATAACCAACAGCTACTAGTCTGGCTTTATACTTCTCGATATTCCCATTCGAGTCTCGTTTAATCTTGTAAACCCATTTAGTTGAAATAGCTTTGCGTCCTTTGGGCAATGGCATTAAGTCCCATGTTTTGTTATCTTTCAGGGAACTTATTTCATCATCCATAGCATTGCGCCATTTATTTTTATCAACAGACTTCATCGCATCTTTGAACGACTTTGGTTCTTCTTTTTCATAATCATAAACCTTTTCAACACAATGAAGAACAAATTCATCAAATCTATCTGGCGGTTTGAGTGTTGAACGATCTCTTAAAGTCATTCTATGTGAAACTTGTTCTCGACGTTGATCAAAATGAACGTCTTCTTGAGATGCTTCTTGAGTTTGAACATCTTCTCTTAATAAGTAATCTCTAGACTCATTTTGTAGATCTGTATCACGATGCGGTAAAATACTTCCAGTTGATGAAGTGTCATTGACATCAGAGTCAGACTCAGCAGTATCAAAATTAACAGAGTCATTAATTGGATTAATGGTTGTGTTTCTGGTTCAATAGAGGGTATTGGTATATCAAAACTGTTTTTGTTTACCTTAGGTGCCTCCACTGCTGTCTGATCTATAGGTTTTTCTATGAAAGGGCGTTCATCAAAAATCACGTCTCTCGATCTGATAAGCCTATGATTTTCTTTAGACCATATTCTATAGCCATCATCTCCATCGTATCCGATAAGTATGCCTTTTTCGGCTTTCTTACAAAGTTTCTTACGCCTTTGTTTCGGTACGTGTGCATAACACGTCGATCCAATTATCCTCAAGTGTTTGATACCTGGTTTCTTTTTATAAAATAACTCGTAAGGTGACTTTCCCTCAACTGTTGTTGGTCCCGTTCGATTAAGTATATAGACAGATGTGTTAATTAATTCCGCCCAAAGACCTTGAGGTATTTCATTATGTGCATGCATCATGGCCCTAGCAGTTTCTACTATAGTCCTATTATCTCGTTCCGAGCACCCATTCTGCTCTGGTGTATAAGGCATAGTGAAACGCTGTTTTATACCATTCTGTCGAAATGTATTGCTAACCTGCTCATTATCAAATTCTCCTCCATTATCGCTTAGGAACACTTGTACAACATGGCCAGCGGTTCTTATCTCAGCTAGAAACTGTTTCAGTTTGCTGTGAACTTCGCTTTTGTTTTTCATGAAGTAGACATGACGATACCGAGAGTAGTCATCTTTGAAAAGAACAAAATATCGAAATTTGGAAATTGAGTACATAAAAGGTCCACAAACATCAGAGTGAATCAGCTCTCCAGGCTTCGTCGCTCGTTCTCGTGTTCCGAACTTCAACCTGTGTGCTTTGCCGTTAATACAACCTTCACATAATTCTGTATTACAGTCCAATTTTATGTTAAATTCCTTTTCTACTATCTTTTTCACATGTTTTTTATTCTGGTGTCCTAAACGTTCATGATACAATTGTAACGATTGTGACTATATTTACTTCTTGCTTTGGTGTGACAATTTTAACATTAAGTCTATAAAGCCCACCGAGCTTTCTTCGTTTTCCGTTCACTATTTCTTTACCATTTACCTTCAATGTACATGATTCTGTGCGGGATTCGAATGTACTATTCTGTAGTTTGTCTTGAGCAGCAAGAACTGATAATAAATTTCTTTGTAATGCTGGAATATACCATACATCTTTTAAAAGAAGCGGTTCGACTCGTCCATTTACAACAGCATTGAGACGTATAGATCCTTTGCCAATAGCATTGATTCTTTGTCCAGATGCTGTAGTGACAGTGTGATTATTTTGAAAATATTCAAAGCTTTCAAATAAGTCAGACCTGTTTGTGACATGACTAGTTGCGCCATTGTCTATGTACCAACTATTTTTATCTGCTTCTGTTGTATCTTCAACTGACAAAACTGTTAAGTTCATGTTGTTCACACTACTGGTCGAATTCTTTGGTGGTCTCCCATCGGAAATCCATTTTTGACATTTCTTGACAATGTGACCGACCTGTCCGCAATATTTGCACTTTAATTCCTTTTTCTTAAAGTTGTTCTTACTCTTCTCAGATTTTACTACAAAAGCTTTTACGTTATTACTACATTCTGCTTTATTTATTAGCGCTCTTTCATAGGCACATAACTGTATCGTCAGATTCTCAATGTTTCTATCCTGTTTTGCCATCAAAAGCCAACTTGACTAAAATGCAAAAAACTGTTCCGGAAGTGTATCCAGTATCTTGCAAATAACTAGAATTACTGGTAAATCGTTTCCTTCTAATTCAGTATTCAGGTCGTAGAACAAAGATTTTACTGCAGATATATGTGTGGTCATATCATGCTCAGGATCTTTTTGGTAGCTGAAGAACTTCATGCATAAGTCATAGCTCTTATCTTCTGTAGCTCCGTCATATAGCCTGACAAGTTCATCCCACATGTCCTTTGCTGTGCTGAATCTCATCACCTTGTGCAGCATATCCTCAGTCATATTTGCTGAAAGTACTAGTTGTGCAGTGTTATCTAACATTTCAAAATTGTTTGACTCCTTTTTAAATTTATCCGTTATTTCGGGTGTGGCCAATGCTCCTGGATGAGTGGGCATTTTAATTGTACCCTTTATAACATCCGTTGTACCAGGATAACTTTTAAGTAATCTGGTAATCATGAATTTCCACGTTTGCCAATTCTGTCCATCCAATTTGTTTATTTCGATCTTTGCCCCAGCTACAGACTGCATGATGGCGATCGTAAATTTTACTTATCGTAGGTACAGTTCGACTTTCATGTAAAAATAAATTCAAGTTTCTTACTTTTATTTTTGTTATCCACCCATGTAATTTAGCCTCAGGCAACTCAACGCTCTGCTACCATGTTAAAGTTAATTAAATAAGGCATAAATATCATATGTTTAATTATATACTAACAGACAAATACAATTTTAAAACAGAAGTGACATCCTCGTAACTATGGAGATTCCATAGCTTCACCTGCAAAGAGTTTTGATATGCAAACTCTAATAGTATAAAGCTCAAGTCCGGTCTGGCATGGAGTATTGCTGTCACCTTTGGGATGGCTCAACCAAATACCAACTTGCCACACTTGACTCTGTAGAGCGCAGAGCCAGGAGGCTAATTGGTGACGCTAAGCTGGTTGCCAAGCTGCATGCGGCGGTGGGCCAGGCTATGCAGCCTGGTCTAGCGCCGCAAAGTTGCATGTCTGTCGGTCTTCTACAGACTGTACTTCGGAGAGTGTTCGCAAGAGCTCCACGTGCTGATTCCACCATCTCCCTTCTTCCATCGAGAGACTAGACGTATATCACCCATACCTTGTCGATGACCCACACATTCGTACGAAGCGTTTTGCTAAATCTTTCATTATTCGTGCAGCCAAGGAGTGGAACTCCCTGCCTGCGTCGGTTTTCCCAAGTTCATATAACCCCAATCTATTTAAGTCGCGAGTAAATAGGCTTCGTCTGGGTAAGCTCGTTCCATCGTCGACCTCATCTCTGCCCTTAGGGCAAGATTTAGGTCTACAGTAAGCCCATATAAAATAAAAATAAATCGGATCCGAGTTTAGCATCTTCAGCGGCGTCCATCAGTTTCAAGAACTTGCAGACAACACGACATCAAGTCTTCCATCGTTTGAGGAACAACACCATACTTATCTCTTCCTATAATAGTATATAGGTACCATTTTGATCGCCATTCTTAATAACTACCTAAGATCCTACGACTTGTAATCCCTAGTTAGTTAGGCAGAGGTTATTAATACCCCCACATTTTGCCAGCTATGTTTAAGTCCTATGTAATAGGACGCGAGCCTATAATTGTTATCAACCGAGCCCAAATCCAGACTCCGTGGTTGCTACTGAGAACTTCCTCATGGAAAACCTCAATAACTCTTAGCCCGACCTGAAAATCGAACTCAAGAGCTACGACGCAGTCTTTATAAATAAGATCTGAAACTCACTTCAGTCCTGAGTTTCTTGACCTCGCTGTTGAGCTCATCGCACTGCTGCGCGTACTGCCAGCGTGAGGTTCTCTCACTCTCCACCACTTGCAGGAGGTGCAGCTGCTTCTGCTCCAACTCTTCCTTCTGCAGTAGGAGCTTGTTGAAGCTGCGGACAAACGGACAGAGTAAGTTGTTGGACAAGACATGTTCTTAAAGCTTATTGCTAACTCACAAAATTCAAATAACAAAACGTGTAGTGGTGGCACAGAGGAAAGTGGTGTCGAAGTTCGTGGGTTCATGTTTCGTAGAACGGTGAAAAAACTTAATCGGCCTAGCCTTTTTTACGTTGGGGTCGGCTTTCTGTCGGATGCAACTGAATACCTGTTTGTGTTGTCGATGGCCGATGAGGCACACTTAGTTATTTCTAGTGCTGTAACTCAACGTGGGAGTCGTGCCTAAAATGTCATGCTCAAATTAGTGCTTGTAATCACTGAACCTACGAAGTAACAAATAAACAAAAATCACAAAATGTAAAAACTAGTAGAAATATACAATCCAATCTCGATTTTAAAACTGCATTTACATCTAGATGTATATATCATATATCATGATGATGTTTAACTGAAAATGAATTTCAATCCGTTTTTCTAGCTAGCTAGAAAAACGGATTGAAATTCATTTTCAGTTATTGCCCGCGCTCCGCGTCCGGCTGTAAAACGGTTTTCTCGTAAACGGATCACTGATGCAAAATTGAAGGAACAGCACACATAACCGAATTTTCTTTCTGGGACATCGCTTCGGTTTGACGTGAATTCTGGGTCATAAAATATGGATTGTGTGTGTAGGTAGGTATTTCAGACGATACGATACTTTTAGTTTACAACGATTCTTGTTATGGAGATATTGAAGTCCAGGTTTTCTTACAATACACTTTTTTAAAGTTATATCATAAGTCTTTTATTAATTTGTTTAACTTGGCATCATCACCATTATTTAAGCCAAAAGAATCAGTGGTGGACATAGGCCTGCCCAAGGTGTCGCCACATTGACCGGTCCCATGCGTTCCGCATCCTTCATCCACTAGGTCAGTGGTCCACCTATATGGGAGGCCTTCCAACGTAACGTCATCCGCTTCGTGGTTAAATTATGTACAACAATAATGGTAGGTATATTATGTAGTTAATAATAAGTGCCCTATGTCCAGAATGCTTTGGCGGTTTCGTGAAAAGTCCGATTTCACCGGCTGAAATGGTATTGTTTGCCGACGATACTTCTTTAATATTTAAGGTAAACAGACGTGCCACAAGTCTTGATGACGTAAATAACGCCTTACTGCAGGTTCATAATTGGTTCACCGTCAATAATTTAGTATTAAATGGGAAAAAAACGAAGTGCATAAAATTTGCTCTACCAAATGTCAAAAGTACAGATTGTGACATAGTATTGAATCAAGAGAAACTAGAATTTGTCGATGAAACTGTTTTCTTGGGGATAACGATTGACTCAAGGCTACAGTGGGGTCCGCATTTAACATCTCTTGCAGGACGGCTGAGTTCAGCAGCATATGATGTTAGGAAGATCCGTCAATTTACTGACGTAGATACCGCGAGACTAGTCTATTTTAGCTATTTTCATAGTGTTATGTCATACGGTATTTTACTATGGGGACGGGCTGCAGACATCGAGTCTATATTTATTCTGCAGAAAAGAGCCATTAGAGCCATATATGGTCTACGAAGGCGCGAATCTCTGAGAGAGCTGTTCAAGGAAATTAACATCATGACAGTACCTTGTCAATACATCTATGAAAACATCATGTACGTTAGGAAAAATCTGCATTTATTTAGCAAAAGAGGGGATAGACACCACTATAATACGAGAAATAGGGACCAACTGGTTCAACCAGGTTTCAGGCTAGCTAAAGTAGACTCATCTTTCATGGGGTACTGTTTAAAATGTTACAATAAAATACCCCCTCACATTCTTCAACTGAATGAGACGAAATTTAAATCTTGTATAAAACGCACACTATGTAGGCAAGCATACTACAAGTTGGGGGATTACATTGATGATAAAAATGCTTGGCTCAATGCTGGTCCTGCTCCACAACCATAGGGGCAAATAAATCGATTATCATGTGAAGTTATTGTAGAGGCTGCAGAAGATTGTAAAAATATCTTTGCATTGTATAGATTCAATGTCTTAATATTGTATAATTGCATGGCACATGTGTGAGTACTATGTACTATAAAGCCACTTTTTACTTTTTTACATTTAGTTATATTTTAGTGACGTTGCCCTGGTGGCTGAGAGAATGTCATGCTCACTCAAATGTCTCGCTGATGGTGGCGGGTGTGTCGGATCATTTAGTTCCCTTCAAAATGGTTGAGTTAGATGGTGCTGATCCATGCGTCATGTTCGTGAACGGGCGCTGTCAGTGGAGACTGGTCATTCCTTAGTTGCCATGGTGTATATATATATTTTTCTTTGATTTATTATATCTTTTTACTCTGGACGCTCTTAACTTGCACGTCTTGCTACATAGTTCTCACATAATACCATCTCAACATGAATGATATAATGTACCAAGATTTTGTAACAAATTCTGATTTAAAAGAGTGTCCATGGAGTTTCTTGCCCGTTCTTCTTCATGAGATCTACGTTAGGGAACTGGCAACTACAGTACTTTCACAAGTTATTATGCCTTGTGATTGTGACTGTAGCGTAGGAGTGCAATGCGTCGTTTCGGGAGTTGCTGCGTCGGGCTGCGCGGCGCCGGATGTTACCGGCGGCGAGTGGTGTGGGTGCGGGGGCGCGCGGCGGCGTGTGCCGTGGCGGCGGGTGTGCGGGGCTCCGGGTCGCGGGGCGGCGGTTGCGCGTTGCGGCGTGCATTCGTTGTTCCGTGATTCGGGGTCTCGAGCATTCGTTGTTGCGGTTGCGTCGCTGCGTGCTTTCGTGCTCGCAGTGTTCGTTGTTGCGGGCATTCGGTGGCGTGTGGTTCGGCGTGGTGGCTTTCGGAATGACGTATTGCACTCGTAGTTTCGTTCTTCTTCCGTCCTTCTGACATTCAAAAGTGCCTGTAATGGCTTAATTGAAATAAAATATTTGAGTTTGAGTTTGAGTTTGAGTGCTGACAATATAATCTCCATTTTCGTTATCTTTTTGTGAAGCTTTTTTAACAAAAAAAATGGCTACTAAAACCGTTTCATCATCAGCCCATAATGTTCCCACTGCAGGGACTCAGGCCTCCTCTCTAGGAGAGGGATGGGCTATAATCTACCACGCGGGCCCAGTGCGGATTGGTAAATGTCACATAATATCTTCGAATTTTTTGGTTCTAAGACATGCCGGTTTCCTCACGATGTTTTCCTTCACCGTTTTGAGAGCAGTCGTGATGAAATAAAATTACACAAAGTAATGCGCCTGACGGGGTTCGAACCCACGACTCACTGTTCGTAAGTCGGGGCCGCCACCACTGGGCCACCACTGCTCTCTAAAACCGTTTACTCCGTTTTAATTTTTTATCTCAATTACACGGTCATATAATAACTCGAAAATGTCGCATCATGTTCGTAACATTAATACTGAGCGCCCTGGGGGACATCGCCGCCGCAGTCACGATATTAGGGTTGTTATACACTATCGGGTCGGCATGATTCGATATAGCCGTTCGGCAAATAAATCAGGACGGTTCAAAAGCGTGTAGGATAGACGATGATGATGATGATGGAAACCAAAATAGGATTCGTTCGGAAAAAGGCTCGGCTTAAATCGGAGTGCGTGGAACGACTCATTGATGGTCTGTGATGTTGCTATAAGTAGTGGTAAATAAATAAATAAATAGATGCCGAACAGTTTACTGATCAATGAGAGGCGAATATTTTTTAAGTAATTGCTGCGGTTTAACTTTATCAACAGCATCACGCCATCGCTGAAAGGAAATACAACCACACCACACACACAATACCACATTTGCATTTATTTTTGTTTTAAATCCCAGTCATATTTTTGACGTTATCCCAGAAACAATTATACACCTTTTAAAAATGTATGAGAATCACGTTATAATGTCGTTGAATTCCAAATGCGGCTATTTTTCAAGTGTTATGTTTATAAGCCGCATGTGATAGAGTCAGAACTCAACAAAACATAGCCGAATCAAATGTGCCGACCGGAACAAGAGTTACACCACAGGTTACGTACCCCTTATTAACACAGGACAATCACCACGACAATCTCGGTGACGGATGGTTTGTACTGTAGCATACTTTCATTGAACTGACATGACACGCCTGCTTGCTTTCGTTTTTACGCCTTTTACGTTTATTCCGTTCTGCATATTATATACGTATGTACGGTTGAATATTTGGCTGTAATAATAAAGTAATGGAAGCAGACGTTACTTTGCGAAAATATATTATATTACAGTAAAATGTTGTCATTTAATTTTATTATAATTAGGCAAAACCTGTCGGTAATTATGAAACCTACAAAATTTTGTGTAAAAGTTTGAATTCTTTGAAATTGCATAACTAAATGTTGCTTGTTGCGTTTTAAACTGTTAAAATATGAGGAAAATGAAGTCTCGTTGGGAAATCGCCTGTCAAACCTAAATCAACTAGGCACCTACTTATAGTTGAAGCTAGGGAAAATAATATCAAGAGTAAACCCCTAAACTTATTGCTTATTGTTGTAATATTATTATTCTCACTAGGTGTTGTTACACGCTATTGCACCATTTACAAGCCCATCAGTACAATTTCACTCTTATTCCTTGACATTAAAACTCAAAAACACCTTTTTAATTTAAATAAATACTCTGACTTGGACTTGGAGTAAAACTCAGTGTTGCGGAACATCCGACTTTCCGCATGATTGCTACACGGGGCGCCTGTCGTTAATTTTACAAAGTCCTCGGAGAAATCATACTGTCGTCGTATAATTTTCTTCGCAGCTTGAAATGGCTGCCTATATTGGTGTAATTAGGTGTCTGAATTGGTAATCCCTCTTTTTAATATCTGCACTAACTAACTAAAGAATTTTGGTGCATAGTTTCGATTCTTGTGGTTATTTTAACTTCCGTACCTATTTTACAACCGATTTATTGTCGAGGTACAGTGCGATCAAATTATCTTGGCAGTTCTGAACATAGGCTTTGCGAAATTTTACGCATGTAAACTTGGGAATAAAACTGTTATTGCCAGATAAACCAATACATAAACGATCAGAAAATATCTAATTTAAACAGTGAGAAATACAAATAAAATAAATATCATAACACTTTTGTATATTCGTTGTAACAAAATGACCTGCACGAAGTTCGGAGCTGCCAAGATAATTTGATCGCACTGTACCTACATAACTCATAAACACTCTGAAACCTTAACTCAAAACATAAACCTGATTGATTAATCAGTTTGTTTACTTCTAAATAGTCGAGTGACATCGAATGCTCTTTTGTTATAAACACATAAATTTTGAATCGTAAAATTGAAATTTTTCCTCTAATTAAAACGTTAGGTACCTACATGTAAGTATGTAACGTTATACTCCTTTTCTGACTCTCCATTTCGTGTTCTCTTTCCGTTTATTCTATGTTATTTTAATCCAGAAAGCTTGCGAAACAATACCTAGACGCAACCCGGATTTTATTTCAGGGCGATACTTAGTTAATAAATTGCCCATTATAACAGATTGCTACGTAATTAATAATGCGTTAACTAACCTGAGTTATGCAGTTTATAAATATACCTATATCTACTAGCTGATGATTCCCCCCCCCCCCCCCCTTTTCAACAACTTAAAACCCTTTTTTCGCATTAAAAAGTAGCCTTTGTTCTTTCACAGACTCTAGACTATCCGTGTACCAAATTTCATTTAAATCGGTTCAGTAATTTTGCCGTGAAAGCGCGACAGAGAGACAGACACACAGAGTTACTTTCGCATCCTACTAATCCTACGAATATCCTACTAATATTATAAATGCGATAGTTTGTGAGTGTGTATGTTTGTTACTTCTTAAGGCAAAAACTAATGAACGGATTTGGATAATATTTGGTCCACAGATAACTTTATAACCTGAATTAACACATAGGATAGTTTTTATCCCGATTTTATCTTCCCGTGGGATAATTTTCGAGTTGCAGCGGGTGGTCGAGCCGCTGGCAACAGCAAGTTTATAATATTACTAGCTGATGCCCGCGGCTTCACCCGCGTGGATGTCGTTCAAATAATATACTAAAACCTTCCTCTTGAATCACTCTATCTATTAAAAAAAAACCGCATCAAAATCCGTTGCGTAGTTTTAAAGATTTAAGCATACAGACAAACAGACAAAAATAGCGACTTTGTTTTATACTATGTATAAGGATTAAGTAAGGATAAAGTAAGGATTAAAATAAACATGTTTGACAACAATATACTAATAGACACTGAAATTGACTCCCAATTTGCAGCGTGATCAGTGAAGTGTAACATTAATATTTTCGATTAACATATTATTTATCTGGTAACGTGTGGAAAACTTCACGTGAAAATATTTTAATTAAAATGTTGCAAACAGCCAGGCGTTATGCATCGTGTTAATTATTTGTTATGTTTGAATTACACCTCGAACAGTGAATTCTGTGTTTTGATGAAGCTGACCATTAAAATTTTAATTGCAATTGCGTAATTAATGTCGTGGTCATAATATTATTGTTTGTGCAATATTTTTTTTGTTTTATTTAGGTACATGAATCCATTATTTGTAAAGCATTGAGTTATGATGTTTGTTTTGCTAGCTTCAGTTACATACGTTTATAAGGAACAATGGTAAGTTGAACGGGCGGATGGTACTGAACCATACTGATATTAATTTACTAGATTACTTTTGATTCCGTATTAACATAAAAAATATATAACGTTAATGTAGCGTTTCGTTTACCTACAACAACTTCCAAAGGATTGACTTAAGCATTTTCAAACTTTCCATTATCGTTATCTCTCATACAATAACACTGTCTAACTAAACTAGGCCCTTTTGGTGCCCGTCTTGCCCCACGTTGGGCGCCAAACTAGCCCACGCTGGGCGCCAATAGGAACAAAATCTTGATCTATTTCTCTGTGAAACTAGGTTGATTCTTATGTAAGCTTTTTCTATCTTCCTTTAATAACTTCTCGCTTCACACATTCTCTTGGTGCCTGACTTGCCCCACGTTGGGCGCCAATCTAGCCCACGCTGGGCGCCATTAGGAACAAAATCTTTTTGATTTTTTCTGTGAAAACTAGGTTGATAATTATTTGAGCTTTTACTAGCTTCCTTAAATAACTTCTCGCCTCACACATTATAACTCGATCATTTTATTTGGCCATTTAAATCAATAGTATTATCTGATACCAAGTTTGGAGCAGATATCCAATAAAATTATGATATGACTAGAGGTGTCATAACCTTACTTGACCAATTAACGTTGTTATAATGACGCCAACATGTTCCTAATATCAGCTACTAATTAGATTACGCGCCATCGACCATCAATAAATTTTAAAATAAAGTCTGTCCATGTTATCAGAAATGTCAAAGCGGCCGTGACCCGGTTTCCATGGCAACCGCTATCTCTAGTTACTATGCTTGCCCGCTTATGAGATGACACGTTACATGTAACGCATCGATAATATTATTGAAATACCTACTTACGTTCCAATAAATGTAAGAAAATCGATATATATAGACAAGAAAAGGGTAGAGTAGTAACTAATCAGCTTTTAATAACTATGCTTGTTGTATCATCTATGTTAACAGTGCAGGTTTAATTGAGTAAATTTAATTTGGTAAGTGATGAACAAGATTTTTTGTGCATAATGGCGCCCAAGGTGGGACTGGTTGGGCGCCAAATAGGCCTAGAAAAAGGGTTATTTTAAACACGAAAAGATGATGTAAAAGTAAAAAATTATGCACGAAGCACATTTCTACCTTATACTGAGGACTTCTGAACCCAAAAAATAAAGCCAAACTGTGTTCTGTAACCCAAAAGAAAACTTTGGATTTCAGACATCAGAGTTAGAAAGAAGTTATGTACCTATACTTTGCGCAGCATTCGGGATTACACAAACCAAGTATAAGCTAGTTACAAGCTTTGCAGTATACAATGTACCTCCATAGCATAATTATTTAGTTGCAATATGGCCATAAATTGCCCTGCACTTCATTCTGGTTTTAAGGGGCTTCGGTGCCAGGGCACGCCACGACAGTGGCGGTAAGTCCCCTCTTTGAGGAGTGGCTAGAAAGGCGCCACGGCGCCCTCACCTTTCGTCTGACGCAGGTCCTCACCGGATACGGATGTTTCGGTAGGTACCTGCACGAGTGTATGGGTGGTTTTTAGCCAGTAGAAGTCTGACACTCCCTCCCACTCTGCCTAAGAGCGGGGTTATTTGATGATTTTTCACCCACCATATAAAAAGGGGCTTCGGCGCCGGTGGTTTTAAAGGAGCATCAATTATTTGAACTTAGACAGGCGTATATCATAAAATTACGCCTAAAATCCTCAAAAGGTTAGGATGTTATGAACCAGACCCGGCAGGGGTGTACCTAATAGTACACCCAGATTTTGCCAGATTTGTTTTAATTTCAAAGCGATACCCCCGGCTATAGCTTATTGCCATCAGGAATAAATTCAGATTCCGTGGCTGCTACTTAAAAACATTCTAATGGAATAAGCTAAAAACACTTTGTCCGAATTGGGACCCAGGACCTCATGGTTAGCATTCGCCGCTTGCGACCAACGAAGTATTCCACAGGAATAATACAAAGCGAATAACTTAATCACCAGTTCACCACGCACCTCAACCATTAATGAATATCTATAAAAAAATGAATCGAAATTGTGAGACTATAAATACTTCTGAATGAATAATATAAATACCTACATTACTGTGAATCGACCACTGTTCGATCACTTTACAAAACAACTACTAACCGTTATTTGTATCCATCACTAACAGTTGGTGTTAACCAAACTGGCGATGAAAACAGTTTGTCAATTAGCTTTAAAAGCTAACTCGTAAATAATTTTTAACCGTAGAAAATAAAGGAGGAAGTTCTAAATCTATATATTCTATAATACTTATATTATAAAGAGGAAAGATTTGTATTTTTGTATCTAACGTATAAACCTAAAAACTACTGGACCGATTTGAATTTCACCATTGGGAAGCTACACTATCCCTACGCGTGTGACGTCCGTTAGTTCTATATGCCTATGCATGGTTGCATTTACAACTTTCATCATCAATTGGTAAAAATCCATCAGCACATTTTTTAGGCAACAAAGGTGGCGTTTTATGTCAAAAGAAACAGACAGTCGTTAATAAACCACAAATTGTCCTATAATAATTATGTTGTACGATAATCAACATTGTCCCGTACCTATACAATTTGATAATGGCCACGAAATAAAGATGGCTAATAATTATAAACATACAGCAATACTTCACACATATCCATAAATATAATCGCACTAAGATAGCAAAATATTTAATTCACAGGAAGCAATACACCGTGTTAATATTTTATCCGCCCGAATCACGACAAGATGACATATTAATCATTCATCTTTTATCTACAAAAGCAATAGATTCAGGAGGCCTTTGACTTCTCAGCGAAATCCAAAATGGCGGAGGGTGGGCCAGGATCGCCCAAACTTACGGCACACGACTGAATAATTCAGTAGCTTTTATTATTAAAGTTACGCAGTATTATTTGGCTGGAGGTTTTGCGAGTCGATGATAAAATTAAAATTTTATGAAAAGGCCACACGGTAAATAGGCTTGTTCTAACTTGGAGAACTTTAGGTTGTTTTTGGGGATAGGTAGAGATGTAAGGTTTAGGTACCTACATGCTTACTTTTTAGATGTTTAATAAAATTGATTGATATTGAGGTCCTAGGCTATGATATAAATAAAAATGTATTGGAATGATATTGGAGTTGAAAGACAAAGTTTTATTTGTTACTTTGATTTTGAGCTTTGACTTCGAGCTCCCGGAAAGCTTAATATGTCAATCTTGTTAAATATCGTTTTAGAAACACAAACCTTTTATATCCTTATTGAAGAAAGATGTAATTTGGCTATTATCTGTCTATGAAACCAGGTTTCAGTGGTACGGTCAGCAATAGCATTATTCTTTCAAATTATTATACTTCACTAAGTTGTTAGTACCCAACGAATAATATCTTCGTCATCTTCCTGCTCATCCCAAGTTATTTGGGGTCGGCGCAACACGTTTTCTTCTTCCATTATTCCCTATTAATAATAATACATTTATTTATTCAGATAACATAATGATCCATAATGGTTAGTAACAATTGTAACTTATAAACTATGTTAGTAGGAAGTAATAATTTAGAAACAAGGCGGACACAAGACAACAAGACAAGACAGCGTTAGTAACAATGTTCTTACAAACTATGTTAGTAATACACTTACACTCGTGATATTATTATCACTGCTGCAAGGTGACAGGCCCAGCCGAAACCTTGCAGCAGTGGTACACAAACACACAATCTAGCCTGGTGGCTATCATAGAGAGGATGCTGTTGGGGCTGCTCCGCACCCTACGAACCAAGGACGCGCATCGCTTACGCATCACGGCTTAGAAACAATCTACGTGAGCTTCAGCAAACATCCCTGATGCGCTGCAGTATCGGGGCAACCCCATCAGCACCCTAAATGCGTTATTGTATTGGACGCGAAGGGCGCTGTATGATTTTTAGTGACCGACCCATAGTCACACTAAACTACCACACCAGTGTGACTATGGTTAATTTTATTTATACGTAGTCACACTGGTGTGACTACGGATAATTTAACCTGATCCGTAGTCACACTGGTGTGACTACGGTTGATCCGTGGTCACACTGGTGTGACTACGGATAATTTAACCTGATCCGTAGTCACACCCGGATGAATAACCAAAATTATAGGCTGTTGCTAGTCGTCCGCTAAGTGGATGAATCACCGTCTCGCGACAGTATCCTTTATGGGCGGCATGGGCACCGGGCCGTAGGCCGACGAAGGAGGCCGGCGGAGGCCCGGCACTTCGGGGACAGAAGATATTAGTGTTATTTAATATTCGAGCGAAGCGAGCGCGCGTCATAGTCACACCAGTGTGACTACGGATAAATATAATTAACCATAGTCACACTGGTGTGGTAGTTTAGTGTGACTATGGGTCGGTCATGTGATTTTTGAGTAAAAAGTTATTAGACGTGAAGGTGGCATTTACTCCTTTCTCATTCATATCATTCCTCACACAATCCATCCATCTTTTCTTTGGCCTTCCTCTCCCATCAATACTTATATCCATCACTTTTTTAATCACATTTCATCCCTCCGCATTACATGACCATACCAAGATAATCAAATAAAAAGCTACTTTGAAACTATGTAGTAGTGTAAATCTCCTTCTGATGCTGACGGTACAATGTGGGGCCTAATATATTATGCCTAATATTATGTATATTGTGTCCTCGACGGTCACATAAATAAAACAAACATTACAAGTAGCTTACAAAACGTCCCAAAACACAACTTTCACAAACATTCTTTAGACCATTATCCGCTTTACACAACATACAAAATACCTACCTACCTACCTAAATGCACGTATTCGCACACGGGCGCACAAAATCGATAACTAATTAATACCACATTTGGGTAAACGAGCGGCCAGAGACAAACGGATTCCTGCCTCATGCCTCCTGTATCCAGGGTTGCTAGATCAAGTTACAGTATTTTACCAATTTTTTCCACTTGTTTGCTCAATCAATTTCCAAACTAAAATTGGGGCGAATTGAACCTATGTTTTTTTCACAAAATGGACGACTCACATGCATTCACACTGCATACGAGCCCAGCTTTTGTGTGCCAGCATAAAATATCGATTTTATATTCTGTAAAACAAATCTCTTGATTTCCTAAGTTTTATAGTCTCATATACCTACGTTGGGAAATTTTCCCATGTTTTTAGCAAGTTTCGCATTTCCCCCAAAACAGTATTTTTCCCGGAAATGGGAAAATTCTCCCCAATCAACCAACGCTGGCTGTATCTGGGTTGCTCACGCCAGTAACTGGGCCCTGTGGGTCAAGGGCGCAGATGTGGAACGTGCCCTCCACAACTGTCTTGTGCCTTCCATGTTTTCTGATTTCTATTTATCGATTTAATTATTTTTTTATACTTTCATACTGTGTTTAGGTTAATGTTGTCAATATTCACTTGTAATCGTCAAGTATTAGGTACACAGAAATATTTTTCGCCCAACTCGGGAATTGAACCCAGGACCCAGGACCGCAGCAGTCGCGTTTGTGACCACTAGACCAACGAGGCAGGAAATTAATATCTACTTATAAGCTACTAGCTGCTGATGCCTGCGGATTCGTCTGCGTGGATGTCGGTTATTGCGACCAAAAGTAATCTTTTCATACTCCCCTTTAAACCTCTTACAACCCTATTTTCGCATTAATAGCATAAGCTTATCCTTTCTCAGGTTCTAGACTATCTGTGTACCAAGTTTCATTTAAATCGGTTCAGTAGTTTTGGCGTGAAAGCGCGACAGACTAACATACAGAGTTACTTTCGCATTTAAGTACTAAGTAAGGAGCAAGGATTAATATTCATGTACGCATCTGCTTTGCTACATGTATGTAAAGTATGCATATTGTCGTAGGAAACTCAGGTTGTTATATTACGCAATTTGCAGTGATCATGCAGTTTGCATATCCCAACATTGTTCTCTGCACGAAGCTTTGGTTACAGTACATACGGCCAACTGTTGAATATTGCAGAGTAATTAATTATTGAATAGGTACAGTCAGCCCCAACATTAAGTACACTTGGCAACGTTTAGAAGAAATTTTCGTCTACTATATTGATTTAATTTCTGTCTGTTAAGTTACTGTATTGTTGTTAAGAAAGAAAAAGTATTATTGGTCTCACACAGGATGACACCATGCGTATAGTCACAATATGTGCTTTTTGGTTATTTTTCTTGCTCCGCCTCCAAAAAATATGAACGAGATGTCATTCGATTCGGAATAGTGTGTAGGTATTTTTTGAATGAAAATCAAAAGCCGCTCGGAAAAATTGCAAAAGTTACAATCAATAGGGTAGTTGACAAAAAAAAAGGGTGCTAATTAAACCGGCTTCTTTTTAATATCATTATTTGCATCTAAAAATCTAACTTGCCATCTAAATTACTAAGTCAGCCACAATTAACGAGCATCTAAATAATACTATCTTAGCCACAAGTTATCTTTTTTAAAGCCACTCTAAATACAACTCAGCATCGTGATTGTTTTTTAGCATCTAAAGTAACATGAATTCAAACAGTAAACTTCTAAAATATTAAAATATGGCATCAAAAATATATTCTACTAGCTTCTAATTTATTAACTCAGTACGTTTAAATTATAACTCATGCCACATTAACTGAGCATCAAAATTTAATTAAAATTGTCATCAGATATTATATTATAGCCACTAATAGTACGTATAAACTCCTTTCGTGTCATCGAAAGGCTTAAATATAGAAGTTCAGAGTATTTAATGACCTAAATATGTCCTAAAGATCGATTTTATTTACATGTTGTGCTACAAAAGTTATCGACAGAATCGCTTCAGAACTTCATTTTTATCGGAAAACTAGACAATAAATTGTGAAAACGTTTCTGCAAGCAACTCGGAAGTAGCGCTCGCCGGCCGCTGCCGCGGCACCGCTCGCTTCGCTCGCTCGGCTCGCGCGCGTTTGGTCACAGTTTTAACCTAACCTATTTCCCTCAGTTTACAATGACGAGTCATACAACCTGACTGTGACTAGTCAATCAGACAATGGTAAAAACATTTCTGTTACTAGTAGGTATTTTTAACGTAAATGTAATAATCGTAAAGTGTATCTATAGTTGACATTTTGAATACACGTGACTAAGTCGTCAGTACATACATGAATCGAATGGCGCTCTCTGATTGGTGCAAATGGCCGGTCACTGTCGTCTCGCGCGCTCGCGCCGAATCTTGCTGTTGCTATTTTCACGATAAAAGAATGTGATGTATTATTTTACATGCTAAGTTATAATAAATGATGTTGACTATGGTCGCTACAATTATATTTTTTTGAGGGCCTTGTGTTGAAGCTGTAAAATGTAAAATGGTGGTGAGATATAAATTCTGTGGCTGAGTTAGTAAATTAGGTGCCTATGTATAAATAACAAGGACAAGGTAATATAATTGTTGATCTTCACTTGACGCTTTCTATAGAATATTTAGTGGGCGTTGTAAAAAAGACGAATTAGTATATTAGAGGCTATATAATTTTCCCGTGGCTTAGTTATAAAATTAGAAGTTAGATCACGTGGCCAACTAAAAAAACTGTGGCTCGATTTATTATTTCCCAAAAAAAAATAGTCCGTCAGATAAATTTTCAAGAAATATTGAACACAATATATTTTTTCTTATTTCACGTATACGAAAAATGAAGACGATACTGTGCTTTGAAAATTCATGTGACGTCATATTGCATGACATTTTTTTTTTAGACTTTCACAAGCCTTCACAAGTTAATTATTAATTTGATAAAACAAAAAACACGTAAGTATCCAGTATTTTTCGATAATCTAACTGACGGACTAAACTTTATCATATTTTTTGGGGGTTGGGGTAAGGGGTTTGACTTTGCGCAAATTCACGAAGGGTCCGTTACACTTTGTATGAATAACGTAAAAAAGTCTTGCAATACCGATATCGATTCTTAGTAGGTATGCATTCAAATCGTAACGTGTTGTATATATTTATCCTTTTTAAGTACTTAGAAGTAAAAATAGAGCAATTTAATCGGGAAAGCTTTTAGTTCGTGTTTATTTGTTTACCCGGAAATGAAACTGATATTAACTGAGATCAAACAATCCATTATTACTTTATTCTGATGAATATCAATAAAAAACTGTTATTTAATCAAATACCTGTATAACCTGACCTCAGAAGGGAATCACAGAATTGAAACAACGGATAAATCAATGCAATAACAATGTTTATTATAAATTATTCAGCCTAGATCAGTACATAATATAAATCACATCATTTTACTAACCTTACAACTTGTCACTACGGTGCCTCGTTCAAGACTGACTCATGTCGGGAACTTCATAACTGACAATTCACTTCAATGTCAAAATGATTTTATAACTGACAGTGACACTTTGAAATATTTAAAAATGACATAAACGTCACTCGACTATAACAAGCTTATCCATGGACTGTTAACTATAACATCAATCTACCCTCGCATAGATAAGTCTTGTTACACCTGGAACTACTCTCGTGCATATAGATTGAAATAAAACGATGAAAAACGAAAAAAAAAAACAATTTACATTCAATTTATACAATGGAAACAGAGTAATAAAACAAAACAGAGTCTCTCTCTCTCTGCTCGCAGCGTAGTAGTTAGGTAATACCCCGTTTATGAACTCATGGTTTGGCCACGAACTGCACACACAGAAAAACGTTTGCAGAAAAAACTAATGAAAGTCGCATCGCCTGAGGTTGAGAACGGGGTGACAAAAGTTGCAACTAGTGTCAAGCGACAAGCGCGTGTCGTATTATTTGTTTCTTTGTTCACTACACTGTGTGCGTGTTTCAGTGTTTCCATACTAATGGTTTCAAACGGTAGGTATATATAGGGACCGTAGTCCGTAACTGATGAAGTGTGAAAAGTTTGACATCCGATTAAACTGTTAATACATAGTTGCTGTCAACAGGGTGTGTACACAGGTGTAAATAAAAGGGGTTGTAAGTAGGGTAGTAGTTGTGTTACACTAGGGTATTTGCTTTCGCTCCCATAAGACAGGAAAGCTAATAAAAAAATTAAAGTTAAAGCGAAGCTAATCTTTCATGAAGACTTTCATTTCAGCTCTGTTCTATCTTACCCACACTATTGCATAGAATCTAGTTCTTCTACCGTAACGGACAGATGTGTTGCTGGGGAGTCTGTTACTTATAAGTTTTTAAACTGACATGGTCACTGACATTACTATTAATAAACGGGATATTTACCATGTTTTCTTATTGTTTCGAGTTCCCGATATTTCGGCGCTGTTACAAGCACCATGATCACGGATAAACTGAAGTCATTGCGGGTGGATGTTTATGAGCAGCCTCTTTCTCGTTCGTTTTTTGCACTCGGTACCACTACCATTGTCACTCACTACACGATTCTGCTCCCGACACAAAAAACTCACTGTGTCCACTCGCGAACATTTTTCGGCACTTTTTCGGTTTTTACACAGCTGAACCACTGGATTCCAGGCTCTCATCGGCTCTCTCGTTCTAAGGAAGTTATTAAAAAAACGATATCTATTTTGTTTTAGTATTTGTCATGAACATTACAATCATTTATGAAAGAAATAAAGACATTTGAAGAAATTATTGTTGTTTTAGTAATAGTTATAAATATTATATTATTATGAATCTTTTGTCCAACCACATGCGTACAACATGTCTTGCGACCACAAAACACGTGGATCATTAATGACCACATAACGTCTGCCTAACATCTTGACACTGTGGTGAGCCAGCAAATGTAATATTCAGGCGTCGCCAGATCTCAAGCACATGCTTGGGATGTAGTTTTTTAGTTTAGCGAGATAATATAGATATATGTTACCGGCCAAACCCGATTTCAGGACAAACTAGTTTTGCCTAGCCCGGAATCATCCGGGCTGATAGATAATGACATATAAGCACCATAGGAGTGAAATGGAGATGCATTAACTGATTAAACCTTTTTGAGGTTATATTTTGTATCTATGTTCTTTAATTTTGACTGTATCATCATCTGCCTTTTTTTCGAGTTGGTGGAAAATCATCAAATGACCCCGCTCTTGGGCAGAGCGAAAGGGAGTGTCAGACTTCTACTGACAAAAAACCACCCATGTTCCTTCTTAACCATTTATGTCGAGGCCGCGGTATCTGTGAACATCCCGCAGCCACGACGGGCGTCTGCCCTTGCGGGCTGAATCACCTTGCGGATATGGCAGACCTCATTCACGAAAACCACCAGCTACGATTGTAGCGTAGTGCTTTTCGTGGTAGATAAATGAGACACTGTAGACTTAGTTATACATTTATTTTAGCACTTTACTTACAATTAGATTCTAGGGTCTAGGGTTCTAGTGTCTCTAAGGTCACGCACTGTCACTGAAGGTAGGTATACGGTACTGCCCTGAGCAACCAGAAGACGTCGATCGCCACGCACGGTAGGTAGGCCGGGTCAGGCGGCCTCACGCGTCGGTAGGGACGCGCGGCAGGGCGGTCGACCAGGTGGGCAGCGGGCTCAGGGCAACTAGCCCGAGGCAGCGTTGGTGGTAGGCCGGTAGCGGCAGCGCAGGCGGCCGGTAGGTAGCGGCGGCAGGCCACTGTCTACACGGCCACGCCGTCGTCTGGTGCTGGACGCGTAGGCGTCGCTGTTTACAGGCGGCTCGCGGTAGGGCGGCCGTGCAGATGCGCGCTTCTCACCGCGTTGGTAGAACGCGGGAGCACAGCAGCAGAGCAGTGCAGCGTGAGCGAAGCAGCAGGTTCGTTAGCCAACGATAGGAACCCTGAAACAGCGCCAAGGGGGGCGCGTGAGCTCCAAGATGGTTCCTGTAAGCCCCTACGATGTGCGTGTCCCAGCCATGCGTTAAGTGCGGCAAGCTCAAGGCAGTGAAGAAGATGGAAGATGGGTACTCACACATCGCAGTGGTTTACAGTGATTAGATGATAGGTGAATAGATGGTAGACTAAAGGCAAGGCGTGGCGTCACATCGCCACGGGGTTCTCATTGACCGCCGACTCGCGTCGCAGGTTTATGATACAGCATGGATGAGCATGATTTAGTTTATAGAGAATAGAATAGGATGCATGCCATGCGGAGAACCATATAACCAATTAGAGCACATATGCATAGTGAATAGCTAGGTGCTAATTAATATTAAATACAGAATACATTGCCGGCAGCCATTTAAATAGACACAGATATTACAAATAGTTATGGCTTGCCGGGACATAAATTTAGCAGCAAAAGAACACAATGGCGGAGTTCACTTACCCAATAACTGGGGACTTATCTAGTAGGCTGCTCGCTTGATGTAAAAAGGACAGAGCCTATGCGCGCAGCCGTTTATAAAGGAGGTCCTGAGTGACGTTCTCCCTCCATTGTGACATTTCAGAACATTTAGGGCTGTACCTATAATTTAGTGAGGTGACAACTTTTTAGAATTAGTCGGTTTTTAGGGAATCGACTAATTTATGCTACACGATCTAGCCGTAATATCTGCGCCACTGTAGCTGCTGCGCAACAAGAGCCCGCAGAGCCACCTGAAGGACAAATAAGGCTAATACTAGCTCAGATGCAAGCGGCCCCTTCACTTTTACACGTCATTTTTTAAAAACAAGATGCAATGGATTTCCGTATATAACAAACTTGGAGATCATAGTCTTTTTAGGGTCCTGACGTAATCTAGATCTCCTACAATGATAAGGAAACTTTTACATTATAATCAGTATCATCATGAACATCCAAACACATGTCTACACAATGCATAGAGACCACTTAACATGTGAAATGTTTAGGTAACTCAACCACATTAGTTCACGTGTGTCTAACAACTTGTCGCTGTGGTTAACCAGCTAATGTAATATTCAGGCATCGCCGGCTGTCAAACATATACATAATCATGTAGTTACGTAACGTAACATCACGCCTGTAATCCCCGAAGGTTTAAGCAGAGGTGTGCCTATTCCGTATTCGTATAGTCATCATTCTTTTGCCCTTATCCCAATTCATTTGGGGTCGGCGCAGCATGTCTGCTTTTTCCATACTTCTCTGTTTCTCATCATCGCATGAGACACCTGTTATTCGTATATACCTAATTGTAGTTTTACGCCCAAATACTCGAACGTCACTCAATTATAAGTAACCCTCAAAACTGCTGCTATCTCTGTCACTCTGCGTTAAAGTAACAAAGACAGCACGAGTTAAGTGCAACTTAAAATTGAGTGACGTTCGAGTATTTGGGCGTTAGTGTTATAGGGTTTTCCATAAGGAATCTCTCCGTACCAGCCATGGACGCTCGATTTGTGCCCGGTTAATGGAAAAGGCACTGGGATCTAAACATTACTGGCGAAATGTGACATGTGAAATGACATTACTGGTGTACAAACACTTCTGCCTAACACTTCAGGGATTACAGGCGTATTGTTATGTTGTGTAAATTATTTCATTAATATTATAAATTGTTTTATTAATAAGACTATAACTATTTGAAACCAGCGGACGTCACGCGAATTCACCCGCGCAGTTCCCGTTCCCGCGGGAATACACGGATAAAAAATATATCCTGTATCACCCGGGGATAGTGTAGCTTCCCAACGATGAAAGAATTTATCAAAACGGTCCAGTACTTTTTGAGTTAATTCTTTGGACCACGGCCAAAAATAATTGCTCATAGTACACCTAGGTGGATTAAGCGATAAATACAAGTCTTACCGCTTCATTATTATGAAAAAATAATAAACAATAAACGTATCCAATTTACTGTGTGAACATGCACCCTCTGCCAAACCAATTAAACCACATCCACCTATTCATGTTAATCAACTTGCAGCTCCAGCTAGCCTCATTAATGTACTACACCGCCACAACTGCATTACTTGGCGAGGCGAGCACAGGTCACGGCCGCCGCTAATCCTAGTTTATGGAGCAAGCCTTAGTTATTATTATGGCGCGGTCTGCTCTTTATAAGATCGTGCTATAAAGAGCAGACCAGAAAGAGCAGATGCTCTCAGAATGCTGTTGGGGTTGCCGCGCTACTGTAGTGCATCGCAAAAGTTCGCAGACGCGCGCGTTGACGGTTTCCAATTAATGCATAAGAAAGCGGCGTCGTTTACCAACAGCATTTTGCAAATGATTACATCCCGCTACGACTGTCCCATTCAGGCTCACTGGGTGGGAATAGTCACGGGAAAATTGTGATGTTGTGTACCTACTAACATAGATCGTAAGCAAATTGTTACTAACACTTATAATTATTATGTACCTACTAACATAGATCTTAAGATAATTGTTACTAACACTTATATGGATTCTGTCCGAAATAAATGGTTATTATTATAATGATATTCATGGCGGAAAACAACGCCACTGTTTAGTTGACTAGGAGTTTGCTAAGTGAGCGCGCAACATCATACTTTTTCTCTCGGGCACAGCTGTGCCCGCTGCGGTAGGGAGTGTCAGACTTCTACTGACTAATAACCACCCATGTTCCATGTTATTAGCCTTTTGTGTCGAGGTCGCGGTATGTCTTTCGAACTATCCGCAGCCCCGACGGGGCACATCATTATGCTAGCCTAGTTTTTCCCCAATAAGTTGGAGAAAATGCAGAAAACCATAGAAACGAGGGATGGACTGTGTGAAGGATGGTATAGCTACAAAGGAGGTGACGGCTGAGATGATGAGAAATATGGAAGAAGAAGCCAAGCTGCGACGACCTCTAATAAATTGGCAGGAGAATGATGATCATTATATCATCATCATCATCATTTCAGCCGAAAGACGTCCACTGCTGGACATAGGCCTCCCCGTGTCGCCACATTGACCGGTCCCGTGCGTCTCACATCCAGCGGATCCCCGCAACCTTCACCAGGTCATCGGTCCACCTAGTGGGAGAGCTTCCAACGCAATGTCTTCCGGTTCGCGGTCGCCACTCCAGAACTTTCCGGCCCCATCGGGCATCCGTCATCTCATTATTGTCTCATTATTATAATCATAAGTATTTTCATAGAGCGATTGCCCATCTGACCTCTACGGTGGTAGATAAGACAGTTAGTACTGGATAAGACAAATTTTCGTGCCACTGACTACTTGCAACGACTGTCATATATCCACAAACAGCCAAGACCAATAGCTTAACGTGCTTTTCGAGGCACGGACCAAACTCGACATGTAATGTGCATTGGGCGGTCACCCATCCACGGAACAACCTAAACAAGTGCGGCTTAACTTAAAGGTCGACTCAAGCAGCTGTTAATAACTAACCAAGTGCTTCTCCAGTTATTAACTGCTGATCATAGTTAAATAAATCATTTTAATTTATATTCATACAATATAAACTAATTTTCCTTATTTTTCCCCTGAGGTCAGACACTACAGAACGACACGTGCAATGAAACTTTAGATTTATTTTGTTCTAGCTGTTGTCAGCATCCTTTGGCCACGTGAAAGTATTATATGTAGGTACTAAAACCTTCCTCGAGAACCACTCTATCCATTGGCGAAAAGTAGTTTTTGAGTTTTTTGCGAACAGACAGACACACAGACGCGGTGGAGGACTTCGTTTTATATAATATAATTATGTAGTGATATTAGTTCCAGTTTTGAATCGGTCAAAATCGGTCCCGCCGTTTCAGAGATTGGCCGGAATAAAGTTCAGAACGTAATTACGGAATGTTATTTTATGTTGCATGTTTGTTATAAACATTACGTTATTGTTAAACATAAAGCTGACCCACTGCCTCGCTGCCGCGCTGGTCTAGTAGTCGAAGGCGCGACTGCACTGAGCACGAGGTTTCAATTCCCAGCTGGAGCAAAGTGATATTAGGTTTTTCCTTCAGGTGTAACCTGGACTGGTTGGAGTCTAATTTGTACCCGGTTTGTGATGGTAATAGGCTCACCCCTTATTACATGGAACTTGAGCACAACTGGCCAAATGTGGTTGTACTATTATATACACCTTTAGGAAAATAGATCTTAATAGGAAAATATGAATTGCATTAAAATTCGTAAAATAATGGTCACAGGCGCAGTTACTATTAGGATAGGTCCTTGATTTACTAGAATATCATTGATAGGTCCATTTTACGCTTTTGAACGCAATTCATAAAATGATCTGCTAAAGAGGCCATTTTAGATCCTCTGCAGTCTAATTGAATGTCCTAGTACTTCAACAAGGATTGTTCACTCGGCGATCGGCGATCACAAAGAGAATGCTCAAACAATACAGAGCTCCAATCGAAAAGGTCAGTTTGCAAGCGCTTATTTTTATTGTTTGTTGAATGTACATCGAGTTTACAAAAGCTCTTTGAAAGTCTGTTATTGGATCCTGTTTGTAGCGTGCCTTATGTGGAATTTGCTGTGCGCATTTTGATCCGGCATTGTGAATTTTCTAATTAAATATCTATAACATCACGCTTTTAATCCTAGGTAAGCTAAGCAGAGGTACCTAATAATACACTCTCATTTCGCCAGTTATGATTAAGTCCCATGTAATAGGGGGCTAGCCTATTGCCATCAACCGCGCACAATTCTAGACTCCGTGGCGGCTACTGAGAAATTCCTTATTGAAAATCGGGGATCGAACCCAGGACCTCATGCATTATAGTAGTCGTCTTTGCGACTACAAAAGCTGACCACAAAGAACATCGACGCACAAAAGATGACCATGTGTCCATTGTGCGAGCCGACAGGCTGTGGCATTCACTGGCCTGGCTTTGTTTCCCGATCATTATTTAAATCTGAATCTCTTCAAATTTCGAGTGAATTGGATTATTATTGATAAGATGCTCCACCGCATCATCGTATCACATCGGGCGACTTGCAGCTAAACGTAAACTTATTAAAGCTCCATTCACGGCCTCAAGCGATGCCACACTAAGCGACAAATGCGCGCTTGTTGCCACGTTGCAATGACTTTCTTACGCAATAGTTATTACAAGAAGCGTGCGTGTCGCTTGAGTTAGTACCGTAAAACGGGGTAAATAGAAACGCAGAGATGAATCGCCAAAAGTGTACTTATCTAAATTTTAAGTAAAATTAAGCATATAAAACAGAGTACTTCTTGGTAACCCATTGGTAACCTATCAAATTGATTTAACTTTTGTCTATTCACCCACGGGAATGTCTAGGTAAGCTTCAGTTAGCTTAGTATGCCTGCACTAGTTTGTGGAGGAACTTCGAGACAGTATGCACACAGGTCGGTAGTGCTCAGAACAAGACACTGCCGTTATTAAACTGACAAGAGCTAACAGGGTTGCCAGAGTTACCAGATATACAATGAATAATAGGGTCGCTAGATTTACGAGTACTCAAATTCTAGATAGGGTCCTGCATTGTGTAATTTAAAAAAATTAAGTCTTATTCCTAATTAAAACCGTAATTAGTCATTATTTTTACAGACGCATTTTGAATCGCTTCGTAAAATTACCCATCTCTTAGTCGCTATCTAAAAATGATTGTTGGGAAACGACTTATATTTTTAACCGACTTCCCAAAAAGGAGGAGGTTCTCAATTCGATCGGTATGTTTTTTTCTATGTATGTACAGTGCGATCAAATTATCTTGGCAGCTCTGAACATAGGCTTTGCGAAATTTTACGCATGTAAACTTGGGAATAAAACTGTTATTGCCAGATAAACCAATACTTAAACGATCAGAAAATATCTAATTTAAACAGTGAGAAATACAAATAAAATAAATATCATAACACTTTTATACATTCGTTGTAACAAAATGACCTGCACGAAGTTCGGAGCTGCCAAGATAATTTGATCACACTGTACACCGATTACGCTGCGATTTATGATTCGATTTGCGTGTTTTTTTTTTTAGTTTGATGCGGAATAGTTGCCATTTGGTCCCATAAAAATTTAGTATAGTTTGGCCCAGTACCTACTTTTAATTTTATGAAGATTTTTCTTAATTTATGAACATTGTTGTTTGTGTGTTCGAGAATAACTTCGTCGTTTATGAACCAATTTTGATGATTCTTTTTTTATTGTGAAGGAGAAATTTTAAGGGTGGTACTATGATATGGAAACCAGGACCTGGTGATGGAATCCCAGAGAACTCGAGGGCAACCCTCAAACATAGGCACGTATTACGTGTTTCGTGTTTTTTTGTCTAATGTTAGGTTTCTTAGTCGAATGTTAAATGTATAGTAAATATTTCAATAGGATATTAAAACTAAAAATGAAAAAATAAAAAACTTTTTTGCAAAAAAAAACAACCGACTTCAAAAACACCAAAAAGTGAAAAATAAACTTCAGAAGAAAAATCTGCTTTTGAAGTCGGTGGCAAAAAAACAAATCAAACAAACTAATGTCACCGACTTCAGAAGCTGATTTTTCTTCTGAAGTTTATTTTTCACTTTTTGGTGTTTTTGAAGTCGGTTGTTTTTTTTTGCAAAATAGTTTTTTTGATGTGCAAAATCAGTGCACAATATTACGAATGAATCAATACCTTTTGTGTGTTTATTACTAAAATATGCTACTGTGGACCGCAAACAACAATTTGTGGCTCGTCACCACAGCAATGACAATTTATGCTGTGTTTAAATACATAACATTCAGACTCACTCTCCCCAATAATAGATGCCTCAATAATAGTCACCTAATTTTCCTGGGGCTGTCAGAACTACGGGACTGTTCGAAAGAAATAGCGCGACCCAGAAACACAAGGGGCTAAAAAGTAACATATGGGTTGTAGGCAGTAGCCTACGAAAGTTTCAAAGGGACAATCTATTTAAAATTCCTATAGAAAACCTCCAATAACACTTTGCCTAACCTGGTAATCGAATCTCAGTCACACTTACAACCAGCGAGCACCGACTAACGAGGTAGAATCCAGCCTTAAATCTAGTAAATTTGGCAAAACTGAATTCACAAAATAATGGGAAATCACACTAGATTGTATCATTAGACATCCCTGCAGTACCTACTGAATTTACGTAACGAGCTGTGCAACTTACCAAAGAGCAAGCTTAATAAAGCTTCTGTGGGATGTTGTTTCCCCACTTTACCCTATAGACTGACCAACAATGCGGTGGGCAGTACATGCGCTTTACCTTCAAAGCATTGCACTGCTTTTGTGATTTAGCTTACAAACATGTAAACAAATGTGTTTTTGTAAAAAACATTTTGAAAATTGGCAAATAAAGTACACTTTCCATTTTTCACACATTCTCATGACATTTTCAATATTAATAACAAGTCAACCTGAAATAAACTTAAATTATGTTTCTCTAGCGTTGATATTCGTTTAAGTAGAAAAAACATCAATTGGAAATAGAGCCTGAATAGACTTACAACAAGGTTGGTGCAGTGGCTGAACGATTGACTGTCGATTGTCGAGGGTTCAATCACCCTAAGGTACAAATAAACTCTTTTGCAAAAAAAACGGGCACTTCATATTTTTTTCTATACTCAATGAAGAAGGACAAGTAAGAGGTTTTATTAATTTGACGATGTATTGGCATGTTATTTGAAGAATCCTGGCATGATTCTGTACGTTCCAAATTTAAATTTTGAAATTAACAAAAGGAAAATAATGATTATTGTAGATTATTGTAAAATTGCTTTACTAATGGCGCGAATTGCTGAAACGATTTTATTACTGCTTACTAAAATTTTAAAACTTTTTGGATATTTTCTGCAAATTAAACAATTTTATCTTTCTTTTTACATTAAATACCACTTTTTGACATGAGTGATAAAGCGATAAGGGCCGGTAAAATTATAGCCCTACTTGAAGAAGGTTGTTCGCAAACTTACGTGTCTCAGCGGCTAAATGTGAGTCGTTCAACTGTCCAGAGGACTTGGCAACGGTATCAAGAGACCGGTTCGGTCAAAAGAAGACCCGGTTCGGGAAGAAAACGACGCACAGAACCAAGAGATGACCGCTTTTTGGTGAGTCAGGCCTTGCGGAATCGTAAGGCGTCAAGTGTGGACCTGAAGAAGAGCCTTGAAGAAGTAAGAGGAGTAGAAGTTAGCTTGTGGACCGTCAGGAGGAGGCTTTTGGCTGCCAATATCAGGAGTTACCGCCCGGCTCGGGGACCTAAATTACTCCGTGAGCACCGTGTTGCTCGACTTCAGTTTGCTCGAAACTGTGCTTCATGGACTCTGGAGGACTGGAATAAAGTATTGTTTTCTGATGAAGCTAGAATCTCTTTGTGTGGAGAGGACCGACGCCGGCGAGTGCTACGAAGACCACGGGAACGCTATGCGGAAGTGTGTTTCGAAGAAATCACTCCTTATGGCGGAGGCTCCGTTATGTTTTGGGCAGCAATTAATTCGACGGGGCGTACGGAGTTAGTTCTCATAGAAAATGGAACATTAAATGCACACCGGTACATAATGGAAGTCCTAATTCCATATGCACAACCCGCATTGACTGCACTTGGGGAAGATTCCATTTTTATGGACGACAATGCTCGCCCGCACCGTTCTGGCGACGTGGAAGCGTACATGCAAGAAGTTGGGATCCGTCGTTTAGATTGGCCAGCTCGAAGTCCTGACCTCAATCCAATTGAGCATGTCTGGGATGTTCTAAAGAGACGGGTAAGATCAGTGCAACATGCTCCACAAAACATCAGGGAGCTAAAAAGAGTCATTGCAGAAGAGTGGGAACGTATTCCTCAAAACGTCATTAAAAACATCGTGGAAAGCATGTCCAGAAGGATTCAAGCTGTGATTTTGGCAAGAGGAGGTCACACTCGTTATTAGGTTATTACATTTGTAACTTTATTTAATTAAACAAAGTAAAAAAATCTTCTTGTCTTTATTGCCGACCACTTCTTATTGTTTGGCCGTGTACATCGGTTTTAAAGAATTCATAGATTTTTTTTTTAAATTGCCACAGTTCACTTCACGCGTATTAATTTACACGATTATAAGTATACAGACTACGTCAAACAATTAAATTTCATTGAATTAACTCAAATCGACCTTAGAACGTAAATTTCCTAAGGTGTCCGTTTTTTTTGCAAAGGAGTGTATTTATATGGCGTAGAGATAGACTTTGTTTCGAACGCGAAAAACGAACATGAAAGAGGGTAGACCGATTCGTCTGCTCATAATTACATCCACCCGCAATGACTTCAGTTTATCCGTGATCATGGTGCTTGTAACAGCGCCGAAATATCGGGAACTCGAAACAATCAGTAAACTTTGTAAATATCCCGTTTTCAGTAAAAATAATAGTTGTATAAGTGTGTTTAAATGTTTGTAAACGCACCCACGATGCAGGAAAATTAAGTTTCCGAGTAACAACGTTCATAAAAAAAAATACTGTAGGCTTTGCAGCTCGACAGGAGCCATTGTGATCTCGAAATAAAGCGTCAATTAAGTAGAGCAGCTTGTTTCAGTAATGCAGCACAGGTTGCGACAAAGCGCTTTTGATCGACGAACGTTCTTTTGTCCCAGAATTTATCGTTTAAGGACGCTGTTACATTTTCGATCAACTCATGTTTAGGTAACTAAAGTCGCTCAAAGCAAGGTCTCACAATAGCGCTCGGTTTTAAACCTCCTATAAATAATCTTGATCTTTGATATTATTTTTTAATTGTATTGAAATAGAATTTGGTAGATTACTTGGAACTTTGAAAACGCATTTGGTAATTGTTAATTATTAGTATCGTCGTCATGATAAGTAGGTTAGTATTTTCAACCGAGTCGAAAAAAAAGAAGGTGCTGTATTTGTATGTATCCGCGATTTTCCCAAAAGCTACTGATCCGATGTCAATCGGATTTTCGTTGATAAATGCATATTGTGTTTTTAAGGAAGGTTTTACTGTAAAATATGATTATAATATAATAATAATAATAAGTTTATTTATTTCTCACAATGGTTTTGTAGCACGTTTTGAACACTATAATATTCACATTGTGAGAGCTGGTGCCTGAAGTAGGTTTCAAAAAAACCTGTATTACAGGTCACCAGGATTGGAGATCTTCCGAAGTAGAAGATGGAACTCTTCAATAATATAGACAGCAAATGACTCAAGATAGCTGTGATCGTATGTTTATGTAGTGTTTTCGCCATTTCATAATATAATATCACGCTTGTTCGGGTTTAAGGGGCAAACAGATGTACACCCAATATGGGGTACCTACCAACCAAACTTAATGAAAAAGAACAACCGGTACCGACAGCGACTTCTGAAAAGAAAAATACGCTACCTACGTGAAATAACCATGTGAAATAAGTAGGTACTTAAAATGAAATAGGAATTTCAATTCCAAACCTCTCCGTCGAAAGCTTGACCTGACCCATCCATTTCCAAACCTCACCGCCGACAGCTTGACCTTACCCATCCATTTCCAAACCTCACCGCCGACAGCTTGACCTGACCCATCCATTTTCAAACCTCACCGCCGACAGCTTGACCTTACCCATCCATTTCCAAACCTCATCGCCGACAGCTTGACCTTACCCATCCATTTCCAAACCTCACCGCCGACAGCTTGACCTGACCCATCCATTTCCAAACCTCACCGCCGACAGCTTGACCTGACCCATCCATTTCCAAACCTCACCTCCGACAGCTTGACCTTACCCATCCATTTCCAAACCTCACCGCCGACAGCTTGACCTTTCCCATCCACTTCCGAACCTCACCGTCGACAGCTTGACCTGACCCATCCATTTCCAAACCTCACCGCCGACAGCTTGACCTTACCCATCCATTTCCAAACCTCACCGCCGACAGCTTGACCTTTCCCATCCACTTCCAAACCTCACCGTCGACAGCTTGACCTGACCCATCCATTTCCAAACCTCACCGCCGACAGCTTGACCTTACCCATCCATTTCCAAACCTCACCCCCGACAGCTTGACCTTACCCATCCACTTCCAAACCTCACCGTCGACAGCTTGACCTGACTCATCCATTTCTGAACCTTGTCAACAAACTGCTTAACCCCACCCATCCAAATCCCGGTCGTACCCAACATAATTTCTAAATCACATTCTAATAATAAAAGTATGAAACTCGTACTTACTTTTTTCTCAGTCCTAAAAAGTATCAACTCCTTCCGGTCGTCGTCGGTCGTCGGTTGCCGTGGTAACCGTACACTAAAATCTTTTTCTATCACGTTTATCGTACGTATTTTTTGCGAGAGAGCGATACACCCGTCCTTCCACTAGCGCTGCTGAGCGCGGAATGATGAACCGGGAGCGAAAAATGTATGAAGAAATTGGCAAATGTTTTTATTATAGCTAATAATTGAATAAAAAAATTTATATAAACAAAAAAAATATATCTCAACATCTAAAGGACTATATGTACCGCAATTTATAATAATTTTGGAGATATAATATGCTGTAAATTTACCTATAATGGGTACCTATTCGGACCCTACTTTTTTACATTTTCTGCGATTATTGTGATGGAAAAAACGTATTTGTGCGATTTTTTTGTATGACGTCATACAATTTTTCTGATGCCAATCTGGAGACGAATAAATTATCTTTAAATTAAGACCATGATATCTTCACATTTATGATTGCTTATACGTTAAAATGGTACCTGAAAACCACTGTTATTTGTAGAAAAATGTTTTAGCGTCCTTAATGGATATGTTGAAGCTTTTTGTATAAAACTGGTGCTTTTGATTAATTTTGTGTCAACCAATGTGTTAATATCTACGATATAACATCACGCTTGTAATCGCCAAATGGTTTGGCAGAGGCGTACTCTATCGTACACCCATAATTCGACATTTATATTTGAGTTTCATGTTATATAAGGCGAGTCTAATGCCATCAACCGTATTCAGCTGGATTGGTTTCTACCTGCAGTAAATGCCTGCGAACCAGAGATGAGAAATAGGCTCTTTGTATCACTTTTAAAGAAATAAAAAGTCTACTTATGACCTTTTTTTTTTTTTTGGTGGGTGGAAAATCATCAAATGAACCCCCCCCGCTCTTGGGCAGAGCGAAGGGGAGTGTCAGACTTCTACTGACTAAAAACCGAACCCTTTCTTTGCCCTTGCGCCGAGGCCATGTCATATAGTACAAAAATCCGCGGCCCTCCTTATGACCTTAGACTACATCATTTTCCTGCACGTATTCCATTTTTTTTGGTCGTCGTAGCATGTTATCTTTTTCTTCATCACTTCTCATATCTTCAGACACTTCCTTTCATCCATCACATAGTCAATCCATCGTTTCTTTGGTCTCCCTCATATTCATACTTAAAAATGTCCTCACGACATTTTCCTCATGACTAAACTCTTACATCATCATAATCAGAAATGAGGACATCCGCATGAGAACCAAGGTTACCGACGTAGCCCGAAGAATCGCCAGACTTAAGTGGCAATGGGCAGGGCACATTGCTCGCAGAACGGATGGCCGATGGGGCCGAAAAGTTCTGGAATGGCGACCGCGAACCGGAAGACGTTGCGTTGGAAGGCCTCCCACTAGGTGAACCGATAACCTGGTCAAGGTTGCAGGAACCCGCTGGATGAGAGACGCACGGGACCGGTCAATGTGGCGACGCCTGGGGGAGGCCTATGTCCAGCAGTGGACGTCTTTTGGCTGAAATGATGATGATGATGAAACTCTTACAACCATAAAAGACCCTGAAGCTCTTCCATACAACGTCACTCCTAAACCTCATTGCTTTAATAACCCTACACTGCACTTACCTTATAAAAGGTGCGTTAATAAAATTGTAAAAGGTAATTTAAAAATAAAGTTTAACCCTCCAGGTGCCGCGGTCCCCGGTCCTCGGGAGCGGGTCAGGGTCAGCCTGACCCTAATCCCATGGTGTCTATGGTTACCGGCAGTTCTGTTTGAAGAGCCGTGTTTTTGAACTTTCTATTGAGTTTTGCCAATAATGAAGTTGTGTTAACTGAATGGATGTTTTGTGTTTTTTGAATCTAAATTGGATGATTTTGATTGAAAGTGTTTTCAGTTAATTAAAATCTTTGAGGAAATGTACTTGCAGTTATAATTATAATTGTAACACGGTTTGTTTTATAGGGAGCCATATTATTTTTAGCCGATAAAAGCTAAACATTTTGGTACAAGCTTCTTCGTGTTTCGTCTATTATAATTATGGTAAAGGTAATATAAAGGTATAATGCCATTTAACGAAGTAATTAAGCCTATGGCACTTGTAAGCTGCGGCTAAAAACCATCATCAGATACTTAGCTTAGTAACTCATAGAGTTGTGTCATCATAGTTAAGTTGAGGTCTTTTTGTTTTATTTTTGCTGGCTTTGTTATTGTCAAAATGTGGGTGCACTATAGGTACACCTCTGCCAAACCCTTCGGGGATTTCAGGCGTGTTGATGCTACGTAATGAGTTTTATAATGGATAGATGGCAAAAACTACTGAAGGGATATCGATAAAAATTTGCCACACGTATAGTTTATAACCTGGACTATCACATAAGATACTTTTCATCCGGGTAATAAGAACCTTATGGACAATTACTGCAATCCACACCGACGTAGCCGCTGTCATAAGCTAGTATGGTATGCCCATAAAAGCTTTTTCTTTCTTCCAATATGGTAGCAGGTCTAACTTAGGGCACAAACGCTCCATGTGGAATCTATTTTAAACGCACGACCTACCGCGGCCGGCAACAAGCCACAACATACATAATAATATGTCATGACATAATGTACTAAAATACTTAAAATCAATTCTTTTCGCTCCAAGGTCACATATGACGGGTTGATTATCATGGATGACACAAATGATGGGTTTGCGTGTCATGGCGTCGTACAAAACGTTCAATATTTAGTATATCTTTATACTAGACTAAAGGGTTTCGGGATTTTATTTACTCATAGTTTACTGTTTCACTGTTAACTTGCATCTCCTCAACGCTTGGGAAAGTACGACTTTCAGTTCTTTCGTTCGATCATAATACACACTCATACATAAACTCACGCCCTCTTCCCATGGGGGTAGGCAGAAACCACAGTACGCCACCTTACTTACTTATTTTGCCTCGTCCACATTCATACATCTGGTCATATACGCACGCCGGTGGCGAGTACTACGCACCTGTCCTTTCTGAAGATCATAATAAATTCATTTAATTTATATTTCTCGCTTGCATAGGTTGGTCTGTG
The DNA here is from genome assembly GCA_949775195.1 of Diarsia dahlii. Lineage (NCBI taxonomy): Eukaryota > Metazoa > Arthropoda > Insecta > Lepidoptera > Noctuidae > Diarsia > Diarsia dahlii. The sequence goes on from OX459207.1 coordinate 19,518,715, forward strand.
GATGGGTGACTATCACCAACCATTACATATCGAGTTTCCTCAGTGCCTCGGAAAGCACGTTAAGCCGTTGATCCCAGCTTTCATTTATAGATCTTCACCGTAGTCGTAACAGATGTCAGTGTCAGTCAGTGGCTCGAAAGTCTGAAAATCAGTCATACTTAGGGATATTGTATTTCCCAGTACCAGTAACTAGGTTGGGAAGAATCGAACGTTGTTTTTTATTAATGCTAATACTTTTGTTTGTGACGAAAGTCTATGACCAGTGTGTGTTGCCAGTGATTACATACGGGACCGAAACGTGGTCGCTCACAATGGGCTTCATCAGAAAGCTCAAAGTCACCCAAAGGGCAATGGAGAGGGCTATGCTCGGAGTTTCCTTGCGTGATCGAATCAGAAATGAGGACATCCGCATGAGAACCAAGGTTACCGACGTAGCCCGAAGAATCACCAGATTTAAGTGGCAATGGGCAGGGCACATTGCTCGCAGAACGTATGGCCGATGGGGCCGAAAAGTTCTGGAATGGCAAACGCGAACCGGAAAACGTTGCGTTGGAAGGCCTCCCACTAGGTGGACCGATGACCTGGTCAAGGTTGCAGGAACCCGCTGGATGAGAGACGTACGGGACCGGTCAATGTGGCGACGCCTGTGGGAGGCCTATGTCCAGCAGTGGACTTCTTTTGGCTGAAATGATGATGATGATGATGATGAATACTTTTGTTTGCATTCAATGAATAGCAGTTATTTTAAAATTACAAACAGACACTTCAATTTTATTTATTTGTTTGCATAGACAGTTAAACAACAGGCACATTAAATATTTATGCTCTGCCTTTTTCCAGGTATACGTATAGGTAATTGCGGTCACCTATCGAGTGGATGAGTGGCCAACGTTTTCAAAGGATATCGTATTGCTACACCAGCTTTCATCAGTTTTGCAGAATGTCACTTTAAATCTATTATAGATTTAAAGTGACATTCTGTTTGTAATATCATAACATAACTCCTGTAATCCCGGAAGGCCGTCAACCGGGCATATATCCAGACTACGTGATAGCTACAGAAAAATTCTTAATGAAAACAATTTGCGCGACCCAGGAATTCAAGTCAGCAGTCGCGATTGTGACCACTAAACCAACGAGGCAGTCGGTATCAAAATACGTCAAATCAAAATGTGTCAAATCAAAATGTTTTGGTTCTATGTTTCGATCAATAATAGTACGTTCTATGTAAGCTATCTCACGGTAGCTTTCAACACCACAACATCTTATTAACATGGTATCGGAAGATTTATTTAGGTAACACCTGCCGAAATTTATTCAAAGGGCACAAATAGCAATTAAAAAAGGAGTGCAACTATAAACTTTGTCTTTTTTTATTTTTCCTTTTTTTTGTGTCTGGATGTTGGTCTGTAATGTTGCTGTAAAGTAAATAAATAAATATTTTCCTTTTCCAAGCTTTCGAGTAGGACCGTAGGACAAAGGCCTGGTTATCCAAAAAAAATATGTCCTGCAACAAAATAGTCCACAGTACCTGGCCTCCCTGATGGAATCGACCCAGTGAACGCAGTCGACCTCGGAAGCCGCTCGCAACTCGTACTGGCGCTGGCATTCACGGCGGTACGAGATGATGAAGCAGAACTGGGAAAAAAAGGACACAGTTAATAGGCTTATTTTTACCAGGTAGCTAGGTTGGTAAAGTTTACTTGATTTTGAAGCTGGCTGCATGACCAGCAGCACTGTGTAAGCAGTACCTACTTCTCATTTTAAACTCTCAGTTTTGACTCTCTTTCTCTTTTTGCAGGATCGAAGCACTTATTAAGTGGTATGGTTATTATCACACCTTCTGCATGAGCATATATTTTTTTTGGGCAGGACAGTACACTGTGTATATATTTTGCTGTAGAATGCAGAAGCAATGTCTTGCCCGAAAGTCCGAGCTTATATTCAGGCGGGCTTTCCCGGTGCTGTGATCTGGTTTCACCCTGCCTAGTGTCTTCTTAGCTCTCATATGCGACAGTCAAAGCGTACGACGGGTCGTGTCGTGTTTGGTCCTGAATGTTCTGCCTCTGCTCTTCATACAGAGCTTGGTCGCTCGCAGTACGAACCCTCCAGCATGAGCACGCCTGTCGGACGTTGGTTGGTCTCATAGTACGTCTAAACGACTTACCGAAGCGTTCCTCTCCAAGGGCGCCTTGCTGAGTCGATCGCAGTACGAACCTTCCAGCATGAGTACGCCTGTCGGACGTTGGTTGTTCTCCGACTCATAGTAGAACAGCAGGTTCTGTGTACAAACGAAACTGAAAATTTAAATCGGCTTTATTTAACGAAAACGTTAGTGTAATGGTCGACTACTAGAAAGGATTGCCCAGGGATATAGGGTTCGGTTAGTTGCAAATCTTGGCGTCGCTAAATAAATAAACATAGATTATTTGTATAAAAAGTCTGCGGAGAAAATCAACGTGATTTTTTGAGTGTTATGTTGCGAAATAAATAACCACTGACGGATTTATGGCCAGTTGATGACAATAGGCTCTCCCCCTATTACATGGGACTTGTGGGTGTACCATTTCATATACCTATACCTAACCCTTCGGGAATTACAAGGCGTGCTGTCATGTTAGAAAATATTTTTTTGGTCTGATTACACATTCTCATAGGTAATTCTAGAACTATATACGGGCGAAGTTGCGGGTAGAAGCTAACCGTTGCTAGAAGTATAATTCTCATAACAATCGAGAGTACCATAACACCGCCTTATGAACCATGAGGAAATTTCTCAAATAACGGCTATTTCTTTATTACCCGACTGCGGCGAAGCCCAAAAGGAGGGTTATTATTATTTGTAATTCTAATTAATAATTTAATTTTAATATAATTATTGATAGTCCAACTTTATACAATACTTTGATAAATGCACTCTATTCTGTCCCATAAATTGTGTTGCAATGATCTAGGTATATAACTTGTGATTTAAAAAACTATTCAGTGAAAAACTACTCGTAATTCCTTTAATTGTGTCAGCGTGAAATTAAATTTTTTGCATGCCTTTTTGGTAAAATATGGCTGAACCTGCCTCCTATTTGTTTATACCACCATGTACTGTACCCATATTTGCTAAATAAACACTTACTTACTTACTCACTCTTGATGATGATGATGAAACATTTGATTTGATTCAAATTAACGATCTGGGAACTCAAACTAGGATGTCATGCTCAGTATTTACGTGTGTGACCACCAACGGTAAGTACCTATTTAATTGGCTCTCACGAAACACAAAGCGTCATAATTGGATGGGCTGCTTTTGTATGCTTTTCATTTTGGGCCATTAAGTATAAGAGGAACCGGTAAAGTAATTGGGCGTTTAATTTGTTAACAAAGTAAATGTATAATGTGCCTGTATTTTCCATACAAAGGAATACCGATTGTCGTTTGATGATGAGTAAGAATTTGTCACGGTTTTGTAACTATGTGTGCGTGGATTTGGTTGAAAATATTCTGCTGAAGTAATTAAATATTAGCCTTAATTTCCTTATTCATTTGGTTTTTCTTCTCACATAAATTCATCTCTAAATATGGCACATAGAGGATGGATCACGTTAAAATTCTTAAAATTGTCACACTTGCAGCTTGATATTTTGAATTGTAAAATAATTTGATTCATTGCGATTCTGCAACATTTTAGACCCCCTGGTCATACTTCCTCATATTGTGAAATTCATGAACAGATGAAATTAGTACTTTAACTAACATTTAAGTTAATTCAAGAAGCTCTTTTAGTTAGGTCAAACGTCTCGAGCATTTATATGAACTAGATGTAAAAGTCTTTCTTATCTAGCTCCACAAGAAAGAAAATGTAAATGAGTAAGGAATTAACTCTTTGACGGTCGCCCTACTTTTCGCTTCTTGTAGAAACGACTTGTGTCGAAGACAAAAGTCTTTACATTACAGGGTCAAGGCCCTCTCGCGATTTCTAGAGCTGCTCAGATAGGTGAGGTAAGAAAGTGGGCAGGTACAGACGAGTAGGTAACGTTCATCAACATGTAACTAAACGATTTTTCCCAACTGAGTAAGGGTCCCCTTTTTTTTTGGAATCATCTCTTCTTTCTTTTTTTTTGAGAAATCCGAATGACTCCTCCCGCTCTGGGCAGAGCGGTAGGGAGTGTCAGACTTCTACTGACTAAAAACCACCCATGTTCCTTCTTAGCCCTTAGTGCCGAGTCCGCGGTATCTCTTTCGAACAACCCACAGCCCCGACGGGAGTAAGGGTCGACTTGCGTTGATGTGTGTATCGTTTGTCTCAAGTCATGCATTGGGACGTCGCGGCGTCGTAGCGTTATTTGCTCGAATAAAATACCATACGTTGACCTGTTTTCATATGTAAATTCTGTGGTGTGTGAACAGTATTCCCATGCTGGTATTTTTAATATATCATGGTAAAACTTCAAACCCAAACGGACATATAGGTAAAATCAAATAAAATAATACTTATTAGTTCCATGCTAGGAATGTGGGAAGACAATCAGCCACGTGGATAAATGAACTGATTAAACTGACTGCAGGAAGAACCTGGGTAGCCCTGACCAGTAAAGATTTCGAAGAGACCTAGACACTGAGGATTGGGTGGACAAAGTTTGAAAAAGGAGAGGTTTCATCTTCATAACATCCAAACACTAGTTGCCCTTTATTATATTTTTTTCAACAAGGGTTCTCTAGTACCACATTTCCCATAGCATTTATAACCCCGTTTTCTCTAAAACAATGCTACACCAAAAAAACAAAATAAAAGCTTTCAGCTAGCTGCGAGAACTCAAAAACTACAAAACTCTCGAAAGAAACTCGAAACACAAAGCAAACGTTTACGCAATCGAAGTGAAAACAGACACAAAACCAATAAAACATGCACTTGTTGTTTTACAAACTTTTCCACTACGAACACGATAGCCAATAGCTAATGCTCGCGGCCTTCATGTCCGGCCCGTCCCGTCCCGTCCACGTGCCGTTTCCGCCGTTATGCACGTTCCATTTCCCGAGAAATGTGTTGTTGGAGGATTTCCTTTGCGTTTGAAGTTAGCGATAAAATGTACTACACGCTTATTTCGCTTTCCTGCTTTAGTTAGGGTTGCGACACATTATGTGTTCGGGTCGGCACGTTAGATTTGGTATTACTTTATGAATTGGGTCAGCGTGGTAGATAACGGAAAACGTCTTTTCACATGGAAACTGCTTATATTCCAACACTGAGAACATTATATTTTTATTAATTTGCTGATTATATTCGGTTCGTTTTGTGTATGAAGAGTAGAGGAAGGTCAATGAAACGACGGGTGAATTGTGTGAAAGATGATATACCAAGAAAGGAGGTATCCGATTGGATGACGAGCAATAAAGAAGTATATTTAAAATGTCACTTACGGGATATCTTCCGTGATTTTTAATTTGTTTTGAGTTCCCGATATTTCGACGCTGTTGCAAGCGCCATGATCGCGGGTTAAAGAAGTAGGTAATGAGAAGGCATGAATGACCCCAAATGAATTAAGGGCAAGAGAATGATGGTGATTCGGTTCGTGCTGATCGGCAAACTTCATTCGGCATCTATCACAGATTAATCCATTTCCCATCATGTTAGGGTCAGCTCGGTAAAAATTTAACTAAGTCGAACGGCTATATACTTACCGAACGCATATAAACAAAACCGCGCGGATATACCCCATCTTGCCGACCCGAACGTCTTGCGTAGCACCCCTTAAATGTGCGCGACGCATATTTCGCCCTCAATGCTTATATGCGAAGGAATGCGTCGTCTCTTTATGTTCGAGCTTTAGCGTATTTTCTGCCAGACTAAGAAAATTTCACCCTCCAGCAAGCAATAGCTTGCTGGAGGGTGAAATTTTGAAGGCTTTCTGTAACGATTTCGAAAGAACGGTTGACACTACGTGTAGCTGTATGGAACCGTGTAAGTTAGATGCCTAGCTGAGATCAGATTACAGAAGGAACTAATGCAATCCGATTAACCGATCAGGGGGTCTAAAATGAACAAACAATTCATCATCATCATTCACGTCATTCATTTACATTAATTTTTTCATTTTTTTCATTCATTAATTTTTTTCATTCATTAATTTTTTTTTGCGTTAAAATTCGTAAAACTTTTGCAGATGCAGTTACTATTATGGATGGTCCATTTTACGAATGTATTAGATACAAAAGCGCGTGCAAAGCGCGTTCGAAACTCGTTTGAGGCGTGTAGAAAGGGTTGCAGTTGCAAGCGCGTAGAATGCGCGTTTCACGATCGCCCGTGTGCTTAGGTTACAAGGATGCGTTCAAATCTCGTTTAAAGCGCGTATACGCGTTTCATCTGCGCGTTGTCTGCGCGTTTAAAATACACAGTGTTCTTGGGGCCTTACTTGGCCAGTAGCATATTATTTTCTGTGATCACAACTGAGGGAAATTCTGTAAGTGGAATTTACCATTGTCTGGTCCCCTAGGGATGGACCGAGAGAAGGCAAGGAATGTTAACGAATCAACTGCCTTGCATCGCAAAGTGGAATTTCATCGGCTGTTAAGAGAATTCTATGATAAGATCCTAACACGCGCGTGATAGATTATTCCAATAATTTCAGTTTATTTATTACACTGTTTCTTTAATTGAACACAAATAAAAACATCCCTATGATAATTATAACCTTGTTTACATGTGATACAGAACATTTAACAGTTCCTCATCAAAATACTATCAATATTATTATGAAATACTGTTGATTTAATAATCATCGTTAAAACAAAGATTCTAATTTCAAATAAACCTAATTTACATTATTCTAATGATATTTTATATACCGACGTATTTTATAGAAGTAGTTTTTATGGGATTGTGACTTAAAAGCCTTGGTTTCCGAACCACAATTACTATTGTGATATTTGAATAGCTATGTCAAGTTAAATGTTTATTTATTATAAATTGCCAATAAATGATATACTTATTATTAAACGATACTTATAATGTTTTCTAGATTATATCTTCCAATTTTAATAAATTAAATAGTTTCAATCAATTCTCTGAACGGTTGATATTCATATTTCATCCGATAGTCTTAAAGATTACAAATAAAAACATATTATATTGTTTAATTAACTTAAGACGTCTTAAAATAGTTTCACTACATAGGATTTGCTAATTATTATTTATGTTATTAGTTATTTAGCTGTAATGTATAACCATTTGCCATTGGTGTATTATGGCGGTAGTCGTTGATTTACTTTTTAAGATTGGACGGATATAAAACTAGAAGGACTGGCAATTCGGGTTCAGTTACGCTGCAGCTATTCTACGAGTTAGCTAGTTAAATACGAGTAATATCTGGATCTGTACCCAGAGTGTTATATTCATAATGTGTCTAATGAATCAAGACTACCAAGTGTAGCAAGCTGTAACCTATGTGTATTGTCCTAAAAACCTACCTACAATGTTCATGTAAGTTAATTGATATTATGCTATGAATATTACTGATAACTGTGTGTTAGAAATATGTACTATAATATGGGTTATATTGATTGTTGTTTATGTAAACTGATAAATTGCTGTAACTTGAGACAGTCCAAGACAATGTCAGGTCGTCTTTGTATAATACCTTAAAAGATGTTTCCCGTGGAGTTTCTTGTCCATTCTTCTCCACGAAGACCTAGGGACCTAGTGAATGGAATAGAGTTTCGAGATTGAGTTTGACAAGACCAAAATAAATTCAATTAATGGTCTTGTCTTTTGTGGTTTTATTTCATAACAACCCTGTTCCCTACACACTTGTTTAGAGATACTTTCAAACACATTAAATAACGAATAATCATCTTGACACAGTTTATTGATTGGTGGATATTAATACATATACACATAGATTTACATACACTTTCTCACACGCGTGTAAACTTTAGGAAATTAGTATTGTAGTAGAAAAGTTTAGTGTTTTATACCCAAACTAGCTAATGCCCGCTGCTTCGACCGCGTGGTTGTCGATAAACTTGACAAATTATATACTAACACCTTCTCCGAGAACCACTCTATCCATGATTGGTGAAAACAACATATCGGTGCCGTAGTTTTTGAGTTAATTGCGAACAGGCAGACAGACAAACGCGGTGGAGAATTTTGTTTTATAATATGTAGTGAAATCAGTAAATCCTGTTGAGTGTTGCACAATTTTAAACGATTGAAGATCGATTAACACACTTCCAGACCGTCTGATATAATTAGTGGGAGAGTTTCTGTGCTAAAGAGTAAAACTAATAACTTGAGAATAATAAATGATCTCTTAGAACACGCATAACACACTTTCACTATTAGGGACACCCGTGCATAACCCTTCTGGGATTATAAGGCGTGTTGTTATGCTTTTAGACATACGGAAGTCTCGTGTAATTTTAACTAGCTTCATTTACGCATAAACATTAATTCATAATTCAGAATCCTCTGCTCCCTTCGATTTATCTTACAGTATCGCGCAATAGATCGGAAACCGTAGGATAAGCTTAACAAACGTCCCCAAGCAGCCTCCCCCCTTAGGCACTGGTCTCACCAGACGAGGAAGCGAGTAGCCATTGACCATTTATTAGCTCATGAAACGTACTTAATCGGTAGTCGATTATAATATTATTACATCCGAGTTTCACAACACCGCGCCGGTTAGTAATCTCGTTTATCGCTCTGGCAGCCATCAAAGAACTTTAATCAACGAAGCTCGCTTGCAGGGAAAGGCTGCTGGTATATGGCTTCCGACCACCGTAGACGTGGGCCTGTGGACAGTGAATAATGAACTAGCTCACCGTCTTTCCGTCTTATGACGACGACAGTCCGTCTTCACGTACGTCCACGGCGCGTTCGTGATCCACGCGCGCCTCAAAGAGATGTCAGTAACATTAGCAGAGGCCCGCAAGGGTCAACGCCTATCCGGGGCAGCTGCTGTACTGTTCGTAAGTCGGGGCTCTACCATAGGGCCACCGCTGCTCGCAGACTAAGGAGCTGGCTCCATTCGATTATCGCTAATCGTCGACGGTGAGACAGCCGCCTTAGGCCCCATTGTCCTTGGTCCGCTCCGCTTGAATGCACTCCGATCGTATCGTACTGGCCGTATTTAATCTGTAATCCCTCTATTCCTCCCCGGAGGAGAGTACTCCCAAACGGTATTATTGAGCGTCTATAATCCACTTATCTATAGCTAAACTTTGGATCTCAAACTCAATGGTTCTTGGGCGTTAACCGCTCTTCAAATAACTTTTGAGTTTGACTTATACCCGAGTTTAGGATTAGAGGATTCATATCCATAATGTTAATTGTTGCTTGCTTCTATGAAGGATAAAATCGTGAGGACACCAGCCTGAGAGATATTTCTCGATGGCTTGTACAGTCAAGTCAGAAGCCCATGGGTGACATAAAATCTCTGACAGGCACTCTGATGCCAGGTTAGGCAATAACTACACAATAAAGAAGAAAAACGTGCTGTCGCAATAAAAAAACATCTCTATAACTGCGATTGGCAAATAACATGTAGGACATTAACTATTTATTATTGGCTGTGATCGATAAAATTGCGGGACAATTTATTGGCATTGATGAATAAAATATATTGTAATGTGTATCACTACATTGGTTTATGGCTGTTTTCTCGAAGTCATACTATTTTGTCATACCAGTATGGCCACACTTTCATTACGTTTTCTCTAGATCTATAAGTAAGTAGTATATCTCTCTACGGCTACGGCGTAGCACGTTGCTACGCCGTAGCCATTTTGGCTCTTTGGTTAGATTATTAAACAAGGCCTACTCGTATCCCCACTGGAGTGTTCCCACGTTGCCGTCGTGGTGGGGCTTGCGTGTCTCAATGACCCTTGGGGCTCTGCCGGTAGATATACTCATGCCGGAAAGGTCCAAGGCGAGAGACCAGACAAAGAGGGACACGCGGGGGGCGCACCGCCCGGAGACGTGAACAGTGTTCGGGTCCTCGGGCGGTGTGCCTGTCGCAGGAGGAAACCCTACTCGCTGCTCTCTGGTTCGCGTCTGCTCATCAGACGTGACTGTGAGGGCAGCGAGTAGGCGGAGGGAGAGACGATGGGAGGTGAAAGGGACCATACCCTCTAAAAGGAAAAAAAAAAAACAAAAATGAACGGGACTTTCGAAAAAGTATTACCCCAGGGCGGTACCAGCTGCACAGCAGCTGGAGAATCCGCCACGGTCCCTAGTGGACCGTCAAGCCCCTCGTATTCTGGGGGGGGCAACGAATGTTCTTCGTCTTCGACGACACCGCTTGCCAGTGGCAACAAGAGCCGAGGAGGCTCCCGGTCCGGAAGTGTTGGGACCGGCAATAGTGATGAGGTTGGCGCGCCTGACAAGATGTCGGGTGAGTGCCGGGAGAAGGCTCTCGGCAAACTTTGGGAGGGGAGTCGCTTGAGCGACTCGGGGTCGGATTCTGACTCCGGGTCGGGCGCTAGCTTGGCGGGCTCCATACGCGAGGTTTCGGGGGCTGCTACGGAAAACGCAGAGCGTTTCCTTAAGCGGCCCAGAGCCGGAGCCAGAGCCGAGGAGTCGTCGTCCGGCGGAACGGACCGACTGACCCCAGCCCGAAAAATCCCTCGGGGAAGGCGTGCCGCTTCCCTGGAGGCTGCCCGGCGAGCCAAGGGGGACGCCGGGGAAGGGCTCCATCTCGGCAGAAGGGTCATCTCGTCGTCGTCTTCTGGCGGCGAGATGGAGACTGGTGGAGCGGTGGAACGCGGTGAGCCTGGTGAGCCAGAGTCCGGTGTTGAGGCCAACACTGGTGGAGACCAGGTCACCGGCGGCGGCTCCGTTGGTGAGCGCCTGGCCGGGTTTGCGGAGATCGTGGGGGCCGCATTACGGGACGTCTCTCTGAAGAGGGCGCACCTGTCAAAGAAGGCCGCGATCGCCGCGGCCTCGACCTCCATTTTGGCGGCAGCGGAGGCGCTATGTGGTGGACCTTCGTCGGACGAGGTGTCCGAATTGCGGGCGGAGGTCACCCGCTTGGCGGCCGCCATAGAGCGTCTCCAGAAGGAGAATGCGAGGCTCCAGGCGAACCTGGCTAAGCTCCGAGGAGCCTGCCCTGAGGAGGTGCATCAGGAGGGGCGCGGGCAAAGCCGGCCCCTGGCTGCAGGTGACCGGGACCTGAACCTGGTTCTGCAGAGGCTGGCTGACCTCGAGAAGGGGCACTCCCTCTTGGAGGGCATTGTTCTGCGCCCCTCCCTGGGGGCAAAGACATTTGCGGGCGCGGCAGCCGGCAACCCTAAGGCAAGGCCATCCAGCCAGCCTAAAGGCGGGGCTCAGCCAGATGGGAAGCCGGCCCCAGCGCCACCGCCTAAGACGAGTGCCGGTCAGAAGGGCAAGGCGGGACCCCCCCCTCCGAAGGGTAAAGTGCCTGAGGCGAAGGGTAAGGCCGCCCTGGAGAAGGGCAAGCCACCTGCCCCTCCGAAGGGCAAGGAGCCTGCCCCTCCAAAGAGCAAGGCCCCTGCCCAGAAAAATGGCAAGGCGCCTGCCCAGAAGAAGGGCAAGGCACCCACACCTCCTCCGCCGCCCCCTGAGCCTCCCGAGGGCGAGTCAGGTTGGGAGGTGGCAGGTGAGAGAATGAGGGAGCGAAAGGCAGCCCAAAAGGCCAGGCGGGCTGAGCGGAAGCGCCGGCAGAAGAAGCGGAGCGCCGCGGCGAGGCTTCGTGCCCCGAAGACCGCGGTTGTAGTCATTACGCTACAGCCGGACGCGGTAAAGAGGGGCGCGACGTACAGCGAGACGCTCCGCCAAGCCAAGTTGGCATTGGAGCTCGAAGAGTTCGGGATCTCCGGGGGCCTCCGAATCCGACCCACCGCTACAGGTGCTCGGAAGATAGAGGTTCCCGGGGAATCGAGCGCCTCGACCGCAGACGCTCTAGCTGAAAAGCTCAGAGCGTCCCTAAACGCGGACGAGGTTCGAGTGTCCAGGCCAGTGAAGTGCGCAAGCCTGCGCATCCTGGGTCTGGACGACTCGGTCTCCGAGGAGGAGGTGGTAGCCGCCGTCACTGCGGCCGGGGGGTGCTCTGCCGAGCAGATCAAGGCTGGCACCCTACGCCCGGATCGCGAGGGCATGCAGACCGTAACGGTTAGCTGCCCTGTGACGGCGGCGACGAAAATTGCGGAGGGCCGCACCCTCAAGGTGGGCTGGTCCAGGGCGCAGGTGAAGCTCCTGGAGCCCAAACCTTTGAGGTGCTTCCGGTGCCATGTGGGGCACCACGTAGGCTGCCGATGCACCTCGGAGGTGGACCGCAGCGAATTATGTTTCCGCTGCGGTCAGCCCGGTCACAAGGCCGCGGCTTGCCTGGCCACGCCTCACTGCAGTGCATGTGCGGCGGCTGGGAAGCCGGCCGAGCACCGGGCAGGGAGCAAGGCCTGCGCTCCACTCGCCAAGGCCAAGGGGAAGGGAAGGCCCTCCGCCACCAACCCCACCGTCGTCGTCAACAATGCAGCCGCCGATGCCGCTGCGGAAACCGCCACCACCGCAACTCCCACTGCGGTGGTGCCACAGGAGGTCCCGGAGGGGGCAGAAATGGAGTGTCATTAATGGCCCCACTAAGCCTCCTCCAGGCGAATATCAACCACTGCGCCTGCGCTCAGGACCTGTTGCTCCAGAGCATGGCGCAGTGGTCGATCAACATCGCCGTGGTCTCCGAGCCGTATTTTGTCCCGCCCAGGCCAGACTGGGTGGAGGACCTAAGCGGCACGGTGGCCATCATTGCGTCGGCCGCCGCCAGCACCCCGGCCCTTGAGATGGTCAGGAAGGGTCAGGGGTGCGTAGCAGCACGGTTCGGGGAGATCGTAGTAGTGGGAGTCTACTTCTCTCCGAGCCGAACTCTCGCCGAGTTCCAAAACTCCCTCAGGGAGTTAAGTGTCGTCATCGGAGGCTATTCCCTCCCCGTACTTGTACTCGGGGACTTCAACGCCAAGAGCTTGGCCTGGGGTTCCCGCTACACGGATGTGCGGGGTGGGATGGTCGAGTGCTGGGCTCTGGAAACAGGCCTGGACATCCTGAACCGGGGTTCTGTGGCCACGTGTGTGCGGATGCGGGGCGAGTCGGTGGTGGACATTTCGTTCGCCAGCCCCGCTCTGTCACAACGTGTCGTCGACTGGCGCGTTATGGAGGGGGAGGAGACCTATTCCGACCACCGATATATCCGGTTTGAGGTCTCTGCCCAGTCCTCGAGCGCGCCGGTCCCACAGACCCCAAGTGGTCCGCGTTGGGCGCTGAAGAAGCTGGACCGGGAGCTCCTCCTGGAAGCCGCGATCGTGCAGGCCTGGGTGTCATCACCGGTCAGGCCCGCCGACGTTAACACCGAGGCAGGCTGGTTCCAGGAGGCTATGACCGAGGTCTGTGACACGGCAATGCCCCGAGTCCGGCCAGAAAGCGCCCGGCGTCACGTGTACTGGTGGTCGCAAGAGCTGTCGCACCTGCGGCAGCAGTGTGTGGCGGCGCGGCGCCGGTACGCCAGGCATCGCAGGCGCCGCATTCGTCCTCCGAATGCGGAAGCCATCGAGGCGGAGCTCTATGAAGGGTACAGAGCGGCGAAGAAAGTCCTCTCCGAGGCTCGTCTGCGGGCCAAGGATCAGGCCCGCGAGGAGATGCTGGAGACTCTCAACAGAGATCCGTGGGGGCGCCCTTATAAGATGGTGCGGAATCAACTCCGCACCCGGGGCCCCCCGCTGACGCAGAGTCTCCGGCCCGAGCTCGTGGAGGACGTAGTGAGCGCTCTGTTCCCTTCGCGAGGGGAGCATCGTCCCCCGCCAATGGCTCCGCCACCAGCGGTGCCGGAAGCGGACGGTTCAGGAACCGATGACGACATTCCGGAGGTGACTGGGGTAGACCTGAGAGTGGCGGTACGGAGGCTTAAAGCCAAAAATACCGCCCCGGGGCCCGATGGCTTGCCTGGCAAAGCCTGGGCCCTGGCCTCAGACCCAGAGGCTCTTGGGCCCCGACTGGAGAGGCTCTTTAGCGCGTGCATGGAAAGAGGCCAGTTCCCGCTTCGTTGGAAGACGGGGAAGCTGGTCCTCATCCAGAAGCCGGGGCGCCCTGCGGACTCGCCGTCTGCATACCGGCCCATTGTGCTGCTCGACGAGGTGGGCAAACTCTTTGAAAGAGTAATTGCAAACCGCCTCGCCGAGCACCTTGAGGGAATGGGTCCGGATCTTGCGGATCAGCAGTTCGGCTTCCGCAAGAGGCGCTCGACGGTGGACGCCATCACGCGCGTGAGAGCCCTCACGACGGGGAATGCGGTCTCTCGGGGCGGTGTGGTCTTGGCGGTGTCTCTCGACATCGCCAACGCCTTCAACACCATGCCCTGGAGCTGCATCAGGGAGGCACTCCGGTATCACCGGGTGCCGGCCTACCTTCGTCGTGTAGTCGGGGACTACCTGTCCGACAGGACGGTAATCTACCCTGGTCAAAACGGAGAATGGAACCGGCGAGAGATGTCGTGCGGTGTTCCACAGGGTTCGGTTCTGGGGCCGCCCCTGTGGAACATCGGTTACGACTGGGTGCTGCGTGCCGACCTCCCTGACGGCGTCAGCGTCGTCTGCTACGCGGACGATACGCTGGTGCTGGCACGGGGGGAGTCGCACGAGGCGGCGGCCGAAAATATGACACGCGGGGTTGAGATAGTCGTGGAGAGGATCCGGCAGCTGGGTCTCGAGGTGGCGCTTCACAAGTCAGAGGCTATGTGCTTCCATGGGCGTGGGAATGTGCCACCGTCGGGATCCCAGCTAACGGTGGGAGGGGTTCCCATCGGCGTCGAGTGTACTATAAAGTACCTCGGACTCGTCCTCGACAGCCGGTGGAACTTCGTGGAGCACTTCCGACGTTTGGCTCCCAGACTGGAGCGGGCCGCGGCTGCCTTTAGGTGGCTCTTGCCCAATCTGGGGGGGCCAAACGCCTCCTGCCGTAGGCTGTATGCGGGGATCGTGCGGTCCATGGCCCTTTACGGGGCCCCGGTGTGGGCGCGAGCCGTGAAGAAGCGGGCCGTCCACTACCTGAACGCGCCCCAAAAGGTCATGGCCGTAAGGCTAGTCCGCGGGTACCGCACGATCTCCCGCGAGGCGGCGAATCTCCTTGCCGGATTGCCACCGTGGGA
Organism: Diarsia dahlii; assembly: GCA_949775195.1. NCBI lineage: Eukaryota > Metazoa > Arthropoda > Insecta > Lepidoptera > Noctuidae > Diarsia > Diarsia dahlii. The sequence goes on from OX459207.1 coordinate 19,533,858, forward strand.
TCTGGAGGCGATAGTCCTCGCGCGCCTACATGAGTGGCGCGCAGAGGCGCTACACCGGGGGGTCACTCTGCTGCCGCGGCACATTGCTGCGCGGCGGACAGACCTCCGGTGCGATCTCATGGCGGCATGGAGACAGCGACTGTCGCAACCCCGTGCAGGGCACGCCACGATAGTGGCGGTAAGTCCCCTCTTTGAGGAGTGGCTAGAGAGGAGCCACGGCGTCCTCACCTTCCGTCTGACGCAGGTCCTCACCGGACACGGATGTTTCGGGAGGTACCTGCACCGAATCAGGCGGGAGGAAACGCCCGGATGCTTCCATTGCGAGGATCGACCGGAGGACACGGTGGAGCACACTGTGGAGGTGTGCCCTGCTTGGGCGGAGCCCCGCCGTGTTCTCGTAGCGGCGATCGGCGGCGGCGACCTCTCGCGTCCGGCCCTGGTGCAAGCCATGGTCCGGGGCGAGGAGGAATGGGACGCCGTCGCCTCCTTCTGCGAAGCAGTAATGCTAGCGAAGGAGGTGGCGGAACGAGAGAGGGAGAGAACCTCTCAACGTCCCAGCCGCCGCGGAAGGCGCGGAAGGCGCTCCGGGCGTCGGGGGCCACGTGATGGCTTCCGGCCACCGTAGACGCGGGCCTGTGGACGGTGAGTAATGGGCTAGCTCGCCGTCCGGCCGTCGTCATGACGGCAACAGACCGTGTCGGCGGCGCGTTCGTGTTCCACGCGCGCCTCAAAGAGATGTCAGCAAGGAGGGGCCCGCAAGGGCCGACGCCCGTCGGGGCCGCGGATTTTTGTACTAGATTACGTGGCCTCGGCGCAAGGGCAAAGAAGGAACATGGGTTCGGTTTTTAGTCAGTAGAAGTCTGACACTCCTCTTCGCTCTGCCCAAGAGCGGGGGGGGTCATTCGATGATTTTCCACCCACCAAAAAAAAAAAAAAAAAAAAAGGCCTACTCGTATCGAGCATTTTATCTTATCCATCTCAAATAGGTGGGTTCAGGATAACAAGACCTGGATAGGTGTGATCTCCAGAGCAAGGAACAATAATTAAGTGTGTCAATGGCATGACCTCATATAATTTGATTTGATTTTGATTTTTGATCAATCAACGATAGCTGCTATGATACTACTTTCGACCGAGCCCCTAACGCAAACTTTCTTATAAGCTCTCATTCGTTAAAATGTTCTGATCCCGAAACATGAAGAGAATATTAAAATTAATCTTTTTAAAAGTTAAAAAGTTTGCTAAGAATACTGTAGCGTACGCAAAAGAAAATATACATTCAACTTTTTTATTAGAATGGTCTATCAGAAACAGAGAAAGCCTGTTATGCCGTTGGTCCCAAAGTCATTTGTAGATGTTTTTTTTTTTTATTTTTTTTTTTAATATGGGCTTACTCTTGACCTCAATCTTGCCCTAAGGGCAGATATGAGGTCGACGATGGAACGAGCTTACCCAGAAGAAGCCTATTTACTCGCGACTTAAATAGATTGGGGTTATAATATGAACTCGGGAAAACCGACACAGGCAGGGTGTTCCACTCCTTGGTTTAATAGTAGTTACAGGGAGTCAGTAGTAAAAAGTCTGAAATCCAGTCTTACTAAAGTATATCGTTTTACCCGGTACTTACTGAATGTGGTGATAAGCAGCTTCGCTCCATGTAAACTACGATTGTTCAGGTTTATCCCGTTAGACTGTAAGCTGACCCCAACATAGTTGGAAAATGGCTTTGCAAATTATTATGGTGTACATACACAGAACACAAGATTTCCGCAAACCACGGTCATTCTTCTAAACGTCATTTCCGTCATAGCTTTAGCTAACGGTGATAAGGTTGATTTATAAATTGGAAAGTGTTGCCAGTGCCATCCCTACGATTATCATCAGTCAACTTGCGTGTTCTGTTATGTAAGTACCTGATACAAAAAAGTGACTGGTAATTAGTGACTGATATCACACGTGATTCTATTAATATTTTTTTACCTATATCTCCCCATGGCTGCGTAAAGGTCTCCCCTATAAATAGCCATTTATTCAAGAAAGCGTTTGCGGTTTAAGTCGGTGAAATATTTTGTTTGTTTGATTCCGTTTTTTTGCCATCGACTTCAGAAGATGATTTTACTTCTGAAGATTATTTTTCACTTTATTGTATTTTTGAAGTCGGTTTTCTTTTTTGTCTGCTTACCTTTATGGGTAAAAGGCGTGAGTTTATGTATGTATATATTTCAAATAGTAGCTACCTAGCTCTATAATAAAAGTGACTCGTAATTTAGGATAATAAGATGACCTTTACAATAAAAAGTTCAGCCATTTTGAGTCGCGCTGCATTTTGTTGCGACTCAAAGGTCAATGCCTTCCTAAGCAGGTACTGAGCTACCTCCAGTTTTAGTAGGTAAATGCTTTTGAGTGCAGACAACAGACTGAAGTCATATATACTAAGTAAGTTGGTATGTACGCTTCATAAAGCTGGTTGTAAAAATAGGGCTGTCGTTTGTGGTCGCTTTTTATGATAATCTTAGTTTGTATAACATGACATAACATTGCGTTTGTAATCCCTAAAGGGTTAGGCAGCGAGGTATACCTACCCTAATAGTAAGTCCACATTACGCCAGTTATATTTTTTTTATTGTATAATAACAGTTTGTTAGTAATGTAACAAGTCTTATTTATGTCTACACTGTTTGTTATTGAGTATGCATTTCTTACAGATTTCATTATTATAGTACTTGGTACATGAGGATTTAATTTAATAAGTCTGAAACGCTATGTACGTATAGCATCATCATCAGCCAATAATGTTCTCACTGTTCACTCAGGCCTCCTCTCTTGGAGAGGGATGGGCTATAATATATTTATGTATAGCATGCCCTCTTAGTATTCAAGAAAAAACATAACAAAATCAAACACCAGTGAAGAGAAAACTACCAAATTGAGAACATATTTAATACCTTGACGAAATCAAATCCTAGCAGTTCCAAGTCACACATATGACCAGTAGACCAACTCACACATTCATGACATAACATAAAATCCCGCCTGCAATTCCCAAAGGTTTAGGCTGAGTTGTAGCGTTTAAAACACCCACATTGCGCCGGTTAATGTTTCCTTGTATCACTTGTACAAGAGAATGTGCCACTAGAGATCAACGAGACAGTATAAAATTCTAACTTTCTCAGTCAAGTTTGACTAGTCATGTCAGGTCTAAATAAAGGTGTTTTTGATTCAAAAACGCTGATTATAGGCCAACAAATTAATGGTTAATCAGTGTTTTACTCATTCACAAGAAGCGTTATCTCTAACACTGAAAACCGGATATTTATGTTTACCTACTGGTTGTATGTCAGTTTATCTGTAATCATCGTGCTTGTAACAGCGTCGAAATATCAAGAACTCGAAACAAACAGTAATATCCCATTTTCAGGATTAATGATAATACTAGTGAATAGTAGTAGTATTATATAGCATAGTATATGCATGTGTAGTGCATGTCAGTTTCAAAACTTTTATTAGAAGCAATTCTGAGAAAATCCTATAAAACCTAAGAAAATCATCTTCATGACTTACCTGATAGAGGATGAACCATCGAAGCTGCCACTTGGTGTTGTCAGAGCTCCGTTTGTGCAGGTAGCCAGTCTACAAAAGATTTATCAGTTAGTAAGGACTCTTAATGCAAAGGACTAAATGAATGTGCAATATTGCCCGTATTGTGCCGTATTATGTGATGATAGAATAAAGATTTTCACGGGAAATTAAATTAGCAATGGTTTGAAAGGATCAAGGTCCATCCTGGTATGAATAATGAAATCTACTGTTCATTGATAACAAAATAACTCAAAATCAGCTTAATGGCGCCCACTGTATACTACAAGAAGGCAACGGCGTATGGTCACGAACACCCAATCCATCTTAGATGGTCTTTAACACATCATCATCATCAGCCCATGTATCGGTCTTCATCAGCCTTTCCCAAATGTACATTCGGACATTCAGTCCCATGGTTCTCCTCTCTAATTTAACACTGATGATGGTATGGTATGTATGGTCGTCGTTCCACCTATCCTGAAGGAGGAAAAAAAATAAAAAATAAAAAGGCTTCTTCTGGGTAAGCTCGTTCCATCGTCGACATCATCTCTGCCCTTAGGGCAAGAGCAAGCCCATTTACAATAAAAAAAAAACCAGACACTGCCAGGGTTGCTGAATTTGTTTGAAATAGGCACCGCAGTCCTGGACCGCAAAAGGCATTAGGAGAAACACGGAGGGTTTTAGTCAGTAGAGTCTGTAGCCTACTGCTCCACCAAGAGCGAGGGGGGATGGTTTCCCATAAAAAAGGTAAACTAGACTTCCACTTGCAAGTCTTAGTTCATCACTGAAAAGCTTGCAGGTCGAACCAGCGATATTTTAAGAAGGTAAACTGATGGACTGATGAAGATGGATGGAGTGTGTGAGTAATGATATTATTATAAAGGAAATAGGAGTAAATAATAGCGTGACGACTGACAGGGCAGAATGAATGAGAAAAATATATGGAAAAGGTAACAAGTTCCTATAAAATTTGAGGGTTGCCCTCGATTTCCCAGGGATACCATCATCAGATCATGACTTAGTGGCAATGGGACAACCTCGGGATATACTTTTACGAATACAAAAAGAATTTTGAAAATCAGTTCATTAATGACTGAGATACACACCGAGAACAAACATACAAAAACAAAAAAAGCAAAATTAAAATTTTTGAAAAAACCCAAAAATTAATTGAAAAAAGGATAAAATAACATAAAACACCCGCCTTAAAAAAACCCAAGAATATCCGTCTTAAATGAACTAGTTTTGCAATGTTCAGCTCCCGACGGACAAACATACAGACGAATTTAGAACCCCCTTTAAAAAGAACGTGTTTTTTTTCTTCCATTATCCCCTGTTTTTGGGTTCGTCACCCCAAATAACCTGGGAAAAGGGTAGGAAGATGATTATGAAATTGATGGACAACCAACCTGCGAATTGTCGTACTGCGCTCTATCAGAGAGGGCGAGTAACTGGGTGTCGTTCACGCGGACTGACCGCGACATCTTCGGGCTCAGCATCATATTCAACTCTGGAACAACGATTACATTTTAAAATTCAATTTTGATTTGCTTTTAAACGGAGTGTTTTTGAGATTCTAGGCGATTCTGGATGATTCCGGTAGCTTTAAATTAAGCCTTAAGAGGTATGAAGTGTAAAATCTTGCTTTGAGGTAAACCAAAAGTTGATTGTTTATTGGATGAGAACATTGAAGCTAAGCTTTATGAGTTTATGGCCAAAAATTTGAACTTAAACCGTAGCTTCTAGAAAGATGGTCATTAATCTTTTATGTGACCTTTTAGCTTCAACATAAGTGCGTAGTACCAACATAGTTAAGTATAGATACCAACTTATAACAAAATCTATACTGGATAAAGTCTATCTAAAATATGATTAATGTAAAGGTCTGTTTATAATTAGGTGTCCTGCTACGTCAGTATTTTCTTTACTTCACTGGCTACAGCTCGCCTCTCGATGCGTTAATTTATTAATACGATACCTAGCCAACTACCTACCCTTATTTATAGCGTCATGTGGGATGTATGTTTATGTTTATTATCTAACAATACAGTTATAATATCGATTCCCAGCTCACCTTTACTTATCGTATTCATCTTGTAATACAATTATGTCACTACACGATCATACGCAGGTACCATCGAGTTCAAGATCAACAACAATGGAAACAACATTATATAAAGAACGTGAACACTTAGATCTCACACAAGTTAATAGGCGAACGAACAACATTATAACAACAGTAGAGAAAACGAGACAACGATTAATATTTAAACTTTAAAGAGTATTTACACTAGTCATAAGACTGGAGCACGAAATGTTATGAGCGCCTGTTGAATTTGTAAACGCAATGAGTGTTGTTGACACAACGGCTTGCGTACAATATTGGTACAGGCTGAGAAAATATTTTGATACACTTTTTGGTTATTTTAGAATGATGTTTGATTGATCAGTCTGTCAAGTAGTCAGTATCGCCTCGTTTGTCTCCGGCAGCCGAAGGCTGTGAGGTGGTGCGCGGTAGACGGCGGCGGTGCGACTGCCGGGCCAGCACCTGTAGCTGGATCGACCGTTGCGCGCGTGCGTGTCCTTGATGACGTACGAGAAACGCCATAGAACGGAGAAGAGGTAGTTTTGACTAATTAAAATGAAAATATGCAAATTATTTGCGAGCTATTTTAAAAAGAGTAACATTGGTTTGTGTATTATTTATCAAGCAGAATTATTGGCCTCAGCTAATCCTGAAAAAAAAACAACGCGATATATTCCTGATTTGTAACCTGAATATTTACGAATCACGTGCCTAATGAGCGGAAATTCTGGATGACTCGATTTCAACATTATTTTGGTTACGTTTTCATGAAGTCGAGGCGTGATTATTGAGCTGGCCATATTACGTCGAGGTGCAACAGACTGCACATAAGGACCCTTGTCTGGTTGATAATACATTATAAATAATTCTCTTCCAGGTTTTTATAACAGAAACTTAAGGTCGAAACCACTCAACCGAATATTGCTAAATGGGTAGGTATATATTTCCTTACAGGAAACGTGACAGACTCAACTACATATATAGTTCCCACTGCTGGGACACTAGCTTTCCCTCTGTAATCCATCACACGGACACAATAGTAAGTGTTAGTTAGGTCTCTTCATATTCTTCAGTTATTATAGGTCAACGTGGTTTCCATACGCTATTTTCCTCCACCGTTTAGAGACAGTAAAAAGTGAAAGTCGGAACATCGTAAACACTCTCCCTTTCTTAGTCCTATGCGTGCTCAGTGAACGCAGTTTCCGCGGTAATAAAACTCCCGTGCCCCTCTGCCCGCCATATCTTTGTGTCACACGCGCCCGTAGCTTATTCCATAACAACATGCTATGAAAGTCTGTTAGTTTATTGCGACCCTGCTGATGTCGGACGGCTTCTATGTGCTTAGGATTTTTTTAGAAAAGCTGATTGGAATTTCGAGTTAGACTAAAAAAAAAAAAAACTAAAATGTCTGTTTGCAGGAAAATGCTGACAAAATACAAGGATGGTTTTTCCAATAGGAATTTTTCAGTAGCAGTATTAACTTAAATTAATTAGTAATAGTATTATTATCAAGAGCCTATTAATGTTCCCACTGCTGGGACACAGGCCTTCTCTCTTTTTGAGAGGGGGAGGCTTTAATCTACCACGCGGGCCCAGTGCGGATTGGTAGATGTCACATGTTTTCGAATTTTTGGTTCTAAGACATGCCGGTTTCCTCACGATGTTTTGCTTCACCGTTTTGAGAGCAGCGGTGATGAAATAAATTATACAAAGTAATGTTCCTGCCTGGTTTGAACCCACGACCTCCTGTTCGTAAGTCGGGGCCGCTACCACTGGGCCACCGCAGCTCTTAGCAGTATTAAGTTATGTTAAATTAAGTTAGGTAGCAACTTAATTTTTCTTTTTCTCTGGTTGCAAACACTACTCTGAGCGTGCATGTCCTAGACTCGATTCCCGCGTCAGTTCAGTGTTATTGAGATTTTCCACCAGGTATTTCTCAGTACAAACCCAGTGTGGCCGGTTGATGGCAATAGAGTTGCCCCTTATTACATAGTACTTAAATATACCTGTCGGAATGTGGGTAAATTATTAGGTAAACGGGTACTATGGCGGTCTTATGCGCCTGATCACCACTAAGCTCATTTTTGCTTGCACTCAAGAAATAGAATCGCTCGCTAGCCCCGCACAGCGCCTCGGCACGATTTAGGCGAAAAAAAATTTAAATGATCTGGCGGAACTGTCTTCGATCGTACATCTCTGTTTAACCCGCGAGGGATTACAGCCGTGATGTTATGCTGAAACGTAGCTAGATTTTGCACGTCCTGCAACTCATGTATAGTTTTTTCTTCCTAATTTTCATCTCAAATCTTAAACTAAGTATCTCTTTGAAGGAGAAAATTACCAGACAAAGAGCGAATATAGGCGACCGGTATGTGTTTACACTACGAAATTTTATGCTACTGGAAATTACTAAGCTTATAGCTTGTGTCTAAGCTGATCCAAGCCGATTCATTTTATCAGCCCGGAATCACCCACTGCTGGATATAGGCCTCCCAATTTTTCTGCCGATTTTGTCCCACGACTTTTACGATGTCTTTGACCCAAACTTTAGGCAGGCCCTTGTTTCTTTTGACCTAACCTTCGCCACCACTTGGTCAAGTCAAAGCCCTGCCCTTACTGACATCGCCGCATCTAACTAGATGTTCTGCCCAGGTCCACTTGAAGCGCAGTCCCCGACATCGTCAGCTTTCTTCCGACAGCATTAAACCTCTAATATGGTATAGTTTTACGAAATTTAATAAAACCACCTAATTCAAATAACTTTTTTCTATTTAATTATAAAAATTACAAACGTAGCACAGTGACTTTGGTCTATTCACTTACAAAACAATACATATAATTATATGACTCTCATGTTTGAAAACATTAGAATAACAATAGGAGATAAAGAACTTATACTCTACTTAACTAATAAACATCTAAGTCTCAGTATCTGAGGAAGTCCTAAAGATACAACTTATTTGATAAAACTTAAAAAAAAATGTTATTCATACCTTATTCATACGTAAACTCACGCCCTTTTACATGGGGGCAAGCAGAAACCATAGAACGCCATCTACGACCCTTACATACTTATTTTGCCTCGTCCACGTTCAAAGATATGGTCAGGTCATACACTTATGCTGGGCTACGCACCTGACCTTTCTGGAGAACCACACCCATACGCTCAGTGTGTGTACTTCTATGGTGTCTCCTCACGGTGCCGGCGGCGTGTCACTCACATCTGCTTGGTAACTACTTTGTTAGTCGCCTTTCACTCACCCTCGCCACGTGACCAAACTACCCATAATCATACTCTTTGAAATTTTTGTCACTACTACTTCTTTTGAACCACTGTTCATATAATTACACTTTCACGAGGAATACATGTCCGTCACAGACACATTCATTCTACTTTCATGCTTCGTTTGTCACACCCCAACACTTACCCTTATAGACTACTGGCCCGTGTTGAAAAAATTATGGGTCATGTGAACCACCAGGTGACCTATCTAGAACGATATAGGAGCCTAAAATAATAAGATTCAGCACTATGCCGTCACTTGTAAGCTGTCCAACCGAGTGCAGGTGAGAATTCAAAAGTACAGGTAGACTGGGTACATTTTGGTCATATATTTTTGTACGGCATTCTTACCATCGATAGATCCATGAAAAATAATAAGAAAACGCGTAGTGCCGTAAAAAAATGTTGGGCCACAAAGTCGGAATTTTTATTTTATTTTCCGACAATTTCCAGGGTAAATTTGGTCATTTGATTTTGTACGGCATCAGTTTCATACTATTTCAATACTGCTTCTAATCCATTATTCCGCAACGCCGTACAAAAATCATGCGACAAGGGGAAATAATCGAGGGTTGTAACCCCCTCTCTTTCCGCTGGTCCAGGGGGTGATTTGAAAAAGTACGGCTTCGGTTCCAAAACATTATCTAGCACTCAAAAGTACTATTAAAAATAATGCCGTCAAAAAATTATTGTTCATTTTAAATGTATATCAATAATTATCTTAATTTCATCGTATCCTTGATTTTTGAAGCTGTAAAGTCATTTGATCCTGTACGGGAACTTTTTTTTAACATGATATTGTAAAATACAATTGTTATATAGTATTGCCGTTCAAAAGAAACTGTTCAAAAAAAAGTTAGAGAGAAATACAAAAACTGAAATTTTGCAAATTATTGCAAAAGTTTAAATATCATAGATTAATGAAATATAGCAGTTTTCTAAATTTTATCCCTTGTTTTAAATAGTATTAACATAAATAAATTAGGAAAAAATGATGCCGTACATTTTAATGCAGACCATTATCTTTTAGGCTGATGAAAATGACGCTACCATTTTAAGGTTGCACAAGCCAGTCATTCTTCCATACAAACGTAGTATGGTGATTACTCCTGATATTATCAATCTGATACAGTACGGCATTAACATATTTTTGAAGAGAACAATTGATAATATGATAAAATCACTATGACGTCTAACTGAACTGAAACGGTGTGTATATTATATCCAAGAATTGAAACTGCCAATCCCAGTATCAACAGTTTTGTATACTTTTTGGTTTAATATATACTTCAAACATTATTGATACATATATATAATTGTTTTTTTTTTGTTTTTTTTTATGATATTTTTAATCGGTAATACGTTAAGATAAAACGTACATTTTGTGATGACAGTGGATAACTTAAATGTCTATCAAATAACTGTCAAATGGTGAGTTTTTAAGAAAAGAATGTACACTCGAAACACTTAATAAGTATACATTTTGCATGTGTGGGTGAAGTCATAGTTATATGCACACACACTATTTAAGTAAAACGAGTGAACTCTGTTTTTATTAGTGTGCGTTATGTGCGTATAAAATAAGTCAAAACTGGCCTACCGCCGGCCGACTTTACATCACGCACTCATCGGTAACTTTTATTAATATTGTGTGGGTATACGTATTAAACATACACGGGTAAAAATCCAAGAAACGGGCTCACAGTGAAGGAATATGACCCAACATTTTAGACAGGTCTAACAGAACATCCGTGGCTGAGTGGTGTAAGCGCTTGACATAGTTATTTGTCTACGCTCGGCGCCGTGAGTTCGATCCCCACTGAGAAATTCAACATTACTGTTTTTTACTTTTTGTTTTATAAAATTAAGTTTGTGACCAATAAAATCACTTAAACAAAAAAGTAGAAAGGTAATTTAATAAAAACAATAAAATTATTTGTTTTATTTTTATTATATAATTATATAATTTTTTTGTTGGTTAAGGATGGACGTAAATAATTTTGTTGAAATAGGTATCTCAATTGAATCGAAAGTAAAATTAGCTGGGAAGTGAATCAACATGTTAGATAGTAAGAAATTATGGCAACTTCTATCTGCATAACAATAACATCACTTCACCAGACTTTTAACAATACGAATTGTTGTTTAAAACAGAGGAATACAGCAAGATGTATATAACAAATAAAAATAATGCTAAGTTTTACATTTGTTCACACAAATATGAACATTATGTATATAACAATAAGGTTCACAATCTTTAATATTTAAAATAAATTCTACTAATTTAGTTATTACATTCATTATATCTTTCACCACCTTTTCTCCATAATATTTCACGCCCATCCTTATTCAACTTAAAAGTTTTTTCGTCGCTAAAAATCACCACATTGTTCTTTCAATCAAAATTAAAATAATTATGACCTAGCGAACTGTAGTCGGCGTCGTCGATGCGCAGTGGACAGTAAAAGCGTGAACCAGCAGAACGCAGGTGATTTCTCACCGTTTGTAAGCACACATTGTGTGCTGTAGCTGTGAAATGTGTTGGCAATCTGAATGAACTAGCTTTGTGCCTTGCCACGATGCACGCGATGTCATGGTGTCGAGCTGATGAATTCGCTTTTGATTTCGGCCCACGTCGAAGATTTTGCACGTCTCCAGAATCCGCATATCGGTGGACCCATAATTGCTCGGTTCTTCTCTGTGAATATAAAACAAAACATTATTTAAAATACCTACTTCTACTAAAATACTTATGATAATAGTTATTTTATAGTAAATAGTAATATTTATGTATACTTAAAAAATAAAATTATATAATTATAATATGCTTTCATATACTTAGGTATATATAATTAATGTTATTTATATACAATAATTATATAAAATACTTTTAAATATATACCTATTATATACCTTATACTATATATACCTATTAGCAAACAAAATGGCCTATTTTAACAATGGTTATTGCATTTTAGTTAACTTAATGTATACCTATCTATTAAATGATGAAATAATATTAATTTGGTTTATATGTGACTATATACCTAACCTCTTCTAAATACTACTTTAAATAATGTTTTAACAAAATAATGAATACAAAAAGAAAAACAGCACCCGTGGTTTGATCTTACGACTCCTAGTTCGTTACCCAAAGGTGTTAACTATTGTGCCAAGATTGCTATAGTTGCATTAGCGAAATATTATATCTGATTCAGTGACAAATGAATGATTACTATATATTGGTATGGTATTATTGATGTGCCGCACGCACACTAATAAAGACAGAGCTCGCTTGCTTAACTCAGTGTTTGTGTGGCATAACTATTTCACACATGTAAAGTGTAAACTCATTAGCTAGTGTGCGTGATGTATACTTAATAGCTGTGCAGAGTGTACATTTACAGTTAATCCATGGACATTTATGATAGCCACTGACATTAAAAAGATACGCAATAGCCCTACTGCACATACCTAGTTACTAACCGATGTAAATCAATAAGTTAAGTCAACGCTAAAATAAGATTTGTAAAAATATGTTTTGTTGCTTATAAAGAAAAAAAATGCTAATACCGGACTCCCATGTGTCGCCACGATTGCACCTTTACTAGACGGTGCGCCGACTTGTAGGAAATTCAATTTTACAGCTCCCACATAAGATTTACTTTCAAAACAATTACTGATCTACCTAGGGATTGAAATGAGCTACACGACTAAGAGAAGTCTTATAATAATTAACAAGGAACAGTTCTGTTCATTGTTAATTATTTTAAGACACATTTACAGACTTATAGTTGCCTCAACCGAAAATGTGCGAGTACTTCTCAAAAATATGTTGTATTTTGGAATTATCAGTGACAACATGTCTATATTTTGGTATAAATCGATAGTATACAAACCCATATTTAACATAGTTTCTAACTAGGAACCTAGAATCACGAAAAGAGTATGAAAATTAGTACAAATAAACTATCTAAATGCCGTATAAAAAAATATCGTGATGAATTTCACCTTACATTTCGATATATGGATTTTTTCTTTTTAATTTTTTCATTTTCAGTTTTTTTCCCCTTTGGACCAACGAAAATGTACGGCATATGAAAAAATATTATCTATGCATAAAATACTTTCAAAATAAATTAATTTTATGTTGTGTCAAATCACCCCCTGGACCAGCGGAAAGAGAGGGGGTTACAACCCTCGATTATTTCCCCTTGTCGCATGATTTTTGTACGGCGTTGCGGATTAATGGATTAGAAGCAGTATTGAAATAGTATGAAACTGATGCCGTACAAAATAAAAAATAAAATAAAAATAAAATCATTTAATTCGAGTATCACAGACTCATAATAGAAATAATACGTTCATACATGGTCACATTACATAGGTACATAACATTAAATTCAATTCACAAACAATTTCATTCACTTAATTCAATAATAATAACAAGTCAGTCACATAAATCAATAAATTCACATTAACGATTTAATTCTATTAAATTATAACAATTAAGTCACATAACACACATGCAAATCCATACAATTCACATAATAATAATAAAGGACTGCCAGCCGCATCAACCTGCCACCTGTCGCCTACAACAGTGGGAGATGATGGCGCAATCAAGTCGTCCCGCGAGCGCGGCCAGCATGTTGTTAGCGCTCCCCCGCACTCGCCGCACTAGCGACGCGCTTCTCTTACGCATAGTAGCGTGGAAGCAATCCACGCGCGCTCAAAATCAAATGACCAAATTTACCCTGGAAATTGTCGGAAAATAAAATAAAAATTCCGACTTTGTGGCCCAACATTTTTTTACGGCACTACGCGTTTTCTTATTATTTTTCATGGATCTATCGATGGTAAGAATGCCGTACAAAAATATATGACCAAAATGTACCCAGTCTACCTGTACTTTTGAATTCTCACCTTCACTCGGTTGGACAGCTTACAAGTGACGGCATAGTGCTGAATCTTATTATTTTAGGCTCCTATATCGTTCTAGATAGGTCACCTGGTGGTTCACATGACCCATAATTTTTTCAACACGGGCCAGTAGTCTATTACCATACAACAGGAGTTACATCAGCCGACCAGTCCAAACAATCAGTCGTGCCTTTTTTATTTCTTTCTTGCTCAACCTTTTTCAAGTTGACTTTACGTTCCTCTTTACAAATAAACTCCTCCATTTCCTTATTACTTTCAAAGATGACCCTGTTCTCTGCTATAATGCGATCAAAACGACTCACAAATTTTTCACTAACCTTAACAAAGTCTTTGACACTCACTCCCTTAATAACGCTCTCATAACCCACAAACACTCTTTCGATTGCACTATGAACATTCTCTGGGAAAATGGTTACTAAATCGTCCTTGAACTTCTTCTTCTTCAAAACATACTCTTTGAATTCGTCCAACGTAGGAAACTTCTCATTCTCCTTAACAAAGTGCAGATACAAATTGTACGGAGACAACATTTTACTAAATTCTAACTGAGTAATTGCGTCATATTTCAGACCAAAAACCCCACCATTGTTATTAACGACTACTTGTTTCGAAATGTTGTACAATTCACTGTAAAAAGATACGTCTTTGTCGATCATGAAAAAGGGGCGAAATGTTTTATCACAAATATGAACCTCTGCGTCGCCATTATGATGCAGGAAATGAACGTACTCCTCCAGATTTACTTCCTCCGTGACCACGGCGTCTCTCAGCATTTCTTTGTGCTCCAACTTCAAATAATTCAGCTTTTTTACATTTGTCTGACATTTAATTTCACCAATCAGGAAACCATTTACCTTTTTGAAAATGTTCTCTACCAAAAACAAAACTTGCTCCTTGTGCGTTGGAATTCTCTTCAGTATCATAACATGCCTTATTAAATCCTTTCGTTTATTGATGGTTTCCAAGTCTAATTCGTAGTTCAAACTGATCAAGATTTCAATCATGGCATGTGAGACGCCGTAGTACATTCTCAAACGTTCGTGTGCAAAATGTTCAGGATCGTCTCTGAAGATTAATGTGGACAGCTCAACGCAATACCATAGTGCACTCGGTAGTGAAACAATTACTTGAGGGTCCAATGGCAAAGATGACAGTCCTATTTTACACTTCGTAGTACTGATACGCCTCAACGCATACTTTTTGAACTGTGCAACTACATTTTCGTCCATCCACTGTTTCTTTTCACAAATTTTCCATAACACATAGTAAAACAAGCCGATGTTGTATTTCACTTTTTTGAAGTCGAAGTATGTAGCAGACAAAATGTAGTCGTTGTATGCATCGAAGTCATCAGTGTCCACTAGCACCAGACCGCCATGGAATGGTCGCCGGGTGCGAGGTTCTACTTTTGTTTCTTGCTGTATTAACTGTTTGTAGACAGTTAACGTATAGAAGTATCCCAATGACTCATTGACATCAGGATCCTCCAACAGAAACAAAGGACATTCCATCATGGAATTGAATTTTGAGAAAGACGCCTTGTTGTCCGAGTTTTGGAAAATAAGTTTTTCCAGCAGATTTAAATGTGTGCATAAGATCACAGGAATCCCTTTCTCTTCCGCCAAAATGATGTCAGGAAACTCAATTTCTTGGTCGGCTGTAAAATTGATATCCTCGATCGGCTCATCAGGGACATCATTACTGAATGTCTTCGCGAACTTTAAAGCGTCGAAGTCGTAAGACTTTTTCTCACTGACGATGTAGTTAATTAAAGAAGTGATCGACTTCTCAATATCTACTTTCAAGTCGTATGATGAATTTCTTATATTTTTGTACCACTGTGTGTTCTTGAATTCACGTAAGAATGTATCTTTATCCTTAGTGTCTGGGAAGTGTGTCATTGTGGATACTTTGTTTAATCGATTCTTCAAATGTTTCAGCTTATCGATTTCGGCCAGAGATCTGGCATCAGTTTTCGGTGAAGTGAGGAACTTGAATTTGATGTAAGATATCAGACTGTCTTTTTCGGTTGCAAAGTTGTCGGGAGTTATACTTTCGTAGTCATACTCTTTAGAAATATCAGTCTCATCAATCAGTTCATTGTTGCGGTAAATTGTACATCTGCTTTTGATAAATGACGCAGTGACCGATAAGTCGATACAGCTAAGGTTTTCATTTAGTGCATGGAAAACGATCTTTTCATAATTCATATTTTCATTAAGTACCAAACATTCATCGAAGCTTCCACCGTTGATCCGACCGTCGGTAATGATGTACATTAGTTTAATTTTGCCACTGTTCTCCATATTTTTTTGTATCCACTTAATAATTGTTTCAGGCAGCGTATTATAACCTCGGGCATCCTTTTTCTTGTACGCAGTACGAGTTTTATTTTCGCTGACTTTGTGGCACTGGTGTCCCCAATGTAAATAAACGATTTGAGATTTTTCACCTGGCGAAGCACTTTGAATTTCATTCACGTCACTTTGAAACTGGTCCAGTGTAGTTAATCCATAATTGTGGTAATGCGCGTATCCTCTGGTGGACATGGAGTAATCTTTCGCGTAAATGTAATAATTAACCATTTTGAAGTTCCGCAATCCACGGGGGACTCAACTCTCTGGTGAGAGGAGTAAACCACACGCTCGTTCGTCAAGTACTGCAGAGTTTTATGCGGTGGGGCGCAGGGTCATTCTGAACACGATAACCCACTGCATTGTTTTGAATGAGTTTCTTGCATCACATTTAGCAATTTTGTTGTTGTCCTCTTTCACAACTGTGTCATTAGTTTTGCAATTCGATGTAAGTAGTTATTGGTTCTACTAAAGATCAGTATATTAATAGATTTTGATCAAAACATTGTAATCCTTCTCCCTCCCTAATCTTATAAAAATACAGATATTTGAGTAAAAGTAAATCATAAAAAAAATCGGTATGGTGTAACGTTACGTTTTCCTGGAAGGAGCCAGAAAAACCGTAAGGTCACACCACTCACCTACCTAGGAGGGGAGCACTGTTAAAGGAAAAGATTTACAAGGAAATAGTTATAAGAATCTATTTTTAACGGGCCTACTTTGGAGCTAGGGTAAAGAAGGAGAGTCAGGGTAGCTGATGGATGAAGGATGAAAGATGATTTATGTAGATGAGGCGGCCCTCTCAGCAGCAGTAGTGGCCGAGGGGCGTCAGGCTTCGGTCTTCAGTAACGGAGGAGGAGGAGGACGTCAGGAGGAGGACGCCGCCAGGAGGAGGAGGCCGTCAGGAGGAGCAACGCCGTCAGGAGGAGGAGGCCGTCAGGAGGAGCAACGCCGTCAAGAGGAGGGACGCCGTCAGGAGGAGCGTCGCCGTCAGGAGGAGGAGTTTTCAGGGCCGGAGGACGTCAGTTTGAAGAGCCGTCATATTATTATAGTTATTAGGCCTTTCAGCTACAAACGTAGACTGAAACTCCAAACGTAGACTTTCAGCTTCAAAAGTAGACTTTCGGGTCCATACGTAGACTTTGAGCTCCCAACGTAGAGTCTCAGTTCCAAAGGTAGAAAGACCATTTTACCATCTGGCTTTTTAAGAAAATTCAATTTTTTTTTTAGTATAGTTTATTTACATTCAACTAAAGTATGTAGGTACCATTTTGTTCAATAACTTCTTGCCATCTTGTAAGTAGGGACATGATCCTATTGCTATAGAAATTTTGGGACTTCTGATCAAAATACCGCGACAAGTGGTTTTGGCAGTCCTCTCGTGATGTTAACCTGACACTACCTAAAGAATTCTGAAGAGACCGAAACAGGTGGAAATCTGAAAGTGCAAGGTCAGGACTAAACGGCGGATGCATTAACACCTCCCAGCCAAACTCTCTTAATTTTTGCTGAGTGGCTAAAGATGTGTGAGGTCTAGCGTTATCATGATGAAAAATCACAACAATTCCGACCACTTTCTCTCAACTTCTTGCTTTAATCTCATCAGTTGTTCGCAGTAGAGTTCAGAATCGCTGGCTTCTGCCTGGTGGTAACGGGTTCCCTACGTTTCTTCGAAACACTTTTCTTCGAAAATTGTTTCACCACAACTATACACCGAAGCCTTCATAATGCGACGTTTTGTTTGGTCTACCTACGCCTTTTTTGTTCGATGTTACTTTACACCGACAACCTTACATTTACATCAACTTTTGTTTCACCAACGTTTGTTTGTTCTATGTAACGTTACTTCGAAAATATTTAATAAAATAAATTTTTATTTGATATAACGGTACATCCAACATGTAATTAAATATTCCTAACAGACAATACTTTATTAATAACAGTATAGCTATTTAAATAAAAGTCATGATGTGAATTTATGAACGTCCTCAAAACCAAAACAAAAGGAATTGTTGTGTTGGCTAAATATTTTCAAAGTAACGTTACTT
This sequence comes from Diarsia dahlii, assembly GCA_949775195.1. Lineage (NCBI taxonomy): Eukaryota > Metazoa > Arthropoda > Insecta > Lepidoptera > Noctuidae > Diarsia > Diarsia dahlii. The sequence goes on from OX459207.1 coordinate 19,552,152, forward strand.
AAAACAAACAAACGTTGGTAAATCAAAAGTGGATGTAAGGTTATCGGTTTAAAGTAACATCGAACAAAAAAGGCGTAGACCAAACAAAACGTCGCAGTATGAAAGCTTCGGTGTATAGTTCGTGGTGAAACAATTTTCGAAGAATAGTGATTCGAAGAAACGTAGGGAACCCGGTGGTAACAGCTCATTCATAATGAATAATGCCCTTCCAATCCCACCACATACACAGCATCACGTTGTTGCGAGTTAACCCGGGTTTCGCCACAGTCTGCGAAGCCTGACCGGCCTTTGACCACGACCTTTTTCGCACGTTCTTGTCGTACGTGATTCACGTTTTATGACCAGTTATCAGCTTCTTCAAAAATGGATCGGTTTCATTACGTCGTAAAAGAATCACAAATGAGTACACGGTTCATTAGGTTTCTTTCAGTGAGCTCGTGAGGTACCCAAATATCGAGCTTTTTTGTGTAAGTACCCAGTTTTTTTCAAATGCGCTAAAGCTGTTTTGTGGTCAATACCCAGTTCTTCAGCTACGTCGTAACTACTGATATGCCGATCTTGCTCCACTTTTTCAAAAATAGCATCCATTTTATCCGTAATAGGGCGACCACAGCGACGTGCATCTTTGACATCAAAATTTCCGGATTGAAAACGCTTAAACCAAATTTGTGCTACTCTCACAGACAGTGCACTAGGTCTTAGATAAACATCGCAAATTATTTTCGCGGCTTGCGTTGCATTTTTACCTTTTTTGTAGTAAAATTTTAAAATGTATTGAATTTCTTCATTAGATTTACCTACTCATCTTGACGGTACGAAAAACAAATGAAAATCACACATTTTCCTAATTTGAATTTGGAATTATGTTCTTTAAAATTTAAACTTTCAATGATACCAAAACCAGCCAGATACAAATAGTATGTATAGTCAAAGAGATTTTATTACAAGTTCATACATACTATAATGCGAAAAGACTTTTTCCCCAACGTAATATAAAGTGAAAAATAATGAGATCGATGTGATTTTACATATATAATACGACCTACAACGAGCTCCAGTAATACATTAAAAATAAAACTAGGCCTGTCATTAGCTAGGCCTGTCATTAGCTGACATTACGAAAGTAAACAAAGATAACAATTTATAGAAAAACTTAAATAATTAAGACAAAAAATATGCTTTGCCTCCAGGAAATAAGTATGAAGCTACATAAGGAGGACAAATGTATAAATTTTCAGGTTAACAAAGTCCAAAAATGTAAGTAAAAGAACCCATGTAAAGACACACATTACAAAGGTCAGTGACGAAAGTCGATTGACACATAGTACTAAATTAACACGAAAATATACTGACCACAGCCATACCACAGCCATACCACAGCCATACCACAGCCATACCACAGCTTTGTTTCGACATTTTGTATAAGGAATACTGGGTTTTATTTATCACAGAAAGCTACATGTAGCTTTCTGTGATAAATAAAACCCAGTAATTACAGACTGTAAGTAAATATGACTTAAGGTAGGTAAAATAATATTGTTTCAGGCTTATCTAATATGACTAAGAAATAACATTAAATTAAAGTGACAAAGTGCGTATGTGAAAAATTAATTCCATAGGCTCTATCAGGTGCAGAAATGTTTATGAATAAATACTGGCCAGTATCGTTGGTCTTATCATCGCAAGGGCGACCGCTTAGGATGACGTCCTGGTTTCGATTTCCGGGTTGAGCATAGTGTTTATAGGTTTTCAGAAATAATTCTCAGTAACTTATAATAACCCACGCAGGCGGCGAGAATGATAATTACATCGATGTGCAAAACCGATGACACATTTGTCAAAGACAACAAAACTATGAAATGTGATGCAAGAAATTAATTCAAAACTGTCAACAATACAGTAGCTTATCGCGTACGGAATGAACGCTTAAAAACCGATTTTAGCGAAATATTCTTCAGTACTTGACTGACCAGTGTGAGGACCACTCCTCTCGCCAGAGAGTAGAGTGCTCCATAGCTGTAATGTTCGCGAAAGTTCAAAATGGTTAATTATTACATTTACGCGAAAGATTTCTCTTACTCCACCCACGGATGCGCGTATTATCACGAAAATGGACTACCTACACTTGAACAGTTTAAAAGTGACGTGAACGAAAGTCGAAGTGCTTTACCAGGTGAACGATCTAAAATAATTTATTTACATTGGGGAAACGTGTGCGTGAACATCAGCGAAAAGAAAGCTCGTAGGGAGTACATCAATCAGCATGGAGGATATTGGAGTACGAACCCCGAAAGAATCATTGAGTGGATAAAGGAAAACATAAATAGCAATTATGACAATATTAAATTGATGTACATCATTACCGACGGTCAGATCGACGAATCAAGCTTTGATAGATGTTTGGTACTTAATGAAAATATGAATTACGAAAAGATCGTTTTTCACGCGATATCGGAAAACTTGAACTCAATCGACTTATCAGTCACTGCGTCATTTGTCAAAAACCGATGTATAATTTACCGCAACAATGAACTGTTTGATGAAACTGATATTTCTAAACAGTATGACTACGATATTATAACTCCCGAAAACTTTGCAACCGAAAAAGAGAGTCTGAAGTCCTACATCAAATTCAAGTTCCTTACTTCACCGAAAACTGATGTCAGATCTCTAGCCGAAATAAAAAAACTAAAACATTTGAAGAATCGATTAAACAAAGTATGCAGCAAAAAATTCCCAGACACCAAGGATAAAGACATATTTTTACGTGAATTCAAGAACACAGATTGGTACAAAAGTTTAAAAAATCCATCATACGACTTGAAAGTAGATATTGAGAAGTCGATCACTACTTTAATTAACTACATCGTCAGTGAGAAAAAGTCTTACGGCTTCGACGCTTTAAAGTTTGAGAAGACATTCAGTAATGAAGTTCCCGACGAGCCGATCGAGGATATCAATTTTACAGCCGACCAAGAAATCGAGTTTCCTGACATCATTTTGGCTGAAGAGAAAGGGATTCCTGTGATCTTATGCACACATTTAAATCTGCTGGAAAAACTTATTTTCCAAAACTCGGACAACAAGGCGTCTTTCTCAAAATTCAATTCCATGATGGAATGTCCTTTGTTTCTGTTGGAGGATCCAGATGTCAATGAGTCATTGGGATACTTCTATACGTTAACTGTCTACAAACAGTTAATACAGCAAGAAACAAAAGTAGAACCTCGCACCCGGCGACCATTCCATGGCGGTCTGGTGCTAGTGGACACTGATGACTTTGATGCATACAACGACTACATTTTGTCTGCCACATACTTCGAGTTCAAAAAAGTGAAATATAACATCGGCTTGTTTTATTATGTGTTATGGAAAATTTGTGAAAAGAAACAGTGGATGGACGAAAACGTAGTTGCACAATTCAAAAAGTACGCGTTGAGGCGTATCAGTACTACGAAGTGTAAAATAGGACTGTCATCTTTACCATTAGATCCTCAAGTGATTGTTTCATTACCGAGTGCGCTATGGTACTGTGTCGAACTGTCTACGTTAATCTTCAAAGACGATCCTGAACATTTTGCACACGAACGTATGAGAATGTACTACGGTGTTGCACATCTCATGATTGAAATCTTAATCAGTTTGAACTGCGAGTTAGACTTGGAAACCATCAATAAACGAAAAGATTTAATAAGGAATGTGATGATCCTGAAGAGAATTCCAACACACAAGGAAAAAGTTTTGTACCTGTTGGAGAAAATTTTCAAAAAGGTAAACAGTTTTATGATTTCTGAAATTAAATGTCAGACAAATGTGAAAAAGCTGAATTATTTGAAGTTGAAGCACAAAGAAATGCTGAGAGACGACGTGGTCACGGAGGAAGTAAATCTGGAGGAGTACGTTTATTTCCTGCATCATAATGGCGACGCAGAGGTTCATATCTGCGATATAACATTCCGTCCTTATTTCATGATCGATAAAGACGTATCTTTCTATAGCGAACTGTTCCAAATTGCGAAACAAGTTGTCGTCAATAAGAATGACGGGGTTTTATTTCTGAAATATGACCCAATTACTCAGTTGGATTTCAGTAACATTTTGTCTCCGTACAATTTGTATCTGCACTATGTTAATGCGAATGAGAAATTTCCAACGTTGGACGAATTCAAAGAGTACGTTTTGATGAAGAAGAAATTCAAGGACGATTTAGTAACCATTTTCCCAGAGAATGTTCATAGTGCAATCGAAAGAGTGTTTGTGGGTTATGAGAGCGTGATTAAGGGAGTAAGTGTCAAAGACTTTGTTAAAATCAGTCGGAAGTTTGCGGGTCGTTTTGATCGCATTAAGGCAGAGAAAAGGGTAATTTTCCAAAATAATTATAAAATCACTAAGTTTCTTCATAAAGAGGAACGTAAAGTCAATTTGAAAAAGGAAAAACAAGAAAAAATTAAAACAAGGAAAATTAAAAAGGCTTGACTGGCTAAGGTGACGCCCTGGTAAAAAAGAAAGAAAATACAGATATTTATTTATTTGGTACATGCCACAAGTGCACACAACTAATATAAAAAAAAACTAGGTGAAAAAAGAGAGAATGTGTGTGCAAACTGCTGAGCAACTAGTGCCCGACGCTGGTTTTCAGCTGAATGAGATGGTGATGTGACGAACGTAAACAGTCTTGTACCTACTCTGTGTTATAAGTTTGTTGTGTGTGTGAATAGGTACTTTTATAATGTAGAATAGGTGTACCTACAAGAGTACAATAATAAAAAATACAAATTCGAGAAAAGTGCTTGACAAAACCAAACAAAAAGTCATGGTACCCAATAAATGGAACGGGTGCTAAGAACCAAACCGGTTTCGCACGTTCCCAACTACTAAATGCATAACATTTTATGACTCCGTGCACTTCGTCGCTCAATATGCTGCAAGTAGGACATACACAGAGCTTATCAGTGAGGTTATTCAGAAAGATCAAGTGCGTAATTCTCGCAACCTGTGTCAGTGTATGACCAGATTTATGAACTTGGACGAGGCAAAAAGAGTATGTAAGGGTCCTAACAGCCTTTTGTGGTTTCTGCCTACCTCCATGATAACAGGAGTGAGTATATGTAAGTATATAATAATATGACTGTTATGTAAGAAAGATTTAAATGTGATTAATTGTTAAAGTTTTACCAAGTTAGGTGTAGTTTGTAAGACTTCCTTAGATACTGACTTTAGACTTAAGTTTTTGTAGTTGTAATTATATTTTGTTAAATAAGTTTTTGTATCCTTCTTTTTAATATAATAGGTAGGTCCTGTACTCATAATACTCATAGTTAATAAGAAATGTCGTTCATAAGAGTCATTTAATTATGTTATTTTGTAAGTGGCATTTTCATAAGACCAAAGAAGTGTGTGTGTATTTTTTTTTTTTAATTAAATAGTAAATTTTATTTGGAAAATTGATATTAGGTATTTATATTTCCTAAACTTAACCATAATAAAGGGTGTAAAGGGTATGCTAAAAGGTGCTAGTTCCCCCCGTCCTCATGATATTTTTATTTTGTTCTGGACCATACTTGCACCTACCGGTAAAATGGGGGGAATTATAGGGATCCAGGGGTGAATAGAGACGAAACTTTGAGAGGGATTTTAACGTTAAATTAAAATGGTATGTTGCCAAAAACGTAGGTATCTAAATTATAAAATAAAATTAAACAAACAAAATAGCCTACTTGTTGGTAACCTATTAAATTAATTGAAAGTTAAAATCCCTCTCAAAGTTTCGTCTCTACTCACCCCTGGATCCCTATTCCCCCTTATTACGGTACTAGATGGAAGCAGTCGAGAACAAGTGTTAGTACGTATCCTAAGTAGCTAAAATTGTTCCCTATTTAAAGAAATCTATCGCAGACTTGTTGATACTCTGCATGGTTACGCTTACCAGCCAGCTCTCCGGGCCAAAAAATTAGCATTGCCATTCAACGTGATATAATGCTGCCACAATATGCACTGACTGCAACCCCACGATATGCACTGAGCCCAGAGCTCAGTCGCCCAGACGCTAATGCAATTTATAAAATCCTACTAATATAATAAATGCGAAAGTTTGTAAGGATGTGTGGATGGATGGATGTTTGTTACTCTTTCACGCAAAAACTACTGAACGGATGAGAATGAAATTTAGAACAGATAGTTTATAACCTGGATTAACACATAGGATAGTTTTAATCCCGTTTTTTTCTTTCCGTTGGATAATTTTCAAGTTGTAGCGGGCGAAGCCGCTGGCAACAGCTAGTACGACATAAAATAAAAGCTCGTAGAGGAACCCACAGGTAAACCTCACGACAAGCTATAATAAATTAATGGGGTCGATTTAAGTTGTTAATCCTTATTATTTTCCTTATTTAAAAATTTCTGAGAGTAAATAAGTAGGTACCGATTTTTTCTGGAGTGTGAGAAATCATCAAATGGCTCCTCCCGCTTTGGGTGGAGCGGAAGCGAGTGTCAGACTTCTACTGACTAAAAATCACCCATGTTCCTTCTTAGCCCTTTGTGTCAGGCAAACATTTGCATGCCTTTTTTTTTTTGGTGGGTGGAAAATCATCAAATAACCCGCCCCCCCCCCGCTCTTGGGCAGAGCGGAAGGGAGTGTCAGACTTCTACTGACTAAAAACCAACCCATGTTCCTTCTTCGCCCTTGAGCCGAGGCCGCGTTATGCCTTTCGATAAATAATCCGCAGCCCCGACGGGCGTCGGCCCTTGCGGGCCCCTTCCATGTTGCTGACATCTCTTTGAGGCTTGAGGCGCGCGTGGAACACGAACGCGCCGTCGACACGGTCTGTTGCCGTCATGACGACGGCCGGACGGCGAGCTAGCCCATTACTCACCGTCCACAGGCCCGCGTCTACGGTGGCCGGAAGCCATCACGTGGCCCCCGACGCCCGGAGCGTCTCCCGCGGCGGCTGGGACGAGAGGTTCTTTCCCTCTCACGTTCCGCCACCTCCTTCGCTAGCATCACTGCTTCGCAGAAGGAGGCGACGGCGTCCCATTCCTCTTCGCCCCGGACCATAGCTTGCACCAGGGCCGGACGCGAAGGTCGCCGCCGGCAATGGGTTGGGATCACATATAGGTATTAAGGGTAATGAGGAGGCAGACCGTTTAGCAAAATCGGCCATGGTCCGGGGCGAGGAGGAATGGGACGCAGTCGCCTCCTTCTGCGAAGCAGTGATGCTAGCGAAGGAGGTGGCGGAACGAGAGAGGGAGCGAACCTCTCAACGTCCCAGCCGCCGCGGAAGGCGCGGAAGGCGCTCCGGGCGTCGGGGGCCACGTGATGGCTTCCGGCCACCGTAGACGCGGGCCTGTGGACGGTGAGTAATGGGCTAGCTCGCCGTCCGGCCGTAGTCATAACTGCAACAGACCGTGTCGGCGGCGCGTTCGTGTTCCACGCGCGCCTCAAAGAGATGTCAGCAAGGAAGGGCCCGCAAGGGCCGACGCCCGTCGGGGCCGCGGATTTTAGTACTAGATGACGTGGCCTCGGCACAAGGGCAAAGAAGGAACATGGGTTCGGTTTTTAGTCAGTAGAAGTCTGACACTCCCCTTCGCTCTGCCCAAGAGCGGGGGCCGGTCATTTGATGATTTTCCACCCACCAAAAAAAAAAAAAAAAAATGGAACCCATTGCAACTTCAGATCGACATCTCTTTTGGAAAGATCATGTATTTTTCCGTATGGTGTCGGACGCAAAGAATAGCACCATCCCATATCTTCCCGTGGGTGTCGTAAGAGGCGACTAAGGGATGTACCAGAGAATGGGCAGCAGCGTTCTCTGTGCTTTTTGTATCGACCGTACTGCGATCGCCAACCCGCCTGCCAAGCGTGGCGATTATGGCAAACCCCCCCTAAGCAAAAATTACACTTAGTGGAGGCCTATGTCCAGCAGTGGACGTCTTTCAGCTGAAATGATGATGAATAATGTATTTTTGAAATAATTTCATAAGCTATCGGTGCACCTCTTTATCCAGAGGCGCATCGAGCTATATGTTGTAGTGCACTTTTGCTATCTACACAAATTATGATTTTTCTATTATTTTCAATGGATAAAATATAAGTGAGTGCTGGAAATAAAAATCTACCAAGTAATTGTTCGGTCAAATGAATAATTATACGAAATGACTTTATTGTAACTCAAATTAGTCGGAGTGATTTTCGACGAAACGTTGTTATACCAAACAAGGGTAAACCGAGGCTAAATTTGTCATCAACCGTGCTCTAACTCAAAGTCCTTGACTACTAATGAGATATTCTTGATTGAGAATCCCGATAAATAACACATGACTGAACTGAGAATCGAACCCAGGACCAGCAGCGCGAAATGTGAGTCAGCAATCGCACTTTTGACCACTAGACTAACGAGAAACAAAGATGCTGAAATACACAATAGACCAAATTCCCTATGACTGCATAGTTACTAATTCGGCTTTGGAGGAAATAAGGAAAATTTAATTAATAATGTATTTTTCCATGCGGCTTGCGACTTCTATATCTCATTAGTGTCTGTATTAAATTAAACATTTGTGTACCTAATTAAGAAATCTGAATAATTTGTAAACTTATTAAAATCGTATAAAGCAGAGGTGCTTCGCTAGCTTTTCATTCATTATCGTTCCTGCACCTGATACCTACCTATATAATTTATTTTTGCAGTCTTTGCTCTTAGCGTCACTTTAATTTAATGTTATTTCTTGGTCCTAAATCGTAATAGACAAACCCTAAACAAAATCATAATATTATTTCTGAGTCTACCTAAAGTTATATTCATCTACTTACGTAAGTATCATCATCATCATCTGCTCTTTTATCTGTTCTGTGATCATCTGCCAGAAGACGTCCACTGTTGAACATCATAGGCATCCCCCATAGAACGCCTACCATGCGTAACGAACGGCCACCGGCCGCTTGCATCCACCGGTTGCCCGCGACTCTCACGATGTCGTCGGTCCATCTGTTGGGATGCCTACCAACGCTGCGTCTTCCAGTTCGTGGTCGCCACTCGGGAACCTTTCTTACTCATTGGTTGTCGGTTCATCGAGCGATATGGCTTGCCCATTGCCATAGATAGGTGTATGTATGGTCACTAAAAAAGTTTTACTCCTGCTTCGTTTTTTTTAACATAATATATGTGAATCAAACTCATCCTACTGTGGTCTGTATGTTTTCGTTCTAATTTAGTAAGTTTAGTGTCAATCAACTTTCGATGTTTTTACTTTTATCTCAATGGCTGTATTTTTATTAATTTCCGATTCAAAGAAAATGGACAATGCTTTGACAAAATTTTATAAATATGCTGATCCTATGTGGAACCGATGAAGAATTGCATCGAATTGCAAATAAGATTGTGAAATAATATGGTGCAAGAAACAAACTGCCGGCAAAACTATAATCAATCAAGTATCGTATCGCGTGCGGATTTCCCATGCGCCTCACCACATAATAGCCAGTGTTAGCGAAAAATTCTTCAGTACTTGACTGACGACTGTGAGAATCACTACTCTCGCCAAAGAGTAGAGTGCTCCGCAGTTCACTCTATTGTTTGCGAAAGTTCAAAATGGTTAATTATTACATTTACGCGAGAGATTACTCTTATTCTACCGACGGAGTCGCGTTTTATCACGAAAATGGACTTAATACAATCGATCAGTTTAGAAGTGACGTGAACGAAATTCGAAGTGAATTGCCAGGTGAAAAACCACAAATCGTTTATTTACATTGGGGAAGCGAGTGCGAGAAGGTCAACCCAAACCAAATTCTAAGGGCGTACAAGAATCGAAAGGGCAGAGGTGGTACGAGGCCTGAAACAATTATTGAGTGGATAATTAGAAACATAAATGAAAATGACAAAATTAAATTGATATACATCATTACCGACGGTCAGATCGACGAATCAAGCTTCGATAGATGTTTAGTACTTATTCAATATATAAACTACGAAAAGGTCGTTTTCCATGCGCTAAATGAAAACCTGAGCAAAATCGACTTATCGGTAACTGCGTCATTTATCAAAAGCCGATGTACAATTTACCGCAACAATGAACTGTTAGATCAAATTCATGTATCTCCGGAGTATAACTACGATAGTATAACTTTAGACAACTTTGCAACCAAAAAAGAGAGTCTAAGGTCTTATATCAAATTCAAGTTCCTCACTACATCGAAAAGTCACGCAAGATCTCTCGCTGAAATCGAAAAGCTGATACATTTGAAAAATCGATTAAACAAAGTAAGTAGCAACAAGGTCCCTGACACCAAAGATAAAGATACATTCTTACGTGAATTCAAGAACACAAACTGGTACAAAAGTTTAAGATATGATGATCCATCATACGACTTGAAAGTAGATATTGAGAAGTCGATCACTACATTAATTAACTACATCGTCAGTGAGAAAAAGTCTTACAGCTTCGACGCTTTAATGTTTGAGAGGACATTCAGTAATGAAGTTCCCGACGAGCCGATCGAGCATATCAATTTTACAGCTGACCAAGAAATCGAGTTTCCTGACATCATTTTGGCTGAAGAAAAAGGGATTCCTGTGATCTTATGCACACATTTAAATCTGCTGAAAAAACTTATTTTCCAAAACTCAGACAACAAGGCGTCTTTCTCAAAATTCAATACCATGATGGAATGCCCTTTGTTTCTGTTGGAGGATCTTGATGTCAATGAGTCATTGGGATACTTCTATACGTTAACTGTCTACAAACAGTTAATACAGCAAGAAACAAAAGTAGAACCTCGCACCCGGCGACCATTCCATGGTGGTCTGGTGCTAGTCGACACTGATGACTTTGATGCATATAACGACTACATTTTGTCTGCTACATACTTCGACTTCAAAAAAGTGAAATACAACATCGGCTTGTTTTACTATGTGTTATGGAAAATTTGTGAAAAGAAACAGTGGATGGACGAAAATGTAGTTGCACAGTTCAAAAAGTATGCGTTGAGGCGTATCAGTACTACGAAGTGTAAAATAGGACTGTCATCTTTGCCATTGGACCCTCAAGTAATTGTTTCATTACCGAGTGCACTGTGGTACTGTGTCGAGCTGTCCACGATAATCTTTAAAGACGATCGTTATCATTTTGCACACGAACGTTTGAGAATGTACTACGGCGTCGCACATGCTATGGTCGAAATCTTGATCAATTTGAACTACGAGTTGGACTTGGAAACCATCAATAAGCGAAAGGATATAATAAGGCATGTAATGATCCTGAAGAAAATTCCAACTCATAAGGAAAAAGTTTTGTTTTTGGTGGAGAAAATTTTCAAGAAGGTAAACGGTTTCCTGATTGCTGACATTAAATATCAGACAAATGTGAAAAAGCTGAATTATTTGATGTTGGTGCACGAAGAAATGCTGAGAGTCGACGTGCTCACGGAGGAAGTAAATCTGGAGGAGTACGTTCACTTCCTGCATCAAAATGGCGACGCAGATATTCATATCTGCGAAAAAACATTACGTCCTTATTTCATGATCGAAAAAGACGTATCGTTCTATAGCGAATTGTTCAAAACTGCGAAACAAGTTGTCGTCGATAACAAGGACGGGGTTTTTGTGCTGAAATATGACCCAATTACTCAGTTGGATTTCAGTAACATTTTGTTTCCGTACAATTTGTATCTGCACTATGTTAAAGAGAACAAGAAGTTTCCTACGTTAGACGAATTCAAAGAGTACATTTTGAAGATGAAGAAATTCAAGGACGATTTAGTAACCATTTTCCCAGTAAATGTTCATAGTGCAATCGAAAGAGTGTTTGTTGGTTATGAGAATGTTATTAAGGGAATGAGTGTCAATGACTTTGTTAAGGTGAGTGACAAGTTAGTGAGTCGTTTGGATCGTATTAAAACAAAGAAACGGATGATCTTCGAAAGTGATGATGAGATCAAAGGGTTTCTTTCTAAAGAGGAACGTTAGGTCAACTTAAAAAGGTAGAAAAAGAAAAATTTTAAAAGTCTCGACTGACTGTTTAGTCTGATGGGCCATTGTCACTCCTGTTGTATAGGAGTGAATGTTGGGTATAGCAAACGAAGCATGAAAGTAGAATTAATGTTGTGGAAGTGCGTTCCTCGCGAAGCATGTGTGAAGAAACTGTATGAATAATTTAATGTAGTCGTGGTTTAAGAGAAGACGTTGTGACAACATTTGTAAAAAGTATGAAAAGAATTGGTCACGTTGAGAGGGTGAGTGCAAAACGACTAACAAAAAGTGTTTACAAGGCAGATTAGAGTGGCAACGGCGGGAAGGGATGCCCTAGAAGGACATAATTATACTGACCTTATCAGTGAGGTTATTCAAAAGATCAGGTGCGTAGTTCTCGCAACTGGTGTAAGTATATGACCAAGTTTTTGAATGTGGACGAGGCAAAAGAAGCATGTAAGGCGCCCCTTACATGCTTCTTTTGCCTCGTTTTCATTCATACATAAACTCACACGTTTTTCTATGACGGTAAACAGAAACCACACTACAACACTACACCACCTGATAGGCGTATCAGGTGGTGTAGTGTTGTAGTGTGGGTTCTGTTGTGTAATGTAAGATAACAATGTGATAACGTTTTTGTTAAAATTTTACAAAGTTAGTTTTAATTTGTAGACTTCCTCAGGTACTGATTTTAGAATTTAAGTTTTTGTTTAATGTTGTAATTATTTTTTGTAAGCTAAAGTAGTTAGCGTTAGTGTAAGCTAAGTCTCTTATTTTTCTAATATAATAAGTAGGTACCTACTCATACTCAAAAAGAAAATATCGTTCACAAGAGTCAAATGTTATTTTGTAAGTTGCATTTTCATTAGACCAAATATGTTACTACGTTTGTTTTTTTATTAAATTAATTAGAAAACGTTGCTTAGAAAGTTTTATTTATATTTTGTAAAACACACATAACATAACATCACGCCTGTAATCCCCGAAGGGTTAGGCATAGGTGTACCTAATAGTACACCCACATTTCGCCAGTTATGTTTTTTAAGTCCCATGTAATAGGGGGCGGGCCTATTGCCATCAACCGGGCACAAATTCAGACTCCGTGGCTGTTACTGATAAATTCCTTATGGAAAAAGCCAATAACACTTTGCCCGACCCGGGAATCGAACCCAGGACCTCATGCTCAGCAGTCGCGCTTGCGACAACTAGACCAACGTGACAGTCATTTTGTAAAACTTTACCATTTTAGAGGCACGGTAATGAATCCGTCGTACGAAAGTGTAGGTAGGTACCTGGGCAGGGCATCTGGCTAGACGCAGAAATGGCCGATGGACCAAGACTTTGATCAAGTGGTGGCAAAGGTGTACCAAAGAAACCAGGGCCGTCCTAAAACGCGTTGGGTTGAGGATATCGTCCAAGTCACGGAATACACCTGGATGCCACAGAACCAGGGAGTGTGGTAGAAAAAAAGAGTATGCCTTTACCCAGCAGTGGGCGATTCCGGGCTTATATGATGACTGGGCTTGGATCAGCTTAGAAACAAGCTGTTTTGACCTGGGCCCCGAGTCTGCTATTCAATAGTGTCAGAATGGTCTATCATTGATCTCATAATTGTTGATTTTGACAAGTAGACGACAAGCCAAAAAGTACCTTAAGTCGACGACTTAAAGTACTTTTTGGCTTGTCATCAATCAACAATTATGAGATCAATGATAGACCATTCTGACACTATTGAATAGAAGACTCGGGGCCCTGAAGGCATTTTTATTCACAGTAGCATAAAATCGCATAGTATAAACACATACCTGACGCTTAATACATTCGTTCCATACCTGGTTTATTTTGTACCCTACAGAAACTTTGCGTGATTTGATACGATAATTAACAATGACAAGTACACAAGTACTGAAAGTGTGATTCGAGTTGCAGGACATGCAACATCTAGATACATCTCGTCATAACATCACGGATGCAATTCCTGACGGGATAGGCAGAGCTATATCTAATAGTAGATACTATATACACCCACATTCCGCCAGTTATATTAAAGTCCTATGTAATAAAATGCAACTCTATTGCCATCAACCGGTTATAAATTCAGAATCCGGGCAGATCTCAGTAACACTTATAACCGACCTAAGAATCGAACCCAGATAATCACGCTCTGAATAAGTACTTATTTTCTTATGCAATTGAGGTCGGGTTTTTCGAAAGAGGTACCGCGACCCCGGACACAAACCGCCTTATTAATAAAAATAGTTAAACCTGGTTTAACTTAGACTTGGTTTATCTCGCACTCACTTCAAAAATATTCAAAAGAAAGTGACGGCATGCGAGATAAACCAAGCCTAAGTTAAACCAGGTTTAACTATTTTTATTAATACGGAGGAAAGGGCTTAGATGGAACATGGGTGGTTTTAGTCAGTAAGAGTCTGACACTCCCTCCTGCTCCACCTAAGGCGGGATAAATCATTTCATAATTTCCTACCGCAAAAAAATAATATCTGAACGTAATTGTGCCATGGCCCGTACGCTTTCCAGATCTCACTACAAGACGTTTCTTTTTCACCATTGCCCTATCCCAGAAAATATGATGGGAAAAAATGGAAAGGAGTATACATAAAAGACATTGACCCGCGCAAATGTTCCGCGATAAGCGCCACTAAAAATAGCAATAAGTATTTGTAATATTTGTAGATGGTTCTGTCTGTTATTTATCAGTGAATTTTTGTTCATACTTTTACTGGCATCATGTGCGTGCCTATTGCGGCTTTCAATATGTCCCTCGTTTAAAACTAACATACTATAAATGGGTGTATAAGTACGATACCATCTGGATACGGAAATATGAAGACTAAGTTCCGATTTTTTTTTTTAATATTCTGTTTTTAATGTAATAACTTAAGTTTAATTACATCCATGACCCGTTTACTATTTAAAGCATCCACTATCACACTGTTTTGAGTGTACTACATTGAGGTTTACCGTAAAACGTGATTTTCACCCCAAAAAAAAGTTGTTTTCCAGCAATTATTTTTCCTTTAGGTTTAATCTGAGCTTGATGTACTTAATGCTTTGTTGATGGTTTAGCGAAGGGTACGTTTACACCCTGATACATACATAAATGATACATGACATACCGCCTTTATCACCGAAGGGTAAGGCAGAGGTGCACTTAATGGTACATCCACATTTCCCCAGTTATATTTTTTTAATTTTCCACGTAATAGGGCTTTTGTCATCAATCGGGCACAATTCCAAACTCCGTGGCTGCTACAGAAAAAATCCTGATTAAAAATCGAATAATACTTTGCCCGAATTGCAGGGACTCAAACCCAACACTAATGCTCAGCAATCTTGCTTGCGACGACTCGACCAACGAGCAACAAGGAAGTTTTATAGTCCGCTATTTTATGCTACCTGGAAACAACAATGCCTTTTTTTTATTTAGGAGGGTAGGGAATCTTCAACTGACTCCTCCCGCTCTGGGCAGAGCTGTAGGGAGTGCCAGACTTCTACTGACTAAAAACCACCCATGTTCCTTCTTAGCCCTTTATGTCGAGCACCTGGTTATAACCTGGATTAACGCATAGTAGGATACTACTATGCCTTGAGGAGCTCGTGGCTTAATAAGAACTGACACTCGGGTCGATCTTTACCTAAAGCTGTGCTTGCATAGATCGGTCTGTGGATGGGTGACCGCCCGACATACCGAGTTTCCTCTGTGCCTCGGAAAGCACGTTAAGCTGTTGGTCCCGGACACCCGGCTGCCATATATGGATCTTGGCAGTCGTTACAGGTAGTCAGTGACCTGAAATTCCTACATCCAGTCTTACCCAGGGTGGTATCGTATTACCCAGTATTAACTGGGTTGTGGAGGTCTGATAGGCAGTCGCTCCATGTAAAGTACTGGTATTCAGCTGCATCAGGTTAGACTGGAAGCCGACCCCAATATAGTTGGGAAAAGGTTAGGCAGATGAAGGATACTACTATGCCTTCAGAATGAATACAGCTTGCATCTAAGCCAATCCAATCTAGGCCTATTACCGTACCGTGAAAGCAGTGATATCCTAGTTCTGTGACTGTCAGACTGTCGAGTTATTGGTCACAAGTTCAAACCTACAACACGCACCTTTGGTTTCCAGATTCATATGCGTATTATAAAATAAGCTCATGGCAATAATTGCCACTACGGTCGACTTCTCGGTTAAGCCACGCTTGCCTAGGTTAGTCCGTGTATGGGTGACCCGCCGTTACCTACACACTGAGTTTCCTCCGTGCCTCAGAAAGCACGTTAAGCTGTGAGTCCCGGCTGCCTTAAACAGGGTGTTTAGTTAAACTAGGGACATATTGAAGGTATTCAGTATTCGATTCTCGTCCCAAATATGTAAAAAACTCCATCAAATTTACTTCCCCGTGACCACGTCGTCTCTCAGCATTTCTTTGTGCTTCAACTTCAAATAATTCAGCTTTTTCACATTCGTCTGGTGTTCTATAAATTTTGCAATCAGGAATCCATTTACCTTCTTGAAAACATTCTCCAACAGGTACGAAACCTTTTTCTTGTGCGTTGGAATTCTCTTCTATCATCACATGCCGTATTAAATCTTTTCGGTTATTGATGGTTTCCAAGTCTAACTCGTAGTTCAAACTGATCAAGATTTCAATCATGGCATGAGCGACGCCGTAGTACATTCTTAAACGTTCTTGTGAAAAATATTCAGTATCATCTTTAAAGATTATCGTCGACAGTTCCACGCAGTACCACAGGGCACTCGGTAATGAAACATTAACTTGAGGGTCTAACGGTAGAGATGACAGTCCTATTTTACACTTCGTAGTACTAATACGCCTCAACGCGAACTTTTTGAACAGTGCCACTACGTTTTCGTCCATCCACTGTTTCTTTTCACAAATTTTCCATAACATGAAGTAAAACAAGCCGATGTTGTATTTCACTTTTTTGAAGTCGAAGTATGTGGCAGACAAATTGTAGTCATTGTATGCATCGAAATCATCAGTGTTCACTAGCACCAGACCGCCATCATTGACATCAGGATCCTCCAACAGAAACAAAGGACATTCCATCATGGAATTGAATTTTGAGAAAGACGCCTTGTTGTCCAAGTTTTGGAAAATAAGTTTTTCCAGCAGATTTAAATTTTTGCATAAGATCACAGGAATCCCTTTCTCTTCAGCCAAAATGATGTCAGGAAACTCGATTTCTCATCATTTCAGCCGAAAGACGTCCACTGCTGGACATAGGCCTCCCCTAAGTGTCATTTTTGCTTAGGGGGGGTTTGCCATAATCGCCACGCTTGGCAGGCGGGTTGGCGATCGCAGTACGGTCGATACAAAAAGCACAGAGAACGCTGCTGCCCATTCTCTGGTACATCCCTTAGTCGCCTCTTACGACACCCACGGGAAGATATGGGATGGTGCTATTCTTTGCGTCCGACACCATACGGAACATTTCTCGATTTCTTGGTCAGCTGTAAAATTGATATCTTCGATCGACTCATCAGGTACTTCATTACTGAATGTTTTATCGAACTTGATAGTGTCGAAGCCGTAAGACTTTTTCTCATTGACGATGTAGTTAATTAAAGTGGTGATCGACTTCTCAATATCTACCTTCAAGTCGTATGATGGATTGCTTATATTTTTGAACCACTGTGCGTTTTTGAATTCACGTAAGAATGTATCTTTATCCTTGGTGTCTGGGAACTTTTTCGGGGATACTTTGTTCAATCGATTCTTCAAATGTTTCAGTTTATCAATTTCAGCAGGAGATCTTACGTCACCTTTCGGTGAAGTGAGAAAGAATTTGATGTAAGACTTCAGACTCTCTTTTTCGGTTGCAAAGTTGTCGGGAGATATACTATCGTAGTCAAAATCCTTAGAAATATCAGTCTCATCAAACAGTTCATTATTGCGGGAAACTGTACATCGGCTTTTGACAAATGACGCAGTGACTGATAAGTCGATTGAGTTCAAGTTTTCCGATATCGCGTGAAAAACGATCTTTTCGTAATTCATATTTTCATTAAGTACCAAACATCTTTGGCAGCTTGAATCTATGATCTGACCGTCGGTAATGATGTACATCAATTTAATTTTGTCATAATTGCTATTTATGTTTTCCTTTATCCACTCAATGATTCTTTCGGGGTTCGTACTCCAATATCTTAGCTTTGTTTCGACATTTTGTATGTAGCTTCCTTATGGTGTGATAAATAAAACCCAGTAATGACAGACTGTAAGTAAATATAACTTAAGGTAGGTAATAGTAGTTTATGGGACTGTGCATAATGAAGGGCATTACAACACATGTGTGGGTTTAAGAAACGAGCCGAAGGCGAGTTTCTTAATAGCATCACACGAGTGTTGTAATGCCTAATTATGTATAGTAAACGTAAAGTAGTATTATGTGTAAACTACTTTATCTACTCAAATATCATAAGGGCTCTATGATGGGTTCAGGAACCATAGGGAAATGACCAGCATTGTTACCAGTGTAATGCAATAAAAAATACCGAACAAATGACAGCTCGAAATGGCGGCGTTTCGGATATCTGTCATTTTTTTTAAATCATAGGCAAACGAACAAAGTCACTATTCTTGTGTCACTCGAGATCAAAATGTCGTGCGACTTATTATTAAAATCATACTGAATTGGGGTTTCGTATCGATAGGTATCTGTTTTAATGTAGATACTAGAATAGCACACTCACTTGAATTTGACACCTGTTCCAAATTTAAACTCATAACCTACTGTTTTCAGTAGGTTATGAGTTCATTACAGTTCTGTTTATTTCTGCTGGTTGGTAATGCTGGGCCCCGAGTCTGCTATTCAATAGTGTCAGAATGGTCGATCATTGATCTCATAATGGTTGATTGATGACAAGCCAAAAAGTACCTTATGCATGTCGACTTAAGGTACTTTTTGGCTTGTCGTAAATCAACCATAATGAGATCAATGATCGACCATTCTGACACTATTGAATAGCAGACTCGGGGCCCTGGTCATTTGAACGCATTAGAGAGGGTTTATGATATTTGGGTAGATAAAATAATATTGTTTCAGGCTTATCTATTTTGACTAAGAAATAACATTAAATTAAAGTGACAAAGTGCATATGTGAAAAATTAATTCCATAGGCTCTATCAGGTGCAGAAATGTTTATGAATAAATACTGGCCAGTATCGTTGGTCTTATCATCGCAAGGGCGACCGCTTAGGATGACGTCCTGGGTTCGATTTCTGGGTTGGGCATAGTGTTTATAGGTTTTCAGAAATAATTCTCAGTAACTTATAATAACCCACGCAGGCGTCGAGAATGATAATTACATCGATGTGCAAAACCGATGACACATTTGTCAAAGATCACAACAACAAAACTATGAAATGTGATGCAAGAAATTAATTCAAAACTGTCAACAATACAGTCGCTTATCGCGTACGGAATGAACGCTTAAAAACCGATTTTAGCGAAATTGTCTTCAGTACTAGACTGACCAGTGTGAGGACCACTCCTCTCGCCAGAGAGTAGAGTGCTCCATAGCTGTAATCTTCGCAAAAGTTCAAAATGGTTAATTATTACATTTACGCGAAAGATTTCTCTTACTCCACCCACGGATGCGCGTATTATCACGAAAATGGACTACTTACACTTGAACAGTTTAAAAGTGACGTGAACGAAAGTCGAAGTGCTTTAAAAGGTGAACGATCTAAAATAATTTATTTACATTGGGGAAACGCGTGCGTGAACATCAGCGAAAAGAAAGCTCGTAGGGAGTACATCAATCAGCATGGAGGATATTGGAGTACGAACCCCGAAAGAATCATTGAGTGGATAAAGGAAAACATAAATAGCAATTATGACAAAATTAAATTGATGTACATCATTACCGACGGTCAGATCATAGATTCAAGCTGCCAAAGATGTTTGGTACTTAATGAAAATATGAATTACGAAAAGATCGTTTTTCACGCGATATCGGAAAACTTGAACTCAATCGACTTATCAGTCACTGCGTCATTTGTCAAAAACCGATGTACAATTTACCGCAACAATGAACTGTTCCATGACACTGATATTTCAAAGGACTTTGATTACGATAGTATAACTCCCGACAACTTTGCAACCGAAAAAGAGAGTCTGATTTCTTACATCAAATTCAAGTTCCTCACTTCACCGAAAACTGATGCCAGATCTCTGGCCGAAATCGAGAAACTGAAGTATTTGAAGAATCGATTAAACAAAGTATCCACAAAGACACATTTCCCAGACACCAAGGATAAAGATACATTCTTACGTGAATTCAAGAACACACAGTGGTACAAAAATATAAGAAATTCATCATACGACTTGAAACTAGATATTGAGAAGTCGATCACTACTTTAATTAACTACATCGTCAGTGAGAAAAAGTCTTACGACTTCGACGCTTTAAAGTTCGCGAACACGTTCAGTAATGAAGTCCCTGATGAGCCGATCGAGGATATCAATTTTACAGCCGACCAAGAAATTGAGTTTCCTGACATCATTTTGGCTGAAGAGAAAGGGATTCCTGTTATCTTATGCACACATTTAAATCTGCTGGAAAAACTTATTTTCCAAAACTCGGACAACAAGGCGTGTTTCTCAAAATTCAATTCCATGATGGAATGTCCTTTGTTTCTGTTGGAGGATCCTGATGTCAATGAGTCATTGGGATACTTCTATACGTTAACTGTCTACAAACAGTTAATACAGCAAGAAACAAAAGTAGAACCTCGCACCCGGCGACCATTCCATGGTGGTCTGGTGCTAGTGGACACTGATGACTTCGATGCATACAACGACTACATTTTGTCTGCTACATACTTCGACTTCAAAAAAGTGAAATACAACATTGGCTTGTTTTACTATGTGCTATGGAAATTTTGTGAAAAGAAACAGTGGATGGACGAAAACATAGTTGCACAGTTCAAAAAGTACGCGTTGAGGCGTATCAGTACTACGAAATGTAAAATAGGACTGTCATCTTTGCCATTAGACCCTCAAGTGATTGTTTCATTACCGAGTGCACTATGGTATTGCGTTGAGCTGTCCACGTTAATCTTTAGAGACGATCCTGAACATTTTGCACACGAACGTTTGAGAATGTACTACGGCGTATCACATGCCATGATCGAAATCTTGATCAATTTGAACTACGAGTTAGACTTGGAAACCATCAATAAACGAAAGAATTTAATAAGGCATGTTATGATACTGAAGAGAATTCCAACGCACAAGGAACAAGTTTTATTTTTGGTGGAGAACATTTTCAAAAAGGTAAATGGTTTTTTTTCCCTGTGTGGGTAGACACAGGGTTAACACTGTTACTTTGTTTACTCCAAGTTTTAATTGATTTTAAAATATATTAAATTAATTTTTAGATGTTTTAATTTTAAATTATTGTTATTAACCACCCAACTCTCACTTTCTTCTATTTACAAGTCTCTGTGACATCACAATCAAAAAGTCTAATTATTCTCTTTTCTTCACATCACTATGGACACTAAAATGTCAACAAATTTGGAGGATCTGGAGCAACTGTTTAACTCGCGTATGGATGAATACGAGAAAAAGCTCCAAAATGCATCCTCGGGACCTGAACCAGCATCAGACATCACATCTTTGTCACGTGAGTTTGCTGATTTTAAAAATTTTGTTTGGCAAGCACTCTCAAAGTTCAAGTTACAAATAGAGATGCTTTCACTTGGATTTGATAGACACGAAACCATGATGCGAAGAAAGGTTTTACTGATCCATGGAGTTGCTGAGCTGCAGAATGAGAAGTTAAATGATGTGGTTCACAGAGTCTTAACCAATCAAATGGGCTTGTCCGAGGTTGGAAAGGAAAATATTCATGTCTGCCACCGATTGGGTTCTTCGCAAGGCAGGGCCAGGCCTATATTGGTGAGACTTTACACTTCGGAGCACCGCCACTTGATCTGGGAGACCAAGAAGGCACTGAAGGGTACTGGCATCACAATATCTGAATTCTTGACGCACACCAGACACCGAACTTTTATGGACGCTCGCAAGCATTTTGGGATGCATAACTGCTGGTCAGTGGAGGGCAGGATTGCGATCGTCACTTCGGATGGAAAGCGTCTCAAGATCGAAACACCGGGTGAACTTCGAGCACTGGTTTTGCGGTTCCCCCAGGCCACAAGTGATTCTAGTGCTTCTCCAAAGTGTGTGAGCCCCACCGAAGTTCCCGCTACACCTAAAGGACAAAGAAAGGCGCGCCGGCGTAACTAGTGTTGCTGTTACTCGGTAAACCAGTCGCATTTTAATGTACGATTACGTTTCCTTTGTTCTGTACTTTTAAGCACTGTCGGTACTTTCTAGTTTTAACATCTTTTATTGTTTAAATCACCTTCTGTTAGTGTAACTTTTAAATCTTTTTTTTTTTTTATTTTGTCGGTATGTTTACGAAACTAGATAATTAATTTAGTCTTAATTGTAAGTTCACTCCTGTCAATATGACATTAACTTGACATGCTTGACGTGCAGCGTTCCATTCCAGTTCGTGGTAATGCCTGTTTATGTGCATTACGGTTGTAATCCATGTTACGCAATATTTTGTCAGTTTTTTTCATAATTTAGTTTACTATGTTTTTTGTGTGTACTTTTAATGTTTTTTTTTTTTTTAGGCTTCTTTTGCTATTGATCTTTTTAAAATTTCTTCCAACAAACTATATTGTGAGTTAGGGTGGTTTTGTCTAGAACCAGCCGTATACATATTAATTTGTAGTCGTTTTGTTTTTTCTGTTTTTGTTTTTATATATTTATATTTTATTTAATCATTTATTATATATAACTATGAATATTCCAGCTGACTTAAATGACAGTTTTTTCTCTTGTTCTTCCTCGACTTGTAGCTTCGTTAGTGCGGACAGTGAGCCTTCGCTTCATACTTTGCATGACAATATTTCCTCTCTTTTTTCTAACTATCCTAATAATTTGCATATTGCCCATATTAATGCCCAGAGTGTTCCTGCTCACCATTCCGATCTTCTGGCATCCTTTAGCAGTGCTCATCTTGATGCACTCTTAATATCTGAGACCTTTCTTAAGCCCTCACTCCTTTCTTCGCACTACGCACTTCCTGGTTTTGATCTAGTCAGAAATGACAGGATTGGCAAGGGAGGTGGTGGTGTTGCCATTTACATACGTGCCGATATTCCGCATAAAATTGTTAGTTCGTCTCCATCTCAGTACTCTGGGTCGGCTGAATCATTGTATATACAGATCACCGTAAATCATACCAATGTATTGCTTGCCGTGGTTTACTCTCCCAATCTTCATGTTGACTATTTTGACTCCTTAGAATCTTCTTTAAATAATCTTTGCCCATCGTACGAGCATGTCATTTTAATGGGTGATTTTAACACATGTTTAATTAAAAATGATTCGCGTTCACACAAACTCCGTTCGCTTTTATCCTCTTTTAATCTTGAAATTTTACCTCTTTCTGCGACCCATAACTTCCCAAATTGCACGCCTTCTCTTCTTGACCTAATGATCGTTTCTTCATCTCCCAATGTTGCTGAGTTTGGGCAGCTCACTGCAACCTTCTCGTATCATGACCTTGTTTACCTTTCTTATCGTATCCGACCCCCGAAACGTAAGCCTCGCTTCTGTTTTCTCCGGAGTTTTAATAGTATTGACCTGGAGGCTTTGAAACGCGATGCTGGTGATATCGATTGGATTAACGTCTTCGAAACCACCAGTATCGATGAAAAGGTGAACAACTTCAATGATACTGTAATAGATCTTTATAATAAACATGCCCCTATTCGGCGTATTAAAATTAAACATAATCCTGCTCCGTGGATGACTAGTGATATTAAAAGCGCTATTGCTCTTAAGGATAAGGCGAAGAGCAGGTATAGGCGAAGACCAACTGAACTTAATCTCACTCACTTTAAAACTCTGCGTAACCGCTGCAATCGTCTGTGTCGAGATGCCAAGAGACGCTATTTCCACGATTCTCTCGTTGATCGAAGCTCTTCTGATGTCTGGAAGTTTTTAAAGTCTGTCGGTATCGGCAAATCTCCCACGAATACCTGTAAAGATGTCGACTTGTGCGCTCTTAACAGGCACTTTTCTTTACCACCTGTTTCTCTGGACCCTAGTGTTAAAGCTTCAACTTTGTTTGAGCTCTCTAACTTGCCGCTACCACATTGTGCACTTTTCAATTTTAGTCCTGTCTCTGAGGATGATGTCAAAAAGTCCCTTCTCTCTATTTCTTCTTCTGCTGCGGGCCATGATAATTTGTGTTCGAGAATGATAATACCCATTATTTCAGAGCTGCTCCCCATCCTCACTCATATTGTAAATTTTTCTCTCTTCTCTGGTGTATTTCCGTCGGCTTGGAAACAGGCACATATAATACCACTTCCCAAAGTCAGCAGTCCTACTTCCTTGTCCCACTTTAGACCCATCTCCATTCTTCCTTTCCTTTCCAAAGTTCTCGAACACATTGTTCATGGCCAAACTTCTAAATATCTATCGTTTAATGGTCTTATTTCCCCATTCCAATCTGGCTTTCGTACGGGCCACAGTACTGTTACCGCACTCCTGAAGGTTACTGACGATATCCGCTGGGCTATGGACAACAAATCTCTGACTGTTTTAGTTTTACTTGACTTTAGTTGTGCGTTCAACTCAGTGGATTTCGACATCCTTCTTGGGGTCCTTCAATCTTTTAACTTTTCTGCCTCTACGTTAGCCTGGTTTCACTCATATCTTCGGGGTCGCTCTCAGTGTGTCCGCCAAGACGAGGTCTTCTCTGATTGGTGTGATCTTACTGCTGGTGTTCCTCAGGGTGGCGTTCTCTCTCCTCTTCTTTTCTCTATATTTATTAACACTGTTATCAAAGTTATCACCTCCAGTTTCCACCTCTACGCAGACGATTTGCAGCTATATCGGCATTTCTTGCTGGCTGATGCGGAATCCGCAATCAATGCTATGAATCATGACCTGGAAAGCGTTTATCAATGGGCAAAGTCGTTCGGTTTACAGATTAATCCTGCTAAGTCACAGGCCATGATCATTGGCAGCAGATATTATCGCAATGCACTTGTATTGTCATCTTTGCCTCCATTATCTCTGGGTTGCTCGACCATTGCCTATGCTGAAACAGCTAAGGACCTTGGTGTGATAATTGACTGCAATCTTTCTTGGCGAGCACAAGTGAATGAGGTTAGTCGGAAGGTGCACTTTTCGTTCCATTCACTTAAATCTCTACAGAGCTTCTTACCTTTTAAAACCAAGATATACTTAGCTCAAACTCTGATCCAGCCGATCATTGATTACGCTGATGCCTGCTATTTGGATGCCACCGAGGAGCTGTTAAATAAACTTGAGCGCCTGCAAAACCTTTGTATCCGTTTTGTGTTTGGTCTGAGGAAATATGACCATGTTTCTCACTTCCGCAAGGAACTCAAGTGGCTCCCTATCCGTCTTCGCCGGAACACTCGGATATTATGCCTACTCTACAACATCCTTTATAACCCTGCATATCCCAGCTACCTTCGCGATCGTTTTTCCTTTACCCGTCCCTCTGATACCCTGTGTAGATCCCACCTTAGGCATCATCTTAATTTCCCTTCCCATAAAACTGAATTCTTTTCCTACTCCTTCTCTGTTCACGCAGTACGTTTGTGGAACTCACTTCCGCCTAAAATTTTAGACTCAAAATCTTTATTTATTTTCAAAAAACAAGTCAGAGAGCATTACCTTTCCTCTATTCTGTAATATTCTGTATATGTGTATGTTTGTTTACTGTTATATATTCGGATACTAGTATTTATTTTTATATGTGTATATATTAGTATGTATGTGTATTTTATATGGATATGCTTTTGTTCATAGTAATTTTAATTAAAATATTGTTAATCTTGTCTACACACTGTGTCTACATTTCTTATCCAACTATCCTCTCGCAGGTCTGCTGGAAGAAATTTCTTTTGAAATAAGCAGTACCTTTGTGCTCTTCTATTTGTTATGTTTTTATCCTTTTCTGTATTTTGTGTGTGCATAAATAAATAAATAAATAAATAAATAAATGGTTTCCTGATTGGTGAAATTAAATGTCAGGCAAATGTAAAAATGCTGAATTATTTGAAGTTGGAGTACAAAGAAATGCTGAGAGACGACGTGGTCACGGAGGAAATAAATCTTGAGGAGTACGTTCATTTCCTGCATCATAATGGCGACGCAGAGGTTCATATTTGTGATAAAACATTTCGCCCCTATTTCATGATCGACAAAGACGTATCTTTTTATAGCGAATTGTACAACATTTCGAAACAAGTAGTCGTTAATAACAATGGTGGGGTTTTTGGTCTGAAATATGACGCAATTACTCAGTTAGACTTCAGTAAAATGTTGTCTCCGTACAATTTGTATCTGCACTTTGTTAAGGAGAATGAGAAGTTTCCTACGTTGGACGAATTCAAAGAGTATGTTTTGAAGAAAAAGAAGTTCAAGGACGATTTAGTAACCATTTTCCCAGAGAATGTTCATAGTGCAATCGAAAGAGTGTTTGTGGGTTATGAGAGCGTTATTAAGGGAGTGAGTGTCAAAGACTTTGTTAAGATAAGTGAAAAGTTTGTGAGTCGTTTTGATCGCATTATATCAGAGAACAGGGTCATCTTTGAGAGTAATAAGGAAATGGAGGAGTTTATTTGTAAAGAGGAACGTAAAGTCAACTTGAAAAAGGTTGAGCAAGAAAGAAATAAAAAAGACACGACTGATTGTTTAGACTGGTCGGCTGATGTCACTCCTGTTGTATGGTAAGTGAATGTTGGGTGTGACAAACGAAGCATGAAAGTAGAATGAATGTGTCTGTGACGGACATGTGTTCCTCGTGAAAGTGTAATTATATGAACAGTGGTTTAAAAGAAGTAGTAGTGACAAAAATTTCAAAGAGTATGATTATGGGTAGTTTGGTCACGTGGCGAGGGTGAGTGAGAAGCGACTAACAAAGTATTTACCAGACAGATGTGAGTGACAACGCCGCCGACGCCGTGAGGGGATATCATGGAAGGACACACTGAGCGTATCGGTGAGGTTCATTCGCCGGTCTTTTGACCGGCGAATGAACCTTTCCGTATAAGCTACTTAAAAATCTGTTAAATCCAACTATTTTACCCAATTTTTTTTATTTTTTTTTATTTTTGTCAACTTCAACATTTTTTGTGTGCGTTTTCATTAAGAGTCGGTATATAGTATATTATACATTTCGATTCCTTACATTTCTCGCTATATTATAAAGGTATTTTTTGATTTTTTATACAAAATCTAAATCCCGCCAAGCCCGTTAGCGGGCCGCTCTAGTTGCCCCGGACGTTATAGAATTATGTATTACGACGTCTGTTCTTTTGTTTAATTTACGTGTACTAATGTGTATTCGTGGAAATAAAACAATAACTTATTGAAATAATGGTTTATTTTTTTTATTATAATTACCTTTACACAAGAAACTGGTAAACATTCTCTCACACTGAACATACATTATAATTACTAATACATTACAAGGCAAAACTACACTAAACTATACATATTAGGTTAGCTAATTTAATAACAATTCTAATGATAGAACTGAAAGCGAGGTAACTACTGTAGTTTTGGAGATATCGTCGTTTCTATCAGACGCGCCGGAATCGCGCGCGTAGTTGGTCACGGTTCTAACCTAACCTAACCTATGGATATCTTTGCATAATATAATTTTTTTCGAAATCGCGGCCCACGATCCACGATGAAAGTGGTATGTATGGATAGAGGACTTAGAGACGAATAAATATAAGGTCCCATTAAAATAGGTGGACAAATTTTAACACAGCGTTTAGTAAGCCTAACTAAAGACATCTAAACAAAAATAAAACACTATGTATAGTGATTTTATTTTGACTTAAAATAATAAATTGCCGGCACTCTAGAACAAACTCATCCTATAAAAGTAGTTATTTTAATGTCTTTTTCTTATATTTTTTTTTACTATTGTCCTTATTTTAGCGGTCAGAATGATTTCTATGTCCACCTATTTTAAAGGGACCTTATATAATACTGATTATTATGAATAAAAAGTTTAATATAAACAAAAAAGATATGACTTTGAATAATAGTGTAAAAGATGGTTATGTTGAGAAAATATAGGAAAACAAATAATAGTGTAATAAATGTTTATTGCTACTGACATTATGAAGTTGAATGCTTCGGAATTAAAACATTAGAGACAGAGTAGTTAGGAATTGCGATTGTTAGGATGAAAAATGTTAGGAAGAACATTTTCGGATTTCCAATTATCGTAGTTGAAATTTTAGGTGAACTTTGGCGCACCCGGCGCTTATCGCAGAACATGTGCGCGGAACATGTGTGTCTTTTAGGTATTTTCGCATCATATTTTCTGGGATAGGGCAATGGTGAAAAAGAAACGTCTAATGCGGCCGCCACACACTCGATGAGTGGCATGGGAAGTAGCGAGGAAAGGAGGCAGAGACAGTGTGACAACTTTACTCGTCATGCCGAACGTCATGCCCTCATCCTGTCCAACGCTCCGCGATGATCGCGCAATGCATACATGTGATCCACCATCTCCGTTTTGAAGGACGACGACGACGATGTATATTTCTTTTTATGACATTGATATAATTAGCTATAGCGCACGCTGCCACAGTTTCATCGTCCACCACAGGCAAATGACAAGTGAGGAGCGTCCCGACTTATTGCGCGAGTAGAGCAGTGTGGGCAGAGCAGGCAACATCGCGGCAAATAGCGGCAGCGCGAGGAGCATAGCGATGAGCAGCGCAAGGAGCATAGTGTGGCGGCCGCATTATGTCATGTAGTGAGATCTGGAAAGCGTGCAGGCCATGGCACAATTACGTTCGGATATAATTTTTTTGCGGTGGGAAATTATCAAATGACTTATACATATCTTACGATTAGATATAGCTCTGCCTATCCCTTCAGGAATTGCAGCTGTGATGTTATGATGAGATGTATCTAGATGTTGCATGTCCTGCAACTCGTATCACACTTTCAGTACTTGTGTACTTGTCATTGTTAATTATCGTTTCAAATCGCAAGTTTTTGTAGGGTACAAAATAAACCAGATAGGGAACGAATGTATTAAGCGACAGGAAGGTATGTGTTTATACTATGTGATTTTATGCTACTGTGAATAAAAATGCCTTCAGGTCAAAAACAGCTAGTTTCTAAGCTGATCCAAGCCCATTCATCATATAAGCCCGGAGTCGCCCACTGCTGGGTAAAGGCATACTCTTTTATTCTACCACACTCCCTGGTTCTGTGCAAACCTACCTTATCCAGGTGTATTCCGTGATTTGGACGATATCCTCAACCCAACGCGTTTTAGGACGGCCCTGGTTTCTTTGGTACACCTTGGCCACCACTTGATCAAAGTCTTGGTCCATCGGCCATTTCTGCGTCTCGCCAGATGTCCTGCCCGTACACTTTCGTCCGACGGAGGATTTCATAACCGTGCCTCTAAATATGGTAAAGTTTTACGAAATGTAAATAAAACAAAATTAATAAAACAACTTTTTTTATTTAATTAAAAAAAATACAAACCTTAAATTTGGTCCAATGAAAATGCAACTTACAAAACAACATGATTATAATTATGACTCTTGGGAACGACATTTTCTTATTAAGAATGAGTAGGTACCTACTTATTATAGAAAAATAGGAGACTAGTACCTATACTTAACTAACAAACTATAGTTACAATAGTTAACAAACACTTAAATTCTAAAATCAGTATCTGAGAAAGTCTACGAACTAAAACTAAGTTTGTAAAACTTTAACAAAATGTTATCACATTGTTATCTTACATTTACATTCATAAACTCACACGTTTTTCCATGGCGTTAAACAGAAACCACACTACAACCGTGCTACAACACTACACCACCTGATATGCCCCTAACATGCTTCTTTTGCCTCGTCCACATTAAAAAACTTGGTCATACACTTACACCAGTTGCGAGAACTACGCACCTGATCTTTTGAATAATTTCACTGATAAGGTCAGTATAATTATGTCCTTCTAGTGCATCCTTTCCCGCCGTTGCCACTCAAATCTGCCCTGTAAATACTTTTTGTTAGTCGCTTTGCACTCACCTTCTCTACGTGACCAGTTCTTTTAAACATACTTTTTTCAAATGTTGTCACCACGTCTACTCTTAAACCACTACGACATTAAATTATTCATTCAGTTTCTTCACACATGCTTCGCGAGGAACGCACTTCCACAACATTAGTTCTACTTTCATGCTTCGTTTGCTATACCCAACATTCACTCCTATACAACAGGAGTGACAATGGCCCATCAGTCTATAAACAGCCAGTCGAGACTTTTAAAATTTTTCTTTTTCTAACTTTTTCAAGTTGACTTTACATTCCTCTTTAGAAAGAAACTCTTTGATTTCATCATCACTTTCGAAGATCACCCTTTTCTCTGTTTTAATACGATCCAAACGACTCACCAACTTGTCACTCACCTTAACAAAGTCATTGACACTCACTCCTTTAATAACATTCTCATAACCAACAAACACTCTTTCGATTGCACTATGAACATTTACTGGGAAAATAGTTACTAAATCGTCCTTGAATTTCTTCTTCTTCAAAACGTACTCTTTGAATTCGTCTAACGTAGGAAACTTCTTGTTCTCTTTAACATAGTGAAGATACAAATTATACGGAGACAAAATTTTATTAAATTCTAACTGAGTAATTGAGTCATATTTCAGCACAAAAACCCCGTCATTGTTATCGACGACAACTTTTTTCGCAATTTTGAACAATTCGCTATAGAACGATACGTCTTTTTCGATCATGAAATAAGGGCGGAACGTTATATCATAGATATGAACCTCTGCTTCGCTATTACGATGCAGGAAGTGAACGTACTCCTCCAGATTTACTTCCTCTGTGACCACGTCGTCTCTCAGCATTTCTTTGTGGTTCAACTTCAAATAATTCAGCTTTTTCACATTTGTCTGATATTTAATGTCAGCAATCAGGAAACCGTTTACCTTCTTGAAAATTTTCTCCACCAAATACAAAACTCTATCCTTATGAGTTGGAATTTTCTTCATGATCATAACATACCTTATTATATCCTTTCGCTTATTGATGGTTTCCAAGTCCAACTCGTAGTTCAAATTGATCAAAATTTCGACCATAGCATGTGCGACGCCGTAGTACATTCTCAAACGTTCGTGTGCAAAATGATGACGATCGTCTTTAAAGATTAACGTGGACAGCTCGACACAGTACCACAGTGCACTCGTCAATGAAACATTCAGTTGTGGGTCTAACGGTAAACATGACAGTCCTATTTTACACTTTATAGTACTGATACGCCTCAACGCGTACTTTTTGAACTGTGCAACTACGTTTTCGTCCATCCACTGTTTCTTTTCACACATTTTCCATAACACATAGTAAAACAAGCCGATGTTGTATTTCACTTTTTTGAAGTCGAAGTATGTAGCAGACAAAATGTAGTCGTTGTATGCATCGAAGTCATCAGTGTCCACTAGCACCAGACCGCCATGGAATGGTCGCCGGGTGCGAGGCTCTACTTTTGTTTCTTGCTGTATTAACTGTTTGTAGACAGTTAACGTATAGAAGTATCCCAATGACTCATTGACATCAGGATCCTCCAACAGAAACAAAGGACATTCCATCATGGAATTGAATTTTGAGAAAGACGCCTTCTTGTCTGAGTTTTGGAAAATAAGTTTTTTCAGTAGATTTAAATGTGTGCATAAGATCACAGGGATTCCTTTCTCCTCAGCCAAAATTATGTCAGGAAACTCGATTTCTTGGTCGGCTGTAAAATTGATGTCTTCGATCGGTTCATTGGGAACTACACTACTGAATGTGTGCTCGAACTTTAAAGCGTCGAAGCCGTAAGACTTTTTCTCACTGACGATGTAGTTAATTAAAGTAGTGATCGACTTCTCAATATCTACTTTCAAGTCGTATGATGGATCATGATGTCTTAAACTTTTGTACCAGTTTGTGTTCTTGAATTCACGTAAGAAAAATTCTTTCTCTTTGGTGTCTGGGAACTTTTTGCTGCATACTTTGTTTAGTCGATTCTTCAAACGTTTAAGCTTATCGATTTCAGCGAGAGATCGTGCGTGATTTTTTGTTGTAGTGAGGAACTTGAATTTGATATAAGACCTTAGACTCTCTTTTTTGGTTGCAAAGTTGTCTAAAGTTATACTATCGTAGTTATACTCCTGAGATACATTAATTTGATCTAACAGTTCGTTGTTGCTGTAAATTGTACATCGGCTTTTGATAAATGACGCAGTGACCGATAAGTCGATTTCGCTCAGGTTTTCATTTAGTGCATGGAAAACGACCTTTTCATAGTTTATATACTCATTAAGTACCAAACATCTATCGAAGCTTGATTCGTCGATCTGACCGTCGGTAATGATGTATATTAATTTAATTTTGTCACTTCTATTTATGTTTCCAATTATCCACTCAATAATTGTTTCGGGCCTCGTACCACCTCTGCCCTTTCGATTCTTGTACGCCCTACGAATTTGGTTTGGGTTGACCTTCTCGCACTCGCTTCCCCAATGTAAATAAACGATTTGTGGTTTTTCACCTGGCAATTCACTTCGAGTTTCGTTCACGTCACTTCTAAACTGATCAATTGTATTAAGTCCATTTTCGTGATAAAACGCGACTCCGTCGGTAGAATAAGAGTAATCTCTCGCGTAAATGTAATAATTAACCATTTTGAACTTTCGCAAACAATGTAGTGAACTGCGGAGCACTCTACTCTCTGGCGAAAGGAGTGATCCTCACAGTCGTCAGTCAAGTACTGAAGAATTTTTCGCTAACACCGGCTATTATGCGGTGGAGCGCATGGGAATTTTGCACGCGATAAGCTACTTGATTGTTTATAGTTTTACGCGTATTTTGTTTCTTGCACCATATTATTTCACAACTTTATTTGCAATTCGATGCAATTCCTCATCGGTACTACAAAGGATCAG
This sequence comes from Diarsia dahlii, assembly GCA_949775195.1. Classification (NCBI taxonomy): domain Eukaryota; kingdom Metazoa; phylum Arthropoda; class Insecta; order Lepidoptera; family Noctuidae; genus Diarsia; species Diarsia dahlii. Next base: position 19,585,220 of record OX459207.1, read on the forward strand.
CATATTTACATAAACAATTTTGTCGTAGCTTTTTCCATTTTCTTTAAATTCTATGGGAAACTAATAAAAATACAGCCATTTGAGATAAAAGTAAAACATCGAAATTTCGGTATGGTCGGTAACGAAAGTTGATTGACACTAAACTTACTTAATTAGCACGAAAATATGCAGACCACAGTAGGACGAGCATTAGTAGGACGGCAACCTGTGGATGCAATCGGCAGGTTTCCAATCGTTAGTTACGCATGGTAGACGTTTTATACCCTGTTCGCCTTGAAGCTAATGATGATCCCTACATAAGTAGGTTAATATAACTTTAGGTAGGTTAGGTCAAGTTAGGTACCCACTTAGGTAGACTCAGAAATAATATTATGTCCAAGAAATACCATTAAATTAAGGTGGCGGTATGACGGATATCAATCCGCAAACTGCAAATATAAATTATATAGGTATCAGGTGCAGAATATTCAGATTTCTTAATGAGGTATACAAAAATTTAACAATTTATTACAGACACTAATTAGATATAGAAGTCGCAAGCCGCATGGAAAAACACATTACAACCTATTAATTTAATTTTCCTTGTTTCCTCCAAAGCTGAATTTGTAACTATGCAGACAGAGGGAATTTGGTCTATTGTGTATTTCAGCGTGTTCGTTTTTCGTTCGACTAGTGGTCAAAAGCGCGATTGCGGACTCACGCGTTCCTGGTCCTGGGTTCGATTCTTAGATCAGTAAATGTGTAATGTATTGAGTTTCTCAATCAAGAATTTCTCATTAGTAGTCATGGAGTGCAAATCTCAAGCTTTGGCTCTATCACCACATTTTTTTTTTAAATGGGCTTACTCTTGACCTCAATCTTGCCCTAAACATTGTGTAAAAATCGGTACTTATATATTAACGGGGATTTTTAAATAAGCAAAATAATCCGCAAGAGTTTGATTGAATCAAACCCATTATAATCAAATCAAATCATTTATTAGTTTGCAAACATGGGTAAAAATTGGTACATAGATGTTGTCTTACAAGTAAGCTCTCCATGTTCTGCCGTCGCATGGATGCCCATGCGACGGCAGAACATGGAGAGCTTGGAGAGCTTGGAGCATGGAGAGCTTGGAATATAACAATCAAAATTATAGAATTCCATAAATACAAATTACATGTCAAGACATTTAAAACACAATAAATAGAAAATAGTAAAGAAAAAAGTCAAAAATATTACATCAAATGTCACTGGTTACAATATTAAGGATGTCAATACAAGCATGTCAATTAAAATAAGAAAAATAACAAGTAAGAAAATAATTCATTTGGTCAATCAATTTACCTTTTAAAATTTTTATGTGCATGTCAGAAATAAATAAATGAATAACAAAAAATAATACCAAAAAGTCTAACTTAAAGCTATTACAATATTGCGACAAAACATAGATATTAGATCCTACTTAGGTCCCACAGTTTTTTTTCCGATAGGAACTCTGAGTCCTGAAATATTATAATATGCTTTGCAGATCAGAAACTTTTTTATGTGGCTTTTAAACAAATTAACATTTATGGTGTTTATTGACTCTGGTATGTGATCAATTATATACCTAATTGGTGCCATGCAGAAAACACTTTTATGCATCAGAGCTGTCTTAGACTGTCTTGCACATAACATATTACCGTGTCGTCTACTTCGGTTATTCAAGTCGGATAGTTTGGGAAATAAATAATAATAATAATATTTTTTACCATTACCCAATATTTATTAAATTATTTAATTTACATGACTTATAAGCTTGTCGTGAGGTTAAGCTGTGTGTTCCTCGACGAGCTTTTATGTCGTATTTTATAAATTGTGTCTGAGCTATGCTTGAGACATATCATGAGGTTGTATTAAAAATAACTGGGTCATCTTTGGGAGTCCGCCAAATAGGATTTAGAATGACGTCACTTAGCTTACCATGCACTGTGAACTTTCAGCTCAATCAGCAGATGGAAGATTTGAGCTTAACAAATACATACAGGAAGGGACATTTCCAGATTTATGGAAAATCTCACACATTATCCCCATACATAAATCTGGTAGCATGAATGATGTAACTAACTATAGACCAATCTCTATTATATCACAATTTTCAAAGATCTTTGAGGGTCTCCAATGTAGTTTATTCCCACCTCCGTCATATAATTAGTTCGAAGCAACATGGTTTTGTGTCTAACCGTTCTACTATGTCTAACTTACTTATTTACACTACTTTCATTAGCAACACCTTTGAAGCTAGGGGGCAGGTTGACGCTGTTTACACAGACTTTGCAAAAGCCTTCGATCGCGTTGATCACTCAATTCTTTCTATGAAATTAAATTGCGCTGGTATACATGGCTCTCTGTTGCGGTGGTTCGAAAGTTATTTAATTAATCGTTCTCAGATTGTTGCCTTGGCAGGATATGAATCTGTACCTTTTTCTCCCGGGTCTGGTGTTCCACAGGGCTCTAAGTTGGGCCCTTTGCTCTTCTTGGTATTTTTAAATGACCTTTTAGATTTAATAAATTGTAATTGTTTAGCCTACGCTGATGATTTAAAAATATACTGTAGGAAATCGGACCTGAGTGATTGTGCGAGGCTTCAGAGAGATCTTGATGTCCTTCAACAATGGTGTTTGAACAACAGAATGGCGCTCAATGTTAAAAAATGCCAGACTATTACGTTCACTAATAAAGTGAATTACATTACATTTGATTATCATATTGACGGGTCGGTACTGACCAGAGTGTCGGTCATAAGTGACCTAGGGGTATTCTTCGATACATCCTTATCATTCCGCAATCATATTGAAAGTATAGTTAGTAAGGCTAAAAGAATGCTTGGCTTTATTATTCGTATGTCAAAACCTTTTCGTAATAACAGTAGTATTATTTTACTTTACAACGCACTAGTTAGGAGCTCCTTGGAATATTGTTCCACTATTTGGTCCCCCTATTATACAAGTTATACTAATAATGTGGAATCTGTTCAGGCTCGTTTTGTTAGGTATTTATGTGTGAAAAATGGGATTCGAAAAGCTATACCTGATTACAGTGACAGGTTAAGGCACTTTATATTGATTAGCTTAAATGAAAGACGTAACCATTCCGACTTACTATTACTTTATAAAATTATAAACGGTACCATAGATGCACATTTGGTAAACTATTTTAACTTTCGGTCCAGCCAACGTAGTAAGCGTCATCATCGTATCTTTGAGTTGCCTACATCCACATTGAATACCACATTTAATAGTCCCCTAACACGTATGGCAAGGCAATATAATGAACGATCTAAACAGATAGATTATCCCATTGATATTTTCTCCATGAGTTTCGCTTCATACAGACGTTCCGTATTTAAGCAATGTGATGCGTTCATGTCTACATAGTTCAAATTAATTTGTTTTGTAGTGATCTAGATTAAGGCCTACTAGGCACATCTTTTATTGTTTTCCTTTGTCTCTAATGTTTATGTATCAATGTCATGCATACCTGTTATCTGCATGGTTACTGAAATTACAATTTTCGTTGATATTTAATTGGAATTGTAAGTGATTGTGCTGTTGGTGTGCTTATTATAAATAAATAAATACAAATATTGCAAGTTAAACAGTGATCAAAAGAATTAGGTACCTAATCATCAGAATTTGCTGTAATTCGTGATGTTACGGATGTAGTATCATGTGATTATCGCTCTAACTTCCGGCGTTTAATTTGACAGTGAATAAATCAATAACCTACTAGTAACAACACGTCACACTCCTTATAAAGTAGTTATCTTAACTTCTGCTAGATTATTAGTAATAACCTACCTTTGTGCTCTTCTATTTGTATGGCCTACAGATAGTTGTTTCAGGTCTGGGTATTTGTGTGTGTGAGGTTAAATGTTTGTGAACGCACCCACGCCCACGATACAGACAAAAATTCCCAGTGTTGGGCAAGTTTAAAAAAAACTCAAAACTCAAAAATTTTATTTCAATTAAGCCATTACAGGCACTTTTGAATGTCAGAAGGACGGAAGAAGAACAAAACTACGAGTGCAATACGTCATTTCGAAAGTCACCACGCCGAACCACACGCCACCGAATGCCCGCAACAACGAACACTGCGAGCACAAAAGCACGCAGCGACGCAAACCGCAACAACGAATGCTCGAGACCCCGAATGCACGCCGCAACGTGCAACCGCCGCCCCGCGTCCCGGAGCCCCGCACACCCGCCGCCACGGCACACACCACCGCGCGCCCCCGCACCCACAGCACTCGCCGCCGGTAACATCCGGCGCCGCGGAGCCCGACGCAGCAACTCCCGAAAAAGTTTATAAAAAAAATACTTTATTTTTTAAGTGCGTTTGAAAATATAATATAATGTATTATAATATATTCGTGTTTTAGCGTCTTAGACCTTAGTACACCTCCACGACACTGTCATCCGGAAACGTGCCCAGAAGACTGGCAGCATTATTTATCACGTTGAATAGCAATGCTAATTTTTTTGCTAATTCTTTCACCACAGAGCTGGCCGGTAAGCGTAACCATTCACCAAGTCTGCGATTTTATTTAGATAGGGAATAATTTTAGCTAATTAGAAAAGGTACTGTTGTTTGTTCTCGACTGCCTCCATCTAGTAGGTGGAAGCAGAACAAAAAAAAATATCATAATGACGGGGGAAACTAGCACCTTTCGGTTTAGTTAGACCCGTACTTTTAAACCCTTCGTGTGGTTAAGTTTTAGGAAATATAAATAATACCAATTTTCTAAACAACTTTTACCATTTTATTTTAAAAATACACACATAATAGTACTTTGGTCTAATGTAAATGCAACTTACTTAATAACAAAATTAGATGACTCTAACGACATTTTCTTATTAACTATGAGTATAATGAGTAGGTACCTACCTATTATATTAAAAAGAAGGATACAAAAACTTATACCTAGCTAACAAAATATAATTACAACTGTACAAAAACTTAAAGTCTAAAATCAGTATCTAAGGAAGTCTTACAAACTACAAAACTTTATTTAACAATTTATCACATTTATATCTTTCATACATAACAGTCATATTATTATATAAGTACATAAACTCACTCCTGTTTTCATGGAGGTAGGCAGAAACCACAGAAGGCCACCTGCTACGACCCGTAGATACTCCTTTTGCCTCGTCCAAGTTCATAAATCTGGTCATACACTGACACAGGTTGCGAGAACTACGCACTTGATCTTTCTGAATAACCTCACTGATAAGCTCTGTGTATGTCCTACTTGTGTACTACAAAGTGCGCGGATTCATAAAATATTATGCATTTAGTAGTTGGGAACGTGCGAAACCGGTTTGGTTCTTTCGTTTCCATTTATTGGGTACCATGACTTTTTGTTTGGTTTTGTCTTAGGTACACTTTTTTCGAATTTGTATTTTTTATTATTGTACTCTTGTAGGTACACCTATTCTACATTATATAAGTACCTATTCACACACACAACTAATAACTATTAACAGTGAGTAGGTACAAGACTGCTTACATTCGTCACATCACCATCTCAGGTTCAGTTGAAAGCTTAGGGCACTAGTTGCTCAGCAGTTTGCACACACATTCTCTCTTTTTTCACCTAGTTTTTTTTATATTCGCTGTGTGCACTTGTGGCATGTACCAAATAAATAAATATCTGTATTTTATTTCTTTTTTACTAGGGCGTCACCTTAGCCAGTCAAGCCTTTTTAATTTTCCTTGTTTTCATTTTTTCTTGTTTTTCCTTTTTCAAATTGACTTTACGTTCCTCTTTATGAAGAAACTTAGTGATTTTATAATTATTTTTGAAAATCACCCTTTTCTCTGCCTTAATGCGATCAAAACGACCCGCAAACTTCTGACTAACCTTAACAAAGTCTTTGACACTCACTCCCTTAATCACGCTCTCATAACCCACAAACACTGTTTCGATTGCACTATGAACATTCTCTGGGAAAATGGTTACTAAATCCTCCTTGAATTTCTTCTTCATCAAAACATACTCTTTGAATTCGTCCAACGTAGGAAATTTCTCATTCGCATTAACATAGTGCAGATACAAATTGTACGGAGACAGAATGTTACTGAAATCCAACTGAGTAATTGGGTCATATTTCAGCACTAAAACCCCGTCATTGTTATTGACGACAACTTGTTTTGCAATTTGGAACAATTCGCTATAGAAAGATACGTCTTTATCGATCATGAAATAAGGACGGAACGTTACATCGCAAATATGAACCTCTGCGTCGCCATTATGATGCAGGAAGTGAACGTACTCCTCCAGATTGACTTCCTCCGTGACCACGTCGTCTCTCAGCATTTCTTTATGCTTCAACTTCAAATAATTCAGCTTTTTCACATTTGTCTGATATTTAATTTCAGCAATCAGAAAACCGTTTACCTTTTTGAAAATTTTCTCCAACAGGTACAAAACTTTTTCCTTGTGGGTTGGAATTCTCTTCAGTATCATAACATGTCTGATTAAATCTTTTCGGTTATTGATGGTCTCTATGTCTAACTCGTAGTTCAAATTGATCAAGATTTCAATCATGACATGTGCGACGCCGTAGTACATTCTCAAACGTTCGTGTGCAAAATGTTCATGATCGTCTTTGAAGATTAACGTGGACAGCTCGACGCAGTACCACAGTGCACTCGGTAATGAAACAATCACTTGAGGGTCTAATGGCAAAGATGACAGTCCTATTTTACACTTCGTAGTACTGATACGCCTCAACGCATACTTTTTGAACTGTGCCACTACGTTTTCGTCCATCCACTGTTTCTTTTCACAAATTTTCCATAACACATAGTAAAACAAGCCGATGTTGTATTTCACTTTTTTGAAGTCGAAGTATGTGGCAGACAAAATGTAGTCGTTGTATGCATCGAAGTCATCAGTGTCCACTAGCACCAGACCGCCATGGAATGGTCGCCGGGTGCGAGGTTCTACTTTCGTTTCTTGCTGTATTAACTGTTTGTAGACAGTTAACGTATAGAAGTATCCCAATGACTCATTGACATCAGGATCCTCCAACAGAAACAAAGGACATTCCATCATGGAATTGAATTTTGAGAAAGACGCCTTGTTATCCGAGTTTTGGAAAATAAGTTTTTCTAGCAGATTTAAATGTGTGCATAAGATCACAGGAATCCCTTTTTCTTCAGCCAAAATGATGTCAGGAAACTCGATTTCTTGGTCAGCTGTGAAATTGATATTCTCGATCGGCTCGTCGGGAACTTCATTACTGAATGTCTTCTCAAACTTTAACGCGTCGAAGCCGTAAGACTTTTTCTCACTGACGATGTAGTTAATTAAAGTAGTGATCGACTTCTCAATATCTACTTTCAAGTCGTATGATGGATTTTTTAAACTTTTGTACCACTCTGTGTTCTTGAATTCACGTAAAAATGTATCTTTATCCTTGGTGTCTGGGAATTTTTTGCTGCATACTTTGTTTAATCGATTCTTCAAATGTTTTAGTTTTTTTATTTCGGCTAGAGATCTGTTATCAGTTTTCGGTGAAGTAAGGAACTTGAATTTGATGTAAGACTTCAGACTTTCTTTTTCAGTTGCAAAGTTGTCGGGAGTTATACTATCGTAGTCATACTCTTTAGAAATATCAGTCTCATCAAACAGTTCATTGTTGCGGTAAATTGTACATTGGCTTTTGATAAATGACGCAGTGACCGATAAGTCGATACAGCTTAGGTCTTCACATAGCGCATGGAAAACGACCTTTTCGTAATTCACATTTTCATTGAGTACCAAACATCTATCGAAGCTTGAATTGGCAATCTGACCGTCGGTAATGATGTACATCAATTTAATATTGTCATTGCCGTTTAGGTTTTCCTTTATCCACTCAATAATTGTTTCAGGCATCGTACTAGAACCTGTGCCATTTTGATCCAAGAAGTCTCTTCGAGCCTTCTTTTCGGTGACCTTCTCGCACTTGTTTCCCCAATGTAAATAAATTATTTCTGATTTTTCACCTGGTAAAGCACTTCGACTGTCGTTCACGTCACTTTTAAACTGTTCAAGTGTAGTTAGTCCATTATTGTGATAATACGGCTCTCCTTCGGTGGACATAGAGTAATCTTTCGCGTAAATGTAGTAATTAACCATTTTGTACTGTGATTAAACTTCGCGAACAATAATGTGAGTTATACGGAGCACTCTACTCTCCGGCGAGAGGAGTGAACCGCACACTGGTCGGTCAAGTACTGAAGATTTTTTCGCTAACACCGGCTTTTAAGCTATAGTTCCGAACGTGATAAGGTACATTAGAGGGAGAGCCGGCTGCAAAAATACCTACCTCATCAGGTACCCCAATAGGCTATCTTTAGATCGTTAACCGACACTTATACACGTAAAAAAAATCAGGTCTGCCAGTGCCGATCCTGCCGGGTCATGGAAAAAAATCATATTTTTTGTCGTATTTTTTTGGTGAAAATTACGTCACAAGGTACCCGAATTAAAGTGCTGGCAACAGTTAACCATTGATTAATTACCTAAAAAAAAGTAGGTCTGCCATTGCGCACTCTGCCGGAAGTACTTGGCAGACCTCTAAAATATGGCCCCTCCAGCACCATGAACCTACCTCATCGAGTACCCTGATGGAACCTACGCCAAATAATAGCCAAGATGCCCTCGATAGAGGATCAAAAGGTCTGCCAGGTCTAATCTTGCCGGAACTTAGTGTTCAAAGCATTTGAAGTTGGTATGGTAAGTAGGCAGCATTATTTCATACAAAGAAGAAGGGGCGAAATGTCCCTTGTAACATTTTCTCCTATATATCAAATGAAAGAGTGTAAAAAATAGATCATTTTATTCTAAAACAGTAAATGTGTGAATACTGGGGGAAAAAAGTTATTCACCGATAAAGAGAGAAAATATTTTTTTTATTTTTTTTCATCGGACATACTTGGGTGAGGTGTCTGTTGATAGGTCTTTTAAAATGACCGTGATGTTTCAAAGATCATTTTTTCTCAATGTCAATCGTTTGAAAGATAGACAGTTTCAAAGTGCTAAAATGTGTCCCCACCCCCTCTAACTTTTAAACTAAGAGAAAACTCTAAAAAAATATATGCTGTAGATCGCAATGAAAAATTACAACCAAGATTAGTTTGAACGAGATGAAGTTAGCCGTTTTTGAGATATAGCACATTTAAAAAACCGCAAATATAACTTTGTCATTCATACAGTTACTATGAAAAACAAACTTATCACAAAATGTGTATTTTTGTTGCCGCTTTAACAAAAAATAATACAATTTGACTGGCCTGTTGGTCTAGTGGTTAGTGACCCTAACTGCTATGCCGGAGGTCGTGGGTTCGATTCCCACCCAGGACAAATGTTTGTGTGATGAGCACGATCATTTGTTCTGTGTCTGGGTGTAATTTATCTATAATATGTATGTATTTAGAAATATATAAGTATGTTTATTAGTTGTCTAGTACCCATAACACAAGCTCTGCTTAGCTTGGGACTAGATGGCGTTGTGTGATAGTTGTGGAATATTATATTATATTATATTATAAATTAAAGGTGGCTCCTACGATGGTACGGAACCCTTCATGTGTGAGTCCGACTCACACTTGGCCAGTTTTTTTTTAAATCCAATTTGTTTTTATCTCCAATTATTCACGTTTACTGTGTGAATAATTGGAGATAAAAATTATTCACTTTTAAAGAAATTATTTTTTTATTTTATTTTTTAGTAGTGCTAGTGTCCCGCCCCGGGTCCTTTGCAAGGGTGCAATGTGCGGAATATAAAACTTCCCCTTGAATCACTTTTGTCTATTGCTGAAAACTGCATTAAAATCCGTTGGGTACCATCTATCTGGCAGAAACTTGATGCTCCGAAATTTATTTGGCATACCACACTTGGCATATTCTTCTTTGAACGAATGTGTTTATGGCAGATCAATTATTTAGTAGAATACTCATTTCGCAGAATGTTTAAATAGCCGAATTTTCAAAGGCATACTTTTAAGATGGCAGAATTTTATTTGGTAGATTTTTATACGGTATAACGACCGTCTCGCGAAAGTATCCTTTATGGGCGGCATGGGCACCGGGCCTTAGGCCGACGAAGGAGGCCGGCGGAGGCCCGGCACTTCGGGGACAGAAGATATTAGTGTTATTTAATATGCGAGCGAAGCGAGCGCGCTTCATGGAGTACATGCGTTGCATGTATGAGTAACGTCATTATTATTATTATTATTATTATTAATAATAATTATTATTATTATTTTTGACATACATTTAATGTTCTCAGCTAGAAATTATAGCCGGGGTGAGCTGATAATAATAATTAATAATAAAAGTTATTATTATTATTGCATGTTACACGTATGTATGAAATGAAATGCGTGCCAAAAGACGATTCTGATTATGAATTTTCGGCGAAATGATGGTTCTGGAAATGAAGTTTCTGCCATCCACTGTTATGCAAAACAAAATTCGGGTATAAAAAATTCTGCTAAAAAAGGTAGACCCAAATCCGTTACGATGTTTGTGTGTTTATGAGCAATACACTCAAATAGTATTCGTACTTTCTACGATGACATCGTCCCAAGCACGAGCAGGGCCAACGAAGTTTTGAAAATGGCGGCGATGTGTTTCTGTGTGATTTCTAATCATCATTATTTCATCAGAGCTGTGGTGGCCCAGTGGCTGCTCTGACTTACGAACAGTAAGTCGTGGGGCTCGAACCCAGGCAGGCACATTATTTTGTGTAATTTATTTCAACACCACTGCTCTCAAAACGGTGAAGGAAAATATCGCGAGGAAACCGGCATATCTTAGAACCAAAAAATTCTAAGATCTGTGACATCTACCATCCCGCACTGGGCACGCGTGGTGGATTATAGCCCATCCCTCTCCCAGAGAGGAGGCCTGCAGTGGGAACATAATAGGCTGAGGATGATGATTATTTTAGCCGAAAGACGTCCACTGCTGGACATAGGTCTCCCCCAAGTGTCGCCACATTGACCGGTCCCGTGCATCTCGCATCCAACGGATCCCCGCAACCTTCACCAGGTCATCGGTCCACCTAGTGGGAGGCCTTCCAACGCAACGTCTTCCAGTTCGCGGTCGCCACTCCAGAACTTTCGGCCCCATCCGTCATTCGTTCTGCGAGCAGTGTGTGGTTTTATAAATATCCTCATGCATGGTCTCCCCTTCATCGTCGGCGTGGTGTCCCGAGGTCGGCGCGTAGACCTGTATGACCTTCAGCACACATCTTGAGGATATTCTGAGTATAAGGTACACCACCCTGGTCGACACACTCTCGATCTTCACCACGTTATTCATGAGGGACTTGTGGACGATAATCCCAACACCACCCTGGGACTGCCGGTAACCCTCTCGGAAGTAGAGTCGGATTTCAGGATTATCGTGTCCTCCCCCTCTCTTCGGACCTCAAATAATTCCACAATACTCCATCGCAACCTGCTCAATTCCTCTTCGAGTTCCGTTACTTTTAGGTAGCCGGACCTTTTCCCTTGCCACGCCGCTGCCTCGACCGCTACCGTAGTCGAGGGGTACTAGGGGCCATTTTTGTGCGCTCATTTCCATTTGGGAAGGTTTGCCATAATCGCCACGCTTGGCAGACGGGTTGGCAAGCGCAGTAAGGTCATAACAAAGCACAGTAGAATGCTGCTGCCCATTCTCTGGTAAGTCCCTTAGTCGCCTCTTGCGACACTCACGGGTAGATATGGGATGGTGCTATTCTTTACGCCCGACACCATATGGAACGCATTTCTACGTTTAGATCTTGTAAACTACGCAATGGATTTTAATGCAGTTTTTAGAAATAGACAGAGTAATTCAAGATGAAGGTTTATATTCAGCAATTTCACCCGTGCAAAGGGCGGGGCGGGTCGTCGTCTTTCGGTTGAAATAATGATGATGAGAAATTCGGACGATGTCATCGTAAAAAGTGCGAATACTATTTGAGTCTAAAAAATTAAAAAATCTTTTCTTTAAAGGTGAATAACTTTTCTCTCCAATTATTCACACAGTAAACGTGTGAAAAATTGGAAAAAATAAATCAATTATTCACTCACACAGTAAACGTGTGATGGACGGTGTGAATAATTGGAAAAAAATAAATTGGATAAAAAAAAACTGGCCAAGTATGAGTCGGACTCGCACATGAAGGGTTCCGTACCATCGTAGGAGCCACCTTTAATTTGTATTATTTTTTGTTAAAGCGGCAACAGAAATAAACATTTTGTGATAAGTTTGTTTTTCATAGTAACTGTATGAATGACAAAGTTATATTTGCGGTTTTTTAAATGTGCTATATCTCAAAAACGGCTAACTTCATCTCGTTCAAACTAATCTTGGTTGTAATTTTTCATTGCGATCTACAGCATATATTTTTTTAGAGTTTTCACTCTCTTAGTTTAAAAGTTAGAGGGGGTGGGGACACATTTTAGCACTTTGAAACTGTCTATCTTTCAAACGATTGACTTTGAGAAAAAGTGATCTTTGAAACATCACGGTCATTTTAAAAGACCTATCAACAGACACCTCACCCAAGTATGTCCGATGAAAAAAAATAAAAAAAATATTTTCTCTCTTTATCGGTGAATAACTTTTTTCCCCCAGTATTCACACATTTACTGTTTTAGAATAAAATGATCTATTTTTTACACTCTTTCATTTGATATATAGGAGAAAATGTTACAAGGGACATTTCGCCCCTTCTTCTTTGTATGAAATAATGCTGCCTACTTACCATACCAACTTCAAATGCTTTGAACACTAAGTTCCGGCAAGATTAGACCTGGCAGACCTTTTGATCCTCTATCGAGGGCATCTTGGCTATTATTTGGCGTAGGTTCCATCAGGGTACTCGATGAGGTAGGTTCATGGTGCTGGAGGGGCCATATTTTAGAGGTCTGCCAAGTACTTCCGGCAGAGTGCGCAATGGCAGACCTACTTTTTTTTAGGTAATTGATCAATGGTTAACTGTTGCCAGCACTTATATTCGGGTACCTTGTGACGTAATTTTCACCAAAAAAATACGACAAAAAATATGATTTTTTTCCATGACCCGGCAGGATCGGCACTGGCAGACCTGATTTTTTTTACGTGTTTAAGTGTCGGTTAACGATCTAAAGATAGCCTATTGGGGTACCTGATGAGGTAGGTATTTTTGCAGCCGGCTCTCCCACTACATTGTTTTGAATAAATTTCTTGCACAATATTTCACAGTTTTGTTGTTGTCATCTTTCACAACTGTAACCATTGGTTATGCAATTCGATGTAAGTACTCATTTGCTTAACTTCAGATATTTAATAGATTTTAAAAACATAACTGCTAAAATAAATTCTATAGGCGTCAGGTGCAGAAATGTGCTAGTTTCTAGGTATAGTGGTCACAAGCGCAACTGCTCAGCTGGTCCTGGGTTCGATTGCCAGATCAGCAAAGTATTGAGTATTAGATTTCTAATAAATAACCTCGCCCCTATTACATGGGAGTGACACTTAAACAGAGTTTGAGACCAGTTCTTATCAAAACGGACGCAAATGATACGGTCAGCAACAGAAGTGACTCAACATTTAGGAATTTTAATTATTTGATTCACAGGACTTCAGCTATTATTATTTTTAATGTTTCAGAAGATTATTCTATAAATATTCCTTACCCTTCAATAAATAATAATTGTTAGTAACGAGTTACATCTAACAGTTTTTTTTATTTACAAAACAATTTTGAGTGGGTTTACGCTACTTCTGTTGCTGACCGTATCTGCTAATTAATAACGCTTTTGTTTTTTTCTACTGATTACCGTCACTTGTTTTGGAATGCTTATTTCACAAAAAGCTTATCGGTTACTAAACATTGTGTAAAAATATTACTGGGATTTTTAAATAAGGAAAATAATATGATTAACAACACACAACAGTTTTAAATAAATCAAACCCATGAATTTATTATTTACATGATTGAGTGTTGAATATAAATATAAAGGGTCGTGGGGCATTCGGGACCGGGACCACGGTCCAGGATTCCCCCTTTAATAATAATCTTTATATTTCAGTGGTATTTCGAGACCATAAATAGAATAAACAAACGTTTGCCTTTTAAAAGTACCTACGGTCAACCAAAAATAAAAAACCGCAATTCGGCCAATCGGCTACGGAACCCTAAAAGGGAGTAAATAGTAGCGTGCAGTCAAACCGATCAAGAGATACACGAAAAAATATTACAATTACATAAAAGCTATCACCGATAAACAGCAAATCTATGGGTTAGGGGGAAACTGGCCTCTGGTCCGCGGCCCAGATTACACGGAGTGGGAACAGTAATGGAAAACTCGGCCGAATGCGTGGGCCAGAATACCATGGGAAAAAATTATCGTAGTTAAATCGACCCATTGGGATTTAATTTCATTAAATTGAAAAAAGGTGCGAAATAAAACGTACTTGTATCAAAATATGTATTGAAAACATTTTTTTTGGAGATGAAAAATTAAAGATAGGTAGTAAAGTCCCACAAACTACCAGGAGAACAGAAGTAGGAAGGAGGTATTGGAATCTTAAAATCAAATCTAAATTATTCCTTTCTTTTGTTGCAGATAGGAAACTAGGATAGTAAAGTCCCACAAACTACCACAAGGCCAGAACGGTGAATAATTAGTGTCACCATTGCATACTGTATGTCATGTGTATGGTATTAGAAAGGAATAATAATTTAGATTTGATTTAAAGATTCCAATACCTCCTTCCTACTTCTGTTCTCCTGGTAGTTTGTGGGACTTTGATACTTACGTTTTATTTCGCACCTTTTTTCAATTTAATGAAATTAAATCCAAACGGGTCGATTTAACTACGATACTTTTTTCCCATGGTATTTTGGCCCACGCATTCGGCCGAGTTTTCCATCTGTTCCCACTGCGTGTAATCTGGGCCGTGGACCAGAGGCCAGTTTCCCCCTAATCCAAATCTATTACAGAAAACTGGTCAAGTGCAAGTCAGAGTTGCACATGAAGGGTTCCGTTACCGTACCATCGACCAAACTACGCTAATAATATATTATCTGTGACCAAACTTAACATTGTTTAGGTACCCATACATTCCAACGGCAAATGTAAATTTGTACGCGTAATATTGAGATATTTTCAATGTTATTTTAGCGCCATAGACTTCTTATAGGTTTTCCTGTAATCTATAAGTGTTGAACTAATTTCAGCATCTTTTTTTTAGTTTTAGCCTCCGTAGTTTCGGAGATAAGGCTAAAATGCCTTGATGGTGCTGTTAAAAACATCCGTCAGTTATTGATGTAGACACCACTAGACTAGTCTATTTTAGTTACTTTCATAGTACGAGTACCATGTCTTGTGGAATTTGGCTGCGACGCGGACAGCTGCAGACTTTGAGTCTATTTTAATTCTGCAAAAAAGACCCATCAGAACAACTATGTACCTAAGTAATTATAAACTCGTATAGGCACGATTCTCTTTAGAAGAGAACTGTTTAAGGACATTAACATCACATGACTACATTGTCAATACATCTACGAATACATAATGAACGTAAGAAAAAAATCGGCATGTTTTTAGTAAATAAAAGAGGTTACAGACACAAGTACAACTGTACAACACAAGAAATTCTAGACCATATAGTTAGTTCAGACTCGCTAAAGTAAAATCATGCCCTTCTTCCCTGCATCACCCCATCTATCATGGGATAACTCCGTGGTCGAGTGGTTTAGGCGTTTGCCTTGTGACCCGGTGGTCGTGGGTTCGATTCCCACGGGAAGCATACTTTGTGAAGTTGTTTCCAGTTTGGTTAGGACATTGCAGGCTTGAAAAGGTTACCGCGGCTCCGACACAAGGGCGAAGAAGAAGGAACATGGGTTTGGTTTTTAGTCAGTAGAAGTCTGACACTCCCCTTCGCTCTGCCCAAGAGCGGGGGGGGTTATTCGATGATTTTCCACCCACCAAAAAAAAAAAAAAAAAAAGGCTTGAATCACCTGATTGTCTGATAAAAAGATGGTTCCGTACTTCGGAAGGCACGTATAAGCCGGTGGTCCCGGCCGCCAAATGGCGGTCGTCAAACCATGTCAGAGGCCCTTGCGGCGGTTTAGAAACTCTGACACTAGGGTGTGTGGGGTCGTTAGACCTTACTGCCCACACGATAAGAAGAAGAAGATGGGATAACTTGCGACTGGGAGAACCGATTTTCATGAGTCTTTTTTTATTTGAAAGCTGGTGCTTTCCGTGGTCCCATTGTCACCATTTCAATATCTGATGATGGGATCTTGTAGAAATCGGGGGAACTCTTCAATAAATAACAGCAGATTAACCGCGATTGTTGCTATAGCATATCTAAGCATTGTTTACGCCATCACACAACATAATATCACGCCTGTACTCACTACAAAGGTTATAAAAACTATTTGGTGAAGATCTGATGAAGAACTTCGGAGATAGGCAACGGAACTCCTCACTAAATGATAGCAAATGGACTGGGATTACTGAAATATCATGTCTGTCTATTGTTTACACCAGTTCATAACATAACATCACGCCGGTACGTTGTGAAGGGGTAAGCACAAGTGAACCACTAAAAAGTGAAAAATAAAAACTTTTTTACAAAAAATAAAACCGACTTCGACAAAAATAAAACACAAAAAAGTGAAAAATAAACTTAAGAAGAAAATCAGCTTCTGAAGTCGGTGGCAAAAACATGAAATCAAACAAACAAAAGTCACCGACTTCAGGAGCTGATTTTTCACTTTTTTGTTTTATTTTTGTCGAAGTCGGTTTTATTTTTTGTAAAAAAGTTTTTAATATTAAAATTCTTGAACTGAATGAGATGAAATTTAAAACATGCATTAAACGCACACTATGTAAGTAAGCGTATTACTTAAGTTAGACGATTAAATCGCTGATAAAAAAAATACTTGGCTTAATGCCGGTCCTGCTCCACAAGGTCAGTGGCGTTTCAAATTGATAGCATTTAATAGTATTGTTGGAGCTGATGAAGATTGTGCAGTCGAACAAGCCAAAAAGTATACAGGTTAAATATTGATTGCAATTTTGTTTTGATGTGTAGTTTATCCTGAAATGTAATTTTTCCTTAATTCTTGGTATGGATTTCTGGAGAATTTTCGAACTCTTTCCTACACGTCTGGATTCGGTCATTATGTGCGATGATAATAATAGTAGCTTGTCGAATCTATCTTCTAACAATAGTACACTTATCCATGGTTATGATTGCCTAACTGAAGATCAGAAGACTACAGCTGATCATATAATAAGTCAAGTGTTTCACATTATGGGACTGATGTCTGTCTCTAAATGTATCTGTATTTAATAATCTTAAAAGTAAATACAAGTTAGAGTCCTAGGCAAATAACTTGAAACAAAATGGCGTCGTTCTGCGCAGGTTCCCTGTTTGATTTGTATGGGACCTGGGACGTCTAAAATTCGACTACTGCGCATATTCAACTTATATGCCGCGTGGTATACCTGGCTGAATATTATTAACTAGCTTTTGCCAGCGACTTCGTCCGCGTTTCCGTCGTTTTTCGTAAAAAAGTACCATATGTCCTTCCTCACGGTTCAGTGGCGTTTTTTAGGTGGCATTGTGTACCTATTTTATTTTTAATTGACGGTAACGGAAAGGCTGTTAGTTACCTAGGTAACAAAATAACCTACGATAGAGGTCCTAACTATAGCTACCTTACAATAAAATTGAACATAAATTAGCCAAAACTTACCTATCGGTATCTAAAAAACTATGCGTACCTACTACTTCTATTACTACGTCACCTAAATTAAAAGGAAATAAAATGCAAACTATTAATAATTTGTAATTTGAACGAATATTTAAACACTACCAAAACACTAATACCTATTTTATAAAATAACAACAAAAGAAATTCAAATAAACTATTTAAAAACTAAAAGTCGCCATTTATCTCCGCCGTCTTCACCAGCATCTGTATGTCGGCGGGGCGAGGCTGGCCACCAATAACAAACAAAAAAGCGGTGAAGGAAAACATCGTGAGGAAACCGGCCAGTCTTAGATACAAAAAATTCGACGACTTGTGACATCTACCAATCTGCACTGGGCCCGCGTGGTGGATTATAGCCCATCCCTCTCATAGAGTAGAGGCCTGAGCCCCTGCTGTGGGAACATTATAGGCTGATGATGATGATGACGTAAATAAAAAAAAGGTGGTGCAGGCTGACTGACTGTTAAAATTTAACGCAGGCATTAAGCGTCTCCCCACAAGTTCTCAAAATGCCCGTGCTCCCAATTTTATGGACTGAGAAGGAACATGGATGGTTTTTAGTCAGTATAACGCCCAAATACTCAAACGTCACTCAATTATAATTTGCACTTAAATCTCTTGCTGTCTTTGTTACTTTAACGCAGAGTGAGAGACGTTTGAGTATTTGGGCGTTAGTCTGGCACTCTGGGTAGAGCGGTAGGAGTCATTTGATGATTTCCCAAGCTCTAGAAAAAAACGCAGTCCTCTAAGCCACTGTGGCGACTAGCGACATCTATTGCAACACCTGCGTACTAACAAACGATCGACAGAAATTCCTACATCGAGCTATGAACATTATCCGCGACATATTATGCCTTTAAAGGAGTTCCCGACTTACAACTGTCGGGCAGTTAGCCCGCCGGACACAACACCCGTCCGGTCGGAGGATCCTCCCTTTTCTAAGGGGGATGAGGATCTTTACACCCTGTTCCTCATATCCCCCAAACCACCAAGTTTTTTTTCGCTTGGTTGAAACTCGCCCTAAAATGTACATGTTACAGTTGCTGCATGGGGGAACCATGAGAAAAAGGTGTGTGTTCATGTTTGTGTGTATACCTACTGTTACCCATTACTACCATTCCACAATAAGTGAAAAGGTTACCTACATAAATAGTATTTTGGTCATGTGGCTCTACTTCCCACCTGCGACACGTAGGTATTTGTATGGGCTTCACCTACAGATAGCTGTTCACGGTCTGGCTGTTTGTGTATGTGAGTTTAAATGATTGTAAATGTACCTACTCACTATTCAGGGGAAATTCCTAGTGAAAGGAAAAGTTATTACACGTATAACAAATTGCTCGACCATTTTACTGCTCTCTGTGCCTGACCCTGTCGAATGATGTCATCTGCCTAGCCTTTTCCCAGCTATGTTGGGGTGTGCTTCCAATCTAACCGGATTCAGCTAAACACAAATATTTCACACGGAGGGACTGCCTGCCTGTCTGACTTCTTCAACGCAATTAGTACTGACTACCATTAAAGACTGACAAAGATCTACAAATGGCAGTGCGGGACCAACAGTTTCACGTGCTTTCTGAGGCACAAAGAAAACCAGGACATAAAATGGGTGGTCACTCATCAACGGACCATCCTATATAGGCAAGTCAGCTTCACCTAAATATCGATCCGAGCAGCTGCAATAGCCACGAGCTCTATAAGTATCTGTAGGCGAGGCGTCAAGTATATGTTTAAACAGTTTACGCGATTTTATGCTATGGATGGATATTAGGGTATTTCACCAAAAAAATATAATTAGTCCGTCTGTTAGATTAGGTATCGAAAAATATTGGATACGTGTTTTTTGTTTTATCAAATTAATAAAAAATGACGAAAATAAAACGTGTCAAAGATCATGAGTGGGGGCTTTTCGCGTCACTTAGTGGGTAAAAAAGCACTAACCTTGTGACGTCACACGACTTGACACGACTTTTCGAAGCACTGTATCGTCTTCATCTTTTGTTTACGTGAAAAAAGAAAAAATACGTGTCCATTATTTTTTGGTAATCTATCAGACGGACTAATTAGATTTTTTTGGTGAAATACCCTATTCCATCAAGGGCCGACATCTTCACCAGTTCTTTCCATCCGTTCGTGAGCGGCTGGCCAGGACATGGCTGGAGGTGGATCACTGTGTCGCCCAATTTCTCACAGGTCATGGTAACTTTATGAGTAAATTATTTTCCTTCAAGCTTGTTGCCTCGCCTTTTTGTCAATGTTCTACATCTGACTGCGAATTTGAACAAACTGCACATCACATTTTATGGGAGTGTAGTCTTTGGCAGAATGAACGTAATATTATGTTAAATAGTGTACAGGTTACATCCGGAGTTATTTACTATACGGACCTTGTAGAAACTAGAACAAATTTCCGTGCGTTCAAGCAATTTTGTCATACCTATTATTGGAATCAAATAATATAACAGCTCACAACTTAGGACCCAGTAATATTAATGACAATAATATCCGTGGTGCTAGGCAACTGGGCTTATCTCAGTTGTATACGTCCCTGTGTGCTTATTGGCCTTGTTCTGTTCTGTCTCCTGCTGATATGGAGGGAAGTGGAAACTATGTTTTTTCCTACTCCTCCGCTATTCTTTTCTGATTAATTTCGTTGCGGGATCCAAGACTGTTAAATCATTTCTCTGGGACTTCGTCGAGCTTCATTGTCTCGGCGCTTTTCTTGTGGTCGCCACTGTTGAATTCTGGCTAACAGGAGTTACAGTGGTTTGGGAATAGTGTGACGGGCTTGTCCCAATAGAAAAAAGCCACGAGCTCTTTATGTATCTGTAGGCGAGGCGTCAAGTATATGTTTAAACAGTTTACGCGATTTTATGCTATGGATGGTTAAATTCTATGAATGGATAAAGGAAGGAAGGAAGGTGAGGAATGAATACGTACCTATATATTAAAGGAGGTTTAAAAGTTGCGCCTGTTACAGAAAAGTTGAAAGGGTATCGACGGTCGTGGTGCCTGTGACGAGGAGGGGTGAATCGCATGTGTGGAGAGGGAGAGAAAGACCAAAGAAAATATGAATGGAGTGTCTGTGGAGTGGTGTGAAGAAAAATGGGGTAAATTATAGCAATGACAGGGAGAATAAAACGTGTGGCGCCAACCCCAAGTAACATGTGTTATGTGTATCGGAACGTGGTTCCCGCGCAATAATGTGTCGGGTGAACAAATGTCAGATACATAGATCATTGGTGGTAAAATAGACATAAGATTATAACAAGTAATGTATAAGATTATTAATAAATACTTTACTATATAAATACAACATGGGACAAGGGCAGGACAGGAACATGATGATGCGACTATATATGTTTCTGTGAGTAACGATGTCTTCAGAACAAACACAGCTTGATTCTTAGCTGATCCAAGCCCACTACCGTACCTCCTTATAATGTGGTAAAGTTTAGCGAAATAAAACAAAAACATTCTAAATTACTTAAAAGATTTAATTATAAAATTACAAACGTAGTGACTATGGTCCAATGAAAATGCTACTTACAAAAGAACATAATTTTATGGCTTATACAAAACATTTTCTTATTCAGAATGAGTATAAAAAGTACTTATTATAGAGATAGGAGACAAGTACCGATACTTTGCTAACAAAATATAATTACAATGTAAACAAACACTTAGTCTAAAATCAGTATCTGAGGAAGTCTTATAAACTACAACTAGTCCACACTCATCTGTTCATACTTGGACGCTGCAAGTATTACGCACCTGACCTTTATAAAATCTCATTCACGACGTTCTCCAACCATATTCCTTAACTTATTTTTCAGAGTTACAACATAAATGTTTTGCTAGGAACGCATTTTATCTACAACTTTAATTGTCTTTTCGTGCCGCGTAAACGCTACAACCAACATTTACTCCCATAAACCAGGGGAAACACCCCATGATGGACAATCAGTCCAGTCTATTTTATTTTTTTCTTGTTCAACCTTTTTCAAGTCGACTTCACGTTCAACCTTTTTCAAATTTACTTTCAGTTCCTCTTGAGAAATGAACTCCGTAATTTCCTTATTACTGTCGAAGATCACCCTTTTCTCCCCCTTAATGCGGTCAAAACGACACACAAACTTCTCACTCACCTTATTAAACTCTTTGACACTCATTCCTTTAATAACGCTCTCATAACCCACAAACACTCTTTCGATTGCGCTATTAACATTTACTGGGAAAATGGTTACTAAATCATCCTTGAATTTCTTCTTCTTCAAAATATACTCTTTGAATTCGTCTAACGTAGGGAACTTCTCGTTTTCCTTAACATAGTGCAGATACAAATTGTACGGAGACAAAATGTTACTGAAATCCAACTGAGTAATTGGGTCATATTTCAGTACTAAAACCCCGTCATTGTTATTGACGACAACTTGTTTTGCAATTTTGAACAATTCGCTATAGAAAGATACGCCTTTTTCGATCATGAAATAAGGGCGGAATGTTTTATCACAGATATGAACCTCTCCATCGCCATTATGATGCAGGAAGTGAACAAACTCTACCAGATTTACTTCCCCCGTGACCACATCGTCTCTCAGCATTTCTTTGTGCTTTAACTTCAAATAATTGATCTTTTTCACATTCGTCTGATGTTCAATTTCTGCAATCAGGAATCCATTTACCTTCTTGAAAACATTCTCTAACAGGTAGGAAACCTTATCCTTGTGCGTTGGAATTCTCTTCAGTGTCATCACATGCCGTATTAAATCTTTTCGGTTATTGATTGTTTCCAAGTCTAACTCGTATTTCAAACTGATCAAGATTTCAATCATGGTATGAGCGATGCCGTAGTACATTCTTAAACGTTCTTGTGAAAAATATTCAGTATCATCTTTGAAGATTATCGTTGACAATTCGACGCAGTACCACAGTGCACTCGGTAATGAAACAATCACTTGAGGGTCTAATGGCAAAGATGACAGTCCTATTTTACACTTCGTAGTACTGATACGTCTCAACGCGTACTTTTTGAACTGTGCAACTATGTTTTCGTCCATCCACTGTTTCTTTTCACAAATTTTCCATAACACGTAGTAAAACAAGCCGATGTTATATCTCACTTTTTTTAAGTCGAAGTATGTGGCAGACAAAATGTAGTCGTTGTATGCATCAAAGTCATCAGTGTCCACTAGCACCAGACCGCCATGGAATGGTCGCCGGGTGCGAGGTTCTACTTTTGTTTCTTGCTGTATTAACTGTTTGTAGACAGTTAACGTATAGAAGTATCCCAATGACTCATTGACATCAGGATCCTCCAACAGAAACAAAGGACATTCCATCATGGAATTGAATTTTGAGAAAGACGCCTTGTTGTCTGAGTTTCGGAAAATAAGTTTTTCCAGCAGATTTAAATGTGTGCATAAGATCACAGGGATCCCTTTTTCTTCAGCCAAAATGATGTCAGGAAACACGATTTCTTGGTCGGCTGTAAAGTTGATATCCTCGATTGGCTCATCAGGAACTTCCTTACTGAATGTCTTCTCGAACCATAAAGCGTCGAAGCCGTAAGACTTTTTCTCACTGACGATGTAGTTAATTAAAGTAGTGATCGACTTCTCAATATCTAGTTTCAAGTCGTATGATGGTTTTCTTAGACTTTTGTACCAGTGTGTGTTCTTGAAATCACGTAAAAATATATCTTTATCCTTCGTGTCTAGGAAGTTCTTTGTGGATCTTTGATGGACTTTGTTTAATCGATTCTTCAAATATTTCAGCTTATCGATTTCGGCCAGTGATTTTGCATCATTTTTTAGTGAAGTAAGAAACTTGAATTTGATGTAAGACTTCAAATTTTCTTTTTCGGTTGCAAAGTTGTCGAGAGTTATACTGTCATAGTCATATTCCTTAGAAATATCAGTTTCATCGAAAAGTACGTTGTTGCGGTAAGTTATACATCGGCTTTTGAAAAACGACGCAGTGACCGATAAGTCGATACACCTCAAGTCTTTATTTATCGCATGGAAAACAACCTTCTCATAAATCATATCTTCATTAAGTTCCATACATCGGTTGAAGCAATGATGGCTGATCCGGCCATCGGTAATGATGTACAGCAATTTAATTTTTCCATAGTCCAACCAGTTTTTCCTCATCCACTGAATAATAGTTTCAGGCAAAGTATCATGGCCTTTGCCTTCCTTTTTCCTGTACGCCTTACGAGCTCTATGTTCGGTGACTTTCAGGCACAGGTGTCCCCAATGTAAATAAACGATTTCATGTTCTTCACCTGGCAAAGCACTTTGAATTTCGTTCACGTCACTTTTAAACTGTTCAAGTGTAGTTAGTCCATTTTCGTGATAATACTGGTCTCCTTCGGTGGACATAGAGAAATCTTTCGCGTAAACGTAATAGTTAATCATTTTGAACTGTGATGAAACTTTCGCGAACAATATTACAGAGTGAACCGCGGAGCACTCTACTCTCCGGCGAGAGGAGTGAACCGCGCGCTCGTTGGCGAAGTACTGAATAATTATTCGCTAACACCGGCTTTTATGCGGTCGGGCGCATGGGAATTTTGAACGCACTACTTGATTATAGATTTGCGTGCATTTCGTTGCTTGCACCATATTGTATCTTATATCACAGTTTTGTTGTTGCGATCTTTCATACTATTTATTTTCAGTTTGCAATTCGATGTCCTGATTGATTATATTCTAAGAATCACCATATTTATATTGGTCATTAAAAACAAAATAAAACGTTGCAAGATATCCTTGTCCTTGAATGAGTGCATTATCCCATAAAATTCCAGTGACGTGAGATAAAAACAAAAACATTGAACGTAAAGTACAGTTTGCAACGTCTGTTGCTATCATAATGTAGGTATGTTTACAAAAAAACTTACGTTTTTTGCAATTTGTCGATCATTGTCAGGTTGTATTTAGCTTACTATAAAATATGAAACGCGACCGTAACAAATGTGACTACTGATTACCTAATCTTATTAGTATTCTAAATGCGAAAGTTTGTGAGTGTGTATGTTTGTTACTTCTTCACGTAAAAACTACTGAACGGATTTGGATATAATTTGGTACACAGAAAGATTATAACCTGGATT
Organism: Diarsia dahlii; assembly: GCA_949775195.1. Taxonomy (NCBI): domain Eukaryota; kingdom Metazoa; phylum Arthropoda; class Insecta; order Lepidoptera; family Noctuidae; genus Diarsia; species Diarsia dahlii. Next base: position 19,610,129 of record OX459207.1, read on the forward strand.
AGGATGGGATATAGAATGATTAAAATCAACAATACAACCCTCTCAGTTCGTATGACTTTCTTGAGTAAAGAACTATTTGATGAAAAATCGTCACATGAAAATATACATTATTTATTTACCCTACTTACTTACTACGTAACATGACATCAAGCCTCTAATCCCCGAAGAGTAAGGTAGAGGTGAACCCATTTATATAGGAGTAGTTCCAATAGGAGGCGAGCCTATTACTAAAAAGTGAAAAATAAAAACTTATTAACAAAAAATAAAACTGACTTCAAAAATAAAAACACAAAAAAGTGAAAAATAAACTTTAGAAGAAAAATCAGTTTCTGAAGTCGGTGACTTTTGTTTGTTTGATTTAATTTTTTTGCGACCGACTTCAGAAACTGATTTTTCTTCTAAAGTTTATTTTTCACTTTTTTGTGGTTCACATGTTCATGAGTCATAATGTGGACAATGTAGTTTTTCTTTTGAGTTTTGTTGATTTTTTAAAAACCGCTTGTCCGATTTCGATAAAAAAAAATATGGGACCGTTTGGGAAGTATACCCTTTCCAACAAAAAAAGAATATTTCAAATCGGTTAGCAAGTGACGGAGTTATGCCCTAACAAACATAAAAAATATATATATATAAACATCCGAATTGAGAACCTCCTTCTTTTTTTAGAAGTCGGTCGGAAAAAACCCAGTTACACTTTACCCGACCTGGGAATCGAATCCAGGACCTGACGCACAGCAGTTACGCTTGTGACCACTAGATAACAAGGCAATCAATAAACTCTTTGTGTGTGGTTAATCGGGTTAAGCCATAATATTATCCTTATTTAAAAACCCATGATAGACTTACTCAATATTTAGTAACAGGTTTGGTTTTTGTGAAATATTGATTCCTAAATCAGTGGCGATCCATTTTCTGGATGGGTCAGGACATGGTCAAGACAGATGGGCCAGAATTGTCACACAATGGATGCTTGAAGATGGTCTTGGTCGTCGTCACCGAGGAAGGTTATTTCAATTGATTGACAATTTTGGGCGGATGCAAAACTGCCTTGTACAATATTGCATAACATTAGATTACACAATATTACATGATATTACATAATATTGCACAACATTACATGATATTACATAATATTGCACAACATTATATTGCACAATATTTTTTTTTTTTTTCATCAGGATTTTTTTATTAGTAGCCATGGAATCTGGATTTAATTTTGTGCCTGGTTGATGGTAATATTCTCACCCTCTATTATAAGGGACTTAAACATGCAAATATGGGTGTATGCATCGTAATTAATTATTTCGGAGTAAAGTTTACCGACGAAAGTTTGTTAACACTAATTTTTTTTTAAACCTAGCTTAAGATAGTAGAGTTACATGCAAAATGTGGAACAACGCTCATCCTACATGACTAGAAATGAACTCTGTGGTCTATGTATTGTCGTGCTAATTTAGTAAGAGTGTCAATCAACTTTCGTTGCTGACTGTACCTGCCTATGTACTTTCGTTATCTCAAATGGCTATACTTTTATTAGTTTTCCGTAGTATACATTCGTAATTAAAACCAACGCGTATTAAATCGAATTGCAAAAAGTGGTGAAACACCACAATGAAACTACAAAATATGATGCAATATTACACATAGAAACACCATTTTATTTTTCCCTTCAAATCAATTTTACTTGCAACAAAACTCAAGTCAGCATTTCCATAATAAAACTATTGAGAGCGTCTATTTTAATCGACTTCAGAAAACGAGGAGGTTCTCAACTCGGTTGTATTTTTTTAATAAAAGGTAGGCTTGCAGTCTGCCACGCCTAATTGGCTATTGTAAGTTACAGTAACATAGGTACGCCACTTTTTTTAGTCCTAGTGATCGGTGGTTCGATTCCCAGCATATAGGTATGGAAAGCATACCTACTATTTCCAGTTTGGCTAGGATATTGCACTCTTGAATCACCTGATTATCAGATAAAAAGATGATTCCGTGCTTTGGAAGGCACGTAAGACCCGGTGGTCACGGACGCCAAATAGCGGTCGTCAAACCATGTCAGAGGCCCTTGAGGAGCCGTCGGGACGATAAAAAGAAGAAGAACAACATAGTCCCGATGACAAGAGTCTAACCGGGTGCATCTGAATACCAGTATTTTATATGGCGCGACTGCATTCTGGCCACACTCCACAACCTAGTTAATACTGGGTAATATTATTGATCGAAGGTAATACCAGACCCCTTAATAAGACTGGTTGTTAGATTGCAAGTGGAAATAGCAACAGTGATTGGCAACTAGTAATGTTTTTCCATAGCAGATTAAAGGGGTTAGGGCCCCGACGGGTTGGAAATAACCCGTCGGGGCTTGTGGATTATCGAAAGGATAACGCGGTTCCGACACAAGGGCGAAGAAGGAACATGGGTTTGGTTTTTAGTCAGTAGAAGTCTGACACTCCCCTTCGCTCTGCCCAAGAGCGGGGGGGAGGGGGGTTATTCGGGTAAAAAAAAGGTGTATTTCCAAGCCTGGCGCTTATCCGTTTGATAACCTTGTTGAGTGATAACCAAGTTAGTCAGGTCAGCGGTCAGGTTTTAATTGGGTACTATGCCGGACACATTCGTTCTTAACCCGTGACTCAGTCATAGAACAGATAGCAAGGTTGCATTCAGTCAGGCAAAACTGTCAACAATCAAGTAGCTTATCGCGTTTGGAATTCTCAAATAAACGGCGTTAGCGAAAAACTTTTCAATACTTTACTAACGGGTGTACCTACCTACGTTTACTTTGCCAGAAAGTAGAATATTTCGTGGAACTACTGCTCTACCTGTTGATGGCGAATGTTTAATCACAGTTCAAAATGTTTATTTATATTATTATTTATATTTACGGAAAAGATTACGTTTCAAATAAGACTATCGGTTAAGTCTTAATTGCGAGCCGTAATCGCACTTCCACACATTTTTATCTCACTTTGCTCGCTCATACATTCATTCATACATTTTTCTTATTTAAACAATTATAATTATGACAGCTTAAGTTAAGCGATGCAGCTATTTTGTTTTGCAAAATGATTTCTTTTTTTGGAGGGTTGCAAATCAGCAAATTTCTCCACCCGCTCGAGTGTCAGACTTCTACTGACTAAAAACCACCTATGTTCCTTCTTAGCTCTTTGTGTCTAGGCTGCGGAACCAATCTCTTTTGAACAACCCGCAGCCACGACGAGCGTCGGCCCCGTTCAATGTTGCTGACATCTATTTGAGGCACGCGTCGTCGACACGGCCTATCGCCTTCCTAAGACGAATGGACAGGGAGCTAGCTCATTACTCACCGTCCACAGGCGCGCATCCACGGTGGCTGGAAGCCATCACGTGACCCCCGACGCCCGGAGCGTCTCTCGCTCCCGCGGCGGCTGGGACGAGAGGTTCTCTCCCTCTCACGTTCCGCCACCTCCTTCGCTAGCATCACTGCTTCGCAGAAGGAGGCGACACGGTGCGCGGCGTCCCATTCCCTCTCGAAAGGCATAGGCCAACAAATTAATTATTTTTCACAACGTCCGAATAGTCACTTTGCCGAATAAACACAAAATTAGATTAGAATTTGTATGAAATCATCTGCCAAGTACCTAAGTTAAAACAGACCCTAACCTATTTTTTCTCATTTTGGGCTTCGCCACTGATAAACCTCGGTGTGAAAAGCTAAAGGTCAACTGGGCTGCGGGTTATTCGAAAGACCCTACTATAGTAGGTACAGAGGGCTACACATCAAGCTATACATTTCCAGTTTACGCTGATCTCGCACTGTACGGAAATCCTATACTATGCGAGACCAGCTTATACTGGAAATGTATAGCTTGATGTGTAGCCGTGTGTAATAGCAACGCCACTGTTAAAAACCATGACTATCAAACATGGCCCTCAATCAGAGATCTTGCAATATCTAGTACTTGATTAATTCGTTGACCGCAATATAACTTAACCGCCAGCAATAAACTTCATAGCTCCCAATACTTCTATCTACCGTCCCCCTCATTACTATTACGGCACTCATGGGAAACGGCCGCGTGTTTGAGTGGCTCCATTTGATACCGCAAACCGCAGCTGTATGTAAATCATCGTTTATGTACGAGCGTGCTGTGTTTACATTAGGTGGTTGCGGAAATGGGTTTGTATTTCCTTTACCCACGTCATATAACATCATGCCTGTAAACCCACATTTCGCCAGTTATGTTTAAGAGGCGACCCCTATTACCAACAACCGTGCACAATTCCATGCAGACTCCGTGGCTACTACTGAGTTTCTGGTGAAAAACCCAATAACACTTTGCTCGAGCCGGGAATCGAACCCACGCTCAACAGTCGCGCTTGCGATTGCGACCACTAGACCAATGAGGCCGTCATTTATTTATTTAATTGATCAGTTACTTGCTGCACTTACAGTTTACACCAACGCGCGCAGCAAGTCAATATTATATACACTAACTTAAAAAAATAGCTTTATTGCTACTAAAAAACAAATATCATACTAAAAAACATATGTCATATATTTTAGTATGCAAAAAATATAAACAAATAATTTGTTATTCTGATAGGATAAATGAAATAAGTATTGTATTTTACCATTATTAAATAGAATTAAACAAAAACAAATTAGGAAACGAAAGAAAAAACTGTTTTTGAAAATAAAAGAAAGAGTCACAAATTGTGACAAATAGCAAAAAAATATTAAAAAAAACTAATTTCGCGGGCTACCCTGGAGCAAGGGTTGCCAATATTTACTGAACTTAATAAAATAGAATTCATTTTGTGGTTAGAATGTAAATAAATCTACCATGTGTGAAATCCCAAGTTTTGGTAGAATTTCTGACGCCCAACATGGCAATACCATAATTTTCCTGTCACGCGTCAAAAAAGTCTTCGAAACATCTCTGTGCTGTGATAAACAAAAATTGAGGCTAATTACTACAACAAATCACTTCAAATTGTGTCTGACACCCACGTTCTTGATACATACAGTCGATTTCAAACATAAACATCGTGTTTCGAGCACGACCGGCGTTCCGTGTAATGTGTGATAGTTGAAAATCCACGCGTTATGGCATCTGGGTCTGGGTCTAAAAATGATATAGTTAATAGATTGCTTAACGTGAGACTGGACGATGGGGGTGGCGGAGATGAGCTGCCGCCGCAGAACATGCTGCCTTCCAACCAGCAGGGGCGGCAACAACTCGTCCAACTGGACGAGGACGGTGGACAGGCGAGCGAGCCTAACGCCTCATCTTCCGCAATAGAAAACCTCCAGCCGATTAACAACACAGGCGGCCGCTTGCACAACTGGCAGGCAACGAAAACTACCGTAAAAGAAAGGTTATCGTTCCTTTTTAACAATGAGATCTTATGCGATGTTCATTTTATCGTCGGCAAGGAAGCTAATCAGCAGGTCATACCCGCGCACAAGTTTGTGTTGTCTGTGGGCAGCGCGGTGTTTGATGCCATGTTCAATGGAGTGCTAGCAACTAAGTCTGATGAAGTAGAGCTACCTGATGTGGAACCTGCGGCATTCCTACACTTACTAAAGTTCCTATATTCCGATGAGGTACGAATTGGTCCTGAGAGTGTGATGACAACACTTTACACTGCCAAGAAGTATGCTGTGGCTGCGTTAGAGGAGCATTGTGTAGATTTCCTGAAAAGTAACTTGGGAACGGACAATGCGTTTTTGTTGCTGACGCAGGCACGATTGTTTGATGAGCCGCAGCTGGCTGCACTTTGCTTGGATATGATAGATAAGAATACGGCTGATGCGTTAAATGCTGAAGGGTTTACGGATATTGATCAGGACACACTAAATGCTGTGCTGGAAAGGTATGTCCATTTTGTATTTATTATGAACTTACCTAGCATTTCTAAATAAATTAAACTCATACTGTTTCACTTAATTTTGTTAAATATTTTTAATTAATCCACTTGATGAGAACAAGGCCTCTAAAATATTAAATCATGAGAAAACTCGTCTTATACAATTATGTTAAAACATAATACATTTATTCAGAAGCAACAGGATACATAAATTCATATATAAAGCTACAAGATATTACTTTAAATCATATATATTTTTTTATAGATATTTTATGAGGTAAATAAACAAATTAAACTAAAGTATTGGTCCACTTAATTTATTCTATTCAATTAATATGAAAAAATTTAAAAGTAGTTATTTAGTTAAAATTAACATTTTCATACATCTTTTTTTATTGAAGCTATACGGTAACAGTGGTTTTAGGTGACTTGTCTGAAAAGAAACACCAACAAACTGAGATCAGGGGTTCAGTCATTTTTAAATATCCAAGCTTTGACATTGTAAATGGTTAGACCATTTGATGGTTGACAAATCACTTATGTATTTATTTCATTATCCACCTAGCAATATTTCATTAACATTCCACCAACAGATTGTCCTTTTATTTCCATGTCTGGAATATGCCCTGTACATTCACAACTTTATTTCCTGTCTGACTTCCTAACTCTGTCTGACTTGTTAACATTAAAATAAGGTTGTTGCTAGGTCGCTGCTACTGAAAAGTCTGTCAAAATTACATCTTGTTAAGGTCACTTTTAAGTTGCTGTTATCATGGAAACATCTGGGATAGGACTAAAGTATTTTTGAGTATTCTTTATAATCAATACTTCACATTAGACAAAAGAAGGTCATTGTCAACATGCCAACAGTTGGTACACTGTCTGCCAATACCAGAATACATGTTTAGTAAACTTGTTTGTTTACACTGTGTCTGTGGTGTTAATTAGTCCACACTTATGATACAATATTGTTCAAACAAGTTGGTCATTTTTAATAGTGTTTTTGGGAATGAGTTAAAAATAAGAGAAAAATAAAAGCCATTACAAATGACGGATGAATTAAAGTTCAAATCCTAGGTACTAAATGTCTTGCTGCTGATCATTCGAAAGAGATACCGCGGCCTCGACACAGGGCTAAGAAGGAACATGGGTGGTTTTTAGTCAGTAGAAGTCTGACACTCCCTACCGCTCTGCCCAGAGCGGGAGGAGTTGTTTGGTGATTTCCCAACCACCAACAAAGAAAAAAAAGTTTGAAATGTCTTGAGCTTTTGAGTCTGACGATTGTATGAAGGTGGATGTACTTTGGAATGGGCCACATAGCATTGGAAAAATTCCTACTGCATCACTTGCATGTTTTTTGTCCAGGCAGAACCCTCGAACTCTACGGGCTGACTACATTTATCTGGATTGAAATATGCTGTGCACACAATAATGCACGTTTAGTTTAATTGTCGAATTCCTTATTTTCTATCGCGTGTGGGTCAAAGAGATTCCAAACCATAGAGTGGACATTGATAATATTTTCTAACTAAAGTAACATGTTACAAACTCAAAATATTAGTGCTGTCATTAAGACTCCTCACGCCTGAATGACAACACCAATATTTCAAATTGACACATTGACACTTGCAGGTTGGTCTCGTGGTCGCAATTGTGACATTCGATTTGATTCGATTCGCAACTCATCGCAAACTCTTATTTGCTTTTCATCTCATGCCTTGGAAAGCACGTAAAGCCGCCTTATGTTCTGCGCCTGATCTTTCCCCGGTCGTGTCGGATTGCTGCCCCATCGGACTAAAAATTAAAGGAGCAAAGTGCACTGCGATAGGCGATAGCGCACGCACTTGTGCACTTTTAATATTCCGACGAACTTGTTAAAATCCGTAATCCGTCTGTTAATGTTCCGTATGGTGTCGGACGAAAAAGAATAGCACCATCCCCTATCTTCCCGTGGGTGTCGTAAGAGGCGACTAAGGGATGTACCAGAGAATGGGCAGCAGCGTTCTCTGTGCTTTTTGTATCGACCGTACTGCGATCGCCAACCCGCCTGCCAAGCGTGGCGATTATGGCAAACCCCCCCCTAAGCAAAAATTACACTTAGGGGAGGCCTATGTCCAGCAGTGGACGTCTTTCGGCTGAAATGATGAATGATGATGTTAAAATCTCCGTTCAGATTCCTCGCGAGAAGTCGGCCATCAACCACCAGATCACACTCGCCGAACTCCAAAAGAACAGCTCCTATTGCTTTGATCTTGTGAGTTGTGACAGAAACAAAAGCCAAAACTAACAAGTTACAGAGAGTGGCATATCATCAAAGAGGTGCCTGACCTCTTTGATGATATGCCACTCTCTGTAACTTGTTAGTTTTGGCTTTTGTTTAAACGCCTACCAGAAAAGAACCTATTTTAGTACCAAAAAAATTCGAAATGCCGGCCAAAATGGATTAATGCTCACCAAATTGTGTTTCCTAAAGTATTGTAGGAATGAACCTATTTTCCTTTTTATTCTATACCATAAAGATTTATAAACGCCTTTAAAGTTAACTGCAGACCAAATATTTTATATTATCACTAAATAGATGTCACCAATATTGTATTTCACGACTTTCAATTTATCTCCATGACGCGCGCTCGCTTCGCTCGCATATTAAATAACACTAATATCTTCTGTCCCCGAAGTGCCGGGCCTCCGCCGGCCTCCTTCGTCGGCCTACGGCCCGGTGCCCATGCCGCCCATAAAGAATACTGTCGCGAGACGATCGTATTATAAGTTTGGTTAATTGATTTGGTGAGCATTTATCCATTTTGGTAGGCAAAAAGAATACAAATACAACACGTACAATTATTCTGATGAGTGTCTAATTATTTTGAAACCTAAAACGTTGTTCTTTAGGCAGCTCAGTATGGAGTGGGTTTATTTTATTTGAAGTTAAAATATTTTATTTACTTAGTACTCTACTGTACTTTAATCTAGGGTCTAAAAATCTTTTTTGGTGAGCGAGATTTAAATTGTAGCCGTTAGTTTTTAGCGGAGTAATGGAGGACGGCCCTTACAGTAATAGTTTACTTAGTAAATAGATCAGGTACTGACTGTTGCGTATAACAGGTTGCAAGGATTGATAAGGCACGTAATTTGTTGTATAGGACAGTTTATGGGTACTAGACAAATGGCTGCAGTTCTTGCTGATTCTGACTTTAAATCCAGTAGTATTTTGAGCTACCTGCCTGGTTGTCGGGTTTTTCTAGACAACTTAAACGTAGCTACTTCGTGATTCTTCCTCAAGAGAGGCTGATCTGTCCTTACATAGTATAAAACAAAGTCGCTATTTTTGTCTGTTTGTTTGTCTGTATGCTTAAATCTTTAAAACTACGCAACGGATTTTGATGCGGTTTTTTTAATAGATAGAGTGATTCAAGAAGAAGGTTTTAGTATATAATTTGAACGACATCCACGCGGGTGAAGCCGCGGGCATCAGCTAGTTAGGTATAAGAGAAAACTGGCCAAGTGCGATTCGGACTCGCACATGAAGGGTTCCGTACCAAAACGGTATGCTATAATTTATACAATTTCTTCTTCGAGCCAATGAAACTTGACCTCTGGATTGTATAGGCGCTCATACGATTCAGGGACCAAATTATATTGGTTAACTGCTGTTTCCATCCAAGTTCTTAATGATTTTCCTAGATAGTCCATAAAGTTCTACTTTTCAGATTTTTTTCATATTTTCTAAACATAGGGTTCAAAAGTTAGAGGGGGGGGGACACATTGTTTTTTACTTTTGGAGCGATTATTTCCAAAATTATTGACATTATCAAAAAATTATTTTAGTAAACCCCTATTCATTTTTAAATACCTTTCCAACAATATATCACACGTTAGGGTTGAAATTAAAAAAAAAATCACTTCCCACTTTACTTAAAGGGGGGCTACCATTAATTTTTTTTTCCAATTTTTATTTTACCACTTTGTCGGCGTGACGTGATTGATACACATATTGGTACCAAAGGGGTTTGAACTTTTTTGTATGGGAGCTGGCATATCGACCCACCGCCATTTTGATTTTTTTTCGAAATCGCGGCCCACGATGAAAGTGGTATGTATGGATAGAGGACATAAAGACGAACAAAAAATGTCCAGTAACACGGTACCCAAAGTGTCACGTTACCGAGATATTTGAAGGTAAAGATTGACATATAAGCACAATGACCACATAAAAAATAGACCTTTTACATGTCTTTAGGCGTTGATTATTATTATTACTGGTTATTGAAAGAGAGTAGGTACATCACATACTACTAGGAGTATGAGAAAACTATTCTTTGACATAAAATAGCATTTCATTGCGATGCGAAGCGAATTCTCGTGCGTATAATAATAATCAACCTGGGAACTATTATTTGGATACAATTTAACGCATATACACGTAATATGGCTATTCTTTTTAAATATTTAATGATTGTTGTTGCAGTCATTTGTCGATCTTTACCTTCAAATATCTCGGTAACGTGACACTTTAGATACCGTGTTATTGGACATTTTTTGTACGTCTAAATGTCCTCTATCCATACATACCACTCTCATCGTGGGCCGCGATTTCGAAAAAAAAACAAAATGGCGGACAGGTCGATATGCCACATCGGTTCTATCCCCTTTCAGCTTTCTAGTGCTAACGGTCACAGAGATTAAGCGAGGACGGACGGACGGACAGACGGAACCCTAAAAATAGCTCATTCCAGTACAACACATTCGTTACAACACATTTTACTTTTATAGTAGTTTTTTTCAACACCATTGCATTCACAGTGGTGAAGTGTTAGCCTGCGACGTCGTCGGCTATACAGTGCGATCAAATTATCTTGGCAGGTCCGAACTTCGTGCAGGTCATTTTGTTACAACCAATGTATAAAAGTGTTATGATACCCTTTATATTATAGATAGATAGTTATAACCCTTTTTCAAAGCCCTTTGATATTTTCTATTTTTCCACTACATCCTTTTACGAGTATATCACTCTAGTTCACTCCATTCAGTGTTGCGTAGGTAAATGGAAAATATACGTTTGTTTGGATATAAAAGTCAGGCACTTAGGAGTTCGCGGAATCGATCGAGACTTGTCTGGGAGTTTAAATAGACGTTTGATTATATAAGTTCATACATTTTCTTCAATATTTCAAAAAGTCGGGAGAAAAGTTTTAAATGTGAGTGGCTTCAGGAGTAAGGAAAGACCAAAGCAAAGATGGATGGACTGTATAATTTCTCGAATACGATAAATGCTCTTGCAATAGATCACGAGTTTTCATTTCAGCTTATTTTGTCACTGGTGTATATTAATTGTCCAAATAAAATTCATGTGATTTATATGAGTACATTCAATATCAATTGGGTCCACATCATACTACCGTAAATAAACTGATTTATTATCTACTGGACTGACTCGTATTCTAGTGGTCTGAAGCGCGACTGCTGAACACTGTCCTGGGTTCGGTTGCCAGGTCTGGCAAAGTGTTTTTAAGATTATCCATTAGCCATTTCTGGCATTTTTTAGTTGGTGTTTTAGATATACACCTTTACGTAACTCCTGATGGTTACACCTGTGATGTTAACTGCTGAATGACCCATAACTTGACGATAATCTTGTACGTCCTTCAAGTCAACAATAAATGTTTATTTATTATCCAGGTTCCAGTTTTCCAATCTTAGCAAAGTATGAAAATTCTCATCTCTATTTCTCCAGGGACACACTCCGCATCAGGGAAGCCAAAATCTTCGCAGCAGTTCTCCGCTGGTCAGAAGCAGAATGCATTCGTCGACAGCTGCCCGTCACGCCAACCAACCAAAGAATGGTCTTAGGCAGAGCCTTCAACGCTATCCGATTTCCCCTAATGTCCGTAGAAGAATTCGCCATGGGCCCTGCTCAAAGTGGCCTTTTGGATGATAGAGAAATTGTGCAACTGTTCCTATATTTTACTGTAAACCCTAAGCCAAATGTGGGGTTTCTCGACAGCCCTCGATGTTGCATGACTGGGAAAGAATTGACAGTGAATAGGTTTCCCCAGACTGACTCGAGGTGGGGCTACAGTGGAACCACGGACAGGATCCGGTTTACGGTTGATCAGAGAATTTTTGTGGTCGGCTTTGGACTGTATGGATCGTATTTTGGGCCGACGGAGTACGAGGTCCATTTACAGGTTAGTCATTCATTATGTTTTTATCGTTTTTGAAAGCCCAGAGGAGTTGTAGCTCTCATGGGTTTGATTGAACCCAACCAAGCGCATTAGTTTGTCTTATTTATTTCATCGGTGGTCTCAAAACGGTGATGGAAAACATCGTGAGGAAACCGGATGTACGTACCAGGAACCAAAAGTTCGAAGGCGCTGGACATCCATCAGCTTGCGCTGAGATCTAGTGGTGTTTCCCTCTCCGTCTTACAGAGAAGAGTCTTGTGTCCCAGAAGTGTGAACAATCGAGGCTGATTGTACCATACTTGTTGTAGCCTGTGGTATATCCAACTCACTTTATCATGAGTAATTTCTACGATATTCTACGTGGCATTACAGATAATTCACCTGGCCACGAAAAAGGTGTGTGGTTCAAACACGACCACGTTCTGCTGCGATGGAACGGACGACACCTTCCGCGCTATGTTCAAGGAGCCTGTTGAAATCCTGCCCAACACCTCATATATAGCTAGTGCTAAACTCAAGGTGGGTATATACTCTTTGTATATGATAATACGCCGATAAGCTGTGATTAGAATCGGTCATTTGGTACTACGATCTATGCTTCTTCTTCTTCAACCTTTCACCACCCAATGCTGAGTGTAGGTATCTTCGTCTAATGCACGATCTATTGACAGCCAGCAAATCAAGTTACTACAAATCTGCCAAATTGATAAATTTTCAACTTCATTGCTATAACATTAGGTTCAAAATTGATTGGGAAAGGGGATAGAACCGATGTGGCATATCAACCTGGCCGCCATTTTGATTTTTTTTCGAAATCGCGGCCCACAATGAAAGTGGTATATATGGATAGAGGACATAGGCGAACAAAAAATGTCGAGTAACATGGTACCTAAAGTGTCACGTTACCGAGATATTTGAAGGTAAAGATCGACAATTGATTACAACGACAAACATTAAAAATAGACTTATTACGTTTGTAGGTGTTAAATTGTATCCAAATGATAGTTCCCAGGTTGATTATTAATAAACGCACGAGAAAATCGCTTCGCATCGCAATTAAACGATATGTTATGTCAAAGAATAGTTTTCTCATGCTCCTAGAAGTATGTTATGTGTGTACTCTCTTTCAATAAACTGTAATAATAGTAATCAACCCATAAAGACACGAAAAAGGTCTACTTTTGATGTGGTCATTGTACTCATATTATGTCGATCTTTACCTTCAAATATCTCGATAACGTGACACTTTTGGGGTACCATGTTTCATGACATTTTTTGTTCGTCTAAATGTCCTCTATCCATACATACCACTTTCATCGTGGGCTGCGATTTCGAAAAAAAATCAAAATGGCGGCGGTTCGATGTGCCAGCTCCCATACAAAAAAGTTCAAACCCCTTTGATAGTTTCGGGTAGCACGATGTGCTGGCCTTTACCTTTGATCCAGTCAGAAAAATTCAAAATTCGCCATTTTTGGTTGGGATGATTAATTCATGTTGGGATGTCGAGGAGGCTCGACACCATGCTTATCTGAATGCGACAGGTGTGATTATACATTATTGGTTCAAGCCACAGCTATAGATATATAGCTAGGTAACGCAAGAACACCTACTTCACGTGCTACTTTGCATACCCGGGTTAAGTTTTTTAGGCTTCCGTAGCCGAATGGTAAAAGAAAGAACCCTTATAGTTAAAAACTTTACAACTCAAGAACTTAATTCTAGACTTTTAAACAACAATGTAGTCTATTCATCTGCCTATCCTTTTCCCAACTATATTGGGGTCGGCTTCCAGTCTAACCGGATGCAGCTGAATACCAGTATTTTACATGAAGCGACTGCCTATCTGACCTCCACAGCCCAGTACTACATACACTAGGTAATACAATACCCTTTGGTAAGACTGGATGTCAGAATTTCAGGTCACTGACTACCTGTAACGACTGCCAAAGATCTATATATTAGGTCTTTACCTATGAAATTGGAGATTTGTATGAGAATTTTAAAATATAAAAAATTTGGTATTTTTTTTATTTCAGCTAATCAAAGTACTGGCCTAAATGATCTATACAATTTTGCCATTTTGATGGCAGTTTGTTTATCCCTTTACTGTAGAAGTCTGGCGGACGGGAGGCGATGAAGTCAGCGAAAGCGTTTTGTACTGCCACTCGGGAGTCGAATTTTTTACCACTTAAAAAAATGTCTAAATTTTGAAAAAAGTATAAATCTGTTGGGGCAACGTCCGGTGAGTACGGTGGGTGACGGAGAGCTTCCAGCTGTAACTCTTGTAGCTTTGCGATGGTCTTTCGTGAAGTGTGAGCTCGGGAAGAACGATTGACTAGTCTTGGTTGTTGAATTGCGAGCTTCACCATCATTGTTTGCAATTCTTGGCAATAGACATCTGCCGTCACTGTTGTGCCATTCGGTAAGAAGCTGTGGTGTACAAGTCCGGCACTGGTCCACCAGACAGTCACCATCATCTTCCTATGAGTAATCTTTTTTGTAGCGCACTGATTAGGTGAAGGACCTGGGTCCACCCACTGAGACGAACGCTTACGGTTGTCGTACAGGATCCGCTTTTCATCGCAGGTAACAATTTGATTAAGAATTTCATCGTTTCTATCAGCCGATTCAGTAGTGCTATGCATGCTTCGACGCGTAAATCTCGATGTTGGTAGCTTAGTTCGCGTGGCACGCACTTGTCTAGATTTTTTATCTTTCCAATTTGACGCAAGTGCCTCAATGGTGTTTTGACACTAACTTCAAGGCCTGCAGTAAGCTCAGCCTTAGATTGAGTTGAATCTGCTTCCACTATCGCCTTCAATTCGTCGTTGTCGACAATGTTTACCGGCCAACCGCGAGGCTCGTTCTTCGACTCAAAATTTCCAGATTGAAAACGATTGAACCAGTAATGGACCGTGTTTATGCAAGCAGTGCTAAGCCCGTACACGTCGTTAATGTTTCGTGTTGTTTGCGCAGCGGTATTTCTACGTATGAACTCATATTCGAAAATTGTACGAATTAGCAGTTTATCCATGGCGCCAAAAACTACCACAATGTCACAAAAACAAAAAACTATCAAAAAACAAATGACTGAATTTGAAATTAAAATAACACGTCTTTCGAATAAAATTTACTTGAATTTCGAATTACGCGCCAATCCACTGATAATTAAATCTGAAAATGCGGCGTTAAAGAATCTCCAATTACATAGGTAAAGACCTATTATATGGCAGCCGGCACCAACAGCTTAACGTGCTTTCCGAGGCACGGAGGAAACTCGGTATGTCGGGCGGTCACCCATCCACAGACCGACCTAGGCAAGCACAGAAGATCGACCCGAGTGGCAGTTCTTATTAAGCCACGAGCTCCTCTACAATGTAGTCTATTATATAATAGTAACTAAGTAGTGCAAGATGTCATAGTAGGTAGTCAAAAAATGGCACGCTTGGCTTTCATACAGATCGTGATACTTGCGTTATCTACGTTTATCTTTAGCTGTGGTTCAAGCCGATTCCCCGTTGATAGTGTGGTCACTCCCATTATCGAACACCCACTCCCATCATATAGATAAATAACATATTAAAGTGTTAATTAACTGTATATTTTATGTTTTAACACACGCTAGATTTTAACCGACTTCCCAAAAAGGAGGAAATTCTCAATTCGATTGGTATTTTTTTTTATAATGCCCTAAAAATTTTAATTTTCGCTTTTATAATTAATATGGGTTAATAAGTTTCTGTTTTGGCCGAAATTGAGACTACGGTCGAAGGTATGGTTTTAGTTTCGGCAAAAATTTCTGTCGGACGCTAAAATTAATATTGTTTTGATATCTAAAACTACTAATCATTCTGATTCATGCTTGCTACTAACAAAAACTAATTGGGAATAGAAGAAAAACTGTGTACCAAAAATTACAACATTAATTTCGGTAGATTTTGGATAACTTTTTGTTCTTAACTTATTTTAATTATGGATGATATAATATTTGTCTTTTTTTAACTTTGCCCCACTCAAAGAATTTCTCCTGTATCGTGGGTGTGTTTACAAACATTTAAAGTCAAATACACCAACAGTCAGACGCGGAACAACTACCTCTAGGTTATACAAATATTTGTTCCGTGCGGGATCTAACCCGCGTCACAGCAAACCGTGCCGACAAAATATATTTTTTTTACGATTATGTAATCATCATTATGTAATCGTAAAAAACAATGGATACACAATGTTTTTCTTTGATTCCCAGATGGGTGTGAAGAAAGCACATCGACCTGGCAAAAACCCGCTCACAGTTACTGTATATAAATGCCATAAAAAAAATTCTGACCAAGGAGGTTGTTATACTTTTGTCAAAGTCTCTTCGGGCCAACACAGCACAGGATTCATTTTAAAAAAGGGCCAGTCATTCAGCTTTGGGCCAAAATCGATCGTTTATAAATAAATGGTGGTTTTGAGGATGAGGTGAGGGTTTCCTAATAGAAATCTTCAGTTTTTTTTATGGTTTTACGTTATTCGTTGTAATTTTTTTTTGCACGATTTATTTGTGTAGTATAGTTTAAAATTTGTGTTTGCCTGGTAACGGAACATCCTCAAACGTCTGGACAAAAATTCAATTGGCTAATAATTGTCAAGGAAAATTTTCACGAGCGTATACTCAAAATCCCTTGTAAAAGATAATAATTTGACAATTACAGACAAACTTAAGCGGTAAAAACTACCTTTAGCAATTTACGGTGAATCTGCTACATACAGTATTTTCACAGATAATTTACCTATGACAACAGCAAGCTTTTGTAGCAAAAATTAAGTTTGACAGTGAAGGCGAAATTGGTCCAGACCTGTTGTACTGTATGGATCGGAATGCTGGGTTGTGAAGATGAATGAAAAAAGATTACATGTAGTGGATGTGCAGTGTGACAAGAACGGATAAGGTAAGGATCGATTAAATTAAAGGAAGTTTAAAAGTTGCGCTAGTTTCAGAAAAGTTGAAAGGGAATTGACATTCTTGGTATGGACATCTTAGTAACGCGAAGAATGGGTCTGACAACCGTTTTTTACTTTACATGCCAAATAAATCTTCAAAAAATTACGAGAAAAACTGTGTTTTTACTTTTTTCATATCTTAAAAAATGGCTGAGATATTTATGATCAAAGTGCGTATTTCCGGCCGTAGGTTTTTAAAAACGCGGGCGGGCGCTCGCTCACGACCCGATGAAGTTGTGACGTCATCGGGTAGTGAGCGCCCGTCGTCATTCGACAATCGCGCTCTCGTTCGCGGGCTGTGACGTATTCGTATGAGCGCGCGTAATCTCGAAAATTCAAAACATTACTTAAACTTCTCGTCGTTATAACTTCGGAAATACTGCATGTATCGAAGTAAAATAAAAACTAATGTAATGTACTCGTTCTAAGCTCCGATTTTGTATTTGATACTAATATTTTGACCCTTTCGTGTTCTCCATTGGCAAACATTGGCAGTGGGCAGGGCACATTGCTCGCAGAACGGATGACGATGGGGCCGGAAAGTTCTGGAGTGGCGACCGCGGACCGGAAGACGTTGCTTTGGAGGGCCTCCCACTAGTTGGACAGATCTTCTTCCTTAAATGTCGATGATCTCAAATAGGGGATCGGACTGGGTCAACATAATATGATTCTGTTTAGTCCGTAAGTTAGATTATCGAAAAATATTGAATACGTGTTTTTTGTTTTATCAAATCAATAAAAAATGACGAAGGTAAAACGCGTCAAAGATCTTGGAGTGGGGCTTGAAACGTCACTTGTGTCGTCAAAATGTACTAAAAATGTACTATCATATGACGTCACACGAGTTTTCGAAGCACTGTATCGTCTTCATTTTAAGTTTACGTGAAAAAAGAAAAAATACGTGTCCAATAATTTTTGGAAATCTATCTGACGGACTGACGGACTAATTAGTTTTTTTTTGTCCGATCCCCTATTGTGTTAGACCAGTATAAAGCCACCTGCACAACTCTATCATTTGCTTCGAGTACCTAAATCCTGAAAGGTGCAAGTAGTTGTGCAGGATGGGCTTGATAGGAGGTGGACCGATGACCTGGTGAAGGTTGCGGGAGCAAAACGCTGCATGAGAAACGCAATTTTCATCCATAAAAGTCAACTGTGAATGTTGAAATAAGGTCCAAAATAATTCTTTTTTACTGCATTCCTCAGTTTGGTTTGTATCATTTGCTTCGAGTACCTAAATCCTGAAAGGTGCAAGTAGTTGTGCAGGATGGGCTTGATAGGAGGTGGACCGATGACCTGGTGAAGGTTGCGGGAGCAAAACGCTGCATGAGAAACGCACGGGACCGGTCAATGTGGTGACACCTGGGGGAGGCCTATATCCAGCAGTGGACGTCTTTTGGCTGCAATGATGATGATGATGACATGTTATGAGCAGGGACGAATTGCATGACTGAAAGAGTGATGAATATAAATGTTGATGAATGGAGAGAGGAGACCAAGGAAACGATAGATGGATTGTGTGAAGAATATAAAAGAAAAAAAAGTAAATGATAGCGTGACAGAATATAATGGAAAAAAAAACTTGTTGCGCCCAAGTAGTTTTTTGTCTCTATTTTTATTTATTGAAGGAAAGTAATAATTATAGTAATAATGTTAATTTTATTGAACAGCTAATTTATATAATGACATGTGATTATTGTATGCCCTACGGGCGGGACATAGCTGATCAAAATTTTCTATTTAAGAACTGTACCTACCTATGATCCACAATAAAATATTTTGAATTTGAAAAAAAAAGTAATATGGGACAAGGGCAGGAAGATAATAATTGAAGGTGAAATCAAAAAATTACTAAAAGGACTTATAAGTGTTGTATCGTTTAAGTAACAAAACTGTATAACATGAATGCATTGTTATAAAAATGTTTAAATGTTACATTCAGTTCGCACGTTTATTGTCTATGCTTTTGACGTTTTATGTAACCTTTTTCCCTTCCAAAAGTCTAACTGCCTCGTTGATCTTGTGGTCGTCAGCGCGACTACTGAGCATGGGATGGTGGGTTCGATTCCCGGGTCGGGCAAAGTGTTATTGGGTTTTTCCATCGCGAATTTCTCAGTAGCAGCCACAGAGACTGGATTTGTGCCCGGCTGATAGCAATTGTAAAAAAATTCAACCCCTATTTCATGTGACTTAAACTGTCAACTTTAACTGCCTCCGTGGTCGAGTGGTTTAGGCGTTTGCCTTGTGACCCGGTGGTCGTGGGTTCGATTCCCACTGGAAGCATACTTTGTGAAGTTGTTTCCAGTTTGGTTAGGACATTACAGGCTTGAATCACCTGATTGTCTGATAAAAAGATGGTTCCGTGCTTCGGAAGGCACGTATAAGCCGGTGGTCCCGGCCGCCAAATGGCGGTCGTCAAACCATGTCAGAGGCCCTTGCGGCGGTTTAGAAACTCTGACACTAGGGTGTGTGGGGTCGTTAGACCTTACTGCCCACACGATAAGAAGAAGAATTGTCAATACTATATTTATGACGTCACTCAACCCCTTAAACATCTGTTTCAGGGCACCGATTCTTACTACGGGACGAAGGGTCTTCGCCGCGCTACCGTTGACTGCAACAATGGCGAAAAAGTCGTATTCCAATTCTCATACGCCGGAGGTAATAATAACGGAACATCGGTCGAGGACGGCCAAATACCGGCAATTATTTTCTACATATAATACCACCTAAACGCTGGCAACATTAGAGCCGGTGTTTCTAAATAAAATTTTGGGCTGGTAACTCTTTTCTGAGGCTGGTAACTTTGGCGTTTTTTAAAAGCCTGTTTTGTTGTTTAGTAGTTCAAGTTCAAAGGGATGTGATAGGAAAGGTTTCAGTTATTAAAATAGTACCTTTTCGTAAATATGGCTCATTTGATATCCAATAGGCGGACCTAGATGAATGCTTAAATAAAATCGTGCTGTTGAATTTTCAATACGCTTACGCCCAAATACTCAAACGTCACTCAATTTTAAGTTGCACTTAAATCTCGTGCTGTCTTTGTTACTTTAACGCAGAGTGACAGAGATAGCAGGAGTTTTGAGGGTTACTTATAATTGAGTGACGTTTGAGTATTTGGGCGTTAGAGTTGAAATTCCAACAGTCCAGTAAATAATATTTGGGAATTTATGTAGATACGTGTTGCTTTAGTACTCGTAAACATTGGTATGAATTTCTGATTAAAAAACAAGCATTGGACGATTGTCGTCTCTCACGCCTATCATCACATTTTTTTTTTGGATGGTGGAAAATCATCCAACGTCTCTGGGTAGAGCGGTAGGGTTGTCAGACTCCTACTGACTAAAAACCACCCATGTTCCTCCTTAGCCCTTTGTGCCCAGGGCCGCGGCATCTCTTTCGACCAACCCGCAGACCTGTCATCACCTGTCTCTAAAATTTCTTACTGACTCTTTTTAATATTGATTGTCTTTGTCTAAAGACAACAAAACAGGCCTTTGTAAAAACACTTCTAAATTACTAATTGACATCGAGATTCGTAGTCTGAAAATGAATTCATGCGTGCTTTGTCTCTATCGGCTGTCATCCTTTCTCCATTTTAAAAGTAGACTCGCTAATGAAAGCATTGTATTTTAAATAGATCTATAATAATAGACTAGCGGACCTGGCAGACGTCATCCTGCCCGGACAGCAGCGCCACCTACCGGGTCCAATTGTAAATCTAAACCATTCTCGAATCCACTGGAAGACACAAAAAATTTCATCCAAATCGGTCCAGCCGTTTAGGAGGAGTTGAGTGATATACACACGTACAGTAGAATTATATATATAAAGATAATCAAATACATCTCTAAAAATAATAGTTAAATTGCAATTCAGAAAACAGTGATTTTATTCAAACATATCAATTTCATGCTTCAGCATGAGTCTTTATAAGATCCAAATACAACTGAAAAATACATTAAAAGATAAAAATATATAAAATAATTTTTAAAATTTGTAGATTTTAGATTACCAATGTAACACGCTTAAAAAAATTGTAAAACAGGAATTCAAACTTAGACCTTTGGTAGATTTTAGTTTCAGTATTGCAAGAATAATATATTTCTTCTAAATAGAATTTGATGTGTTACTGTATAAAGTATTAAATAGTCATAAATCTTTGATAATGGGCCGGAAATAAAAGGAATAAAATATCGTCAATATTAGTGATTGCAAGAGAAAAAGCGGTTATTAAAAGGTTAAATTAATTTTATAGCTTTTGTCTGTATTTTTATATAAAAAATGCCCCACTATTAGTCTGATTTAGTGTTTTTTGATTGGACATTAAAGTTCCTCAGAAGTAGGTAAAATAAAAATGGTGGCAACTTTTTTAATGTATAAACAACTGTCGCAAATCGCCTTGTGTATAAAAATGCGTTACAGCTTTCTTTAAAAACTCTTTTAGAACGATCTCTTTGGTTCTAAGGAAGAGATCAACAGTTGTTTCTCATGTGAAAATGAACCTTATTCGTATGAAGTTAAGGTTTAAATATGTCAGTATCAAACGCTTGATCAAAGTCGCTAGAAATATTGTCATTAACGTCATTTATCTAAAGTTCATTTTCGTATGAAACTACTGTATTAGTATGGAAAATTATTGTAACTAAATTCTTTAGTATATAGTACAGTTCTAGTAACGAAATGTGAGCTTTTTACAGTCAGTCCCTTCTTTGACTGATCCCCTCTTCTGTAAAGGGGAGTCAGGTAATGAAAGGCACTGACTTGTGTGAGAAGTTTTGTTATATACATGTTAAAACTCATGTACCTAACATGAACATAGTTACGTCTTGGGCATAGGATTCAGAAGCGACACTGAGTCTTAATGGTTTTATGACTGCATCCGTGAGCGTTCGTATACCTGAGTTTTGAGTGAAACATTTTTTTTTTTGCTAGGTAAATTCGATTGTACAGCACCAGCACATCCAGCTACCCGAAATTGTCATATGTTCTAAATCAACCTTGAACCTATGCTATGGTGATAAAGTTGAAAATCCATTAAAGTTTAACAGATTGTAGTAATTTGAAATACTGGCGTCTATACAATCCAAATGTATGCCAAACTTTGAACCCTTTGCTATCTATACATTAAGTAGAAAATCGCTTATGCTCATTCTCGTTTCAAAACAGGAGAGCTGTCTCTCTGTAAATAGACCTTTGATTTTCAGCTCTCACTCACACACAAGAATCTCAAATTTTGTTGCTCGGACTTAAAATAATATGTATAAGGATAGTGAGACTTGAATGGTAATGGACAAGATCGAGAATACTTTGACCGAATTAATGACTAGTGGTTTTTTTTTCAACAATTTAATTTCGTACTAAAATGTTAAAAATACAGAGTGTTTAGTGCATCGTTTGCCAAATTGAACAAGCCAAAAGGATTCGTTCACAAGAGGTCATTTGTAGTCTCAGCGGTTTTAAAAAAAAATTTGAAAAATCGCTTGGTGATAAAATGAATTCAAAACAAAGATATGTTTTCTGGGCCCAAGTTTGAATTCGATAGATTCTAAAAACAGTCGACATCAACAGTTTTTTTTTTGGCTACATATTTGAGCCAAGGATGAATTATTGTGAATTAAAATACAACAATTGAGTTCTTTCAGCTTATTTAATACGACAAAAGAGGCACCAGATACTGTATAATATTCAAGTCTTACTCAAGGCCTGTTCACAAATCCAGAAAGCGTAGATAATTGGCAATCAGTTGTAAAATCGGTCCGTGTTTTCTACAACACCTTTGATGCCTGTAGCACACCTCCGCTGCGAAACTCAAAGGGCGAAACCGCAATAGTTTCGCTGTGAGTTGTAAGTTCTTTGGCGGCGAAACAGGAGCGAAATTCCCTGCTCTAACGTACAAAACTGACTATGATGTTGTCTCTTTCTAACACGATTTCGCTCATTTGCTCAGGAGCCGTCTACATCTCCGCCCGTTGACCGTAGTACTGTTGTACAGCGAAACTCGCGCAGCGGTTTCGCAATTGTTGTTTCGCAGCGGAGGTGTGCTACAGGCATTACAACTCGCAGCGAAACTGTTGCGGTTTCGCCCTTTGAGTTTCGCAGCGGAGGTGTGCTACAGGCATCAACGATTGACGTGAGCTTTTCGATTGCTAATGTCAATCAAAACTTTTTTCACTTTACCATCGTCTTTGTCGTTCATATGTCACTTTGTAGCCCATTGGTAAGATTAAACAGCATGTGCCAGAAGGGTGTGGGCAAAAATATGTTTTAAATCTAAATTGTTGTGAATAGGCCTTAAAAAAATCTCCCTTTCTATAGATAAATCTGTGATAGGCTTGTGGAACGTATGGGACGTGAAAAAGTATGGGTTTATTTCTTTTATGTGTATGGTAGCTAGATTTGTATGGGACCACATACTTTGGTCTTTTTCCTTTAAATGTCGAGTGAGAAAGTTTCCTTTAACATGAATCTTATTAGCTTTAGTTGTAAGCTGCCTTATTTATTGTTATCATTTTGATTTTTATTTTGTTATAACCTGTCGACAAACCAAACACCTATCATACTGGAAACACGTTTCATCGACAGATTATAAAATATTATACTATTATTACATATAGAACTTCGTTTGAGCGAAGTGCCAAAAAAATATTATCTAAAACTGAAAAATTATTAAAAAAATATATTATAAGAACTTCATTATTTTGTCTTTGTATGGGGTTAAAAAAAGACTATGTAAGCGGTGGATTTTCAAATATTCTTTAAGTTTGTTTAAAAATATGTATATAATTATGCAATTACAAAATAAAACGCGCCTTCGTAAAATTTTACGTTCTCGTTATATTTCATCTATGACATCAATTCAATAAATGCGTAGAATATATCAGGGGCATTTAAAAGGAAAACTTAAAAGTAAAAGCAAAAAAATCCTCGTAAAATTAATCATTTTGTTCTAAATTTAAATGTTATCCAAAGATGACAACTAGGTATTCTTATACTCTTGAATTTTATAAAAATGTAAAAAAAAATATTTTTTTTTTCGTTTGATCTTCATAAATGTTAGGAAATTATTTGAATTTGTACTTTTCTAGTCAAATTATCGAATGAGGGTAGACGTGCACTACTGCAATCTTCAATATCAATGTATAATTCGGCCGAGATCTACAAATGCCCCCTAGTAAAACGTAATTTAACCACCAAGTGACCGTTTTTTACCTAAAATTGATGACCACCTTTTTAACAAAAAGAAAACAGTAGTGTTGTTTTTGCTAGAAATCAGCAGTGCATGTCAAATCCTGAAGGATTCCGTTTAATAGACTAAAGTGCAATGGCAGTGGATGACCCACCGGGTATGAAGTTCCCTAATTCGAATCCTACTTTCCCCCTAGCTTCCCCTTATTATACAACCCTTAGAACCTATCTACCTCCAGACTTTCTACCTACCTAGCTGCCATTGCAAATTAAGCTTTACGTTAAACGGAATCCTTAACCTATAAGATCAAAATTGCTTAAACAACGGATGCCGATTGGTTATCCAATATTATTTTATCATTGTAACATAGACCCTATTGTGTTTGTATAAAGCTTGTTTTGGTCTAGGTATGTGGAAGCGAATGCAGGAATTGAGCTGTGTTTGTAGCATAAGAGTTGTATCAAAATGAAATATTTTGTATAGAGGAACTGATGTTGATCTAGATGTTGTCAATAAATAATAACAGTGTATTATTGAAGTTTTATTTTTAGTAGTAAAACATTAACTTAACAGACTATCACAAACATTAAAATGTGAATTTAATAAAGCTGGGTGCAATAACCGACTGTTTGACAATTCTATATCTGGGTGGGAATAAAACACTAGAAAATCAGTCAAAACAATACTTATTTTCCAAAAAAAATTGTTAAATATACATTGTTATCAAATATTTAATATTAAACACATTTTTGCCACATTGTTTTGGCTGCGATACTAGAGAGACAAAAAACCTCTGATAAAACCACGAAATACGTATGAGATTCAAGTATAATTCATTAAATTACAACCCTACCATCTAATTCAATTCAATCTAATTGTCAAAAAACACGTGTACCTAGGTTCACAATCAGTTGGAATGATTACATAAAAAAAAGGTTTCAACATGTTTTTGCCTATAGAGGCTGAATGCTAATGACTGCTCATCACACTGATTATATTAACGGCAATTTCAAATGCCATAGGGATTTGCAACGTTAAACTCTGTGCTGAAAATAAAAAATCGTACAGAACGCTCAATATCCTTAAAGCTATTTCAAACTTCCATAGATAGGTATGGTCATTACAGTGATATACAAACTAGATAAATAATATTACGTTTAAAAAAAAAATAATTAACATTCTAAAAAACCCGACTGAAAAAACTGAAAAGCAAAAAACAAGCACATTTTAAATTAAACAAAACTTGGAAGCAGGCGGGGTTCATTCTATTTGCATTTTTTCTTTTCATAATTTAATATTCAAATGAACCCCGCCTGCTTCCAAGTTTTGTTTAATTTAAAATGTGCTTGTTTTTTGCTTTTCAGTTTTTTCAGTCGGGTTTTTTAGTTTTTTAACTACTTTTTTATTTCCAACTTTTTAGTTTGTTCTTTCGTTGGTCGCGTAAAATTCTTCGCAGATATTTTAACTTTTGTGCTTGTTTATAGGATTTCTCACTTTGAATTTCTTTTAAACATATAAGTGTTATATATTTTTGTAATCTCCTTTTAAAACCCTTTATTTTGATATCCTACTCGACGGTATTGGAAAAAAAAAAATTTTGAACTCCGCGATTTGGCCCCCAAAACCCGCAATTTTTCTTAGTTTTTTAATTTTAATGTACCCTGTTACACTCGCGCCATCAAGACGAATCTAACGACGTGTATTTCATTCAAATCGGTTCATCCGTTTATGAGTTATGAGGGAACAAAGAAACGGACATACATACATACTTACATACATACATACACGTCAAACACATAACCCTCCTTTTGGGCTTCGCCGCAGTCGGGTAAAAAGAATGAACCTCAAATTCCCTACATAATTAAAACTAAGAACAACCCATCTCATTCTGCCACTCGACGTGTCGTGACGTTAGATTCTTGGAGACTGGCTTGGTCTTCCCGATGGCTGTCAGTATGTCGTTTAGATCCAGTCTGTCTTTGCGATTGGCTGTCCTTACGTTACCTGAAATCGGAAGATCGTAAGCGAATTAGTGACATTGGTACGCTGGACTCCTTGGACCCTCATTAAATTCTTTGGTAGACACCCAAAATAGGACCTACCTATCTATTTTTAAACTCCATAATTGATTGACGCCTCTCACAGCCCCGGCCTAAGGTACAATAATTCTACGTATCCTTTACAGTCAAAGTTAACTTAAGTTCACAGATTCTTATTCCAGCCTATCGCATAACGGAGACAAAGTCTGTAACGTGCAAATGGAGTGTGGTCACGAGTTATTTCCTTATGATTCGCCCGTTGAAAGTCGTCAAAACACTTCCGCAATGCACAGTTTAAAACGGCAGGCTTATTGCCATAACTTTACTGTGGGTTCGCAATAGCGAAAACTTCAGTAATTAAGGTAGGTAATAATACAATGTCAAAATTTCCAACTAAAAGAAGATGAAAAATAAGAGACTTCAACCTGCTTTTACTGTAACACTAACCTTTAGCACTCATAGAAGGCAGCATCTTCCTGACTGAAGACATAAGAGCCTCCTTGCAGACCAGCTTGATGTCACTACCGGAGTACCCCTCAGTCTTAGTGGCCAGCTCCTTGAAATCCACCTTGGGGAACAGCTCCACATTCTTCGAATTTAGGTAGCTTTGGAACAACTCCTCGCGAGTCTTGAGGTCTGGGAGGGGGATGAAGATTCGTTTTTCTAGTCTTCGTAGCATGGCTGGGTCGATTTCCCTGAAAGGATGACGAAAATTTTGAAATAACCAAAAGTTAGTTTAATCCGTCAGAAACTGTAGGCCACTCATTCATACGCACAAGTGACTGTAAACACGCTTGCATCACAGCACATCCGGAAGTATAACCGTGCAAGGATCTTAGAGCGCGTGGCGAAAATTGGAACTATTACTGCTATTTTGTTCATGAAATGATTACCAGCCGGCTTAGCATGACCACCGAAGAAACGGGTTTATGTCGGGTGGGGTGGTTATGGGTCTACCTCCTAGCGGTACACCCCGGGCCCGGGCAACGGCACCACATGTCCTCACGGGCTGTGGTGACGGCTGAAGGATCCATATTAAGCGGTGGTAGGCTTCGGGCGCCTGGCGTGCCATTGGGGAATGGAAATGATCAGTTGCACGGCTCTGGACCAGTCAAGGGTTCTAAGCAACTCTGTAGGTACCGGATGACTCATACTGGAGGGTAGCGGGATCCGAGGCACGGTCTCTGTCGTTGGCCGACCGCAGTTAGTAGTACTGCGCCAGTACTGCGCCAGCCACGTGGGAAAGGCTGCCCCGCCAACTCGCGAAAAATCCCGAAATGCTCCACTGTGCCAGTTGGCGACTTACACTGTCACTTAATATTTTGAGCTGGTTAAAATAGAAATCTGTGAATCAAAATGCTGAAAGACAAACAACATAGCTCACCAAGGCATATTAGAATTGGCCAACATAAATATTATCCCGTCTCTTCCCCCGATGCCATCTAGTTCAGTGAGGAGCTGTGCCTTCAGACGTCGTGATGCCTCGTGTTCACCAGGAGAAGACCGGTCTGATGCCAGTGTCTCAACCTCATCTATGAATATTATTGAGGGAGAGTAGTAGGAAGCCATCTCGAAGAGGACCTGGAAGAGGTAGACGATACTTATCAACCTTATACTGGACTTAGCCACTCCTATTAAGAAGCCATATTTACAACCAGTTGACCCCGTACAGGCATTAAGGGACCTCGACCCTACCCGGCCATGGCTTAGCGAGATCCTTAAGTTGTCAAGAATGTGCATTTACAAGATGCAAATCATAACTACCTACAACTATTCAATATTCTTATGTAGAACTACCTAATGGCTACAAATTGGTTCTGGCGTTCGTCTTCATTCGCGCTCGTCCTCTAGATTCGCTAAGACGTGTAGTCAGAAAGGCCTAAAGATTTTATTGGACCTTCCTTCTCGCTTTGCTTTCTAGATTCGCTCTTACCTTTACAATCTTCTCTGACTCTCCACGCCACTTGTTGACAATAGTGCTGCAAGACACGTTGAAGAAGGTGCAGCTGCTCTCGCCAGCAACCGCTCGTGCCAGCATCGTCTTGCCGGTGCCTGGCGGGCCGTGCAGCAACACACCTCGCCAGGGCTCCAGGAGGCCAGTGAACACTTCTGGATAACTACACAAAAATGGTGGAAGATACTTTAAAGGCAATTTGAACCTAAAGCATAACCCTGCGTAATCCTACTGCCCGGAAATACCTCTATTGATTTTCTTTAGATTGCCTGCCATCTTCTGCGAGGTGTGCCGTGATATTTTTTAGCTCAACACCTCATCGGGCATACGACGAACTAGACCAGTCCAGTCCCACTTTAGCCTAACGATGCTTCTGTTTAAATTATACCTACAACTATGTATTAATGTACCTGCCATGTAAAAACTGTTATTTCCAACGTTTTTGGGGTCAGAAAGCAGATTTTTCAAAGTGCATTTACGACATAACCAATATAGACAAAACATGCCTCTTTAGTAAAACCAGAAGATACAAAATCGAGAAAACTCCGATATATCTTACCGTACGGGATACACGACCGACTCCATAAGCAAGCTCTTGGCAGAAGCGAGACCCTTCACATCGTCCCACGACACTCCTGTAGGTCTGATGATGTCCTGGTACAAGAGTTCTACCAGCTGCTTCTTGTCAGGGCTCGCATGGTTCAGGAAACCGGCGAGAGACTTCCTTTCGGTTGCTGGTATTGTTTGTAAGGCTTGTTCGTCCTGGAGAAGAGAGATTATCACCATAATATTATTATAGAATCTGCAACAAGTCCACCGACCTTACCAAAGTGGTTTCAGAGACATGTTAAAATAAGCATTAGGGAGAGATACTACTTATTGATGTGGAATTGGTTTGAGCATGTCAGATAGAGCTTAAATAAAAATTTATAGAAGAGCCTAATTATGTCCATGCGAATAGTCCGATGCAGTGTCAAGACGATTAACATCTTTTTTTCCTTAGACATTAGGCATTTCCGAACTAATTCTGATAGGTTGAAACCGATTCAATTTTGTTAAGTGTGGGTAACTTAGGTACTGGAGTGGTTTGGAGAAGATATTCTACTTATGTTTGGGGAAAACAAGAACCAATCGTTTGTGAAACTCGTGCATATTTATCACCATGGTAAAGTTTCAAAATCACGCACCTAACTCATGCCTAAATATCTATAATTCACTCAAGAAGAGGAACCGACAAAGAAAATGAATTTCCAAATAAAAATTCCTAAAGCCATATTTATTTGCCATCTGAATTAAATTGCTCATACTAAGCCATCAAAATCGCGATGACCCTGAGATATTATGTAACTCCATGACAAATTGCTGGAAGCTTGCCAGATAATGTAATAAAACTATTTCCTTTTACCTGAGTTTCATATTAAATGAATTTCAGTGTTATTAACTGCACTATACCTAATCACTATTTAGGTAGCGGAAGTGTTGTGCAACTTTTACAATGTGTATAGGTATAGGTAATTAGGTAGTATGGCTCAAAAATATTATGTTATCCTTTAATGCTTGTTTTTTGAACACTAATCGAAATTTCAAATAAAAAATGGCATACACTTAGTACTTAGTGAAAACGAGTATTGACTTGAAGTCAAAGGACTAATTTCACCAATAAACTGAATATAATCGGCTCATTTACTTATACTAGCTCTAAACTAGGTATCACTGTCAATATTCCATTACAATATGATGAGGGCACTGGTGGCTCTTAAACGCAGTTTAGTTGTGTTAACTGTGTTCAGTTTTAAAGAAAGTCGCCCTTAGAATTAGGTACCTGCAACAACTTTGTAACAGTGAAAGTAGAAGGCAGATCAGTCTGTTCCTTCACACAGACACACTCGGCGCTGACCACTGGCTCTGTCCGGTCCCTCGTCTTTCTCGTCTGAGGTCTGCGAGGTGGACGCTGTTCCTCCACCTTGCGGCAGAACTGGGGCTGCTTGTTGAATCGGATCAGGTAGTAGCTGCAGTAGTCCTGGCGAGGAGAATGAGGAGTTTAGAAGGATAAATGCTCTTTGTGCTATGACAGGGGTACCAGACTACCAGCGCATAACAACGGGTCTGGTTCATAACATCGCCAGTCACTACATCGATGGTCGCTGTATCGAAAACGATCCATCGACGGGTTAATGAATCGACAGTACCCCAAATCGATGGTACGCTACATCGACAGTACACCAAATCGATGGTGCGCTATATCGACAGTACACTACATCGATGGTAGGCTACATCGACAGTCAGTGGCGTGCGCCCTATATAGGCTCTTAGGCTTAGCCTACCTTACTAACTGAGCATTTCTTATAACTAATTAACCATGTAATCAAATAACACTATGTACAAAATAATAATTAAAAGTTCAAACTCCTGTTAAAATACTTAGAGCAATTTTTCGCGTACGAATCTTGTAGTTACAGGCTTGCTTAGGCTAGCATTCAAGTAGCCTAAAACCCATTCATAATTTTACGCACACAGCGTCACATCGGTGAATGATCGGTGCATATTTCCGTGTATATGAACCGCACACATGCATGCCAGCTCCTGCGAGTGGAGGTGGCCTGTGATTGGCTGCAACAACACAAGGCTACGATTGGATGCGTCATGCGTCACATGCGTGGCCATCTTTAGCCCGCGAACTCCGGCGCGAAGTTCAAATTTGTTTATTTTTTAACGTTTTTTGTAATTTGCAGGCCAGTGCTAGCTTGAATACTGACTACATACGTCATACAGCCGCGAATCATATATATTAATCAACATACAACCTAGCACAGGCCTGCAAATTGCAAAAATGTAAGGAAATTAAGAAATTTGAATTTCGCGCTTAGCAGTCTTCGCTCTTCCGTCCACAGATAGAGTGCAGCACTGACAACACATTTCATTGATTGATTTCGTATAATCCTGCAAAATTTTGTTGACCGCTTTTGTGAACAAACTCGATATGAAAATGATACAATTTTATTTGGTAGTATTTTTCTATCGGCAAATTAGAAATTATATTTTACGTACTATGGAAGCCATTATTGTTTCATATTGTTGTGACAAGCAATTTATAGCGCGATTTGTTTTGAAACCGAAAACGTACAGATATTGTCAGATATTAGATAACATTATTAACAGTAGTGTAAATATTAGCTTTGTTGTGTATTATTTGTTTATTCCCCTAACAAATAATAACAATGGTATTTACTTGTGATGTTTGTGTTGTTAATGTGTGTTTGCTAGATGTTAAAGGTAATAAGTTTTCTCAATTATCGTATAATGATAAGGTGCAAGTTGTATCTAAAGGTTTCGGATATTATCTTGCATGTGACGTGTTTTGTACTTTTGTAACTATCACCCACTCACTTGGATGAGATATTTGAGGTGGCCGAATCTTTCTTCTGTTTGCATCGTTAAAAAATCATGAGTTGAACCTTGAATAATGTGGTGAGTTTTTGAATTGTATTTAGGTATAACTTTTACAGGCTTATTTTCAAATTTTATAAATGTGACAATATTTTTTTTTGTTGTCAAAATTTCGTGGCCTACCCACCGTGGGAGACCACTGCACGCCACTGTCGACAGTACCCCAAATCGATGGTACGGTCAGCATCAGAAGTATATTAACATTACTCAAAGTTTCGAAGCTGTTTTTTTTAATAAAAACTTGTTAGATATTACTCGTAACTACATGTTATTGGAGTGTAAGGACTATTATAACGAATAATCTTCTGAAACATTAAAAATAATAGCTAGAGTCACGCACATAAAAGAATTAAAATTCCGAAATGTTCAGCTTTTTAATGATTTAGAAGATAATTCGTTAAAATAGTCCTTACACTCCAATAACATGTAGTTACGAGTAATATCTAACAAGTTTAATTAAAAAAACAGCTTCGAAACTTTGAGTAATGTTAATATACTTCTGATGCTGACCGTACCATCGATTTGGGGTACTGTGGATGTAGCGTACACACGGCTACACATCAAGCTATACAAAACCAGTATAATCTGATCGTTCATTGCGTGAAAAGATCTAGTAAAGTGAGGCCAAGATTAACTGGTTTTGTATAGCTTGATGTGTAGCCGTGTGTACCATCGATGTAGTGTACTGTCGATATAGCGCACCATCGATTTGGTGTACTGTCGATGTAGCGTACCATCGATTTGGGGTACTGTCGATTCATTAACCCGTCGATGGATCGTTTTCGATACAGCGACCATCGATGTAGTGACTGGCGATGTTATGAACCAGACCCCTTAAGGGGATGGTGAACGAACATTTCTCCATACAAACGTTATACCAAAATCATTCGCGATACGAACATATTACCAACTTAAAATTATGTTATTCGGATACAGACGATATTTATCTAGTTTCCTATTAAACATTTTTTTTAAAACATTTACTATTTACGAAATGCAAGCGAATTGCATTTCGTCAATAGTAAATAGCAATTCGCTTGCATTTCGAATGATTTTGGTATTACGTTTGTATGGAGAATGTTCGTTCACCGTCCCCATAACAACAGGTTTCAAGGATGGCCTAGAAACTTTAAACGTAGGTAGTAGGTACCTAATACTTACTCGCAACCAATGTGTTATCTCATCACACACAGAAAGTTTTTACTGAAATACTTCTGAAATAATTAGGTAAACGTCTGTTTCATTTCAATTTTCCAGGTCATCTTAATGTTCGAATTACCGACAAAACCTATATTTGAGTTCATACATAATAATACGCCTAGTTGATGAAAGTTTATAGGGTGTATAGGTACACGTTTACAACACACGAACTATATCCCAACTGACAGAAATAAATAGCTATTACTATGTCCACATATCACGGCATTACAGGACCGTCCGGTTTCAAGCCTGACAAATATCCGACGTGACTACAAAGGTCCAAGAAATTTCGTACAGTTTGAAACAAGATTAAATATCTCCGTGCCAGTATATCTCTGTTAGTATATAGCCGCTGCTGCCTTGGAAATCGAAAGGTTTTTTGTTGTTTTACTATTGACTATTGGTGACATTTTTTTATGTAGGTACAGAGTTTTTTTAATACCAGCACATCAATCACATACAATCTGTCAAAATTCTTTAATAGATTTTCAATAGTTATCGCTAAAGCATCACCCGAGGGCCACGAAATGCGCTCCAAGCGAATTCGCCTTGTGCTGCAAGCGTGTGCGTCGAGCGTCAAAAACAAAATTGTGTCTCGCCCATGAAAATAAAACTACGCTTGTGGCGTCAGTTCGCTACAACTTGTGGCCTTGTAGACATTAGACATACTACATTTGTTTTTCAAAATGCACTTTTCATTTCACATTTCTGCAGTAAAAGAATAAAAGCCCATCCAACTTTTTTTGACTGACTGACTTGAGGTGTTTTCTAGTTTAGAAAAACTCTTAAAAAAATTACAAACACCGCACTGCATCCGTACATCATGGACACCCCAATTATTGCCATCAGAAGAGGGAAATGCAAGCAAACTTTCAGTTACGCAACATGGCGACCGTGACGTCACCGGCGTCTGCGCGTCTCGCGTCGCATCGTTGCGTCGCCAGGCATGGCTCCAAATGCGAGGAGATCAGTAGGTAAACATGAATGTGGGTGAGCACTTTGGTAGTGAAACTTGTTTTGTGGTTTTTAGAAACTGCGATGAAGATGTTTAGCAAAATCGAGGGCTCTCGGAAGATTGAACTAAGAATCTTTTAGAATAAAAATATTATATTATTAAGTGTTTCAGAGAGATGAAGAGATGGCAATCGTAAACTGACTTGTCCTGAGTAAAGGTTGGGAAAATAGTAGATAATAATCTACCTACAGCTGCAATCCCAGTAAATGGGTGTCAGGTTGTTGTACCTATTACCTACCTACCTGGACTTGACGACACGGTTGGCACAGTGGCTAAGCGATTGGACTGCTGCGCCACGTGTCGCGGGTTCGATCCCCGCACGGAACAAGTATTTACGTAGGTATGGCCTACAGGTAGTTGTTTCGGGTCTGGGCGTGTTTGTGTATGTGAGTTTCAATGTTTGTAAACGCACCCACGATACAGGAGAAATTCCTAGTGTGGGGCAACGATTTAAAAAAAAAAAAAAAACAAACAAATCCTACCTGGACTGACTGGGTCGTCGAGGCCCGATAGGCCGTCGCTCCATGTAAAATACTGATATTCAGCTGCATTCGGTTAGACTGGAAGCCCGTCGACGTCAAACAACATAGTTGAGAAAAAGCTAAGCAAATGCTGATGTTTTTCCTAGTGTTTCTTACAGTCCACATCCCTAAGCCTACCTACTTTTTCATATGAAAACGACGAATTCAAAATCATTCCGGCTAACTCATCATCAGCCTATAATGTTCCCACTACAGGGACTCAGGCCTCCTCTCTAGGAGAGGGATGGGCTATAATCTACCACGCGGGCCCAGTGCGGATTGGTAGATGTCACATATCTTCGAATTTTTTGGTTCTAAGATATGCCGGTTTCCTCACGATGTTTTCCTTCACCGTTTTGAGAACAGTGGTGATGAAATAAATTACACAAAGTAATATGCCTGACGGGGTTCGAACCCACGACTCACTCCGAACCCACGACTCACTACGAACCCACGACTCACTCGA
This sequence comes from Diarsia dahlii, assembly GCA_949775195.1. Lineage (NCBI taxonomy): Eukaryota > Metazoa > Arthropoda > Insecta > Lepidoptera > Noctuidae > Diarsia > Diarsia dahlii. Next base: position 19,644,975 of record OX459207.1, read on the forward strand.
ACCCACGACTCACTACGAACCCACGACTCACTCCGAACCCACGACTCACTACGAACCCACGACTCACTCGAACCCACGACTCACTACGAACCCACGACTCACTAACTATTTATGCCGGCTAACTATATATGGCTAAATAATGTTTGACTGAATTCTTTGAAAGCTGCATTATATAAGTAACTAGCTGATGCCCGCGGCTTCGCCCGCGTGGAAGTCAGTTAAATTATATACTAAAAACCTTCCTCGATAACTACTTTATCCATTGGTGAAAACAGCATGAAAATCGGTGAAGTAGTTTTTGAGTTTTTGAAGCGTAGGTACACAAACCAACATAACATTTTTATATATATAGATATATAGATAGATATAGATTATAGATTATTCTACTATTCTTTCGATTCGATAATTATTATTCTTCATCAAAACTATAATTATAACATTCGCATAGACATCATAAAACGAATGATCTTGGCTCGCTTCAATGTTTCTGTCAAATTAAAATATTATTTACGACCAAGTATCTCGGAAACCGTTTTATTAATACACTTCGCAATTTAGACATGATAGTTGAAATATCCGCAGCTAAGCTATCTATTAGCCGTGCCTTTCAAAATATAACGACTGTTAAAGCTTAGGTACAGTCAGCGATGCAACTTCAATAACAGGCATTTTTATTGGGTCCATATTGGCTCACCTAAAGTTCTTTATCCGAAATTGTTCTTCCTAACGATTTGTAATCCGAATGATCACTCTTCCTAAAATTTTTCATCCTAAAGTTTTCATTCATACTATTTGTAGTCCTACCGACGATGTTCATAACACTCATGTTTCCGAAAATTGGAATTCATAATATCATTAGTGTAAATATATTTAAACTCCTACTGTTTTTTATCCTAACGCTTTTATTCCTAAACATAATTACCATAATATTTTCACTCATACAACTGTTTAGAATGATTAAAGGTCGTTTCACTGATTTTTGTCTTGAAATAAAATAAATGAATGAAATTCATTCAGGTCAGAGTGTCGTCTTGGGGGCACTATGAAAAAAATACTTAGAAAAAATTCGCGACCAATTTCGAGGTAGCGCTTGCCGGCCGCTGCCGCGGCACCGCTCGCTTCGCTCGCTCGGCTCGCGCGTAGTTGGTCACAGTTCTAACCTAACCTAACCTATGGATATCTTTGCATAGTATATAAGGTCCCATTAAAATAGGTGGACAAATTTTAACACAGCGTTTAGTAAGCCTAACTAAAGACATCTAAACAAAAAAAAAACACTATATATAAAGTGATTTTATTTTGACTTAAAATAATAAATTGCCGGCACTCTAGAACAAACTCATCCTATAAAAGTAGGTATTTTATTTCTTATTCTTATATTTTTTTGCTATTGTCCTTATTTTAGCGGTCTGAATGATTTCTAAAATTTTGTCCACCTATTTTAATGTGACCTTTTATAATACTGATTATTATGAATAAAAAGTAATATAAACAAAAAAAAAGATATGACTTTGAATAATAGTGTAAAAGATGGTTATGTTGAGAAAATATAGGAAAACAAATAATAGTGTAATAGATGTTTATTGCTACAGACATTATGAAGTCGAATGCTTCGGAATTAAAACATTAGAGACAGAGAAGTTAGGAATTGCGATTGTTAGGATGAAAAATGTTAGGAAGAACATTTTCGGATTTCCAATTATCGGAGTTGAAATTTTAGGTGAACTTTGGCGCACCCATTTTTATTATGTCATCTGTCATTTGTATCAACCCGCAAGTCTATAAATAAATAAATTAAGACAACATCACATACATTGTCCTGGTCCCAAACTAAGGTTTTCCCTTGTACTATTATGGTATCCAGGAACAACGAAGGTACTACAAACACCCAGACCCAACAAAAATATCTATTTCATCAACAAACATTTGTGTTGGTGCGGGAATCGAACCCGCGACCCTTGCGTCTCAACCGGCGCTCTAAACCACTGCGCTAGTGTCAAACTTCTACTGACTAAAAACCACCCATGTTCCTTCTTAGCCCTTTGTGCCGAGGCCGCGGTTCTCTTTCGAGCATCCCGCAGCACCGACGCGGACGGGGAGTACCTGCCTAAGGGCTCGTTTACGGAGACGCGGGGCGTTGCGCGGCGCGTGCAAAAGGCTCGTCGCGTGCTTTTTTAATCATTTACTGAGAGGCGGGTCCACGGTCCACCGCAACGAACGCTGCATTTTAAACTAACGAGTAAATAAATGCTTCTCGTGAAATTGACATTTGAAATCTTTAACGTTTTCATACATCGCCATGTGTTTGAATTAAATACGCACAACGCGCCGCGCGACGACGCCCCGCCTGTACGTATTAAACACGCACTAACGCCTTAGGCCACAAATTCGGAGACGCGTTACTTACAGCGTGCAGCGGGGCGTTGAATGGAACTGGTCATGAACGCCCCGCTGCACGAACGCGTATCCGAATTTGCGGCCTTAGGCATTTGCCCAACAAGAGGGTAACATAACACGCTATACTTTTTCAGCATCGTTTTTTTTGTCGTAGTCGGGTTTGTTTTTTACTTTTTTTATTTAAAAAATTTTGGTGTTTATTATTTTTTTTTACTCTTGACTTTTTGTCCGCTAGAGGGCGTGAGTTTAAATTTGAGTAATAATAATTTCGAAATAAATAATTTCGAAATCAATCATTTCGAAATCAATCATTTCGAAATCAATATTTTCGAAGTGTACAAGTGAGGCCCTTTTAAATGATGCCAAACACGGCGTGTTTATCTCCATTTTTATTTTTTAAGCCTTTTTTTTTGTCCGCTAGAGGGCGCCAAATCGCTTTTTGTGACACGTCACGTAGCCTATGTTCAGCGGAAAATTAAGACGGTTCTAACGATACCTCATATTATTATGTCGAGTTCCGATATGTAGATTAGAAGCTATGAGGGAACAGATGAAGATACATACATACATACATAGCCAGTCAAAATCATAACCCTCCTGCTTTGCCGTAGTCGGGTAATTAGCAGAACTTTCTGTAGCTAGCTTCCATGTATACCTACCGCAAGACAGTAGCCGTCTCTAGTATCTACTATGTCAAATTTAAGACCTCCAAAAATAGCCCTCTACTTAATAATTCATTCTCTGTGCTCCGTGGGGTCACATCAATAAGCTGTCGTCTAAGCCAGGTCTAAGCCGTGTCGCTGACATAGCAAACAATTCTCTTTCAAGCCAGTTTATGACCTGCTCCAGTTATGTTGTGAGCGTTTGGGTTAAGCAAAGGTGCTCGTCAGGACCCAAGATTTGTCCAGTTTTCAGTGTAGAATTGTATAGATACATAAATTAACGCCTTCTTTATTTTCGACAGGGTTAGTACCTATAAATAATTTAGATGACGACACTCCACTGAGATTCAAAGATTGTTAAACAAAAAATCAGGATTAGTAATTTTCCTTTCGCAAGTTATTTCTTGAAGATAGCCATTTGTATTCGTTTTATCGAATGAATTTTAATGAATGAACATAGATTTTCTAACTTTGAACTTGTATCAGCCATCCTTTGGAGCGCAAAATAAACATGCACCCGGATCACCAGTTCACCACATATTAACACTAGAAAGAACTTTTTGGGTAAACTTTCGACACAGTCGAAGCCGAAGTACTATAAAATTCTAATAAACTGCAGTACCTATAACTCTGCGAAAACCATCTCTCTCACAGACGAAAGTGTTGAAAAATCCAAAAGCCAATCTTTATAACATGAAAGAGTCTTGAGTTTATGTAGTGGAACACACTATTATACACGTCTGAACGGCCACTCTCCGGTAGGGCTGCCGCGCGGCCGGTTTTCAATCAAAACGGTCCGATTATTGGCCTTCGTGGACGAGGGATTTTTGTTGGAGTACCTACCTACATATTTGTCCGTCAAAGCAAGACTTACCAACCATGCTTGGGAATCAAAAGTAAACGCTATGAGCATCAACGTGGATGGTTGTAAGAGTAGGTAGAGGAAGAGGTGTGATGGTGAAACGGAATTCTAAAAGGTAATGAAATGATGGCTCAAAGAAAAGTATGAATATGAATAGGTAAGATATGTTGCGCCGACAGCAAATAAAGTGAAATAAAAATAATATCGGTGTTGAGTGACTAAAACTGCCATGTCGCAAACAAAAGTACTGGAAAGTTCTCGTAAAAGTTAAACTAATATGCCACGTCGAATCAACTCACACAGTGAATCAAACACATCAAGTCACGGCCAGTCATTTTTTCCACAAATAGGGGATATATTTTGTCCTCGCCGCCGCCGGACAATATAAAGTCCCTCGTCTGCTCAGACCTTATGACATGATTTGTCCGGACGCGGGTGGAAATGAAACGTCCGGTTAATTCGCACTGATGCAGCTGCCAATCGATGCTTCCACTTCAGTGAATTGCTTACATTTGAAACTTACTAGAGTAGATAGTCGTACTTTAGACTTCTGGTAGATCGATTTTAGAAGGTTTTGACCCTTCAGTTTCTATATTCATAATAATGTTTCTTTAAAAATACGTTTATCACACTTCAGATAGGTATGTAAATAGCATAATATAGCTTTAAATTTCAGTCCAGTTTCACCAAGGACGTACTACACAGTACTAACTAGGATGTGGTGGTCAGAGAGGCAGCGGCTCCATGTAAAATACTGGTATTCTGCTGTATCCGGTTAGATTGGAAGCCGCTGCCGCACCCCAACATATTTGGGTAAAGGCTAGGCATAGGATGATGTCGCTTTAAATTCTTCCAGCTCCTTTTTTTATTCTACAGCAGCCGTTACTGCTTAATGCGATTCCGAGCAATCAAACTCAAAAAGCTTATTTCAATTAAACCATTTACTTTATAGTACCTTTGAATTGTTAAGGCGGTGAAGGCTAGTCATAAAGCAGAAGCTTACAGGCCCATGGGATTTGCGAATAACGGCACTGGATGACTAATTGAAAAGAGTAAAGGGATGCCGTTGTTCTGCAGTGGGACACAAATGGCTTATAATAATAATGATACAGGCTCATCAATAACCTGAGAGGCAGCCGCGAATTTGCAAGGGGCGACGTGGTCTATCGCTCAGTCCAGATCACGCATTTACTCTTAAATTCATAAGAAACAATACTTCCCTTCCTGCCAGCCCTGATTCCCATCCGCTCAATTTCCGAGCTACCATAAATAAGGTCATGAACTCCCAATACCTCAGCCTTACATTCTCACACACCATGACCACGCTGTATGTAAATAGGGTAAATGGCTGTTTCATCAAGATTAGGGGATTTTTCCTAAGCCAATGATGTGCGCACCGCCGGAACAATTTATTAGGGTAAATAAATAACAAGTCATGATATGTTTCCGTAAACTTAACAAAAAAGGTTAGCTATATAAATTCTGAGGATGTTCGTTGATTTACAAATCAGGCTTTTGTTTTTTTTTTTTTTAATAAATAAATTAGTTGGATGATGAGAATACAAATACAATTGGAAAACGAACTTGCGCACATTTTAGTTTTTAGAGGTAGAGCCTGCTTTGCACTGCCGTCGATCTCGCAAAACTCATCTGTTACAATATCTTCATGTAAGTAAATATACCCTCACTGAGCTCGCGTGGTGGATTATAGTCCATCCCTCTTCAAGGGAAAAGGCCTGAGTCCCTGCAGTGGGAACATTATAGGCTGGTGATGAAGAAAATTACCAACAAAAGATTACCAACAGTTTTAGTCAATAAAAATCTGCACTATACAAAAAAGAGCAACCATGTGACTGTTATTGGATTGGAACCTCTAAAGCTCTAGAACAATTTCCCCCGAAAAAAATCACTCTTTTCAAAACACAAAACGTCACAACTTGGTCCTCTCAAACAAGGTTTAATAAAATTCATTTGGTATTCAACAAACAGAACTATGCAGAGAGTCAGAACATTTGGTTCAAATTAAAACTTTTCAGCCGACATTTTGTCACAAACGAGTGCTGTCGGAATGTGGAACGTGCGTGTGAGTATGTCGATTGCTTGTACGATGACGCAGACAGGTACGTAGGAATACAGTGAAGAAATATTTTGTTAAACGAGGCCTAAAGCTTCTCCGCTATTCTTTTCTGATTAATTTCGTTGCGGGATCAAAATAAAATTCAAATATACCCTTCATGCACAAGTCTCACTTAAATCTTGGCATAGGCCGTAGCGCTGGTGTCGTAGGCCGTAGCTATTGCTACGCTTTTGCGAAGCCGTAACAACGTAGCAGTCCGTAGCCATTTAACACCCGTTCCGAAGTACTTTTACTTTTTAAGTGGGCAAGAAACGTGTTCAGTAATTATTGAAAAACTAAAAGGGCTACGCTGTACGTATACCTTACTGGTAAGGCCAGAAAGGTCAGGTGCGTAGGTACTCGCAGTCGGACCGTGGCGTGCGTGTACGACTAGATGTAATGTAGGTACGAACGTGAACGAAGCGAAAGGAGTAAGGTAAGGATCGTAGCAGTTGCCGTTCTGGAATGTCTGCCTACTTCCATGGGAAAGGCGTGGCTTTACGTAACATGAAATAATGCAACGTTAACAAGTTATCAGACTTTCGTGTCAGCCGGACACGATGGTCTGTTAACTAGCTCCCAGTGCTAACCACACACAAAGCACAGTCCTTGTCACGCCGCTCCGGCCGCCGTGTAAAACGTGACCATTACGTGCCGCCACTAACAAGCGACGTGCACTGACGTGTTGCTAAGGACAAAGGCACACGAATGTGTTGTTGTAGGTACTACGGACAGAACATGAGCGGTGGTGTATTACGTGGATTTTGAGCAAATTGACTTGTGGAATATTAAACCAGTTTTAACATAGCAACTTACAAAAATAAAAATTGCAATGTTGCCACTACCCTGCACGCTCAAGGACTTGTATGAAGCAAACGATAAAGCTGTTCAGCCCCCCTATTGCGTATCTTTTTAACGTCAGTGGCTATCAGAAATGTCCATAGATTAACTGTAAATTGGTTATGGTTTGGTACTTTTTTTTCTTAAAAACTCACCATTTTACAGTTATTTGATAGACATTATAAGTTATCCACTGTCATTAAAAGATACGCAATAGCCCTGCTGGTTGCCACGTACTGGTTGGACAAAATTTTGTCATTGACTCGAAAAGAAGGAGAAAATGAGCGGGTGTCCGCAACTCCACCTCTTAACCATAGTATAAAGAAGCTTAACCGCGTATTTTGCGTACGGGTGCTAAATTTATTCAATCCACCCCAACTCTTTGAGAAAGGCCAGCAGTGCTTTGGTACTGCTGACGATCCTGCGCAGAGTACCTGGGTTACCGGAGTATTAAACCATGTATGAGGCAACCTGCCAGTGCTGCAAGATAGGTCGCCTCTATGAAAGCGCGTGGGCTGTAATCCGAAACTAACAAAGTAGAAAGGTTTTATTTAACGAAACAAAACGCTTGTTCTTCCCCGAAAGATTAATCATAAATATAAATAGACATCTACCAAGCATTAAAATCACAAATATAATTTTAAATAAGCATAGTTTTGTATGTCTTTTCATAAGTGTATTAAAAATATTACAAGAAAAGCAAAATATGAAATGCATTATAAAAATCCTTAATACTGCATTTTTTAAATTAGTTCCCTAACCTGCCGTACCTACCCTGCATTTTATCACAAATTTAAAAACCTCTAACCCACCAAAAAATACGAAAATTCCTGGCACACCTCCTTGCAGTAGTAACTACAAATTACGGCTGACACAAAATACGGCCGACCTTGGACATCTGCTTACCCCCGAGAGGCGCATAAGCGTGAAAAATACTTCCTTTCGGCTAACGAGGCTGGCACGAGTCCACACCGCACTACCATAACTCAATGATAGCGAAGTGCACCTCTCTGGGGACCCAGCCTCTAGCTTAGTAGCTATTGAACGAATCTTTGGATAGAATTTAACGAAATTCCGGAGGGATCTAGCTTTTTGGCAAGTTCTGGGGTCAAACTTACATATATAAACTCGTGCCCTTGTCTCATGAGGGTAGGCAGAAACCACCGAACGCCACTTACTACGATCCCTACATACTCCTTTTGCCTCGTCCATATTCATACATCTGGTCATACACACGCCGGTTACGAGTACTACGCACCTTTCCTTTCTGGTCAAACCCGCGACATGTAAAAAAGGTCTTAAACATCATCATCTCTTCGTCATCTTTCTCCTCTTGTCCCATGTTCCTTGGGGTCGGAGCAACACAGAGCAACACGCTCTTTTCTTCCGTTCTTCTCTAGTCAACAGGCACGCTATCAATTACTCCTCTTTCGTTCATATCATACGTCATTTGCATAACCTTTTCGTGACTAATTTAGGGTCGGTTTCCAGTCTCACCGAAGGCAGCTAAATACCAGTATTTTAAAAGGAGCTGCGTAATGCCTATCTGACTTTACAACAAAGTTTACGGGAAGATACCTCTTGGCGAGACTGGTAAAAGGGTGACAAATAGAATTAGTAACTATCAACTGTACCAGTAAAGGTATAACGATATCATTGCATTACTTAAATACAAGAAATAAGAACAAAAAACATAAATGAGATTCGACACAGCTGCTCAAAAAAATATTTTTCAGTTGTCTGCTGATATAACCAACCCGTGGGACAACCATACAAAATCTCTACAACTTAATAAAACTGGAACAGTAAAGGGGAACAACCTATGCCTTGACTCCTTGAGGGTGGAAAAAAAAATGAAGATGTCACCTACTTGCCTCCTCCTATTTTTTTCTAGTTTGGCTCAAGTACTACCTCTCTCACGTCTCCCCTGAGATTGCTGACATCCAGTGCCACATAAATTCCAATAGTGACACCACATTTGAACTTCGGATATACGAGGATATTAATTCGTTTGCTGTACTAAGTAGGTTGGTTATACAGGATGGAAGGGAAAACGGTGCTAAAACTGTTACTTACCACATATTCAGTGCATCATTCTGACCTCCACATAGGGTTTTTTTAGTCAGCTGTACAATACATTATGACCGAACATTTTTACGTGGTATCCGTTTTAGCGCCCGCCGCGCGCCGGTGTACCTTAAACCTTTTATTTTTTTAATTTTTAGCACCAAACGCAAAAACGTTGGGGAGTTATAAGTTTGACGTGTCTGTCTGTGGCATCGTAGTTCCCGAACGAATGAACCGATTTCGATTTCGTTTTTAGGGTTCCGTAGTCAACTAGGAACCCTTATAGTTTCGCCATGTCTGTCTGTCCGTCCGTCCGTCCTCGCTTAATCTCTGTGACCGTTAGCACTAGAAAGCTGAAATTTGGTACCAATATGTGTATCAATCACGCCGACAAAGTGGTAAAATAAAAATTGGAAAAAAATGTTTTATTAGGGTAGCCCCCCTATATGTAAAGTGGGAAGTGATTTTTTTTTTAATTTCAACCCTTACGTGTGATATATTGTTGGAAAGGTATTTAAAAATAAATAGGGGTTTACTAAAATCATTTTTTGATAATGTCAATAATTTCGGAAATAATCGCTCCAAAAGTAAAAAACAATGTGTCCCCCCCTCTCTAACTTTTGAACCATAAGTTTAGAAAATATGAAAAAAATCTGAAAAGTAGAACTTTATAAGGACTTTCTAGGAAAATCATTTTGAACTTGGATGGAAACAACAGATGGAAACAGCAAATAACCAATATAATTTGGTCCCTGAATCGTATGAGCGCCTATACAAACCAGAGGTCAAGTTTCATTGGCCCGTAGAAGAAATTGTATAAATAATTATAGCATACCGTTTTGGTACGGAACCCTTCATGTGCGAGTCCGACTCGCTCTTGGCCAGTTTTTTTTTTGTTGCAGTGCCTAACATCTATGAATTGAAACGTAAATCAAACTTCAGACGGAGATAAATGTCTTGACCAAAACCGTCACAATAACTATCCCACAAAACAAACAATAGTACCTACTACACACTACCTAATTACAAAACAAAGTCCTCCACCGCATCTGTGTGTCTGTCTGTTCGCGATAAACTCAAAAACTACTGCACCCATTCATGCTTGAGAAATAATGGATAGAGTGGTTCTTGAGGAAAGTTTTAGTATAAAATTTGAGCGACACACGCGGGCGAAGCCGCGGGCAGTACTAAATAAAATAAACAATTTGTTTATGATTTTTTATTTCATTAATATGTCACATGAACTTGATTTTATTGTCTTTGACCTAATATATTAAAGAAATTAGACATCCAATTATCTGAGTCGCTCACTGGAAACAACTGTCCCCAATTCGAAATACCAAATGGAGCCTTGGGTGGCTCTTCACCTGGTTTTGTTTCTTTGGGCGGTTCTTCACTTGGTTTTTCCTCAACAGCTGCTGCTGTAGATTCCTCGTCATCAGCCGCATGAATGGAGCTGATCAGACAGACGAAGAAAAGGGTTGTGAGGAAATGCATCTGGAAAAATTAAAGTTTTAAAACTAATTAGTAAATACAGCTCTTAAGAAACAGATTACCATTCTAAAAGAAAGAAATAAGCTCATTATTATGCCCTGAATATGATTCACACAAAACCTACTATTTGAGAGGTGACAGAGAAAGATCTAAAACCTAACTACATGAAAATCACGCCCGAAAAGTACGAAACAAAGAATATGTACACACACTTAAGTCTACTATCAAAGTGACAATAATATAAAAATAATCGTGCTATGAAATCGTGAAATGAACTGAATTAGCTCACAGCATCTTTCAAAAAAATATTCCTGTGTCCTAATAGACTTGCGAGCTCCATCTTAACTTACCTCACCTTAACTTTTAACCTTAACTTTTAGGCTACAATTTAAATGCTCACCAAAAAAGATTTTAGACCCTAGATTAAAGTACAGCTAAGTACTAAATAAAATATTTTAACTTCAAATAAAATAAACCCACTCTATACTGAGGTGCCTAAAGAACAACGTTTTAAGTTTCAAAATAATTAGACAGTCATCAGAATAATTGTACGTGTTGTATTTATATTCTCTTTGCCTACCAAAATGGATAAATGCTCACCAAATCAATTAACCAAAATTATAATACGATCATCTCGCGACAGTATCCTTTATGGGCGGCATGGGCACCGGGCCGTAGGCCGACGAAGGAGGCCGGCGGAGGCCCGGCACTTCGGGGACAGAAGATATTAGTGTTATTTAATATGCGAGCGAAGCGAGCGCGCGTCATGGAGATAAATTGAAAGTCGTGAAATACAATATTGGTGACATCTATTTAGTGATAATATAAAATATTTGGTCTGCAGTTAACTTTAAAGGCGTTTATAAATGTTTATGGTATAGATTATAAAGGAAAATAGGTTCATTCCTACAATACTTTAGGAAACACAATTTGGTGAGCATTAATCCATTTTGGCCGGCATTTCGAATTTTTTTGGTAGTAAAATAGGTTCTTTTCTGGTAGGCGTTTAAACACAAGCCTAACTTTTATTGCCAATAGCAAATTCCTCTGCAACTATTGCTCAACATGAGGTCCTGTGTTCGTTTACCAATTCGGGCCAACTGTTTTAGAGTTATATAAGTTTTTAAAACTGACATGGACACGAACACTATCATGGGATATTTACCGTTTTTTTTTCATTAGAAACTTCTCAGTAGCACACACGGCTCAGGAACACTAAGCATTTAAGGGACTAAAACATAAGGGCAAAATCAGGTGAACTTCTGCCTAATCCTACGCGGGATATATGCGTGATGTTTTAAAAAAAAAACAACCGACTTCAAAAACACCAAAAAGTGAAAAATAAACTTCAGAAGAAAAAGCAGCTTCTGAAGTCGGTGACATTAAATTTGTTTGTTTGATTTGGCTTTTTTCGTGTTTTTTATTTTTAGTTGTATATCTTATAGAAATATTTACTATGAAACCTATAGGTACTTGTATAGCGTCAGAAAAAGCACGAAACACGTAATACGTGCCTATGAAATTTGTGGGTTGCCCTCGATTTCTCTGGGATTCCATCACCAGGATCTGGTTTCCATATCATGGTACCACCCTTGAAATATCTCCGTTCCAATAAAAAAAAAATCATCAAAATTGGTTCATAAACGACGAAGTTATTTGCGAACACACATAAAAAAATGAACGAAAAATGTTCATAAATTATAAAAAATATATCATAAAATGAAAAGTACTGGGCCAAACCATGCTAAATTTCATCTAAAAGAATCACGTAAATCGGATCATAAATCGCAGCGTAATCGGTGTACATACAATGAAAAAAAACATACCAATCGAATCGAGACCCTCCTCCTTTTTGGGAAGTCGGATAAAAAAGATTAATATTAAAAATACTTCTTACCTTAAAAGCCATCTTGAAGACTTCTTTTAAGGAAGGTACTTCGCCTCAGAATATATACAACACTCATATCTCTTTTCACGAAAATAACAATAACTTGCATCGAACTCATCAGCGATGTAATTGACGTTCGATAACAGAACTACTTTACCTTATCATACGGTTCAGGTTTATTTGGTGTCACTTACCTTTTGCGTTTCCTGCCGCGAATTTCGTCGGTTTCCTTGTTAACTGTTTATGTTTTAATTGTTTTTATAAAGGTGTCAATGGTTGGGTTATATCTATATAATTGGGGTAGAAATTTCCTTTATGAGGCCGAAAGGCAATTGTTTTCCCCGTCATCGTCGTCTAATGAATCGCGATTAACCAATCAAAAATGTATAAAGAAAAGTAATAAATAACTTTTGACTTACTTATCTATTTTTTTTTTAATTAGCCTATTTTGTCCCACTGCTGAGAAAAAGCTCCTACTTGCCAAAATAATTATTAAGTATCTAATGTTTCTATGATGGCCCGACATTTTTTTTGTGAGTGTGATATTATCAAAACAAAATATGAGAATATCCCGCTCTGGGTGGAGCGACTGTTAGACTTCTACTGACTAAAAACCATACATGTTCCTTCTTAGCCCTTTGTGTTTCGGGACCGCAGTATCTCTTTCGAACAGTCCCGTAACACCGGCAAGCGTCGGGCCTTGCGGGACCCCTTCAATGGTGCTGACGCTGACATCTCTTTGAGGTGCGCGGCGAGCTGGCCCATTACCCACCGTCCACAGAACCTTACCTGCAGAATGATATCCAGGTCAATATTATCGCAGACTTCGTACTCCCCAGTGAGTGCAGCCTCCGTCGCGAAAGTCTCAGCCGTGTGGAAGAACCCCTCCTGCTTCAGGTATCCCAGCACCAGGTACTTGAGGATACGCTTCCTAGCGCGGAACAGAGCTTCTTTCTACAACAATAGGAAAATATTGAATGCACCATTATAATTTTCATTTTGATTGGGACAAGCCCGCCACACTATTCCCAAACCACTGTGAGCCAGAATCAACAGTGGCGACAACAAGAAAAGCGCTGAGACAAGTCCCAGAGAAACGATTTCAACTGTCATGGATCCCGCAACGAAATTAATCAGAAATAACATACGTACATACATACATAAACTCACGCCATGGGGGTAGGCAGAAACCACAGAACGCCACCTGCTACGATTCTTACATACCACCAATACAATGTTACCTACCAAGTAAATTAATTGCGAACTGCATATTTGGTCCAGTGGTCGCAAGAGCGACTGCTGAGCATGAGGTCCTAGGTACGATGCCCAGCTCGGGTAAAATGGTATTGGGTATTTATAAAATATGTTACCAGGCGCAATTGATGGCAATAGGCTCGCCCCCTATTACATGAGACTTTCATTACTAGCAAAAGGTTGGTGCACTATTAGCACTCCTGCCTAACCATTCGGGGGTTACAGGCGTGATGTTTTGATTATGGTAGTATTAGTTTCCCGGGCGAAGCTCTACTAGGGTGAACTCATCTAATTCTGTGATTCGCCTAATTCGGTGATATTTGGTTTGAGCGGTATCATAGGGCTGTACGAGTGCACAAATGCCTTTATCACGAAGTTAGATGAGTTCACTATATTAATCATAAAACATATACGCACTCGAACTGGTACAAAAAAAGAAACCCTACTTATTATTCACTATAAAATACAGGATAATAGGGAAGGGTAACCCCGAAGTTAGCATAATACAATCTTCGACCCCATATGTCATTTCTTCAATCGGCTTATTGAGGAATCTCCAATGTTTCATATGCCAAGAAGGTATGCCATTATACTCGTATACAGGGAGGTTTTTTTTGTAACTGCCTAGTGGTCACAAGTGTGACTTTTGTGTATGTGGTCCTGACTTCGATTCCCAGTACAGACAAAGTGTTGTTGAGTTTTTCCATCAGGAATTTCTTAGTAGCAGCCACGGAGTCTGAATTTGTACCCGGTTGATGGCAAAAGGCTCGCCCCATATTATAATGAGACTTAAACATATATAACTGGCGAAATGTGTGTGTACTAAGGGGTACACTTCTGCTTAACCCTTCGGGGATTACAGGCGTGATGTTATTTTATGTATTTTAATCTTATGCTAGACATAGCCTGACGAGCCACTCACTTATTTAATTCCAGAGACCAATACAGTTTTTTTTTTGTTTGAACGATGGGAAATCTACAAATGACTCCTCCCGCTCTAGGCAAAACGGTAGCGAGTGTCAGACTTCTACTGACTAAAAACCACCCATGTTCCTTTTTACCCGACTGCGGCGAAGCCCAAAAGGAGGGTTATGTGTTTGACGTGTATGTATGTATGTATAATGTATGTCCGTTTCTTTGTTACCTCATAACTCCTAAACGGATGAAGGGATTTGCAATATACATCGTTAGATTCGTCTTGATGGCGCGAGTGTTATAGGCTACATTAAAATTAAAAAACAAAAAAAATGCAGTTTTTGGGGGCCAAATCGCGGAGTTCAAAAAACTTTTTTTTTCCAATACCGTCGAGTAGGGTATCAAAATAAAGGGTTTTAAAAGGAGATTACAAAAATATACGATACTTATATGTTTAAAAGAAATCCAAAGTGACAAATCCTATAAACAAGCACAAAAGTTAAATCATTTGCGAAGAATTTTACGCGACCAACGAAAGAACAAACACAAAAGAGACTGTATTTCGTTACTTCGAAGTTCGAAATACCGAAGTACGGTATACAGAAAGTTCGTGAGTCCGAATTACGTTAGTCAGAATGTACGCTATGACGAAGTACGGTATTCAGAATGTACACTATCGCGAAGTACGGTACACCGAAAGTTTGCTACTACGAAGTACTGTATTCAGAATGTACACTATCGCGAAGTACGGTACACCGAAAGTTTGCTACTACGAAGTACCTACTGTATTCAGAATGTACACTATCGCGAAGTACGGAACACCGAAAGTTTGATATGACCAATTACTCAATAATTATGAGGAATATTCATCATTAGAGAGTATTTCGAATTAGTCAAGTATTATAAATGATGATTATTGTGCAAATAGGTTTTACAAGTCACTCCATTTATAACTCAAGAACGGCTGGACGGATTTAGCTGAAAATTGGTAGGGAGGTAGCTAAGAACCAGGAGAAGGACATAGGATACTTTTTTTTTTTTAGGTACGTAGGGTAGTAGGTAGGGTAGTAGGTTGGGTAGTAGGTAGGGTAGTAGGTAGGGTAGTAGGTAGGGTAGTAGGTAGGGTAGTAGGTTGGGTAGTAGGTAGGGTAGTAGGTAGGGTAGTAGGTTGGGTAGTAGGTAGGGTAGTACGTAGGGTAGTAGGTAGGGTAGTACGTAAGGTAGTAGGTAGGGTAGTAGATAGGTAGGTAGGAAAAACGCATTGCTACGCATGCGCGGGTTCAGCTAGTCTACTGAATAAAAAAAAATAAAAGTTAATTTAGTTTTTTTTTACCCTAAGTTTTAAGTTTATTTTGAATAGATTAAAATGCTTTTACTTATTTAAATTACGATTTTTTTATTTCAGTAGCTATAGTCACTGTTTTAGGTCATTTATCCTCACATCGTGTACATTTCGAAATACTCTCTCAGAATCTCGATGAGGAATATTCTCATTTATTATTGAGTAATTGGTGGTTAAAGAGTATCTCCTGCCTCTCTGTTTAGCATTTGTGGACTACGAGAAAGCCTTCGATTCGATCGAGACTAACATCATTTATAATACTTGACTAATTCGAAATACTCTCTAATGATGAATATTCCTCATAATTATTGAGTAATTGGTCATATCAAACTTTCGGTGTTCCGTACTTCGCGATAGTGTACATTCTGAATACAGTACTTCGTAGTAGCAAACTTTCGGTGTACCGTACTTCGCGATAGTGTACATTCTGAATACAGTACTTCGTAGTAGCAAACTTTCGGTGTACCGTACTTCGCGATAGTGTACATTCTGAATACCGTACTTCGTCATAGCGTACATTCTGACTAACGTAATTCGGACTCACGAACTTTCTGTATACCGTACTTCGGTATTTCGAACTTCGAAGTAACGAAATACAGTCCACAAAAGAACTAAAAAGTTGGAAATAAAAAAAAGTAGTTAAAAAACTAAAAAACCCGACTGAAAAAACTGAAAAGCAAAAAACAAGCACATTTTAAAATAAACAAAACTTGGAACCAGGCGGGGTTCATTTGAATATTAAATTATGAAATGAAAAACATAGAACTAAATAGAACCCCGCCTGGTTCCAAGTTTTGTTTAATTTAAAATGTGCTTGTTTTTTGCTTTTCAGTTTTTTCAGTCGGGTTTTTTAGTTTTTTTAGCCCTTTGCGTTCAGGCCGCGGTATCTCTTACGAACAACCCGAAGCCCCGACGCGGACCAAATACACTTCAAAAACAGATCTAAAACTTACACCACGAATATAGCCATCTCTTTCAACCCACATAGAAAGGAAGGGAACAGCGTATTTTCCTTTGGCGACCACATGGCACGGTAGCGACCTACATAGTAAACAATCGTCGCTCTGCTTGGCACAAGGATTAGACATTTGTCTTCCGAGCTCGGGGTCACGCTTTCGATTCGGGAATCAGGACGAATGGCATGGCCTATTTAATTTGATCCTAGTTTTATCATGTGTGTAGAAGTGAATTCGGACTAGAATCATGTCGTTTTGGGATACACACACAATATGGTTGTCTCTCATAACTTACTAAGGAGCTCAACAGTCAGTTGCCTCTACTGCATTTTATGCCATGTGACCGAACGAAAAAGATGTGAGTACGAAAGCAATTTATTATAAGGATAATTTAGTATGAAAAACAATAGTATGGCTAACAATTCAGTGGATACTGAGGTAGTTATTCAACTGTATTCGTTTAGACTGGAAGTGGAACCGAACATTGTTGGGTAAAGGGTAAGCAAAAAGGGTAAAAGGGTAGGCAAAAGATTATCACGACTGAGGTAGTTATGAACCTCAATGAACTGCTCAGAAGCAAATAACTATAAGTGACTATGGTAATCAAGTTATGGACAGCGCAGAGAATCACATGGAGTCCTGCGATAAACAAAAATAAAAAAGCCTTTTATTTCCTGTAGAACATTTTTACAGTAACTTCATCATCATCATCATCAACAGCCTATTAATGTTCCCACTGCTGGGACACAGGCCTCCTCTCTTTGAGAGGGGATGGGCTATAATCTACCACGCGGGCCCAGGGCGGATTGGTAGATGTCACATGTCTTCGAATTTTTTGGTTCTAAGACATGCCGGTTTCCTCACGATGTTTTCCTTCACCGTTTTGAGAGCAGCGGTGATGAAATAAATTACACAAAGTAATGTGCCTGCCTGGGTTCGAACCCACGACCTACTGTTCGTAAGTCGGGGCCACCACCACTGGGCCACCGCTACTCTCCAGTAACTTCACTTAACAAAAAAGAACTTAGTAACTATCATAAATATCTAATCTATTATCTAAGTATATAAATTTCTATATGTATAACTATCTATTTGGGTACTTTTATAAAACATATATTCTTATTTCTAGTGTTAATATTCTTAGTTTGAGTCCTGCGATATAGGAAACAAAATAACAATCATCTGCCTAGCCTTTTCCCAACTATGGTGGGGTCGGCTTCCAGGCTAACCAGATGCAGCTGAATGTCAGTATTTTACATAAAGCGACTCCGTATCTGACCTCCACAAGTGTCCACAACCCTATTAGTACTGGGCAATACGATATCCTTTTGGTAAGACTGGCTGTGATATGGCCGCCGAGTCCAGCGGCTTAACGTGCTTTCCGAGGCACGGAAGAACCGCGGTATGTAACGGGTGGGCCCCTACCTACTGACCAACCTAGGCGAGCACGGTTTAACCTAAGAATCGACCCTAGTGACGTTAATTATTAAGCCGCGAGCTCTTCAAACATAAAAATAATATTAACATAAATCTATTACAATAATTATAAGTATGGAAGAAGAAGACATGTTGCGCCGACCCCAAATGAATTGGGATAAGGGCAGGAGAATGATGATGATAAGAATAAACTCACAGTTTCAAGCTTTCGCATCTGACTCATAGGTCTCGTTACTCCAGCCATTTTGCTTTCCCCTTTACAAATAAATAACTTTTGGTACTACTAACTAATTATTGCAAAACTCAAAACTTGTCATTGAAATAATTCAATCGGTTGCCAAGGGAGCCGCGTTGCTAAGCAACGGACCATAAACAACCCTTGGAGGAATGGTTTAATTAGTCGATTAAATATTATTATTTTCGGAGTTGAAATTATTTAGTATGGTTATTTTTAGTGCCTAATGGCGGAGTGGACTGGACGCGTGACAAGGGTCGTGGGTTCGATTGTGGGACTGACATGTCTGTACCAGAATAGCTTTTCTGCCTTTGGTTTATTTATAGAAAGGATGATATTTCGAGCTCTGTATGCGGGTTCTTTGTGTTACTACATAGAAATGATAGCTGTCGGGATATATAATTAAGCCGATATTTTATAAAGACTATTTATTTTTGAACCCATATTAACATAGTAAAAAATGAGTTTTGATAAGCTTAAGGAGAATGATGATTATGATAATTATTAGCATTAGTAAGTCCCTTTAGTTTGGCAGCTGTAATTTACATAAAGATTTTTATTAGAATTACTATAGTTTGGTGGTACAGACGCCAGCACATCAAGTTTCCCAAAACTATCAAATTTTCCGAATTAACCTTGAACCTAATCTTCTTCATCATTATCATCAGCCTATAATGTTCCCACTGTAGGGACGCTATACTAGGAGGCTATACTCCACCACGCCTGCTCAGTGCGGGTTGGTAGATGTCCCATGTCTTCAATTTTTTTGGTTCTAAGACAGTTTTCTCACGATCTTTTCCTTCACCGTTTTGAGAGCAGCGGTGATGAAATAAACAACACAAAGTAATGCGCCTGCCTGTGTTCGAACCCACGACTTACTGTCCTATATCAAGACCGCCACCATTAGGCCACCACAGCGCTCAAAATAAAACATTCTTACAACACTATAATATTGTTTTACTTACATAAGTAATCACCTGAAAAATTCAAGAAACAAGACCCAACTTATTACCTAAAACAAAGGAACGTAAAAAAACACCTAAGTTCAACACAGCATCGTACCAAAAAAGATCCCGTTGTAAAACAAGCAAAAAGCTAAAGAAAGCGCTCGTCAGAAAGCTGCTGAAAGCGACCCCATCCCTTTGAGCGTGTTTCATTAAGTTCAGCCGTTGAGGATTCAGCGCTGAAAAGGCTGTAATTAAAAGGTGTCATTAAAAACATTGTAGAATCAAGGCTGTCGTCTTATTGATGAGTGTGGAATGTGGATGTGGATAAATATGGATTTTTGGGATAATGCAACCCGTATTCCTGGATGAATAAAATGTTATGGTTGAAGAAATGCCTAATTTTATGCAATACTAGCAACTTTTAAATTATATACTAAAACCTTCCTCGGGAACCACTCTATCCATTGGTGAAAACAGCATGAAAATCGGTGCAGTAGTTTTTGAGTTTATCGCGAACAGACAGACAGACGCGGCGGAGGACTTTGTTTTATAACATGACTAGCTGATGCCCGCGGCTTCACCCGCGTGGATGTCGTTCAAATTATATACTAAAACCTTCCTCTTGAATCACTCTATCTATTAAAAAAAACCGCATCAAAATCCGTTGCGTAGTTTTAAAGATTTAAGCATACAGACAAACAGACAAAAATAGCGACTTTGTTTTATACTATGTAAGGAAGTTATAGTGATAGTGGAGTTTTACTTTATAGGCCACTCATAGCTCAGGCTCGGTCTTTGCTTATACAGCACTACGATCTTCACAAGGTTCCAACAGAACGATCCTGAGCTAATGATGACTAATAATGTAGATTATCATGAAAACCACAAATAAAAAAAAACTACTGTAATCACAATAATAGGAGAGAGAAACTACGCTACCTACTAGTTGCGTAGCGATCAGATTTCTTCGTAGGCCGCTACAAATCTACGACTTTCGTAGACGCACTACACGCGCTCTCGTAGACCGTCTACGAAATGCTACGGATTACGGTTGTATTGAACCAAAGATTCTACAACTTTACGATGACATAGCTTTATTTACATTTTACATAATTATGTAATCGGTGCCTACATAAGTACCCTAACCTGTATATTTTTATTGTTGAATGTATTTAAGCTACTAGCAAATCTATTTAATTTTGAAATAAATAAATAAAATTCTTGGACCCGATTTCAGAAACAAAACTCACTGAAGCGTCAAAATTAAACGCAATTTAAGTACTGTGACCGGCTGAATGAATTATCAACAGCCAATCGCATCATTGGACTTGCGTTTTATTTTATCGCGTCGATAAATTTTCGGTCCAGAAATCGAGAGTTTTATAACATCGCGCCTGTAAACGCCGAAGGGGTAGGCAGAGGTGTAACTAAAAACAGACCCTCATTTCGCCAGTTATATTTAAGTCCTACGTAATAGGAGGCAAGTCTATCTATGGTCCCATTAAAATAGGTGGACTTTTCAGAAATCATTCAGACCACCAAAATAACGGACAATGGTAAAAAAAAAAATAAGAAAAACGCATTTAAGTACCTACTCATATAGGATGAGTTTGTTGTAGAGTGCCGGCAATTTATTATATTAAGTCAAAAAAAAACACTTAATTAATGTTTTTTTTGTTTAGATATCTTTGGTTAGACCTACTGAACGCTCTGTTAAAATTTGTCCACCTATTTTAATGGGACCTTATAAATATTGCCATCACAGAACATAAAGAACAGTTATTTCTGTTCTGTGATTGCCATAAACCGCGCACAAATCCAGACTCCGTGCCTGCTACCGAGAAATTCCTGACCGGAAACACATAATAACACTTTGCTCGAAAAAAAAAACACTTTACTCAACCCGGTAATCGAACCTATGACCTCGTGCTCAGCAGTCGCGATTGCGACCACTCAACCATCGAGACAGACTTCGCTTCAGAAATCGGGAGATAATCCAGTTCTTGTTTAAATTTTTAACTTTTTTTTTTATTTTTAACCGGGCCCTCACACCACACGTACATTAAGATTCGTATTAACCTCTCCGATATGAACCAAGACATTTGTAAAATCAATTAGTGCCAGATCAAACAATGGGGCCTCCAATCACAAAGCGCAAATGAGAGAGATTAACATGAATATAATTGTCTTACACTTTAATAATACCTACCTAAGGTAGATTATTGAATAGAGTCGAGGATATGAATGGTCCCGTCATCGTCAGGGCTGCGGGTTGTTCGTAAGAGATACTGGGGTCTCGTCATAAAGGGCTAAGAAGGAACATGGGTGGTTTTTAGTCAGTAGAAGTCTGACACGCCCTACCGCTCTGCCCACAGCGGGAGGAGTCATGTGGTGGTAACTCACAAAACAAAAAAAAAAGTTAGATTATTGAATAGAGTGAAGGATAAGAATGGTGTATCCATATTATATTAATATTCCAAGCGGGAGAAGCCGCGGGCATCAGCTAGTTTATTTACGTGTGATTAATCGTAGCTAAATAAAACACACACATAAAAGAAAACGAGCAGAAAATTTCGAAAAGTGGTAAAAAAAAATTAAGCGTAAGCGTAAGCAACTCTAACAGAGTACAGAAAATCGCGATTACAATATTACCAAGCCATCAATATTATAATAACATTCTCCCCACAACCATATCGCTAGCAGTTGCGAGGTGATAAGCAGTGAGTGGTAACGAGGTGCCGGCGTGAGATGAATGTGGCTGTATCACACACAAGTGGGCACGTGTCCATTGTTTCTTATTGAAAGTTTATGTCTAGTGTTTTGATTGCTAGAGTATTGAACTAAATTCTGTAGTAGTTCGCTTTGGCTAAATATTTTTAGTTTTAAAAGTTTTTAAAGCTTTAAAGTTTTCTTATTGTAATTATCTTTCTTTATTATAATATTTCTTTATGTATATAAGTTATGGAATCAGGCGTTACTTTGCGGTAATCCATGACATTAAATGCTATGAATTATATGTAGTTTTAATACAGCGAGACATATATTCAGGTCTGAAAGCAGGACACAAAACCCACCGTCATGCATATGCACATGCACACATGGGCCCACCCTCCCGCCCTCATGCATATGCACACATACAAAACAAGTGTGAAATAATTAGCATGCCATGCAATCAAACCTATACTCGACACGTGTTTCGCCCCTCCACGGGGCATCCTCAGGAGTTGTTGACTCGTCGAGCGTTCGAGCTCGAATGAGCTAGTCGCACCGCACCGCTGTCGGCCCTTTATATACCGTTTTGATGACGCTCGAAACACATTTCGCAAAACATTTAATCGACACCGGCCACTCTTTGAGCGACAACAACACCTATAACATTTTGCATGTTTGCGATAAGGGTTTCCGGTTGAGTGTGTTGGAACAGTTAGAAATAACAAAACATAACAATAACAATGCATATACACTGTTGAATGACCAAACAAATTTAATTCCATCACCACTACTAAGTATGATTGCAGGTAATACGGCGCAAATGTCTTTGTGACGTTGTATCGAGCGTCATCAAAACGGTATATAAAGGGCCGACAGCGGTGCGACTAGCTCATTCGAGCTCGAACGCTCGACGAGTCAACAACTCCTGAGGATGCCCCGTGGAGGGGCGAAACACGTGTCGAGTATAGGTTTGATTGCATGGCATGCTAATTATTTCACACTTGTTTTGTATGTGTGCATATGCATGAGGGCGGGAGGGTGGGCCCATGTGTGCATGTGCATATGCATGACGGTGGGTTTTGTGTCCTGCTTTCAGACCTGAATATATGTCTCGCGGTATTAAAACTACATATAATTCATAGCATTTAATTTATGTATATAGTTTTCATGCCGCCCAAAACTTGGAGGGTAGACCTCCAAGTTTTGATTTCCTGAGCGAAGTCAGAGAGATGAGACTAGAATCTTGACTGCTGGCTGGGGGTGATTCCAGTTCTTCCAAGAAGAAAATACTTTTATCACCGATGAGCATCCACTACTGATAATGTAGTTTTTTTTCTGATCCGAGACAGTTAAATTGTTATTCTGGGACTTCGTCGAGCTTCATTGTCTCAGCTCTTTTCTGGTGGTCGCCACTGTTGATTCTGGCTTTCAGGTGTTAGAGTAGTTTGGGAATGGGAGTGTGGCGTGCTTGGTGGTGGGGTGGACAGCCCAAAGAGTTCCAAAAACTGTTATTTTAGGAGACTTTTTCATCACACTCCAACATCCACGATCTCGCCTCCCAATTTGTTCACGCATGCCGCCAGACAATGGAACCAGTGCAAGCGTGGAGTCGTCACAGAGCGCAGTGCCGCATTCGGGGGCGCGGGGTACACGCGGGGGAGGGGGCGCGCCGTGCTGCGGCCGCGTGCGGCGAGCGTGCGACGCCGCTGGGGTTGCCAGCTGAAAGGAGACGTGGATATTGTGCGGAGTTTTTTGTTTGTGATGTTTGTTGGTGTCGAGCTTTGTGAAAGTTGAGTGAACTGTTTACCTGTTATGAGTTAAACTGTAACAAAGGTCACGATAAAAAGGAAAAGAAAGGAAATAAGGAGGAGGGATAGGTCGGAACTTAAAAATAACTGGCGAAATGTGGGTGTATTAATGGGTACACCTCTGCCTAACCTTTCGGGGATTACAGGCGTGATGTTATGTTATGTTTATAAAGAAAGATATGAAATTGTATCGTATTTAGACGCACTGCAGTAATGAAAAGTAACTGCAATCTAGTAAGAATAGTTTTGAGTCGGCTGGTTTCGCAGCAGCCGAAACAGAATGAAAATTGTTGGTATCTACAGTTAAAACACGGTTCATTATTTTGATCTAAACCTGCATCATATAGGCTATGTTTGTACCTACCTACCAATAGATAGGCAACTATTAGAACTCAGCTCGAATAATCTTGACGTATCGTAAATGTAGATAACCTATGCTATGCGCATAACTCTGCCCCTAAGATAACCCACCGACCAAATTCATGATTCACAATCACTTCACAAACAAATTAGTACAATAAAATTTTCCCATGTGGAAAATTGGCGTAGTTTTCCGCTTGGTACTGGCAACATTGCCGGCGTTTCTCCACTGCCCGGCAGTCATGCCCCGCGCCGCGCCCGCCACGGCCGCGCTGGCGACCGCCACACTCGCGGTGCTCGCGGCACTCGTCGGTGAGTTACATTCGAATTTAGTAAATCATCACGAACTGTCAACTGTCATTTGATTTTTTAAATGTTTCTTTTTTTTTATTTAGATCATAGTGTCTTTGGTTTTTTTAAAGGTGATATTCTCGTTGTGGTTGGTTCTTTAGAGCGTTTTCAGACAGGTTGTTTTTTTTATATTTGCAGTGGGTTATTATGAATTAAAATGTTTATTGTTTACGGATTTGGTTGGGTAACAGGAAGTATACAATTTTTTATTACCTACTGTTGATCGTTAATTATGCTTTGTTCTAAACATAATGAAAATTTCTAAGACAATAAAAACTAAATATATAATGTAAGTAACCTAACAATAACCGGCATCTGTTTTACGGTTTTAAATTGAACGTAAAGACGTAACAATTTGTACTGAAACATAGAAATACGTACAATACTCGTGTAGACAATAAACTCAACCTTTCGCTCTACTTACTTATGACAACGACCTCTATAAAGGATTCCAAACATTGGCGTTTACAAAATTGGAACTGTAAGTAGAAAAACTATAAATTCGCAGTGATAAAATTAAGGTTTTAAATCATGTTTTACTTCGACAAAATTTAAAAAATACAACGACAATTCTATTTATTTTGAAATAAATTTGTGTAAAAACTATCTATCTGCATCTATCTGCATAATAAATGCTGCATACAACGTTCGCAAATTGAAACCGGGAACAAACTAAACGAGTTTGATGCAGCCCTGGCTGATTACATTAAAAACTAAACTTCATTTGAATATGGAACACTTCTACACTGAATTCGAAAGGAGGTTTTATTGTTTCAGTATTTATTTGGGTCAGACTGTAGTCTGTAGTTTGGCTACGCATACCGCAGTGGACCAATTGTTTTTTTTAAGCAAGAGTGTTTTTCTACAAAGAAAGGATCATTATCTCTATGGTTGTTGAAAACAGGGGAGATTTTGAGATAATACTATGAAGAGGGACAGCAGCTCTGTCTTGTTTATTATAGAAAACATGAGAATTTTTGACAGCTTATGAAATATGTACGCTATGGTTTTATTTACACACCATGACAATAAATTATTTCTAACGTTGTCTTAGTTAATCAAGTCAATAACAACATCCTACTAACCGATGAAATATTCACCATAGAAAAACATATTTATCTTTAAAAACTTTATTTCGTGCCTGATTTAAAAGTGACATCAAAGTCATGTTCCACTTTTGACTTTAATATGTCAAATAAGCATGGAACTTACAAATACTCAGTAGTTGTAAATAAAAACTGCTCCCATACCTCTTTCTACGCTCTCTCTTTTCTTTCTTCTTTTCTTAGTTCCGTTTTTTGCCATTCGGCCACGGAACCTTAAAAAACCAGCAACAAATTACACCGGTTACTAAGATACAGGCTGATGTTCCACCAAAAGTTTTTATCGCTCTCAATATAACTCGTCTTCCCCGAAAAGAAGCGTAGAGTAAATAATTAAATGATTCTGATTAACGGTCCCTAGATGTAGGTCAAATTACCGAGTTTGCCTGTAGGTAAACAAACAAGCCAACGCGGGATTTACTGTACTGCGGAACTTCTGAACGTAAACCCGCCAGGTTTACGTTCAGAAGTTCCGCCGTTCAAAAATGGCCACTACAGCAGATCATAATATGAATTGCGTTAAAAAGCGTAAAATGGATCCTAAGTGCATGTTTACGTACGGCGGGGCGTCGCGCGGCGCGTTGTGCGTTATTAATTCAAACACATGGCGATGTACACACGGCTACACATCAAGCTATACAAAACCAGTATAATCTGATCGTTCATTGTGCGAAAAGATCTAGTAAAGTGAGGCCAAGATTAACTGGTTTTGTATAGCTTGATGTGTAGCCGTGTGTACGAAAACGTTAACAATTTCAACCGTCGACTTTTTTAGAATCGTTTTTCGCTCGTTAGTTTATAAAATGCAGCGTTAGTTGTGGTGGACCCGCCTTTCAGTAAATTAATAAAAAAACACGCATCGAGCCTTCTGCACGCGCCGCGCGACTCCCCGCGTCTACGTAAACGAGCCCTAATAGTAACTGCGTCTGTGACCATTTAACGACTTTTAACGCAATTTATATTATGTTCCTATTATGATCTATTTTCCAAAATGGACCTAACTTTCAACTTCATCTTAGCCATAAAATTGAGGTACAGTTTTCACGCTATTACTTTACTGTCTCGGTGGTCTAGTGGTTGCAAACGCGACTGCTGTGGATGAGGTCTTCCGTTCGATTACCAGGTTGGGCAAATTGTAATTGGGTTTTTCTTTCAGGAATTTTTCAGTAGCAGCCATGAAGTCTGGATTAGTGCCGGTTGATGGCAATTGGCTCGCCCCCTATTAATGAATGTGGGTGTGTTTTAATTAGCTCAAAATAACCAGTATTTCCTCTCCTAGAGACTCCTCTCTAGGCCTCCGCCTAAGTCCCTGCAGTGGGAACATTACAGGCTGATGATGATGAACCAGTATTTCCGTAAACGCAAACCCGCTTAGACTTTCTACTTATTCTTTCCTCCAAAATCGAGGTAGTCTTTGATTTAAAATTCTTTAGTAAATTGTTATTTCGGTAAGTCTTAACGATGTTTCAAATTATTCATTTTTAATATTTCTTGTTGTTTGTTGCTTCTTAGGAAACGTAATTTTAATTAGCTAAAACAACCAGTATTTGCGTAAAGCCAATTTTAATCACACTGCGGCAGAAAACATTACGAAGTCTGACAGCTTTTAAATATGCTTCAGAAAAAATCTTATTCAAGTCCGATACTACGGGTAATTTGTTGGTAACGTTGTTTTTTTAGGGTTCCGTACCTCAAAAGGAAAAAACAAAACCCTTATAAGATCACTGGTGTGTTTGTCTGTCTCTCTGTCCGACCATTAAAACGATTAAAAATTTGAAAAAAAATAATACAACACTTCAAGATTACAGGAAAACTATAAGAAGTCTAGAGCTAAAATAACATGGGAAATCTTTCAACATTCGTATCATATTACAATGGTACGGAACCCTTCATGTGCAAGGCCAACTTGCACTTGGTCAGTTTTTTTTATTGATCACCATCATCTGCCTAGCCTTGTCCCTTGGGTGACCCCAAGGGACAAGGCTTCAGTCTAAGGGAATGCAGCATGCGTGGAGCGATTGCTTATCTGTATCTGACTTCCACACTCGGTTACTTGGTAATACGATACGCTTACGCGGTACGCGGGATACGCGGGAATCCGTACGAAACTGCATACACTTTATATGAATATCCTTGCTAATTCTTATGACATATTAACCTTGACCGAGACTTGGTTGACGCCCGATATAACTGACGGAGAGTTCATCGATGAACGGTATACTGTGTACCGGTGTGACAGAGATCGCGCTGCCACTAACAGAAAAGACGGAGGTGGCGTTCTTGTCGCTGTGTTAAAAGAGCTGCGCTCAGTAAGATTACTTCCATGTTCCTCTGTACATACGCATATTGAGCACGTACTAATACAGTTGCCATGCTCGGGTCGAGGTAAAAATTCAATTATTGGCGCAGTTTATATACCACCTAAAACGCCCGAAAGTATTTATGTTGATTATTTCGATTTAATGCAATCCCTACTTGGGCAAAATAATCTTGAACATTTTTATCTGTTAGGTTTTAATTTATCAATTTCGAGGGGGATATTTCCACAAGCTTGGAAGCTCGCTAACATAACTCCTGTTTACAAGTCAGGACCTAAGCATGACGTAGAGAACTATCGACCAATTTCTATATTGTCAGCCTTGTCAAAGGTTTTTGAGAGATTGGTACATGACAAAGTGTACCCTCTACTTCACAACGTTCTTTTACCACAGCAACATGGTTTTGTCAAAAAGAGATCAACCACGACGAACCTGGTGACTTTCGCAGATTATTTGTTCAACAACTTGGATAGCCGTGTTCAAACTGATACCATATATACTGATTTCAAGAAAGCCTTTGACAAGGTTGACCATGAACTGCTCTTGCAGAAAATTGCGTTCAATGGGATACGTGGGGACCTGCTGAGATGGTTTTATTCGTATGTTTGCAACAGAACACAGAGAGTTGTAATAAATGGTTTTTGCTCTAGCACTGTGGATGTAACTTCTGGAGTGCCGCAGGGCTCCATTTTGGGGCCTCTCCTATTCATTTTATTCATCAACGACGTCGATAAATGTTTTAAAAATTCAAAATTACTGTTGTACGCTGACGACATTAAAATATTTAGGTCTATTAAAAGCCACCGTGACTGTTCTCTCTTACAGGAAGACTTAGATGCGTTTTCGGCATACTGTACACGCAATAAACTTCAACTTAGTGTATCCAAGTGTCATGTAATTAGTTTTACCAAAAATAAAAATATCTTATTATATCCTTACACCTTAAAAAATGAAAAGCTAAAAAGAGAAACTCTGGTCCGTGATCTTGGAATTCTGTTGGACGACAAACTCCATTTAGATTCTCATATTAACAAAATTGTTAATAATGCCTTCCGTATGTTTGGTTTCATCATGAGAACGGCTACAGTGTTTACCCGGTCCTCTACCTATCTGTATTTATATCGATCGTTAGTTCGCTCTCAGTTAGAGTATGCTGTTTCCGTATGGAATCCCCACTATGGCAAATATTCCGATATGCTTGAAAGAGTACAGCGAAAATTTCTAAAGGCCATGCATTTTCGTTGCCATCGTACTTATGCATCCTACAATGACCTATTGCAGAGGTATAACCTGCAAAGTTTAAAGTCCAGACGAATTGTATTGGAAACTAAGTTCTTGTTTGACCTGTGTTACACTTATGACTGTATTGATATTCGCAATAAAATCGCCTACGTAGTGCCTAGAACAACGATATACCGTGGGGTGCGCGCAAGACCTTTATTTGCAGTAAGTTCCTGTCGCACAAACGCGGGCTTGCGAGCACCCCTACGCCGCCTCACCAATCAATACAATCAGATATTTGAAGACGTCGACTTCTTCTTCGTCTCCGCTCATAGATTTAGGAATCTTATTAACAAAATAATTTTAGAATTTATTAGTTAGTTTAGTTAGTTTAATATTTGCAAATTGTTCTTTTTCTGTTGTTTGCATGTCTATTTATGTTCATTTTTAACTAGTTTTCTGTTTAAGGTTGAACAAGCCAGTCATTCTTCCATACAAACTTATGAAGGTGATTACTCCTCTGTTTGACGGTGTAGGTTCAAAATTAAAAATTGTATCTACTGGTCTTATCATTATCTAGGTCTGTATGGAAGCAGAATTGGAAAAAAATATTGATTTGGAAGTTATGAACGTCAAAACTTTCATATTTTAGCACTGATTTTAACTCATCTTTGGGCGTAAATAAGTAACGTATATAGTCTGAAAAAGAAAAAAGTGAAACCATACCGACCTAGATTAGTTATTAAAAAATTTAAATAATTTGATTTTGAACAGATACATTCAATAGATTTTTCATGAAACCAAATATACCAAAGGTCTGCATAGAAAATTTCGCGCGCCCGTTTTAGTTGTGTCTCTTTCGCTCTATGCATTTCGCTCGTGATGTCGGATGAAATAGCATGCATTTTAGCCCCGCCCACCAACTAGTTCGTGGCGTTGGCTTGTTTACCCTTAAAAGCTTAGAATAGCGCACTGTTAGTTTTAATTATTAATATGTTGTGGAAAATGTCGTAGGTTATACATTTATAAACCTTATTGTGTATTTATAACTTATTGTAAGATTTCAATGTATAACTGTTTATTTTCCCAAATAAATAAAATTAAAAAAATTAAAAATAAAAAGACTTGTTTAAATTTTTTTATTTTTTTTTAAAAACGTTGCCCCACACTAGGAATTTCTCCTGTATCGTGGGTGCGTTCACAAACATTTAAACTCACATACACAAATACCCAGACCCGGAACAACTATCTGTAGGTCTTACAAATATTTGTTCCGTGCGGGGATCGAACCCGCGACACGCAGCGTGGCAGTCCATTGCTTGAGCCACTGCGCCAACCGTGCCGTCCAATTGCAGCCAAATTATATTATAAACAATAGGTATTTGCGCTGTTTAACGACAACGATCGTCTTATAAACTACTAAAGCATTAGATTGTGCTTTCTTAAAAATCACTATTACTACATATTATAAAATAACTAGCTGATGCCCGCGGCTTCACCCGAGTGGATGTCGTCCAAATTATATACTAAAACCTTCCTCTTGAATCACTCTATCTATTAAAAACCGCATCAAAATCCGTTGCGTAGTTTTAAAGATTTAAGCATACAGACAAACAAACAGACAAAAATAGCGACTTTGTTTTATACTATGTAAGGAAGTCCACCGCCACGTCTGTCTGTCTGTTCGCGATAAACTCAAAAATAACTGCACCGATTTTCATGCAATTTTCACCAATGGATAGAGTGGTTCTCGAGGAAGATTTTAGTATATAATCCACTCGGACGAAGCTGCGGGTATCAGCTAGTAACAAATAAAACATAAATCTACCGCAAGTCAACTTCTCATAAAAATTGTACCACCAACCTAAGTAATAAATTACCTCTTCCTCGCAGTTTTTCCCTCTTATCTTCACTAATGTTATTTCACTCAATCTGTCTGTTAGACGACAATGAAAGACAAATTAAGTGCGTCCGCAGGTTTTGTCCAACTTATGTGATACGAACTATACGAAGTGAACTGGGTCACTGGGGTTTAGGAGTGCGCAACCCCACACTAGTTATTTATTTATTTATTCAATGTTCTTGGTAATCTTTTAGATCTGTATTGTTTGTTTTTGTGACCAGAAACACGATAAGTGGCTTTTATTTTCTATTTACTGCAGTTAAAGGAGTATGAAAGGTCATAAGCATAATCAGCCTATAATTCAACACAGGTCTCCTCTATGTGGGGGTAGGCTATTATCTACCATGCGGGCCCAGTGCGCCTTGGTAGACTTCCGCATTTTGGTTCTAGGATATGCGTTTCTTCATAATGTTTTCCATCAAATTTTCGAGTCCCTCATTTATCCTGTATTGTATCGACATGTTAGTAAACTTATCTCAATACTCAATACTCAATACATTTATTGCTTCCACAAGTTTACTTAGATGGTAGGTTTTACAAAGTTATATGATCATTGTGGACCCTGTCGGGCACTGCAATAGTAGGAGAGAGGAAGAGGGCTTTTATTTGACTATAACTACATATATTAGAATTATCCTAAATGTATTATTTATATTGCAATCTAATTATCTATTAAAATATTTATTTATCTAATTTAAAATTTATCATTAAAGAATTCATTGAGATTATAATAGCATTTAATTAATAGAAATTGTTTTAATTTATTTATGAATATATTATTCTTTTCTATGTCTCTAATTTTATCAGGTAATTTATTATATATTTTGATTGACATCACAAAGGCACTCGTTGAGTGCATTTTTAGTTTAGAGCTTGGTATGTTTAACCTATTTTTATGGCGCAGTGTAAATTTCGACTGTATGTCCTCCCTTGTCGTGTACAGGTGTGGGTAGTTTCGCACGAATTTACATATCTCCAAAATGTATAGGCAGGGGAGGGTCAGTATTTTTTGATCTTGAAAATGGGGTCTGCAGCTGTCAGTGTCTTCTATATTTACTAATATTCTTACGAGTCTTTTTTGGAGGGTGAATAGTCTTGGTGCATCCGTGCTGTTTCCCCACAAAATCACGCCGTAACTGAGCCACGCATGTGCGTAGGCATAATAGGTGACTAGTGCGGTTTTAAGGTTAGTGGTCTTTTTCACTTCACTAAGGGCGTATGCAAATTTAGACAATTTTGATTTTATCTTTTGGATGTGCGATTTCCAGTTAATGTTCGTATCTATAGACAGGCCAAGTAGGGTAAATTCATGAACGACTTCTATTGATGTGCCATTATAAGTGAAGTTGATGTCTAATGGGGTTTTTTGACGGGGGTGGAATGGTATAATTCTAGTCTTGGAGAAGTTTATTTCTAGATTATGGTCTTTCATCCAAGTTATTGATTTATTTAGTGTGTCTGTTAGGTCCTCGTTCAATCCAACATTGTCCCTGCATGAAGTAAGAAATGAAATATCATCAGCAAACAAGACGCATGGCCCTGCTATGGTTCTCGGGAGGTCATTAATGTAGATAAGAAAGAGGAGGCATCCAATTACAGTTCCTTGGGGAATTGAGGCATTAATTGTTTTGTTGTCAGACCGAATGCTTTGAATCTCTTTGGTATTTTCATTATAAAATTCTATTTCAACTTGTTGTTCTCTATTTGTTAGATAGGATTTAAACCATTCGTGAGCCTTCCCGCGGATCCCTATATTTTGTAATTTATTAAGCAAAATGTTATATTGTACTTTGTCGTAAGCTTTGGACATATCTAACAATAAGCCTACAGCGTATTTCTTGTCATTAATTATATTTAATACTTCCTGCATGTATTTAAAAACTGCAAGCACAGTAGAACGGTTTCTGCGAAATCCGTTTTGACATTCGCTAAATATTTTGTATTTTTCACAAAAGGAGTAAACACGATTGTACATTGCCTTCTCAAAAATTTTGGAGGCCGTTGGTAGAAGAGCTATCGGGCGGTAATTATTTGGATCCGTTTTCGCGTTTTTTTTGTGGATAGGTTTTATTATAGCTTTTTTTAGATAGTCTGGGAAAATGGCGTCATCGAAAGATTGATTTACAAGCAAGAAGAATGGTAACGTAAGTTCGTTTGCACATTGTCGTATTAACATTGGTGGTAATTCGTCTATTCCATGACTTTTTTTGCTTTTTAGATTTTTTAATAGTGAGTTAATTTCACCGGGGTCCACTGGGCTGAGGAACATGCTATTTTCAGTGGGGCAAAGCACTTGGGTGCCTCTCGGCTCATTGCCGGGTGTTTTGTTGCTATCCTCGCCAATTGACGCAAAGAAGTCATTAAAATGGTTAGCTAACAGTTTAGGTTCAGTGACATTTATACCATTTATATGTAATTTAATATTATTTTTTTCCCTTTTTATTTTCTTATTTGTTCTTTCATTTATAATACTCCACATAGTCTTAACTTTATTATTTGATTTTTTAATTTTGTTGATGTAGTGTAATTTCTTTGCAGTTATAATTGTTTTCTTTAGTATTTTTTCATATTTCTTATAGTTTTGTTTAATTAATGAATTATTAGTTTTTAGTGTAAGTATCTTTTCAAGCCTTTTATTTTTGCATGAAACTTTGATTCCTGGAGTCAGCCAATATTTTCTATAGTTTGTTTTTAAGTTTATGTTTAATTTTGGTATACATTGGTTTAAAATGTTTGTCAATGTTTTATTAAATGTGTCATAGTTTTCATTTATGTTATTATTTTTTTGTAATATCTCGTTCCAATTTAATTCTTTTAATTTAGATTTAAATAGTTGAATGTTTTTATTATTGTATAACCGTTTTTTGACATACCAGACAGTTTGCTGAGATTGTTGGGGCGTAGCCATGTGTATAATAGTACCACTATGATCTGAGAAACCTAACTCTTCCACTGTTGTATGAAAATTGTTATAAAAATTTGTAAAAATTAAGTCTAAGCATGTTGATGATGTTTGTGTAATTCGTGTTGGTAACTTTATTTGTTGTGTGAACTTATATTCTAGCATTAGATCTAAAAATTGGTTTGTTTTTAAATTATTTTCTAAAACGTTTATATTAAAGTCACCTCCTATAATTATATTATGTCTAAAATATTTTTTATTTACATATGTCAGAATCTCTTTTAATTGTTTATAAAATCTATCTTCCTCTCTTCTATTCCAATAAATAACTATCAATAACAGTCTTTCTTTTATAAATTCAGTCGCACATACTTCAATAACATGTTCAATTGAAAAGTCTGATATATCACTTATTTCTATACATTCAATATGTTCTTGTAAAAGGATGCAGACTCCGCCACCCACGCGAGTTTTCCGGCAGTAAGATGATGCAAATTTGTATCCGTTAAATTGTATTGTGTCCATTTTTCCTTGTGACAACCACGATTCTGATAAGCATATAGCTGAGTACTTAGGTGTTTGTTCCATAAAGGCTTCCAATATATGTTGTTTGCTAAAGAGGCTCTGGATATTTTGAAATAAAATTTTAAATTGTTGGTCTTTGTTTCCGAAATGGTTTGTCGTTGTATTCTGTGTGATTGTAGCTGCGAAAGTTGTCATCATCTTGAGGATTTATTTGGTCCTCCTTATGTGTGTTTATGGTAAATCCGCTTTTGGTCGTTCTGTCTTCTACGTTTATTAGTCTTCCTTCTATCATCAATTGGTTGTTCCGAATTATTGCGTGTAATCCCTTGTTTCTTGCTTTCATCATTTCTTCGCGCATTTGTTTCCTTTGTTTTCGCGCATTATTATCTAGAAATTCAGATAAATACAATCCGGTGCCCTGGAAGAGGTGTCTGTTTTCCTTAACATACGTAGTCATTCTCTTACTTAATAGTTCAATCACTAGTGGTCGATTTTTTGTACTATATCTGCCTATTCTATGAGTATCTTCTATATAGCCCATCAGGTCAACATTCATAATTTCTCGAAACAGATCAATTAGTCTCATGTGTAGGTTGTTGTCTGGTTCCTTATAGTATTCCTCAAGACCATATAAAACAATTTTTTTGGAAATATTTTCAGTGCAATTATTTTTGTTAGGTTCATGGCTCACAGTTTTTATTTTTGTTTTTAGATCTTCTATTTCAAATTTTAGTTTCTCGTTTTCTGTTTTTAGTTTTCCTATTGCAGTATTTGTTTCTTGTATGTCCATTATTCTTTGTTCATTTTGTCTCAGTAGGGTATTTGTTTTATGTTCAACGTCTTCCCTTAGTTTTAAAATGGCTTTGTTTATTTCAATCTGAATGGTATCTTTTAGTTCTGTGATAATCGATTTGTTATTTTCTTGTAGGCGTAGCATTATCATTTCACTTAAGGTTTTTAAAGTTATTTCTGTTTGGGTGTTGGATTGAGTTGCTTTTTCTTCGTCTTGTGTCTTGATTGTATCGCCCAACAGACTGAGGTCAACAGAGCCTGTGGTGTCATTCAATAAGTTGTTTGTAGTTTTTCTAATCGTGACGTTATTTATTTCTGGTGATGTAGCTATCGGTTGGGGATCACGTTCTCGTGGACGGATTGGGGTTTCTATGTTCCCCTTTTTTGGTATTTTGCATAAACATGCTTGACATTTCCAAGTTTTAGTGCCCTTAGAGGCCGTCAAGGTTTTGAAACGGTCGGCCGAGATATAGGCACATTCTAAATCGTATGTGTTTTTGCACAGTGTACATGTTATGTTTTTATCTTTCGTTAGATCTTGTTTACAACCTGCGCATACTAATAATGACATTGTGAGATTTGGGTACTAGTAGTGCCCTCTAGTGGTTCCGATGTCACTTTCGATCTATAGATCGGATGTTTGTTGTGGCTGTCAATGTCGCAGTTGGTGGTTTTGGGTCTACACGATAGATGGCGCTTTCTTCTATCGTGTTATGTAGCTACAGGTATTGGACGTTTGGCTAGGATTGTGAAGTTCAGCTACTTGCACACAGATGGCGCTGTTATCAGTTTGTGCTATTATGATTTGCAGTTTTTGCGCAAGTTGATGTTAAAAACATTGTAAAGTTTTAATAGATATAATGTTCTGTATGCACTTATTGTCTTTTACGCACCTTATGAACTGAGTTTTAGTCTGATGTGGTACTTTCTTGCACTAAATCGTTCCTTTG
The DNA here is from genome assembly GCA_949775195.1 of Diarsia dahlii. Classification (NCBI taxonomy): domain Eukaryota; kingdom Metazoa; phylum Arthropoda; class Insecta; order Lepidoptera; family Noctuidae; genus Diarsia; species Diarsia dahlii. Next base: position 19,681,332 of record OX459207.1, read on the forward strand.
ACAACTCATCAGCTGTTCATTTGACACAATATGATAAGCACTTTTTAGGTTATAAGTTTGTTTTTATTTTATTCTGTTAGCACTTATTGTTATTTTTGCACTGTATGAGCGGTGTTTTTAGTTCGAGTTGATTTTCTTACACTAAAAAGAACGTTTATCTATTAACTTAGTTCACCAGATAATATTTTGAATCACTTGCCACGGTTGGTCGTTACAAATTTTCTTTTTGAAAAAGTCTTATTGTCCTCTTGGTTTTCACTTAATTCTTCATATTGTCTAAGTAACACTTGATCTGATAATACGAGTTTATACACTTTTAGCTTCTTAATTGTCGAATAAGTATTTTTAATTCGAATATTATTACGGACTCGAAGTTGACAGTGGCACTGTGGCGCCCTCTCTCTATCTCAACTCATCAACACGGTTTTAGAAGTGGTCGTTCTATTCAGACTAATTTAACTTGTTTTATCTCTGATCTAACAAAAAGCATTGATGGAGGACACCAAGTTGATGCGATATACACAGACTTTTCCAGTGCCTTTGATAAGGTTAACCATAAACTTTTATTACAGAAACTCGAATCTCATGGTATACATGGTTCCCTTCTTGCCTGGTTTAAATCATATTTAAGCGGAAGGAAACAAGTAGTTTCAGTAGGAGGTCATGAGTCTAGTATGTATTATGCCAAATCCGGAGTACCACAGGGTTCGCACATGGGCCCTCTTCTTTTCATTATTTTTATTAACGATCTTGCTTCTCAAATTAGCTGCGACTTTTCATTTTATGCCGATGATCTAAAAATTTATAAAAAAGTAGAGTCACCAGCAGATGCCAGTCTACTCCAACTCGACCTTGATCAAATCAGCCTTTGGTGTAAATCTAACGGGATGTCTTTGAATGCAGATAAATGTTTCTGTATACGTTACAGTCGAAAATTACAGCCATTAATTTCTCCTTACAAAATAAACAACATCATCTTGCAAGAGGTTTCGGAAATCCGTGACCTGGGAGTAACACTAGACCAAAAACTAAAGTTCACCTCACATATCTCTGACACTGTAAATAAATCAGCACAAATGTTAGGTTTTATCAAGAGAAATGCCAAATCATTTGGGGCAAAAACTAAGATTATCCTTTTCAAGGCACTGGTACGCTGTCAGTTAGAGTATGCCAGTATAGCATGGAATCCTATGTATGCTGTACATTCGCAGCGTCTCGAGACCATCCAGCGAGCATTTACAAGGCATATTGCATACATGTCTCCAGGAATATCCCACAGATGTCCATACGAACAACGTTTGGCGTTCTTTCAAATGGAGTCCCTTCGAAACCGTCGCACTGTACATGACTTAGTTTTTCTCTATAAGACTGTCAATGGTCAAATTGAATGCGAACAGTTGCTAGAACGTGTCATGTTGTCAGTCCCATACAATCGTCCCAGACAGCCAATTTCCAGATTGTTTGAACCGCCAGCCAGTAGGAGTAACATTGGGAGACACTCACCAATATCAAGAATGTGCATACAATACAACGAACTCAACTCGAAATTACCTGATTTGGATGTGTTCTTTGGTTCCCTACCGAAGTTCAAAAGCCTGCTAAGGTCTCACTTGAACCGACATATTTTAAAAAAATAATTTTGTTAATTACTTTTATACTATACTACTTATCTATCTATACTGTTATTGTTATTAGTGTAAGTTAATTTTAATTTTATGATTAATTATTTGATCTCATTAGTTTATGTAAAAAACGTTTTGTTTTGTATAATTTTATGTTTAAATTTCATTTGTATAATTTACGATGATAGCTTTATTGTATCTGAGAATGTTGTGTATACCTGTAATTGGTACTTACATCAGAACCCTAACCGGTATATTTTTATTATTCAGTGTGAAATGTATGTACTGTTGGTGTACCTGTTTATAATAAATAAATAAAATAAAATCATCACTGCTCTGTTACATACATTTACTGTTAATACAGTAATTGCAGTAATAAATATTACTGCAATTACTGTATTAACAGTAAAACAAATAATTAATTTAATAAATTACACATTTAAGTTAAGAGTTCATCCATCCCATGAAATACAAAGATACCACTTCAAACTACATAAAAGTTGATTCCTCTCAGTGGAAGCAGTAATTTCCTGAAGTGGGATCGTTGTTCAAACTCCATGATGACGGCATAAAATATGAATATATTCGAGTTCCGTGCTTCGTTAATTAAAATAATACCATCGGAACATCGTTAGGGAGTCCTGTAATTAATTTAGATATTACTTTTCCTTGTACTTTGCTGATTTTGCGGGTCCTTTTGCCTCCTAGAGTGTATTAGATAAATGGGTACAGTGAAAAGGATTTTCGATTGAGAGTGTTCGGAAAAGGAACGAGAAAGGAATGGGTTGTCGTAGAAACTCGAGGCACGTCTTAGCCCAGCAGAGGGACAGCAAAGGCCGATTTAAAAAAAAATATATTTTTGAAACTAATAAATTGAGGTTCCAATCTAAACACAGTGACTTATAACTTATTAGTATAGGTAATAAAAAAGTGGCATAACGAAATTATGTCTACTTTCATAAGCTCTTTCTTCCGTTTAATAAAAGATCACCCTTTTTTTGGGTCGGTGGGAAATCATCAAATGACTCCACTCCGTCCCACTCTGGGCAGAGCGGTAGGGAATGTCAGACTTCTACTGACTAAAAACCATCCATGTTCCTTCTAAGCCCTTTGTGTCGAGGCCGCGGTATCTCTTTCGAACAACCCGAAGCCCCGACGGGAATAAAAGATCAACCTTCGATGGGGGTGAAAAGATGGTGTGACATTAGGGTAGGTTAAGTTCCAGCCTTATTTTGGCAAAGTTAGCAAGTGTGTCATGGCCTACAAACTGGCGGGAGCAAACCCATTGTCCTCATTCATGGGATGACAAACAACTTGGATGTTATTTCAGCCAAATGTTATGAAAGTGGAAGTCGTAGACAGTATGGCACCGTGGCTTTGTTGGTGTGTGGTCTAAGTTACATTAAATATGCTTTTTAGAGCGAATTTCATACGTGAAACAACAATCACACACACACATGATATCTTGCGATGGAATATGATCCCTGAAAGCAATGAAAGTCGCGAGCTTAGATGTGTTGATCAGGATCAGCGTTATTTCAGAAATCCGCTATTAGCTTCTACGTTTTACTTAGAGAAAGTGATATTGTATGTCTGTCTGTGGTATCGATTCTTACATTCATGTAAGAATCGATACCACAGACAGACATACAATATCACTTTCGGATAAACCAATTTTGAAGCGTCGCTTTTTTCTATTTCATGACATAGAATCTACGTAAACTGAAAAAAAAAAACGACGCTTCTACGTCGTAGAAGGATTAAAAATAGTGTTTGAGATCGATATATTAATTTTGTACTTACGAGGTACACATTGCACCGACGACGCGACGGTGCAGTTACTGGAGTCGCGGTGCGAGTACTAAATTGTTATCAGCCCTGTGTTTCGTCCCTCCCGGGGACGTTCCACTGGTGGCTCTGGTCAGCCAGCACAAGTGAAGCCACTAACATAGTTTTAGTTTTACTTATTAACACAAGTTTGTATTTACTTTTAAAATTTTAGTTATGTAACATCAATAACTAAATAAAAAAGTCTGGGTAAGAGATTCTGCGTAATCACACCTGTCGGCAGTCGGCACGCATCATTACATTTTCTCGTTTGAAAAGGTGTCACCGTTTCAGTGAATTAAAAGAAAATAACTATTACAAATCAACAGACGACACCTAACACCAAACCCGTTGATGTTATATAAATATCAGCCACTTACATCACTGACATTCTTCTCTCATAAATATATAAACTGGCCCCTGACATTCAGACTGTGTACGTAACGTTGACGTCATCATCTGCCTAGCCATTTCCCAACTATATTGGGGTCGGCTTCCAGTCTAACCGGATGCAGCTGAATACCAGCATTTTACATGGAACGACTGCCTATCTGACCTGCACAAACCAGTTAGTACTGGTTAATACGATACCCCTTGTTAAGACTAGTTGTCAGACTTTTTGGGCCACTGACTACCTATAACGACTGCCAAAGATGTACAAATGACAGTCAGGACCAAAGGCTTAAGGTTGATGTTCCAGGGTAGCCCGCGAAATTCAAATTTTCTTAAAAACGTAAGAAAAATTGAATTTCGCGGGCTACCCTGGAACATCAACCTTAACGTGCTTTCCGAGGCATTTAGGAAACCGGGTATGTAACGGGTGGTCACCCATCCACGGATCAACCCAGGCAAGCACGGCTTAACCTGAAGATCGGCTCGAGCGGCTGTTATCATTTGGCCACGAGCTCCGAGTTACGTTGACATAATCACATTAAATGCGCGTTTATTTACAAGTAATATTGCATTAGTTTTTAATTGAATTTACTTAAGATTCTTTGTTCAATTGGATTATGTGTGGATACGATTTGTTGTGGTGTCTTGGGATAGGCAGAGATATGAGTGTCATGGCTGCTACTATATAACATTTTTGTTAGGTTGTGTTCACGGTTGGGCCAGTGGCTAAGCGATTGATACGTGTGCCTCATCCGGGTGTTTTTTGCGTACGGTCACAAACACTAAGTGAAGCCTCCATGTAATGTGCACTTTAAAGTAGTTAGTAAGCAGTGGATTTGAGGGTTCACCCTTGTTTCGCCGAACAACTTTTGATATGATTTTACTTGTTCGAACAACGTTTAAGAAAATAATCATTTTGTTTATTATCGGTTAACATAATTTTTATTTCATCGAATATTTATTTGCGATAACAGCATTTGCGCTATTGATCAAAAGGTATAATGTTCATTTGATGTAATGTTCAGGTGGTATAATTTGTGTTTTAACGAATATTCAATTTTTCCCCCAAACAAACACAGATGCTGACAGAAATCCTAACCCTAGACGGGCGACCTCAGAGGCAACCCGAGGTTCGGTTAGTTAGGTCCCTTTAAACCCTGCAGACGAAACGAATGAAAGGAAACGAATGATTAATGAACTGAATATTCGATACGATCTTTGGACTATATCATTATTAGTCTAGTGAAACATTTGTTTAAATAAAATTATTTGAAAATTCGGTCAAATGATATTGATATTATATCAAATAAATAAATATGCTAAATAAAAATCTACCAATTAATTATTCAGTCAAATGAATAATTATGCGAACTGAAATTAGTCGAAGTGATTTTCGACAAAACGTTGTTATACCAAACAAGGGTAAACCGGTTTGAGAGATATTTCTCGATGGCATGTAAAGCCATGTCAGAGGCCCATGGGTGGGATAAAAACTCTGACACCAGGTCAGGCACTAGCTGTTGTTTCTGTGATGTGGCCACTAGCCACACGATGAAGATGACATTTGCCTGCAGATATACCTAGATGTTCTGAGTCTAGTTGCCTTAGAGGTATTTGTATGTAATAACCCACGATACACACATTCCAGTATAAGACGAACAGAAACCCATAGCATTTTCATAAAAATGCTATTATTGATCCTATAAAAAAAGATAAATCATCCGCACTCCTGGAAAACACAAAAATCCATCCAGAGTTACCCAAAGCAGGAAAATTAAATTCCACTCAAGCGATTCATCAAATCAAGGGCAATGATTTGTACATTAACTCATATGACTCGTAGAGGGGTCCTTGACCTTCGAGGTGAACGACTGACTGCTAAAAGGTCACCGTGATTTACGAGAATTTCTCCTTAAATCATCCAAATGTGTTACGGTAGCCGAACGTCGAGATGATAAATTCAAATGAGGGTTGTAACGAGAATTCTTCGGGGTTGTAAATCATTAATCATTGTCAGCGCCTTGTAAGCGTTTATTGCGGAATTTTAGGCTTTCAAATCAACGGATTTTCGTGGTTAGCACACACATATTTTTATATTTCTCCAACACAATCCTGTACTGTATACTAAAAATATTTTTCTTCGGTAATTGTAAGCAATATTGCTGAGCCTGCAATCGATTCTCAGGTCGGGCAATTTGCTAGCGGATTTTCTATCAGGATGTTACTAGGTGAGGTTCTTCACCTTATATTATTTTCCATATTTTCTGATGTTTATATCAAACACATCTGCAAATATTTGTCTAACCTGAAAGATTTGTACTAGAGCGTTGATGTCCGTATTCCATTAGGCAATAAAAACGCAAATATATTTACGACTTGCTAACGTTTAAAATAGACGATACCGCGATAAAATAAATTATCATGTAGTAGGTAGGTTGCTGCTCTCCATTTTATTGCTTGAAAGCTATTGATTGATATTACTAAGTGTTTGGAGCTATAAAAGATGATGTATTCGTCATCTTTGATATCATTCCATTAAATTATTTATATATTTAGTTTTTTAACACTAATCCATAACTTACATTTGTATATTGCTACCAAACCTAAAAGTGCTATTGGAAAAATAATTAAAAATCCACACATAAACTTTAATCTCCGCAACAACATTTTAATGACTTCTTCTTACATGTCATTCCAAAAACATTAATCAACTTCCTAAACAGTAAACACCAACATAGCTTAGTTATCTTTAGAAGAATATCATCATCATTCTTCTGCTCCTATCCCAATTTATTTGGAGTCGGCGCAGCATATCTTCTTCTTCAGTCTCCTCCTTCCTAGCCTTATCAGCCTTCACACAGTCCCTCCAACGTTTCTTTTGTCTTACTCTTATAGCCATCTCATTCATACTCAACATTTTCCTTATTCTTTTACATCACATGTCCGTACCACAATAATCGATTACCATTATGACTTTACCTACCAATAAATATAATAATAATAATAAATTGAGACAACATCACATACATTGTCCTGGTCCCAAACTAAGGTTTTCCCTTGTACTATGGTAACCAGGAACAACGAAGGTACTACAAACACCCAGACCCAACACAAATATCTATTTCATCAACAAACATTTGTGTTGGTGCGGGAATCGAACCCGCTACCCTTGCGTCTCAACCGGCGCTCTAAACCACTGCGCTAAACGGGTCGTCAAATCAATAAGAAGCAAAGATTTCAATACAAAATACCAATAATACACGTAACTACTTAATACATTTCGTCTCCCTTGAAACGGGCTCCAAAGGCGGAAGCTACGTCACTGCGCTGTTTCCGACATTATTAGTTGCAATAGATGGCTACCACTATATTACTGGTGTACACTTCAGCCGCTTCTAACGTAACCACGGCCTGGCCACGACCTTGCGCCTTCTGACAGCGACTGCAGGAAAAGCAAATGAAAGAAGTTACCTATGCTCCAATATAAACAACTACAGGGGGTCTAAAATGTCCACTAAAGCAGATCAAATGAATTGCGTAAAAAAGCGTAAAATGAACCTTTCATAATAGTAACTGCGTCTGATCTCTAATGAAATGAACGATGTGAGTGAGTCCCTCTGACTGTTTGAGTTTTACTAGCTTAGACACTCCGAACGCTCTTTGATCCGTGTCCTTATTTCTGGTGAATGATCTCGAGAAAGACATAGAAAGAACTGTCGGTTTAGAATGTACATGCAGGCACCATTGGATCATGCCACGAGTCACTGCAACGCAACAGTATATACTCACGTAAAGATCACAAGTCGCATCGCCCGAAGCAGTGAACGGAGCCTTAACTGCAATAATTGCTCTCTGCCACTATATTACTGCTGTTAGCTTAAGCAGGCTTGGTATATGCTAAACGAAGCCTTGCAAGGTGCCAAGTTAAGTTCAAGCTGTTTAAAGCTCTGCTTAACAACGGGAAATTAGTAGCTGTGAGAGTTCGTCCGTGAAAGCATTTAATTCCTTGCAATATGTGCAATAACATTGCTATGCTCAAACTTCTTAAAGTTCCTTTGCTATATGGGGGGTGGTGAAATTCTATTAATATTTTTCGACCTTGTGAAGGTTGCTGGTATCCCCTGGATGCGAGACGTACTGGACCGGAGTCCCATCTAGCAGTGGACGGCTTCCGACTGAAATGATGATGATGAATATTTTCCAACATAAATAACGTATTATGGCAATAAGCTCGGCCCCTACTTCATGGGATTTAACGATACCTACTGGCAAAATATGGGCGTACTATTGCAAATTTTATACAATATTTGTGAAGCCCTAACTCCAGAGCTAGATATTAAATATCTGTATTTCAGGAGTCAGTTTCTTCTTCCTAATAACATGGTGCTTATTTTATGCAATAATTAATTGATTAAATTTTTGTTGATAAAAAATATTAAACATGTCGAATGATTAAAAATGATTACTTACAATTAGAATAAGAATTAAAATTAGAATCATTAGCTGATGACAAATGACAACAGTTAAAAATTTTAATAATTAGTTAATTAGGTACAAATTATTATGATACAAATTGTTGATTCACTACAAATGATACCTATATGCATACTACTAATTAATAAAATAAATTAAATTTAAATTCAAGTGTTAATTCAAATACATATGAAATTAATTAAATGACAGAATAAAATGTACTATGTGGGCACACCTTTGCATGTGCACACCTCTTAAATGTATTTGAAAGTGCGATAAAACAAACTTGCTTCACATTCTTTGGCGTGACTTGTTTGATTTTATGTTGTAGTTAGGTTTTGTCATAGACTGAGGATACCATCAGATATCTTAAAGTAGACAGTCATCACAGATACACAAACTCAAGCTTTTTTCCCATGGGGTATACAGAAACCACAGAACGCCATCTGCTACGATCCTTTCGTACTCTTTTTGCCTCGTGTGAACGAGGCAAAAAGAGTACGCTCATACAATTATGTTCAAACACGCACCCCGGTTGCGAGTACTACACACCTGTACTTTCTGAAAAACCTCACTAATAAGGTCAGTGTCATATCTTCCTAGAGCAGTGGTTCCCAACCTTTTCAATATGGTTACCCCTGTGACCTATTAGAAAAACTGATTTTACCCACGCCAATAGTTACCGATCGAATGTTATCAATACAAACAAAACTAGCAAATACAAAATATTTTAATTAATCACAAATTACCAGTGGCGATTTTTTTTTGCATTCTGCTTAGGAATGATAACTTTCTCTTGTGCAGAAATTGTGTTAATAATATAATTTTCAAAAAACTGGTGTATCAAATGCCCAGTTGTATCGAACAAAGTTTTTCAATACACTTTCATAGACATAAGTATTTGTCCGCGCTTTGATTTCGCCGGGTTAAGGTATGAAGCCGCTAAAAATAGCCTAACATAAATTATGGAAAATTCAAATACTTTTGAATTAAGACTTGATTAAAAAATGGTTCATAAAAGCAATAGCGTAGCGTGGGTTTTTGCCGCCGGCGACCCACTCATAATTGGCTGCTCACTCTATTTTCTTTATTAGTCAAAAAAGCTAGCACATAGTCATGTTTTATATTATTTAAAAATGTTACACTTCGCACGATAGGGAAGTTTTTTTGCGATTTATGCGTGAAGCTGCAGAAAAGAGAGCGCTAAAATGTAAGAGCGAGCGAAGCGAGCTCGAAAATTTTTGCCTTTTGCCTCGGAAAGGTAATTTTTAAAGCTAAGAAGAGACTACTACGTTTCGATCTATGATTTTATATTTTTAGCTAAGTACGAATTTTATTAGATTCTTTTCTACCCCCTGAGAATAGCTGTTTTACCCGCGGGGGTAATTACCCCCAGGTTGGGAACCACTGTCCTAGAGAGTTCAGTGTTCCTCACATCTGCCTCGTAAAGAGATAGATCTACATCACTTAATAAAATTGAAAATAAACAAACCGGCCTTGTACGAAAGGATCCCTGAATTTAAACAAACCAGCTGGAACACAATATCATGAGCTCACATTTCGTAGTATTTCTCTCTTACCCTGCCAAACCCCAAGAGGAAAACGCATGAATTAACTATGTAAATATTTTGATCATCCATATATAAAAGAAAAAGGAAATTTATCTGGCTAAGGAAGCGGGTGAGATGTACCGAATGTGTTAGTAGGCAATGTGCCAGTGTTCCGTTTGTGCGGATATACCAATGTCGGAGTACTCTCTCAATGGATTTATTGGCTATTTGAATGTAAGGAAAATAGCATTATTGGCCTATGTGAAGTATTACTCTAGTCGATTTAGTAGATGATCATTTGATTGGCTGGTTTTTTTTTTTATTCGGCTGGCGTCAGGGCGTTAGGTATTTATTTTATCATTTAAGCACACACTAGTGAGATCATCGTAGAGTACAAAGGACGGCTTATTTCAAGGAAAGACATTTCTGCCAGCAGGCCTGTGAATGAAAACACGATAAAAGAAATGTAGACGGTAGTGACATAGAATTTCCTTCTGTACTGTTTATAAGTATCAAAATAAAAGTTGATCTGGGGGTCTAAAATGCCCACTGTAGCAGATCATAATAGGAAAATAATAATTGCGTTAAAATTCGTTTAATGGTCATAGGCGCAGTTACTATTATGAATGGTTCATTTTATGTTTTTTTTTAAACGTAATTCATATTATGATCATATTATGATCTGATAAAGTGGGCATTTTAGACCCCCTGGCGATCACCAGCACCACAGTATAAATATCTACAGTAGTGTGACTCGGCCATGTCCTTGAAATAAATGCCTACAGCCGCGCGGTACGTAAACATGCGAAAGGGCTGCCCGCCTCCAGTATTTTAATTACATGTGCCTACTTTGTGTTTCCATTTAGTTTTGTGATCGTAAAATATACTTTTTAAAACAAATAAAATACTTTATGAATTGAATAGAAAGTGTTCAATAAACATGCGTGTTGTTTTTTGATTGACATATTTAATTAAAAAAACCATGTTTTTTTTCGGGACATATAAAGAAATACTTATCCAATAAAAAGACACACATTATATGCCTACCTACTAGTAAGTGAAATTATTTTATTGTCTTATCTTTCAAAGTTTCCAGGTAATTAAAAAAAAGTTATCTCTGGATACGTTACTATCGAATTCATAAAACCAAAAACAACACAATATATCCCACTCGTCATTTTAAATATGTACTTGTCTTAATTTTTGGAGAAAACATCGCGCATTTATTGTTAAAAAACAACACACCGTCCGCTCGTCACTGCGGCACAGTCGCGACTGTCTGCACTGCATCCCAGGCGCATCCCTTAATCGAGGCGCGTAGGCATAGCTCGCGCTTCGTCCGTTTGTATGAAGTCAAACTACTGTATGAAAATATTACCGTGCCAGCACTATTGCTGAGCATGAGGCTCTAGGTTACTTTCCCAATCTGGTCAAGTGTTATTGAATTTGCAGGAATTTCACACTGGTAGCAGTTGACGACTGATTTGTGCACGGTGGATGGAATTATAGGCTCGCTCGATGTTACCTATCTACATGGGAATCAAAAATTATATTGGCGAAATACATTATGGCTATTAGACACCGACACTATTTTTATGATTTCAAATAAGTAATGTAAATTGTTTGTGAATAAATTGAATTGAATTGAATATCCCTCTAGCTCTCTCCATTACTTGCCCTTTGAGGATTACAGGCGTTACAGCAGTAGGTCATTATCAAAGTACATAAATATAATACAAAAGAGGAACACAGGTTTCCCTTGATAATAATTCTCCATTTCCACCAATTTGTCCTTCACATAAACAATAAATTATCCACTCTCTTCCGCATAATTTCGTTCCGAACACAATCCCCCATACATTTTGTATCGTCTGCAACTATCTACGGACCATCGGAACCCAAGATTTATTCGGCAGAGGTCACGTGTCCCAGTCTATCCAACACAGCACATAAGGCCCTGGTCTCACCGCCGAGAGTTGGTGAGCGATATTTCCCAGTGTCCACCCCCAATTTGTCCTCCAGTGGTGGATATTGACATGACTTTTTATAAATATCACCGCTGCACGCTGGTCGAGCGCGCGACTTTAAGAGCCTTTGATAGCTCTTGTCGCTACTACAAAAGTTGGATAAAAAGATCTCATTTGTAGTTATAACAGTCAGCGATCAGTTATACACTAGTTTTAGCCCGCGGCTCCGCCCGCGCCGGTTTTACGACAGAAAATAGACCTATGTTCTACTTAAGTGTTAATAAAAAGTACCTATATCCTCGCTCATTATTTAACTGAGACGGGATCTAAACTTTAAAAAAATAGATTCTTGTCTATTTTTTTGTCATTTTTTATGCACGTCATGAATTTGCGACAAAAAATACTTTTTCTTTCTTCTTCTTTCTTTCTTGAGCGAAAAAATACTCGCCAGCTATCCGCGTCGTGGACGATAGAACATGGGCCGAAGATAGAAATATATTTCGTTGCAGTGCAGTATTCTTGATTTGTTTCGTTTTTCCAGTAGAAGCAACGTTGATTTATTGTGGCAATGAATTCAAGATACTGTTCAGGTTTTATGTCTTTCTTACTGATTTATGTCCGTGTGTCTTTCTGTATCAAACGACTGTATGAAATGTTTGTTTTGTTACGTTTTAAAACGGCTGTGCAAATGTTTCCACTGACTAGCTTTCTTGTTGTTAGATTGATGCAAAATACAGCGGAAAAGTTTAGATTTTTCTGTCATAATGACATGACATCCGTCTGAAAATGCTGAATTTCTGACAAGGTAAACAACTTGTGCAATTTAAATCAATCCGAGTCGTTTACCATTACTTATACGAAACTACGTACCGCAACAATAACTTTGAACGCCGTAACTGATTTGATCATAGTAGTTATTTAAGTGAAGTGATGGCAATTCGATGCAGTGCTTATACCTACGAATGCGATGAGCTATTGGTTAAATCTTAAGCCACCAATCATAGTCCAAGTTCACACCGAGAGCATAGCAGATCATAATCAGCCTATATCGTATTCACTGCTAAAACACAGGCCTCCTTTCTATGAGAGGGAATCGGAAACAAATTACATAAAGTAATGCGCCTGCCTGGGTTTAAAACCCACGTCTTACTGCTCGTAAGTCCCCCGCCACTACCTCTGGGCCACCAGTCCACCACTACTCCCGAAACTGCTCAATTTCAGTAAGTTCCACTTCCACACACAATACTCCTACAAAGTATGATAGGTAGGAACACAAAACCCTTTTACATGTAACCCTACACCGCCTAACCACAATGATCCTAGCAATGTACGGAACCTTAACACAGTTTTTACGATCATGTCAGGTTAGGTACGAACGCCTGATTTCTGTCCAATGTTAACATTTTATGGACGCTGTATTATTGAGGGCGCGATTCGATGTTTTCTTTCGTTTTTCGTATTCATTCTTAGCTTCTGCGTGTGTAGTTAAAACAGATACTTGATACTGAGTTTGCGCCAAAGCAACTTATTTAAGGTGAAGCTTCAGGATAGTACTTACTTTTTTTTGCTACTTGCCGGTCAGGCTGTAAGTCGAACTAAATACGATTCTTAAATATGAATGAACTACCTATATGCATTTTAAAAGTAGTTTTGAAACTTATTCTGTTACTCTAAATTATGTAAGTATAATGTTTGATTGGTAAGTATATGTTTCATGGCTACACGGTACACACATATCGATAGTTTCTGTAGATTGCACTAATGCAAAGTGCAAAGCCACCAATGGCCAGCAATGGGAACCACGTTATTGCCAAAATTATGACTGGCAGGCAACACACACTGGTAAAGTACTGCGGCGAAGCCCAAAAGGACGGTTATTTTAATTGCAATGATGTTATAGAAATCAATCAACACATTGACATGGCACACACAACGAGAATTTGTGCTGATTGTATTTCGGTATGGTAATAAGTAGGTACTTATTTCCTAAAATGCCAAAGTTATTCTCACTGGGCTAAAAAGCTAATCCCTACCCTAAGGTATTGTAAAAAGCTGTCCAGCCGACAGTCAAATCCCCTTTAAGAGAATACCCGAAAAAAACTGAAATTGGGTTGGTATTTATTTTGGCACTGATTGAAAATGGCATAACAATTACTACTTAAGCATTAAAACAAGATGAGGCTTTTGTAACCAAAGATACTGCTGGTTATAGGCTGAAACGTGAACTGATCTAATCGAGATTTTGCAATAGTTATGTCCTATATTGATTTAAAAGAGTCAATGGAGTTTCTTGCCCATGCTTTCCATAGAGATCTAAGCTTTGAAATCGGCAAATACAGTACCTACTTTCAAAAACTTTTTTACAAAAAATAAAACACAAAAAAGTGAAAAATAAACTTAAGAAGAAAAATCAGCTTCTTCAGTCGGTGACTTTTGTTTGTTTGATTTCATGTTTTTGCCACCGACTTCAGAAGCTGATTTTTCTTCTTAAGTTTATTTTTCACTTTTTTGTGTTTTATTTTTGTCGAAGTCGGTTTTATTTTTTGTAAAAAAGTTTTTATTTTTCACTTTTTAGTGGTTCACATGTGCTTACCCCTTCACAACGTACCGGCGTGATGTTATGTTATGAACTGGTGTAAACAATAGACAGACATGAGATTTCAGCAATCCCAGTCCATTTGCTATCATTTATTGAGGAGTTCCGTTGCCTATCTCCGAAGTTCTTCATCAGATCTTCACCAAATAGTTTTTATAACCTTTGTAGTGAGTACAGGCGTGATATTATGTTGTGTGATGGCGTAAACAATGCTTAGTTATGCTATAGCAACAATCGCGGTTAATCTGCTGTTATTTATTGAAGAGTTCCCCCGATTTCTACAAGATCCCATCATCAGATATTGAAATGGTGACAATGGGACCACACGGGAAGCACCAGCTTTCAAATGAAAAAAGAATCATGAAAATCAGTTCACCCAGTCGCAAGTTATGAGCGAACAAACATAAAAAAAAATAAAAAAAAATACAGTCGAATTGATAACCTCCTCCTTTTTTTGAAGTCGGTTAAAAAGTTATTACGTCTTGTGAGTGTGACTGGAGCTTCGCTTTCTCTGTTTATGTGACATTAAAAGTTGTAGGTACCTACCTGTAAAGGTCTTATTGTAATACATGCTTTGAGTTTGAGTTTAAAACCGCTGAATTCAATTGAAGATTGAAATATTTATGATTATAATATTATAAGACGCGACGTCTAACACCATCTAATGGAAATTATTTAAGTCATTAATTATAATTATTTATCGAACCGTTTTGAAAACGTTCTCAGAACGGTGAAGGAAAACATCGTGAGGAAACCGGCATGTCTTAGAACCAAAACATTCGAAGACATGTGACATCTACCAATCCGCACTGGGCCCGCGTGGTAGATTATAGCCCATTCCCTCTCCTAGAGAGGAGGCCTGTGTCCCTGCAGTGGGAACATTAATAGGCTGTTGATGATGATGATGATGATTTATCGAAAGGGAGCACTAAGAATTTTTCCATATTCATCCCTTGAAGGGCTCAATACGGGGTCAAAGTTTATAACAAATCTAATCTAAATTTTGCCAATGGCAAATACCAACCTACAGTACAAGCACAATAACACACGGCCTACATTCATAAATCACGTTGCATCACCGATCACACTTTATTTTTATTGTCCTATCAGCTAACAGCCTCCGCGAGCCATATTTTACATTTTTATGATTCTTTCAATAGTCAACTGAATCAGATTTATTCCGGTACATCAGTTGAAACAATCATGTTTTACCGATATAAATGCCAATGCTATTTATTTTACCGATATAAATACAGCTCAGTTGATTTTTGTACACATTTTAACAGTAAAATTTGTATTTGTGCGAAACAGTGTTCGATGTGATACTTTCAAAAAACAAAAACCGGTCAAGTGGGAGTCGGACTCGTGCATGAAGCGTTCCGTACCATCTTAGAAGGGAAGCCCCCCCTTTAGTTCCCGTCGGGGCTGTGGATTGTCGAAAGGTTAACGCGGCTCCGACACAAGGGCGAAGAAGGAACATGGGTTTGGTTTTTAGTCAGTAGAAGTCTGACACTTCCCTTCGCTCTGCCCAAGAGCGGGGGGGGTTATTCGATGATTTTCCACCAACCAAAAAAAAAAAAAGCCCCCTTTAGTTTTTAATTTAGTTTTAGTATTTGTTGTTATAGTGGCAACAGGCCAACAGAAATGCAAATTCTGTGAAATTTTCGACTTTACAGCCCGCCCAAATATAGACGGACGGACGAACAGCGGAGGCTTATATTTTTTCCCCATGTTCCCATGGGGGGTAGGCAGAAAAATATAAGCCTAACTTGTGAATGTATGCATGTATGCATCACGTCCGTAATCCCTGAAGGGTTAAGCAGAGGTGTTCTTAATAGTACACCAATATTTGGCCAGTTTTTTTTATGTTCCATGTTCCAATAGGGTGTGGAGTAGTGGTGGCCCAGTGGTGGCGGCCCCGACTTACAAACAGTGAGTCGTGGGTTCGAACCCCGTCAGGCGCATTACTTTGTGTAATTTATTTCATCACCACTGCTCTCAAAACGGTGAAGGAAAACATCGTGAGGAAACCGGCTTGTCTTAGAACCAAAAAATTCGTAGACATGTGACATCTACCAATCCGCACTGGGCCCGCGTGGTAGATCATAGCCCACCCCTCTCCTAGAGAGGAGGCCCGAGTCCCTGCAGTGGGAACATTATAGGCTGATGATGAATAGGGTGTGATCCATCAACCGGGCACAAATCCTGACTACGTGGCTGCTACTGAGAAATTTCTGATGAAAAAACCCAAAAACACTTTGCCCAACCCGAAAATTGTACCCGGGACTCCCATGCTCAGCAGCCGCGCGTGCGACCACAAGCCACGAACCTATACATAACAAGGACATCGAAAGACGCAACATATTATCAAATCTTTCATTCATCATTTCAATCATTGGAAGACCAGCGTCAGACAGCATCACCTGTCTGGCATGAATGCTGAAATGAACCTTTTTGGCGCAGCCGTGAGGCACACAGCACATAGGTATGGTCGTTGTGGGAACAGTGAATCAAGTGTACACAGTGAATCATCGCCGTATTGGACAGAACGAGTGGCGTGACACAGGCTTAAATCATCGTTAAATCATACGACATACGTGGAGTCGACCATACCCACTATGTATTTACATTTTTTTCTATTTTTTTACATTTTTGTATTTTTTTTTAATATTATTGTGTGTGTGCTTGATGTACTGACGTCAAATAAACATTTTTTCTTTCTTTCTTTCTTTAAATCTCAATAACTTTTATCGTCAGTTTTCTACACAACATTTTCTTGAACTATTTTCTGATAAAGTTACTTTACCGTGACAGAATAGACAAAAATATACAATCTGGTGAAGGAAAAGCTTATTTCGAAACTCCTAGAACTAGTTTATGTAACGTAGTCTAGTCTTTGAACTTCATATTCTGGTTTGGTGAAGTTAGAATCTAGTGCGTTTACAAAAAACTTAATATGAACAAGATAAAAGTAAACTCTTTAGTGTTATCAATTTCTTAAGAAACTATATCTGCCAAGTTTGAACCTTTTATTATTTTGTTAGTGGCAATTTAAAAAAAATCGAAACCAACGTAGCCGATCGGACTGACTCAAAAAAATATGATTCTGTGTAGTACGTCAGATACGTGTTTTTTGTTATATCAAATTAATAAAAAATGACGAAGATAAACCGCGTCAAAGATCATGAGTGGGAGGGAGCTTGTGACGTCACTTGTAGGTAGGTAAAAAATGAACTGACATGTGATGTCACAAGAGTTTTCGAAGTACTGTATCGTCTTTTTTTTATTTACATAAAAAAAAATATATGTGTAATTTTTTTTTTGGAAATCTATCTGTCGGGCTAATTAGTTTCGTCCGATCCCCTATTACGTAAAAACGCTTACAATGGCAATGCCTTTCATTTTGCCAATTACGCATAAAATTTTTTCACCATAATAATATGCTTACAAGGAACTTCTTTCAAAATTCATTAGATAATGACTGAAAATGCGTTACGCAATTGGTGTGCAGTTTCCCTAACATTCAACAAATACAGGAAGAACCGTTAGAAGAAAATTTGCAATTCATTGTACTCAATTACATAGGCTTTGCTCCTTTCGGAAATCGTTACTTGTGCTCGTTTTTAGGGTTCCGTAGTCAACAAGAAACCTCGTTTTTTTTCGGAGAGTCGGAAGTCATCAAATGACTTCTCCCACTCCGGAGAGGTAGGGAGTGTCACACTTCTACTGGCTGTGAAACCACCCATGTTCCTTCTTAGCCCTTTGTGTCCGCAGCTTATCTCAGATACTCTTACTACCGTTCTCTCTCTGAGTGCGGCAGCTAGTACCAGAAAGCTGTAATTTAGCATGAATATACCTACAAATCAGTTACGCCGACAAAATGATAAAATAGATCTCGAAATAGTACCTACATTGTAACACAAGGGCCTAAAAAAAAAACTTTTTTGCAAAAAAAAACAACCGACTTCAAAAACACCAAAAAGTGAAAAAAAAAAAAAAACATACCGATCGAGTAGTAAATAGGAACCGAGTTATAATGGGTCATTAACCGACTTCCCAAAAGGAGGAGGTTCTCAATTCGATCGGTATGTTTCTTTTTTTTTTTTTTTCTATGTATGTACACCGATTACGCTGCTATTTATGATCCGATTTACGTGATTCTTTTTTAGTTACACTGTACTTTTCACTACGATTGCGAGAAAATAAAATAACCATGATTGTTCAATATGAGTTTAATATGTTATGTTTATTTATTCACTGCCTCGTTGGTCTAGTGGTCGCAAGCGCGACTGCTGTGCACGAGGTCCTGGGTTCGATTCCCGGGTCGGACAAAAAGTGCTATTAGGAATTTTCATTAGTTTCCCAGTAGTAGCCCGGAGTTTGGAAGTTGGCGGTATAGTACCCCCGTGCCTCGGAAAGCACGTTAAGCCGTTGGTCCTGCGCCTGATCTCTCTCCGGTCGTGTCGGATTGCCGTCCCATCGGACTATGAGAGAAAAGGAACAGTGAGTGCACCTGTGCCTGCGCACACACTTGAGCACTATAATATCTCCCGCGCAGATGGCCAATCTCAGATTGGCCGCCGTGGCCGAAAAACGGTCAGGAGGACTATTTATTATTATTTATTCATTCAATTTAATAATACAATTCCAAAAATTTCGCGCCAATGCCTTTTTTTATTTCTTCTGTAGCTGCAATGCAACGCACACATTCTACCAAAGAGTTCGGCATTCAGCGCGTTTAGTTCCATTTTTTTAAATAAAACATTTTTTTTACTTGAAACTAAATCACACACCAGCTGGCTGAACAAGTTGTCGTACGAGATTTACTTTTAGCCCTAGGGCAATAAATGCAATTTTACGCCCGCTCTGGTATGCTATTAAGACGTTCTTTTTGAGCAAGAGGAGTGAAAAGTATTTTGTTTTACGATACACGTAAAGTTCTAAAGATAAGTCGTCTTCTAAATGCCTAAATGAAAGGGTTGTATTCTCAGATCACAGAAACAACAGGAGATATGGCAAGGAGGCGTGGTACATGCGAACTCATGTGGCCACGACGGGGCCTTATGCCACTTTCAATAATAAGTCGAATGTCAACTTGCGACGTCTTCACTGCTCGTGATTTTTTACAAAATGCCGCGTTGTTCAGTGAATGTTTGTAAAAATAATAGCTGTATTGTGAATTACACGAAAGATGGTATCTCATTTCACACGTAAGTACTACAAAAATAATGTTTTTCATATTAAATTCATTAAAACATTACTTCGTGGTACGAGAAACATGATGAAAAACCAAATCAATTGTTTTCATTAGGAACAAAAACCATTGCTTGTTTAGTACAAATCGACCAGTGAATCGGCTGATCTAATAGCGCAATGGATAGGTGTTTTACTGATGCTCTCACTCACACAATATTTTCGAAAAGCTGCTGCTGTCAGTCTTTGTGAGCTAGAGATGTCTAATTGTGATGTTTGTAGTTGTCGATATTTTATACGATGATTCTGCGTATACGTACGAATGGTTATACATATTATGCATTATACAATTAATTACTCTACACAATTGTTACTGCAGTATAAGGCGTATTTTATGGCGTTACTGAGCATTGCCGTAAATGGAGATAAGAAAAACCAATATTCTGTACTATGTATTTACTAATAAAATATAAACTTATTTTTAGTTTAAACAACAAATTATAAATATAGGTAGTTAAAAAAAAAACAAACAAACACTTTCGAACGTAATACAATATTAAAATAAAAATTAATTGCAGTATCATACAGTATTGCAAAATTATTTGCATTTAACATTAATAAAATATAATGAATATAACTGAAACTAACAAATCCCGAGTGATCAAGTGCATACAAGTTTTCAGTATTCAGTTTTTTTTTTTTTTCAGTTTTTAGATTTATTTTACAGAAGGTAGGTAGGTAAACCTTAAAAAAAGGGGTTGTAGGTTTGATTCCCATCCGAGACAAATATATGTGATGAATATAACCTATGTGATGATGTCAAATATTAATTATTGTTTCCCTCAAATTAAAAACATTTTTCGTTGTGATTGTTCTTTGTGTACTATTTTGAGAATATAATAATTCGAGAATATAATATTTTGCGAATATAATATTTTGCGAATGTGAGTTATGAGAACAACGTTTATATTATCACGCTTTCTTATTTTTGCAAGCAATACTGAAAATAGAAAGTGTTTTTTATTGCTTAATATTGACTGAATAAATAGTATTCATTGGTTGCTCGAGTTATCTATCTATCTATTTAGATACTTAAATAAAAAGAGAAGTCCTGACTGACTCTCTGACTGACTGACTCATCAACGCCCAGCCCAAACCCTTGGACCTAGAAAGCTGAAATTTTGCACAGAGGTTCCCTTTATAATGTAGACAAGAAATAAAGAAGGATTTATTTTTTGAAATTCAACCCCTAGGGGACTTAAATAGGGAATGAAAGTTTGTATGGAAAATCGTCATTTTTGTAGTTAAACCGACATCCACGCGGGCGAAGCCGTGGGCAAAAGCTAGTCTTTTATTAAATCAATAGCTAATGGGAATGCATGTAACTGGGAACTTCAGAATTCGGGCATTAAATAGCCGATGAAATGTAAAACAGTATTGTGTAAAAAAAATTAAGCGAATACTTAAAGACATTGGATTGTCTTTATTGGCGACTCACACACGGTTACACATCAAGCTACACATTTCTAGTATATGCTGATCTCGCATTGTATAGGATTTTCGTCGTACAGTGCGTGGTCACTGTAAACTGAAAATGTTCCCATAGCTTGATGTGTAGCCGTGTGTACTCGTGCATGATTCTTCTTTCATTGCATCTTGCTTTTATTATTAACTAGCTGATGCCCGCGGCTTCACCCGCGTGGATGTCGTTCAAATTATATACTAAAACCTTCCTCTTGAATCACTCTATCTATTAAAAAAAAACCGCATCAAAATCTGTTGCAACACGTCATCTGTGGTGTAAGTTAATATTACGATTTACTACAGACACAAATCAATATATATATTTTTTTTAATCAACCTGTTTTGAATAAATGACTTTTTTTTATTTTGAATGATTTCTGGACATATTGTTTTTTATTTATAATATATTATTTTCAGGACCCCAAAAGAACTTTATTACAATATATTAATAAATAGAACGAATCGATAACTTTTCGATTTAGTCAATCACTAGCGTCGAAGTAAAACAAAATGTATTAAGTAAATTGTGCGGTGCATGGTAAATACACGCTGTGACTGAAGGGATAAGGTTTATAATTGATTGTGTAGTACGTAATGTTTTAAGAAATGCGGATGTGCTTGCGAATGCGTATATCTATTGTTTTTACTGCTCTGCGTGTGTGAACTGACGACACAGGTCCCCATACATTTTCGGCTAAAGGGCATATCTCCTGTTGTTTCTGTGATCTGAGGTTGTATTAGTGAAAACCCATTCAACCTTTTCATTTAGGTAATCAGCATACTGGTACGAGTTTCATCAAACTTAAGCTTTCTCCAACATATTTGAACACACAACACAATAGGCAGAGAACTAAATATAACTTTTATCAAAGGAACAAAGCCATTGCTTTCCTTGAAAACTTATACTCCACGCATAACATAACATCACGACTGTAATCCCCGAAGGGTTAGGCAGAGGTATACCGATTAGTATCACCCACATATCACCTGTTATGTTTAAGTCCCATGTAATGGGGGGCGAGCCTATTGACACCAACCGGGCACAATCATCATTCATCATTTCAGCCGAAAGACGTCCACTGCTGGACATAGGCCTCCCCTAAGTG
The DNA here is from genome assembly GCA_949775195.1 of Diarsia dahlii. Lineage (NCBI taxonomy): Eukaryota > Metazoa > Arthropoda > Insecta > Lepidoptera > Noctuidae > Diarsia > Diarsia dahlii. Next base: position 19,703,583 of record OX459207.1, read on the forward strand.
TAATTTTTGCTTAGGGGGGGTTTGCCATAATCACCACGCTTGGCAGGCGGGTTGGCGATCGCAGTACGGTCGATACAAAAAGCACAGAGAACGCTGCTGCCCATTCTCTGGTACATCCCTTAGTCGCCTCTTACGACACCCACGGGAAGATATGGGATGGTGCTATTCTTTGCGTCCGACACCATACGGGACCGGGCACAAACTCAAACTCAAATCATTTATTTCAATTAAGCCATTACAGGCACTTTTGAATGTCAAAAGAACAATTCACAAAAAAAAACGAAACTACGAGTGCAATACGTCATTCCGAAAGCCACCACTTCGAACCACACGCCACCGAATGCCCGAAACAACGAACACTGCGAGCACGAAAGCACGCAGCGACGCACACCGCAACAACGAATGCACGAGACCCCGAATCACGGAACAACGAATGCACGCCACAACGCGCAACCGCCACCCCGCGACCCGGAGCCTCGCGCACCCGCTTCCACGGCACGCGCCGCCGCTCGCCCCCGCACCCACAGCACTCGCCGCCGGTAACATCCGGCGCCGCGCAGCCCGACGCAGCAACTCCCAAAACGACGCATTGCACTCCTAAGCTACAGTCACAATCACAGGGCATAATAACTTGTGAAAGTACTGTAGTTGCCAGACTCCATGGGTGTGGCTAAGAAATTCCTGATCTAAAAACCCAATAACACTTTGCCCGACCCGGTAATAGAACCCAGGACTTCATCCAGCAGTTGCTATAAAAACGAGGCAGTCTTATACTCCACTGCGTACATTTAAGTCCTCAAAGAACAATTATGATGAATCTGTAACCCTTTTAATGAAATACATACATCAATAAATAAAACTGGGGTCGGTTTATGCCCCATTGTCCTTTAGAGACCCCCGATTGTGTAATTACTGACAAGGCCACAGTGTAAAGAATACCAGTAAATCAACGCGGCCCTTTTTGTGAAATCAAACGTGGATTACGTAAATACAGGCCTAACATAATTATTATGCCTTGTGACTGGACTATAGATTCATCACGCCTGCTGTCCGGAAGGGCTAAGCAGAGGTGCACCTACACTGTTAAAAATTATGTAATTTTACATGCAAAAAATTATATAATCCTGTAAAATTTCCGAAAAATCTGGGAAATTTACGGGAAAATATGAAATTTTACATAATTTTCGTCAATTTTACATTTTTTTATGTAAAATTTCATATTTTCCCGTAAATTTCCCAGATTTTTAGGAAATTTTACAGGATTATGTAATTTTTTTGCATGTAAAATTACATAATTTTTTACAGTGTAATGGTAGGTACACCCATATCGCCCCGGGGCACGAAAGGAATGGTCACCCATCTACAGAACGACTTCAGCAAGCGTTGCTTAACTCCAAAGAGCGACCTAGGTGCAGAACTGTCATTTTGTGTCTGACTTTTTCCAACTATGTTTTTTTCCAATATTTTAAAGGGGTTGAATGAAATGCTGTATGTCAATGCAAATATATCTACTGGGACGCAGCAATCAATGGATAATCTAATCATGTTTGCCTCGCTGGGGATCAGGCTCGTTATGCGACAAATTGACGGTGTGGTTGTGCCCGTTTGTACGTCATGTTTTATTTAATTGTTCTGCTTGATTAACGATTCTATTGATCAAACTAGCTGTTGCCTGTAGATATATGCCGCTAGTGACCGCAGTTTAGGTTACGGGAGATGCGTTTTGCGACTCAATTTGCGAATTGGTCCCGAAAGGTACCGAAAGTCCCGTCTCGATGTCTAGTTGTATCTTTCATTAAAACTCTAAGAAACCTTAGGTACTTTTAACCTACTCGAGACACACGATCTACTGCTGGCACGTGCCATTCACAAATACTAGTATTCATCATCATCTTCCTAGCCTTTTCCCAACTATGTATGTCAGAGTCGTCTTCCTGCAGTCTACTCATACCAGTATTTTACATGGAGCGACTGCCTATCAGATCTCTACAACCCAGTTAGTAGTACTGTGTAATACGATACGATACCCGTTGGTAAGACTGGTTGTCTGACTTAAATGCCATGTAGATGTTACAGATAGAAAAACAAACAATGGTATGGACAGACCGTCGGAGCATTCACCCCGATATAACTGCTATTAAATACACGTAATTTTCCCAAAAACGTTCCAACTGAACTGATGTATATTTGATACTTCTCGCAGTCAAACTCTCATTAATCACACAACTTGTGCAAGAACTTCGTAATAAGTTCCGCTAGATGTCGCCACTCGCCATGTCCCGAATTCTGTCGAAGAATGCGTGTCTCCAAGTTTCTCCTTTGTTAGGCGTACGACCAATTTTCTTTATCGTGTCATGGAATTTTTTGATTTTACTTGTGAGTTGGGCCAGCGGTAGATTGTCAGATATTGCTACGTATAAACTATAACTTTATGGCAAAGGTACAGACACCAGCTGAACGCTTTATTAGATTTTAAACTTTATAACCGAAGCATTAGGTTCAAGGTAAGAGGCAAATACATTTTTGCATTAGGGATTTCTCAGTAGCAGCAGAATAGGCTCGCCTTTCATTACATATAGGACTGAGACGTAATCCATGATCTCATGATGATGATGATGATGATTTCGTCAGTTGCAGATGCTTAGCCTGTTTCCCAACAAGTTGAGGACCAGTCTAACTGCTGGATTCAGCTGAATACCAGTATTTCACACGGCATCAGCGACTGCCTATCTGACCTCTATATCCCAGTTAGCACTGGGAAATACGATACTCATTGATCTCACTCAGGCTTTGGTGTCACTGACTACCTGTAACAACTGTCAAAGATCAATATATGCGCTTTCCGAAGCACGGAGGAAACTCACCCATCGACAGACTAGCCTTAGCAAACACAGCTTTACCGTTAAGATCGACCATTGAAGCTCCTATATTAGCCATGGGCCTCATACAATGCAATTTCCTAACACGTCTTCCATGCCTGTATCTTAGTTTCTATGATTAAACAAATTCATTCATGCATGCAAGCGACCCACTTGCATGTTAATTAAACGTTTTCATTAAGTATTATTTTATTCAGTTTTCATAATAGTACCTTCTTCTTCCGAGTTCAGTAAACTGTTGCCATTTTTGGTATGGTGACTTTATGAATTAAACTTGAAAAACATTAGATATTTATTTTGCCAATGCTTAAGGCGAGGTTACCCTACTTTGTTTTTATGTACGTACGACCTCACCCCCCCGCCCTGCCGCGCGAGCGATATAATGCCTAAATTTTGACTGCTTTTTCTCTCTTGGAGAAAAATGATAAAGAAATTATACATTATGTGACCCGAGATAATACACATTTTTTACGACCTTTATTATGATATAAGTTTTATTTTTCAAAGCCTAATATAACTCAAGTAAAACGATTATTTAGCCATCATTTGGACATGTCTTTGCAATTTAATTGGATGCAGTGAAGTGTAAGTAATCGTGTATCGCATGCCCGACATATCATGATCGAAGAGTCAACTATGTAATACATTTTTTTCAAAATTTAAATCCGTTCCATATATGTACGAGTAAAACGCTATTGTTGACGACGTTTATCGGGGTAACCCCGCCATTAACGAACCCGCACTCGTGTTAGATGGAACGACACCTGCTAGTGTATATTAATTATGTCCTCGAATAGATTATTATTAAATCCTGATAGTGATATTTCAATATTTTATTGTTTAGTTAACTTTAGTAAGAACAAAAAAAAACATCAAAAACGAAAGTAAAATAAATAAACGTAAGAAACCTCAAGTTTTACAGGAAAAAAACCCTTCAAGTGACGCAATCCGCAAGTAATCCTTATAACAAATAGCACTAGCAGTTCGATCACTAGCTCTTCCGCCAAACAATCAATCTTTCAGTTTAAACTGAGCTCCCATGCGGTCTGCACCATTCTTATTGTATAACTAAGTGTTTCTGTAAGCGGGTGACCTATATTGAACATTGCGAGAATAAGATTTAGAAATGTAATGGAAGTAGAAACGCAATTTAGCTGCTCGCATTTGTATATAAATGTGGAGCAGTGGTGGCCAAGTTATTGTGGCCGCGACTTACAAACAGTAAGTCGAGTTCGAACCCAGGCAGGCGCATTACTTTGTATAATTTATTCCATCACCGCTGCTCTCAAAACGGTGAAGGAAAACATCGTGAGGAAACCGGCATGTCTTAGAACCAAAAAATTCGAAGACATGTGACATCTACCAACCCGCAATGGGCCTGCGTGGTGGATTACAGCCCATCCCTGTCTTAGAGAGGAGGCCTGAGTCCCTGCAGTGGGAACATTATAGGGTGATGATGATGATTTGTATATAAATGCTCTGTGACTTCTTACTTCCAGTTCATCTACTTCCATCGCCACTCCACACACGATTTTAATACAATCAAAACAAGTTTTTTCAGGGATATTGCCAGAACATCGTAATCCTCATCAAATTATGACGTCCAAAGAAAAAAAGTCCCAAATGACGTTGTTCTATCTGCGTAGTAACCTATCAACGCCATCCATCTACAGACGAAGTACCCTCTTTTAGACGTTTTCGTTAGGGTTGCGAATTTGCGATAATTAATTACTATGGTGATGGATGGACAAGGCATTACGGCGACACCCCTGTAATAATCACTGATTAATTATTCCTTTACGTGCTGATAACTTTGTGGCGTGGCCTGTTATCTAGTTGTTCTCGGTTTTGATTAACGATTTTGGAAATAATTTGACATTTATTTTGGGAGGATTTTAAACTGCACTGGAATAGGTATATCACCTTAGTTACCTGTTACCATTGATCCCAAACCGAATCTATACAATAGAATGCGTTAATTATGTATGACCATCAAAAGACAGGAAAACAAAACAAAAAACCAGACAATGCGAAATGATGTTAATATGAATAGGTTTCTACACAACACTAAATAATGAAAACTAGACGGGACCGGTGTTTCGTAGATGACTGCTCTGAGAAAAAACAGCCTAAAAAAAACTCAGAGGTAGCCTCTTTTAAGGTCCAAAGTCCAAACACATCAAGATTTCTTGATGTACTAACATGAGGACTATTTAGATTAGTGTCTGAGATGGTCTTTTGAAGGAAGTACCACTCAGATTTGAGTGAACCAGTCAGTGCATGTATTTGTCAGTTCTCGTGTAGTTCGACTTATAACTCAAGGAACTCAAATATATTCCATATTCCGGCTTCCGGATTCCATAAAGTGCTTCTAACTGTGCGTTAACCTTTATTCTCTTTTATGATTAACGATATCTAAGCGATTTAATTTGACATTTCACGCGTGGTTAAGGCGAGGTTGCAGTACTTTGTTTTTATGTACGCACGACCTCACCCCCGCCCTGCCGCGCGAGCGATTTAATGACTAAATTTTGACTGTTTTTTGCTTCTTGGAGAAAAACTATAAAGAAATTATACAATATGTTTTCAACATTTACTTCAGAATAAAAAGTTATATCTATTGATATAACTTTTATATAAATTCATGATGAAATGTCTTAGCAGTACACGTTTGAAATTGTGATTTAGAGTCATGTTTGATAAAAAAAAGTATCGAGCCGATCATTCTAAATCGCGTTTCTATCTTTACGATTTACTAGAGAGTATGTTCAATTTTTATGTAATGATTTTTATTTATTAAAAAACTCGTATTTAGTTCGATTTTTATATGTTCAAAAATCTTAAAAAGTACTGCAACCCCGCCTTAAATCTTGTGTAGGCGGCTCTTGATTGTATTGTTATACTCACCACTCTTGTTTACGGATTTAGTAGCGTTTCATTCAGGGCATGCAGGAAAATGAATGAATGATGTGTTTATTTGCTTGAATAACATGCGAACGAAACCTCACACCCTGTTCACAATCTCGCGAAGCGTCGAGTTTGACAACGACAAGTAACACGCATGTCTGTCATTTGTTTCCTTCGTATGTGTCACTTGATCACCGTAATATAGTACGATCGCTTCGTAAGTTTTGTTTTGGTGACTCGAGGGATTCTCTCAAGAACTGTTTTAATTTGTTTTCTCTGCAGCCAGTGTTGCAACGTGCATAATCGTGTATCTGGCAAACTAACTGCCGCACTCAGAGAGCTTTATTGATTACTTAGGCCATCACTTAGTAAAGGTTTTGACAGTTTTGTCATACAAAAGTATGTCAAATCTTTACTAAGTGACAGCTTAGTAATCATTAAATATCTCGTGAGTACCGCAGTGAGTGCCAATTCTTAAAATGATCACGCTTGAATATCAACAATAAACAACTCTGATTGGTCTACGAGATAACCACTAACCAAGAAACCATTGCCAACCAATCATACTTTGGCATTACGTTTGACAGAATATGAATTGATCAGGCTTTCAGAAACAGAGTGTTGGTTGAGTAATCGCTGTAAGCGTGTCTACTTCTTTGTTGTCCTAGTTTTAGCGATCGATCGAGCTTTTCTACCATTTAAACACTTCAAAAGGATTGAGGATAGTAATAAACTTGTAGGATTTTACAAGTTCCGTCGTGTTTTTACCGATTTTCGGCAAAGCCCGATTACATTCTTGAAAATTATAGGAGAGAAATGCATGTGTCTTTAGTATAATATAATATGTCCTATATACAAAGCCAAGTCAGAAGCCGATAGGTGACTTAAAAACTCTGACACCAGTTAGGCATTAACCACATGAGCCAGCAATGGTCCCACTGCTGGGCAACAGTACCCTTCTCTCTATGAAGAGGACTGGGCCGTAAAGGACCTCGCGGGCCCAATGTGAATGTCACAATCTTCGAAATGACCGTACTGCATTTAATACGAATCATCTACGTCACCTTTTCACAACTATGCAGGGGTCAGCTTCCAGTCTTACCAGTGTCAGCTGAATAACAGAATTTTAAATGGAGCAACTGGCTATACCCAACGCAATACTAACACAATACCCATTGGAAATACTAATAAATTGTCAGTCTGTGGGGCTACTGACTTACTGTAACGACTGGCAAAGACATATAAATGACAACCGGGACTTTCGGGGCTTTCCGAGGCACGGTTGAAACTCGGTACGTAATGAGTAAGGTTCAACCTAAAGATTGAGCCGAGCGGCTGTTACTATCTAGCCAAGAGCTCTTTGCGTTTAATATGAATATGTAACCCACACTCTCGCACAGAACAAAGATAGTTCCCACAATAGTTCTGAAGTCGTTCCACAAAGAGCACTAGAAATGATTCCACTTGTCTTCAAGTTCAGCCGCCACTGAAACATGGCCGCGTTTGGAAGCACTTTAATAACTTATTCATTCGATAGATTATTATTCAACAAGCTCCACTGAATCCATTATGTTCGGACAAGATCTTCAATTATATAATCGTTTTATTTATTGTTTATTTTTATATTTGTTTGTTTAAATTGGAAGTCTTTGGTGCATAATTTTTGAAGTTATTTCTTGTTTTGTCTTTCGGCAAGTACATCATAACATCACGCCTATATTATCCCTTAAGGGATAGGCAGAGGTGTACCCATTATGCACCCACATTTCGTCAGTTATGTTTTAGTGCCATGTTATAGGGGCGAGCCTGTTGCCACTCATCATCATCATCATTTCAGCCGAAAGACGTCCACTGCTGGACATAGGCCTCCCCTAAGTGTAATTTTTGCTTAGGGGGGGTTTGCCATAATCGCCACGCTTGGCAGGCGGGTTGGCGATCGCAGTACGGTCGATACAAAAAGCACAGAGAACGCTGCTGCCCATTCTTTGGTACATCCCTTAGTCGCCTCTTACGACACCCACGGGAAGATATGGGATGGTGCTATTCTTTGCGTCCGACACCATACGGAACCACTGTTGCCACTAACCGGGCACAAATCCAAACTCCGTCAGATTTCCCAGAAGCAGCCTTCTGAGAAATCTCTGATAGAATAACCCAATAACAATAAGCCCGACCCGGATATCAGGAGTCAGGACCTCATACTCAGCAATCGCGATCGCGTCCACTAGACCAACGAGGTCTATCCAGACTATTCCAGACATAGAACTAGTAGAACTAAGTTATCCAGTTCGACTTTGATGATAACCTAATGACGTAATAATAATTGTGGTTCTATAACAAAAAGAGCTTCTGAAGTCGGTGGCAAAAAAAACAAAATCAAACAAACAAAAGTCACCGACTTCAGAAGCTGCGATTTCTTTTCTGAAGTTTATTATCACTTTTTTGTGTTTCTGAAGTCGGTTTTATGTTTGTTAAAAAGTTTAAGGACGTTACTCTGCCCAAATGCAGACTGAGTGTGAATTATAACTCGTATAAAACCTGCTACTGAACAACACTTCTTTTTAATGAATCTGATTGACGGGTCTGCGGGTTGTTCGAAAGAGATACCGCGGTCTCGGATACAAGGGGCTAAGTAGGAACATAGGTGGTTTTTGTCAGTAGAAGTCTGACACTCCCTACCGCTCCGCCCAGAGCAGGAGGAGTCATTTTATAATTTCCCACTATCCAAAAAAAAGGCATCTGTTCGAGGAAACAAAATACGACAAAATATTCTCATTAATAAAATAATTACCATAGCTAATGACCAATTGGTCCCTTCTATCAGCCAATTAATTAATGAATAATTAAAATATGCTAATTAACGAAAGGGTTCGCCAAGAGCGAAGTCAACCCTGCTGATTAATTGGTATGCTATGGGAAATTATACCAACGGATTGAGTATAAAGAGACTATTCTTGTACATTGACTGCCCGCGTTGGTCTAGTGGTGGCAAGCGAGAATGCTGAACATGAAGGTCGGGCAAAGTGTTATTGGGGTTTTTCCATAAGATAGTTGTCCGTAGCAGCCACGGAGTCTTTATTTGTGCCCGGTTGATTGCAATGGACTCGCCCCCAAGTACATGGCACTAATTGACGAAATGTGGGTGTACTGTTATGAACACATTGTACACCTCTGCCTAACCCTTCGGGGATTACAAGCGTGATGTTTTGTTATATTACTTTTGTACGTGGCTTCCTAATCTTAATTAAGCGTTTTCACGCCTAAACGACTAATTCTAAGACGCTTAAGTAAAGACGTTGTGTAGAGAATTAAAAGTACAATCAACTTCGTAATTGCTTTACCACCGTAAGCTTAAATGTCACTTACATGTCACTACAAAGTATTTTATACTATGTACCTATCAGTTAGATCATAATACCCGTTTAAACCCTAGGTGAAAATTCAGTTATATGAGAATTTAAAGCAATTACGAGATACTGCCCTATGATCTTGTAAAATAATGTAAGAGGAATTGATGCGAAGGTGCACACACGCTTGAAGAATCCATGTTAATATTACAAACACAAAAAGGAAATCGTTTTGCAAGCTTTTTACGCCTCAAAAGATTAAGGGGTTTGATGTTTAGCACAAGTACATTATGACTGCAATTAAGTCATAGGATATTTTTATTCCCTACTACGAGGGATAATTTCTACCATTTTCTGAAGGCGAAGCCGCGTACCAAAGCTAATTGCAATATAATTATTACACCACCAACAACTGACACATAAATTACCGGAAACCATACAAGCACATAACAGTTTCGCCATAACAAATACCGGCATAGCGAGATGACATAGGGTATTTACTACCCTCCACTCCCGTCCGTAAATCATCCCTTAGTAATACCCCGCTTAAGCTATCTGTCAGGGGGCAGACCACTTACCGTGTTATGACTTGACTAAGGTATTGTACGGTAATTAATTATAACTAGTGACTTCTTGGGATAATTTTGGATAGGCTTTTTGCTTTTCTAGTCTTATCTTTTGTCAACACGGAATTTTCATTAATAACTCAATTCAATTAATTTATTCAAGAACAATTTTTACTTCGTGTCTGAATGTTTATAACTAAATATAAAAGAAACATCATACATGCAATCAGAATATCAAAATTACCACAATTAAATTATTATCTAAATTAAAATCACAATACCTAATGCAAAAAAAAAACAATAAAATTAAATGTAAAAAAAATTATGTCATAGGTCAATTCAGAAATCAATTAACATCATAAGTCAATTCATTAAATAAAGTATAACAACAATGTCCATTCAAAGTCAATGATTATGATCGATACTTTCAATCTTTGTACGAGTATTAAATTAAAGTTCATCAATTGAGTATAGACACTTGTTTAACAAACACTTGCGTTTTTCACCTCCGAAACAGAGAAGCTGGGCGCAGACTTAACATCGTCTGGGATGGAGTGCCTATCGAGCACAGTGACTTTCCAAAGTATCTTGGGGTTTCTCTGGACAGATCATTGACCTTCAGCAAAAACTGCAGTAACATCAAGCAGAAGGTGCACACCCGCAACAGTCTTTTACGGAGACTAATTTCTTCAAAGTGGGGTGCTTCGCCTCATGTTTTGTGGACTACTGCGCTGGCGCTATCATTTTCAGCTGGTGAATTTGCGTGCCCCGTGTGGAGCCGCTCAGCCCATGCAAAGTCAGTGGATACAGCTCTCAACGAAACGTGCCGGATCATCACTGGTTGCCTCAAACCGACCCCAGTACAGATGCTGTACCCACTGGCAGGGATAGCGCCGCCTGAAGTTCGCAGAACAGTGGCAAGCTCTAGAGAAAGAGCCAAAATGGCTTCAGACACACGACACCCATTACACCTAAACAGCCTTGTATTGCAAAGGCTGAAAAGCCGAAACAGTTTTCTGAAGTGTGTCACCCCACCCACTGGCGAGATGTCTACGGAAAGATTAAAGCTGTGGCAAGGTAGTGCATCTTTACCTTACCCATTTGTTCCACCTGCTGAACATCTCCCACCTGGACAAGAGTTGCCGTGGCTGACCTGGAAGTCTTTAAACAGACTCCGGACCCAGGTTGGTCGCAGCAAAGAAAATCTGCTGAGGTGGGGGTACATAGATGACTCTGCACTGGAGTGTAAATGTGGTGCTGTCCCTCAAACAATGGGGCATTTAATATCGTGCCCTGCGTGTCCTGCTGACTGTTCACTCCAGGAGCTGATGGACGCTACCGAAAGCGCCAAACTAGTAGCCCAATTCTGGGCCGACACAATTTAGATTGCCATCGACACGCTAAGAAGAAGAACAAAAACCGTTTAAGCTTACTCTGAAACTCACTTACAGTATGTACTAGACTTTTTATGTCTACCGGCAGTGTATTATACATTTTTATCGACTTGTGGTAGGCACTATGCTTTGCAACGTTCAGGTGAGGCAGTTGTTTCAACTGGAGATCTTTCCTTCTTGTACTCTCCCTCTTTTGTCTTTCATCTTCAGTCTCATATTCAAAGATGTATTTTGATAAGTGAGTAAGTAGGACTAAAATGTACAAGCTTGGAACTGTTAATATATTTAGGTCAATAAAATGAGGCTTGCATGATTCTTGCTGTTGTATCCTAACTATGGTTCTGACTGCTCTTTACTTAATCACAAAAGCTTTTTGAATATTGTAGTCATAACTTCCGCCCCAGAAAAGTATGGCTGTATCTCAGTTTTGACTCAACTAATGCGTAATAGACTATTTTCAAACGTTTCATGGTTACTTCGTTTCTTAGACTTCTACGAGTAAGTATACGTAACAGGCAGAGCTGATCGCTTTCTCTAGCTGTGTTAGCTCTTTTTTCCACTTTAACTGGCTATCGATATAAACTCCGAGGAACTTAACCACCTCGACCACATTTACTGTTTCTCCATTTATGGCACAGTTAATGTTATCCTTAGTTTTGGAAGTGGAACGAAAAAGCATAACATTAGTTTTACTGGCATGAACACTTTAAGACCGTTAACAGCAAACCAGCTGTGGAAAATTTCCAAGGCTTGGTTGACTATAGGATTAAGTGCGTGTAAATTGTCAGCCGAAAAAACAGCATTGGTGTCATCGGCAAATACCACAACCTGAATAGATCCCGCGGCTTTTTCCATCGAATTGTATGAGGTCATTTACAAACGCGATAAAAAATATCGGACCCAGTATGGAGCCTTGTGGTACGCCAGTGTGCACAGGAGACATTTGGGATCTGTATGTTTCTTCCGTTGGACAATTTTTGCCTGAGGAATTTCTCCGTGGCATAACTGCTTTGATCTCCACGAACATCTTTCTGTTTTTTAAGTAAGATGTGAGAAGTGCCAATGTTTTAACTTATGTTAGAGGCGCCCAAAATTTCGAACCTAATACTGTTTATTATTTTTTATCATTCCATCACTCTACCACATTGTGAATGTAAACATTGTGTATCGTGAGGAAACCACCATGTCTTAGAACCTAAAATTGGAAAACATGACTTCCACCAAGCCACTGGGCTTGCGTCTTCAAAGAAGTCTCATTCCGTCTGAAATAAATTACGCCTTTAACTTAATAGTAAGAAAATTAAACACTTATTATGCTACGAACTGTTCAAGAATAGCCCTTAGCGTGTTAAACATAATAGTAAATCATTCGAGCAAGTCGGCACATGTATACGAAATCTAAAACAACAAACTAACAAAAGCTTCCGTGTTTCATATCTGACGTCTGTCACTCAGTTAGTGAAATGAACATGACAGCTGCCACTTGTCACGCAGATTTAACGTTTAGCGTGACAACACACGGATTAGCTTTGACAAAATATCAAAATTATATCTTAATGTAAGACGATTCCAATTTACATTTAAATAATCACATAACGAAGCAGTGATAACCTGCAGGGCTATTGCGTATCTTTAAATGACAGTGGCTAACATAATTATAGTGTCTATCAAATAACTGTCAAATGGTTAGTTTAAAAAAATTGTAAAAGATACGCAATAGCCCTACAGTAGGGCTATTGCGTATCTTTTTAATGTCAGTGGCTATCATAAGTGTCCATAAATTAACTGTAAATTGGTTATGGTTTGGTACATTTTTTTTTAAACTTACCATTTGACAGTTATTTGATAGACACTATAATATGTTAGCCACTGTCAATAAAAGATACGCAATATCCCTGCTGGTCGTGTGACCGCCAGACTGACAGTTCTCAAGCGTGAATCCATAACCCAAGACTCGCACCTCTGATTTTTCGTATGTGACATTTACCAATCCGCACTGGGCCCGCGTGGTAGATTATAGCCCATCCCTCTCCTAGAGAGGAGGCCTGAGTCCATGCAGTAGGAACATTATAGGCTGATGATGAATGAAAAATGAATGAAGTTTTTCTTCAGTGAAGGAAACCAGCATGCCTCAGAGATATTTCAGCATGACTGGTTTGTGGAGGTCAGATAATCACTCGTTCCATGTAGAATACTGGTATTCAGCAGCATCTGGTTAGACTGGAAGCCGACCCCAATATAGTTGGGAAAGAACTAGGCATATGATGAAATGACCTCATTTTATTGGAGCCGCAGTATGTTGTTATAATTTGTGCAGTTCTTTTTACTAAAACTGGGCAAAAAGCTTTAAAAACTGTCGTTACGCGAAGATAGCGCAACTCACCGTATGTAAGACAATAACAGTGAAACAAATGTTCCGCAGGTAATCCGTTTACATTTACATAGCAAATGTGCCAAACTACATACCTACGTAAGAAAGTCTGTTTGAATTTTATTATACTTTTGTAGGTGCGGTCAAGGTCACTGGAGATTCTAATCTCAACACTGTATTGTGTTTTTTGTGTCATCTTGTCTTTATTTTTGTCTTCTCTACTTTTTTGGAAACTATAATTAATCAAAGTCTGTGAACTGCGAGTCTGATAACCAGACTTACCAAAGGGTATAGGTACTGGGGGGTGGGGTGTACTTTTAGCAAATAAATTGATTTGATTTGATTAACGTATTACCCAGTATTGATTGGGTTTCGGAGTTCAGACAGGCAGTCGCTATATGAAGCTGCCTATCTGACCTCCACAAAATACTGATATTCAGCTGCATCCGGTTAGACTGGAAGCCGACCCCAACATACTTGAGAAAACGGCTAGGCAGATGAAATGTTTACGGGTTTTATTTTTATTTTTTACTGTCCTTTCCTCCGGCATTGCTCCAACAGGCATGTCGTTGTACCAGTGCCGGAGAGGAGGTTGTAGTCTCTCTTTGGTTTTTCTTTTGTTTATTTATTTTTATTTTATTGTATTAAGTACTAACATAGGCTAAGTTAATATTGTTACTAACACAGTGGACCTTTGTAGTCTGATTTATAAATAAATTATTATAAAATTATTATTTATTATAACGTTAACTACGAGTATCTTCAATCTTGTATACTCCATACCAAATATTAAAGAAAACAGTTTAGTTTATAGTGTAGACATTAGTTAACGAAGTTTCGCCTATGTCCGTGCAAGAAAGGAATTAACGTCAAACGCAGTTTAAGTTTTACCAACTTAGAAGAATACTATATCATGAAAGTTAGTTTACTCTTAAGAAATTGAAACCGTGATAAATAAGGTAATTTTTCATCGCAGTCTACTGCTAGACTTGCAGAGCCCGCAAGAGCCGACGCCTGCAATGTCGGGACTGCGGGTTGTTCAAAAGAGATACCGCGGCCCCGGATACAAAGGACTAAAAAGGAACATGGATGGTTTTTAGTCAGTAGCAGTCTGACACTCCCTACCACCCTTTAAAAAAAAACAAGTCTACTGCTAGGCAGAGGCTGCGCCATTACACTACCACCATCCACCTTACTCCGTCAGATTGGATGCAGAAAGCAACCACTTAACTTGTCAAGAGGGAACACGGTGCGATTTTCCATACAAATGTATTGTCCTTTTTCTTCTCAAATAATGCCTCAGGCTCAAGAGCTATCATTTTTTTTTTGTCAATAATATTTAGGGAAATTCGCAACATAGATTTTGTAATCTTTTTTGTGATATTGAATCGGTCGGAGCTGAAAGTGCTTAAAATATTTGTATTTGACATGCAGGTTACCTAGTCTATATCCTGGATTGGCACACAGAATACGTTTTATTTTCTAGGATGTGATTGAATCTCTAGAAGGCAATAATTGAATAAGCAGAAAGCTCAAATCCCAAATCATTACGAGCTGCATTACCCAAGTGACTTCTAAGATCTGAGAATCCAATTTAAAATGGCAAAGAAAATCAAAAACACAAGTTCTCTAGCTTAGCTTATAATCGTTTTATCAGCACTTACTTCCGCAATTTCCAACAACATAGTAAACACAATTTCCTGGCACAGCTTTCAATATTAAGTTTATAAAATGCATCCCTTTCAGCGATGCTGCCTTAGTTTCTTGTTGGTAGACGGGTTTATCTAAGGTTCGTTAAATGAAGTTAATTGCGACGTTTCCATTCAGTGTGACTTGTTAATGAAGAGTAACTGCAGGTCGTCTGTTTAATTGCGGGACATTACTTTGAAGCCGGTGATATATTTGTATCTACACTAATTGCGTGACACAAGTTTCTATCGCAAACCGAAGGATTTTCTTTTATCTCACACAATTTTAAATTGTGCCTAACAAGTATTCAACTTGTACTCACTGCTGCAATCAGAGACGTTTTATGATTACTTAAGCCATCACTTAGTAAAGATTTTGACACTTTAGTGAAGGTTTTGTAGTCACATCTTTTCTATTAAATATGTATCTCTGAGTACGGCAGTTAGTCTACTGAAACAAGCGCTCTATAACTTTATCATTTGCTGCTAAAACTCGAAACTACAACTTCACCTTAAGTTGCGGTAAAAATGTGCCAGCTCATGAAAAAGGAGGAAAATATTATAAGGCTTTCAGCTAATTCTCAGTGTATGTGAACAACACAGTGAGGCACAACTATTGACCAGATGCAAGTTCTCACATAATTATGATACAGCTGATTTCACTCAAGCGGGTCGAGCTATGGGCAGTTATTTATTTATTTAAACTTCACCAATCAGATCACAACTAGAGATACATGGGTCTCTCTCAAGCCGATCCACAATATACATATTACCTTTCTACCTAAATTAAATTGGGCGTGCCGCGTGAGTGACTGTATTACGTTACTCCGAAGTTCGAAATACCGAAGTACGGTATACAGAAAGTTTGTGAGTCCGAATTACGTTAGTCAGAATGTACGCTATGACGAAGTACGGTATTCAGAAAGTGCCATTGGTTTAATTTTAATTGAACAAAATGAGGAGAAACCCCATTTTCAAGTGGGTAGATTCAATATTCGCAGACATGACTTGACATCTAACTGAACTGCGCCTGGGGTTTTTTTGGTTTTAGAGCACGTCGGTTTCCTCAAGATGTTTTCAATTAAAGCTTTGAGAGCAGAGCTGTGATGAAATAAGTTACACGTAGTGACGTGTCGGCTTGGATTCGAACCCAAAATGGACCCAAAATGGTTCGAACCGGACCATTTAAGCAAAGCCAAGTAGGGGGGGGGGCCTTACTTACGAATAGTAAGTCGTGGGTTCGAACCCAGATAGACGCAATAGTTTGTGTAATTTATTTCATGTCCATTGCTCTCAAAATGGTGAAGGAAAACATCGTAAGGAATCCGGAATGTCTTAGAACCAAAAAATCGAAGACAGAAGACATCTACCAACCCTCACTAGACACGCGTGGTGGATTGTATGTGCCCCCGCAGAGGAAACACTATTACGGTATTAGTCAAGTAGAACCTCATAAACAATCCTTACACACGTCAAAATAATAAAAAACCTATAATGACCTAATCAAGTAGACTTTCCTTCACCCATACCGGCCTTCACATTCGACTCCACCCCCATTTCATATAACTCATGTGCCATCCCGCCATACATATTGCAAGTGGACCCTCCAGGGGGGTCACTGGCATTACGTTTGGGAAAATGTGAGCCCTCCAAAAAAATAAGTGGTGCTCAACCTTTGTGGTTTTTTTTTAATCTTGTAGAATCTTTCGTTGGTCTAGTGTTCACAACCGCGACTGGTGATCATGAGATCGTAGGTTCGATTCCCGGGTCGGGCAAAGTGTTATTGGGTTTTTCCATCAGGAATTTATAGTAGCAGCCACGGAGTCTGGATTTGTGCTTGATTGATGGCAATTGGGTCGCCCCCTATTATGTGGGACTTAAACATAATTGGCGAAATGTGGGTGTACCTATTAGGTACACCTCTGCGCAACCCTTCGGGGATTACAGGCGTGATGTTAAGTTATAATCAATTAAATTAAATTATCTAGCGATACTCCACACATATGTGATGGGTATCGATATCTGCCTATCTGACCTCCACAACCCAGTTAGTACTGGGTAATGCGATCACCTGTCAAGTCCTGACCACCAGTCTTACCAAAAGTAAGACTGTAACGTACTAGTTTACTAGTTGCAGACCATAACCTACTAGTCTTACCTTTGGTAAGACTGGTTGTAGTGCTTTCTTACTAGTCTTACCTTTGGTAAGACTGGTTGCAGACCAATCTTACTAGTCTTACCTTTGATAAA
Source organism: Diarsia dahlii (assembly GCA_949775195.1). NCBI lineage: Eukaryota > Metazoa > Arthropoda > Insecta > Lepidoptera > Noctuidae > Diarsia > Diarsia dahlii. The sequence goes on from OX459207.1 coordinate 19,720,985, forward strand.
ACTGGTAGTAGAACAGTCTTACGTTTGGTAAGACTGGTTGCAGACTAGTCCTAGTAGTGTTGTCTTTGGTAAGACTGGTTGCAGACCCGTCTTACTAGTCTTACCTTTGATAAAACTGGTAGCAGACCAGTACCTACTAGTCTTACCTTCGGTAAAACTGATTGCAGACCAGTCTTTCTTGTCTTACCGTATGACTGTTTGCAGACCAGTCTTACTAGTCGTATCTTTGGTAAGACTGGTGGCAGACCAGTCTTACTAGTCTTACCTTTGATGAAACTGGTAGCAGACTAGTCTTCCTAGTCTTACTTTTGGTAAGACTGGTTGCAGATCTGTCTTACTAGTCTTACCTTTGGTATAACTATAATAATAATAATAATATAATAATATTCCACAACTATCACACAACGCCATCTAGTCCCAAGCTAAGCAGAGCTTGTGTTATGGGTACTAGACAACTGATAAACATACTTATATATTTCTAAATACATACATATTATAGATAAATTACACCCAGACACAGAACAAATGATCGTGCTCATCACACAAACATTTGTCCTGGGTGGGAATCGAACCCACGACCTCCGGCATAGCAGTTAGGGTCACTAACCACTAGACCAACAGGCCAGTCAATGGTAGCAGACTAGTCTTACTAGTCTTACCTTTCATAAAACTGGTAGCAGTCTAGTCTTACTAGTCTTACCTTCGGTAAGACTGGTTGCAAACCAGTCTTACTAGTCTTATGCTTGGTAAGACTTGTTGCTGCCCAGTTGTCAGACTTGACAGGTTGATCGTATCACCCAGTTGTCGTCTAACTGGGTTGTGAAGGTCAGATAGGTAGACGCTTCATGTAACGTACTACATCTGAACTGCATAAGACTGCGGTAAGACTGGAAGCCGAGCCCAACATAATTGGAAAAAGGCTAGGTGGATGATGATGGAAAGAGTAAAAGCATAGAATATCCTACGTTAAATTGACTAAGAATGTATTTAAAACATGAAAAATTTTCCGTTTTTTTTTTTCGGTTTTATTGAAAAAAAAAACATGAAATATATACTGGTCTTTTCTTGAAACATTGGAAAAATTCTATAAATAACTATTTTTTAAAAATATTGAAAATCGTACCAATGGTTTTCCACCTCTGAAATAGAACCTACCACGTAGGCTCTCGGCGTCTAGGAAGAGGTAGAAAATTAATTAAAAATAAAAGTGCTTGGAATTTAAAACCACGGCGTATTCTTATAAATCTTGTTAAAATATAAAACTTTTTTTATTTTTACATTATTTTATGCTGTTTTCGCAAAGAAAAACTTACATTTAAAATGAGCCCTCCAGGAGGGCTCCCGGCATCGGTGATACGATTTGAGTGAGCCCTCCAGGAGGGCTCCCGGCACTGAAGGTGTTAAAAAGGCTCCTTGACACTTGACTACTAAAGAACTTACGACCTTTTCCCTACTCGAATAGCAAAGGCATACGTGCAAATATTCCACGAATGTACGTGTTGTTAAAATATGCAAAGTACGAAGAAAACTACGGAAACTCCAGACATTTGGGGGTCGAGGTCACGGCACTTACGTTAAAAATACATGAAGCAAACGTGGGGTCTCCAATACGTGCAGAGCAAACGTGGGGTCCAATAGTCTGAACTGTCTTGTGTTTATCATTTATTCAATTGGAGATCGTCTTTTATCCAATTGGATATTGTTATTGGACTGTTTGTAAGTTATGAATTTAGGGTACCTAGGTTAAGCATCTGTTAGGTTTTGTTGAAAAAATTAAGCAAAAAAAATTGGTTGCCTGTAAAGTCGGTATACGGGCGAAAGTTTTACGTGACAACGACTTTGAGTGGTAAAATAATTTTAATGTGAATATTCATTCGTATAGTAGGAAGAAGGATGAAATAATAGTAACAATTTAAAACATTTATTTATACAAAGAATTATATTTAAAACATTAATTTATACAAAGAATCTGCTAACTGTGCTCGAGTGGAAGGGACGCGTGCCTTTCACTTTTTATGTCTGTCTCTCTCGCTCTTAGGCGGGCTAACCATGCCCGAGTGGAAGGGACGCGTGCCTCTCACTCGCTCTCATTGTGAGCGCATAACGTGAGCGGAGCGTAACGCAGTTTCTTGAAGTGTCACCCGGCAAACCAATTTATAAGACGTTGTCACGTCACGTCAAAAGCAAAATAAAGCAAAAAAGAATGAAACCTCTACTTTATTCCACAGAGCTACTTTGATCTTTTGCGTTTCGATGCAATAAACAAGTTGTTGGTGAAATGGATTTGAGAAAGGGCTTTGAATTATTTGGCTTGCCTTGTAGGTTCTTGTTCGTAATGATGCCCGACAAAATACCAAAAAAATGTTTATGATTAATGTTGTTTATGAATTTCTAGTGCAATATAATATTGTACATAAAACTTAATAACTGCGTATTTTTTGAAAGTTCATAAAACTCGCTATTGTTGCGTTAATCAGGCGTTGAAAAGTAGAGGTCTCTCGCACCCAACGCGAGTCTGAGTCCTTTTTCAGGAATCTTTGTGAATCAACAGAGGCTAAATCGCAAAGTCTATCGAGCAGAAAAAATCCGTTATTAAAAAAAAAACAAAATAGCGGGCACGCATAAAAATGTTCGTCCACGATTCCTCAAGAATCTTCCAACACCTTTATTGAAAAAGCAAGATTCCGTTAGTTTCGATTAGAGCCATGCGCCAAAAGATCCTTATACAAAGGTATTACTTATTATATCCAGTCTAAGAATAGAAAAAGGCTTTCTATTTCACCTTCGTAGTTCACATATCGAACCTTTGCAAACTTTCATGGGCACAGGCACAGATAATATAATACTAGCGTAGCACAGGTAAAGTTTTACTCAAGAATTACACTAGTTTTATATATTACTAGTCTTATTAATTACATTATTATTTTCTTCTTCTATAATTCTAAAATTATACATTACATTGATATATTTGTTCATTCGTTGTCTTAAAATAACCTTATATTCGTATCTTTATACATATTCGCATCACTTTGGGCCCTATCAGAATACCAGGGGCCCAATTCTGTAAAATAGCTAACTTATCAATAGTGCGTCGATAGTGTGTCGGTTGTGTCTCAATAGACTACTCATTGACATTTGGTATTCTACAAATATTTATGGTCATTGACTTGCCACTGTAGTGACATTGAAACGCCATAGTAGGACTTTATTGGTAGTCTGTAAATATATTTCAAGTGAAATCTGACAGTTGTGTCTATCGTGTTTGGCTATCGAACTGCCATTGTGAAGCCATCGAACAACGACACCTCTTTTCCCTATTGCATAATAATGTCTGTAGTGTGTCGATAGAGTGACAATGGCATGTTGCTTATCTCTAAGTTACAGAATTGGGCCCCTGCGCTGTGACTTTTGTTTTAATGCTGAAAAACCAAATTGGTCTTGTTAAAGGCAAAACCGCCCCTAGCCTTTTAGCCATGTACAGACCCAATATTGTTTTGTTTTATTTTAATTTTTTCTTATGTTTGCTTTTATATATTTTTTGTTTGATAAGTTAGTGTTTTTTTTTTGGCCTGTACGATACTAAACATTTCTTCGTTCTTTCTAGTAAAAGACCACTTTTCTACGTTATTATATTCACGGAAGTAGTTGGTAAATCTTTAAAATATGAAGTAGCCTCCTTAGACTGGACTGCCCATCGACGTGCAGCTGACACAAAATACACGTGTATTTCTTAATGGTATACACTTGTATATAATTTTATTGTGTACCAGCTGCATGACTTGTGTGTTAAAGGCAAATTAACGAGGCTTTAGTTAGTGAAAAGTTTGTTATCTTTTATTAAATGCTAGTTAATAATAAATGCCAGTTTATCCACTTTTCATATTCTGATCAGAAGTTTTCCCTACTGATATATTATGAATGCACAGATATATAAATGCACAGAATCATATTTTGGTTTTGTGAGTAAGAGAAAGTGAGAAAGGAGTAAATTATACCATGACGTCTGGCGGGGAGAGTGGAAGAGGAAAACGTGTTGCGTCGACAGTGTCGACAGTCGACACCAAGTAGAATGGGACAATGGCAGAAAGATGGTTATTTCATAGTTAGTTCCATAGTTAAATCTCATAATCATGAGTGCGTGACTTATCATGAGGGCTTTTTTTTGTTGTGTGGGAAATCATCAAATGACTCCTCCCGCCCTGGGCAGAGCGGTAGGGAGTGTCAGACTTCTACTGACTAAAAACCACCCATGTCCTTCTTAGCCCTTTGTGTCGAGGCCGCGGTATCTCCTGCAAACAACCCGCAACCCCGACGGGGTGCTAAACCCACTTAAAGTATTGTCTACGTTTAGGTATACAATCAGCCTGTATAATGCTCACAGACAAACAAGGTTAATCTAATAGATTTATTTATGACACAATATTGTCCTCCGCATACCACCACACATGAACGCCTCACAATATCAAACACGTTACCGGTTGGATGAGTCCATTATATCCGACACCACGGTATACAGGTAACCAGTAAGCCAATTATGCCATCATCATCTGCCTAGCCTTTTCCTCACTATGTTGGGGTCGATTTCCAGTCTAACCGGATACAACTGAAAACCAGAATTTTACATGGAGTGCCTGTCCTCCACAACCCAGTTAATAGTTATACGATATGTCTTGGTAACTCTGCCTTGTAAAGCAAAAAGGCCCTTTTTGTGAAATCAAATACATTAATTTGGTGTATTCATTATAGTTTTTTCATAATAGGGTATTTCACCAAAAAAATCTAATTAGTCCGTCAGATAGATTAAATAAAAATAAAGGACACGTATTTTTTCTTTTTTCACGTAAACAAAAGATGAAGACGATACAGTGCTTCGAAAAGTCGTGTCGGATCGTGTGACGTCACAAGGTTAGTACTTTTTTACCCACAAAGTGACGTCAAAAACCCCCACTCATGATCTTTGACACGTTTTATTTTCGTCAATTTTTATTAATTTTATAAAACAAAAAACACGTATCTAATATTTTTCAATAATCTAACAGACGGACTAATTAGATTTTTTTGGTGAAATACCCTATTGTTCCACGACACACATAAAACATGACTATCTGCCCTGTGCTCTCGTTGCGGCAGCCCTGACTGGATGGTAGACTTAATTATCGTGTGCTACCTGTCCTATTGTTGGCACGCTTCGGGAACTAATCGAAACTACGCAAGGTGCCAAATACTCGGCTCGATCCAATGTAGATAGCCATAAATCACGCTAATCCTAAACCTGCTATACCAGAAACATGCTAAGAATTCGTGTTAACGCATCGTATGTGTATATGAGCTAAATTCGACCATTTGTTCCTAGTTGAAAAAAAAAAAAACAAATTACTGAATGTTATTGCTACTGTGTCCACTGTGCCGACGACTAATCCAACCTATGCCACGGATTATGAACTCTAGGTACACACGATAAAATTGTTGGCTTAGCAGGTAAGTAATGGTCATCCAATTAGTTCGACGAAGGGGAAAAGGGTCATTAAAATGTGAGCGTAATTGTTATATGAGCCGTCTAGCAAAACAATTAGGTTGGGTGGTACTTTTTCTAGTCATATTTTTGTTTAGGTTGCTGTTTGTTTTGTCTCAAAATGGTCATCACTTCGAATATTCAACATCAATGCATTACCAAACGACTTCCTTTGAGATTCAAGGTTATTTCCTAAATAAACGCACACTATAGTATCCTGAGCAATGTAGAAAACTTTAGTACCTAGTATTTACGGGGTCGGAGTGTTATCAAACTCCGACATATGGTTTTTAGATTATTATTTGATTTAGAGCACTTTTATGTAAACAATACCTCGTCTGCTCTTTTTCACTACTTATCTTCTTCTTCTTCTATATCTTCTTCTATACTTATAATAAATCTGTAGAGAGGTCAATTCTGTACATGATATATATTTTCAAAATAACTATCAGGGGGTAATTAGTGATCGATACTGATGCCAAAAATGCAATCAGTTAAATTTTTGTCTGTCTGTCTGTCTGTCTGTCTGTCTGTCTGTATGTTCCTTATAGAAACAAAAACTACTCGACGGATTTTAACGAAACTTGGTACAATTATTCTTCATACTCCTGGGGAGATCATAGTATACTTTTCATCACGCTACAATCAATAGGAGCAGAGCAGTGAAGGGAAATATTGGGAAAACGGGAGAAGTTGCTCCATTTTTTAAGCTTCCGTCGTGTGTGCAGCCTTAATGGTTAAAGCTACATAGAAATCATTTATGACGGAAATGTTCTACATAAAATTATCTAAAAAATATCCCACAACAGCATATGTCTATCTTTTATGGTTGACTCACAATAACACGTGTAACTCCCGATAGCTTAGCAGTTCGGAGCTTTCTGATTATTTGTTTACTCTTACGTTTATAATACTCTCACTCATCCCTAATTTAAAAAAGTTAATATTATTACCTATTCAATAAAAAAATAATCATAGTAATCGGTATAGAAACACCAAATTTATACATGAAATACGCTAATAAGCCGTCGCGCGTGAATACTGAATCATGCCATAAGGATTATTTTTGTGTAACGGTTGCCGCGCTCGACACGGGTCGTGGCTGTTGATGCGTTCAGAGCGTTCGACCTTATTGACGGACAATTAATAATTGATTTTAACAAAAAATGCTTATCAGCGCGACCTTTAGTCTTTAAATAGTTTATTTGATCTTTTGTTGTTATTTTCTAAAATAGGTATTAGTTGGTTTGGTAGTGTTTATATATTCGTTCAAATTACAAATTATTAATAGTTTGCATTTTATTTCCTTTTATGTGAAGTTATTAGAAGTAGAACGCATAGTTTTTTAGATACCGATAGGTAAGTTTTGGCTAATTTATGTTCAATTTTAGTTTTGTATTATGTAGGTAAAAGCGTAGATACTTTTATTAATTATAGTAGTTATAGGTATTTATTTGTAAGTGAAGTAGGTATAGGTAGATGGTATTGCACAGGCGTTTCAGCTTTATTTTCATTTCTTTTTTTGTTGTAAGTTGTACATATTTCTGGGTATAATTCTATTAGAATATTTTAGTTTAAATTGGCACTTAGATTTTAAGTGTAAGGTAGCTATAGTTAGGACCTCTATCGTAGATTATTTTGTTACCTAGGTAACTGAAAGCCTTTCCGTTACCGTCGATTAAAAATAAAATACCCAATGCCACCTAAAAAACGCCACTGAACCGGGAGAAAGGACATGGTACTTTTTTTACGAAAAACGACGGAAACGCGGACGAAGTCGCGGGCAAAAGCTAGTTATAAATATGAATAGTGCTTCAATGAAATACATAGGAAAATTAAACGGGAACAAACAGTTCATCATCATCTGCCTAACCTTTTCCCAACTACGTTGGGGTCGACTACCTGTATAACCGAATGTAGCTGTAGCCAGGACTGACTATACCCACAAGACCACCACAACCTAGATACTTAGTGTTGGAAAAATAGTTCCATTGTCCAATTAAAGTTAACTGTGTGTGTGCCCACTTATCAGTTTTGCCCACTGTACCAATGTATTTCCCCCGTTAGGTTTTCCGTGTGAATATTCCGATAATACTAGACGCCTCTCATCCGCTCTTCACCATCCCGAGCACGAGTTTAACTTTAAAATCCGCTACAGAATTTATTATATTTATTTTGAAATTTTAAAGCTGAAAATCCGTTCAGCATAAAAGGAAGTGTTTGGAATTTGTTCTGTTTGTTTGGTGTTTATTGAATCGTTCGATCAGTACAAAGTACGATTCATGAAACCTTAAATTTTAGAAGTTCTGCTGAATATTTATTCGACATTCCGATATTGGTTACATAGATAATATTTTATATTTTTCATTTTTTTTCAAAACGTTGCCCCACACTAGGAATTTCTCCTGTATCGTGGGTGCGTTCACAAACATTTAAATTCAATACCCACACCCGAAACAACTATCTGTAGGCCATACAAATATTTGTTCCGTGCGGGGATCGAACCCGTGACACGTAGCGCAGCACGTTGGCAGCTTGAGCCACTGTGCCAACCGTGCCGTCAAAGATGATGGTTCAGTATGATGGACACATCCTTTACATATGAGCACACCTTTCTGCTACATCCTTTAGGTAGGTACATAATCTACTACCCTACCCACAACCGGAACAGTGGTACCTAACTAGATAAGCCCCTACCTTTACCAAAGTGTTACCAAAATCTAAGTCTGAACACAACTTCAAGCTGCATAATGTTTGTTAGAACAAAGAAAACTTCTACGTCCACTAACTTGTAATCTTATGTTACAAACCCATACCTTTTCGCCTATCATCAATATCTGAATACAATTCACACCAGCCATTACAAGAGGTCGAGGATCATTGTTCACAAATACGAGTAGGTACGACTGTACCAGTAGAACTAGTCGACACCTAGTGTGAATTTTCAGCACAGGGACGAAAGTTCAAAATCCAACGGTGCCATAATATTTGGGTGTCTCCTAATGTTAGTGAAACCAGGGTACGGAGTAGTATTATTATAGTCATACGTCGTGCCCATTGTTTTATTCAGGCTCTGCCGAATGCGGACGCCTCCTTACGATTACCTGTGTAAGAGACCTTTCACACCGCTTCGATGTTTCAAAAATGTTTTTTTTTTTCTTTTTCGTGGTTTTTATGACCTCCTGATTAAATCGATAGTTATGTGGGTTGGTGACCTCAACCGCTAAGTAAGGTCAATAATGCCATGCAAATAAAGTCAGATTAGGTCACCACTCTAACCGGATGCAGTTGAATATCAGTATTTTAAATAGAACAACACTCGATCTGACATACACAACCCAGTATTTAAACTCACATAAGGTAAAAATTTTGTAAAAGCTAATGATAGGGATTGTCTCCACCGATCCCGGGATCCGATTTGATTTAACACGGATCCCGGCGAGTTGTCTCCACGGATCCCGGGATCCGTTTCTACAAGAATTAATAAATATTCCGATTATAGGGCAACGATTTATAAAACAGTAAAGAAATCGTCCTCCGTAGATATGGATAACGATAACGGTTTGACACACAAACTAATGGCTTATTCCACTTTTCCCCCCTGAGAAAATCAATGGGGAAAACTGGATTCGGATGTAAAAAATGTCCAGAAAGTCCCCTTGGCATTTTGAGTTATTCCAATTTCCCCCCCTGAGAGAATACCGCAGGGGGGGGGAAATTAAACTCTAATGTAAAACCATTCGGAAAATCCCCCTTATCATTTTGAATTATTCCACTTTTCCCCCTTACGGTTACATTTTCAAACGGTATTGGCAAGGACAAGTAGAAGATGACAAAAAAGGTCATGGTTACATTTTTTGAATTCACCTTGTATTTTGTAACCAATGAAGCTCTACAATGTACAAAGTTGAAGTTAGCAATTTTCTTAAATATTACAAAGAATATTATAAGTTCGTATGTTTGTATGAGGTAATCGTCGGGGCCGCGGATTTTTGTACTAGAAGACGTGGCCTCGACGCAAGGGCAAAGAAGGAACATGGGTTCGGTTTTTAGTCAGTAGAAGTCTCACACTCCCCTTCGCTCTGCCCAAGAGCGGGGGGGGGGGGTCATTTGATGATTTTCCACCCACCAAAAAAAAAAAAGGTAATCTCCGAAACGAATGGTCCAATTCTAAAAAAGAATCCATTTTCGAAAGATACCTTAATTGTAGGTGCTTTACGCCATAAATTATATTTATAAAATGCATTCTTAGCCGAACTATCACCATTTGTATGAACGAAGACGTGGATGCTAGTTTCATGAACGCCATTGAATGTGTTGGTTTGTGAAATTCTCGGTTTATTTCGATTGTGGAAATAGGTATTCCCAAAAACCGGTATTATAATAAGTATAATAACAGTGCGTGTGTAAAAGACTTTAACGTATTGAACTAGAACGGAGCACTTGTAAAATTAATACGGAGCTCGTATTGACCCATATTAAATAATGGCCCCAGGCCCCCAGCTATTGGAATCTACGAACGTGAGCTTTGCTATACCTTTGTATTCCTGAAGTTACCTAACATCATGGAATAATATTATATTTGGAATTAATCTTCTACATCCTTTAGCCAACGTATCTACGAGTTTGTTGTAAAAATGTATTGATTGTTAATCATCGGAATCATTGCGTTAAGGCGACGATAAGAGGGACACCGTACAAACGACCTGTTTTTCGTTGCAGAGTTAGCCGTATTGCTACTTATTACAATTCCAAAAAAATACAGTGTATAGTCAAATGTATAGGTAAAAGACTTATGCAAAAATATTTTCTAAAATTAATCAAGAACCTCGAAAAAAAAAATCACAATCACAATCAAGAAAGAACACGAAAAAACTTTTTCGTCTCGAAATGCTCAATATTTTGAGCGATAACTGTTATTTTTTTTTTACTATCAGAAAGGAAATTTAACCAACTAAAGACATATGTAAAAATATTTTAACATTACAGCGTATTTTTTTTTAAATAAATTAAATCTGCGAAAAACCACTCATTTCGCGCTATTCGGCCGCAGTGAGAGACGTAACAACCGCTTTGTAGTGCAAGCTGATTAGAACTTTATTCTGACATTATTTCAAACGAAGTTTGAACCACTACAAATAGAGTTGCTAATTTGAGGTCTAATAGGCCCTTAGGAGCTCATACGCCTTATTATAGACACAATTAAAAAGCCACTGTTATAAATCTCCTGGAGATTTATTAGCGGACGGGAGGGTATATGAGATTTGAGGAAAACTAATGATATTCTTCTATTATAAAATAGGTAGAGTTTGGCTGTTGATGATGGTGATGATTATTCTGAAATACCGTTACTGTACTTACTTAATATCGGTTAGACTTACTAAGAGATATCATCGTCATCACGCCTGTCCACCCCCCCCCCCCCCCCGTAGTATTAGGCAAAAGGGTTCTCAAACCCTCAATGATGATGGATATGTATGGGCTAAAGTTGCCTGAAAATTAATGTTATGTTATATTAAAGCAAACATTTGTTTTCTCTTTTAAAATGCCTATACTAAAAGTCGAGGTTTAGTGTCTATACCGGGAAACTAAGTTCTACGAAAATTAAAAAAATAATTTACAATTAGTAAGGTCTTTTTTTTAAAGGTCATTTTCCCACATCGATAAACAGGGCCACGCACAACACATAAATTGTTCCTATGTAAACTTTAGCATGAAATATTGAAATTCCTCTTTAAAATAACTCACGTCAACCGCAAAATGTGACCTGCGTCAAACCTATTTTATATTGTGGAAAATAACAAGACACGGTCTAACAAAACATTATTTTATTATATAATATAATACACGTAGAGTCTATTCATATCCTTGTTTCTCATTGCTATGATTTCCAATTAAACGCAAATCAAACTTTACTCACGTTTATATTAAGGTCGATTTCAGAATGACTACCTCGAGATATTTACCATGTTTACTACTTATTAAATAAAAAATAAAGCATAAACTGAACTTTATGTATGCATTTGTCCAAGACTGGTTGATAGATGGCAATAGGCTCGATCCCTATTACATGGGACCTAAACATAACTGACGAAATGTGTGTGTACTATTAGGTGCAACTCTGCCTAACCACTCTGGGATTACAGGCGTGATGTTATGCTAAGTGATTGTCCAAGAATATGTATATGTTTACAAGTTTGGATACTAAATGCGAACACAGTATATTTGTTAAGTTCACATCAGTTTGTAAATTTTAATAGGTCTTGGCACGTATCGAAGCACTCTTTATAATATGTATAAAAATAAAAACCGCTTATTTAATAGATATTTTTTGTGACGCTATCCGCAAATTCTACAACTAATGTGTGTGACTCGCTATTTGTGAAACCACTCTTCTTTTATATGATATGATTGTGTTTTTGTATTTTTTTTTTCAAACATACATATTTAGATTTCCCATAATATTCCAGAGTAAGTTTTTACAAGCATTTTTAAAGTAGATAGGTGTACCTGCTTGACTTTATTATCTTCTTGTGATAGATCGACTGTGTAAATTCGAAACGGCACGTTAGGGAAAAAAATATCTAAAAAAAACATCTCTTTTACCAGTAACCTTATTTTATTTCAAAGGGCTAATTAATTAACATAATTTTGTAGCTTTTTCTCAGAACAAAAATAAAAAACCGCGAAAAATAACAACTCATTCCAGCTCCATACACTAAAATAACTTTTTTAAATTATAAAGCAACAGACGAACGTCACACTCCATTCTGCCTTTATGTTGCCGACCGAGAACTAGTCGTACAATAAAAACGTTTGTCGTAAACGTTGTATCAAAAGCTATCGAAAGACATGACTGACGGACGGATCTTGTAGTTGTGAACATCTTGGATTTAGTGCCTCTTAGATCACACGCAGGGAAATGACATTAGATTTGATCGACAAAATAAAAATAGCGTTTTGTTTTGGCGCGAAGATGAATAGTTTTCATGGTACCTAGTGTTGATTTCTAAAAATGTTTATCTAATGAACAGCTGTGTTTTTTAACCGATTTCTAAAAAAAGAAGGAGGTTCTCAATTCGGATGTTTATATATTTTTTTTTGTTCGAACATTATCTTCGTCACTTGCTAACCGATTTGAAAAATTCTTTTTTGTTGGAAAGGGTATACTTCCCAAATGGTCCCATAATTTTTTTATCGAAATCAGACTAGCGGTTTTTGAAAAATCAACAAAACTCAAAAAAAAAACTACATCGTCCACATTATGACTCATGAACATGTGAACCACTAAAAAGTGAAAAATAAAAACTTTATAACAAAAAATAAAACCAACTTCAAAAAAAAGTCAAAAATAAATCAATTTCTGAAGTCGGTGGCAAAAAAATGAAATCAAACAAACAAAAGTCACCGACTTCAGAAACTGATTTTTTTTTTAAGTCGGTTTTATTTTTTGTTAAAAAGTTTTTTTAGTAAGAATATCATATTAACTGTGGCTATAAATATATCTCTATATTTATATACATGCAAAATTATTTTTGTATTCAATGAAATTCTTAAGGCAGAAGAATATATTAATAAGTCGTGCTTTTATATGTGCGTCTACGACTTTTTTCACCGGTAAATCTGTTGTTGAAAGTTAAATGCATTTCGAAGTGTTGATTGCTGTAGGTCATGCTGCGCCGACTCCGGTAATTCGGGATAAGGGCCGAAGTTTTTTTAGGTTCAGTTAGGAATAGATACTTACGTAGATTATTTTTTTGTAAATCAACCCATTATGTCACACTACTGGGCAAAGGCCTCCCCCATGGCTTCCCATATTTCATTGTTTGCAAATTCGCTACCAGTAACTTTCAACCTGTAATATAACTGAATTATCTCCATACATCAAACGCCCTCTGTTTCCGGGGTCTTCATTGCTAGGCAATGTTGACCTTTATAGCCTTAAAAATATTAAGAACACAAACACTAAAGTTTTATGTATTCAGGCCAAACGCGTTTTACGCAAATATAAAAAGTTTTACAAAAAAATGTTTCGAACGCTATAATGAGAGCATCACGTATAAAAGAAGCCTAGGCCATGTAATCATCCTCTAATTCAGGAAGTATTTTGCTTGCTTTACTAGCTTTAAACACAAGTTTTGTGCTTTGTGAATAACTTTTAAAAAGTCTAGCCTACGTTCATTGTCTGTTGTTTCCTGGCTTTGCACAGCAAACTTCATACTCCAACACACCGTTTGACTCATAGGTACTTACTTACCGTACAGTGCGATCAAATTATCTTGGCAGCTCCGAACTTCGTGCAGGTCATTTTGTTACAACGAATGTATAAAAGTGTTATGATATTTATTTTATTTGTATTTCTCACTGTTTAAATTAGATATTTTCTGATCGTTTAAGTATTGGTTTATCTGGCAATAACAGTTTTATTCCCAAGTTTACATGCGTAAAATTCGCAAAGCCTATGTTCAGAGCTGCCAAGATAATTTGATCGCACTGTACTCTTGTAACATGGTGTCAAGATAAGTATCTGACACGCATCAAGTCAAGACATACTCAGACTTGTTAGCTATAGTACATTTACAGTTTATTTAGAGCTTGCTACATACTTACTTATAACCCCCCTACAAAGTCAGACACTGATATTATTGGTGCATGCCGTTCTTCAGAAAGGACAGGTGCGTAGTACTCATAACCGGCGTGCGTGTATGACTAGATGTATGAATGTGGACGAGACAAAAGGAGTAAGCTAATGTATTATCATCCAGACCACAGAAAATAAATACGTCCATACTAAACATGTAACTTTCAGCTCAATCGGAAACCAAGGAATAGATCAAAAACTTCTTGTTTTTTGTGGAGCTTGTAAATATGTGTTACAATATATTCAGGAAACTCATTCAACCTCAACTTAACTAACTTAATACCTAGAAATATCTGTAAAAACAATAGCTGTGCTTGTTTTATCAGCACAAATAACCAGTTCTGAATCTCTATAGGATGTCACAAACAAATGCTCGTAAAAATGCGACACGAAACAGTCGCAATGCAACTCGACCCTAATTGCTACAGACAGCATTCCCGCCAAAACGTGCTCTTAAATCTGGCAATGTACACATTACTTCAACATACATAACAAAACATCGCGCCTGTAATCCCCGAAGGGTTAAGCAGAGGTGTATCTAATAGTGCATCCACATTTCGCCAGTTTTGTTTAAGTCCCATGTAATAGAGGGCGAGCCTATTGCCATTTTCCGGTCACAAATTCAACCTCGATGACTGAGAAATTCCCTTAGGAAAAATCCTATAACACTTTGCCCGACTCTGGAATCAAACCCACGATCTCATGATAAGCAGTCGCGCTCGCGACCACTTCACCAACAAACATTAGTTCAAATACCTAAATAATTTCCAAATCCTCATACGAAGAGGGAATAACATAATTCTTGAGCTTTGCCACTGCAATGCGGGTCTAAAATATCCAGGGATGGGGGACATTCTTAAAGAGATTATGTTAACCGTATAGTTCTAACAGTATCCTCATTTGTTAGGTTTATCGTCCGTTTTATCATGTCCCTGTTCTGCCCTATAATGAGAAATATTTCGTAAAATATTGTAATATTATTACCCTTTCTATTTTTTTTTTTTGTGGTTGGAAAATCATCGAATAACCCCCCCCCCCCCCCCCGCTCTTTGGCAGAGCGAAGGGGGGTGTCAGACTTCTACTGACTAAAAACCAAACCCATGTTCCTTCTTCGCCCTTGTGTCGGAGATTTCGATAATCCACAGCCCCGACTGGAATATTATTACCCTTAATGATACTATATGGTATCATTAAGGGTAATAATATTCCCGTCAAACTTCTAACCTGTACCTGTTACGACTGCCAAAAGATCTAGAAATGACAGCCAGGACTAACGACTTAACGTATTTTCCGAGGCAATTGGTGGTCACCCATCTACAGACCAACCGAGACAAGCGCAGCTTAACCTGAACATTAACCCGAGTGAGGTGTTAGCCACGAGCCCCTTCTCCTAACAGTACCTACTGTTGTTAGAGATAATTGACAAATTAGAGCAGTTAACTGCCCAGTAGAAACGAATAAATCAAGTAGAAATTGTCGTCCGTCCACTAATAAATAAATAAGAATGGAATAGAATAAGTTAGATTATAATATATGATACGTAAATGTTACGTCCCAATCTTCAGATACCTACATGTTTCTTTTGCTGTGCCCGACAGGGTCCAAGATTGTTACTTTTGAAAAAATGTTTACCACCTAAGTATGCCTACATTGAGGAATGCAATAAAAAAATGATTAATTATTAATTACATAACACCACGGCTGTACAGTCACGAGCAAAAATACTTACACGACTTTCTCGCGGACTACTTAGGGCAAAGATATAGGTACCTATTTCATAACTGAATGGGCACCAAAATAGTATGTTCGTAACTACAAAAAAATACAATCAAGAGATTACAAGAAAATCATTTTTACAAGTCGCTACGTGTAGGTATACATATTGATGCTGTTGACTGTATCCTTAAAAGGTTTAGTGTGAGGGAAAGGCCTTTTTTTAAACCACCCATGTTGCTTCTTAGCCCTTTGTGAGAGGGCAAGGCCTTTCTCCAACCGAAAGGCAAGACCAGAATCTTAGCTTTGTGGTTTATGTTTAGACTTCTATCTGGGAAACGCAATAAACACTTAAGGGTTGTTAAGCAAAAGGTTTGCCCTTGATAAGCGTTTAATTAGGGTACGAGCTTATGACACTTGTATACAAATGACATAATCATAGACGAGAACAACGTGGCCTAATTCAGGCCGCAGAATTCCCTCTCTTCTTCATTCTTCTTTATAAATTTTGTAATAGAATAAATATTCCTCAAACCCAATTTAAAAAAAAATAACATTTAGAAATTGTAGCCCACTGGTAGCGGGAACAAGGTCCTAAGCTTTTGATACCCCTTCAGCCGCCATAGACGATTCTAATTATTATGACTTTTCTCGGAAAACTACCTACAAGAAATAACTGAAGAATCCATCATAATTCACACAAAAAAACACATTCGAAAGAATGAAAACAGGTGTTCGGATAAACACATAAATAATTTACAAGATTACGCACGAAATATTGTCTTTCTAGATCGTATCCGCAGAAGCTGTCGTAATAACTAATATGAGTTGAATATTACACGTGCCACAAACTATAATAAACTCCCACAGCAGGAATAATCGCTACGTTATAAATAAAATTATTTTTATTCTGAGCAGCCATTGAAAAAAAAACGCGGTAAATTAGAGCGCGATAAACAAACGCGAAAATCACAGGCAAAGGAAACGTCTATTCTGACGGTGAGTGCGCTCTATAATAACACAGTCTAGTTACCGCACAAACACGTATTGTAATGAAACCTTCTTTGATACAGTCAACAATGCCCCAACGTACTCCCACTCATTTCCCTAGTTCCTATTTAGTCATATTTCTTTTCTGGCACACACGTTTCCGAGAACTTCGTACAACATCCCGCGGGAGATTTAAAATACAATTTTATTCAACAGCGAACACATTTATAATTCAAATTTTGAGATGAATAGGAATAGCTTATTCCGTTTTCTGACAAACTCGAGTAGATAACCTAGTTGAGTTTGCACAGTTATGGGATAAACTTGGAAGGATTTTAAGCTAGTAACATTATAGGTATATTCAAGCAATGTTTATCTGCAGAACAAGTCGTTTTATTTAAATGGTACGCTGCCTGGGACGTATAGCTGTACCTATGCCTTTGCTTCGGCAACGCTAACTTTATTTCGCGCCATAATTCCCTCTATAAAAGAACACTTTATGGTTATGTACAAAACAGTACCTACGGCAACCGTTTAGTGGTTTAACGATTTTCCCGTTTTCTTTTGCCGCAGCTACATTAGGCATTCGTTTCTGTTCTTCTTTGTATTGCATTGCAGTAGATTTAACTCAAGGTCTAGGTTGTCTCGTTATTGTGAAAAGGCCAAGTTCAAAGCTTCGGCGCAAATAAAATTCTCTCGCCATCTGTGTATCTCAGAAATAGAAAACAAACGTCTGGCAGTGGCAAGCTCCAGACGTTCCAGTAATAGTTATGTGACTGGTGTTAACAGAAATAGCTGGACTGATTACATAACACATATCATCACGCCTGTAGCCCTGTACCTACTTAATCCCCGAGTCCCTATAATGCCCGTCACAGTAATGCACATACCAGCAATGCACGACACTAGAATGTACAACACAGGAGTGTACGACACAGTAATTGGCGACATCGCGATGTCGCCAATTACTGGGGTGTACCTTGCTGGTCCGGCCCAAGAATGTACAACACAGGAGTGTACGACACAGTAATCGGTGACATCGCGCGATTGGTTGGCCGACTAGTTGGGCAACTCGACATTTTGGGACTTGGATACTAGGTAATTGAGCTAGGTAGTGCTGCCGAATTAAATTGTACTCCATGACGTGCGCTCGCTACGCTCGCATATTTAATAACACTAATATCTTCTGTCCCCGAAGTGCCAGGCCTCCGCCGGCCTCCTTCGTCGGCCTACGGCCCGGTGCCCATGCCGCCCATAAAGGATACTATCGCGAGACGGTCGTATTTTAGGAACACGAAGAAAAAAAGAAGGAACCACGGAATTTTCCAGTATTTTATTGTATCACCCGTCCCTATTGTCACATGGCTTTTTACTTTTTTAATGTGACGTCACTGTTTGTTTTGATTCCAATTCTCGTGCTGTACATTCTTGCCCGGACAATCGAGGTTCGGACCGAGAATGCACGACATGACAATGTACAACATTGGAATTCAAAACACTTACATTCCTATGTCGCGCGTTCTCGTGTCGTGCATTCCTGTGTTGGGCATTGATGGTTCCCTAATCCCCGAAGGGCTAGCGGAGGTGCACCTACACGCTTGTACTCTGAAATTCAACGCAAATTGATTTTCATCTATAACAGCGGGTCCAATCGACTAAAGAAAAGTATTATAAATAATGTAACTGGTAGATTCATCCCGCGGGTCCCATCTGAGTGGGGATCAATTTACCAAAGAGCCATAGTACACCTTCATTTCGTCGTTATTTTTAAGTCCCACGTAATAGGTACCTATTTGAAGATTTTATTGCATCTAATAATGAGTATCAGATTCGACGGTATAAAATTTCTGGATTCTTTTGTAACTTGTTTAGGTAATATATATTATATTTGTTTAGCTCTATGAAAGGTGCACCCAAAAGCGATGTGTATCCAAACCAAAAAAAAAACAAAATCCATAAAGCCAACGCGGGAAAATTGACAGCTGACTTTTTTCTTTCATTCCATCAGTCAGTTCGAAAAGTTACATGCCAAAGCAAAAAGTTTTTACTTATTTATTTTTGTGAAGTGTTGCCCTTTACCCGAAACTGTAACTAAACTCATAGGTTACGTAAATAACATCGACTTTAGCGTAGAAATTATTTGATAATCTGGTTTTATTTGTTGAGGTCTGACGAGCGGGTCTGACCTTTTTTGAAATTAGGGTCTGCTGTTTTTTAGCCGTCGGATCTACATATTTTGTTTATCTTGTGTCCTTTCTCGCTTATTGTAACGGGGGTTAGAAAAGACCTTCGAGGGGAAAAGTGGAGCATTTAATTTTAATAACAGATACAGCTTTAATTTTCCTTCATCATCATCATCATTTCAGCCAAAAGACGTCCACTGCTGGACATAGGCCTCCCCCAGGCGTCGCCACATTGACCGGTCCCGTGCGTCTCTCATCCAGCGGGTTCCTGCAACCTTGACCAGGTCATCGGTCCACCTAGTGGGAGGCCTTCCAACGCAACGTCTTCCGGTTCGCGGTCGCCATTCCAGAACTTTTCGGCCCCATCGGCCATCCGTTCTGCGAGCAATGTGCCCTGCCCATTGCCACTTAAGTCTGGCGATTCTTCGGGCTACGTCGGTAACCTTGGTTCTCATGCGGATGTCCTCATTTCTGATTCGATCACGCAAGGAAACTCCGAGCATAGCCCTCTCCATTGCCCTTTGGGTGACTTTGAGCTTTCTGATGAGGCCCATTGTGAGCGTCCACGTTTCGGTCCCGTATGTAATTTTCCTTGTGTAAACAAAATTTGCGTGATTGTAATATGACAACGTTTTAAATACTGTTCTATAAGCTTTTTCCTTCTCTTTGTGTTAAGTATTATTTCAAGTGGATTAGGAAAGCTATAGTCTGACAGTAATGGCTCATTGCATCGAACATGATATCATTACATTTTAAAGATAGTAAAAGAAGACGAAAAATGTAGTTCTTAGTGCGCTAATAAAATTAAAGACTTTATTAATCTGTGGGTTGTATATTTGGCACAAATAATATCAACGTAATACGCAAATGATCTTCCGCAATAATACTTGTCTATTCTCGTCTTTGGCAAAATCCTCTCAATCCTCTCATTCACTATAGTTTAGGTGGCGTTTCATCTTGGTGCTTGGCAACTCTCACAACTAATTTACTATTAAATGTCGCTTCCATTCATTAACCGTAGTCCGTAACTAACTACTATGGGAATTCAGAAATATCGATTAATTAGGTTTGTCGATCTGCGATATGAAGCAAAATGTGGAATTTCCATTAAAGTATAATAATGATGAAAAACAAAACTAGGTGCCTAGTCTGTTCTAGATAGAACTTCAGTGTAATCAGTTGCAGCTGAATATCATGTACCTACATTGTACATAGCATGTACTGATAATATTCTACATCACTACATCGCCGCAATAATTAGTAGGAAAAGCTGTTTACGAATATGATTGCCACCACAGTCACCACACCAATGATGTATAAAACTATAGATACGTTGTCCGCACTCTAAAATGGCAACATGAAAATTAAATGAAGCCAATTGGCCACATTGCGCTCAGTCACGCACTATTCACCAACCTGTCGCGCGACGCTATGTTTGTTTTTAATTTATATCGTGTGTGAAAACCTGTGCAAAACATATAGAAAACATGCCGTCGTGTGTTTTCAGAGGATGTACAAATTATACCCCAAAAGATAAAGACAAATGTGTCATTTCACGCGTAAGTTTACAAAACTACATACATTACCTATTTTATTTTATTTTGTACGACGCTGCGTCTAATGGCGGCCGGCGCATGAAGTTAGTAGTCACGTGACGTCACTCATGCGCTCGACCAATGAGCATTGTAATTTGACTATTACTAATCTGTGCTATTACGTCCTATCCTGTGACGTAACTGAAGATGTTTATTTATCTCCCTCTAGCAACAGGCATCCCGCCGTACGGTGTCATATTTTCTTTCCCTTTCTTTACGCATTTATGTAGTTATCTAGTATTTTCGCCGTCAGTAAATACTATCATTACCTATTCCTATTACCAAGCAGCATTGCCATACATTCCGTCCATAAGGCTGTCGGCAAATTATAGATATTAGACATTTATTCAGCCTTGTTTGCAAGGCGAGCAATGCATTGGGTAACGTCTTCGTATTGCAAGCGTCTCTATCTCCTGCCTGTCCCACTGAGGTGGAACCAACTAACTATCGAGTATTTTCCAGCTCAAGAAACGTTTCTGTAAGTCCCATGTCATCCAAACGTCACGCTTATAGTTCCAAAAGGTTAAGCTGAAGTGTACCTTATACTCGTAGTACCTCCATATTACATTTAAGAAGTCTAAGTCCCATGAAAGATCTGAGGGGCGAGCCTTAGCCGTCGACCAAACATGATTCCAGACTCACTGAATTTTTACTGATGGAAAAACCTAATAACACTTTTCCCAATGTGAGGATCGACCTAGGACAGGGATGGCGAACCAATGGCACGCGTGCCATTGATGGCACGTTGCAGAATATTTTAGGCACGCCACCGAATTTTGAACCATATTTTTAACTATTATTTTGTTTATTTTGTAATTATTTTCAAAGATGTAGGTATAACATAAGATTCGATTAGAAACTGTTTGTTAGAAGGAGTCTAGTCCAAGATGCAATCTTACTTTAATTTGAATTACACGTAGAATTGAAACATATAAAACGAAATAGGTAGAGAGTTTTTTTCTTTTTGGCAGCAAAGAAAGAGCTCTTAGTTGAAAATATTTAGTTTAATTATCTACCTATAGAGACTAAGCAAAATTATTTGACGGCACGTGTAAGGTCTCAATATATTTTTTTTTAGAAAAAATGGCACGTTGATCCATAAAGGTTTGCCATCCCTGACCTAGGATTTCATATGCATATATTCAGTTGTCAGACTTGTGCACAAGCGGGCGTTAGGGCTGGTTACCACCAAGGCGGATAGGTGATATGTATGGAAATCAGCCAAAAAAAAAATAGTTAAATTTATATCTTCGCTTTTCCTGTGGCGAATTTGGCACATCTCCTCTCCGTTCTGCTCGTCTCCGCTTTGGTGGAAACCAGGTCTAAAGCTCGTCGGGGCTGCGGATCGAAAGAGATGCCGCGGCCTCGGCACAAGGGCGAAGAAGGAACATGGGTGGTTTTTAGTCAGTAGAAGTCTGACACTCCCTTCCGCTCTTCCTAAGAGCGGGGGGAGGTTATTAGATGATTTTCCACCCACCATAAAAAAAGCTCGAGGCCACGGGGTTCGCGTATTTGCAGCGTATTTCATGTCAATGTCGAATGTCGCAGAAACAGATCGATAAATATACCTACTAACCTTTAGTTGTTTTGAAATCAAATACACATTAGCAATAACCTAGATTCAGTTTCAGCACGTCAAGGTTAATTCACAGTGGTTATGACAAACCAATGTCAATGTAAATGCATTAAAATCGTGACTCGAACTATAACTTGTTTACGAGTAGTACGCTATGATCGATATCAAATGAAATATGCAGCCTTTCATTTGTCTTCCGCACGCTAGTATGAAACTTGATGGAGAAATTGAATATTATATAGGTATGGATTTCGTCAAGCGATTTAGTTTCATGTTGTGGTCGACAAATTGGTTATGATGCGTTCTCGTTTAAAAAGCTTTTGTTTTCTGGATTTTTTATACAGATACTTTATTATTGTAAACATTTCAGGAGCGAAGTTACCGAAGCTAGTAGGCTAGCTTCGGTAACTTCGCTCCTGAAATGTTTCTTGTTTTAACGTAAAACATAATCCAATGACACTAGGCAATATTGTAGCTTTAATAACAAGGCAAAATTTCTTGGAAATTACCTCCTTACACTCAATCATAAAAACTCAATCTTTAATATTAGTGTGATAATTTAGTATGCAGTTGTTGGGCAATTTAATTAAATTACTATTATTTCTTGAAAACATAACTAACAAGTAACCATTTTCAAAAATAATACAAGCAACTATTAGATTGTATTGTGCGTCTGTTTCGACGCATGTTACGTCAGCGTAGCGGCGCGGCTTAGCAATGACCTCTTGGCGTTAGCTACGCGGGCCTAC
Organism: Diarsia dahlii; assembly: GCA_949775195.1. Lineage (NCBI taxonomy): Eukaryota > Metazoa > Arthropoda > Insecta > Lepidoptera > Noctuidae > Diarsia > Diarsia dahlii. The sequence goes on from OX459207.1 coordinate 19,743,944, forward strand.
GCAGGTCTACGCGGGTCTACGCGTCGTAGCAAACATTACTTATTTATTAATACCTTATTTATTATCGGCTTAAGTTACTAGGGTGTTTGAAATTCTTCTGCTTCTTTACGTGTCGAAGAACTCAAATACAGTTCAGTATGTATCAAGCTGCTTTAAAAATTGTAGCGATTAAATCGTTAAGTGGTTGTGCAAGCAGGATGGGCAGGACAGGGCGGTGGGGCATACCTTGCAACCTGGCTCCAAACTGGCATTTTGTTTGATATGGATCCCAATTGGCCAGATTTGTATGTAAACAGCGACCATCCAAGGCTCGCAATCGGTTAAGAGATTTACGCATTGGATACTGCGGTTCGTATCCAGGCGGCAGAATCTATTCTTGGTAATGAAGTATTGAGAGATGGATGGCTTGTTTCTCCACAGTTTCATCACACATATCTCGCCTGACGCACCGTGATTTAAGGGTCATCGAGAGTTCGTGACCAGCTTTAGGACATACTAGGATCTATTTATCCCGATAGCATTTACATTCCCCGAGGACAATATCCAACCTACACGCGGGGGAAAGCACACGAAACACAGGCAAAAACTATATATAAAATAAATCGAAAATGTCAAATTATATGTCAACCGGTCAATAATATTTCATTATGACCCGCTGGTCAATAATGTGATTTGAATTTGGAATCTCACATGCTCATTTGGTACCAGAAAGAGGAAAGCTATTCTCGATACCCTTACTACGCGTGGATGATATTCTCGATTTCCTACAAAATCATAACGACTGCTTCTTCATATCGTTGCCATGTTTTCGAAGACATAAAAACTTAACTTTATCTTTGCACAACTGGACTAATGTCTCAAATGTTACCATTAACTTCAATTAATATGTAAGTGCATATAACTAACTAGTTCTAAATATGTTATTCTTTCTGTTTGTTTATTTAATAAATACTTTGTTTTTCGTACTATTATGGCTATTATTTTCTCACCGTAGGTGTAAAAAGTAGAATATCCTCCTCTGGGCTAAAGGTGTCTTTGCCTTGGGCTAGCTTGAATCCCTCGCTGCATTCAGGATTCTTGTATTAACTCCCTCGCTTCGCTCGTGAGTTAAACTCTTAACTCCCTAGCTGCGCTCGTGAGTTAAATCCCGAATCCTTCATTGCGCTCGAGATTCAATATGACGCCCGTGACATAAGACACAACTTTAGCCCCTCGGTGCATAATCTACTATAACTTTACTACTAAGCAATAGAGGAAATAAAAGCGATGCTAATAGGAAACCATTTGCAGAGAACACTGTCTTCCCTCGATTGAAGTAATTCACGCTAATAGTCAGATCAATCCGATTTGCAGCGGGATTCATTTTGCAGACACTAATGCTTTCCAATGCTCTTAGCTAGCAGTTAGGAAGTTTGAATGCTGTTTCCAGTTAACGGTTTATTACATACCATTAACTATGTAAAGTTATATGCTACCTTAGTTGTTACCTTATTGGTTGGATTGTGTTCAGAAAGGTCAGTAGCGTTGTACTCGCAACCGGCGTGCATGTGTTAACAGATGTGTGAAATTGGATGAATCAAAAAGAGGCTGTAATGATGCTGAAGAGTAAGTGCATGTATAGGTATTTAGTTAGATGTTCTGTTGTTTCAGTGTGACGTCCCTTATGCTGAGCTGGGGCCCTTTTGGCATTATTCGTTTTGTTTGTTTATATTTTTTTTATAACTCTAACGGTATTTTTGTTAATACTGCAAAATATGCTTCTTTCTTTACCACACCACCAGGTACCACATCTTAACATTACATCTATGTATAAGTTATAATGTAAGAGGCTACACTTTGCTACGTCATAAGGTATAAAAGACCAATCACCACAGAAAGGGCGGCAACTTTGGTTCCCCTGAGAGAAACTTTAACTCCGTGATTCGGAGTATTTCGGCGTGCGCTTTATCCGGAAATCCCATATCCACCAAGCGTGCCTTAGCCGACCACCTCCAAGTTTAAGTTGCTAAAATTCACCGTAAGTGACCGTAACGCTGTGTTTGGTCACGAACTGTACGTTCAAGCAGCTGAAACAAGGGATGCCACCGGGACTGCGAAGAAAACAAATGACTGAAGTTGGTTAGAGCATATTGTGCCTTGCGACACATATTGACCCTGGCCTCATCATCATCATCATCTCTAGCAACCTTGTTCAGTGGGTTCTACTGAATAAAGGCCTCTTGCATCTGTAGTCTGTGCGAGCCTCAACCTCTCTTATTCTTTTCTTTTGTCCCCAGCATGTGTAGAAGAAGAATGCATCGACTGGGAAGGGAAGTCCGTCCCCCACGGGCTGCTGTACGTGCCTGGGCCAGGAGTCTGCTCGTTGTGCGTCTGCTACCACTCTGAGCCTATGTGGTGCAAGGCTATTTACTGTGATCCACCTTATGTGAGTATAAGTCGGCTTCGATACACTTTTGCGGCTATCACTCATCATCTGCCTAGCCTTTTCCCGACTATGTTGGGGTCGGCTTCCAGTTTAACCGGATGCTGCTTCATGTAAAATACTGATATTCAGCTGAATATCAGTATTTTACATGGAGCGACTGCCTATCTGACCTCCATAATCCAGTTAATACTAGGTAATACGATACCCTTTGGTAAGACTGGTTGTCAGACTTTCAAGTCACTGACTACCTGTATCGACTGCCATAGATCTACATAAGGCAGCCGGGTGCAACAGCTTAACATGCTTTCCGAGGCACGGAGGAAACTCGGTATGAAATGGATGGTCACCCATCCACAGACCAACCTAGGCAAGCGCGGCTTAACCTAAAGATCGACCCTGAGTAGCAGTTATTTGCAATATAGTGCTGATCGTGTTCGCTGGAAGATACAATTCGCTTTTGTTACCAATTGCAAACTGAAGTGAAGATGGATGAAGCGAGGACGTAATTGATGTTACCTACATCCTATGGGGGCACTTGTCCAGCTGTGACATAGTACAGGGTCTATAAACTTCGATTTTTATATGAAGGTGGTGTGATGTGATTAAGATTGATTAGATGATTTTTGCGGGGCTAAAATAGCTAGAGATTTTACTGGATAAAGAGGTATGGAAGGAGAAAGGGGAGGCCTTTGCCTAACGGTGGGACACCAGGTAGGCTAGTAAAAAAAGTCCAAGATTTACCTGTACATGTAGTCGGGAAATGGAGAAATCATTAACGTTTCATTTAAAACTCAAGTACCTAGGTACACACGGCTACACATCAAGCTATACAAAACCAGTATAATCTGATCGTTCATTGTGCGAAAAGATCTAGTAAAGTGAGGCCAAGATTAACTGGTTTTGTATAGCTTGATGTGTAGCCGTGTGTACATAATTAATAGATGTGGCTTTGAATCAACTAAATACCACATTATAACCACACTGGGCCTGAGTCCCTGCAGTGGGAATATTGTAGGCTGATGATGATGTTGAACCGTAGTTTGACTTCTTTTCGACCAGCTACGTACCCGTGACAAGTATTGACTAGCGTGTATATTACAATCCGCACTTGTTAGTTCGACTAACTACCTACCACCTATGAGTCATTAAATGGAACAAACTTGTTACGTGGGCAAGTTTTAATTGACAACTGTCACGGCATACGCCACCTAGTTGGTACATATTTCATAGATTTGATAAGCCAGTTAAGTGGGCGTTTTTTCACGGGTTCGATAATAGAATTAGGGTGAATTTCATCAATAAAACTGAGGGCAACGACCAGGACATTAAACCGTGTTCAAGAGGTAGCCTAGGTAAGTGTCAATAGTCTATGCCATGGCAATCACGAAACTGACAAGCAATTTCACCCATAGCAAAACCATAGTCAGCCCATAATACAAGAACACAGGTGACAGGTCACACAGGATTCCTCCTTGTGAGGGAGTGGGCTCCGGACGAAGTTTTCCTTTACCATTTTCCTCATAAAGTTTATGAATGTGATATATTGGTGAAAGCTTGAGAAAAATATCAGTTTTGGACTCGATATGTGGTCTCGTGTCCAGATGGAGTGAATCGCTTGTCACTTTATTAAATAGGTACTCAAATAGTAAAGTTCCGGTTTGGATAAAATAGGTACTTGTCTTGTATAAACGACATGACATTTACATTCCTGTGTTATACTTCCACAGTTCTGCAAGAACTTCCGCGTGGGCTCCCGATGCTGCGAGTTCGAGTGCCTAGACCCTCCGGGCGAGGACCACCGGTACCGCGAGAGGGAGCGTTTGCGGGCCCTCATCCTCGCCGGCAACTCCTCCGCGCCCGACCAGGGCCCCTCCATGAAACTGAAGGCCGGGATATCCCTCCTAGCTGTAGCAGTTGCACGATTCGTATGAAACACGGACCGCGTAGACCATAACCAATTGATTATTTAAAATTGAGGGAATTATTTACCTGGCAACACTGGAGGGTTTTAGTTTGTATTGAAAGCCAAAACTCACATTCGATGTACTTCGATTCGATCTGCCTATACCTTAAGGATGTCCTGTTCTAATAATTGCGGGACCTTTTTCTCTAGAACTATGATTTTTCATATTCAGAGTACCTTCTTCGTATTATTGTTATATTGTTTCCGTTTACAACAAAATGAATAAATTCGGACCAATTTTATGTAACCGAGTAGCGTCGTGTTGTCTTATGTTTCTCTTAATTTCAATGTTGAATGTGAAATGTAAAAGTAGGATCCTTGTGTCATAGACAATTAGACAAAATGTCACTTTGTTTTTGTAGAAAAAAAGTTCAAACTATAGAAAAACCTTGTCAAAACCTCATTTAATTTTGTATTCTACTCATCTTTATAGCATGAACAACTTACAATAATGGTGCCATTGTAGTCGAAAATGTATAAGAAAGAAAATAGGTCGTGTCATAATACAGATAAAATACTTGTTTCCCCGGTCCATAAGTAAATTGTAAGTACATTAATCAGTAATAATAGGCAGTACTTTAATAAAAATCTCGATACGTTCTAGTCGACACACGCATTCTGTACGCATGCGTATTTCTTCACTTCTTAAAATATTTCACTTAGCTAGACACATTTCGAAATTGTAGCTTTAAATCTCATATCATCGGGCGTCCGATTCTGTAAATTATTTGAATACTTCAACGATTTGCCGGCCGGGTGAAATAGCGGAAAAGTCTTTTGAAGAAAACTACTTTGAGTAATTTTAATAAGAAATACTTCCAAGCAAACTTCAGGTAAAAAGCAAAGTGCCTTGAGAGACTCGAGGCAAATCTTAAAACACGCTTAGAGTTTATTATGAATTAAAATTAAATTTTGACACAAAGACCTAAATTTTTCCCGATTCTGGCTTATTTCGGAAGTCAAATGCGTTTCAAATTGGGAATTGCGACTGTGAAACAATGGCGCTAGCACAGCTGGTTTAAATACAATTAGGTTTAACGGTTTTACCCATTCATTTCTTATTAAAATTATGAGGGGCACTATCCCGCGTATTTTTTGTGTTATGTAGAATGTCCACAGAATCGCATTCTAGCTATTTAGTATAAATAAAATAGTGCAATAATATATATTCTAGTAGCATGAAGAGATGTAACTACCATTACATTGTATTCGTGAATAGTTGAGGAGTTTACCAACGTAGGAATTAGTGTTGTACTCCGAACAACTTGTTTGAAAGCAAACTGTGCCCTATTTAGTGCAGACTAGCATGCTAACTAGTGCTTTAAATTTATTCACTTTACTTCGACTCACGCTAGGTATACAAAAAGAAAGTTTCATTGACATGTCTGGGGCACGTCACGCAAAGTGGCGAAAGTGACTACACTTTGGAAAGCCCTTTTAATGTCGCAAAGGCAGAAGTGCCTTGAGTGATGGAAAGATGGTTAAAATAAAGAGAGGAAACTCGACAAAGTTGGCTACGCTAGGATGTATCGCCCTTCTTCCCATGCCACGGATGACCCCTAAACTTTAAAAACAATCCGCCCATAGACAATTAAGTTTTATTCGTTTTCAAGGATTTTGCTTAAACAGCCCTTGTAGGCCGTTAAAAAAAGAAGCGGCACGTCCCGAATGAGGACATCCTCATCTTGTTCAAACAAGATCTTTTATCGAGCGTTTTACATAAAGTGACAAGGGAATAAAAATGCGTCTCAGTTTATATCTGGCTGACAGATAAAAAGGCCTGTCAGGGGATGAAAAATAGTTACCATGATTAATGTATGAAGTGGACGATTTATATCGAAAAACTTCGTCAACATAGAAATATATACGTATACCGAAGTATGACGATATACGATTACCAAAGTACTATGATTGATGATATCAATATAACACTTTACGTGATCTTCAAGCCTTGCTAACAGCCAGTCTTAAATGTTTCATTTCAAAACCAAACAGTTTCGTTATTATTTCAACCTTTGTGTTTCTAATGGAGACTGCCATGCCAGTGCCTTTGCAAGACTTTATTGTCTATACGCCTATTAAAAACAATGTAGCAATGCTGCGGATTGACTACAGCCTACATTGTCACTTTAATTGTTCCCGTGCTCATCCAAGCGGTAACAATGGTCTTATGAGATTACTTACTCTGTTCCTCAAACCTACCTTCCTACATTAATTCATGTATTCAAACGTCGTAGCCGCCTAGGAATACATTGAAACTTATGTAACATAGGTATATAATCTACATTTACTTTCGAGTACTAGATTTCATGCTTAGGTTGTATTCCAAAATCCATTTCTGTATAATAAAAACTACCGCATTAGTGTAGTGACCCCGATAAAACCTAAAATGCACTCTAAAATATTAGAAAAACGAATATGGCACGTCTTAGTCACACTACGGTATAGTTATGAGCATCGATGGGCCGATTAGTTCGCGCCATTATTAAGCATACGACAAACTACACGACAGTAAATTAGTAAGCTAGCAACACCACATTGAAATATGAAAAAATGACGTTTTATTTTGGCGCCTGCTGTAAAACGGGGATCTTTTGGCGCTTGAATGACATTTCAGGATGGCGATGTTGTTGAAGATTAGGTAAATAAATTGTGAATGTTTCTGTCGAAATTATATCAAAAAAAGCAAAATAGCGATGCCCCGGTCTGTAACGTGGTGACCAGGTTAATTAGACTTCCCTGGGGGGTTACCATGACGTCATAGGGCAAACGTCACTCCAGTGTGGTAAAAAGACGGAGCTATAAAATCGCGCTATCTCTTTCCCACTCTGGAATAAGAATAAAATACTTGGTAGGCCCATCTGGTTCTGTTAGTTGACCTGTCAGAACAGAATCGTGAAGTTTTCTTTCGCTCCGTTCGCGTTACTATTAGGTACTTCTTTCGTGTGTGTCTCGAGAAATGTCTTTAACAGCTTTTTTCGCAATTGAAAACGTGACTTGTCCGCTGGCTAACAAGCCCCAGGCCGACATTGCCCCTCCCTCGGCCCTACACCTCCAAATACGCTACGCCCTGCTAATAGTAGATAGTAAAATTGACATAAGGTTGCGCCAAAAAACTGGCGATTAAAAATCTCTTTTCAAAACCTGACCTCGACAATAAAATCTAAAGTCTTAATAAATGCCCAGAAGCCCTTAAAAATAAATGTTTCTTGTACCCATTACAAATACAGAACAAAATGTCGTGAAATAAAACCTGCATAACTGAAAGCTTTTTGTCCTTTGCGTGTCCGGGTTACATACACGAGAAAGTTATACCCCAATTGCTTGGTACTACGTTTATATACCGAATATGGCCTTGACAATAAACACAGAATACCCGCAACTAATTACGAATACAATTTCCATGTTGTGGGTTTTGCTTTAGTTAGGTAGGTATTCCAGTCGTTTTATATTGAACTCCAACTTTTTCCTGCGTTTGCATAACTCCTATCAAAAGAGAATTTAGTGATGATGTCACAGAACATAAAAAACGATGATGTAATAGTAGTTTATGCGACTGTGCATAATGAAGGGCATTACAACACAAGTGTGGGTTTAAGAAACGAGCCGAAGGCGAGTTTCTTAATAGCATCACACGAGTGTTGTAATGCCTAATTATGTATAGTTGCATACACTAATTTATCTACCCAAATATCATAAGGGCTCTATGATGGGTTCAGGAACCATAGGGAAATGACTAGCATTGTTACCAGTGTAATGCAATAAAAAATGTAGATGTTCAGATGTCTTTTTGATGGTCATAATGTAGATACTATAGTGCGCGCGGAACTAGTTGGCCGCGCCTAAGGCATGTTTTTGTTTTTTATTTAAGTATTCTTTTCAATAAATTGAACAATTATTGTTCACGATATCTCGAGATTGGTCATCGCTGTCTAACTATAGTCTCCTGTGCATTGCGAGCTGTAGGCAACCCGCCCCCTCACCCCTGTCGCCACCTAAGGCGCGGCCAACTAGTTCCGCGCGCATTAAAGAATAGCACACTCACTTGAATTTGACACCTGTTCCAAATTTAAACTCCATAACCTACTGTTTTCAGTAGGTTATGAGCTCATTACAGTTCTGTTTATTTCTGCTGGTTGGTAATGCTGGTCATTGCCTATGGTTTTTGAACGCATTATAGAGGGTTTATGATATTTGGGTAGATAAAAAACTTTTACGAAGTTTGTTATTTATTGCTGGCAGCATGGTACTGCAGCGCCAAGTACAAACAAAATAGCGTAGCAATCTTTTGTTGATTTATTAACTCACGAAAAGATTATCAAATTATATTTGAAAAAACTGTTTGATTAATGATTTTTTGCTCTTGGTGAGACCTACTAAAAACAATTACCTTCAGTTTTTACCTGATCAAAGTCGCCCTTGTGTAATATAAGAAGAAACCTATTCAAGGTACTCAAATGAACGCGAAATGTTCCATAGAGATGGCAGTATAATTTAATAATAATGTCCTTAGGTCAATTTAATTTGACCGAGCTAATCGGGTGCTTTTAGTAACGCTCGATTTGGTACTTATTGTTATACCTCTTCACGTGGTCAAACTGAAAATCTTATGGCCGGTTTTCACTAACACTTGCATTAGGATTTTTAATTTTTTCAAAGCCCGAGTCTGCGTCGACAGTAGAAGGGGTTGGAAAATTTCTGTATGAAGACTGCCGACTGTCCTGTGTAACTTCCACTATTTTAGTTCCTTTACTAACTTGTTTGTATCGCTGCCAGCCATTCATAAATACAATATCCTGTATTAATTAATAGCTGGCATCGATGTGTAGCCGCCATTTTCAAAATATAATAAAATAGCGGCCAACCTCAAGTCAAATAATTCAAGCCCCATAAAGAAGTCCATTTAAACATTCATTTAGGTGTTGCCCAGTGTGAAAACGGGCATAAGCTTTTTAACCCTTAAAAAAAGCGAAAAATCGTTAAGTTTTAAAGCGTTTGACCGTCGTCATTGATAGCCTAGGTCCAAAACCGATGATACGATATCGACGTAGTTTTTATTTTGTTTGAACGCTAGGAAATTAATGAAAGTGACAGCTCATTCAATGTAAAAATAAAAGGAATTGAGATTATTTTATCACTTTAGTAACACATTCAGTAGGTAGGGATATAGTTAGTACTATTATAAGTATGGGGTAGGCCACGTAAGTGCGGGATCAGAACTAGGGAACTATTGTAGAATAATAATTTATTTCGCTCATGTAAATGGGTACTGTCCTTCTACTAATCACCCATAATCACCCTCATTAATGATAATTTCGTTTTCTAATAAATATAAATTATATTTTGTCCAACAAAGTGTAGTAATTATTATTAAATTGTGCATTATTTAACACGCTTATTTATAATTTGTTATATTATTATGTATAGTTCTCATGTAGGTAGAAAAATCATTAAAAATGAAATATTTAAGTGTAATTACTAATTTTTAAAATGGCAATGAAGTTAGGGGAACATCTTTTAGAATATGAATTAGAAAACATGATGAGAATCCCCACAGTTCTTCACGATTAATAAATTAATAATACCTCCAAGATAATTAAAATAATTATTACTTATTTATTAAAGCTTCGGCCAAAATACAAGACTTTAACTTCTGTAAAATAAAAGCTATTCCTATTCCCTATCCCATTTCCTGAAAACTTATTTTAAAAACATTATTATTATTAGAATATTGAGCCGCGTCCATTTAATTAAAAATATTTGAGTCACACCTTGCTAATGATGATGCCATATTAATAAAATGTATTAAATATTGCATGAATATTTCTGCACCATTTAAAGTTTTACACAATAAATTGTAAGTGCTGTGATTTTGGCTGACCTTTTACTAAAAAAAAATTCAAATATTAAGCCAAATTTTTTAAGAAAAAAAAAGTTATTTCAAAGAGTTATGATTTCTTAAAAGGAGCAAGATTTTCTCTTCTTTGCACCATCAACAACAAACTAAAAGTTAAAACTATGGAAATAATAAAGGTATGTGATATTTTGCTGGTTGTATATTTTGCATACATAATTATTAAGAAAGACAGCTTTAAAATATAGATAATAAGACCCAATTGTTTACCAAATATAATTGTTTGTTTTTTTAATTTATATTGTTACATCAGCAATTTATCAAATATTTATTTAAATGTTTAAATAAATGAATAAAAACAATAATGCATATTGTTATTTCTTTTGAAGTCTTTGTTAACCTAATAATAAATTATTTATAAGTTCAGTTAACCATTTATGTTAAAATTTTCTGCCAGATATTACTGTAGAAATAAATATCAATTGTAAATATTGTATGCAAATAATTTTAACTTATTAGCTTAATAAAGATACCGTATTAAATTTGTTTTCTTTTCCTACAATCTTTATTTTAGAAGACCTGTAAATTATTAAAACATGTTTCCTGCAGAAATCAACCCTATACAACATAGAATAAGGGCAGGGGAATGATGATGACTTTCCTGAAGAAAGCATAAATTCCAGTTTGTGATAAATGTATTGTTTATGGGCCTGGTGTGTCCCACTGCGGGGCAAAGGCCTCCCTTCTCTTTTTACCCGACTGCGGCGAAGCCCAAAAGGAGGGTTATGTGTTTGACGTGTATGTATGTATGTATGTATGTCCGTTTCTTTGTTCCCTCATAACTCATAAACGGATGAACCGATTTGAATGAAATATACGTCATTAGATTTGTCTTGATGGCGCGAGTGTTATAGGCTACATTAAAATTAAAAAACAAAGAAAAATTTCGGATTTTGGGGGCCAAATCGCGGAGTTCAAAATTTTTTTTTTTTCCAATACCATCGAGTAGGGTATCAAAATAAAGGGTTTTAAAAGGAGATTACAAAAATATAAAACACTTACATGTTTAAAAGAAATTCAAAGTGGAAAATTCTATAAACAAGCACAAAAGTTAAATCATCTGCGAAGAATTTTAATTTTACGCGACCAACGAAAAACAAACACAAAAGAACTAAAAAGCTGGAAATAAAAACAGTAGTTAAAAAACTAAAAAACCCGACTGAAAAAACTGAAAAGCAAAAAACAAGCACATTTTAAATTAAACAAAACTTGGAAGCAGGCGGGGTTCATTTGAATATTAAATTATGAAAAGAAAATAGAATGGACCCCGCCTGCTTCCAAGTTTTGTTTAATTTAAAATGTGCTTGTTTTTTGCTTTTCAGTTTTTTCAGTCGGGTTTTTTAGTTTTTTAACTACTGTTTTTCCATTTATTCCTGTCTCTGGCTGTTTGGCCCAATCCTTTTGATGAGATAAATGTATTAACAAATAGATTTTTATTTTTATTTGCATTTATCTTGTTGTTGCGAGAACAAAACTATTGTCATTGACTTAAGTCTGGGTTTAGCTATGTAAGTAAACATAAGGTCACTTCAATGAAAAGACACATTAAAATAAACAAAATATAATTACTTAAACAAATTCTAAACTTAGATACCTATTCTAAACAGGAATGATAAAAATCACCATTTAAGTCCCTTGTCTTGCAAGTCTTGTCTAGCCTCTTTTATTTCTTCCTGCAACTCCTTGGCCGCTTCCTCGCAGTTGTTGAACGTGAAGACTCGGTACAGTATCACAGTCACGGCGTACAAGCCAAAAAGTCCCACTAATAGGATAGGTGACACAATTAACAAAGTCATGTTTTTCTCAAGCCATGGGTGCTTCACGTAACCGCCGACTAAGGAATACCATACAGCGAAGAATGCTGCAAAGACTGAAACCCATTCCACTAACTTCGTCATCGTTCTGAAATGAAAATAATTGAAAAATGAGATCAAAGTAAACAAAGAAGATTTTGGGTGTTTGTGTGTCGGAGTGGTGAACTGAAAATCACTGACATACCTGAATATTTATCAGCAAGCTTCCAACGATTTATTTAGTTGCCTGATATTTCAGGAATCGTTTAACACGAGGTATTTATTTGCAAGAGAAACTGTGTCGGCCAATCTAAAACACATCACCACTCTGTACTTGTTGACAGCTGATTTCGACTTTGACAGTGACGTTTATTGGTTGACTTGCCAGTGGTATAAAATGCGTTCGGAAACGTCTGAAACAAGTCAAGTTCTCCTTTGTTACAAAAACCGTGGTGTCCAACCTGCAAAAGAAAACAATTTCATAGTTTGTGGTGACGATTTGACATCGAGTCCCTATAATGCCCGTCACAGTAATGCACATACCAGCAATGCACGACACTGGAATGTACAACACAGGAGTGTACGACACAGTAATTGGCGACATCGCGATGTCGCCAATTACTGGGGTGTACCTTGCTGGTCCGGCCCAAGAATGTACAACACAGGAGTGTACGACACAGTAATCGGCGACATCGCGCGATTGGTTGGCCGACTAGTTGGGCAACTCGAAATTTTGGGACTTGGATACTAGGTAATTGAGCTAGGTAGTGCTGCCGAATTAAATTGTACTCCATGACGTGCGCTCGCTACGCTCGCATATTTTATAACACTAATATCTTCTGTCCCCGAAGTGCCGGGCCTCCGCCGGCCTCCTTCGTCGGCCTACGGCCCGGTGCCCATGCCGCCCATAAAGGATACTGTCGCGAGACGGTCGTATTATAGGAACACGAAGAAAAAAAGAAGGAACCACGGAATTTTTCAGTATTTTATTGTATCACCCGTCCCTATTGTCACATGGCTTTTTACTTTTTTAATGTGACGTCACTGTTTGTGATGATTCCAATTGGCGTGTCGTACATTCTTGCCCGGACAATCGAGGTCCGGGCCGAGAATGCACGACACAGCAACGCACAACACTGGAATTCAAAACACTTGTCAAAACGATGTCGCGCATTCTCGTGTCGTACATTGCTGTGTTGTACATTGCTGGTTCCCTTTGACTGACGTTACTGAAAATAATAACAAAAATTGTTGAAAACTGTAAAATAGCGAAAACAGCTGTGCTAGTGTTAAATCGAATTTATTTTTCGATAATATCACTATGAACGAGATAGATGATAAATTTTACTATGTATATAGTTCCTCATTGGATCACAAAGTGGAAATAAAGATGTAAGTAGGATTCCATTGTGTATTTTAGTTCTGCAATATTTAGTTAGTAATTACGTATTACAAGTGCTTTCATTGTTTCCATTGCGAAATGGCCAGTTCCATACTCTCAAATACTGAACATTGACTTCACATTTGAATCTTGAATCTGAATAGAAACTTAGAAACACCTTAGTACCTTTTAGAACTTGCATTGTCTTGATTTATGACTGACCTACTGATACTTTTAATTATAAAGATAACAAATGATTTGTATTGTAATCTGATAAGCAAATAATTGTTTATTGGAGTAGCAGACAGCCTTTGCTGTTGATTTTCCAATAACTACTTCAATGTACTTGCTAAGGCTATACGAAATCCAATTTCATTAGCATTCAACTTCCTGCCTTTGCCTCATATTTGTTGGGGCCCCTGTTCAGGTAATTAATCATTCTGGGGCAGAGATCCGACTCAACCCCTCCGTCCCCCTAGCTGAAATACATCACGTAATTAATGGATACTCCCTAAACACTAAAAAAAGGAATTTGTTGAGATCTTTTGAGAGTATAATACCAACCTAATATATGCACTCTTAATAGCACAAGGCAGTAAAGTAGGTAATGTGGAACAAAATACTGCAAAGGACATGTTGCAGAGCTAAGATGAGTAATTTTTTTTTGGGGGTTGGGAAATCATCAAATGACTCCTCCTGCTCTGGGCAGAGTGGTAGGCAGTCAGACTTCTACTGACTAAAACCCACCCATGTTCCTTCTTAGCCTAAGCGGTATCTCTTTCGGACAACCCGCAGCCGTTGACTGAGAACTGGAACTGCTTGTTTCTATGATCATTTCTATTCTTTTCAGTGGTACTCTGGAAGGCAAGAGAGCTAAACCGGAATATGACAAGCTGCTATCAGATCCTATGCTCAAGTTCTCAGGGCTCTACCAAGAAGGATGTTCAGACTTGTATGTGACCTGTCAAATACTGAGCGATGGACAGCCCCTGGCGCTGCCGGTCACCACTTCTTACAAGTCTTTTAGTAATAGATGGAAGTAAGTTTACTTTTTTTTAACCAAAAGATACATTTCATCCCCTTTAACCGCCCGCCGTAGCGACCGCGAACCGGAAGACGTTGCGTTGGAAGGTTACGGGGACCAGCTGGATGAGAGACTTACGGGACCAGTCAATGTGGCGACACCTGAGGGAGGCCTATGTCCAGCAGTGGACGTCTTTTGGCTGAATGATGATCCCCTTTAACATAAACCAGATCTTTGAATTTGCATAAACTCCCTTAGACTTGACCCACTGACCTAAACTTTGCATGGACAAGTCTACTTTAAAAGAATAACAAACAGAATGGGTACATAAATATCATCTTACTGAATCAATACACTTTTTCAAGGCAATGATTACGTCTCGCAACATTGTTTTAAGTGACATTAATTATCATTCTTAATTAATTAATTGTCCACTATCTGTTGCCAGCACATACTTAAGTATTTCGGACACATCGCCCGCAGGAACTCTGACAGCCTAGAGAAGCTGATGGTAGTTGGCCAGGTCGACGGAAGAAGATCACGCGGTCGCTCACCTACCCGCTGGTCAGACCTAGTAAAGTCGCTCACTGGTCTATCAATAAACAAGGCTATAAAGACTGCCGAGGACAGAAATACGTGGAGAGGCATAGTGCATCGGGTGATTAACACTTCAAGCTAGACACGACCTTCAGCAATGAAGATAACGACTAAGAAGAAGAATTATCATTCTATTGAATATTTTCTGACCTAGTGATACAATTTAGTTTTTCCTGTCCAAGAGTTGCTGTGTTGTAGTACAGTATTGATCATAAAAAATCATACCATTGCACCTGGGATGCAATTCCTGTTGAAAAGTATTTTTGGGTAGAAATGGGACAATGGACAACAAACTCATTTAGTGTTGTGCTTTTTTTCCTTGAAGACATTTTAATGTCTAAGGCGTCTTCACAAAAATAAGTTATTTACAGCTAGGATACGAAGGGTAACAAATATATAAAACACTAAGATTTACACAGTCTTCTCATACCTCCTTTTACTTCTCTCTCCTCAGTTGGAACGAATGGGTGACCTTGCCAGTGTACTTCAGCGACTTGCCCCGGAACGCCACGCTAGCGATGACGATTTACGACTGTGCTGGACCGGGCAAGGTCATGGTTGTCGGAGGAACCACTATCTCACTGTTCGGAAAACATGGGATGTTGAGACAGGTTAGTTTAATATTTTTTATATGGAAGACCTGTTTTATTGTCAACAAGATAGGTCGCTCGGGAAACATTTAAAAGTTTGGTGGTTCCGTGCCCGTAAAAGAAAAAAAAAAGAAAAATTTGAATGTTAATAATAACTGCCACTCGGGTTGATCTTTAGGTTAAGCCGCGCTAAGTTGGTCTGTGGATGGATGACCGCCCATTACTTACCGAGTTTCCTCCGTGCCTCGGAAAGCATGTTAAGCTGTTGGTACCGGCTGCCATGTATAGATCTTTGGCAGTCGTTACAAGTAGTCAGTGACCTGAAAGTCTGACAACCAGTCTTACCAAATGGTTTTTAATTAACTGAGTTGTGGAGGTCAGATAGGCAGTCGCTCCATGTAAAATACTGGTATTCATCTACCTTGCTACAAGCTTTGTACAGTCGAACAAGCTAATAAGTATACAGCCAGCTAACTTGTATTTACTTTTAAGATTATACAAATACATTTAGAGACTAATATCAAACGATACAGCGTTTGACATCAGTCGCTTAATGCGAAACACTTTATAAAACAAAATTGCCATCAATATTTTCCGTGTTCTGGAATTATAAAGATCTCTACCCTGTATACTTATTAGCTTGTTCGACTGTACTTTGTCTTCTACCATACCTACTAGAATCTAGTAGCTAGTAACTAGATGGAAGGCAGGCCGACGCAAAAACGGCTTAGCTAATCGTAAAAAACTCAGCTGCTCCATTCATTTTGACTGTGAATGTAGTTTACTTTCGTAGGAATTAAAGCAGTTAAAACTGCAGACGATTTTCTTTGGGAAATGTTTAGGATGATATACGAAGTACGTGGTAACAATTTTCGTGTCGGAGTCCCTTTCACCCTTATAATGTGCCTGTTTTTACAAGAAATGTCCGTAAACAGGCTAGTGATGTCATCGTTTTCATATGGAGACCTTTCTCAATAGATAAGGGCATCATGATAACCTAGACTGTAAGGTCTTCAGTAATACTTCAATGCAGTTGAAATTCCGGTGCAATATTTGAATTTGGATAGTCTTCCACTTGGCCATTCAACATTCGTCACCATTTTCTTGATCTAATCCCAATTTAATTTTATTTGTGATCGGCGCAGCTGGGCGCAGCATATCTTTTTACCTTTTCTACATTCACACAGTTTTCTATCGCTTTTTTTTTTCGTCTTCTATTATACACTATACTATCTCACTTAGTGCATGTTTTTCGTACAGGCGCTAGGCGGGGCGTCGCGCGGCGCGTGCTGCGTTTTTAAATCAAACACATGGCGATATATGAAAAAGTTAACGATTTCAAACATCGATTTTACGAGAAGCGATTTTTCGCTCGTTAGTTTAAAATGCAGCGTTTGTTGCGGTGGACCCGTCTCTCAGTAAATTAATAAAAAAAGCACGAGACGAGCCTTCGGCACGCGCCGCGCGACGCCCCGCGTCTCCGTAAACGAGCCCTTAATGATCTGAGTAATGTACTACCCAGCTCACTATCGGTCTGCCACTGTTCACATTAATGCTTTAAGTAATAAGATTTAAGAATGTTTTATTTACTTATATATTTTTGTAGTGTAAATGTGGTGCTGTTCCTCAAACAATGGGGCACTTAATATCGTGCATTGCGTGTCCTGTTGGTTGTTCACTACATGAACTAATGGACACTACCGAAAGCGCCAAACTAGTACCTCAATTCTGGGCCGTCACAATTTAGATTGCCATCGACAGGCTAAGAAGAAGTAACAAGATTGAAAAGTGATCGTCCGCTTGATTCGCACTAGGTAACTTTGTCTGTGAGACTGAACCTGTTAATTGAAAAGGTTATCATTATCTGTTTATTCAATTACTTAGCTGTGGGCAATTATTTTGTAATTTACGACTATTCCAAGGATTGACAACTATGTTGTTTGGGTAGGTTTATTCCATCCCTCTTGGCAATAAATAAACAAATATTCGCTTATTAAATGTTTTAGGTATGGACTTACGTCTAAGGCTAAGCGATAAATAAAATCATCGTTATAAAAAATGCTGCACTGCGTGTTGCGGGTTCGATCCCCGCACGGAACAAATATTTGTATGACCTACAGATAGTTGCTACGAGTCTGGGTATTTGTGTAGTTTAAATGTTTGTAAACGCACCTACGATACAGGAGAAACTCCTAGAGTGGAGCAAAGTTTAAAAAAAAACGTAACCACTCCCTTTCACAAACTTATTCGCATTATTAGTTAATTAACTACTAAAACGTAATATAACATCACGCCTGTAATCGCCGAAGGGGTTGGTTACTTATTGATATACCCACATTTCCCCAGTTTATATGTTTTAAATCCCATGAACTCCCATGTAATAGAGGCGAGCCTATTGCTATAAACCGGGCACAAATCCAGACTCCATTGACTACTACTTTTTTTTTTATATGGGACAAGCCCGCCACACTATTCCCAAACCACTGTAACTCCTGTTAGCCAGAATCAACAGTGGCGACCACAAGAAAAGCGCCGAGACAATGAAGCTCGACGAAGTCCCAGAGAAATGATTTAACTGTCTTGGATCCCGCAACGAAATTAATCAGAAAAGAATAGCGGAGGAGTAGGAAAAAGCATAATTTCCACTTTCCTCCATATCAGCAAGAGACAGAACAGAACAAGGCCAATAGGCACACAGGGACGTATACAACTGAGATAAGCCCAGTTGCCTAGCACCACCGATATTATTGTCATTAATATTACTGGGTCCTAAGTTGTGAGCTGTTATATTTGATTCCAATAATAGGTATGACAAAAAAATGCTCTACTCCTTAGACTAACTAGACTCTACTCTTTAGACTACTTAGTGTATCCTAATGGAAAAACCCAACACCACTTTTCCCAAAGCTGCTAAAAGTCGTCCAATATTCTAAAGTGTTCTAGCTTCATCCCCAACGACCTTAATTAACGTTAGCCAGACACGCACACGACCAGTTTTAAATAATGTATTAATCATATTCTGTCATATATTGCCTACATTACTAAAATTACGTCATAATGACTTACACACACCTGCAATAAGATAAAAAGAAATTTGATATAACAACTAGCTAAAAGCCTCGACTTGTTCTATCTTAATTATGTAAATAATTTAAATAATAACAATAAAATAATGGGTATTACAATAGAGCATTTTAATACGTTTTTGTTTTAATTGTTGTTATTTATTTAATTATGTTACTTACATATTTTGAATGTCACTCACCTGCAATTTGTAATAGCAATATTCGTGTCTTAAAGATACCTAGCCATCGCCGACGAGGAAGCGATTAAATATCTTTTATTTTTATATTCATATTTTTATTTGCGTTCCTTAAGTTTAGAAAACAAATTGCCTGAAGATTTTTCTTTCACAAAAACCGTACAATCAATGTAGGTCCCGCTTAACAATTTGTATTTAATCATTCTATAAACATCATCACGATTATCAATCAATCACCCTTCTCTTGCCCCATCCCATTTTCTTGTCATTATAATTACAATCTCCCATTCTAAACTAGCACCGAAAGTACCGAAACCTACAAACATGAATATTAATGAAGGCAAAGGTTACATACTATCCATGTTTTTATACACCTTTGAATATGATTAACCTACTAACATGAGTTATGGACAGTTTAACCAAATTAACTTGTCGGACCTATAACATTTACCACGGATTTCCGGTTCGCTAAATTAATAGCAAACACCATGGGGACCAGAGAAGCGGTGGCCCAGTGGTGTCGGCCCCGACTTACGAGCAGTAGGTCGTGGGTTCGAACCCAGGCAGGCGCATTACTTTGTGTAATTTATTTCATCACCGCTGCTCTCAAAACGGTGAAGGAAAACATCGTGAGGAAACCGACATGTCTTAGAACCAAAAAATTCGAAGACATGTGACATCTGCCAATCCGCATTGGGCCCGCGTGACGTGGATTATAGCCCATCCCTCTCCTAGAGAGGCCTGAGTCCCTGCAGTGGGAACATTATAGGCTGATGATGATGATGATGACCATGGGGACCTGATGGCCCAGTTTTTAATTAAAACCTAACCTAAACTTAAAATCATTCTTTTTTTTGCAAAGTGAGCCATCAGCTCTTGATCGCCCTGATCACTCCTGATGGATAGCCAGGGATGAGGTCTATGACGGATAACAGTTCTATAGTAGCCCATCCGCCATGAGAAAGCGTGGTGAATGCAGTCTGTAGGCCATTGCAGTGCACGAGGCTCACTCACTGTAATACAATTTCTACAGAAACTCCTTGTGCTATAGTAGCTTTTAGGAAGTCATCGTCATCTTTGTCCTGCCCTAATTCCAATTGGTGATAGTGGCAGCATGTTTTGTTCTTTCATCTTCCCTATTACTCGACATCTCGTCTCATCAGACATCTAAGTTTAGGTTAAGTTACCAAACTAATTACTTTAAATGCAAACGATGAACAGTTTGTTATAAGCTTAAATCTAGTTTTCAATAATATAGGTAGCAACAATAGAAAAACAAATCACTTTTTTATTATGTCTACCTCTTAATCTATGCTAATATTTATATTATTGTTTCCACTTATCAAAACTATTGATATTTAATTGGAAGAATGCACAAGTTTATACTTATTGCCATCCAGTTGTTTTTTTCACGTTATCTTAAGAATATGTAATAGGATATTTATTTATGTATATGACCTGATATATAGGAACATTGGCACAAACATCGATTGGCTGGAAAATACCGCAGCCAGTTCAGTGTGCTTGCAACATTGAGGCGGAGAGGCGCGCGTAAAAAAATGACTCGATTAAAATATCGCGAAAAAAAATGACTGCCTAATATTTTGTGTGATTAAAACTGCAGTTTTTAATAATTAAAAATGTAGTGCATTGTTTCTGTAACTATTAAAAATAATAATCAAATTCTCAAAACCAAATGCAAGAAATCTGTGATAGAAAAAGCAATCTTTGACTGAACCTATTTTACCCTCAACCTCTTTCAAACAATCAAATAAACCTCTTTAGACATGGGCAAGTCCCACAGCACCTTACAGCTCTGTAAAGACTGTTACCTCAACATTATCGAAAGATTAAAAAAGTTTTTCGAATTCAAAAAGGGAATGTTCGACCTCCGAGTGTGGCCGGGCGTAGAAGGCAGTGAGAAGACCCCTGGCAAAGCTCCTGATCGGGGCAAGGAGCAGATGCAAAGGCTGGCTAAACTGGCGAAGAAACATCGGAATGGACATATACCGAAGGTACTGTTACTTTGATTTATTATTATTATAGCTATAATAGCCCATATTGTTCCACTGCTGGGCAAAGGCCTCCCTCTATTCCTACCAACGGTCACGATTCAGTGCAACTTTATTCCAATTCTCAAGAAAGACATTCAGTTCGTCCCGTCATGTCCTTCGTGGTCTGCCGCGACCCTGTGTCACTGTTTCAGGGCACCAATCGTGAGCTTTACGGGCCCACAGCTCGTTCGGCATGCGACAGACATGTGTCTTGCCCAGTCCCGTTTAGATTGTAAGCTAACTCCACATTAGACTAAGTGCTTAGTACCAAGCAAGGAGTTGTCCATAAACAGGCGATAATATTTTTACTAAGTGTGTGGGTAGGAAAAATATCTGGCTGTAGATATACCGCCGGTGTTGTTTATGCTTTCGCAACTAGCTGTGCCACAGGTACGTCAATATGTGTATAAGTAGGCATTAATACTGTTAAATGTCGAAAACTTTTTTTTAAACTGCTGCATGTGCCAATATTTGACCTAACCGAAGAATGTAAACCATAATTTTACTTGAACTTTGAGATAAATAAGTGACTATCAGTGCTTTTTATGATTTCTTTTTTCACTTGGAAATCCACGCCATTACCAAACAACTTTTTTTTACATAAATCCTGATGCCCAAAACATATTTTTCTGTCTATTCAAAATTATAATCCTGACTTGTAATTTCTATGTACGGTACGTCTTAATGATTGAATTCTTATATTTTTAGAAGACAATTATAATATTTATGAAAAGCACTTAAATCAATAATTTGCTAATATAAATGCTGCCAGTAACGGGTTGTTTTTATCTTATCCATAGATCTTCAATAAAATCTAAAATATCTTAGCTCATCAAAATTCGCTTATGAAATGTAAACGAGATCTTGAATATGAAATAGGCTCCTACACTCGTGTATGCGCGATGATTCCCCTTCTAATAAAATGCTCGACGAAGTGCCAGAGAAACAATTTAAATGTCTTTGGATCCCACAACCAAATTAAACAGAAAAGAATCCCTAGGCTCTAGTCCTAATGCACCCATTAGCACTCTTTTCGACCTGGAAATCGTACCCAAGACCACATGCTCAACAAAAACATTTGCGACCACTGTACCTATAGACCAACGACGCAATTACAATTACTTAATTATATTGCTCCATTTTACGAGAAAGTTATAATTAGTATAATTGTGACGAGTAAGTCAAATGACGTCAGAGGGGCAAGGCATAATGTTGTCTCCACAGATACAGAAACAACAGGAGATATGGCAAGGAGGCGTGGTACATGCGAACTCATGTGGCCACGACGGGGCCTTATGCCACTTTCAATAATAAGTCGAATGTCAACTTGCGACGTCTTCACTGCTCGTGATTTTTTACAAAATGCCGCGTTGTTCAGTGAATGTTTGTAAAAATAATAGCTGTATTGTGAATTACACGAAAGATGGTATCTCATTTCACACGTAAGTACTACAAAAATAATGTTTTTCATATTAAATTCATTAAAACATTACTTCGTGGTACGAGAAACATGATGAAAAACCAAATCAATTGTTTTCATTAGGAACAAAAACCATTGCTTGTTTAGTACAAATCGACCAGTGAATCGGCTGATCTAATAGCGCAATGGATAGGTGTTTTACTGATGCTCTCACTCACACAATATTTTCGAAAAGCTGCTGCTGTCAGTCTTTGTGAGCTAGAGATGTCTAATTGTGATGTTTGTAGTTGTCGATATTTTATACGATGATTCTGCGTATACGTACGAATGATTATACATATTATGCAATATACAATTAATTACTCTACACAATTGTTACTGCAGTATAAGGCGTATTTTATGGCGTTACTGAGCGTTGCCGTAAATGGAGATAAGAAAAACCAATATTCTGTACTATGTATTTACTAATAAAATATAAATTTATTTTTAGTTTAAACAACAAATTATAAATATAGGTAGGTACTAATAACAACGTTTATATTATCACGCTTTCTTATTTTTGCAAGCAATACTGAAAATAGAAAGTGCTTTTTATTGCTTAATATTGACTGAATAAATAGTATTCATTGGTTGCTCGAGTTATCTATCTATCTATATACTTAAATAAAAAGAGAAGTCCTGACTGACTGACTCATCAACGCCCAGCCCAAACCCTTGGACCTAGAAAGCTGAAATTTTGCACAGAGGTTCCCTTTATAATGTAGACAAGGAATAAAGAAGGATTTATTTTTTGAAATTCAACCCCTAAGGGACTTAAACGGGTGCGCCAAAGTTCACCTAAAATTTCAACTCCGATAATTGGAAATCCGAAAATGTTCTTCCTAACATTTTTCATCCTAACAATCGCAATTCCTAACTTCTCTGTTTCTAATGTTTTAATTCCGAAGCATTCAACTTCATAATGTCTGTAGCAATAAACATCTATTTCACTATTATTTGTTTTCCTATATTTTCTCAACATAACCATCTTTTACACTATTATTCAAAGTCATATCTTTTTTTGTTTATATTACTTTTTATTCATAATAATCAGTATTATAAAAGGTCCCATTAAAATAGGTGGACAAAATTTTAGAAATCATTCAGACCGCTAAAATAAGGACAATAGCAAAAAAAATATAAGAATAAGATATAAAATACCTACTTTTATAGGATGAGTTTGTTCTAGAGTGCCGGCAATTTATTATTTTAAGTCAAAATAAAATCACTTTATATAATTATAGTGTATTTTTTTTGTTTAGATGTCTTTAGTTAGGCTTACTAAACGCTGTGTTATTTGTCCACCTATTTTAATGGGACCTTATATACTATGCAAAGATATCCATAGGTTAGGTTAGGTTAGAACTGTGACCAACTACGCGCGAGCCGAGCGAGCGAAGCGAGCGGTGCCGCGGCAGCGGCCGGCGAGCGCTACCTCGAAATTGGTCGCGAAATTTTTCTAAGTATTTTTTTCATAGTGCCCCCAAGACGACACTCTGACCTGAATTTCATTCATTTATTTTATTTCAAGACAAAAATCAGTGAAACGACCTTTAATCATTCTAAACAGTTGTATGAGTGAAAATATTATGGTAATTATGTTTAGGAATAAAAGCGTTAGGATAAAAAACAGTAGGAGTTTAAATATATTTACACTAATGATATTATGAATTCCAATTTTCGGAAACATGAGTGTTATGAACATCGTCGGTAGGACTACAAACAGTATGAATGAAAACTTTAGGATGAAAAATTTTAGGAAGAGTGATCATTCGGATTACAAATCGTTAGGAAGAACAATTTCGGATAAAGAACTTTAGGTGAGCCAATATGGACCCGACTTAAACTAACAGACAGAAAAAAGTGCTGCTTATAATCAGCACTTTTCGAACGTCAAAATCTGTTGCAACACATCTGTGGTGTAAGTTAATATTAGGTACGATTTACTAAATCAATATTTTTTTTTTTAATCAACCTGTTTTGAATAAATGACTTTTTTTATTTTGAATGATTTATGGACATATTGTTTTTTATTTATAATATATTATTTTCAGGACCCCAAAAGAACTTTATTACAATATAATAATAAATAGAAGAATCGATAACTTTTCGATTTAGTCAATCACTAGCGTCGAAGTGAAACAAAATGTATTAAGTAAATTGTGCGGTGCATGGTAAATACACGCTGTGACTGAAGGGATAAGGTTTATAATTGATTGTGTAGTACGTAATGTTTTAAGAAATGCGGATGTGTTTGCGAATGCGTATATCTATTGTTTTTACTGCTCTGCGTGTGTGAACTGACGACACAGGTCCCCATACATTTTCGGCTAAAGGGCATATCTCCTGTTGTTTCTGTGATCTGTGGTTGTCTCTTACTTGTGACCCCCTGCGACTTAGTTGGCATGCCAGATGCATTTCTATAATATGCATTATAAGTGTCTATAGGAGTATAATACAAAATAATGTGTCAAATCTGTATCAAAGTCCGTTGGTAATTTACACTCCCGCTAGAAGTCATAACATAATATCACGCCTGTAATCCCCGAAGGGTTTGGTAGAGGTTTACTTAGTTGGCTATTTGACTACTGTTAAAAATTCACGAAAATAATATGTTATTTGAAAGAACTAACAGAAAAAACACGATGTGTGAAAAAAGTAATAAAATCGATCAAAAAATGGCTTAGTTTTAACTAATTTTAAATGGCATGCTAGACTAAGACAGCGCTATAAAAATGTGACGTCATATTTCATACCGCCCTAGTTACGTAGTACAAAATTTGTACTACGTAACTAGAAAAATACACTTTAGAACTACGTAACAAAAATAAACTTTAGAAGAGAATCTGTTTCTGAAGTCGGTGGCAAACAAATGAATGAAATGAAATCAAACAAACAAAAGTCACCGACTTCAGAAACTGATTTTTCTTCTAAAGTTTATTTTTCAATTATTTGTGTTTTTTTTAGAAGTCGGTTTTATTTTTTGTTAAAAAGTTTTTATTTTTCACTTTTTAGTGGTTCACATGTTCATGGGTCATAATGTGGACAATGTAGTTTTTTTTAGTTTTGTTGATTTTTCAAAAACCGCTTGTACGATTTCGATAAAAAAAAAATATGGGACCATTTGAAAAGTATACCTACCCTTCCAAGTTCCAACAATAAAAGATTTTTTCAAATCGGTTAGCAAGTGACGGAGTTATGCCCGAACAAACATAAAAAAAATATATATATGTAAACATCCGAATTGAGAATCTCCTTCTTTTTTTAGAAGTCGGTTAAAAATGTGCCCGCACCAAAAACTCCTAACTCCATTTTTTATCGATTTTATTACTTTTTTCACACATCGTTTTATTTCTGTTAGTTCTTTGAAATAACATTTTCGTGAATTTTTAACAGTGCAGTAGTCAAATAGCCAATTTTACACCCACATTTCGCTAGTTATCATTTCCCGTTCTCTCCCATTGAGAGGGGGCGTGCGACCCAGCAGGGGTACTCGGTTGTTCAAATATGTACTTTCATTTATTGTGATAAGGTGTTATTTTCTTTACCAGGTGGACTGGCTAGACAGGCTGACATTCCGGGAGATTGAGATGATCAACGAGAAAGAAAAACGCAGTTCAGACTACATGTACTTGATGGTCGAGTTTCCTACTGTGCAGATTGACGGGATTATTGTAAGTATTAAGTTGTCTCTTGTTATTAATGCGCTGAGTAGACGTTAGATGGACCATCCGTGAATAATTTGCAGTAACCAATCTTATCGTATGGGCAATAAAGTCTAACGGCCCACACACCCTTGTGTCAGAGTTTCTAAACCGCCTCAAGGGCCTCTGGTGTCGTTTGACGACCGCCATTTGGCGGACGGGACCACCGGCTTATACGTGCCTTCCGAAGCACGGAATCATCTTGTTATCACACAATATCAACTGCCTCCGTGGTCGAGTGGTTTAGGCGTTTGCCTTGTGACCCGGTGGTCGTGGGTTCGATTCCCACGGGAAGCATACTTTGTGAAGTTGTTTCCAGTTTGGTTAGGAAATTGCAGGCTTGAATCACCTGATTGTCTGATAAAAAGATGGTTGCTTCGGAAAGCACGTATAAGCCGGTGGTCCCGGCCGCTAAATGGCGGTCGTCAAACCATGTCAGAGGCCCTTTTTTTTTTTGGTGGGTGGAAAATCATCGAATAACCCCCCCCGCTCTTGGGCAGAGCGAAGGGGAGTGTCAGACTTCTACTGACTAAAAACCAAACCCATGTTCCTTCTTCGCCCATGTGTCGGAGCCGCGTTAACCTTTCGACAAACCACAGCCCCGACGGGATGTCAGAGGCCCTTGCGGCGGTTTAGAAACTCTGACACTAGGGTGTGTGGGGTCGTTAGACCTTACTGCCCACACGATAAGAAGAAGAAGATCACACAATCAGGTGATTCAAGCCTGCAATGTCCTATATAGCCAAACTTGAAACAACGTCTACCAGTATTTTACATGGAACCAACTAACTGGTCTTCACCACCCAGGTATTACTAGATAATAAGATACACTTGGTGGACTGGTCGTCAGATTTCAGGCCTTAGTGGCCTGACTTGACTATCGTCATTCATCGAAAATTGCTAATGGAGGCAATTTTAATGGACTTATTATTTTTTGTCCAGCGTGTGAGTGCCCATTTCAGAAAAAGAAAACAATTTTATTAATCAAGGCTGCTTGCTAATTGCCGACATATATCTACATCTACATCTACGCTAATATTATAAAGAGGAAAGATTTGTACCTATTTTTGTATGTTTGTAATGAATAGGCTCAAAAAGTACTGGGCCGATTTCAAAAATTCTTTCACCCTTGGAAAGCTACATTCACCCTGAGTAACATAGGCTACTTTTTATCCCTGTATTCCCACGGGAACGGGATCTACGCGGGTGAAACCGCGGGACGTCCGCTAGTATTTAATAAAATCGCGTCTATGACGTAGTCTATGTGCATCGACCTTTTACCATATCTACTAAAAATAAAGCTATTATCATATGGCACCTGTCAATGATCTCCACACGAGTATTTCTTTGTCAAAGGTTGGAAGACATAATAGCAGATAGCAGCGCGTATCGTAAAAACAAGCTTTTAATAAAAACAATTTTTAAAGGATTTCAAAAAATGTGGACAAGTGTGAAATCTAATGTCGTTATTTTTCTATATCTTTATTAAATAAAATGTAAAGCGTCTCATTGTAATATTGTAACTACATATATCCGGTAATTATGAGAAGAAAATTGTCTGGTTTTTCCGGCTAATCTCTGCAACAGCTGTACCGATTTTGACTAGACTGGATTTTTACTGACATATAGCTGATTTTATAAGGAGTCTGCCAAAAAGATGATTTCGTGCTTCGATGGCACGTATACATTGGTGGTCTCGGTCACGAGACCATGTCAGAGGCCCTAGAGAAGGTTTAGAAACTCTGGGTGTGGGGTCGTTAGACCTTACTGCCCACACGATAAAGAAGAAGAATATATTTTTCAAGGTCTATCTTGTTACAGCATGCAGTAGTGTACTACGAACAGGACGGCGATGAGATGTACCAGTTCAGAGCGCAGGCTGAGATCGTCACCGTGCCTGACTATGAGATCTTACAGGTATGTCAATCAACGCAAACTCAACCTTATTTACATATCCGATTGGCAGGATTTATTCCGTTAGGCTCGTACATTATGTGGGCAGAAGATGCTTTTCGTGCAATTCGGCCTCCCACTAAGTGGACCAAAGACCTGGTGAAAGTTGCGGGGATCTGTGGCGACACTTGGGGAAGGCCTAGATCCAACAGTGGACGTCTTTTGGCTGAAATGATAAATAAGGTTGAAAAGTGGTGACTGTTGTGTACTCTGTAATACATAATAGGCAACATGGAAACTACCACAGATACTGGTCCGCAAAATTATAATTGTAAATTCGTAAACTAAATGCTACAGCTGCATGTAGGTTAAAATTAAATCTGACTGCTAGCAACGGGTTTAGAACAATCTTCACTTACCTCGAATACCACTATTCATCATTCTCCTGCTTTTATCCCAGTTTATTTGGGGTCAGCGCAACATGTCTTCTTCTTCCTGTTCTTCCATATTTCTCGTCATGTCAGCAGTCACCTCCTTTCTAGCCATCTAGCCATTTCATCCTTCAAACAGTCCATCCATCGTTTCTTTGGTCTTCCTCTGCTCTTATAGCCAACTACATTCATACTCAACATTTTCTTCATTCCTTCGACTACCACTATTATCGTTCTAAAAATACTAGTTATTTTGCGTATTATTTTCCGGTATATCTACAATTTCATGCTGATATTAATTTAACACTTTTTAGGGTTCCGTACCTCAAAAGGAAAAAACGGAACCCTTATAGGATCACTTTGTTGTCCGTCTGTCCGTCCGTCCGTCCGTCTGTCAAGACCCTTTTTCTCAGGAACGCGTGGAGGTATGAAGCTGAAATTTATATCAATTACTCAGGTCTACTGTCCCTTGAAGCTGTGAAAAAATCAAACTTCTAAGCCAACGCAATCAAAAGATACAGCCGTTTATGCCGCAAATTTTCGACACTTGCAAGAGAATCAAAACCTACAGGGTGCTTCCCGTGAACTCAGAATCTTGAAATTTGGTACGAAGCAACGTCTTATAGCATAGATAAAGGAAAAATTACGAAAACCATAAATTTTTAGTTACATCACATAATATATTTTTTTTTAAACGAACTTTGTAAACCTTGCAGGTTTGTACGGAACCCTCGGTGCGCGAGTCCGACTCGCACTTGGCCGGTTTTTTCTATTTACGTCAGTTCCCGCCTGCTTTAATTCAAAGATTGTAATCAATAAATTTTTCAAATAGTCCAACAAAAATGTTTTGGACTCTTTGGAGTAACTGGGTGGCTGACGTCACACTAGTCTGGGTGGGCATAAGACTAGTTTGTCGCGAACCATCACTGTGTGAAGAGCTCTTGAGATCGAATCTAGTAGGATATATTCAAACATGCAAGTGAGTAAAATTGAACCGCACGATCTGAATTACATCACGCGTGTACAAGGGCGGATCCAGCTTTGGTGCCAGGGGGGGGTCACAAAGAGTCGTGGTCAAGTCACAAAAAGTTATAATTTAATTTTTATAATCTTGTATACAAGTTAAAAATAGGTGTTTTATTAATCTATGTACGTAGGTACTTAAAAATACCTATATTTAAATAACAAAATCAATTTTTCTTTTACGTCTTCTCCTGAAACGCGTTACCACTTCATCTACCTACTTCAATGGGTACGTTTTTTTAGTGTAGAGAAGTGCCAGTCTGGTTAGACGTTCTTCAACCATTGAAGCCACGATTTGATTCTTCGAAGTGCTATAACCCTTATCCAGGGGGATAATGCGTTGAACAATTTTCGGTGGATAAACGACTTAGAATCAGAAATGAGAATTTAAGTAGATGAGCGTCTCAAGCGAAACAGAATGGTAGAGGAGCAGGCGGGAGTTTTTTTAAAGATTTAGGGGGGTGGCAAAGATATTGTCATTGGGAGGAAAGAGTAGGTATAAAATACTGTTTTACTTGATTCGAGAAGAGATCCGCTTACTCTTATCTTGGTAGATATCAATCCTCCACTTCCTGAACCAAGCGCCTAAAACAGAGGTTCGAAAGAAGTGACTGACTCGACAATGATAAACGATTATTCTTACGAAAAAAATTATTGGTGTGTACTTTGTATAAATTGGCTACTGAGCTTTTGTGGTCTATTAAAAGTGTACCATTCTGACCCAACCTTGTAAGGGATAAATCCATTAATACTACGATACGTAAAGATTTACATAACTATAAAACGTAAATTATGTACCTACTCAGTTTTTTCATTGCCTCGGAAACAGCCAGAGCCCGAAAGTCTGACAACCAGTCATACTAAGGGATATCTCGTTGTACCCAGTACTAACTGGGTTGTGCAGTGTGCACTGTGTGCAGGCCAAGAAAGCTGTCGTTCCATGTAAAATTCCGGTTAGTTAGACTGGAAGCCGACTATTACAACATACTCGTAGTTGGGATAACATAAGTGGATCTTTTAACGTGGATTTTTCACCAGCCTATAACACTAGGGATAATGCAAACAATCTAAGGACCTATCAAAATCGGTTCAGGCGTTAAACAAAAGAAAAATATTGGCAGTGGATCGGTTTGGGGGATCAGACCGGAATAACTCGTTTAGAAGTTATGGTGGATTATAGAAGAAACTCACAAATAAACATACATGAACCCTAAAAACACTCTATGTTTTGGGCTGTTGTGTAAAATATATAATAAAAACATTACGTTCAACAATTTTAATTAGTGGTCCACCTAGGTCCTGGACCCAGCCCAGGGGGGGGTCGTGACCCCCCTGACCCCCCCCCCCTGGATCCGCGCCTGCGCGTGTAATCCCCGAAGAGTTAGGCAGAGGTGTAACTAATATTACACTCACATTTCGCCGAAGCGCAAAATCTGACCTCCACAAACCAGTTTAACCAGTGTCTGGGGAAAATGATTGATTGATTCTGATTCACCAATCACATGGCTTAAAATACACATAAGCTAAAGAGGTGTGTATTTCAAGCCATGTGATCGGTGAATCGTGGCAGAGCTCGTCTCCGCTCCGCCTCAGTGGAACCGCAGCCTTAATAAATTCTTTGGAACTGGCTTTTTCGAATGATAGTCGCGAGATAATAGGCTTCTTTTGGGTTAGCCCTTCCCATCGTCAACCTGATCTCTGTCCTCAGGACAGGATTGAGGTCAAGAGTAGTCGCTTAGTAGTCTCATTTCACATAAATAAACTGTAATGCAAAAAAAATAGGCACTATAATCAAACCGTAGGAGTCGTTTATCCAGGGCAAACGGTACTCCTGGACATGGGACATAGGTGTAAAGGTCGACCTTCACACCAAAATTTTCACCTCCTCTGTTTTCAATAAAAAAGTAAACCATGTATTTGTATCTTTGAACCAGGAAAACCTAGTAGAAAGCAAACAGCACCGTCTCGCTCGCTCACTGCGCTCGGGTGTGTCCGGTCGCGACGCCAAGCCGACCGCGGCCGAACGGGATCAGCTGTCTGCACTAGTGGCCGCGCCGCCCGCACGACCGCTCACCGCCACCGACCAGGACTTACTGTGGAAGTTCAGGTAAGCACGTAACATAAAACTATACATATGTATGTACATTTAGGATGCCTCATCATCATCATCATTTCAGCCAAAAGACGTCCACTGCTGGACATAGGCCTCCCCCAGGCGTCGCCACATTGACCGGTCCCGTGCGTCTCTCATCCAGCGGATCCCCGCAACCTTGACCAGGTCATCGGTCCACCTAGTTGGAGGCCTTCCAACGCAACGTCTCCCGGTTCGCGGTTTAGGATGCCTATTCTCTTCAATATTGTCATATTATCAGCTTGTTACATACAAGCTCAGCTCGGGCTAGATAATAAAACCCACTCAGTTCAATCTTTAGGTTAAGCCGCGCTTGCCTAGGTTGGTCTATGGATGGGTAACTATCATTACATACCGAGTTTCCTCCGTACCGCGGAAAGTGTAGTCAGAAGCCGAATGTCTTAATTCCAGTCTTACCAAGGGGTATTACCTAAGTTATTGATAACGGTTGTAGAGGACAGATAAGGCCGCTCCATGTAAAATAGCTGTTTGGGGAAGTTTGGGGAAAAGGCTAGACAGATGATGATTTAATATTTATTTCGAAATAATGAAGCTTTATAGGCTATCCCTTTCATTAGGGGGTTGTTTCTACCGATCCCGGGATCCGATTTGATGCAACACGGATCCCGCCGATTTGTCTCCACGGATCAAAATGAATGTGGAGAATGAATGGAGACAAAATTTTTGTTTTTTTTTTTTGTAGAAATGGATCCTGGGATCCGTGGAGACAAATCGCCGGGATCCGTGTTACATCAAATCGGATCCCGGGATCGGTGGAGACAACCCCTTCATTAGTTGCTTAAAAAATGTTTGACCCTACAGTCGACTCTATAAAACTGAAAAGACTAAAATCATATTTCTCTTTCAGATTCTATTTGTCATCACACCGCAGAGCGCTCACTAAGTTTTTAGAATGCGTCAACTGGAACAGGCCAGGTATGTTCTATTGTTTCATACATAAACACTTTCAAGTTGTGTGGCGATAAGACTCATTCCGAAACGGCTTCTAAAACAAAAGTCATTTATTCAAATTAAACTGTTAAAATCAGCACTTTTTTAACGTCAAAGTTTGCGAGCGACAGTCCTCCAAAACTCTTCGACACTTCCTAGTGTTTTAGCTGGGAAGAAGATACATCTGTTTGTAAGGTTTTATGAAATCCTGACTCACCTGACCTTAATAATATTTAAGTAAATACAACCCACATACAAACATCACGCTTTAAAATATTTAAAAAACCGAAAAAAAAATATAAAAATATAACAATAAAAACAAGAATATGAATGGATCTAGGTCTAGGATCAAGTACCTGCATATTCATTACTGTGCAGTCCACAATTATTATTGAACAGTTTTTCCTTATCGAAGGTTTTCCCCTTATCGAGTAAATCTTCCTTAACTTAATATTTGTCTTTCGTAACTTATAATGGTGTAGTTGAGCTGTGCTTCTCTGCTGGTACGTATTTTTGTAGAATAAGCGACTACAAGCAATCTTTTATAATGTGAGGCAACGTTTTTTGTTTCCCATAAAAAAGACTGATTCACAATAGGGTTTTTAATCTGCCTCTTTTCAATGTAATTATATGCAGGCATTTACATTAAAGGTAAGCGCACACGCCGAAAGAATCGACTATATACTTATTATGCGTTCGATCTATGCCGTCCGATTCGACCCGGAAAGTGACAAAGACAAAGACATTTATTCGTAGGATACGGTACTTACAAAGTTGTTACATAAACATATCCACCGCTAGACGCGGCCTACGAATATTTACAGTAAGTAATAATTGATACTAAAATTAATATTTAGTATCATAGTTTAAGTTAATTTTTCACTACCTAACACTAAATTACACATTTTATTTATTTATTATAAACAGGTACACCAACAGTACATACATTTCACACTGAATAATAAAAATATACCGGTTAGAGTTCTGATGTAAGTACCAATTACAGGTATACACAACATTCTCAGATACAATAAAGCTATCATCGTAAATTATACAAATGAAATTTAAACATAAAATTATACAAAACAAAACGTTTTTTACATAAACTAATGAGATCAAATAATTAATCATAAAATTAAAATTAACTTACACTAATAACAATAACAGTATAGATAGATAAGTAGTATAGTATAAAAGTAATATAACAAAATTATTTTTTTTAAATATGTCGGTTCAAGTGAGACCTTAGCAGGCTTTTGAACTTCGGTAGGGAACCAAAGAACACATCCAAATCAGGTAATTTCGAGTTGAGTTCGTTGTATTGTATGCACATTCTTGATATTGGTGAGTGTCTCCCAATGTTACTCCTACTGGCTGGCGGTTCAAACAATCTGGAAATTGGCTGTCTGGGACGATTGTATGGGACTGACAACATGACACGTTCTAGCAACTGTTCGCATTCAATTTGACCATTGACAGTCTTATAGACAAAAACTAAGTCATGTACAGTGCGACGGTTTCGAAGGGACTCCATTTGAAAGAACGCCAAACGTTGTTCGTATGGACATCTGTGGGATATTCCTGGAGACATGTATGCAATATGCCTTGTAAATGCTCGCTGGATGGTCTCGAGACGCTGCGAATGTACAGCATACATAGGATTCCATGCTATACTGGCATACTCTAACTGACAGCGTACCAGTGCCTTGAAAAGGATAATCTTAGTTTTTGCCCCAAATGATTTGGCATTTCTCTTGATAAAACCTAACATTTGTGCTGATTTATTTACAGTGTCAGAGATATGTGAGGTGAACTTTAGTTTTTGTTGTTGTTTTTACACATTATACTCTAACGAAACTTACATTCTAATAAAAGCAAAACAAAACCAAAAAAATGTGCAGACTGTACCTATAATATAAATTATAATAATATAAAACACAACATTAACATTTAGAATCATAAAAATATAAAAAAGTGTATAACATATTAATAATATCGTAGGTACCTATGTAACATCGAGAAATTCTTTTATTGAGTAAAAACTCTTATGTAGTAGCCACGATCTCAACTTATTTTTATAAAAATGCAGGGGTGTCTCTCTGATTGGTTTCGGAATATGGTTAAATATTTTAATTGACATTAAGTAACTGTTTTTATAATGAAGAGTACTGTTGCTAAATTGGTTTTTTAACTTAGTGGGGTCCCTTTTTGTAAATCGATTGTTTTCTGTTACTGTTGAGAAGTGTAATTTTTTTTAACAAAAATTCCTATTTCTAAAATATTTCTAAAATTACTATACGAGAATTTAATACAAGTCATTCTAAAATCTGTTTTTTTCGGCTCTGACTAGGTGTACGTTTACCTTTAGATGTCGCTTAATGATCGTGAAAACAAGAAAAAAAAAAAAAGACAAAAAAAAAAAAATCAGACATGGTAAATATCCCGTTTATGATATTAATAGTAAGCACAAGTTTGTCAGTATTTATCAACTTGTATTAATTACATGCTTGTTTCTACTGCATCATCCTAAATAAACTTCTTCTGTGATGTAACGTCTCATAAAAAATGAGATAATATTCTCGTTATTTAACATCCGCTGTTTTTTAATAAGATGTCAAAATACTGCTAATCTACATTTTAACAACATAAAGAGACCGACTTAGTTATATGAAATTTGAAAAAAGACCTTTTCTTTTACAGTCTGATATGATGACACACATGTTGACCCCATACATCGTCATATCAGCCCAAATCACCTACAGCTAGGTTTAAGTCTTATGTTGACCCCAAAACATACTTGAAAGAAATACCCGTTAAGGATACTGATAAGTTATTTTTACTGATAAGGTATTTTTGCTTTGTTAAGTTTTTCAAAGGCACTTAAAAAGTATCTATTTGATTCATTAATCATCATCCAAAGCCCTAATTTATCCACTGCTGGGTATAAGCCTCTCTTTGCTTGTGCTAGTCCAGGGATGGCGAACCCATGGCACGCGTGCCATTGATGGCACGTTACACAATATTTTAGGCACGCCACCGAAACCTGCTAAAAGATACCTCTTACAACCCTTATACTAAACAAATAACTAATCAATAAATACTATACAAACAATAATCTAATCAGCAACAACAGAAGTTACTTGAATTTGATTTCCACGTAGAATTGAAACATTTCTTACGATATAAGGTTAAGTTTTTTTCTTTTCGGTAGTACATAAGTTGTTAGTTGAAAATATTTTGTTTAATTATCTGCCAATAAAGAATAAGCAATATTATTGAACGGCACGTGGAAGGTCTAAATAAACATTGCTTTAGAAAAAATGGCAC
Source organism: Diarsia dahlii (assembly GCA_949775195.1). Lineage (NCBI taxonomy): Eukaryota > Metazoa > Arthropoda > Insecta > Lepidoptera > Noctuidae > Diarsia > Diarsia dahlii. The sequence goes on from OX459207.1 coordinate 19,779,866, forward strand.
GTTGATCCATAAAGGTTCGCCATCCCTGTGCTAGTCCCATCCAGGGTATTCCCGCAAAAGCAATAATGTCGTCTACTCATCTCGCTACCGGATGGCCGAAACTTTTCTTTCCATTCCTTGGACGGCATTCGGTCACAGATTAACTCCTAGAAAAAAGAAATACATACTTAAATAGCCAGTCAAAATCATAATCCTCCTTTGGCTTTGCCGTAGTCGGGTAAAAATGACTGACATTGCGACTGATATAGCGTATTGGTTGAGTGTTAATCTTTATGCAACTATTCACTAGTTCGATCCCCACTTTAACCAAATATGTGTATGGCGCAAGCAATAAATAAAACCGGTAAAACACTTCCAACCCATAAGGAAACTAAGTACTTAAAACAACTTTTAAAAAGAAAATGAACCTTTAGTAACAATGCATTGATACAAAAACTCGATAACAGACAGTTTTTTTTTTATTAAGTAATCTTAGTGCAGGCACACTTCATTTTTCCTTCCAAACAAAAAGGTATTAAATACTCCCTACTGAAACCAAAACAAACCTTACCCAGATTCAATAAAGCCCAAATCACCTTGAACAGTCATCGAACTTGTGTAACAAAGGCATTAACTGCATTAATTAATTAACATATTTTTTCGATATAACTACTTAAACTTGTTTACCTTCGAAATAACTTAACTACACGTGGTATTTACGCAACGAGTTTACGGATAAACTCGTTAAGTAAATACTTAAGTTAGTTGTGGTAAAATGTGCTCGAGGAAACACGTATTTTGTTTTAAAAGAACTTTTAAACCGACCTATAATAAAAGGTGGATATCAATTTATCAGATTATTGTGACATTGTGCTGTTTGTGAAAATATTGTGTTAAAGAAGTTTTTAACCGACTTAAAAAAGGAGGAGGTTCTCAATTCGTCTGAATTTTTTGTGACTTTGTGCTGTGTGTGAAATATTGTGTTGCTTCGAAATGAAAGAACAAATTGAGACTGAACTTAGGATATTACCGAAATACGTTTGTGAGTACCTCAGCCTACGTTATTTAGTTTTTACTTAACTTCAGATTTGTGTTTTTGATTTATTTCAAAATAGTTACGGTATTGTGAATTTTACAACTTATCGGCTATCGACTATGCCGCAGTTAAAAGATTACACTGTGACTCTGTGACCTATTGTAACTTTCTGCCAATAGGGATGTTTCCTAACTAAAATAAAAATGTTTCTAATTAGTCCGTCTGATATATATATTATCGAAAAATATTGGATACGTATTTTCTGTTTTATCAAATCAATAAAAAATTACAATGAACGCGTCAAAGATTTGAGGGGGGCATGTGACGTCACTCGCCGGTAAAAAATGTCATACTAATGTCTTACAATATGATGTCACACGAGTTTTCAAAGCTCTGTATCGTCTTCACCTAACATTAACCCCGTCATTAACTACCCTATTGAAAATGTGACAATCTTAGAAGTCCTCTCTTTGGTATAAGTATGCTGCTCTTTAGACTAGACCTAGTTCACTTTTGCATGAAAAGCAATATGATAAGAAGGAAGAGGTTCCCGTTTTAAAAAATATTTTTGGCCAATTGATATTCACTCCGGGTCACCCACTTTGTTCGTAGAAATACTATCACTAATGTTTCGTTCTTATAAAAATAAACTCTTATCAGTTTTATACTCGTTTGCATACTTCTGCTGATACCAATTCAAATAATTAAAGTGTACGCTCGGTTTCTGCATCAAAAACCAATCTATATATATAAAAGAAAGTCGTGTTAGTTACTCCATTTATAACTCAAGAACGGCTGGACAGATTTAGCTGAAAATTGGTAGGGAGGTAGCTAAGAACCAGGAGAAGGACATAGGATACTTTTTTTTGTTTTTTTTTTTAGGTAGGGTAGTAGGTAGGTAAGTAGGGTAGTAGGTAGGTAGGGTAGTAGGTAGGTAGGGTAGTAGGTAGGTAGGGTAGTAGGTAGGGTAGTAGATAGGTAGGTAGGAAAAACGCATTGCAACGCATGCGCGGGTTCAGCTAGTAATATATAAATATTAGGTGACAAATTGCCAAGCAAGCAATCTCATTGGTTGAATGAATTAATATCAATAGGCCTATAGCCAATCACATCACTTGACTTGTTTTAAATTTTTACGCCTTATTAATTTTGGTTTCTTTGGCTGAAAACGACAAAACATTGTGCAGAATTGAAATAAGTACTTCTATCCTATGAACTAGTTTACCTGCCTCGTTGGCCGAGTGGTCGCACGCAAGCACGCCTGCTAAGCATGAGATCTTAGGTTGAATTCCTAGGTCAGGTAAAGTTTTATTAGGTTTTTCCATCACGAATTTCTCAATAGCAGCCAGCCACGAAGTCTTGATTTGTTCCCGGTTGATGGCAATAGATAGAATAGACTCGTCCTCCATTACATGGGACTTAAAACAACTGGCGAAATGTGGGTGTACCCACAATACATCTGCCTAATGTTATGTTATGTTACCTGGTTTACATGCGACATGTTTATATGCCCCTCTAATCTGGTGGTCGCAAGCACTTCTGCTAATAATAAATAATAATAATAATAATCATTTTATTTCAGGCAACTAAGACCCCTAAGTAAAATACATACAATAAGAATACAGAAATAACATACTAATACATAATTATTTAACATTACACTTTAATTAAAACTAAACACGTAACATCGGCGTCGTGTTTCGCTGCGAGGTGTCGCGTAACCGTCCTCGGAAACGTCGGTAAACGACACCTGTCGGCCAAAAGTCCTCCTTCAAAAAGGTCTGAAGATGTTGGGTTGGAACACGCACCACAAATGATTTAAAATTGATGTTGTGGCGCGATTCCAACCTTTCGACCCTCAGAGTCCAGTTGGTCTTCACTTTCAGATACTGCACCACTTCCTCAATCGTCGTGGTGTGACGCAGTCGTGAAACGCACAGCTGCGTCGTAGGCACAGCAGGGCGGAGCAGCATGTTAGGACCACTCGGTGCGGTACCGCAGAGGTTGCGAGAGCAGGACTTCTTCTTCTTCCTTTCCACTTTAGTGAAGCCCTCCTCATCAACCTGGCTCGTTCGTGGCTAAGGACTTTGTCTTGGGTCCGATTTCCAGGTCGGGCAAAACTGTTTATCTTGTCTATCACGAATTTCTCAATAGTAGCTTGGAGTCGGAACCTGTGTCCAGTTGCTGGCTATATAGGCTCGCCCCCTATTACATAGAAATTGACTGGCTATGCGTATTAAAATGTAGGTGTAACTAATGATACACAGGAATTACAGGCGAGAGTTCATGCATGTTTGCATTTATGCTACATTTTACTAATAATTACGCAAAAAAGTCAGTTATTTTCGTCACAGTAACGGTCAGTTTAGATAGCACTGCGCTCACCCCAAGGTTACTTTGATATAAACATATTAGTATTAACTATATCAGTTAAGAGTTAAGACGATTGTCTAAACAGTGGATGTTTATTCATAAATATTTAATATAAAACCGGTGATTATAAGTGATATAAAAATGTGTACTATTGCTATCAGTAAACACACGAGGATGATGCGGTTTAAAGCATGTAAAGGTATGTTTTACAAGAGTTTCTGTGTCTTCAAAGAATATCTTGGAAGTATTTAAGTTTAAAACGGTTTAAAAAATTCGCTTATTATATTTATGTAGGAATTACGTATGAAGACGTATGCAACATAAAGAACAAAATAAAATTGTGTTTAAGTGACATACAAAACAAAAAATATCTTTAAATTATACAAAATAATTAACCAAAAAAAACTAATAATGTCAAAAGGGTCTTAGCTTAGTATAATGCCAGATTGCAACACAGGGTATTACCACCCAGGATGTGACAACATAATTGCATGTGTGGCAAACATTTCAGTAAGATATTATTAGCAACAATTTTTTTATGTGAGCCTATACTCTCCTGCTGGACAAACGCCTTCCAGGCTTACCAATTATGTTTATCAATTGCCTTCTCGGAATGATAATAACGGAGTCCGTTAAGAATGAGGCCTGAACGTCACGCCAGCGTTTCTTGGATCATCGGTTCTTCGATATTCATGGCCAGCCCACTACCACTTCAGCTTAAATTCCTTTAATTCGTGATTTTACGACTCCGACAGTTGATGATGGCCTATTTGCTGGCAATCTACAATTCATTAGGAACTTAAATTTTGTAGAATTTAGTTAAATTGAGCTTGAACACATTTATTAATAGGTATTAATTAATCGTTTCTTTACTCAGGTGGCATCACTCATTGAAAATGTGAAATTATTCAAACACCTGACAGACTAATGACATTTTATATTGCCTACACTTTTATAACGTTCTGTACACTTAGGAAAATAGTACTCGAGTTAATGTTGATTTAAGATACAGAATAAAAATCTCTCTTATTAAAGAGTTCCAGCTCAACCTCGAAAGATGTCGTATTATTAATAAATCATAGCACGCGACATAGAGTACCTTTTCTGCCTAACCCCAAGGGAACAGGCGTGAGTATTGAATATGTAAATTATAATGTATTGTGCTGCCTTGCAGGCGAGGTGCGCCAAGCCCTGTCCATGATGAAGCAATGGGCGCCGATGGATGTAGAAGATGCACTCGAGCTGTTGACGCCCAAGTTCACACATCCCGCTGTTAGAAAGTACGTATGAGTTTTATTTTTTGACCTATGTTTGTTCTTTATTTTGCTCTTTCTTCTGCCTTGCCTCATCACACCAGTTGCCTTTTATTTGATCTAAAAGGGTAATTTTTCAGGTTTTTATTTATTTAAACTTCATGTACAATAGTGGTACATAGGCGGACTTAATGCCACAAGGCATTCTCTACCAGTCAACCTTAGGGTCAAATAAGACAGCAATCAAAAGAAATCAATCCTTAGGATCAATTCTTCTATTTTTAATATAAAATTATAAGATTTTATTTATAGTTATTTAAACACTGCCCAACCCTCCGGGGATTACAGGCGTGACGTTATTATATTATAAGCCTATATTGTACCACTGCAGGGTAAAACTGGCAAAAAGGCAACTTTTCGCGATCTATACAGGGTGTAAAGTAACCCATCACACAACCGTCAACCAAGCATTCTGTACATCAAACTAAGTACCTCTACGCAATTTTTTTTGCTGGGAAACGAATTTTTTTTTTGGGTTCCAAAATCACATTTTATGGTAAAACTCAATGTAACACTCTTAAAGCATTGTGCTAGTGGATGCTTTGAATAGTTAACGGGTCACGGAGATAATTTAAGTAAAGTTAAAACATGAAAAACTAGTATTTACAAAAACAGCTGTGAAACATTTGGAACTTTGACCCCAAATATCTCCGTAACTAAGGGTTTCCCAGGTATGGTCTAGAACAAAAAAAATATCGCAGTGGTAAGGAGAACAAGTGCCCTTCGTTTGCGTTAAGGGTCCTGCCATGTTACACCCTTTATAGCTGTAGTAGTACCTACTTAGTAAGCCAATCCTGTGAGGAAGAGTCCAGCTTACCCCGCGTGATGTTATCTTATGTGGTATTTAAGGTGGATGTTCACGGTAGCCCGCGAAATTCAAATTTTCTTACGTTTTTAGCGATTTGCAGGCCAGTGCTAGGTTGTAACTCTCAAGAATGACCTTTTGATGAAATACTCATTCTTGACAGTTACATGAACTTGGAGGGTTGTAATGATGATTTTGATGATTATAATTCTGTAACTGCATACGTCTTACAGCCGCGAATCATATTTTCACTAACATACAACCTAGCACTGGCCTGCAAATCGCTAAAAACGTAAGAAAAATTGAATTTCGCGGGGTACCCTGGAACATCAACCTTAAACAAATAATAACACTTCCAGGTACGCGATCTCCCGTCTCAAGCAGGCTCCTGATGATGACTTATTGTTGTACCTTCTGCAATTAGTTCAAGCACTCAAGTATGAAGATTTTATGGAGATACATGACGGTAAAATATATCTGCTTATCGTTCTGTCCATTTTTGTTTTTCGTTCGCATATTTTACTTGAATTTCATTTCATTAAACAATTTTTAACATTGTATCGAATATTAAAAGATAACACAATACGGCTGTTAGGGTTTAAAATTGCATGTGTAATTCGGATAATGGCACCGTTACTAAAGTAAACTAAAAAAAACAATATAAAATGCGTCAAATGAAAGTCAAAAGGAAAACGCAATATGCTTCAAAGCTTCAAGCTTTGATACCGATAGCTGGAAGAAACTCTAGACTAATTAATTTGGTTGTTTTCAGAATACGCACGTGTGTGCGGTAAGGACCCCAGTACTGCTGAGTTGGAGTCTCGGGAAAGTCGACTCATGCAAAGTGGACACAGAGGTAGCCAAGCTAGTCTGCTATCAGCGTCAGGTAAGAATTAATATAGTTGTGCAGACGACAGACAAAAAAAAAATTTTAATTTAAAGACAAAAAAAAATGTTTCCCACCCTAGGATTTGTTCCTGTATCGTAGGTGCGTCTATAAACATTAAAACACCCAAACCTGTTACAACTATCTGTAGGCCATACAAATATTTGTTCCGTGCGGGATCGAGCCCACGACACGCAGCACAGCACCGTCAATCGCTCAGCAACTGCACCGTTCCGTCTTTAATAGATTTTCAACTTATGGCTAAAGTATTCGATTGATTGGAAAAAATCGACAGTTTTGAGTAGCTTGATGGTACATGAATCTCATGGTGAATCGACATAATATGAAACTCTGTTAAATGATTTTATATTATTATTATTTTCGTATTTCATATTTTCCAGTAATCACGGCAAGTGAAATGACATCATCAATGACAAGTCGTCGCTCCACCGACGCGACAGTAGAGGAAGCCCCCGCAGCCATAGACAACAGCGTCAGTGTCAACAACAACGTCATTAGTAACGCTGACAGCAACAACCCCTTCAGGTAACAACAAGAAAATGATGTGTGATTGTAAGTACTCCCACTAGAGCAGTAATAGCCTAATGTGTGATTGTCACGCACCTCTGATTTAATAGGGTTGTGTCCTGGGTAAAAAAAAATATGATTCCGTTTAGTCCGTCAGATTATCGAAAAATATTGGAAACGTGTTTTTTGTTTTATAAAATTAATAATAATTGACGAAGATAAAGCGCTTCAAAGATCATGAGTGCTTTTGACGGCACTACGTGGTAAAAAATGTAGTACGATGTGACGTCACACGAGTTTTCGAAGCACTGTATCGTCTTCATTTTTGGGTTACGTGCAAAAAGAAAAAATACGTGTTCAATATTTTTTGGTAATCTATGTGACGGACTAATTAGATTTTTTTGCCAACTACCCTATTAATTGTTTCGGCAAAAGAAAACAGCGTGATAGCCAGCGTGCCTGCTAGATGTTTCTCGGCAGTGTGTAAAACAGTCTATGGGCGACTTAAATATTCATCTCTTTCTCTCTGCCCCACAGTGAAACCTCTGACGCTACAGAAGAGCGTCTCTCCCTAGCCTCATTCCTGATCTCCCGAGCGTGCAACAACAGCGTGGTAGCTAACTACCTGTACTGGTATCTGCTCATCGAGTGCGAGGACCAGGAGACAGGCCGCGACCATGCCGCCAGGGGCATGTATCTTGCTGTTATGAGGACCTTCAGCCATCGCCTGGCTAAGGGTATGTAGCTAACTACCTGTACTGGTATCTGCTCATCGAGTGCGAGGACCAGGAGACAGGCCGCGACCATGCCGCCAGGGGCATGTATCTTGCTGTTATGAGGACCTTCAGCCATCGCCTGGCTAAGGGTATGTAGCTAACTACCTGTACTGGTATCTGCTCATCGAGTGCGAGGACCAGGAGACAGGCCGCGACCATGCCGCCAGGGGCATGTATCTTGCTGTTATGAGGACCTTCAGCCATCGCCTGGCTAAGGGTATGTAGATACTGACCGGAAAGTTACTGCTTTATTTGGCTTCAATAGGGAATATTGTTCAAAAGTAAGACAGTAGATGGTGCCATTTAAACAAAACTAATTGTTAAAGAAAATCTCACAGTTACAACCTAAATAATGGGTGCGAAAATACCCTTAACAAATCTAAAGGGTACTTGCCTTACCTATGCGCAGACAACCGCCGACATCGCTGCACGGAAGGAAGGGCTCCTTCACTCAGCTCACCGACACACGCCATACGGGCATTTCTTTGAACTGTCTTCTTAGATGATAAACTCATGTTAATTTTGGTACTACACCTATTCTATTTTATTCTATCTATTCCAGTAGTGGACTATTCACTACTTTATTACAAAGCCCACTCGAGTCTATTCTATATATTATATACCAAGAAGTACTATATAATATTCTATATATTATATAGTACTTCTTCAAAAATCAAAACTCATTTATTGAAACTAGGCTGATAATCAGCACTTTTCGAACTTCAAAATTTCCTTTACTTTACATTTTTATAAGACAGTCCCCCAAAACGCCCACCCATCATCGACACTTCCTAGTGTTTAGCTGGAAAGAAGAAGTGACGGAACAAACTCCCCAGCACACATCTGTCTGTTAGGGTGGTTGCTTCGTGTATCACTTAGTCAGATTTAAAATAGAGGAACGTGGATCCATTTATTTAACCGAGTGGCGTCCAAGGAATGGGAAGAGGATTGACGGTCGTTCGGCGGCGAGATGGGCAGACGACATTTGAGGCTGGACACTGGCTTAAAAAACAAAACTAAATCGAGCCAGATACATATTTTTTTTTTAAATTAGCCTATTGTGTCCCACTGCTGGGCAAAAGCCTCCCCCATCTCTTTCCAGCTCTTCCGGTGTTGTGCCTTCTCTGGAAGATACACGTATGTGTGTTATATAAATTAAGAAGCCTTATTAATGCCTGTAGCACACCTCCGCTGCGAAACTCAAAGGGCGAAACTGCAATAGTTTCGCTGTGAGTTGTAAGTTCTTTGGCGGCGAAACAGGAGCGAAATTCCCTGCTCTAACGTACAAAACTGACTATGATGTTGTCTCTTTCTAACACGATTTCGCTCATTTGCTCAGGAGCCGTCTACATCTCCGCCCGTTGACCGTAGTACTGTTGTACAGCGAAACTCGCGCAGCGGTTTCGCAATTGTTGTTTCACAGAGGAGGTGTTCTACAGGCATAAATTTGCTGCTGTAACAGGCACAATCAACACCTACTAAAAAAACAAATAATTTATACCCGACTCCTTATCTTATAAACCATTTTGTCCGTCAGGTAACACAGACCACCAACGCACTCGCTCGTTCCTGGCGCGACAACAAGTGTTCATAGACAAGCTGGTGAAGTTAGTGAAGTCGGTGACGCGGGAGAGCGGCAACAGGAACAAGAAGGCGGAGCGCCTGCAGCAGCTGTTGGCTGACCCGGACGCCTTCAAGTTTAACTTCACCAACTTTGAGCCCATGCCCTTTCCCTTGGACCCTAATGTTACTATTAAAGGTAAGCCCACCACACTATTCCCAAACCACTGTAACTCGTGTAAGCCAAAATCAATAGTGGCCACAAGAAAAGCGCCGAGACAATGAAGCCAGACGAAGTCCCAGAGAAACGTTTTAACTGTCTTGGATCCCGCAACCAAAATTAATCAGAAAATAATACTTGTATTTGTCTTTCAAATTAAATATAATAATTACTAAGCGGCCATCTGAAGTGGTACAGTCAGTGGCCAGCATTAACTGACCCCATTTCTCACACCATTTGCCCTCTTCTGCTTTAAACGAGGGATCAGGTAAAGCTGGGCACTGACTGTACGAGACGGGTCACATGCTGCGTTGCTTGACAAACATGGAGTTAGTGCGCAACCTCTGGTATCCTCAGGATGGCACCAAAACTACTACTGAATTTCTCAGTAAAAGCTAAGATTTCCCGAGTTAAACTAACCACGACGTATTTCGACTCTGTAAAGTCGTAATACCACTAACATACATCTGCCAATTCCTTCGGAGAAAGCCCTGAAATTACCTTTTGAAACTAAAAATTAACTTTACACCTTCCTTTCACAAAACAGTCTGTTCTAAACGTGTTTTTATCTCTTACAGGAATCGTCGCCAAAAAAGCATCTCTATTTAAATCAGCCTTAATGCCTTCAAAACTGACTTTCCTGACAACGGAAGGCATGGAATACGAAGCGATATTCAAACACGGAGACGACTTACGCCAAGACCAGCTCATCCTACAAATGATAACTTTAATGGACAAATTATTACGACGAGAAAACTTAGATTTAAAATTGACCCCATATAAAGTCCTAGCAACTAGTTCGAAACATGGATTCTTACAGTTTATAGATTCTGTGACTGTAGCAGAAGCGTTGGCTACGGAGGGTAGTATACAGAATTTCTTCCGGAAGTACAATCCTTGTGAGGGCGCCCCCTATGGAATTAAGCCGGAAACTATGGATACGTATATAAGGAGCTGCGCTGGGTATTGTGTTATTACTTATTTACTTGGTGAGTACGACTTCATTTATTTATTTGATTCGACTTTGTTGATGTTGCAAGGAATTTTCATCAGCCTATAATGTTCCCACTGCAGGGACTCAGGCCTCCTCTCTAGGAGAGGGATGGGCTATAATCTACCACGCGGGCCCAGTGCGGGTTGATTATATTATTAATGGATATACTATCTGTGCTACTATACTATGTGTACTGATTATTAATCGTATACAGATTGCAAGGAATACTATTTATTAAATTGATTGCAGTATGGTCACACTCTTGGTAAACATTTAATTAAATTGTTCGTGTAAATCGAGACGCCGCCTATTAATTTTGACTATAGCTAAAACGGCGGTAAAGGTAAACCTTTTAACGATAAAATGCTCTGATATAAACACTCGTATAGGTTTTCTTGGGTGTCAAATCTTGAAAGCCTGGAAGGTCAAGGCATGTTAACTCACGTTATGTCTTCCCTAACAAGAAGAGAGAACTTCCTCTTATATGTTGTTTTATCTAGTTTTGAATTTTCTATGTATTACGTAATATTCTGGTAAAGTATGTCAATCTCTACCAAATCTTCTCCTCTTTCCAGGCGTCGGCGACCGTCACTTAGACAATCTCCTCCTGACTCAGGCCGGCGCACTGTTCCACATAGACTTCGGCTACATCCTAGGTCGCGACCCCAAGCCTCTCCCTCCACCCATGAAGCTCAGCAAGGAGATGGTGGAAGCCATGGGCGGCGTACACTCTGAACTGTACCACGAGTTCCGTAAGCAGTGCTATACTGCTTTCCTGCATTTGAGGAGGTAGGTTGTACTAAGTAAGGTTAATAGTAGGATGGGTTCGTGACAAAATAATTTATAACTACACGGGACGATCGTCAAGGTTAAGCAAGTCTGGCCAAGGTTGGTCAGTAGATGGGTAACCACCTATTATATACCAAGACCATATATTTTTTACCCGATTACGGCAAAGCCAAAGGAGGGTTATGATTTTGACTGGCTATGTATGTATGTATATGAGTATCTTCATCTGTTCCCTCATAGCTCCTAATCTACTTATCGTAACTCGACATATGAGGTATCGTTAGAACCGTCTTAATTGTCCGCTGAACATAGGATACGTGACGTGCCACAAAACTCGATATGGCGCCCTCTAGCGGACAAAAATTTATGTGTTAAAAATAAAAATGGAGATAAATACGCCGTGTTTGGTATCATTTTTACAGTTGTTAAGTGTAGTCTATAAGTCTGACAACTAGACTTACCAAGTGGTATCCAGTAACTGGTTTATAGAAGTCAGTTGCTCCATGTCAAACAGAGTTGCATCCAGTCAGACTAAAACCCAACACAATCAATTTCTAAAAATTGTTTGGTCTATACATTTTTTTTCCTAGCCCTCTCTGTCCATTTCAGCGCAAATTCCTCCCTCCATTTGTGCTATAGGTACATCCCACGTTGAATGCCTCTCTATTTCCAGACACGCTAACTTGATGCTGAACCTGTTCTCTCTGATGGTGGACGCGTCAGTGCCAGACATCGCGCTGGAACCCGACAAGGCAGTCAAGAAAGTGCAGGACAAGCTGAGGTATGTAGACCCTACCTACACCATATATGGAATCTGTACTTAGGATAGCCAAAAGCCACAGCCCCTTAATTTTATTACAAAATATAATCCTTTTTTGGGTTCCGTCCGTCAAAAGAACCCGTACATAGGAATACTTCGTTGTCCGTCTGTCTTTGAAGACCCTTTATCTCAGGAACGCGTGAGATATCGAGTTGAAATTAAAACCATTTACTCAGGTCTACAGTCCGTTGAAACTACGAAAAAATCAAACTAGGAAAAAAACAGGATAACGTAAAAAAAAATACGGTCGTTTATGCCGCAAAAAACATATTTCAACACTTAAAAAATCAGAATGTATAGGATTCTTCTCCCAATTGACCTAGAACCAAGATTTTTTGTACTAATACCATCTAATCTTCTTCCAGGCTGGACCTAGGCGACGAGGAAGCAGTGCACTACCTGCAGAATCTCCTCGACATGTCCGTCACAGCCGTCATGGCCGTGCTGGTGGAGCAGTTCCACAAGTTCGCGCAGTACTGGCGGAAATAGGCCAAGCTCGTACGACGGGCTTAGGGACTAAACTCGACGCGAAAATGGACTGTATGACACTTGCATTAGAGTATATTTTTACCAAGCAACTTTCTTTCAAATTCTAAAATAAAGACACTTTAGACATTGGACATATATTTTTCATAGAATTATGAATGGTCTTGTAAAGGAGATCATAATTATGACAGTAGTGTATCCTTCATTCATTTACTGAATAAGTAAGATCAGATATTTGTGTAGGAACAGAAGTAGAGTTTACATTGCTTGTTAGCATTCCAGTTTAGTACATAGGGTCCATGAGATCTCCAGTGGTAATGCAGTAAAAATTTAACAAAATGCAGTGTTGCTCCGAACACAGTGTGGATTGACATGGTAGTCTGTAAAAGGTTGATTGGTTCCTTCTTTTATGGACCACAGAAGTTTCTTAAAGTCAAAATGAGTTTAGTCCCTGTAGTCAAAAGTTGTCTCTGGTTGTTATAGACTAATTGGCTTATTAGCCTTTTTTACGAGACATTATTCAATTTTGCATCAATATTTAATCATTCTTTGTATTGGAAAAGTTGCTTTGTGTATAAAATATTTAAAACTTTTCTTGCCAGGATAAAAAAACTATAAAAAGCTCTCATGTTTATCATATTTATTGACGAAATATTGTGTTTGGACTACTTAATCTAGTAAATATTTCCATTTTCAAGTTTTTACATAACATTGGTTCGCACTATGGAAATGGACGAACAATATTCTGTGATAAAATAGGTATTAAAAGTGTTCATGAAATATAATAAAAAAGCTATTTTAATATAAATGAGATTTCATTTCCTATCCTACTTACTAACAACAATATTATATAATTATGACACATTTATTAGACTACCACTAACTAGGCAATGCCTAAGAATTAGCCCATTTTGGCTAGTCTTACTTAAAATGGACTAAAATTATTTTTTAAGTAAGTACATAAATAAATTCACTTACAAATCTAAACCTGCCTGAGATATATTCTTCTTTGAGAGAGAGTAATATAATTTATTTTACAAATAGATAAAATAGGACTAAGTGCATGTTTACGTACAGGCAGGGAGTCGCGCGGCGCGTGCTGCGTTTTTAATTCAAAACATGGCGATGTATGAAAAAGTTAACGATTTCAATCGTCGATTTTACGAGTAGCTATTTTCGCACGTTACTTTAAAATGCACTGTTTGTTGCGGTGGACCCGTCTCTCAGTAAATTAATAAAAAAACACGAAACGAGCTTTTTGCACGCGCCGCGCGACGCCCCGCGTCTACGTAAACGAGCCCTAACATCTGCTATGTTAATCACAGACAGATGTTAATCAATATAGCAGATTCATCATCATCTTGCCCTTATCCTATCTTATTTGGGGTAGGTGCAATATACAACGATTTTTACATTACAAAAGCTAAAACAGTATTTGAAAATATTATGTGCCAATGATAAAATAACACTGGTGGTAAAAACAACAGCCCAAAAAACTTGGATCCGTTAACCAATTAATTTCCCGATTTATATTAATTATTCCTTATCTCAAGTATTAGCAGCCATCAAATCAGCCCCACTAGATAAACAGTCGCTAGCCACATATATTTTACTCCCAGTACTAGTTTGAACAACATCACAAGCCGCAACCTCCGCATAGTTCACACCTCCGACCACGTATACCAACACAGTCTTAGGTTTCAGAGGAAAACAACCTCCTTTATTTGGTTCACTCTTCAAAACTTTAGCCAGACTCCTTACATCTTTACATCCAAATTCTAAATCACTCTGGCCTTTTAAATTCGATAGCTTCACATTCAAAGTTTCCATTCCATCTTTTAATGTATCCAGAATAGACCCGCCTACTCTCAAATCGGTAATAGCAGATAGTTTGGATACGGCATCAGCAAACGTGTCAGATGTTAGTATAGCATTGCAAACAACTGCAACTAACGGTACATAGCCACCGTGGAACACGTAACTCGGTGATGTCTTACCAACCTTGTCAGGTTGTGATGGAAGCTGTTTTAACTTATTTGCGGTACTCTGAAACTCATTCTGCCATTTTGGTAGCCTGTCACTGAGGTTCCCAAGATTTGAGATGTTCAGAGATAGTTTTAGACTTGATGGCTGAACCAGCAACCCAGCATTGCACAGGTTGTTGAAAACATACAAATATTTGTAACCAAAAGCAAGTAAATATTTGCTGACTAAAGTATTGTATTCTTCGTAAGTTAATGACTGAGTCAAGCTTAACAAACACATGAGACGCAAGCTGTTATAAATATGGATGTCCGTTCCAAAGTTTTCATCAACAAAAGTGAAGTTTGACTTCTTGTTCCTATTATTCAACATTTCAGTTTCTGCTAGTTTCAAGTTTTCAAACTTGTTGCTCATTTCTGATATGATAGTCTCACACGCAAGCACATGGTTGACTAGATTCTGTTTGAACAGTGTCACTTGTTGCAACTTAGTTGCTACATAGTGCTTCATTTCTTGTATACCTAATGCTTTGATATCCTCATTCTTCAAAAGCTTTGCTTTAGAACTTAATACACTCAAGACTTCAGAGAAATGTCTGTGTTTAATTTCTCCATATAAAGTATCTATTGAACTATCTAATGTCATGGTTGTGTTTTTGGAACCTGCACCTTCCTCCTCAGCACCAAAGTTCAGTTTGCCTTTCTTTACTTTTGTCTCTTTGACATTCAGGTCTAGGTGTCCACAGTTTATATTGAACAGTTCACTAAGTAGGCCACTGTATGTTGCAGGGGTAAGCAGACTTGATGCATAGTCTTGGTTCCTGTCAATGACAATCAAAGCTCCTATTTCTTTAGAACTATGTGTGTCAAGAAAATCTCTGGCGTAAGTTTCATTGTAGACTTCTAACATGTCCAGTACACTAGCTGACAGTTTGCCCACAGAGAATATTGCTTTAGGCTTACCAGTAACATGGAACAGACTCCACAAAGACATGGATATACTGGACAGTAATGAATGGTTTTGTTCCACAAACAGTTGCTTGAAGAGAAATGGTAGTTCTAAACTGAGGAGCTGCTCATCCAAAGCCATGAGCTCCCATGAAAATGTATGGAGCTTCACTATACCATACAATCCCTTACTTTCCAGCATGGAGTTGTATGTTGTCAGTACTTTAGGTACTATGATGATGTGGAAGCAGTTCAGGTCTGCCAGGGAAGGGTTCTGGCTGAGTACTGATGCGATCTGGTCCAGGACACATTTGTATTTCAAAATGCAGGCTGGAATGAAGTATACTCGATTTGTGTTGGCTGTGCTCCCAAGTTGAGGGTCCATTTTGTATATTTTGTCAATGCCATGTTGTCTGGAAAATTGAATAGAAAAGTAAAATTAGCACAGTAATTGGTCAGTGGGTCGTCTTCAGGGTGGTTGATTTAGTTTGTTGAAAACAAGTTACCTATTGAAAATGTAAATTGTAATGTAAGCTTTTTTTTTATACTGGCATGGTCATTATCGCTATCATAAACACAATACTACAAATAAACCTAGGTAATTATCCCATTTCCTGTGTTTATGATAATGTAAACAGCTGTAGTACCTACTTAATAAATATCATGAACATACCGTAGCCAGTTTACACCGCAAATCCTCTCCAATGGTTTGATTAGTGTAGGATCTATAATGAGATCTTTTTTATCACCGCACAATAATAGGATTTCTTTCAATTTCCTTTGAGAGATAAGGCCCATTGAAGCCAATTTCATTGAAAGAGGTTGATCCATTTTAGCGACCTACTTTTACACGTATCAACTAATGTTTACAATATTTATATCAGCCGTAAGAAAACTACAACATTTTCATACAATTACGCTTCCTGACTTCCTCTTCAGTTTCATTCGAAAAAATAAAAAAATCATTCACAATAATATTGACAAGACAACATTGGAACGTCAAACGCACAGAACGTCAAAGCAAAGAGCAACAACGTCTCTGTCAGTCCATGGACCACAGCCTCGATAGAGTTAGAGTATGTTTATATCGACCACAGCTCTAGAGAAAATCGATTATTTTTAATAGAAAGGGGTTTGAACTTTTTTGTATGGGAGCTGGCATATCGACCCACCGCCATTTTGATTTTTTTTCGAAATCGCGGCCCACGATGAAAGTGGTATGTATGGATAGAGGACATATAGACGAACAAAAAATGTCCAGCAACACGGTACCCAAAGTGTCACGTTACCGAGATAGTTGAAGGTAAAGATGGACAAATGACCACATAAAAATTAGACCTTTTACGTGTCTATAGGCGTTGATTATTATTATTACTGGTTATTGAAAGAGAGTAGGTACATTACATACTACTAGGAGCACGAGAAAACTATTTTTTGACATTACATAGCGTTTCAATGAGATGCGAAGCGATTTCAATGTGCGTATAACAATAATCAACCTGGGAACTATTATTTGGATATAATTTAACGCCCAAACACGTAAAAAGGCTATTTAAAAAAATATTTAATGAATGTCGTTGTACTCGTTTGTCGATCTTTAACTTCAAATATCTCGGTAACGTGACACTTTGGGTACCATGTTACAGGACATTTTTTGTTCGTCTATATGTCCTCTATCCATACATACCACTTTCATCGTGGGCCGCGATTTCGAAAAAAAATCAAAATGGCGGACAGGTTGATATGCCACATTGGTTCTATCCCCTTTGATTAAAAAAACAGGTATGGGGCAACACAATTATTTAGATAGACAACGTACGCTGTGTGTAATGTGAAATTATATCTGAGGTTAGACCACACTGAAGCCCAGATTAGATTGATTTGATAGCCTGGTTTGATTGACTGAGATTTTCATGTTTTCATTGATAGTCCTTAGCCATCATAGTCTTAGTTATAAGAGTTATAGGTGACAATAATCTACGCAGCTAGAATACTGCCCACAATCTTAACTCACAAATCCTAATTCCTAAGTCCTGATATCCTAATTCTAATAATATCGTGAATGCGTAAGTTTGTGAGGCTGGATGGAAGATTGTAATCTTTTCACGAACGGGCAAAGCCGCGGGTATAAACAGACTTCGTATTCAAACTTGAAAGAGAACTTTTGTAAAAGAAAATGACTTGGTAAAAAGACTTTTGTTTAATGCACCTTTTCTGATCGATTTAGTAGAATCGGATTCCAAAATCTATTAAAATTAAAGCTTTGGCATCCCTAGAAAACTTTTGCCTTGTTATTGATTGACAGTTAAAACTAGTTTTGATGCAGTGTCTTTTTAGACTATGATTATGAATTAAGTGCTGCCAGCATAAGAAACTTCCTGTTTACTATAAAGAGAACATAGAACTACTGCTACAAATAGCCAGTCCCATGCACACTGGAAAAGCTATAAACTTCGTAATAAATAAATAAACGTAAAACTAATATTATGTGGCAACAATGTTACCATACCTTTTCAATCTATTTACTTATTTTTTTAATATCATATTATTTACTATATATATTATTCCATGGCTTTCTCATTATTATTGCACATGAAAAAAAAAATAACGATACAATTTATAAATTAAAATTCTCCTGAGACGTTAGCAATGTCCTTGATAGCTGTTTCCGGTCATGCGTAGTTACCGCGGTGCAACTTCCTCCCCCTCCGCCCTTCGCCGCGGAGTTATCACTTGTCGAATTAGCAAAAATTAGAGAAATGGCAGCGAGAATTATCAGGAAAATTGTAAGTTTGTAGAAGTGTTACATAATAACTAACGTAAAGTCCTTTTGCATGGACCCTAATAACTTTTAGATTAAGTGGTTTGCTGTGTTATAATTCTCGTCTTCCAAAAATAGACGTAGTATTATAGTTATGTCGAAGAATTACATAAAAGTGTTTTTGGAACCTTTTCGTGAGAGTAAAGTATTGGGTTCGCTGCTGAAATGGTTGGAGCCGGGTGCGAGCAATGGTACTGGGGTGAATAGGGGAGGGAAAGATGAGGTTACATATATTTTTTTTGTGATTAGTTGGTGATGTGTTTGAGGTTATGTGACTGGTATTTTCTGGTGATGTGCAGGTGCCCGTGAGCCGGAGTGGGGCTGCGCAGTACAGCTCTGGCGTGCGCAAGGTGACGCTGATCCCCGGCCACGGTATCGGACCTGAGATCACGGTCGCTGTGCAGAAGATCTTCGAGGCCGCGAAAGTCCCCATCGAGTGGGATGAGGTCGACGTCACAGCTGTTCGGGTAAGCCCCGTCTCTGTATTAAAATTAAACTAGGTTCAAGTGTATGGGCATGCTGCTAGTGTGTTACAAACTGATACTGCAGAAAGAGGATTCTTCAAAAATACATAAACAATGTTTTTTTTTATTTTTATCATTGTAAACAATGTAATTCTGTCTCAGAGATATTAGCTGTAATAAATAATAGGTAACACATTTTTTTAATAAGTTCAATCTATACTAATCTATACTAATATTATAAAGCTGAAGAGTTTGTTTGTTTGTTTGTTTGAACGCGGTAAACTCAGAAGCTGCTGGTTGGAATTGAAAAAATCTTTTTGTGTTGGATAGTCCATTTATCGAGGAAGGCTATAGGCTATATAACATCACGCTACGGCTAATAGGAGCGGAGCATAAATGAAAAATGTTACAAAAACGGGAAAAGGTATTTCCTTTTTGAGAGCTTCCGCTGCGTGCGCTGCGAAAACGGTTTAAGTTACGCTAATATCATGTATGAAAGAATTGTTCCTCTTTAAAAGTTCTAAAAAAAAGTCCGCGACAGCATATATCTATCTTTTAAGATTGACTCACTGTAACCTTTTTTTACAGTTAAACTGGTAGGTTAAAAAGAATTATTTTTTGCGAAGCTTATTTAACTCATATGATATTAATCTATATCTAAATAAATGTGTTTGTTAGAACGGAAATTTAATATAGAATATTTGTGCCCTTTACTCTATACAGTTTAAACAAATATCTTAGAAGATATCGCAATGTAAAAATATCCGCGCGGCAAAATATTTCGCGCGTCGCAATGTAGGTACGGGGGATTCTGGCTGGCCTCCGGGAAATTCAAATTCAAAATATTTACTGCATCATAATGTTTACAAGTATAGAGTGTTATAGTATATTTAACAGTAAGAGATACCTATAGTAATTCACACTTTAATATAATCTATGCTAATCTAAACCATCTGAACTATTATAATAAAGAGGAAAGATAAGATTTTTTGTTTGTTACGATTTAGCTTAATTTATATCGGATAGTCGATATCGAGAAAGGTTATAAGCTATATTTATGTGACGCAGACGAAGCTGCGTGGGTCAGCTAGTTTTCTATAATGTTGTCTGGGCTGTGATTTATGGAGAATATTGTTTTGTTCTGTCCTGTTTAGTTCTAATCATGATTGAAACATCAGTTGGTGGGTCATCTTAGCAACGGAGTTCATTCATCAAAGAAATATAAAACGAAACAATGTCATCTAATATTCTATCATCATCAAAAATTTGGCAGGAACAGCACAATCTTTTAGAATAACTTTATAATGCTGAACATATTTAGTCAGTACTGATGCATGTAGGCCTGTACAGGATAAATGCATCTAACAATTACTAATTGAAAGAATGGGCTCATACTAATAATGTGTAGGTTTTGGGTTACTTAAGTAATATCCTTATTGAGCTAGATATTTTCAGTTTGCAGCAGTGTTAATAAAATACAGTGTGACACAAATTATAAACTGCTGTGTTATGTGTTATAGGTGGACCCACCTATGTGATATTGGGCAAATGTCATTGGGTTTTTCAATCAAAAATTTCTCAGCAAGCAGCTATGGAGTCTGGTTTTGTGCCAAGGTGATAACTATAGGCTCGTCCCCTATTACAAGGGACTTAAACTTGTTTTTTACTAAGAGTAAGCAACACTTTAATAACAGCACAATGTTGGTTATGTCAACACTCCACTCACCAAGGTTAGCGCTTCCTATAGTGCAATAATGTTAAGACATTAATTTAAGTGTCAGCTATAGTTAGTGAAAAGCCATTGCAAATGTAAATAAACTAACTGAATGTTTCTATTCTAGGGCCCAGACGGCAAGATGGGTATCCCACAAAAGGCCATTGACTCAGTTAATGCTAACAAGATCGGTCTTAAGGGTCCCTTGATGACCCCGATCGGCAAGGGCTACCGGTCCCTTAACTTGGCTCTGCGTAAGGAGTTCGACTTATACGCTAACGTCAGGCCATGCAAAAGTATGGAAGGGTATGTATTTCTTTATTTTATTTTACATCTTTACTAACATTACGGATGCGTTACGGTGATGCCAACTTAGCAACTTTATAGCTAGATCTAGCTATTATTTGGTGACAGCCAGCTACAATTTAATGAAACTTGTAGCTAAACTTTTTAGCTACTTTTTCTAGCAACTTTTCATTTCATCATCAGCCCTCAGAAATAGTGTCAAATGCAGCTATAATACCTATAATATTGTGTTTTGCCTAAAGATGTACATGCATAAAATGGACTCAACTGAAAAATATTTAAAATCAAAGAAACATACTGAACCCCAGCCATCGATCATCTTCCATCTTCCCTTTGATTGTTTTTTTTTTATTCAATGACATTAAAATAATCTTGTTGAAATAAATGAAAATAAAAATAATTTGCAGAAATTCATATTTTATTGTAACTGTTCTGCATCCTTAACTGTTTTTACACATTTAACAACTTCTAGCAACTTTTTGGGGTAAAAAAAAAACTGGCAATCTAGCTACATTTTTAAAATTGTCTAGCTACTGGGTAAAGCTAGCAGTTGGCAACAAGTTCCCCTATGAACACCTGGTAGCACCTGGAGCATGTGGTTTATAGAGTGAAGCCGGCAAAAGCCAGTTTCATTATTAAATCCTGCCCATTCTGCACAACTACTTCCACCTTACAAGAATTACTCGAAGCAAATGTAAGAACTGTGCAGGTGGCTACATACTGGTCGCACACAACTTGAGCTAAAGAATGTGTAAAGAAGTTGAAGAATTTTTAAATGACAAGCACAAGTAATTCATGAATTTTTAATGCCTCAATGTCGAGACAAGCAGACTTACCAGTAACTAATTAACATCTTATGAATGTGTGATCCACAATAATTATAATATTTGAATTTGAATGAAATTCAGTGAGTTATATCAGTCATTGTCTCTTATTATTTACTGAATGTCTCAGACAGACAGGATAATTTGTGTGAAAACTGTAGACAAAATTGCATTTGTTGTTTTGTGCAATGATTATATTTAGGTTTTTGCGAAACCTTGAAGGATAATAGTTACCAGGAAAAACTTTAGGATTAAAGAACAGGTAATAGCACGTAGTTGCAGAATCAAAAGGCCATTCAAGAACAGTTCAACTTTGTAGTATAGTATAACGGTCTGGTGTCCGCAACTCCACATCTAAAGCACGTATTTTGCGTGTGGGTGGAAAAAAATAGCTTTTTCGAATGCTATGTTGCGAATTTGCGATCATGTAACTACTATTACACATGCACAGCACATACTGTATATAATACAAATTAAATAAACATCACTTGAAAACATTGAGAATAAGTTAATTTAAAAATTAATTACTTACTGAGTCCCTGCAGTGGGAACATTTTATAGGCATCAGCTTATATACTTTGTTCTTAAGTCATTTGATGATTGACCTAGGAACAAAGTATATTGCGTAGCAGGGAGGAAATTGCCACTTCTTGCTGAGTTATAAGTTTAAGGCCCAGACTCATGAGAGAGACCGGAGCTGTGCGGAGATGCATAATGGCTAGTCTATTCTTCTCCACTGTCTGTTGTACAAATGTGGGACATCTCTTTTCTTCTTTGCTTAAAGCTTAGCGAAGACGAGAAGAGAACACATCTCTCCTCTCGTGTCGTCTCCACTTCGATGCAATCTGGGCCTTAAGCTCGACCCCAAGTGGGCACTTTGTGTAAATTATTCTCTGTATTCATCACTGCCCTTAAAACGGTTAAGGAAAATATCATGAGGAAACCGCCATGTCCTAGAACCAAGGCCCAAAGACATGTGACACCCATCATCTTGCACTGCGGATCCGCGAGGTAGATTACAGCCCACTCCTCATAGAGAGGAGGCCTTTGTCTTGAAAAACATGGCTGATTATGCTTATTCATATGTCTTGGTTTTGCATTTTATCTGTTAACTTTAATTTTCCGGGATCACAGTATAGTAAACCAAAATACAAGCAATGTCTCACGTGTGTTAAACCTGACACTTTGTGGGTCAATGATAATGGTCGCTGATAACGAGTCTAGACGATGTTTCAAGGTCTATGATAGAGGGAATCGGCTTACATGTGCAGTTACTGCAATGAATATTTATACTTTATGTAAATTAGCTAAACAGCCATTCTAATTTGGAATGTTGTGTTTGCAATTATGTTTAACCATGTTTTATCTGAGGTTTGCATCCCATTTTTCTGTTTTGTAGTACCCACTATATTGAGAATAGTCAAAATCGAAAGTCGTTTATTCAAATTAGGCTGATAATCAGGACTTTTCAGTCAAAAATTACATAAGACAGTCCTCAAAACGGCTGATCTTTACCACTTCCTAGTGATTTATGATATTGGTCAGTCAGTCAGGTCAGTCTACAGCAGTCCACTGCTGGACAAGGGCCATTAAGATCCCACGGATTCTTGGCCAATCTCATCCTGTTTGCTATGTAATGCTTTTCCCCACACAAGCGCAACTTTACGCGCAATATATTGCGCCGTGTCTCCCAACACATCCATGGTTCACATAAAAAAAATTTGGTCTGTCCCATACAGATAGAAATAATAAATTATCTACCCAAGTTGCATTGCCTCCTACATAAGAGAAACCTTAATTCGAGACGTGTAGAAGGCACACCACTTTTAAGAATATGAGGATGGCAGTGTCACTAGTCTAGTGTCGTGTCCACTCCCTTTAGTCGTATCCGTAGGACTATAAATGCTAACTTACATTGTCTAAACTGGCCTCCTGCCAAGACAAGCCCTAGGACGTTCACCTCGATCGACCGGCGCTATGACTTGTTTTAGGTAGCGCATTACATTTTTCACACTCTTCGTTATCGTCGTCCGTCATGCGTAGCGTATCAGCGTGTCAGCGTATTGAAAGAATCTAATCGATTCTGAATGGCGCTGCTTTTTGTGCGTAAGGCCAATGATACGCCGAACAAAAAATTTGAAAAATGCAATGTCAACAGTTTCAAATCGACTACACTATGAATGTTTTTCCACTAGGAAAATACGTACTACATGTTCGAGTTGGAAAAATTAATATGGCATAAGTATTTTGGTCAGACGACATAATTGCCATCGGGGGCAAAACCTGGATGAGGCTAGCACAGGACCGTGGAGAATGGCACAAGAAAAGGGAGGCCTATGCCCAGCAGTGGGTGAGTTCGGGCTGTGGATGATGATGATGAAGCAGTTTGGTGAAAAGGTAGTCTCAGGGACGGAGGGCTCGTTTACGGAGACGCGGGCCGTCGCGCGGCGCGTGCAGAAGGCTCGTCTCGTGCTTTTTAATTAATTTACTGAGAGACGGGTCCACCGCAACCTGTTGTTTCTGTTATCTATGACCGCAACAAACGCTGCATTTTAAACTAATAAGCGAAAAATCGATTCTAGTAAAATCGACGTTTGAAATCGTTAACTTTTTCATACATCGCCATTTGTTTGAATTAAAAACGCTGCACGCGCCGCGCGACGCCCCGCCTGTACGTAAACATGCACTAAGATTACCTTTTGACCAAAAAAGTGAAAACTCCTTGACGTCAATATTCGATTGCGACCAGGGTTGGCATGTTTAAAACAATGTTTAAAACATGCGTTTTAAACAGTGTTTAAAACAGTTTCAAATAAAACATAGTTTTTTATTAGGTGTTTGAAAACATTGTTTAATTGCAAAAATAAATGAATACTAAGTAGTTATTTTTTTCCTTATTTCCTTTATTTAATCAACTTTAAACAATTTTTATAAAATAATTAAAGTGGCTTTTTAACTTGACATTTAAACAGTTTTTAATATTTAAAATCCTTAATCAAGAAATATTTAACAATTTTTATTATAAAACGACCACGTACAATTATATTTGTTCGTTAGCAGATTAGACAACATTTATTATTTTTTATTTAGGTATTTAAAAACTGACAAGTTTTGCAGCTTTCTCGTTACCAAGTTTGTTTCGTACATCCGTTTGAATAAATCCAAAGGTTTTTGTGTTATTGTGAAATGAAAAATCAGAAAGAAAGTCCGCTCTATTCTCCATTGGTAAAGTCCCCCGGGGAATTCCCAGAACTTCCGTAATTCGTGAACGTGATTATTTAAAATATGTTTTATGTATTCCCCTTATTTTAAGAGAAATTTTGGAGATTTCCCTACTACAAATGAACGTAGGAACATACAGAATGTTTTGAATTATGATAAATTTTTGTCATGCAGTTTTTAAAATAGTATATAAGTGAAATATATCAGGCTTAATCAATTAAAAATGGATGATAACTAACTTAGGAAAAAAAAACAAAAAAAACACCTGTTTAAAACATTTTAAACTGTTTGTTTTATAAAATGTAAAAAAAACTGTTTTTTTTCCAACCCTGATTGCGACCCGTTGACAAAGAAGAGCGAAGAAAACGCCAAAGTAACAAACGCTCAAGCGTATATTTTGCATCCGGTATGAAAATATTGATGATTGGTTCCACTCAAAGCAGAGCCTTGGTCTTACTGAGATCGAAGTATTTTTCCCGGATGAATATTGGAATGGAAAATACGGTACTTATCTAATCAAAATTCAAATCTAACGCCATTAGGGCACGAACATTGTAATAAAGTTAAACTGCCGGAGACAGCGTTTACCGACCCATGCCACTATCAAGCCTTAATAGAATTACCACCAAATTGTGTAACGATATGAATATGATCCAAAGATAAACCGATAAGCGGCAAATAATCTGAAAAACCATTAAATGGAACCTGGTTTTTGTAGCAATTCAAGTTAATTGGTTAGCATCGATAAATCAATACATAGTTTCCACCGTCGCGTTGACTTCCTAGAATTATACGTACCTACGTCTAGTAGGTTTCTATCGAACATTTTCTATAGTAGTTACTGCGATTTACTTCTTAGCGTGTCGACGATTTACAATTCAAATTGAGTTGGCCCAAAAGACGACGACTTTGGCACTGGGATTTAAAATATACTTTAAATAGGTTCTATATTATGTCCTAAAACAGGCCTGATCGTACATTGACCTGTGTGCCAAATTTCATCGAAATTAATTCTGCCGGTAAAGCGTGAAAAGGTCACTCTGCGTCAACCCACTTTTGAAAAAAAGTTATTTCTATTACGAATTCAGTCTGTATTCAAATCTTATCTAGGTGTTACAAATTGGTTTCAATCACATGAGTTGTTATGCGATAAAATGTAACAATTTATTACTGTGCTTTATTGGCAATAGGTGGTTTGAATTGATTTATGGAGTGCCCATTTATCTGTTGTTGATAAGGGAAATGTACCGAATCCAATATATTTGTTGTTAGCTATAATTTCACCACCTGTCAGTATGACTGTGCTGGTCTTTATTTTATAGAACTGCAACACTGGCCGTAATTTATTGCCTAATTGCCCTGCTTTGTAGGAAGCCCAAAAGCCTGTCAACCAGCCTTGTCGAGGGGTATCCACTATCCTACTTATACAAACATAAACGCCTTTTTCTTATGAGGGTGTGCACTGTGCAGGAACAACAGAAAGCCACCTGCTACGATACATACCCACCTACTCTTTTTGTCTCGTCTACGCTCTTACATCTGATCATTAGCGGACAGGTGCGTACAGCGTAGTACTTGTCGGCCGCGAGTAATACGCACCTGACCCTGAAGGACCTCACCAAAAAGGTCACTGTATGTCCTTCGTAAACATTCCCCAACTCTGGAAATTTGGTATTCGGAACTCCGGATGCAAAAGCCAATATAGTTGATGAAAGAATAGCAGGTGATGTAACTCCTTTCAATTCTATTAAGATAAACATAAAATTAAATGGCAACGTCGTTGTGTAATGTTTTGAACACGTAATTGACATTATAGACTGATATCAGTAACTGCAATCTAATGGAGGTCAGATGGCATCTCAACTATTATTATTATCGTTGAATAAATTACTGTCAACTACTGATATCTTAAGTATCTAGGTATAGTATCGTATGATTGCCATCAACTTCATATTGTAAATTGAACGTAAACAATCTTATATAAACTAAAACTGGAGATCTTTGGCAATCGTTACAGGTAGTTAGTAGCCTGAAAGTCTGACAATCAGTCTTACCAAACGGTATCGTATACCCGGTACTAACTGGGTCGTGTAAAAAACTTCATACATTTTCATATACTGTTACAGTTTCCTACGTAACTATTAGCTGTTAGAATTGTTAGATGATAATTTGCTATGTAAATATTAAAGAGGCGCCAAAATATTTGTTTAACACCAATAAGCTCTATGACAACATAATAAGGTGCTAAATGATAATGTTTGCATAGTCAGCCAAGTGAAGCCTACTAGAATCAACATAAAACTAGTTTTATGGCCAATCAATTTATCGTCAATTAATTTTGCAAAGAAAATGTTTCAGTTATTTTAGAACGGAATTCTTTATCGCACGTTATCGTTCTTATTTGTTTGCGGGCTAAGGGGCTAAAGCGAAAAATGTGTAACAATGGAAAACTACACTAAAAACCCATATTATTAGTAAAGGCTATTGAAATCTTTGTTTCCAATTGAAATTATTTCCAGATGAACGAGTACTAACTTTGTGTTGATTTAAATGAAGTTGATTATTGGCTGAGAAAAATTTCTAACATAAACTTAAAGATAAAAAAATATCATCTCATGTATTTTTTTATGTTTGAAAAAGTAACTACATAACTCACACAATTTAGGGAAGAAATAATAAGCCATTATATAAAACGGAACTTATCCTACGGTCGTTTTTTCTACTACCGTTTGACCCATTGCAAAAACACATGAGGTCATAAATCAGTGATTTATGGATTTAAATCAAAAGGTTAATAGCTTATTATTGCTAAAACATTAAGCACGTGTTGATAACAAAGAAACCGGAATATTCTGGTTTTGTTATATTTTGTTTTATAATTGTTTTGAATACGGAATTTAAATGCAATCAGGTTTTAGTTGCAATCTGCATGTTGATTACACGTTTAGTGCGTGTTCACGTACGCGCGACGCGACGCGCGGCGCGACCTGCGACGCGACGAGCGGCGCGTCGTGCGATTTTTGTGTTCACGGACACGCGATGCGTGCAGCGGCAGATATCATCGCACGCGCAAACACAAACGTATGGCAATGTACTACGCTGTTCATACAGACGCGGGGCGGTGCCCGCGGCGGCGCCCGCGGCGACGGCCGCCGCGATTATCGCGGCGACTTTTCAAGCGGGTAGCAAAGCACGCGGCGTTCTCAATCAAACCGACTAGTTTTAGGTATTGCTGATAAAGTAGTGTTTTTGGGGTCGCTGATTACAAAAATGAGAATGAAAATCCAAGATGGCGCCGACGAAAATTTTTGGTTTTTCCGTCATGGGTGTCGTTTTAATGGTTTTCGGGGTCGCTGATTTTGAAAATGAATTCAAAATGAAAATCCAAGATGGCGCCGAAGAAAATTTTTAGTTTTATCATCATGGGTGTGGTTTTCATGGTTTTTGGGGTCGCTGATTACGAAAATGAGGTCAAAATGAACATCCAAGATGGCGGCCAGAAAATTTTTGGTTTTTCCGTCATGGGTGTGGTTTTCATGGTTTTTGGGGTCGCTGATTACGAAAATGAGCTCAAAATTAAAATCCAAGATGGCGGCCAAGGAAATTTTTGGTTTTTCCGTCATGGGTGTAGTTTTCATGGTTTTTGGGGTCGCTGATTGCGAAAATGAGCTCAAAATTAAAATCCAAGATGGCGGCCAGGAAAATTTTAGGTTTTTCCGTCATGGGTGTCGTTTTCATGGTTTTAGGGGTCGCTGATTACGAAAATGAGGTCAAAATGAAAATCCAAGATGGCGGCCAGGTACATTTTTGGTTTTTCCGTCATGGGTGTCATTTTAATGGTTTTCGGAGTCGCTGATTACAAAAATGAGCTCAAAATGAAAATTCAAGATGGCGGCCAGGGAAATTTTTGGTTTTTCCGTCATGGGTGTCATTTTCATGGTTTTCGGAGTCGCTGATTACGAAAATGAGCTCAAAATTAAAATCCAAGATGGCGGCTAGGAAAATTTTAGGTTTTTCCTTCATGGGTGTCGTTTAAATGGTTTTTGGAGTCGCTGATTACGAAAATGCAGTCAAAATGAAAATCCAAGATGGCGCCGAAAAAAATTTTTAGTTTTTCCATCATGGGTGTCGTTTATATGGTTTTCGGGGTCGCTGATTACGAAAATAAGCTCAAAATGAAAATCCAAGATGGCGGCCAGGAAAATTTTAGTTTTTCCGTCATGGGTGTCGTTTTCGTGGTTTTTGGAGTCGCTGATTACGAAAATGAGGTCAAAATGAAAATTCAAGATGGCGGCTAGGAAAATTTTAGGTTTTTCCATCATGGGTGTCGTTTATATGGTTTTCGGGGTCGCTGATTACGAAAATGAGGTCAAAATTAAAATCCAAAATGGCGCCGAAATTTTTTTTTAGTTTTTCCATCATGGGTGTCGTTTATATGGTTTTCGGGGTCGCTGATTACGAAAATGAGGTCAAAATTAAAATCCAAGATGGCGGCCAGGAAAATTTTAGGTTTTTCCGTCATGGGTGTCGTTTTCATGGTTTTAGGGGTCGCTGATTACGAAAATGAGGTCAAAATGAAAATCCAAGATGGCGGCCAGGGAAATTTTTGGTTTTTCCGTCATGGGTGTCATTTTAATGGTTTTCGGAGTCGCTGATTACAAAAATGAGCTCAAAATGTAAATCCAAGATGGCGGCCAGGATTTTTTTTGGATTTTCCGTCATGGGTGTGGTTTTCATGGTTTTTGGGGTCGCTGATTACGAAAATAAGCTCAAAATGAAAATCCAAGATGGCGGCCAGGAAAATTTTAGTTTTTCCGTCATGGGTGTCGTTTTCGTGGTTTTTGGGGTCGCTGATTACGAAAATGAGGTCAAAATGAAAATTCAAGATGGCGGCCAGGGAAATTTTTGGTTTTTCCGTCATGGGTGTCATTTTAATGGTTTTCGGAGTCGCTGATTACAAAAATGAGCTCAAAATGTAAATCCAAGATGGCGGCCAGGATTTTTTTTGGATTTTCCGTCATGGGTGTGGTTTTCATGGTTTTTGGGGTCGCTGATTTCGAAAATAAGCTCAAAATGAAAATCCAAGATGGCGGCCAGGAAAATTTTAGTTTTTCCGTCATGGGTGTCGTTTTCGTGGTTTTTGGGGTCGCTGATTACGAAAATGAGGTCAAAATGAAAATTCAAGATGGCGGCCAGGGAAATTTTTGGTTTTTCCGTCATGGGTGTCATTTTCATGGTTTTCGGAGTCGCTGATTACGAAAATGAGCTCAAAATTAAAATCCAAGATGGCGGCTAGAAAAATTTTAGGTTTTTCCATCATGGGTGTCGTTTATATGGTTTTCGGGGTCGCTGATTACGAAAATGAGGTCAAAATTAAAATTCAAGATGGCGGCCAGGGAAATTTTTGGTCTTTCCGTCATGGGTGTCATTTTCATGGTTTTCGGAGTCGCTGATTACGAAAATGAGCTCAAAATGAAAATCCAAGATGGCGCCGAAGAAAATTTTTAGTTTTATCATCATGGGTGTGGTTTTCATGGTTTTTGGGGTCGCTGATTACGAAAATGAGGTCAAAATGAACATCCAAGATGGCGGCAAGGAAATTTTTGGTTTTTCCGTCATGGGTGTGGTTTTCATGGTTTTTGGGGTCGCTGATTACGAAAATGAGCTCAAAATTAAAATCCAAGATGGCGGCCAAGAAAATTTTTGGTTTTTCCGTCATGGGTGTCGTTTTCATGGTTTTTGGGGTCGCTGATTACGAAAATGAGGTCAAAATGAAAATCCAAGATGGCGGCCAGGAAAATTTTAGTTTTTCCGTCATGGCCGCCATCTTGGATTTTCATTTTGACCTCATTTTCGTAATCAGCGACCCCAAAAACCATGAAAACCACACCCATGACGGAAAAACCAAAAATTTTCCTAGCCGCCATCTTGGATTTTAATTTTGAGCTCATTTTCGTAATCAGCGACCCCAAAAACCATGAAAACCACACCCATGACGGAAAAAACAAAAATTTCCATGGCCGCCATCTTGTATTTTCATTTTGACCTCATTTTCGTAATCAGCGACTCCAAATCCATGAAAACCACACCCATGACGGAATAACCAAAAATTTTCCTGGCTGCCATCTAGGATTTTCTATTTGACCTCATTTTCGTAATCAGCGACCCCAAAAACCATGAAAACGACACTCATGACGGAAAAACCTAAAATTTTCCTAGCCGCCATCTTGGATTTTAATTTTGAGCTCGTTTTCGTAATCAGCGACCCCAACCAAAAATTTTTCTGGACGCCATCTTGGATTTTCATTTTGAGACCATGAAAACGACACCCATGACGGAAAAACCAAAAATTTTCGTTGCCGCCATCTTGGATGTTCATTTTCACCTCATTTTCGTATTCAGCGACCCCAAAAACCATGAAAACCACACCCATGACGGAAAAACATCTTGGATTTTCATTTTGACTGCATTTTCGTAATCAGCGACCCCAAAAACCATGAAAACGACACCCATGACGAAAAA
The DNA here is from genome assembly GCA_949775195.1 of Diarsia dahlii. Classification (NCBI taxonomy): domain Eukaryota; kingdom Metazoa; phylum Arthropoda; class Insecta; order Lepidoptera; family Noctuidae; genus Diarsia; species Diarsia dahlii. Next base: position 19,811,234 of record OX459207.1, read on the forward strand.
ACCTAAAATTTTCCTGGCCGCCATCTTGGATTTTCATTTTGACCTCATTTTCGTAATCAGCGACCCCAAAAACCATGAAAACGACACCCATGACGGAAAAACCAAAAATTTTCCTAGCCGCCATCTTGGATTTTAATTTTGAGCTCATTTTCGTAATCAGCGACCCCAAAAACCATGAAAACCACACCCATGACGGAAAAAACAAAAATTTCCATGGCCGCCATCTTGAATTTTCATTTTGACCTCATTTTCGTAATCAGCGACTCCAAATCCATGAAAACCACACCCATGACGGAAAAACCAAAAATTTTCCTGGCTGCCATCTTGGATTTTCTATTTGACCTCATTTTCGTAATCAGCGACCCCAAAAACCATGAAAACGACACTCATGACGGAAAAACCTAAAATTTTCCTAGCCGCCATCTTGGATTTTAATTTTGAGCTCGTTTTCGTAATCAGCGACCCCAACCAAAAATTTTTCTGGACGCCATCTTGGATTTTCATTTTGAGACCATGAAAACGACACCCATGACGGAAAAACCAAAAATTTTCGTTGGCGCCATCTTTGATTTTCATCTTGACCTCATTTTCGTAATCAGCGACCCCAAAAACCATGAAAACCACACCCATGACGGAAAAACCAAAAATTTCCTGGCCGTCATCTTGGATGTTCATTTTCACCTCATTTTCGTATTCAGCGACCCTAAAAACCATGAAAACCACACCCATGACGGAAAAACCAAAAAAAATCCTGGCCGCCATCTTGGATTTTCCTTTTGACCTCATTTTCGTAATCAGCGACCCCAAAAACCATGAAAACCACACCCATGACGGAAAAACCAAAAAAAATCCTGGCCGCCATCTTGGATTTTCCTTTTGACCTCATTTTCGTAATCAGCGACCCCAAAAACCATGAAAACCACACCCATGACGGAAAAACCAAAAATTTCCTGGCCGCCATCTTGGATGTTCATTTTGACCTCATTTTCGTATTCAGCGACCCCAAAAACCATGAAAACCACACCCATGACGGAAAAACCAAAAAAAATCCTGGTCGCCATCTTGGATTTTCCTTTTGACCACATTTTCGTAATCAGCGACCCCAAAAACCATGAAAACCACACCCATGACGGAAAAACCAAAAATTTCCATGGCCGCCATCTTGGATTTTCATTTTGGCCTCATTTTCGTAATCAGCGACCCCAAAAACCATGAAAACGACACCCATGACGGAAAAACCAAAAATTTCTTTGGCCGCCATCTTGGATTTTAATTTTGTGCTCATTTTCGTAATCAGCGACCCCAAAAACCATGAAAACCACACCCATGACGGAAAAACCAAAAATTTCCTGGCCGCCATCTTGGATGTTCATTTTGACCTCATTTTCGTATTCAGCGACCCCAAAAATCATGAAAACCACACCCATGACGGAAAAACCAAAAAAAATCCTGGCCGCCATCTTGGATTTTCCTTTTGACCTCATTTTCGTAATCAGCGACCCCAAAAACCATGAAAACCACACCCATGACGGTAAAACCAAAAATTTTCCTGGCCGCCATCTTGGTCTTCATTTTGACCTCATTTTTGTAATCAGCGACCCCGAAAACCATTTAAACGACTTACGACACCCATGATGGAAAAACTAAATTTTTTTTCGGCGCCATCTTGGATTTTCATTTTGAACTCATTTTCATAATCAGCGACCCCGAAAACCATCAATCAGAAAAAAAGTTCCGTCGCGGGTATCGCTTCATCGAGAATTGCCGCTGCGTGCGTCGCCGCGATAATCGCCGCGGGCGCCGCCGCGGGCACCGCCTCAAATTCAAATAATCGCGTATAAAATCGCTTCTCCGTGAACGCACTCATACACCGCCATATGTTTGAATTTAATCGCCCATCGCGTCGCGCGTCGCGTCGCGCGTACGTGAACACGCACTTAGATAGGGTGCTATTGCCTGTTTATAGTTTTTAGATTGTGATCAATTTTATTAGGTGATTGATGGAGTATAGTTCGTCTGAACACATGTAGGGCCGAAGTCCACTGTTGCCCTTAATATTTCAATCAGAAACTACCATCCAACAATAATAATAGTGGTAGCTAGCGAAATTAATAAAATATGTCATTGATTTACGTTGACTAAAGAATATTTTTTTTCTTTTTTTATTAGCCCATATTGTCCCACTGCTGGGCAAAGGCTTCCCCCATAGTCTTCCACTCTTCTCTCCGTGCGGTTTTCTCCGGCCAATCTCGCGCAAAAGCCTCTAAGTCGTCACGCCAGCGTTTTTAGGCCTCCCTCGGCGACGACGCCCGTCTTCTGGCAAAAAAATACTATACCACCATTATACCACTGTAAAAATACGAAAATATAACAAAGAGAAAATTATACTTTTTTCGACAAAATATGCCGATTTCCAGCAAGGGCAATTTCGAGAGCTGCATGGCTCCCGTCCCAAATTATGTCAGAAAACCATAAATCCATCTTCTATTACCAGATTGTTTCACCAGACATCCTTATTCCGACGACTAAAAATCAATCATCGAAACCACCAATGAGTTGTAAAAGATCAATGAGCAGGCTCATTGATCTCAGATCTAGCCTGGTGAAAAGCGATCTAATAGCAATAAAGATATCTACTGTGAAACAAGCATACCCAGAAAATACCATTTCACCTGCTTTGAAGGTTGACGGACATATCGCAAAGATAAAGAACGTTTCACTCAACACGTACCGATAAGGGTATCTCAGCGCTATCAGACAATGTCAATGCCGTTCATGCGTGAATTCGTGTTCAAGGTTCGAAAGATATACCGCGGCCTCGGCACAAAGGGCTAAGAAGGAACATGGGTGGTTTTTAGTCAGTAGAAGTCTGACACTCCCTACCGCTCTGCCCAGAGCGGGCCCTCCCGCTCTGGGCAGAGAATTTGATGGCCATTTGATGAATTCCCACAACCAAAAAAATTTAAGTGGTTCGGAGCTTGAGACCGATAACTGTTTTAAAACCGTCGAAGATGTTTTTTCTGAGATTTTTTTGATGCGGTCAATGGCTTGTTTGAATGTGGGAACGAAATAAAAAGCGTTACTTGATTCTGAACCGACAGTTGAATGAATAATCGGTAACTAAGACATTCACGAGTACGTGTTGTTAGGCACGCAATTATTTTTTTAAATTGAAATTATGTGACATCTACAAACCCAAAAACCTAGAAACAAAATTGAAGACTGACATCCACCAGACCTCAGGGAGCCCGCGTGGTGGTCTACGGCCAACTACTTGTCACAGAAAAATGGTCCCAAAGTACTGTAGAGTGTAGGGTAGCGCGGTCCACCCTAGGAGTCAAGGCTCATGGTCGCTTCATATCAGGCGAGCCGCGGTCAAACGCAAGCCTATCTAGTACAAAAAATGGAAAAAACGTTCTAGCCTTATCAGGCTGTATGCCTATGAAACGATACCATAACTGTTTCTGATTCAGTATACTTTGCAAACAATGTTTTGTTGAGTCATTTCGCCATTGCCGGTAGCTTCAAATTCCAAGGTCGTGTGACAAAAAGATGATCTCGTGATAGTGCTATTTCAATACACTGTTTTTTTAAAAGAGCGACAGGCACAGTAACTATCATATTAAACTATGAATTTTGTCTAGACGTTGAAATTGGGACAACCCCGCCACACTATTCGGAAACCACTGTCACTCCTGAAACCCAGATTCAACTGTTGGGAAAAACCGCCAAGACAATGAAGCTCGACGATGTCCCAAAGAAACGATTTAACTGTCTTGGATCCCGCAACGAAATTAATCAGAAAAGAATAGGTGTGTAGACGTTAGTTTTAAAGTCGCTTTTTCTCTATAACCAAAAACATAATGATTTTCCTCATTGAAGATTAGCCTCACTCACATAATACAATACACCCAGATAATTGGCATTAGCAAAATTACAGTAACTTTCTGTGCTAGTTAAACACATGTATAATTTTCTCATTGTTAATGATCAGACGTTTACAAGGACAGTTACATAACTAAGAATGAAAAAGATTTGTCAAGATATTTGTTTGAATAACTTATCAGGTCTAAAGGCGTCTACAGATTTACTCCAGTATTGATGATCGCAACTGTGGGTTATTTGTGAAGATCAAACAATTTTAAACTGCAGGCGACAGAATGATAGATAAAGTCAGAAAGTGGCGGACTTTTATATGCCTATGGAGTAATATCGAGCGACATAAACCGAGCATGTGTGTAAGCGCCTTTAAATCTGCACTACTTCATGTAAACTTCATCTAATAATGCACGTTTTCACGGTGTCTCACTGCTGGGCAAAGTCCTCTATAATGTTTACAGCTCGCAGTTGTCCGATGCCGTGGTTCAGTCAGATCGGTCTAATTTGACTCCCCATGTTCGTGTAGGCTTTCCACTACAGTTCCAGTCAGTCGTCAAATTTTCTCTTTTGGCATCCATTTGGATGTTATTGTGCACGTGCAGTCTAAAAAGTTTAATTCATTTGTCATACCCACCGGTGCGTTTAAACGTCTGGCCTCATGCCAAGGTACGCAACGCACGAAGAAGCTCGTCGTGCGTATTGGATCGAACTATTCTTGCACTACTACTATGTCACAGTATATCATAATATTACCGTGACTATGTGCTCTCGGTCACGTATTTTGTGTTGACCAAAGGCTGCTTGCAAATATTTATCTGCGAAAAGAATCCTGTCTCAAAACTTGAATTATTCCTAGGATTAGATTGATTATTATTTGCAATCCTCCGTTGGTCCTTCTTACATAACAGTGGCTTAAAAACGTTGTAGAATCTTAAATGTTTTTGAGCCGATGCAAATCGACAAAACTTGACCTCATCATCAGCCTGCATGTATAATAGAAAACCTCTGCGCGACTCGGGTCGATTATCAGCAACGGAGAGTGTTGCTCCACCTAACATCTCACGCTCGTGTCATCTTACGCTTAGACTTCACCTGGCTCCGAATTCACACGCATGTATTCGATTTCGATGCAGAAAGTCATAATTATGTCTGTCGCGCTGACTTTCGTAATGCCAAAAAAAGGTAGACATACGAGTTATCGAAACAAAGCGTTTGTGAATACGGAGACAGTTCTCCATTTATCCCTTCGGCTATCCTTAAGGTCTACTTCAACATAGCATACTCTAATGAAACTCTAAGACAAAAAAACTAAACTTCCTCCAATTTTGTTCCAGCATCAAAACCCTATACGACAACGTAGACGTGGTGACAGTGCGAGAGAACACCGAGGGTGAGTACTCCGGTATCGAGCACGAGATCGTGGACGGCGTGGTGCAGTCCATCAAGCTCATCACCGAGGAGGCCTCCATGAGGGTCGCGGAGTTCGCCTTCGTGTTCGCCAAGGAGAATAATAGGAAGAAGGTTACGGCTGTACATAAGGCTAATATTATGTGAGTATTGGAGGGACATATATAACTATTGTAATAAGATAGTAAAAATAGTAATGTTATAATTTTGCTGCACACTGGTTCGGGTCGGTACATACGGTTCAGCAGTCTTTGTTGGACAACGAAGCATCCCAAAGCACCGACAACCACAAGCACCCTTCGAGAGTCCTTCAATCAAGCACCTGCTTTCGTTTGTCTCAATCTGATCAGCTAACTATGTTCGGTTTTTACCATTGATAATACCGCTCCATACATAAATGTAGCCCCCTCAGGAAGCATCAAAATTACAGCTAAAATGAGTTAAAATATTAAGAATTTAACAAAGAGTAATAAAATAATAATAATATTCCACAACTATCACACAACGCCATCTAGTCCCAAGCTAAGCAGAGCTTGTGTTATGGGTACTAGACAACTGATAAACATACTTATATATTTCTAAATACATACATATTATAGATAAATTACACCCAGACACAGAACTAATGATCGTGCTCATCACACAAACATTTGTCCTGGGTGGGAATCGAACCCACGACCTCCGGCATAGCAGTTAGGGTCACTAACCACTAGACCAACAGGCCAGTCACACAGAGTTCCTTTTATATGTATATAAAATGTAGGTTATTTATGGCACACCAAAAGAAATTGTCATTCTTATATTAACTTACTTTGCTTGTTAATAAAGTTGAAACTTATTTACAAAGCTATTTTCGAACATTTTTCCATAGTCAGTGTTACAATGTAATCTAGCACTCCATTAAAGGAATGTTTAAGTGCTACATAATATTGTACTCAGTTGTCACATCTTCATGTTCCGCTTCGTTAGCACTGTACCTTCGTACAGTGCTAACGAAGCGGTGTCAATTTACTTTTCACACACTATATTTAATTGCTTTAAATGTGCTAGTAGCTCCCGTGGATATATACACCTCGTTGCGATATATACAAGAGAACCTGTTTGTAGATCTTTGGTAGTCGTAACAAGTAGTCAGTGGCCAGTTAGTCTGACAACCAGTCTTACTACATTGACGAGGTCAGATAGCCAGACGCTCCATGAAAAATACTGGTATTCAGCTGCATCCGCTTAGACTGGAAGCCAACTAACTGTTAAAAATTCACAAAAAGGTTACGTTATTTCAAAGAACTAACAGAATTATCACAATGTGTGAAAAATTTAACAAAATCGATCAAAAAATGGCTTAGTTTTAACTGATTTTAAATGACGTGCTAGACAAAGACAGCGCCATAGAAATGTGACATCACATTTCATACCGCCATAGCATGGGGTCTCAACTCGAACAAATTATAATTAGTCTTGGAAAAAAAACAATAGATGGCAGCATAGGTAGCAGTAATTAAATTAACAATCGCTTAAATGCGTTATACGGTAGATTCCGGCCGAAATAAGATTAGCAAAAATCAAAAGTTCCATGTTTAACGCTTATTTATCTATTTACACTCATATATCACGTTATTTCAACAAAAAAGATTAAAGGAGGACTTTTACTTCAATTCATATTTTCTCTAGAGCTGTTTGCTATAGATGGCGTTTTACTCCATTTGCCACATACAATATTATAACCACAATCGTAACTTTTGTATAATTTAAATTAAATTTAAACATTAAAAAGCATATGTATTACTGTTTATAGAAATATAACAAATCTTTTAACATTTCTAAGCGGAATAATTACATATTTTTCTCATTTTACTGAACCTGGAAGTTTCAGAACTACATAACACGAAACGTGAACTCCTAGATGGCGTTGTAAAACTCCAGTCTGTGGCAATTAGTGCGACGCTGGTGCTGCCATCTGTTGAAATAATGGAGGAAAAAATATAGCCCGAGCAAATAACCTGACTTAGGGAGGTGTCATTTCTTTGTATGGGATTGGGTATCTGTACGAAGTATTATAATATCTGTGGCCATATAGTTACGTAGTACAAATGACCGTTTCGCGCGACAAGGATAGAAAGTGCCCCCACCAAAAACTTCTAAAGCATGTAACTACTCCATTTCTTTACCGATTTAATTAGTTTTTTCCACACATCGTGTTATTTCTGAAAATTTTCGTGAATATAGTTAACAGTAGTCAAATAGCCAATTGGGAAAAGGCTAGACAGATGATGATGTCACTGAGGTGAGATTTTTGTCAATTTAACTATAGAAACTAGCTACTTCTGTAGCTAGTTTCTATAGTTAAATTGTCAAAAATCTTGCCCCAATCCTATGACTTCGACGTGTATAATAAAATGCCTTTTCTCCATTCCAGGCGTATGTCTGACGGTCTGTTCCTGCGGTGTTGCCGCGACGTGGCCAACAAGTACCCCGACATCAAGTTCGAGGAGCGCTACCTCGACACCGTGTGCCTCAACATGGTACAGGATCCCGCACTCTTCGACGTGCTCGTAAGTATCATCATCAGCCTATAATGTTCCCACTGCAGGGACTCAGGCCTCCTCTCTGGGAGAGGGATGGGCTATAATCTACCACGCGGACGCAGTGCGGGCTGGTAAAGTATTAGTTATGCTAATTAAACCTTTAAACAGCTTTACCGAGAAATAGACAAGTATGGAAGGAGAAAACTTGCTGTGCTGACCCCAAATGAATTGGGATAAGGGCAAGAGAATTATGATGACAGACTCACGCATGCAGTCACTACAGAACGGTATTTTCTACAATCTTTAAAGCGGTTTCAGACTCGCATATTAGCAGCGCGTACACGCGCTCATTCTGTCGTGTTCGTTTGAACCGGTGTGTTCTGTCAGTATCTCTCGCGGCTTGCACTTAAACGAGCTTTTATGCGCACCATCGCTCGTACTAGTTGTCCATGTGGCAAAAGGTCCCAGCGTACGTGCGCTTCAAAAAAAGAGCTTATACGCTCAGCAAATACACTATCCTGAAACCACGTTCATACACAGCAATTAGGAGTAGTTAGGTTAAGCCTAGAAAAGATTTGTGTCACAAAGAATTGATGTAATTTTCCAGGTGATGCCCAACTTGTACGGTGACATCATGTCCGACTTGTGTTCGGGTCTGGTCGGAGGTCTCGGTCTCACGCCTTCCGGTAACATCGGCAAGAACGGCGCGCTATTCGAATCCGTGAGTATTTTATTAAATGTTCAACTAATAGAAGACTGGAGAAAATTTTATAAAGCAAGAGTGAAGAGGCATCTTCTGGATACGCTCGTTCCATCATAGATCTCATCCATCACTTTCTGTCAGGCGTGATCGAGGTCGAAGAGCAGATCCATTTTGCCATTAACCTTTTAACCGCCACAGACGACAAGCCAAAAAGTACCTTAACTCGACAGACTTAAGGTACTTTTTTGCTTGTTCGGCTTGTCGTCTATACGTGACTGTGGCGCTCAAAAGGTTTAAAAAAATACGGTCGAAGAAGAAAGATGAAAATATTTCGGGGATAAATCCGTTGAGTGTTCAAAAAGCCAGTTTTTATAAATCAATTGATATTTCATGTGTTTGATGGACAAGTTTTTTTGTTGTTTAGGAACATTAGTGCCCATGGTGTTCAATCAGTTAAGTCTTACAATAAATAAAACTATTAAGCCATGGAAAAAAAATAAAGAACAGAACTTATATCTTCTCCGTATCGACTTTGCAACAAAAAAGCTTTTCAATCTTACGAAAAGGAAATACGAACAAAATCTAGTGTCGCAGCTAAATAAAAGGCAGGTTGTCTTTTTTACGCCTTGGGTCCATAACCCCCAAAATCGATTACCGTGTTAATAATAGCAGAAGCGAAGATAAAATTCAAATAAAAATGTAGGAATTCAGTTCGTACAAAATACGGCACGGTTGGAGCAGTGACTGAGCGATTGGATTGCTGCGCTGCGTGTCGCGGGTTCGATCTCCGCACGGAACAAATATTTGTATGGCCTACAGATAGTTGTTTCGGGTCTGAGTATTTGTGTATGTGAGTTTCAATGTTTGTAAACGCACCCACGATACAGGATAAATTCCTAGTGTGGGGCAAAGTATAAAAAAAAAGTAAAAATGTTGTTCAATAAAGAAAATATTGTGATCATTATCAAACAAACAGTTGAATGGTTGAAAAAAATCGTGTTTTATAGTGAAGTAAAAGAAAGTATCTGTTATAAAATCTCTTTTTAAAACCTCTGTTCTGAAAGTCTTAGTAAAAACTAGTACGAAAAAACCAACACATAATAATCTATCTACTTCATAAAAATCGTTAATTTTTTTACTGATAGACAACAGCCTAAACTCTCAAACTGACTGAAAATCAGAAAGAAAGATATTTTTTTGCAAAAAAGGAGTACCTAAGGAAGGATTAACAGGGATTTCATGTAAAAGATAATTCAATAAAAATGAAAGTGATTTCGGTATAAAACTAAATAAAAAAAAACTTGGAAAGATAAGTTGTTTCAAATTATTGAGTTTGAACTAACAGGTGTGGGTTCCATGTTCATGTTGTTCTTTGGTCTGGCAATAACAGCATGGCGATTTAAAAAATAAACCGTAACTCATTAATGTTTCTTTTAACCTAATTAAAATGTTAAGTGAACTAATAAATGTGAATGTCTAAACTCTAAAATATATGTTATTTTTCACTAAATCTGAATGTTAACTTGAATCTGGCATTATTGCATGTGTGCCTGATATTTATTAATAAATGTATGGAAATTCATTGAAAATGAAAGCTCTTTCACAAATGTCAACACACTTGGTCGATTTAGCAGTACTAGTGGAACAATAAGCGGACTCGAAACATTGACTACACATGCATGCGAATCAACGCAAGCGTTTTTTTTCCTAATATGTACAGTCGAACAAGCTAATAAGTTTAAAGGGTAGAGATCTTTATAATTCTATAACACTGAAAATATTGATTGTAATTTTGTTTTCAAAACAAAACCGTTTCGTTCGTTTGACTTATGTCTCTAAATGTATCTGTATAATCTTAAAAGTAAATACAAGTTAGCTGGCTGTATACTTATTAGCTTGTTCGACTGTACTCATACTGGTAACACTGACTACCTCGTTGGTCTAGTGGTCGCAAGCGCGACTGCTGAGCATGAAGGTTCGATTTTCGGATCGGGTAAAGTGTTATTTGCTGGATTTGTGCCCGATTGGTGGCAATATGCTCGCCCCCTATTATATGGAACTTAAAAGAACTAACGAAATGTGGATGTACTGTTTCGTACACCTCTGTCTAACCCTTCGGGGATTATCGCCGTTACCTACATAAATAGGTTTTTGCCGCCTGCCTTCCAAATCATGCTGATCCTCGCGTGTATACTGTATAGTAACCCTTTACAGTTATTACAATATTATTTATTTATTTATTTTACAATTTATGTACACACAGTAGACAGCACAGGAAATTAACATTATATTACAGTGACGTGCAAAGAGCTTTCAAATATTTTCCTAAATGTCTTAATGTTATGCAGAGAATGCCACTACAGTGTATACTATGTACTCATCATTATATTTTCTGTAATAATGATTAATTTATTTCATCATCATCATCGTGATTGATGCATGGTATTGCTAGTGTTGACATGCTTGCAAAATTACTAAAATTCTGTCCACACATTTCATTGATCTCGATATTTTTTCAGAGACTTAAAAGATTGTGAAATGTCTGGATAGACTCTATTTATTGTTGTGTTACAGTTTACCCAGTGAAGATATGCGCTTGAGTAATCTTTGTCTAAATCAGTACACGATTGACTGTCAATAGTAAAAAAGTCGTGCCTCATAGTGACGTGCTGTCGTACTTAGTTTCCGGAGATGGACGATGATTGCCGAAGCGCATATTTTTACTGAAAATTTATGTGTTTGATAACTATAAAAAAAGTGGAATTAAGGAGAAAGACTGGAAAACTGTATTCTAAGTACAGCTATAGTCGATGCGACTTCGCATTGACTATAGCTATATATATATAGCGTGAATAAAAACGAAAATCAATAGCACATTTCTTTGGTGTTTCTTAGTTTGAATGAAAATGAGCATTATGATACATAATGAATGTTGACTGTACCATTAACTGAATGCGACGCAAGAATGCCATCTTTCTCTCATTGCAAAACATCCCTTACTAACGTTATAACAATGTATGTTTTCTAATAACGCATCTCTATGGAACTAATCCCGATTTTGGTGAAACTAGATTGCGGTCGATTGATGACAAGTGTCTTTCTGCACTCGTATTTAAAAAAGCTTCGATTCGAATTCGATTTGGAAAGTCATATGACCCTCTCGCTCACTTTTGTAATTTTAAAAATAGATAGACATACGACTTATCAAATCCGAAGTGTTTCTGAATACGGGGTTGATCAACGTTCCCGTAAGGCCATCGCAACCATATAACGACCACAAATATCTTGCCTTGATCCATCGTCCGCAATCCAGTTGTACCAATTTTTTCTCTCAAAACCATACCAACCTGGCTGTATATTGTAGGTGCACGGCACGGCGCCCGGCATCGCGGGCCAGGACCGCGCCAACCCCACCGCGCTGCTGCTGTCCGCGGTCATGATGCTGCGCCACCTCAAGCTGTACCCCGTCGCCGACAAGATAGAAGGCGCCTGCTTCCGGGTACTCAGAGAGAGCAGGGTACTCACTGAAGATCTAGGGGGGAGTAGCAAGTGTTCCGAGTATACCGCCGAGATTATCAAGTATTTAGACCAGCCTTAAATGGAGGTTGAAGTCATCATGTTTTGTTAAGGACTAGGTATTGTTAGAGAAATTATGTATGACATAATTGGCACCCAACTGATTACAGTCAGCATCAGAAGTAGATTATCACTAATATAAGTTTTATAGCAGGTTTTTTAATAAAAACTTGTTAGATATTACTTGTTACTAACAAATGATTAAAGAAAGAATAATCTTCTGTAACATTTAAAATATACCTGAAGTCTGAAGTACTGTACATCAAATTATAAAAAATCCGAAATGTTAAGCTACTTCTGTTGCTGACCATACTTGTAACACAATATCAGTTGACGTCGTGCCTATTAGCTTACTAAATAATTTCCTCGACTGTACAATGTATATTCGACTTTTTCAGGTAATCAGAAAGTTTTTTTTCTACATTTACTTTTACACCTTTTTTTAATGAAAGTTTTTTAAATCAGCATTTACACTAGTCCTGTATCAAAATTATGATCAAAGCTGTGTGATGGGAGTTAGTTCAATTATTAGATCAAATTGTTGATCTACTTAGTAGTAAGCGTCGAGTTGGTTGACTGATGTAGTGGCAAAGTATACTGGTATTTGGGTAAAACAAATAGAAAACAACGGTCCTTATTTTAGGTTCAGGTAAACTACCCTTTATTGCGCAAACGCGGTAACTAATGTCGGCAAGAGCGAGCGATTCATGGGCTTAAAATAAGCTTTGCATCTGCTCAATCTTTAAAATGAACCAAGTAGGAGTAGTTTTCAGATAATTAATTCTCCCCCACTAAGATGTCACACCATACACGCAACACACACGCACATTACAATCCAACCAACACACACGCACATTACAATCCACACAACACACACATTTCAATACACACAACACAACACACACTCATGGACTATGCCAGTCAGCCAACTCACAATAGACGTCGGGCGCAACTGCCAAAGAATGATGTACTTAGTTAAACATTGTAATGTATTTCCGTATTTATGATCATTCCATTTTGTAGAATATAATAGATCTGCTCGATTATTTTATTTGTAAGGTACAATTATTATAAGAGCAACGCTGCAAACGCGGCAAAGGCCTCAATCGCTTGTATTAGTTACATACTTTCTCCGTATATGTGCGTTGCCTCCTACACCAGCCATCCTTGTTAAGCCCATTTTGCATTATCAATGTTAAAGATGTATAAAATGTCGTTCTAAATTACAAAGTGGGCGTTTATGTAAAATTATAAACAAACTGTAGCTATCAACATGTCTAATGGGGCGGAATGTAGGCATGTCAAGGCCGACTTGAGTTCAGACCACGGCCACAGAACACTCACCACTCCCTTCCCCGCGCTCATATTAAATACCGCACCTCACCCCGCACTTCGAGGTATTCGTCGTCGACACTTGAGCAATGGCTCGCGCTCGTATTAGTCGTCGTTCGGTTTTCGCGACGCAGACCGTTGCACTTTCCGCGCCATTTTTTAGGCTACGACAACCCTACTAGAGTTTACGCACACATTTGCACGTGCACGTCGTGCACAAACGTTATTTGTTTATGTAGTAGTAATAGGTAATTATTTTGCGGGCGTTGTATGGAGTGTCCGAGGTGTGCCACGGCTTAAAATACCAGTGTTAATGTTACCTTAAAGTTACAGCGATAGCCTATTAATTGTACCTTTATTGTTATTTTTTGCGAATATTAATCGTACAGTAACCTTCGCGTGAGAATCAATTTTGAATTTTAGTTCTTTTTCATTTGATTCAAAATAGTGTGAAGACAATATTATATTTGCGGTAGTGAGATTGTTAGAGCAACAAGAAACATAGTTGTGATATAATCGGCTGTTTTATTTTCAGTATTTTAGTTCGATTTATATACAGTGAGATTGAGTTAAATGTGTTATTCCAATTATTTTGTGATTCAAGGCCTAAATGGTCTAAGTTCAAAGTATTGCTAGTTTTTAAAGCTATTTATTCCCCATGTTATTTAAGATTCCCAGTTTAATAAAAATAAACGTAGGCAGTTCTGTGCATTGCCATATTTATTAGCATTGGATTAAAGAATAGGCTAGCTAAGTAGCTATATTTAGTATTTATTTTGTGTGTCACGATTTAAAATATCTTTCAACTCAGTCGGATCTAATCTGACGATAAAGGAGTAACCACACTTATGGCATTGATACAGTTGTTTCCGATCGTCTCAAGTTGTTTCCACGTTAAAGTGTGTTTACTCCCTAAATTGTACAACATTACTAACGAGTTTAATAATTAGATAAAAATATAATGAATGAAATTAAATTGTAGATGATAAAGTTAATAGTTTGTATCTTCTTTCTTATGTTCATGGGAAACTGTATTTAGATAAGATTGTTGCGTGATATTTCAAGTATTTCAGCTAGTTTTAGGCTTTAGACAATAACCATATTGATTGTTTACACGAAGATTTTAATAAGTTACTTTGACGTAATGCTAAATGCTTATGTGTGATCAAAAATACAACATTCACTGCCATAGCTTAACTCATCTGTAGCTTCGGGACATTCCCATAGAACATGAACTATAATGATTAATAAAAGAAGTAGGATTTCTACAATTTCTACAATACTAAGCTAGTGATTTGTTTACCAAGTACACACAATGCTGTGAGATCATGTTTTTATTTGATCATTGTATTATTTTAAGCTTAGCTGTTTAGTTAATTTATGTAAATAAGTAACCGAATTAATAAACGCATTAACAGAAATAAATGATGTCATTAATTTATTTTATTACCTTATGTTTGGATAATATTCGTTTTGCGGTTGAATCTAGGTCCAAGATGTGCGAGAATTGACCAATCACATCTGTGGTAATCCACATCGCGATTTCGATTCTCATGTGATTGGTCGAAGCTCGGGTGCCCCTCCTCTCCGCTTTAGTACAAACCGGGCAGACAGTATTCCATTCTTCAAATGTCAACCGATTGGATTATTTTAGTTGTTTAAAATCAGTGGTAAGTGTTACTAACATAGTTGTAAGTATAATAATTAACGTTTATTGTGCCAAAATCGTTCGACTGGACGTTATAGTGCTACAAGATTCTTTTTTTGCGTGAATGTGACCCAATAGTCTTTAGTAAAAGTATTCCGCTCTTTGGTTCAAACTACCATCGCTACCTTTTTTTTTTAATAAAATTCTTTTAGCCGTTCTTCTCCATAGAAATCTACTATTTGGAATGGACAGCTACTCAATACTTATGTAGTTTTTATGACTATGTGACTGTAGCTAGCTACATTTCATTGTTGCATTTGTTTCGATAGTAAAAAAAGTACCTGTAACTGGCCTACTTGAAATAAATGCTTTAATTTTCAATTTCCATAGACAACTTGAGACATGCGCCAAAAGAACCTCACTGCTCTATAAGTCTACGTTCAAGCAAGCCACTTTCTAATACTAGCTCTTTTATCCCTGCAGGTGCACGGAACAGCCCCCGACATCGCAGGCAAGGACCTGGCCAACCCCACAGCCCTACTGCTGTCAGCCATCATGATGTTGCGTCACCTGAAGCTGCAGTCACACGCAGACCGCATCCAGAAAGCTGCATACGAAGTCCTGCGCGAAGGAAAGCACCTCACCGGAGACCTGGGAGGCAACGGGAAGTGCAGCGAGTTCACCAACGCCATCATCTCCAAATTCAACTAGGATGTACCAACATAGTTCCTTTACCACCTAACAAAAATGTCGCGAAATAGCGCCTAAATACAATCTAATTGTGTTTTGTAAATTAACAGGAGCCAAAGCTATCCTTAGATAAGTAGTCGATTTCAACAAATAGTTTTACATACAGTATTGCTATGCAATCATAGTATTTATTTCGTTATAATTGAGAGCAATGTTACCAAACTTATAGGTATTGTAAATATTATTTTTTATTATTATGAAGTATCCGGCCGATTCAACTTGCAGGGATATCTTAGAGTAGATGCCAACACGACATTAACATATTTATTTTGACGATTTATTACTGGTTAATTTCGTCCGCCATCTCTAATCTCATAAATGGTAAAAAAACACCGAAAACCACTTTAAAAAATTAAATCTTTGAATTTTTTACTTCGGTTTTATTTTTCAACCCACCTCCTTTCAACTTCGCGGCCCAACCTGCTGGTGGGCCCAGATATCCTTTTACCCCAGCTTTTACCTGTACACTAGATGACTTGAATAACACCTCTGCCGCTGAAATAAAGGTGGTCGCTTGCTGGGATCATACCCTGTAATGTGGAATGTTACTGTAACATCGATACGAGAAGAACTTCGGGTACACACCCCTCCGAGCAGTCTATTGTATGCTCTTTATTAAAACTGATGTTTGATCTAGGAGACCAATAACATACCGCACCGCTGGCTCCGAAGCTTTCTATGATTGTTTGCCGGTTCCACGTGCTAGGGTGTTACACAGAATATAGATAAAATACACAAATGTAGCTTATTACCTAAACTCACCCCAGACTGCCACAACTCCTAGATTGTATTAGCACTGCACAAAGTGTTTTCTTTTGGTTCCGCGTTATTCTTATTAGTTTCTTAATAGGACGATAACCGCCATGCTTCGTTTTTTGTTCCGCTTCGAAAAAGTTCTCTCCGACGACCGTCGGTTCCCGATTTCTTCACATCTGTCAGTGGCGCTAGCATCGCCTAAACATCGCAGGCGCATGGCGTATTTCCGCTTCCGTGATTTAGATACACGGCTTTTGAGATGCGTTAACATTGGAGACCCATCCCAAAACGTCAAAGAGGGAGAATAGACTAATACAGATACAAAATAATGTGTAATGTGCATGTGTGTGTTCCGCGAATTCTGTATTCTCTCATATATATTAAACATCCCCCCGCCCGAGAAAGGCTGAAAAGCCTTTATCAAATATAAACCGCAAAATATAAAAAAAACTACCTACATCTTAAACTAAACTAAAATAGAATAGGTTCGTAGCAACCGAACCTAGTCCAGCGGTAACCTACAAATTTTTACCACTGGCCTCATAAACGAGCCTGAAAGAGTCTTCAACCGAACGGCACGGACTACCCCGTCCTTCCCAGGCAAAAGCTCTATCACCCTACCGCGTCTCCACTTGAGACAAGGAACGTTTTCTTCTTTAACCAACACGAGGTCCCCTATTTTAGGTGGATCCGTAGGTGTTGTCCACTTATTCCGGTTCTGAAGACAATGCAAGTACCTGTCACTCCATTGCTTCCAGAACCGTTGAGAAATGGCCTGTACTAATTTAAACCGACCAAACCGCGTGTCGGGAACATCCACCAGATTGTACTCTGGTACCGAAAGTAAGGCCTTACCGATAAGAAAATGTGCTGGCGTCAACACTTCGAGATCTTGAGGATCCTGTGATAATGGACAAAGTGGCCGAGAGTTGAGTACCGCTTCAACTCTGGCAAATACCGTGGACAGTTCCTCATATGTCAAAACCTGCTCTCCTATCATCCGCTTTAATAGAGTTTTTGCAGATTTAACAGCCGCTTCAAAAAGACCACCGAAATGAGGAGCTCCTGGTACGTTAAACAACCAAGTTATACCGCTCTTGGCTGCAACGTCCTCCAGAGTTTTCTCAACGTCTTTGCTATTTATAAATTTTTCAACCTCGTTTAAGTGCTTGTTCGTCCCTACATAATTGGTACCATTATCGGACCTGATAACACTCGGGAGACCGCGCCGAGCTGTGAACCGCGACAAGGCCGCTGTAAAGGCCTCCGTTGTTAGGTCACTTACGACCTCCAAATGCACCGCTTTTGACGACGAGCATATAAACACGCATAGATATGCCTTTAAAACCTTCGCGTTACGAAGGCGCGATGCTTTAATAGAGAATGGCCCTGCAAAATCCGTTTGTACTGTATGAAAAACCCCAGTCGCGTTAACTCTATCGCTTGGTAGCGCAGACATCATGGGTTCAACAGGCCTCGCCTTGGTCCTAAAACACGCAATGCATTTAAAAACGCGACTTCTAATGGCTTGCCGAGCCGATAAAATCCAAAAATTTGGTTGTATAATTGCCTGTAGGGCTGTTGGGCCCACATGACAATGAACCCGATGCGCATTGTCAATAACCATATTAGTCAGAGGGTGGTTCTTGGGTAAAACAACCGGATGTTTCACTTGAAATGGCAAGCTCGAATTTTCTAGGCGTCCCCCTACCCGCAAAAGACCCGCATTGTCTATGAAGGGAAACAACCGCCGCAACCGCGTGGAACACTGCTTGTCCCGCTTTAAAGAGTCTAAATCCGCAGCAAATTCCGTTTGCTGGACTAGACTAACAAGCCGATCCATGGCCGATTTACGTTCTTGAACCGTCAGAACACCTAACCTTTTGTTGGATGGATTCCTAGCATTATGCGCAAACCGAATGCAATAAGCTACGACCGACTGTAGCATTGCTAATGAGCTGAACCGAATAAAAATGGGATCTGGTTCCGCCGTACCCACATGGACTTGAACCTGCAGGGAGGACTTCCGCATTCCTGGCAGGTCTTTGTCCTGCCTAACTCTATCCACTGGCCAAGTTGATGCTTCGCCGTGAAGCCATCGTGGGTCCCACCATAAGGTATGTCCGAGCAGTTCCGAAGCTCGACAACCTCGACTCGCGACGTCCGCAGGGTTCAGCTCAGATGGTACGTGCCGCCATTTTAAATCTAACCCGCAATTAACAATTTGGGAGACCCGGTTCCCCTCAAATGTTTGCAATGTGTGAGGAGGTATCCGCAACCATGAGAGAACAATAGTGCTATCCGACCAACAGACTATCTCTTCTATCCCCACTTTCCCTTTGATAGATTCAGCGACGTATTTAACGAGCCGTACCAATAAAGCCGCACCTAATAATTCCAGTTTAGGAATAGTGACCTTTATCTTAGACGGCGCTACTCGTGACTTTCCCATCATAAGAGACACTTTCACTTCACCCCCTCTGTCCATGGTTCTCAGATATACCACTGCGCTGTAACCGCTTTCAGACGCATCTGAGAATCCATGCAAGGTGCAAGTATTGGTATTATCGCCTAGAGCAAAACGCCCCATACAAATATTTTCAATTTCAGGTAAATCCGCAATTATTTCACCCCATTCCGCTACCACATCCGGTGGTGGAGTCTCATCCCACGACAAATTCAACCTCCAAAGTCGCTGCATTAGAACCTTGCCCTGAAAAAGCACCGGTGCTACCCAACCTAGTGGGTCGAAGGTTCTTGCCAAGGTTGACAAAATAGTCCGCTTTGTACAACCTTTGTTGTCCTTTATTTTACAATGATAAGAAAAGGCATCTCTATTGGGGTCCCATTCTACCCCCAAGATCTTGAAAAAACCAGGCCCGTCTACCTTGTCAAAGGTCCGTGGTTTCTCTAGGTCCTCCGCAGGAACATCATCTAGCAACCGCTCACTGTTCGAGACCCACTTGCTCAACTCAAAACCGCCAGAGCGAAGCAAGTTTGTTAGGTCTGATTTCAGTTTTTGAGCTTCCTCTTCAGAGTCGGCTCCCCCCCAAAATGTCATCCATAAATACTGAGGATCTTAAAAGGTCTGCCGCAGCTGGATACTCAGCAGCACCATCATCAGCGAGCTGACGCAACGTCCTAATCGCAAGGTATGGACTGGACTTCATACCGTAAGTCACAGTGTTAAGCGAATATAGACGCAAAGGCTGATCCGCAGCCTCCCTCCAGAAGATGAGCTGATACCGCCTGTCATTTTCGTGGGTAATAATTTGACGAAACATCATCTTAATGTCGGTTGTGAACACGAATGCCGACATCCGAAACCGACAAATGATCTCCATAACGTCCCGCTGTAACTTTGGCCCCGCATGCAAAGTATCGTTTAATGACAACCCCGTGGTCGTCCCGCAACTGGCATCAAATACCACACGAATTTTCTCGGAGTCTGCCTTGAAAATACCGTGGTGGGGTATGACGTACCCCTTTCCGCTGGCATAGTCGGCCGGGTCCCGGTCACAGACCGACATATGCCCCATTTGCTCATATTCCCGCATAAACTTAATATATTTTTCACGTAGTGCGTCATTAAAGGAAAGCCGCCTTTCCATAGCTAAAAACCGCCTTTTGCCTAACAAAACCGAGTCACCTAACTCCGGTTTATCATCCAAAAAAGGTAACCTAACGATGTACCTACCCGACTCATCCCGCTGATGAGTGTCCCTAAAAAATGTTTCGCACTCAGCATCTTTAGGGTTAACAATAACCGTATCCGGAATGTCCTCTACCTCCCAGAACTTCTCCAGGATCTGATCTGTAGTGACATGCGCCGCAAAAATAGAATGTGAATAATGAACCGCATTATATTCACTTGGTGGAACCGCATAGGTCACCGGACCCATAAGTACATGCCCGAACACCGTGTTCATCGCACATGGTAAGTAGTTATTTACTTTTATTATGCCACCTATCATAATATCACCCATCAAATCCGCCCCTATCAGAATATCTATTGGTCGGCTAGCATAAAACTGTTCATCTGCCAGGTAGATTCCCCTATACCAAGTCGCCATATTCGGCGATAAGTTTGTGCTAGGTAAATTATGAGTAATGTTACCCAAGATTGTGGCCGTAGTAACAAGCCGAGGGTGGTCTGCATACCTGGGGCTAATCGTTAAATTAACTCCCCCCCTGCAGTCACTAACCGGTAACCCCCCTAATCCTGTAAGCGTAACGATCTCAGACCTAAACCGCCTCAAACCTAGCCTACTAGCACAAGCCTCGGTAACAAAAGTGCTCTGACTCCCCCCGTCCAGTAGCGCGCGCACTTCCTGATATTCACCGCAAATATCCATTACACGCACTACGGCCGTCGCCAGTAGCACTGTTGTCCGTTGAGAAGGATTCCGAACCGCTGCCTGTGACGTTAAAACCGCCCCTTGGTCCAAAGTTACCGAACTTCCCCTATTCGGTTCATGACTAGGACCGCCTACCCCATTCGGCGCATTTACCCTATCCGGTCCGGGTAAACTTGACCGACCTGTGTTGGCAGAAGGAGTACGAGGTCCACCCCTCGCTGGTGGCTCCTCCGCCCCCGCACCAGCCGCCGCCGCTGCCGGCTGTGGCAAATCAAAATGGATGAGGTGGTGATGTTTGGTCGATTTGCATTTGTAGCACGACCAGCCCGATGTACACTGAGCGAAGTTATGTTCTCCTAAACACCTGAAGCAGAGCCTGAACTCTTTGACGCGCTCCTTCCGCTGGCGCGGCTTCAGTGACAAAAATTGTTCACATTTTGCTAAATTATGGTTACCCTGTTTACATAACTTGCACCCATTTGTGGTACCCTGAGAAGCACCATGGTGTGCCCTAGATGTGGAAGCACCACCTTTACCGCTGTGGGCTTCCCCGCTTGATTCCAAAATTCTCACCTCATTTTCTAAAAACTTGATGAGGTCCGCAAAGTTAGGTAATTCTTTATCAGAAATCTTGTCCTCAAACTGCTTCTTCAAACTTGCCTCTAACTTTTGAAAGTTGATGAAGAAGAGGAGGTATGACCAGTCCGCTACTGGAAATTTCATATTTTCTAGAGCCTTGGTGTTCTCCAACAATGTGTTCAGAAATGGCTTTAGCGAGCTCAAATTCTTATTAACATGGGATGTCCCTAGCAAGTTATGTAACAACTTATCCGCAAGTAACCGTTTATTGTTATACCTATTTTTTAATAGATCTAAAGCAATTGAGTAATTGTCCCCGGTGACTGATAAATGTTGGGTGAGTACTTTAGGCTCTCCGGTCAATGACCCTACAAGGTAATACAGCTTTTCTGTATTGGTCAGTGCCGTGTCCTGTCCCACCAGTGCCTCAAATAGGCCCATGAAGGACACAAACTCTTCTATTTTACCTGAGAAAGTAGGTAACTGTACCCGTGGTAAAAACACCCGCTTGCTTTTACTTGTTCCATCCGTGGAACATGCAGTACCATATTCAGAAGAATGACTACTGATCCCAGGAAACAAGTCTAAATACCTACGCTTAATATCATAGTATTTTTTATTATAACCTAAATATTTTATTTTAAAATTATCAGGCTCCTCATCTCCCTCAAGACCGGCCTGCAATTCAAGATGTGTTGATGTGAACTCTGAATAAATGGTTTCCACATCGTTATACCTTAACTTGAACTCATTCCTTTCAGCTTCAGAGGTCAAACCCGACTGTGAAATATCATGCAACAGATCTAAATTCATTATGGCCATATCATACCGCACCCTGAGGAGCTTATTAGCCTGAGTTTTAGGAGGCATTTTGACTGATTGAACACTCTTTCAGTCCATACAACTTAAAAATACACAACAATTTGTAAACAAAAATAAATTTCCCCCGATGGGAACTAAACCAGAATGCAACTTGGATACCAGATCTAGACCGCTTAGATTGCTGGATAATCTGCTGACTACTAGGTAGGTATACCGCTTTCGAAGGCCCGATAGGTACTACGAATCTATTCCAATTATGTGCAACAAAATAAAAACAGTGATTGAAAAGTTTCACACGATTTACCCCAAATAATTCACTGTTTTACACACAAATAAATCTTAAATGGCACCTGCTTACCTATCCAGAGCCGCTAGATAGTAAGCCAATTAACATTGAATAACTAACTACCCAGGAAAATATAAGTATCTACAACCTATAAAATACCAATAAACGATATAGGTGTAAATGTTTGATAGATGTAAGCCTATATGGAGGCTGTAGGTATATATATTATTAAGGGACACTACATAAACTATGTGTAGCCCTACCGCAATACCGTCGATAAAGTAGGTATGAGTTTCTCTGTGCAGTGTAACTTGGTAGGCACCTTACCACTTGGTAACCTCACTAAGAGAATTTAACTGAAAATACTTTATACCGCCAAGTATTTTCAGTCGCCGCGTTCCGCATATATAGGAGTTGGGTTTAAAAGATTCCGTGCCAAAGCTACTCATAGACCGCCAGAGCACTTGGACCACGGAACCGACCGCGTGTTTTGTGTGCTAGCACGGGATGACGACAAAATCACAGGGCTTCGGAATTAAACAAATCCGCGCTCGAGTAAGGACCAATGTTTGATCTAGGAGACCAATAACATACCGCACCGCTGGCTCCGAAGCTTTCTATGATTGTTTGCCGGTTCCACGTGCTAGGGTGTTACACAGAATATAGATAAAATACACAAATGTAGCTTATTACCTAAACTCACCCCAGACTGCCACAACTCCTAGATTGTATTAGCACTGCACAAAGTGTTTTCTTTTGGTTCCGCGTTATTCTTATTAGTTTCTTAATAGGACGATAACCGCCATGCTTCGTTTTTTGTTCCGCTTCGAAAAAGTTCTCTCCGACGACCGTCGGTTCCCGATTTCTTCACATCTGTCAGTGGCGCTAGCATCGCCTAAACATCGCAGGCGCATGGCGTATTTCCGCTTCCGTGATTTAGATACACGGCTTTTGAGATGCGTTAACATTGGAGACCCATCCCAAAACGTCAAAGAGGGAGAATAGACTAATACAGATACAAAATAATGTGTAATGTGCATGTGTGTGTTCCGCGAATTCTGTATTCTCTCATATATATTAAACAACTGATGACCGTAAAAGTCAGCGCATACCGGGGCCTATTAGATAGCGCAGCTATTTTTATTAGCGGACCCCAGCGCATGTCTTGGCGTCCGTCAGCCTGCCGTCGCATTACACCACCCCCTAAGCGTATGCCTGTGCATCCTGCCGCGGTATCTTTTAGCGCGCTATTCCAATGACGGGGTCGATCTCTAAACATCTGCTGCAGTTGAGGCGGAGTGGAGTGGAGAGAAGAGATGTGGATTTCAAGCCATGTGATTGGTGAATCGCGGCAAAGCTCGTCTCCGCTCCACCTCAGTGGGACCGCAGCCTTAAATCTGTATCTTAAAAATCAAAATGTTCTGTGACGTTTCGTTTATGTGTCGTCTAGTGTTCGCGCAACTTATTAGATACGTAATTACTTGGACTTAAATAATTACGCAAATATTTTTATGCAATGGGCAAGAATTTAAACGAAGTTAGAACCGTCCAAAGGAACCGTCAATGAAAGCAAACCTAAGAATTCTAACCTTTGATAGTTCTAACATCAAGGACTTACTAAACTACACAGTAAAAACATTTACTCAATTAATCACTATGACTTGTTTATAGATACGGGTGTTAGAGACCACAAGACTCATGAGACCTTGCCGAACAGAACTTCGACCCTACCCTACCAGTATGCTATAGTAGTCTTTGGGCCCTGCTCTGTATATCATTTATTCTTGGATTCGTGTAATAGACGCTCTAGTTATTTCTGGGATGAATTGAATGGCTCTAATTGGGAATTTCAGATTCCCAAGTTTGAGAAGTCGAAACCAATTAGTTTTTTTGTATGAAAAACCTAGCTGCTTTTTCTGTTTGATTTGAATGATCAAAGAATTGATATCTTTAGCCACCACGGGCAAATACAAGAGAGACCGGCAGTATCTAAGGATGAGATACGTGCTACTAAACTTAAAAAAACGTTTAAATGTCGAGGGTGCTAAGCGTGAAACGAACCGTGACTGTCAGAAATGGGCTGTCAAACCTGGAATGTCAATCAGTCAATGTCAATGTCAATCAAAATGAGTTTGACAGTGGTCGCAGCGAGTTGCGCACGTTGTTTATAATTCTCTAACCTCTTTCCTAACAATAATTTTGTGTTTTTCTATGAATTGTGAGTGAATTATCGAACATGGTGAAGCGGGTAAGTTACTTCAATATAATTTCTTCCAAGTAACTGCATAAATTATAGTGCTTTTGGTATATTTCTAAAAAAAGTGTGTCTGTGCGTATTGGTATAAATTTTGCCGATTTTTAACAAACACTGTGTTATTAATTGTGATATGACGTTTTAGGACGCAAAAGCATCTATTTCTGAAGAGGATGGAGTGGTTCAAGTTGTCAATGAAAACGGAAAACGCCCGTCTGAAGGCGAAAATAAAGATGGGCCAAAACGCGTTAGAACAAAAAGTTTATACCGGCAGCCAACAGTAAACGAATTAAACAGACTTCAGGAGACAGAAACCTTGTTTAACTCTAATCTATTTCGTTTACAAGTGGATGAAATAATCGAAGAAGTTAAAGTCAAAGAAAAAACTGAGAAAAGGTTCCTTCAGTTTTTCAAAGAGTTAAAAACTCACTTACTGACTATACCCGAAGATGGTACGGAATACGATTTGTCTGAACAAACTCTTGCTAAAAAACTCAAAGTGAAATTACCTGTGAGCGACCAGTTAAGAAAAACAAAGTGTGTTTTTAAGTTTCACAAATTTTCTGATGTTGAAATTGTTGGGTCATATGCGTTGGGGTGTGCAATCAACTCGAAACTCAGAATTGACTTACAAATAACAGTTCCAAGTGAAACATATACAAAGAATGACTCTGTGAATTACAAATATCATAACAAAAGAGCAGCATACTTAGCTTATATTGCAGCACATTTGTCTAAATATGAATCAGTTGAAGAATTACAATATTCATACACTAATGGCTCTGAAACTAAGCCTGTTATAGACTTCAAGCCCACAGGCAAGCTTGGCAACCACTTGATAGTCCGTATAAACTTGATATGCGAAACTGATGCATACAAGCTCCACCGCTTTAGTCCTGAACGCAACAACTTGAGAGAAGCATGGTTGCTCAACGAAAACTCAGAAAATAATACCGAAGTTGGTCCCCCAACACCTTATTACAACAGCAGTGTCTTATCAGACTTAACTGCATCCGTGAATCAAGAATTCCTAAATGAAATGTTGCAAAACAGTGAGAACTTGAAGCAAGCAGTTACGTTGCTAAAGATCTGGTTACGACAAAGGAATCTGAAAGTGTCTGGACATATTGTTGCTCTGTTGGTTGCTTATTATGTGCAGATGAAAAGGGTAAACAATATTATGAGCAGTTATCAAATTGTGAGGAATATTTGGATAGCACTCAGTAAGTTTTCACTAAGTTTATTATTTTTACAATTAAATTATATTGGTCATGCTTCATCTTAGCTTTTAAACTACCAATTTATAGTTCTTATTAATAGACATAGAATGCTGTTATACCAAACTTAAACCTGAAAATTTCTTTGCCAGACTGATGATTCAAATAATGTATGGTTCATCTAAAAGTTATACTGACTGTTAACTTACTCCATATTATTATTTAAGGTACTAAATTTCCCTTTTGAGCATCTCAACATCTCTCATCTTTTATCTCGATAAACCAATACTCAAAATTTACAACCAATCCAACCTTTTTACAGAAACATCAGACCTAGACAAGCAAGGCATATCACTACATAAAGGCACGGACACATCACCGTCTCTAGAAGTATTCCACAAGCATTTCCCCATAGTATTCATAGACAGGACTGGGTACTACAACATTTGTTGGCAGATGTGTACCGGCACTTATCTTGCATTGAAAAGGGAGTGTACTTTGGCAGTTGAAATGTTGGATAATGGAAAGATTAATAGCTTTTTGCCTCTGTTTATGATACCAGTTAAGCCTTTTATGCAGTTTGATCATATTTTGAGGTATGTTGGTTTAAGCCTATTATTTTGTTTTTCAAACAGGTCCTATTCTTTATTTAATTAATTAAATTAAAAATTAAATGATTGGAATAAAGATCGATTCCATACTTAAATGATTGTTTACTATTTATGAGCTTGAAACAGCAAGCTGATAAACATCACATGTTCGTTTTACTCTCCTTCATAACATAACATCACGCCTGTAATCCTCGAAGGGCTAGGCAGAGGCGTACCTGATAGTACACACACATTTTTCCAGTTATTTTACGTCCCATGGAATTGGCGGCGAAGACGTGATCAAAAAAAATCAAATCAAAACTCATTTATTGAAACTAGGCTGATAATCAGCACTTTTCGAAAGTCAAAATTTACTTTACTTTACATTTTTATAAGACAGTCCCCCAAAACGCCCACCCATCGACACTTCCTAGTGTTTAGCTGGAAAGAAGAAGTGGCGGAACAAACTTCCCAGCACACATCTGTGTGTTAGGTTGGTTAGAAGAACCTGAACATGTTGCGCCGACCCCAAATGAATTGGGATAAGGGCAAGAGAATGATGATGTAATTGGCGGCGAGCCTATTGTCATCAACTTGGCACAAATCTAGACCCTGTGGCTAAAAACTCAATAGCATTTGCACGACACGGGAATCGAATCCAGGACCTCATACTCAGATATTTAAGTACTTATCGTATTGAGCGCCACAGTCACGTATAGACGACAAGCCAAACAAGCAAAAAAGTACCTTAAGTCTGTCGACTTAAGGTACTTTTTGGCTTGTCGTCTGTGGCGGTCAAAAGGTTAATTATATTTCCAGATTCAAAAACCTCAAACACGTAAAAGAGTCAGTGCTCTCTAAAACCCCGAAGGAGTCTCAAGTCAACCATGGCATAGAACAACTGTCACTTATCACTGACGTGCTACTCACACTCTTAACTAAAGGACTCGGGAACAGAGTGGACCTCATTCAGCAGTTAGTTGATAATGATTTCTCCTGGCCCATCAAGAAGAGTTTGGATAAGGTTCGGAGTGGGTGAGTAAAGAGGATTAAGTCAGAGGTGTACCCATTAGTACAACCTTATTTAGTAAAGAGTTCTAGCTAGATAATATAACACTTATAATCCCCGAAGTAAGGCAGAGGACCAGAGGTTATGTTTAAGTCCCACTCCCATGTCATATGGGCGAGCGTAATACTATCAACTGGGCACAAATCCCGACATGGCTGCTGCTGAGAATTTCTGGTAGAAAAATTCAATAACACTGCAAAACCTGGAAATGGAACCAAGGACCTCATACACATCTATACTCATCCCGTCGGGGCCGCGGATTATAGAACGAGATGACGTGGCCTCGGCACAAGGCCAATTAAGGAACATGGGTTTGGTTTTTAGTCAGTAGAAGTCTGACACTCCCCTTCGCTCTGCCCAAGAGCGGGGGGAGCGGTTATTCGGTGATTATCCACCCACCAAAAAAAAAAAAAGGACCTCATACACAGCAGTCGCGCTTGAGATCAATAGGCCAACGAGGCAGTCTAAATATTGACAAATCAAACAATCAATCAATTTGTTTTGAATCGAATTATGCAAAAAAGTCAAGGCTTAAAAAATGATATTGCTTCATAGAACAGCAAAACTTCTGGTCCATACGCCTGATATCCTTTCTACACGTATTGCTTTGTCAATGGCCGATACTAAGTTTACCAATATATTGCAGGTCTGCAGAACAGTTATCCTTTGGGTTTGTAGTGAATCCAGAAAATTCAATAAATGTAGTAGAAAAGGGACCCCCTGCCAATTTACCAGAAGCAGAAGAATTTAGGTAAGTGTTTTTTAACCGAATTTTTCCTACTTCTGGGCCACATTTAGTGAGACAAGGTACTGCCGAGTTCACCGAGAACCTGTTTTCAATCGCCCTAAATAATAAGGTTGAAAAGTTGTCGACCGTCAGTGAACTCGGTATAACATGACCTCGGTTTTATAGGTTTCGCGTTTAATGAGAGATCGCTTAAACTGGTATAGTTTATCTTGATTGTTTGTCGTCCTTGCGAAAAAAGAAGGCACTTATATCATGTTTTTAGTAAATATAACGACGTACAAGGTAATCTTTGTTTGCAGAGCCTTCTGGGGTGACAAGTCGGAGCTCCGTCGCTTCCAGGACGGGTCTATAACGGAGACGTGCGTGTGGGAGGGAGACGGCATGACTGAACGGCGTACTGTCACCAAGCAGATCATAGACTATCTCTTGGAGTTGAAGTTTGGTAAGAGAAGATGTGTTTTTTTTTGTAGTCCGTTGTGAAATGCTGACGTAGGCGTTGTCATAAAACTTGAGAATTATATGATACAAATCAACGTACTGAGGTCCAAAAATATATTCAAACCATTATAACTTTATTGTACTTGTGTACACCTGTATTTGGTACCTACATAAGAACTCAGTGTATTTGTAAAACAAATACAAATTAAATAAAATGGGACGAAAGAAGAAGTAGAAAAAATCCCCAACCAAAGATTTTCAGTCTTACTCGCACGTTTTAGTGATCTTGATTACTTTTATACATTGCTAAAAGACTAAGATCACCAGTTTTTTCCTTAGATAAACTTTACTCACAAAAACTCCATTTTCCACAGAAATAAACCCATCCGAGCTATTCCACATATCGGACCAACTGGACAGCGTACTCGCCCGCAAGCAATGGGCGAGTGAGCGCGTACTGTACGTCGAGGACAGTTCTCTGACCGCGTTGCAAGCGTTCGATGAGCTGCGACGGGATTTGCGGCAGCTAGTACAACTGCCACTTGATATTAGTGCAGTTTATGGTGAGTAGATGTGTTTATCAGCCTATAATGTTCCCACTGCAGGGACTCAGGCCTCCTCTCTAGGAGAGGGATGGGATATAATCCACCACGCGAATCCAAGTCGGGGCCGCCACCACTGGGCGGCCGCTGCTCGAGTAGTTGTGGTTCGTGGCTAAATAGTTACAGCCACACTGGTTAATCTTCTAGGTTTTTGCAATATTAGCCTAGGTCCGTCTATGGATGCCCATCTACGGACCGGCCTGGGAAAACAGGTTAAATTTTGCTACTTCGGCAGAAACGAATAGGTACTTAGTTAAAAACCTGAAAGTCGGTTGTAATACCAAGGGTAATTGTTATCCACCATCCATATTATGTAGGTAGTGGAGGTTCAGATGCATGCCTCCCAGTTGGACCAGAACCCGGCCCCAACATAGTTGGAAGGAGGGCTAGGCAGATGATGATATTGCATAGTATTATAATTATAACGGGCCGGTGTCCGCAACTCCATGTACAAAGCGCGTATTTTGCGTACGGCTATGAATATTATTCGATCCACCCCAACTCCACGACATAGGTCAGCATAGCTATTCACAAACATAGAATCGAATCGAAACCGAAACGAATATGTCGTATGTCTATCTCACTCGCTCTCGTAATGCCAAAAAAGATACGACGTTATTCGATTCGTTTCCGATTCGATTGTTTGTTAATAGCTATACAGTTGATGATATACATCACACTAAAATTATAAAGGCGAAAGTTTGTGAGTGTGTATGTTTGTTACTTCTTCATGTAAAAACTACTGAACGGATTTGGATATTATTTTGTACACAGATAGTTTATAACCTGTATTAACACATAGGATAGTTTTTATCCCGATTTTATCTTTCCGTGGGATAATTTTCGAGTTGTAGCGGGCGAAGCCACTGGCAACAGCAAGTAACTATTAAAATTATTTGATGAAACTTTCCTGGCGTGTCGGTATCGACATCTAACCCAAAATATGTCTTCCCCCTAGGCGTATCCCCAGTGTTCAGCTACAGCGCCCCTTTGCCCCCCCTGCCCCGCGCGCCGCCACACAACCCGTGGCAGCGCGCCAGCACTTGTCTACTGAAGGACATACAGCGAGATGGACTAACGTCACTGCCTGAGTATACACCCGTGTGCAAGGCTATACTGGAGCTTGGTGAGTTATATTATGTTGTATTTTGATGCATAACTGCCGACCTCCTACCCACACGTTCTAAATTGTTAATATTGTCAGTTGACTAATTATGTAGCAACAGTATTAAACTAGCCTTTGTACCAGACACTCGTTCGTATCCTTCATACCTCCTAGTTATATACACATCAATTTACTTATAATAGGAACAAATACATGGTGTAAACGATAGCCCTCCGAAACTGAAATTTGTTTTCATTTACTGTTCCTTTATTTGAATGTAAAATTACATTATCTGTATGCAGCGCTCTATTTATTATAGGTACCTTAAAATAATACAGCTAAAATCAAAAACAAACAATGGATGATAAATTGATTGAACAGCTGATTTCACGCGTCGTTCAGTAACGAACGAATCTCGTCGTCGCGCTTGCCGTTCGCTAAGTTCGTTTTGCCACTGTAACAATTTAATACATAATGTTCCTGAAATAATGTCTTGTACCGGTCATCATAGTATGGTATAATGAGTTCACACCATGAGTCTGCGGAGGGCTGTCCTTTACTGATAGTTCTCGGATACCGTAGCTCAAGACAATTAATGTAATTTCTCAATAAGACGTGTTCCGAACTAAAAAAAAATCATACAACCTCCTTCCAGGCTACAGCGGCAAATGGCCAGGCGACATCCACGCCTTCAGATGCCTCAAAGCCGCCTTCCACCTTCAAATAGCAGAACAGCTAACAAAGCAGTACTCCATACCGACCCAAGTATACCCCACCCACATCGACGTACTCAAGAACGGTCTGGTGTTTCGGCTCGAGATCGCGCATCCGAAAGAGATAACGCTATTGAAGAGGGAGACAGAAAGAGGCGTGGTGAAGTACAGGGAGAGTGAGGAGAGTGTGAGGTTGCAGTGTGACACTGTGCTTATGCCACGGTTGAGGGGGGCGTTGCATGGGTGAGTTGGATTATTTTAATAGGGGATCGGACTGGGTCAAAATAATATGATTCTGTTTAGTCCGTAAGTTAGATTATCGAAAAATATTGAATACGTGTTTTTTGTTTTATCAAATCAATAAAAAATGACGAAGATAAAACACGTCAAAGATCTTGGAGTGGGGCTTGAAACGTCACTTGTGTCGTCAAAATGTACTATCATATGACGTCACACGAGTTTTCGAAGCACTGTATCGTCTTCATTTTAAGTTTACGTGAAAAAAGAAAAAATACTTGTCCAATAATTTTTGGAAATCTATCTGACGGACTGATTAGTTTTTTTTTGTCCGATCCCCTATTGTATGTTCCGTTTTTGATTTTGTTCTTCTTTAAAAACAACATACGTTTATTTTCATGCAACTTTGGCCCATACATATAACTGTATCTTATCAAGTGATTATTGCCTCTGACTTGCTATACATTCATACATCAAGAAATATCTCTAAGGCATGCTTGTTTCCTCATGATATTTTCTTTCACCGAAGCATATATTTTACAATACGCACATTAAGTCGAAAATCGGAGGTTACTATGGCCACTTCGTGAACTTTTGTTTCTCTAAACGATACAGGAATAAAATTGTGCTTTAACAATCACATGCTTAAAGTTTTTTGACGTTATCTTAAAATCTATGTTCTAATAAAATATGTAACTAGGATTTTTTTGTGAATCCTTCCCCTAAATAAATACAAATTATTAATCTTTAATTATTATTCTTTAATTCTTCTCTTTAGGGGAAGGATTCAGTAAGATCGTCATTTTGCCAAAGCGAAATGGCTTCTTTTCTCATAATCTTCTATGTCCTTCCACAGCCTACACCAAAAGCACCCATCATTCGGTCCCACAGTCTGCCTGTTGAAGCGCTGGCTGTCTGCCCAGCTACTCCCCCCCCCGCACTTCCCCGACACAGTGGCAGAGCTGATGGCGGCCACTGTGTACATGCACTGCGAGCCAACACAGCCGCCAGCGTCGCCCACTGTTGGGCTTGTGAGGGTGTTGAAGCTGCTGGTGGAATTTGACTGGGCCAGGGATATGATTGTGCTGGATTTTAATGAGGATATGTCGCGTGAGTATTTTGAAGTTAATTATATTATTTTTAGTAACCTTGTTTGTCCGTCCGTTGTAACCGTCCTAACCTACGGTGCTCAAACCTGGTTACTCACCGAGGATCAAAAGTTCCGCCTTTGAGTATAGCAAAGGGCAATGGAATGCAGCATTTTGGGTATCAAAAGACGAGACAGGATTTGAAACACCATGCTGCGTTAGGTGAACGTTGGTAAGAAGGCTAAACTGGGATTGAGCGGGTCATGTCAGCCGAATGCACGATGACCGCTGGGCAAGTTTCAAGTCCCACACTTTGGTTGCCGGAAGATGAACGGCGCCACTTAGGCCGAACCTAGACGCGTATCTCGAGAGCTGGTTCGACGAGGCACAGGAAATGAGCTCTTGAGAGGAATTGGTGGAGGCCTTTTTCAGCTGTGGGACCGTGGAGTACTAATTAAAATACCTTGTTTGTCCTTCTGCTGGGCAAAGGCCTTCCCCATATACTTCCAGGTACTCTTCTACATCACCTAGAACCAGCCTTCGTATGATCGTCCAGGTCACATAAGGAATTAATATTTTGGGCCCAAAATTGGGTTTTGCTCTGTTTCAAGAATGTTATACACATTATTGTCGCGGAAAGACCGAAATAAGTCGGAACTAGTCTGAAACTGGACGGACACCAGTCGACGCTAATCATGACAACTCTGAAACTAGTCAGCCTTAGTCATAACTACTCCAAAACTAGTCGGATTCTCAAATTCTACTAGCGTTATACTAGCACTCAAAAAACTAAAAACATCTCTATTCTCATTGCAGACGAAGAAATAACCCAACTGGAGCAAAAGTTCGCCTCCGACCCCGAGTCCGCCCCTTGCGTGCGCATAGTGACCGCGTACGACGGTCCCATGCCGGCTGTGTGGAGTAGTACTGACCCCAGCACCCACGTGCTGGCGCGGGCGAGGGTGCTGGCTGGTAGTGCGCTCACATATGTGCGGGACAATCTCTTGGTGGGGCATAAGGAGAATATATTGGTAATATAATAATAATAATTTATTTATTTGTCAGAAAACAATGATCCTTAATGGTTATTAACAATTGAAACTTATAAACTATGTTAGTAGGCACAAAAATCACAAAATAAATATTACAAAATTAAATAGGAATGTGAAAATTATTATTGGATTCACGAATTAAAATAAAATTGTAACATTAGGTAAGTGTGGTTATGTCTTCTAGGACGACTTCCTCGTAGATTTTAACATGGCGTTTGGAAACTATACATCTAAGGCTAAGATAATAGCAGCTGCTAGGATTTAGGTTAAGCCGCACTTGTCTAAGTTGGTCTGTGATTGATTACATACCGAGTTTCCTCCGTGCTTCGGAAAACACGTTAAGCTGTTGGTCCCGGCTGTCATTTGTAGATCTATGACAGTCTTAACAAGTAGTCAGTATTTGAAAGTCTGACACCAGTCTGACCGAGGGGTATCGTATTTCCCAGTACTTACTGGTTTGTAGAGGTCAGATACACAGCCGCTCCATGTAAAATACTGATATGCAGCTGCATCCAGTTAGCCTGGAAACTGATTACAACATAGTTGGGAAAAGGCTAGGCAGATGAGTACTCATTCATCGTTTTCAGGGTTCCGTAGTCAACTAGGAACCCGTAAAGTTTCGCCATGTCTGTCTGTCCGTCCGTCCGTCCTCGCTTAATCTCTGTGACCGTTAGCACTAGAAAGCTGAAATTTGGTACCAATATGTGTATCAATCGCGCCGACAAAGTGGTAAAATAAAAATTGGAAAAAAATGTTTTATTAGGGTAGCCCCCCTATATGTAAAGTGTGAAGTGATTTTTTTTTTTATTTCAACCCAAACGTGTGATATATTGTTGGAAAGGTATTTAAAAATGAATAGGGGTTTACTAAAATCATTTTTTGATAATGTCAATAATTTCGGAAATAATCGCTCCAAAAGTAAAAAACAATGCGTCCCCCCCCTCTAACTTTTGAACCATAAGTTTAGAAAATATGAAAAAAATCTGAAAAGTAGAACTTTATAAGGACTTTCTAGGAAAATTATTTTGAACTTGGATGGAAACAACAGATGGAAACAGCAGTTAACCAATATAATTTGGTCCCTGAATCGTATGAGCGCCTATACAATCCAGAGGTCAAGTTTCATTGATCCTTTGAAGAAATTGTATAAATTATAGCATACCGTTTTGGTACGGAACCCTTCATGTGCGAGTCCGACTTGCACTTGGCCAGTTTTTTTTTTTTTATTTGTTGTGGGCTTACTCTTGACCTCAATCTTGCCCTAAGGGCAGAGATGAGGTCGACGATGGAACGAGCTTACCCAGAAGAAGCCTATTTACTCGCGACTTAAATAGCCAAAAGACGTCCACTGCTGGACATAGGCCTCCCCCAGGTGTCGCCACATTGACTGGTCCCGTGCATCGCTCATCCAACGGGTTCCTGCAACCTTGACTAGGTCGTCGGTCCACCTAGTGGGAGGCCTTAGGGGATTAGCATTAGATATACAAAGGACTCTGTATGTCTAAGGCGAGTCTTAACTATCATTATTGTATTTCTTTATCTTTATTAATTTTACCTCATTTGTTATGGCAGGGCATGTTCATCCCATCATACTCCGGCTACAACGTCCTCATCCACCTCCAGCCCGCACTAGTCCCGCACTGCCCCGAGCGAGTGGACAGTACTCCCAGACTGCACACGTTGCCCCAACAGCTCAGCGAGGACATCATACCCGTCGTGGAGTTCCATCCCGTTGTCAAGTACTTGGATGAGTTGAGGGTGAGTTGATGATTTCTTTTATAAATTCAAGGGCGTTTAGTGAGCTATAGAGCGGGTTAGGATTGGGGTCTCTGAGGGATCGCATCTGGAGCGGGAGAGGAGAGGTGATCCGACAGAGGACTAGAGTTGACGACATAACTCACATAATAAGTAAACTGAAGTGACAGTGGCCCGGCCATATTAGCCGCAGAACCGATCCCCGTTGGAGTAGATGTGTTCTTGATTGGAGACCGCGAATCAAATTGACGGCACGGTTGGCGCAGTGGCCCAAGCAATGGACTGCTGCGCTGCGTGTCGCGGGTTCGATTCCCGCACGGAACAAATATTTGTATGACCTACAGATAGTTGTTCCGGGTCTGGGTATTTGTGTATGTGAGTTTAAATGTTTGTGAACGCACCCACGATACAGGAGAAATTCCTAGTGTGGGGCAACATTTTTCCAATAAAAAAAAAAAAAAATCGCGAATTCAGTCCGTACATTGCTCGCAGAACGGCTGGCCGATGGACCGAAAAGTTCTGAAGTGGAAGGCCTCCCTCTAGGTGGACGGATGACCTGGTGAAGGATCCGCTGAGTGCGAGACGCACGGGACCGCGAGGTGTGGTGACACTTAGGGGCGACCTATGTCCCGGAGTGGACGTCTTTCGGCTGAAATGATGATGATGATGATAGTCTACTGCGTGACATGAACTATCAGACAGTAACTCATCAGACACTTAACTTCTTTTCTATAAATGAGGAACCTTCCAATCTATTTCTTCAAACAACTACATTGGTAAAACTAGTTTCCATAATTGTGATTACAGAGCGCATACGGCGAGTTCGCACTATTCTTTCATGATC
Organism: Diarsia dahlii; assembly: GCA_949775195.1. NCBI lineage: Eukaryota > Metazoa > Arthropoda > Insecta > Lepidoptera > Noctuidae > Diarsia > Diarsia dahlii. Next base: position 19,847,567 of record OX459207.1, read on the forward strand.
TATATGGCGGAGAAGTGATCGCTGTGCTGTGGAAACCTGATATCAAAGATGACAGAGAGTTTCAGGTATGTCAAACTTATTAATAGATAGGCAGGGGTCAATTTTGTAGTTATACTCGGGAGCTAAAATGATTATTTCGTAAATTCTTCATTAATTTCTCAACTTTCGGTTCGGTTCCCACGGGAAGCATACTTTGTAAAGTTGTTTCCAGTTTGGCTAGGACATTGCCGGCCTTTTTACAAAAGGTAGTTAAACCTGGTTTAACTTAGACCTGGTTCATCTCGCATGCTGTCACTTTCTTTTGAATATTATTGAAGTGAGACGTCATGCGAGATAACCAAGCCCAACCAGCAATTTTGCGCTATAACCAAACCTTATATCTCAAAACAGCTGGGTGAACGATGTATAAAGGTTTTGGCGGTGACTGATTGTTGTGTAAAAGCGTTTGACAATACGATTTGGCTCTATAAGTTTATACAGCAAAAAGGACCTATTAGGAATTGATGTAAAGGTTTACTTCGTGACTTTGTATAGCTGTTATAGTCAGGCGTTATAGCAACCTCCAATGTGACTAGTACACAACGATAGAACTTTATAACAGTGTTTACTGTCGCCCCAATGCGCCTGATTTACGCAATAAAAGTTCTGAACGAACTATAATGACTCTTTTGTTAAAGTGGAGATGAAAACTCAAGAATAGGGCGATATTGTGATATTGTGGATTTTTAGATCGTCGTTACAGTGCATAGTACTATAGTGGGTACAAAAAGTCTACAACAGAGTGATTTGGTGATATAGCTGAGTTTCTAATTACATTTATAGAACTTAAATTTCATATAAAGGTTTTTTAACGCTCGTTATAGTCGTAGTGATAAACTTATCACAAAGACACTTTTTTAAAACAGGATTGTTTTTTTATAACTGTTATAGTCCCTCTATTACAATAGTACTATATCGGAGATTATTTCTCTTTTAAAACATAATAACTGTGTATAACGGTAGGTTAGTAATGCTTTTAAATGTTAATTCAGTTTTGTAAAGGCATTTCTATCGCTCTTTTACAACAATATTGACATTTTGATTCAAAAGGAACCCTAATTGCATGTAATGGTGGTTGTAATCTGTCATAACGAATGCTATAGTAGTGTTCAGGAAGCTGGAAGTATGTTTATGACTTAAAATTCGTAATTGTTTTAGTAAAAGCTCAATAATTCGAGGGGGGCATTCAAATATAGTCGGTAACCAGTACATATTTTATCAGTAAAATTACAGTCGCACGTCATTTTCCCCGTAAGGGACGAATAATTTAATTACAAAATAATATATAATTCACCACAATATGGCTCCTCGTATTCTTTTATTATCCAATTCTCTTCAAAAACACTGCACGTGAACGAATGTAAAATGAATGAACGATGAATATTATAGTGAAGTAATGGAATCATGAACTGTTTTACAGTACCTAAAAGAACTTTAGTAGCGTTGCGGTGGCTTGTATGTCATCAAATAGAGATTGCGTTACTGTTACATCAACTGTAATAGGCCAAAATTGTCATGCCTGACACCGCTACAGTTGTACTTTAACACTGAATGGAGATATAATTGCGCCACTTTCTTTGTAGGTGCACCTTCTTTGGCCTTTTATGTGACCATCGATTAGTTTTTACAAAACGTTCTATGGACTTCTATACAACTAACTTTTGCTAGTTGGGAGTCTAAGTTAAACCAGGTTTAACTACGTTTTGTAATGAGGCGGTGCAGGTTTGAATCACCTGATTGTCTGATAAAAAGATGATTCCCTGCTTCGGAAAGCACGTATAAGCCGGTGGTCCCGGCCGTCAAACCATGTCAGAGGCCATTGATACGGTTAAGAAACTCTGACACTAGGGTGTGTAGGGTCGTTTAGACCTCATTGCCCACACGATAAGAAGAATTAATTTCTTAATGGCTAAGTTGATTAAAATCAACTTAGCCATTAAGAAATTAATTTTTTCTTAAAAGTAAAATGCACTCTAAAGAGTGCATTTTACTTTTAATAAAAACTTTACTTAGACTTTTACACTTTAAGGAGTCTAATTGCAAAACATGTTAATTTTGTGTTCTATTGTGTCGAACATCAGCATCACTCAAAAAAAAAAACTGCCTGTTATTTTTATGGTATTTTATTAGAAAGGCATAAAGATTTGATTTAAAGATTCCAATTTAAAATACCTCCTGCCTACTTCTGTTCTCCTGGTAATTTGTGGGACTTTACTACCTATTCTTATTTTCTCAATAAAAAAAAAGAAACGAAACTGTTGCTACTAAAGAGTGTCAGTAGTTCGTTGCTATATTTACTACCGAAACTACCATCCGAACAACTGCAACTAGACCTTAATTTCTGGGTTCAAAACCTGGCAAGTACAGAACTGTGTTTTTTAGTTTTTATGATCATGTAGTATTATTATAATTTTTGATGATGATGTTGATGTAGTATCGTAGCATAACTTATTTTAATTTTGTTTACGTGAGGAAACATGAATTTAAAATTAAATAAAAAAAGTATTAGCTATGAAATGACACAAAGATATAATAAATTGCTTAATGTATATCTTTGTGTCGGTTACTGTTCCCCTAAAGCAACCAATAACTAGCCTTCATATAATATCTTTATTTTATTATTTTTCAGTTAATAAACGCGAATGCACTCAAGCCATACAGTTCAAAGGGTGAGACGAAATACAAAGTGAACATCGAAGCATTAGTGGAGGACTTCAGAATATTAGGCGAAGGACTTATTAGAGATATTACTGTTAATTGAAATTATGTCTTAGGTACAAGAAATAAAGATTTATTTTAAGTAAAATGAGGATGGTTTTTTTTAATTACAAATAGTCCTTCAGAATTATTCACTTTCGTTTTCTTATTACGCTCTGTGCAAGAAAAGGGGCACTCCCCTTTATAATTTTCGACTTGCAGCGGGTGAAGCCGCTGGCAACAGCTAGTTTTTATAGATAAAACTAGCTGTTACCAGCGGTATCACACGCTTAAAAAATAAAAAAAATCCCACGGGCAGATAAAACCGGGATAAAAACTATCTTAAGTGTTAATCCAGGTTATAAACTATCTGTGTACCAAATTTTATGCAAATCCGTTCAGTAGTTTTTGCGTGAAAGAGTAACAAACATACACACTCACAAACTTTCGCCTTTATAATATTAGGGTGATTAATTATTATTATTATTTAAGTTTATATAGATCAATTTATTAAGTAATAACACAACATTTTAGAAAAAAAACACTATAATTATTGTATTCAGGCTAAAAACTATTTACTAAGTATAAATTATAATACTCTGCTTTGTGCTGTATTTCGGTGGACTACGATGACATTAAATAATTAAAATACAGTGTTAAACATGGTGCGTATGTCTTTCATATAATTAAGTAATTAACATAGCCAATAGCCACTTATTCGATTATCGACTTAACCTCTATGCATTCTAAGTTTATTTTAGTAACATAATTATCTCAACTTTTTGCTGCAATGAAATTATGAACCTTGTCTTGTTAGACATAGAATTAGTTTTTATAAATCTTAGATTCTGAATTAAAATATAATCTACAATGATCTTTTGGTGATCATTTTTGAAATTGTGTTGCTGTGGCTACACGCCAAAAGGCGCTTGCCCAGCTTTACAATTATTATTATTTGGTAAAACACCATTTTATATAGCCTGTAGAATTTGAATATCAACTGAGGCAATCCTGTTACGTACCTGACAGAACTGAGTATACAAGCTCAGACACTAAGTTATGTTCTAAAAATCATCTGATTCTGAAATCAAGAATGTTACAAGAATCTTTTGGCGTTAAAAAAACATGGACAAGAAGGTTCATTAACATTCGTGAACTTGTACCAAAAAACAAGCTGACAGCGATTAGTTCCAATTTCCGCCACTGACAAAAGACCCTCGTTCAACTTCCGAGTTATTGAACCTTAACAAAGTAAGGCAGAGTGTCGAGCGGCGCGGGGTAGTTCCGTATCCAGTCGCCGCCGCGCACCGGCCGCGCCGGGTCCCCCTGCTGCAGCCAGCTGCCCGCCGGGAGGTACACGTCGCGCGAGCGAGCGCCGCGCTCTATCACCGGGGCCACTAGGATGTTCTCGCCTAGGAGATACTCTGGGGACGGAAAAACTACATTTACAAAAAAACAGTTGATAAATGACTACTCAATTTTGATAATGACATTAGATAATGGATGATATTGGAATCGTAGATTGATCTTGGGATATCATTCACAAATATTGCCCGGTCTCGAGTTCTAGACTCTCGTTAGCCAACCAGGATTACTTGTTAAACTTACGAAAGCTGGACTTGAGATTAAGCAGGTGGTCTGAGCTTTTTTAGACCCAATTGTGTAATACTCTTTTGTAAGCATCATTCATCATTGTCCCCACTGCAGGAAAAATGCCTCCTTCCACTTTCTTCATCCTGTGAGAGAATCCAGGTCATCCCGCCATATCTTTCTGGCCCTTCCGCATAATTTCTAAATAATAATATAACAAATTCGACATACCATCAGAAATATCATGGGCCTCAGTATCATTGGGCGCTATCCACCAGACGGGCGGGTTGACGGGCGCGCCGTGTGTTACCGCTCGCTTGCACGCTGCGATGATAGCCGGCGCGTACTGAGCGTGCAGGTCTACGTACTTCCTGCTTATAGCCACCGTCTGTTAACGGGAAGAACGGTTAGATTAGGCAATTGTTGAAGACTGCGGGACTGTTCGAAAGAGATACCGCGGATCACAAAGGGCTAAACAGTGGCTTTTAGTCAGTACACGCCTGACACTCCCTCTCGTTCCGCCCAAAGCGGGAGAGGGTCATTCGATGTTCTCACCCGGAAAAAAATGCAATTGCTGAAAAAGTTTGTTCATTTTCAGGAATTCCTGAAGTAATCCCTGAAAATATATAAAAAACGCAGTTTTTATTGTGGTTTCCCTGTATAAAACCTAAGACACTCAGAGATAATGTGCTTCCCTTATGTGGAAGTATGTTCCCAGGTGTGGTCCAGAACAAAAAAAATCGCTATGATGGATATAACGCACTGTGTACTTTATCGCGGTCATTTTACACCTATAGTCCATAGAAGACTATAGATAGACTTACTTCATTATCGAACTCCCAAGGCACATAAGAGAACTGCATTGCTGGCATAAAGGTGTTAGCCTGGAGCCACCTTATAAACAGCTCCTTGGTCGGGGGCTCATTGTACCCGTTACCCCCGATCATGTCGGGCAGCACCAACGGGTAGCCGTTCATGTTCATCTGCAGCAACGTCGTGATGAGGGTCGGAAGACCGTTCTCGTAGGTCCAGTAGGTGTCCTTGTCTATCATGCGAATGAAGATGGGCAGGTCTTGGGTTCTGGAGACAAAATAATGGTGTGAATAGCATTCTTGGATTGAACTAGAGGATATTTTGGTTCAATAGGTATTTGCCATAGATAATTTTAAGGAATGTGCGGATGGCTATAAGAGAATATGAAGAAACGATGGATGGACTGTGTGAAGGATGACACGACTAGAAATAAGGTGACTGCTGAGATAACAAGTTAAAGTATGATGGAAGGAAACATGCTGCGCCGACCACAAATTACCTATATGAGGTAAAGGCAGGAGAATAATGATTTACTATGGATAATTCGATGATCGAATCAGAAATGAGGACATCCGCATGAGAACCAAGGTTACCGACGTAGCCCGAAGAATCGCCAGACTTAAGTGGCAATGGGCAGGGCACATTGCTCGCAGAACGGATGGCCGATGGGGCCGAAAAGTTCTGGAATGGCGACCGCGAACCGGAAGACGTTGCGTTGGAAGGCCTCCCACTAGGTGGACCGATGACCTGGTCAAGGTTGCAGGAACCCGCTGGATGAGAGACGCACGGGACCGGTCAATGTGGCGACGCCTGGGGGAGGCCTATGTCCAGCAGTGGACGTCTTTTGGCTGAAATGATGATGATGATGATGATGGATAATTCGACACCCACAGCGTCTGCCAGAGTGTCCTAAGTGACCGTTGAAGGTGTCTGTCATACCTGTATCCAACCCTGACTTCCACGAGGGGTCCGAATTGGGCGACAGTCCTCACGTAGTCAGCTGATATCACTCCCGGCTGGTCTCTGATGTCTCCTTGTAGCACTGGGATCTACAACATTAACAACTTCGGGATCAATTTCAATCAGAAACTGACAGTCGATGGTGCAGCTGCTCTTTGGAACCGTTAAAGAAAACTGAATTAAAGCTAAAACATAACTTGACGCCTTTAAAGATCGAAACCTTTAAACCTTAAAATGTTACACCAAGGTGTACCTACCATATAGTACGCCCACATTTTGCCAGTTATGTAGGTACCTACTATTTAGAGTATCTACTATCCAAGAACTGGTGCTCATCACCAGTGCTAGGCACTCAAAATGACTGTGTCCTTAATTAATTCCAAAAATAACAAAATGCAACCCTTACTTGTGGCGACCAGCTGGATTCTCCAGCATCAAACTTGAAACTGTCGATTCCCGAGGTGTTCTTGAGGAGATGCACTCTGTCCAGGTACCACTGCCGCGCAACAGGCTTGGTGAAGTCGATGTAAGACGTGGTCGTCTCGTTGTCATTCCACCAGCTGGTCTCCACTGAGCCGTATTCTGAGGCCACCAGATACCTTGAAAGGAAGAAGAAGTAGATTTGTGATAAATTGTAGACTCTCTGACAGAAGCTTCTAAGGATCAGCGAAATTGGTGCTAACAATAGCGAACACTGAATACTGATAGATACTTCAGTAAGTTTTTATATGGAGGTGTCCGTGTCTGAAGCCGCATTTGCAATTTTTCCGTACTGGTTTGAAGTTCCTATAAGCTGCGGGTCTGCCGACTGTGAAAATGTAGGTGGAACTTGTTGTGAATATATGTATTTTATTTCAAACTTACCCTCTGGCTTTAGCTTCAGAGTACCAAGGCTCGCATCCTTTATTAATAAACGGATGAGTCCATAACGTCACTCTATAACCTTTCGCCCTCAAAATATCCATCGTATTCCTCATGTTCGGGAACCTTCCAAGATCGACCGTCTGTGACCCGTAGCATGTCTCCCAACGATCATCTATCTCGAGCTGACTGTTGGGGAACCCGTGACTGGTGATTTCATCAGCGAATTGCAGTACTGTGTTATGGTTCACGTCCCTCTTATACCTCGCCCAAGTTGACCAAACCGGGTATGTAATCATTCTCTCATCAGGAATCCCTATTGGCTTCTCCAAGTACTTTTCGACAGCATATTCATGGGCCTTTCTTACATCTTCGAAGATTCCGATCGCATAAATCAGGTCAGTTTTTGCTCTTTTGCTGGAGTATGGAGATTTAATTTGTGCGATGAAGCATGCTGCGTTCTTCTCTAAGTCGTTCTGGTCGACGAACAAGGGGACCTTCTTGTCGAAGTAGTAGAAGATGCCTTCGGAGTTGAGCCAGTAGGGCTCTGCCACGCCGCAGTTGTCGGCCTCCTTGGTGACGTAGGAGTAGTTCGGAAGGACCAGGCGTTCTATTGGCCAGTACTGACGCTTCTGTTGTGGCCCGCCGTACCAGTGATTTGAACCTGCAAGAAGACGTTTATATGTAGTTATGATAATAAACTATGGCTTGATGGCTATTGTAAATCATTCTAAAGAATAATGACTCGAATAGAATGTGACTTGATGACAGTGTATTTAATTAACTTCATAATTTCTATTTTATTTACCTATTTATACAAAGACGTTACCTTATTGCGCTTATAAAGTATTGTGTACAACACTATGAGACAAGGAGAGATAAACCTTTGTAAATGCCTTAGTGCATGTTTACGTACAGGCGGGGCGTCGCGCGGCGCGTGCGGCGTTTTTAATTCAAACACATGGCGATGTATGAAAAAGTTAACGATTTCAATCGTCGATTTTACGAGAAGCTATTTTCGCACGTTAGTTTAAAATGCAGCGTTTGTTGCGGTGGACCCGTCTCTCAGTAAATTAATAAAAAAGCACGAGACGAGCCTTCTGCACGCGCCGCGCGACGCCCCGCGTCTCCGTAAACGAGCGCTTAGATCGTTGATATTAGGTTCCTTAGTTTCAAAGACAAAAAAACACAAATCCAAAAAAATATCCTGGCTTGCTTACCAAGATTGACACAGTCCTCCAGCCCGACCCCCTTAGGCGCCTCCCAAGTGAAGGTGATGATGTACCCATTGCGGTCACCCACAATCTCCTCACTGCTGATCCGGACAGTGGTGTCGTTGGCGAACTGGATCACCACGTCACCATCTTGTACCACGTCCTTGATGGCACCGGTGCGGCGCCCCACCACGGCTATCACTTCTGATAGACCCTCTGGAGTGAGAAAAAAAATTAAATTGCTATGGAACTCTGAAGATTTGCTATGACGATCAAATGAAGTGCATTAAAACCCCAATATATTTAATTCTGGAGCTTTAGCTATACAGGGTGTTAGGTTAAACGAGGGACATATTGGAGGAATTCGGTATTCGATTCTCGTCCGAAATGTAGTGTATTAAGAATATGTTAAATTACTGGCAACACCATTTCGAATGGTAAATTATAATGTAGGGCTAGCAACCCGACACACTCCATTTTTAACCGACTTCCCAAAAGGAGGAGGTTCTCAATTCGATTGGTATGTTTTTTTTTACTATGTATGTACACCGATACGCCGAGATTAATGATCCGATTTACGTGATTCTTTCTTATTTTGCTTTTTCTGAGAAAATTTACCATTGCAATGTATATTTTTTATACATCATCAGAAAGTAGAGATTATAAGGAACACAACGCCTACCGACTTTTTAAAAAAGCTGATATTTTGACGTCAGAATTTTCGATTGAAAATTAGGGTGCTTTTTTGATATGAAGTTAAAATTTAATAAGCCGAAAAAATAAATATTTTAAATCAAATAAATTACAGTGTATTTGGGACATAATAAGGTAAGTTTTCACCAAATTTCGGGAAAAAAAAATTTTTTGAAAAAGATATAAATAAAAAACCAAAAACTTGGTTTTTTGAATTTTTCACATACATTTTGAGGTTATGTGAAAAAAGTGTTAAAATCAAAGTTGTAGATCTTTTTATTCTCTACAACTTTGCCATTACATTTTTTTCCATAGGACTTGTAGTTTTGCCGGAAATCGAGATAAACCGCTTTCCCCCCTTAAAAACCCCCCCACCCGGAAGTGGACCCCCACTTCCTGACCTCAGATCGACCGTTATTTATTTTTCCTTTAATTTTTGTTATATTCTCTACTTTTTCCATTGGGTTTCATCCTACTATAATTTTATTTGTTTTCAAAAATTAAATACCCTGGTCTATTGGCCCCCCGCACGCTCTCCAGATCTCACTTTAATAGACGTTTTTTTTTCGACATTGTCCTACGTCAGTTTCAAAATATGAAGGGAAAATGGATAAAAGTCATTGATCCGCGCACATTTTCTGTGATAAACGCAAGGGTGGCGACACTTTTCCGAAATATTTGGTATGGTTCTGTCTGTAATTTATCAGTGTTTCTTTTTGTTTATATTTTTACTAATATCATGTACACACGGCTACACATCAAGCTATACATTTCCAGTTTATGCTGATCTCGCACTGTACGGAAATCCTATACAATGCGAGACCAGCTTATACTTGAAATGTATAGCTTGATGTGTAGCCGTGTGTACGAGTAAGCATGCCGTATTGCGGGTTTCATTATGTCCCTCGTTTAAAATTACATACTATACAGGCTCTTTTGGGTTAGCTCGTCCCATCGTCGACCTCATTTCTATCCTAGGACAAGATTGATGTCAAAAAGTAAAGATAGAGTGGAGGGAGATCAGATAAGAAAAACAAATGTCACACTTACTTCTGTCCAAAATAACATTGAATCCTCCCAAGGGGTTGTTCGCAATCTCTGCCTTAACGTTAGGTGAGTCCAGGATGCAGATGTCGACGGCTTGCGTACACGCAACAAGCGCGACGATCACAACTGTGGGTAGTCGTAAAATTGTGTCAAAATATTGTTGTCTGTTTTTTTGGGGACTGACCCGCCCCTCTTTTTTTTCACACCAGTACAACCATTGATAGTCAGAATCGACAGTGGCAACTACTAGAAAATATTGTCTTCTGTGTATAGTAGGTACCTACCCCTCAAAGAAGAAAACATGTAGTGGTGTGGGAACAGGGGTCTGGTAAAGCACTGTAGTTAAATCCATACCTTCTCTAACCGATGGGCCAGGGAAGGTATGAAATGAAGTATCATACTTGGCGATGTGTCTAAGTAGCGAAAACAAATCTGATAGGGATATGAGATAAAGTGTGTTTGTGTGTTGCTTGTTATCATAATCATCGTTTCAGCCGAAAGACATCCACTGTTGGACATAGGTCTGCCCCAAGTGTCGCCACATTGACCAGTCCCATGCTTCTCGCACTGGACCGCATCCAGCGCATCTCACCAACATCTTTGAACGTTCACCAAGTCATGGGTTGCATCTTATGCTCTTAATTTAAAACTAACGAATCGATTTTGACGAAAGAAAGAGGTACAATTCACATGTCCAAGATAACAGGCACCTCAATTTCGTCCCGGTAATTTTGTGAACCGCTGTACCTCAGATGCAGAATGTACAAACTATAAAAGTAATTTTGATGCCAGAATTGCCAGAGGCATTGAAATTGTTGTTTATACACACGTGTCACGTGGCATTGTGCCATTAAAACAATTATTGTTTTACTTAGTAATTTCTATAGGAAAAGTGTTTTTAAAATAATGACAAACATCCATCCATCGGTTTTAATAATATGTTTGCAGTATAAAAGTAAAGTTGCGTGAGGCGATCTAGTAATGAGCTTATTTTTTGCGCCATTGTCAACTTGTAATCGTTGTGACAATATAATTATGTTTTTCTTTGTAGGTACTATAGAGCGGTTAAACTTTATGTCATTAAAGTAATACGCATGCCTCTTGGAACTAAATCGTTTGTTTTTATAGACACGGATTTTGAAATTGTAGAGTGCATGACAATGATATTCAAATAAATTAGGTTTAATAGAATATCATTGGTGCATGAGGTATTTTCTAACACCCCAACTTTATATATGAAGAATGCCCTGAAAACCCTGAGTAAAAGCTAGCCCGTATTTTAGGATTAGTCAGCCTTTAATAACCTGTTCATGCACAGAGTCCATTTATTCTGGTTAATCAGCAAAATAATGGATATATGTAAGAGATAACCCGTATTAATTAATTAATCAAAAATATGAGTGGGTCTAGCTAAATCTAAAACCGATATTGTAACTGGATCCACGAGCGTCCCAAAGAGTTGTCAGCATAGTAGGGCAAATGCCTGCCAGGGTTAAGGAATTTGTTCAAAAGAGTTACGCCCTTCTAAGGGCATTATAAGGAACATAGAGGTCTTATTTGGATTATAACCCGGATAAACATCACTAAAATTTTAACGGTTCCTAAAATCAGAGTTAAAATAACAGAGCTATAGACAGCTATTATAATAGGTACATTAGGTACATAGTGGGGAAAAAATACTTAGTATACTAGATAGACAGATTCCGCACATGGCACATAACTACTCAATTTTCAATCAGAAATGATTGTTTGTTTAGGAGACTGTTAAAACAGTCCTCTGTGCTCGGTTAATTTGATATACATGAAATATAAGAATATTAAGTAATCATATTTTGTAATACTTTCTCTTGATATAAAGCTGAAACTTAAATCACTGAATTTCAGTTTCTTTTGAAATACCTGTGCCTTTGTACTCGGTTTTGTTACGCTGTTTCCGTAGGTATTTTAAGTTGATTGATAGTACCTAATGTATCCTGCGCATTTGCAAACACCAGTACAGTTTTAAGATAAACTAGCGGACGTCCCGCGGTTTCACCCGCGTATTTCCCGTTCCCGTGGGAATACAGGGATAAAAAGTAGTGTATGTTACTCAGGGTAAATAAAACTTTCTAATGGTGAAAGAATTTTGAAGATTGAATTTTTGAAATCGGCGCAGTAGTTTTTGAGTTTATTAATTACAAACATCCTCTTTATAATATAAGTGTAGATGGAGATAACGTTACATGTGACTGTTCCTGAACTACCCGAGGCTGATAAAATTGGGTCAGGACCAAATTTTTGACGTAATCGCACAACGGAAATCACAACGGAATGTGTCACACTGGAAAATAAATGTAGCACAATAGAATGTATAATTTTATTTCCGTTGTGCGATTACGTCAAAAATTTGGTCCTGACCCAATTTTCGTTTTTCCTAAATCATAGTAATATTAGTATTACAATCCAATCAATCAATAAAATAAGTAATACTAATAGTACCTATAATGATTTAGGAAAAACGAAAATTTTATCAGCCTGGGGTAGTTTTTAACAGTTACATGTATGCTCACATATTATAAAGTTAAGTTTACGGTACTGTTAAAAGTCTCGAAAAACGTAAAGTACAAATTAAACTTTTATGAATTTTTCAGTAATTATTCCGGAATGCATTGATGGTTCTAATAAAAATGACACCATTTGAAAACAGAATGGGAAAAATGTACTTACAGCACAAGAAGACGGCCATCTCGCCGGCAACACACAGATCGACTGCTCCAGTGAGACAAGCCAGCAGTTATTAAGGCACAACTGTCGCAGTGTACACACGGCTATTATCGCCAACAATAGCAATCAGTAATCTTCGCTCATTTCCATTGCATTTACATGTTTCTTAGTTTTCTTAATCTGATAGCTTCGGAGATCCGTTTAAGATAATGTTTGTGCGCAGGAGCTCCACGAGCTGATTCCACCATCTCCCTTCTTCCATCGGGAGACTAGACGTACTGCAGGTTATCACCGATACCTAGTCGACATTCCACACATTCGAACGAAGCGCTTTGCTGGGTCCTTTATTATGCGCACAGCCAAGGACTGGAATTCCCTGCCTGCGTCGGTTTTTCCGAGTTCATATAACCCTAATCTATTTAAGTCGCGAGTAAACAGGCTTCTTCTGGGTAAGCTCGTTCCATCGTCGACATCATCTCTGCCCTTAGGTAAGGCAAGATTGAGGTCAAGAGCAAGCCCATTTATAAATAAAAAAAAAATGTTTAGATTAGAGTCCTTGGATTGTGGATCCTGATTGGCGAGGACACATCGTTACTTATCACCATGACTACCTCGGTGGTCTAGTGGTCACAAGTGCGACTGCTGTGCATGAGGTCCTGGGTTCGAATCCCAGGTCGGGCAAAGTGTTATTGGGTTTTTCGTCAATAATTTCTCAGTAGCAGCCACGGAGTCTGGATTTGTGCAGGTTGACGGCAATTGAATCGCCCCCTGTTACATGGGACTTCAATAAAACTGGCAAAATGTGGTGCGATGATATGTGTGAAAGGATTTTGATTTGGGTCTGTAGTTGTAGTTGACTCGTATTTTGGACATACTGCGATATGCGTTACTTTTTTTAATCAAGTGTAAGCTTTAAGACCCCGTCGGGGCTGTGGATTATCGAAAGGATAACGCGGCTCCGACACAAGGGCGAAGAAGGAACATGGGTTTGGTTTTTAGTCAGTAGAAGTCTGACACTCCCCTTCGCTCTGCCCAAGAGCGGGGGGGGGGGGGGGTTATTCGATGACTTTCCACCCACCAAAAAAAAAAGCTTCAAGAGTAATAAAATGGCATAAGGGTGCATAGGGGTGTAAAAGTACCCTTAATAAAACCAAAAGCCACTTGATCTCCCCGTCACTGCGATTTTTTTTTTTTCTAGAGTTCTAGACCATATCGGAAATATTGAGGGTCAAAGCACAGTGGTCAAAGTTCCAAATTTTTCTCAGTTATTTTTTTAAATAAAATATCAATTAAATTAACCGTCATGACCCGTTTACTATCCAAAGCATATATTATTAGCACAATGTTTTAAGAGTGCTTCATTGAGTTTTACCGGAAACTGTGATTTTGAACCCAAAAAAAATGGCGTGGGGCTACTTAGTTTGATGTACATAATGCTTGGTTAACTGCTTGGTGAAGGGTACGTTAGCTAGCACCCTGTATATATCTAAGATAGCCTCCTCATAAGTAAATATCTCCCTCTATAAGTGCGTGATAAAAGATAAATTAACAGTTAAACGTTGTAGAATTATCATAAAATGCATATTAAAGATGTATCTCGACGGAAACCGTTAAATTGTTCTTTGACACATTGAAAACGTTTAACGAGCAAAAACTTTACATCTGATACTAGAATTATGAGATTCTGCATCTATGTAAACCCATTGTTACTTCTTCTTTCATGTCAGTACTGCTCATGGTGGTGCTGTTCCACTAACTATGGGGCACTTAATATCGTGTCCTGCGTGCCCTGTTGTTTGTTCACTACAGGAACTGATGGACTCTACCGAAACCGTCAAACTAGTAGCTCAGTTCTGGACCGACACAGTTCAGATTGCCATCGACACTCTAAGTAGAAGCACAACTCAAGAAAAAAGTGTGATCAGTCAGCCTATAACGGTTCCCAGTGCTGGGTCATCATAGCTTGGCCTCCTCCCTGCGAGTGGCTCTTATACTTCTTTTAGAGGTTTTCGAATGTTAAAGATAGGGTCACCCCAATAATAAAGAGTCAAATGAAAAAAATACAAATTAGAATTCGAAATTATGAAAGTTTTATTTATAAGTCGAACGCACTTTAAATTGAAATGCTTTTTTATATTATTAAATAATTATTTACAACATATATATTACAAATATCTTTAAAAAGTTTAAATAAGAAAACAAGCTGGGCCGAACCCAATTCAATTCTTAATGGTTCAGGAGGATGGTGATGAGCCATTAGCCATTATTAATGGCAATGCCAGTAGCAGCAATTTTACTCAATGAAGAATATTAACAATAAGAGCCGCAAGTACTAGGATAGCAGAAAACACAGGAGCTACAGAACTGCTAGCAACGAAGAAAGGCAACACGTTAAGTGGTGCAGAGTAGTTCACTAGCGTCGTGGGACCAGTGATGACTTTGGTGGGGTCACCCTGTTCCCACCAGGTGCCTGCCGGAATGTAGATGTCGCGACTGCTGGCGCCCTCCACCACTACAGGAGCAACCAGGATCGTCTCGCCGAGAAGATATTCTGGAATAAAGGTATCTTTATGAAACTCAAGTTTTAAATAGAAAATATTATATACTTAGGAGTTTTGGTTTGTATCTGCGTGCTAACCTTGAAGCTAGCGGCTCGAATACAGTCGATTAGATGTAGAATTGATTTTTCATAGAAGAGAAGGCAGTTATCTTCAGACGCATGGCAAAAATATAAATTATCGCTGGTTTATAACATGCATTTAACAGCGACCCTCTTTCAAAGTCTTTCAGGGGCAAAAAGACTCTTGTAGAGTTAAAGATGACTTACCATCCCAGATGCCATGAGCCGTGGTATCGTTGGGTGAGATCCACCAGATAGGCATATTGACTGGAGACCCGTCGATTACCGCCTGTTTGCAGGCTTCGATGATATGAGGAGTATACTTCTCGTGGAGAGTTACGAACGTCTTGCTTATGGCGATGGTCTGACATGTAAAAGAACGTAAAGTCAATGAATAATTCAGTAGGACGCTAGGCACACTTCCTTTTAGTTGACAAAATAATATGTAGATTATTAAAATCAATGAGATACAAAGCAATACTCACGTCATTGTCATAATCCCAAGGTACATAAGAGAACTGCAGACTGGGCATGAAGACATTAGCTTGGAGCCACCTGATGAACAGCTCGGAACTTGGAGCCCCATCGTATCCGTTGCCTCCGATCATGTCGGGCAGCACCAGCGGGTAGCCGTTGATGTTCATTTGGAACATCGTCGTGATGAGGGTTGGGAGACCGTTCTCGAAGGTCCAGAAGGAGTCCTTGTCAATCATGCGAACGAAGATTGGGAGTTCTTGGGTTCTGCACAATATTGATACGGAGGTTTTAAGATATTTTAGGTTCATTGAGCATATTGACTTTTTTTCCATGAAATAAAAACAGTAAATGCAGTAAAACTATTCGTCTTGGCATGAATGAACAATGCTACTACAGCTAATGAGAAGTTTGACCAAAATGCACCAGACGTATTGAAATAATGTCATTCGCGGAATTTCTTTCGATACAACCCTGAAGCTTATCTAGTTGTCAATGTGAAGAGACGTAAGAGATCTAGCATTTAACAGCTTGATAAAAATGTCAAGATTGACTTACCCGAATCCTACTCTAACTTCGACGAGGTTACCAAACGCTGCAACAGTTCTGACATAGTCTGATGTAATGACGTTCGGCTTCTCGTATATGTCCCCTTGTAGAACTGGAATCTGGGGACACCGAAAGCCGTAATGATTATTTTAGAAACTATTTAATTTTTATATGAGAACAAGACTTTGCCCTTAAGATTATATCCTCCATTCGCATCTATAGTACGTCTTAGCGAAATACCTATGCCCAGTGACTGTCTAGTTTGAACACGGAATCTGCGGCATTTTTATGTTTTTCCTCAAAAGTGCAGGTGCAATGGTCTAATCGAGAGCACCAAATTTACATCGAGTGTCGGTATTGTGCTATTTGCTAGGGGTTTTGCATTTTGGAATGATGAGAATGGAAACCTCCCACTCTGGGCGGAGCGAAAAGGACCTACCCCTACTGCTGCCACTGCTGTTGGGGCGTGTTAACATTAACATTCTTCCAAATACTTACTGCAGGCGACCAACTTGTCTCTCCGCCATCAAATTTATATGCGTCGACACCAGTTTCTCTCTGCAATCTGACCAGCCTTGCCATGTACCACTTCCGAACGGCTTCCTTGGTAAAGTCGATGTATGCAGTAGTAGTGCCGTTGTCGTTCCACCAATGGGACTCAATATTACCGTCCTCTGCAGATACTACGTAGCTGTTGCCAGGGAAAATTTGATTATTATCATAGTAGGTACGGTGACTCCAGAATTTCGACAAAGTGCTTTACTTATTTAAAAAAATACCGCTCTACTTACCCTAGTGCCTTAGCGTTTGAGTACCAAGGCTCGCATCCTTTATTTAAGAACGGATGTGCCCACATTGTCGTACGGAAGCCTTTCTGTCTCAAAGTGTCAATTGTGTTCTTCATACTCGGGAACCTGGTTGTATTCACAGTCAGAGAGCCATAGCATACCTCCCACAAATCATCCAGCTCAAATTGACTGTTCGGGAAACCGTGATTAGTAATTTCATCAGCAAACTTCAACACCAAATCATGATCCACATCTCTCTTATATCTGGCCCAAGTGGACCAAATCGGAGATTTAATCATGAGTTCGTCTGGGTACCCTGTAGGTCTGCCCAAGTACTTTTCTATGGCATACTCGTGAGCTTTTCTGACGTCTTCTAAAATCACAATGTCGTAAGTAAGACTGTTTACTTTTCTCTCGGTTGAATACGGTGCTGCGACTTTCGCGACGAAGCAGGCAGCGTTACTGACGATGTGCCCTGCATCTACGAAGAGGGGAACCCTTTTGCCGAAGAAGTAGAAAACTCCGGCTGAGTTAAGCCAGTATCGTTCTGCGACACCGCAGTTGTCTGCTTCCTTTGTGACGTACGAATATTCCGTGAAGTTCAACTTTTGGATCGGCCAGTACTGCCGCTTCTGCTGAGGACCACCGTACCACTGGTGTGTGCCTGTTGAAGGGTAGACTCATACAAATTCGTTTCGGGAAACAAAACGTAGAAATAAATAAATGGCAGGCAAGTTATATGCAAGCAACAAAAGTGCTGTACAGTGTATTTGAGCGACGTTCAAATATAGTGTACAATATACTTCTTCACTTTCTCTACCTTTGACATGAAAATTCATAAATGTATCGTCTCACCATAATTAACACAGTCCATAAGCTGAGTATCTCTCGGAGCGTCCCAGGCTAAGCTGATAATTTGCCCATTACTGGATCCAACAGCGGGTGCACTGCTGATAGTCAGCGTGGTGCTCAACGTGGAGAACTGAAGAACGGTTGTGCCACCTACTGTTGTAGTAGATGATGGTGCTGGGAACGATTTACCAACCCACACGATGGTCTCAGATACAGAGGTTCCTGCAGACATGAAGATATCAGTCTTACTGTGCGTTGACATAAAACATTTTGAAATCATTTTTTATATTTATTATTATCTGTATTTCTTATGTTAGTGGAAATCTTTAACTCATCAAGCTACATGTTTAAACGTAAATATTTCGTCAGCACAGCCGTACTGACAGATAAAAAGTCTCTTTAAATTCTTGCTTCTTTCTTCTGACGTTGAAGGTACATAAACAAATATGTTTTTTTCGTTTATGTACACAATACATTAACATTGATTAGTAAGAACTTCAAATCAGCCAAGAGGCGCTAGGAATTGGTTCATTCTTGATAGAAGAAGCCTTGACAGGAATAAGCAACGACCGTTGAAGGTTGCTGCTTCAGAGCCAAATGGAACCAGTTCATTGAAATAAGTACATAGGTACTTAAGTTTAGAGTGAAGTGGAGTGGCTATATCAATTCCAAAGCCAGTTAAGATAAAGGTTATTTCATCATATATATTTTACACACTGTATCTATTTTAACATTCACGTTTGTAAAGTATGCACTAATCTTCTATGCAAATAGATAAAATGGAAAATATTATTATGAATATTTTGCAATACTATGTTACCGTTTATAATTCTTTGTAATACAATGTTGAATCCGCCACCGGGGTTGTCCAACAACCGAGCCTTTGAGTTGCCAAGTTCGAGGATGGTCACATCGATGGCTAGCGAGCACGACACGACCGCGGCAAACACCACTGTAAGAGTATAAATAGTCCATTGAAATATTACATTTAGCGTGCATTTGTTAGAGGGTTTAATAAGGATATCTAAAAAATAAAACCGCGTCCTCTAAGTTTCTCAGTTTAAAGTTAAATCCAAGTTTGTGGGGTTGCAACCCTTGTCCTACGGCCGCCATTTTGGAAAAAGTGGTGGTTTATAGTACATTGTTACCTTAGGGGTGAAAGGAACTTATTTAGTCCCGAGTCGGGGTTTGGCGCCTGAGCGCAGCGAGGGCGCTAATAGTTCGAGGGACTAAATAAGTCTTTAACCCGAGGTAAACACTGTGCTTTTCATTACGAATACAAGGAAAGTTGATGGGAATAGACTTGCACCCAATTACCTAAATCGGTGAATAGGCTTTGCTCCTAATTACATTAGTTGATAGCAATAGGCTCGCTCCTAATTACATCGGCTGGGGGCAATAGGCTTGCCACCAATTACATCCGTTGATGGCAATAGGCTTGCTCCTAATTAGATTATTTGATGGCAATAGGCTTGCTCCTAATTATATCGGTTGATGGCAATAGGCTTGCTCCTAATTAGCTTGGTTGATGGCAATAGGCTTGCTCCTAATTAGCTTGGTTGATGGCAATAGGCTTGCACCTAATTACATCGGTTGATGGCAATAAGCTTGCTCCTAATTAGATTGGTTGATGGCAATAGTCTTGCTCCTAATTACATTGGTGGATGGCAATAGGCTTGCTCCTAATTACATCGGTTGATGGCAATAGGCTTGCTCCTAATTACATTGTTTGATGGCAATAGGCTTGGTCCCAATTACATCAGTTGATGGCAATAGGCTTGCTCCTAATTACATTTGTTGATGGTAATAGGCTTGCTCCTAATCACATCAGTTGGTGGCAATAGGCTTGCTCTTAATTACATTGGTTGATGGCAATAGGTTTGCTCTCTATTATACAGCTAATAATTTGACAGCTGTCAGTAGAAAGCGATTCCGCAGGCATGTTCTGACCTACTTTCAGAGTATGAGTAATGAAAAATGGTTTTTATGGTTTATCTGACTAACTACTTTTATATAGGCCTCTCAACATAAAATTATCTACAACTTTTGTCCAGTAGGTAACTATTATTCGTAGAATATAAAAAATGGGAATAAGGATTTTCGCTTAAAAAACAAAAATAAAATGTTATTTAAGCGAAAATCCATGAAGCTTTTGAGAAAAAAATTGTATCTGGTCAATGTAACTTTTTTCTAAAATTACATCAAATCGTTTTTATAGATGGTATTTCCAGGAATAATTTCCATTGTAAACTTCTTAAATTATATTAATTAGTAAAAGTTTTAGTTTTGGTTCTACGACTAAAAGTTACTGAACAAAAGTTGTGGATAATCTTATTTGGAACTAAAACTGTTAACAAATTTTTGTTGTGAGACCTATAGTTCGTCAGATAAACCTATTGATTGCGCGCTGGTAGATTATAATTAAAACAATGCAAAATGAATATATAGGCACACACAAATAATCTGGCAAGTAGGAAAGTAATAGGAAAAAATGGTAGGTACCTCGAACGACGATCTTCTTGATGCCTGGTTTTTCGGGGCGCCCCTTTCTTCCACTAAATGATCACAAATTGTCTCCAAAAAACTGATGATTGATATGCACACACGATTATTTGGTCTATTAACAGATTTTTGTATATTTCCAAATACTTAGATGCACTTTGAACGGTGATCCGAAACGAACTGATGCGTAATGACAACTATGCATTGTCGTTGAGGTGCGAAAGGGAAAGAAAATAGAGTAAATGGGTGAGAGGGATAAGGATAGGAAGTTACCAACCAAAATGTGCAGTTTCTAACCCAATTTGAATTTAATAAACGATTTAGCGTTAACATCTTCCCCGGCTTGACAGGCCAAAAGGCCTTCAATAACACAAGGCACATTCAAAATTAAGTCACTTCGACGTACCCTAAATAAGTAAATGACATTGCAATACAATACGCATCAATATTCGAAATTTTAATAATATAAAATTTAAGTTACTACATTATTCGTAGCTTATTTTCTTTTAACATAAGAACTAAATTAAACTACTAACTATTCGACAGCTAAATTAGAAATGTGGACTGTATATATATATTGTTTTTATTGGTTAGGTAATGGGTAAAGTTTTACCACGGGTCTGCGGTAGAGACCTGATTTCGTGCGGACGTCCGCAACTCTCACGACACTGTCCTTACCTTCGAACGTGCGTTCTACCACTCCAAGTGGCCAATTAAGAGGAGCGCTGTTGTCTGATTCGAGCAGCACCACAGTTCCAGGTTGGATAGAGGTGTTAGACTTAGTCCACTTGTTACGCACTTGAAGAGTGTTAAGGTATTCGACCTTCCATCTTTTCCAAAATGATTGGACAAGATGGTCGATTGCGCGTTTTCTACTTATAAGATTGACATTTTCGCGAGATAGATCTTCCGCAGGTAAAGATTTAAGAGGTGTTAACACCAGAAAGTGGGCGGGCGTTAGAGCTAGAGGTTCTGCAGGGTCACTACTCAACACCGAAAGGGGCCGCGAGTTTAACAACGCCTCTATTTGGGTGAGCACTGTCAACATCTCCTCAAATGTGAGAAGCTGAGTTCCTACTATCTTTGATAAATGATTTTTAACAGCTTTCACGTTAATCTCCCAAATGCCGCCAAAATGCGGTGCCGCCGCTGGGTTAAATCTAAATTGAATGCGTTTTTCGCGCAACTCGTTCGCGAATTTATCGCGATACTCTTCTGACTCGAGTAAGTTATATATATTATCAAGATAGGATTTCGCGCCTATGAAATTTGTACCTCTATCGGCGTATATGACACTCACTGGCCCGCGTCTAGCCAAAAATCGTCTAAACGAATTCATGAACGCTTCAGTGCTAAGATCTGAAGACAATTCTAGGTGGATCGCTTTAGTAACGAGACATACAAACAAGCAAATGTACGCCTTAATGCTTCGAACGCCCCGACCGCGATGCAGTGTAATAGACAAAGGCCCGGCGTAATCGACGCCTGTGTGGCAGAATGCCTTGGCTTCCGTGACTCGGCATGCAGGCAGGCTTGCCATCATGGGGAACTGGTTGACAGGTCGCGTCCTAAAGCACACGTTGCATTTGTGTACCCTGCTGCGTACTATGTCGCGAGCTGCTAAGATCCAGTACTTTTGTCGCAGTAAAGACATTAAAAGTTGCGGTCCAGTGTGCAAATTTTTACGGTGATAATAGTCGATAATAAGGTCGACGATGCGATCGCGTCGCGGTAACAGAATAGGGTGTTGACTATCGTACCCAATCGGGGCATTGGTCAAACGGCCACCCACGCGTAGAACGCCATCGTCGTCTAAGAATGCGCGGAGCTTTTGAAAAGCAGGAGGCATAACTTTACCTACCTTAAGTTTGGCAATTTCGTCAGTGAAATGTACGCTTTGAAGATTCCTAATGACAATAAGTTCCGCATATTCAAGATGGGATAGTTCAAATTTTGACGGTAATTTTTTGATAAATCTAAGGACATACATAACTATTCGGAGTAATTTGTTCCATGATGAGACTCGATTAGCGAGCTCATAAAAAATAGGCGGTGATGGTGGACACACTTCAGTTGTCGTCATCGTAGTTACCTTAGCTTCAGGTATTTCACTTGTAATGGTAAAATCTTTGTCAAGTGGCCATTCGGAAAGAGGCTGACTAGCAAACCTCGGTCCGTTAAACCATAATGGATGCACAAGTAGTTGTGCAGGGGTTAAACCGCGACTTAAACAGTCAGCGGGGTTATCTACTCCGGCAATATGATAAAAATGCTTAGGATCGATATTTTCTTGTATCTGAGAAACCCTGTTAGCCACAAACGTCTGCCATCGGCTGGGCGTGGCATGAATCCACGCGAGTGCTACCTTACTATCGGTAAACGCATAAACGGAACATGCTGGTAATGAATAGGTATCTATCACCAGACGCATTAGTTTGGCCAGAATTAAGTTCGCGCATAATTCCAATCGAGCGAGAGTAACAAGAGTTTTTGAAGGTGCGACTCGCGATTTAGCGCACACTAAGTTTACCAACGTATGACCATGTTGAGGGAAGTACACGTGAATATAAATTACTCCACCGTACGCCTTCTCCGAGGCATCCGCGAACCCCAGTAACGAGATGACGCAATCATCTGTGACTCCCACGTGACGCGGCAATTTAATATTTTGCAATAAAGGCAATTCCGATTCAAAGTTTTGCCATAATTTTATAATGTGAGATGGTGGCATCTCATCCCAATCGATGTTGTCGTTCCAAAGACATTTTACAATTAATTTTGCCGAAAGTGTAACGGGTGCAATAAAACCTACCAAGTCCCATAGACGGGCAATTACGGAAAGTACATTACGTTTCGTACATTTGCGAGGTTCAATATTTACGCGAAACGTGAATACGTCTTCGGCCGGTAACCAATGTAAGCCCAATATTTTTAATTGATCGCTTGAACTAAATTCTACACCCTCGGAAACGCGATGATTGGCAGGAATACTAGCCATGACCTCAGGTGAGTTACTAGAGAATTTTACAAGTTCGAATCCGCCGGCCGCGAACAATTTAATCAGCTGATCGGACAGCTCAACACCACGGTCAACCGAAGAGCAGCTAGTAGCCAAGTCATCCACGTAAATATCCGTGTCAACAACTCTGGCTGCAGCTGGATAACGAGAGCTCTCATCATTGGCCAACTGGTGAACCGATCGCACTGCTAGATACGGGCTACAACACAACCCGAATGGAACGCGAGTTATTTCAAAGATTTGAATCGGATCATCAGGGTTAAAGCGATACAACAATCGTTGAAAACGCAAGTCGTTATTATTCATAATTATTCGCAAATACATTTGTCTAATATCTGCGCTAATAGCGATGGGCAGTAATCGAAACCGCAGCAATATTTGAAATAAATCATTTAATACTTTAGGTCCGGAATGTAAAATATCATTTAGTGATAAACCGGACGAAGTCGTGCTACTTCCGTCTAGAACAACACGTAGACGAGAAGTAGTTTTATCAGTGCGCACCACGCCATGGTGAGGTATTATGTAATGCGGTTTATCAAAGTCGGCGTCAGTATTATCGACAGTACGCAAATATCCCTTTTCTAAGTACTCAATAAATACATTATCGTATTCCCTTTTAATCGCGGGGTCGGTCAATAGCTTGCGCTCTAGTGCTAAGTACCTACGCTTAGCAATACTTAGGGAATCGCCTAAGGCAGACGCGTCGCGCTTGAAAGGTAAGGATACTACAAAGCGGCCTAATTCATCGCGTCGAGTAGTACTTGCATAAAGCGCTTCGCACTCCTTTTCATCAGGAGAAAGTGTATTTTTAATGTTAGGCACTTCTTCCAATTCAAAGAACCGATTTACGCGATTGTCAAGCGATTCGTTTATTGTGCAATAGGCACGAACAATATTACAAACAGGATTAATCACTGGCGCCTGACCGACTACGATATAACCGAGCAAAGTTTCTATAGCTACCGGCTCGCCGGGCGAACGCGCCACGGTGCGCGAGCGCAATATACGTGCGAACAAATCCGACCCTAGAATAATGTCTACAGCGGCCGGTGAGCTATAACAACTATCTGCTAAAGGCAAATCTTTTAAGTAATCTAACTGAGTGGTATCAATTTTTGAGACCGGCAGTGCATCCGTAATACGACTGACAATTAACGGTTGAATGGTAAATTTCACCTCATCGTTATGGCGGGAATTGAATGTTAGGCAAGTGATGCCATCAATCGGGTTAGTGACGTCACCGACACCCGATACAAACTTATTTGCGGTCGCATAGACCGGCAGTTTCAAACGCTTACAACATTCGGTGGTAATAAAATCGCGTTGCG
Source organism: Diarsia dahlii (assembly GCA_949775195.1). Lineage (NCBI taxonomy): Eukaryota > Metazoa > Arthropoda > Insecta > Lepidoptera > Noctuidae > Diarsia > Diarsia dahlii. The sequence continues at coordinate 19,872,319 of OX459207.1, forward strand.
ACGCGCTGTCAATAATAGCCCGGATAATTGACACATTACCCATCGTATCAGTCACGTGACATTGAGCCGTCCCTAACAAGACTGAAGTCGATGGTTTAATATCTGCCGTACTAACAGCGGCGCACGACGCACCTACGGTACACAAAGAAACGGGGCGGTCGGCGGCACTGCAGCGTCCATTCTGACCGTCCCCATGTGTATCAGGCCGCGCGGTAATAGAACGCTCGTCTGCTGACGACGAGGCGCATTGTTTACGTTCGGTCATATTATCAGACAGCGGGGTTGTATTCTGATTTAATGCAGAAGCACCGTTATGCTGATTAGTATCATTCCTATTTAGTGAGGAAGTACCGTTATTGTTAAAGTGTAACAAAGTATGGTGACTACGAGAACAGGTCGTACACTTGTTTGTTGATTGGCAATCAGACAGCGCATGTTTATTAGAGAAACAAAGAACGCATAATTTATTACGCTTCACCAACGAAAACCTATTATGAGGAGACATTGACAGGAACGTAGGGCATTGAACCAATTTAATGTGGTCCGTTTTCCCACAAATATCACATTTACCGTGATCCTGCACATTTACAAATGTCTTAACATTATTTTGAGTACGTGACCCCGGGTTTTTACCAGACGGTTGAATGGTAGTCGAAACCACATTTTTTCGAGATTGAGAATTTGATTTTTCGTTTGTGACATTATGCGCGCGTTGTAATATTTGTGCGTGTTTACGCATGAAGTTTACAAACTCGGTACAGGTAGGTGTTTTATCATTTAACGACATCTCAAACGCCTTAACTGCCTCGAGATTAATTTTCTTGCAACCAATATGGATGAACAATAGATCTTCCAAGTTTGTAACCTCCAACTGTCGCAACGCCGAAATAATTGACGAAAACTTATCGATAAATTCTTCCAAACTGCCCGCCGAACCTGAGTCGACGGCGACGGTAGGTATTTAACAATTTATCTAAATACGACGATGCCAACAAACGTTTATCGTTGTACTTATTTATTAACGCATTCCAAATAACTTCATAATTTTCGGCAGACGGTAATATACCTTGGCAAATAGCTAACGCCTTGCCTTGTAATCTACCCACTAAATATTGTATTCTCTCGCCGTCGGTAAGTTCCGGATTGTCATGAACGACCGCACGAAAGGTCTCATAAAAAAGCGGCCAATTTTCATGTTCACCGTCAAATGTACGCATTTCTAATCTAGGTAATCGCATAGTACCTACATGACCCTTACTAATCGAGGGTTTTACATCAATCTGTTCGCGTGATAACAATCGTATTTTATACTTAATTTGCGAATAAAGTTGTTCAAACGACAATAACGCTTTGTATGAAGGTAAACTTGCATCGCTAAATGACGTTTCATAACGACAACGTTCCTCTAACGCGTCTACATATTTCTGATGTATTGCATCGATAGTGAAACTAGCCGCCAGAAATGTTTCAATGTTAACTGGATTACTAAAATCTAGTTTTTTCATCATGTCATAAATCGATTGAACATGTTCGAAATATACTGTTAATTTGCCTTGAATTCTTTCAAATTCACGATCATAACCCTCTTTTGCCTTGGTCATTGTATTAGACAATGAGATGTACCGCGGTAAGATAAGTATTGACCTAAACTTGAAACTTATTAGAAGTTAAAAGACCGACCGGTAAATAATAACCAAAGCAAAATGGCGGGCGTTATTTATGACCGTAACGCTCGTTAGCGTGCCTAAAATCTACAACATTTACGTATCCGGCTCGAAGGACCAAAAAATGATTGCGCGCTGGTAGATTATAATTAAAACAATGCAAAATGAATATATAGGCACACACAAATAATCTGGCAAGTAGGAAAGTAATAGGAAAAAATGGTAGGTACCTCGAACGACGATCTTCTTGATGCCTGGTTTTTCGGGGCGCCCCTTTCTTCCACTAAATGATCACAAATTGTCTCCAAAAAACTGATGATTGATATGCACACACGATTATTTGGTCTATTAACAGATTTTTGTATATTTCCAAATACTTAGATGCACTTTGAACGGTGATCCGAAACGAACTGATGCGTAATGACAACTATGCATTGTCGTTGAGGTGCGAAAGGGAAAGAAAATAGAGTAAATGGGTGAGAGGGATAAGGATAGGAAGTTACCAACCAAAATGTGCAGTTTCTAACCCAATTTGAATTTAATAAACGATTTAGCGTTAACATCTTCCCCGGCTTGACAGGCCAAAAGGCCTTCAATAACACAAGGCACATTCAAAATTAAGTCACTTCGACGTACCCTAAATAAGTAAATGACATTGCAATACAATACGCATCAATATTCGAAATTTTAATAATATAAAATTTAAGTTACTACATTATTCGTAGCTTATTTTCTTTTAACATAAGAACTAAATTAAACTACTAACTATTCGACAGCTAAATTAGAAATGTGGACTGTATATATATATTGTTTTTATTGGTTAGGTAATGGGTAAAGTTTTACCACGGGTCTGCGGTAGAGACCTGATTTCGTGCGGACGTCCGCAACTCTCACGACACTGTCCTTACCTTCGAACGTGCGTTCTACCACTCCAAGTGGCCAATTAAGAGGAGCGCTGTTGTCTGATTCGAGCAGCACCACAGTTCCAGGTTGGATAGAGGTGTTAGACTTAGTCCACTTGTTACGCACTTGAAGAGTGTTAAGGTATTCGACCTTCCATCTTTTCCAAAATGATTGGACAAGATGGTCGATTGCGCGTTTTCTACTTATAAGATTGACATTTTCGCGAGATAGATCTTCCGCAGGTAAAGATTTAAGAGGTGTTAACACCAGAAAGTGGGCGGGCGTTAGAGCTAGAGGTTCTGCAGGGTCACTACTCAACACCGAAAGGGGCCGCGAGTTTAACAACGCCTCTATTTGGGTGAGCACTGTCAACATCTCCTCAAATGTGAGAAGCTGAGTTCCTACTATCTTTGATAAATGATTTTTAACAGCTTTCACGTTAATCTCCCAAATGCCGCCAAAATGCGGTGCCGCCGCTGGGTTAAATCTAAATTGAATGCGTTTTTCGCGCAACTCGTTCGCGAATTTATCGCGATACTCTTCTGACTCGAGTAAGTTATATATATTATCAAGATAGGATTTCGCGCCTATGAAATTTGTACCTCTATCGGCGTATATGACACTCACTGGCCCGCGTCTAGCCAAAAATCGTCTAAACGAATTCATGAACGCTTCAGTGCTAAGATCTGAAGACAATTCTAGGTGGATCGCTTTAGTAACGAGACATACAAACAAGCAAATGTACGCCTTAATGCTTCGAACGCCCCGACCGCGATGCAGTGTAATAGACAAAGGCCCGGCGTAATCGACGCCTGTGTGGCAGAATGCCTTGGCTTCCGTGACTCGGCATGCAGGCAGGCTTGCCATCATGGGGAACTGGTTGACAGGTCGCGTCCTAAAGCACACGTTGCATTTGTGTACCCTGCTGCGTACTATGTCGCGAGCTGCTAAGATCCAGTACTTTTGTCGCAGTAAAGACATTAAAAGTTGCGGTCCAGTGTGCAAATTTTTACGGTGATAATAGTCGATAATAAGGTCGACGATGCGATCGCGTCGCGGTAACAGAATAGGGTGTTGACTATCGTACCCAATCGGGGCATTGGTCAAACGGCCACCCACGCGTAGAACGCCATCGTCGTCTAAGAATGCGCGGAGCTTTTGAAAAGCAGGAGGCATAACTTTACCTACCTTAAGTTTGGCAATTTCGTCAGTGAAATGTACGCTTTGAAGATTCCTAATGACAATAAGTTCCGCATATTCAAGATGGGATAGTTCAAATTTTGACGGTAATTTTTTGATAAATCTAAGGACATACATAACTATTCGGAGTAATTTGTTCCATGATGAGACTCGATTAGCGAGCTCATAAAAAATAGGCGGTGATGGTGGACACACTTCAGTTGTCGTCATCGTAGTTACCTTAGCTTCAGGTATTTCACTTGTAATGGTAAAATCTTTGTCAAGTGGCCATTCGGAAAGAGGCTGACTAGCAAACCTCGGTCCGTTAAACCATAATGGATGCACAAGTAGTTGTGCAGGGGTTAAACCGCGACTTAAACAGTCAGCGGGGTTATCTACTCCGGCAATATGATAAAAATGCTTAGGATCGATATTTTCTTGTATCTGAGAAACCCTGTTAGCCACAAACGTCTGCCATCGGCTGGGCGTGGCATGAATCCACGCGAGTGCTACCTTACTATCGGTAAACGCATAAACGGAACATGCTGGTAATGAATAGGTATCTATCACCAGACGCATTAGTTTGGCCAGAATTAAGTTCGCGCATAATTCCAATCGAGCGAGAGTAACAAGAGTTTTTGAAGGTGCGACTCGCGATTTAGCGCACACTAAGTTTACCAACGTATGACCATGTTGAGGGAAGTACACGTGAATATAAATTACTCCACCGTACGCCTTCTCCGAGGCATCCGCGAACCCCAGTAACGAGATGACGCAATCATCTGTGACTCCCACGTGACGCGGCAATTTAATATTTTGCAATAAAGGCAATTCCGATTCAAAGTTTTGCCATAATTTTATAATGTGAGATGGTGGCATCTCATCCCAATCGATGTTGTCGTTCCAAAGACATTTTACAATTAATTTTGCCGAAAGTGTAACGGGTGCAATAAAACCTACCAAGTCCCATAGACGGGCAATTACGGAAAGTACATTACGTTTCGTACATTTGCGAGGTTCAATATTTACGCGAAACGTGAATACGTCTTCGGCCGGTAACCAATGTAAGCCCAATATTTTTAATTGATCGCTTGAACTAAATTCTACACCCTCGGAAACGCGATGATTGGCAGGAATACTAGCCATGACCTCAGGTGAGTTACTAGAGAATTTTACAAGTTCGAATCCGCCGGCCGCGAACAATTTAATCAGCTGATCGGACAGCTCAACACCACGGTCAACCGAAGAGCAGCTAGTAGCCAAGTCATCCACGTAAATATCCGTGTCAACAACTCTGGCTGCAGCTGGATAACGAGAGCTCTCATCATTGGCCAACTGGTGAACCGATCGCACTGCTAGATACGGGCTACAACACAACCCGAATGGAACGCGAGTTATTTCAAAGATTTGAATCGGATCATCAGGGTTAAAGCGATACAACAATCGTTGAAAACGCAAGTCGTTATTATTCATAATTATTCGCAAATACATTTGTCTAATATCTGCGCTAATAGCGATGGGCAGTAATCGAAACCGCAGCAATATTTGAAATAAATCATTTAATACTTTAGGTCCGGAATGTAAAATATCATTTAGTGATAAACCGGACGAAGTCGTGCTACTTCCGTCTAGAACAACACGTAGACGAGAAGTAGTTTTATCAGTGCGCACCACGCCATGGTGAGGTATTATGTAATGCGGTTTATCAAAGTCGGCGTCAGTATTATCGACAGTACGCAAATATCCCTTTTCTAAGTACTCAATAAATACATTATCGTATTCCCTTTTAATCGCGGGGTCGGTCAATAGCTTGCGCTCTAGTGCTAAGTACCTACGCTTAGCAATACTTAGGGAATCGCCTAAGGCAGACGCGTCGCGCTTGAAAGGTAAGGATACTACAAAGCGGCCTAATTCATCGCGTCGAGTAGTACTTGCATAAAGCGCTTCGCACTCCTTTTCATCAGGAGAAAGTGTATTTTTAATGTTAGGCACTTCTTCCAATTCAAAGAACCGATTTACGCGATTGTCAAGCGATTCGTTTATTGTGCAATAGGCACGAACAATATTACAAACAGGATTAATCACTGGCGCCTGACCGACTACGATATAACCGAGCAAAGTTTCTATAGCTACCGGCTCGCCGGGCGAACGCGCCACGGTGCGCGAGCGCAATATACGTGCGAACAAATCCGACCCTAGAATAATGTCTACAGCGGCCGGTGAGCTATAACAACTATCTGCTAAAGGCAAATCTTTTAAGTAATCTAACTGAGTGGTATCAATTTTTGAGACCGGCAGTGCATCCGTAATACGACTGACAATTAACGGTTGAATGGTAAATTTCACCTCATCGTTATGGCGGGAATTGAATGTTAGGCAAGTGATGCCATCAATCGGGTTAGTGACGTCACCGACACCCGATACAAACTTATTTGCGGTCGCATAGACCGGCAGTTTCAAACGCTTACAACATTCGGTGGTAATAAAATCGCGTTGCGACGCGCTGTCAATAATAGCCCGGATAATTGACACATTACCCATCGTATCAGTCACGTGACATTGAGCCGTCCCTAACAAGACTGAAGTCGATGGTTTAATATCTGCCGTACTAACAGCGGCGCACGACGCACCTACGGTACACAAAGAAACGGGGCGGTCGGCGGCACTGCAGCGTCCATTGTGACCGTCCCCATGTGTATCAGGCCGCGCGGTAATAGAACGCTCGTCTGCTGACGACGAGGCGCATTGTTTACGTTCGGTCATATTATCAGACAGCGGGGTTGTATTCTGATTTAATGCAGAAGCACCGTTATGCTGATTAGTATCATTCCTATTTAGTGAGGAAGTACCGTTATTGTTAAAGTGTAACAAAGTATGGTGACTACGAGAACAGGTCGTACACTTGTTTGTTGATTGGCAATCAGACAGCGCATGTTTATTAGAGAAACAAAGAACGCATAATTTATTACGCTTCACCAACGAAAACCTATTATGAGGAGACATTGACAGGAACGTAGGGCATTGAACCAATTTAATGTGGTCCGTTTTCCCACAAATATCACATTTACCGTGATCCTGCACATTTACAAATGTCTTAACATTATTTTGAGTACGTGACCCCGGGTTTTTACCAGACGGTTGAATGGTAGTCGAAACCACATTTTTTCGAGATTGAGAATTTGATTTTTCGTTTGTGACATTATGCGCGCGTTGTAATATTTGTGCGTGTTTACGCATGAAGTTTACAAACTCGGTACAGGTAGGTGTTTTATCATTTAACGACATCTCAAACGCCTTAACTGCCTCGAGATTAATTTTCTTGCAACCAATATGGATGAACAATAGATCTTCCAAGTTTGTAACCTCCAACTGTCGCAACGCCGAAATAATTGACGAAAACTTATCGATAAATTCTTCCAAACTGCCCGCCGAACCTGAGTCGACGGCGACGGTAGGTATTTAACAATTTATCTAAATACGACGATGCCAACAAACGTTTATCGTTGTACTTATTTATTAACGCATTCCAAATAACTTCATAATTTTCGGCAGACGGTAATATACCTTGGCAAATAGCTAACGCCTTGCCTTGTAATCTACCCACTAAATATTGTATTCTCTCGCCGTCGGTAAGTTCCGGATTGTCATGAACGACCGCACGAAAGGTCTCATAAAAAAGCGGCCAATTTTCATGTTCACCGTCAAATGTACGCATTTCTAATCTAGGTAATCGCATAGTACCTACATGACCCTTACTAATCGAGGGTTTTACATCAATCTGTTCGCGTGATAACAATCGTATTTTATACTTAATTTGCGAATAAAGTTGTTCAAACGACAATAACGCTTTGTATGAAGGTAAACTTGCATCGCTAAATGACGTTTCATAACGACAACGTTCCTCTAACGCGTCTACATATTTCTGATGTATTGCATCGATAGTGAAACTAGCCGCCAGAAATGTTTCAATGTTAACTGGATTACTAAAATCTAGTTTTTTCATCATGTCATAAATCGATTGAACATGTTCGAAATATACTGTTAATTTGCCTTGAATTCTTTCAAATTCACGATCATAACCCTCTTTTGCCTTGGTCATTGTATTAGACAATGAGATGTACCGCGGTAAGATAAGTATTGACCTAAACTTGAAACTTATTAGAAGTTAAAAGACCGACCGGTAAATAATAACCAAAGCAAAATGGCGGGCGTTATTTATGACCGTAACGCTCGTTAGCGTGCCTAAAATCTACAACATTTACGTATACGGCTCGAAGTGACCAAAAAATGATTGCGCGCTGGTAGATTATAATTAAAACAATGCAAAATGAATATATAGGCACACACAAATAATCTGGCAAGTAGGAAAGTAATAGGAAAAAATGGTAGGTACCTCGAACGACGATCTTCTTGATGCCTGGTTTTTCGGGGCGCCCCTTTCTTCCACTAAATGATCACAAATTGTCTCCAAAAAACTGATGATTGATATGCACACACGATTATTTGGTCTATTAACAGATTTTTGTATATTTCCAAATACTTAGATGCACTTTGAACGGTGATCCGAAACGAACTGATGCGTAATGACAACTATGCATTGTCGTTGAGGTGCGAAAGGGAAAGAAAATAGAGTAAATGGGTGAGAGGGATAAGGATAGGAAGTTACCAACCAAAATGTGCAGTTTCTAACCCAATTTGAATTTAATAAACGATTTAGCGTTAACACCTATAAAACCATTTGAATCATCCCTTTTTCCAAGATTTTAAGGTTCTGTTACAACGAACAATAAAAAATGGAATTAAAGATCTACATTTTTAAGCAATCACTCGGAGAAGGACAGGACGACTGAAAGAAACTACTTTAAGTAAAGTTTCAAAAAAAGTTTTTTTTTTATAAATGGGACAAGCCCGCCACACTATTCCCAAACCACTGTAACTCCTGTTAGCCAGAATCAAAAGTGGCGACCACAAGAAAAGCGCCGAGACAATGAAGCTCGACGAAGTCCCAGAGAAATGATTTAACTGTCTTGGATACCGCAACGAAATTAATTAGAAAAGAATAGCGGAGGAGTAGGAAAAAAACATAATTTCCAAACAAAAAAAGCTTATAAAATAGCACCTTATTCATCAATTATATTATCAATTCAACAGATCATTAAGCTGCTCAAATAACTTCTTGGGGTTGTAAAACTTCCAAATAGACTAGACTGCACCAAACTTATAAAATAAACAAATTAAAAAGAAAGCTACTCACAGATCCGTGCTGCCATCTTAACGGCACATCAAACTCGACTGTGTCTCACAACCAAGGCTTCTGAATATCAATGTAGAAATAAATATGTAGGTAGGTACGCCGTACGCCACTTCAGGGCATGAAACAGGCCCTTCAAATACCACTCATGTTTATCTATTAAAAACAACATGACTATAGGTGGCCGGTGTATTTCCATTTTTAATGCAGGCTTTTAAAATTAACAGTCCTGTAAAGATCGGCTCTTCACGTGATTCAAGTCATGTAAATCTGGTCTTGGTATGCTTGGGAGCACTCTGTTTTATTTGGATCGGTGTATAGTGTGGTGGATGAATTCGTTGAAAATACTTTTGTCTAAAATTAATAAAAAAGGTAGGTAACACATTTTGGAAAAGGAACAAGTCAACTGAATGGGTTGGTTTGGCCGAGTACTTCATGAATGAAGTTCGCTAAATGTCTCAAGTTTGAACTCAAGACAAGCACCTTTGTTTTTTCACGTAAATAAGACTGTTTTCGGTGAACGAAAACACCGTGAGGAAACTAGCATGCTTGGGAGACATGCCAAAAAAAACGAATTCTAATTCAAATACTCAAATGATCATTCCCCGCTCTGGGCGGAGCGGATGGGAGTATCAGACTTCTACTGACGAAAACCCATCCATGTTCCTTCATAGCTCAAAATCAAAATCAAAAATCAAATCAACCATTATAAAATTACTCGTTGTGTTCCGAGGCTGCAGTATCTCTGGCGAACAAAAGGTTTCGTACCTCATTTTTTTTTTGTGGGTGGAAAATCATCAAACAACGACCATACAGCCACTAGACGCCTAATGCTTGATCTAACGCACGAAACAAATTCTGTCAACTCGCTGAGGTGCGGGGGAACGGGGTACTGCATTCTGATTGGCCCTTTCAAGGTCATTGCATTTCACTAGGGATGAGACAGGTTTAAATCAAACAAGAACGTATCGATATTTTTTAATTGTATTTAATAAAATATGTATTTACATTTTACATACATAACTTGCATTTAAGAACCTTCTTTATTCTGAATATGATTGAATCATGTAAGTACATTCAAAAATCGCTTGGTTGCAATTGCCCATTTTTTTTTTAAATCTGGATCGTGTGGGTATCTAAAATTAATCGTTAAAGTTTCACAATTTGTTAGCTGTATCCTGTTGTAATTTTTAATTACTAACAATATATTTTTTACTTAAATAGTTATGTTTATTTGCTTTATCGATAACAGGGGTGGTCATGCGATTTGGAGCATCACTAATTATTTTTACTTAAAATCGAGGAAAAGAGATGGCAAAAAAAATACTCTCAAAAGAAAGAGATGCAATCTTAAAAGACATCAACGCGCGCTCCAAGAATGTGCACTGCATACAAGTATGACCAGTATAAGATGAACTCCGAAAAATAATGTCAGAAAATTAATTTTATTTAGATTACGGAACCATTAACTTACCGATGAAATGTGATACCGTCTTTCAGGAAACTTGAAGTCCAGCTTTCTTTATCACACCAACGTACTGTACACGGGGCCATATTATGTTTATTCTCTCGAATTTTCAAAGGTGTAGTGCGGAAGTGTTTACGGCTCACAGGTGTGGTCGAAACTAATACGAACTTTGTGAGTGACGACGGCTATAAGATTTATAGCCCTAATGTGTTGACAGACATTGGTCGCCTGTTATTAGGCGTCTAGTGGCTGTATGGTCGTTGTCATCAAATAACCCCCCCCCCCCCCGCTCTTGGGCAGAGCGGAAGGGAGTGTCAGACTTCTACTGACTAGTTTAACGGGGCTTTTATCCGCACTTAGTCTTCTACTGACTAAAAACCAACCCATGTTCCTTCTTCGCCCTTGTGCCGAGGCCGGTTTATGCTCTTTCGATAATTCGCAGCCCCGACGGGCGGGTTTCGTTCCTCTAACTTTGTGTAATTAACATTTAACTTAGTAGCACCCGCGATGTTTGCAGCACTTATCGAAATAATGCAATCTGTATTGTATATGATAAAAATCACTTAAAAAGATTAAGTGTCATCGAAGGTCATCGTAAACAAATTCAATAGGTTGGTAGTCATGTACTCGTAAAGTTAAATGTGTAATCAAGAAAGTTAATACCTAGTCTAGGACGATTACTACGATACTGATGACTAGTAGTGTTTTTGGGTTTTTCCATCAGGAATGACTCAGTAGATCACGAAGTCTGGATTTGTGTCCAGTTGATGGCAAATATGGCATTAGGCTCGCCCCCTATTACCACCTCTGCCTAACCCTTTGGAGATTACAGTCGTGATGTCCTGTTGCCGATCTGTCACCATGTGACCCAAATATTATTCTTCAGACAAATAGTGCACTAGTATACCCACCGATCTTAATTGGTGGCGTCAGTGGCGTGGCACGTTTGAGGGAGCCTTGTTCCCTGCTCTGTACTCGTATAGCACAAGAACGGTTTTACATAGTATGATGCACAAATGGTCAGAAGTATCCTGAGCGTACTACTCATTGACTTAGTTATTGAAACTAAGCCGACCAAGTAATAAATAAGAAAATCATCCAAATACAATAAAAACAATTATTTATTTATTTACACTTAAAACAAAAATTACAACACTCTAATAACATTAGCGATCAAGCCTAAAAGTACTAGGATGGCAGAAGTGTAAAGAGATACACTTGAATCTGCTGTCTTCGTCTTGTCTAACACGAAGTACGGCAGAACGTCTAAGGGCGCCGGGTAGTTCCTAAGCCAGACGGGACCCTCGACAACCCTCTCTTCATCCCCTTCTTCGTACCAGGTACCGACAGGAATGTAGATGTCGCGGGACCTAGCTCCTTCTGTGAGCACTGGGGCTACTAGCACGGATTCAGCGAGGAGATATTCTGAAAAGGAGACGTCAATTGAGTATTTTAAGACAACATTAAAATATGGCAACACACACCCATATCAAAAAATAAATTCCACTATCTATATATATATCTAATAAATAAAGAGAGAAGTCCTGACTGACTGACTGACTGACTGACTGACTGACTCATCAACGCCCAGCCCAAACCCTTGGACCTAGAAAGCTGAAATTTTGCACAGAGGTTCCCTTTATAATGTAGACAAGGAATAAGGAAGGATTTTTCGAAATTCAACCCCTAAGGGATTTAAATAGGGGATGAAAGTTTGTATGGAAAATCGTCATTTTCACGCGGGCGAAGCCGCTGGCAAAAGCTAGTATATATATAAATAAAAAGAGAAGTCCTGACTGACTGATTGACTGACTGACTCATCAACGCCCAGCCCAAACCCTTGGACCTAGAAAGCTGAAATTTTGCACAGAGGTTCCCTTTATAATGTAGACAAGGAATAAGGAAAGATTTTTCGAAATTCAACCCCTAAGGGATTTAAATAGGGGATGAAAGTTTGTATGGAAAATCGTAATTTTCACACGGGCGAAGCCGCTGGCAAAATAGACGATATTTATACCCTAATCTAGTACTAAAAGTGGAAATTAGAGAGGACCTAAAATCAATCCTTGTGGTACACCTATTTGAAACTTGAATTTTATTTTGATCTCATATTAAAATTATTGCTAATTAATCATAATTCATTACATCGCTTGTAACGATCGTATAAGTCTGTATTTAATTTGTCACTTTGTCAATTATTCCTAACCTCTAACCTTTTGTTTTCATCTTAGAAAGAAGAAGACAAAAAGTTTAACTTTTGTAAAAACAAAAATTCCAAAACTCCACTAGGGAGACTGCGTGCAGTTCTGCTTAACTATGATGGATTTCTGCCTTACCGTCCCAAATCTCGAGAGCCTCTTCATCGGTAGGATCTATCCACCAGAGCGGGGCGTTGACCGGGGTGCCATCAGCTACTGCCTTCTCCATCGCTTCGAAGATCACGTCAGCGTAATCGGCGTGGAGGTCCGTGTACTTCTTACTTATGTTCACTGTCTGGAAAAATTACGCAGGTTTCTGAGCAAATGGGATACAGTAATTTTTATGTGAACATGTTATTTGAAAGAGTATTTAAATAAGCATTAAATTGTTACAATTTAATGCTTATTTAAATACTCTATGGTATACTATAGGGTGTACTATAGGGTATGGTGATAGGGTTCGAATCACGGGTTCGAATCGTCGAAATTAGGATTTTTTTTCGTCAACCAAAATTGATGGCTACCTACCAAAAATCATCAAAGTAATTTAAATATTTTTTGCAAGCTTTCATTCAATATTTCATCGGCTCTTCACGTGATTCAAGTCATGTAAATCTGGTCTTGGTATGCTTGGGAGCACTCTGTTTTATTTGGATCGGTGTATAGTGTGGTGGATGAATTCGTTGAAAATACTTTTGTCTAAAATTAATAAAAAAGGTAGGTAACACATTTTGGAAAAGGAACAAGTCAACTGAATGGGTTGGTTTGGCCGAGTACTTCATGAATGAAGTTCGCTAAATGTCTCAAGTTTGAACTCAAGACAAGCACCTTTGTTTTTTCACGTAAATAAGACTGTTTTCGGTGAACGAAAACACCGTGAGGAAACTAGCATGCTTGGGAGACATGCCAAAAAAAACGAATTCTAATTCAAATACTCAAATGATCATTCCCCGCTCTGGGCGGAGCGGATGGGAGTATCAGACTTCTACTGACGAAAACCCATCCATGTTCCTTCATAGCTCAAAATCAAAATCAAAAATCAAATCAACCATTATAAAATTACTCGTTGTGTTCCGAGGCTGCAGTATCTCTGGCGAACAAAAGGTTTCGTACCTCATTTTTTTTTTGTGGGTGGAAAATCATCAAATAACCCCCCCCCCCCGCTCTTGGGCAGAGCGGAAGGGAGTGTCAGACTTCTACTGACTAGTTTAACGGGGCTTTTATCCGCACTTAGTCTTCTACTGACTAAAAACCAACCCATGTTCCTTCTTCGCCCTTGTGCCGAGGCCGGTTTATGCTCTTTCGATAATTCGCAGCCCCGACGGGCGGGTTTCGTTCCTCTAACTTTGTGTAATTAACATTTAACTTAGTAGCACCCGCGATGATTGCAGCACTTATCGAAATAATACAATCTGTATATATATGATAAAAATCACTTAAAAAGATTAAGTGTCATCGTAAACAAATTCAATAGGTTGGTAGTCATGTACTCGTAAAGTTAAATGTGTAATCAAGAAAGTTAATACCTAGTCTAGGACGATTAGACAATACTGATGACTAATAAAGTGTTTTTGGGTTTTTCCATCAGGAATGACTCAGTAGCTCTAAGCTCACTTATCACGAAGTCTGGATTTGTGTCCAGTTGATGGCAAATATGGCATTAGGCTCGCCCCCTATTATATGAGACTTAAACACAACTGCCGAAATGTGGGTACACCTCTGCCTAACCCTTTGGAGATTACAGTCGTGATGTCCTGTTGCCGATCTGTCACCATTGTGACCCAAATATTATACTTCAGACAAATAGTACACTAGTATACCCACCGATCTTAATTGGTGGCGTCACACAGTGGATCGAAAATCGAATTTCGAAGACATTTAAATTCTTTTCGCTTTTTAATTTTTTTTTGCTTGTGATAAGCTTCTAATTACTCCAGCAGCTATGAATATATACAAGGAATATGATTTGATAGGTAAACTAAATTAAAAAAAAATTAAAATGAAAATTTTGTATGGCGTCAAAGTAATAAATCCAAATATCTTCAAAACCATAGTCTCGCAAGATATATCCTTACAGATGACTGTTCTACAAATTATTTGTGATTTTTTGGTGTATTTTATATAACTCTGACTTCTGCGGTTTTTTTATAAAAAATATATACGTTATATAAAAAAATGGTTGAACTATAACTTGTATTTACATCCAAACCAATGGGTTTATAAACTTGAAATTTTGCAGAGAGGTGTCTGTATTTTAGAGAAACACTACTGCATTATCCAAATTAAGAAGTAAATTTAATGACATCTTAAAAAAAAAAAAAGTGATAATTTAATTACGCATTCCAAGAACTCGTTTTTAATACTGTATTGTATGATCGTTAACCTAATAGGAAATATCTAATTACCCAAATTATATAATAACCTTAATTTTGATGACATAACTTGCTGTAATTAGTATCTCACTATTACTTTTATGACATCATTAAGGGTAGCTAAGCTAAATATTATAAAATGAAAGTTATTATTTACATTATAATATATTATACATAATAAAACTAACATATTTATACAAATAAGACTAAAAATAAGTACCTACATACATATAAATAAAACGACGACAATAGGACACTTACGCATCAAAGTAATATATAATAGGTTAACGATCATACAATACATGTTTGATCGTTAACCGTTATCGATCGTTAGGAAATATCTAATTACCCAAATTATATAATTACCTTAATGATAATTAGTACCTAATTATAAGTATTGTGACATTAATAAGGGTAATTAGGCTAAATATTATAGCGTTAATGAGGGTAGTTGAGTATTACATATAAGTACAACTGCAGAATATTCTATTATTTAGTTCGTATTGAGCATTTGAATCATTCCGGTAGATATTTAAGTGTAAAGTATGGAGGGCCTTGTTACAAACCTAGATTTGTTTGTCATATTAAAACAATCTGACAAGAAGAATGATAGTGACAAAGTGTTTGAAACAGTGGTATCTTGCTTGGATCATAGTCTTTCTGACGAAGACCGTTTGACTTTGAAAATCTTTTGCCAAAGATTCACGAGAGTTGCAGTTATAAGATGGCAGAAATCCCAAAGGAACTTTACGGATTTTAAAAAATATTTCGGAACTTGGCTTGAAGCAAACATCGACTGGCCTAGCTGTATACAACCAACAGCTGAAAGTTCTGAAACAAGCTGTACTGAACCTGAACCTTCGACATCAACAACATCATCAGTAGAAACGATGACAAAGAGAAAATCTACACCTCGAAAACCATTTGAAGACCTAAGTACTAAGCAGAAAAAAAGAAGAATAATAGATCTGAAAGGTCACGATAGCGCTGAATTAGCATATGCTACTGCAGTTCAATTGAGCGAACAAGGCCAGGGAAATATTGCAACTGTAATTGAGTATATGATGAAGAACCCCGAAGCAACTGGCAAATTTATGGAAATGATTGGAAAACCATCTTCTAAACCTGTGTTTTCGGCCGAGAAAGCGCTGGGTCTACTTCTTTCGTTAAAGCTGTCGAAATGGCAATATATAACTTTGAGGGAAACAGCTATACGAGAAGGTGCAAAGGATGTATATCCTTCTTATTATAAAGTGCAAAAATCAAAAGATAGCACTGAATAGTGAAATACTAATTACAATTATTTATGTCATCAAAATTAAGGTTACTATATAATTTGGGTAATTAGGTAGGTAGATATTTCCTAATAAGTTAACGATCATACATGTATTGTATGATCGTTAACCTATTATATGAGTATTTCTCAAAATAAGTGTACATCTGTTGAAAAAAAAGTGTGCCTCGAAATAGTAACAAAGTTTCAATGTTTTTATTTAACCATACATACAAAAAATAACATATTTGTGAAGAAAAACTATTAAACTTTAAAGCTGTGAAGAATAAATGGTAAAACCATAGTATTCAATCAATTTTAGAAAGCTTTTTTAAAAAGATGTTTTTTGCGTTTCATACAAAAATCAAATTGCCACCCTACGACTTCATACATGTAACACTTCATAAAATTCGATATGTCGCGTTAATATTGTGCATTTTTTGTATTACAGACCTTGATTAAATGTAGTTTCTTTATTAAAGTGATTTTCTATGGGGTTTCATAGTAAAATATAAAAAAAAATGCGAAAAACAAAATGAGTCGTGCCCATTTACTTTTTAGTAACTTACTCTTTAGTTACGTTTTTTTTCTACTTCCACGTAATTTCTGAACGCATCCGTTACCTTTTAACACGGGCAACACTAGCATCATTCTGATTGGCTGTAGGTCTGACGTCTCCGCCATAACTTTTAATGTGAAAATCAGTTTTGAACGTGTTGTCCAAGGGAGATTACTTTTTCGTAATAAGAAATACTTTTTCACTTTTTCACATTAAGATAAGTCTTGATTTATATATGTTATTGTAATACGTGTCGTACGAACATTTAAGCGTATTATATTATTTGCAGTTTCAGGTTTTATCAAACCATCGACTTATTATGATCTTAATTTGTACAATTTTCGTTGCTTTTTCGTAACGATTTTTATGAATTTCGTTACGTTATGAAAAAGTATAGTGTAAAGATGAGTGTTTAAAGCTCTTAAAACTTTGCCAATATTAAAACCTTAGTGAACATTCACTGGCAAATAGTTCTTTACGAATTTTAAAGTCTCATATGCTTTATTTAATAGGTTGGTTTATAGCCATAAGTTTACTATTTAGTAACATCTAGAACTATTTCATAACAATATTTCGTAACAACTTTTTCGTTACGTACAGCCTGTCTATAAAGTCATGAAAATAAATGAGGGCGCTGCGGTCGTGAAGACTCGTGCACATAGCCTGTATAGTGTGACTAAAATGGTTTTGATACTAGCACATTATTTTGTACTAGAAGCAAACCTGGTTTTAATTAAAATCTGTTATCTTATTTAAAAAAATACAGAAACCATAAACAAAGATGCAACCTTCATAATAAATGATAATACCAGCCTATTACTGTCCCACTGCTGGGCAAAGGCCTCTTCTCAACAGAGACGGCACGAGCACTGATCACCACGCATGCTCAAGACGGGTTGGCGATTTCAGACTTATAATAATTATAAGTCCAGATTTCCTCACGATGTTTTCCTTCCGACCTTCATTGAAATAAAAAAGAGTAAATAAAAGAAAAATGTTCGTACATATTTTTTATTAATGTTATATTTTAACTTTTGTACCACTGTATGCCCATTTTCTCTTGCCCGTTTTGCTGCAATATGTTGTTCGATTAGAGCCTTTCTGTTATTTTGATCTTCTTGTAAGAAAATCCAATCGATTTCAAAATTTTACGCAGGACTTCTAGGCTACATTTAAAATCCAGATCTGTTTTAGCGAAATTTTATGTTGAAGTCATCCATTTCTTTCTTAGGACGGCCTGATCTGTGTTTGCCTTCATCTGCAATATGCCTCACTGTACTCTCAGATTTTCCTGAAAGAAAGTTTTAAAAAAAGATGTAATATCTAACAGAAAATACATAGCACTGTTTTTATTTCAAACATTTTAAAACTTATTCATATTAAAATCACCGGTAAATTTGATTACCCAAAAGTATCAAAAGTTAACGTCGCACTACAATATGAGCTACTTACATTTGCAATCTAACCTATATATGCGCAATGTAAACAATGCTTATTTTAGTCTTAAAATCGTATATTTAGTAAATTTGTGACTTCTGGTAGATAAAAAACAAACAATAACACGATTGCATACCTGTTATAGCTGCTGTTCGAGTATAAATATCATCCAAATTTGATAAAATTTGGTCAGCTTGGTGTTCTAACAAACATCGCTGATATACTTTGAAATAATTTCCCGAGCTCCACTCCTATTTGTTTTCCTCATATTTAACACGTTTTTTCGAAGTTTTGTCGACGTAGATTTGAAAAACATTAAAAAATGCAAAAGATATCAAGATAAATAACAAGTTGATGACAGCCGATGACATTTGATGTACCATGATTTAGTGTTGCCTTACTTTTGAATAATGTTAGTTCCTCAAACATTAATTTCATGACTTTATAGACAAGCTGTACACTTTTTTTGAGAAATACTCATATATTACTTTGACGCGTAAGTGTCCTATTGTCGTCGTTTTATTTGTGTATGTAGGTACTTACTTTTAGTCTTAATTGTATAAATATGTTAGTTTTATTATGTATATATTATAATGTAAATAATAACTTTCATTTTATAATATTTAGCTTAGCTACCCTTAATGATGTCATAAAAGTAATAGTGAGATACTAATTACAGCAATTTATGTCATCAAAATTAAGGTTATTATATAATTTGGGTAATTAGATATTTCCTATTAGGTTAACGATCATACAATACAGTATTAAAAACGAGTTCTTGGAATGCGTAATTAAATTATCACTTTTTTTTTTTAAAGATGTCATTAAATATACTTCCTAATTTGGATAATGCAGTAGTGTTTCTCTAAAATACAGACACCTCTCTGCAAAATTTCAAGTTTATAAACCCATTGGTTTGGATGTAAATACAACTTATAGTTCAACCATTTTTTTATATAACGTATATATTTTTTATAAAAAAACCGCAGAAGTCAGAGTTATATAAAATACACCAAAAAATCACAAATAATTTGTAGAACAGTCATCTGTAAGGATATATCTTGCGAGACTATGGTTTTGAAGATATTTGGATTTATTACTTTGACGCCATACAAAATTTTCATTTTATTTTTTTTTTAATTTAGTTTACCTATCAAATGATATTCCTTGTATATATTCATAGCTGCTGGAGTAATTAGAAGCTTATCACAAGCAAAAAAAATTAAAAAAGCAAAAAGAATTTAAATGTCTTCGAAATTCGATTTTCGATCCACTGTGCGTCAGTGGCGTGGCACGTTTGCTGCTCTGTACTCGTATAGCACAAGAACGGTTTTACATAGTATGATGCACAAATGGTCAGAAGTATCCTGAGCGTACTACTCATTGACTTAGTTATTGAAACTAAGCCGACCAAGTAATAAATAAGAAAATCATCCAAATACAATAAAAACAATTATTTATTTATTTACACTTAAAACAAAAATTACAACACTCTAATAACATTAGCGATCAAGCCTAAAAGTACTAGGATGGCAGAAGTGTAAAGAGATACACTTGAATCTGCTGCCTTCGTCTTGTCTAACACGAAGTACGGCAGAACGTCTAAGGGCGCCGGGTAGTTCCTGAGCCAGACGGGACCCTCGACAACCCTCTCTTCATCCCCTTCTTCGTACCAGGTACCGACAGGAATGTAGATGTCGCGGGACCTAGCTCCTTCTGTGAGCACTGGGGCTACTAGCACGGATTCAGCGAGGAGATATTCTGAAAAGGAGAAGTCAATTGAGTATTTTAAGACAACATTAAAATATGGCAACACACACCCATATCAATAAATAAATTCCACTATAGACGATATTTATACCCTAATCTAGTACAAAAAGTGGAAATTAGAGAGGACCTAAAATCAATCCTTGTGGTACACCTATTTGAAACTCGAATTTTATTTTGATCTCATATTAAAATTATTGCTAATTAATCATAATTCATTACATCGCTTGTAACGTTCATAAGTCTCTATTTAATTTGTCACTTTGTCAAAATGTCAATTATTCCTAACCTCTAACCTTTTGTTTTCATCTTAGAAAGAAGAAGACAAAAAGTTAAACTTTTGTAAAAACAAAATTTCAAAAACCCCACTAGGGAAACTGCGTACAGTTCTGCTTAACTATGATGGATTTCTGCCTTACCGTCCCAAATCTCGAGAGCCTCTTCATCGGTAGGATCTATCCACCAGAGCGGGGCGTTGACCGGGGTGCCATCAGCTACTGCCTTCTCCATCGCTTCGAAGATCACGTCAGCGTAATCGGCGTGGAGGTCCGTGTACTTCTTGCTTATGTTCACTGTCTGGAAAAATTAAGCAGGTTTCTGAGCAAATGGGATACAGTAATTTTTATGTGAACATGTTATTTGAAAGAGTATTAAATTGTAACGGGTATGGTGATAGGGTTCGAATCATGTTCGAATCGTCGAAATTAGGATTTTTTTTCGTCAACCAAAAATTGATGGCTACCAAAAATCATCAAAGTTATTTAAATATTTTTTGCAAGCTTTCATTCAATATTTCAGCTGTGCAAAGTGTTCAAACATGCGAGTTCCAACTTCCGTTGCTGACTACACTTTCCTAGTTTGTAACAATGTTACAACAATTTCCAACTAATTTGTACTGATTTAATGAAGTGATAATAAATCATATAAAACAGACAGTTCTCACATAACAGTTTATAAACAGATAAGTAGTTGTGAAACTAGATCCTGCGATATCTTCGTGCGGATAATTCATTTGATTGGCTGCGACACAAGCGATCAACGTAATGTTTTAATGATTTCGACGCAGGTTCAATTCTATTGTTAATTATCGTATGTAAATTGCGAATAGTTTAATTTACGAAGTAGGTTCCTTGATGACTGCCGGCTGCTGACTCTCGGGTCGGGTAAAGTGTATTGGGTTTTTCCATCAGGGATTTGTTAGTAGCAGCCACGGAGTCTGGATTTATGTCCAGTTGATGGTTGGTTGGTTGGTGGTTATAGGGTCACCCCCTATTACATGGGGCTTAATTCTTAAACATATCTGGGTGGCGGTAAAGGTACGCCTTTGGGAATTACAGGCGTGATATTATGTTACTTGATAAATTCTTGAATTTTGCCCTAATCCTGATACCAGTAAGTTTTATCATGGGGTATCCAGTAAAGGTTGTTTGAGATGTACTGTTACTATAGATAGGTGGACTCATCACTGAAGTTATTGGTGAAGTTATTCAGAAAGGTTAGGTGCGCAGTACTCGCAACCGGCGGCGGCGTGCGTGTATGACCAGATATTTGAACATGGCCGAGGCATACTCTTTTGTAAGGATCGTAGCAGGTCCCGTCGGGGCTGTGGACCTTGTCAGGGCTGTGGATCCCGTCGGGGCTGTGAATCCCGTCGGGGCTGTGGACCCCGTCGGGGCTGTGGATTATCGAAAGGATAACGCGGCTCCGACACAAGGGCGAAGAAGGAACATGGGTTTGGTTTTTAGTCAGTAGAAGTCTGACACTCCCCTTCGCTCTGCCCAAGAGAGGGGGGGGTTAATCGATGATTTTCCACCCACCAAAAAAAAAAAAAAGGATCGTAGCAGGTGTCATGAGTTTGTGTGTGTGTGTATGTGTGTTATGATAACACTGACACCGGTCTATGTAAAGTCCTTACCTCATCATCAAAGTTCCAAGGCGCGAAAGAATACTGCATGACCGGCAAGAAGGTATTAGCTTGCACCCATCGAATGAACAGCTCCTTAGTTGGCAGGTCAGCCTGCTCGTGGTCAAGATTGTAGCCGTTGCCTCCGATCATATCGGGCAGCACGAACGGGTAGCCGTTCAGGTTCATTTGGAAGGTGGTCGTGATGATGGTGGCGAGGCCGTTGTTGAGGCCCCAGATGGAGTCGCGGTCTACCATGCGCACGAAGATGGGGAGGTCTTGGGTCCTGAAAAATAATAGCAGCATAAGTATCATCAGGTTCCTAATGCTGCAATGGTACACAGGCCTCAAATTCTCGCTATAGAAGGGAGTTTAGATTTGAAACTTGTCTAAGAATTGTGGATGTGAATGGTTCGGGATATGCCGGTTTTAAAATAAAATGATACACTACTCGTAGAGATGTCACTTTATGAAAATCGCTCATTGACTGATGGCGCAGTTCGGGAGTTTTGGGGGACAGTTTCTTGCAAATTCTGATGTTCAAAAATTGCGGATCGTTCACACGTATTTGAATTTGAATAATAATGTTCGTCACGGTCAAAAATATGACAGATTTTAATCATTAGGTACTAATTTGTAGACATGTACAGGCTATCATTATAATTATAAAGTGAAATCTCTAAGTACTTAGGCTAGTGTGTGTTCTAGAACCGGTGAGTAGGTCCCAGTAAACGGTATCGTTGACAACTGACGAAGTGTGTATTGTTTAAACAATAAACGTGTGAAAAACAGCGCATCTAGAATTCTAGATACATTCTCCATAGCACGGTTAGTACAGTGCTAACGTGACCTAGTCTTTGTGTCCACAGCAGATAACGCTTATACAATGAATGAAAAATCTACAGATAACAATCACTATTGTATGATACGGAAGGTCAATGAAAGACTTTCTAAAGGTAAAGGCACAGTTATAAGCAAAAACAACACGGTATCAACATCGTCTCAAATCGAGCCGTTTAGGACTAAACTCCAGTAAGTTGATAGCCGATCAGTTATTTTTGTGGGACAAGCCCGTCTCATCATTTCCAAACAACTGTAACTCCTGAAAGTCACACAATGAAGTTCGATCCCGTAACGAAATTAATCAGAAAGAAAGTCGTTCGCCGATCAGTAACTAAAATAAGGAGAGGTGATGCAGACCCGATGCAGTGCTTATTATAAGTGTGCCTTTATCTTTAGTGTCATGTTACCTGAAGCCAGCCCTAACTTCGACCATGCCTCCGAATTCAGCGCAGACTCTAGCGTACTGTTGAACTAGATGGTGGGGCTGGAGCTCAATGTCACCAGTCTGGATGGCAATCTGAAATATAATACAGTTTAGTTATGATCGACCGCAACACGACTTGAATAGGCTCATATTACATGGGACTTAAACGTAATTCTCGAAATGTGGGTTCGGTGATTACAGGCATGATGTTATGTTATATTTTTTTTGATCGACCCGTTACACGACTTCAATACCAGGACTTGAGGCAAAAAAATGTTGCATGACCAAAATCCAGAATCAACAGTGGCGACCGGCAGAAAAGCACCGAGACCATGAAGCTCAACGAAGCCTCTGAGAAATAATTTTTAACTGTCTTGGATTCCTCAACGAAATCAGGAACGAATATCGGAGAAGTCAAAAGAACATGATTTCGACTTCCCTCTATATCAGCAGGAGACAAAACAGAACAAGGCCAAAAGGCAATGCGGCGGGAAAAGCAGAAACGGTGAAGAAATCAACGGCGGCGACGCGACGCGGCGGTTTAGTGATGAGAAATCCTACTAATAATATAAACGTGAAAGTTTGTAAGTATGTTTGTTACTCTTTCACGCAAAAACTTCTGAACGCATTTGGATAAAATTTGGTATCCAGATAGTTTATAACCTGGATTAACACATAGGATAGTTTTTATCCCGATTTTATCTCGCCGTGGGATAATTTTTGAGTTGTAGCGGGCAAAGCCGCTGGCAACAGCTAGCTAGTCTATTTAATGACTTATGTTAAATAACTCAATGAATGTTGCTGAATGTTGCTGAACTGTCTATCTAATTGAATCACGGATTGAGAATTTGGAATTGTGTGATGTGACACACTAATTACCCGGATGATAAAAAGTTCAGTACTATACCTAACTACCTACAAATCTACCACTTTGTATCGTCACACGTGTATGCGAGGAGGCTCTTCGAAACGTGATAGCGAGTAGCAACTGATACTTAACGTACTTGTATTCATCATCGTCTCAAGTTGTTTACGTTATTCAGGAGCTTATAGTAGAGTGACGAGCGACGTCATTAAAAGAATTGAACGATAAATATTCAAGGACGTTTGTCACAGTACAATCATGCGTTGTGGAGGAAAAGGAAAAGTCGTTAAGGTTGCACAAGCCAGTCATTCTTCCATACAAACGTATTATGGTGATTACTCCTCTGGTTGACGGTGTAGGTTCAAAATTTAAAATTGTATCAACTGGTCTTGTCATTATCTAGGCCTCTGTGGAAGCAGAATTGGAAAAAAAAATATTGGTTTGGAAGTTATGAGCGTCGAAACTTTTATATTTTAGCACTAATTTTAACCATCTTTGGGCGTAAATAAGTTACGTATATAGTACGAAAATGAAAAAAGTGAAACCATACAGGCATAGATTAGTTATTAAAGAATTCAAATAATTTTATTTTGAACAGATACATTCAATGGATTTTTCATGGTATCCATACTACCAAAGGTCTGCATAGAAACAATCGCGCGCCCGTTTTAGTTGTGTCTCTTTCGCTCTATGCATTTCGCTCGTGATGTCGGATGAAATAGCATGCATTTTAGCCCCGCCCACCAGCTAGTTCGTGCCGTTGGCTTGTTTACCCTTAAGAAAGTTTTACGTGTGAATTTTCTTCGTCATTGCGATATTTTTTTGTTTAGGACCGTACCTGGAAACTTCCTAGTTACAGAAGTATATTAGAGATCAGTTCAAAATTTTCACTAGTAAAATTTATTTTTAATGTTGTAGTTATTTTTCTTTAAAAACCTCCATAACCCATGTACTATTCAAAGCATCCCTGTTCACAAAGTTCCGAGTGCTTTACGAAGTCCTACCGTAAAACGTGATTTTTTAACCCAAAAAAAAGGACGTGTCCCAGCACTAATTTTTACTCAGAATTACATAGTTCGATGTATAGAATGCTTGGTTCAGGACTTCGTGAAGGACTTCGATTGATAGACAAGTATGGAAGAGGACGACATGTTACGCTTGTATGTATGTCAGCCCACGCTGTCCCACTGCTAGTCAAAGGCCTCCCCCATGGCTTTCCAAGTTTGTTTGTTATTTGCTTTCTCCGTCCAATCTGTTAAGAATGAGTCCAGATCGTCACGCCAGCGTTTCTTGGGCCTGCCTCGGTTACGACGGCCGTCTTCAGTTACATGTTACGCTTACCCCAAATAAATTGGGTTAATAGCAGGAGAAGGATGATTTGATGACCGTTTGACCCTCACCTCAGGTGCAAAGCTAGCCTCTCCAGCATCAAACTTCACGCTATCAATGCCATAAGCGTCGAGCAGTGCTCTCAGTCGGTCGGCATACCAGTTGGCGGCTGTAGGGTTGGTGAAGTCGATATACCCCGCAACCGTTCCATTGTTGTTCCACCATGATGTGGTGCTGTTGTTATCCTGGTCTACTACGAAGTACCTGAAGAAGAAGTAGCTGTCGTTAACATTTTTGTACAAAAATCTTTAAGCAGAGTGAAAGAAGCCATAAAGAGCTTTACGGATCTCGTATACAGCCACGGCCACGACTTTTGACCGCAGATATTACGACGCGGAACAAAGTTTGGCCGCACAACCGGACATATGACCAGTTTTGTTCAAGATAGTGGCCAATCATGAGACAAATCGTGATCGTGGCTACATATTGCGTGAGGTCCTTTCGAACTTCGGTCAGTGCAAAATTAATAATCGGTTAACTAACCCACTCTCTAGTGCCTCCGAATACCAAGGTTCACAGTTCCTGTTAATGAACGGATGCGTCCAAATCGTGACACGGTATCCCATCGCCTTCAGAAACTCCACAGTTTGGTTGAACTCTGGTAACTTCTCCTCATTCACTACTAGAGAGCCATAGCACGTCTCCCATTGATCATCAATCTCAAACTGAGAATTGTTAAAACCGTTTTGTCTGATTTGATCGGCGAAATCTATAAGTTTTGTCGTGTTAATTTCTCTGGAGTACTGTGCCCATGTTGACCAGATTGGGTGCTTAACCATTAGGTAGTCTGGAGTTCCTGACGGTTTGCCCAGATAGTTCTCTACGGCATGCTTGTGGGCTTCTTTCACATTGGGCAGGAACCAGAGATCGTAAGCTAAGAGTGTACGGGGTCTGTCCGCGGTGTAAGGATCTGCTAGCTGTGCTCCAAAGCACAGATGGTTGTTCAGAATATTCTTGTAATCCACGAAGAGTGGGACTTTTTCGTGCACGATGACGTATCCTCCGCCTGAGTTTAGCCAGTATCTCTCCATGATGGCGCCATTGTCTGATTCCTGGATGTAGCTAGGTCTGTAGACTTGTGTGGCCGCTTCTATCGGGTACAGCTGGTCTACTTGCATGGGGCCCGCGTACCAGTGTTTGGAACCTTGAAAATCAATTTCGTTACATAAGACCGTAAGTACCTATGAGTAAGAGTAGACGTTTCCGGAACATAGTAAGATGATTCGTTGTATTTGTTTGCATAATATTGGAAGATAAAGTTGTCAACACGTAAGTATAAATAATCAGATAAGTTGTAGCACTATGTCAAGATTTAACATATTGACACACAATCAATCAAACCTATTCAAATCACTTAGAAAAATCTAGAACTTACCGAAATCGATGCAGTCTTCCAACCTGGTGCTCTGGTTAGCTTCCCAACTGAACTTGATGCCTCTGGCCTGAGTGCGCGAATCATACAGGGTGTGAATGGTCAGGATGACGTTCCCGATTCTCACCAGTAAACCTCCTTCTATATCCTCAGTTGTGAAGGGGGAGACCAGTGTGCGGCCAATCTGGCCGATGACTTCGCGCTCATTATCTGAAATAGGAGGTCTCGATAAAACACAGTGTCTCTGGCGGAAATTTTATTCACATTTCGCCTATCGCTTGTTTTATGACTATTGCCACTAGTATCTTGCTTTATATCCAGACAATAAAATCTAGTAGCGTGGCCTACTATAAATGGCATCGCACCCAGGCTTGCAGTGAATTTAGGTCGCAACGAGTCCATAAAGTTTCCGATCGGTTTCTTCAGATATCTGAGGAAGTATGGTATAAGTTTAGTCTAAACAATATCAGTAACTGAGGCTAGTTAGGCCCCCGTCGAGGCCGCGGATTTTTGTACTAGATAACGTGGCCTCGGCGCAAAGGCAAAGAAGGAACATGGGTTCGGTTTTTAGTCAGTAGAAGTCTGACACTCCCCTTCGCTCTGCCCAAGAGCGGGGGTGGGGGGGGGGGGTCATTTGATGATTTTACACCCACCAAAAAAAAAAAAAGGCTAGTTAGGCACAAATCCAAGATCGTATACCAAGATCCTCAAACACCACAGTGATTTTCCAAGTCCAGCGGATCTTAGAAACAAAACCATTACCTAATCGTTATAATGATAGGCACAGACAATGTGTCGTTACTGCGAGGATGAGAGCAATAAATTGTATTTAGCACCACGGCTTGTTCTTATCCGACTAGTATAGTCCTGTAATTTGCGTAAATTACAATATATTTTGTTGTTTACAGCCTTGGCTGATTATATTGGTACTTAAACTGCGTGGTATGTTGGAAAAAACCTTAAGGCAGGGATGTTCTGCGTTGTAATTTCATCATTTTTTTTTTATTTTTTTTATTTAAGATGGGTCAGCTCTTGACCTCGAGACTTGCCTGAGCAAGGATGAGGTCTACGATGGAGCGAGCCTTCCCAGTAGCACTGGCTCTCCCGCGCACCAACGGAACACAGCGAACTGTTTGGCGCCAGACTTCGGCGGGAGGGTGGTAACTAGCCAGGCGGACCTTTGCAGGCCCTTCAGCGATTCCGTTGCCCGGGGTAGACCACTAGGAGGTAGATCCCACCAACCCCAGGACCTCTTAAGTGGCAGTAATATGTAAAGTGTCACATCATCCGTGATGTTTGCAGCAAATTTTATCATCATCCGGTTCCGGTCCAAGGGGAAAATCCTACGCCGATAATGATGATAGTAATGGTAAACGATTGTCACATGTTATTGCCCTCTGAGCGATGCACATACCTTCAACAAGCACAAGTTGGAACCCTCCAGTGAGGATGGGCACCAGAGTGAGTGTGACGTCGTCGGCGCGTACGGTCGGTGTCTCTGTCACAGTCGCTGCATGCGCCCGCGCACCGAGAGCTAGCAACACTGGAACGGAAATTGCCTTTACTATTTACTGACCAAAGAAAATATGAATGCATTCTGTGAGGAATGTGAAAAGGGTCAATGATAACGTGTCGAATGACAGCGGAGAGTGGAAGACATAAACGCGCTAAGTAACATGGTACGGTCAGCATCAGAAGTAGCTGAACATTTCGGAATTTTAATTCTTTTATGTACAGGAATCTAGCTATTATTTTTAATGTTTCAGAAGATTATTCGTTAAAATAGTCCTTGTACACTCCAATAACATGTAGTAACGAGTATTATATCTAACAAGTTTTTATTTAAAAAACAGCTTTGAAACTTTGAGTAGTATTAATATACTTCTGATGCTGACCGTACAAGGGCAGAAAGTTGATGATGATGATGATGGTCTAAAAAGCAATAAACATCAGAAAGATGATGATATTTACTGCTATTTTAGACTTAGTCCTGGAACTACTATTATATTAATACTATAAACGGGATAGTGACCATGTCAGTTTAAAAGCTTAAGTATATTAGTCCTGGAAAACGGAAAAAAGGCGGTAGACAGAACCATAGCTATGGTTGGTCTTTTCGGATCTACAGCATCCCCGAGGAATTGTAGAAGTGATAGCTATTAGGTTAGAGAAAAGAGAAAATATCGTAGCTGCCGAAATGTGGTTGTAAGCAGAGTGCTGAGCGTGCCCATATTTCACAAGTTATGTTACTATCCTGTATATTAATTAGGTAATGAGGCGGTTCAGTTCAGGTATGAATCCAAATTCTGAGTTGCTACTGAAAAAAATCCTAATAGAGAAACTCAATAATGTTGACCCAACAGGGCATAAAACTTGAGACCCCGGGCTTCAGCACTTCTAACCCCGAGACGTCTAGACTAGACCAACGAGGCAGTCAATTGTTTTCGTTTTTGCATAATTATGACGTCAGTGTTATCTTCCCTCTCCTACCTATATTTTTAAGAACGTACTTGAATTTCTATCTTTTACTTTCACCAAAGTGTTATGTTGTTCATAATAACACTTTATGCACATTTAGATGAACAACTAAATGAAATCGCGCTGTCGTATTTTAAATGGTTAGCAGCTGAGAGTTGGAAATTTTAACAGGAAGAAGATGTTGCTGTTTACCAGGAGTTAGATACCATTGATTGATACTGTATATTATTCTTCAAGCTTTTATGGGGAGAGTGAAAAGTAAGCAAGAGCCAAAGCGCATGGGCCATGCATTTTCTGTCCATCCATTTGTATTCTTTGGGTGTCGGTATTTTTGTCGGGGACACGGTTCGGTGGTTTAATAACTGCTTAATTAAACGATTATATAACATTTTTAGAAACTTACATACAATCGCCTTCAGAGCCGCCATCGCCGTACACAAATAGCTATCGACTGTCGGTTTTCCTGACATTATCTACATCGATATCTTGATATCTTTACATCTTACAACACTATCGCTTGCTCTTGGCGATCTCAAATCATCTTTCAGATTAAATAAGATGATTCTTGTATTTTTATGGCCTTGTTTTTGGAAATAAACTTGTTTTTTTCCAGTAGCCCAAGATTGTGTATTTTAATCATTGTCAATTTTATTTTATCTATGTTGATTATGTTGGTTGATTGATATCTAAAGTAATTAATTAAGGTGAAGCATTCTATAGCCGATTAGAGAAAAAGAGGAAAACCGTGATAAAAACACTAAAGTTTATAGCTATGGCGAATGATTGATAAACTCGTCGATTGCATGTGCTACCGCTGAGGATAAGGTCCTGGGTTCAATTCTCCGGACGGTCAAAGTAATGAGTGTTTCCAACTAAAATTTCCTCGGCTTCTTTCTCTTAGTACGAATTCTAGATTTATACAAACGCCATCACATCAAGTTACCCAAAACTGTCACATTTTGTCCAATCTACCTTGAACCTAATGTTTTAATAACGATAAAGTTGTAAATAGTAGCTGGATGTGCTGGCGTCTGAACCTGGTTGATGGAAAATGGACAACGCTCCCCATGTCATTACCTACACGTTAATGATAAAATCTGCACTACTTCTTGTCGTTACCCTAACACTTGCAGTTGCAGCTATGGGTATTGCCTTCAAAGAGATTTTGATCTTGTCCCTATTTGTACCTATCTTTTATCAAGATGAAGTGTTGTGGTTTGTTCTATCATCATTCATTGCCGCCGTCTTAACGTATTCGCCGTATTTCTTATCAATTTTATCACAATATTTCAAGTTCTGTCCCTATAATATATCTTAGTCACTCGGTTTTTTGAAGTAAGGACATGGTCACCGCGTGAGAGTGGATCACAATATCGTCGGTATAAGTTATAGGTACGAATGCTGTATCAACTAACTGGGATTACACCTCTAAAAGTTTGTAGGACTATAATGATAGTCAGTAACCCCTTGGGGTTGCTGGCTTTTTTCGGGGAGCTGGGGTGAATCGAATAATTTTCCCACCCGTACGCAAAATACGCACTTTAGACGTGGAGTTGTCGACACCAGCCCGTTATACCTACTATAATAGTCAGCCGCGCCGAAAAGACAAGGCTAAAAGATGACTCACGCCACCCAGTGCACAGTTACGTCTCAGTGCCCCAGTGGCCGAAAAGTCGTAAAAGCTTTTTAGGTGCGTTGGCATAGCTAGTCTAGCTAATAACAATTGCCTTCACAGCACGATGTGACGTCTAGTGGAAGGTTGTTAAGCCCCCTGATGGCTTCATGGAACCGCCTGAAGTGGTCGACTTAGAAATCTCTCAAGGCCGTAGCAAAGACAATCTCTTCAAATGTGGGTTCATTGACGAAGTGTGTATGTAGTGTGTCTCCATGCACTCCAACCGTGGCCCATCCTTCTATCATGTGCTGCATGCCTTGACACCCCCGTACCATCCCGTACTGGACGATCTTAAGACTACATCAGAGGGCTAAGTTCACGTAGCTGAATTTTGGTCAAACTTCGTGAAATGTTTCATGATGCCATCGACACGCTAAGAGGAAGATTGGTACGAGTATATGATAAAGAATTTTAAGACTGGCCGTTTCAGCCGGCCGGTGGTTCTATATCTGATAATCTCATAAAAAATACGTAACCTGTAAGTCTCATTCATTAAAGTCCTATCTAAACACTGAAGCCAAACGAAATTAATTGGTCTTGGAACACGAGACGTTGGTTTCACTTCATCCTGAAGGGTCGTAAAGTGCCTGTATACTCTTCGCAACTTACTGTACTGCTTTAATTTTTGATTGCGACATTCATAGGCACCTGAGGCCCGAACAGTGAGGTATTTCCCATCTGAGCACCGATTTTCAGAGCACCAAAGCTCTCAAGCATTAGAGCACTAATGAGGTGATAGGTTCAAGCTTCAAGAGTTCTCCCGTCATTGTAATATTTTAGGTAAAAAAAACACCATTTAAAGTTCAATAAAACTTAACAATTAATAATTTATTAACACAACATTCGAGTTTTACACAAACAAAATTTACAGTTGACGAATGAAGTATGGCAACACATCGAGCGGCGCGGGGTAGTCCCTCAGCCAGACTGGGCCCACGATGAGGTTGCCAGTGTTGCCATCCTTCCAGGTACCTCGGGGCAGGTACACATCGCGGGAGACTGCGCCTGGTTTCACCACTGGCGCGGCTAGGAGGTTCTCACCGAGGAGGAATTCTGAAAGAAGAGAAGAGAATTATTTATGTAGGAACTTATATATTCTTATTGATGTTTGGTCATCATCATCTGCCCATCTATGTCGGGATTGTCGGGGCAGCTTCCAGGATAGATGGAAGCAGCTGAATAGCAGTATCTATTTTATAATATGGGTAACACGATCGATACCCCTAGGTAAGACTGGTTGTCAGACTTTCAGGTCACTAACTGTAAGTAAGTAGTCTGTCTTTTCGTGCCAGGTGTTCTTCTCCATAAGTAATTTTATAAGATTTCATAGAGTTGAATTGAAATGTCTTCATCTCGTAGGTTTTTCATATGAAAGTGGTTTCCGATCCTCCGCTTCTTTTGTTTTTTTAGTACTTTGCTCCACACTAGGATTTGTTCCTGCATCGTAGGTGCGTTTACAAAAATTTTAACTTTCGTAGACAATCCGAACGACCCGGCTGGAACCACTATCTGTAGGCCGTACAAATATTTGTTTCGTGCGGGGACCGATCCCGCGACACGCAGTGAAAAGCCTTTAGACCGGAATATTTAACATGTGTTACGAAAATATTGAAATTCTTTTGCTAGGCTCCATAGGGGCAAATTAATCCAGAATCTTACCGTCAGCAATAGCCAACGCGTCCTGGTCGTAAGGGTCGAGCCACCAGATGGGCGGGTTGACTGGCGCGCCGTACTCCACCGACTTCTTCATGGCATCCACGATCTCGTCTGCGTACTCGGCGTGCAGGTCGGTGTATTTGCGGCTGATCTCTACGGTCTGAGGAATAAGTGGAATGTTGAAAACGATACAATACATGCAAAATAAAAAAATATAAAAAAATAAAAAAAATGCCAATTTTAATTCCCTAACCGCCTTATTAATAAAAATAGTTAAACCTGGTTTAACTTACGCTTGGTTTAACTCGCATGCCGTCACTTTCTTCTGAATATTTTTGAAATGAGACGGCATGCGAGATAAACCAAGCGTAAGTTAAACCAGGTTTAACTATATTTATTAATAAGGCGGTAAGGGTTAGGCAGTGGTCCACACACATTTCGCTAGTTATGTTTAAGTCCCATTTAATAGGGGGCGAGCCTATTGCCATCAACCGGGCACAAAATCAGACTCCGTGGCTGCTACTGAGAAATTCCTGATGGAAAAATCCAATAACACTTTGCCCGACCCGGTAATTGAACCCAAGTCCTCATGCTCGCTAGACCAACGAGGCCGAGGTAGTCTTTATTAACCGAATTTTAATCTATGAGTACGATTGCTAGATGACTGATGGTGCTAATCCCATTTAAATTCAAAGCTACGAGATGTACCTACCAAGTGTTATCTTTTAGTTAGATCAACTCAATAAGTAATATCATAAACCTCGCTATTTTGAAGCACCTACCTCATCATCATGATCCCAAGGCACAAAAGAGTACTGGAGCGCCGGCATGAACACGTTGGCCTGGAGCCACCTGATGAACAGCTCCTTGCTAGGCTTCTCATTGTAGCCGTTGCCTCCAATCATGTCGGGCAGCACCAGGGTGTACCCATTGAGGTTCATCGACAGGAGAGTGGTGATCAAAGTCTCCAAGCCGTTGTTGTAGTCCCAGAGAGTGTCTTTGTCTACCATGCGGATGAAGACGGGGAGGTCTTGGGTCCTGGAAAAGTGAGGGTAGCAAAATAAGTGGCAAGTTTTGAAATCTGTACTAGTATTTTAAAGAGGTAATGTTTGGATGCAGGGAATAATCTTCGGGACTACCTATCTACTGATCCGATTTCAAAAAATCTTTTCCTGAAGGAAAGCTACGTACATTATCCCCGATATTATAAGAAGCAGAACACCAACTCTCGAGTTGATGGCAATCTATAAGAGTCGGAATAGAACTTAGCTACGAGATGAGCGTTACCAGTGACAATTTCTGTAATGTGCAGTCATCCTGCGTGGCTTACGCAGGATATGATAATATTACATCATGTACCCCAGAGTTTGTAAAATAGCAACATAGCAGTTTCCATTTAACCAATTTGGACGGGCAATAGACAGTAACCTATCAGTTATTAACCGACTTCGAAAAAGGAGGAGGTTATATGTTCGTGTGTATGTATTTTTTTTTTTTATGTATGTTACCTGATTTCTCCCCCATTTGTGGACCGATTCTCAAAATTCTTTTTTTATTTGAAAGAGTATACTCTTGAGGTGGTCCCATTTTAATTTGGTGAAGATCTGGTGCTGATCTTCGGAGATATACAATGGAACTCTTCAAAAATAGACGGCAAATCTGTCGTAATTGCTGAAATCGCTTGGATGTTTATTGAATATACATTATCATGACGTAAAATCACGCCTGTATGCTCTGAGGGGGTATGCAGATGTGTACAATACACATTTTTTTAGTTGTTATATATGAATTTCATAGACACGTATTACGTGTTTCGTGCTTTTTCTGACGCTATTCAAGTATTCGCATCTAGCAGTCATCACTTGTCTTCATGCTCTTAAGCGTTGAGGAGTAGTACCACTCCTCAACGGTTAAGAGTTGAAGGCAAAAAAAATAGTTGAATCTTGAAGGTTAAGGGTTAGGTTTCTTGGTTGAATGTTAAATGCATAGTAAATATTTGTATAGGATACACTACGTATGGTACGTATTACAACTAAAAATGAAAAAATAAAAAAACTTTTTTGCAAAAAAAACAACCGACTTCAAAAACACCAAAAAGAGAAAAATAAACTTAAGAAGAAAAATCAGCTTCTGAAGTCGGTGGCAAAAACATGAAGTCAAACAAACAAAAGTCACCTGAAAGAGGCCTATGTCCAGCAGCGGACGTCTTTTGGCTGAAATGATGGACGATGATGACTGAAATAGGCAAAAGTTCTCACCTCATTCCGGATCTGACTTCAATGGAGGGTCCGAACTTGGCAATGGTGCGCACGTAAGCTTCTACGATGTGGCCGGGGTGTAGGTTGATGTCAAGGCCGTTTTGTACTGGGATCTGTAAAACAAGGAATGGTTTTATTTATCTGTGAGAAGGTACTAAATTTAAAAAAAAATGTATGTCGGGTAGATTCATCTCCTTGAACGATGCAGGTAACTAAATATAGTAGCCACTTTGTGTACTTGAGCGATTTCATAAAGTTGTTGAACCCTCCCACTACCTCTTGTTTATTTTTTTAGCCTGCTCTGTCCCACTCCCATTTCATGCTAACCTTGTCAGTTTCGTTATTGGAAGGTACCAAATTATGAAGTAAAAATGCATGTTAGAAACCATGTTGATTTTTCTCAAAAAAGAAAAAGAAACTTCATCAAATTACCTGAGGAGACCAGCTAGACTCTCCAGCATCAAACTTGATGGTGTCAATGTCGTAAGTATCAATGATGCTTTGGACTCTCTCGGAGAACCAGTTGGCTGCTTCAGGTTTGGTGAAGTCGATGTAGCCGGGCACGGAGCCGTTGTTGTTCCACCAGCTTGTGTCTGGGCTGCCCTGCTCGTTCAGTACCAGGTAGCTAGCGAGGGAAGGGGTAATTTTTTAAAATGACGAAAAATGTCGTTTTAGTTCTTATACACATCAGGCCTATAAGTAATAAGAGTATCTTATAGGAAGACCACAGCGATGATGGATGATATACTTAGTTAAAAATAAAGTTAACTATACTGATATGACAACTAATAGAGAAGTATAGAATCACCTAGTAGGGAAGTCAAGAGAAGAGAAGTATAGAGGAAGAAGACTACTGTTATACCGACTCGATATAAATTGAGATAAGAGCAGGAAAATTTATGAATACAGCATGCTGGTTGCAAATATATTTAAAACATAAAGAAAGAAAGAAAGAAAGAAAGAAAACATATTTATTTAGTACATGCCACAAGTGCACACAACAAACAATAAAAATAAAAAACAATTTGAAAAAAATAACAAAACAAAATAAAAGCGTGTGTGCATCTCGCGGCTGCGCCAAATAGGACCAGTTCAGCAAACTGCCGAGCAGCTAGTGCCCGACGCTGGTTTTCAACTGGCCCTGATATGGTGACGTAACGAACGTAAAACAGTTTAGCCCTTTGTGTGTATATTAATATGTGTGTGTATAAGAAGGTACTTACATTATGTGAAATAGGTGTGTAATAACATAAATAAGAATACTTAGAGGTAATTAAAAATAAAAATATTAAGAAAACGAACATGATAAAAAAAAGTGCAAGACAGAACAAAACGAAAAACTATGGTATCTAAAATTAAATGAAGCGGGCGGATTGAAACTTAAAACCTAAACAAGATAGTTTTACGTTTTCCAACTCACCCCTTTCCGAGAGCCTCAGAGTACCAAGGTTCGCAGTCCTTGTTGATGAAGGGATGCACCCAAATAGCGACCCTGAAGCCAAGACCCTTGATGTCCTGAACTAGCTGCTTCAAGTCAGGAAGCTTCCTCACATCCACAAACAGCGATCCGTAGCAGACTTCCCAAAGATCGTCGATTTCAAACTGAGCGTTGGGGAAACCACTGTCCTTAATCTCATTGGCGAAAGCCCAGAGCGAGTCCTGGTCAATTTCTCTCGAGTAACGCGCCCAGGTGGACCAGATAGGGTACTGGATCATTCTGTATTCAGGGATGCCAGAGGGTTTGCCGAGAATCGTTTCAACAGCATGTTCGTGAGCAACCTTAGGGTTGTCGAAGAACCAGAGTTCGTATTTAAGGACATTTACTTCGCGCTGTGTGCTGTAAGGGTCGGCGACCTCAGCGATCAGACAGAGATGGTTGTCCAAAACATTGTGGTAGTCGACGAAGAGTGGTACTTCAGGAGCCACATAGAGGTACATGCCATCGGAGTTCAGCCAGTAGCGCTCGCTGACGGCCGCGTTGTCTTCTTCCTTTGACACGATGGAGTACTTCTGGAGTTTAGAATTCTGGATGGGCCAGTATTGTTCTTTCTGTTCGGGGCCGGCGAACCATTGGCTAGAACCTGGCAACGAGTGTTATTGTTAGTAAACGTACACATGACTCCAGTTTAAAATCGAGTAACCAAAACTGTCCTGAGTAACAATTTATTTTACAACTCTTTTATTGAACTACCAATTCACTTCGATGAGATTCTGATGATAACAAACATTGACAGGTACTTCGCTTTCGAGCACTTTTATCAACTGTGATAAGCTTATTATGATGGTTGAATCTATAGAATATTTCTAGATAAGTACAAGAGTAGTAGCTCGCGAAATATACGGATACTCAAGTGCTTCGAAAAAGTTATCTTGGAAAGTGCAAAAAATGTTTTTGCAAAATGATTTGCAACACAACACTTATTCGTTGATTGCCTTTTTTTTCTAATTAGAATCACACCTGCTATCCTAAAAAGTTTATTCTGTATACTATATCTTACACCTACTTTTTTGTTAGCAATGAGCATGGTTCTAAAGCTCAGCTACCTGACTTTTAAACTTCAACTTTTAACTGAAAAGTAAAGGCTGCTTACCAAAATCGATGCAGTCCTGGAACACCACATCGCTGGGTCCAGTCCAGGTGATGCTGACCTTGAAGCCGCGTCTCTCTCTTTCACCGGAGGCCTCGATGTTGAAATTCACCCTCTTGTCTTGGATGACGGCATTAAGGCCGATATGACCCAAGTAGTGGGACCCAGAGGCTGTTGGTTTCCAAGGTTATTAAATCGGGGTTTGGGTTAGAGCTTCATTCTAAACAAAATACTAAATGTGGAAAATCACTTCAGAATTACGTTAAAGTTTATTGTTTAGATATAGAAATTAGTGTCTAGAGTTGAATGTGATCATTGAGGTGCATCCACACTGTAATGAAGTGCGTTTTATGGAGCAACATGTAATGAGGATGGGTGCAATGGGTACCTACCAGGGATGTTGCGAATATTCGAATCCGCATCCGCAAATGCGGAGCTTCCGCATAGATTTGAACATCCGCATCCGCATCCGCATCCGCAATAATCAATGCGGATATTCATGCGGATGCGAATGTCATACAAGTTGCGGCAAGAAAGAAATTGGGCGAGCCCGGCCGGCGAATGGCGAGTGCCGTTTCCCTTGTGACAAATTACAATGACCAATGGGAGCGAAGAAATTGGTGACAAGATCCGACGCGTTTGTTGTGGTGCATCTTTTGTTTCTTGTAAATAAATCATTACGTGTTTGTTTGCGCTGTTGATTACTTATCAGATTGATATTTCGAGTGTTGTCGTGAGTTGTGATTGTGATCATTGTGTGTAAATAATTGTTTATGGGAAAACT
Organism: Diarsia dahlii; assembly: GCA_949775195.1. Classification (NCBI taxonomy): domain Eukaryota; kingdom Metazoa; phylum Arthropoda; class Insecta; order Lepidoptera; family Noctuidae; genus Diarsia; species Diarsia dahlii. The sequence continues at coordinate 19,910,625 of OX459207.1, forward strand.
TTATATTAGATAAATTAATCTAAGACTACTTTAGCCCTAGCTCGGCTTATTTCAATCGTCAGGTCAATTCCATTATGTTACACCGGTAATACGTTTTATTGTAGGTAAAGTTTATTATTTTTATAGCAAAATTCTTTATTTTTCAGCGTACTAGTTAATTAACAATGTCACCACCGATTCAAAGTACCTAATCTAAAGAATGTTTTAATAATTCTTCATTCATATACCGGTACTTAATTTTTATTTTACTTAATTTTATTTTTTACTTCATTTATATAATAATTATCTTAAACATCCGCATCCGCATCCGCATCCGCGGATGTGAGCCATCAAAACTCCGCATCCGCATCCGCATCCGCGGATGTCAAAAAATCGGCATCCGCAACATCCCTGGTACCTACTTGTAACGAAACTCCTACTTGTACTTGTAGGAAGACTAAAGAAACGATGGATGAACTGCGTATATGATGATACCTACGGCAAGAAAGGAGGCGTCTGATCCCGTCGGGGATACCGCGGCCTCGGCACAAGAGCTAAGAAGGAACATGGGTGGTTTTTTTTTAAAAAAAGGAGGCGCCTTATGAGATGGCGAGTTATAGAGAAGTCTCTATAACTCACCATCTCATCAGGCACCTCCTTTTTTTTTCTTTGGGGGTGTGGTAAATTATCAAATGACTCCTCCCGCTCTGGGCAGAGCGGTAGGGAGTGTCAGACTTCTACTGATTAAAAACCACCCATGTTCCTTTAGCGCCTTTTTTCCATACTTCTGCTGCTGCGCCGACCCCAAATGAATTGGGATAAGGGCAAGAGAAGCATTCACAAGTGATGATGAGTAGATAACAACTATAATAACAAAAGCTACTTATTGCAAATTCGGTGTAGATCAAAAACAAATACCTACAGTAAGAGTCGTCAAAATCGATCGCTTCGATCAAAATGTTCGTTATCTACTTTAAAAAAATACGAAATATAACTTACGTCCTTCTTTGGAGAGAATGAAGCTGCCGTCATCATTCTTGTGAAGGAGTTTGCGTGCCTGCTGCGTGTTGGGCACAGCGCATAGCGCCACAGTCACTCCTGTAAACAAACATAAGCTCATTAATCGAGGTCTACACTTTATAAATCCGGCGGAAGAACTGTCATGAATATTTCGTATGGTGTATTTACAAAGAGGACATCTGAGTCCCTGGCAGCACTGGCGCGGGTAGATACACACAGCGGGGGGTTATCGTCCAGAAAAAATCCTTCCATTAGTTAGGTTGAGGAATCTGGGCAAATACATTGGTACTTGCTTACCAAGATTCTTCATTTTCAAAGTGGATTTTCTAAGGTAATCTTGAACTTGGATACCAGTGAAGTAAAATATCACGAAGAAACAAAAAAAGCACAAATTCTGAGTCCGAAATTATCAATCTTCCTCTATAAAAAGAGGCCCTGGTTTGACCCAGGTCCACAGTATGTACTGTGGGTCAGTTATTTGTTTATTTATTAAAATCTCAATATCCTAATAATTTATTATGAAAGTGCGGTCTTATAATTAATTTCTTGACAATATAAAACTATGTTATCTTAAAAAGCTGCAATGATAGTAGGTAACCTACAGAGTGGTGTTTATTACTAGGTATTAGGTATTATAAAAACAAAAATATCCTACCTGCCAACAGGAGTATCACCTTCATGTTGTATATGTGGTACTAACGCAAATATCTCAAAGTAAAATATATTTATTAGCCGGATCGAGCTGTATCTAGGGGCATTATCAGTACGGATCGAAACGCTTGTCAGATAAACGGTGAGATCAAATCCCCTGTGCCCGTGGTTTGCACAGCATGCGTTTGAGATAAAGGCTGGTGCTAAATGATTTTGAGTAACAATATTCATTTAAAGGTTACCGCTTATAATAATATTATTTGTTAAAAGCCTATTGTCCCACTACAGGGCAAAGGCCTCCCCTTCCCTCCTACCTTCGTGATCTAACGCGATTGTAGGCCAATCCTATAAGAGTTTAGCTCATAATAATTGAATAGGAATGATTATTACAAAAAAAAATTATCCACATCGTTGTCAACGGGAAAAGTGTTCAGAAGGCTAGGCACTGCCACGTTTGATGGCAATGCTGATTCTTTGGCCACTAAAAAGGCCAACCCTCTGGTCACATGAAGACTCAATCAACTACCTGGCGATGTCCCAGAAAATTTGGAGGGCACTCAGACCCATGACCCTAATTTTTCAATCCCTAAACGGCACAAACACAACTACCAATTAAGGGCTTATTTGTGTTTGCACCGTTTGTGGTTTGCATCCCACGACACCGAAGGCCTTCCCATCAACAGTGGGTGATTACGGGTTGAAATGATGATGATGATCAATTTATTCTGTAAAGTATCCTTTTCCCGATTGTTCGTTGTTATCTAAATATTTTTTGGCCATAGGCTAAGAGTTGCCATAGGTACAATGTGGTAACGCCGCCAGGTTCTTGGGCACTCTACTTGCTGACAGCATTGAGGAGGAGTTTTTCGATGCTCTTTTATAGTTTGTTTAGTTTATATATTTTGTTGTTATGTTTAGTCATATTACAATATTTTTTTTTAATGTTTTTATTTTTTTATAAGCTTTTTGATCAACCTGTACCAATTTCGCTTTATTGAAGCTGATATAGATTCTATTTTCCTTTAGAATTAGCTATCAAGGACGCAAATCATCCTCAGTGACAAAATCTTATCTCAGATATTTGTGATAAGAAGAGACAAATAATAACATCACATCACTCAAGTGTCTTGGTTGTAGGTAATATTTATGTAATGCAACTTAGTAGGTACTATTTCTTTACTTCTTTATTTGTGTAAACTAGCTAAATTTTCCATTCAGTTCCTGACGTTCTGCCTATTAAATAAAAGAAAGAAAAACTGAGAAGATTCTAACTCAGTTTTTCTTTCTTTTTCTGGTGACAGAGTTTTTATGCCGCTCATGGGTCTCTTCTTCTTATCGTGTGGGCAGCAGGGTCTAACGACCCCATATACCTGTGTCAGTTTCTAAGCCGCCTCACTCAGACACAATCAGGTGATTCAAGCCTGCAATTTCCTAGCCAAACTGGAAACAACTTTCACAAAGTATGCTTTCCGTGGAAATCGAACCCACGACCGTAGGCAGAGTCTCGGATTTGGCTTTACATGCCGTCGAGAAATATCTCAAAAAGCATGCTGGTTTCGTTCTAAAACGCACATGAATCTGAAAAATCGGAGGTGCGTTTTTTGGGTATCTCAGTAGTTTTGGATATTTGGGTTTAAAACACAATAACTCACTTGAATCATAATATAACAATACTAGTCTATAAAAGCGGTTTCGCGCGCTCAAATTATCATATTCTTTAGAAGTACGAAACTTCGTCCAAACCCGTCCAACTGTTTCAGCGTGATGAATCATCATCATCATCAACAGCCTATTAATGTCCCACTGCTGGGACACATGCCTTCTCTCTTTGAGAGGGAATGGGCTATAATCTACCACGCGGGCCCAGTACGGATTGGTAGATGTCACATGTCTTCGAATTTTTTGGTTCTAAGACTCCTCACGATGTTTTCCTTCACCGGTTTGACAGCAGCGGTGATGAAATAAATTACACAAAGTAATATGCCTGCCTGGGTTCGAACCCACGACCTACTGTGTAAGTCGGGGCCGCCACACACAACTGGGCCACCGCTGCTGCGTGATGAATATAAATAGTTTAACCGACAAATATAAATACGGCCTGCCAGCAACATGAAGAAGAAGAAACCTGATAGAATTACAAAAATACGTACTTACACTTAATTTTTTTTTTTTTTTTTTTAATTTTTCCCCACACTTGGAATTTCTCCTGTATCATGGGTGCGTTCACAGACATTTAAAACTCACATACACAAATACCCAGACCACAACTATCTGTAGGCCATACAAATATTTGTTCCGTGCGGGGATCGAACCCGCGACACTGAGCGCGGCAGTCAACTGCTTGAGCCACTGCGCCAACCGTGCCGTCGTCTTTTGCGCTTTACTGCTGCATTCAGATTTTTATTACCATTTCCTGTGCGGGTAGGCAGATATTTCATGATGTTCAAGATTATAACAATTAAACCACTTGACCGTTATTCGAAGCATAATTAAACAATTGAGATAGGCTGTATCTTGTTTCCTGTGCCATTTTTCCATACATTTCTAGCCGTTTAGCTCTCGTGACGTCACCGGGGCAGAGAGGGGAGGGCGCTTGCGAGCGCGCGAGCCTCTCTGTCTTGTTCATTGGCGTTCTTTTCCTTGCCGCAGACGGTTGTACCTAGCAGGTGAGTTTTTTAAAAACTTTCTAACCGTCATTATTTTTCCTTACGATCGAAAACTGGCAATCAGTTTTCAATATTTAACAGTTTCTAGTGTTTATTGTGTGTAATTGCTTTTACTGTTTTTAGTGTTCAGTAAATTAATGCTGGAATATTTTAATTAACGGTTTTCCGTTCGCCTTTTGAATATTCACTTTTTTTCCAGTGTTTTGGTGTGCGATTGTTTAAAATATAATTCGAAATGGATAAAGAAATAAAGATGATTTCACAAGATGAACCGGTCGCAGGCCCTTCTCGCGTTGCTAATAATAAGGAACCTAGTAGAAAACGTAAACGTTCACGTTCCAGCAGCAGTAGTAGTAGCTCTGATAGTACCAGTTCCAGTTCATCTAGTTCTTCTGACCATAGGTCAAAACATAAAAGTGTGCGTCGCCGCCGTCATAAAAAACGGGGGGGCAAGCACAAGCGTCGCCGCTCAGAGCGTACAGTGCAACAAATCAGTGATTTGCCTAATCCGTATTTTAATAATAGTGTGCCAGTGGCCGAAGATGCTATTTCCCTCTTTGCCGAGGATGATTTCGATCAAGAAGGTAGTAATTTTCTTGATAATTTGGGAGTTGAGATTAAACTTAAAGAACCGGCTATTCCAAAGGCTGACGTGCGTTACGTAAGCGTATTAAAAGAAATTCAGTTTTTTAATAAACCGGACTGGAGTGAAGTACGTTACGCGGAAACCCAAAAGTCCTATAACCACAACCCGGGTTTCGTCGAACTCGAAGCAAACGAGGAGATTAGACCCTATGACACACTTAAGCACTTAAGCTACTCAGAGAGAGCTTATGCTTCATTAACTTACGGTTTGTTAAAGCAAAAAGAGTCGTTAAAGAAGGAACTTTGTGCTTTTATGACATGGGTCCGAGACCAGAAAGAAGAAATTAGCTTCGAGGCTATAAACCAAAAGCTTAATGATATTTTTACTACCGGTGAATTTAGCAAGGTTTCGGCAGACCTTTTGCAGATGGTTTGTGGACATAGGGCTGAAACCATACAAATGCGCAGAGATAGTATAACAAATGCGGTTCGCGACCCGTTAGTTAAGGCATCAATTAGAAAGATTCCTCCATCTGAGGTCAACTTATTTAACTCTGAGCAGTTTATTGTCGCTTTAGAAAAAGTTGGTGGTATCAAAAAGGCCTTCTGGCCTGCTTCTAAATCGCCTAGGTCATCTAAATCGGCTTATGGTTCGGCCTCAACTTCGCAAGTTGGAAAATGGCTTATCCGTCCCTCGCAGGGGCAGCATTCGGTTCCACCCTCGCAGGGTAAGAACTATAATACTAGCATGCCCGCACATGGCTGTCAGAACTGTAATGTCCCCTCGCAGGGTGGTTTTTTGCAACATAATATACAATGTCCTTCGCAAGGACCGGCCCAAGCGTACTACAATTATCCTCAGCAGGGTAGTGGCACAGTGGATAGAGGTTCCTTTCGCTCTCGCGGAGCAAGACAGAACCAAAGATATCACGCCCACAGACGTGGCAGTCATAAGCGAAGGTCATCACCTTCAGGCTTCAATGCCAAGCGAAATAAATATTGACATGAACTTATTTCAAGCCGGTCAGTTATCGAATTTCGTCGACCATTGGAGGCAAATGCATGCACCAGAATTTCTTGTTCGAATAATTCAAGGGTACCGTATACCCTTTCAGCAAAAACCTCCGTTAATTATGCCCAACTTAGACAACAAAGCGTTTCACACACCAGTGTCGAAAGAAATGACGGTGATCATTCAAAAAATGTTGAATCAAGGAATTCTAGAAATTGTAAGTCCAACTCCAAGTTTCTTATCCACCCTCTTCCTGGTGCCAAAGAGCGATGGATCGGCCCGACCGATTTTCAATTTAAAAGCCTTAAACGAATTCGTACTGACCACCCCTTTCAGTCTGATAAACGTATTTCGAATCCCAGATTTCATTCAGCCCAAAGATTGGATGTGCAAGCTGGACATTTCCCAGGCATACTTCCACCTCAACATAGCAAAGACCCACAGGCGCTTCCTACGCCTTATTTACAACAAACAGCTTTTGCAAATGACCTGCCTTCCATTTGGTCTCAGCACGGCTCCAAAAACCTTTGCCAGTTTGACAAATTGGATTGCCCAAGTAATGAGAAGCAAAGGTGTGAGAATACTGGTATTTCTCGACGATTTTCTTTTGGCTCACCAAGACCCAGAAATTCTCCAAAGCCACGTCACCCTTCTGGTAAACACATTACAATATCTGGGGTGGCAAATAAATTTCCAAAAATCCATTTTAACACCAAAGAAATCTCTGGTTTATCTGGGTGTGCTGTGGGACCCTTGGTTAAACCTCAAATGTTTACCAAAGGAAAAAGTAAGTTCGTTGATGGCGAAAATTCGCCACATTGTAGATCTGGGAAAGACAGACCTAAAAAAGTTGCAGAGCGTAATAGGAGCTCTAAACTTTGCGAGTTTTGTCGTTCAAAGAGGGAGATTGCATTATCGAGCTCTATTGAAATTCGTAAACACTCTAGATCTCAACAATTCTGTCAAGGTATATTCTGTACCAGCAGACGCAATGGGCGACCTACAATGGTGGGCCCAGAATTTGCAGCATCCGTCAATTCTACACCACGCACCGGTGTCTCATTTTATCACGACGGACGCCTCCGACTTAGGTTGGGGCGCCCAGATAGACAACCAGTCCCTAAGCGGAACTTGGTCTCAAAACGAGAAATATGCTCACTGCAACGTAAAAGAAATGTTGGCAATATTGAAGGTCTTCCAAAGTCATTCAATGTATCTCAGCCAATCTACAGTCACCATACAATGCGACAATCGCACGGTAGTAGCGTATCTCCGTCACGAAGGGGGGACCAAATCCACGCAATTGATGGACATAACTTACGACCTATTTTGCTTGATAGATCAATACCAGATTCAAATCAAAGTGCACTACATTCCGGGGAGGTACAACAGCCATGCCGACCACTTATCACGGTTTCGCCAGGTCCCCGAATGGCATCTGTTGCCCGAAGTCGCAAAAACAGTATTCCTGAAATGGGGGATTCCCCAAGACGTGGATCTGTTTGCTTCCAGCAAAGCCCACGTAGTCTCACGTTACGTATCGAAGGATCAGAACGACAAACAAGCTGTAGCCCACGACGCATTTTCGATTGCTTGGACATTCAATCTGGCATGGGTGTTCCCGCCCCCGTTTCTGATACCCAAAGTTCTGAGCTACCTCAATCAGGCATCGGGAATTTACTTACTGGTAGCACCGAGGTGGGAAAAAGTGTTCTGGCGCGGCGATCTCAAAGCCCGGGCTTTAGCCCCACCATTCACAATACAAAACCTGGACAAAGTATTAATCGATGTGACAACAGGACTACCACCACCTCGCGTCCAGGATCTTGTATTGGAAATATGGAAATGTGGGGGTGGACACAGGATTTAGGTGATTGGGATAATTCTCAAATAAATCTATTGAAGAGTTCTTGGCGCGCTTCCACCCTGAGAACTTACAAGCCTGCATGGAACCGCTGGGTCTTATGGTGTAGAGCTAGGAGTGTTAACCCTAAGAGCCCCTCAGGTTCTGACCTAGCTCGTTTTCTAGCTGATCTGCACATAAAACATAAACTGTCTTATAACACAATAATGTTACATAAGTCCGTGGTCTCTACCCTTTGCAATGTAAATAATTCAGGTGTTCTGAGTAATCACGTTTTGGTGAAACACGTTTTGAAATCAATTTCAATTAAAAAACCTATTGATTCCAAGTTGCCCATCTGGAATATTGATGATTTTGTTTCCTTTCTTGGCAAAAGAACTATAAATAGTGATAATATTTTTGATGTATCGAGTCAAGCAGCTGCCCTATTAGTACTCTGTTCTGGTAGACGTATTCATGACTTGACCCTCCTTATGACTGATAAAGATAATTATTTAAAATCATCAGAGCACGATTTCATAACGTTGTGGCCTGCCTTTGGGTCTAAAACTGATTCATCTGACCATAGGCAATCAGGATGGAGATTATTTAAAAATAATGGTGATAAGAATTTGGATCCAGTATTCTGGGTTGAACAGACCGTATCACTGCTTTCCATTAGACGTCAGGAAGCAAAATGTCATAACTTGTTTATCACAACAAGAGGTGCAGCTCGTGCAGCCTCACGAACGGTTATTGCAGGCTGGATAAAAACCCTGATGCGTCAGGCAGGCATTGTTGCTACTCCTGGAAGTGTCCGGTCCGCTGTTGCTTCTAAGAATTGGTTAGACAACTTCCCCATAGAAGATATTATGGCTCGGGGAAATTGGAGGTCCTCTAATACTTTTATACGATTTTATAAGCGACAAGTTTTGGATTCTTCTAGGAATAACAGCATTACTGGTCTATTTAATCCAGTGAGTTAGCTAATTAATTTGGTATTTAATGTTGTTTTTTCTATTTTAATAATACAATACCTTTTCTATTACATTCTCTTTTTCTTTATATAACCCTACACATTGGCGTTCATCGTGAACGTCACCAGGCGATAACAGACACATCTCAATTGTTTAATTATGCTTCGAATAACGGTCAAGTGGTTTAATATCGGCGTTTTACCTGAAATAAAACGCTTATTAAACTACTTACCTTATTCGAAGCATAATAGTAATTTCTGCCTGGTGACAAAGTCAATCATCCAATGAACAAGACAGAGAGGCTCGCGCGCTCGCAAGCGCCCTCCCCTCTCTGCCCCGGTGACGTCACGAGAGCTAAACGGCTAGAAATGTATGGAAAAATGGCACAGGAAACAAGATACAGCCTATCTCAATTGTTTAATTATGCTTCGAATAAGGTAAGTAGTTTAATAAGCGTTTTATTTCAGGTAAAACGCCGATATTAGTCTTTGGAACGCACCGTTTCATTGCCAAGTTCATGCGCAATGCGCCGTCACGCTGCTGTCATTAGAGATGGGTAACTAGCCGAAATTTCAATAGCTTAGCTAGCCAGCTATTTGTGGTGGAATAGCCGGCTAGCTAGCCAGCTATTTGGCTACTTGGCTATTGACCAATAACAACTAGCCCTCGCTAGCGGTGCAGCGGCGCGCGGCGTAGCTAGATCAAGATCAACTGCACAGCAATTCGAGTTCGATCCTCACCCCGGCAACATAAATAATAATAAGTTTGGAAAATTCATGATTTCGTTTTTCATTTACTTTTTATTTTATTTCCTAATTTTTTTAAAAGAAATGACTTCTCGTAGGTCGTACGTATTTTAACTATCGTATTTCGTAAATTCTACACTAAACGATGAAATTACTAAGTATAATGCCCTCTCTTTCCCTCATCTATTTTGTGACTATTGTGAGAAAGAGATGTGCGATGCGAGTGAAGTTCGCACTCGCGCGTCTCACACTCACACTACTCAGTGCAGTAAGCACGCACACAGCTAGTCAGCTAACGGCTACTCCAGCTAGCCGGCTACCGAATATCGGGACGGCTACCGGCTACGGCAACGTAGCGCGTATTAGTTATAATATACTCTGTGGCGACTATCCGCTGTGCCATCTAGCCAGTAGCCAGCCAGTAGCCAATAGCTAGCTATCGTGTTGACGGATATCATAGCCGTAGTTATTTCATTAATAGCCGTTATTTGGCTAGTTATTGGAATAGCTACCCATCTCTAGCTGTCATTCGTGTGACACATAAAAACAATAGGCAAGCATTGAACATGGCAGATCCCAGAATTCGTCAAATTAAAATAAAGACGGGCGTTGTGAAACGCATAGCCAAGGAGAAAGTTGTGTATGAAAAAGAAGCAGAACTGCAGAAGAATAGAGTACAGAGGTTTAAGGACGAGGATAAAGACGAGCATGATATCCGAAAGCAGGAGGAAGTCTTGCAGGAGTCGCTGATGATGGTCCCAGATTGTCAAAGACGGTGAGTTGAGCTCTTAAATTACTCTTAACACCTAGAACTCTTCATAAATTGGTATTCCGATGAGTTTCTCGGAATAGTTACATCGCATTTTACATGTAAAACAACAGGTGTGCATGTAGGTTAGGATCCGTTGCGCGACATCTGTTCTTTGTTGGCGTCCTTACTCATTGAAGCGTGATGATTCATGATTATGATCTTTTGTTACATGCATCATTAGATACTACATACACCTTTGTATTTTTTTACCTTCAAGTTATGAGTAATTTTTAAAACTGTTTGCCTTAACATAATTTCTGAGATTTTTTCTATAGATTCTTCAGTTTTCTTACCACATATTGTGATTTTGTTATAAGTCAAATAATGATGTTTTTGTGTTTTATATTATGTAAACACTTCTAAGTTTGTTTCTAAAATATTGTTCACACACATTCTCATTCCTACAGACTTTTCTCATGAGTACATAAATTGCAAAAAAGACCCCAAATTACACTTTTTATTTTTTCTCTTCGCAGACTGGTGAAAGCGTTTGCTGATCTCAAATCTACATTAGAAAGTGAACAGGATCTCAAAGAGAACGCAGATTATATTGCAGCCGAACAAGTACTTAAAGACGCTGAGATTCAGCTCCCCGACCCCACTGTAGCTTTATAATTTAATCTATTATTTTTCTACTAATTTTAAAATTATAACAATCATGTCTTATAATCCTAATTTTTATAATCATTTTCGCGGAAATAATTCTACATTCCAACGTTCGCCTAAATATTTAGTACCGCGTCATCCGCCTCCTCCACATTGTATATCGACGCCAGAACCGCGTTCCCATAATTTTTCCGTCCCACCACCATTTGTACCACAGCATCCTTATTCTGGTGTAACACGGACTCCACATCCCTTTGTCCCACCCCCACCACCACCTCCCCCATTCTTCATCCCTTCTGCTACTCCTGCAGCTAGAAGAGAAAATGACGATCAAGACTTCCTTTCATCCTTTGACAGCAAAATACCTGTGACAAAAGTTGTACCGATAAAAGTCAGTCGCCCAAAAATATCAGGAGTCCGTGAAGAAATATCTAATATACTTTTACGATTGACTGACTTGTATGATAAAGAGAAGCACTTAACAGAAAACATAGATACACTAACTGAAGAAGAATGGAGTTCCCACATGAAGGAAGTGGAAGAAAATAAAGCTCTCATAAGTAAAACACTGTCTCATCTTAGTGGTCCATGCATGGACCTGCAGCGGAAGCTTTTAGCAAAAAGGGCAGCAAAGAGGTTGCGTTTAAAAAGACTTTGTTTGGAGAAGAAAAGAGAGAAAGAGGATAGAATAAAAGAGTTGAAGGAGAGGTCTAGGAGGATTGATGAGAACTTGCAGAAAATAAAAGATGATATTAATAAAGCTAAACAGGTAAATATAACTTTCACTTGAACTTTTGTATAAAATAAAGATTTGTTTTTCATCCTTGAGTGTTGATGTGATAATTTATTTCACCTTAAAATAAGTAATACCAACTATTATTCAATGAACTTTCAAATATTCCAGGAAGCGGAAGAAAAGCTCCAAGCGGATGTGGTGCTGAAAGAAGTTCTCCGCAAGAAAACTGATGCAAAGAAATGTCTAACAAAACTAGATGCTGTGATGAAACTGCGCAAAGCTCGACAGAACACAGCTGTAGGCCGAGGGGTGCCTGTTTCTGATGCAGAAGCTGCTGCTTTTAACGCTAATATTGGTAAGCACCTTAGATAAATAGGACTCCTCACAGGGAACATCAAGAAATTATTGAAAATGAAATGGTATAAGGCCCCAGATCCCACCACAGCAGAGACAAGTGAAAAGGAAATGTGCAAGACTGATCCAATCACAAGAGAAATAATAGATAAGATTACAACCAATGGATTTGTTGGTTTCTGCACATCTCCTCTTTGTTGGAGTCAGGGCCTAGACACCACTCACTCACAATGTTCTATTCTTAGTTGTGTTGGTGGATTTGCTGGTTTGTCATTCACTATACCATTGTACAATACAATACCTGTCTTACCTTTCCAATTTTCAGACAAACTTAAATCCATGTGGACACAGAAACTAATTCTCTACGACAAAGAAGAAGGGGAACTTCGCGCCCAATTGAAGGAGGACTGGCAGAGGAACACACTGCACGCTCAGATGGAACAGGACGTAGCTTCTAACTTGGCTAAGTGGCGCGAAACACTTTTCGGTGGACCACTGCCGCAAGTTGACTTTGGAGGCGATGTCGCGAGATTTGCTGGTGTCAGGTAAGAAATCAGCTCAATATAACTCGTGATATGCGTATTTTAAGACTGATGAATCCATTGCAAAGGTTTTCAGTGCCGCTTAATGCGCCACATACCTAATTCAATAATTATGTGATAAATTTGACTGTATTGTACCCAGGTATAAAAATAAACTCTCAAGTTGCTAAAATAATGCCATTTTGCGATACCACTTACCCATGTGGCATGTTTAAGGATTAACCCATTTATAACGACCGATCGTTAAAAAGATCAAAAAAATACGTGAGGAATCCCTCAATTTTTTACCACATGTATCAAGGTAACAATACTAAAAATTCACTGGGATTCGAGCTAAAAAAAGTTTCAGTAACAACTGGGTTAATGACTTATTAAAACCACTCTGAACAATAATCTTAATTTTGTTAATTACGAACCTGTAATGGACAAATAAGCACTTGGTCAAAAGATTTAAACAGTACTGACAGCCAAGCTTAACTTTTTTGTTCTTTCTAGATCACAGTGGGACCGCTACATAAGCAGTGAAGGGACTGGCCTGCCCATAGGATGGGTCCCTCCAGCCCCAACGACCGTTGATCTCGACGAACCTGCTTGAATGAATGTGCTTTTTAAAAGAACCAGTATTTGGAATATAAACGTAATCTAATATTTATTTGCGTTTTGTGTATGAAGCATTATTTTGCAATGCTTTTTTTATAAATAAAAGTTGATGCATTTACGATGAAGTTGTGAAGAGTAGGGTCCAAGCTACCAGTGTTTAGGGCTCCAGAGACAGGAACCTCATATCAAGGAGAAATGCTTTCTGAATCAGGCCAATAAAAGTACTCTGTGCCTCCAAGTGAGAACATCGACAGATGACGTCTCTGGGCCATTGGCCGCTAGGACAATCGTCACAATGACAGCCGAGTTCACATTCCGCAAGTCAACAACCTCGTGTAAAAAAGTGAACTTTGTTTATTATAGCTAGGGAGCTGGCGAGCAAATTAATTAGGTCGAGCTACGAGCAAATGATTTAGTAGAGCTTTTTTATCTTACGTTTTTATATCTATCTCCTGTGATAATGCAGAGCCATGCAGGCGCGGATCCAGCCCTCAAAAAAGGTTGTGGGCACAGTCACGTGAAAATCGGCCAAGTGCGAGTTGGAGTATGAACTCGCTAATGATCGCTATAGTGTCTAAAAGTTAGCACCCAGTTTAAAATTAAGAGGTCTTCTTAGCTACTGTGAAATTGTGCCTTGTCTGGAGTTACCGAGAGAGAGAGAGAGCGAGCTCGAAAAATCTTGACGTCTTCGGACAAATTAGATTCTTTCCATTCATACAGTATTGAGAATAGAAGCTAGGTAACTTGGGCAATTTTTGCAGAAACCATAGAGGATTGCATTCGCGAGCGCAGCGAGCGAAAAATTTTTTGCCATTTCGCCTCAGATCATTCTAGATCACTTCGATTTCGGGGAAGGTGAGGAGGTTCCCCGAGATGAGTTAGAAATGTCAATGTCAAGATGAAGACAAACCAAGAGCGAGTGGAGCAAGCCATCCCTCGAAAGGATTAGGTTCCAAGGCGGAAGCCCCTGAATCCGCTTTTCATAATAGCAGAATGCAAGAGCGAGAAAAGGGACCTTAAAATAAACGTCTACATATAAAGACCTTAATAAAAAAGACAAAATGGAACAGCGAGCGAAGGGAGTTTACAATATTTGTTTGCTACCTTGGAATAGTTAGTTTCTGTTGTGCAGAAAGTTAATAATTTATCAAATTTCCAAAAAATGCGATTTTCTGAAGATCTGTGGGGATTCATGACCCCTGTGACCGTGAAAGTGTGACGTTACAAGTCTATTAGGGTTGTGGGCATGCCCACAACGGTGGATCCGCGCCTGGAGCCATGGATGTCTGCCTCATAGATTTTCTTCTTTTTCAAGATGGTATTGACCATTAACCCCAGAGGGAGACACGAGCAAATGTTTTTTTTTTACAGATTTAAAACCCTTGTAGCTAAAAAACGCAGCAACATACGAACTTAATTCCTTAAAAAAAATGTCGTATTGATCCGAACGTTAATGCGTATCAATACGAAGTACGAGCAAATCGTATACTTCGCCAGCACCCTAGCTATTATTATCCAAACATTTTGCTGGGGTAACGCACACGAAAGATTCGTACTGTGAATTTTTGAATGCAACATTCGAAAAATACAGTTACAGTTTGGAGGGTTTTAACATATAAAATTAGTAATTCAATCACGACGTCGTGAAGTAGAGGTGGAACCTTTTTAGACGGGGAAGTATCATAGATTCAATAAAACACAATAATCAGCATACTCAAGTCTTTTACTCGTCACAATTTCCACTTTTATGGATTATTTAGTAAGAAATTATATAATGTAAAAACACACGGACACAGTCCATCAATTATATGTTGGATATCTTGTAACTATCATATTAGTAATTAACTAATTATTCTATGCCCAGTACATTCAAATTGCGTCAGTAAAAAATGATGCGGTAGGAAAATTGAGTAAGTGATTTGCGACTCGGTCTACCATCAAAAGTAGAAAATGTAAAAGGTTGATGTTAGGTACGGTTAGCAACAAGTAGCTTAACATTTTGGAATTTTAATTATTTGATGTAGGTACAGCACACCAGGTGTTATTTTTGATGTTTCAGAAGATTTTAAAATATTTCTTATTTTTCAATAACTTGTTAGTAAAAGCAGGGTTTTTATTAAGAAACTGAGTACTGTTAATCTACTTGTGATGCTGACTGTACTCCTGGCATTTCGAATTTCTACCGCATCGATTCTTTTATTTTTTTTCAAGGCATTCATGTGGCAGTTGGGGCCCATTCTAATACTCAATACTCAATACTTTATTGCATTCCACATGTAAAAACTTAGGTGGTAAAAATTAAAATTAGATCACATGGACCCTGTCGGGCACAGCAAACAAAAGTGAGTTAGGAGAGAGGAAGCATTTGTTGATATGTAAAATATAGGTAGGCATTTTCTGAGATATTAATAGTATAAAACATAGTACATAAAACAGGTATTTATTGAGAGATGAGTAGTAGTCATTAATAAATAAAATAATAATTTTAAGTCTCGAGTACTTACTTAAGTTATGACTATAAAAGTCTATCACCTAAGTATTCGTTCACCGAGTAGTAACTTTTACTTATCAAAAACTTTCTAAGGTTTTTTAAAAATATGTGAATTTTTTCTTCTTTTTTTATTGATGCGGGTAGTTTATTATATAATTTTATGGACATTACGTAGGGACTTTTAGAGTGC
Source organism: Diarsia dahlii (assembly GCA_949775195.1). Taxonomy (NCBI): domain Eukaryota; kingdom Metazoa; phylum Arthropoda; class Insecta; order Lepidoptera; family Noctuidae; genus Diarsia; species Diarsia dahlii. The sequence continues at coordinate 19,926,434 of OX459207.1, forward strand.
ATTTTTAAACGAGAACTTGGTATATTTAAGACATACTTACTATGAATAGTTTGTAACTATGTATCCGTGAAAACGGGACGACTTACTAAATAAAAACCCAGCACACTGAAACATTTAGATAATGAGAACCTCCTCCTTTTTGGAAGTCGGTTAAAATTAAAGACTGACGACCTAATTCCGAACAAACTTGTTCAGACTTAAAACTAAATTTTATGAAAATCATGTAAAATCGAATGAATAGTAAAAAAATAAAGTACATATCTAAATTATATACAGTTTCAGATATAAGCGTCCCGTTTCGTCCACAACATTACTGAGGTAAATGCGGTATTGAATCGCGAAGTGACAACATTATACATAGTAGTTTCGTTTTGTTTGTAAGTTTACATTTACAAGGCATTACCAGAACCGAGTCGAACCTAGACCAATCTGCAAACGATTGTTTTATAGCCAAGAAAATATAAAAATAAACTTGTTTTTTCTTTAATAAAATTACCGTTTTCACTAAAAAAAGCTGAGGTGAGGTGTGAGGCGTCCCAACATATTTAGGCACTAATAGGGATGTGTCCTAAATAAAAAAATATGATTCCGTTTAGTCCGTCAGTTAGATTATCGAAAAATATTGGATACGTATTTTTTGTTTAATCAATTTAATAAAAAATGACGAAGATAAAACTTGTCAAAAATCAGGAGTTTTGACGGCACTACGTGGTCAAAAATGTAGTGCGATGTGACGTCACACGAGTTTTCGAAGCACTGTATCGTCTTCATTTTTGGTTTACGTGCAAAAAGAAAAAATACGTGTTCAATAGTTTTTGGTAATCTAAATGACGGACTAATTAGATTTTTTTTTGTCAACTACCCTATTTAGGCGTCGCGTCCTGTTGGTGAAAACGGTAATTCAGTTATCATTTGTGTTGGCTGTCTGACAAACATCACGCCTGCAATCCCCGAAGGTGTGATGTGAAGATATGATGACGTGAAGATGTATATTCCCCCACATTCCATCAGTTATGTTCAACTCCTATCCATGTGGGGGCGAGTCTATTGCCATCAACGGGGCATATTTCCAGACTCCGTGGCTGCTAATGAGAAATTCCTGAAGGAAAAACCCAATAACACTCAGACTTTTAGTAATTTCAGTTTATTTTTCATTTTCTTGGCAACAAAAACAATCACTATATGACATTATATCCTGTCATTAGATTTACCACGGTAAATTACTTTAAATTTATTCGCTTTTAAATTTCTTTTAAAACATTTTTGTGACGATAAATTTGAGAATTTCTAAACCAGTTACCGTGGCAAATCCGTTTCATTTAGGGCCAATTTCACCATTGAGATTGAACGCGATTAGCGGTACTAAACGGCTATCTAATCATTGCAATGATGTAGCTTTGCTAATCACATTCAGTTTAATTAGTGAAATTCGCCCTAAGTTGTAGCTAGGATCTCAAATAGATCTACATAATTTAAAACCTACCCACAGAGGGTTTAAAACAAAATAGTAATTTGAGATGTATCTGTCTTGCATTATTAGCCTTTACTAACTTTATTCTTGACGCGCAGGCCACAAATGGTATCTTTTTAAACCCTCTGTAATCTTTTAAATTGATCTTTTCTATTGCACTCTAGAACCCGTCAATTTACACAAATCTAATATTTTTGCACATTCATTTCCTCATATTGCTATGTCAATTACACAATTCCGTACACTTTTATACGTATAATTAACCATTTTTATTAAATTTTACTATAAATACTAAACTAGCCTGGAGAAATTTTCACTAACAGTTGCTCCCAACCAAGTGAGTTAGACTGGTCATCATTTAGACCCCAGTGGTCTAACTACCTTGGTTGACTTATAAAGCATTAAATTAGGTATCCTCGAAGACTACTAGAATCAAACTGTCTTGAGGAACATTACATCAATTTTTATTTTATTTTACCACAGATGCATATTATTTTTTAAACCAAGTAGTAGTATTTTTTATACCTGGCTCTCGATTGGTAACCATTTTCTGCCCGTCTTCATCACACACATAACAGCACGCTAGGTTTTACCCGAAAGGGTTGGCAGAGTTGTTTATCACACTCACATATCGCCAGTTATTCGTGTGTCCATACACGATATAACCCGAAAATATTGTAGACTAAAGTAGAAAAATAACTAAGTATCTTTATTATTGATACAAAGGATCACGAATAATAATTATTTTAGCTGTTTTTACCAAAATAATTTGTCTATTTATCACGTCATATTAAAAACCTTTGAAGAGCATCCAAGTGGATAATTCTATGCTATGGGCGACATAAAACTTTGACACCAAGTTAGGCATTAACCACACGATAACGAAAGATTCTATGTCCGGGTTTTCAACCGTAAAAAAATATTGTAACCAAGATCTTATAATCAATGTCTTATTCGAGGGTTCTGTATTTGCCAGCACTTTTCATGCTATTGTCTAGGTTTATGCCTTAACCAAAACGAATATCGCCTAATCCCGCGATCAACCTTCCCTTTGTTCTACGAATCCGCACGCATAGATACACCGACATTTTCCCGTGTGTGTCCCGGGCAGCTTGGGAGAGGTGTGAGATATATTGAGTTGTTAGACATTCTAGCAACATACATCTATCAAGCCAGAATCGTCCCCTGTTTAGCCCTTCATAAACCTCTTTTCAAAGCCATTGCATTATCTTCACCATTTTAGCACTTAGTTCATAACTGCCACATCCTAGTTCATTTTTAGCCCTCTCAGGCCAGAGTCCCAGCAATGGGGAACATTATAGGCTGATTATGTTATGTTATACTAGTTTCCTAGTTGCCTGGCTACTGCCGCAGACTAGTTCATCTTTAGTCCCTTTGTTGACAATGATGAAGTGTCCTAGAACTCTGTCTACTGCCACAACCCAGCATAGTTCCCAATAAGTGGAGCAGGTAACGGACCGCCAGCTGTGAAGATTCGTGTCCCGCTGTCGTCGTAGCAATGTGTGTATATCGCGGGCACGTGCTTCACTTGGTTGAAACCGTCCGCTTCTTCGTCCGGGAACTGGAAAGGAAAGACGGAAATAGATTATTTAATTGAAGGAGATAATGGATCGGGGGACGGTTGTATATTTACTGGCAATAATATGTAATTATCTATACACTTGGCAAAATTCAAACGCGAATTTCTTATTTTCCACAACAATCTACCTCGCGAGATTGTAACCTGTCGAAAGATTGTGAACCATAACAGACTGCTTACAATTTAACGCATTATTTTTCGGTAGATTATAATTTGTCGACGTGAAACTGCAGTCGAGGCACACTGCTGCAGTAAATATATCAACAAGTGCGTAGTGATACCACAGTATAAATATGGACAGTACCGAAACTAAGCCTAGTTGATGCGATAACTACCTACGCTCCATTGAAGCCATAGGGTTGTCCCTTTTAATGTTGATGATATTGTTTTTTTTTTTCTTAAATATTTTGATTCTGTTGTGATCAATGAATCGAATTCAAATAACTAGCTTACTACAACTAGTGATGTGCAATTCTGCTATAAATAATTAACATATTATTAATATTAAGAACGAATATATTAATGTATTGTTTTAAATTATTATCAATGAACTTTCCTTCATATCATACTACAGTTTTAGACTAATTAAATGTTATTGTTATTATTAAGTAAAGTTGGACCAGTGTAAAAAAAAAATTTTTTTTGGTGTTATGTGATTCTCACTTAAATATCACGGGGTGGCAGAGGGGGGTCAAAATTTTGGTCCTGGTCTAGGACGCTCCGTTTTCGAAATATTTCAATTCCAATTTTTTTTTTACATAAACTTCCACGCCCATAACTCTGAAACGCTGCATCGTAGGACCGCAGCGCGTCACCGCTTGCTACGTTGTTATACTTATTATAATAATATTACCCCGTTCTGGCCCCGTTGGTATTCGTTGGGCGTGTTGTTGAGTTAGACATTATAATGATAACACGTAGGCAGCGTCGGTATAACAAACAAATAAAAATTCATTATGATCGATCGCAACAAGGACATAATAGGTATAATTCGATAACAAAAATCATTCTTACCTTTCAAAATTAGTAGGAAGTTTAAAATACAATATCTCCGGTTTTGATGAAGCCGAGTTCAATCACCCTTAAACGTTCCCGGCATTTAAAAAAGATTGGAGGATATTTCAAAAAAAAATTTTTACGTAAACTAACCACTCGTCTCGGCGGACGGCGCGGCACGCACAACTGAGAGCACTGCCACAATCGCTAGCTGGCCCTGTCGATGCGCATGTTTGTGTGAGTGTGCGGTTTCGAGCGTTTGTAGGCAGTTGCCGTACTGTCCATATTTATATTGTGGTGATACTGGAGATAGGGCAAGCGGTGCAATGGGAGGTGGGCTATTGTCTGAGGAGAGACGTATCATACGCACTTGAGGTCTGAGCTGTCCATGAATCCTCAAATATAAATAAAACTCTATTTATTGATAAGATGATAAAACAATAGAACCTTGTCGAACTCACCACATAGCCTCTGGAAGCCTTGAGTGTGACCGTTTTGGTAGAATGGATATTACTCTCTAAGTATTTGCCGGCGCGCAGGTCGTAGAACATTAGTAGACCTGGTCATGAAAGAAAAGAAACATGTTAAAATTAGGCTTCTTTATTCCTAAATTAAAGTGGGTAGATACTCATAGATATGATAGTCGGGACTTGGCACATCATTTAAGAACATACATAAAAAAAAAAAATATACCGATCGAATTGAGAACCATCTCCTTTTTGGGAAATCGGTTAAAAATAGGAATGCGGGACAGGAAGAAAAGTTCTAATACTTACCTCCATTAAAATGGGAGGATCCCCGTTTTATTTTTTTATTGTTTTGCTGATTGAAAATCATCAAATGACTCTCCCTCTCTGGGTGGTTATTTGATAATTTGACAGGAAGAAAGGAAGTGTCAGACTTTTACTGACTGAAACCCAACTTACCCAGGCCAGTGCCGATGGTGAGCATGTTGCCTCTAAAGCTGGCAGAGCGAATGCCGCAGCCGTTGTACCGCGAGGTTATCTTCTTCACCGACTGTAACGTGCGACAGTCTAGTAGAAGCGTGTAGGACTTGCAGCCTATTGCGTACACGCCGCTTTCCTGGGGAAATATTTATAGGTTTGTATTTTGATAAAGAAGTGAAAAAACTGTGTTGCGTGATGTCAAAAGGGAATCTCAGCAATATTCGGTAAAGAGAACGCGTGAAAATAACATAGTAATACTTACATTGGTTAGAAAATCATAAATTAACAAAGCTATGCAATAGGGGTTCGGACTGGGTCAAAATAATATGATTCTGTTTAGTCCGTAAGTTAGATTATCCAAAAATATTGAACACGTGTTTTTTGATTTATCAAATCAATAAAAAATGACGAAGATTAAACGCGTCAAAGATCTTGGAGTGGGGCTTGAAACGTCACTTGTGTCGTCAAAATGTACTATCATATGACGTCACACGAGTTTTCGAAGCACTGTATCGTCTTCATTTTAAGTTTACGTGAAAAAAGAAAAAATACGTGTCCAATAATTTTTAGAAATCTATCTGACGGACTAATTAGTTTTTTTTTGTCCGATCCCCTATTGCGTGCCTAAAAATGAGAAACAGATGACGAGATGCGGCCGGAGCTAGTAACCCGTCCAAGAGATGTCTGGACACACAGGGTCAATGATAAAGTACCCAATGATAGTTTTGGGTTACACTGCGGCGGGACGTTCGTGCTAATTCGAAAGTGTGAAGATTTAGCCAAGCCAAAGCGCAAACTCTTTCTAGTTTAACAGTACATACCTGCGTAGCTAAACAGACAAGATCCTGGCACGAGGGCAGTTTCCTGGAGAGCGTCTGTCGGAAGGTCTCCGCGCTGAACACGTGGATGTAGCCGTTGAGTGTGAGCGCGGCTATCTCGCGCCAGCGCTGGTTGAACGTCAACGCGCGGACTTTCTGACCTGAGTACATGATACAGAAAATGTTTTAAATCATGGAAGATATTCACAGAAAAAGAGGGGGACCCAGTATATTGCCCTGCGACACCCCAAATTCAAACGTTAGTTTAACACTAATGTGATCTCCATTTATTCAGATTCTGTTCAGTTTTTTAAGTAATCATTCAGAACGCCGCCCGAGTGGTTCCGCCTTTTGTATTACGGTATCACAGTTTTTTGCACAGTACGGGAAGAGAGGCAGAGTCAAAGGTTTTTGCAAGATCAAGAGATACAGTCTAACGTTTATTTTTATTATCCATTTCATTAACTAAAACTCAAAATAAGATCAAGAATGAAGAATATTTTTATTTGTGTTATCTGTTGAACGGTAAGTCTTCCAATTTTTTTTTTGTCAAACGTTTATAATAGCTACAATAACGTTGAAAGATCTTGATTGGCCTATAGTTGTGTTGTCCACAGCGATTTTTTTAATCTCTTTAATCTGACTGTGAGATCTACTTTTGTGGAAGAATTTATACTGCAATGTAGGTACAAACCTGAGCGGCACTCCTTGACACAGACAGGCGACACATAGTGGTGCATGGTCTGCGTGGGCGGCGCGGCCGGGGCCCGCCACAGCGCTAACTTGTATTGTACATACCTGAGCGGCACTCCTTGACACAGACAGGCGACACATAGTGGTGCATGGTCTGCGTGGGCGGCGCGGCCGGGGCCCGCCACAGCGCTAACTTGTATTGTACATACCTGAGCGGCACTCCTTGACACAGACAGGCGACACATAGTGGTGCATGGTCTGCGTGGGCGGCGCGGCCGGGGCCCGCCACAGCGCTAACTTGTATTGTACATACCTGAGCGGCACTCCTTGACACAGACAGGCGACACATAGTGGTGCATGGTCTGCGTGGGCGGCGCGGCCGGGGCCCGCCACAGCGCTAACTTGTATTGTACATACCTGAGCGGCACTCCTTGACACAGACAGGCGACACATAGTGGTGCATGGTCTGCGTGGGCGGCGCGGCCGGGGCCCGCCACAGCGCTAACTTGTATTGTACATACCTGAGCGGCACTCCTTGACACAGACAGGCGACACATAGTGGTGCATGGTCTGCGTGGGCGGCGCGGCCGGGGCCCGCCACAGCGCTAACTTGTATTGTACATACCTGAGCGGCACTCCTTGACACAGACAGGCGACACATAGTGGTGCATGGTCTGCGTGGGCGGCGCGGCCGGGGCCCGCCACAGCGCTAACTTGTATTGTACATACCTGAGCGGCACTCCTTGACACAGACAGGCGACACATAGTGGTGCATGGTCTGCGTGGGCGGCGCGGCCGGGGCCCGCCACAGCGCTAACTTGTATTGTACATACCTGAGCGGCACTCCTTGACACAGACAGGCGACACATAGTGGTGCATGGTCTGCGTGGGCGGCGCGGCCGGGGCCCGCCACAGCGCTAACTTGTATTGTACATACCTGAGCGGCACTCCTTGACACAGACAGGCGACACATAGTGGTGCATGGTCTGCGTGGGCGGCGCGGCCGGGGCCCGCCACAGCGCTAACTTGTATTGTACATACCTGAGCGGCACTCCTTGACACAGACAGGCGACACATAGTGGTGCATGGTCTGCGTGGGCGGCGCGGCCGGGGCCCGCCACAGCGCTAACTTGTATTGTACATACCTGAGCGGCACTCCTTGACACAGACAGGCGACACATAGTGGTGCATGGTCTGCGTGGGCGGCGCGGCCGGGGCCCGCCACAGCGCTAACTTGTATTGTACATACCTGAGCGGCACTCCTTGACACAGACAGGCGACACATAGTGGTGCATGGTCTGCGTGGGCGGCGCGGCCGGGGCCCGCCACAGCGCTAACTTGTATTGTACATACCTGAGCGGCACTCCTTGACACAGACAGGCGACACATAGTGGTGCATGGTCTGCGTGGGCGGCGCGGCCGGGGCCCGCCACAGCGCTAACTTGTATTGTACATACCTGAGCGGCACTCCTTGACACAGACAGGCGACACATAGTGGTGCATGGTCTGCGTGGGCGGCGCGGCCGGGGCCCGCCACAGCGCTAACTTGTATTGTACATACCTGAGCGGCACTCCTTGACACAGACAGGCGACACATAGTGGTGCATGGTCTGCGTGGGCGGCGCGGCCGGGGCCCGCCACAGCGCTAACTTGTATTGTACATACCTGAGCGGCACTCCTTGACACAGACAGGCGACACATAGTGGTGCATGGTCTGCGTGGGCGGCGCGGCCGGGGCCCGCCACAGCGCTAACTTGTATTGTACATACCTGAGCGGCACTCCTTGACACAGACAGGCGACACATAGTGGTGCATGGTCTGCGTGGGCGGCGCGGCCGGGGCCCGCCACAGCGCTAACTTGTATTGTACATACCTGAGCGGCACTCCTTGACACAGACAGGCGACACATAGTGGTGCATGGTCTGCGTGGGCGGCGCGGCCGGGGCCCGCCACAGCGCTAACTTGTATTGTACATACCTGAGCGGCACTCCTTGACACAGACAGGCGACACATAGTGGTGCATGGTCTGCGTGGGCGGCGCGGCCGGGGCCCGCCACAGCGCTAACTTGTATTGTACATACCTGAGCGGCACTCCTTGACACAGACAGGCGACACATAGTGGTGCATGGTCTGCGTGGGCGGCGCGGCCGGGGCCCGCCACAGCGCTAACTTGTATTGTACATACCTGAGCGGCACTCCTTGACACAGACAGGCGACACATAGTGGTGCATGGTCTGCGTGGGCGGCGCGGCCGGGGCCCGCCACAGCGCTAACTTGTATTGTACATACCTGAGCGGCACTCCTTGACACAGACAGGCGACACATAGTGGTGCATGGTCTGCGTGGGCGGCGCGGCCGGGGCCCGCCACAGCGCTAACTTGTATTGTACATACCTGAGCGGCACTCCTTGACACAGACAGGCGACACATAGTGGTGCATGGTCTGCGTGGGCGGCGCGGCCGGGGCCCGCCACAGCGCTAACTTGTATTGTACATACCTGAGCGGCACTCCTTGACACAGACAGGCGACACATAGTGGTGCATGGTCTGCGTGGGCGGCGCGGCCGGGGCCCGCCACAGCGCTAACTTGTATTGTACATACCTGAGCGGCACTCCTTGACACAGACAGGCGACACATAGTGGTGCATGGTCTGCGTGGGCGGCGCGGCCGGGGCCCGCCACAGCGCTAACTTGTATTGTACATACCTGAGCGGCACTCCTTGACACAGACAGGCGACACATAGTGGTGCATGGTCTGCGTGGGCGGCGCGGCCGGGGCCCGCCACAGCGCTAACTTGTATTGTACATACCTGAGCGGCACTCCTTGACACAGACAGGCGACACATAGTGGTGCATGGTCTGCGTGGGCGGCGCGGCCGGGGCCCGCCACAGCGCTAACTTGTATTGTACATACCTGAGCGGCACTCCTTGACACAGACAGGCGACACATAGTGGTGCATGGTCTGCGTGGGCGGCGCGGCCGGGGCCCGCCACAGCGCTAACTTGTATTGTACATACCTGAGCGGCACTCCTTGACACAGACAGGCGACACATAGTGGTGCATGGTCTGCGTGGGCGGCGTGGCCGGGGCCCGCCACAGCGCTAACTTGTATTGTACATACCTGAGCGGCACTCCTTGACACAGACAGGCGACACATAGTGGTGCATGGTCTGCGTGGGCGGCGCGGCCGGGGCCCGCCACAGCGCTAACTTGTATTGTACATACCTGAGCGGCACTCCTTGACACAGACAGGCGACACATAGTGGTGCATGGTCTGCGTGGGCGGCGCGGCCGGGGCCCGCCACAGCGCTAACTTGTATTGTACATACCTGAGCGGCACTCCTTGACACAGACAGGCGACACATAGTGGTGCATGGTCTGCGTGGGCGGCGCGGCCGGGGCCCGCCACAGCGCTAACTTGTATTGTACATACCTGAGCGGCACTCCTTGACACAGACAGGCGACACATAGTGGTGCATGGTCTGCGTGGGCGGCGCGGCCGGGGCCCGCCACAGCGCTAACTTGTATTGTACATACCTGAGCGGCACTCCTTGACACAGACAGGCGACACATAGTGGTGCATGGTCTGCGTGGGCGGCGCGGCCGGGGCCCGCCACAGCGCTAACTTGTATTGTACATACCTGAGCGGCACTCCTTGACACAGACAGGCGACACATAGTGGTGCATGGTCTGCGTGGGCGGCGCGGCCGGGGCCCGCCACAGCGCTAACTTGTATTGTACATACCTGAGCGGCACTCCTTGACACAGACAGGCGACACATAGTGGTGCATGGTCTGCGTGGGCGGCGCGGCCGGGGCCCGCCACAGCGCTAACTTGTATTGTACATACCTGAGCGGCACTCCTTGACACAGACAGGCGACACATAGTGGTGCATGGTCTGCGTGGGCGGCGCGGCCGGGGCCCGCCACAGCGCTAACTTGTATTGTACATACCTGAGCGGCACTCCTTGACACAGACAGGCGACACATAGTGGTGCATGGTCTGCGTGGGCGGCGCGGCCGGGGCCCGCCACAGCGCTAACTTGTATTGTACATACCTGAGCGGCACTCCTTGACACAGACAGGCGACACATAGTGGTGCATGGTCTGCGTGGGCGGCGTGGACGGGGCCCGCCACAGCGCTAACTTGTATTGTACATACCTGAGCGGCACTCCTTGACACAGACAGGCGACACATAGTGGTGCATGGTCTGCGTGGGCGGCGCGGCCGGGGCCCGCCACAGCGCTAACTTGTATTGTACATACCTGAGCGGCACTCCTTGACACAGACAGGCGACACATAGTGGTGCATGGTCTGCGTGGGCGGCGCGGCCGGGGCCCGCCACAGCGCTAACTTGTATTGTACATACCTGAGCGGCACTCCTTGACACAGACAGGCGACACATAGTGGTGCATGGTCTGCGTGGGCGGCGCGGCCGGGGCCCGCCACAGCGCTAACTTGTATTGTACATACCTGAGCGGCACTCCTTGACACAGACAGGCGACACATAGTGGTGCATGGTCTGCGTGGGCGGCGCGGCCGGGGCCCGCCACAGCGCTAACTTGTATTGTACATACCTGAGCGGCACTCCTTGACACAGACAGGCGACACATAGTGGTGCATGGTCTGCGTGGGCGGCGCGGCCGGGGCCCGCCACAGCGCTAACTTGTATTGTACATACCTGAGCGGCACTCCTTGACACAGACAGGCGACACATAGTGGTGCATGGTCTGCGTGGGCGGCGCGGCCGGGGCCCGCCACAGCGCTAACTTGTATTGTACATACCTGAGCGGCACTCCTTGACACAGACAGGCGACACATAGTGGTGCATGGTCTGCGTGGGCGGCGCGGCCGGGGCCCGCCACAGCGCTAACTTGTATTGTACATACCTGAGCGGCACTCCTTGACACAGACAGGCGACACATAGTGGTGCATGGTCTGCGTGGGCGGCGCGGCCGGGGCCCGCCACAGCGCTAACTTGTATTGTACATACCTGAGCGGCACTCCTTGACACAGACAGGCGACACATAGTGGTGCATGGTCTGCGTGGGCGGCGCGGCCGGGGCCCGCCACAGCGCTAACTTGTATTGTACATACCTGAGCGGCACTCCTTGACACAGACAGGCGACACATAGTGGTGCATGGTCTGCGTGGGCGGCGCGGCCGGGGCCCGCCACAGCGCTAACTTGTATTGTACATACCTGAGCGGCACTCCTTGACACAGACAGGCGACACATAGTGGTGCATGGTCTGCGTGGGCGGCGCGGCCGGGGCCCGCCACAGCGCTAACTTGTATTGTACATACCTGAGCGGCACTCCTTGACACAGACAGGCGACACATAGTGGTGCATGGTCTGCGTGGGCGGCGCGGCCGGGGCCCGCCACAGCGCTAACTTGTATTGTACATACCTGAGCGGCACTCCTTGACACAGACAGGCGACACATAGTGGTGCATGGTCTGCGTGGGCGGCGCGGCCGGGGCCCGCCACAGCGCTAACTTGGAGTCGCGGGAACCGGTCACTACGAACTCGTCGTCCAGCCAACACATGTCCAGGATCTGTGACAATTCATATGTTTTACTTAGCCGTATGAAATTCCTGCTCAACTTTGAGTTTTGGTGAGATTTAACCGAACGGGAGATGGTTGTCATTATGCGTCTCTCGTCTTCTTCTCGACGTTTCTTCTGTGCTCCGCTTGTTCGCTCCACTTTTGTGGAGATCAGGCCTTAGGCTGATTTCATTCATAACATTAAATCACGCCTGTTATCCCCGAAGGGTTAGGCAGAGGTGTATTTAATAGTACACCCACATTTCGCCATTTATGTTTTAATCCATTATTAATAAAGGGCGAGCCTATTGCTATTAGCCGGGCACAAATGGAGACTATGTGGCTGCTACTAAGAAATTCCGACCTGGGAATAGAAACCAGGACTTCATGTTCTGCAGTCGCGATTACAACCAACGATGTAGTCGAGTGTTTATTTTGGTGTTGTTTTAATTTATTTTTACCATGCATATTTATTTCCATGCGTTAAAGAACTTCAGAACCACGATAAAATAATCTATTTTTAATAAAATTTTTGTGAAAAAGTAAAAGAGTCCTTACCCAGTCTTTATGCGACTCTCCCACACAGACGGGGTCTAGTGTCGGCAGACTGTATATCGCCAACTCGCACGAGTTGCGCGCGCCTGTCGCTAGTAATGTTCTGCAACGGAAATAAAGTTTATAAATTAAGACATCAAATATCATCGTCAGCCTAGCTCTTTCCCAACTATATTGGGGTCGGCTTCCAGTCTAATCGGATGCAGCTGAATATTATACCAGTATTTTACATGGAGCGACTGCCTATCTGACCTCCACAACATAGTTAAAACTGGGTATTACGATAACTTTGGGTAAGACTGATTGTTAGACTTTCAGGTCCAGTAACGACTGACTGATTCATTCAATGAATTACAGACATTCCGGTAGTTACACCTTATGTTGATGACTCATCTCAAACACTAATCTGCATAGTCTTCATGTGTGTATTATACCAAGATTATGTTTGTACCTTGAACATATTGTAAACCCAAACGATTTTAAAAGAGTGTCCATGAAGTTTCTTGCCATTCTTCTCATGAGACCAACGCTTTGGAATGGGCAACTACAGTACACTCACGAGTTATTATGCCTTGTGACTGGGACTGTAGCTTAGTTTATTTAGCTTCAGTAGTTCAGTAGTTTACTGCCGCACTCGGAGAGCTTCAGTGGTTGCTTGGGACGTCGCTTGGTAAGGGCTTTTGGCAGTTTTGTCATACAAAAAGTATGTCAGGCCTTTGCTGGGTGGCGGCTTGAGTAATCGTTGGATATCTCTGAGTGCCGCAGTTAGTTTAATTCGACTATTCAAAAGTGCCTGTTACTGGCCTACTTGAAATAAATATTTTTGACTTTGATGCCATTATCATCACCTTCCTGCCCTTGTCACATTCTACTTGGGGTAGACGCAATACAATTTCTTCTTCCAGTCTTCACAGTCAGACGTCATGGCATCATTTTGTTGACTGTTTTGGTGACTGATGTCACAACAGATTTTTGACTGGGTTTTCAGGATATGTGGGGATCGGCCCGGTTTCCACCAAAGCGGAGAGGAGCGGAGACGAGAGATGTGCGGAAATCGGCCAATCACATTAGTTAAAATTTACATCTGGTCTTTCGCCCTTCCCGTGATTGGTCGAATTTGGCACATCTTCTCTCCGCTCTGCTCGTCTCCGCTTTGGTGGATACCGGGCCTCATTGAGGTCAAAGTACACTCACCTAGAAGGGTTGATCTGCAGCGCATGTATCCCGGTCTGATGGTCGGCGCCTGCCCACGGCGCGCGCGGGCGCAACGTTGGGATGGCGTCCAGTGTGCGCCGACGTACGTCGTACACCATCAACTGCCGTAACAAGCAATATATTATTTATGTTATAATCATTTATAAAAGCTGTTACAGTGCGATCAAATTATCTTGGCAGGTCCGAACTTCGTGCAGGTCATTTTGTTACAACTAATGTCTATAAGTGTTTTGATATTTATTTTATTTGTATTTCTCACTGTTTAAATTGTATATTTTCTGATCGTATAGGTATTGGTTTATCTGGCAATAACAGTTTTCTTCACAAGTTTACATGCGTAAAAGTTCGCAGAGCCTATGTTCAGACCTGCCAAGATAATTTGATCGCACTGTACATAACGTGTGAAAAGACTCGAGTGGGCTTTTAATGGAAAGAGTAGTGGACTGTATTTAGATAGGTTTAATACCATAAAAAACAATATCAAATCGAGTACAAAGAAATGCCCGTAGTGGCCTGTGTCGGTGAGCTGAGCGAGGGGCGGCTTGCGGCGGCTCGCGCTCGGTACGCCGCGCCGCAAGCCTGAACCAAGGTTGGCCGCACATAGACGATGCGCCGACAACGTGCATTGTTATTAATCGGTCAAACTCACCACAATATTCCCAAACCACTGCAAATGCTGAAAGCCAGAATCAACATTGGCGACCACCAGAAAAGCGCCGAGACAATGAAGCTCGACGAAGTCCCAGAGAAACAATTTTACTGTCTTGGATCCCGCAACGAAATGAATCAGAACAGAATAACGGAGGAGTAGGAAAAAAAACCAGCATTGTTTGCTAACAATTAGAACGTCATGTATTGGTCAAAATTTGCAACTGAATTTGAACCAGTTCCTCCAAACCAAATGAGCTGAAATTTTGGACACGTCTTTGTTTTTGGTGACAATAAATTTTATGATATGACTTGATCATGCAATCAGGATCGTCTACTGGCGAGATAGATTCCCAACGTTAAAAGCATGGACACGAAACTTTGTTTTAAGTAATGTTGTTAGATAAACAATTTTCTTTTTCTTTTCATACTATTGAAATTAGTTTTGAATTGTCAGAATATACACAATTATTATTATTATTTTATTATCTTCCAAAATAGCCATTTCTGTCAAAGAGTTTCAGATTTCTGCATTGACGGACTGAAAGCAAACTATTACCCTTGCATTAGATTCTTCTGAGCATTCAAACATAACATTCCGTTGGAATGGAACTACCAGTATATGTATCATGACTTGTTTTATTTACGCCCAAGCGGAGCTTGTAGCATTTGTTATAAGTTAATATATATATAACTAGCGGACGTCCCGCGGTTTCACCCGCGTAGATCCCGTTCCCGTGGGAATACAGGGATAAAAAGTAGCCTATGTTACTCAGGGTGAATGTAGCTTTCCAAGGGTGAAAGAATTTTTGAAATCGGCCCAGTACTTTTTGAGCCTATTCATTACAAACATACAAAAATAGGTACAAATCTTTCCTCTTTATAATATTAGTGTAGATAGGTTCCAGCAGTTTCATACCTTATTACACTTAGTTCCGAACACGACCTGCCTGTCGGATAACCACTGGGAGCAGAACACCTTGTTCATGTTGCCCAGGTTGATGGGGGTCTCCCGGAACATGTCGTGGGTGAGCATGTGGCGCGTGGCGTACGATGGCTCCACTGAGCGAGGCTGGAAAGATAAAGAGGTACTTTGTTATTTTGCAGTTGATTATCATTAGAAATAGGCTGTTTATAATATTAATTTGCTAGATGTAAAATAACGCTCCTTAAATACACATTTAAAATTCCTGTTAGGAAACCTAAGATGACATACTTTATTATTCACATATTTTAGGCATTGGTTCCTGGTTAGTATTTATTTTAAAGTTAAATTTAATTGTTTTATACACTTCAATTTAACTTCAGTTGCAAATGTCCCAAAGGATTGTTCATAAAATAACAATAATTTTTTTTTTGTTGTCCATGTTATAAAGTTGACTCCCCAAGGATAATTGTTTTTTATCCTTTTGTTTTTTTTTTTGGTGGGTGGAAAATCATCAAATTACCCCCCCCCCCCGCTCTTGGGCAGAGCGAAGGGGAGTGTCAGACTTCTACTGACTCAAAATCGAACCCATGTCCCTTCTTTGCCCTTGTGCCGAGGCCACGTCATCTCGTACTATAATCCGCGGCCCCGACGGGGTTGTTTTTATCCTTGGGAGTCAACTTTATAACATGGACAACAAAAAAAAAAGTTATTATTATTTTATGAACAATCCTTTGGGACATTTGCAACTGCTGTACCAGGATAACTTACAATGTTTACAAAAGTTAAATTGAAGTGTATAAAACAATTCAATTTAACTTTAAAATAAATACTAACTGACTGACTTGACTGGCCTGTTGGTCTAGTGGTTAGTGACCCTAACTGCTAGTGCTATGCCGGAGGTCGTGGGTTCGATTCCCACCCAGGACAAATGTTTGTGTGATGAGCACGATCATTTGTTCTGTGTCTGGGTGTAATTTATCTATAATATGTATGTATTTAGAAATATATAAGTATGTTTATCAGTTGTCTAGTACCCATAACACAAGCTCTGCTTAGCTTGGGACTAGATGGCGTTGTGTGATAGTTGTGGAATATTATTATATTATTATTATTATTATATTATTATTATTATTACTAAACAGGAACCAATGCCTAAAATATGTGAAATTATTATTATTATTATATTATATTATTATTTTGTTTTGACATTTTTGTTCCTCCGGCTAGCCGGGAATTTCTGATGGCACGGGCCTAAGCCAAGTGTTCATCAGTTGGGTTAAGGGTGGGTATGGACATATTAAAATCCACGCGATTGTGCGCAGACTGTCCGATATTGTCTGAATCACATTGCAGAAACTTTCTTACTAGTCTACATGTGTTTAGAATCACTGCCTTCTGCAGTAGGTGACAGGTGCTAGCTGGTAAGTTAAGGGAACTAAGGGACTGATGCAGCTGTTTGGGGATTACTCCTGTTGAAGAAATAACTATGGGGACAATTACTACTTTTTGTAAGCACCAAAGTCGAGTTATTTCATTTTTTAACTCGGTGTATTTGGATAATTTTTCGGCTATTGTAGTTTGTAAATTGTGAGTGTTCGGCACGGCTATATCTATAAGGAATCCAGTGTTGTTTATTTTGTTAATCAGTGTGATGTCTGGTCTATTGCAGTGAATTGTGCGGTCGGTGAAGAGACCTCGGTCAAAGTACAGCTTTGTTGTGGTGTTCTCTAGTGTTAATTCTGGCTTGTATTTATAATATGGAACTACAGTATCTACAAGCTTGTACTGATGAGCCAGTTTTTGATGGATTACGTTGGCTACTTGGTCGTGCCTGTGCTTGTAGTCGGTTTGAGCTATTGATTTGCAGGCACCAGTTATGTGTTGAATTGTTTCTGAGTTACTATTGCATTTTCTACATGTGTCGTTTGGTAGATTCTTTATAATGTGCTTTCTATAGTTTTTGGTTTCTATTACTTGGTCCTGTATTGCTAGCATGAACCCTTCAGTCTCCGGGAAGAGTTCGCCTCGATTAAGCCATATTATTATTACTAAACAGGAACCAATGCCTAAAATATGTGAATAATAAAGTATGTCATCATAGGTTTCCTAACAGGAATTTTAAATGTGTATTTATGGAGCGTTATTATACATTCAGCCAAATTAATATTATAAACAGCCTAAAATCAAATTTTAAGTGCTAATTTACTGACTTATTACTTATTTTTGACCTCAATTTATTTTATTTAGACTTCCATTGCATTGTGAGCACATAAAACCTTTAAAATCCAGTATAATCTCGTAATATTAACATTAAAAATACCAGGTACCTAACAGTCAAGGGCATCTGAGCCAAATGCAGTGAGATAAGATAATAGAGTAACTAACATTGCCCTGTGACTTCGCTTGCATATTTATTAGAATATAAAACTGGGATAAAAGTATCCCTCATGGTTTACCTGTTTTCCAAATTTCATAAAAATCCGTTCAGCCGCTTAGGCGAGAAAATAATAATAATAATAATAACTAGTTATTAAGTACTCAAGATCGCTCAGAATCAATTCCAAGTAAGTGATTCCATACTTTTGCTCGCGAGTGTAGATATTGAGTTAAATTGTTGCTTCAGTGCAGATTTTAACAGTATTAGTGGTATCTTCTAATGTGCATTTTCTGAGCACTCATGAAAAGGTTGGTAAATGACCCATGTGGACAGTATGTCATTAACCAAGATTGACTAGCGGAGAATGCTGTACCAATGCATGCAGCATCTACTATATTGCGGGCTTCAAGCCAGAGGGTCGTATAAGCAATACTAGGTGTATTACTTATACAAAACAGCCAAGCCAAGCTACCCCTCCAGCTCGCGATATGTGAAGCCCCTGAAGCCCGCAATATAAGAAGGGATACTTAAAAAAATTTGGAGTATAATAATAATAATTTAAAATCTAAGCCAGTTACCTAATAAATTTACCCAAACACTAGAATTGAATTAATCTTGTACTGTATTTTTTTTACAAACTTTTTTATCACACAACATGTAAAAAGTGGATGTTTTATTAATTACACCTCTACGTAACCCTTAATGGATTATTAGGATGATGCTGTGGATGATTTTCACTTTAATATAGAGGAGGTCTAATTGAATTATTGTTCTGTTTAGCCCTAAATAAAAGGTAAATATAATTATAATTATAAATAAACATAAAAAACCTAAGTTAGTACCTCAGCGGTCTGCATTTCCCTTGATCGTACATAGTCAACGAAGTTGTAAGAAGTGGACAGTATCTTATGTTGTTGCGTAGGTGTTTCCTCTTCACTATCACTGTCCGAGTAGCACACAAAATCTTCTGGTTTGTCCGGTTTCCTTTGCTGCTCTAACCTGAAAAACAATAGCCAAGTAGGTCAAGGAATGCGGTTAATATTGATTTCTGTAATAAAATTAAATGATATTGCTAAAAAGTTGAGTTAGTATATATTTTTTTTGATGACAGTAGGTACATTTCTTAATCATGACAATGAGAGATTATATTAACAGAACTAAGTAGTAATATTCAAAGGTAATACTCAATTTCCACACTAGATTACATCTTGCTATTATCAAGAAAAACAATGATTAAATAACGATCAATAACACGACCATCAAAGTTTCAAACAACAGTGTCAAACCAATTAATTAACTCTCCACTGTGTTCTTGAATATATGTTTACTTTGCTATCCTAGCAAAATCGATTGAAAAATAACACGAAAACAAAAAAGCAAGACACCTGGCGTGGTTGCGCAGTGCCAATGCCCTGAGAAAAGCAATATTTACCTTAATGCCCTAGCTTTAGCTCTCCTCTCTTTTATCCTACTGGGGATGTAGCAGGACGGGTATCTCCCCTCAATCGCGCGTCTCACCGTCTGCGCCATTTTTATGCCAGAATGTTTCAATAAGCACCGTTTAACACACGGTCAACTAGTCACTTTCGTTTTGTTCTGCTGTACACACACCAATAATAAGACATCTTTCATTGTAGTATGGAGTTCGAACATTCACATCCACTTTTATTGACACGTTCACGCTTTTTACACTAACATATCATGTTATTATAAAAATATACCATGTGTAAACTCTAAAAATACATTAATTGACAATTTAAACGCTATAATTTCAATAATATTTGGGAAATATAGTTGCTGACGGAAAGCTAGCTGTCATTGGTGTAATTGGTGTTGCCAGGCTTTACGGTTACCACGGACGGGTAAATAAACATCAATAATTTTAGTAAGTTTTATCGGTTCTTGGAAAACCGGTAGTTAGTACGTTTTTACGTTACCATAAATGGGGTTGGCAAGTGAAAGCTGATTGTAGATGGCGTGTCCATAGCTTGTCCCAATCCGACCAATGAGGTCAAGCTATTTTGAAATATAAAATGACATTGACAGATATTCAACCAATGAAGAGCTTAGGTTCATGCGGTGCTAGCGCCATTAGTTCCACCAGTTGCCCGTCCCATTGAAGTGAATGTTAAAAAAACGAATTATGTTTTCTGTTCCTTCTTCAAAATATAGTAATTCTTTTAGTCAGGTTTTGGAAAATACGTACATTCACCTTCACCTTTCATTCAAGCCTTCACCTTTTTGTTCTGTATCATCTGTGTGAAATGAAATTACGGCCAGCCCGCGAAATTCGAATTTTCTTAGGTTTTTTGCAATTTTTGAGTCTGTGTCACGTTATATGTTGAATAAAACTAAAATACTTGCACCTTAACATTTCTGAATTTTATTATTTGATGTACAGGACTCCAAGCAATTATATTTGTTATGTTTCAGAAGGTTATTCTGTAAATTATTCCTTACTCTTCAATAACTTATTAGTAACGAGTAATTAGTTATTATCTAACAAGTTTTTAATAAAAAACCTGTTTTGAAACTTTGAGTAGTGTTTACTTCTAATGTTGACTGTACCGATATTGATAATAAAATTATAATTATCAAGATAAATGCAATTGGTTATTATTTAATTGCTAAAAATGGCGGAAATGTAGTCCAATTATTTACAACGTATTGAAAAGTAGATCGCGGTTGATCCGAATTAGTTTAATTTTTTTTTAATATTTCGATGTTAGTTTCCTTCTCCAATTTCTGGAAGAAAATAAGGGGACACTTAAAAGATCCGTAATTACCGGTACTGTATGTTAGATTACCGAAGCAGAGTCACGTCGCATTTGGTGATATGCATGTTCTACATAAAGTAGATTTGTTTTATTACAGTACTTAGTATCCATTCTTGTCTATAATTTGGAAAAAATCGAAAAAATAGTTTGCTCAAAATTTTACAGTTTTATTAAGATCTCTGTAAGTTATTTGGTATTCGTGACAAGAGAACACAACAAAATAATAAAATAAAATATCTACGTTTAAATCAGTTGAAAGCTAACTTCACTAAAATACTGGAGTAAATAAATATTCAGCAGTATTATTGTGGAAATGCTCACAAAATCAGACTAAAATGTTATCATGAGAATGCATTTCGCTATGTCGCCATTTACATAATCTGACATTCGAGAAGTGAACGTGCAATCTTGACGTTCCAAGGAAGGCTTCTTAGCCTAAGTGGTGGGTTTGGATCGGGCGTCGGGCTTCCACTATCTATAGTTCAGGCTGCATTGTTACCTCTAGATACGAATAGGTTGTATAACATAATTGATGGTTTTGGTTTCAGGTTTTTGGTCAAAAATGCTTTTTCCAAAACTTGAGTTGATTTGTAAACAACCAGGCTAAAATATTAACTAATAATAGGTAATATAATGAAAACTATAATAATTTTATTAAGACAATGAGCGATTTTTGCGAGCTTATGTATTTATGCGAAAAGTAGGTACGTAATCTCCGGGACCAATATTTTTGAAAAATTCCTAAATCATTTGAAACTCAAGGTGGTCATAAACTTAATCATAACGCTACCTACTTATATTGATGATAACGTTTTCAGAAACCGAGGCCGAGGCCGAGGGACCTAGTGTTGGGATTCAGCTTTGGAGGTGTACTGCATCCACCATTTGACTGCAGTGGGTCCCCTACGTTTCTTCGACACACTATTCTTCGAAATTTGTTTCACCTAACACGATTCACCGAAGCCTTCATACTGCGACGTTTTGTTGGGTCTACGCCTTTTTTGTTCGATGTTACTTTACACCGACATCTGTGCCGACAACCTTACATCAACTTTTGTTTCACCAACGTTTGTTTGTTCTATGTAACGTTACTTCGAAAATATTTAGCCAACACAATAATACCTTCTTTTTGGTTATTATCGATCGTTAGCGTTATCTATCGATCTATGACTGCCGGGACTAACAGCTTAACGTGCTTTCCGAGGCACGGAGGAAACTCGGTATGTGGTGTTCACCCATTCACAGACCAACCTAGACAAGCGCGGCTTAACTTAAAGATCGACCCGAATGGCAGTTATTATTACCAATGCTTCAAAAAAAAAACGCCGAGCCAAAAGGAAGGTATTATTGTGTTGGCTAAATATTTTCGAAGTAACGTTACATAGAACAAACAAACGTTGGTGAAACAAAAGTTGATGTAAGGTGGTTGGTGTAAAGTAACATCGAACAAAAAAGGCGTAGACCAAACAAAACGTCGCAGTATGAAGGCTTCGGTGAATAGTGTTCGGTGAAACAATTTTCGAAGAATAGTGTTTCGAAGAAACGTAGGGGACCCGACTGCAGTAAGCTAAGTTGAATTATTTTTGAAAATAACAAGACTTTGTTTGAAATTTTCAGCGAAACAATCATTAAAACTTGATCATCATCATCATCATCATCATTTCAGCCGAAAGACGTCCACTGCTGGACATAGGCCTCCCCTAAGTGTCATTTTTGCTTAGGGGGGTTTGCCATAATCGCCACGCTTGGCAGGCGGGTTGGCGATCGCAGTACGGTCGATACAAAAAGCACAGAGAACGCTGCTGCCCATTCTCTGGTAAGTCCCTTAGTCGCCTCTTACGACACCCACGGGAAGATATGGGATGGTGCTATTCTTTGCGTCCGACACCATACGGAAAAACTTGATACATTCGTAATAAAAGACAAACCAATGGAATTTGGCTTTAATTAACTATTTCACAAGTTAGAGAAATATATAATAAATTGACAATATCACAGCTGACATTACAAAGCATTCAGCCAGATAACCAAAGAGTATGTAACTTTACAGATAACAAGGAGATTTTAAATCATTCACCCCCTCTACATTTTCTTGGCCGAGCAGGTAATCATTAAGACGAATTGGGAGTCTCCTTAACCTTGCCGATCTACGAACGGCCTGAGGTAGTTCGGCACTGTTGTTGTTGGCTTCAGGAGTTCTAAAAATTTCTTCTTCATCATTTTCATTATTTTCATCATCGTTTGAATCATTTGGACAACTTATCTCGGATTCATCCACCAACATATTATCAGGAAGCGGTGCGAAATGCCTGTTGGATACTGTCGATTCCTGGCCATTGCTGCGTCTCACGTACGAGTAACTTGGGTTACTATGCAGGAGCTCAACTTCCTCCACGTAGGGATCGGTCTTAGAACCTCGTACATATTTTTTTAACAATACTGGACCTGGAACGAGCCACGATGGAAGGGATTCTCCAACAGGTGTTCTTCGAGGAAAGTTAAATAGTCTCTCATGTGGAGTGGCATTCATCGATGTGCACAAAAGTGAGCGTATGCACAGTGTAGTGACGGTTTTAAAGCTTGCTCCCAGTTTTCAATTGGTAGATTTTTTGAACGTAAGTAAAGTTGTATTGTCCTCCAGAGCGTTCAATTCAATCTTTTTACCTGGCCATTTCCTTGCGGGTTATACGGCGTTGTGCGAGAAGACGCGATGTTACAATTTCGTAAGAAGGCTTGCAGATCTTCTGACATGAAGGAAGCACCTCGGTCACTGTGTATATATAGTGGTTGACCAAATTCAAAGAAAATATTTCTGAGACATTAATAAATAAATGAATAGTTTAGGAGTTTCTACGTTGTACAAGTGAATCTGGAGTAGAAAAAGCTGTTGTAAAACAGTTTTAATCCTTACAGGCCCTCACAGACGTTCTTATTCACGGAGCTTTTCAGTTTAGCTATCAACATTGTGCTAATAGCAGCTCCGACGCTCCAAGAACAGTGCACTTAGGGTTACCATTTACCTTTATAAAATGTCAGACTTTTTCAAAATGAGTACAAATATTTTCCTCCATAATCTTTATTTTCCCTTCAATATCCCGTCAGTTGAACAGTACCTACATCCGGACAAATCATTGACTGGGGACAGTGGAATTTGACGCAAACTGTAATGTCTATCATAGTCCGCAGTCCGGGCTGCTCTCCCATCCACTTTGCTTGTTCGGATCTCGACGATGCCAGAAAAGTCTGGAGAGAAAGAAAAGCTGGACAAATTCATACAAATCGGGATGCAAGGCAACCCTAAATGCACTTAATGTAATGACCACTTAAACTGTTGTCATCCCACTCCCAGAGGGAACTACAGAGTATCGGGAGAAATCTTTAAACCAATTGTTCAGTAAGAACTTTAGCCTCGCGCTCTAAGTGTAAGCCGGTACAGTTACACCGGCTCAGGTGGAACAATCTTTTATACGTGATGCGAGAAATACGTAAGTATTGCAAAGGGAATAAGAGAAATGGCAAACATTGTTACAGCCTAGACATAATACGATTTCAGATACAAGGCGATTTATCGTATTGTTAGTTGTTAGAGAAAGAAAGCTACGGCAGCTACGGTTACTTTTAATTGTTGGGTAAGAAAATATGAAATTAGAAAACAACAAGTAGATGAAAGTTAGGTGTACCTATCTATCAACATTGAACAATATGACAAAATTATTGACCAACTAACTAACAAGTGAAGGCCAGTAAAAAAAAGCGTAAAACTGTAAATCTGGAAAACTATTATTTGCTAGAAATCGAAAAACGATTAGCAAAAGGCTTCATACAGCTAGGAAACTCAAGCACTCGACCCCATAGTTCTATTTCACGGGGTTTGTGCCCTGAAAACAAGGACGTACACCTACTGAAAACTATTAATTTGATTGTTTGCCTGACATTTCAGTTAGGTACGTACTGACTATTGCAGTAAATACCTAAGTAAAGAAGTATTGTATACATTGCAGGGGGTTATTGTCATAACCATGCTATTTCTATTGCGCTATGAGTTCAGCTGTATAACTTTACTGTAAAAGGGGAAGCGCCAGGTAGCCCAAAAAAATCGCTTAGTTTGAGATTTGTAAAAATAATAGTCATTGAATAGGTGATTATAAACTTAGGTCGCAAATCATAAGTAGATTAATATACTGTAACAACTATAAATATTGACTGCTAGTCAGTAATTGCGAAAAAAGTACGGAAATTAGAATTCTGACCTGACGTTTTTGCTTTATACAACGCTGCATTATTGAAAGTGATGCTCGATAATTGCTAGGTATTGTTTGTCGGTAATGCGGTGGAACAATAAATTTTATTGCAACTGCATGCCGCCCACCATGCTGTAGGTATTTTCATGAGGTCATTGGCTTACTGCTATGCGGTTGGTAACCGTTGTACCCAACAAAACCGACTAGTTCCTCGAATAAAAATGTTTTATCGCGAAATATGAAGGTATTCTATGCCACCTCTGCCTAGCGTACGGGGAAATCGAAATACCTATTTGTATTTGTAGCAGTTATAAACTACCCATTGCTTAATTAGGTAAATTGGTTAAGAAAGTGTTTGCTCGAATTAATACTATAGTTGCACATGGACCTTTTAGCAAGTGACCTTAATCTAAACAAACATCGTCAACTTATTTTATTATAATACAATTTCTTTTTCTAGAGTGTCCCAGATGCACTATTGATGACCTGAGAACAGCGCCTCTGCCGCTGCAATAAATGTGACTACCTACTGGACCCACACAGTATAATATGGAAGTATAATCGACACGGAAAGAAGAAGAAGTATATCATTTCTACGGACAGTTTCACAAAATGATTATAAACAACGCTCTTGTTTCAAGCACTTAAAAAGCACATATTGCGCGAGGCAGTACTGAAAACTATGCACTTATGCATTATTTTATACTGCAGATTCTATGCTTAACCTGTGGTAGGTATAACTCTAAAGAAAATAGGTACTTAATTTTACAACCTAATGACTGAATAGTTTTATGTTTGACATACTGCACTATGCCAAGACAGGTTGCCAGAAGTTTAACTGCAATCTTTTCGTTCAATCAACTTTTACGAGATGATAAAACTTGACTGCCAAGCAGCTGATATTTTATTATTTATTCCACTTTAAATTCGGGATGCTGCATTATTTATTCTAGATCAAATGCTACTTTTAGCATAGAACTATTTAGGAAAGAGTAGGTGTAAACTGGATCTGGCACCAAGTATCCAAATTATCCTAGTTTTTCTGGGTCTTCTACGTAAATATTTCCTACGTAGCATATATCTAACCTCATAGAACTCAAGACCTACATAAATTCAATTAGAAACCTACATACCAGACCTAGGTGACCTTAAACCTACGTGGTTTCAGCCGAAGTGCTTACAGAACTTTCCTCTTAATTAGAGATCTAAAAATAGTTGTCAGTGACGAACTAGAGACGGTCGGATACCTGACTGAACACTAATGTGGCTTTACGACCTGCGCACTGCGAACATTCAATACCTACATTTTTGTAGATATCTAGATTCTAGTTGATAAAATGCTAACGTAATGGAAAACTTTTGCGGTAGTCATATATTGTATTGATTGATTTTGAGTACTATAGTCTACCGAGATGGCATTTTTTCTGTGAGGGGATGAATTATTTTATTTGGTAAATTAGCCTTTTGAGGCTTAGAAAACGCTGATGGGGTGACTTAGAGGTGTTTGTGAGAGATTCGTCGGAGAAAACCGCACTGAAAGTAGAGTGGAAAGCTATAGGGTGGCCTTTGCTCAACTATACGGGAAAATTCAGGCTAAGGAAAAAAAAAATGAAGAAACGTGCATGTCATTGCATGTCATACTATGATAGATAGGTAAATAGATTACCCTAATACGTTTTTTCCGAAACTTCCTGTTCGAAATGGTTAAATTTTATTTCCTGTTTGTTTTAAACCTGAAAGGTAGGACATTTTTATTCAGTGCCTTGCTGGGTTGAATCTTAAACAATTTAGAATAAATTACCCCCAAGTTTAACAACACAGAAAAATCCCCACATTAACAAAGTAAACAATGTAACTTCAGCGATGTTTCATAGATGGCGTTACTGATATGAATTTGTGTCGGCATTCCAAGTTCTTGGAAATTGACTGATTAGTTTTTAATTGCAGTGAAAGTTGGAATCTTCGTTAATACTGATTGTTTGGCGCTAATTGCACGTCTACTTTAATTTTGCAGAATATGGCACATCATTAAGTGTTATTTGGATTCTTTCGGATTAGGTAATGAAATGCTTATGAAGTCTACTTTTAGAGAGTAATTGCGATCAAGACCATCGTATTGTAGTGCTAAACGTATGTTTATGATATTTTTATAAAAAAAATAAGATACCTACGGTCAGTGCCCTGCATAGTCTGACCGATCTTACAAACCAGAAGAGAGGAAGACGAGTCAAGACGGCTCTGAAGAATGCTTCTGATGGCGTAAGTGCATGTTACTGCTTGTCATGCAACATTCCTGATAACAAGTTGAATAATTTTTCGATCGTTCGTCTTTCAAAAGACCTTCGTTACCCAAGCGACTTTAGTTAGGTTAGGGCAGTTACTCCCTTAGTCTTACTCAAAAATAAAACGTGATTATTCAAACAAATTAGATTTGGTAAACTGACCTTCCATTGGGCACGCAACTAATGTGTGCTTATGGAAACTGGTGAACTAAAGCCACCATAAGTTAGTTACAGGTTACCTATTATTTTATACCTACTTATATAAACCTCAAGGTAAGTCTGATTGTGATCTCCGACCTAAAATAATAAATTATAGCTAGAAATTCTTTTCGCTGGCAAAAATCTAGTACAACTTCTCGTTGACCTCTTCCACTTTAATTTTAAAGTATATCTTGTAGGCGCTCAAAATATTGGCTACATCCCTCTAGCCGCTAGCTCTTGTCATTGGAAGCTAGCCAGACGATCGCGAAAAGTATAATAATTTGCTGAGTCAACCTAAGGTTGAGCTTGCCTACATTTTGTTCGACCAGTTTAATTTTATCGGTAAATATCGGTTTTTTTATCTGTTGCTTTTAAACTATTGTTGATCATTAATTTTGTAATGCTGGCAACATTAAGGTGAATGCGATGCGTTAAGGTTGATGTTCCAGGGTAGCCCGCGAAATTCAAATTTTCTTACGTTTTTAGCGATTTGCAGGCCAGTGCTAGGTTGTATGTATTATTACACTATTTTACTGTTTTTTTTTCACAAATAAACGAGTCTGGTGCTTCAAGTACACTATAAACTGCAGCTTTCTAACCATTATTTCTTTCATATAAGTTTCAAACATAAACATTTGTTTAGCGCGCCGATTATAACTTAATTCTACCCAGTTTCTGTGTGTTTTGTATTATAATCGGGATCGGGACACAGCGGCGTCAGTGCTTTGGCGATGCTCCAAAAAGGACATT
The DNA here is from genome assembly GCA_949775195.1 of Diarsia dahlii. Taxonomy (NCBI): domain Eukaryota; kingdom Metazoa; phylum Arthropoda; class Insecta; order Lepidoptera; family Noctuidae; genus Diarsia; species Diarsia dahlii. The sequence goes on from OX459207.1 coordinate 19,954,480, forward strand.
CGTTTCGGATGCTAAATGAGAACGTATGAAAGTTATAATAGAGAATATAGTCGAGCAGTAAACTTTGGCCTTTTGTGTAATTGGACAAAGGAAATCACTTTAATTATGTATAACTTAGATATTGATGTAGGTTTTATGTTAAAAGAACCTGCCCAAAGTTTCATAATGGAAGAATTATTCAAATTATTACCAGGACCGCCAATACATAAATAGAACATTTCAACGGGAATATTTCATGGAAATACCACTGAAATGTTTCCAAAGTTTCAGTGTGGGTAAGGCATTAGTTTAAAATTACAAATTTCGTAAACAATTGCTGTTCAGATAAACAGTGATAGGTACAATACCTGCTACCTAATGCGGTTGATAGATGATAATTCCGATTCTCAAAGTCTAACTTTTTAATTTCGTACCTGCTGTAAAACCAGCGACGACATTGGCCTATTAGCATACTCTGGAAGTTGTAGAACTTTCTTTTTTAACCATTTTGCTGCAAAGAGCTTCTCTTCAGACTTTATTGCTTCCAATTTGACCTGCTCTGGCACCTGACACTCCTTCGCCAGTCAGTTGGCAACGTTTCAAGAGTTCACAAACGATACTCATCCATCTTAGCTTAGGTCTGCCTCTTCAGGTAGGAATCTCACGAATGAATGTGGGACAGAAAAGTAGGTATGTATTTTTTTTGTGTCTATGTTTAAGATGGAAAATAAGTTAAACCAGACAATAAATATGATCCGTACGTGATTGCAGGTTTCTCACGTTTCAAGTACTAACCATTGTTTCAGCTTTTAGGATACTTAAATATGTACAGGAAAAAAACATAACGAAGCGGGTAGGTGTCTTAAAATAATAAGTAGGTATCGTATTATTTTTTTCCAACCAACACAGGCATGATTTTATTTTGAATGTAAATAAAACAAAACAAGTCGATGTACTAGAAACATATCTCAGTTATACAAATGCTATGAAATCTTTACGGTTGACTTCAAAACATAGAGCATAGATGACACCGCGCCAACTGCAACTAGAGGCGGCAAGTCGAAAGTACAAGGAGTTGAACGTGAAACTACTTTCACGGACCGTTTTAAAATTCGTCAATTTCTTTACGACTTTAGGTCCTAATTCGATTGGATGGTTGTCATCAGATTGGTTTCTGTATGGAAAATATTACACACATTTCCACAAGCTAAATAAACCTACATTTCCAGCATTATCTGTTCTCGCAGGTAAGGATTGTAGCAGGTGGTGGTCTGTGATTTCTGTCCACGTCAATGGGAAAAAAGACGTAAAAATGTATGTAAGTGGCACTGTTAGTTCCGAATATGGCCACCAACAAAAATGACCATGTAACACACTATAGCAGCGGTCGCCGTTTTTGTCTCTAATTCTCTATGCTCTATGACTCCAAACAGCCTTGCCGTATTTATTTATATTAGGAAAGAAGAAATAAATTCATGTTTCGTTTATCGGGAAAACAGGTCCATACGAATAATAATGTGTCCTTGTGCCCAAGCAAATAGACAGATTCTGATAGTATTGTCGAAATACAACATGTAGATATCTCTTGAGACTTCTTGTTTTTCTTTCGATTGAAAGATTTTTGATAAGTACAAAGGGGTTGGTCTCGACACTTCATTGGACGGGGATAAGAATTCTATAGCTATATGCGTTTACTATTCAATCAAGAAATCAAATCACTTACTGCTTTGCAAACATGGATAAATAATAGGTACATAGGGTCATAGGTAAATTAGGTACCTACCGTTAGATTTTTTTAAACCTAGGTTTTTCCGATAGTAACATAATTATTAGGCAGGCCTAATTAAATCTAGCTTAGGGTTAGTTTAATCGAGCGAGAGCTTCTGCTAATAACCTTCGTCAACACAATTAACCGCCAGTCAATACGGTATGGTAACTATGGTACCTATATATTATACCTACATAACTATGTTTATTAGTCGCAAGAGGTAACTAACTTATTTATGTAACTTAACGTGGAAAACGTCATGCTAGGTGCCGTCCCTTTACTGCGTAGGACTTAGGTATCGTATCTTGCAACCACTCCTGGATTAAAACGGGGCAAATAACTGAGCAAAAGGCTCGACTGTGGGCAGCCTTAGTTATCGGACTACATTTTAATGATAGTAGAAAGTGAAGAAAAACATTTGGACACAGGCTCCATCCATCACCAGCTAAAACTTATATTTTTTCCATCTGCAAAAAAAAGAGCCGTACTGCTGGAAAGGTCACGAATCTAATAGCAAAATCTATTATTAGTTATTGTAAATTAAATGATAACATCGTACGATGCCCTGCGGTCATTAATCTGCAAAGTGATTCCAGTGCTATGCTACACGGCTACACCCACATTACTTCTATTTTAGGTTTTGTATGGAACTGGCCGATTTTCTTTTATTATTATACTGCTCTATTTTGGTCGTAGAGGTCGTAGGATAAGGCGAAGAGCAGGTATAGGCGAAGACCTACGGAACTTAACCTCAGTAACTTTAAAACTCTGCGTAACCGCTGCAATCGTCTGTGTCGAGATGCCAAAAGAAGCTATTTCCACGATTCTCTCGTTGATCGTAGCTCTTCTGAAGTCTGGAAATTTTTAAAATCTGTTGGTATCGGCAAATCTCCCACGAATACCTGTAAAGATGTCGACTTGTGCGCTCTTAACAGGCACTTTTCTTTACCACCTGTTTCTTTGGACCCTAATGTTAAAGCTTCAACTTTATTTGAGCTTTCTAACTTGCCGTTGCCAAATTCTGCACTTTTTAATTTCTGTCCTGTCTCTGAAGACGATATCAAAAAATCCCTTCTCTCTATTTCTTCCTCTGCTACGGGCCATGATAATTTGTGTTCGAGAATGATAATACCCATTATTTCAGAGCTACTCCCCATCCTCACTCATATTGTTAACTTTTCTCTCTTCTCTGGTATATTTCCGTCGGCCTGGAAACAGGCACACATAATACCACTTCCTAAAGTCAGCAATCCTACTTCCTTATCTCACTTTAGACCCATCTCCATTCTTCCTTTCCTCTCCAAAGTTCTCGAACACATTGTTCATGGCCAAATTTCCAAATATCTATCGTCTAATGCTCTAATTTCCCCATTTCAATCTGGCTTTCGTACTGGTCACAGTACTGTTACTGCGCTCCTGAAGGTTACTGACGATATCCGCTGGGCTATGGACAACAAATCTCTGACTGTTTTAGTTTTACTTGACTTTAGTTGTGCGTTCAACTCAGTGGATTTTGACATCCTTCTTGGGGTCCTTCAATCTTTTAACTTCTCTGCCTCTACGTTAGCCTGGTTTAACTCGTATCTTCGAGGTCGCTCTCAGTGTGTCCGTCAAGATGAGATCTTCTCTGATTGGTGTGATCTTACTGCTGGTGTTCCTCAGGGTGGTGTTCTCTCTCCTCTTCTTTTCTCTATATTTATTAACACTCTTACCAAAATTATCACCTCCAGCTTCCACCTCTACGCTGACGATTTGCAGCTGTATCGGCATTTCTTGCTGGCTGATGCGGAATCGACAATCATTGCCATGAATCATGACCTGGAAAGCATTTATCAATGGGCAAAATCGTTCGGACTACTGATTAACCCTGCTAAGTCACAGGCCTTGATCATAGGCAGCCGATATTATCGCAATACACTTGTCTTGTCATCTTTGCCTCCATTATCTCTGGGCGGTTCGACCATTGCTTATGCTGAAACAGCCAAGGACCTTGGTGTCTTAATTGACAGTAATCTCTCTTGGAGAGCTCAAGTGAATGAGGTTAGTCGGAAGGTGCACTTTTCTTACCACTCACTTAAATCTCTACAGAGCTTCTTACCTTTTAAAACCAAGATTTACTTAGCTCAAACTCTGATCCAGCCGATCATTGATTACGCTGATGCCTGCTATTTGGATGCCACCGAGGAGCTCTTAAATAAACTTGAGCGCCTGCAAAACCTTTGCATCCGTTTTGTGTTTGGTCTGAGGAAATATGACCATGTTTCTCACTTCCGTAAAGAACTCAAGTGGCTCCCTATCCGCCTTCGCCGGAACACTCGGATATTATGTCTTCTTTACAACATCCTTCATAACCCTGCATATCCCAGCTACCTTCGCGATCGTTTTTCCTTTACCCGTCCCTCTGATACTCTGTGTAGATCCCACCTTAAGCATCATCTTAATTTCCCATCCCATAAAACCGAATTCTTTTCTTACTCCTTCTCTGTTCACGCAGTACGTTTGTGGAACTCACTTCCGCCTAAAATTCTTGACTCTAAATCTTTACACATGTTCAAAAAACAAGTCAAAGAGCATTACCTCTCCTCTATACCGTGATATTCTGTATATATGTATGTTTATATAGTATAGGTAGGTATATATTCATATTTATATTATTAGTGTTTATTTTTATTTGTGTATATATTTGTATGTATGTTTATTATTATATGCTTTGTTTGTAATTCTGATTAAAATGTTCCTGTTTGTCTTTTCTACACACTGTGTCTACGTGTCTAATCCAACTTTCCTCTCGCAGGTCTGCTGGAAGAAATTTCACATGAAATAAGCAGTACCTTTGTGCTCTTCTATTTTTTTTATGTTTTTTATCCTTTTTGTATTTTGTGTGTACATAAATAAATAAATAAATAAAAATGTATAAAGGTTCTGAAAGCAACGTGCTAGTGGCAGATTGCAAACTTTAGCGGCGCGCGCGCGTGGCGATCGCGTATCTATATTATGCATTATCAGCCTGTTAAGTGGCCACTGCTGGGATATAGGCCGAGATGAGATAACGTTTAGCGACTATCATCTATAAATACGGTTTCATAATTATCATGGGTAGCCTTCGCGTGTGGGGTGGTTTTGCCGCTATTGTTTGCTGTTGCGTTTATTAGCAGCCCACAGCACAATCCCACTTCTGATTTCTTCACTTTTGATTCTAAGACGGTCGTGAGTCGTGACTCGTGCAAAAGTAAATTGATCGTTGTTGAAACCTGTTAGCGCAGATGACGTACGTCCGGAAAGCCGGAAATACATCACTTGGGATTTCGATTTTGACGTGACAACGTCTTATAAATTGGTTTGCCGGGTGACACTTCAAGAAACTGCGTTACGCTCCGCTCACGTTATGCGCTCACAATGAGAGCGAGTGAGAGGCACGCGTCCCTTCCACTCGGGCATGGTTAGCCCGCCTAAGAGCGAGAGAGACAGACAAGATTCTTTGTATAAATTAATGTTTTAAATATAATTCTTTGTATGAATAAATGTTTTAAATTGTTACTATTATTTCATCCTTCTTCCTACTATACGAATGAATATTCACATTAAAATTATTTTACCACTCAAAGTCGTTGTCACGTAAAACTTTCGCCCGTATACCGACTTTACAGGCAACCAATTTTTTTGTAATAACTAAATCTATAAGTGTAGCATTTGATGAAGAGTATAATATCCTATTAATGGTTTACCTAAGTACACAGATAAAAATCGGCTCCGTCGAAGCTCCACCGCAGTATTTGTATTCTGTAGGAAACAATAAAAAAAGGAATAGGTACGTACGCGACTTCCAGGCTTTCCGTTCAGAATCAGATATAAAATAAACTCGTTGAAGCTTGCCACCGTTCAAATATCTACCTTGTATATTATTGTGGTTTGAACCGCTGGGGATTGTGACGGTTTATATTTATAGACGGATATATATTCGGTACTAACCCTGACTTCTGTGCGGTTTAGAATCCGGGTTTTTCTACCTATTCTTTGCGCTACGCTTAAAGAGCTTGAGCTTACCTTTTACGCCTCTATCACGAAATTCAGGTGATGCGACTTGCGACCCGGTGTCAAACGACACGCGCTTGTCAGGTGTCTTTTGTTTGTATCGCGTGAGTACCCGTACAGTTATGTTGCGGTGATCGGGGAAGGCCAGTCAAAACTTAGTGTAGAAGGCCTGACCATAGCCAAGTCCCAATCTCATCACTGAAGTCAAGTTATTTTGTAAATAAAATGCCATTATATGGGACTTAAGGCGAGGTTGCAGTTCTTTGTTTTTATGTACGCACGACCTCAGCCCGCCCTGCCGCGCGAGCGATAAAATGCCTCAATTTTGACTGTTTTTTGCTTCTTGGAGAAAAACTATAAAGAAATTTTACAATATGTTTTCAACATTTACTTCAGAATAAAAAGTTCTATCTATTGATATAACTTTTATATAAATTCATGATGAAATGTCTTAGCAGTACACGTTTGAAATTGTGATTTAGAGTCATGTTTGATAAAAAAAAGTATCGAGCCGATCATTCTAAATCGCGTTTCTATCTTTACGATTTACTAGAGAGTATGTTCAATTTTTATGTAATGATTTTTATTTACTAAAAAACTCGTATTTAGTTCGATTTTTATAGGTTCAAAAATCTTAAAAAGTACTGCAACCCCGCCTTAAACATAACTGGCGAAATGTGGAAGTACTATTTAGTACACCTCTGGCTAATCCTTCAGGAAATACTGGCATGAGTAGTGTATTTGTAGAATTACATTAACCGATTTTCAAATAATGAGATGCTAGCACAGTTAATAATAATAATAATAAATTTTATTCAAAGTTAAGTTTGGTAAAATACAACATAAATCTTAAAAATAATCTTAGGTAAGTACAACAAAGTTCGATGCCTGTACTAGGATAAACCTGTATCACAGGCGATATGGCTTCTAATACAATAAACTATTTGGACAATAGATTTCTAAGCAATATGTAACATTTAGACATGACATGATTTTTATGTGACATTTTTTTTTTTAGTTAGTTTCACATCAGCTAGTATATGATATTCCCCGGTTTGAAAGATATGGCTGCAAGGGAAATCCTTACCGATTGCTGCTTTCCAACTAAGGTCAGACACGTATTAGCCATATCTTACGGGTTGCAGGTGGTCATAGGTACCGGAAACGGGTTCAGAGTATCGCAGCATTTTAATAAAAATCTGCAGAGGTATCAGTAACAGGAAATTTCCTCATCCTCCATCGACACGGGAAGATCCTGCACACAGACGAGTATTCTTGGCGTTCTGTATGTCTGTTAATAAAATCTCCTAAATAACTTTACAGACGAGGTGCAGGATTATGCGTAACATCAGGTATATTGCGTAGTTCCAACAGCGTTCTTGCGTAACGTCAGTTCGCACCATTGGGAACAAAGCGTCACTTCTGCAATTTTTTTTGTAAAAACGACTTAAATATACAGAAAAAACCGCGATAATCGACTTTATAATCTCAGTAAAATTTTTGCAAATTGCATGAATAATATCGTTTTGTGGGAGGAAAGGACGTTACATTATTTCGCGTTATTGGTCCGTTTGCTTCAAACGTAACGTCTCATCATGTCAGTAGTGTTTTAAAAGCCGAAGTGTGACTCTAAGCATTAGTGACGGAGAGGCACTACGGTAAGTAATGACTTTTTGTTTACTTGCAGTATTTATGTCACTTATCACGTTTTGTTACCAAATGTTTGTAGGTATTATATATTTGCTGTAAACATAATGTCACTTTCTTGCTTAAACGACATTTTGGCATAAAACTTTTCTTTTCATTGTAACCAAAACGTCGCTTCTACTACACAAGTGACATTATTTTTGTAATTATATTATGGCAAAATGTAATTTTTGTTTGTTAACAATATTAAGATAATATTGTTATGTCAACTTAAGAATTTATCTTCTAAGAGACTGTTTTAAGATTTTGTCCACCGTACTCATTTTATTAGATGGTAATAAGTGCCTAATGGCAAACTTTTTAACAGCATTAAGACTGATAATTGAATTAAACAAATTGATAATATCACCTATTTCATTTATTAGCCCTCCATTTGATTTATAAATTTAGTATTTTATCGTTAATTTTCTGCTTGTTTTAGTTTGTATTGGTTTCTAATCATATACACTAAAAATATACGAAAATCATCCTTAACCATAAAAATACGTACTTTCATGATTTTATTATTTTTATAAAAAGGGTCACTTCTGTTTTATAGCATTTACCGATTTGTAACAAAAAGTCACCTTGGTAGCCTTTCCCTCAGTTTATGGCTTGTTTCTCAAAAACCCCTTCTTGTATTTATATTTTTTATATTCAAGATTTTCCGTGAAGAAACTATCGATTTAAGACTATAAGAATGACCTTAATACTCTGAACCAGTACAAAGTTATTAAAGAAATACGACAAAAAAAACTAAAAATGCTCTTCCTGTAAAGTTGGAAAACATGCAGAAGTGATCTCCTCCCTTTGTTCCCAAAGGTGCGAGTTGTCTTAGGTAGACACATATATCTAGCGTTATAGATGCCATCTCAATTCAAACTCAAAAATTGTATGATACATTGACCCAAGAATTTGTTGACAAAATGTACGCAGACTTACTACCGCGGCAGTATATAATCACAGTATAAGTATTCATTGTGTCCCGAACATTATCATAAAGTTTTATGCGTATTTTCTGGAATATTAAACAGCATCCCACCTGAGATGGCGTAAGAAAACAACATAAACTTCAGTATTGGAGGTACCTACAGTTTTGTAAGCGCTTTTCTCGTAAAAAATGTTTGTGTGGTGAAGTGTTTTTGTGGCTAAGTTAGGTAGCCATCTTTTTAACATGAGGACCCTGTTCATTATTGTTTCTTTGTCAAAAGACCTGAGAGTTATTCTCATTAACATCAGCAGCTATACTTGGTCTGAAGACATAATTATTCAAAGCTATAGCGGACTGGTCTTGATCACCACTGCTGGATTTGAAGACTTTTGCTAATTTTCTAGGTAATTATTCTACAAAGCAAAACGCCGTTACCGTTGGTAGACTCCATGTAATCAAGCATAAAACGATAAAGTATCAAAATAAAATCACATTCGAAATATAAAATACACCAAAAAGTATAAAACTGTAAAAAAGGTGCGTCGCGCACAAAAGCAAAAGGTATATACTTAGCAATTTTTTTACGACTCCTTGAATCTCACGTTAGCCAAGGTATCATCATCATTCTCCTGTCCTTATATCCCAATTTATTTGGGGTTGGTGCAACATGTCTTCTCTATATCACTCGACATCTCAGCAGTCACCTCCTTTCCAGGAATATCGTCCTTCATACCGTCCAGCCATCGTTTCTTTGGTCTTCCTCTACACTAGTCAAAGTATCAATCAATTAAAATAGTCGTAACTGATATTACAACTCCGAAAGTCACATATTTCACAAAAACAAAGAGAGCGAGGTGTTTTCTAACCGACTTCCAAAAAGGATGAGGTTCTCTATTCGTGTGTACAGTGTGATCAATAGTACATTACTGCAGAATCCAGTAAGTAAGCCTTCCTGGCCAAGTATGAGTTAACCGGACCGAACTGCAGGTGAGGTCTGGTTATATACGAGGCCAGGATGGCTTTCTTACTGGTTGAGGTTTGTATAATGCTTTTCTCAAAAATTAAAGAAAGTTTGACAACAAATTCGTTTAATTAATATTGAAGGTTACATTCATATGTGAAAAACACAATAGCACTTTTTGGCCGACCCGGGAATCGAACCCAGGACCTCACGCTCTGCAGTCGAGCTTGCGACCACTAGACCAACGAGGCAGTTTAGGAAACAACTTTAGAAAAAACTTTTTAAAAAACTGAAATGACTAAATACAATCATAAAATCCCACACTATACTTCTACAACATTACTAAGTACAAAACGCAACGTATAAAATGGCTGTTTAAGGTTCCAAAAATATATGTATCTCATAAAATGTCATACCAAAAAGAGAGATAGATATATATTTGGAACCTCCCTTCTTTAACCATGTTATAATGGCTAAACTCTAATCTGTGTCTGGTACTATGTTTTTTTTTCTAAACAGATCTAAAGAGGATGACCTAGTGTCCAGTAAGTAAATTACATACTTACTTACTGGACAGTAGGAGATTCCAAGTTTAAAATCTCGCTTCTTACTGGACAGTTGTGAATAAGTCTCCGGTAAAGTTCACTTTCTGGATACTTTTTAGAGATGTTATGGCAACATTACATACCATTTTTGAGAAAAAACTTTTTAATAAACTGAAATGACTAAATACAATCATAAAATCCCACACTATACTTCTACAACATTACTAAGTACAAAACGCAACGTATAAAATGGCTGTTTAAGGTTCCAAAAATATATGTATCTCATAAAATGTCATACCAAAAAGAGAGATAGATATATATTTGGAACCTCCCTTCTTTAACCATGTTATAATGGCTAAACTCTAATCTGTGTCTGGTACTATGTTTTTTTTTCTAAAGAGGATGACCTAGTGTCCAGTAAGTAAATTACATACTTACTTACTGGACAGTAGGAGATTCCAAGTTTAAAATCTCGCTTCTTACTGGACAGTTGTGAATAAGTCTCCGGTAAAGTTCACTTTCTGGATACTTTTTAGAGATGTTATGGCAACATTACATACCATTTTTGAGAAAATTATCTTGGCAGGTCCGAACTTCGTGCAGGTCATTTTGTTACAATTATTGTTTAAAAGTGTTATGATATTTATTTTATTTGTATTTCTCACTGTTTAAATTAGATATTTTCTGATCGTTTAAGTATTGGTTTATCTGGCAATAACAGTTTTCTTCACAAGTTTACATGCGTAAAAGTTCGCAGAGCCTATGTTCAGACCTGCCAAGATATATTTGATCGCACTGTGCCTATGTATTTTTTTGTCATCTCAACACTGCGCTGTCTCCTCATCTTTTATATACTTATAATAAATCTGTAGAGAGGTCAATTCTGTACATGATATATATTTTCAAAATAACTATCAGGGGGTAATTAGTGATCGATACTGATGCCAAAAATGCAATCAGTAAAATTTTTGTCTGTCTGTCTGTCTGTCTGTCTGTCTGTCCTCCTGTCTGTATGTTCCTTATAGAAACAAAAACTACTCGACGGATTTTAACGAAACTTGGAACAATTATTCTTCATACTCCTGGGGAGGTTATAGTATACTTTTCATCACGCTACAATCAATAGGAGCAGAGCAGTGAAGGGAAATGTTGGGAAAACGGGAGAAGTTGCTCCATTTTTTAAGCTTCCGTCGCGTGTGCAGTCTTAATGGTTAAAGTTACATAGAAATCATTTATGACGGAAATGTTCTACATAAAATTATCTAAAAAATATCCCACAACAGCATATGTCTATCTTTTATGGTTGACTCACAATAACACGTGTAACTCCCGATAACTTAGTAGTTCGGAGCTTTCTGAATATACAGGGTGGAATTTTGTAATGCCACCTGGAGGGAAAGTACTCTTAATACTGCAGATAGAAAATTTTACTCAAAGGAAACATTCCTTTATTTTTGAATAGAAAGCAAACTGCATTCAAAGATTTTCGAAAATTCTCTTCTCCCACACCCGGGAATCGAACCGGCTAAAATCTGAAAAAAATTATACCCTGTACTTTTATTGCATCGATCGTTAGGGTCAATTATAAGGATGAAATCTCTCTAACAAACATGATAAATTAAATGAAAGGAAAACCTGCCTGCGAGATCGCCAGATCTCACCCCATTAGATTTTTTTTTGTGGGGATATGTAAAAAATCAAATTTACATGAAATCTTATGCGAATGACAATGAGTTGAGAGTTGAAGTTCAGAATACGATTTATAATATTCACCACAACACTTTATTAAAGGTTACTAGAAAAATTTGTGTATCCAAGAGAATGGAGTTCATTTCGAGAAACTAATTAGTTAGTTTACCATTTTTTGTAAATAATTAAATTAATTTAAGATTTCCTGGTTTTCTTTTCATATATATAAAAGGAGAACTGACTGACTGACATATCAACGTACAGCCGAAACTACTGGGGCTAGGAATGTGAAATTTTGCCCACGGCTTCCTATTATAATGTAGGGGAGCACTAAGAAGGGGTTTTTGGAAATTCAACCCTTAAGGGAGTTAAATAGGGGATGAAAGTTTGTATGGAAAATCGTCATTTTTGTAGTTCAACCGACATCCACGCGGGCGAAGCCGTGGGCAAAAGCTAGTTTAAAATACTTCCATTCAACACCAATGCTTAGAGATTAAAACCTTAAAAGTCCTAAAAGGAATTTTATTATCTTTCCTTTTCCTTTCAAAAGGATTTGCAGAAGAATCGTGACAGCGAAACGTATAATGATAAGCAGTTAGAAACTTAGCGATTTCTTTACAGTTCACTGCCCACAGAGTTACAAGTTTCAATTAAAATTCTTAAGTAGCTGAGTGTACTGAGTAGAGTTGTATTATCTACATTATCTTTGTTTTTATACTTTGTAAAGTTTTTATAATTTCTAACGGTTAATTTTCAGTAAAGTTGGGACAGGCCTTGGAGCTATTTCATTGTATCCTACTAATAAAGACTGACGAAATTTTTTGCTAAATTGGCACTAAAAGGAAATATCTGTTACGACGGTTTACATATTTTATTTTCTTTTTTTGTTGGTCTTTGAACTTATGTAATTTGGTGAAAACTATAATTTATGCAGCTTTGCCCGAAGTAGAATACAAAGGTACTTATATTTTATTTACAGTTCCGCATAAATATTTTATTTTATGAAGTAACTATTTCGAATGTGTAGTTTTCCTACTGTTTAACACTCAAAACGAGGAAGCGAGTCATAACACTATAACTTAATAGCGCCAAACCTCGAACATTAGATAAATGTAATTCGTTAGTATTAGCAACATTGGAATACAAACCGTTTGGTTGCGTACTAAAGAGTTAAGAATGGTTTTTATCGGAATTTTACGGTTATCGCAACGTTATTGCTTGTTTGTTCGTCGTTGGGCCGGGTTCGAATGAATTGTCACGATTCGCGGATAAAGTTTAAATTAGGAGGGATTTTCGTTCATATTTGTTTTAGTGAATTGGTATTTTTAGGGTTCCGTACCTCAAAAGGAAAAAACGGAACCCTTATAGGATCACTTTGTTGTCCGTCTGTCCGTCCGTCCGTCTGTCAAGACCCTTTTTCTCAGGAACGCGTGGAGGTATGAAGCTGAAATTTATATCAATTACTCAAGTCTACTGTTCCTTGAAGCTGTGAAAAAATCAAACTTCTAAGCCAACGCAATCAAAAGATACAGCCGATTATGCCGCAAATTTTCGACACTTGCAAGGGAATCAAAACCTACAGGGTGCTTCCCGTGAACTCAGAATCTTGAAATTTGGTACGAAGCAACGTCTTATAGCATAGATAAAGGAAAAATTACGAAAACCATAAATTTTTAGTTACATCGCATAATAAAAATATTCTAAGTAATTTTAAACTTTGTTTGTACGGAACCCTCGGTGCGCGAGTCCGACTCGCACTTGGCCGGTTTTTTTGTTTTTATTATTTGTTCTATCCTAATATTTTAAGCTCGTCACATGTTCAAGAATTTCAAAACACCAATCCCACACGTTTGTCAAACGATGAAAATAAAATGTAGGGTCGATAACTTCGTTTAAAAGTCTCTTAATAATTATTACAACCATGCTAAAGTCCCTAATTTAAACCAGACTAAACTAGAAAATTCAAAATGACACGTCATTAGCCGAGTTAAACTTGATCACCCATGGGAAATATCCATTTACCATTCACATTTCTAAAATAGGCACACCCCACTTTCATGACAAATTATTTCGATCTAGAACATTCTGCTTGGCAGCACCTAATATTAGACCACCTTCAAAACCAGACCAGTTATTACATAACCTCCATTAGGTAACTATAATTCCACAATTTTTTATCACTATTCCAAATCTACGAAGGTGTTTTATGTAGGTAAAGTCCTTTAATAGCTCTACTGATTTTGCATTCTTGCTAAATTCATAGTGAACTTTGTTCTTGTTCTGTTAAGGTTGCTATTGATTTGCAATTTAACCATGGAAGCCGACCCCAACATATAGTTAGGAAAATGCTAGGCAGATGATAATTATAACCAAGGATAATTTCACAAATATATATCAACAGAAACTTCCTGACAAAGTCATTATACCTAAGCTGCACCAGTTACAAGACAACAAAAAAAAGTTAAGAACACTCATAGAATTTGGTACAAAAGATATGGCAATAAATATTCTCTATTCTTATTGAAATAAGGTTGCGGTTCGGCCGCTATTTTCAGTCGTGAAATTACAGTAAAAAGGCTGTATAGCTAGGTAGGTCTATGCGTGAAGGGTGGCGGCATGCCGTCATCGATCAGCTGGCGACCTTGCGGGGTCAACGGCCGCTGAACTGGGTCGGAGGGTAGAGGTGGTAAAGGGCACGGACGTAAGCCAACCTTCCTTTAGTAAAGGAAGTGCAGGGATTCTGTTTTGTGACCTTTGAAAGGGAGTCAATTGTCTGTATATCTTATGGTAGGGTAATGCCCGTTTTGTGTGTTTAATTTTGTTTTTCTGTGTTGCTTTCGTAAGGATTTATTGATAATGCTTTTCAATACCGACTGAAGCACTGTTTTAATGTCATTTATGGAAATAAATGAGGTCCTTCATTACATTTTCATTGTCTTCTAGTCCGAACGTCGAAATACGGAGACGTTACGAATGTCGAAAGTATTGGAAATTGCGTTCTGGACCTTAAATGGAGTTGGGCAGGACGCCTAGCAAGGAAGGGTCGCGAATGTCATGCGTAGCAGTTCTCGTGGCCCATCCAACAAGGTGACAGTATATAGGTTTACGGCGAAAAAAAGGACGCCTAGCAAAGTGCGGTGATGGCAGGTGGAGTAAAGCTGTGACTGTGTGATGTCCAAGGAAAGAAAAGAAAAGTGTTGGTCGTACAGCGGCTAGATGGGCATTGTTGACATCACGGGAATATTCTGGACGAGGCTGGCATAAGAGCGTGGAGCTTGGCACAAGCAAAGAGAAGCCTCTAGCAGTGGGTGAAGTCGGGCTGTGGATGATTATGATTAACTTTTTCAATATTCTTTACTTCTGCCATATATAATATCTTCCTTCAATCCTAACTCAGAATTCCGCTAAACCTAAAACAAATAACGTCCCTTCCCTTCCATAAAACATAAACTATTGCACAATATTACACCAATTTATTTAAAACCTACCTCTATTTATATCTATTTGTCTCACGAATGTTATTCAACCCCAGGCTGAAGGTTGAAACTATACAAACCACCATGGCCGCACCTGTACCATGGCGTAGTACCTTCGGTTACACAACTCACTTAAATTTTAAATTGTATTGAATCGGAGGCTCAGAAAAATTGATAATCAAGGAACATAATCCCGTAATGACAATGATAAATCAAAATAATTATGTTATTTCACATAGTAGTAGTCTACATGGAACTTTCGTCGAGGACATAATGCACGGCTCGGGTTGATGGTTTTGTATGGATAACCACCAGCAAAAGCTCCATGGGTTTACAATATATTTATATTGCAGCATTAGTACTTAGTTATCGAGGAACAACATAGACCCGACAATAAGTCATAGGATACAACACAAAAAAGTAAAATAAGATAAAAAGCTTACAAAATCTTTCTATTTTAAAATTCTATTGGTATAATAGGCATGCAATATATAAATGAATAAAGTAAGCAACATTTTATAATAATAACACACCGTGCTTTATCAGTTATATGGACTACTGCTGTGGCACTATTGAATTATTTCACAAAAGCGATGCTTAAACATGAATCTCGTATTGGAAAAACGCTAGGCAGGTGATGACGAGTCCCGTACGGTAAACAGAATTACACTTGAGCGATCTAATTGTATACAGAAAGCATGGTTTGCCGAAGAACGGTAATACGAAAAATCGATTAGCCGAAACATCATTCAGCGAAAGCACGTTTCGCCGAATAACGCTACAAAGAATGAATGGTTGGCCGAGACCAAGATTTGCCGAAGACATGGTTCACCGAAACACGTTTGAACTACATAATCTTTCACCGATAGCTATTTTCACCGAAATCACCTTACGCCAATCTAAAACAATCGTCTTGTGTCTTGCTCGTACAATTTAGACAGGCCTCCATTAATTGCACTAACTTGTTTTTCCCATGCGTTTATCTTGGTAATGCATTAAAAATGCATGCAAAGATCGTAATAAAACAGCTTATCAAATTATTTTTTATAATTAGGTATATGCATGATTTTCTTCTAACACTCTAAACGTGAGAAATCATTTTTGATAATCCGACATCCACGCGAGCAAAGCCTCGAGCAAAAGCTAGTATTTACATAAAATACTAAGTTATAAGCATTATAAATTGCTGATTAGACAGAGAGATCCAATAAGTTTCATGACGTCATTGTTCACGATCAACATACAAAATCCATACAAAATTCCGTTTTAATATTTTTTCCGGCACGACCGAAAAAAAAACTATAAAAGGGCATAACAAAACTGCTCCTCAACGCTGTCAGCCGGTAATGTGCCCTAAGGCTGGCGGTATTGCCACGTTGTATGGCAACACCTAGCCGCTGGCCAAGGTAAAAGCCAGCCCTTAGGTCACGAGAAGCGTCAAGTAAGCGTTTTGAAATTTCCTTGAACATGGCAGGCTAATAAAATTAATATGAGCACTCAAACCCCACAGCCCCATAGTTTCAACCTGAAACATCTCGAAAATATAGTTTCCACAAAAGTAACTATATCTACGCCGCTTGAGCTTCTCAGCAGACGCACCGGCACGGCAGATGTGATTGCGCAGGACAGGAGTATAGAATGTTATATTTATGGTTTTTGTTAGACACAAGACGGTTGTTTTAGATTGGCGTAAGGTGATTTCGGTGAAAATAGCTATCGGTGAAAGATTATTTAGTTCAAACGTGTTTCGGCGAATCATGACTTCGCCAAATCTTGGTCTCGGCCAACCATTAATTCTTTTTAACGTTATTCGGCCAAACGTGCTTTCGCTGAATGATGTTTCGGCTAATCGATTTTTCATATTACCGTTCTTCGGCGAACCATGCTTTCTGTATACAATTAGATCACTCAAGTGTAATTCTGTTTACCGTACGGGACTCGGTGATGACAGTTTTCCCTATCAGAATAAAAAGAAGACGTATAAACTGACAAAGTAACTTTAGGGTAGCTTTCACGCAACATTAGCTCCAAAACTGTTTCCCAAATATACTTCAGACCTCTGTCACCCCCAGTACAAAGAATCGATGTCTTTTGTTTCTCCCTCCCCCCCCCATGGCGGCTGACCTTTGAGGGATAATAGATAACACGTGTGGGCACCGGATCCCTTTGTCAAGGTGTCGGCTTGCGGATTTACTGGACCTTGGGTCATTAGAGAGAAAAACTATAGGGAGTGTGTCGATGAAAATGCTTTGAATGGAAAAGTACGGGATCCCATTACATAACGAATGTATATTCCGAAAGGCATCATCATCATCATCATCATCAACAGCCTGACTTCATCCACTACTGGGAATAGACAGAGGTCTATACCCAGAAGACCGTGGAGAATGGCACTAGAAAAGAGAGCTTTTCTTGTGCCATTCTCCACGCTCTTGTGCCAGCCTCATCCATAAAAGGCATAACATAAGTATGTAGTCTGTAATTTTCCCACTGCTGGTATACAGCCTCCTCTGTATGAGAGCGAATGGCTATAATCCAACACGCGGGCCCAGTGCCGGTTGGAAGGAGTCACATGTCTTCAAATCTTTTGGTTTTGGGACATGAATGTTTCCTCACAATGTTTCACTTGCAATCATTTCAACATTTATGTTTGAGTTCCATGTAACATGGCATTTAATGCGTATTCCCACCAGCAGCGCATGAATGCAGGCTTCGGAATGCTTCTAGAAATTCCAGGTGACTAGTCTGGGAACTGAACCAAATGCCTCATGCTCAACAGCAAAAATACAGATTTTTAGCAGTAAAAGGTTAACGTCTGAACAGGGTTTCTAAAATCTGTTCTTGTTATTTTCATGTCAATTAGGCGAAGAGTGAAGGTCTTGAATAATAAAATCCAATTAAAAAAGTTTGTCATTTATAAATTAAAGGCTATTTGTCAAATTAAAACGAATTGGTGATACATTAGCTAAACAGTTGCAATCAGTGCCTCCTCATACAAAACACTATTACATTTTCAAAAATTTTGCCATCCAGATTTACAGGGCCTAAAATGACAGCTTTAATTTATAGTTATCACCCACATCACAAGTTGATCAAGCTGTGTTCCCACACATAACATAACATCACGCCTGAAATCCCTGAAGGATTAGGCAGAGGTGTATGTGGGTGTACGATTAGGCGTACACCCAAATGTCGCCAGTTATGATGAAATCCCATGTAATAGTGGGGACGAGGCTATTGCCATCATAAATTTTCAAGCGAACTAAGTCGCGGGCAACAGCTAGACTTACAAAATATGAGTTACACTTAATTCATCTTTCATTCAGCCGATAAATCTGCTCCACAAACATACCGAAAATCCCCGATAGTGAACCTCTTCACATTTCTTAATGAGTTTTTGAAGTCAAAACTTGTATGGCATCGTATGAGACGTTCCGCATTCGGTTTAAGGGTACATGGGTACGAACTATTAACTATTCTGAAGATTTATGTGAAAAACTTATATGTGCATGAGATCCCGACTTTGATCAAAATGAAGGTAAACTTCTGCGTACAACTTAGTTTACCAAACTTACCTACGATTTATTTCGACATTCTTTGTTCGCCGAAAATATGTTACTTGTAGGATTTTGACTTCTATACACAACTGCCTCAGACTTTTTATAAGAAAGAGTGCTACATATTTATCATCGTCTGACCAGCATTTTAAATTTATTGGGGTCGGCTTCCAGTCTTGCCGGATGCAGCTACTGCCTATCTGATCTCTATACAATCCTCTTAGAACTTGGTGTTCGGGCCACTTATTTCGTGTAGGTAACATCAGATCAAAGATCTACAAATGACAACCGAGACCAATGTAATGATGGTCACCCTTCCCCACAGACCGACTTTGGCAAGCGCGGCTTAACCTGAAAGATCTATCCGTGTGGCTGTTATTATTTAGCCACGAACTAATACCAAACATATATTATATTTGAATAGTTAGCGGCTATTGAGACTTCCCTCTGTTAAAAATTTGTCAAACATACTGGACAAATTGCAGATTGATTGCTATTGGCGAGTGCACCGTTCAAACTTTGTCCGTAACGTTTTCACTTCTCTATTGAATACATAGGCTGAAATGTGCGCGCCGCAGCTTTGTACTGCTCGCTATGCTACGCACTGTGCTACGGTGGGTCTACGGCGTAGCACTGTTTAGATGGCGTAGTCAAATAAAATGTCCCTTCGGAACTTTCGAAAAGGCAAGTGCTCCTATAATACAGATACGTTCAAGCCTGCTATTTATCCAATTTCGACAAATGGAGAGTTGTTGTTGATAATATGTAGGTAAATTAATGCTGTATTCCAATGTAATACAGGGTGGAAGAGACACCTAGAAACATAGTTGAGCCTGACAGCCTTTTTGTCTACGTCATTACTACATAATTCCTGTTTTTGAACGAGCATAGTATTTTATCTGTTCGCTTTACACCCAGAATGCTACACTCCGTTGCTTTTTGGCAGGCATTAAGATTTTTTTTCCCGGTATCATATATGCGTGGGATAATTTGCGACCTACACGTGGGCGAAGTTGCGGAATGTAATATACAGGTCCACTTGCAGACGTCTAACAACTCCAGAATACAATTCGCATCTAATTGACAAAGATATAAGTGAGCACATATCGACAACACACATACGCAGTGCTCTGAGTCACGTTACTACAGTGTACTTGCAGTCACTACTCCATTACTTTGCAAGTAATGGTCTGGAAGCTCTCACTGCTATCACAAAACAGTTACTACTGAGGTTTGTAGTTGTATGAGATCGAAATGTTGCGCTTGATAGTTTTAGTGCTTTAAGTTTGGTTGGTTGGGAGTCTGTTCTTGTTTAATGATGATTGATAATTCAGTTCATCAAAAGTATCTGTTGGTATAATAATAATATATAAATAATAAATCCATTTATTTCAGAAACATTGTCCATAAGTACATGTGAAATCAAATTATTAAAAATATTAGGCACATTAAAAAAATAATTAATCAATAAACACATTATAAATTAAAATTTTACATTAATGAAATGATTAACATTCACAAACTGATTTAAATACACACAAAGATTTAAATAAACAAAAAGGAATAAATAATTAAACAATCAATTTTAAAATACAGTATAAAATGTCATCTAAGTCTAAATTTAGGTTTGGATCCGGAATGCTCAACATGCAGCCTAGTCCAGTATCGCATTATTGGGCAGTCCAGATCCAGATCCATCCTCCAAGCGAACAGCTGAAGGTAGCTGTTGGAGCTGCCTCGTATGCGACGCATCAGGGACACAACTCTCTTGCGAATAATCGCCGCAAATCCATCTATATTTGCATCCGCACACATACCTGACGCGCTACAATAACCCTTGCATTATTTGGTCTGTATCATCATTCTCCTGTACTTACCCCAATCTATTTGGGGTCGGCGCAACATGTCTTTTTCTTCCATACTTCCCTATTTCTCGTCATCTCAGCAGTCACCTCCTTTCTAGCCATATCATCCTTCACACAGTCCATCCTATATTCGTCATCATGATCTTATGACTGTCATCGAACGGAGTTCACATAGCTGGATGTTGAGATAAAATTGATATCAGGCGTGTACCACCGGTGGAGCACGGAGTATTTGCTGTCACGACGGGGTGTACCACCGGCACCGGTGGCGTCACACTATACTTTCAATGTACTAATAAATTCGCGCCGCCTTGAGAGAAAGTGTTGTATTTACCGTCCCCGCCTAGTAAAATAGACAAATTTTCATAGTGCAGCTCAGGAGGTGGATGTAATTTGGCAAGACTTTTGGTTCATGGGGCGGTGATGACCACCGGTGGCCATATGAACATTTGCGCTGTAGGATACCAAGTACCTACTCATGAGGTGCCGGTCTGAACGTGTTAAAGAAAATTTGCCATTGACACGCTAAGGAAAAGATCATTTTATCAGCGTACACCTATTCGCTGCTGGATATAGCTCTCTTCATTTGCACCCCACTCAACTTGATTCTCGGTTACTCTCATCCAGTTGCTACCAGCCACCCTGCGAAGATCGTCGTATAATAATACCATACTATTAACCACCACCATACCCATATTATTATTTTCATCTCATTAGTCTACAAACTCTGCACTTGACTATAAGAAAATACAAAATTGCATTAATAATAATAATAATTAGGAGGTTTCTTTCTCTGGAGCCCAGACCCTGTTCCCGATACCGGTGGGCTACAGTTTTTTATATTTTTAAATGTTTTTTTTATTGTTTTTATAGGAAATATTAAAAAAATGTAGGTATGAAATTTGTTAATATATTGAATAAAGGGAATAATAATAATAAAAAAATGTTTATTTTCTTCCACAAACACAACTTAAAACTAAAAACTTAGAAATGGAAAAAAAATAATAATAAAAGTTACAATGTGTATTTGTGGGAGACTGGTGCCTAAAATATGCCGTGACTTGTATTTCAGGACACCAGGGACTCCCCCCTACAGGCAGAAGATATTTTAAATATGAGATAAAATCTGTATAATTAAATTGATTAATAATAAAAGAAAACAGTTCATTAAAATATGAGTAAAATTACATTTTAAATTACAAAAATGGAAGTTCTCGGAATATAACATTAATAAAACCCAGACGTATCGCGTTCTAAGAATTTTCTGGAATCTCATCTTCATCTTACTCACTGTACAGCTATTTAATTAGCAATTAATTAATACATGTATTTCCCAGTAATATTGTTGTGTGCTTCCTGAAACCATTTGATGTTGTTTGTGGAGTTGGTGAATAATACGGTTTCTAGGAAATGCCATTAGGATTTTCTAAAGAATCTGCCTGTAGCATGCATGAGCATGACATGTGTGTGCATGTAGGGGTTCTCCTAAAACGATGCAAGTGTTGTATTTTCAGTTAAATTGTTTTAGAGATATAAAGCACATTTTATTTACGCAAAATATGATCCCTATCAGTCAGTTTGGTTTAACTTTATACGATTTTCTTAATGCGAAATCATCCGTACCTAACCCTGTATTTTCAAAATAACCTTGATACTCCCCCGACACCCACTTGTAATCACAACCATAGTTTATCCTTATACCCTCAATTACCTGCCACTTAAAAGTTTCAGAAGTAACACTTAACAAGGCCCACTTTGAATTTGTACCAGGAATAACAATGAATAATATTGTAATGTATCTTCTTGTATTAACTCAGTAATATTTCTGGGAGTGTAAGCCGAGTTTCGCCGGCTCTCTCGAGATGTCACATCAAGTATTCAGCAGGTTTTCTCTACCTACTCTCGCTTTGTGCACTTCATAGCTTTATTTTATAGATCTGGGAGTACCAGGCGTTCATAAATGTAAGGATTGTGTCGTGTAGGTAGGTCAGTTTGTGGATTTTAAAGAGTTTTGATCTTAGATTTATGTTTTGATTAAACGCTTGGGTAAAAACAGTGATTTCTTAGTGGTGTGACCGTCGGACTGTCAAGTTATAGGTCTCGAGTTCCAACCCAAGACAAGCACCTCAGATTTATCGGATTTATATGCGTATTGTATTATCACAGGTTTCTTTTTTTTTTTTTTAAACTGAAGGAAAATATCGTGAGGAATCCAGCATGTCTGAGATAATTATGTCTTCATGGCAAGTAAAGTGAAGCCAGAGGTCCATGGGCGGCATAAAAACTCTTGACTCTTAGGCGCTACCCACACGATAGGGAAAGAAAACTTCATACTATGGATAAATACAAGTTTTAGGTTGCGCAAAGGTAAGTAGCGTACCTACGTTTCCGCATTTGCTAACTAGTCAGTTTAGCCATGGCCGCAACATACATTATAGTATGTTGCGGCCATGGCTAAACTGGCTAGTTACCGCATAGATCGGTCGCCATGACCGATATTGGGCCAGGAGGAATTTAATTATTATATAGCGCTATATGTAGTGGTGACTGCCACATAAGTCTATGCAATACTTAATAATTATCACAGGTGGGTTGCCACCCCGGAGACTAAGCTGGAATATGTGAATGAATTACATTGGCAATATTGGCATGAGTGTGTTACGTGACTTAGAAAAATGTAACACCTAATATCACGTCCCCGTAAGTTTATGAATACGAAACACTTAACAACGAATGCATGCCACCTCGAAAAACTGAACAACGAATGCACGCCATCTCGAAAAACTGAACAACGAATGCACAACGAATGCACGCCACCTCGAAAAACTGAACAACGAATGCACGCCACCTAGAAAAACTGAACAACGGATGCATGCTACCTCGAAAAACGTAACACCGTAGCCATGCGATCTCCAATAACTAAATCTCTAATTCAGCTATTCGAAACACATCTAGTCCGATCAGATTAATACAGAAACTACTTGGTAGGAGACATAATATTATATAGGTACTTATATAGGTACTATTACATGTCTTCAGTATTGGATATAAATGTAGGTACGTAGACATTATTTGTCTCTCAATTTCTATATCAATATACTTGTTATATCAATATAATATATCAAGGTCATGTTACGAGTGTTTTGACGTCAAAGTTGAGCTCATATTAAACTTGTCGGCCATACTTCAGTGTTGTACTTTCAGATATTTACCTAATAACGCGCGGGCTGGAGTTGGATGCTATATGCTCATAATAAAAAATAAAAAATAAAAATGTTTATTTGACACTTTAAAATATAAGTTACAAGCACAGTCACAATAAGAGAACATACAAGTATATTATTATCACAAATAATGAGATCCTAACCCCCAAACTAGGCCTGGACCTGTATTTTAGGGGTCAGCGTTCAGCCATGGGTTCATTCAATTCATCATTTACATGGAATCTGCAGGTACATTTTAGAGAGAAGTATGGAATTGTTATAAACAGTATAAAATTAACGAGTTTTTTTTTATGTCTTGTCCCACTGATGGGCAAGACACTCCCCTTTAATTAATTTGCTAATTTGTATTATAAATAAATTAATATGATGATCTTATGACATTTTCATACTTTGTACTTTTTAATTTTAATCGTACCTTTTTAATTGTACACAGGTAAGCAAAAAATTACTGTGACGTTATTTCAGAATGATTATGTTTTGGACAAATAAATATTATCCCTTCTTGTATTTTCCTCCCAAACTTCTCATTCGTGCTTCGTGGTTCGCTTCAATTTGACTTTATTTTTATTAAATTCTTGTAGGTTTAGTCCATGGCTAGAGTAAGGAAGATAGGATACCTACATGATCTTTGCAATGTGTGTCATTCGTACGCACAACAATTTCAACAATTTTGTATCGTTCTCACGACGACGTTTGACTAACACATACTTGTTTTTCAGTAAGTTTCACAAAAGCCGAAGCCTGAAGGTACCTACAAAACTTCTGAATTTCTCCAAGACCTTTTCAATAAGCTAGAAAACAATTCAAAAGTTAGACAGCACAATATAAAGTTTTTTTTCATCTAAATAACAACAGCAATTGTTGTCAACAGATGGCCTTTACAACTTGGGCGAGAAAGGACCCGTACAAAATGAAATAAACCGGGGGTAGGGTCGTAAATCATAGAAATAAGACGCGACTTACAATGTGTGTGTAATTTGTAGTTTATTGTCAAAATTATAAATGATGCAGAAAGGTTCAAGCTATTTATATGGATGTAACTATATGATGCATGCGCGTCTACTGCGTATGAGGTTCTGGGTTCGATTCCTGGGTCGGAAAAAGTGTTGTTGGGTTTTTCCGTCTGAAAGTTTTCAGTATCAGCCACGAAGTCGGGATTTGTACCCGTTGATGGCAATAAACTCGACCCCTATTACATGAGACTTAAGCGTATTGGGCGAAACGTAGGTGTACCTAAGAGTACACCCCTACCTAGCCCATCGGAGATTACAGGTGTGCTATTATGTTATGTTTGTGAATCGACAGTTATTAGAAACTTTAATCACAAGATCAGTTTGTCAACAAACTTTCAACCCTCTCTACAGTTGAAAGAGAAAATAAACTAAATAGGAGTTAACAGTAGCGATATCTTAAGGGCAGTTTATATTTAACAAGTGAAAAGTAGGTCGAGTTCGTTAAGTTTCTCAAGTTAACTGTGGACTTTGCATTCAAGAAGAGAATTGATACTGTTAAGAGTTTGAAGTATGTTTGATCTGGAACTTTAAATCATTTATTTGAGGGGAAGGTACTTGGATAGACACTGAAAGTGCGACTGTTAAGAGTAAATGGTTGCATGATATCTCCATGTTTGTTAAAGTCACATTAAGTATCTGGCTATATGAAATATCTAGCTTGAAAAAGGGATCAATATCTGGTAATCACAGTTACATAACTAAGCATAACACTACTATATGTGCGTTGTTCATTTGTGAGGAGACCGGCCTCTTTAGTCAGTAGGTGTGGAATGTAATAACACAACATCAAGCCTGTAATCGCCGGAGGGTTAGGCAGTGGCGTACCCATTAATACACCCATATTTCGCCAGTTATGTTTGAGTCCCGTGTAATAGGGGGCGAGCCTAATGCTTTTAACCAGGCACAAGGCATATGTCCAGCAGTGGACGTCTTTTGGCTGAAATGATGGGCACAAATCCGGACTCTGGCAGCAACTAAGAAATTCCTGTTGGAAAAACGCAATAGCACTTTGCCCAACCCGCAAATCGAACCCAGGACCTCATACACAGACCAATGAGGCAGTGAACAGGAACGAGCTGTAAATGCTGTCATTCACCAAGCGTTTGCAAAACCTAACCCAGACCAGAGAATATTTTCTTAGTAGAGCAAATTCAATGTCAGCCTCTACAAATCCCCGGTCTTAAGAATGACAGAAAATGAAGTATAGTCCAAGGAGGCTTTGTCTTTATCATCTTTAAAATAACCCCCATTTTCCCAACTTTCTTTATCGCCCTGCCAAACCGCTTTAATATTAATTAATCGCCGAAAAACTTGTATCCCAAAACCCTAAAAACGCGATTAAGAAAATTTATGGTTCGCGAAAAAATGGCGGTTCGGAGAACGGCTATAACTCATTATATGACGCTTGTGGATTGCTAATGGGCAGGAATCGATATCGGGGACAGAAATGGCTTTCCAATATTTTGTTGTCGCTAGAACGTTTACTGAATATATTGAAATATTGTTATGAGATTTTGAGTGTTGACTTTTTGCGTCGATTTTTTAGTCATATGTTAGTATTATTATTGAGGTCAATACCGCAAAAATATATTGATAACTTTCTAATAAAAAAAAAAAAACGAATTCCAGTTTTCCCAAACTAGCAGCAACAGTACCTAACCAGTGATAGTCTAGTTGTGTGGCTGTCGGACTGCCGAGTCATAGGTCCAAGACACGCATCTCACTTGCTTCGGTAAAGGAAAACAGCGTAAGGAAACCAGCATGTCTGGCAAGGCATAAAAACTCTGACAGGTTCACCAAAGTCGAGACTTCGTACCGGCGAATTTGCGGATGCCGATTTTTTTACATCCGCGGGTGCGGAGTTTTGAAGGCTCACATCTGCGGATGCGGTTCCCGCCTATTTCTTGCGACCTGTGCTACATCTGCATCCACATGAAAATCCGCAATGATTATTACGTATGCGGATGCGGATGTAGATGTCCAAATTGATGTGGAAGCTCCGCAATTGCGGATGCGGATGCGAATATTCGCAACATTCCTGCTTCATACTTAGTGTCAGCTCAGATAAAGGTTCAGATTTTGTGATAACAGCATAGAAACAAGCATTTTTTTGATTTAGACTTTTTTGATAGAAAATGATAATGACGATTACTCGTTCTTCGTATACATTAAAATAGTATCTAATATTAAAGAAGTCGGGTAAAATATAAGTACCTACTGTCTCTGCAGTAAGAAAAATGAGCAGTAAATATAATATTTCATCCCACATACAAATATAAAATGCACTCAAGGTGAAGAGAACCTCATTTCTCCAGCAAATACATCTTCCAGCTCATTTTAAATGCCTTTCCTGTCGTATTGTGGGTAATAAAACTTTTATAAATAGCCTTTTTAAAGCCTCTGGCAACCCCAGACTTCACCGCACTGTTTTCATTGAAATAATAACGGCTTTAATGGATTAACTTTTCTTATGAAATAAGTTATATAAAGTAAGTATTGTAGAGTTTTGTTTAAAGGTGTTACTATTGTTTATTATAATAGGTTTTGTAAGTTTGTTTTGCATTTCATTTTCGTGCTGGTACTGAGAAAGGTGTGGATTAGCTTATTTATCATCTGCCAGCCTTTTCCCATCTATCAGACAGCCAAGTCATAAGTCTTTTTTTTGGAGGGTTCCAGATCATTAAATAACTCATCCTGCTCTGTTCGGAGTGGAAGGAGTGTCAGACTTCTACTGACCAATAACCACCCATGTTCTTTCTTAGCCCATTTTGTTCGGGGTCGCAGTATCTCTTTCGAAGAACCTGTAGCTCCGACAGGGGTCGGCCCTTGCGGGCCCCTGCAATGTTGCTGTCGTGTCTTTAAGGCACACTTGGAACACGAACACGCGATCGAAACGGCCTGTCATCGTCATAGGACGGACGGACGGTGAGCTAGTCCATTACTCACCGTCCACATGCCCGAAGTCATAAGCCTCAAGTTCGAATCCAAGACTTCTGATTTTGACTCACTTCTAATTTTTCGCCCATAAGCCACATTTAAGGCGACATTAACTGCCCGCGCCCTTGAGCGCGCGTTTAACTCATCGCCTAAACAAATAAGGTTGAAAATGGGGATGCGTTTGATTCTCGTGACTGCCAATATGAACGATAGTTCGTAGATTTAATTTATTAAAAAAAAAACACGCTGTAATGTTAAAATATTTTTACATATGTCTTTAGTTGGTTAAATTTCCTTTCTGATAGTAAAAAAAAATAACAGTTATCGCTCAAAATATTGAGCATTTCGAGACGAAAAAATTTTTTCGTGTGATTTTTTTGTGATTCTGTGTTTTTTTTTTCGAGGTTCTTGATTAATTTTAGAAAATATTTTTGCATAAGTCTTTTACCTATACATTACACTATACACTGTATTTTTTTTGGAATTGTAATAAGTAGCAATACGGCTAACTCTGCAACGATAAACAGGTCGTTTTTACGGTATCTGCGCCTTAATCTATGACACCAGGTTAAGCAATATCCACACGATACAAAAGAAAGACCAGCTTCAACAGAAACTACACTTATTATTTGACGGCACGGTTGGCGCAGTGGCTGAGAGATTGGACTGCTGCGCTGGGTGTCGCGGGTTCGATCCCCGCACGGAACAAATATTTGTATGACCTACAGATAGTTGTTTCGGGTCTGGGTGTGTTTGTGTATGTGAGTTTAAATGTTTGTGAACGCACCCACGATACAGGAGAAATTCCTAGTGTGGGGCAACGTTTTTAAAAAAAAAAACAAACAAAAACAAAACAACCGTCAGAAGCTTCGCGCACTAAGAAATTGATCGAGTACCCTACATTAAAATAACCCAATAAGTAAAGTAAATTATACGTTTGGAGTAACAAATCGATGTGATTACGTAATTCATTATAACTGGGCTGGATGTGGCAAATACCGGCAGGTTGCGGCCATAAGGTCAGAGTTCATGGTAACGGACGATGCTGGTCGTATAGCTAGTGGACGCTTCAGTGTGGGGCCATGAAGGCCGAGGTATAGGCATATACAGATGCGGGTTGTTCGAAAAGAACGAGATACCGCGGCCTAGGGCACAAAGGGCTAAGAAGGAACATGGGTGGTTTTTAGTCAGTAGGAAACAGTGAGGTAACCACCATGCCTAAGAGATATTTCTCGCCGGCGTGTAAATTCAAGTCAGAGGCCCATGAGCGATATAAAATCTTAGAAGAAAAGCAACTTCAAAAACGCCGAAAACAGCATGCCAGCTCAGTTAGGCGCATTGACGGTTTTTTCAAAAAAATGTTTCATGTGCTACTGTTTATTACATTAATTAAAAACTATAAAATAAACTAAACTAACAATAAACTATAATAAAAACTTTTTAACAAAAAATAAAACCGACTTAAAAAAAAAACACAAAAAAGTGAAAAATAAACTTTAGAAGAAAAATCTGTTTCTGAAGTCGGTGACTTTTGTTTGCTTGATTTCATTTTTTTGCCACCGACTTCAGAAACTGATTTTTCTTCTAAAGTTTATTTTTCACTTTTTTGTGTTTTTTTTTTAAGTCGGTTTTATTTTTCACTTTTTAGTGGTTCACATGTTCATGGGTCAATGTGGACAATGTAGTCTTTTTTTGAGTTTTGTTGATTTTTCAAAAAACGCTTGTCCGATTTCGATAAAAAAATTATGGGACCATTTCGGAAGTATACCCTTTCCAACAAAAAAATAATTTTTCAAATCGGTTAGCAAGTGACGGAGTTATGCCCGAACAAACATAAAAAAAAAATATATAAACATCCGAATTGAGAACCTCCTTCTTTTTTAGAAGTCGGTTAAAAAGGCATCGCAATACTGCTCATGTGCTTGTTTTGACCACATTCGTTATCGCATTGTCCACCTTTCCAGCCCTTTTCCTAGCCCTACACCAGTATTTGATTTGATATGGCTGTGTATCACGCGAGCGCCGTATAAAGCCAGCACCACACCGCTCGCCTGGGACGCAATATTTAGGTTATTAGGTGTCAGACAAGCCTGCTGTTTGAACAGCTCATCTATTTCACTGTAATTGTCACCTGGGTTCACGTTCTGAAATAGGTTTGGAAAATGTTTGACGATAAACGTGTCAGGTTTTCCCAGGGTAGAGGTATATTTGTATAGTTAATATTAATTTTGTTCCCATTCGTAATAAAGGAACGGTCTAGCTAGTGCGTCCCTTTTAAACAACTCGATCCAGAGATATATTAAATATGTATCTGGATCGAGTCATATTATGTCTTTATACAAGTCAAACTGAATTAAAATTGTTACGATGTAACATAGTAATGATTTGAACATTGAGCGGTAACCCAGCACGGGAGCCCACTACGAGTTGGCGAAAAAATCGTAATAGCCATCCTGTGATCATGGTGCTTGCAACAACGTCAAAATATTTTATAGATAGCATACAATTGTTGAAAAATCAAAGAAAACTTCCCTTAAGTGACAGTGTAAGTTTCGGTATAAACCGTGAAAACTTAGAATAATGTACAAAGTCATAAAAGTTAATGTTATAAAGCAATGCAGCAATAAAAAACCGCAATGAGTTGATCGACACTACAAAGTCACACCAATAAAAACATTAATACATTACCCCACAGATAAAGTTTCATTCTACGTAGTATGTGGAATACTGCGGCATAGTTCCAGTTCTACCTTTTGGCACCGACGTAGTTTACTTAGTGCTAAATGAAGCGGCGACATGGATGCCACATTGCTAGCTTGCCAAGCGACACCGCGACGAGTTTCAGCTGAAAGTTTAGCTTGTGAAGCTAAGAGTTTTGGTAATGGAAAGGTTCATCTCTGGGGGCGTTAACCTCTAAGAGTTGTGATGCAATGGTCTTGCAATAATATGTAGCTATGTGTGTGTGTAGCTTATGACTGCGGCTTCGACCACGTGGTGTTCGGTACTGGACCACGGGATTGTACTACCGGTATAAAAAATATCCTATGACGTGTTATTCCAGATTATAAACTACTAGCGGACGTCCCGCGGTTTCACCCGCGTAGATCCCGTTCCCGTGGGAATACAGGGATAAAAAGTAGCCTATGTTACTCAGGGTGAATGTAGCTTTCCAAGGGTGAAAGAATTTTTGAAATCGGCCCAGTACTTTTTGAGCCTATTCATTACAAACATACAAACATACAAAAATAGGTACAAATCTTTCCTCTTTATAATATTAGTGTAGATAAGTGTACCTTTCATCCAAATCCGATTAGTAGTTTTTGCGTGAAAGAGTAACAAACTTTCACACTTATAATATTAGTAGGAAAAGTAGGAAATATTAGTAGGGTTAGTATTAGTAGGTTAATATTATTTTCGACTAGGGATTGCAATCCGGATCCGTCGTCTTTAAAATAATCGCACTGTTGCATGAGTTTGCACTTGAAATGCGTGGTGCGTGAGTCTGCGTGACTAAAAAAAATATCTTAAGATAATTTCGGACTTTCCGACAATTTCTGGATATTTTGCGTTGAAACCGATTATTTTGCACTTTCCCTTGCTGCCTCGCAAAGATTTTCACTATACGGCATGCATGGGCTATTCGCATTGCAATGAAGGCCCAAAGGAAACGGTTGTAAGTAACAATGAAAATCTTCGTTACAAAGGAACTTGATTTTGAGATACTGTTTGTCAAATAGTAGATTGTACACCAAGTGCATAAAACGCATCATTTTGTGCGAGACGTTTATCCATCCGATGCGAGCTTGCGAGCGAGGATGGATATAAAGTAGAGAGTATAAAATGGGTTTTATGGACGAGTTTTACACTCTACTTTTTACTTCGATTGCGGGGAAATGAAACAGCAACTTGTAAATATTGTAAAAATAATTATGGTTTCCGCCAATTAACTTTTTTTTTGCAGTAGGAAACTTGACATAACACCTGACTTATGTCGTTACTCATACTGCTCAGTTGTCAAAACATTTTGAGCAAGCCTATTGCCATCAACCAATGTAATTAGGAGCAAGCCTATTGCCATCAACCAATGTAATTAGGAGCAAGCCTATTGCCATCAACTGATGTAATTGGGACCAAGCCTATTGCCATCAACCAATGTAATTAGGAGCAAGCCTATTGCCATCAACTGATAAAATTAGGGACAAGCCTATTGCCATCAACCGATGTAATTATGAAAAGCCTATTGCCATCAACATATCTTATTAGGAGCAAGCCTATTGCCATCAACCGATGTAATTAGGAGCAAGCCTATTGCCATCAACCGATGTAATTAGGAGCAAGCCTATTGCCATCCACTGATTTAGGTAATTGAGAGCAAGCCTATTGCCATCAATAAATGTAATTAAGAGTAAGCCTATTCCCATCAAATGATGTAATTAGGAGCAAGCCTTTTGCCATCAAGCGATTTAGGTAATTGGGGGAAGCCTATTCCCATCAAGTTTCCTTGTATATATATTCTTAGAATACTAACGAAACGAATTAAATTAAAGAGGTTATTTTATGAAGTTGAAGTTGTTCCTGTGGCTGTTGGGCCGATTACCTGTGCCGATTACCTTGGTCTTCGACGAAGACTTTACTTTATGCTCTAGAGCATAAAACGCGACTTTATGTCGCCTACGCACGACATAAAGACGAATTTTAGAGCGAGAGTCGCGTTTTATGCTCTAGAGCATAAAGTAAAATTTTCGTCGAAGACCAAGGTAATCGGCACAGGTAATCGGCCCAACAGCCACAGGAACAACTTCATAGAATAACCTCTTTAATTTAATTCGTTTCGCTAGTATTCTAAGAACAAGGGATTACTGCTTTTCATTACGAATACAAGGAAAGTTGATGGGAATAGGCTTCCCCCAATTACCTAAATCGCTTGATGGCAATAGGCTTGCTCTTAATTAGGTTGGTTGATGGCAATAGGCTTGCTCCTAATTACATCATTTGATGGGAATAGGCTTACTCTTAATTACATTGATTGATGGCAATAGGCTTGCTCTCAATTACCTAAATCAGTGGATGGCAATAGGCTTGCTCCTAATTACATCGCTTGATGGCAATAGGCTTGCTCCTAATAAGATTGGTTGATGGGAATAGGCTTTTCCTAACTACATCGGTTGATGGCAATAGGCTTGTCCCTAATTACATCAGTTGATGGTAATAGGCTTGCTCCTAATTACATTGGTTGATGGCAATAGGCTTGCTCAAAATGTTTTTATAACTGAGCAGTATGAGTAACGAAATAAGTCAGGTGTTGTGTCAAGTTTCCTACTGAAAAAAAAAAGTTACTTGGCGGGAACCATAATTATTTTTACAATATTTACAAGTTGCTGTTGCATTTCCTCGCAATCGAAGTGAAAAGTAGAGTGTAAAACTCGTCCATAAAACCCATTTTACTCTCTACTTTATATCCATCCTCGCTCGCAAGCTCGCATCGGATGGATAAACGTCTCGCGCAAAATGGTGCGTTTTATGCACTTGGTGTACAATCTACTATTAAAATCGACTTTGTTTAATTGGTATGATATTATGTGTTTTTTATGCAAATGTATTAATCTCGTTCCAGATTCTCACTTTATAGTCATTAAATGGAATTTATCTTCAATCCTCGGCTTTCTTTTTAAAAACCCAGAACTTCTTACTTTACCGCAGTCGCGTAAAACAAAGTAATAACGAAAAATAAACTTGTTCTAAGAAACAGCAAGCTTTCTCAAGAACTACCGACCATTTATGAGTACGACAGAGATATACAATCCCGGATTAGTTCAGTATTTTCCACTGCACGTTAAAATGTAGTGGTCAGGTAATCTAGCGAAGACCGTAAGTTCTCCGCACTGATTAATATTTGGACGTCGTAGAATTGCTTATTTTATTTTTATACGGAGAATTTGCTTTATGCGACGGTGTTGTAAGAGTGTCTTTTGTATTATTTAAATTATAATAGCCTTTGTAGATTTTTGTATGAAAATTTGCGGTATAAAATTAACATATTTTGTGGGGTGGTATTTCATGGTTCTTATGCCTTCCCTCTGGGATTACAGGTTTTGTGTTATATTTGTATGATTTGCAGTTATTGCAAAGCAACTTCTGTAGTTGCTGCATTTTAGGCGGTCAGATTATAAAAGCGTGACTATGAAAATGTGGTAAACAATTACACTAGTCAATCCCAAAAACCAGTATATTTTTAGGATATTACTTACGTTGCCCATTAGCAAAATAATAGATGCTAAGATAGCACACGATAGTCGCTTCTATAAAAGTGTAATCAGCCACTTCGAATTACATTGATATCAGAAAAGAAGACGATCAAATGGGATTGATCTAGAATATTTTATGACAAGTCACTCAGAATAAGACAGTGCTACATTTTGGACCTATAACTTGGCGACTTACCCTTAAATACGCGATGACCGCGTTTATTTTATTCGCCGAGTACGAACGTAACGTCCCGCCACACAAATGATGACTAAGGCCCGGTATCCACCAAAGCGGAGACGAGCAGAGCGGAGACGAGATGTGCCAAATTCAACCAATCACAGGAAGGGCGAAAGACCAGATGTAAATTTAAACTTACGTGTTTGGCTAATTTCCGCACATCTCCTCTCGTCTCCGCTCCTCTCCGCTTTGGTGGAAACCGGGCCTAAGATCGCGAGGATCTATGTTAGAGATTTGGTAATGGAATGATTGGAATGATTACTGAAGCCGTCACTTAATAAAGATTTGACATACAAAACCTCTCTGAGTGGCTCGCTCTGAGTGCGGCAGTTAGTCCTAAAAGTGGACCATCGTACTTGAGCAATGGTGGCCGTTACTTCAACCAGTGCAACTCCCTCCAGAAGCAGATCAACCTTCCCAGTCTACTCAGGGCAACCGCAAGGGATCTTGATGTTCCAAGAGTTTGCTTGCGGTATCGCAAGGATTGCTAATTCAGAAAGTTTTATTTTCCTTCTATTTACACACGGTGTTGTTCTTAATTTCTCGTCTACAACTTATATCAATACAATTAACAAAACACACAGTAGACCATCAGTAGTTGATTACCTTTAATAACTGGTTCGTTAACGCACAGACACGACCTCAGGTTTAAGGGACGAACTCTACCGAAGTGGAAGAAAAGAGGAGAGAAGATGTGGAGACTCAGAGAAGATGTTTGTGGTCTTTACGGCAAGAGACACGCCCGTATGTCAATTTTTCTACTGTATCGTCCTTCGCGGTAACTCGTGCAACTATAAATCTAAGCAACTTTTTTTTTTAACTCTTACTTCACTCTTGTAACGCACGTGCTGCGTATCGCTTGAGCGTGTAGGTCGTGGTCAAGTGGTAAACGCGGCACTGGTCAGATCGTGACTAGCGCGTTGTTTTTTTTTTTTTTTTTTTTTTTTCGTTGTTTATTATATTACAATCTAGCCCAATAAGGCTAATAAGCAATTTTAATCTAACTTAATTTGCTAAAAGTAAAAGTATATCTAAGAGCACGTCCATTGCGTTTACTTAGCGTCTATTAAGGTGAAGTCACTTTGTTCTTGTGTCCATATAAATAGCTAGGTACTATATTACACTCGCGGTAAAGTCACAGATATTATTATGTTACACTATATTACACTACACTAACTCAAAAGGTTTAGTCCTTTTGAGCCTTCTTACTATGTCCGTGTTATCGAGGAGCTGGATGGCCTCAACATTAACATGATGATGAAGTCGATGTTCATGAGCTTCTGCATATTTTTGGATTATGCTGTTTACGAACTCTATATTCAGGTCCCGATGGATGTCGTCAATTCGTATATACCAAGGCGCGTTCACGATGTTCTTGAGTACTTTATTCTGGAATTTTTGTATAATTTCTACATTGCTTTCTTTGGCACAACCCCATAGTTGTATACCATAGGTCCATACTGGCATAAGGACTGATCTGTAGATCAGGATTTTGTTAGAAACTGACAACGCGGAATGCTTTCCTAGTAACCAGTTCATGCTTCTGTAACGAATTTCTAATTCTTCTCGTTTCTTTTTGACATGGGCTTTCCAGCGAAGCTTTGCGTCTAAGGTCATACCAAGATATTTGGCAGTGTTTTCGTACGGTACACTTTTGTTGTTTATGTATACTGGGTTGTGTTCCGATTTCTTGTTAGTGAAGTCAATGTGAATGGATTTTGTTTCATTCAACTTTATCTTCCACTTTTTGGTCCAATCATAGAATTGATTTATTGCTGTTTGTACTTTTACCACAGCTTCCTTGTGACTAGATCCTGTGGACATTATTGCAGTATCATCAGCAAAAGTAGCGATAGTTGCATTTTCTAGTTCTGGTATATCACATGTGTACAATAGGTACAGGACCGGGCCTAGAACACTTCCTTGTGGTACACCAGCTTTTATTTCTTTTAGTTCAGAATAGGCGTTTTCTTGCCTTACTCTAAAGACTCTACCAGTTATATATGATTCTAATATATCTGCGAACTGTTTTGGCAACATAGTTCTTAGTTTATAAATCAATCCTTTGTGCCAAACTTTGTCAAAAGCCTGGGCTACATCTAAAAATACAGTGGTACATACTTTCCTATCTTCAAGGGCTTTTTCAATTACTGTTGTAATTCTATGCACCTGATCTATCGTTGAATGTTTTTCTCTGAATCCAAATTGATATTCTGGTATTATGCTGCTATTTTCTATAATTGGTTTTAGTCGTTTTAGAAGTAGTTTTTCGAAAAGCTTTGACATCACTGGCAGCAAGGAGATAGGCCTGTATGATGATGCATCTTGAGGTGGTTTCCCTGATTTGGGGATCATGATCACTTCTGCAACCTTCCATAGGTCTGGAACATGCTTTAGTCTAAAAGAAGCATTGAGTATCTTAGTAAGTTTCACCAAGGCTTTTCTTGGTAGATTCTTTAGGATTTCCCCTGTGATAAGGTCATAACCGGGGGATTTTTTTGGGCTGATATGATCTCTGATTTCTTTAAATACTTCTTTTGGTGTTACAAGTTTTATCTCTTGGTCTACTTGTAGTAGTTGTTCCCAGTGGAGATCTTGGTTAGCGCTCTCGGTTTGTGTAAAAGTGTCCTCCAAGTGTTGGGCGAACCTTGATGCTTTTTGCTCATTACTTATTGCCCATTGTCCATTTAGCTCTTTTATTGGCGGTATGTGAGCAATAGGTCGTTTTTGGTTCCTTGTGGCTTTCCAAAGTGAATAATCAGTCGATCGATCATTAGTCAGTTGAAGAAGATGCCTATTTAAATTGTCGTCCCGAAAGTTCTTGATTGCCTTCCTAATTTGTTTACTTATTCTATTTAACAGTGTCTTATCTTGGGGAAACCTGTTTCGCTGCCACTTTTTTCTCAATGTTCTTTTTTCTCTGATCAGATCTGTTATTTCTTTTGGATAAGTATTAACCTTCACAGTTCTTCTTTTCTCGGGTGTATTAGCCCATGCAGTTTGTTGGACATCTACAATAAATTTGCTTAATTCTAAATCAAGTCGGTGCTTATCATTTATGAATATATTTAAGTCTATTTTATTTTCTAAGTCTATTTTAAAGGATTCCCAGTCTGTGAACTTGTTGACGAGAAACGGATTGCTTTCTCTCTGTTTGACATATTCACTAGTGTATAAAATTATTGGTGAGTGATCAGAGTTCATATTAAATCCTTCTTCGGCACTTATAAAGTCAGAGGATATTCCTTTATAAATAAAAAAGTCAATTAAGTCTGGAGTTTTTCTTGAGTCTGTTGGCCAATATGTCGGTTTTCCAGTTGATAGAACCTCTGATTTGGTTTCTTGTATGGCACTTAGTAGCTCTCTGCCTTTTGTAGTAGTTAGTCTGGAGCCCCAATAGGTATTCTTGGCATTGAAGTCTCCACCTAATATAAATCTGTTTCCAAGTAGCGCTAAGAGTGTCTTGTATTGCTCTTTTTTTAGTGCGTGTTTTGGGGGGATGTATATAGCTGCTATAGTAACGGAGTCGTATCTTTTCATTTTAATAGTTACACCGATCACTTGCATTTCCTGATCTTCACATTTGGTCTGTTCATAATGATGTATGTTTTCTCTTATTATGACGGCGCTGCCTCCTCTCGCGGAGTTATCAGGATGCAGGGCATGATATATCTTATAGCCTTGAAATTTAACAAATGATTGTCGTGTAAAGTGTGTTTCGGAAATTAAGCATATATCTATGTTTTCTGTATCTAGGACTACTTGTAACTCATGTTGGTGTTGCAGCAGTCCATTAGCATTCCAAGCCATGATCTTGAGGTTATTAATCATTTTCGCAGATGAATTGGAGCTTTTTTGGCACTCATTTCTAGTTTTTTAAGCCGTTCATCAAATGTTGACATTAGACTTAAGATTTGGTCGAGTTTTGACTCCGAACTTGTCTCCATATTATTTTTGACTACTTGAGAGTACGAGGACGGCTTGGGTGGTTGGTGGGTCATTCCCATCTTTACATTAGCTTCTTTGTTTGCTGATGGTTCGGTATGCTTCTTTGGTTGGGATACAGTTTGCTTCTTAGTGTATTTACTTTTTAATACTTGCATCTCCTTTGCTACTATACACCCTCTATAGTTAGCTGGATGTGGCTCACCACAATGGACACATTTTGGTTTATCTTGAGCCGGTTTCACGCAGTCTCTTGTGAGGTGTTTGCCCGTGCACTTGACGCACCTTGGTTCTTTCGAACAGTACTTTTGGGTGTGTCCATAGGCTTGGCATCTTTTGCACTGAGGAACTAGCTTAGATGCTCTAAGTGGGTGGATTTCAACTTTGCACCCTAGAATATTAGTGATTTCATAAACTTTGTTTATATCTTCATCTTTTTCAAATGTCAACATAAACATGTTGAGTGGTTCTTTTTTCCTCCAACTCAATTTGCTTACGGCATTTTCAATTTTGTAGCCCTTGTTTTTCAGGTACTCTACAATTCTTTCTGGCTGGCTGGCATGTATGATGAAGCTTTTTGGCCATCACTCTTATCGGTCTGGTTTGTTTGTTTTCATAAGTGTGCCAGAGTAAATTGTTTGAAGTTAGAAGCTTCGTAATCTCTCTATAGGCATCTTCATTTGTTGCATTTATTTTGACGCTATCCCCATTCATCATTTTTATGGTGAACGTGTCGCCCTGAGTACTGGCTATTGAGTCATAGAATGACTGGTAATCTTTAACACCCTGCACATTTATTGGAGGTGGCTTTGGCGTTTTTTTGGGATTTATGCTCCCTTGTTCAATATTAGCATTATTTTGGGAGGGGGGAGTCAGCGTACGGTTCAACTTACGTTTTTTTCTTTTATTTTCTATCCTAATCCACTCCGTTTCTCTAGCTAGTTCCTCCTCATCCGTCTCATATTCGATTGGTTTGGGTGAACTTTCTTTGTTGGCCTTTTCAGTGGCCTTATTTTCCTCTTGATCAGATTGGTGTTTCAAAATTTCCCGTAGCTTTTCCATTTCGGTTTTAAGCTCTATTACTTGACATTGTAATTCTTCTCGCTTTGCCTTT
Organism: Diarsia dahlii; assembly: GCA_949775195.1. Classification (NCBI taxonomy): domain Eukaryota; kingdom Metazoa; phylum Arthropoda; class Insecta; order Lepidoptera; family Noctuidae; genus Diarsia; species Diarsia dahlii. The sequence goes on from OX459207.1 coordinate 19,993,685, forward strand.
TCTTCGCTGTAATACTTAAACAGCTCATGTTCCAAATTGGTAGTTAATTTTATTGTTTGCGTTTTCGAAGCCATGTCGGTGAAAGATGTCTTCGCCTTAACAAATATTGTGATGATTAAACATGTTTCGCACAAACAGTATCTGGGTCATCGCGACCACTCCGAGCGAACTGATGACGCACGGATCGGCCACACTGTTGTGATGCGTATGCACTTTGCTAACTAGAGCACGCGATCGCGAGAGGCACGTCCGTCCTCTAGGTAAGACCAATCCGAATGTCGCGTTGGTCGCGTTGGTCCACAACTAGCGCGTTGTGGACAGCATTATCTAGGACTAAGATATACGAATTTGTACGAACTAGGCTTATCTTGGCTGCCGGATTAGTGCTGAAGGTTGTTGCTTAATTGGGTAAGTATAATTATATTGCTATGTGACTTTTATTGTAACAGCTAGTCTGTAAATCTTTAGGATTAGAAGATCTGATTTCTTTTCTTTTAATGGTCTTGTTGCCATATGTCTTGTCAAAGTTTGCCGGGGAACGTGAAAGGCGCACTAGATTAGTATTTTCATTAATAATAATGAGTCCTTAGTTGTGAGCTGTTATCTTGTATTCCAATACCACTAATAATACGATAGTCTACTGTAAGCTATAAAAGTAAACCTTTCAACTTAACTTTCTTCCTAGCTCTTTCAACTTACGCAACAGAACAAATGACCCAAGAAGAATGTTATCACTCGAGTGCAACCAAGACACAGGACCGTTAGAACCCAGTTATTCTCTCCCAGTAGAATTTAACGAAGTGGCAACAATTTGTAAACGTTCCCCGAGTATAGTTGACCGAACAATTTGTCATTTGTTGCGTGCGATATGGTTACTGTGTAGCTGTTTTGGTTGTGTTTTTACATAAGTAAACAAAAATATGACATGAGACCTCTATGCGCAGGTTTGTGTTTTCGGTAGTAATAACATGGGAATCTTCCAGCGTCGAAAGAATAACATAAAAATTCTCCCGTCTGTAATCCCCGAAGGGTTTGGCAAAGGTGTACACAGTGGACTATCCCAGGCAAACGTAGATTAGCCTGAAGATCGACCTGAACGGCTGAAATGATTTAACTCAAAATACTTAATTCAATTCAAATAAGCAATTTTTAATCTAATTAGTATGAACAAATCGAAATATTTGACTGACGTATAACATTACCGTATATTGCTATTTTTGTTGTAACCGAAAACAGCTCTTACTCTAAATAATGCAAGTGATCTATGTTTCTAGTCGTCATATACGCATTAGGGAACTTAAATACCCAGTCATCTACAACCGTAGCTTTAAACACCCTCAAGCAATCAAACACGACAAGAAACCAACTTCTTTCCAAGTCGCACGCTAATAGTTCCTCCATATATGACGTAACCAAACCGCAGGGCAGAGCTTTGAACCCACACACAAGGAATATGTTAGTGGTGTGTAGTTCACTGCAGCGACCGGGCCTTGAACCGCCATCTTTACTTATTCATTAGTTACAGGTCGAACAGCTGGTTGTGGAATAATGGTTATATTATTGATTATCACAACAGGTTTGTAGAATTGATTGACTTATATAACTACGAGACTGGGTCAAAGTGATGACCTAGTTATTATTTATTTATTTATTCAACACTTCCGGCACAATTTCGTGCTGCGGGTTGTTAGAAAGAGATACCGCGACCTCGACACGAAGGGCTAAGAAGGAAGATGGGTGGTTTTTAGTCAGTAGAAGTCTGACACTCCCTTCCGCTCTGCCCAGAGCGGAAGTAGTCATTTGATTATTTCACACACTCCAAAAAAAAAAGAACACAAAGTCGTTGGCATTTTCTACTAATCAATTTGGGTGATGACCAACAGTATTATTGCTGCAGTGCTTCTCTACCCAACATATTCTTACCACATGCTGATAGTCACCCACCGAAAAATAAGTTGCTTTTGTAACCCGTAAATAAACGGATTTACCGAAACATCCTTGTTTCGGCTAACCTGCTTAAGTCATTATTAATCTGGTACTGTATCTCAAACGATGGTTGTGTCCCGCGGGGCATTGCCCATTGTTGTAGCAAAGCTTTGGATCACCTCAAGATTGCCACCCAAAGGCTAACAAGAAAAAGGCTTCTGTGGAAAACATAACTTTTGTTTTCATACTCTATATTGTGTCTCACTGCTGGGAAAAGGCCTTTTCAGGCAAATGTATTCTCCCAATAAACTTCTCTGCTTTGTGCAACTTTTAACGTCGCTTACCCATGAACATGATCAAATCGTCACACCACATTCGCCGCGGTTCACCTAGGCGGTGTACGTCCTCAGGCGTCCAATTAGTGACACTCCTGACTCATCTCCGGGTACATCCGTGTGACTTAGCCAACCCTAATCAGCCCAAGGCTCACTTCAGCTTGGTTGTTTTAACTTCAACATCGACTACTTGGGTTATGGTGAGCAGGGTGGAAAAGGAAAGAAAAATCATTGTGTTATTTTATTAAAATCTTGATTCTCCATGCGTTCCCCACTTTTCACTGTTTGATTTGTAAGGTTTGAGTTGTGTTTATTTATACAAACAAGCATAAGTTTAATAAACTCAAAAGTAAAACCAAGCTTTTATTGACCCTATTTCATGTAAACTCGAAGCTACTGCCAACTGGTGTAAGTACCTATCTGTAATTTTTCGTGTTCTCCGATGTTCTTTTTACAGCAATTCGAAGATAATGCCAAGTAGCCTCTGGCTAGTGTTTCTAACTTTTGGAGCAACTAGATGGCTACAAGATTGTGTAGTTTGATTAGTTTAAGTGATAAGTTTAGTGGAAACTCCATTATTTACTCTATCCGGCTCGAAGGACCGTGGTTTTGAAATCTAGTTAGACTGGACGAACGGATATTTTGTTCGTAGTATCTTTTTTCTCAAAGATACTACGAACACCTATTTGTTTTAGTTTTTACGTTATAGGTATTGGTATTGATGTCGTTACTATCTCTTATATACTCACTGATCCTTGCTTGAGATATTTCTGGACAGCATGCAAAACTATGTCAGAGGACCGCAAGTGGCATATCAGCTCTGACACCAGGTTTAAGCATTAACCACATGATAAAGAAGAAGATCTTTGATTCGTGATTATTCGTAGATCCGCATTTAAGTAAGGTCGGGAATGATGGATTCTTTAGTTAAATAAAATAGTTTTATTTTTTGATTTATTTTTAAGTTGTTGAACTCAGTAATTTAAGGATCTTCTACAGGTCGAGCTCCAATTCAAGTTAATAAAATAATAATTGTTACTAAAGATCAAAATAATTATTGATTAATAGGATAAAATTTACGCCATTATGTGGCGTATATTTATTTAATTTGTGATTTGGCTTGTAATACGAATATGTAGTACAGGACCTGTCGATGAGGCAACACTTGTGGGAGATATATGCCCAGCTGTAAACGCTTTGTGGATTGTGATGATTAATTCGTCACTTGATGCCTTTGACGTACTAGTTACCTTGTTAGCCATGAGTGGAGTGGAGTTGAGGTTCAACTATAATTATAAAGCCCTTTTCACCGATGTTGGGTCACGGCGGTCAATCTTAGCGGAGACTAGTCACCGGTACGGGTCATAATTATAGTGCATAAGTATGTACGGGTGCACTCACTGTTCCTTTACTCTCATAATCCGATAGATCGACAATTCGACAAGAATGGAGAGAGGTCAGCAGCACGACCGGCTTAACACGCTTTTTGAGGTACAGGGGATTTACATCATACCGTCAACTTACAAACTCCAGGCTACTATTGGGAAATATCTAATGGGAAAACCCAATATTATCTGACGCGGGAAAACATTGCAATTATAAAAACACTTCACAATGTACACTACACTAAAATTATAAAATCATTCACTGATAGAAAGGTTCTGTTGCTGAGTGCTTCAAAATAACGTAAGAAATAGCAAGTGTACGGTGTCTTCGCCGTACATTTTTATGTTTACTCGGTAATCTACTTTAGGCTAAAACGATCATAATTTAGCGTAATAAAACAACGTGAATTACGAATTTATAACATAGTTAACTAATAACTCGGTAGCTATCAACAACTGACAGAAATAAACGCCTTCCACTCTATTACTCTAAACTAAATTAAACTTAACTTAGTGCATTTTGGTGGAACGCGTTCTCTATACCAACTCAACTTACAAACCTTCTCGACAAATCGGTGTACGGAGTTAACTACTACAACCCGTACAGTAAGATAGCAAGATTTTGGATTTGAGATATATGAACCAGTAACTTTAGTCTACCACAGCCGACGCACCTTTCACTTTGCCCCCAACACACCCAATCTCTAAAACACACACACACACACAACTAGTCCCTCATTTAGTGTAAATATTTTCATGCAGGAAGAGTTGCACAAGAGACGCATAGACGTCGTTACGGCTAGACTCCGCGGCGCGGCAGAGAGCCAACTTCACCCCCATGTCGTGGAGAGATGACGAATTATAGGTAATGTGGCATGTGACTAGGGGATAGTTGTGTTTGTAAATTGATAAAAAAATAGTGTGCGTCATTTCCTGATATATCAGGGAGTTTTATGCTCATGAAATTCATGCAAACGCAGAACGCAAGACTGATAGCTGATGGTGCCGTTAAGTTCTGGAGTGGCGATCGCGATCCGGAAGATGTTGCGTTGGAAGGCCTCCCACTAGGTGGATCGAGGACTTAGTGAAGGGGATCCGTTGGATGCGAGACGCACGGGACTGGTCAATGTGGCAACACTTGAGGGTGGCTTTTGGCTTATATCCAGCTGTGGACGTCTTTCAACCAAAATCATGATAATGATGAATGAATGCGAAAACCAAGTTATTTATTTCTATTCGTTTTGGACGTCGCAATACGAAGTTTAATGAAAATGCGACAAGTATCGGCGACACGTGATCGACTCAAGTCCATTCGACGTCAGTGAGTGTATTCTTTTACAGTGCGGCCACAATACCAAGGAGTGTATACCACCATCAGTCATAGCTCAATGCAATACTGAAACCACATCTACATTTTAGTATTACATTGAGCTATGGTTGATCTAAAGTCACCCAAATAAAATGGTTTGGACTTGGTTGATAAGGATTAATGTACTGACTCTCTACTGACCTACTGATGCTAGTAGGGAGTTAAGCCACTTAAGGCGAGGTTGCAGTACTTTGTTTTTATGTACGCACGACCTCACCCCCCGCCCTACCGCGCGAGCGATATAATGCCTAAATTTTGACTGTTTTTTGCTTCTTGGAGAAAAACTATAAAGAAATTATACAATATGTTTTCAACATTTACTTCAGAATAAAAAGTTCTATCTATTGATATAACTTTTATATAAATTCATGATGAAATGTCTTAGCAGTACACGTTTGAAATTGTGATTTAGAGTCATGTTTGATAAAAAAAAGTATCGAGCCGATCATTCTAAATCGCGTTTCTAACTTTACGATTTACTAGAGAGTATGCTCAATTTTTATGTAATGATTTTTATTTATAAAAAAACTCGTATTTAGTTCGATTTTTATAGGTTCAAAAATCTTAAAAAGTGCTGCAACCCCGCCTTAATTAAGCTGCCATCTCATTTGTTCTAGGGGTATAATTAATTAACAACACGACTGCCAAAGGATCTTACTAAACTTCAAAAGCCAGAGCCGCTGAGAATGGACAAGTACTACTGGAGCAATTTTTTGTTTAAGAAATTCGTGTCTTCTTTTTATTTTTTAGTTGAGAACTCTGATATCCTTGAAAACTTGTAAGAAGATTGTTTAAAGGCGGCAATATTATGTTACGAGTAGCGTAATAAAGTTAAAACTTTACCATATTTGCGTTGTTATAGTCTATGAAGACAGCTCCCATTGGTACTGTAAGAGACTAAGGGTAGATTCGATAAAACAAAACGACTTTGTACTCTCTAAAGGGAATTTAATCGGAACGATACTTAAATACTTAAGTTGGTCGAATCCGGAGCGGTTAGCAGGTTAGAATGGATAGAATATGCCTAAGATTTTGTAATATATCCTAATGGCTGGAGGTGAATCACTGTGTCGCCCAATTTCTCACAGGTCATGGTAACTTTAAGAGTAAATTATTTTCCTTCAAGCTTGTTGCCTCGCCTTTTTGTCAATGTTCTACATCTGACTGCGAATTTGAACAAACTGCACATTACATTTTATGGGAGTGTAGTCTTTGGCAGAATGAACGTAATATTATGTTAAATAGTGTACAGGTTACATCCGGAGTTATTTACTATACGGACCTTGTAGAAACTAGAACAAATTTCCGTACGTTCAAGCATTTTTGTCATACCTATTATTGGAATCAAATATAACAGCTCACAACTTAGGACCCAGTAATATTAATGACAATAATATCCGTGGTGCTAGGCAACTGGGCTTATCCCAGTTGTATACGTCCCTGTGTGCCTATTGGCCTTGTTCTGTTCTGTCTCCTGCTGATATGGAGGGAAGTGGAAATTATGTTTTTTCCTACTCCTCCGCTATTCTTTTCTGATTAATTTCGTTGCGGGATCCAAGACAGTTAAATCGCTTCTCTGGGACTTCGTCGAGCTTCATTGTCTCGGCGCTTTTCATGTGGTCGCCACTGTTGATTCTGGCTAACAGGAGTTACAGTGGTTTGGGAATAGTGTGGCGGGCTTGTCCCATAAAAAAAAAAAAATCCTAATGGGAGAGAAGACTAGCCCTTGTAACACAGGTCTATCACAAGTGTCAGGCACTTCACAAAGTTTTGTAACCACTTTCTTACGTAATAAAGATTATTGATTTAGCATAATTATGGTCATAATATAGCAAATATTATATATAGATAAATAGGAGCTACAAATGTAAGCAATCTAAGCTATGCCCACTAATCGTTTAAATTATAAATGTGATACTTTAAATCACGGATTTGTGGCGCTATAAAAGATTTTGTTTCATATAATAAATGTTTAAGTTAGCCCTTATTGGCCCACTCCTAGGCAAAGGCCTCCCCCCATTCCTTCCCACATCTCACGATGGTGTGCTTAAAACTAGCAGAAGAAGAAAGTGATTTATTCAGGTCTTATGTGTGGCTGCCATTTCGAATAACAAAATTTATGCACACAAATTGATCCCTTAGTCATCGAATGGCATTAACCAGCAAAACAAAGCCCATAAACACATCATGATCGACAAAACATCATCCTAAATCCATAATTCTCCGATTTATGCGTGGCCACGACGCAAAACTGTTGGTTTGCGGGAATTCCTTCGTGTGCCGTTATTGGGGGTCTATCATGGCGCCGGCAGATTTATGGCAACCCTTGCAAGTGGCCGGAGATAGGTAACACGAAGGTGCGTTCGAGTACGTAACGTCTGGCTTAAGTGCTCAAATATAGGGCTCATTTTCTAAGAAAGTCTGACATAGCTGGGTACTGGCCAGAAATGATCAGAAGGCCTGAACAAATGACGATCGTTTTTTGTTGAAACTTGTCGTGAGCTTCTATGTCATTCTGACACATTAAGAGTTTTCTATTATGGTTTTGGATCTAGAATGGTGAAAGATTACAATTAGGCGATAACATAGATTGGTGATTGGTGATGTTCTTCAGAAAGGACAGGTGCGTAGTACTCGCAACCGGCGTGCGTGTATGACCAGATGTATGAATGTGGACGAGGCAAAAGGGGTATGTAAGAATCGTAGCAGGTGGCGTTCTGTGGTTTCTGCCTACCCCCATGGGAAAAGGGCGTGAGTTTATGTATGTGTGTGTATAGATTGCCATTTTACTGTATGGTGATTTACAAATATGAGAATGATTTACAAAATTAATAATCGCAAAAGCAACTACGTCTACCTCCGTCTGTAATTTTATAAAACTGTAAACTTTAAGTTAATTTTCTTCCATAACCAATATTGACTAGACGACAATTTAGACATTAACTTTTGGCGCTGCCTGTTGCAAATCATCATGATCACGGATAAACGACAACGGATCAAAGAACTCAAATAGTAAACATGGTAAACATCCCGTTTTCAGTGTTAAGGAAAATGTTACTGACCATAGCAGTTTGAAAAACTTATAATATCTAGACTAGACACTCAATCTGAAACCAAAATTCAATAATCACCTTCATAAACAAGCTTTTATCGACACAAAACCGTCTCACGAAGAAGTTTATATTACCAAAATCAAAATATATAGGCCATAAAGAAAATCTACTTCCAAATTGAAATCTATTTAAAGCTATGTTCCAAAGTTGAAATAAAAATAAAAAAAACCATCAAGGCATAGAGTTTTAAACGTAAACTTTTTTTTTTGTTGGTTTTTCGTTAGTTCGGCAGAAATGTGTAAATCTCGTGTTGCCGTGCAATTAAAAGTTTAGGGTTTTGTAAAAACAATAGGAGATAACTTTTTCATGCTGTTTTGCGATGGATTTGGCAGTTTTCCAGGCAACATTGTCGAGTTTAAGTTAGTTCAATCAATACGTACCCCACGTATTGAGCTTTGAGTATATTTTTAAAAATAAGTTGTCGTCTAATTGTGACACAGTTTTTCATGAAAATATAATCAATTCTACTTTTAATATGGATCATAAATAAGTATTATCATTCTTACTATTTTAGCAAAATCAAACGTAGTACGTTTGATGATACCTACATTAATCCTTATCAACCAAGTCCAAACCATTTTATTTGGGTGACTTTAGATCAACCATAGCTCAATGTAATACTAAAATGTAGATGTGGTTTCAGTATTGCATTGAGCTATGACTGATGGTGGTATACACTCCTTGGTATTGTGGCCGCACTGTAAAAGAATACACTCACTGACGTCGAATGGACTTGAGTCGATCACGTGTCGCCGATACTTGTCGCATTTTCATTAAACTTCGTATTGCGACGTCCAAAACGAATAGAAATAAATAACTTGGTTTTCGCATTCATTCATCATTATCATGATTTTGGTTGAAAGACGTCCACAGCTGGATATAAGCCAAAAGCCACCCTCAAGTGTTGCCACATTGACCAGTCCCGTGCGTCTCGCATCCAACGGATCCCCTTCACTAAGTCCTCGATCCACCTAGTGGGAGGCCTTCCAACGCAACATCTTCCGGATCGCGATCGCCACTCCAGAACTTAACGGCACCATCAGCTATCAGTCTTGCGTTCTGCGTTTGCATGAATTTCATGAGCATAAAACTCCCTGATATATATCAGGGAGTTTGCAGAAAATGCGACAAGTATCGGCGACACGTGATCGACTCAAGTCCATTCGACGTCAGTGAGTGTATTCTTTTACAGTGCGGCCACAATACCAAGGAGTGTATACCACCATCAGTCATAGCTCAATGCAATACTGAAACCACATCTACATTTTAGTATTACATTGAGCTATGGTTGATCTAAAGTCACCCAAATAAAATGGTTTGGACTTGGTTGATAAGGATTAATGTAGGTATCATCAAACGTACTACGTTTGATTTTGCTAAAATAGTAAGAATGATAATACTTATTTATGATCCATATTAAAAGTAGAATTGATTATATTTTCATGAAAAACTGTGTCACAATTAGACGACAACTTATTTTTAAAAATATACTCAAAGCTCAATACGTGGGGTACGTATTGATTGAACTAACTTAAACTCGACAATGTTGCCTGGAAAACTGCCAAATCCATCGCAAAACAGCATGAAAAAGTTATCTCCTATTGTTTTTACAAAACCCTAAACTTTTAATTGCACGGCAACACGAGATTTACACATTTCTGCCGAACTAACGAAAAACCAACAAAAAAAAAAGTTTACGTTTAAAACTCTATGCCTTGATGGTTTTTTTTATTTTTATTTCAACTTTGGAACATAGCTTTAAATAGATTTCAATTTGGAAGTAGATTTTCTTTATGGCCTATATATTTTGATTTTGGTAATATAAACTTCTTCGTGAGACGGTTTTGTGTCGATAAAAGCTTGTTTATGAAGGTGATTATTGAATTTTGGTTTCAGATTGAGTGTCTAGTCTAGATATTATAAGTTTTTCAAACTGCTATGGTCAGTAACATTTTCCTTAACACTGAAAACGGGATGTTTACCATGTTTACTATTTGAGTTCTTTGATCCGTTGTCGTTTATCCGTGATCATGATGATTTGCAACAGGCAGCGCCAAAAGTTAATGTCTAAATTGTCGTCTAGTCAATATTGGTTATGGAAGAAAATTAACTTAAAGTTTACAGTTTTATAAAATTACAGACGGAGGTAGACGTAGTTGCTTTTGCGATTATTAATTTTGTAAATCATTCTCATATTTGTAAATCACCATACAGTAAAATGGCAATCTATACACACACATACATAAACTCACGCCCTTTTCCCATGGGGGTAGGCAGAAACCACAGAACGCCACCTGCTACGATTCTTACATACCCCTTTTGCCTCGTCCACATTCATACATCTGGTCATACACGCACGCCGGTTGCGAGTACTACGCACCTGTCCTTTCTGAAGAACATCACCAATCACCAATCTATGTTATCGCCTAATTGTAATCTTTCACCATTCTAGATCCAAAACCATAATAGAAAACTCTTAATGTGTCAGAATGACATAGAAGCTCACGACAAGTTTCAACAAAAAACGATCGTCATTTGTTCAGGCCTTCTGATCATTTCTGGCCAGTACCCAGCTATGTCAGACTTTCTTAGAAAATGAGCCCTATATTTGAGCACTTAAGCCAGACGTTACGTACTCGAACGCACCTTCGTGTTACCTATCTCCGGCCACTTGCAAGGGTTGCCATAAATCTGCCGGCGCCATGATAGACCCCCAATAACGGCACACGAAGGAATTCCCGCAAACCAACAGTTTTGCGTCGTGGCCACGCATATATCGGAGAATTATGGATTTAGGATGATTTTATGTCGATCATGATGTGTATATGGGCTTTGTTTTGCTGGTTAATGCCATTCGATGACTAAGGGATCAATTTGTGTGCATAAATTTTGTTATTCGAAATGGCAGCCACACATAAGACCTGAATAAATCACTTTCTTCTTCTGCTAGTTTTAAGCACACCATCGTGAGATGTGGGAAGGAATGGGGGGAGGCTTTTGCCTAGGAGTGGGCCAATAAGGGCTAACTTAAACATTTATTATATGCAACAAAATCTTTTATAGCGCCACAAATCCAGGTAGATTTGAGGTATCAAAGTTACAATTTAAACGATCAGTGGGCATAGCTTAGATTGCTTACATTTGTAGCTCCTATTTATCTATATATTTGCAATATTATGACCATAATTATGCTAAATCAATAATCTTTATTACAAGGGCTAGTCTTCTCTCCCATTAGGATTTTTTGTTTTTTTTTTTATGGGACAAGCCCGCCACACTATTCCCAAACCACTGTAACTCCTGTTAGCCAGAATCAACAGTGGCGACCACAAGAAAAGCGCCGAGACAATGAAGCTCGACGAAGTCCCAGAGAAGCGATTTAACTGTCTTGGATCCCGCAACGAAATTAATCAGAAAAGAATAGCGGAGGAGTAGGAAAAAACATAATTTCCACTTCCCTCCATATCAGCAGGAGACAGAACAGAACAAGGCCAATAGGCACACAGGGACGTATACAACTGGGATAAGCCCAGTTGCCTAGTACCACGGATATTATTGTCATTAATATTACTGGGTCCTAAGTTGTGAGCTGTTATATTTGATTCCAATAATAGGTATGACAAAAATGCTTGAACGTACGGAAATTTGTTCTAGTTTCTACAAGGTCCGTATAGTAAATAACTCCGGATGTAACCTGTACACTATTTAACATAATATTACGTTCATTCTGCCAAAGACTACACTCCCATAAAATGAGATGTGCAGTTTGTTCGAATTCGCAGTCAGATGTAGAACATTGACAAAAAGGCGAGGCAACAAGCTTGAAGGAAAATAATTTACTCTTAAAGTTACCATGACCTGTGAGAAATTGGGCGACACAGTGATCCACCTCCAGCCATTAGGATATATTACAAAATCTTAGCTATTTAAGTAAGTCTATTTTCATGTATTACTAACCCTATGGACTTAAGGTCTGCAAATAAAAGTATAATAATAAATAATTAGGCATATTCTATCCATTCTAACCTGCTAACCGCTCCGGATTCGACCAACTTAAGTATTTAAGTATCGTTCCGATTAAATTCCCTTTAGAGAGTACAAAGTCGTTTTGTTTTATCGAATCTACCCTTAGTCTCTTACAGTACCAATGGGAGCTGTCTTCATAGACTATAACAACGCAAATATGGTAAAGTTTTAACTTTATTACGCTACTCGTAACATAATATTGCCGCCTTTAAACAAACTTCTTACAAGTTTTCAAGGATATCAGAGTTCTCAACGAAAAAATAAAAAGAAGACACGAATTTCTTAAACAAAAAATTGCTCTAGTAGTAGGTACTTGTCCATTCTCAGCGGCTCTGGCTTTTGAAGTTTAGTAAGATCCTTTGGCAGTCGTGTTGTTAATTAATTATACCTCTAGAACAAATGAGATCGCAGCTTAACTCCCTACTAGCATCAGTAGGTCAGTAGAGATAGCCTAGTGGAGTAACCGATGGACAAATCAAGTTTGAACCGAAGGCATCTGATTTTTCCGTCGGGTCTGCGGGTTGTTCGAAAGAGATAACGCGGCCTCGACACAAAGGGATTTTAGTCAGTATAAGTCTGACACTCTCTACCGTTCTGCCCAGAGCAAGAGGAGTCATTTAATGATTTCCCACACTTAAAAAAAGGCTTCTGATTTTATGTGCATATTGTATAATTATTATCACTTTTTTTGGTAAATGAAAACATCGTTAGGAAACCAGCATACAAAATATTTGTTGACAGCATGTAAAACCAAGTCGGAGGCGACTATGGGCGACATAAAGACTCTGACAGCAGGTTAGGCACGAACCTCATGATAAAGTAGAATAAATAATATAGTAATAAAGAATAAGAAAAACCAGCCAAGAGCGTGTCGGGCCACGCTCAGTGTAGGTTCCGTAGTTTCCCGTCCGTCACAATAAGTGTTCCCACTTATGAGTTTAAAGGTGGTTTTTTTTTATTTTCAAATTGATTTTCCTAGAAAGTCCTAATGAAGTTCTACTTTTCAGATTTTTTCATATTTTCTAAACTTATGGTTCAAAAGTTACAGGGGGGGGGGGGGACACACACATTGTTTTTTACTTTTGGAGCGATTATTTCCGAAATTATTGACATTATCAAAAAATGATGTTAGTAAACCCCTATTCATTTTTAAATACCTTTCCAACAATATATCACAAGTAAGGGTTGAAATTAAAAAAAAAAATCACTTCTTACTCTACATATACCTAGTGGAAACATTGAACATTCATGTTATATGAATTTCTATTTTACTTTATTATTATTACTTTTTAGGGTTCCGTAGTCAACTAGGAACCCTTATAGTTTCGCCATGTCTGTCTGTCCGTCCGTCCGTCCGTCCTCGCTTAATCTCTGTGACCGTTAGCTCTAGAAAGCAAATTTGGTACCTTGGTAAATTGGAAAAAAATGTTTTATTCGGGTAGCCCTACCCTAATAAAACATTTTTTTCCAATTTGTATTTTACCACTTTGTCGGCGTGATTGATACACTTAATGGTACCAAATTTGCTTTCTAGAGCTAAAGGTCACAGAGATTAAGCGAGGACGGTCGGACGGACGGACAGACAGACATGGCGAAACTATAAGGGTTCCTAGTTGACTACGGAACCCTAAAAAGTAATAAGAATAAAGTAAAATAGAAATTCATACCACATGAATGTTCAATGTTTGTAAGGTTAGGTAAACGACTTGAAACACTAGTCCAGAAATACTTGAAGCAAAAATCAAAGCTTTTAATATTACCCGAGAGCTTCCCGAAGTAAGGCCCTGTCAGACGTGGGAACCGGCAGCCGGCGACACCCGAGCGCGACAAACACATTAGAGACACTCCACACTGAGGGAACAAGTGTACCGGTGAAGCCGGCGTATTATAAGTATGATATTTCAAGGACGAAATGTTGAAGCTGGTTTGGTGTAGTGAGAAATATCGGTTTCAATACAAAGATTGTTTTGCTTTAGAGAAACTGTACGGAAATAACTCAGTTTGACTGTGCGCTGTTTGTCTGTCGATTTGTGTGGCTCTCTGTCTGCCTGTGCATCACACTGCCTTGGGTATTTGCCGCTCTGCATGTACATCTGTTTGTGTAAATATGCTGCCTGCCTCCCGGCATGCTTTTTGCCCTGTTCATCTATTTGCCTGTGTCTGCCAGTTTCTTCGCCTACCTGTCCGGCTGTCTGCCAGTCTATATGCTTGTCCGTCTGTTTGTACTTATTATCTATCTGCCTATATGCCAGCCTATCAACCTGTTTCTACGTCTATCTCCCCGCATGTCTGTCAGTCTATCAGTCTATCTGCTAATCTGTCTGCTAATGACTTTTTCACGGGTGAACGGATTTAAATAAAATTGGCTGTAAAGGTAACCTTTTTATTCCGGTAGTACCTACTTCGTTCTTTTCGCTTCTGAAGCAGATCAACTGCAACAAATGCTCCAACACCTGAGCACCGCAAGCCTTGAGGTTGGACTGACGATGAATCAGTCAAAGACTAAAGTCATGACCAATGCCACTAAATGTAAGGTCAAAGTCGATGGGCAGGAAATACACTATGTCGACGAATATATCTACCTGGGCCAGCTAGTTTCCTTCAACAACAGACAGGACAAAGAGATCGACCGTCGCGTCGAAAATGCCTGGAGAAGCTACTGGTCCATAAAAGCGCTTATGAAGGGCGACCTTCCAATCTCACTTAAGCGTAAGCTCGTCGACATGTGTATCCTGCCTATTCTAACGTATGGCGCCCAGACTTGGTCTTTGACAGAGGCTCAGAAGTCCGAACTCAAGGTTTGCCAAAGAGCGATGGAGCGTAGCATTTTAAAGATCAAAATTGCCGATCGAATACGTAACACCACAATACGCTCCAAGACAGGCATCGCCGATGTTGGCGATAAGTCTGCGAGGTTGAAGTGGGACTGGGCGGGTCACATTACCAGGATGGGTCAAGACAGATGGGCCAGAATCGTCACAGAGTGGGTGCCTGAGGACGCTCGTCGTCGCCGAGGCAGGCCCAAAAAACGCTGGCGTGACGATTTAGACTCATTCCTTACAGATTGGCCAGAGAAGGCAAAACATCGGGAAAGATGGAAGGAAATGGGGGAGGCCTTTGCCCAGCAGTGGGACAAGACAGGCTAGTAAAAAAAAAAAAAAAGTACCTACTTACATTTCCGTGGGATACCGCCCGACCACGAGGAAAGCTGCGAGCAAAAGCTTGTTTGTTTACATAAGCTTAAGGTCAATACGAGGAACTTCACATAACCGTTCGCACTTATCGGGATTCAATTAATAGTAAGTAGTCCTTGATTAAGAGAGGTTTATTCAATCAAGCATTACTTAGGGGAATCCATTGTTCAAATTATTTGGCCAAGGGATCTTGGAGTGACTTAAGTGAGAAGTTACCGAACTCAACGATTGATTTATTCATTGTTAGTACATTAAAAACTGAATGTTTAAGCGGTCTAAAGTATTTTAAGTAATTATGATAATGATTAACGTCATAACATGAGGCCTGTAATCATCGAACGGTTAGGCAGAGAAGTACCTTTTACCTCACCCACATTTCCCCAGTTATAATAAAATATCGTGTATTAGAAGCCAAGCCTTTGCAAGCCTTTTCAAGCACGGAGTTTGAATTTGTGCCGGCTAATGGCAATAGCCATTAGCCGGCACAAATTCAAACTTCGTGGCTGCTACTGAGAATTTTCTGACAGAAAAACCCAATAACACTTTGCCCAATCGAGCAATCGAACTCACGACCTCAAGCTCGTCGCGGCTGCCGGTTGTTCGAAAGACATACCGCGGCCCCGGACACAAAGGGCTAAGAAGGAACATGGGTTTTTAGTCAGTAGAAGTCTTATACCCTTCCGCTCTAGTCTTATACCAATCCACACTGGGCCCGCGTGGTAGATTATAGCCCATCCCTCTCAAAAAGAGAGGAGGCCTGTGTCCCAGCAGTGGGAACATTAATAGGCTATTGATGATTGATGACCCTCCCGCTTTGCCCATAGTGAGAGGACTCATTTGATGATTTCCCACACATCAAAAAAAAAAAATGACTTCTAGCTTAGCAATAATTGCACTTGCGATCAATGAGGCAGTCCTAGAAAAAATATTTGCAACAAACCTACACACTATAAACGATACAAACATTTCTTCTCCTTCAAAATGCAAACATTTTCCATATAACCTCGACAGTCGACATAGACGTCAAAGGGAACGGAACACAGTCCACTGGCTTGCACAGACCTCTCGCCAATATTACCCAGTATTTCATTGCGAAACCATTCAAGTTTGTAGACTTGAAACGTTGAATAAAACGTAATAAAATTTGTATGGCTATTTGAAGGAGGAAAGGGCAGTTTTGTATTTTGGTTTGGACTTTGTTGAAGTTATTTTAAATTAGTTTTGGATGGTCGTTTGCGGATGGTGAATTGGCTTTCTGATTGACATTTAAAAGGGTACTATATATAACCTTTGTTATTTCTGCAAAAATGTGATTGATTTTGAAGTATGACATTCGGTTCATGACTACTTTATTTATTTTTTTCTATTTATCTTCGGGGACGCCGGCAGACTCCAGGCGGGCGATCAGTCCTTTCATTGTGGATTATTTCGCCCAGTTCATGACTTCTTATGTACTAGTAGTAGATGATGATGATGATGGGGTGATCATGAGTAAACCAAGATTATATCTGACAGTCTGGACCTTTATTGAGATTATGGTTTCTGAATTTGTTTCGACCGTTTCTACGAAACGACAGGTACGAAACACCAACCCCATCTAGTTTTAAAAATATTTCCTCAAAAATATTTGTAAATTGCAAAATTAACATAATTTGTCATCTTTAACAAAATATGAAGACACGGTAGCATTTGTGAATCACTCTCTATGTCCTATGTTCTCACAGTCTTTTATTAAAAAAAAAAATTATATGTCATAATATTCTACTAAAAATCATACCTATATTGCATACCACAGTAAAGCTAAACTTTCATAAAATCTCATAGTAATAACGTAATATGAGCGCTTGCAAAGGCTCGCAATTATTCCTAGAGAGTGCTACGTCAACCTCGTAGCGCGTAGCTCTACTACGCCGTAGCTCCTCTACGCCGTAGCTCGTCTACGCCGTAGCTCGTAGCGGGCTCAGGTTGCTACAACCTTCATACGTCACAGCTAGCAGGTAAGCACTAGAATAATATGAGGATTATGTACATAGTTTATATGCAGGAATAGTGTTAGTTTCAGTATAATGGGCTGGATATACCGGGGTTGGGTTATCGTTTAGCATGCGATTATGAACTGTAGTTCATACAGCTTAGAGGCTATTTAAATTATCTTGAGAGAATATACGGAATGAGATTTAACTCTCTCTGAATACTTTTCAACTCTGGAAACAGAATAAGTATAAGTTTGAAATCTGCCATTTAGGTACACATGAAGGACAGCCTCCCACTAAGTGAACCGATGACCTGGTGAAGGTTGCTGGGATCCGCTGAATGCGAGACAATCAATGAGGCAATACTAGGAGGAGGCTTATGTCCAGCAGTGGACGTCTTTCAGCTGAAATGATAATGATGATGACGTACATACAAAAACGTTAATCTGTTTAGTCCGTCAGTTAGATTATCGAAAAATATTGGATACCTTTTTTTGTCTTATCTAATTAATAAAAATTGACGAAAATAAAGCTTGTCAAAGATCATGGAGAGGGGGCTTTTGACGTCATAGTCTGGTAAAAATGGACCAAACTGTGACGTTGCCCGACTTTTCGAAGCACTACTAGCTGTATCGTCTTCATTTTTGTTTACGTGAAAAAAGAAAAAATACGTGTTCAATATTTTTTGGAAATCATCTGTCGGGGTTATAATTAGTTTTTTTTTGTCAACTTCCCTATTGTCAAAATAAATATGTCTACGACAGTCATTCATGTTTTCCGAAATGAAATCCCTTTACACCACAGACCATTTCGATGTAACAGTGTCTAACGCCAGCCATTATGTAGGTTAGAACCTGTTACGTGAGATAATATTCGCAGGAGAACAATGAAACCACAGCAGGTACTCAACTACTGCTATTTACAAGTCCCAAACGACACATTCTGGCCAAAAGGAATGAAAGCAAAGGGTTGTAGAAACATTGACTTCTGGAGAATACATTGTCATAACTTCTTTTTCAACACACTTGCTCATAAAGTGGCTATAATTTCATAATGACACCTAAATCAAACTGTGACTTTTTCATTGCTATTATTCACTAGTGAGTTATAGGGGTTCTTTCTTTAAATTTATTGGTTGAGTTGCTATGTTCTTAAAAAAGTTTCGATACAAAAAAGATCGTGTTCAATCATCATCATCATTACATATTTTTTTTTCTTATTTTACTTAATGTCACAAAAACAGATAGGATTTTGTTTTTTTTCAAATTAAAAAAAAAGTTGTAAAAAAAATTAAAAGAAAAAAAAAGTCACTCAATCATAATTTTCGGTGACTGCTGAAAAAAGTTCATCAAAAAAGCACTTGTTGACTAGACTATTAGGAAAACCATTTACATAGAACCTGACCAAAAGACTCCTCGTTTCGGTTGACTAACAATGCGGTTAAAGTGACCCTATTTATTTATAAAGCTGTACAATAAGTAAAGCACGTCTTTGGATAATAACCTCATTGCTATGCAATAAGGAGGCGCGGCAGGAATCCCTAAACGTGAAGCGGGTAACCGCAGTAGTGACCGGGTTTGTGGTTGGACCGGTTATTTACTTCAGGTAGAGGTTAGAGTGGGGACAGGGAGGTGAAATATATGACGGTTATAGTGAGTGTGGTGTAGTGGTGACAAGGTGAACTGACAGTCTGGTGAATAAAGCATAGGATATTTTAATCACTTACTTTTCAATTTTAATCACTATCACTACATAGTATAAAGTCGCTTTTTGCTGTCTGCCTCTATGTATGCTTGTTTAAAACTACGCAACGGTTTTGATGCGGGTTTCTTTAATAGATAGAGTGATTCAAGAGGAAGGTTTTAGTATCTTTTTTGAACCCGTGCGAAGCCGGGGCGGGTCACTATAGTGATAAATATGATATTCATATTACAGGGCACATTGCTCGCAGAGCAGATGGCTGATTGGGTCGAACAATTCTGGAGTGGCGACCGTGACCACAAGGCGTTGCCGACCGATAACCTAGTGAATGTTGTGGGGATTCGGTGGGACCGGTCAATGTGGCGACAATTGGGGGAGGTCTATTGCACAGTAGACAGTGGACGTATTTCAGCTGAAATCGATTCATGAAATTTGTTTTAACTATATCTAGTTGAAACAAATTTCATGAATCGATTTCAGCTGAGAAGTATCCTAACCAAAGCGATCGTCGCCTGAACATGTGATCATAACGTGATTTTTTCCAAAGGCGCCGACTGAGCTTGCCTTCCAGTTTTCAAAACAAATTTGTGAAATATGAACCGATTGGTTTGGTTAGGACGCGGTGAAATGAGCAAACTAGGTCCAAAGGAACTTCAGCTAACTACATCTAACGATGTGACCGTAATTACCACTTTTTACCTTTTTTCTATAGTACTCGTTTCTGAAGAATATAAAATAATACAGTTTTAATATCGTGTAAAACAAGTAAAGTTTCATCAACGTTGTATAAAAAGCTTAAAGAAAAATTAATTGAATAAAGTGCACGGCAAAAAAGGTACAGTTTACATAATAAATGTTGATGTAAACTTCAACGGTACCGTCAGCAGTCAAATATTGAGCTGACAAAGAGTACGGATAGTAAAAAACATCGTCCTGTGTTTTATTTGTCGCTTGCTGGAAAGGATAAAAAGGGTTTGTTCAGGGAAATTAAATATGACCCAAGGGACTTCTATTGTTTGACGTTTTTAGTGGAAATATAACTGAGATTAGGATGCTGTCCATTATTCAGTCTGTACAAATAAAAACCAGCCAAGTGCTTGTCGGACTACGCTCATTGTAAGGTTCCGTAGTTGTTCATCAAAATGTATGGACTTACTAAACTGATTAACCTTCCTGTCTACCTGCCTCCTTACGATGATTTTTAGTGTAATAATAAAACAAACTTACATTTTGCACTTATAACATCTTATTCTGTTAAAAATTTAAAAGCTTCTCAGTAAGCGGCACAGCGGATAAGCACCTATCGTCACATGTAAAGTATACCGTAGGTAACATAATTATTGGCGTCAAATCAATTTCCCCTTAAACTTCCCGTGACACACTGGTATCGTTAGTCGTGGACTGAACTTGAGTCGGACTTGACACACCGACATTCCACCAAATTAGACATATTGACAGCAACGTAGGGTGGGTTTAAGTCAGTAAAAGTCTGACACTCCCTACCACTCTGCCCAGAGCCGGAGGAGTCATTTGATTATTTCCCACCCTCCAAGAAAAAAAAACTATGGGTTCGACAAGGATGGTTGGTATAGGAGTAAACTTTTTTCGAAGATCCGCCATTGCAACAAAGAAAGTCTAGGATTTATTTAGTGGGAGATGTCTCCCTGTTTTCATGACAATTACAGTCGATCTAAGTTCAAAAATGAATTTGAGTCGGCACTATAAATATGGGTGTTAGCTACCAAGGGATGTACGCAGTTACCGCACAAATTAATCACAGTCGCTAAACCTAGAATATTACGACATAAACTGTTGAACTTAACATGTCGGGTTTAAGATACAGTTATCTTGATTTAGTGTGTAGGTTACGAGTTCTCAATTGAGTTTGAGTTGAATTTGGGTGTGAATTTGAAGTAGAAGTGTTAGTTCAAGTGATTGGAAAGTTGGATATTATCGAATTTGGGCCTTCTATTAAATTATTATCCGGTTTTACTTTTTTTGTGTAGTAAACTTAGACTTATTGTCGAACCTACGTTGTCCACTGTAACATGAGAATATTGTAAAACGAGATAATTTTACAGTACCCGGCGATAAATATTGCACATCAACCTTTGCAGAAACTATATACGAAATGACTGTTCGAGACATCTCTTTTACGCTGTACTCTTATATATAACTGCCGCAAGCTAGGTCGGTTCAAAAATGTACCACGGCAAGCTTAATACAAAATAAGAACTTAATTAACGAATAAATTGCATTGATTTTTCCAAAGGTCGATGTGCAATATTTATCGCCGGGTACTGTAAAAGGGTTACCACGGAGTTTCTTGTCGGTTCTTCTCTCTAGATAAGCAAACAGATTGAAAGTCGCAGTATAGCGTAAAACACAATTACCATCAAGAATAAAGTGACAGAAACTCGTCTTACTTAAAGAATACGTCGAAAACCCGAACTCCAAAGTAGCAGGAAAATGTCTTGCTCAAACAAAATCGCAAAAACCAGAAGTTTAATGTAATTAGCGTAACTCCAGAGTATCAGAAATCTGTGCCTAGATCTAGAAACCCGGCTCCCAAGCGATACCTAATCCATTAGACCTGACAATGCCTAATTAGGTGAGTGACACAGTTACATGATAATATTACTGTCTGTGTACAGTCATGCGCACCAACATGTATAAATGAAGTAACTTTGAAAAGTGATTTTCTCTTACTGAGTTGATTATTGTTTTACGTTTTTACCAACATTTTGGAAGGCCTCATCATCATTAGCCTGTAATGATCCTACTGCAAGGAGGCTTCCTCTCTAGGAGAGGGATGGGCTATAATCCACTACGCGGGCGTGGTTGATAGATGCTCATGTCTTCGAATTTTTGGTTCTTAGACATTTTTCCGCCGGTTTTCTCACGATATTTTCCTTCACCGTTTTGAGAGCAGCCTGCCTGGGTTCGATCCCATCATCACTGGGCCGCTGCTTTTGGCCACCGCAGCTCTTTGAAAGGGTTTACCCTTGTTTGGTATAACAACGTTTCGTCGAAAATTTCTGTCTGCAGGGTTTAAAGGGACTTAACTAACCGAACCACGGGGTGCCCCTGACGTCGACCGTCTACGGTTAGGATTTCTGTCAGCATCTGTGTTTGTTTGGGGGAAAAATTGAATATTCGATAAAACACAAATTATACCACCTGAACATTACATCAAATGAACATTATACCTTTTGATCAATAGCGCAAAATATGTTGTTACCTATCGCAAATAAATATTCGATGAAATGAAAATTATGTTAACCAATATTATACAAAATGATTATTTTCTTAAACGTTGTTCGAATTAGTAACATTACATCAAAAGTTGTTCGGCGAAACATGGGTGAACCTTTTGAAAGGCCTACTATTACGAAATTGGTTTTATAATAAAAGAAAATAGTCCAGAAAAAGAAAATAGGATTTTTTTTTTAAACGTTGCCTCACACTAGGAATTTCTCCTGTATCGTGGGTGCGTTTACAAACATTGAAACTCACATACACAAACACGCCCAGACCCGAAACAACTATCTGTAGGCCATACAAATACTTGTTCCGTGCGGGGATAAAACCCGCGACACGTAGCGCAGCAGTCCAATCGCTTAGCCACTGCGCCAACCGTGTCGTCATTTGAATTTCGCTAAGACAAGTGTTCACATAATTATCATTATTTTTGCTCGTGACTGTACATGTAATTACGGTGTGGGCCGTCATTAGGGCTTATTCGTTTCTCTGTCTGTCTTTTTCATGTTGGCGTCAACTTTTTTATGACATGAATTCAAATGGGCTGCGGGTTGTTCGAAAGAGATACCGCGGCCTCGGCACAAAGGGCTAAGAAGGAACATGGGTGGTTTTTACTCAGTAGAAGTCTACCACTCCGAGGAGCCATTTTATGATTTCCGACCCCCAAAAAATAAAAAAGGGTTTATTTTTATCTTATTTAATACTCGAATGTTTGAATCCGCTTTCGGCTCGTTTATTAATTATTGTTGGTTGGTTAATTATTCTTGATAAATAAAAGAATGGAGGTGACTGCTAAGATGTAGAGCAAAAGAGAAGTATGGAAGAAGAAGAAGACATGCTTCGTCGACCCCTAATGAATTCGGATAAGGGTAAGAGAATCCCGTCGGGGCCGCGGATCCCGTCGGGGCCGCGGATCCCGTCGGGGCCGCGGACCCCGTCGGGGCCGCGGATTTTTGTACTAGATGACGTGGCCTCGGCGCAAGGGCAAAGAAGGAACATGGGTTCGGTTTTTAGTCAGTAGAAGTCTGACACTCCCCTTCGCTCTGCCCAAGAGCGGGGGAGGGGGGGTCATTTGATGATTTTCCACCCACCAAAAAAAAAAAAAGGGTAAGAGAATGAAAATGAACAAGTTTCAACTTGGAGATAATTTAGAATTTTATGATCCTTGACGAATTTAAATGTTCATAGTCAAAATCAAAACATTTATTTCAAGTAGGCCAATTACAGGCACTTTTGAATAGTCGAACAAAACTAACTGCGGCACTCAGAGATATCCAACGATTACTCAAGCCGCCACCCAGCAAAGGCCTGACATACTTTTGTATGACAAAACTGCCAAAACCTTTACCAAAGCGACGACGGCCAAAGCAACCAACAAAGCTCTCCGAGTGCGGCAGTAAACTACTTCCTTCGTTCGTTCCTTCAAAGACATGCCTTAGAAAATTAATATCTACTAAGAAAATGAAGTAACTACGAGATTAATCTCTCTTTTTGCTCTCACAAAGACCAATCAAGTCACACTGATTAAATAAAAAAATCTGCATAGATACAAGTACCTAATGCAATCTCGCTGCAAGCGCGCCATCGCTATTCATAGTTTAACTTAGATTAACGTACTTAGTACTTAGAGCTGAGAACTTTGCTTACACTTGTAGCTGAAGCTTAGACTTGAATATCAATAGGATGCTAAAGAATTGAATATCTAACAATTTTGTATTAGTAAAGTTTATAAATGGGGCACTTAATAACGTGTTTAACCGCTTTAACCGCAACCAAAAGCGCCTAACTTGTAGCTCAGTTCTGGGTTAACATAATTTAGATTGCCATCGACACGCTAATAAGATAAATATAATAAGAACTATGTGTTGTTTCTTAAGTTCAATAAAAAAATAAAAAAATGACGTATGAAGGTCTTTGATATTCGAAATCGCGTTATGGAACTTAAATAGAGTTGGGCAAGGTTCGTAGCAATATGTAGTGTTGACAGGTGGAATAAAGCCTTAACCGAATGGAGTTCAAGGTCTGGAAGGAGAAACGGCAAAATAATCATCAAAATCTGCTTAGCTTTTTTCCCAAAATTGAGGTCGGCTTCCAGTCTTACCGGATGCAGCTGAGTACCAGTATTTTACACGAAGCGTCTGCCTATCTGACCTCCACAACCTAGTTAGTAGGTACAAACGGCAAAATAATATACCTTCTAAACTACTTTAAAGTTTCTTCCACAAGGCCAGTATAGTTGTAAGATTAGGGTACGTTATGAGTCTATATTGAGGTTACATTATGACCAGTACCTAAGCCATTTTGGACTCCAAGTTAGTTAATCCCTCTGATAAGATCTGAAGACACTAGCATCTAGACGTGCCTAGGTTACACTTTGGTCTAGACTTTAATATCGTATTCAAGGACTTATTGTAACATACGAATGTCGTAGTAATATATTATGTATTGTATGTTAGTTGGTTAAACATATATTTTTGATTAGATAAAGATTCAAATCGATGTCTGCGAAGGTTTTAGATCGTAGAGGGTAAAGTCTGAGTTGTTAGATTTTCTTTCAATAAGAAGTTTGAGGCGACAACGCTAATAGAAAGATGTGGCAGCAGCTCTATAATAATTTTAGAATTGTTTTATCATGTCAAATACAGTAACTTCTTTAAATAGCTTTGTTATACAGCATGCCTAGCACAATGCCTGGCAGATATTTCTTGATAAAATCGAAGGCATAAAAATTCTCCCGTCGGGGCTGTGGTTTGTCGAAAGGTTAACGCGGCTCCGACACATGGGCGAAGAAGGAACATGGGTTTGGTTTTTAGTCAGTAGAAGTCTGACACTTCCCTTCGCTCTGCCCAAGAGCGGGTGGGGTTATTAGATGATTTTCCACCCACCAAAAAAAAAAGGCATAAAAATTCTGACTTATTTATTTTATTTTATTTTATTTATTTTAGGAAAGCTTACAGACTAATAACTATAATTATAAAAATCGTATATATATCTAAATTGCTAATAACAAGCTTCCACAGATAACTTCAAAATTATAAACTTCCTCATAGTTACTTCCAAAATTACAATATAAAACTACCAACTTTCAACACAACAAAAAAACAAACAAACTTACTTAGTCCTATTAACCACACGAAAAGAAGAAAATAGGTTTTAAAATATACCAACAATAAATAATAAGAAGGTCGCAATAATGGTAATTTAAAACGTATTTTATTTTAGTAAACCGAACCAAGGTCCTGGGGTTACGTAAAGAGGTCCTATATCTATAGATCCAACAAACTGACCTCCTTCAAAATGCAAATAAGCATAAACATTTCAATTTATCTTTGTTCACTCACCGCGAAATAACTCTCCACGTTATATTCTCAACAAAAACAAATCTCTCCTATATATTAACGAAAATATTGACAAGTTGTAAGTACTTATCCCAACCGATTTCGGACGAGCTCGTAAAACAAGCGGGGTTAAAAGTTTAGCGGACCCTCGACATCCGACGGCCTGTTATACAAGATGTATCCAGGGATACGAAATTGTTGGGATATTATGCCGTAAACTAATGAAATGAAGTGTAAATTAGCTCCATGCTTAGGCAGCGTTTTATGCATGAATATTTTAAGCGCGAAAAAAGATAAGAGGTTTCGGTGTTCTGCTTGTTATTTTGTCTAAATTGAAGAAGTGAATTACCGCCTTGAGAGCCATTAAAGGTTTGAGAAGGTATTTGTTTATTATTTGTCTGCCATTTGTGTCCCACACTACAGGGCAAAGGCATTCCTGTCCTTCTTCCGCTTGTCCTCATCTTTAGCAACTGTTTTGGACAAATCTTTGAGAAAAATGTCGAAAATGTCTCGCCATATGCCTGGCCGGCCGCGTTGCCGTTTATTGCTGGGACCCACTGCATGCGACAGATGTGGCCAGTCTAGTTCCATTTCAGTTTGGCAGCCGTGTGACCTACATCAGTGATATGGGCTGCAGAACGCATTATCGAGTTCCTTATGTGATCAATGAGTTTAACTCTTATAATACTGCGCTCCATTAGTCGCTGACAGCACAAAAAAAAGAGTATGTATAGAATCTGCTTTTCAATTGGAATCGGACGTTCTGATAATAAAATATGGAATACGTTATTAAAAGTATACGTAATAGACCCCGATTGACCCACAAGACCAGTATGTAGTGGTAACGGACCTTTAAAATCTCTGCCTAGAAATATAGCGGTATCATTACCCTTAACCACAATAAGAACACTATATATAGACCAATAAATAACATTTTATTACAAAACTGCCAAACAACTTAAAAATAATCTCCTCAAATTCACATATTCCAAACCAAACTACTGAATTAAAATCGCTCCGTTCCTCGCAGAAAAATAAACAAAAGTTTTTAAACTTTTCCGGTGAGCGGTCCAAGATTGAAGTAGGTACAGTATGAAGTCATAACCTGGCTAGGCTAGGTTTGTGTAAGGTATCTGAAAATGGTTCTATTAATATTTAATATGATAATGTTCTGCTTGCCTGCCGTATGTACGCTCTCTAGTCTTCTTGAGTGCTAAATTTTCCTCGGGCTAAGTGGCGTGGTCCATGGCAGAAGCGTAAGATCGTGTTCCAACTTTTTAAGGGCAAGCTATAATAAAAATAAATCATTTTACAATATGCTAATCTTACTAGGGTTTTGTATAACGACGGTAGTTCAACTATTTCGGGTACATCGTTGTCAGAGTCCAAGTTCAACATGGTGGATGTACACGGAAAAAAATGCTCGCGGAAAAAGTTTTCTTCCAAGAATATTTTTATTCTCAGGAATATTGTTTAATGTCAAATAAAAATTTACTTGAACTAAAAATAATGTCTTGGTCCAATCGAAATGATATTCTCCAAGAAAAACAATATTATTCTCATTATATTTACTAGAATCAAAACAATTATTTTCTTTTTGAGAAGTTTTGAGTGTTGTCTAAACAATAATTTACTTTTTTGAACCAAGAGTTTTAAGTGTTTCAATATAAAACAACATATTCTAAGTTCAAGAGCCTTTAATATTTTGAACCAAAAGTTAAACAAAACATCATTAAAACAAAATCTCATTTTCTTCCTGTAAGTAATTGACGATTCTCATATTCAGAAAGCAGTAAACGTTTTCGATGAAGAAAAATATTTTTTATTCTAAGAAGAATACATTTAATGTGAGAAAATAACGGATTTGAAAGAAGAATCTAAAATTATTCGAAATAAGACAGACTTACATTTTGTAATAATACATTATATGTTTGGTTTAAGAAGATTTTGTTTTTGGGTAAGTATAATAGTTGCATTGACGTAAAAATCTAAATCATTCAAGTAAAGATAGTCAAATGATTTCGAACAAGACATTTTTGTTTTGTCGAAATAAGTTATGCTGTTGAACTAAGAATATAAATTGTTTCAAAATAAGATATACTAACGTGTTTTAGTAAGAAAATATATGCTTGGTTTAAGAAAAGTTTGTTTTTGGGTAAGTAAATAGTTGCATTGACGTAAGAATCTAAATTGTTCAAGTAAAGATAGTCAAATGATTTCGAACAAGACATTTTTGTTTTGTGAAAAGAAGTTATGGTGTTGAAATAGGAATCTAAATTGTTTCAAAATGAGATATACAAACGTGTTTTAGTAAGAAAATATATGCTTGGTTATAGAAAAGTGTGTTTTTTGGTAAGTAAATAGTTGCATTGACGTAAGAATCTAAATTGTTCAAGTAAAGATAGTCAAATGATTTCGAACAAGACATTTTTGTTTTGTGGAAAGAAGTTATGGTGTTGAAATAGGAATCTAAATTGTTTCAAAATGAGACATACTAACGTGTTTTAGTAAAAAAATATATGCTTGGTTTAAGAAAAGTGTGTTTTTTGGTAAGTAAATAGTTGCATTGACGTAAGAATTTAAATTGTTCAGGTAAAGATAGTCAAATGATTTCGAACTAGACATTTTTGTTTTGTGGAAAGAAGTTATGGTGTTGAACTAGGAATCTAAATTGTTTCAAGAAGAGATATACAAACGTGTTTTAGTAAGAAAATATATGCTTGGTTTAAGAAAAGTGTGTTTTTTGGTAAGTAAATAGTTGCATTGACGTAAGAATCTAAATTGTTCAGGTAAAGATAGTCAAATGATTTCGAACTAGACATTTTTGTTTTGTGGAAAGAAGTTATGGTGTTGAACTAGGAATCTAAATTGTTTCAAAATGAGATATACAAACGTGTTTTAGTAAGAAAATATATGCTTGGTTTAAGAAAAGTGTGTTTTTTGGTAAGTAAATAGTTGCATTGACGTAAGAATCTAAATTGTTCAAGTAAAGATAGTCAAAGGATTTCGAACTTGACATTTTTGTTTTGTGGAAAGAAGTTATGGTGTTGAACTAGGAATCTAAATTGTTTCAAAAAGAGATATACAAACGTGTTTTAGTAAGAAAATATATGCTTGGTTTAAGAAAAGTGTGTTTTTTGGTAAGTAAATAGTTGCATTGACGTAAGAATCTAAATTGTTCAGGTAAAGATAGTCAAATGATTTCGAACTAGACATTTTTGTTTTGTGGAAAGAAGTTATGGTGTTGAACTAGGAATCTAAATTGTTTCAAAATGAGATATACAAACGTGTTTTAGTAAGAAAATATATGCTTGGTTTAAGAAAAGTGTGTTTTTTGGTAAGTAAATAGTTGCATTGACGTAAGAATCTAAATTGTTCAAGTAAAGATAGTCAAAGGATTTCGAACTTGACATTTTTGTTTTGTGGAAAGAAGTTATGGTGTTGAACTAGGAATCTAAATTGTTTCAAAAAGAGATATACAAACGTGTTTTAGTAAGAAAATATATGCTTGGTTTAAGAAAAGTGTGTTTTTTGGTAAGTAAATAGTTGCATTGACGTAAGAATCTAAATTGTTCAGGTAAAGATAGTCAAATGATTTCGAACTAGACATTTTTGTTTTGTGGAAAGAAGTTATGGTGTTGAACTAGGAATCTAAATTGTTTCAAAATGAGATATACAAACGTGTTTTAGTAAGAAAATATATGCTTGGTTTAAGAAAAGTGTGTTTTTTGGTAAGTAAATAGTTGCATTGACGTAAGAATCTAAATTGTTCAAGTAAAGATAGTCAAAGGATTTCGAACTTGACATTTTTGTTTTGTGGAAAGAAGTTATGGTGTTGAACTAGGAATCTTAATTGTTTTAAAATAAAATATACTAACGTGTTTTATTTTGAAAATATAATATGCTTGGTTTAAGAAAAAAATGTTTTTAGGTAAGTAAACAGTTGCATTGACGTAAGAATCTAAATTATTCAAGTAAAGGTAGTCAAAGGTTTTTAAACGAGACATTTTTGTTTTGTGGAAAGAAGTTAAGGTGTTGAAGTAGGAATCTAAATTGTTTCAAAATAAGATATAAGTACTAACGTTTTTTAGTAAGAAAATATATGTTTGGTTTAAGAAAAGCTTGTTTTCGGGTAAGCAAATAGTTTCATTGACGTAAGAATCTAAATTATTCATGTAAAGATAGGTAGGTACCGTCAAATGTTTTCGAACAAGTCATTTTTGTTTTGTGGAAATAAGTTATGGTGTTGAACTAGGAGTCTACATTGTTTCAAAATAAGATATACCTACTAACGTTTTTTAGTATATTATTATATGTTTGGATCAGATTTTTTTAAAGCCGGGTCACATGCCTTACTGTTAAAAAGTTTTTACACAGACAGCCGTACTAATAAACGTTGTATACGTTTGACCTACTTAAAACCTACAGACACATAGCGTCTGTTGGTATAGTTACACAACGCTGTCTTCTTCTTTCGAATGTCAAATTACTGACGACTGAAAGAGAGAAATTGGGGTGTAACTGTCGGCTGCATATTTTAAAACCCGTCATTTTGTAATCTGCCTAGTCAGATTTAAACTGTCGAAGTGAAACCGTCAAATTGTCAAATCTGTTCATAGTGACCATGATGTCTTCGAGTTCGTCGGACGATGAGGTTTTTCTCCTCGAGTGTTCATTTTATATAGTAAAAAAACAGAGTCGATGTTTCTAATATCAACAGTAAAAGTAAGAAATAAGTATGGATCGTAATATGTATCAATTATTTCTAATCTAAAAGATATAAAGTTCGATGAATCCAAGATAATAAATTAGTTATACAATACAAAAATACAAAAATACAAAATATTTATTTTCGTAAAACAATATTTCTTACATTAGTTGATGATTGGAGTCTCCTTTTAAGCAAATAATGCCTGTAGTAGGAGACTCCGCTCTTCCATAAATTAAGGTAGGATAATTCTATTTTATTTTCTTAACAATATATTCCTAATATTCTCCTAATATTTATGAATATTATATATGAGAGGTTAAAGGTAAAAGTTGAGTGGCGTATGATGGATGATGATTTGTGTGTGTGTGTGTGTGTGTGTGTGTGTGTGGGTGTTTGACTGCACGTGTTTGATGTGTGTACGTTGTCATGTTACAAGAGTGCTTCGGTGTCTTCATACGAAAGTGGTTTTATCCATTCGATTAAAAGTTTTTTACAATCATGTAGTTGTTTGGTGTATATGTATATTTTTCTGTTAACTTTGTTGTAAAGCTGCGCTGAGCGTATGTTATACTGCATGGCTGCAAATTTTGTTTTTGTTTGCGGGATTTGTGCAATAATATCTTTTCGTCTTTTTTCTATTATATCTTTATCAAAAATAAGTGTCTTATGTGTCTTTAGGAGTGTGGCAGTGATATATAACTTTCTAACACTAAGCAGGCCACTGATCTCGTAAAGAGTTTCAGTTGAAAATCTACGTCTTTTAAAATACATTATTTTTATGAGAGCCCTTTGGCCTCGTTCCACATCTATAAATTTTGATTTTGCCGCTCCGCCCCAAACGGTTATACAGTACACTATAACCGATTGTGCAATGGCAGTATAAATTTCATTTAACAGATTCCTGTTTGGGCCTCCTGGTTTAGCAACATATGTTGTCGGGACCACATGTCTCAAAGTTTTAAACATCCAGCCTAATTTTCGTACTCTATCGGTTACGTGCTCGAGGTGAGAGTACCAAGTCAACCTTTGGTCAATTATTACGCCTAAATATTTTGTTTGGGGTACTTTATTGATTATGGGACATGTACAAACTGAATCGGTTCCTTCACAAGAATGTATTTTAATATCAAAATTATCATCTGGTTGTGACTGGTTTGATATTGTAAAACATATATAGTTTGTTTTCTTTGTGTTTAGTGTTAGTACATTATTATTAAGCCAGTCGGCAATTTGGGCCATACCCAGCTCGGCTTTAAGTTTTACATCAGACCAATCATTTCCAGAGAAAACCACAGCTGTATCATCGGCGTAAGAAAAGATGTTTGCATTATCGACTTTAAGGTTACACAGATCATTTATGTACGTCAGAAATAATGTAGGACCTAAAATGCTTCCCTGCGGAACGCCAAAAGATACATCTGCCTCCTCACTGGTATATGCACCTATTTTAACTCTCTGTTTTCTATTTGCCAGATAATCTTTAAAGAGGTTCAGAGCTATTCCTCTTACTCCAACTCTTTCTAACTTCGACACAAGGGTTGGAACAGAGACGGTGTCAAACGCTTTTTTTAGATCTAGGAAGACTGTTAGACATTTTTTTCCCTTGTCGACATGGTCAGTTACAAGCGAGCTGAGTGCAGCGACTGCGTCCTCAGTGGATACACCCTGTCTGAATCCAAATTGATGAGGCGATATTATTTTATATTTATTAAGGTAGTTAAGTAGTCTAATGTTCATTAATTTTTCTACAATTTTAGATAGAGCTGGCAGTACAGAGATCGGTCTAAAGTTATTGACATCGTCGCTGTTCCCTCCCTTGTGTACAGGAGTAATAACAGACTGTTTGAGTGGTGTCGGAAACATACCATTTTTAAAACAGAGATTTACCAGGTGCGCTATGATGGGAACGACTTCCGTGCTAATGTATTTCAAGAACCGAGTTGAGATATTATCCCATCCTGCAGCACTGTCTGACTTCAAACTCATCAGGATACTTTCCACTTCCTTGGGGTCAGAGTCCAGGAGCACAAAGGAATTAGTTTGGGTAGGTATGATTTTAGGTTGTGAAAATTTTTTATTAGGTTGGATTTGCTGAGCTAATTGTTTTCCGATATTGGCAAAATAAGTGTTAACAAAATTCACCGATGCAGTTGGAGACGGCAAGATGTTTAAGAGGTCAGAGCTTTGGTTTTTAGGTTTTGTTGAGTAAGTTATTGATTTTATATTTTTCCAAAGTAACTTCGTATTTGTGACAGATTTAGCTAGTGTCTCTCTTTCATGTTTTCTTTTCAGTTTCTTTATGAGATTGTTGCAATAATTCCTATACCGACAATATGTTATTTTTAAAATTTCATTGTGAATGTCTAACCGAGATTGTTTTTGTAATTTATTGCGGTTTTTTATGCAGCGCAGTAACCCAGGAGTGATCCAAGGTTTGATTATACGTCTACTGCTTGGAATGTTTGTTATATTAGTATTTTGTTTAATAGTGTCAGTTAACTTTTGTATCAGTCGACTGATTACCAAATTGGGATCGTTACAAAATAGCAACTCACAAAGATTTTTTTCTTGTAAATCTTTTAGCGCTTGCTCAAAGTTGATGGTAGTGTTGGTTTTATTAATAAAATTTCTGGTTTTTATTTTACATAGTGATAGAAAGGTAGTGTAGTGATCCGTTATAGTTGTTTTTAAAATGTTACTACTAAGGGCCATGTTCACCGAAAAGATAACGGTCTGATTACCTAAAAGCAGCTGTTTAGAACACATTTTCATGTGCTGTTTTCACTAACCGAGGTGGGCGAGGTGGTTTAAAGTTGTTTAAAGACGTGGCTCTTTCAAGCATACAAACTCTTCCCGCCTTATTACAAAAGGTAGTTAAACCTGGTTTAACTTAGACCTGGTTTATCTCGCATGCTGTCACTTTCTTTTGAATATTATTGAAGTGAGACGTCATGCGAGATAAACCAAGTCTTAAGTTAAACCAGGTTTAACAAGTAAAGATATCCTACCTACAACTATGTATTACACCGCCTATTAGGTATTAAAATTTCTGATAAATCTTCATTTTATTCCCTGTAATATCGTCGAAATTTTATAGGTACTTACAAGTAGGTACCTGTTGTCTATTGTCTTTATAGGAAATACATTATACTCCTCTTGTATGAGTTTATTGTCTAAAAGTATCTACACCCATGATATGAATCCTCCATAAAAGTATCTGATCTGCCAACATTAAAACAGCCAGAGTCATAGTCATTCAAACGGGTGGCTAGGTACAATATCAATATCAGTCTTTGGTTGTAAAAGAACATGCACGCGCTGTTTTAATGTTGGTAATAAGCTAACTGTTTCAGATAACTAACTAACTGCAGATAGCTAACTGGTTCTTACAGAGGATGTATAGCATGGGTGTTGATAAAATTAATTATGGGCGAATTTTCACCACTGGGCGACCAATAATTAAACATTAATATTATTACATCATTCAAGAATCACGAATTTGATTTAAGACTCGTTATTCTTAAATCAAATCCGTATTTCTTGAAATATTATACTACGTCACAACGGTCGTCAACAAAAAGTAACGAGTGTTGCAATTCCACAAATTGTTTCCCCAATTTTTGGGAGTATGTTTGATAATATGTTTATACCAATCTGTTTTTATATGCACGATGTTCGATTCATTAGTGTATGAAATAGAATACAAAAGCCATTCGTTCCGTTTGGTTGTAATGATCTTAAATATATTAATATAAAAACTATTTGGAGAACTTAGTGGAAAACACTAAGACTATTACAAAAATAAATTATTACAAACTGGATAAACAAACATGAGTACATCCACGAAATTTAATTTGTTTTAGGTGCTCAAATAGACCACATAAAGCACATCAACATTGGCCATTTAGCTAGCGACATAATGCAGTAGAGCTTGTCCAGTCTGAAGTCGCGCATCATTTTAGAGTAGATAAGCTCTATGGAGTAATGGCTTCTACTCTTTAAATTATGGTAATAAAATAATGCTGGTAGGTGATATACTTCCAAAGTATTATGCAATCTTGCCATAACATAATTTTATTACCTACATTTATTTGGTTTTGCAAGTGACCCCAATGACTTTTAACTGACCAAAATTAAAGACATTACTAATATTGCGCTATCAATATTTCATACGTAGGGACACGTCCACATAGGAACCATCTTTTTTATTACATGGGTTTAAAACTGATTGAGACCGACTATAGAGAAGTCGTCACGTTTCTTTTCTAACTTTAGTCTTTTCTGTCCGCCAGTAAAATTGCATAGAACTTTCATAGTTTGAAAGCATAATATTAATTTATACTCCTAGTACAAATCTTAGTCCTGATTTCTAAATCAGTTCAATTGTCCATAATACATGCTTTAATCGCACTCGCTGGGATTTTCAAGTAATTGTGGCAATTTTAGGGGTTTTTGACTGTAACTTTAGGGGTAAATATTTTTGGGAGTTGGTAACTCTGGAACGCTGGCTCATGTTATGCTACGGTTGCGAGTTACGTCGTGCGGTGTGCGATGCGAACCTCATTTGAAGACCAACTGCCTGCAGTTAAAAAGTCGTATAGTTTAGCTGGTGAGTGGTGGCATGTAAAGCCATTTCCAATTGCTGTGTTGTGTTGTGTTTTCTCAAGTATAAAAAGGAAGTATCAAAAAAAGTAAGTAGGTGTTGAAGAACAAAGGTAAGGTCTGAGGTAGGTACAGGTACCCCACCGTTAAGTTTTTTGTTCTAGTATTTTAATTATAGCTTTTTATTTTTAGATGGACGACTCAGAAAATCCAGAGCCAGGCACAGATGTTCTTTTACGATCATGGGATGTTCCAGAAAAAAATATTGACCGATTTCAAGGTAAGTAAATAAATTCTCATCACTGTAGGTACCTTGTTAATAAGTATGTGTATGTAATGTATTGTCGGTCGGTGGGGCGGCAGATATTGTGTACTTAGTAAGGATATCTTTATTTTACAGAAAATGAAATTGAACTTAATCAATTAAGGCATCTAAGCGAAGAAATTCTGAAGGAGCTGTGCCCACTAAGACACTAATAGGCCCCAGAATACTTATTAAATCAAAATTAAATTGTTGGTGAGTATTCTGCATTCCTAAACATTTTAGAAGAGGCTTAAGTATGTGTGTTGTACTAACCAAATGGACTTCGAATAAAAAGAATTTTATATTTTATTTATTTATTATTTATTACATTTACTTTAGTTCACCTCTATAGATCAGGATTCAATATTTTATTTATAATTTAATTTTAGTTATATCTTAATCTGCTCTTCTTCAGTGAAGACTAGTTGGTTTCTTCAACGGAAAATATTTCCTCTTCATTTGAGATATGGTTGTTTTGAGCATTTTATTGTTTTGGTTTCAAAACAATAAAATTCCAATTTTGTTCCATTCTTGACCACTGTTTTAAGACTATTTTTCTTTTCGTGTGGTAACCATTTGTGCATTAGTGTACCTTCCTTCTTATTTCAGATCAACCTGGATTTTGACCAAAAACACAAGGAAAATAAAATTCTACAAATTTTTATACAAAGTGGCATCCGTTCATCAATAAAATTATTGGTATCAAATTTGATACTTTCCAGAGATGACACATGGCAAGTTTATACGAAAATATAAGACAACAGCCTGATGATGGTAAGTATTGGTAAGTAAATATTTTTTTACGAAAAGTAGTATAATATACCGCTACCAGTAGACAATGTTCCCAAAATACTGACAGTATTGCCACGTTGTATGGCAATGCTTATTCTTTGTGCAAATTATTACCAGCATTTTGGTTACATGATGATGGTGAGTAGCATAATTTTATCTGCGGTTTAATTATTTAACAGTGTCCTTTTTATTGTTTCAGATCAAAAAGTTCTACAATTACCAATCATTCTAAAATATGTATGTAGATTTATGATGTTATTATAAGTCATTTTTATTATTTGAATAAAAGGTATAATAAAGTAATTTGTTGTTTCATTTTAAAGATCTGGATATTCTTAATTTGAATAACCGGATATTTCAAACTAAAACCAGATTTACTTACCAAGAATAAATCTGGTTTTAGTATGAAACAGATATATTCCAATTAAGAATATCAACATATTCACCTCAAAACACTAAAATTCTTAGTTCAAATTTCACTATTTCTTCCTTTAAATAAATAAAATACTTGAACTAAGCAAATTGTATTCTTTAGAGAACACACAGAAGTTATTCAACTAAGATCAATCTGGTTTTAGTATGAAACATCCGGATATTCGAATTAAGAATATAAACATATTCACCTCAAAAAACGAATATTCTTAGTTAAAATTTCACTATTTCTTCCTTTAAATAAATAAAATACTTGAACTAAGCAAATTGTATTCTTTAGAGAACACACAGAAGTTATTCAGCTAAGATCAATCTGGTTTTAATATGAAACATCCGGATATTCAAATTAAGATTATCAACATATTCACCTCAAAACACTAAAATTCTTAGTTCAAATTTCACTCTTTCTTCCTTTAAAGAAATAAAATACTTGACCTAAGCAAATGATATTCTTAAGAGAACGCACAGAAATTATTCAACAAAACTAGTCTGGTTTTGGTACGAAACTTCCGGTTTTTTTAATTAAGAATTTTAATATTCACCTTAAAAAGCTGCATTCTTTGATGGGAATTTTCATTATTTTTAACTGAAAACAAAAGAACTTCAATGCAAGAAAATCATATTCTCTGAATAAAATATAAAATTATTGTTCGAAGCACAATATATTTTCTATTGAAGACAGCATTCTCTTACTCGGACAAAAGAAAAACTAACATTAAATAATTAAATTTGATTCTGTTCAAGAAAATCAGATGTCTCAACGGTCAAGAAATCTGCTCTTCTTCTATAAAGACTTCTTGGTTTCTTCAACGGAGAACATTTCCTCTTTATTTGAGATAATAAAAGGTTGTTTTGAGCATTTTATTGTTTTGGTTTCAAAACAATAAAATTCTCAAAACAACCAAATATAGTTCTGCTTATATATGAAACAGTATTATTCTTGACCAATAAATATATTCTTGTTTTAAGACTATTTTTCTTTCCGTGTACGAAATAATAGTCTCAACACTGATTACAACCGCCTATTTATTTACTTCCGTTAACAAATTAACAAAATCTCAAACGATCAAGCCGATGGAAATGGATTAAAGTACGGATAAACGCGGTAAGTTCGATACAGGCGGGCATAACGACCGTTCGCGCTCGTGTCTCACCAAAAAGTAACGTCCGTCAAGTCCAATGCGTCCAATGTCAACGTCAACCGACCACTGACAATTACTGACAGCTGTCAAACCAGACCTGCACACTCTGTATCGACCTGACCCAAGCACACCGCTTGACGTTTCCGACAAACGATGATAGATGGCGTTATTCTAAATTATTGTGCCTCGGTGTTGATTCTGCGACATGTATGTCAAATCTTTACTAAGTGACGGCTTAAATAATCATTAAACATCTTTGAGTACGGCAGTTAGTGTTCTTTGATGATCGGAGCTAGTGGCTTAATAATAACAGGCTGCTCGGTTTGATTTTCCCTCAGATTAAGCCGCGGTTGCCCAGATTGGTGGGATGGATGGGCTGCATGTATTATACGGGTACAATAAGCTGCAACCGGTTAGATTTGGATAAGGAAATGGCAACGCACACGAAAACTCGGTGTTTTGATGATCTTTTTTTTTCAATTGATTTGCTTTTTCTTTCGTTTCTTCCTGCCATCATTAATGAGAACACATCAAGAGTAACATTAACATAATTGTACTTTTCGCTTATTAGTTGGACCTGATAGAAGACGCTAGGCGCGTCTAAGTAATACGAAAATGTCGCCGGTTCGTAGGGATAGTACAGTAACAGTTAATTATGATTTAGGGAGCTTGTTTTAAGGTCGCACCCTAATTGAATGTAGGGATCTTAAACTAGTGTGTGAGAGAAGTAACATGTTTAGTAGTTTTGGTCTACATTAACGCTGCGTTTAGAAAGTGAGTTTTTTTTTATTTTTCTAGGCACCACCGAGTATAGCCTAGAAAGAGATGGCGAGATGATCTAGCCGCACATTACGGAGGCTGGTTAGAGGTGCCTCAGGAGAAGGGTAGCTGAGGGGATATGGGGGAGGTCTTTGCTCAGCAGTGGGACAAGTAAAGTTATAATAAAAAGAGGTAAAGAGGTAGAAGGACACTGTTTTTTTCAGGAAGGTCAGATGCGTAGTACTACGAACTCGCGAGTATGTACGACTAGATTTGTATGAACGCCGATGACGCATGTATACGTAAGGATCGTTGCAGATTTGAAGGGCCGAGGCTCGTCGGGGCTGCGCGCTGTACGAAAGAGATACCGCGGCCTCGACACAAAGGGCTAAGAGGGACATTGGTGGTTTTCAGTCAGAAGAAGTCTGACACTCCCTACCACTGTGCCCAGGGCGGCAGAAGTCATTAATAAATGATTTAAGACCCTCCAAAAAATGTTAAATGTATTAATATCAGAATATGGACTGCTACTGCTAATATGAAACGTATAGAAATGTTAACTCGCTCCCTATTACATGTCAATTAAACATAACATGCAAAATATGGGTGTCCTTTATGTACACCTTACCCTTTGGAAATTACAGGCGTGATGTTGTGTTATAGAGAATGATGTAACCTATATTTATGAACTTTCGGTATGACAGCCATTTAAATTATTGAATTTGGTTTCGGAAATGTAAAACAATCGTCATCCGATTGCGGCTTTCCAATTATTGCAATCTGCAAATACCAGTGACCTCGGTGGGATTATTAAACGGTAATACGGTATGAAAACTGTTGATTGTGTTGTATTATTTTTTTTATCAGATCGATAACCTAGCCTAGATCAGAGATGGTAAACTTAGGGGGCGTCCATAAATTACGTGAGGTGTTTTTTTATATTTTCTGTCCCTCCCTCCCCCCCTGGTGAGATGTCGTGAGATTTTATTCAACCCCCTCCCCCATCCCCCAATCTCACGCGAGATTTTTCAAAATGTGGGTTTCTTGCGTAAACGCGTTGGATTGTTATTGTAAAAAGAAGAAAAAAAATTGCTTCGTGCTTTTATTTACGACTAGTTAAGACTAGAATCTAGATCAATATTGCTGAGAGTTTAATTATATTGTGAAATAAAGCATGTACAATCTGGATTAAATGGACCAAAATAGTATTTTTTTTTGTTTCAATCAGAAAAAAATTGCGTGATATTTGCCGAGACCCCCCCTCTCTCCAACGTAAGATTAGATGAGATTTGACTTGACCCCCTCTCCCCCTTAAACACCTCACGTAGTTTATGGACGCCCCCTTAGTCATTTGCAGGGTACAACTATGAGTATCTTTTTTTTTTGTAGGCTGGGTAACATCAAATGTCTCTTCCCGCTCTGGGCAGAGCGGAAGGGGAGTGTCAGACTTCTACTTACTAAAAACCACCCATGTTCCTTCTTAGCCCTTTGTGTCGAGGCCGCGGTATGTCTTTCGAACAACCCGCAGCCCCGACGGGCAAGTATGAGTGTCTTATCTAGTATTTTAAATTAGATAAAAGCCATTTCTGTATTCAAAATTGAGGTGGAAAGCTAATTTCATCATCTTCCTGCCATTATCCCATTCATTCATTCCATTCGACTTGGGGTCGGTGCAACCCGAAAGCTAATTTTATGAGTAGGTTTTTTTTTTTTTATTATTATAAATGGGCTTGCTCTTGACTTCAATCTTGCCCTAAGGGCAGAGATGATGTCGACGATAGAACGAGCTTACCCAGTAGGAGCCTGTTTACTCGCGACTTAAACAGATTAGGGTTACAGATTAGGGGATTAGGGGGTAGGTACTATAAATAAGGTCATAAGCTTTATGCAGCTTTTTTTATTTTTGTAATGGGACAAGCCCGCCACACTATTCCCAAATCACTGTAACTCCTGTTAGCCAGAATCAACAGTGGCGACCACAAGAAAAGCGCCGAGACAATGAAGCTCGACGAAGTCCCAAGTGATTTAACTGTCTTGGATCCCGCAACGAAACCCAGAAAAGAATAGCGGAGGAGTAGGAAAAAACATAATTTCCACTTCCCTCCATATCAGCAGGAGACAGAACAGAACAAGGCCAATAGGCATACAGGGACGTATACAACTGGGATAAGCCCAGTTGCCTAGCACCACGGATATTATTGTCATTAATATTAATGGGTCTTAAGTTGTGAGCTGTTATATTTGATTCCAATAATAGGTATGACAAAAATGCTTGAACGCACGGAAATTTGTTCTAGTCACTTACTAGTCACTAGTTTTCATGCAGTTTATGACATCTTCTTCAGTCATTTCAAAAATGAATTCGATGCATCCTTAAAAATTCTCAAAGTTTAATAAATAGTGATATTGGTCGTCCTGCCCGTTTTCAATGCCTGCGAATTAGCCTTTGGCGCGACCGCATCGCTTTTTACACGACTTTCCAAAATAAGAGTGCTCTTACTTCAACAACAAGAAAAACATTGTTAGGATACAGACAGTATCCTAACAATGTTTTTCTTCACCGTGTTTCACACTAAACATAACCGTGCAATAATTTCATTATATTTAAATCCCCTATATACCTATATCTCACGCTACAAAGCTCAATGGAGAGAGACGGCTGGCTAATGGTGCGTACGTATCGAGTTAGCAGCGTTTAGCTCACCGTTCATTTAGCTTCAAATATTTCGGCTGAGGCACAGATAATATGCTGAGGTAAATTGGTGTGAGAAACTTAATAACGTGATAATAAAGCATTGCTGAGAGGATAAGTGGGAAGAGACTTACAGAAGGTATTTACTGTTTAGTGGTAACGCCGGGAGAGGACGCCCTAGAAAGTCATACACTGACCTTATTGGTGAGGTTCTTCAAAAAGTACAGGTGCGTAGTAGTCGTAACCGGCGTGCATATACCTATGACCAAATACGGCTCGCTCATGGGACTTCAAACATAACTGCCAAAATGTGGGTGTAATCATGGGTGCACCTCTGCATAACCCTTCAGGGATTACAGGCAGGATGTTATGTTTTATTGATGCTGGGAAAGCAGATAGCCAGTTACCTTTACAGGACAGACCAAATGGTGATTATGCTAAAGCTACCGAAATGTGAGCCACAATCAAGGGCACAACATTAGTTCTAAACACCTCTTACATCTAGATTTACGTGAAAACATGTGAAGTCAAACTCCTGTAAATAATCCCTACTAATGTTCCCTACACTTACTGGTAGTCGTTAACTTGAATAGGAAACGTTATCATTTATTCTGAGGGACTTTGCCTGCGGGGATAAAAAGTGGCGCGACTATGTGGAGTAGGTAGGTCTCTTGTGGTTCATGTCATTAGTCTTCTAGGGTTAGGTTTCCCTGGATAGGGGTTCTAAGTGGAGCAGTTATTGGTAAAAATAGGAGTGTTTTTCTCTGCTGAGTTCAACGGGTTATTGAAGACATGACATTTTCAGACTTGTGAAAAAAACTTATAGGCTTTAAAGCATTGTGTAGTTCATGCTCTAATACCTTTAAATTTTTGTTATTGTAAATAATCCATTCGTCAATTTTTTTTTTTAAATGTTAAATGGGCTTACTCTTGACCTCAATCTTGCCCTAAGGGCAGAGATGAGGTCGACGATGGAACGAGCTTACCCAGAAGAAGCCTATTTACTCGCGACTTAAATAGATTGGGGTTATATGAACTCGGGAAAACCGTTGAAAACCGTCAATGTTGTTCCTTAATACTGTCACACAAACACCACGCCCTGTAATCCCTGAAGAGTTAGGCAGAGGTGTATCTAATAAGGCATTCACATTTCACCTGTTATGTTTAAATGCCATGTTATGTAGGTCGAGTGTAGTCTATGTAGGTACAGGGTATTGGCGTGGAAATGGTGATGGTTCATGTTTAACAACACTAATACCAGTTTCTGCTGGCAAACAGTTTTGTTCTACTGCTACTTAAGCTGATAGAGCAAGCAATTTTTACTCCAATACCTTTACTATTACAGCCAAAATCAGCAGTTTTTCCAGCCTGCTTACCATAAAAATACTAGTTCCACAAAAAATACCAACTATAAATTAACGAGACCCATTAAACTTCTCAAACCATTGATTATATTTACTCTCACGACATTACCTGCTATTACGCACTACATCTGTGTTTGAGCTGGAAAAGTTATTGGTTCCATAATGTAGGAGACAGGTAAGAACCAGGGCAAGTTAGGGTTAATCTACTGGTATTGCGTAATCTTATAGACAAGGGAGGATAGACCACAGGCAATCGTTTTCAAAGAGGACCGTATTGCTAAAGAACTCGCAGTAGTGTCATACTTTCATGATAATAATAGCCTTAATTAATAATCAGATTACATTCCAGTTACATAATGGGTGTAAAAATATCCTTAACGAAGCCGAAAGCGGCACTTTTTTCCCTGTTAAAGTCATATTTTCTGGACTTTACCTGGGAACTTTCTAGTTTCCTTCATTGGAGTTCAAAATTTCATTATTTTGTTTTTGACGTGACAACGTCTTATAAATTGGTTTGCCGGGTGACACTTCAAGAAACTGCGTTACGCTCCGCTCACGTTATGCGCTCACAATGAGAGCGAGTGAGAGGCACGCGTCCCTTCCACTCGGGCATGGTTAGCCCGCCTAAGAGCGAGAGAGACAGACATAAAAAGTGAAAGGCACGCGTCCCTTCCACTCGAGCACAGTTAGCCCGCCTAAGAGCGAGAGAGACAGAGCGAGAGAGAGAGAGTGAGAGAGATAGGCATACACACCGGTTCATGTCTTGCGCTTCTATTTCCTTCTTCCTACTATACGAATCACACATTAAAATTATTTTACCACTCAAAGTCGTTGTCACGTAAAACTTTCGCCCGTATACCGACTTTACAGGCAACCAATTTTTTAATTTTTTTATTTTACTGTAAAGACCTCCATGGCCCATTTACTATTTCATTGAATGTGAAGATGGTTTTGCTTTAGCATAGGTCTCTCCCATATTCTTCCACGTTCACGTTCTCGGGGTTTTCTTTTCCACAGTCACCCCGCTGTCGCTTTAGGATCATTATTCCACTTTCGTATCGGACGTTCCTAAAGGCTACTTACTTGACAATCTTATGAAGGCATCAGCGAGCTGAACGCG
Organism: Diarsia dahlii; assembly: GCA_949775195.1. Lineage (NCBI taxonomy): Eukaryota > Metazoa > Arthropoda > Insecta > Lepidoptera > Noctuidae > Diarsia > Diarsia dahlii. Next base: position 20,037,224 of record OX459207.1, read on the forward strand.
AACGAATAGCTTCATTTTGAGCTGAATTTGCCATCGACACGTTCAGAAGAATTCTTGCTCCCTTAAAGTATATCCCAGTCAACATTATATAGTGATGCTAAGAAGAATATATCGTCATAGTCGTAGAATAGTGACGGATCTGACAAATATTAAACTTTCCAGGGCAGCCATTTCAAATAATTATGATCGTTTTTTTGAGATAACTTTTTTAATTTTAAATCTATAACTTTGAAAATTGGCATACTAGTGAAAAATAGGGTTTGTTTTAAAATGAATTTAAAATAATAACTTATAATTGAGCAGTTTTCCCGAAAAATCACATGCTTCATTTTACGTTGGAGTCAACACAGTCACATAGTATTATCCGACATTGTTCTTCGGAAAGTTCGTGTTCAAAGAGTGACGAATGTGACTTTCCGATCATGTTCTATTGACTTACAGGGTAATATTTTGGCGGATGTGTGTTCCGTCATATTCTACTTTAACCATGAGTAAGTAGGTAGGCAGGTGGTCTGTATGTAAATAGGTAGGTTGCGGTTGGTAGGTTTTCACAAATAAAACACATTATATTTGGTTTAGTTTTTGGACCCTTTTTTAATCAAAGTAAATAAGCTCCAATTAAGTAATTATCAACAGCATTATTTACTAAGAAGACCAAACCCAAAGGATCCAAACCTATTTGAACCTACCTAATTAATTCATCATTTCAACCAAAAGACGTCCACTGCAGGACATAGGCCACCCCCAGGTGTCGCCGCATTGACGGGTCCCGTGCGTCTCGCATCCAGTGGGTTTATCAGGTCATCGATCCCCCTAGTGGAAGGCCTTCCAACGCAAAGTCTTCCAGTTCGCGGTCGCCACTTCAGAACTTTTCGGCCCCATCGGCCATCCGTTCTGTGAGCAATGTGCCCTGCCCATTGACACTTAATTCTGGCAATTCTTCGGGCTACGTCGGTAACCTTGGTTCTCATGCCGATGTCCTCATTTCTGACTCCGAGCGAGAGGGCAATCCCTCTCCATTACCCTTTGGGTGACTTTAAGCTTCCTGATGAGACCCATTGTGAGCGACCACGTTTCGGTCCCGTATGTAATCACTGGCAACACACACTGGTCATAGACTTTCGTCTTGAGACACTGGGGTAAGTTAGATACCACGCAACTTCCCGAACGCTGCCCAGCCGAGTCGGATTCGACGATTTACCTCTTTCTTGAAATTAGACCTACCCAACTGGACCGTTTGTCCCAGGTAGACAAATAATTGTCCACAACTTTGAGTGTAGAGTTTCCGATCTTTATAGGAGTGGGGTGTTACATGAACATTCAACATAACCTTTGTTTTATCCATGTTCATTTTAAGACCCACTCTTTTTATTTTAAGAAACACCTTCATTCCACATATAGCAATAACATTGATTATTAGCCATAGACACAGCTGTATTGATTGATGGACAGTTGCTATAGTCTGCACTATCGTGAGTGGGACAGCAAAAATCGTTACATACTTCATAACGGGTTTCATGGCACAGGTGTTTGTTCATTGTTTTCAACAACCGGGGTAATCGGTTAAGGTGACAGATCTGATATCAAGGTAGAGGTATTTAGAGGGATTAAGAAGACTACGTTGATATTTAAGAGGGAGACTACACCATGCTGATTTTCTGACGGGAGTAAAGACGGTGAGGATTCATTTTGATACACAGCCATAAAAGGATCTTCTCCAAGAACACAAGTAGGTGATGGTGCGTTCTTGTTCATATTTTCATCTGTAGATTTTATGATTTCTCTTGTTCCTTGTAGGTCTTCGTCATCTGAAAAGACATCCTTATAGAAAGAAAGAAAGAAAAATTATGATGATGATGTGATGGTGAATGGCATTCCGAAAAGATATGATTATGATATAGATAATTATACTCGTATTATAATTAATTACGGTAATAAATAATTATATATCTTGACTGGTAATTAGTGAACGACACTTAGTGTCGCACTCGCACTCAGAGAGGTTTAACCCTCATCATCAAACCTCTCTGAGTCATACAAAAACTGTCAAAACCTTTACTAAGTAACGGCCTAAGTAATCATTAACGTTCTCTGAGTACGGCAGTTAGACACGTGATTGTACTTATAATAACAAACAACTTTCCCAATGATTTTTTACTCTTTCACTTTTATCATATTAACAACATCGGAATACATGCGCGCGCACGCCTGTGTCTTCTCAGCTGTTTGACTCCTGAGAGGTCACAAGCGGGCGCATTAAAAACATTCTAAAGATTACAAATTATAAAATTTACTTCTTTTTATTTATGCAGGTAAATTACTAATCAGATTAGATTATATTCTTATAGAAAAATACATCAAATATACACAAATAATGATTGTTTTTCAGTAGAAAAAAGGTGGTAGTGAATTTGGTTCTAAGAACAAAGTCGGATCGTCAGATAAGACCGTTAGTTAAAAAGATGTGTCCGCAGAATATCGTCGGATAAGATCGCGCGACACTATCATGTCCATAGAAAAATGAAGTATAGTTATATACAACTTGAAACTTAAAATTGACAAATTTAACACCAACACAACATAATGATATAGTACTATCAGATAACAAATGATTATTTATAAGTAAACTAAGTTTTAAATTGATTCTTAACGTTCCGTAGAAAACCGACAGATAGGCAGAACCGACGCTTTAATTGTTAACTTTGCAAAAAACTAATCAATACATGAATTAAAATATGTAAGTACGTATCACTAACTTACCTGGAGTCCCTGGTACGTAGTCTTCCTCATCAATGCACTCTTGGTGAGATCAACTCGTAATTTGTTCTGTTTTACTTATTGTTCAACAAGTTTTAACATAAGTTTTGATCGTCCAGTTTTCATTGTGGCATAGCTTTTAATAAAATACGTAAAAAAATAAACTAAGTAGGCATGAAATAATTAATAAAAAGGCTAACAAAGATAAACTAATGTAATTGTTTATGAATAGTCTAATTCAGTGCATCGCGATGAGCGAGTTCGACGAATAATGACGGTTGAGCAGATTCGTCGGGTGCGGGAGGGGGTGGTGCGAGATCCCTGCGCGTCGTACATGGACGAGTATACACAAGCGTCACTTTACTATGAGCGCCTATCAAATCCGTCAGTTTACCGACTGATTAATTTGGAAACTAAAATACATCCAATTTTTTCTTTAATGCAGTAATAATAATTAAACAGTGTTGTATTCAAATATGGTAAAAAGTGATTTTCGTATTTTTTTCAAAACCGACATTATTCTACGATCATGACGATATGTTTGTGTTAATTTATTTAGATTATTTGTAGCGATACTTCTACAAATATCTGCAGATTTTTAAATCAAGGAAAAATGACACTGCGAGGTAGGTTAATAAAACGATCTGAAGCCTAAGGCATTAAGTTCGCCTTTGTACCTTTTTTTGTGTGCGAGAAGTTTAAATAAATAAATAAATAAATCTGAACGATGAAGAATGTTTCTGTGTATGATTAGTGTGACTAAAAACACACGTGAAACAGAATTCTAGTGTACAAATGAAAGTGTTTGTAGTGGAAAAATTGTGAGCGACGCATTGAAATAAAACCACGTTGAGAAACACATTTCATTTCTTTAGAATTCCGTTGCTAGCGAGTTTTGATGAAAAACGTATTTTCACTCTTTTCATCTATTTTTAAATCGCAGCTAACAGTATGGACGAAGGTTTTTTAAAATGCATCAAACTTGTCAGAATTTTACACGTAACAGTGTATAAAATAACTTATTTCTAAATTATTGATCAGGGAAGAACGCAGCTTGAAACATGGATTTTGTAATCGTTTTGTAAGTAATTTTATACCCAAGATTCATGTGGATTAAGTTAAATTAAATGGGCAACAGAATTTACTAAGTGCAAGCATTTATCAGCCTTAGCGCGTTTAGTCGGTCACCGAGCTTGCCAAGATAATTATATTTAGCAAATTTAGCGTTTGGAAGAAGCCTCATTGTCTTAGTACTTATTATTTCCGTGGTTAAAGGTGTGGTGAATCCGACTGGACCAGACTACGGACTTTGTTAGATATTTCAGTACGTTATTCGTCCAAGTCCGGTATCAGAAGTCCTGTCAATAGACAGGACTGCACTACTGGACTGACTGAGGAGGTGCAGTCAAACTGAGTGGATATAGAATACTATATCCACTCAGTTTGACTGCACCTTACAAAATCATAAAATGCATGGAACTAGTTTGATGGAATATCCGTGATAAAATGTCAAATCTACAAAAAAAAAAGTTGAATTCCAAAATCGAACACGTCAAATCCGCGCGGTGAAAAATTAAAAAAAGAACAGCGCACAAATTGCATTATAATAATGGCGGTGGGCCATAAGCCGGCCAATGAGCGTGTTTGGAAATCAGCTGTTGAGGAAATCGCGTGTTGCCGCACTGCGACGGGCGATCGATCGCGACCGCGGCCGCTAGCACGCACTGCCCATTACGGCCGGAGGAATACGGCTACCTCCGTAAATCGGTCGGGTTGTGTCTTAGATAAGGAACTGAAGAGATCTGACGAAGCTTTGGTTTTTGAGTTTTTCTCCATTAAAATTGGTGATAATTTTTTTATGGTTATTTTTATTAGGTTTTTCATGGCGTATTATCAAGTGATGGTAATTCTATAAGTATAAATTATAAAAGAATTCTATATATACGTATTTTACATAAAGTAACTATAATTTTTGAACAATTTATTTACATTAATGGCACTCGAAAGCACGTGTTCGTAACATATTTTGCAGTATACAAACCACAAACATATTTGCCACCGAAAAATGCCAAAAATTGCTTCCCTAGCATCGCACTCTCGCATATTTGAGCCCATAGTTGTTTCCGCTTCCGTTGTCACCCGTAGTTCTTCCTGTATGAAACAACCAAACAACCGGTTTCACGACACAGTCCATTCACTTTTAATTTACTTCAGAGTCTGTACCTGTCAAAATAATACTGTCTTTATTATCGTTGTTTTAAGGTTGTTGTTTGGGATGCTGTTAGTAAACAGTGGTTATAATTTCCGTTAAAATTAGTTCGATCTTGAATCGCTGATGTCATAAGTACAGCCCTTTCAACGTTTATTTATCCCTAGCTCTTACGTTATGGTACCTGAGGTTACACGTAAAAGGGGGAACGTTTCAAATATCTAGTTAACCAATTTAATAGCTGCCAGTAAATCATAATTATTTATGAAAGGACTATCTATTTTATTTCATAATCTATGGCTCATCAAATTCAAATTTGGAAGGCGCTCGGAATGGCGACTTGGCGCGGTGGAAGTTAATTGGGCTCTTTCTAAGGGAACGATTGGTTCTTCTAGTTTGTTTGTGGTTGTAATTTATACTTCTCTTATTGTTTTTGGGTTTGTTTCTTATTTCAGAGATCGGTAGAGGTTAGAGTTATTAAGTCGAAGAAATTAAGATTTTCTGAAACGATACTAATTTTAGTGGTTTTTATTTTAAGTTTTGATTGTTAAGGACGTTTACATTTGCCGATGTGTTGATATAAAAGTGACATTTTACATAATTGCGGTTTAAATCGGTTCAATCAACACACAGTTTGGCAGTTTAACCTTTCTTATTAATGACTAGCTTTTGCCCGCGACTTCGTCCGCGTTTCCGTCGTTTTTCGTAAAAAAGTACCATATGCCCTCACGGTTCAGTGGCGTTTTTTAGGTGGCATTGTGTATTTTATTTTTAATTGACGGTAACGGAAAGGCTGTCAGTTACCTAGGTAACAAAATAACCTACGATAGAGGTCCTAACTATAGCTACCTTACACTTAAAATCTAAGTGCCTATTTAAACTAAAATATTCTAATAGAATTAAGTATACCCAGAAATATGTACAACTTACAACAAAAAAAGAAATGAAAATAAAGCTGAAACGCCTGTGCAATACATCTACCTATACTTATTTCAAAACAACCCACAAACAAACCCTCCCCTTACTTACAAATAAATACCTATAACTACTATAATTAATAAAAGTATCTACGCTTTTACCTATATAATACAAAAATAAAATTGAACATAAATTAGCCAAAACTTACCTATCGGTATCTAAAATACTATGCGTACCTACTACTTCTACTACACGTCACCTAAAAGGAAATAAAATGCAAACTATTAATAATTTGTAATTTGAACGAATATTTAAACACTACCAAAACAACTAATACCTATTTTATAAAATAACAACAAAAGAAATTCAAATAAACTATTTAAAGACTAAAAGTCGCGCTGATAAGCATTGTTTGTTAAAATCAATTATTGTCTGTCAATAAGGTCGAACGCTCTGAACGCATCAACAGCCACGACCCGCGTCGAGCGCGGCAACCGTTACACAAAAATAATCCTTATGGCATGATTCAGTACTCACGCGCGACGCGTTGGCTTATTAGCGTATTTCATGTATAAGTTTGGTGTTTCTATACCGATTACTATGATTATTTTTTATTGAATTGGTAATAATATTAACTTCTTTTAATTAGGGATGAGTGAGAGTATTATAAACGTAAGAGTAAACAAATATAATCATAAAGCTCCGAACTGCTAAGCTATCGGGAGTTACACGTGTTATTGTGAGTCAACCATAAAAGATAGACATATGCTGTCGTTGGATAGTTTTTAGATAATTTTATGTAGAACATTTCCGTCATAAATGATTTCTATGTAGCTTTAACCATTAAGGCTGCACACGCGACGGAAGCTTAAAAAATCGAGCAACTTCTCCCGTTTTTCCAACATTTCCCTTCACTGCTCTGCTCCTATTGATTGTAGCGTGATAAAAAGTATACTATAACCTCCCCAGGAGTATGAAAAATAATCGTACCAAGTTTCGTTAAGATCCGTCGAGTAGTTTTTGTTTCTATAAGGAACATACAGACAGACAGACAGACAGACAGACAGACAGACAAAAATTTTACTGATTGCATTTTTGGCATCAGTATCGATCACTAATTACCCCCTGATAGTTATTTTGAAAATATATATCATGTACAGAATTGACCTCTCTACAGATTTATTATAAGTATATAGATAATATTATTTCATTAATCAATGCGAAAGTAACTCTATCTGTGTATGGGTCTGTGAGTATTTCACGTTCGGCACATAGAAACACCATGACCTACGTAACATAGGATACATTTTACCCCGGTAAAACCTTCCACGCACAATGCGGCAAAAAGGTTCCAGAATGTTTTAAAAATGTTCTTTTGACAACCTGTATTGTGGGAAAAGAGTTCATGGAAGGAATTGGGGGAGACCTTGGCCCAGCAGTGGGACAGTATAGGCTATAAAAAAACCTTCCCATCGGATAATTCCCGTCACACAAATCTGCGGGGGAAAAATATTTTCTTATAAAGTTGTAAGAACACAAGGCAGGTTCGGTTATTAAATACCTTCTTCAAAAGGGACCGATTTCTATTTGTCTTCGGTCGGCAGTTCGGCAGGTAGTTTTTGTCAGCAATTTTACGGTCTGCGGTGTTGTCCTACCTTGAACCGTGGTGTCATAGCGATGGCTACGTACGTAAGACACGGCAATTGAATGATCGGTTGGTAACGGTATTATGGTTTTTGTATAAAATATGATGTGTATAGAAAGTTTAATTACGGTAGCTGCAGTTAAATGAGATTGACCTGGAGATATAAAAAAACATGATCAAAGTAATTATATTTATTTATTTATTTATTTATTTATTTATTTATGCACACACAAAATACAAAAAAAAAGGATAAAAACATAGCAAATAGAAGAGCACAAAGGTACTGCTTATTTCAAAAGAAATTTCTTCCAGCAGACCTGCGAGAGGAAAGTTTGATTAGAAATGTAGACACAGTGTGTAAATAAGAATAACAAGATTTTAATTAAAATTAGGAACAAAAGTTTATCCATATAAAATAAACATACATACTAATATATACACATATAAAAATAAATACTAGTATCCGAATATATACCTATAATAAACATACACATAATATACAGAATATTACAGAATAGAGGAGAGGTAATGCTCTCTGACTTGTTTTTTGAAAGTAAATAAAGATTTAGAGTCTAAAATTTTAGGCGGAAGTGAGTTCCACAAACGTACAGCGTGAACAGAGAAGGAGTAGGAAAAGAATTCAGTTTTATGGGAAGGGAAATTAAGATGATGCCTAAGGTGGGATCTACACAGAGTATCAGAGGGACGGGTAAAGGAAAAACGATCGCGAAGGTAGCTGGGATATGCAGGGTTATAAAGGATGTTGTAGAGAAGACATAATATCCGAGTGTTCCGGCGAAGACGGATAGGGAGCCACTTGAGTTCTTTGCGGAAGTGAGAGACATGGTCATATTTCCTCAGACCAAACACAAAACGGATACAAAGGTTTTGCAGGCGCTCAAGTTTGTTTAAGAGCTCCTCGGTGGCATCCAAATAGCAGGCATCAGCGTAATCAATGATCGGCTGGATCAGAGTTTGAGCTAAGTAAATCTTCGTTTTAAACGGTAAGAAGCTCTGTAGAGATTTAAGTGAGTGGAAAGAAAAGTGCACCTTCCGACTAACCTCATTCACTTGAGCTCTCCAAGAGAGATTACTGTCGATTAAGACACCAAGGTCCTTGGCTGTTTCAGCATAAGCAATGGTCGAACCACCCAGAGATAATGGAGGCAAAGATGACAAGTCAAGTGTATTGCGATAATATCGGCTGCCTATGATCATGGCCTGTGACTTAGCAGGGTTAATCTGTAATCCGAACGACTTTGCCCATTGATAAATGCTTTCCAGGTCATGATTCATGGCAATGATAGTCGATTCCGCATCAGCCAATAAGAAATGCCGATACAGCTGCAAATCGTCAGCGTAGAGGTGAAAACTGGAGGTGATTATTTTGGTAACAGTGTTAATAAATATAGAGAAAAGAAGAGGAGAGAGAACACCACCCTGAGGGACACCAGCAGTAAGATCACACCAATCAGAGAAGGTCTCATCTTGGCGGACACACTGAGAGCGACCTCGAAGATACGAGTTAAACCAGGCTAACGTAGAGGCAGAGAAGTTAAAACATTGAAGGACCCCAAGAAGGATGTCGAAATCCACTGAGTTGAACGCACAACTAAAGTCAAGTAAAACTAAAACAGTCAGAGATTTGTTGTCCATAGCCCAGCGGATATCGTCAGTAACCTTCAGGAGCGCAGTAACAGTACTGTGGCCAGTACGAAAGCCAGATTGGAATGGGGAAATAAGAGCATTAGACGATAGATATTTTGAAATTTGGCCATGAACAATGTGTTCGAGAACTTTGGAGAGGAAAGGAAGAATGGAGATGGGTCTAAAGTGAGATAAGGAAGTAGGACTGCTGACTTTGGGAAGTGGTATTATGTGTGCCTGTTTCCAAGCCGACGGAAATACACCAGAGAAGAGGGAAAAATTAACAATATGAGTGAGGATGGGCAGCAGCTCAGAAATAATGGGAATTATCATTCTCGAACACAACTTGTCATGGCCCGCAGCAGAGGAAGAGATAGAGAGAAGGGACTTTTTGACATCGTCTTCAGAGACAGGACTAAAATTGAAAAGTGCACAATGCGGCAGCGGCAGGTTAGAAAGCTCAGACAAAGTTGAAGCTTTACTGCTAGGGTCCAGAGAAACAGGTGGCAAAGAAAAGTGCCTGTTAAGAGCGCACAAGTCGACATCTTTACAGGTATTCGTGGGAGATTTGCCGATACCGACAGACTTTAAAAATTTCCAGACATCAGAAGAGCCACGACCAACGAGAGAATCGTGGAAGTAACGTCTTCTGGCATCTCGACAAAGACGATTGCAGCGGTTACGCAGAGCTTTAAAGTGAATGAGATTATTTTCCGTAGGTCTACGCCTATACCTGCTCTTCGCCTTATCTTTACGGGCAATGGCACTTTTAATATCAGTTGTCATCCACGGCGCAGGATTATGCTTAATTTTAATACGCCGAATAGGGGCATGTTTATTATAGAGATCTAATACTGAGGCATTGAAGCTGTTAACCTTTTCATCAATACTGGTGGTTTCGATAACGTTAGTCCAATCAATATCACCAGCATCCCGTTTTAAAGCCTCCAGGTCTACGCTATTAAAACTCCGGAGAAAACAGAAACGAGGCTTACGTTTCGGGGGTCGGATACGATACGAAAGGTAAATGAGGTCATGATAAGAGAAGGTTGCAGTAAGCTGCCCAAACTCAGCAACATTGGGAGAAGAAGAAACGATCATTAAGTCAAGAAGAGAAGGCGTACAATTCGGGAAGTTATGTGTCGCAGAAAGAGGTAAAATTTCAAGATTAAAAGAGGATAAAAGTGAACGGAGTTTGTGTGAACGTGAATCATTTTTAATTAAACATGTGTTAAAATCACCCATTACATTACATTATAATATTAGTAGAAAAAAAAAAACACCATCTCTGATCTTAAAACGATTCTTCTCTTAGAACAGATAATTATATGAAAATGCGTGGTATCCGCCACTTCGCACTGAGCCTGCTTGGTGAATGAGGCCCTACTCCTTCTCACAGCATGAAGACCTGTTTCCCAGCAGCAGAATTTTCGGGTCCAGTACAACCTCGTCCGCGGTTTGGTTGTGAATTCTACCTAGAAAATAATAACATAGTTTTTCCACTAAATATCAAAATGTACTATTTAACATACCGTCAAACCAGAAATACAACGCTTCTTGGAAACAGTTTCAGGAATTATAAATTACCTAATTAGCAGACAAACTCTTTTGCTGAAAACAAAAAAAGTGACAGATAGTTGACCTTTAACCTGCACAATATCACTATAACCCTTCGCTTGACAAAACAAAGTACTCTTTACAAATGAATGCACTCCCCGAGGAAATAAACTCTACAAAGTAGGTACTGAAAATGTAAAATGTATACAATAGTTTAACTTCACGAGGGTTATGCAACCCTGGTACACAAATGCTGCATTTGTATTACTTGGAGTGACGCGACGTATTTTAGGTAGATCCGAATTGATGTGGATAGGAACTGCGGTTTTATTTGCCAATTTTTCAATGGGTTTAGGAGAATAATTTCTTGTACACACGGTTACACATCAAGCTATACAAAACCAGTTAATCTTGGCCTCACTTTACTAGATCTTTTCGCACAATGAACGATCAGATTATACTGGTTTTGTATAGCTTGATGTGTAGCCGTGTGTACTATTTGTCTCATAGCTGTTCTGATATGCAAGGGATAATATACATTATGCTACTCTTTTCATAAACAGGGTTAACAAAACAGAGTTTCTTAAAAAAATAAAAAAAAACCTAGTGATTTATTCAGTTTTTTAAATTAAGTCTGGATGGAAGTAAAAAGCATTGCAGAGCAGGCAGTCAAGAGGCAATTGCTTTCATTGTCTTTCGTGTTTCTACAACGACAGGAACAACGTTTTTTTTTTAGTTTTTGGTAATTGGTTAGCGTGGCACGGACATGTGAATGAGGAAAATGTAGCAAAATTTTGATAATGAATGTAGATGACTGTAAGAGTAGAAAAATACTGTGTGAAGGATGATATAGCTAGAAAGAGGTGACTGCTAAAAGAAAAGTATGGAAGAGAAGAAACTCTGGTCACAGTATTATTATAAGGTTTCTCGTGTTTTAAACTGTTTTGTATGTATTATAATATATATTAGTTTAATAAATTATATCTGTATCTTTAGTAATATGTATTAGTATGTACCTATTTATGTATATCAACTTTTGTAACAAAATGGTTTTCTCCTTATTTATTTTAATTTTTTTTTGTACTCTACCACAGTGCTGTCCTATTTGACCCTAAGGTTGACTGGTAGAGAATGCCTTGTGGCATTAAGTCCGCCTATGTACCACTCTTGTGCATGAAGTTTAAATAAATAAATAAGAGAAGACATGCTAAACCGCTCATGCTATACCGATCCCCAAATAAAATGGTATAACAGCAGGACAATAAAGATCTGTCAGTTTTTACTCAGTGGTATGAACTCATAAAATGCATTTAAATAATGCTGCAGTTACCTCTCCAAACAAACCATATTTTAATGAAACGATAAATTAATACACCATCAAAACAAACAGCGACAAAATGTATTCTCACCCCAATAAACCGTTCAAATCGATAATAGTTAATTCATATCCAATGCGAGAGGCGTGAATTTTCAAATAAGTATTCGAGTATAATATTACTAGCTGTTGCCAGCGGCTTCGCCCGCTACAACTGGAAAATTACCCCACGGGAAGATAAAATCGGGATAAAAACTATTCTATCTGTTAATCCAGGCTATAAACTATCTGTGTACCCCTTTAATCCAAATGCGTATAGTTAGTTTCTGCGTGAAAGAGTAACAAACATGCATACAAATTTTCACGTTTATAATATTAGTATAATAATAGCTGTTGCCAGCGGTTCACCCGCTACAACTCGAAAATTACCCCACGGGAAGATAAAATCGGGATAAAAACTATCCTATGTGTTAATCCAGGTTAGAAACTATCTGTGTACCAAATTTTATTCAAATCCCTTCAGTAGTTTTTGCGAGAAAGAGTAACAAACATCCATAATTATAAACTTTCGCGTTTATAATATTAGTAGGATGTTATACTGGTGTAATATTTCGAATTCAGTTCGCAAACTGTGGATGATGAGGCGAAATCAAATGGATGCGTTAATTTGATTGTTGAATGTTTACGGATGAGTGTGGTGTGTATGAATGTATGATGGTCAGTGGCTACATCATTTAGACATTGGGCATGTTTGGTGTAATCAGGCTTGTTGATTGGTTGGTGCAGAATATTTACGCTATAAGGGGTGTTTGACTTGGTCTGCCTCGTTGGTGTAGTTGTCACAAGCGCGACTGCTGAGCAAGAGATCTTGGGTTTGATTCCTGCGTCGGGCAAAATGTTATTGGGTTTTTTTTTTCACCAGGATTTTTTCAGCAGCAGCCACGGAGTCTGAATTCGTGCCCGGTTGATGGAAATAGACTCGGCCTCTTTTACATGTAACCTAATCGTAACTGGCGAAATGTGGGTGTGCCTACTATTAGGTACACCTCTGCCTAATCCTTCCAGGATTACAGGCATGATGTTATGTTATGTTAAGTGGTATCTTTGTTTTTGCTGTTTTAGTGAATAACTAAAAGCACGCTTTCGTGAGATGGAACCACGATTTAGTACAACTTGTATAATTTGGTGAAGAAATAAAAAGCAGTTCTATGACTGTCGCTGAATAATATATCTTTTTTTTATTTTTTATTTAATATGGGCTTACTGTTGACCTCAATCTTGCCCTAAGGGCAGAGATGAGGTCGACGATGGAACGAGCTTACCCAGGAGAAGCCTATTTATTCGCGACTTAAATAGAATGGGGTTTTATGAACTCGGAAAAACCGACGCAGGCAGAGTGTTCCACTCCAACCAAAATAAAAAACCATCGAATAATATGTCGCTGAATGATAAGCACTGAAAAACGGGATATTTATTCATGTTTACTGTTTATTTCGCGTTGCCGATATTTTGGCAATGTTGCAAGCACCAATAAAAAATACTGGCTGAATATTTGATTACTTTTAAATAAATGGTTTGTAGGATTATTGAATTAAACTCACTACACACATATGTCAGATACTAGATCATCAATAACCAACGTGGTTTCAATAACCACACCCATGACCGCAGACATGACGATGATGGCGATGGCTTGGTGATGATGGCTTGACATGTTCGTAAGTCACCAACATTCAGTTACCATAAATTAACCTCCCAAGATACTGTTTGACCGCGTACAGAGTACCCGTAATTAACCGAGGGTTAAACCTCATCTAGCAGCATGGAGAAGTGTGTTTCTGTGCTATTAGATGTAGCGCAACCTTTTTTTTTATGGTTCCGTACCTCAAAAGGAAAAAACGGAACCCTTATAGGATCACTGGTGTGTCTGTCTGTATGTCCAACCATTCCGCACTCTTATCTCCGAAACTAATGAGTCTACAATTTTGAAAAAAATACAGAAATTAGTTCAACACTTATATATTACCGGAAAACCTTTAAGAAGTTTAAGGTGCTAAAATTAATGGAAAATCTTTCAATATCTAGTACATGGAAAATCTTTCAATATTTAGTAGACTCCTAGGCAAATAACTTGAAACAAAATGGCGTCGTTCTGCGCAGGTTCTCTGTTTGATTTGTATGGGACGTCTAAAATTCGACTACTGCGCATGTTCAACTTATATGCCGCGTGGTATACAATGGTACGGAACCCGTCATGTGCAAGGCCGAATTGCACTTGGCCAGTTTATAAGAATGGGAATTCATCAATGACTCCCACTCTAGGTGAAGTAGAATGTTATGTTAGACTCTAGTATTGATATTGAAAACGGGATATTTACCATGTTTAGTTTTATTTTCGAGTTCCCGATATTTCGGCGCTGTAACAAGTACCATGATCCCGGATAAACTGAAGACATTGCGGGTGGATGTTTATGAGCAGACAAAACGGTCTACCCTCTTTCTTGTTCGTTTTTTGCGCTCGGCACCACTACCATTGTCACTCACTGCACGATTCTCCCGACACACAAAACTCACTGTGTCCACTCGCGAACTTTTTTCCGGCAATATCGGGAACTCGAAAATAAAATTAAACATGGTAAATATCCCGTTTTCAATATCAATAATAGTGGTAGTGACCATGTCAGTTTAAAAACTTATAATGTTAGACTCTCACAGATTAAAAGCCATCCATGTTCCTTCTTTTGCCTTTGCGTTCCAAGGCCGCGGTAACTCTTTCGAACGAACTTCACAACCCTAGCAGATATAGCACATCCCTAACACTCCATTCAATGTTGGATGTAGCTTGATCCTAGTTTTTTGACGGAGGTGGGGCTCCAATAATTTTGCGCATTGCAGTGCGTCCCTGCCTGAAAGTATGTTTGAAACCTTTTCGATTCATTAGATGATTAAAACGTTAATAAATAACTGGGTTTCTTTAACTGACTTTTAAATAGGAATTGGATTTGAAAAAAGTACCTAGTCAATTAAAAAATAAGTATAAAATAGTAATTTCCTAGTCCAATACACTAAACTAAAATACCTTTTTTTAATTTTCCGTTTTTTACTTTTAGCGGCGGAAATTCTGGAGTACTTTTTCGCCTCAGCATGAATTAATGTTTTTATTTTACTTAACTTTCATATTTGTTTTCATTTAAAGTATTTCTACTACCTTTCCCCGCGGCTTCACCAAAACCTGACACGGTATAATGTACTACCGAAACAAAAAATGTTCTATGACCTAACTCATGATGATTATTTTCTAACTACCTGATTACCAATATTACTGAAACCTATTCCGCCGACAAGATGACAGAAAGATCCGTCGGGGCTGCGTGTTGTTCGAAAGAGATACCGCGGCCTCGACACAAAGGGCCAAGAAGGAACATGGGTGGTTTTTAGTCAGTAGAAGTCTGACACTCCCTACTTACCGCTCTGCTCACAGGAGGAGAGAGGAGGAGTCATTTGATAATTTCCCACACAAAAAAAAAGGTGACAGAACAGAAAGACAGAGCTACTTTATTTAACCTTACTCACATTTATAATTCAGTGTGGATTGAATCTATGTAGGTACTTTCACTGAAATATTTTCTCTCACGTAAAACTAGCAACAAAATAACAATGATCCACAACACGCCATTTGATGATATTCAGCTGATAACATACTCAATCCATTTTCTAAAAAACTTCAGCTTGCATACGTTATTATAACGCATTCTTCACACGACCATAAAACAGTAAATGTGGAACTGGGAAAAGGAAGAAAATATATATTTAAGTCGCGAGTAAATAGGCTTCTTCTGTGTAAGCTCGTTCCATCGTCGACCTCATCTCTGCCCTTTTTTTTTTTTTTTTGGCGTGTGGAAATTCATCAAATGACCCCCGCTCTTGGGCAGAGCGAAGGGGAGTGTCAGACTTCTACTGACTAAAAACCGAACCCATGTTCCTTCTTTGCCCTTGCGCCGAGGCCACGTCATCTATTACAAAAATCCGCAGCCCCCTATGGCAAGATTGAGGTCAAGAGTAAGCCCATATTAAATAAATAAATATCTTTCTAAACATCCAGTATGTTTTTATATCCCATGTAATAGGGGGCGAGCCTATTGCCATCAACCGGGCACAAATTCAGGCTGGCTGACGTGGCTGTAACTAACAAAAATCCAATAACACTTTCCCAACCTGGGAATTGAACCCAGGACCTCATGTCTTATACCTCTTTCCCATAAGTTGAAAAATAAATACCTTGGTTACTGTAAACAATTCTAACTTAAAAATATAACTTTACCCGTCTTATAAAAACCCACTGGAATAGAACAGAACCTTTTCACAAAAAAACGGTGAACGGAAAAAAGGAAATCAATTTTCTCCCTCTAACCGCACCCTACCGACCGAGGGCCTACCGCAATACCGACCTCGTTAGGTAAACTTGTAGAGGCACCATAAGGCAGCGGTCCGACCACGCGCGAGAAAACGACTAACTATCGGTGATTTTCTCTCTCAAGAAACGCACAATAAATGTACATTCCGTGTTAACGAAAGAGATGCATATATAATATTAAAAGTTGCTCTATGACTGTTCACACTGCCGGCGACTCGCTTTACTAGTTTTGTCGCTGAGCAACGAGCTTTCAAAAATGAACTCGCTCAGTGATACTCATTCAGCGATGCTCAACACGTGTAACGCGCGCACAGGTTTGCACAGGACTGAGCGACCGCGGGCGAGTGGCGCGGGTAATCGCTCGTCGCACTTGCACACTCGCTTATAATATAGCCTGGCGACAAAACTATCGAAACTACACACTCGCTTCCCGCTGATCGCCAACTTTTTTTTTAGTTTCTAGTTCTACTAGTTTCTCGTTCATCGTCGGCGGTCGGACCACTGCATTACACCTACTGGCGCAGATTTCCATATTCACGTCGCTCGCTCAGCCGTAACGCGTGTTTAATTATCTGTGCCACCACAGATTATCAAGAAAAATAGTTATACCGTAGATTGACTATGCTATAGATTCTCTGTGAGCGTATTCGCTATGAATAAAGGAGATTTTTTTAAGCTATTGCATAGCTTCTATCGCGGGCCTTGAGCGTGGAGAGCGAATCCAGAAATTCCGTAACGAAAATATTTTCAACCAGGTTGCTATGGTTACGGAAAATAACAAGGTTATCAACTGAGGTTGTCAAATTAAATAATTAATTATTTGCATGTTGATAAAAAATGCTATGCAATAGCTTTACCGCGGCAGTCTCCGAGTGCCACACGTTTTTTTTAGGTTTAATGGCGTTGTTGGTAAATATCAATTTGTGAAGTTGTCTCCAGAAAAATCAAAATGGCGGCGCTAGTTCCATTTTAGGCCACGCGACAAAGGCGCCATAAATTTTAATAGCTACCGCGGAGTCTTTACGTGTGCCCAGTTGATGGCAATAGGCTCGCCCCCTATTACAACAAACATAACTGGTGCACTGTGAATGTACTATTAGGTACACCGATGCCTAATCCTACGGGGATTAGGTACGTTTTACGTACGTGTTTAGTACTTTCTCTGTCATAATCAGCTGTCCGGAGTACCTATCCGATCGGTTTGACCTCGTATGTCCTTGTCGCATTCATATTCATTTTAGTGCCTTCTCTATACCCGTATCCTGTCTACGAATAAATTCGATGAAAATATGCGATCTGCTATCTATGGTCGTTCATTATTCGGATGACAGCGCGGGAGTATTATCAAACTGATTTAAATTGACTTTTCCAATATTTAAATTAATTATGATCTGGGGGTCTAAAATGGCCACTTTAGCAGATCAGAATATGAATTGACCTTTCAAAATAGTAACTGCGTCTGTGACCATTTTACGAATTTAACGCAATTCATATTGTTTTCCTATTATTACTTACCTATGACATAGTATAAACAAGGGAAGTAGGGTATCTTCATACAAACGCACCGCGCGCGGCTTGTATGTGTGCGCCTAGTATCTTTACGGTCGCCGCACGCACACTCAAACAAAATCTCGCTGCATTTCGCACTGAGCCAGTCAAGGTTAACACCGCACAAGGTTCGCGCGACGCACGGCTTTTCGGCACCGCTAAGTACCTAAATGAAAAATGTCTGATAATCGCAGGAGAAGTTATTGCTGTGTGTTTGGGTGTCTAAATAATTCATAGATTCCAGAGTTGAGTATGTTCAGATTACCTACTTATTTTTTTGTTGTTGGTATTAGTTTTCTATCAGACAGACGAAGTAGGCAAGCCTACTTTCCCACTAGAATGTATTAGGTAGGTAGGTACTTTTGATGATATGCCGCTATTGCTTTGTTTACGTTTAGTCATGCCGATTTCTCAGTATTGTAGGTAGGTATAGTAACTGTTGGCAACTTCGTGAAGCGAAGCCGCTCGCCGCCTTAGCTAGCCGTGACGTCAGCATCGGACCATGCCGCGCGCCGTGGCGTCGGCATCGAACCATGACGGCTGAGCGTGGTGGGGAGGAGACGGGCTGGCGGTGCGGGCTGTGCGCCCGGCCTCTTTGCTTGCGGACCGTGCGACGGAACAGTCATTCTTTAGCTCAATTATTTTTGGAGACTTATTATTATTATATTTTGTTAAATTAATCAGTTGTATTCGAGTGTTGAAAAGTTTTGTTTAATATAAATGTTTGCTGAGAATTAACCCAATAGTCTGATTTATTTGCTCAATAATAGTTACAGTCTTTAAAGTCTAAAATACCCACATTACGCATTTTAAGATATTGATAGTTCAGGAATAGTATTGCTAATTATTTAATATCAGAAGTGGCACCCACGCGTCATGGGCAAACGCAGGCGCTATCGCAGGCGAGCACAATCGTCAAGTAGCAGTAGCACAACGAGTTCAAGCTCCAGAACGCCATCACCTCCACCCAGAAGGAAGTCAAAGGTATCGCGTCATAAAGATGCCAAAGCTGTGAGTACCTTAAACAATATTATACCGGAGTTTGACCCTTTACATGATGATATAAATGCATGGCTTAATATTATACAATCCTATGCGACAACGTTTGATTGGACCGACGAAACGATACGTTATCAAGCTCTTAATAAGTTGAAAGGCTCTGGCAAAGTCTGGTATGACTCGTTGTTGCGTACTGATAGTCAGTGGCCTAAATGGAAATGGAGTGATTGGAATCAGCGTCTAGCTAATAGTTTTCAAACCCGTCGTAATATGTTTGAATTATTAAAAGAAATCGTTAATAGAAAACCAGTAGAAAATCAGTCACTATACGAATTTTATTTTGATATTAAATGTAAAGTTGATCGATTATCTTTAAACTTTACTGAGCAAGATATTATATCTATAATTGTCGGGAGCATAGGCGACAGCAATATAGGAGCGTCTATTGAGGCGAGTAATTTTAAATCTTGCCATGATTTAGCTAGTTACCTTCATGGTCGTACCTACAAAGGCAAAAACTCAAAACAAACCAGTTCGGGTAGTACACGTGAAAACCAACATAAAACAGTGGATCAAACGAATAACTCTAGCCAGCCGTCCACGAACGTTACCTCTTCAAATAATTTTGCCAATTCTCGTAGTGCGCATGAAAGTAATCAAACCGGTTCAACACATATTCAAAAGCCTAATAATATTAAATGTTACACTTGCGGTGGAAATCATAAAAGGAATCAGTGTGATCTAATTAAATGTAATTTCTGTAAAAAAAAGGCCATGTTGAGGCTGTGTGCCGTAGTAAGAAGAGTACAGGATTAATAAAACCAGAAACTGAGGAAACCAAATTGATCCACACCTCTGATCCGCGAAATAAATTTGTAAAATTTGTAAAAATTGTAAACATTGATCACTTTTCCCACGAGGCATTTATTGATACGGGAAGCAGTTGTTCCTTAATTTCTGAATTGGTGGTGGAAAAATATTCGCTTCAAACCAGTCTTCTACCCTCACCAGTTTTATTACAAGGGTTTTCTAGGCATAATTCTAAACCGGTCACTCGAAAAGTCACTCTAAATATAAAAATTGACTGCGTGTCTTTAACTGGTGTGGACTTTTACGTCATTGATGAATTAGTAGGTTGTGATATACTAATTGGCCGTAACATAACGGAGCGAAATGATTTGATATATTCACGTGTAGGTAATTCATTCAAGTTTGACTATGCGCAATCGCTTAGTGAATTTTGTGACGCTATACATGAGACTAAGATCGATACTGACACTCACTTAAATGAATTGATTTATTTATTTAGACAATACAAACAGTGTATCGCGTCAGACATAAAAGAGTTAGGGAAAGTGAATAACCACGAGATGGTTATTACACTGACAGACTCACGACCGGTGCAGTGCAGACCTTTTCGAGCCTCTCATGCAGATAGAAAGATTATTCGAGATATGGTGCAGGAATTAGTCGATAACAAAATAATTCGAGAAAGTAAATCCCCTTACGCCAGTCCCGCTCTGCTTGTGAACAAAAAGAATGGCGAGAAAAGACTCTGTATTGATTACCGCGCATTAAATAAAATAACAATAAAGGACAAGTACCCAATGCCCCGAATAGAGGATCTTATAGATAGACTACAGGGTTATAAATATTTCACAAGTCTTGATCTAAAAAGTGGGTACTACCAAATTATTATGAGCTCACAGTCCGTAGAGAAAACGGCATTCATTACCGAAGACGGCCATTACGAATTTCTTCGGCTCCCATTTGGTTTGGCTAATGCACCATCTTGTTTTCAACAAATGATGAATAAGGTATTAGGTAACTTAAGGTTTGAGAACGTCATTGTATATTTAGATGACGTTTATCTTATGACACAAACTATTGAGGAAAATTTAAAGCTCTTGGAAAACATTTTACAAATATTTAGAAATAATGGTTTAACTTTAAATTTAAAAAAATGTCATTTCCTTAAAACTGAAATAGAGTTTCTCGGATATAGAATAAAACAAAACTGCGTAATGCCAAATGAAACCAAAGTGGAAGCCGTTAAGAAATTTCCCGTACCGAAAACTGTCCATCAGTTGCGACAGTTTTTGGGACTAATAAATTATTTTCGCAAATTTATTAAAAACTGCGCTATAATTTCTGCCCCTCTTACTAAATTATTAAAAAAAGATGCTCCTTGGTATTGGGATTCCGTGCATGATCAAGCGTTCCAAATATTAAAAACAAAACTAACATCAGATAGTGTATTATCTATTTTTGATCCAAATAAAGAAACCGTTTTATATACGGACGCTAGTCGAGATGGCGTTGCGGGTATTCTTGTTCAAGTTGCTGATGAGGGTGAAAAACCTGTGTATTATTATAGCCGTCAGACAACTGAGGACGAAAAGAAATACCATTCATTTGAGTTGGAACTGCTAGCAATCGTAAGTTCACTCCAAAAATTTCGTCTTTATTTAATTGGTTCACCTTTCACCGTTATCACAGATTGTAACGCGGTCAGGTACGCGTTGACTAAAAAAAATATTATTCCCCGGATCGCACGATGGGTTCTTTCGACTCAAGAGTT
Source organism: Diarsia dahlii (assembly GCA_949775195.1). Lineage (NCBI taxonomy): Eukaryota > Metazoa > Arthropoda > Insecta > Lepidoptera > Noctuidae > Diarsia > Diarsia dahlii. The sequence goes on from OX459207.1 coordinate 20,058,814, forward strand.
CATGTACGTAATAAAGCATAGAGAAGGTACACGTATGCAACATGTGGATGCCTTGAGTCGAAATCCCGTTCCCTCAGGTGAGAGGTCGGAAAGGGAAATAATATTATCAATAACCGAAGGAGACTGGTTACTTTCTGTACAAATGCAAGACCCTGACATTGTGAAAATTAAAACTGTATTAGAATCTGGTGAAATAGATGAAAATAAAAACATTTTTGACACTTATGAACTGTTAGGTGGAAAAGTGTACAGAAGAACAGCCCAAGGCCGACGATGGGTCGTACCAAAAAGTTGTATATGGCAAATAATAAGATACAACCATGATGACCTGGGCCATTTTTCTGTCGATAAAACGTTTGAAAGAATAGGCCACAAATATTGGTTTTCTCGTATGCGTCACATAATAAAAAAATACATCAAAAACTGTTTGAATTGCATTTATTATAAAAATAAGGGTGGTGCTAAGGAAGGAGAGTTATACCCGTTACCAAAATACGCGCAGCCTTTTCACACTTTGCACGCGGACCACTTAGGTCCGTTCGTTAAAACACAAAACGGCAATATATACTTACTAGTTTTAGTAGACGCATTCACTAAGTTTGTGTTTATCTGTGCAGTAAAGTCTACAAAAACATCCGACCTCTTAAATGAATTAGAAAATATAACTAAAATTTTCGGTAATCCAAAACGAATTATTTCCGATTCAGGGTCATGTTTTACTTTCCAACATGTATAAAGAATACTGTAAGAGCAAAAATATTCGCGCGCATATTGTGGCAACGGGTATGCCTCGCTCAAATGGACAGGTAGAGAGATTTAATAAGACAATTCTAGAATCATTAAAAACTATTGGGGCAGATACTACTGAAGATAGGTGGGATCAATATGTTAAAATAATACAGCAAGGTTTAAACAGTACAATTCACAGAACTATTAATGCCGTACCTAGTGAGGTTTTATTAGGATATCGTTTGCGCGTTGATAATGACAATGTAGATCCAGAGCTTGATGATGAAACGCTAGTCAACGTAACGGAGTTGCGAGAAAAGGTAGATAAAAATATTAAAGCCAGTGCAATATCACAAAAACAAAGGTTTGATAAAACTCGGTCAAAGGCCAAGATTTACGAAGAAGGAGATTTAGTATTGATCAGAATACAAAGCCAGAGCAACGATGGTCGAAGCAGGAAACTCCTGCCTACCTTCAAAGGACCATTTCGAGTAAAAAAAGGTTCTGGGTAATGACAGATATGAGGTAACAGACTTAAGGGGTTCTGAAAGGAGCAGTAAACCGTACAATGGCGTTGCAGCTGCTGAAAATATGAAGTATTGGATACAAATAGATGACTGGAAATTGGAATAAGCTATTAATATTATGGTCCGTGTTGGCAAGTTATAGTTTTAAAGGTACGTACTGCACCTTCTTGTCTGCTGTAAATAATTAATAAATACACTGCTTTGTAATGTTATAGCAAATGATGAAATTACACACAGTGGTTACACAGTCTCACATACAGTATTGCTATTGCATTTTACTTGCGAGGCTAGATAAAACACTTGTACCTACCTTAATTCTTGCCAGGAGAGAAACACCAGCAAATGTGAATAAAGCTTGGAAAACAACTTGGTACGTTTAAGTGTAGCGCAATGCTCTTTAAATGCAAGTGATTCCAAGTGGTAAGCTCTAGGAAAACCAAGACTCTTAAGTGTGGCATAGTCCCTTTAAGAACGGTTGACCTAGCGGCAATAGAGTAGGCATTTGCTGATGGTTCAAAAGCTAAGCCAATGGCTTGTGATTCATACTTGTAGATTAAGAAAACTAGTTCTGATGTTGGTTTTGTTTCAGTGTTTTACCTAGCATCGTGGGGCGCCTGGGACATGCGCCTTGCAGAATGGCCGTGTTGGCAACTTCGTGAAGCGAAGCCGCTCGCCGCCTTAGCTAGCCGTGACGTCAGCATCGGACCATGCCGCGCGCCGTGGCGTCGGCATCGAACCATGACGGCTGAGCGTGGTGGGGAGGAGACGGGCTGGCGGTGCGGGCTGTGCGCCCGGCCTCTTTGCTTGCGGACCGTGCGACGGAACAGTCATTCTTTAGCTCAATTATTTTTGGAGACTTATTATTATTATATTTTGTTAAATTAATCAGTTGTATTCGAGTGTTGAAAAGTTTTGTTTAATATAAATGTTTGCTGAGAATTAACCCAATAGTCTGATTTATTTGCTCAATAATAGTTACAGTCTTTAAAGTCTAAAATACCCACATTACGCATTTTAAGATATTGATAGTTCAGGAATAGTATTGCTAATTATTTAATATAACTAAGTATGTACCTACTATCTGTATTATTTTATGTTGGTTTAGTCAAAAGTAAAAACATATATTGTTCTTTATGTGCAAAAATACTACATTATGCCTATTAAAAAATAAACAAAAAAAAACTGACAAGTATATACTAAGTAAATAATTTAAACACAAGCTCTTAGTCTATAAACTATAAATAGTTGTTGGTCCTCTTTTTAGGCAAAAGCCTTTTTATTCCGAAACTATTAGGACTACATAGTTGAAACTTGGTAAGTAGATGTATGCTGTGAACCGCCTTACGATATTTTTACAAAAAAAAATAAAAAATAATGTAGTATGCTGTACATCTCAATGAAACTCAGACAACACAAATAAAAAAATACAACTTCCCGGCCCTTGCCAATTTTTAGGCACTGTATTAAAATTTAGCTGAAAGTGACAACCCTGACACATGCAAGTACGGTAGGTAATTATGTCGCGGATTGGGCCGGAGATGCTCTACTTCCCTTCTTTATACTATGCCTATGATCTATTTTCCCTAATGGTCCCAGACGCTGTTACTATTATGAAAGGTCATTTACGCTTTTTGACGCAATTCCTATTATGAACTGCTAAAGTGGCCGTTTTAGACCCCCTGAAATGCAGTTGGATGTTGATTGGAGGTGAATCGAAATGGATCAGTTATTTACTGTAAGTGTGCGTGAAGTGTTCGTGCCTTTTGACCCGACTGCGGCAAAGCCAAAAAGGAGGGTTATTGTTTTTTACAGTCTGCGTTGATTAAATTCACACTCCACACACCCTTCCGGTTTATTCTAATGTTAAGTTTATTTCTGTGGAGAGATATTACTCCTAATATTTTTAAGTATATTTAAGCCAGTAGTGTAATGGTCACTTTTAAGGAAGAGCGCTCATGTCTGAGATACAGGTATTTTTATCTAGTTCAGACACAGATGCCTTCAACATAAAATTAAGAAAATTAGAAATTGTACTGTATATCTGTTTATGTAACTTATGTTTGTGTCAAATAAATATTATTATTATTAATAATTGCAAGGTGTGGGGAGTTTTCTTCTGGTTCAAAGTGCTTGGCTTGAGGCACAAAAAAGAATCAGTTAATTTTTTATTGGTATTTTAACAATTTACTGAACCACCAATTCTCTCAGAATACCAATCATCATGTTCAAATAACCTCAAGAATCTTTACGAATTCATGAAAAATCTAATAATTTATTGGCTTAAACTGGAGTTCGTAGATTAAAATATAAAGTGGCATATAACTATAACATAAGTTCTTGAAACGAAATCCAACTTTCCTATATTGACTTTTAAATATGTTTTTTTTAAAGACACTCTAATTACAGGTATTCGACTCGACTCGTCTTTAGACTTGTTCACTTTGTTACTTGTATGAACTTAACCAACGCCCTATTTTTTTTTTTTGGTGAGTGGAAAATCATCGAATAACCCCCCCCCCCCCCCGCTCTTCTTCGCCCTTGTGTCGGAGCCGCGTTAACCTTTCGACAAACCACAGCCCCGACGGGGTTAACCAACGCCCTTGTAGCATAGTTCTACTATCTCACATCCTGAGGACACCTCTCAATTTTGATATCTGCCTACCTAGTTTCTAGTTTTCAGCGACATTAATAAGATTCAAGACGTCTTCGTCTCGGCGGCATTGTGACAAGTACTTGTAAATTTTCACAAGTCGCAGCCGCCACGGGATGTTGAAGTAACGAGGACTGACAAGAATTTTAATCTACTTTGTAAAAGTTATAAGATAGACTTATCTGATGGATAATGTGAAGAGTGAAAGTCGACATGATTTTATGTTAAAAACGAGATGTTTTTTGAGTTTTTGAATTGTTTTTGGCTGGGTTGTTAATAACCTTAGCTTTCCGTATGGTAGTTTTTTTTTCGTAAGAGAGAATACACAGACTGGAATTGTGCTTTTGTTTGAAATCGTTAGTATGTTGTGTGTCCAAGGTTGATGAAAACTATTTGAGAAGAGCTCTAGAGAAAGCATATCAACATCTGCCTAGCCGAATGCAGCTAAATATCAGAATTTTACATGGTTAGACTACCTATCTGGCCTCCTCAAAAATTAGTATAATGGGTAATATGATACTCCTTTGGTAAGACTGGTTGTCAAACTCTCGGATCACTAACCACCTATAGTGACTGTCAAAGATCAGATAAGTAGCATAATACACATATCACAATTAACTGGTGGTGGCTTTCGGAATGACGTATTGCACTCGTAGTTTCGTTCTTCTTCCGTTCTTCTGACATTCAAAAGTGCCTGTAATGGCTTAATTGAAATAAAATATTTGTACGTAGTGCATCTTAATTATATAAACTGAACATTACTCAATAAATCAGTCCTAAGTCCGTATTACTACACTATGCTTAGTAATAAACCAATAAATCTCAATATGGAATGACCCTATTAAATGGGTCTTAAACATAATTGGCAAAATACGAGTGTTCTAGATTTACAACATCTCTGCTCTTCCTTTGGAGAAGTACCGTTAGTTATGTTATTTTATAGATTTTATGTATGTAATGCGCAATATACACATCCATATTTACACGCTAGGCTTAAAACTAGTAAGTACATGACCTTGTTAGAGTGCAAGAAGATAACTTAGGTAAAACTAATAATATTACAGTGTCTTTTATCTTTGCTAGCTGATGCCCGCGGCTTCACCCGCGTGGATTTCGGTCATATTATATAACAAAACTTTCCTCGAGAACCACTCTACCCATTGGTGAAAATCGGTGAAGTAGTTTTTGAGTTTATTGCGTACAGACAGACAGACAAACGCGGTGGAGGACTTTGTTTTATAATATGTCTTGATAGTGATCACGTAGATTAATAACTTTATATTTACTTATTTTAATATTAGTTATACTTACACCTACTTTTAATACAAATCTTACTGCCGTTTAAACCACCCATCTTCTTTCACAAAACAAATATTAAGGCAAAATACATTCACAGTTATTGAACACAATACTCATAGTTTCCAATTAAATGATAGTTTATAGTTATTTCAGTGAGCATTAATGGTTAGAAGTCAATGTACTCGGTATTCGCGACACGCTAGTTCGAAATAGCTAGTAGTACAGACAGTAGGTAAAGGAAATTACTGTACAGGCAGTTGCACTATTTACTTAACAAATAATAGATACTTATTGTGCTTATCATAGTAGTAAACGAGTTTTGGAAACCACTTTTCAAAGTATGACAGAGTTATAAAGGAATTCTACACAAATGTAAATAGCCGATTCATAACAATATATGCATTAATTGAAAATCATTAATTATGAATCATTAATTGTAAGCTTATTAATTATCTTCCTGGTTATGTCCCACGTTTTTTCTTACGTTCTACTCTGATAACCACCGCGATATCATTTAGGTACTCCTTTTTCTTTCACACAATAGGGGATCGGACTGGGTCAAAATAATATGATTCTGTTTAGTCCGTAAGTTAGATTATCGAAAAATATTGAATACGTGTTTTTTGTTTTATCAAATCAATAAAAAATGACGAAGATAAAACGCGTCAAAGATCTTGGAGTGGGGCTTGAAACGTCACTTGTGTCGTCAAAATGTACTATCATATGACGTCACACGAGTTTTCGAAGCACTGTATCGTCTTCATTTTAAGTTTACGTGAAAAAAGAAAAAATACGTGTCCAATAATTTTTGGAAATCTATCTGACGGACTAATTAGTTTTTTTTTGTCCGATCCCCTATTCATACATTGTTTCCTTGGCCTTGCTCTCTCACTCCACCCATCAACATTTATATACGTCGCTCTTTTAGTCACTTGAGCTTCATCCCTCCCTATCACATGCCCAAACCAAGACAGTCGATTCCCTTTTTACTTTTTATTAATTACAAAACTTATTAACAATCTTAAAATAAAAGCATTCATTTCAACCAACTCATTTACAGGCACTTTTGAATTGTCAAGGAGTCGGTTAGAGCTACTCAGAAATTGCCTGTGTACCGAACTGTTTTCCTATCTGTACGTAGAGCGGTGACCTGGAAGTGTCTGTTTGTGCCTATGTGCTACTATTAGCGCTAAACTCGGAGCTAGGTCGATTGGTTCCGATTGAATTAGGAGCGGCTCGTATTAGAAGCCCTACTTCCAGTTTGAGCGCCTAATTCATGATATTTCATGGATAAGGTTGGTTTTGGCTTCGGATTTGTCTGCTTTTGATATGAACGTACCGGTTGGTGATACAAATTCTTGCCTTTTTTCGAGTTTCTTAGAACAATTTGTATAACGTTTTTCTCACCAAATATTGCATGAATTTCGCATTTCCTCATGCACGAAATGTCTGATTATCTAACACAATATTACGTCACTAATCTCCGAAACGTCGAACAGAGTTATACCCATACTTTACCCAGCACACCATAATTTTGCCCATTTTGAGTTCAACATGGAAGTCACATTATACCCGTTTTTTTTTTGGGTGGTAAATCATCAAATGACTCCCTGCTCTGGGCAGAGCGGTAAGACTTCTACTGACTAAAAACCACCCGTGTTCCTTCTTAGCCCTTTGTGTCGAGGTCGCGGTATCTCTTTCAAACAACCCTCAGCCCCGACGGGACATTATACCCCCTAAAATATAAATATTTGGGGGTGAGCATATTGCCATCAACCAATGTCCGATTAGTAAGTAAGTAACCATGGAGTTTATTGACGGTTCTTAGCCATAGAAAACGATCGACCCGAACCGTGCACCTTTTCTAGACGTTTTAAAAGTGCCCATGTAGACCTATACAGTAAGAAATATAATAATAAGATGATGATTTTTATTTGAGTTACTTTCAATTTCATAAACAAAAATTTGCTTCTTTCACGGATAATAAACAAATTAGATAAAGTTAGATTCTAAAGATAAGTGAATAGGTATACCAAATACATTGTTCGACAGTACATCAGAATCTCTTCCTAACCCATCAATAATTACAGATGTGATGTTATGTTATGTTTAAGAGTTTTTATTTATTATCATAATTAATTGTTTAAGGCGAGGTTGCAGTACTTTGTTGCCCTGCCGCGCGAGCGATATAATGCCTAAATTTTGACTGTTTTTTGCTTCTTGGAGAAAAACTATAAAGAAATTATACAATATGTTTTCAACATTTACTTCAGAATAAAAAGTTCTATCTATTGGTATAACTTTTATATAAATTCATGATGAAATGTCTTAGCAGTACACGTTTGAAATTGTGATTTAGAGTCATGTCTGATAAAAAAAGTATCGAGCCGATCATTCTAAATCGCGTTTCTATCTTTACGATTTACTAGAGAATATGTTCAATTTCTATGTAATGATTTTTATTTATTAAAAAACTCGTATTTAGTTCGATTTTTATAGATTCAAAAATCTTAAAAAGTACTGCCTTAACCAAAGGTTACATAAAGTAATAGCTCTGAGGCTGCACGCATGGTTGGTTAATGTACTAGGCGCCCGTCTTTATACCTCGGGGCTTCTTGTGAAGTATATACGAGTTTACCTATATGGACGTGAGTACCTACGCCTACCCTTTCTTACTTCATTGGTCAATCAGTATGTAATATTATAGGTTTAGCGATTTTGGTTAGACTAGGTGAAATAAGGGGAATACGAAACGTCACCCTCGTACCCTCGTCAAGTGTTTGTTGTATAAAATCGTTCTGAGCTGCAGATATCCCCATTGCACTCTACCGGGTAGGCTTGACGCAGCGCGACTGTAACAATTCCTGCCTGCCCTCTTAATTATAATCTTCCCCGTTGTACACATACTCTAAACTAATATTATAACTCAGTCTGTTTGTCTGTTATCTTCTCTCATCGAAACGGGTTTTGGAAAATAAAAAATATTGCATACTTATGGAAAACCTAGACCTTGGTAAGAAGATAATACTTTTATACCACTAGTATATTCCCGTTAGTTTTGTGATCTCTAATGTAAATCTTAGTTTAATAAAAAATGTTTTTCAGCAAAGGTTTAAAATTATTGTGATTTTCAGCAAACCAGTTGTTCATTGGTGTAAAGTGCAACCACTATCAGTTACAACGTATTTGATATTTTCTCAAACTTTTTAACTAAACAGTTACATAATTACACTCAAAACTCGCTCCTACGACCATCTCCCGACTTCCCAAACTCCTAGTACTACCCTATCAAGTGTTCGCGACCTTAATAGTTCGTCTGCTAGATATTTTTTGCCGACATGTCACAGACAGGATTAGAGGCGTCGACCGTGGTCTCGAAGTGTCGCACGACTGTGTATTAGAAGCCCAGTTTTTGCGAGAAGACCGCGTTAATGGTCTATGCCTCGTATTTACGCCCTTTTTGTGACGCTAAGTGATATTAAACTTGGTATCAGTGAGGTTTGAGGTTTCTGGGAGGTAAAAAGGTCGTATTTATCATACTGTCGCTTACAGTTGGCCAGTGATAGGGTTTTGTAGGAAATGTTATAGGTGGTGTAAAACGTTTTACTGTGTACAAATTGGTTTAAAAGTGAATCTTAATCGCGGCGGAGGAAAATCAACGCAGAGAAATAGGAAATTGCGAGTCGTTTAACCAAAACAAACTGACATTCTATCATGACGATGAAAATGAAAATGATGATTCTATTTATTTATTACATTTAGTACAGCAAAAGCCATTAATACTAAATTAACTAATCCTTTTATTCGGTCTTCTCGCCAAACCACAAGCATTCTGACATTATCGTCTTCCATTCATCAGCAAACAAATCCAGTCCAGGGTTGTCTCCACGAGCGCGTTGAGCATCGTTAGCATACGCGGTATAGGGGAGGTGGACCGAGCTACAGTGCGACAAAATGGGACATTAAATAATTTGTGCTTTCTAGAGCGATTATAATTATTTGGAACAAATAATTGACACAGCTCCGCATGTAAGTCTGATGCGTCGGTGTGACCATGTATGATTTTATACGCTGTTGTTATTTGGTCAACAGCCCGCCTAACTTTAAGGGAATTAAAATTTAAACATCCTAAAAGGAATTTAGTAGGATACATATAGGGATAGTATCCAAACACTCGTTTGTAGAGGTACCTGAGAAAAGCTTTTTGCACCTTTTTTTCCCAGCATGAGCATTATAGGTAACCTCGTGAGGATTCCACACACAAGCGCTAGTTTCAAGCTTGCACCGAACTAATGCGTTGAACAAAAGCCTAATAACTGCCTGGTTATTAAAACCTTGACAGTTACGTAAAACAAAACCTAAGCGTCGGAAAGATTCCTTAGCCAAACCTATAATGTGTGTATGGAACGTCAGTTTGCTATCAAACGTTACACCGAGGTCTTTGGCTGAGGATACTCTGGCTATAGACTCATTGTTCACTTCGTAGTCGTACTGTATAGGACTCCGCATGCGGCCAAAGCTCATAATTTGACATTTGGATGTGTTAAATTCCATTTTGTTGGTGGCAGCCCATTCACTCAAGGCATCGATATCACGCTGGAGAGCTATACAGTCAGACACGGAGCCAACAGTTGCATATATTTTCAGATCGTCGGCGTAAAGTAGACATTTTGCATGTTTTATAATTTGTGGCAGATCGTTCACCATAATTAAGAAGAGCAAGGGCCCTAAAATGGAACCCTGACTCACGCCTGATCGTGTATGATACGCATGTGAGTTGTATGAGCCAAGGCGAACAAATTGCTGACGGTCACGGAGATAGTCAGAAATCAGAAGAAGAAGACTGGGTGTAAATCCTATGGCACTTAACTTACGTAACAAGATGTCGTTATTAATTCTATCAAAGGCCTTACGGAAATCGAAGTACAGCACATCAACTTGCTGTCCGCGGTCCATTTGAGAAGAAATAAAATCAACTTATGTCAGCAAATTCGTGTTAACTGGCTTTTTGTTGCGAAAACCATATTGTTCATTGCACATATAAATATCCACTTGTCTTTGAATTTCTTTATATAAAATGTGTTCGAATACTTTAGCAGGGGCCGACAGTATAGCAATAGGCCTGTAGTCTTCAACTGATGATTTTACCCCTGTTTTCGGTATAGGCGTAACTCTAGATAGTTTCCATTGAGACGGATATTTACCAGTGCTTAGTGATAAATTAAATATATGACATAGAGGTTTGGCTATGGAAGCTTTAGACTGTTTAAGGATATTGGCTGGAATATTATCCGGGCCTACAGAACTACTGAGTTTTAATTTACCGATACCACGTTCTACATCATTAATAGAATACATATTTGTATCAAGAGTACATATTTGTGAGACATTTAAATCAGGTGTTTCAGGTAAGAAAACACTGGCAAAGAAATCAGCAAAAGCATTAGCCGCATCGATACCCGAGAGTGATTGACCCTGATAGTTGATTGTAGGTTCAAATCCTCCTTTGCATCGGAGGGTGGATATGTGTTGCCAAAACTGTCGCGGGTTGTTTTTTATAATACGCTCTACATGATGTAAATATGAATTGTATGCAATATTAATGCGGTGCTTAAGGTTTGCTCTTAATTCAGAAAATGCCTTGTATTCCTTAAAACAAGAGGACTTTTTCCAAGCATGATGTAGTTTTGTTTTACGTCGAAGATCCGCAATTATATCACGGGTGTACCAAACAGGATAGCGTTTGCGACTGGCACTATTACGTAGTTTTTTTGGCATACAGTCGTTAAAAATATTATAAATAATTTCATATAAAGTATTTGTGCAAAAAGTAATATCAGTTGACTCTACTACGGTACTCCAAGATTCCTCATTAAGTAGATTATAAAGACGTTCATAATCGCACTTTTTAAAATTCCAGTCCTTAGACACATCACTATTACTAACGGGCATAGGACGAACATGTGAAGCTGTGTCAAACTTTAAAGTTATATCTAAGGGCGGGTGGTAATTATCAGGTGGTACCATACCTTCTGACTCGCCAACAGATACCTCGACGCTCTCGTGGACCAACACTACATCTAGCATACCTCCATGCAGATTCTTCACAACGTTCTTCTCAGCCAAGCCACAAAAAGACAAAAAATAACAAAAATAATTATTAATATTAACTGAAGCACTATTTAAATTTAAATCACCACAAATTAATACAGTGCCCTTTATGGTTTGTAAGAAACTTTCAATTTTACAAAACCACGACATATAGTCGTTATCAGTTGCACTGAGTTTTATATACACGACACATACAAATATCGAGCGACCATCTATATCACATGATACCCATAGATCTTCACCACTATCCGTCTCAAGATCTCGGCGTCGATTCATGAGTAGACCAGCTCGTGACAGGAGCATCACCCCGCCGCACGGAGTACCACGATCTCGTTGTATAACGTTGTAGCCATTACACGTAACTTCAGAGTCTTCAACAGAATTATCGAGAAATGATTCCGTTACAGCAATAAAATCATGTTCTAGTAATAGTAAACTAGTTCTCCACATTGCGAGTTTTGTCTTTAATCCACGAACATTTTGGTAATAGACGTCGAGTGTTGTTGTCTATGATGAATGATGATGAAAAACTGGCCAAGAGCAAATCGGACTTGCACATGAAGGGTTCCGTACCATGACTTCTCTATAAGTGTTGAAATAATTTCTTTATTTTTTCAGAATTTTAGGCCCAGTAGTTTCGGAGATAAGGGCGGGGGGGAATGGTCGGACAGACAGACAGACAGACACGAGTGATCGTGTAAGGGTTCCGTTTTTTCCTTTTGAGGTACGGAACCCTAAAAAGCCCAAAAAAATTGGGACTGGTGGAGGTAGATATGGCTAGGTTGGTATTAGCTACCGGAAGTCTAAGCCAATTCCTATGGAAACCGCTGTTGAAATACGATACCCTAGGATCTGTTCAGTTACCTTTAAAGTGACTGTGGCAAATACATTTAATTAATTAGGGCTCTCTTCTAACGATCATTTCTCTGATTTTAATTTCAAACACTTTCAAAACGATTCCAGTCCTCCTTCTAATACTATTACGAAACAATTTTATTGGAAGCTGCCTACGATCATCTACGCCAGAGCTTAACGTGCACTAATCTTTTAATCGCTTATGACTGGTTAACGCTTTCGGAAATATCTAATAGTAAAAGATTATCGGCTTCATCGACGACGCAGCGGTTCGTGATTGGCTTCCAGGGGTTGAGGTCAAGTCTGAATCTTATGGAAAATCCTTATTTGCCCGGGTCTGAGTTTTCATATCTTCAAATTATGTAAACAGAAAAAATCCTAGTGATATACAGTGGTCGAGTGGTTTAGGCGTTTGCCTTGTGACCCGGTTGTCGTGGGTTCGATTCCCACGGGAAGCATACTTTGTAAAGCTGTTTCCAGTTTGGTTAGGACATTGCAGGCTTGAATCACCTGATTGTCTGATAAAAAGATGGTTCCGTGCTTCGGAAGGCACGTATAAGCCGGTGGTCCCGGCCGCCAAATGGCGGTCGTCAAACCTTGTCAGAGGCCCTTGCGGCGGTTTAGAAACTCTGACACTAGGGTGTGTGGGGTCGTTAGACCTTACTGCCCTCACGATAAGAAGAAGAAGAACAGGATAACTCTGGCTTATTCTTTGACTTTGATGTGTTATTTATTAAATACTGTAAGACTGTGTAAGGCTATAAAGAGTTCAGAGAGACCAAAAAATCCACGCGACTGTGTCTTCACACAGTCACGTGGATTTTTTGGTCTCTCTGTAATGCTAGAAAGGAGGTGACTGCTGAAATGTTGATTAATAGAAAAGCATGGAAGTAGCCATGTAAAATTGCACCGAGACCCCAAATAAATTGAGATAAGAGCAGGAGAGTAAAGATGGTCTAAATAAAAACTATACTATGTCATGATCATCATACATATCTGCTTAGTATTTTTCAATGTTGGACACTGGACTCTAACTAATACATCAGTAGCACTATACAAATATCTCATGAAATTTGATGTTGGCTATTTCTGTACCGGGTTGGAAGCTGTTTTGTTTGCGGCTGAATTATGATAATAAATAAAAACTCTTAAACATAACATTTCGTATGGTGTCGGACGCAAAGAATAGCACCATCCCATATCTTCCCGTGGGTGTCGTAAGAGGCGACTAAGGGATGTATCAGAGAATGGGCAGCAGCGTTCTCTGTGCTTTTTGTATCGACCGTACTGCGATCGCCAACCCTGCCAAGCGTGGCGATTATGGCAAACCCCCCCTAAGCAAAAATAACACTTAGGGGAGGCCTATGTCCAGCAGTGGACGTCTTTCGGCTGAAATGATGATGATGATGAAACATAACATAACATCACATCTGTAATTATTGATGGGTTAGGAAGAGATGTTCTGTCGAACAATGTATTTGGTATACCTACAGCCAGCGAACTATTACACAGATACAATTGATGATTGACGAGATTGATGTCAAACGATACTAGTCCAGTCATTTTAGGCATTTTGATCCCCAATCTGCGGAATAATTCTTAGTGCGCTGAATTTTTGTATACAGGGCGTCCCACGGCAATGCCACATGGAGGGAAAGTACCTTGAATATTGTAGACTAGCTTTTGCCAGCGGCTTCGCCCGCGTGAAAATGACGATTTTCCATACAAACTTTCATCCCCTATTTAAATCCCTTTGGGGTTGAATTTCGTAAAATCCTTTCTTATTCCTTGTCTACATTATAAAGGGAACCTCTGTGCAAAATTTTAGCTTTCTAGGTCCAAGGGTTTGGGCTGGGCGTTGATGAGTCAGTCAGTCAGTCAATCAGTCAGTCAGGACTTCTCTTTTTATTTATACAGATACAGCATTTTACTGAAAGAAGACATTATTTTAATTTCAAAAACAAATTAAACTGCAATATAAGTTTTTAAACTGACATGGTCACTGACACTACTATTAATATCATAAACGGGATATAACTCGGGATATATCCCGTTTATGATATTAATAGTAAATTAAACTGCATTCATAGATTTTTAAATAATTACATGGTTGAACCGGGAATCGAACCCGCTACTCGAGAAAACAAAAATCCTGTCGCTTTATCATACCGATCGAAACGCTGCATCATAAGGATTATTTTACAGAAAAATGCCAGATACCTTTTTTGTAGATAATTTTAATAGGAACAATATTATAATGACCGCGATTGACCTCCGAGCAAAAGGTCGCGAGATATTTTCAAAAAACTGATTTTCATGACCTTTTGACCTTGATAACTTCTTTAGCCGACACGATATAAATGTCGATTTTTCACATCTTCATTACAATGCCGTAATAAAGGTATATACAAAAAAAGTAAAATACTAAAACCCGACTACGACAGGATAGAACAAAAAGAAAAGCCGTAGTCACACGGTATTAGTGTTTAGGTTGGTACCTATAACGTGTGACTACGGCTTTTCTTTTTGTTCTATCCTGAAAATCTTGTTTCATACTTTTTCAGCGTCGTTTTTTTTGTCGTAGTCGGGTTTTAGTTTTTTACTTTTTTTTATTTAAACAATTTTGGTGTTAAATATTTTTTTTGACTCTTGACTTTTTGTCCGCTAGAGGGCGTGATTTTAAATTTGAGCAATATTTTGGAAATGTACAAGTGAGGCCCTTTTAAATGATACCAAACACGGCGTGTTTATCTCCATTTTTATTGGTTAAGCCTTACTTTTTGACCGCTAGAGGGCGCCAAATCACTTTTTGTGACACGTCACGTAGCCTATGTTCAGCGGAAAATGAAGTCGGTTCTAAGGATACCTCATATGTCGAGTTCCGATAAGTAGATTAGAAGCTATGAGGGAACAGATGAAGATACACACATACATACATACATACAGCCAGTCAAAACTCATAACCCTCCTTTGGCTTTGCCGTAGTCGGGTAAAAAATCAGCCCACTAGGAATTATTCCGCAGAAAAAACCTAAAATTGCTGGACTATACAGCGTCTGACATCGGTCTCTTAATGCCAAACGCTATAAAAAAACCAAATTGCAATCAATATTCTTAGTGTACTATAGTTATAAATATTTCTGCGTGTGTACCAAATAGCAAGGTTTTTGGCAGTTTTGTCATACAAAAGTATGTCAGGCCTTTGCTGGGTGGCGGCTTGAGTAATCGTTGGATATCTCTGAGTGCTGCAGTTAGTTTAATTCGACTATTCAAAAGTGCCTGTAACGGCCTACTTGAAATAAATGCTTTGACTTTGACTTGACTTTGACTTAGCTTGTTCGACCGTACCTAATAGAACACCCACAGTTTTTCCAGTTATGTTTAAGCCCCATGTAATAGGAAGCGAGCTTATTACCATGAACGGGGCACAAATCCGGACTGCCCCTCCTGACCCGGGAATCGAAGCCAAGTCCTCATGATCAGCAGTAGTACTAAAACCAGTCCTACCTAGTCCAGTAAAAACTGTTATTAAGTAATCAAAAAGAATTATTATCGCCCTAACCATTATACCTAATAACTATTAGTCAGAATACATAACATTACGATCGTATTAAGGGTCAACAACATCGCAAACTTACTAGATAATCACATAATGACATGTTTTCAAACTACATCTCTAGTCTAGAGAAAAGCTAAGACCTATCACATAATGACATGTTTTCAAATTACATCTCTAGTCTAGAGAAAAGCTAAGACCTAGGTGAAAATGTATTTAGTAGTTTAAGGCAGCGTCCTAATTGGCAACGATCGTACGATCGTACGATACATTCTCGTCGCACGACGAAATTAAACACACTAATTTCCTCTTTAAAATATCTATTTTCGCTTAAAAACGATAGTTTTTTAAACATTTCACTATTTTCGTGCGATTACTTGCAAGGTCTGTTAGGACACACTAAGGAAATTGTGTGTTTAATGTCGTCGTGCGACGAGAATGTATCGTTCGATCGTACGATTGTTGCCAATTTGGACACCGCGTAAAAGTAATATATCTCCTCCAGGGCCGGCAGTCTCTACAGAGATATCGACAAAATCGCTAACTTTCGATTGCTAATTACCAACGAATTAATTCGGTTGCAATAATGATGCTTGCAAGTAAAGCAAGTCTCTACATCCAAGATGCGTTTCTCGCAAGCATCATTATTGCAACCGAATTTATTCGTTGGTAATTAGCAATCGAAAGTTAGCGATTTTGTCGTTATCTCTGTAGAGACTGTCGGCCCAGATATATTAAAATACTTTTATACCACTAATACATTCAAAAACCGCGACTACCTCGTTGGTCTAGTGGTAACAAGCGCATCTGGTGTGCACGACGTCCTGGGCTCGATTATCGGGACGACGAAAGTTTTATTAGGTTTTTCCATCAGAAAATTCTCAGTAGCAGCACCGGAGATAAGATTTGTGCCGGTTGATGGCAATGGGTTCCCCCTCAATTACATGGGACTTAACGTAAGTGACGAAATGTGGGTGTACTATTGGGCCTCTGCAAATCCCTTCGGGGATTACAGGCGTGTTGTTATGTTGTACATTCTAAAGCTATACATGTATCAAACTTTATTTCCGTGAAAAATATAATTGAGAACAGTTCAAAAAGTAGTGTTGTTGTATTACAGAACTTTATCAGAATGATTACTGCCTCAACCTTTATCCCTAATAACTATGAATCACAATACTTATTATTAAGGGTCAACAACATCACAAACTACCAGATAATCACATAACATGTTTTCGAAACCACATCTTCAGGATTCACAAAAACACCGACTAATCTTCCATTCTACTTCAACGACTAAATCTTGACCCGGTCAAGTAAAAAGTCATCGAACTGAAGATGACTACCAAAACACTGCTATACAGAACTGTTTATAGGTCAGCATCAAGGATGTTATAGATTTGAAATTTCGGATCTGGATACGTTTATAGAAACAATAATATACCGGATTCGGATATGGCTAAAGATAATTATGAGGATTATCCGCTATTTTCGGATAGTAGAATACAACTGACAAGTGATGGCTCGGCCGGGTAAAACAAATACAGAGCTACCAACGTTCAAAAATATTAATACTCAAAAATAAAATCATTATCCCGCTAATCATTTGAAAATACCCCTACAAAATGTTTTGTAAAAATATAGTAGACAGAGTCTAATTTACACTCGAGAGCAATGAATCCGGGTCACTTAAAGAAAGTTAAAAATCTCGGAAACTAAAAATGATAGGTTAATGCAATAAATTGTATTTAATAGACAATGTAATACTCCTTAAATGAAGGTATTAAAACTTCTTAGTTATTGTAAAGTTATACCATAAAAAAATCAAATTTGAAAAAGGGCCGAAGTTCGAAGATGGAACCACGTAATTACAGCATTTGGTTTTGCTTTTGTTTGTAATCTGTCATTTATGTGGGTACATAAACCATGTTGATAGTGCTCTATATTCATTATTCAAGCTGAAATTATGTCGCTTACGCCTGAAGAATGCACCAGAATACTTACAATGCTGGAAACCGGCCGGAGTCAGCGCGATACAGCCAGGACTGTCGGTGTGTCGCTGTCAACAGTACAAAGAGTTCTCCGACGTTACGAAGAAACTGGTTCTAACCTACGCAGACCAGGAACGGGCAGAACCAGGTGTACCACAGCACGAGAAGACCGATACTTGGTGAACACCATGCTTCGAAATCGCTTTCTCACAGGAACTGAACTCACAAATCAGTTTCGACGCCTCGGAGGAAGTAACCCAAGTGCATGGACAGTAAGACGTCGGCTTGCTGAATCTAACTTAAAACCCCTTAGACCTGCAAACGGCCCTAAACTGGAGCGTGGGCATCGTATTTCAAGACTAAGATATGCCCAGAGCCACGTAAATTGGAGTATTGAAGATTGGTCAAAAGTTATGTTCTCCGACGAATCAAAATTTATGCTCAACAAGCACGATGGAAGACACAGAGTGTATCGAAGACCAGGGGAAAGATTCAAGCAAGCATGCATCGAAGAAAAAGTAGCCTACGGTGGTGGGTCTGTACTTGTGTGGGCCGGAATTTCTTCTGAAAGTCGCACAGAGCTGGTGATCATAGAAAACGGCTCTTTAACTAGCGAAAAATATGTGGAAGAAATCCTCAATGATCACGTTGGTCCATTTATGGTCAATTTAGGTGAGGATGCTATATTTATGCATGACAATGCCCGACTTCATACAGGTAGGATTGTGAATGACTACCTTCAAGAGATGAACATTACTCGTATGGAGTGGCCAGCGCGCAGCCCGGATATCAACCCGATCGAGCATGCTTGGGACGAGCTAGGCAGATGCGTAAAACAACGAAACCCTCCCCCAATCATGAGCTCAAAATTGCTCTCACAGAGGAATGGGAGAATATTCCCCAAAATCGTATAAGGAACTTGGTGTACAGCATGCCAAACCGCGTAAACGCAGTAATGGAAGCACGAGGAGGCAATACGAAGTATTAAAATTCAAGAAAATCGTAATAAAGTTCAAAAATTTCATGTTTCCTATTTTTGTTTTAAGGAGAGATCAGCAGTTTTTTTCTTTATGTAATTTTGTGTTAATAAAATGTATGGTGACTCATATTTTTTTTACTTTCATTTAAGGAGCATTACATTGTCTATTAAATACAATTTATTGCATTAACCTATCATTTTTAGTTTCCGAGATTTTTAACATTCTTTAAGTGACCCGGATTCATTGCTCTCGAGTGTATTTTTACCATTGCCACTCGTAAAAGGGCATTTCATTCATCGATAACAGTGAATAAAACGCTCTTTTATTTAATCATTGAGTGAATAAAGACATTTTGAATTAGGAACAAACACGAATTACGTACAAAAAAATCGCTGCTGTAAGTACGTACTGGGTGGCTGAATGGAGCAATTCCATTCCAAATTTAAAAAAAATATCCCGTCAATTTAGTTACGTTCTTTTCTGTCTGTTATTGTAGTTGTTTTGTGTTAATGGAAAATCTATGGATATTTATATTTTTTCTATCCTAAAATACACAAGTGTTGTCTAATACAACAATTTCAAACCCAAACAAGCCTATAACACTAAATTTTGAAAATTGTTCTAATTTTACTATACATTTTTAATTTTGATTTTAATTTAATATTTAATCCTTCCTACCTTTATCCCTGAAGCGCAAACTCATCGACATGTGCATTCTGCCCATCCTAACCTACGGTGCTCAAACTTGGTCCCTGACCGAGTCACAAAAGTCCAAACTCAAGGTTTGCCAAAGGGCGATGGAACGAAGCGTATTGGGTATAAAGCTCAGCGATAGAATCCGCAATACCACAATACGCTCAAAAACTGGAATCGCTGATGTGGGAAAAAAGACTGCTGGCTTGAAGTGGGATTGGGCGGGCCATGTCTGTAGGATGGGTCAAGACCGATGGGCGAAAGTCGTCACGCAGTGGATGCCAGAAGACGGGCGTCGTCGCCGAGGGAGGCCTAGAAAACGCTGGCGTGACGACCTAGAAGCGTTTTTGCCCAATTGGACGGAGAAAACCGCACAGAGGGATGAGTGGAAGGCTATGGGGGAGGCTTTTGCCCAGCAGTGGGACAATAGAGGCTAAAAAAAAAAAAAAAAAAAAAATTTAATCCTTTGTTGTTTTATTACTGATTATATGATAAAATGTGATAAAAATGTAAATACCATGCTCCTTTTTATTTTCTCACAGTCAATGGTAAAAAGTAGAGTACACAACACGTGAATAAAAAAAATATCTCGGTATTGACTGATTGATTGGGTGACTGGCCTGTTGGTCTAGTGGTTAGTGACCCTAACTGCTATGCCGGAGGTCGTGGGTTCGATTCCCACCCAGGACAAATGTTTGTGTGATGAGCACGATCATTTGTTCTGTGTCTGGGTGTAATTTATCTATAATATGTATGTATTTAGAAATATATAAGTATGTTTATCAGTTGTCTAGTACCCATAACACAAGCTCTGCTTAGCTTGGGACTAGATGGCGTTGTGTGATAGTTGTGGAATATTATTATTATTATTATTTGTATCCCTCGCTCCGCTCAGGATTCTAATCTAGAATCCCTCGCTACGCTCGTGATTCTACTCTAGAATCCTTCGCTGCTCTCGGGATCCAACTTCGTACCTCGAATTTAATTCCCTTTTTATTCACTTGTTGTATAATCTACTATTTTCTTCTTCATCCGATATATATCGGTTTCGGTTACGGTCTTTTTTCGGTTATCCGGTAGTTTCGGTTAAGCTTCATAACATCTCTGGTCAGCATAACAGATGAACTGGCTCCCAGCCAACGATCCTGGAGGTTCAGCGAGTTATGGGCAGATAAGCAAGCGTTCAATAAATACGCTGATATAACGCTGTGGTGATTTGGCAGGAGATCCGGTATCTGGTTAGGACCATGGTGAATGGTGATGGATGGGTTACAAAAGTCGAAAAACCTGCCGAAGGTTGTGAATGTCTTTGAGGGTGAGAATGGAGGCTGCGGGTTGTTCGAAAGAGATACCGCGGCCTCGACACAAAAGGCTAAGAGGGAACATGGGTGGTTTTATGTCAGTAGAAGTCTGACACTCCATACCGCTCTGCACAGAGCGGGAGGAGTCATTTGATGATTTCCAACCCTCCAAAAACAAGAAGAAAATGGTGAGAATGGAAGTAGTGTTCCTGTCTGCTAAAGTTAATTAACAATCACCAATCATTAAACTAAGAGTTCTGATTTTAGTGATGTTATTTCATGGGACTTCAACATAATTGGCGAAATATGGGTGTACTATTAGGTACCTACACCTAAGTTTTGAAGATTACAGGGGTGAGGTTATGTTATTATTTCCATTTTCCTAACGTGAAACTTTATCCACTGATATCCTGTGGGGTAGAGTAATGCTAGTTCTTACTAGCAGACTCTAAATGTTTAAATATTATTGCATTTCGAACACTTTAAGGCGCTCTTTCACCGGCAGCATCCATAGTCTCGTAAAACAGGCATTATTTGCTTAAAAGGAGGTTCCAATCACTAAACCTAACATTTAACTGAAGCAATACTGCAATAATAACCTTGTTTTTTTTTTTGTAATAGTTCAGATTCAAGCATCACATCAGCTAGTGAAACGATCGTTACAGTACTCAACCTGTTACAATATAACTTGTGTGTTGTTACATTACAGCCGAATGCTCGGGTGAGGAAGGTGCTTTATTAGTGAATACGGGCATTGGGAACTAATAGGTTCTGCGATTGTTCTTGATCAGCTTAGTCTGATATTGATCGGTCTGGACTACAGCTAATCTAGATTAAACTAATTATGGATACGATACGGGTCATGGCTATTGGCCTTATTATAAATCATTGATATAATTCGATTGAGATAATATACTAAAAGATACGATAAATAAACCTTCTGGGCTTTACCGCAGTCGGGTAAAAATATACCAATATTTGATTTTCTCTGTGTGGAGATTCTTGTGGCTAAATAAATGATACTAGCCACTTGGGTTGATCTTCAGGTTAGTCCTCGCTTTTCTAGGTTGGCCTGTAGATGAGTTACCAACCATTACATACCGAGGTTACTCCGTGCCACGGTAAACACCTTAAGCTGTTGGTCCTAGCTATCAATTGTTAATCTTTGAGAGTCGTTAAGTAGGCAGTGACCCGAAAGACTGAAAACCAGTCTTACCATAGGGAATCCTGTTCCCCAGTGCTAATTGGGTTTTGGAGGTCAGATAGGCAGTCGCTCCATGTACAATACTGGTAGATATTTAGCTGCATCCTGTTAGAATGGAAGCCGACAACCGTATAGTTGGGAAAAGGCTACGCAGATAATCATGATGACTTTGATTTTCTCTTAAATGCTGCTTATTCCCTTGAAAATTATAGTACGAACATAGCTAAAAAGGTGACCTACAGCGGTATATAAATAGGCGTGTACCTAAATGACGTCATTAACTCTTATTACGAAGATTATCATAACGTTATCATGTATACTTAATGATGCACTCGCGAATTACAACGGCACTGATAAGTATAATGTGGCCCGAATTATAAGTGCTGAATTGGATAGTGTACATCAGACATAATATCATGCTTGTAATTTACCGACAAGTTTTTCAGTAAATAGAAAAAAAAAAGATCGCCGACGAATTGATAACCTCCTCCTTTTTGAAGTCGGTTAAAAATACAGTCAGCTGCACCAATATCTTTACACTTAGTAACGTTTAAAAGCAATTTTCGCTTACTGTACCTATTGATTTCAATTTCATGTCACGTAATGAAATTAACATTTTGGAACCCATATTATCATAAAGTAGCATATCTCAAAGTTGCAATCGCTATTTCATGAGGAATTCGCGATTGAACTTTGCCAAGTGTGACTGTACACCACATTAATTTACTTTCCAGTTATAATAAGTTTCATGTAAAAGGGCGAGCTTATTGCCAGAAAATGGATAGTGCCCATTTGATGGCTTTAGGCTCTGTAAAAAACCAGACCTAATGCTGTTACAGAGAAATTCTGATGAAAATACCCAATTAAATTCTGTCCGGCTTGAGTATCGAACCTAAGACAAAAGAAGCTCTGATTACCAGTTGATCAACAAGGCACTAATAAATGCTGGTCTAACACCAAAAAAAAACTGGCCCTATTCTGCCACTTCAGTGGTCTTTGACAAGATGTAAAGAGACGTTAGTGTTAATGCATTGAAGTTCATGAAAAATCGTGCAATTGATTGCTATAAAAAAAATCATAATTTGTGATGGCTATGTCAATTCATGTCAATCAATGTTAACTCATAGATTAAAACAAAACAACACACACATGTATTAGACTCCTTAAAAGACAACGTCCCTATATCTTAAACTTTTCCTAAGGACACGTCCGGACCGTTCGTGCGTGTGCTTGACCGACTGAAGGCACATAATGGGATGTAGTACTGCCATACATACGTACTATATAGTTAAAAGAACCGTCCTTAATGCTACGACATAAGAAATGTGTCAAAGTCTAGGTGTTAGGTACGTGTTGTTGACTCTCCGGATCTAATGGGGTAGGAAACAGTGCGTATTATTTTATGAATAATTTTTTTTTTATTATTTGATTCCGTGCTTCGGAAGGCAGAGGCGCGTATTTATAAGCCGGTGGTCCCGGCCGCCAAATAGCGGTCGTCAAACCAGGTTCTGACCTGGTTTGACGACCGCTATTTGGCGGCCCTTGAGGCGGTTTAGAAACACTAGGATGTGTGGGGTTGTAAAACCTTACTGCCTACAAGATAAGAAGAAGATTTTTGATTATAAAATGATAATATAGACACACATGTTACTAAAAAGTAATGGATAGAGAGGGAGAAAAAACGCAGGAGTGGGACACATGCCAGATTGAAAAATAGCATTAATTCTTTCTCTCTTCCTTCAGAATAAAGCTGTGACTTTTTTTCTTGTTACAGCACCATGCTGAGACAAACAGACACTAATTTATGTCCCAACAGGACATGGTCCACGTGCCAAATATTAACGAAATGAATGAATTACATGATTGTAAAAATTTACACTTTACTTTGTAAAATGCTAACAGGGTCATGAACTCGATAAGTTTTAAGCCTAGCGTGTAACTATGATGGTGTACATTGTGCATTAAATAAATTAAAAACTACGAGTAACAATAGATACATACCATCACGCCCGTAATCCTCGAAGGTAACCAGAGCTGTACCTAATAGTCCACTCACATTTTGTCAGTTATCTTTAATTCCCATGTAATAAGGGGCGAGCCTATTGCCATCAACTGGGCACAAGTCCAAACTCCGCGACAGATAAATTCCTGATGGAAAAACCCAATTTAACACTTTGCCCGACCCGGGAATCGAACCTAGTTCCTCATGCTGAGCAGTCGTGCTTGCGACTACTAGACCTATGAGGCAGTTCGACCAACGAGTAGCAATCGTAATAATACTGTTCCCAACCAATCATAACTGGGATTATCTCGAAAGGATTAAACGTTACAAGATTGTAGAATTTGGTCCTAATGCGTAACTGGTCCCTTGGTTATGTAAATTGCATTGAAGCTGTTTTTCGGTTAAGCGGTCCAGAAGATGAATGGGTCTAGTATGCTAACGAATATTTGGGATTTAATATATGTAGACAACGCCAAATAGTGGTTTTTGTTTACTAATAATACCGTGTTTCAAATAATTTGGATAAATTTGTGTTATTAAGTTTTAAAAATTTTATTTAGTTACATAGGTTGTGCACTTAAAACACATATGCCTAACTTTTTCCCAACAATTTTGGGGCGCCTTTCAGTCTAACCGGAGGTAGCTAATAGCTAATACTAATATTTTACATAGAGCGTATGTATATCAGAAGGCGTCCCGGCAGACCTCGTAGAAGATGGCATATGGATAGCACATGGCTTGTTGATAGCACAAGTCTTGTCTTGTTGTGGTCACTAGACATTCACATTGACCTTGGATCGAAACAACTGGAACTCACGGGGCTTTGCCCAGCAGTGGGAAGACACAGAGTAGCAGTATCAGTCTGCCTATCAAACGTACAAAACCCAAAAAAAAAAAAAATGGGAAAAACAATACCATTTTCGGAGTTCTGACTAGGTACTCTTAATGACTGTACCGTAAGTACATAGGTCGGCGTATTAAAATTATTAAATTAAATTAAAGTGCTAACAAGTAGAGCACTTAGCATCCAATCACTTAGCATCGAATATGAGAGCTTGCTGAATTTCAGTGACGGTACATACGATACATTTCTATCTAGAACGTTTTCACAGTAATTAGTTTCTAGATTGGCTGAAATTACTAGTTTTTGGATATAATAGGTTTTTAAGTTACTTTAAGTGCGTGCAAAATGGGTAATTTATTGAACAAGTTGTACAATTTTCAAGTAATTAAAATTATCTATTTTAGTTACCTAGCAAAGAAAGTAGGTTTGTTAATCAAAATTTTACTAAATTACCTAATTGAATTTCTATACAATTAGGATTAAAATAAGTTATCAATAATGATTAAATATCTGAAATAATACTAAGAATTTCAAACCAAAAAAAAAATTGATGTATTTAGATCTGAACTGTTAAATTATATTCTCTTTTTTTTAGTAATTCCTGATTTATTCTCCTAAGTTGTCTTCCTATACCTAAGAACAAAACTGAAACATGAAATAATTTCAAAACAGTACGTATGGAGCTCAGGTGTGGAGTTTCTTGCCGGTTCTTCTTCTTAGGAAACGACCAACCCGAACCATGCACCTTTTCTCGACGCTTTAGTCAATTGTTTGTGAAAATTATCAAGTTCAGATGCAGAAATATCGTCAAGTCGAATTTCGTAAAGGGTTACATGACGTGGATGGACAGCATCTGGGGCTGTACCATTAATCATTTCAGCTCGTACCTGTCCACTGTTGAACATGGGTGGGCATGGACCGAACAAACCAACGATATAACTGGGACACAGAATAATAACTATTATAAATAATAACATAATCATTCTTTTTTAATTTTTTTTTTATTGCTTTTACGAAAGGATACCTGGTCTTTTCTTAGCTAAAGACCAGATTTTTTTAACTAGGATAGAAAAATATTTCAGCAGTTCTGTTTGACATAATGTGTCTGTTTTCTTATCGACTGACCAAGTAATAATGAAGCCATGTCCGTTTTATTATGAATAATCTTTTTGATACTGTCGAAATTGAGCAAAATAATTTCACAACGTTGACTCAAAAATAACATACAAAAAGAAATTGTGGCACTCGGAGACTGCCGCGGTAAAGCTATTGCATAGCATTTTTTATCAACTTAAGCAAATAATTAATTATTTAATTTGACAACCTCAGTTGACAACCTTGTTATTTTTCCGTAACCTAGCAACCTACGCTCATGTTATTTTCGTTACGGATTTTTTGGATTTGGTCTCCACGTTCAAGGCCCGCGATAGAAGCTATGCAATAGCTTTTCTAGAAAAAATCATATATGTGCATCGATACCTACATTTCGAAATGTGTCCCTTCGAAAAACATAACCGGCTGTCTTAAATTTCCTCTAGTAAGGTCGTACAGCTGTTTATTGAGGCTTGTCAAAGCCAAATAATCAAACAAAGGCTCGGTTGAACCAGTATGGACAAATTAGTTTAGTTTATTTATTAATAATTATACAAATTACATGTCAGGTTTTGAATAAAAAGTAAGAACACATCTCGTTATACATTTCAACAAGCATACACAAAATAATCATACATTAAAGAAAAATAATAATAATAAAATTAACCATCACATGTCATAACAATAATTCAGAATGCAAAGATAAATAATATGATAAAAGAACCAAGTCAGTAATAATTAACTTCATGAAGTAAGTATCTAAAACCATTATATTAGGTCATATAATACCTGGTTGGTTAACCAGTCTTTCAATTTAGCCTTGAAAGCATTTTCAGATATCGCACTTAAAATTTGATCTGGTAGCCGGTTATATACCGCTGGACCCATAACATGAATTAGCTTTCCAGACTTAGTTAGGGAGTGTGGGCATCCAGACGTGGCTTCGGACACAGACACCACCATCTTCTTCTATATCGTGTCGTTAGTGCCTAACCTGGTGTCAGAGTTTGACATGGGCTTCTGACTTGGGTTTACATGCGGTCGAGCAATATCTCTTTCATGAATGGTTTTCTCACGATGTTTTTCTTTCACCGAAACAAGATACAATACGCACATGTATCCGAAAAAGGAGAGGTCTCTCTTTCTCTCTTCTTGGGTTCGAACTCGACACCTACGATTTGGCAGTCTGTCGGACACACCACTACGATATTAGCAGTGATAGCCTCACTGCTAATGTCACCTCCATATGAATACAACTATACAATTCTACCTCATCATCTTGGGTGAATTTCAACAAATGCCATTTTTTTTATCATATCGGTGAACTTTTTCATTTATGTTATTTTTTTATATTTTTCAGGTTTTATGTAATCTTTAGGATATCAAATATCCCCAAATTTAATATCATCAACGTAACATTTAAGACTAAAGAGAAAATTCAGTTTGAATTCTGGTTTCCACCGATATGATAAACCGGCACCGATTATTTTTCTGTACACCGATATGATAAGTTTATCCACCGAAATGATGTACATATCCAGCGATATGATAATCTATCCACCTTTGAACATCAAACAGGAAATAGTTAGTAGGTACCTTACATACTTAACGAAATGACACGGGATCTACCGATATGATAAAACGACTCACCGAGATGATAAAATATCTACCGATATGATAAAGCAATCCACCGATGTGACAAAACTGTGCGTTGATCATGAATCAAAACACCGATATTAGATATAAGACACCGATTGATTTTTTCTCATCATTTCGGTGTAAATTATCACATCGGTGGTAATAAAGACCACCGATTACAGCGATATGAGAACAGCGACGTGAGAAATAACACAATTTTTAGAAAATTAGAAAAAATGCATAATATCTAGGATAAATTCAATAACAGTCAATGAAGCTAATTCACTTACTACCTCTGTTAGAACCAAACAACAATAATGAAACTACTCATTACACTAGAAAAATGCAACCACCGATAATATAAAATAATTGTCCGGGAGCAACTGAAATGGCGTACTTACGTTATTGGCGGGAATATGCAGCGATTTGACACACGTCCGTCTTGACTGCGCACTAGCACACACTAACGAGAGAAATAAAATTGGGGTGGGGACGCTGTCGTACTCGTCGATGTAAAGTTAGGTTTAAATTACTTTTGTCCAGCGATATGAGAACATTTCACAGGACAAGTACGTTTGTGCCTCTCAGTAATAATAATCGTTAATTATGTAATAAAATATGTTATATATTAATAATATAACTAATATTCTATGAAATAGAATAAGTTATATCCTTAACTTACTTATTTTTATTAGTGTATATAAGCTTTTTGTTTGTAAAAAAAGTAGAGGGACAGCACCGATTTGAATAAAATAGAGGTTTATGTATATATTTTCTACCTTTGTAATAGTCCTAGGTAAATTATATTTTTGCCACAACGCAATAACTATCTATTGAATACTAAAAAAAATAATTCAGAACAATATTCCTTTTTTCAAATACTAATTTCACCGAAGACAAAAAAATAAGTCATTTGGGAAATTCACCCTCTTATTAAGGAGTTTACTGAAGAAGATGGAAGAATCAGAACCTCATGGATTCGAGAACCAGCTGCAACAGATTGTGTACGAAGGCAAGGTGGAAACGAATGGAGTGTTTGACCCTACTGTAGTTCCTGTAGGCACTGATATTTGACATTTTCTGGTGTAGCCAATTAAGTACCTACCGATTTGAATGATCCTTTGGTGTGTAGACTCGTAGAGCACCGAACATTTATCATTGTTGCTGTATAACCCTATACAGCACCACCATTTTGAACCGCATTTTTTTCCCTAATTCCACTTTGTATACTAATACTTCACTCAAAGAAACTCTATTGATCTATTACAGTAGGCAGTTCAACTCATTAAAGGTAAACAAAACGCGTCCCGTTCACAGCTAACTACACTAATTAACAACAGCGTATTTTCTCCGTATGTAGGCAATCAGAGCAGTCGGAACAATACGGTGATGATTCAATGCGCCGGTGCCGATAGTGAAAGTATGAGTCAAGATATTTATGTTGCTGCTTCTGAATAGTGCCAGCTTAGAGTGAAGTAGTGGCTCTCATTGATGGCAATGGGTTCAGCCTGTGTTACATGGGACTTAAACGTAACTGATGAAATGTGAGTATTATCTGTATTAATAGGTACTATACTATAACCCCTCGG
This sequence comes from Diarsia dahlii, assembly GCA_949775195.1. NCBI lineage: Eukaryota > Metazoa > Arthropoda > Insecta > Lepidoptera > Noctuidae > Diarsia > Diarsia dahlii. Next base: position 20,087,874 of record OX459207.1, read on the forward strand.
GGATTACCGTCATGCTGTTATGTTGCCAAACGTATTGTTTATTTAATAATCATTATCATAGGTGCCTTTTCTCAGCTATGTTGGGGTAGGCATCCAGTTTACCCAAATGCAGCTCAATACCAGTATTTTACATGGAGCGGCTACCTATCTGATCCGCAAACCGGTTTGTACTGGGTATGTTAGTTTAGTTTATTTAATAACTAGCTGATGCCCGCGGCTTCACCCGCGTGGATGTCGTTCAAATTATATCTAAAACCTTCCTCTTGAATCACTCTATCTATTAAAAAAAACCGCATCAAAATCCGTTGCGTAGTTTTAAAGATTTAAGCATACAAACAAACAAACAGACAAAAATAGCGACTTTGTTTTATACTATGTAAGGATAATTATACAAATTACATGTCAAATTGAATAAAATATATAAGAGTACAAATCATTATCCGCTTCAACGAGCATAAAACACAAATTAATCATACATTTTAAAGAAAGATAATACTTATAAAATTAACAATGTCATAATAATAATTGAGAATACAAAAATAAATAATATGATAAAAAAAAAACAAGTCGGTAATAATGAAGTAGGTATCTAAAACTATTCCTTTAGGTCATATAATACCTGGTCGGATAACCAGTCTTTTAGTTTAGCTTTGAAAGTATTCTCAGATGTCGCGCTTAAAATTTGATCTGGTAGCCGGTTATATACCGTTTCCAGACTTAGATAAGGAGTGCGAGCGAGTACAGTTATACCCTTTGGTATAACTGCGAACGAGTACAGTTATACCCTTTGGTATAACTGCGAACGAGTACAGTTATACCCTTTGGTAACAGTGGTTATCAGATTTGCATGCACATTTGCCCGTAAGGACTGCCAAAGATCTACAAAAGACAGCCGGATCTAACGTGCTTTCCGAGGCACGCAGGAAACTTTGCTTGTAATCAATGATCACCCATCCACAGATCAACCTAGGCAAGCGCGGCTTAATGATGAGAGACCCCAGTGGTTGTTAATATTTAGAAACATGCTCCTCCTGTTATATTTGCAGAAATACATGTGTTTATTACAGCAATGTCTCAGTAGCAGACTGGGGTCTAGATTTGCATCCAGTTCATGACGATAGCTTCGCCCTATATACCATGAAAAATCGGCAGCTTCTATAATCAGCTATTTCATACATATTTTCGACTAGCTTTTGCCAGCGGCTTTGCCCGCGTGTATGTCGGAAAATTTCAAAAATGACGATTTTTCATACAAACTTTCATTCCCTATTTAACTCCAATAGGGGTTGAATTTCAAAAAATCCTTGTCTTCATTATAAATCCTCTGTGCAAAATTTCAGCTTTCTAGATAAAAGGGTTTGGGCTGGGCGTTGATGAGTCAGTCAGCCAGTCAGTCATCAGTCAGAACTTCTCTTTTTATTTATCTAAAATAATAATATGATAAATAGATATATGTGATGAGTAGAATCACGAGACAGACTCTCCAGTGCACCTCTGCTTACCCTTCAGGGATTACAGTCATGGCTCGTGACCGACGCGTCTTATATAATGGTATCTGTTTATTTATGTTACATAATATAATATTTTTTTACTTATGAAGTTGCCCAACCTCAATAATTATTGCAATTATTAAGAAAATAAAATCATGTAATTTTATTATGTAGGTACAGACATATAATTTAGACCTGTACTATAAAAGTGTAGCTATATAATAGCTAGATAACTCTAGGCTAATGGATCATTAATTTAATAACAAAAATATGTACCTAAGGACCTATTTCTAATTAGGTTATTTCTGTTAAAACTAAGTTAGAAACTTGTAAAATAGGCTACTCCCAAACTTAAGTAAAAATTAGGTCTGACTAATTAATTAAGGCACGCATTCGTTACTATCAAAGGACTAATTTATATGAAAATGTCATACCAATGTATATTATCACCAAAAGGTAACTTCTAGCAATATTAATGTCTAAAATAAAATACAATCATCTAATTTAATACCCTAATAAAATTTTACACACGTAAACGAAATAAATTATAATAGAAATGAGAATTAGATTCCTGACACGATGTATTATTATTTTATTTAAATTACTGACATTAAAAATCGCCTACTCATAAAAAAATAATCAAAACATGACTTACATAAAAGTCTGAAGAAGGAAATCATCCTAATTTCATAAGAAACCGACATAAATGACGAATGCGGAAAACGAATATAATATAATTAAACAACCCTGCTAAGTCCGCTAACAATCAAGCTGGTTGTAGGAAAGTGATAAATGTCAGGAAAACAAATGGGCCATGTCACTGCAGTCCTGCGCAGACATATTGCCGAAGCCCCCGAGCCCTAGAGCCGAGCCTCCACTGCCCGCTAATAATAGAGCCTTCTTTAAAATAAACTGACCAAACGCCATAACGTCAAGTCATTCCGATTATATCATTATCGATTGTAACAACCATGGCATTCTGATGAACAGCTGAGCCACCGGTCCGAGGTTATTTAGCCGGGTTGTTTAGACGCAATGCAGATCACGTGTGCGCTGAAAAACCTACAGCGGCTTCTGTATACGCCCTACGACATATTCCATCTCTATCTTTCACATAAAAGAAATGTTAAGTTAGAACGAAAAGACGGTTTTGGGGTTGAGTCGAGTCGCCGACGCGTCTGCGTGCCGCGCACGTCCCGCGGTCGATGCCGGAGCGTTGCGCGCGCCGGTGTCTACCTCGCAAGCCGTTCCAATCCATTCCGATCGGAGTTCTCGTGCCGAGCGGTCGATTCATACGCTAGCCCTGGGCGAACCGTCGGCAGTCGCGCCGGCGCCGCCGTCGGCGATGGACCACGACGAGGACAGGTCCTTGTCTCTGGGGACGGAGGTATCTGCCTCTGTGCCCCCACCGAGCCCTCTCACGGGATGTTATTTGCTCGCGGTGATCGGGGAGCCCCACACTCACGAGCACAAGGAGATTATTCTGCAGCGACTTGTTAAAGGTAAGCCTGAACACTTTGTCGTCTTTGCTCACGAAAAAATTGGAACTGTCAACGTGACAGCTGTCAAATTGGGAGAAAATTCAATTTGCCGGCGAGCGTCTATTGTGGAATTAGAAACGTTATTTTTTTAGCATCACAACACGCACTTTCTCCATTGATTCTTTCCGATGAAAAATTATAGTTCCGATGTTTTCCTAGTGTTTGTTTTTTGCGTAAACAACGTGGTTATTTTGTCTTTTTCGGGTAAATAATCGCGGGCCGGGTGAAAAGTAGTGTCGGTGTGAAATTTGGAGAAATGTGATGTAATGCGGTAATTATGTAGATGAAGGTTTCGTTTACCGCGTTGTCCGTTTTTCCTGTTACGTCACCGGTGACGTAGTTTGGGCTATGAACTATTAGGTCGGTAAATAATTAACTGAAAAGACTGCGGCAAACAGACCGCAGGACATTATTTATATTACGTAATACTTTTGCTTTATTTTCGCTGAAGTATGAGCTAAGTCTACAATAAAACTAAGGTAACAATTACTGCAAGATAAAACAAGCTTGATTTATTACTAATGAAGAAAGCCGGTTATTGCAATTAAACACTAAAACTTAAATAATTAAGTTGTAAATTAATAAAAATATAGTATGATCACGATTATGAAACTATTTTAAGTTGTAATAACTAAATAATATGCTAAATGAGGCTATCATTATCGATAACATTTAGGCAACATGCGGTAACACAAAAAACCACTAGCACTTTACTTTCTGCATAGAGCCTTCTCTAATCAATACAATTGAGTCAACCATTCCCCAGAAACATTTGTAACTAAATACTTTAACATTGCAAAATCATATGTTACGCATTTTACAAAATCGTACTACAAGATACCGGCGGCCGATAAGGCGATGATAATCTTGAAACATGATTCAAAACATTCACTACTGCGAAAAACAAGAAACTATCAAAAATCGGAATTTAATTTTTTTTTTTGCCGCAAAATGACAAACCTTTTTGATCAATAAAGACTTATGTCATTGGTGTCATTAAGATTGACGTCAAACCTTATTTCTTATTCTGTTCTATATTTAAACAGGTGTCAATTTTACGCAATTTTCTGCTCTTATGTAAAAAGAAAAATAGCCTATCAGCTGGTTTTTGCCGGCGGAAGTTCGGCAGCTGTTTTTTGCCGACGGAAAGGTCACTGTGATGCGCTTAGGGTTGCAGAGGTCAAACAGCTGTCATCTGCATTATAATAGGAAATTAAGGAAGCCATCTTAAAGTTGATTAAGGAAAAAGGTTTTTTTTCGGGATATTGATTGAAGGAACTTTATACGATGGATATTTTAGGCATATGTAGAAGATAGTCGTAGGGCGATGGTACTTAGGGCTTCGGGAACCTACGAGGACATAGGGGAATTAAGAACGTCATGCCATTTTAAAACTTTACTTTGTTTATATAAATACGTTATTTTAGCAGATTTATTGATTTTGCAGTATTCAATAATTTCTTTTTCATACTTTACACAAAACAGCATTTTAACATAGAGTATAATTAAATATTTCACTAAAATATGATTCATGATGTATTTACTTAAGATTTCAAAAATACCAAATTAAAGAATGAACCAAGTTACGCAAAAGATAAGTAAAAGATGCAGGCTAGATAAAATTCGCATATCAACGTTATCACTAAAATAAATAAACAATTTCTGATTGCGCAAAATAATCGTAATGTTATCGGAATTTGGATTTAAAAGTACCTACAAACATTTATAAGGCTTAAACTGCACTTGCGGTTTCTGCAAACGATTTTTTCTTCCGCATTTATGACATAATGCATAATTATACAGTCATAAGGTGTAACATTCAAACTTGTATTTTAGTTAACAGATATTGAGGTCAGCTTCTGGACAAGTAAAGTACCTTATTAGCACCTTATTTTTATAATAAGCCGATTTTTAACCGAAAATTACAGCGGCTAGATAATCGTGTAAAAACCTATCCAACCTAAGCGGTAATCCCCTTAATCGGAGCATGCGCGGAGAATTAAGCGGACATTCGTAACCTACCTCAATATTTTGAATTTAGTCCGTCTAATAAAATAAAAGGGAAAGATACTCCGTGTATCTTTTACCTTCCCCCCTTCCCTACCTTGCTTTCCGTTTCTTTCTTCTTCCTTTCTTATCTTTCCTTTTCATCTTTTTTCCCTTCCTTCCTTTTTGCTTAACGGTTTTCGATGAAATTCGACACACTGGTAGGCCATCTCTATGGTTGAATCATAGGAATCTCTTTACCGCAGTAGTTTATCTCTAATCTCTAATTTCCATCCTCTACAGGAATAAAAAAATTAAATAGTATTAGCAATAGGGTATTTCACCCAAAAAATCTAATTAGTCCGTCTGTTAGATTATCGAAAAATATTACATACGTGTTTTTTGGTTTTTAAAATAAATAAAAATTGACGGAAATAAAACGTGTCAAAGAACATGAGTGGGGGCTTTTGACATCACTTTGTGAGTAAAAAAGTACTAACCTTGTGACGTCACACGACTTGACACGACTTTTCGAAGCACTGTATCGTCTTCATCTTTTGTTTACGTGAAAAAAGAAAAAATACGTGTCGTTTATTTTTTGAAAATCCATCTGACGGACTAATTAGATTTTTTTGGTGAAATACCCTATTGTGAGTGTATGAGTATAAAGTAGGCCTATTGAGGTATACTCAAATATAACAATATTACGTAAAGTATTGTAAAGGTGTCCATTATTGTAAAATATAGCATTCTCTTTTGTATTACAAAGCATGTCTTGAATCTTGATGTTATTATAAACATTGAAACTTATGTGTTTATGTTATCCCGGAATATTAGACATTTATGATACATTCAGGATTTTATGAGAACGAATCTGTTTAGTTTAGGAAAGTTTGGCAATAACTTACCTTCAACAATGATTGCTTAGTCATAGTTCTTGTACAAATATACAAAATATTAACATATAAATAGGTAACAACACTATATATTAAGACCAAAAAGGTTTTGTATCCATAACAGTTATGAATAACGAGCATTTGTATAAAACATAATAGTAGAAGGACCAAATAATATTAATTAAAGATATCGGTCCTATTATGATTGTAATAAAATAATAACAACAAAATTACTTCTTGCTACTGAAACGCTTAATATTAATTATCTGACTTGTTATTAATTGTAAAAACATGTACTGATTTGGATTGAAGCAGTTGTCGAGTGGAGACACCACGCCTTCTTGATACTTATTCAAGTACCTATTACTTGATTGAAATCATGAATTCATGACTAACTATGAAGTAGTACGCGTATGCTTCCTTATTGTATTGAAAGATACCAGTATTATATATAGCTACATATCGGTTCATTTTACTTAGCCGGCAACATAGCCAGTTCCTTCAATGTTTTACCGTAATGAAAAAGAAACTTACAAACATACAAACATACATACTTGAACCATAAAAACATAACACTCTTTTTTTGGGGCAGTCGTGTAAAAAGAACAGCGTACTTACAATTTTATCGGTAAAACTTTAGCTAATGCAGCTTGCTAAGTATCTCAAACAGTTTACATAATTTATTGTTAAAATTCCATATTGCATAACCTTCCTTTACCTTCTAGAACCCTTATATTCTCTCTGATTTTATGACTAAGCCTACGTTAACCACAATGGATACAAGGGGTGGCTAATAATCCCTTTCGTGGTTTGGATACGTATGATATTAACCAATGGATTACAAAGGGTTAGAAATGAAATGACAATGATTATTTCAGTTTAAAAAGAGAATTTTCTACAAAAGAAAACTGCTCGGAAAATTTCGATCTACATTTTTTCAGAAAGAGACAAAATAACAGAAATAGGTATAAAAGAGATGAAAGATCTAGTAGGTATTTCATAGCAGTGGTGAGATAAGGGATGGTCTTGATGTTACGAACACGAAAAAGTGATGGCCACACCCGTATATTTTTATGACGAGATAAGATGAACTATGTTTCGCAAGAAAGTTTCTGTTATAGGGCTCTACTCTACTAAGAAAATATAAAATAATATTCGTTAGACATAAAGTTGCGGAAACTATTTCAGGTTTGGCAAAGAAAAGTTATTGTACGATATTTAGGACTAGTCGCAACAACGACTTTACTTAGAGACGTCTAAGTTTAAGACGTAAGTATCATATAATAATCTTTCCAGAATAAATTATTTAAATGTTGATGCAGACCGCATCAAAATTCATTGCGATGTTTAAAGGGATGATTCGGTCACATAGACATAGAAAAGGCATCTATCTATACACCTCCTAAATTAAAGTAGCTAGTCCATACTAATATTATCTAAATCTATAGATATACCTACCTATGTGTAATTGTGCGAGTCATAATCTGAAAATCTCAAGGCCGTCCAAATGAATTCGCACGAGAAAGTAGAGAATTTAGCACAGATATACCACCGCGTTATCTCGCATGACATAATGATAACGAATGATAACACGACTTGTGATAATTCGGTGATACAATGCAATTCTAATTCTTAAACATGTTTTCATTCATAGTTTAATTAAACAGAGGAGTTGAAGCACAGTCTTGTCATGGCGTATACTGACAAGATCCTGGTATTCACGGCTAAAATATATCCTGGCTAAAAGCTGACCCCAATATAACTACACATCAAAATACATGCAAATAAATATTTTAACTTTGACTTTTTTAACTGGGAAAAGACTAAGCTGATGACAGATAAATTATTAAAAGAAAACTGGGTGGGTATCTAATGGAAACCATTAATCATAATTATAATATATACCTACCATGAACAAATATATTAGTTGAAACTACATAAAACACAAGTTCGAATAGATGCATTTCGATGTAAAACAATAGTATTAACATAAGAAATCGATACTAATATTTACGTTCCCCGATAACTCTTATAGTTATTGGTACATTAAATTCATACTTTATTTACTTAACTGTACCTTTGTAAGATTATCTGACTGATCTAGTCTATTAGGAATCAGTTACAAGAATAATGGAATAATATAGGAGATCAAAAGATAAAACCAACAGTTATTTTCAAATAATTATTAGTCATTTATAATTGCTGAGTCATTGTTCAAAAATACATCTACAGCTATATTTTCGGATTTGCATGAACCAGTTACAATTTATCAGGAATGCAAACGCAATGCAAATTAAACAAAAAAAATGAGACGCAAGCTGAATAACAGTGTTTCACAGTATTTTTAGCCACACAAGGTTTTAGCTGAATAATCAAACAATCGGTAAAATAGCAGAACATCCGAACCTGCAACAATAAACTAACAACATTTCTGTATAGTTTTTAGAGGGTCAACATGGTCAACACAAAATCACGCTTCATCATTTGCAATGACGATAGCAAAGTCACAAATGTATTTATTTGAAAAATATAAGCGATAGAAAACTCAGAGTTATATTAGATTGACAAAAGCTACTGACCAACAAAACCTTTGACAATCATGATAAAATAATTGTAAGAACACAAAACACTTCGAAATTGTTTACCTACCTATGCCTTCTACAAACAAAAACAAGATAATATACAGCATAAAATAAGCCAAGAATAACACTTACCAACCTCTCAATTTCGGAGATTTTGATACGTGGATAGAACGCCGGCGTATAACCGAAGCCTCTCAAGTAAGGCCGAGGGATGGGGGCCATATTATGAGATTACGCCTTACGCCACGCTCTGTGAAAATAATCCAAGAGCGGACGCTCGAATTCACTATATTATTACATTATCCTACGTTTTATCAAGTTCTTACTTGTGCCGTTTTAGTTTCAGGAGCTGCGCCGTTTTAGTGGCTTTCTGTTTTCTTTGATGTTCAATGGTTTGGCTTTTGTTTGAGGATAAATGAGTAAACTAGTTGTTTTTGCTGAGTTTACTGTTGTAGTAATAGGGAAATGGGTAATTTGGATTTTAAAGCAATATTCAACGATCTGCGTCTCACTTCCCATCGCTAAACTAGGTGAAAAGAAGGAAGACACTTGTCAATCAAAATCATAGCATAGATGATAAAACTAGTCATGCAAAATAGGGGATCGGACTGGGTCAAAATAATATGATTCTGTTTAGTCCGTAAATTAGATTATCGAAAAAAATTGAATACGTGTTTTTGTTATATCAAATCAATAAAAAATGACGAAGATAAAACGTGTCAAAGATCTTGGAGTGGGGCTTGAAACGTCACTTGTGTCGTCAAAATGTACTATTATATGACGTCACACGAGTTTTCGAAGCACTGTATCGTCTTCAGTTTAAGTTTACGTGAAAAAAGCAAAAATACGTGTCCAATAATTTTTGGAAATCTATCTGACGGACTAATTAGTTTTTTTTTTGTCCGATCCCCTATTGTGACAGCAGTAAAACTCATGCGAATGGTCAAAATACTATCATTTTGTTAAAGAAATATCTTAAACAATTGGAATCAAGATAAAAGGTGACGAAATACCTTCGATGCTTTTTGACAATAAAATAACAAGCGGACGTACAGTTGACATTGAAAGGGTAATCACAGGTTTCACCTTATACCTAGAACCTAATCACAATGTTCATGAAAACTCGACAAAACAATAGAGATATTAACGCCGAAACACAAATAACAGCCAAAACATAATCCGGTTTTATAGACAAGCATTTACGAATGATGCAAGCGATTGTTTAACTCAGAAACCAGAAGGATAACTTCAAAAAACTCATAATTTTACGTTGACTTGCACAACGATCACTATAATTACACACACACACCTCCTTCGTGACGTAATTACTTAAAAATACTTGATTGGTTTATTTTGGCACGAGTACGATAATGTAGTCAACGTATTTGTATGACAATCGTCACGGATTGTTAGATGGCTAAAGCCATTGATACCAGCGCTCTTAGGAAAGATAACAACCACGTTTACTCAGAGATGCTTGATTCCTAGTTACTGGGATGTGGAGGTCAGGCAGTCGCTTCTTGTAAAACTATTGATTCTTAACCACATTCGGTAAAACTGGAAGCTGACCTTAATAAAGTTGGAAGAAGGCAGTAAGACGAAGAACATACGGTACACACCGGACAGTTAGCACCGCAACAATCAACCTTGATGACGACGGCTTAGATAATCTTTTTACTCTGGCGCCACGCCTACTCGCACCGTGCTACAGAGGCTCTATTAGGTTTTTAATTTATTAGTAGTTCTCATACATTACTTTCATTTGTTCCAATAACTTTTTTTTAACGATGCGAAATCATATATGACTCCTCCCGCTGCAGCGGAACAGAAGGAAGTGTCAGACTCTTACTGAATATAACCTGTTCATGTTCCCTCTAACGCTACCGCGAAAGGCCCGCGGTGACTCTCTCGAACAAACACAACCCTTTCTGTTCCAATACCAATGATTCTAACTGTTAATAGAGATCTGCAAAACATTTCACCATCAATTTTATTTAAACTAGGTAACTATCGGCGATAACGATGTCGGTAAGATTATAAACCTAGGTGGTCAAATCGCGTGTGCGTCGGATACAGTCGTGCGACTTCATGATCTCAATATATTACGGCTTGACGTATCGGATCAGCATCAAATTATTGGCTTAGTTAATTATTTTGACATTGTTCATAACAGGTTCCTTACCTAGCTTTAAAAATCGCAAAGATTAGAATCTTATGTGATTATAGTTATTACTAATCATCATTCAATTAGCTAACGTAATAACCTTCACACATTTGACTATACTGCTAAGTACTTCCGTTCTGATTTTGGTCTCATTAAAGATACTTAGAAGGTAGATGACGACTCTTGAAAAGTTGAAGGACGGAGATAGAAAACATGCTGGACCGACTCAAGACAAAAGAAATGACATTTAGAAAGCAAATTCAAAGATAGTCTCTTGAATTGCTACCCAGATAGTACTTTCAAACAAACACCTATGCGAAACATAAATGGAAAACGATCTTTCGAATTTGCCATAAACACGAACTCATCGTTAAAACTCCCATAGGTACAGATATTCCTTTCACCATTATAGACTTTTGAAACGTTGATATTCTACGACTTGATCAAAGATTTCTAAAGAATTTCCATCAGGTTAACCTGAATTCCCAACTAAGTCGTTGAAATCATCAAACGTCTGAAAATATTTTTATTTCTGTCATACAGAATCAAATATTACAAATGATGTACAAACAGCATGTAGCAAATATGCATATTCAAACTCATCTTCAACCGTTTAAACAAACCGATCTGTCTGCAAGTCCTAAGCGAGCGATGCAAAAAGAAAGCATGCAAGAAGTAAGACTATAATTATGTCCGTCACATACCGCGGCTATCGGCGCGCGCTCCTCCGTTTTGTAACGATTCTAGATCTGTTATCGACTAGAGTATTCGAGATGGTTTCATTATTTTGAGCTGTTGTTCTAGTACCATCTATGGATAGTACAGAATTGTGACAGAACTGTTATTTTCGTCTATATTTTCTTAGGGTTCTCTTATACTGCATACGTCTAGCATCATTTGGCAATATAGTTTAACCTATCGCAGAGTATGAGGTCATGTCCTTTTTGTGCGTTTCCTTGGTCAGCAGTTTGCTTAATCTCTTCTACTATTTTCTCAATGTCCATCACTCTCCCTGTTGGTCTGCACTGCTGCAACACTTATTCTACTGTCTCTCGGCTATATAAGGTCATAAAATTAGAATATAACTCTGAATGTTCTAGTAGGTATTATATGAAAGAGCTATGATTATTAGATTCTGAATAAAACTGCAGTAGACATGGAATGAAGCATTGTGAAGACAGTTTCACTCAATTTGTAGTTTTGCAAGAAAGATTCATTCAACGAATGCATGTTAGCATTTAATTTTATGAATATTAAGGTTCTGTCGTCTTCAAAACGTTTCCTTTCGTTTAGAATTGTCAGCAAAGAAAATTGGTATTCGTCTAGTGATATGATTCTAGTGTTTGAATCATCCCGAACAGTACATTTCATGTTCATACGAAGTTAGTGTACATTTCTTTTCATCATTTCTTGTCAACTAAAATTGAATGTCATAGATACAGGTCAGAACGTCATTACTGTCTTTTTAATTGAGGATAATTATGATTCACATAAATGTTACTATAAACATTGAAAATACTAGAACGCTTCGTCCATATGACAGTGATATCGATGATGGTCGGGTCAAGAATTAAAAGATTGGCATAAGCTACCGAAAGCCATATGTCCACCTTTTAGCAGGATTGATCCTACTGATGGTCTAGCTAGACCTAGCATTACGCCTTTCTAAAAGTTTACCTTATACAGAGTAAACAGAAAAAAAACATGCGAGTCATTCATATTTATGCAAAAACTCTAGGGAGTAACAAAATACGCGAAAACATTAATTACCTACCCCCAAATAAGTCACCCTCTGTTATTTTGTCATCAACACATCAAATTAAAATTTTCCAATTAAGTACAAATAATACGAAAGCTTGTTATTTTCTGTATACATTGAATTAATATTCACTTCAGTTTGCAATTTGCTTGAATCATCAAAAGTTTTAACTAAGTTGGTTTAATGAAATGAAAGTGCATTTGAAATTGAATGCTGAACTTTAGACATCGTTATGTTTAGCTGACTGAGCATGTTTGTTGAAGCATTGAACCTTTGAACGAATGCTGAACAATTTAATGCAGTATTCGAAGACGATAGAAAAAGTAACATTTGATAGAAAAAGACGGGAAAGTTGATAGAAATTTGAATAAGAAAAACTCTATTGAATATAAGTTATAGTAGAACAAGCTACCTGAATTAAATGAGGACTACAAAGTAAACATGGAGACATTCTACCAGCGGAAATGTTAATGGAAAAGTCGTTGTAGGAATACAACCGCTTTGAAAGCAGTTGAAACTTTGGTAAGCAAAATATGTCGCCTAGTAGTAAGCTTATTAAACTAGCTTGTATGGAAACAGTAACATTATATTGAAAAAAAAAAATGTTCCTTCAGAAATAACTAACAAAATATACCATTTTTATATAACCTGCATCCCAGATATAAACCCCAGAATAACCCTAACCATCATCAATTACACATGGCTTATAATTAACATTAAACCAGATTATGAAGACATTAATAAGGTCAAGGTCACAATCAAAGGTCACGAAGTCAAGGTCAAATACCGTCGCGGTAATTCTTGAGATTCTCGAATACCGGATGAGAGAAACAATGGGAACGTTACCTTACCGGTAAATATGATTTACCATTAGAATACCGGATTCTGCGATCTAGAAATTAGAGAATAGGATAATAGTCCTTTGAACACAATTGAAGAGGTAGAATAGATACTGAGCTTGATAATATTTATGACCGGGATACGGAAATTTAAATGGCCGTTGTTTGGAAATTGTGATACAGAATTGGATTTTATGGTCGTTTATTCTCTTTTAATGATGTAATCGTATTGATAGTGAATTATTCAAAGGGTCGCGGATTATTTACAGTGTTCCTGAATCCTGAATTTAGTTTTGTTATATTGAGATTAGTCATGTTTTCTAAATAGAGATGACTCAAATGTTGTAAGTTGAGCATTTGTTTTTTTCCTTTACTATTTCTAGTACAAAGTAACTCTTTGTAAGTTATTAGGTAGTTGCCTTACCTAGTCAGTTATTACAAACCCGTGCCATTTACAGCCAGCCATAAACGTATTTCAAAATAAAGAACTATGATTCCAGGCACTATTACAGCAATTCTGTATTTCTATACAATGAAAATTTGCTAAAAATATTGCTAAAACTCTTCAAAGTATTGTCCCATTCGACCTTCCAAGCGCAAACTCATTTTTACCATTTTCGCAGTTGGCAACATTAACTATAAATCTTTAGTAAGGCAAGACTAGCACGCGATGCTTGCGTGTCAAAGTTAAACTACAGTTGAAATATATTAACACTAGCGAGTAAGTGCAAGTTTTTTAGATTAACAACATTAAAATAGGCTTTAGAAAAAGTCGTTATATTTTATGACCTAGTTATACGACCAGGCTTTATGTTTTCATCATTAAACACTGGTATTTTAATTATATGGGGAACCTTTTCTTTAATATTTGAAAAATCTTCCATATCATTCCCTATTTCCCATTGCCTTAATTCTAATTTATTTGGGGTCGGCGCAGCATGTCTGCTTCTTCCATATTTCTCTATGACTCGTTAACTTATGATACACCTCCTTTCATGCCTTATTTACGACTGTATTTCGTTACTCCGAAGTTCGAAATACCGAAGTACGGTATACAGAAAGTTCGTGAGTCCGAATTACGTTAGTCAGAATGTACGCTATGACGAAGTACGGTATTCAGAATGTTCGTTACTCCGATGTACGTTACTCCGAAAGTTTGCTACTACGAAGTACTGTACTCAGAATGTTCGTCACTCCGATGTACGTTACTTCGAAAGTTTGCTACTACGAAGTACTGTATGCAGAATGTACATTATCGCGAAGTACGGAACTCCGAAAGTTTGCTATGACCAATTATTACTCAATAATAATTGAGAATATTCCTCATTAGAGAGTATTTCGAATTAGTCAAGTATTATAAATGATGATTATTGTGCAAATACACAGTCCGACCATCGTTTCTTTGGTCTTCCTATACTCTTATACCCAAAGAAAAGTTATCCATATCACAGTTGCAGAAAGATTCATCACATAATTATCACGGAAAATAAAACAGCCGTCCATCCGGCTATACTGCTATTTCATAAAACAATCTAATTTAATAAAGAATGAATAATAAAGTAAAACAGAAGAAACTCCCAAAATCCGTTACAAACAATAAGAAGTAATATCGGAAACGTAGTTCCCGGCGCTAAAATGGGTTCTGAAACGACGATAAAACATTAAGAGCCCATAATAAATATACAAGTAACTGTTAGGAATATCGACACTGGATGTTTATGCCAACCATTTATGTGTCATTTTCTGGATAATTTCAATTTATTGCTGTGAAAACCTGGTTTTCTTAAACGGAAATTGGAAGTTGGAAACGTGTTGCGACAAGTCTCCGTAATGGTTTAAAATAATGAAATATGCCAATTTCAGTTAGTGAATCCATTACTTTATCTTGTCTTGTTGGTGCAGTGGTCGCAAGCGTACCTGCTGAGCATGAGGTTTGATTCTAAGATCGGTCACAGTGATTTTGAGATTTTCCATCACGAATTTCTCAGTAGCCGCCTCGGAAACAGAATTTTTGCGCGTTTGATGTTAATAGGCTTACTCCCTATTACTATTATGTTATGTTACTTCATCTTCATCAAGCGTTTTACTGTTTCTGATAACGTACTTATTTGTTTCTGACGCTCTTCTATTTCAGCTCACATTTTTGATCCATCGTAAAATAAGTTTCTCCAGTTTTGTCTACATCCCTAATCTCTTGGTTCGGTTACTACAGTAAACTATTTACTTTCAAGGTTCATCATCATTAGCAACAAATACTGTAGAACTTGATTCTTCTATTTTTTCCTTATTTATACTAAACTGTGTCACCATCACACGTGTCCAACAATGTGGCTTTAGCTAACGAAATTAAAACATTCATAATACCAGCTTACACTTACTTACCTAAACTTTGTTATTGGGGTCCTCAAACAAACTCTTAATTCTTATTAGCACAGCAAATTTACCAAATTGCAATACATTGGTCAAAATAAAACTATCAAACAGACAAACTACAGTTAAGAATACCCCAGAAATCTGTAAGAAGCTCCGTAATTCGAGAGCACTTGTAACCTACCTGTGGCTTGTTGGGTCTACAGCTGACAACAATGCAGTAGGTTGTGGTGCTCGCGCATTATCGGCGACAACCTAATTCCCAGCGTAGTTTGTACGATGATGAACGACTGTAAGACTGGATTTTGATTTGTTTCTAGATTATATAGAGATGTTTTTAATGACTAGACTTGAGATGTGACTAAAACATGATGTGTGTGTGTCTGTCTGTGTGGTATCTAAAAAAAAGAAGGGCTAAGAAAGAGAGAGATAGTTCCTTGAAGGTTATGCTATGGTTCATATAACAAACATCGGCGTTGGAAATAATATTCTTTTTTCTTTTATCTTCTGTCTTTAACCTTGTTCATGTAGGTTTAGCGAAGCATTTTGTGACTTTCTTCTTCTTCCATGAATCTCTTATTAAAAGGTCGATATCTCTCCGGTCGTGTCAGATTTGTCATCCCATCGGACTATGAGAGTAAAGAAACAGAGAGCGAACATGTGCCTGCGCACACTCTTGTGCACTACAGATAACTACTGTCCACTAAGATTGACTATCTCTTAAATTAACCCCTTTCTAGCTTTGTACTAGAAACTTTAGGAACATTACAACATCACCTGCAAAGCTCCTCTTACCAGATTTCAAAATCATGACTTAACGTTCTAGATTGGCTCGTAGATAGCACACATTATTGAAATACAACTTGAACCAATCTTAAGCCAATATCTTCAAATACTCCAACGGCCTTTGCAGCTATAGCTACTAGGTCACTAAGTCTTTAAAAAATAAACAGTTACCTCACATCTATTTCTGTGCTAAGTCAATATTTATCTAAGTGCGAATTGACACGTGCGATTAGTCACGTCTGATTTCTATGTACTGTCACAAAGTTACAATGCAGTTTACAAACTTGTTACTGTAGAAATTAAAATAACGATTATTTTACTGTTGAAATATGTACAAACTGAAGATGACTATGGTGTTGGTGTAGCACTTAGATCATCTCTTAAACTGAGAGATCAGAAACAAGAACAAGAAGATAGATACTGCAGTTTTGTTGAAGATGATGAAGTAGTATTGAGAAGTGATGGTGTAAATGATCTTGTAAAAGAACTTCAAAAATCATAGAATAATGCATGATAATACGTCATGAAGCATGCTTATCTGCTGACCCATTGAGTGGTATTAAATAATTATAAGAAATGTAACAGTACAAATACAATTTATGTTTTGGAGCATAACCTGCTCGAAGATGATCTTGTTCCTACGCTTGTTTCTTTCTAGGTACTTGGGGTTGGCGCTTTTCATTTTCTTCTTCCAATCTCCCCTGTCAGACTTCAGACCATAAATTTACTTCTTTCTCTTTCATATAATTAATTTGCTGTTATCCTTAACAGCAAATTCGGTCTATTTCTACTAGTTTATACTAGCTCAAGGCAGCAAAAATAGTATTATATTCGTCATTGTAATTTAAAAAGTTTGCAGGTTTTATTTAGCTTTATGAGACACATTTGGCGAATCCATGCGTTGCATATTAAAACTAAGTTTGAATAAACCGGAAATGTCTCGACAATGACCTTCCAAAATTGTAAACATTACATCATGATAAGGACTCTGTTTTGCAACCTGCAATTTATCACCTCGCTGTCATAATAAAAGTGATGTCATTTGAAAATTATAATTAGAAGAATATGATACGATTTTTAAATTCGTTAAAAACTAAAATCGCTTTCAGAAACCGACGGCATCTTCCTGCACTTGTCCCATTCTCCTTGGAGTCGGGGACACACGTTTTATTCTTTCATTCTATCCTGTCAGATTTCACGGTATCAAATAGTCCTTTCTCTTTATAAGTTTTTTAACTGACATGGTCACTGACACTGAAGGACACTGAAAACACTGAAAGGTCTACTATTATTATCATAAACGGAATATTTACCATGTTAACATGACTTCTTCTTCTTCTTTCTCTTTGACTTCCAAACCATCCTTCACACAATTCATCCATCTTTTCTTGGTTCTTCCATTAACATTCAGCCTTCAGATACAGCTGATTCATAAATTAACTCTCACGACACCCTGAGCTGTCAGCTAGCTAACTAACGTTGAGTTGTAAAGTGCTTTTAGTAAACATTTGCGAAATGTTCTGTGGACATTGTACTTAAAAAATAAAGCCACTTACTAAAAGAGCTGTGTTCAACTAAATATTTGTGTCCGTGATGACAAAACACGACGGCAATATATCCTTTTGAAAATCGAAAGTTTTCAGTATATTTTTTTTTGGGTGATTATCAAATCAAAGAAATTACCGTATTTATATTTTTTGTCTGTTTTTACAAATCTACTTCATGTTTAGACTAGTTGTTGCTCATTCATGATGACCCACATTTTTTTAGTGAATACTACAACTATTAATACAGCTTTATGTTCACTTATCACCGGTGTGATAACTTATCGTTTAGATAGTAATCTCTCTGAGTTACGATTTGTGCTGACTTTTTGCGGCGATATCGCATAATTATCAGTATCAAAATTACATAATTATTGCATTATTAGAACCCTCACTTACCTACGTCATAATTATCCTTTGTTCTCATATTATTACATTCGCAAAATATTATATTCGCAAAATATTATATTCTCGAATTATTATATTCTCAAAATATTACACAAAGAACAATCACAGCGAAAAATGTTTTTTAATTTAAGCGGAAACAATAATATATATTTGATATATGAGAGCTCTTCTGTCTGAATACAAATATTGGTTGTAACAGTCGGTCTGCAATTTGTGCGTGCCAGTTTGATTGATCCTTTACTACATTATGTAGTTTCACTAACTCATTGGTCGAGCGGTCGCAAGCGACAACCGAACATGGGTTCCCGAGTTCTGTTTCTAGGACGGGCAAAGTATAAGTAGGTTTTCCATCAGGAATTTTTCAGTAGGAGCCACGGGATGGAGATTTAAGCCAAGTTGATGGCAATAGGCTCGCCCCCTACTACATAACTGGCAAAATGAGGCTGACTAAGTATTAGGTACACCTCTGTTTTACAGTTCGGCGATTACAGAAATGATATTATGTAATATAAACAGTTCCACTAAACCCTCGACACTGACCTCCAAACCGTCTCAGTCCGCCATCACTCACAGACCACAGTCGCACTAGTAGGTATGAATCACGCTGCGCGCGCGCCGGAAGCAAGGCCCGCTTCCTTATATAACTTATAGGGGGCAATTAGGTCGGACCCGCGGTTTTCATTGGTTTAGATGCCGTTATGTGAAGCCGTCAAGTGATTAGTATTGTTTGGTGTTAGTTAGGTTTTGTTTTGTTATTAATAGAAGTAGAGGGGATTGCCCGCGATGTTTTTTTTACCAGTTCATGATAGTTTGTTTTTTTTTTAACTTTGTGTATTTTTGTCCCTGAATGTAACAAAAAATTACTTTAACAATATTTTATAGCTGGATGGTTTACCAGCAGATTAGTACCTACAATTATTTAACTTGCTTTTCTGAATCAGGGAAAACTACTAACCATGTATTTTTAATAGCCTTTTGTTTCCACTGCTGGACAAAGGTCCTGCCCATATACCTAAAGAAGGTATACTATGAAAATATTGTATTCCAGGTATTAATCAAACCCTCGACCCATAACATACCAATAACTATAATACCTACGAAGATTTTTATGGAAATCCCTAAGCGTGAAGCTTTTTATTGATCATAGAAATAATTAATAAATAACTAAATCTGTATATATATAATACCTATACATAATAACTTTATTTAATTCACCGACAATAATTATAAACTAGATCACTCTTTTATTTCTATAACAGACTAATTGCTTTCAATTATGTATAATAATATAATTATTGTCTAAAACCTGTTGTCATATTGAATGAGGTTATATTAAATGCAATAATTTCTATTGAATCATATTTTTATAATTATGGCTACTTTATTAAGATAACGTAAAAGTCATATTGAAATACTAGCTTATAAGCCCGCGACTATGCCCGCGTACCAGATTCGAGATTTAAAGAATGATAAGCGTTAATCCAAATAATAAACTATCTTTTCAGATAGAAAAATAACTAACGCATTTATAATACTAGTATGGATTTTACCGACCACATTATGCAAATCCCCAATTATAACATTTTACCTACATAACCCGAGAATCGAACCTAACACCTCGATTACTCAAACTGTTACCTATTAGGGTCTATTACCAAATGACGTCATACAGGACAGGATCGGTGACCGCAAGCTAAATTGGGAGCAAGGAAGACCCGTATTACTTGAGTTGAACGCCATCTAGTGGGACGGTTGTAAAGCGCTTTGATTTATAGCTCGTCTGCGAATTTCATGTGTTTTTGATTTTCCTTTCCTTTAGTTAAGATCTAAGATGGGTGTGCAATGATTACCTATTTAAAGAGCCGTAAAAGCTAACCCGCATTGGACTAGCGTAGTGGACTAAAGTCCAAATCCTTCTTTTATAAACCTTGGATAGAGATGTCTAGAAGAAGAAAGGGTAGACCGTAGGGTTTGCCCAGTTGGACACACAAATAGGCTAACAAAAATACATTTCATCATCATCAGCCTGGAGTCATCCACTGCTAGTTACCTATTATAGTAGGCCTCCCGAATTTTTTCGCCACATTTCCCGATAAAATGGATTTACATGTAAGCAGTGTAACATGCACGGACCACAAGTTCTAAAAAATATTTGTTCGGTTTACAGGCCTTAGTTACTGTAAAACAGTTAATAACTATCTGTTTCAGTCTATAATTATTGCGAATAATAAAGAAAAAATAGAAAATTATAGCTCGACGTGCTCACCGTAAAATAGATCAATTAATCTCTTGGTTTCATAATTGATTCACCATTTATATATTTATGAAGCTGTTTGTATTCTTTTTGTTTTTCCACATATTTTTCGTAGTGATCGGTGCGGCACAAATAATATTATCTTTTACCTTTTGCTAATAATAAAGACTACCCACCACTTTAGTTCTTCAATACCCATGAAGCTAAAAAGTGTTTTAACACTAGCAAAAGGTACAAGATAATATTATTTGTTGAAAATCATCACTCGACTGTGAAACTTGGTCTTCTGTGAAACTGGTAACACTATAATTATATATTAGTGTGTTACTGTCCAGGATAACAGGCTAATATTTTTTACCAAGACATAATAATACATCTAGCATTATGTCTTAGTAAAAAATATGGTTTATTTAACGAAAACTAGATTTTCTTATTTTTTTATTTGGTGGGAAATCCTCCTCCTCCCACTCTCGGTGGAGCATAAGGGAGTGTCAGACTTCTGCTAACTAAAAACCAACTATGTTCCTTCTGAAACCTTTGTGTTCCGGTGCCGAGGTATCTCCGTCGAACAGCCCACAGAAAACTAGTTATCTAAACTTAACTTTATCCTGCTTTATTTTTATAGGTAGAGATAGCACACACCTGCTTCGCCTAGCATATTATGCATATAATATAGCTATAGTGTGGAAACACTTAGCCGATACAATGTGACCACGTCAAATACAATTACTATGCAGCAGTAATCGTCCATGAATACCTGTGTCCGGTATGCTTGAGTAGACGCTACATCTTAGCTCCCTTGTACCATATGATCGAGAGGTACAGAAGATACAGTTTCGGAAGTTAATTATTATATTGGTGACATAGATTTTATTTTAAAATTGTCTCTGAATTAAGGACATCGAAATCTGTTCAAACTTTAAGGTATGAAAAGGTGACAAACTGATTTGACAGAATTACCTTTCCATTAGTTTCCATTTACGCATTAAGTCATCATCTGTCAAGCCATTTCCAAAGTATGTTGGGGACGGCTTCCAGTCTAACTAGATGCTGCTACCTACATAATAGAGCTGAATAGCAGTTTTTTGCTTTGAGCGACTACCTATCTACATATTAAGTATGGGTGGTTATTAGCTGGGTTACTATAACATAACAAAAAGGCCATTCTTTTGCTCTCTCTTTTTAAATCAGGTTTCTTTTATCTTGCGTTGTTCTTACGAGTGGATCTTCTGTTCTGCATTGCCTTGCATTTTGTTTGATGACTTGATTACCGTTACGCATTCATGCTTCTTATCCGTTGGGGCGTAAGTAGGGATGGTCAAACAAGTTTCCAGATTTGCATTTAATTCGAAATTAATTGATATGGCAAAAAGTGCAGTTTAAGATTTACATGCGTTCGTTTGGTGAGTATTTATATGGAAATGTCCACGCTTTGCTGTTTCTGCTGAATTTGTAGTCTCAAACAATTGAATATTACACGCATTTTATAATACTAACACCAGACTGTGGTATTCCACTTTAAATTGAAACAAACATAACTCATTTCAATCTCTCTCCCTCCATACAAAACGTAAAACAATACCCACTATAAATCGATCACGTCTGACCCCTTAAATCGCCATAATAATTACAAGCAAACACCATTGTTAGTCCCCTTTGTCTGAATACCATATAGACCTCGACACCCGATGTAGCGATAGCAAACAAAAACCTAATTAAGACTTGCTACTCACTCGTGTCCGATATACTTAGGGTTCTCAGATCCATTAATAAGATTTCCGGAAAAAATAATCGGACATTTGAAGAATACTTCGGATTTTTGAAGAAAATTCCCGAAATTTGAGAAAAAGGACGGGGTTTTGAAGAAAATTTCGGACTCTTGAAGTAAATTCCGAACTTTTGAAGAAGGTTCTGAAGTTTTTAATTTTGTAGTATAATTTTATTAAGCGTTTTTATACAACAATAGAGAGAGGTTTATTGTGTGCTTCAAATACAAATAATAAAACTAATAAAATTTTAAGTGCCTAAAAATAATACTGGTGATTTCAGTATTGATTTCATTATTAATTTTATTATAAAATCCCGGACTATTAAAACTCCTTGCATTCCAAATACTTCGCAAAAATTCCGGATATGTCTGGAACAATCTGCCAACCCTAACTGCACTTGATCGCAAAGAATATTAGCTTACAACATAGTATTCATAAGAGTGCAACAGTTTTTAGGCCCATCTGATAAAGTTATGTTTTGTTTTTGTAACGCTTAGCGGTAGAAAAAATTGTGGGGAGATCAGGTTTAATTAAAAACTGGTGCGAGTGGTGGTTATTCCTTTTTTCCCACAATTAATAACATAAGCCACTCAATGTGATAACGGTGTAATGGTGCACCATAAGCATAATAATTATAAGTTCCCGCTGCTGGCACATCGACGGGGAAGTGCTAACAACTCCTAACTTACATTTTTTACGAAAACGACTTAAGAATGCAGTTTGATAGAGAATGAAATTGCGCGTCTACTCTTATATGAATTACTAGTGACAAATAAGATACTAAAACCTTCCTCTTGAATCACTCTATCTATTAAAAAAACTAAATGTGGCACTCGGAGACTGCCTCGGTAAAGCTATTGCATAGCATTTTTATCAACAGCAAATAATTAATTATTTAATTTGACAACCTCAGTTGACAACCTTATTATTTTCCGTAACAATATCAACCTGGTTGAATACTGAATCCTGAATATTTTCGTTAGGGAATCTGTGGATTCGCTCTCCACGCTCAAGGCCCGCGATAGAAGCTATGCAATAGCTTAAAAAAAACCGTATCAAAATCCGTTGCGTAGTTTTAAAGATTTAAGCATACAAAGGGACATAGGGACAGAGAAAGCGACTTTGTTTTATAAGTACTATGTAGTGAAGTTGAAATTCGCAAAAATTGACGTAGCTAGGCACCGAAGAAACATCTCCTATGTTAAGGTCTAAAAGGTAATAAAATCGTTTTTTTTCGCCTCCTGTAAAATTTGGTTTTTTAAGTTAGGAGTTGTTAGCACTTCTCCGTCGACATAGGCCTCCTCTCTATGAGAGTGAAGGGGCTATAATACTGCAAGTCGGCCCATTTGATGTCACATTTCTTCAAACGTTTGGTTCTAGACCATGCCGGTTTCCTCACGATGTTTTCCTTCACTGTTTTGCGTGCAGTGGTGATACGGCGGCGTCCTAATTGGCAACGATCGTACGACCGAACGATGCGTTCTCGTCGTACGACGACATTAAACACACAATTTCTTTAGTGTGTCTAATAGATCTTACAAGTAATCGCACGAAAACAGTGTTATGTTTAAAAACTATAGTTTTTAAGCGAAAATAGATATTTTAACCTTTTAAGCGCCACAGTCACGTATAGACGACAAGCCGAACAAGCAAAAAAGTGCCTTTGTCGACTTAAGGCACTTTTTGGCTTGTCGTTTTACTTGACTGTGGCGGTCAAAAGGTTAAATGGGAAATTAGTGTGTTTAATCTGTTTAAAGACGAAAACGCATCGTTCGATCGTACGATCGTTGCCAATTCGGACGCCGCCTAATGCGTCTGTCTGGGTCCGAACCCACGTCTTACTGCGGGGTCGCCACCAATAAGTCACTGTAGCTTGTACAGTGGTCCATGATTTCTGTATTCTTCAAAGTACAAAAAATACACATACCTACATAGTATGTGCGTCGAAACTGGCACTCGATACAATATTCTCTGATCAAAATATCGAAGTATACACAGATAATAATAGGTCTTTACCTATGTAATTGGAGATTCTATAACCGGCATTTTCAGATCTAATTATCTGTGGATTGGCGCGTAATTCGAAATTCAAGTAAATTTTATTCGAAAGATGTGTTATTTTAATTTCATATTCAGTCATTTGTTTTTTTGATAGTTTTTTGTTTTTGTGACATTGTGGTAGTTTTTGGCGCCATGGATAAACTGCTAATTCGTACAATTTTCGAATATGAGTTCATACGTAGAAATACCGCTGCGCAAACAACACGAAACATTAACGACGTGATACGGGCTTAACACTGCTTGCATAAACACGGTCCATTACTGGTTCAATCGTTTACAATCTGGAAATTTTGAGTCTAAGAACGAGCCTCGCGGTTGGTCGGTAAACATTGTCGAAAAAGACGAATTGAAGGCGATAGTGGAAGCAGATCCAACTCAATCTAAGGCTGAGCTTACTGCAGGCCTTGGAGTTAGTGTCAAAACACCATTGAGGCACTTGCGTCAAATTGGAAAGATAAAAAATCTAGATAAGTACGTGCCACGCGAATTAAGCGACCAACAGTGAGATTTACGCGTCGAAGCATGCATAGCACTACTGAATCGGCATAGAAACGATGAAATTCTTAATCAAATTATTACCTGCGATGAAAACTGGACTGTACGACAACCGTAAGCGTTCGTCTCAGTGGGTGGACCCGGGTACATCACCTAATCAGTGCGCTACAAAAAAGATTACTCATAGGAAGATGATGGTGACTGTCTGGTGGACCAGTGCCGGACTTGTACACCACAGCTTCTTACCGAATGGCACAACAGTGACGGCAGATGTCTATTGCCAAGAATTGCAAACAATGATGGAGAAGCTCGCAATTCAACAACCAAGACTAGT
This sequence comes from Diarsia dahlii, assembly GCA_949775195.1. NCBI lineage: Eukaryota > Metazoa > Arthropoda > Insecta > Lepidoptera > Noctuidae > Diarsia > Diarsia dahlii. The sequence continues at coordinate 20,113,152 of OX459207.1, forward strand.
CAATCGTTCTTCCCCATTGCTTCTCCACGACAACGCGCGAGCTCACACTTCACGAAAGACCATCGCAAAGCTACAAGAGTTACAGCTGGAAGCTCTTTGTCACCCACCATACTCACCGGACGTTGCCCCAACAGATTTCTACTTTTTTCAAAATTTAGACATTTTTTAAGTGGTAAAAAATTCGACTCCCGAGAGGCAGTACAAAAGGCTTTCTCTGACTTCATCGCTTCCTGTCCAGCAGACTTCTACAGTAAAGGGATAAACAAACTGCCATCAAAATGGCAAAATTGTATAGACCATTTGGGCCAGTACTTTGATTAGCTGAAATAAAAAAAAATCCAAAATTTTTATATTTTAAAATTGTCATACAAATCTCCAATTTCATAGGTAAAGACCTAATATAAGGCATCATTTCTGCTCACACTAAAAAGACTGCGACCTCGCACTATTACTTTCATCTACTTTCGGACAACAATGCGCTAGTTTACGATTTCTATTACATTTCTATGAAACGTGTAACTGTACTGAATGGTAACTATCTGTGTTATTGATCGAACAGCCGTTATTATTTGAATTTAGTTTACAAATTGAGCTGTTTCAATTTGAGAGTCAGTGCGTTTGGTCTTATAGTTTACTTATTTTAGGACTAAGGTAAAATAGTAGTCATGTAACTACATAAGTTGTAGACTATAGACTTACTTAAGTGTCATCGTCGAGAAGGCTCTCTTAAAATAATTATATTATTCTGTGTGAAAATGCTGTCCTTACAGGATAAAAGATAAAGATAAGAATAAGAGGACTCATCACGCCTTGACAGTTCATTATAATAAAGAAATTGATCTCAGAAAAAGTTATCAAATGTCTCGTGACCATCACTCTGAAATATCTCTGACAAAAATAACAGTATTAAAATCATAATCACAATTAAAAACACTATCATTTTAATTAAATCTACAAATACGCGGCCGATTCGGCGGGAGATAGCTCAAGTAATAAGTCTTGAGGAATTAACGAGCCATCCAGATAATAACTTTGATCGAACCGCCGTCGACGACTCACTCTCGCTGAAGAAAGCGAATTTTTGAAGAGATTCCTTTACTATTTTTATTTGTTTGTAAGATCATAAGAATAGACGAATATGCTATTCATCTTTTCTCATGAAATTCTTATTGTTGAATGAATAGCTGGTCTTTTAAGAGCTATCGCCTAAAGCTTGTAACCAAAAATGCCTTCAAAAAGAGTAAACAACTGCCCAAAAAAAGGGTGTTATTTAACTTGTATTGTCCCACTTCTAGTTAAACATCTCACCATATTCCTCCAGACCTCTATAATATGTTTCACTTTCATCTGCCAATATATGGCCAAAAACGAGTCTAAATGTTCACGCCCTTTCAATAATTGATATGTTTGGGTTTGAGCTATATCTGATCTGGTGACAAACTGTGTATAGATATAGTACGGTTTCCTAGAAGTAACCTATTCAGTAATTTGGACAGAGTTACGCGAAATCGGTACAGAATCGGTAGAAAATCCCTATCAAAGTTTTAACAAAGATCTTAACTCCCTTTCTTGTGCAAAATGTCACAGACAAATCCACTTTCTACAAATTCGCAATGTCAACGAACCCGTCAAACAAAATGTACAGTTGTGACATTTGCCTGCCACGTAACCTTTACATTGAATGTCAAAACAGATACATTGTTGATTCGATCGCTGCGCTACTGAAAGAAGAAAGTGGTGGTTTAGGATTTAGTACGCTAAGTAAACAGTAAAAAAACACCATGTACGTATGTGAGATTTGAAAAGATAAGAATTTAAAAAAACTGTTTCTTTTGATGCATTTTGGTTTAAGTGGGGAAAGTTTATTATTGCATTGGAGGCAGATTCGATTCGGAACCGAGCCACACCGAGCGACAAATCTGAAGAGCTAATTATGCGCGCACGTTGGATTCTGGTCGACTGAATATATCCCTTATTATTACAGCAGTTTTGTGTTTATGCTATATTTGTGGCCGTTGATTTAGAAATAGATAGTCTAGTTTTGTTTATTTTATAACATTTAAATGTTAACCAGATATTATGAGACTAAAGAAAATCATTATTTAATCTTTGTTTGATTGATATTCCAGTCTACCTTTGCTAAAGTCGTCAGGAAATAGAACTGTAATGTTTTACTATGTTAAATTATTGTGTAATAACCCGAATTATTTCATTGTTTGTTTCAGGTAAGTTACCTTGACCAAAACCAACATTCTTCAAACAAGGTGTCCTCATAACTAGTAAGTAATTTTACTTTCTTCGATATCCCAAACCCTCCGGTTCTCACCGACACTGTATCGACTGGTAACCTCCGTTTCTGTATAAGGTTTTCCTCCTTATACAATTTATCAAATAACTCCTCCCGCTCTGGGCAGAGCGAAAGGGAGTGTCAGACTTCTACTGACTAAAAACCACCCATGTTTCTTCTTCGCCCTTTGTGTCGAGGCCGCGGTATCTCTTTCAGCAACCCGCAACTCCGACGGGCGTCAGCCCTTGCAATTGCTGACGTCTCTTTGAGAAAGAAGTAGACCTCCTGCAATCAAGAATAAACATAATCATAAGCGCTAAACAGAGATCGTCAAAACTAAGACTGTCATGGTATCCACAACTATTTTTGAAGTCATGAAGTTAACAGTTTTTAGGAGTATCCTCTTGGCTGTCCATAACAACAGCAAAAGGGCCCAGTGAAATTACCATAATTTTGCTGTGACCTGTTAATTTTTGGTCGGTCGGATATTCTACAGCAGTCACATTTTAAAGTCTTACACAGGGCCTAAAGGTTACAGACCTATAACTCGGCCTCTAGACCTGCTATCCTATAAATTTTAGATCAGCTTAGTATTACAACATTTATTAAACTGTAAACCTTCAAGCCAATTAGGCTCGTCGTGTGTGGCTTCGGGCAAATTCGTGGATATTCGTCAATTAAAAAAGATTATTCCGTACAATGAAGCCTGTTAAACCTGAGTTTCATAGGCGGGTTAAGTGCTACTTTATATAAATAGTTTTTACGATGCTCAGACTTCTTTTGTTTTATGGTGCGAGATGTTGATGATGATATTATTTGAAAAGGAAAGAAGTTGATATGACGGTGACGCCGTTTGTTATACATTGAATTCATTTAGAAACAGACAGACAGACGGACATAGCGAAACTATAACCGCCTTATTACAAAAGATAGTTAAACCTGGTTTAACTTAGACTTGGTTTATCTCGCATGCCGTCACTTTCTTTTGAATAGTTTTGAAGTGAGACGTCATGCGAGATAAACCAAGTCTAAGTTAAACCAGGTTTAACTACCTTTTGTAATAAGGCGGTAAGGGTTCCATGTTGACTACGGAACCCTAGAAAGTAATGGTGGCGTAGTTACATTCATAGCCAGGCATTATAAAAGATACGAAATGAAGGCAGGACATTCTTAGTGACAATTATCATAAAAATACGACGAAGTTATCAGGGTTTGTCCAAGCTATCAATAAATTATACGGTTTAGGGTTTTCTTGGGACTGGTTATTAGTTGAAAAATTTAAAATATACTCAAAATCTTACTTATGATATCTCCTAACGTAACAGCTAATCTTTACTTCACTTCGTAATCAGTATCTTAAATTCAGTAACTTTATTAGGTAATTCGAAATTTACAGAACACCTAGCAAATCACTATAACACTGAATTTTTAAAACGTGGGTTCATTTTAGGTAGATTATGTATTAAATAAATTGTCCAGTTTATGTTACCGTGTACATTTTATAATATAAGTTGAATCTAGATTAGATTCGCCTGCATTGCAGTGGTGGGTACAGCAGAATTTTATTATTGATGTTTTATTTCTGAATGCATGCCGTGGATCGACTGCCGCTATTTGAATTTTGATTTGAATATTAAACTGTATCGCAGTTATGACTAGGTTGATATTTTAGTTCAGGAATTTAATGATTGGATGTATGTACGAGTATGTAGTGAACTACTGACTAATGTGTAATGCAGTGACGAACTTTTTATTATTAATATTTAGCATCTGTTCTCATGTTTTATGTGACTTCGTGTCTTTTTTGATAATAAAATATATTTAAACCTATGATTGAGACTGCAATATACGTAAAGATAGGTCCAATATATTATTTAATGGTTCTCCTAAATACATAAAGTGGAGTGGAGTGGTTTTTGATCTTTTCTATCATTTGAAAGACATTTTCGACGAAAAAGGTGAGGAGTTTCTGAATTCGACCCGTATATTTTTTTGTATGACCATGCGTAACTTTTTTTTATTTAGAGAGTTTTGTTAAAATCAAATTTAGAGACTAAAATTGAAGACATTGTTACTTACCATGGGAAACAATCAACAACAATATTTTTTTGTTACTTCGCAATGTATCTTGTCATTTCCTGCGAAATGTATTTAAATAGCTCCGTGGTGATTCAATCTTGATTCTTTGGACTGTCTGCGAACATTGGCACTGGTCCAACGAAATCCTTCGAGGATTCTGTCAATGACGTCACTGAACTAAATTGGTGATAATCTCAGAATTTTGGTGTTTCTTTTGATAATTCTGTCGGTGGGATACTTATGAGGTGTTGTTTTAATGTTTTTAGCTTTTTTGTAGATGTTTAAATGAGTAAATAATTGTGAGTTCTTCTTGTAAATCGGTACATTTTTTCGTCGTTTGAGTGTTTCTCTGAATACATTGCGAGTTCTGGAAACAAGAACTTTATGCTTTGAGTGTTTCTTCAACTTTTCAACGCGAAGATAAGCGTTGAAACTCAACAGCAAGCTTTTATTTAGGCATACATTTAAGTTTCACGTATTTTTTAGTAAAACAGGGTAAAGTCACTCGAAATGTAATTAAATATATATAATAATTTTAATAAAGTTGGTCATCCACCATGTAATAAGGGGTGAGCCCCCTCTACCGGGCACAACTGCTAGAATAACCTCCTCCTTTTTGAAGTCGGTTAAAAACCCAGTAATACTTTGCCCGCCTGGAATCGAGCCCATATTTACAAAGCCTCACTCAATAACTTAGCCCTGTAAGCACCATCTTAGCATACATATACCATACATCATAAAGCTACATACATACGAAACCTGCTGAAACCACTTTTACTCGCCGCTTCAAGGCCAGCAGTGGTCTTATCTCGCTGGCCTATATGTGAAGTGATTGACGACAGTGCACTGTAGTCGTGTGCAGACGACCTTAGGTCGAGCTTTTTAAGCTTTTTGCTTTGTTTGATGATCTGTTGTGAAATGTTGGATTGAATATTGATTATGATCTTTATGAAGCTTCAAATATTAGTAAGCTTTTAATACAATAATAAATGGCTCATGTCCAAATCCTTTTCGGTATATTTTAGACAGTAACTGTGTTGTAGATAAGCATGTGCTGCAAATGCTGCACAGGCCGCAACCGATTAGACTGGACGACTTGAGCATAGTTGGGAAAAGCCTATACAGGTGACGTTTTATTGAGATATAGACCCATGTTTTTTTATTGCAAAATGAGACTGATGAAAGCGATGGATGAGGTCTATGATGGAACCAGCGTGCCTCTAGGGTTTCTGTTTACTCTTGCTCCGAAGGCATAAATAAAATAAATGGTTAAATGTGGAAGGGGAGGGAACACAGAGAGTTTCTCAAGCTAAATATGTTTATATCTAGAAGTGGGTTACATTTTTTTTATGTGATACGTGAATACGCTCTTTTCAAATTAAAATAAGGAGACATTCTACTTCAAAGTGCAATCCAATCAATGATTACCTAATAAAGTACCGTTAAATGCTTTCAGTTTTATTCTCTAAAACGGGACGATTATTATAAATTCGGCGCACGATCATACCGCGATCAATCGCATAGCCTGTACGATGCCGCGGTGTAGCTGTGTTGGTAGGGCTACCAGCTGTCCAGATTTGTACGGACATGTCCGACTTTTATGCCCTTATTCCGATAAAAGGGGATCGGACTGACTCAAAAAAATATGATTCTGTTTAGTCCGTCAGTTAGAATATCGAAAAATATTGGATAAGTGTTTTTTGTTTTATCAAAACAATAAAAATTGACGAAGATAAAGCTCGTCAAAGATCATGGAGTGGGGCTTGAAACGTCAATAGAAGGTACAAAAATGTACTATCATATGACGTCACACGAGTTTTCGAAGCACTGTATCGTCTTCATTTTTTGTTTACGTGAAAAAAGAAAAAATACGTGGTTAATAATTTTTGGAAATCTATCTGACGGACTAATTCGTTTTTTTTTTGTCCGATCCCCTATTGACTAGTTTTGTCATTTCTCCGAAAGTATGAAAAAAAAATGGATTACGCTAATCATGACGCATGAAAATAGTAAGAGCTCAAAAAGAATACCTAAGTTTTAATAAAAATCTACTCAAAGAGATATGAAAAATTAAAAGACTTGCAGCTAAAAATATTAAAACGTAAACTGTCCTGACAAAAAAGACTTTCGTCAGGACTTTTCTTTGCCGTCGTAGATAACCCTACGCGCAGTCAATAATTTCGCACATAGCAATAATACCGCGTAGGTACCAGATTGACCATGAAATGATTCGCTTTGTGTAATAAACTGTATATTGCCTTGTTTGGCATGATGTTTCAATCTTTGATGGGGATAGTTATTGCCACTAACTTCCCACTTGCCAACTAAGCAAGCCCATTTATAATAAAAAAAAAAAAAAAAAAAAGAAAGAGAAAAAATGACCTTGTTCCTAACTTCTGCCACAGTCAGGTAATACTTTTTTTTTGGGGGCTTTGGAAATCTCAGATCAGATCAGATCTGGGCAGAGCGGAAATGAGTGTCAGACTTCTACTGACTAAAACCCATCCATGTTCCTTGTTAGCCCTTTGTGTCGAGGCCGCGGTATCTGTTTCGACCAACCCGCAGTCCCGACGAGTCAGGTAATCCTCAATTTTTGTACCTATTACCTTCGGTCCAGCGCGGCAGCGACAGCGTCTACAACATGTAACAGTAACCATTGAATTTCTCAAGAAAAACAAATCTATATCTATAAAAGCGAAAGGTCACTCACTGACTCATCACGAAATCTCAAAAACCGCTGGACGTACAAAGATGATTTTTGGCAGGGAGGTAGTTTATGGTTAGTAGACGTCCGCTAAGAACGGATTTTGCGACAGGGCCGGATTAGGGTGGTCTAAGGGCCCTCGCAAGTTTGTATGAAACTCCTTCATGTTTTGTGCTATAACCCAGATTTTTGGCAGAGACGTAGTTTATAGTCAGTGGGTGTCTGCTATGAATTAATTTTGCGACAGGGCCGGATTAGGGTGGTCTTAGGGCCCTCACAAGTTGGTATGAAAGTCCTTAATTTTTCGTGCTACAATCTTGATGTTTGGCAGCGACGTAGTTTATAGTCAGTAGGCGTCTGCTATTAATTAATTTTGCGACAGGGCCGGATTAGGGTGGTCTATGAGCCCTCGCAAGTTTGTATGAATGTCCTTCATTTTTTGTGCTATAATCTTGATTTTTGGCAGAGACGTAGTTTATAGTCAGTAGACGTCTGCTTAGAACCGATTTTGTGACAGGGCCGGATTAGGGAGGTCTAAGGGCTCTCGCCAGTTTGTATGAAAGTCTTTAATTTTTTGTGCCACAATCTTCATTTTTGGCAGGGACGTAGTTTAAAGTTAGTAGACGTCTGCTTGGAACAGATTTTGAGACAGGGCCGGATTAGGGAGGTATAAGGGCTCTCGCCAGTTTGTATGAAAGTCCTTCATTTTTTGAGCTACAAAGTTGATTTTTGAGACGGACGTAGTTTATAGTTAGTAGACGTCTGGTAAGAACAGATTTTGTGACAGGGCTGGATTAGGGAGGTCTAAGGGTTCTTGCAAGTTCGTAAGAAAATCCTTAATTTTTTGTGCTACAAACTTGATTTTTGGCAGGCACGTAGTTTATAGTTAGAAGAACTCTGCTAAGTACAGGTTTTGTGGCAGGGCCGGATTAGAGAGGTTTAAGGGCGCTCGCAAGTTTGTTTAAAAGTCCATCATTTTGTGTGCTACTAACTTGAATTTTGGCAGGGACGAAGTAGGTGAGAAGAAGTTTGCTAAGAACCGATTTTGCGACAGGGCCGGACTAGGGAGGTCTAAGGGCTCACGCGAGTTTGTATGACAGTCCTTCCTTTTTTGTGCTACAATTTTGGCAGGAAGGTACTTTATAGTTAGTAGACGTTGACTAAGAACGGATTTAGCGAGTTTAGCAACATGGCCAGAATAAGGAGGTCTGAGCTGAGGGCTTTCACATGTTTGTAAAAATGTACTGTTTTTTTTTTGTACTAACAACCTGAAATTTAACAAGTCTAGAGTTTAGGAGTAGGAGATCTAAGCTAAGTTTGTAAGGAAGACCTGGACTAAGGGCTCCCGTAAGTCCATATGGAAAATTGGCAGAGAGATAGAATATAGTTAGACATTTCAGATAGGAATAGATTTTACGACAGGGCTGGTTTAAGGGAATATAATCGCTTCGATTGGCATTTGGCATTCGATTTGACATAGTACCATCCACAGGCAGTCCAGACAAGAGAGTCAAAATTTCTACGCGAACGAAGTCGCGGGCAACTGCTAGTTGCTTATAAATGTATGTAATGCCAATTGTTAAAATGCTACAGATCTTATTACTTTAACTATTTCAATAGTGGTTCGTACACGACACGATCGAGCTGGTTTCTTATTGACGTTTCCACCATCTTTTGTAGAATTAATCAATGTTTTGTCCGCTCGTAAAGCTGTTTGATGCAAGGAAGGGTCGCTAGTAGCTTATAAAACAACAAAATCCTGACAAACCCTCAATTTGTTCCTTTGCTGTAATCGGCGGAAGGGTTGAATGACGTCACTATGGCAGTATCTCAGCTTACCCTTCGGTTAAAACATTTTGAATAATTTATGTTGTAAAGGGGACTTGCGGTTGACGATACCTGTCTGCGCTACGATTACTAATGCTTGTCTAAACCGCAAACAACTAGTTTATTATTTTAGTATCTAGTTTATTAAGGTTTATTATTTAGATGTTTTTGCGAATTTGAAAGGTTATTTTTACCCACGACGGAACGGAGCAGGTATATGAGTTTAGGGTGAGAGATGTTTGTGTGTGCAAAGTAATGTTCCCACCTATCTTCTAAACTAATGATCCGATTTTGATGCAGGTTTCAATAACGGGTTTGTGCTCGAAGAGTTCATGTTCTTAGACAGGTGTCATGGCTGTAACTCACTAGGGGGCGCCACAATATATACTCGTATTAGTGCAAAACAATGTTGCAATATAATCAAAACGAAATGTCCGATTACAATTCTGTTTTCAGCAATGTGTACGTGGTAGCTAAATGCATGTTCCCAAATAATTCGTGTATGCTCTCTAAAAAGTCTGAAATAAAATTAAGCAAAACTAAAAATTTCAAAATTTTAATACTTAAATAATGTTGTAGGCGACATGCTTTGACAGAGAGATGGCGAGCTAGAGTCCTTCAATAGTAACTGTTACAAAGCAGCTATAAAAGAAAAAACAGGAAAAGTAAGAATCTAATGTAGGTATTTGCCCAGCAAATACATTGGATTACACCGCAGACTTCAAAGTTAAATAATGCTTGTATAAGGGCCGGTTTTTCAATCGCAAGTTAACTTTTACGTGAGGAATAAATGTCATGTTTTGACAGATTGTCTATACAAAAACTGTCAAAATGACAAACTTATTCGTCAGATAAAAGTTAACTGGCGATTGAAAAACCGGCCCTACGTCTGTGATAATGACATGACATGAATGAAGAATGACATTTGTTACAATTATTTCGAAACTGTTAATGATGTAAGATATATTATGTATCCTCTTAGTGAGTAAGTCGTTGAAGTGCCATAAATAAATAAAATAAAATAAAATTTCAATCAAGCAATCAATTTATTATCAGGCTACTGAGACCCATAGATAAAATACATCATCATCAACAGCCTATTAATGTTCCCACTGCTGGGACACAGGCCTCCTCTCATTTTGAGAGGGAATGGGCTACTTATAATCTACCACGCGGGCCCAGAGCGGATTGGTAGATGTCACATGTCTTCGAATTTTTGGTTCTAAGACATGCCGGTTTCCTCACGATGTTTTCCTTTACCGGTTTGAGAGCAGCGGTGATGAAATAAATTACACAAAGTAATGTGCCTGCCTGGGTTCGAACCCACGACCTACTGTTCGTAAGTCGGGGCCGCCACCACTAGGCCACCGCTGCTCCGATAAAATACATACAACTATCTAATAGGGGTAGGGGAAGTTTATGTAGGTATGGTGTGAATGAAGGCTTTCATCGAAAGTTCTCACCTTATCTAAATTGCTCCAAATATGTAGAATTAAAACTGTTCAGCCCTAATTATTAAGAACAAACTTGTATTTAACAAGCAAACACCCAATAATTCATAAGGCATTACAAACAACCTTGAAATAGAGCCTACCTATTATGTATTTCTAAAACGGCCTCATTTTACATTGAATATGACCCAGAGGCTTTACTTACATTTTCCTGTAAGACAAATGGATAGCAGGCGTTACTTCCCACGAATTTCATCCCTCTATGACTAGCAAGTTTTTGTGTTCGCCCTTATGTGAATATGAGCGTGGTTCCGCTGAAACAAATGGTAGGATTACTGTCAGGTTATTGTAATTTTGGCGAGAGGTATAAATTACGGTATTGTGCGCTGTAAATAAACAAAAATAAAATGTATTTTCACGAGTTGAAACATTCATTTAACACAACATAACATCACGCATGCACCCATTAGTAAACCCACATTTCGGCAGCTAGATTTAAGCCCCATGTAATAGGGGGCGAGTCCACAACAAACATTGACAAAACAAAATAATTTTTAGAATAGAATACCAAAATATTTGATGTTCCATCGACGGAAAACAAAATAGTAAAGCAAAAGAAGTGTAAAGGCATCTTCCTAAGTAGTATCTGAAAATTAGTCATTTTCGCGGAATTGTCCTTTCGTGAAAATGTTTTTCGTACAAGTGCCCCGATCTCGAACATATCTACTAAAAGTTATGCAACACAAAATATTTTTTTTTTTCATTATGAAGTACTCGCTAATAAACGGTTACTCATACAATTACAATCTAGACCTTGAGGCTAATAAGTAATTTAAATTTAACTTAATTTGCTAAAGCTTATACAAAATTAAGAATGTGTCCATTGGCACTTTTCTTATAGTCTCTATTAAGTTGAAAGACACTTTGTTCACGTGTTCTTTAAACGTAGCGAAGCACTCACTGCACTGCACTGCATTACACTAACTTTACTAAACTAACTCAAATGGTTTAGTTCTTTTTAGTCTTCTCACTATGTCTGTGGTGTCAAGTAGCTGGATAGCCTCGACGTTCACATGATGAAGAAGCCTCTGCTCGTGTGCTTCGGCGTGTTTTTTTATAACTTCAGTTACAAGATCCACTCCAAGGTCTCGGTGGATGTCATCATTTCTGACGTACCAGGGAGCATTTACTATAGCCCGAAGTACCTTATTTTGGAATCTTTGTATGATATCAACGTTAGTCCGTTTTGTACATCCCCAAAGTTGAATGCCGTATGTCCATACTGGCATGAGTACTTGCTTGTATAAAAGTACTTTGTTATACACTGACAAGTTAGAATGTCTAAGTAGCCAGTACATATTTTTATAGCGAAGGTCTAACGCCTGGCGTTTCTTTTTGACATGAGCCTTCCAGCGAAGTTTTGCGTCTAGCGTCATGCCCAAGTACTTTGCCGTATTTTCGTGTGGTATTACACGATTGTTAATATATACTGGTGTATAATTAGGTCTTTGGTTTGTGAAGTCGATATGTGTCGATTTAGATTCATTTAATTTGATTTTCCATGTTTTTGTCCAATCGGTGATGGCATTAACGGCAGTTTGTACCTTCTCCACTGCTTCTGTGTGAGTGACACCTGTAGCCATGATAGCCGTGTCGTCTGCAAAAGTAGCAATGACGCTGTTATTGGTTTCAGGGATATCGCAGGTGTACAATAGGTACAGGATAGGTCCAAGAACACTTCCTTGCGGTACATCAGCTTTTATTTGTTTGATATCTGAATAAGCATCCTCATGTCTCACTCTAAATGTCCTCTCAGTTAAATAGGATTCCAAAATATCCACAAATTGTTTTGGGAGCATTTTACTTAACTTAAATATTAGGCCTCCATGCCATACCTTATCAAATGCCTGAGCTACATCTAGAAATACTGTAGAACAAACTTTCTTATCTTCTAATGTTTTTTCAATAACATTGGTTATCCTATGTATTTGGTCTATTGTGGAGTGTTTTTCTCTAAAACCGAATTGGTAGTTGGGAATCAGTTCTCTGTCTTCTATAATAGGTTTTAAACGCCTTAGTAGTAGTTTTTCGAACAATTTGGATATAATTGGTAAGAGTGATATGGGCCTGTATGATGTTATTTCTCGAGGTGGTTTTCCAGGTTTAGGAATCATGATAACTTCAGCAACTTTCCACATACTAGGCATATGTTTTAACCGAAATGTGGCATTGATAAGGGTTGTAAGTTTCACAATTGCTTTACGTGGCAGATTATGTAGGAGTTCTCCAGTGATTAGGTCGTATCCCGGAGATTTCCTTCTTGCCAAATTTTTGATAATGTTGTTAACTTCTTTTGGAGTAACAAGTTTTATTTCTATGTTTGAGTCGCGTCCAGTGTTATATTTTCAGAGCTTTCCTCGCTGTTCGTTTGAAAAGTTTGCTCTAGATGTTCTGCAAATATAGTCGCTTTCTGTTCATTATTTTTGGCCCATTCGCCATCTGGTTTTTGAATAGGTGAAACGTGATTGATAGGCTTTTTAAAGCTTTTAGTGGCTTGCCATAGTGAGTAATCAGATGTGCCATTACTTGACAGTTGACTAAGGTAATCATTTGTTGTCTCATCGTGAAATTCCTGAATTGCTCTACTTAACCTTTTTGTGAGTTTATTTAGCAGAGTTTTATCAGGCGGATATCTAAATTGTTGCCACTTTTGTCGCTGGACTCGCTTTATGGCTATTAGATTTCTAATTTCCAGTGGATATCTTTGAGTTGCAACTCTTCTTTTCATGTCAGGTGTATTTCGCCAGGCACAACGTTGGATGTCGGTAATAAATTTTGCTACTTCGTCATCTACTTGCTGTTTGTTTTTGAGGGATACTTTGAGGTCTATACAGTGGTCTAAATCAAATTGAAAGCTCTCCCAGTCAGTGTTTTTGTTCACTAAGGTTGGACTGCTTTCTTTTTGTATTATTATCTCGCTTAGAGTTAAGATAATGGGTGAATGATCAGAATGCATATCATATCCTTCTTCTATGTTAAGGTATGCAGCTGACAGATTCTTATAAATGAAGAAGTCTATCAAATCTGGTGTTTTTCTAATATCGGTAGGCCAGTAAGTGGGTTTGCTCGTTGAAATCACATTGCACTTGATTTCTCTGATAGCACATAGCAATAGGGTATTTCACCAAAAAAATCGAATTAGTCCGTCAGATAGATATTCAAAAAATAATAGACACATATTTTTTCTTTTTTCACGTAAACAAAACCTGAAGACGATACAGTGCTTCGAAAAGTCGTGTCAAGTCGTGTGACGTCACGAGGTTAGTACGTTTTTACCCACAAAGTGACGTCAAAAACCCCCACTCATGATCTTTGACACGTTTTATTTTCGTCAATTTTTATTAATTTGATAAAACAAAAAACACGTATCCAATATTTTTTGATATTCTAACAGACGGACTAATTAGATTTTTTTGGTGAAATACCCTATTCCTTACCCTTCGTATTAGTTAGCCTAGACCCCCAATGTGTGTTCTTTGCGTTAAAGTCACCTCCAAATATAAATGTGTTTCCTAGAGCTTTCAATAGATTCCTGTACTGCTCTGTTTTCAGCGCATACTTAGGTGGAATATATACAGCTGATATGGTAATATCATGATGTTTGGTTCTGACCACAACAGCTACAGTTTGTGCAAATTGTTCTTCGCATTTGTGTTCCAAGTAATGGTAGATGTTATCTTTAATAATGACGGCACTGCCACCACTCGCTTTGTTGTTGGGATGCAGTGCGTGATATATGTTATAGCCTGTTATGTGAATAAAAGATTCTCTCGTAAAATGAGATTCTGAAATGAGGCATACATCAATTTGCTCTGTTGTTAAGACTGCCTGCAACTCGTTTCGGTGTTTCAGAAGTCCGTTTGCATTCCACGTCATAATTTTTAGTGTGTTTTTCATTTTTGGTTTGAATGAGTAGGTAATTGTTTACTTTCTATGTTCCTCAACCTTTGGTCAAAAGAAGTTAACATGCTTAAAATTTTATTAATATTTTCATCTGTATTAGTACTTACAGAATTTGGGACTGTGACTGTGGTTGCGGTCCTTTTGTCATTTGCGCAAAGGACACATTATTTGTTACCTTTCTGTGAGTAGAACGTGATGGTTGTTGTCTGTCAGCACCAGAGGCCGGGATGTTAGGCGTAGCTACTTTTCTTTTGGAGGCTTTATTTTTCATTTGTTGTAGTTCTTTAGCTACAATACATCCTCTATAGTTAGCCGGGTGAGGCTCGCCACAGTGAACACATTTAGGTTTTGTATCTACTGATTTTGTACAGTCCTTGGTGAGGTGTTTACCAGTGCACTTCACACACCTTGGTTCCTTTGAACAATATTTTTGTGTATGGCCATATGCTTGACACCTTTTGCACTGAGGAATTAAATTTGATGTTTTTAAAGGCTGTACGTCTACCTTACAACCTAATATGGCCTTAATACCATAGATATTGTTTATGTTCTCACAAGTGCCCCGATCTCGAACATATCTACTAAAAGTTATGCAACACAAAATAATTTTTTTTAGCCAAATCTTATAATCACGAGACCTGTCAGTAGGCATTATCTAAGTAGCTATTCGAAGGTTCCAAACTATAGAACTAGCAAAAACCACAAGGTTATAGAGCAACGACCGCCACACGAAGTTAGAACCAAACTCGTTGTGATAATGATTAGTTTCGCCGAAGTTGCAGTGAAGTGACTCGGTCATTTGCCGAATTGAACTGTTCGGTTCGGAGTTAGCTGGTGCCGAAGTTTGCATAGATTTTAGTGATTTTAGGTCACAAGTGTAGACTTTGTATTGTTCGGGGAAATGTATAGTAGGAAGTTGTGTTTAATTTGGTTTTAGTTTCGTTCTGTTGTATTTGGAGCTGACTTTTTAATTTAAGTGAAGTATACTGTTCCATGTCTTCATTTAGTACAACATTTCTAGGATGCAAAGGAAGAGAATATTCAGATACTGAGCCCGGTTGATAGGAATAGGCTCTCAATAGGGGTCCCTATTGACACATGACACATGGGACTGAAACATATTTGGCGAAATGTGAGGTGTACTAAGTACACTTCAGCTTAAAACTTTGAGGAGTACAGGCGTGATGTTATGCTACGTTATACATATTTTTAATACATCTAAAAATATTTCGGTCATAGTCGTTTTCGAAGAAATTGCTACACTTGATCTAACTTTCTGTGAGAACACACTGTGGCTTTTATACAATACACACTCATCTATATATATATATATATATATAAATAAAGAGGGAAGTCCTGACTGACTGACTGACTGACTGACTGACTGACTCATCAACGCCCAGCCCAAACCCTTGGACCTAGAAAGCTGAAATTTTGCACAGAGGTTCCCTTTATAATGTAGACAAGGAATAAAGAAGGATTTCTCGAAATTCAACCCCTAAGGGAGTTAAATAGGGGATGAAAGTTTGTATGGAAAATCGCATTTTTCACGCGGGCGAAGCCGCTGGCAAAAACTAGTCAATAAATAACTTAATGAACTACAATCAAACACCTATACCAGCAAACTCGACCCTTCATAACATTAATACAGTTAAGTATTACTCTCAAGTAAGTAACCCAAGTAAAATGTCGCTTGTAAACCTCAAACTTTGATGCCTCATCCCTTATACACACAAAGTTAAACATCCTACGACTTAGCAATTCTGTTCGACGCGGCATAAAGCCGTGGCGAACAGTAGTGGCAATCCATATAAATGATTAGTTTTACTCGCAGTCAGCCACTGGCAACTTTGTGGTTGCTTTCAAGACGTTTTATGAGATTAGAGAGCAACGGATTGAAATTACGTTTGAGCTCTAGAATGCGTAGATGACTGAAATTAGTGCTGATGCAAAAGTGTGTGAATATTGTAAAGTTTATGAGGAAGGATTCAAATGAAAACTATAATGACTTTTATTGCTGCTTTTAATAATCAAGGTTTCGTTGTCAGTGCAAAAATTGACGAAGCTATATTTAAATAAAACAAATACATTAAAAAAACTGGCAATCAAAGGCAATAGCAGTATCCTTAATTGTTTTATGTATCCTTAATGTAAGCTCAACTTATTTCAATAATTAATACATCCGCTATGCTGTTGATTATATTGACCTAAACCGAGGTATTAGTGCCAATAGACAAAACATTAAGAAATGCCTATGCAATTCAGTTTAATGTCTAAACAAATATTGTGAATCAATATTATTTTGAATCTATGACAATTACAATGTATGTATATAAATACATACATTGTAATTGTCATAGATTCAAAATAATATTGATGACACAATGTCATAATACATTGTGTAATTAATTCGATTTCAATTTTCTTTTTGCCCGGTTTATGGTATTAATTGATATTATTTTGAATGAATGTGTGTATAATTTTTTAACAATAAATCTTGCATGCCTAATTTGGTACATCACTGAACTGCGCATTCACTTAACACCTATAAATGCAATATTATGTACTGTGTTGAGCAATAAATATTTGAATTTGATGTATTGATTCCCATATATAATGCCAATAAATCCAATTCGCTCAAAACAGTAACAAAGTGTGGTCCAGTTAAATATAAAGCACTTATAACCCATCCTGGTGTAGTGCAGCCAATCGGAGATAGGAAATAGCTGCAAAGTATGTGTAAGGTCATAGGCCCGACAAAATATGGAGAAGTAAGAAAAATGTACGTTGAAATTGGCTAGGGTTGACTGTGACAAGGTTGCCCCAAATATATTTAAGACATGGCATGCCCCCTATAGCTGAAGTCTTAAACTGTCAAAAAACCTTTAAAAACAAAACTTTCCACAAAAAGCAGTAAAAATGGATGAGCAGTTCCACTTTTCATACCCCGATGAGTGCAGTTAACTGGCGTTATGTCTTAACTCATAAAAGTAGTTACGACCCAGCCTGGCATGCTTATCGTTGGCGGGGTGCCAACCGGCGTGTTCCGGGTTCACTTCTCGGCTGTGGCAAATGGTGCTTTGTTCGAGTTTTCGATCATTTCCGTCCATTATTGGTTGTGGTGGTTTAGTGCTGTGAAAGCGAAATAAACGGAGTTTGAGGATGCGCCAGAAATATTTTGCTTTAGGGCCGTACCTCATTGAAACGCCAAATTGGTGCAAGCTGGTCATGCTGCCAATAGAACGCGTTATATAGTTTTTAACTGGGGTTCCACCTGGCCTCCACCTGGACGCCCAGATTGTCATAAATATGACCATGGCGTCCCACTGCTTCTATGAGTAGGTAGTTCATATATTAATTATTAGGTAGTGCACTTTTTATTGAATGTTTTTTCTTTTTTTTACACTTTTTTTCCAGGCTAAGTGAAAACAAAGGCTTTTGCTTAGAATCTGGCTTTTTCAAGTGGTTTTATGTGCTAGAAAATTAAATAAACTTAGGCAATGAGAAAAAAGCCGTGAGTTTATATAGGTACGTATGCTGTATGTAGGTACAGCACTTCCTAGGATTGTTCTTAAATTGCTCTTCGCTGTAACTAATGTATTAACCTAAAGTTAGCTTGCTACTATATCCTACAATTCTCATTTCTGCAAAAAAAATCTGTATTTTAAAGTTCAAAGAAACCTAGGTATTAAGCACGACAATTAAAGACAATTATGACACTTAGGCGTTACGTTTGCTATTGTAAGTAAAGATTACCTAGTTCACACAAATAATTAACGAGTACGAGTAAATTATTCTATGCAATGACTCACTTCACTTTCAATCTTTAAGAGAAGAGATAAATGTAACTCCTGCTAGATTCGAAGGCCCTCACAAGATAGGATTCCAGGTCACTCAATCTTCTGCTTGTCTAAGGCAAGCTCACGCCTTTGTCCCATGGGAATAGGCAGAAACCACAGAACGCCAGCTGCTACGATCCTTATGTCATACTTAGTCCTTTTGCCTTTTTCCACGTTCATACATCTGGTCATACACTCACGCGGGTTGCGAGTATTTAGAAACTGTCCTTTCTGAAGAACCTTACCAAAAAGCTCAGTGTTTGTGTGTGTCTAGGGTGTCCCATCCCAGCTTTGCCACCCGCAACTGCCTTGTAAATACCTTCTAATGTATTGAATATTAAATATTGAGATAGGTCAAAACACGTGTATCATAATAAACGTAAAACAGCATCTTTAACGGTATATTACATGGAAATCCGCCGCCAGACGTAAACACCACTGTTTACATAACGATTACGTCTCGATACTCGATCGATTTAGCTGGAATCGAATCGATTGATGATGCATTCGAATCGAATGTGTGCCAATTGAGATTTGTGTGACTGGCTGTTTGTTTGACTGTTAAATAAATGAATATTATTGAAAACATACCTTTCTTAGTTAAGGTTTCTTGTTTTACTACTTCAATTAAGGATTATCATTTCTTTGGTCATATTTCTGGTTATTCAATTTTACTTAGGCCAGCCTAGACTTTTTTCTTCCATTTGTATGGAAGGGTAGGGTTGTCCCTATCGATCGGCCCGTTATAATTTACTTACATATTTTCCTTTCCTTGTATTCTTTAGGTTTTCCCTCACAGTGTTTTAAATCACAACCAACCAAAATGTGACAAACCAAACAATCACAAAAAAATAAAAATATCTTTTTTTTAACCGACTTCTAAAAAAAGAAGGTTTTCAATTCGGATGTTTGTTTTTTTTTTATGTTTGTTAGGGCATAACTCCGTCGCTTGATAACCGATTTGAAAAATTCTTTTTTTGTTGGAAAGGGTCCCAAATGGTCCGATATTTTTTTTATCGAAATCGGACAAGTAGTATTTGAAAAATCAACAAAACTCAAAAAAAAAGCTACATTTTCCACATCATGACCCATGAACATGTGACTTACATGTGAACCACTAAAAACTGAAAAATAAAAACTTTTAACAAAAAATAAAACCGACTTCAAACAAAAACTCAAAAAAGTGAAAAATAAACTTTAGAAGAAAAATCTGTTTCTGAAGTTGGTGGCAAAAAAAATGAAATCAAAGAAACAAAAGTCACCGATTTCAGAAACTGATTTTTCTTCTAAAGTTTATTTTTCACTTTTTTGTGTTTTTGTTTGAAGTCGGTTTTATTTTTTGTTAAAAAGTTTTTACAATTCGCAACACTGCGTCATCTAACAAATGGCAGGCAGCCATTTTGAAAAATCTAGACGCAATAAGCTTTTAACTTTCACTGTTGTGTTGTTAGTTTATTTCTCTTTATGTAAACGAATGTACAGATTAATTGTTTGTTTCTTTTTAATTGGAAAATTAACTGTGAACATTTGTGTTTCGTGACCGGCACAAAACAACTGACCTTTTACTGTCAGTAAATATTACACAATACAAGTTTACTCCAACCAAATAAACTTTGATTCAACCCAGCCTAAAATTGAGAGAAAAACAACCATCTTTATAACTGCATAGTAAACACACTGTCATCTATTGCAATGGCCTTATTCTGTGCGAACAAACATCGGATGAGTACTCAAGGCCAGCCGGTTACGTGCGAAACGAAAACAATACGAAAATATCACGGAGATAAAAACTTGCAAGTCGTGAAGAAAGAAGATACTGGAAACTGGAATTATACGTACATGTTCTAGGTTTTATGGTTTTCCGGAATTGGGGCCCGGTTGTACCACACATCACTAAACGAGTTTAGTGCTGAAACGTGTTAAAAGATCTGTTTCCGTTATCTTCAAACAATTAACATGACTTCAAACAATCGGTGTACGTTTTTATGTAATTTCTTAGTTCTTCCGAATTTGCTAATAAATTAGTGGAGTATTTTTACGTTATAGGTAAGTGCAATGCTTCCATAATTATTAGTAATCAAAGGAGTATTTCACTTAACGTGTGAGAATTTGACATCTCTTCATGGTCGCAGGACGATGTTTTTGAGCGACTAGTTTCAGAATCATTCTTGAGTTTTAAAAAGTGTACTTCTTGCCGGTGTCAATACTAGGACGTAAAGTAAATACTCTCAAGAAATTGCAACAATAGCCATCTTCTATAACGCTTTTTCCAGAAACAAACGTACGCAATTTCCTTTCGTAGGTTCAATTTTTTGAGTTAGAACTTTACAGGTTCTGAATCATGATAATGGCAAGATTAAATAGAATAACTAAGTAATATAAAACCATACAAGTAGACTAAAATAACTTGTTACCTGGCCACCAACGACTCCATACAAAAATTGATCAGTCACCCTCTTTTTACCCAAAAAATTGCCATTTTATAACATAGTATAAAACATTTAAGTAATATAACAGTACTCTGCGAACACCATTTAACTATGGCGCGACCTTGAAGTGGACTAAGTGCTTAAATTCGGCGTGATTCATATCTCCGCGCGTTTCGTGGCCGAATTTACGAGCGATTAGCGGTTTTGTTCGATTTTATGACTTAGTTTTATACTCTCAAGGTTGAGGATTATACTGGCAATAAATTATTTTGGAGGAACTTTTATTTGCTTTCTTGAGACACGGGGCCTTGCGGGTAAAACTGGGGCTGATACATCAAAGGACATAAAAATTTTGTTTAATCGCCGAGAATGTTAGAAGTTCAGAATACCTTTGCTAATTCCTTAAATTAAATGATTCCATTAAAACACAAAGAGTTCATGACCAAGGTATTCCGTGTCACAATTTTTTGACATAAAAATAATAAGTTACAAGTAATATTTTGAGCAGCGATAGTATAGCGTCGCACTGACAAGTATAATCCCAAGTTCCAAGTAAAAACCCAAGACACGCACCTCTGATTTTGCTTCTGTGAAGGAAAACATCGTGAAGAAACCAGCATGCTTTAGAGATATTTCTCGATAACGAGTAAAATAAAGTCAGAGGTCTATGGGCGCCATAACAACTCTGAAACCAGATTAGGTACTACCACACGATGATGAAGAAGATTTTGTGACTTTTACCTTTCATTCATTTAAAATCGCTATCAGCCTATAACTTGTCCCACAGATCAGCTATTCAGCCCGCTAAAGTGACGCAAGAGTCGATTTTTGCACATTTTTACGAGCACAGACAATTCGTCAGTCTCCGCTGCAGACTTCTACATTTTATTTTAATGCATGCAGATGCATAATATGGCATCCTTTATAGATAAGTCTGCTGCCATAAATTTGTTTAATGGTCTCCTGTGTAGATCAAAAACAGGTTTTGTTTTTGCTGTCTTTTAAATAGATATTTTGTGGCTTTATTCTTGTTGAAGGGTATGTAGAGGAGAACTGTAATTTTCTGCTTTATTCTATGTTCTTTTACTGGAAAAAGATAAATGATTTTTTCATTATTGTAAGTCTAAGTAAGATGTTCATGTTCAAACAGTTTTACACACTATCAGTATTTTTGGACTAGGTAAGGTCGGTGTCTCCTATTTGATATCTCTGAGAAGAAACACTAAAAGAAAGTGATGTGACCTTCAACCAGAATGAACCTTTACTTGACCCAAACATCCGAAAAGGTTTTCGAAATGAGTTCCGATTCCAATATTTGTAGCCTCTATCCAATAAAATAATTGCATGATCATTTCTATATAATTTATCGCGCACTTATTTTCTCATAACCCTCCCATTTTATTGGAAGAAAGAAACTGTTTGCTTCGTTAACCAATAACGTACGATGTTTATTATTAGTATTGTGGAACCCTAAAAAGGGGTCAATTCCGGTTGCAAGTTATTACGGGAAGTTCTGTGGTACTTACTGAGTATTCTCATTAGCTTACATTGTGGGGTTTCCAGTTTTAGAAGCCCTAATTACCTAGCTAGTGCTAATTCGTGGAATATAATTTCAAAACTTTAGGGTTGTCGGCTATTCATGTCAACCCCAAGTCGGATTGTTTTATTTTAATGTTGCTATAGGCAACGCCCTTTATTTTTGGAAGTAATGACCAGGACTGTCACGTTGGTCTAGTGGTCGATAGCGCGACTGCTGAGCGTGAGGGCTTGGGTTCGATACCCAAGTCGGCCAAATTTTTTTTGTTTTTTTTCATGAGGAAATCAGTAGCTGCCACGGAGTTTGGGTTTGAGCCCGGTTGATGGCAATAGGCTCATCTCCTATTACATGGGACTTAAACATAATTGGCGACAAGTAGGTACACCTCTGCCTTACCCTTCGGGGATTACAGGCGTGATGTGATGTTCTGTAATTACCAGGAAACCTTCTGTATAATTGTGGATCTTTTCATCATCAGCCTCTAGGAGAGGGATGGGCTATAATCTACCACGCGGGCCCAGTGCGGATTGGTAGATGTCTTCGAATTTTTTGGTTCTAAGACAATATGTTTCCTCACGATGTTTTCCATCACTGTTTTGAGAGCAGTGGTGATGAAATAAATTACACAAAGTAATGCGCGCTCGACTCACTGTTCGTAAGTCGGGGCCGCCACCAATGGGCCACCACTGCACTCCAATTCTCTCTTCTGTCTCTGCAATTTTGGAACTTTTACCAAAACCTAATTTAGAATATTGGTTGTCTGATAAAAGCTTTTTATTTCAACGAATTTCAGATAAGATAGGATGAAACTCTTTATTGCACACCGCGAATTACAATAGAGTGTTTACAATGGCGGTGGTATCTTTTTGATAACAAATAACATCAGCCAAAATTGCTCTCATTCCGAACTTTCTAGAGCTAGAACCAGAAAATCGTAAACATGTGATCCGTACTGAGCCCGCGTTGGGAATGACAGCCCATTCTCTCTCTCTCTTTAAGCTACGCAAAGGTTGGGAAAAGGCTGGGTAGATTATGATGAAGACGGAGAGGAGGCTGTCCTAATAATGGAAGTCATCATCATCTTCAGCCAATAATCTTCCCACTGCAGGGACTCAAGCCTTCTCTCTGGGAGAGGGATGGGCTATAATCCACCACGCGGGCCCAGTGTGGGTTGGTAATGGAAGTACAAAGGCTGATTATGGGTATGCCAACATAAATGTCTGTCCCACAAACGTTCAAAAATCCCAACAAAACCTCACAGATCTGTAATAGTCTGTAAATCTGAGCATACAGTAGTAATAGCCCATATAGCCCATATAACGACTGCTTCACGGGCGGCATAGCCCCAAACAGCCCATCGGCTATTGTTTATAGCCTGTTTGCAGACTTATGGCCCGTAATCCGAAGGGCGCTATGTAGCGTGCTCAAAAAACTCTCTTCAGCTAATAATTACGAACATTTTTGACGAAACTGTTGACCTAATTTGTAGTTTACTGCTGGTACTATCGTAAAACGCGTTTGTAATTTTTGTTTTTGTCGTTTTGTTTCAATTATCGGGTCATTATGTATTCGGCTCGAAGTTGATGGCTGTATACTATGTTTTTGCTTTTACAAATGACTTTATAGTCAGTCGGTCACTTTTACTATTAGCATCATTGCATTTCGAAGAGGAGAATAGGTAGAGAGGTGTATGGACAAAACTGCTTTCTGTGAAAGAAAGGCCGGAGACATAATTTCGTTTTCTTTCTATTCATTTTGCTCATTGCACTGCATTGCCAAGTCCAAATCAAACATGCCACTCCCCTAAATTCCACCCATACCTACAACAAACCAGGAACAGAACCGTACACAAGCTTTACAGACAGACAGACGGACCATGCAGCCAGGCTATCAGCGGATCGATCGCCGACGCCGCCAGCCGTCTGAGATCGCAAGTCCACGCATAAATCCGTATTATGTCGGAAGACGACGGCGACGTGCGTATGTGAACTGAAATGTATGAACTAAGTGACTATGAGTCATGTTTCAGGGGTGAAGTTGGCTGGTGAGATGAGTTCTTATAATTATGATTAGAAGCTACTGGAAGTCATTTGGGTCCATTTGAAGGATACTAAAGAAGTTGAAAGAAATTTTTGGGATTGCTGTAAACCTAGTCAGAATTTATAGCGTATAGCTTTTTTTCGCGACTTTGTTTGCGTTATTGGAGACATTTTAGCTGGAGCTATTGGTGACTTAAGATAGTCAGGCAGTCATAATTATTTCAATATTACGTCCAGTTACTAACTCATCCAAATTCTGCAATTCATTCAAAAAGTTTGAGAGACAATCCTCGCTGCTTCTTTTGGATCATAATTATTTGTACAAGTTAAATCAAAACAAATCATATATAGTGGAGTGCCGTAAGATTTATACCTCGGAATCCAGGGCCGGTCAATGAATCTTCTCAAAAACTGTTTTTATCCCGATTTTATGTTCCCGTGGGATAATTTTCGAGTTGTAGTGGAAGAAGCCGCTGGCACAAGCTAGTTTTTCAGTAAATTGTGGTAATAAAAAAAAATTACGAGCGCGCAATTTTTTTTTAAACTTTTGTATTTAGGCTTTTAACAATGCAGTCAAAAAGTTTTTATGAAGATTCATTGACCGGCCCTGGATTCCGAGGTTTTACAATATTTACGTCTTACGGCACTCCACTAATACTGTTTATTAATATTATTCTTCTTAACCTTTGACCACTGCTTGGTGGCCAGAGTCACGATACTATTTTACAAATCTCTCCATTTTTGGCGTATGTGTCATGGCTATCCAGTTTCTTCCAGCGACCGAGTACTAGCGATGATTTAATACCAATAAACGTTGTATACCTACAAACTTACATACAGGGTAGAATCCCCATTGACGCACAAATTGTTGCCACGTGTATAGTACATAGTCTGACCAAAACACGTGGGTGCGCCACACCCACATATACATTTTTCAGCGGTGTGTTTTTGTTATTTTACTAAATCCTACAAAAGTGACATACTTACATGGTAAAAATGTATGGAACAGCATAACATTTTAACAACATAAAATAATATCACGCCTGTAATCCCCGAACGGTTATGCAGAGGTGTTTCTAACAGTACATCCACGTAAAAGTGGACGAGCCTATTGCCATAAACCGTGCACATATCCAGAATCCATGGCCGCTACGAAGTAATTCCTGATGGAAAAACCCAATAACACTTTTACAACCTGGGAATCGAACCCAGAACCTCATGCATGTACATAGCAGCCGCGTTTGTGACTACTAGACGCAATGATTTTTTTAAATTACCGATTAAAAATATGGGTGTGTGTTTGGTATGATGAACACGTGGTTACCGTTTTGTGTCAATGTTACTACCACCCTGTATAATGAAAGATATTGATCATATTTATGAACGTACTTAATATTCTATCCGCGTTTTCTAATCAAAACTTTTTCTTGAAACAATCTGAGCTTATTCTGTCGAAGAATGGATTTATTAAAATGTATTCATATTTCAGGATTTTCTTTTTCACGAAAAGTGAACCTTTTGTAAAAATAAATACTAGATCTTAGGCTGCATGACGCCTAATAAAATATGTATAGAATACTATAGAATATGTCACAAATAAATGGGTTATTATAGTGAATAAATAATAACTTGAATTTGAAGAAAACGGATACATATACATAAGGAAGAGGGATGGGAGAATGATGGAGACGATGAGGCTTTTTTATTCGCTTATATCCTCCCGTCCGCTAATAAATCTCCAGGAGATTTATAACAATGGCTTTTTAATTGTGTCTATAATAAGGCGTATGAGCTCTTAAATATCTATAGGTATTATTTATAGGTAATATATCTTACTAATGATCATGTTCTAATTAACGTTTAAATGTCAGTTCCAAATGAACATTCTCTTCAACTGTCATGTCTCGGATAAAGATGAAAGTATCGTTTAACCATTGATTAATTTTTATACGACAGAATCGTTATAAGATATTGAATTGAGAGTAATATATATAATAGTGTTGGTCATTACCCACTTCAGTTGATTTATTTTATATCATAGTAGCTCATTAGTTGAACAGTTGTCGGTAAGCATTAACGAGCTTAACGTTCTGGGTTCGAGTTTCAAGTTGAATTACTGTTATTAATATGTCTGTATGGTAACCAAACCTAACCGTTGTAATGCTAGATAGACATTATTTTATAGTTTCTAACTACCCATTATTGTTTACCGACCCTTAACAAAATTCAACAATAAAATTTCTAACAGACAAACAACGAAAAACGTTTAACAGATTTGTAAATCAAATTGGAACAATTTTGATTGGATCAAATGAGCCGTCAAATAAACAATTGATTGAATTGAAATAAAACATTTATTTGTCAATCCTATATATTTAAAATGTATGAAAGCGTTCCATTCTGTCATGTCGTGTGTCGCAACTGTCAACGTTCTGTTTCACTCGGCCAAGGCCTTCGGTTATTGTTCCTTTTTATTTTTAAATACGCTGCCTTTTTTGGACATGTGATGCGTGAAATGAAACGGGTTTTGAATATCTCTGCTTTTAATTGGGTTGTGCAATTTTTATGATTATTTTGAAGTGGAATTGAGTATTTAAATTTTTGTGTAGCGTGGATTCTAGATTATAACATAAACTTTAAATTTTAACTTTTTTTTATGTGCATTTGTCTAGGCTGTTTTTAGTTCAACATTTTAGCTTAAATACACCATTACGGCATAAATCGATAGCAAAAGTTGCATAACAATCAGATAAGCCATTTTCGCGCAAGAACTCATCATTCAGTTCATTCATTCACAATTAATCTTTTGTTCAATCTCGCATTGTCTTAAAACAAGCGCCGTCTGGCGAATCGGAACAAAAAATTGTTGAGTTCTGTTGAGTAAGTATTTTTTTTTTGAATGAGAAAATATGTTTATGATCGCTTAATGTTTTCAATGAGTTTAATGTGTGGGGTTTAAATACTTTCTCTACGGTTTTACTTATTAATTATTTCCTATTTACGTACAAGCAGAAGTGAATATGTAATATTTGAGTACACAATTTTCTAATTTTTAGAAATACGTTTTGTTATTCATCAAAAACTGCTATCCCGTTTTATTCAATAGAATCCCATCATCAAAACAAAGCAACTTCTTTATAGCCTTGCCATAATACATTTTTATTACAAAACCTGTTCAGTAGTAAACTGCAAATTGTTCTCACACTTCAACACACAGTCAATCAAAATGCATTCGTTCCTTAAATACTGCATGAACCTTACACAACACATCGACTTTCAAGTATTGCTCAAAATTCCCAAAAGTCTACACTCCCAATTGTTGTCAATTAGCACTAACATACAACTTAGCCTTAGTTTCTAGTTCTACTATACAGTCACCTGCAAAATTGCATGGATACTTTAGTGTCTATTTTCCTGTAAACGTTTATTAGTTGACTAGCTGATGCCCGCGGCTTCGCCCGTGTGGATGTCGATCAAATTATATACTTACTACCTTCCTCGGGAACCACTCTATCCATTTGTGAAAACGCTGCAGCACAGACAGACGAACAGACAGACGCGGCGGACTTTGTTTTATAATATGTAGTGATAGTGATGATATCTAGTTTGTGCTAGGTGGCGTGATTTCTCGCTTCACACGATTTTATTTCTGAATTGTCCATGCAGCTTTGCAGGTGACTGTACCTAACTTAGCTTTCTAGTGTTTTTTCTTACCTAACGTGTTGCAGTCGTTTTTGCAACGGCTACTGGTCGTAAATGTAAAACAGGGGCAATTAGGTTTATGTGGTGTGGCTGTTAATGTGGCTATGAATCATGTTTGTAAGGGGCTAGATTCAGAATTAGTTTGTATGCTAATGAAGTTGGTGTTTAGTTACTTGCTTGTGACATCAACCGTGTAGATTGGGTTAGATTTCATAGCAAACAGTTGCAAAAAATCACCATGATCGTATTAACCAGTACTAAAGCAGTCACACAGTCTGGATGCCGACCCCAACATTGTTGGGAAAAGGCTGGGCATCTGCCTAGCCTTTGATCGTAATTAAACAACTTTTCAATAATAATAGTAACATGCTTGCCAGGAAAGGCATTCCGTAATAATCTCAATAAATACACTTTTCTCTTTGACAGAACTTCAATTAGCCTTCTCGTAATGATTTGAAAGTGTATCCATGAAGTACTTATTCTTCTTCAAAGATATCTACGCTTGGAATGGGCAATTTATTGTTTTTTTTTTTTAAATTAAAAAGTCCATATTGTCTGATTGAAATAAATACTTTGGGGTTGAGTTTGTCAATTAAGTAAAAACCAGCCAAACTTAATACAAACCGAGAGTCACCATCACCTTCATAATTCCAGTAAGTATGAAAGTACGAACCTATACGTGTGTCAAACAAAATGTACCGAGCATAACATTACCTACACACGAGCGTCCCTCACTGCTGATGATGTCATCGTTAGGGCGTGAATATACGTCTAATTAGTAGTAATTATACTGATATAAACATTCTACTGAGTTCCGAGTCACCTCGGAGGCGACACGTTTCATTATTGCCCGTAAAAGAGAGTTGTGACTTCGTGTTGAGACGTTTTTAAGATTATGGCGGATTTTGTATAATTTTGTACGAATATAAGATATCATCACGTCTGTAATCTTTGAAGGGTAGGGGTCGAGCCTATAGTCATCAACCGGGAACAAATTTAGACTCGGTGGCTGCTACTGAGAAATTCCTGATGTAAAACCCTACATTACCCGACCTAGGAATCGAACTCAGGACCGCAGTCGCACTTTATGTAAGAAATGTAACATATAGTGGTTTTTCTGGTACCAAATTTATTGGACATTGTCAACTACGGAAATGTGGCACCTGTTTTTAATAGAGCGATAAATATGAGTTTGTATTTTTTGTGAACATAACTTTGAATCACTTGTTTGTGGAGAATAATGGTTGCATTGCAAAGTAGCAGATAGGTAGTCGCTCAATGTAAAATACTGTTATTCAGCTGCAAATGGTTAGACAGGCAGTCCTATCCTGATGATGATGACGTTAAGTACCAACGCTTCTTTTTAATGGCCTCTCGCAGCCCGACCTCTGAGGCTGGCTTCTGCTTATCCGGACTATCCTGGTGCCTTGAGTGTAAGGCCTCTAGCCGGGGATAGCAATGGCAGCGAAGAGTTAACTTAAGTACATTTTGCTGACTTAAGTTATTGTCAAGATTACTAAAATTCGACTTAAAAATATAAAACCAATTCCATTCAAAACCAAACTGCTGAAAATCCAACTTAACCTATAAATAAAACTTCAACAATCGGAACTCAAACAAACTACTTTAGTAGAGGCACGAAAACTTACAAATTCTCAAAATCGATCGCAGCCAATTTCAACACAGGAATAATGCCCCAAACATGAACGCTGGCGCTCTGACTCAACGCTGAGTCATTCGCGTTAAAACGACCAGCTTATTCAGAAACTCCCTTCCCCCTTCTACCAAAACATTGACTATATAAACAAGAGGCAATCAATTGAATCGTAGGGCTCTGCATCAAGTGGTTGTGTCTCACGCACGTCTCAGCTCCATGACCTTCGTTCTATAATGATTGTTTGTTGTCTTCGATACTTGATGTCTCGTGGTGATAAAATTTGACATTCGAAGTGCAATTTGGTGAAAGGCGGACGTCATAACCATTATATCGCGAATCTTGATATTAGAACTTAATACGACGTAATTAGTTTATTGCCAAGGGTGGTACGTCTTTTTGATCTCAATATTAACATTAGTGCTAATAGGAATCATAGTTTTATGAATGTCAAGAAGGATAAAGAAGGTATAAAGAGTGGTAAAAGAAAGGGGAGGACTATACCAAACAGTGGGTGATTTCGAGCTGAAATGATGATGATGATGAAGTAAGTAAGTAAGAGAATCGAAGGAATCTTCACTTGTTTTTCTGCTGAACACGATAATAACAAGCAACAACGACACAGAAACAACAGTCCTATCAGAGCTACCACAAAAAAATTCAATACACACATTTTTTCAACACGCACAGGTCACTGTGGTCCAATTTCACCAATTAGTTGAGTCTCTGTGTTCTAACTAACTCCGAAACTGGACCCTTTGTACAAATTATGTCCAATTACTCCACTTCAGTTTGGCGTTCGAAATATTTCAGTTGAACCGGCAGGGTTCAAATAATTATCAAAAGTAATGTTTGGTGGTACACACGGCTACACATCAAGCTATACAAAACCAGTTAATCTTGGCCTCACTTTACTAGATCTTTTCGCACAATGAACGATCAGATTATGCTGGTTTTGTATAGCTTGATGTGTAGCCGTGTGTACGTTGAAAGGTTAGGTTATATTTTTTGCTAAATTTAAAATAGATTGCTCTTTTTGAGTAAGGATTTAAAACAAAATTTATCTTGATGTATAATCCTCTAATTAAGCTATCTACGTTTAACTGCATTTCATCACATTCTGTGGGTGTATTAAAAATCAAATACAGAAACCAAACTAATGCGTTTTGCATTAAAAATACTCCATCGACGAAATTCAGATCAGAAAGCAATCAATCTTTCTTTTCCTCCCTTGAAAGCATTCCAATGTAAGCCATACGTCTCTTAACAACTAACGTATTGATCATACTCCAATTTAATTTGGGACATCAATATCTGTATCTCGGACCACAGCTACGACCCGTATAATGCCAAGTTCTCGTTGACCACTCGAAGCCGGGATAGGCAATAAGGACAACTTTTCCAATTGGAATTCGCTCGACATAGTCCCGGGATATTGAATCCCGGACAAGTTCCCGGGATGCACGCAACTTAGTTGCTACATGTGTAACTTTTTGCAACTGCCCCTTCGACCTCGGTTCCATTTATAAAGTTTGGTTGAACGAGCTTTTTAATTTTGTTATTTGTGTTTTCCTGTGCATTTGCTTGTGGTTCATCATTTGTTATTTAAATTCAAAATTTATGGGAATAATATGTCATAACTAGCAAGTTAGATTTTCATTATCTTCCTGCCCTGGTTCCATGTTACTTGGGGACGGTGTAACACCGTCACGCTATCATTTACGTAGTAATTCTTGGTTGCATAATATAATAACTGCCAAGCTAGTATAATTTCTATGTCCATTATTAAATCGTTATCACGGATTGTAATTGAAATCTTAATTTAATATCCCCAACGTGTTTCACTAAGAGTGAGCCATAAGAAATTCTCCGCGTCATCCGAATGACCTCGTAAAGATGGAATAACTGCCGTAATAAAATTCGCAGTAATAAACATTAAACTCGTGAACTTATTATGTGAGCATTATCTCATTGACCCATCCAATTATGGCCGGCGACCAATAAAATCATTATTCTTACCACGTGTTTGTTTCGGTACTTTTGTTGAATGGTTTTCTATTCTATTGTAATGTGTGGCTTCGAATAAATTGTAATTTATGGTTTAAGAATTGCTACCTTGTTAACTCACTTTAGTTTCGGACTATTGGTTGAAAACTTCTCGTTGCTATGCAATGCAATATTTTTGTTTTATAAAATTGTTTCATAAATAACATTTCTTCTATCTTTACATCTAAACAAACACGAGATGTCAATTCTTGCATATTAGTGAAAACATTCATATTTGCATCGGTTAACCACATAATAATTTAAAACGTGATCTTACCGAGCTATAGTTAATGTTATCTTGTCAACTTGTTAGCAGGTAAGTTGATAGAAGAATCATTTCATTCTATAATAGAATCACTTGGTTAATTTATTACAATTGTGTGTATATTAGAGAGTCAGTCTTCATAAAGTAGACATGATGACCTTATAAATCTATTAAACGTTCTGCTAACAAATTGGGTGACCGTGTTCTAAGCGATTGATGTGTGGTGTCTGCGACTTTGGCACACGCGATTCGTCTATTAGGTGCAAATATTATGTACCATCACGACATCTTCTTATGAGGAGAAATAGTTGTGCCAGTGTGTGGATGGTACCTACCAGGACGATAGAAATAGGTGGGAACTATGGTTGAAACGATGACAACAATAGAAAGGTCAGGGTCGGAAATAGGAAAAAGGTTTTAGTTGATCAGATACAGTATAAGAATCGTAAAACATATTGTTACTGTTGCGGAATGTGAACCAATCTCATGAAAGCGTATAGCCAGTCTCATCATTTTTGCGCTGGTCATCAGCCTCGTTTAAAGATGATGAAAGAATTTGCTTAGGAACAGACTTTACACAGCAATCTAATAAAATCCCAGTGACTTATATTTGCATTCTTAAATCTGGGTTTCAATAACGTAAGAGATGACTCATCACACTCTTTTGGAGTGCGTTTGGTATCAGATTTAGGCCTAAGTGCTCTTTATTCATTATGATGCTGATGATATCATATCTCTTACACTTTACAGGAAAACAATACACAATTAACCGTTTTTAACTTTTTACAGTCTAAAATTGGTCACAAAGTAATATTGCAGTGTGACATACATTGCTCTAACCTTAATTTAAGACGAAAACGTTGGACAAAATCAAACGGAATGAAGAAAAAACGTCAAAAATTAGTCATTTCCGAATGCCATGAAACAAGTCATTAATTCAAATAGAAGTGAGACTGTAATCAGAAAAATACTCTAAATTCAGCGGAAATAAAAGAGAATTTGTTCCTTCATTGCCTAAAGTATACAGTCATCTGGGTACATGAGATGGTCAAGGCCAATTCAAGTCTCAGTTATTTCTGTACCAAACTGTCTTATGAATGCTGTACAGGTTTTTTCGCGAGTGTCTTTTTGTAATTGAATCAAGCTATGCAAAACGAGTGAACACTGATCTTAAATTGTACGGGAAGTTCATACAATGTGAGGTCAGGTTATACTGGTAAGTATAGCTTGATGTGTCAGTGCGTGTACGATTTGTGGGTTATTTTAAGAGGCTTGGCTTAAAGCATTGTGGGTCAGTTTGGTTCTCAGATTTAATATTATTTTTGTTTCTGTTGCTGCTAGTATAAGGGCTCATTTCACAATGTCTGAATTGCCACTACTTATAAAATAAATTATATACAATAGATAAGATTTGTTGTGCCAAGTATTTTAACGGGAACTTAATCGTAGGTGCTCTTAGACTCCCGTCGGGGCTGCGGATTATCGTAAGGCATAACACGGCTCCGGCACAAGGGCGAAGAAGGAACATGGGTTTGGTTTTTAGTCAGTAGAAGTCTGACACTCCCTTTCGCTCTGCCCAAGAGCGGAGGGGGTTATTCGATGATTTTCCAACCACCAAAAAAAAAAGGAGCCCTTAGACTACAACAAATAAAATAACTAACTTCATTATATTTACACTAAACTAATTCGGAGAACACAAAATAGACGGATTGCAACATTCATTTATCAAAATTTTAATTAAATCCGCACAATCTTCCAACAGGAAATCAAACAAAATACATCAAAGCAAAAATCCAGACAAAGCTAAAATTATAGCTCTGGAATAACAACCCTTAATTCACCCCTCTATGCAACATGACTCATGCACTGCATTTTCAAAGGGGTTGTAATTTTCAAGGGGTTTCGTCCAGCTGGCCAGTTTAAACCACCCCTAAGACTGGTCAAGACTTGTTAGCAAAATTGACGAGTGCAGAAACACGAGGGGAGGTGAACCTAAAAAGGGTTGATGGGTTCATTAATGTTAACAAAAGGTGCATGTATGCCTAGATTCCCCCATTTGGAACACTGTTACTGACAGTAATTATTACATGTTTTTTCAGCCGTTCAAATATATCAGATTTGCAATCTATTTTGAGTTTGAAAGAGGTGTTTATACATAAAAGGTTTGTTGTGTGTCCTCTAGATTAGGGATGGTTCTGACAATTCTAATTATATTTTTGTTTGACCGTGAGCGGAATGTTTCTGATTGGCTTTGTTATTTAAAAAATGTATAGAATGAATTAATACCTACATTATTTTGTTGTTTTTTTGTTAGTGATGGGAGTTGCGTAAAAGTTTTGTAGAAAGTATGAGTTAGATGGAAAGTCGACTTAATAATTTAGGCACCTGTACGTATTCGAGATACGTAATTTGGCTCCTTTTGCAAGCTTTTAATAAGAGGATTGATATAAAATTCCCTGCCAAATCAAGATATGCATCTTGTATAAGTCATAGGTGGCTTTAACCCCAAAACGTCTGCATAATGCCAATAGATTTGCCACACCGCTTGGCATTAAAAGCAGTTTTGTCTCCATACATGGAAACTCGTATAAAAGGCAAATGTCATAACCGGAGCCGATCCCAAAATTCATACATGTTTGAAATTGTTGTATGGCTGCGCGAAACGAATACGAACATCATGACTAATTCCCAAAGGTTTAGGCACAGTTTTGCAGTTTTTTTAGGGTTCCGTACCTCAAAAGGCAAAAACGGAACCCTTATACGATCACTCGTGTGTCTGTCTGCCTGACTGTCCGTCTTTCTGTCCGACCATTCCCCCCTGCCCCCCCTTATCTCCGAAACTA
The DNA here is from genome assembly GCA_949775195.1 of Diarsia dahlii. Taxonomy (NCBI): domain Eukaryota; kingdom Metazoa; phylum Arthropoda; class Insecta; order Lepidoptera; family Noctuidae; genus Diarsia; species Diarsia dahlii. Next base: position 20,147,817 of record OX459207.1, read on the forward strand.
CTGGGCCTAAAATTCTGAAAAAAATACAGAAATTAGTTCAACACGTGTAGATTACAGGAAAACCTATAATGCGGGCGCCACACTATGCGCCTTGCGCTGCTCATCGCTTTGCTCCTCGCGCTGCTGCTATTTGCCGCGATGTTGCTCGCTCTGGCCACACTGCTCTACTCGCGCAATTAATCGCGACGCTCCTCACTTGTTATTTGCCTTTGGTGGACGATGAAACTGTGGCAGCGTGCACGCTATGCATTTTTAGTATAGTTAATTATATCAATGTCATAAAAAGAAATATACACACATCAAAAGTGTCTAGGGATCAACATATATTTTTGCAATAACTTTTCTCCTGATTGATATTAATTAAAATTTTCGTTAAGGATTCATCAAATAAAGTGTTTTCGTTTGTCACAGTAACGATAAACCAAGTCACCTTTGCATTAATAAAGAAATTTGCCATTTTCCTAATAAAGGGATTTTTGACATTTGAACCACTAACATTAAAGTTCGAAAAAAAGACTGAAATAACAGTTTTCTTAATTAATAATCCGTGTTTCTACCGCGAACACTAACAACACAAGAACATCGGTTTGGCATACTCAAAATGAGTTCATCCAAATCACGCTGTGGAATGGCCGTCCATGTTCGTTGCAACAACAAAAAAAGGTCTTCTTGCGACTGGATACCCTCCATATTCGGCAGAGCTCTTCTCTGTAGCATATCCCATGCATGCTCAATCGGGTTCAAGTCTGGCGACTGAGCAGGCCAGGGCAGGACATTGATGTTAGCTGCGGCGAGAGTCTGTCTTACAACTCTTGCGGTGTGCGGTCGTGCATTATCATGCATTAACTGAAATAAGGGACCGATTTGCACTTGTAGAGGAACGATGACGTCTGATACAATCGTCTCAGCATAAATTTGAGCGTTGAGGTTGCCTCTGATCCAAATCAACTCAGTTCTTCCGCCGATCCAAATACCCGCCCATACCATGATGGTTCCACCACTATAAGGATGGACTTCCTGGCAGGATTTTAATCGCTGTTGGCGTTCAGGGGTTCTCCAGTGTCGTATACGTCTTGTATCCGGTCTCATACCAAAACGAGACTCATCAGAAAAGCACACGAAACGCCATTGTTCTTCTGCCCAATTTCTGTGTTCAAGAGCCCATTGATATCGAATCCTACGATTGTGCATTGCTATAGGTGGTACCCGTAGCGGTCTTCGGGAATGAAGGTTCACTTCATGCAAGCGGTTTCTGACTGTTTGGTCGCTAATTAAGTTCCCTGAAGAGTGATGAAGCCTCACGGCTAACATCATGGCGGTTATTGTTGGAGCTCTTCGAGTTAAGATTTGAATGTATCGGTCTTGTCTCCGTGTGGTGCAGCGATACCGTCCTCCATGGCGCTCAGCCACGGTACCAGTGCTTCGGTAACGTGTCCAAAGTCGACTGATAACACTCTGACTTGTATTCAGAGCTAAAGCCACAGTACGGGAACCAGCTTCTATCATTCCCACGGCTCTGAGCATTTCTTCCCTGCTTAAATGACGTCGCCGCTCCATAATAACGTTGGTTTTAATCAGTAGTAGGGAAACAGTAGCACTAATGATGTCTTCAATGCGTTGTATGTTTTTATAGGGAAAATATTGACAGCTGATTTTCATCTTTTACTCGAATTTGATTAACAGTTCCTGATTCAAATTATGAAATGTGAAATGTCTAGACACTACTCCAAAGTTGAGAGCTGCATCGATACTACGTCAGACCACACTCCAGTTATCCTGACTGTTAGCACGACCGTCATTGAGTATGAGGCTCAGGATACTCTATGCAATAGATATACAGATTGGCAGTCATTTCGAGACTACATTGAGGAACACTTAATACTTAAAGTAGCACTCAAGTCATCGGATGATATTGAAAGTGCCACAAAATACATAACTTGTCTTATCCAAGAGGCTTGCTGGAAAAACACCCCGAAAATAAAACAAACCTATCGGTCCACAAATGAGTCCCTAGAAGTCAAAATGAAAGTCCTCGAGAAGCGCCGACTAAGACGAATATGGCATCAAACTAGACATCCTGCCGACAAAACTGTCCTAAACAAAGCCATATCAGAACTCAAAACTGTCATTTCGAATCAACACAACAGAACCTTGCAGTCAAAGCTTGAGTCACTAACACCCACTGCAAATACAAATTATTCACTATGGAAGTTTACCAAATCTTTAGATCGACCCCAAGAAGCTAAACCTCCAATAAAAACCACCTCAAATAAATGGGCCAAATCGAGACAAGAAAAAGCTGATGCATTTGGGGATTTTTTGTCACAGGTATTTACTCCAAATGAAGCGACAAATAGTGAAAATGAAACAGTTGTGGAAAATAGTTTAAACCAAGACCTCCAACTAGACCTACCACCGAAACCTGTTAGCGGTCGAGAAGTGTGGGCAAGCATACACACATTAAAGGACAAGAAAGCGCCAGGGTTTGACCTGATTACGAAAGAAGTACTTAGACAGCTCCCAAAAAAAGCTATTACTTTCCTGACCACTCTCTTCAATGGTATCTTGCGCGTACAATATTTCCCATGTATATGGAAGATATCACAAATTCTCATGATCCATAAAGCAGGAAAACCAGCACATGAGATCTCATCTTATCGACCAATCAGCCTATTGCCTACACTCTCAAAGTTATTTGAGAAGATCTTGTTACGAAGAATTACACCAATGCTCTCAGCTAACAACATAATCCCTGACCATCAGTTTGGTTTCAGAGAGTGCCACTCCACGGTTGAACAAGTACACAGAGTCTATAATGTCATCAGAGAAACTTTTGAAAATAAAGAATACTGTTCTTCCGCTTTCTTGGACATCCAGCAGGCATTTGATAAAGTCTGGCATAAGGGACTTCTCCATAAAATCAAACTTTATCTACCGCACAGCTACCTTCTGCTACTACAATCATATCTCTCGGACAGACTGTTTCAAGTGAAGGAGGGTGATGCTACGTCACCATTCCACAAACTTCAGGCAGGCGTACCTCAGGGATCTATCCTTGGTCCAGTTCTGTACATCATCTATACCGCAGACTTGCCTATAGTTCCAGGAGTCATTACTGCAACCTATGCAGACGATACAGCAATCTTGGCCAGAAATAAAGATCCCAAAATAGCTACAGAATTGGTACAAAAAGGCCTTGATGAAATAGATACCTGGCTGAATAAATGGAGGATAAAAGCCAGTGCTAGCAAATCTGTTCAGGCAACATTTACTCTGAGGCAGGGAAACTGTCCACCAGTTTGCCTTGGAGGCAACATCCTACAACACAATGATAGTGTAAGGTATCTAGGAATGCACCTCGATAGACGACTGACTTGGAAGACCCATATAAAATGTAAAAGAGATGTACTTAATATTCGATACAGAAACCTTTATTGGCTAATGGGACGAAACTCGAAACTCTCCACAGATAACAAGCTATTGATATATAACAGTATTTTGAAACCTAGTTTCATGTATGGTGCTCAACTTTGGGCTACCGCTAGCGATTCAAACATAAATATACTGCAGCGACTACAGAACCAAATACTCAGAACCATATCAAACGCTTCATGGTATACTACAAATGTGGAAATACACTACCATTTAAAAATGAACACCATAAAGGAAGAGATTAAAAACTCCATTGCAAGCTATAAAACAAGATTAGCAAATCACCCTAATAATCTAGCAGCTGGGCTAATACACACCGAGTGCGAAACACGTCTAAAACGGCGTGTTATTCTACAACTGGACTAAATCTAGTCAATCGACAAGGAGCAGTTGCACTCACTGGAGTGCACACTCGGCATGACATCTAATGCACACAAAAGATTTGCTTATAGTCTATGACTGATTGTAAATACGCACAGAAAGCAAAAAAAAAAAAAAAAAAATTATGAAATGCACCAAAAAGGATCCATATAAATTTATAAAATCATAAATTTATTACAAAGCCACATCTCAATCTCAAGAAATCCGCATCAAAATGCTTGATCCCTAGACACTTTTGATGTGTGTACATCGTCGTCATCGTCCTTGCCAACGGAGATGGTGGATCACATGTATTCATCGCGCGATCATCGCGGAGCGGTGGGCAGGACGAGGAGCATGACGTGCGGCATGACGAGTAACGTTGCCACACTATGTCTCTGCCTCCTTTCCTCGCTACTTCCCATGCCACTCGTCGAGTGTGTGGCGCCCGCATAAGAAGTCATGGTACGGAACCCTTCATGTGCAAGTCCGACTTGCACTTGGCCAGTTTTTTTAATAGTAGACCTACAATTTGCCAGTTAAGTCCCAAGTCATAGCATAATGACATAAACTGAGCATAACTCTACAGACTCTACTCCCATTCTCTCTTCTCTCCATGGCTGCTTCTGAGAATTTCCTGATAGAAAAACCTAATGACACTTTGCTTCACCTGGGACTCACACCCAGGTCCTCACGCTCAGCAATTCTGCTTGCGAGCACTCGACTAACGAGGTTTGTCTGGCGTCAAATTGTCGCAAATCTAATTTTGAGCTGTCAGTCGGTATACTGCGCCATTTTGTGACGCGGGGACGTCATCATGGCGCAGAATCGGGACACGGCTGAGATTTAACAGATATGGGTCGGGATTTATACTAAAAATAGTTGTGATACGTGTGTTTAATGATGAAATCATTACACGGAAGATGGATGAATCTTTGACATCCATCTAACATGATGTTACATGACCAAAATGTTTGTATTTTTTTTGAGAATGACCGGTACAAACTTGCTAGGGACAAATCAGCAATTATTATAGAGGAAAGATGATAAATATGGATAATTAATGATGGTCTGCAGTTTTTATTTTTGTGCATGGTTGGGATCGGAGGCGTGAGCTTTTTGGTAGTCTCACATTCAAATATTTATATTTTTGACTGTTTCGTCATAGTTATCGCTGGATAAAATGCCATTCTGTGTATTTTCAAGAAAAGAGACGTTAATTTTGTTTACGCTGAGAATGACAAGCGACATGAATTCTATTTCCAAAAGTGCCTTCCATTATTCTATGTGAAGTACCTATATTTTTAGACTGATTCAAAGAGTATTGGAGAGTCTCTCTTAAACAATCAGGGTCAATTAATGAAGCAAACCTGACAATTCTTAGTACGTATTATTAAGTTCTTAAATGACTCTTTTAATATAAGTTAGGTTGGCGCAGTGGCTCACGTAGTTGACTGCTGCGCTACGTGTCGCGGGTTCGATCCCCGCACGGAACAAATATTTGTATGGCCCACAGATAGTTGTTCCGGGTCTGGGTATTTGTGTATGTGAATTTAAATGTCTGTGAACGCACCCACGATACAGGAGAAATTACTAGGAGGGCAACGATTTAAAAAAAAAATTATATCATCATCATCAGCCATAAGACGTCCACTACTGGACAAAGGCCTCCTCCATAGAACGCCATAACGAACGGCCTGCCGTTTGCACCCACCGATTGCGCAATTAATAACTCTGTCTAAATACTGCTCTGATTCAAAGTCTGGCTCACCAAGAAACACAATATCCCAGATATTCTCCAATTGAAGAAATGGAGTTATAAAGTTAATTCCTTCAACACGATGAGGTAATGGTACGGTTTCTGTGAATGTGGTGATATCACCAGCTTTATGTAGGATTCGGGAATCGGAGAATAAACAGATTTGTTTTGTTATGTTGGTGGGAATGAATACAGCTGGTAGGAATGGGGTTCGCGATTTATTAGAGACAATTAAAATGTCTCTTCTAGTTGAGTTAAGCTAACAGTTTACTTTGAAAAAAAAAGGAGAATTTTTTATCCCTGAGGTTTTCGTTACGCTGCTAAAAACAGACAACGTGATTAATATTTCTGAAATTGAAATGAAACTCATGTATACCTAATAATGTCACTAGTTTCGTCAAAGGAAAATTCGTGACGTAAAGTAAAGCCAAGTTAGCAGACACCAAGCTAGAAACGCCAACGAAAAATAGCGACCAACGGGTAATCCCGAAGACATCCCAAACTTTATTGACTAATTAAATAATCATAACAAAAAACAGTCTCATTTGCACAAAATAATAAACACATAGTCTACAATAACAGCGCCGTCTCCTTCACCCGAACAATAGCACCATTGTTGGCGCTGATGAAGTAATTACTACTATTTATAGTATTTATAGCGCCAACTCTTCTATTAACCTTTTTTACGACAACACGCACAGCTGTAGTAAGTGATTGTGATTCTTAGGTGACTCATTTATCAACTAGTCTTACAAGTTTATCTGTACTTAAAACATTTGATCTTCTTCGTCTTATCATGTCGATGATAATTATTCTAATTGAGTCAGCCTTCGATCAATAATGGAGTCAGCCCAAAATTTTGCGACGAGTTTGCCATTTGCAGTTCCGTCCATCAGCTCCAGTGATGTGCAAATAAGAGGGAAAGCAGGACCCGATGTCAAGCAAGTGTACCATCGTTTGTGGGGCAACACCGCATTTACTACAAGGCAGAGTCACCGATGAATCTCCAACTGAACAGGTTTTCCCTGCTTCAGCTAACGTAAAAGACTTCTAAAACATTTGATGAGAGATACATATTAATGAAATTAAACAGTTTGTGAAGATAAAAAAATGACAGCATGATTAGAATATGTTTATGTCCGTGATCTGCCCGTAGTTTTACTTTTTAGTTTTGTAAAAATACAGTGAAACTTGGTTAACTGGGACCTGGATAAGTGAGAAACCTCTATCACTGGAACTCATGCTGAGGTCCCATGAGACAGATTTGGATATTTGAGACACTGGGTAAGTGGAATACCTCTATAAGTGAGACAAATTTTCAGGTCCCTTGAGGTCTCACTTAACCAGGTTTCACTGTACCACAGATAATATAACTGTACTAAGGTATGATTATGAAACTGCCAATCACATCATAAGTATACGAATGTACAACAATCTAGGTATTCCAAATTCTCGAAGAAAAGTTTCAACCAATCATTAAAACTAAATCAATTTGGCTTTATTATAAAAGTTTTGCATTACAATAAGGGAACTATGAAAAAGTAGACAACATCGCAATTCAGGTCCATAATTCGTTGTAAAACCAAAAATCCGATCTCCTGCATAAGTCGTAAATCGTGGCCATACTACACGTCGCGTGGCCTGTTTGTTTGACATAAAGTGACCATATTTGGCTGTGTCGAGACTGATTGCGAGGTCACTGTGGACCAGCCAATTTGCAAATTACGGACTCAAACTGCACGCTTAATTCACGTACATTTTAGGGACAATATGTCAGGATTGTATGACTTGTCGCCTCAGTTAAATATTTTGGAGTACCTATTAAAGGCTATTGGACTAACGTTTTTTTTAAATGTGTGTAATGCTAGATCGCAAGCTCTTTTAAACATGTTAAGTTCTAACAATCAAAATATCATCTAAACAAATTAATAAAATTGAAGTGTCTGTTTGTAATACAAAAGTCTTTCTTTAACTTTTGTAATTGGTAACAAAATCCGATTTGAAAAGGCAAGTAATATAATTTTCATAATAATTTCAAGCGAGTGAAGAACGCGGGCAACAGCTAGATTGTTTATAATATAAACAATCTAGCTGTTGCCCGCGTTCTTCACTGAGAGATTATTTATATAAAATTTATATAAATAATCTCTTTATTCTTTATTCTTTCTTCGTTCTTATGTTATTACAGTACCTAAAGATTACTTTGAGACAAGTGCTATTAAGAGACTAATTCCTTTCAATTATCTGTTATTAAGAAAGATGAGCTTTCATTACGCTGGAGCTTATGATCTTGATAAAACTAATTCAATCTATATGAGCATTTAGTAATACCATTATTGTGTGTTATTTATTTTACAAATTTTGCTATTAGCATAAGAATTATTAGCATATAGTGCTCCTACTGTTAAACATGCTTTATCTTTGTGAGAGGGTCACTTAGTCCCACTCCTGGTTGTTTTTTTTGCTCTTTAGACTTAGTCATCTTCTGCCCTTATTCCAATTTGTTTGTAAACTGCAATGTCTTCTTCTTCCAAACTTAGCCATTCTTCGTCCTATGCCTTTTCGCTCCCTCATATAAGCCATACCATTTTTCACACAGTTCATCAAACATTCCATATTTCATACGTTCCCTTAACGGTTCCCAATTCGTCTGAAAGCCATAGTTACAATCTATTACATATGTAACAAAAGCAATTCCCTCTGAAACCCCACTTCAACACGTTTTACTACTTGACTTTGAAACTGACTTCGAGAGTCTCAAGTACTAACGTTTACTTAATACAATCGCGAAAGGTTCGACTACGAGCCTTTACGCCCCAATTATTTCCTACTTAAGCCTTAAGTGCCTGAATTTACTTTAGGATTCTGTGTAAAGGCGTTCTTGTTTGAAAAGTTCTGGTAATTTCCTTAGTGAGGGCATAAGGTTTTGCTGTAAACAATTATTGGGTACTTTGGAGCCTTATTAGTCTCGTCATTGGTATTTTTAGCTGTAGGTGTAGCCGTACTGGCACAGAACTAAGAACATAAGATTATGTTATCTGCCACTGTCATTTTATCAATGCTGCCATTAGGAGTCCTGTGATCAGCAGGTGACATCATCTGTCTTAACAGTAATGATGATGATCCATGTCACAATTTAATGCATCTATCTCTGCTGTGAAATCTTTTTCTTATTAATGGTTGATCTTAATAATGTTTTTGCATCATCTGTAGCATTATCTATACCAATAAATTTATTTTTGCCATTACGTCATTAATTCCAAAAAAGCTTACGTATAATATTTCCCGAAAAAACTAAGTCATCCGTGAACGATAAATCCCAGATAACGTAACAGATTTCGTGAAAATTATTGAATCAGAAGGGCTTATCTCCGTTCATTCGTGTTCTTACTAAGCATTACCTAATGTTTCAGGAATCTTGGTAGATAGAGGGTCTCAAGTACTTGTTTCATGATTATGCTTTTGTTGTTAATGAGGTTGAAGATAAAAGAGAATTTGCTTTTATTCCGGTGGCGTCCTTGCTTTGAGATGAAACGAGAAAAGTTATTCTTTGTCTTTATTTTGAACAAGGAGGGCGTAAAATTGGGTTTAAGCGCGTCTTTATTTGATTTAAAATTATCCAAGTGGAATTAGATGAATTCCAGCATTGCAATAAGTGGAATTAATTTTCTTTTATTAAAGAAGAACTGGAGAAAAAATAAGGTAAACAAAATATTATTGAATCAAACAGTCATGATCAAATTAATGGATGTATTAGGTCGCGTGGTCCCGCGGGTTCCACTTTAGTCGATCAATTTGCTAAAGAGCTTGAGAAATCATTAAAGTATTAAATAAAAAAACTAGATGCTATAACAAAACTGAATATCAAAGAGGATAACAACAAAATCAAACAAAAATAAAAAGCTCTGAAAATAAAACCTTTTCAAGATCGAAACTTAAATCTAGCCAGAAACAAAGAACAAAATACTACACGGCAATAATCCTGTACTCTTGAATACAAGCCGTAGAATATCGCCACCGCCTAGCGCCTTTCAGCTGGTAAATCCAAGCGAACTAAGGATAGTCTTTCAGAAGTATTCGTTTCACAGAAATATATTACACTTTGTGGGTACATTTATGGATTTCTTTTATTGTTGCAGTTTCTTTGGAAATGTTAAAAGTCTTGATAGAAGATGTTAGTTTTGTTTTAAGTTTTCTATTCTTGGGTTATGCACCAGTGAATATTATTTGTCTCTTAGTAAAGATAAAGTTTCTAACTTAACCAACAAGAAAGCACCTGTATTTGTTGTTATAAAGAAAAGTTTATCTTATTTTGGTTTTCATAAGACTCTTCATCTTCATTCTTTAGCTCATATCCCAATTTCTTTTACTCTTACATAACTAAGGTTATCATAAAACTATTTAGTCGAAGTTTCTACTTGTATTAGACAAGCCTATGTTTTTCCTGTATCTCAAAAAACTACTAAAAAAGTATTACGTTTGCTGTGGTAAGACACTCAGCAAGGTATTTACTGGATTGACTACTCAAGATTCACCGGACGTAAATTGTCACTCATGAAGCCCATTCGAATGCACCCCTTCTAACACATTCGGCCTATTATAAGGCCTATCCCCACTGTCAATAAAACACATCTCCTCGTCTTTATAAATAGCCATGTTATTGCGAATACTGTGAGTCAGTGTAGCTATTTCCTAACTATTGTCTATGCGCTGTTGTTTCTCCTCGGAAGCAAACGTCGCGATCTTATCGCTATTGTTGTCTGCGTGAAGCGGACCTGTTGTTGGACTGTGGTGCTTATTGTGGGGGAGGGAACTAGGTGAGGACGGGAGGGAAGATGTGGAAGATGTTGGACTGGGAGATTATTTTCACAAAGATTGTTCAGGACAACAGTGATGGTTATAAATGTTGATGGATGGAGAGGAAGAGGAACAATAGGACCAGAGGGATATGAAAGAAAAAGGAGTGAATGATAGCGTGATGGTTGATAGAGGTAAATGGAAGAAAAAAACATGTTGCGGCAACCCCAAGTTACATTAGATAAGGGTAGATAATGTTCAGCACAACTGGGCTGCCTTTAGGGATTAAGTCGTCGAGTGTGAAGTTACATTAAGAAAAGTATGTCCGTTGATGAGGTGATAACTCGTATGTCGTTTAGCCACGTTGCAAAAGAGAGACCAGTGGTCCAGCAATGGGAAAAATACAGAGTGCTGTTGATGCTATATCTGATGAGAGAAATCTGATAATAATACCAGCAAATTACTAAAGATAAAATAACAAGGCCTGATCAAAAATAACAAAAACCTACATCATCAATTTGAACTTTATAAAACTGCCAAACACAAGAGCAAAGCGGAACAGTAGCCGTCAAAAGTTGAACACGAACATAAACCTATAAAACCAGCTTAAAAATACGTTACTTTTTCACCTAATTAGTTTCAGGGATCTCTTGCTTTCCAACACTGAATTGAAAATTTATCCCCGAGGCCGATCCCCAACAAAATGTAACTTTTAATTCAATTCTGACAGGTGTTCTGAATTTTGTCAGACTCTCAAGCGGAATATTAATATGTACTGGGGACAGTAAATTATGTGTGCGTACACTGTGTTTAATTTGATGAGATTTTTGGGACAAAATTTATCTACGGTATTCAGTTTTTTAAGTAGCGCACGATCTTTTATAATTTCTTCTTTATGCGTTAGTAGGACGACCAACAGAAAGTTTTTTACTAAAAGTAAATAGGTATTGATAAAAATCCACAAAAAACAAAATGCTTTCAATCACTATTGAATTTAACTAAGCGACAAATAAACTAGTTTAAAAACCTCATTCACAGAATCTATCACGGAAAAAAGTAACTAAAAACTGTGCTAAGTAGGTACAAAACGCAATTTAAAATCAATTCCCTTCCTCACGAAGCTGTCACAAAGTTCTCCGATAGTTTCCGATCGTGTCGCGATAAAGCGAGATGATTTGTGCCAGTTGTTGCTATCTCGCTCGATCTAGAAGTTGGAGGCTCTATTGAGATAGTTTTACTTCAAGCGCCTCGTTTCGTGATAGGCAGTTGGCTTTAGTGATTTATCTGAGAATTTGCAGATAGAACATTGCGCATTGGTGTGATTTCAATTAAGTTTGACGCTAGCTTGCAGATGCTCCTCAATATTCATTGGTATTTTTTCTGTTTGAACATTACATTAAAACAAAGTACAAGTACTTACCCTAAGTACCTTACCATTTGACTACTAGTCTATGACAAACAGTTTATAATATTTCTAGTTATTGAATTTAGTTCAGTTTATAATAAATCTTCATTAACAAATCACCGTCCAATAAAAGCGAAAAATTAAATTCCTCTGAAAGTGGATCGATGGTTGAAATAACTGGGTTAGTGTGATTCAAGTTCGTCATCGATTGACGCAACACAGAACTGGATTAAAAAAGAAATTAGTCGCCACGTTACAATGATTATATCGTGTAAAATAGACATTTTTCTGTTTGGAACGCTTCAATAACTAGCCTATCTGATTGATTGCTTTATAATCAGAGTTCTCTATGAAACAATCTATAAGAAAAACCGTTTTATTATTGCATCTGCCAAATATAAGCACAAACAAAAAATAATAACTAAATTTTACATCAATTTTATAAAAGAATGCACAGTGTTACGCTCGAATTAAAACATGAAAAAAAATTGGTAGCAAACTTTTGAACAATATTTATATTTTCGAACGAAAAATATATTTGAATTTTTACCGAAAAACTGTCGCTAACAAAATAAATTGATAGATACAGGGACGCCCGGTATTTCCATTGATCCACGTATTGGCGAATATTTTGTCGGTAAAATTTGATTATAAAAGTTTTACAGGCACACTTTTTGCAATGAAACACACAATTTTTTGCAGGAAAACATAATATCAGTTTATAATCGAAGCTATAACTGACCAATATGTATTACAATTTGAACTACTTAACCGTTTTAGCAGTTTTTTACTTTATTAGTATATAATTAGGTGATTTATTAATGAAAGCGGCAACCTTTTGGAAATAGTTAGAAAAACTTCAACATTCTCTTGGACACGTAAAAAAATATATGTAACCTTCATTTACCAACCTAACCTGTAAGTTAGCAACTGTTCACAGTTCGCTTGCTCACGACAATTTTGACAGCGCATGCAACAATCGATTCGATCTCGATTCTCGTGCATGTGCATAATTATTGCGTTATATCGATTTTTATTCGATCACTCGTGCTAATAATAGTGTTTTGTTTCGTTACAGGTACGTTGGTTATTGCTTAGCTGTTGAGAAAGATGAGAGTTGGAGTGGAAGTGTTTTTGCTGATGATGTAAGTAATAGAAATAATTTTAGTTTGACAATTGGGGAAAAAATAGAATCGCGCGGTCCATTCAGCCACTACAACAAACCATTAAATAGGAAGTTTAAAAAAATATAACTAAAGCAGACAGATTGAAAAGATTATGTCTTTAGTATTCAATGCATTAATTACTCCCAATAATAGATGATCTTAAGTTTATAATTTTATCAACATCATTCCATCATCTAGCAGCGGCAAGTCTACCAACGAAAAATTCACCTCTACGTTTTAGACGCTATGAGCTCAATAACACCGGTCGTTTTAATAAATAATAATAAAATAATAAATAATAATAAATTTTAGTTTTAACTCCGAGCTATCTAGATTACGCTAGGTAGGTATTCTTAATTGTAACCGTGTTAGTTATCAATAATAAGATGAGTTACAATCACTCGTAAAGTCACACATACTGCGAATACTACTTCATCATCCAGTTCTTGATCAACGATTTGAACATTTAGATCCATCATCACTAACCATGACAATACTGAAATGGACAAATTGCTAATTGTGTCGTTTACTCTTAATTCAGTATGATTCGTTTGCTATTTCGATTGTAATAACTTTTAGTGGCACTCTTTGTGAGACGTTGGTTGTGTCTGGTTTTGTCAGAAGTGTCTTTATTCAAAATAATGAGTCGTCTATAACTTCTTTTCAAACAAATAATTTATTTGTCATGGGCACGCTACGAAGAAGAATGAATTGTTTGTTTACCTGAAAACAAAACACCAAACCCTCACATTTGAGATAGGACCTCATTCCTACCTATGGTATCATAATAATACCTTTCTTACGTACAATTATTCTGTCTAAGAAGCAAACAAGAATAATTAAAGTAACTGGAACTGAAACACAAATGTAATTACAGTTCCGCATCTTTTGATACGTTTCATGTGCCATTTCTTCCTTACTTTGCATAAATTGTGATGTCTCCGAAATTGTAATAGGTTTTCTTGTTACCGGGTTCCTTTAAGAATAAATTATGTGACTTCACAAGATGGGAGACACTGCGGATAAATTGTTTTACAATTAATTGTGGCTGTTTGTTTAATTATTATTGCACAATTCACTGAAGAAACATGGCTTCTTTAAAGGAAAACTGTCCTATTTCAACATCATTTCCACTGAAAATTAAACACACATCGATCAATATAAACGTTTAGTATTAACAACAACTATATCCACCATTAAGCGCAGTGTTTGTTTATAAAATGCTTGCAAATAATTTTTGTAATAATATTGTAAAAAAATATGACGTTCCAGCGTAGTTGCTGCTTTCTGAAACCCAATTAGAGCTACACGCTAAGTTTTTGCGAAGCGATGAGGCGGCACACTGTGCAGTTAATATTTTATATTTTGTTTAGCATGACGAGTTGGTAGTGCATAAATCTTCCCTTTGCCTCTAATTACTGGATGACTGACTAATACTTTAATGATTGTTGATTAGCGTTTGATGTGTGGATTAATTTCTTTAATTGGCTTTGTGGTTCCTAGCTTTGGTTAATTAGGTAGCTTGACTTTTGTATTGGCAGCGTCAATTATAGAACTGATTTTATGCTCATTGAATTTGTAACACAAAATTCAGTATTTTCATAAGTTCAAACGCATTAATGTAACAAAAGACATCTGAATGAAATAAGAGCTGAATGTAGGATTTATTCGAGTATAAAACCCAGAAATTGTCACCAGCTTAGCCCTAATCTTATCTCTGAAACCTACTTTAGATTTATTGTTTTGTCAAGAAACCTATATCTAAAATAACTTACGACCATTTTTGGGAAAAGTAATAAAACATTTCGACCAAGCGATATCGAGTCGACCATCAGTGTTCTACGTTGCATCGTAAAAGTACATTCGTAACAAGTTTGGGACTTTTTGTGAAAATATTTTCGAGAAATAATTAATCGAGCCACAGTTTTTTTAATTGGCCACAGGATCAAACTTCTAATTTTATAACTAAGCCATGGGAAAATTATATAGCCTCTAATATACTAATTCGTCTTCTTTACAACGCCCACTAAATATTCTATAGAAAGCATCAAGTGACGATCAACATTTATATTAACTTGTCCTTGTTATTTATACATAGGCACCTAATTTACTAACTCAGCCACGGAATTTATATCTCACCACCATTTTACATTTAACAGCTTCAACACAAGGCCCTCAAAAAATATAAATGAAGCGACCGTAGTCAACATCATTTATTATAACTTCGCATGTAAAATAATACATCACATTCTTTTATCGTGAAAATAGCAACAGAAAGATTTGGCGCGAGCGCGCGAGACGACAGCGACCGGCCATTTGCACCAATCAGAGAGCGCCAACGTATATTATATGAAATGTCAACTTTTGATACACTTTAGATTATTATATTTACGTTAAAAATACCTATTAGTTACAGAAATGTTTTTACCATTGTCTAATTGACTAGTCACAGGCAGATTGTATGATTCGTTATTGTAAACTGAGGGAAATAGGTTAGGTTAGGTTAAAACTGTGACCAAACGCGCGCGAGCCGAGCGAGCGAAGCGAGCGGTGCCGCGGCAGCGGCCGGCGAGCGCTACTTCCGAGTTGCTTGCAGAAATGTTTTCACAATTTATTGTCTAGTTTTCCGATAAAAATGAAGTTCTGAAGCGATTCTGTCGATAACTTTTGTGGCACAACATGTAAATAAAATCGATCTTTAGGACATTCGATACTCTGAACTTCAATATTTAGGTCATTAAGTACTCTGAACTTCTATATTTAAGCCTTTCGATGACACGACAGGAGTTTATACATACTATTAGTGGCTATAATATAATATTTGATGACAATTTTAATTAAATTTTGATGCTCAGTTAATGTGGCATGAGTTATAATTTAAACGTACTGAGTTAATAAATTAGAAGCTAATTGAATATTTTTTTGATGCCATATATTAATATTTTAGAAGTTTACTGTTTGAATTCATGTTACAAATTTAGATGCTAAAAAATAATCACGATGCTGAGTTGTATTAAGAGTGGCTTTAAAAAAGATAACTTGCGGCTAAGATAGTATTATTTAGATGCTCGTTAATTGTGGCTCACTTAGTAATTTAGAAGGCAAGTTAGATTTTTAGATGCAAATATTGCTATTAAAAAGAAGCCGGTTTAATTAGCACCCAATATTTTCTAACACGCAACGAAGAAAAATAACCAATTACCGTTAAATTCATCGGTTAAAATTACGTCTAAGTTTACGTCATCCGAGTTTAGAAAATGTGATCAAGTTCCTAATTAGTAAGTCCCTTATCAAAATAATATTTAACATAACATACAAGCCGAAAAGATGAAGCCTTCAGGAAGTAGGTTCCTTGTAGCGTAGGTATAAGGGAAACTAAGAACTAAAATAACTGCAATAATACTGGAAACGGGATTTTTCGACCCGGATTTCCGGGATTTCTCGTTTCTCAGTCTTAATCATAATGTTAGTAACCATGACAGTTTAAAAACGAATTTTTCAATGAAATTGAATAATACTCGTACATTTGTTGTAATTAATTTCCTTCTCTAAATATGTATTTACATAAGTTTTAGTTGCATGGCATGCTAAGACAGACTCCAGAGGTCTAATTTATTTAAAAATTACAAGTTTTTTACATTTTAACAAAGCATTGTTAAAATGTAAAAAACTTGTAATTTTTAAATAAATAAATAACAATATTTTTGGGAAACAAACCAAACATACAAGTTTTCGCGTCTAGATTCATGTTCAGGATAGTCTCTAAAATGTGACGAATTAGTTTCAACTACTTGAGTAGACAAAGTTTTGGTGTATTACATAAGTTTGTAGACGAACCAGCTTATTAAGCAATTTAAACTTAGTACTTAAAGTTTAACGTTAAAATTTAAACAGCCAGAAAAGAGGCCGGCAAAAGGATTCGAGTAGGAATTTCCACTGTGCCTACTATGTAAAAAAAATTTTTATTAGCATTAATACTCGCCTAAGAAGTTTAGTTATTATGTGCCTACCGAGCGAAGATTTCATGAACTTTGTATTCTTACAGAGTTATATTATGTTACGGCTAAGGATTGACACGACAAGTGTCAAGCTATACAAAACCACTTTACGTGGACCACTTTATGTACGTCTCAGTGTACGGAAGATCTATACAAAACCACGTTATGCTGCAAATGTATCGCTCTTTACTTGCTCGTATTTCTACATTGTTCGCATATATACCTACGTCTGATTTCAATATGAATGATGGCTTATGATCTAAGATTTTGGAACAATTCTTCGAATTTAAAGAGTGTCCATGGAGTTTCTTGTCCATTCTTCTCCATTGAGACCTACGCTTTGGAATGGGCAACTGCAGTACTTTTACAAGTTAGTATGCCTTGTAACTGTAGTAACTTCAAGTTCGCTTTTTTGTTTTTCTAATATTAAAAAGTGCCTCTAATAGTTCAATTGAAATAAATGCATTAAGTCTGAGTATAGTTTGATTATGTGTCGCCGTGTGTAACAGAACCCCTTTGACATTTCTAACTAAATGTCAAACCACACAAGGTATGTCATCTTCTCTGTAAAATCTAGTCTAGCTAGATTACATGAATGCTTCCAGGTTCCATATAATTGACTCTGCACGGAGAAACAGTCGCAGAATCCCGTCACGTATTAATTGTCAACCTACCTACGTTGAGCTTACCTACCACAATGAGATTATCACAGAGGATTCTCCGAGATAGTCATAGTCGCAGTAGTATTGTAGAGTTCATATTATAAAGAAAATTCTACTTTATGTAAATGTTGAGTTAGTCCATTCTAAGATGATGTGCCAAATTCGACCAATCACAGTTACATCTGGTCTTTCGCCCTTCCTGTGATTGGTCGAATTTGGCAATCTCCTCTCCGCTTGGCATATCTCCGCTTTGGTGGATACCGGGCCTTAGGCTATTGAAGTAGTGCAATTTTTTGAAGTTGTAGCGCAAATTAAACACTAAACGTGGACTTTAAAGTTAATTTTTCAAAAGCACATAAAAATTGTTGGGGTATTGTTTGGAAAATGACGTGATCAAAATTTTGAGGATGAATGTGGATGGTATAAGAGTAGATGAAGGCTAAAGAAACGATGGATGGACAGTGTAAAGGTTGATAATTATGGCAAGAAAAGGATAAATAAGGATAAGGAGTAATAGAGAATTATGGCAGTGAAAGACATGCTGAGCCAATCCCAAATGAATTGCGATAATGGCAAGAATGATGATTGTTTGGAAACTAAATCATAAACGCAGTAGATAAGGCGTGTGTTGATCTTTGTAGAATAAGTTACTAGATTATGTTGGTATCGTGTTGGCAGTTCACAGTAAGCCTAGTCTATAACTCGAAGGCTTGCACAGGGATTAGCAAACAGCTTTAATTAGAGACTATATTCTGTCTCAATACTGTTAGGTGTACTGTGACGTTACTTGTGTGGAAATAGGCGGGTTTTTCAGTATTGTCTATATGTTAATATTTATTGGTTGGGGTGGTACACACGTTCTGAACAGGCACAGTCTGGGGAAACAAATCAAATGTATGTTTGAATCGAATATTGACGAAGGTTGTCCTGAGATTGAACCTGTGTATCGTACACCTTTGTGCTGTTTTGAGTAACAGTCACTGAGACTGGCTTTGTGCCCGTTTTATGCCAATAGACTCGTCCCCTATTACATGGGACATAAACATAACTGGTGAAATGTATGTGTACTATTAGGTACACGACTGCCTAGCCCTTCAGGGGTTACAGGCGTGATGATGCATTATATTAAGGATTAAACACTTTTCTTAGTTTTAAATCGTTCAGACACTTATTTACATGTTTATCTTTAAACCCCTTCACGAAGAAGACACAATAAAAATATTCCTAGTACACATCAGTCTAATTCCCCTTACCTACGTATATAGTCACATTCACTACCAACATTAGGAACTGCAAGCGCCTAAGTTTCGCGTACGGATCTAGACGATCTAAATGCGTGCGCCGGCGCGGTTAATTTTGGCGTGGAGTGCAACGTTCGCGCCGAGTATCAATGTCAACGACCATCGCAGGGACACGTAGGGCTTGTTTAGAATAGTGGGCTAATTAGTCATTCAATTGCTAGCTTTAATATTGCTGTACTAGTGTAGAGCGCTTTGCTAGATTACTCAAACTTGAAGCATTATTTTATTTAAAATACACCAGTCACAGGCATCATTAATCTTTTATTTTTGAGAATTCACTCTCAAAATTAAGTATGATGCTGCGGTTCAGTCAAAGCATAGTTCTTGTGAATGGGCTGTAGTTGCCTATTCCGAAGATTCTCTGTGGGTAGGAATGCGGAAAACTCATTCAATCTTCGAAATGGATTTTTCTCCCTAATCCCCAATTTCTTTTCATAGAGAAAAAAACTAATAAAATTATCTTTTTAGGTCCAAGAGTTTAGGCTGGCTGATGAGTCTGTAAGTGAGTGAAACAAGACCTTTTTATGTTAGTAGGTACGTGTTGATAAAGACTTTGTTATAAAAGCAAAAAAGTCGACTATCAACAATATAGTGAAAGTTATCTTTGAATGATAACATTTTGATTGAGTAGTGAAAGGAAAAATTGAATGAATTTGTACGGAACAGAGGCATTACAATCGTTGTACTACTCGTATGTATTTTGTTTTTGACGTTGAACAACTGACTGTCTATGATACAGATCTTGAGGATGCTTTCTCATTTGTAGGGGATGAAATACGTTTAGCATGAGGTCCGGGGTTCCATTACGGGGTCGAAAAAAGTGTTTTTGGGTTATTCTCATCAGGAATTTCTCATTAGCAGCCACGGAGTCTGGATACGTGCCCGGTTGATGGCAATAGGCTCGCCCCCTAATATATGGGACTTAACCATACCATGGATTAACACCTATGATACTTGTTATCCCGGTAGTACGACTCCGTGGGACAGTTAACTCCACACGGGCAAAAACGCGAATATAAGTCAGTTTATACTTTTATAGTAATTAAACGAGTTAATCCCGTCCCACAAAAATTGCAAAATAGCTACCTGAAATATATATAAACACACATTTTAAACTTTAAAACGGTGTCACTACGCTCCACAGTTTTATAACAAAGTTTACATTAGCCAGTTTAATAATATTATTTACTCGCTGCGAGTGACGCGCAATCCAATTTCCCGTCCATCAGAGTATGCAACACACCTACTTGTTACTGAGTATTTCTCAAAATAAGTGTACATCTGTTGAAAAAAAAGTGTGCCTCGAAATAGTAACAAAGTTTCAATGTTTTTATTTAACCATACATACAAAAAATAACATATTTGTGAAGAAAAACTATTAAACTTTAAAGTTGTGAAGAATAAATGGTAAAACCATAGTATTCAATCAATTTTAGAAAGCTTTTTTAAAAAGATGTTTTTTGCGTTTCATACAAAAATCAAATTGCCACCCTACGACTTCATACATGTAACACTTCATAAAATTCGATATGTCGCGTTAATATTGTGCATTTTTTGTATTACAAACCTTGATTAAATGTAGTTTCTTTATTAAAGTGATTTTCCATGGGGTTTCATAGTAAAATATAAAAAAAAATGCGAAAAACAAAATGAGTCGTGCCCATTTACTTTTTAGTAACTTACTCTTTAGTTACGTTTTATTTCTACTTCCACGTAATTTCTGTACGCATCCGTTACCTTTTAACACGGGCAACACTAGCATCATTCTGATTGGCTGTAGGTCTGACGTCTCCGCCATAACTTTTAATGTGAAAATCAGTTTTGAACGTGTTGTCCAAGGGAGATTACTTTTTCGTAATAAGAAATACTTATTCACTTTTTCACATTAAGATAAGTCTTGATTTATATATGTTATTGTAATACGTGTCGTACGAACATTTAAGCGTATTATATTATTTGCAGTTTCAGGTTTTATCAAACCATCGACTTATTATGGTCTTAATTTGTAAAATTTTCGTTGCTTTTTCGTAACGTTTTTTATGAATTTCGTTACGTTATGAAAAAGTATAGTGTAAAGTTGAGTGTTTAAAGCTCTTAAAACTTTGCCAATATTAAAACCTTAGTGAACATTCACTGGCAAATAGTTCTTTACGAATTTTAAAGTCTCATATGCTTTATTTAATAGGTTGGTTTATAGCCTTATGTTTACTATTTAGTAACATCTAGAACTATTTCATAACAATATTTCGTAACAACTTTTTCGTTACGTACACTTTTTTTGAGAAATACTCTACTATGTTCACCGCACGTGTATGTAGGTATAGGTACCTACTGGAATACACCTACTTGTTACTATGTTCATGTTGGTAGGTACTGGTGTATGTATTAATGGTAGGTATTGGTACTGGAATACACCTATTTGTTACTATATTCATGTGTATAGGTACTGGTGTATGCACAGAAGAGATAAATTATCTATTCTGTGGGTGTATGTATGTTGTTACGAGTCGAGGTAAATTCTGTTAATACCTGTGTTGATTGCAGTAAGTGTTTGTTTGTTCGGCGAATATTTTGATAGGTAAAACGTTATTGGTAGAGTGCTGAAATAACTGTGTTATAATAATATGGACTAACTACTGCGTTTATTTACTACTGGAACTGCGATAAAAGTAAACAGTTTAATCTCAAAGCATTTTTCACAGGCACTTTTGAATGTCAGAACAGCAAATCAAGGGAAGCTACAGTCACTGTCACAAGGCATAATAACTTACGAAGAATGTACTAGTGGTGTAGAATGTACTAGTAGTGTAGAGTGTGTTAAAATAATAATATAATAAATAATAATAAACTTTTTATTTCAGGCTTTTAGGGCCCATAGGTAAAATACACAAATAACATAAAACAATAACAACAAACTAATACATATGAAAAAAAAAACCTTAAAAACTATAACTACACACGTAACATTGGCGGCGTCGTGTTGCGCTGCGAGGTGTCACGTAATCGTCCCGTCCAGTTTTCCCAGTGACTGGAACAGTAACAGCTTTCCGGTGCTGATTAAATAGTGTAGCTACCTACTAGTTGCCCATTCCAAAGTGTAGATCTCTCTTTGGCAAAGAATGGGCACCAAACTCCGCGGAGACTCAGTTAAGCGATTGAAAAAGCAATTAGGTTACCTCCATAGAAATATAAAAAAACAGTTATGGTCTTTCTCTAAGCCTTCGGAATACAGGCATTTTGTTATTGTATCTAAGGTTAAAAGTATAAAGTACACTATGCAAGTCTAGTGTATGTAGTTACTATGCTCAAAACAAAAGGATTAGATTTAAAAAAAAATGAACATCTTAAAATTAAAAAGAAAATTCTTATTAAAAATGCACTGGTTTGATAAAAACATTTCATAGAAAATCCTCGTCAGTATTGCAAGTGAAGCTTAAGAAAATATTTGTAAAAGAATACAAGCTTTATAAATAGGTTTTACTAAGAAAATTGTTCGCATTTTATTTTTAATAAAATTTCTATTCTAAAATGTCAGAGATAGGAGAAGAATTTCTTTAATATCTTTCATTGATAAGCCTTTATGAAAGGCTCCCACGTATATTAGAGTCATCCTTTGACCTGGGTCTAGGAAATAATAATGATTTCCATATGAATTTGCAGTCAATATATTTTTGAATAGACGGATTTATACGCCCGCGTGAATTGAGAACGTTTTGTAGTGCAAGGCAAAGGCAGAATGCATTAGATGCTTGCCTTTTACCATCCATGCCTGCTTCATCTTTTTGCGTCGTTTTAGCGTCTTCTTTGACTCTCTTGATTTGTACGGATTGTATATTTATGCAATACATTTTCATTAAATCAAAAACTATCCATTGGTAGGATTAGGTAAGTATTGTTAAAAAAATATTTAATAAAAATACCAGTTTTAGTGATTATATTATTAACCGTTAACTATTCAATGCCTCCATCAGCGCAATGTTTTGAGTGCGTAACATTGAGTTTTACGATATAACATGATTTTACCCCAAAAAATAAATTCATTCCTCAGCAATATTTTTTTGCGAAGGGTTACTTAGTTTGATGACTGATTAGTTGACGGCTTCGTGAAGGATTCGTTTACACCTTGTATCTTATCTAATCTTATACATTTACTTCTATTTTATATATTTTCCTCGCCCGCTTACGCTTATCACTAGCGTGTCTGAAAATCGTATGCAGATTTCATTTTGAACTCATCGCTAGCGAGAGGCGATACCGAAATGAAAATTTTCTGCCTTTCACATACAGTTATTGAAAATGTTACTTTATTTTATTTTGCAGCGAAATATATACGGAACCCTAGTTATCGGCTCTACGAATGTAAAATCAAATTACTTGCTGTCCGACTGTAGGTTTAAAAGTCGTTCTCGGAATAAAAGCAGAGCTTTTGTTTAAATGAAAATTCAACGTGACTTGACGAGGTCAATCTTGACAGAGTTACAAATTACTGTATAATAATGAATGTTTAAATATTGAATACAGTAAAGTTTTTCGGTATAACTAAGGAAATAGGAAACAATTACTTACAAAGTGTAATACGAGTATTTTGTTATTAGCCATTAAATATAATTATGTCTAATCACCATTCTGATAACGAAAACGGTTCTCAGAGATAATGAGACATTCACAATTGAAAGATAGAGAAACAAACCAAAATTCAGACCACCTACAAATTGAAACAAAATTTTAAAATTTCCTTTCTACTGGATGCAGTTAATTAATTAAACTGACCCCAACATAGTTAAGAAATGGCTAGGCAGATCTTGATGATACTTATATCAAGATCCCTACCTCTATCTCATTACTACCACTCAAAAGCACATTTCAATACCTTCAAACCCTAACGAATAACATAATCTTTTTAATTGTAAAACTTTCACCCCATCCCCCCCCCCTCTCAAGGGTAGGAGGGGATGACGAGGGAACTGATTGCAGCCCTTACTGGATTAACTTGGAGCGAACGTCGAGATTTGAAAGCCTTGCGTCTGATTGATAGTGGCATATGGACCGAGGGTTCTGTATCCCGGGTCCGGAGTTCCGCGTCCCGGGGTGGAAGTCCGGAGTCCGGGGAATAGAGGCGTATGTGGTGTTAATTAGTGAAATTAAATATGTTTTACTGAGAGATGGGTTTTTTGATAGGATTATTGAGGGGAGTGGTTGGTTGGCTGCATGTGCATGTTTCGCTAAATGTAATAAATATACTGCGGTATAATATGCGCTCTTAGCCCCTGTAAATTCAGACTTCTAGCTTTATATACAACGAAGTTACGCTGGGGTCGGAAATGCCCTACGGACGTACTACCTACGTGTACCTGTAAACTGCTATATAGACTTGAAACACTGTAACACGACGGTTAATCACAAGATTGATGAATTAAGTTACAACGGATAATTATGAAAGTAGAAGTAATTGGAGCTTGAGGATAGTCAGAGGAGAATAGATAGCAAAATTTTGTTTTGTCGTCTTCAGGTCACTTGGTACAAGGACAGGCAGATGAAAATTGAAGATAAAACGGAGGAGGGTCATGATACAGAGGGCCATGGTGAAAATATCATAGTCTTTGTATTATGTTATTAATTTCAACCATAAATTCCTATGACCAAATGATTCGGCATAAAAAACAAGAACCAAAAAATAACATCAATAAAACGCAACACGCCGTTTCAATTCACCCTCACAACAGCCGTATACACATAATCTACCAACATCATACGAACATACATTGTATACATACTTACTTTCCATTGAAACATAGCTTTTAGTCAAAACATCAATATGAAGCGGAATCCTGAAAGCGCTCGAAAGTTAAATTTTCAGCAGTATTTCATGTTAACCGATCTATATTGCCTAGGTTTCAGCCCCTCCATAAATGGGGTGGGGTTGGGCGGGCCGTTTGGGGGACCCTAGGATGAATTTTGTACCTTTATGGAATGGGCGTTTTAGAGTAATAACTTATGGGGGCTTCGGAGTAATATTTTGAGTGTAAGGTAAGTTTCATATTTATTGTTTTTGGGTTTTGTGTTAATTTTTTGTATGGGTTATGGTTTAAGCAAATAATATTGTTTGATTTATTTATGGGTCAGTTTGTACCGTTTAATACAAGTTATGTCTGTTTGAAGTCGTCATTCCACTGTTGGGCAAAGGTTGACATGACTTCTAGTTATTTCGATGCAGAGCTTATAAAAGTAATGTAACTAATTGAAACATTATTCAGACGAGAACATTAATTAACATTAAAGAACATTATAGAGACGTAGAAATATAATGAGACCACAATGGTAATGTAGTACAGACACCATTTTTCCCGTACAAAAAACGTATCCAACTTTTAAATGATTTTCTTCACGAATTTCCTCGCACAAACATTTATTCGACTCCATTATTAAGATTTCAATATGATATAATTTGCATATCGATCCCGTGCGATTGCTTCATTTATATTCACGAAAACTCAATAAAGGGCAGAATGTAATTGTATGGGAACGACATTCTTTGACATACGGACACGCGATTACTGGAATATTAATTGTATTATTGGAAAAGGGATGATATAACTGCGCATTGGATTTAACAAAAGCCTGGTATGGCGATTAATAAAATGTCTTTACAGACCTAGGTTAGGTACACTTTAGTTATTTACTTACGCACAAGGTAATTGAAGTCACGAAGAAATTTTAATATTGACAGTAACCCTTTTTTATATTAAAAAGTCTATTGCTAGTTAGGTAGTTTTCAGCGAGTAGCAATATTTACATGAACACGAATTTTCAGGGCTTTTGAGGCCTACAGAAAGATTAATTTATTTTTAAGGTCCGTTAGGTATTCACGAGTAGGTATAATCCAAATGATAAGCATAATAATTATGTCTTCAAAATCAAAATCAAAAGTATATTCAAACTAGGCTGATAATCAGCACTTTTCGAACGTCATTTACAAAAGACAGTCCCCCGAAACGCCCACCCTTCGACACTCAAACTGTCGTCTAATTATTTTAATAAACATTTATGGAGTGAATCTAATCCTTTTCCAGTAACCTATAAAATGTTTCTCTTCAAAAGCACAATAATAATTCACCTCGTCTTAGTATTCCACAATAATGCAGGCTGACGGATGTTTCCCGGAGATCGTAAAATGGCCGACTGAGCGTTTCCGCTTACTGAGCGCACGGTAGGCTCCTCGTATGGAAGATTGCACTGAAATTACTGCTTTTATACTGAAACTCTTCTTGGGCTTGCTATAGTGGTATATGCATTGTGCATGCTGCGTTGTATTGCAATTTATCGTTATACATTCTCAAGATACTTATTTGGTTCGAAAACAAACCATTTTAAAATGTATTTGGTGGCCTAAAACTGTGACAGGGGTTCGAAATAAACCACGACGGGGATGGCGGGACGAATTGAAAGTCTTTCTTGACAATTGAAAAGAAGTAACACAGAGTCGTGAACGTTGAAAGGAACGGCCTTTGATCAGCAGTAGGACAATACGGGATAGCTATGAGATAAAGAAATAAATATGAATATCAAATCATAATTTAACCACAAATCTGTCGTTTCAAAACGTTTTCTAAATGAGTGAATACCAGTTTAACATAGGTCAAGGTACTCTTAGAAAGGGTGGGTGTCAGGTGCCTGTCTTGTCTACCTACCGATACCTAACGGTTATATTTTCTTTGAAGTAAAAACAATATTTTAGGTACTTATGTTATACACAATGTAAGATGTATATTCGTATGTTCGAGATATTAAATCAACTAGTCTTTGTCGAAAAAAGAAAACACTAGAACCAAGTAACTTTAATTAACCCTACTAGCTACTTCAAAATAGTGAGCGAACGTCTAATAACATTGCCTGGTACAAATAAACTGTCACTGGGCAATATATAGCCCAGCGGCTGGGCACAGCTCTCGGTTTTATTGTAAAAGGGTAACATTCGGTATGGAAGGGTTAAAGTGCCTTTGTTTAGAAGGTAAATAGGATTTTAGGTTTTTTTTTGGGATAACGACGTTGTTTTAAAAGCTTATGTTCGTCTGGGGGAAGGGGGCGTATAGTATCAGACTACAAAACCTAAATGGTATTTGAAAGCCTTTTGCTTTGTTATTTCGTTTTAGGTGACCTAGAACACAAAAGGATCCTTTGTCCTAATACCTGGGGGTGGATATTTAAAACTGTTACTTGTGATTTTCTATTTAAATGAATATGTGTTTAAACCTAGTGTTAGACTTAATTCTTTTGTAACCTAACCTAAGCCCCTAAACCAATTAATAGGTGACTGGGACTTAGCCTGGGACCATCAAGAGACCTGGACAAGCACAAAGGCAAGATTTTTCTCCCAAATAGCAGATAAAAACGTGGACTATATTAGTGCTTTTATAAAGTTTGGTAACAGAGCGTTTTCAAAGACTTGCTTTCAATTCGAAACATTATTTACAACAGCTTTATCTTTCACATATTTTTCAAAAACAAACAGGCGATGCAATAACGTTTCGTCTCGAAATAGAGACAGACAGTCTGTAAACATACGTTCGGAAAACAGTCGAAAACTTGCTAGTAATAGCTAGACGTTTTGCTTGCGAGAGTAAAACCTTTGAGTTCTTGTGAGGTTCGAACGGCCTGAGGTCTAGACAAATATTTTATGTAGAATAAGAAACAGTTACAGCGTTCAGTTGTTTCTGGGCTGCTCTCGATTTTGTATTAAAGAGTTTTTGCTGCATATATTCATGTAGGCGTTCATTTCAAATAAGATTATTTCGAGCAAAGGATAAAATAAATAAATTGTGTTCTACTTAATAAATCTGAATAAATATAGAAGAAGAATGTAGGAAGATAACAAGTCCAATTTTTAATCAGCATTTAAATAAATACTGAAAGAAATTAGAATTCAAATAAGATCACGTCAAAGTTTTATTCGTAATGTTCTTATTAGTAACACTAGAGTCTTGTTGCTCGAATAAATGATTAAATTAACTATTGAAATGTTACCCAGCATCGTGCAATGTAACCTCAATTAATTTAATATTACCTAAACTAATAAATCTATGGAAACCTGCTACCGTGAACCAATTAAAGTCAATATTCATGCCTCGCTTGCACAAAGTACAGGGAAGTCTAGCAAGCGCCTGACAAATTGGCCGAGCAACGAGACGCAGGAGCGGTATCGACCCAGTTTATCTTGCAGGCGCACCTCTTCCTTGGAGAAAACGTCTTCATACTTACAGTATTAAACTATGTATTTGCGTCCAAAGGTATGAAAAAACTACCTGTCCGCATGTTACCTTTCAGGCCTAAACTATAAAACTGTTCGTAGTGAAATTTATAGAATGGTAGCCCCAGAGACATGGAGAAAAACATAATAATTTGGTAGTAGGTAGGTACTTTTCACCCCAATAAAGCCTCGGGCAAGACCCACTCTGAAAATAAACACTTGAATACCCTTTTAACACCATTGAACATCTAACCTGTACCTAGAATTTCAGTTTAAAATTAGGTACTTTAAATAGGGGTCGGTTTTTGCGTCGTTCTACATTACGTCAACGCGATTGTGTTAGACAGTTGCCCTTCTGACGTCATCAGTAAACCTCCCGAGCCCTTTTGTTAGTAACAGAGTAGGTACCTCAACTGTCTCACCTTTATAGAAATGACGTCAGGGGCTGATGGCATTAGTGACTGTGTATAAGTCTAGGTATTGCAGTGTAAAGTCTCTATATAGAGAGTTGTGAGAGGGTATTAAAAATAAACTGTGTCTGCTTTCTTCGTATCACCTCTGAGTATATTCAGTACTAGCTTTTGCCAGCGGCTTCGCCCGCGTGCAAATAACGATTTTCCATACAAACTTTCATCCCTTAGTTAACTCTCTTAGGGGTTGAATTTCAAAAAATCCTTCCTTATTTCTTTTCTACATTCTAAAGGGAACCTCTGTGCAAAATGTCAGCTTTCTAGGTCCAAGGGTTTGGGCTGGGCGTTAATGAGTCAGTCAGTCAGTCAGGACTTCTCTTTTTAATCTATTGCATAGATTCTATCGCGGGCCTTGAGTTGAGCGTGGAGAGCGAATCCAGAGATTTCGTAACGCAAATTTTAAAGCAGTTTGCTATGGTTACGGAAAATAACAAGGTTGTCAAATTAAATAATTGTTTGTCTCTCTGCTTTCTCCTTCTAAAATATTCTTACTCGTATAATTTGTGTACAAAGTGTTTTAAATATGAATAAACAAAGTGCATTTATTAATGAAGAAAGTCACGAAAAAATAGTGAAAGAAAATGAGTGAGGAGTGAGTACTCTATATACATTCATTTTATTATTAGTACGCATCTATCATAAGTTTTATTGGTTTTTGCATTAAGTACTATTCTGCGAATCGGTCTAAAACGATTCGTTTTCTTATAAAATATCTAAAATAAAATAAATAATTTTCATATTTTTCAATGTTATGACACTTGCGTCAGGCTGTCAATACTTTTTCTTTTAAATTTTCTGTCATAGAGTTTCTTACTAGCTTAGTTAGTCTATGAAGGTTAGTTTTGATTTATATAATCGCGCGAAATTCGAAGATTAAACTCTTAATACCGTTATTTTTGTTCAAATTTTTTGAATGAATAATTATTTTGGTGTGTAATTACACTATTAATTAGTACATTATACCTCAATGATTAATACCTAATTATTTATACCTATTATTGCATAAGTTGATAAAAAATGCTATGCAATAGATTTACCGCGGCAGTCTCCGAGTGCCACACGTTTTTATTTAAATAGATCAATCTAAATCCAGTAAAGTTCTATTCCTGAGTAGGGCAAAGAGTTATTGGGTTTCCATCACGAATTTCGCCTCAAATTCGGATTACAGGCGTGATGTTATGTTATACTGGGTATTAATTAGGGTTATAAGGTTCAATGTTGATTAGGAACATTTTAAAGTTTCGGGTAGTTTGATGTGGACACTATTCGTTTCTGTATTCAATTTAATTACCAATAGTGCTTTCCAAACTAACTTTGGTTAAACTAAACTGCGGGATTACGAGGTTTGTGTGTTTGTTCAATTTTGTAGAGTGTTCGCTACAGCTTTAGTTGCCATGTTTACCTTTATAATATTTGCAATTTCACAACCTTGCCTAATGATAATATTACGTGTAAAGCCGATAGAATGCTAAGTTTGTCTTTTCTCGCGAGGAAGGTTTTCCAAACTAGCTTTTTTGTTCTGTACACTTGGAAGTCAAGTGTGTTTTGTCTATACCGAAAGGAGCAATGGAGCCGTGTTCCTTAATAATATGATACATGGGGATGATGATAAATAAGGGACGTAGATATAGCTACCTGCCTGCCTATCATTTTCGAACAAGAAAATAGTCTTTTCCAAAAAAAAAAGTTGTTAAATACATACATCCATATTGGTACTGCTGTCAGCACTCGTAATTTAGGTAGGTACTAGCCCAAACACATAATCTATCTAGGTACAGATAGATGTTCACAGGACTGACTTTTTATCTAACTACGAGTACCTCTACACAAACAGACTGCATATTGCACAAAATCCTTTTCAAACCAAAAAAGGGAAAAGTTTTCTTTTCAATTAAATTTTCATCGTTGAAAGGCGGGTCTTAAACCCGCCATTGATAGTCGGATCAGCAGACAAAGGGGCTGCATATGCGGCTTAACTTTTTTTAAGCTATTGTCTGATGGTTATTACGACCTATGCAATAGCTATGTTTGAAGGCTTTTGTTAGAGATTCGCTTGTTATGTGTTTGGCTTAATTTTCGTTGGTACAGTCTAGGTTTCTTTTTGTATTGTCTAGACATTACGAAGCAGACTGGATAATTTTTTTACCTTTTTCTGAGTTTTCGTCGTTTTCTGACCTTTTATAGCATAACATAACATCAGGCCTGTAATCCACGAAGAATAAGGCAGAGTTGTACCCAATAGTATGCCCTCATTTTGCAAGTTAAGTCCTATGAAATAGAGAAATTCTTATTGGAGAAACCCTCTTTGCTCTGAGCTTTTATGTTCTTGGGAAATTTCGATATAAATTAACCTAACTTTATAGCATTTTTTATTACTATTGAAAACTACCAATAGTAGACAACTCAATGCAGGTGATACCTTTAATTTTCTACAAGGTTGTATTATACGAAAAGATCATAGTTCCATCGTTTAACTGAACACAGCTAAAAATGAATAAATGATAGTTTGGGGGTATGAGGAACAGGGTGTAAAGTTCCCCATTGAAAAGGGAGGATCCTCCGACCGGACGGGTGTTGTGTCCGGCGGGCTAACTGCCCGACATATGTAAGTCGGGAACTCCTATATAGGCTTATGTCGCGGATAAAGTTGATAGCGCGATGTAGGATTTTCTGTCGTTCGTTGTTAGTACGTAGGTGTTGCGATAGATGTCGCTAGTCGCCACATCACTCCCCTCCGAGACCGGAGGTCGAAAGCAGGTTAAGTCTTGGCGCTTGTCAGTCAGTGGAAGGTTCCAGTGAGTCGGAACCGGGTGCCGCATAGTTCACGGTGAGTCGGAATTGTCTGCGGTGATGCCCCAGTGAGTCGGGGTGATGCTGCATATTAGCTCCAGTGAGTCGGAGTGATGCAGTGCTTGTCGTAGATGCTCCAGTGAGTCGGAGTGTGCAGTGCTGCGTAGTGGCTGGCTGCTGCGTCGAGCAGGAGAGAAGGACGTCTCTGCTTGCTGACCGGCCGAAGTGCAGTGTGCTGTGCCAAGGTCGCTGATGAGGCTGGGGGTGATGACCAGGAATGCGCTTCCGCTGCATGCTGGTGGTCAGGATACCCCATGAAGCCGTGGCTGCTGGCTGACGGTATGACTCGCTGCTCGAAGGCGAAGGGGAAGTGGTGACGACGTCTGAAGTAGTTGCACGAAGGCTGCGCTGACGTTCATGCTCGGGTTCACCAGTTTGGGGGTATGAGGAACAGGGTGTAAAGTTCCTCATCCCCCATTGAAAAGGGAGGATCCTCCGACCGGACGGGTGTTGTGTCCGGCGGGCTAACTGCCCGACATATGTAAGTCGGGAACTCCTATATAGGCTTATGTCGCGGATAAAGTTGATAGCGCGATGTAGGATTTTCTGTCGTTCGTTGTTAGTACGCAGGTGTTGCGATAGATGTCGCTAGTCGCCACAATAGCCTGTCTTCTATATTATTTGCAATTCACATCATTAATCTATTCATAAAATTACCCTTACTTATAGGGGTTGAACGACAAGCTATTGACACGCAATAAATTTTTTTAATAGCTTCAATAATAATATAGAAAGTGGTAATAACATGTCATAGCGTATCAATTGAACAGTATATAATTATAATTGTTTTTGTATTAACCATATAGGCGACGATAGACGCCAGCGACCTTGAGCGAAGCGCAACAAAATGTGTGTTGCGTTTCTTTTACTCAAAAAAAACATCAAATTTGAAAAATACAAAACACTATGATTCTAGTAAATAACCTGTAGTATTTTTTTTAAATCACTAGCTAAGTAGTGATTTAATAGCTGGGAAACGAATTTTTACCCAACTGCGGCGAAGCCCAAAAGGAGGATTATGTGTTTGACGTGTATGTATGTATGTCCGTTTCTTTGTTCCCTCATAACTCCTAAACGGATGAAACGGATTTGAATGAAAATACGTCGTTAAATTCATCTTGATGGCGCGAGTGTGGCTACATTAAAATTAAAAACAAAGAAAAATTGCGGATTTTGGGGGCCAAATCGCGGAGTTCAAAAATTTTTTTTTTCCATTAGGTACCATTGAGTAGGATATTAAAATAAAGGGTTTTAAAAGGAGATTACAAAAATATATAATACTTATATGTTAAAAAAAAATCCTATAAACAAGCACAAAAGTTAAATCATCTGCGAAGAATTTTACGCGACCAACGAAAGAACAAACACAAAAGATCTAAAAAGTTGGAAATAAAAAAAGTAGTTGAAAAACTAAAAAACCTGACTGAAAAAACTGAAAACAAGCACATTTTAAATTAAACAAAACTTGGCCCATTAAACAAAAAAAAAAAACGCAATGGCGCGATGAGGGGAGAACAATTATTGCCTTTGGGCTTTCACCCAAATAAGTGTAGGTATATCCAAAATTAAGTTAGTTAAAACTTTATTATACTTAAAATCCTATAAACTTCGCAGAAACAGCCGATATTACGTTTTAGTCTGGATCTGATACTGAGCCGTATTTTAGTCCTAAAATAATAATCCTAAGCCTATTTAAACAATAAAACAGCACTAAAATCAGTACTTCAGGTCTTATACAAGACTTTCATAGAAACAGATAAAATTGTAAGAACTCTTCGATATACCTCCGGTACTGAATCGGTACCAATCGAAATGTCGCTGTAACACGGTGACATAAAGTTTGTATTGCTGTGGCAGGTGGACGGTAAAGCCGGTAGTAAAACCAGTCGGTCCTGAACTGCTGATAGTCGTAAAGTTTATGATATTCGCGACGTGCTAGTGGAAAGTGGGAAACGGTAGGAACGCAGATATTTTTTATTTCGTATTGATTTTTTTGTAGTAGGTACAACCTGAATCAAAAATAGATAGCTTTGTCAATGTCAGAGAAAGAAACGAATCGTATCTGCCAACTAGGCTTACTGTAAATCATTCGGTCTCTTTCTTCGATCTTTTCCCAGGGCCTCTGACTTGGTTGCACATATTGGCATTATGGTAACATAATTATAACGTATCACATTAGGGGTTGTGTTTCCTCTGGGGGCGGATATGACTCCTTAATATGGTGTGGTGGGTGTCGCCGAAATAAGTGACTATGGCTCGATTTCAAGCCATTTACTGACACGACCCACTAAGTCGTCCATGCAAAGCAATGAAAACTACGGAAATCTTTAGAAACTCATCATCATTATTCTAAAGTAACACACAAACGGAAAATTCCTTAACCACTGCCGCTTTACAAAATCCTATCAACCACTCCTTAAGGCTTAAAGTATTCCCCTTATTCCCAACAAAATAAAGTAAAAACCTATTCCTCTGTGAAGCAATAAGCCGGGCTATATAACAAATTGATATTAATTGTCCTCTGGGTAGAACAATTACTTGGAAGGCGTCGATCCGCGCTAATCAATTGAGTGTCGTGTCTTGACTACGCAGGTTCTGTTTAGTCTTTGTCCTATTTTGTTATATATTGGTTCGTATAATGTTTGTAATTATCTGGGATATTACTTCCATTACTTAGGGTCGAGTAAATAAAAGTAACTTTACGGATGCTTTCAATCAATCAAGTCTACCTACCGCAGTACATTACTGTACATATGCCTCTCCTTCGCCACAATATCTTGTCCTTCACCGCTTCCAGTCTGTGCCTTAGTTACCTAGCATAGGGCCTAGCAAAAGTTCTGTGACCGTCAAATTCAGGGACCGAAACCGGTATGATCAATACGGGTATTTTTTCGGTAACAACCTTTTTTTCTTTTACAGGTAATTTTAAAGGATACCTTTATTATTAAATTGAATACCTACTTAACCAATATTAATACCGGTTACCGAAATAAAAATTACCCCTATCTTACACGTGCCGTCGGCAATATTCAAGGGGCGCGCATCGCCTATGTGTGTGACAAAGAGTCGGGCAAACACACAAACTTAGGCGAACGCGAAGTTTTTTCTCGTAATCAAGGTCATTTTTAGGTAGCCGGTATTAAAACGGTAACCTGAATAGAGGTTACATTTTTCTTCGGTCTGGTTACCCAGATAGCGGTAACCTAATTTAAGTCTGAAAAATAACCAAAATTCTTCAATACCTGTACCGTAATTTATAAAGGTTTTCGGTCCCTGGTCAAATTACAAGTGCAAGATGGAAACGAAAACGCCATTATCACTCTTTCCCTCATCCCAATTCGAGGTACAGCATGTCTTCTTTAATACTTCTATATGACTTGTCATCTCAGCAGTCTCCGTTCTATAGGCATAAAACACATCATCATTATCTGCCTAGCCTTTTCCCAACTATATTGGGATCGGCTTCCAGTCTAACCGGATGCAGCTGAATACCGGTATTTTACATGGAGCGACTGCCTATCTGACCCCCACAACCCAGTTAATACTAGGTAATACGATACCCTTTGTTAAGACTGGATGCCAGAATTTCAGGTCACTGACTACCTGTAACGACCAAAGATCTATAATATAGATCTTTGGCAGACGGAAAGCACGTTAAGCTGTTGGTCCCGGCTGCCATATATATTATATTCCGAGGCACGGAGGAAACTCGGTATGGTGGGCGGTCACCCATCCACAGACCGACCTAGGCAAGCACAGCTTTACCTAAAGATCGACCCGAGTGGCAGTTCCTCTAGGCATAAAACACATAAACACGGGAATGTATCCATAGAAAATTAGTAATAGAGACGATTGACTTATAGGTATTTTGAGCTAGGTTTCCAACTGATATGTCATTTTAATCATAATTGAATTTAAAGCCATAAAATCGTCGAGTAATCTTGTTTTTGAATTGACCCCTTTTATTTTTAAGAGAGCTAATTCAGCTCAATTAATTTCAAAGATAAAATATTCCCTGTTTTCATGACTATGACAAATACGCTATCTAGACGGAGTACCGCAATAAAGCTTGCGTGCCACTTGCGCGCCCACAATTTTCTGCCGCACAGACAAAATTCACCAAACCGTCGTCGCACAAAACGATTTGCCATCTATAACAACGACATATACCACCCTCTTACTTCTTTATCTTACAAGATATATGACAACTCTGCCCTACAGCCTCACAAATTGCTAAAACTGCGGTTATACGTACCTACTTGAACGATTCTCGATGGAGATACGGAACGCAATAAACCAGATCAGTTTGTGGTTCTGTAAAAGGAGAAAGAAAAGTTTATTGTTCTTAAGATTCGAGATATGTAAGGGGTCCCATAGGAGCATGTGAGCCCGTTTCCTGAGAGTTTTGTGAAGGATAATTATGGTATGGTTTTTGGTTGGTAAGCATGGAGTAACATTTCCTTGCACATGAATGATTAAGTTTCAACTGAATCATTCAGAATTGTTGAAACTGAAGCCCCGTTTTTATCATGAAATGATAGGTAAGTAAAGTGGATTTGACGTTTCTAAGAGAACTTACTAATGACATACCTGATACAGCTACCTACTTCTTGGAAAGAGCAAGTTGGAAATTAGAATATTAATTGAAATACTGTTTTAAGCTTTCACGGTTCATAACTATAATTATTTAAAATGTCACTTACGGGATATCAATGTCACTTACGGGGTTTTGAGTTCCCGATATATTATATCGGGAACTCAAAACAAATAATAATCACGGAAGATATCCCGTAAGTGACATTTTAAATATTAACTTAACTGAAATATTTTTTGATCGAGTTTACACGACCAAACCACATAGGTAACGCAAAATTTTAGATCGTAACCTTATTCCTAACCACTCAACCACACACTATTTTATTCAGAAACCCTAATAATAAAACTCATGTTAAAAACGTATCAATTTCTGAGCCATTTTTATCGTTAAATCGTTTAACAAATCTGGCACATGAAGCCCCTTCACCCTCCCTTGAAAGACGCTAATACTTAATAGTCTTAATGGCAATATGAGGGCGGATATGATATCTGACACCGTTACCGGTATTACAACGGTCAAATCGAAATGTTCCCTTTACCTACAAATGTGAGTACCTTTTTCCCATCCAAGTGTTTTGGTCAATTCAAAACGATGGATCAGACGTCCAGTCAGATTCATTTCCTCTCACCATTCCATTAGCACCACCCCGCCCCCACTATCCTCAGTCTTACGCCTGCATTATTAGCAAACACACGCCATTAAAAGACTCAAAATCAAGCTCATCTGTGAAAAAAAATGTGTGTGTGATCTTCATATCATCTCGTGACACTTGGTGGAAGTTTTTTTTTTTTGTTTTAAAAAAACGTTGCCCCACACTAGGAATTTCTCCTGTATCGTGGGTGCGTTCACAAACATTTAAACTCACATACACAAACACACCCAGACCCGAAACAACTATCTGTAGGTCATACAAATATTTGTTCCGTGCGGGGATCGAACCCGCGACACCCAGCGCAGCAGTCCAATCTCTCAGCCACTGCGCCAACCGTGCCGTCAGTTCTCTGAATCATCGTGCTCCTTGAACCCTGTGCTATCGAACCTTATACCTACAAATGTGAGTACCTTTTTCCCATCCAAGTGTTTTGGAAAACCAAAACACTTGGGTGGGAAACAAAGGTACTCACGATTGTAGGAACAAGGAACTGTTTAATGCCTCCGACAAGCACAGGGTTCTGGAGCACGGCGATGATTCAGAGAACTTCCACCAAGTGTCACGAGATGATATGAGGATCACACACACATTTTTATTCACAGTAGAGCTTGATTTTTTTGACATCAGTCTGGGATTAAAGACGCTTTCTACGGAAAACTTCTTATCTAAAACCAATCGCAAAATAACTACAGAAAGTTTTTCCATACGTTAACTTGCAGAAATCACACCATGTGAAACGTAAAAATTCCGAAACGTAAAAATTCCGAAACGTAAACGACAGCACCATGCTCCATCGACCTCACCCCATTCAAACCTGGACTCGAAGCTCTCCTGCAAACGAACGAACTTGCAGAAATCACACCATGTGAAACGTAAAAATTCCGAAACGTAAAAATTCCGAAACGTAAACGACAGCACCATGCTCCATCGACCTCACCCCATTCAAACCTGGACTCGAAGCTCTCCTGCAAACGTAAAATCGCTCCAATTTCTCTTAATCAACACCAACCTACCAATACGTACCTTCCGCAAAATACACGCTTTGCTGCCCTAACATCGTTAAATCAATCCTCGTACCAGAGATATGTCGACACTAGGGCGATATGCGCTTTACCCACACCTTCTCACGGGTGACCCGGTTTCTAGTAACGAGGTGACATCTGTCGTATAATTGTGACAACTTCACTTGAGGCCGACCGCCGTGAAAGAGAATTACTGCTTTTAAAAATGTGTGCTCTTTTTATTAAATGGGCTTTCTGAGTTTTTTAACTTTAATTTTAGTATGGAAATGGTGCACAGCTTCGAATTAATATTCGACAAAAAAAATACTAAGAAAGGGTGACTCGTATAAAATCTGTTGCTGAACCGAAGTTCACAATAACAAAATTCGTACAAAAGAACTGAAACCCCACAAAATCTTCAGAAAAAGTTCACACGGTCAATCGTATCAAACGCTTCTCAAAGGTCGATACTCCTCAAAGTACCGCAAAACCTTAAGCCCGAGTAACTTTCTTTCCACTCTCCTTTCAAAAATATTTTCAGCCACTCTTGGATTTATTCAGACGTTGTCCCACGAATTATGGGAAGCCTGAATCGCACACACACAATTCTTAAAGCCTTTTAAAAAAATATATGAAGCAACTTTTCCTCGGGGTTGTTTAAAAGGATAAGCTCATACATTTTTATATCAGAAAAATCTTTCGCAACTTTGTTATTATTTAAAAGTCAAGCTCAAAGTGAGGTCATATTTAAGACTGGAGCTAAGTGAATTATTTTAACGCTGTCTTTGTTTAAGAGGATTTTCTGATTTTTCTCGGCTCATCTACAAGCGTCGTCATTCAAAGGCTTCTAATTTTATTTGTACCCTTATTCTCATCATTGCTGTTTATTTCAACCAGGAACAGTTCGTGAAAGGAATATCTAATGACACATATTTGGTATCATTATTATGTAAGTGGTAATATTTAACATTGAAAGCCGCTGAAATTAACGGGGTGAGAGAAGCACAGGGTTGAAGTGGGATCGTTTGGAAGATATCTATAACCAGCAGTGAACATCTTTCCGCTACAGTCTTTAATATATCAATAATAATCTGTCTGTTTAAGCAAATAAGTACCGTAATGGTCACTTATCTTGGTAAGTACACCAAAACAGTGTCACCTGAAATACTTAAAAACCCCACCAAAAAATCCGACTTCTTAACAAATTCAATCAACACTTTCAACATTTCTTTTCACTACAGTCTTTTCTATAGAACGTACAATTTCGCAGTATCATCCCGGAGCGATTGCCTCGCGATACAATCAACGTTTCAATTTGAGCGAGAATTGCTTCACATGGCGCACCTATCTGTCCCTAGGGCTTCGATACAAATGACGGATCGATATCGGCTCTTAATACTATCGCTACATGAATTTTATCGGCATCTGAACTTATAGCATCATTGGGATATGGTTTGTATTCGAAGGGTCCATATTGGCTCACCTAAAGTTCTTTACCCGAAATTGTTCTTCCTAACGATTTGTAATCCGAATGATCACTCTTCCTAAAATTTTTCATCCTAAAGTTTTCATTCATACTATTTGTAGTGCTACCGACGATGTTCATAACACTCATGTTTCCGAAAATTGGAATTCATAATATCATTAGTGTAAATATATTTAAACTCCTACTGTTTTTTATCCTAACGCTTTTATTCCTAAACATAATTACCATAATATTTTCACTCATACAACTGTTTAGAATGATTTAAGGTCGTTTCACTGATTTTTGTCTTGAAATAAAATAAATGAATGAAATTCAGGTCAAAGTGTCGTCTTGGGGGCACTATGAAAAAAATACTTAGAAAAATTTCGCGACCAATTTCGAGGTAGCGCTCGCCGGCCGCTGCCGCGGCACCGCTCGCTACGCTCGCTCGGCTCGCGCGTAGTTGGTCACAGTTCTAACCTAACCTAACCTATGGATATCTTTGCATAGTATATAAGGTCCCATTAAAATAGGTGGACAAATTTTAACACAGCGTTTAGTAAGCCTAACTAAAGACATCTAAACAACAAAAAAAAACACTATATAAAGTGATTTTATTTTGACTTAAAATAATAAATTGCCGGTACTCTAGAACAAACTCATCCTATAAAAGTAGGTACTTTAATGTCTAATAGGGGATTGGACAAAAAAAAATTAATTAGTCCGTCAGATAGATTTCCAAAAATTATTGGACACGTATTTTTTCTTTTTTCACGTAAACTTAAAACGAAGACGATACAGTGCTTCGAAAACTCGTGTGACGTCATATGATAGTACATTTTGACGACACAAGTGACGTTTCAAGCCCCACTCCAAGATCTTTGACGCGTTTTATCCTCGTCATTTTTTATTGATTTGATAAAACAAAAAACACGTATTCAATATTTTTCGATAATCTAACTTACGGACTAAACAGAATCTTAATATTTTGACCCAGTCCGATCCCCTATTCTTATATTTTTTTACTATTGTCCTTATTTTAGCGGTCTGAATGATTTCTAAAATTTTGACCACCTATTTTAATGGGACCTTTTATAATACTGATTATTATGAATAAAAAGTAATATAAACAAAAAAAGATATGACTTTGAATAATAGTGTAAAAGATGGTTATGTTGAGAAAATATAGGAAAACAAATAATAGTGTAATAGATGTTTATTGCTACTGACATTATGAAGTTGAATGCTTCGGAATTAAAACATTAGAGACAGAGTAGTTAGGAATTGCGATTGTTAGGATGAAAAATGTTAGGAAGAACATTTTCGGATTTCCAATTATCGGAGTTGAAATTTTAGGTGAACTTTGGCGCACCCGTATTCGAATCCTCCTGTTTTGAGATTATTATTATCGTGTGAACCATCTATTCACTAGTTCAATCATGTGTGTTACTATCATAGTTGTATACTCAAGTCGACATTAGTTTCAGTTGTAAATAGTGGAATAGTAATCTACAGCATTAAACACTACTCATAATAATCCAATACCACTCGATTCTCCACTTAAATTAATACTGATAGAGTTCGATAACAACGTTATTTGAATCGAATAAACATTTATTTTAACTACATAATCTATAACTATTGTTGCAAATATTTATTTGATAAGAAACCAGTCCATGAAAGCAGTACACGATTATTCAAAAAAATAAAGACAGTCTCATCAGAAAGCTTTCTTGAAGCTACCACGGATAAAGGAAGCCTGCCTCTACTGCCTCTTCTCAATAATCTACCTTCTTCAGTAGGACTTTCACCTTTGACCTTTAAACTTTTCGCAAAGGAATTGGTATCGGAAAAATTATACGCCGCTCGTTTATTTATAAGATAAATGGTAATTACTGAGATGGGGATCTACCTTTTGGTGGTGTAAAGGTTAATGAGATTGAAGATTCTGGTTTAGATTGTTTGTGATAATTTGCTAGTCTCAGATTTAATAAAAAATGAGATACAAAAATATTTATGAGCGATAAATTGTATACAATTCACAGTTTACAAGTCTAGTTTTGATAACTTTACTCAAGTGGAGGTCGTACATTAATGAAAATTGTTGAAATGGAAAGTTCTATCGCAATATTAAGGAAGGAAAATCAAAATCTAAGTCAATCAAAATCTGTTCATCCGTCAAGGCTTAAAATTGCAACATACCGGAAAACAAAGTTAATTTCGCATTTATAATATTAGTTTCTCTAGTTTTTATTTCAATTAAAAGCTGGTTTAAAGCTGGTGTCATAAA
This sequence comes from Diarsia dahlii, assembly GCA_949775195.1. NCBI lineage: Eukaryota > Metazoa > Arthropoda > Insecta > Lepidoptera > Noctuidae > Diarsia > Diarsia dahlii. The sequence goes on from OX459207.1 coordinate 20,189,266, forward strand.
TTATGAATATCGTTATTTATTTATTCATCGAAAACGTCACGATCTGTTTGTGTGTTCATTTTCAGAGCTCATTAATATGAACATGTCTGCGGTCCATATCTTAATTGAATGTCGATACGCTCGTGCCGTTGCAACTGAATTTTCCAGTGCAGTTAATTGTTGACAGACCTACGTGTTGCGGTTACACGTTTATATACATATTATCATTTTACTTAACTGAATCAAAATGCGTTTTGATTCTAAGGACGTTTTTAACAGGATTGATATATCATCACAATCACATCTCTATCACTGAGAGAAAATTACTATGTTCAAGGTCCATTGTCTGTTCGTTTAAACACTTTTACCTAAAAAAACTGCTGCTGATTTCCAAAGCAATTCAAATCTCTCACAAACGATTCAAGCAGCAGTGAGCATACTCATTCCTGCTACTCAAATCAAAGAAAATAAAATTCAATAATTCCATAAGCATCAGACTTCTAAAGATATCCAGGAAACTACATTCTTCAGCTATAGCCCTATTACCGTTGAGAAATTCACCATTGAAATCCAACCTTTAACGACAAAGCGTTTGATACACAAAAGAGTCTATATTGTGTACAATGACCTCTTTAACTTGGTATAACTTTGCAAGGAGGAATATTGGGTCCTCGGGTGTTTAGAAGAATTTCAAGGAACGTAATGGAGTGGAAGTATTTTTTCGGAATCCTGCGTAAAATTGCGATGGATTCCGAGTTTATTACCGAAGTTTATTATGCAGAGTTTTGAAGATCGGCGCTTACCAAAGATCTTTATGTTAATACATAAAGTAAAGTTACTTGCAACGTAGAATTTTGTAAATGGGCACGCTTTTACATCCACTTGTTATTCTCTTTTTCTCGTTTCGTTTTAATTTTTTTTTTTTAAACGTTGCCCCACATTAGAAATTTCTTCTTTTGCTCCATATGTGCCGGATATTAATTTATAAGAACCTATCAATTGCTTTTAAATATATTCCTTTAGCTTTTATAATTATTATATTATTTATACATTTGTCCATTTATGGAGTGACGTAAAAGAGTTGGTTGTTATTTCATAATCATCACCTTACAGTCCTTTGACATGGGGCTCTCTAATCTCTGATATACTACATTAAGTGATTCCTGTTAATTTTAACTTTTGTGAAGCAAATTAGACTTAATTATTAATAACTAAGTCGTCTCGATTCTCGGCTATAAATCTCTTTTGAATGTCGATTTTCCAATAACCTGATTTCTGATGATAACAATATAAAATATTCGGTCTATAACGCATGATTTAGTCAGTCTACAAAATTTCCTGTACCCAATTTGATAGACCTTTATGGTAGGATATCCGAAATTCTGTCATAGCCACAAAGCTCTCATTTCCTGCTGATTTTATTTCGTATGTAAAAGATATCGATAACATCAAAGGTCAATATAAAAGATCAGAGGGTTCTGATATGGAAGAAGATTGAATTGGCACACATCATAGTTCGAGAATATCTTCAGATATAATTTCCTCTTTGATCCTCTCTCGTTCTAAATCTTTGAAAACAGCCTCCTTTTAAAACTCACTCAAATGATGTTATTAGTTTCAAACGCCTTGTTGAGTTTCTTTCAACATCTGCTTATCAGTGAAATTGAAATTTATAAATAGATCACAGCAAATAGAGTTCTGTACTTTCTATCGACCCCCATGAGAGGAAAGATTTAGGTTCGTGACTGTTTGATTTTCTTCCTCACCAAATCCACAAATCTGTTCTCATGTATTCCTAAGGGAAGCTAATTTCCAAGGGTTCTAAAACAGATCTTGCTTTTGTCTCGCATTATCATTCCTATTGTTGAAAAGGATTCTCTCAATCTTCGCAAACAATTTCAATTCCTCAGAATCCAATTCCATCCGTCTTTGCCGTCGTAAGCGCAAATTGCTCTACAAGTGTATGTCAAGTGTCGTTTCAAGGTGTATGACACTCGCAGACAACTCTCAGCGATATTTAGTGTCACTATGCTGCGTAGTTCTGACGTTTAATCATGGAGAAGCAAGATGGCGGCGGCAACCACGTAGACCAGATCTTATTAAGTTTATAATCGAGAATGTAAGCTTTTACATAAGGTATAAGCTTTTTAGTGTGATATAAATAATTAAGGAGTAAATGATATCGTGACGATTGATAGATGAGAATGGAAGAAAGCACTGTGTTGCGCCGATCCCAAATAATATGGGATAAAGGTATGAATATGATGATGCTTTTCAGTTGAATATTTAACCTTTGTGATCTGAAGGCTTAGACAAAGTAAAATACTACTAGCGACAACAAAAAATTTAAATCCATTGGATTGACATTTATAAAAGTTTCACATTATTCTGTTGAAAATCTTTGTTAAAATGTGGCACTCATTGAAAGCGTTTACCATATTATGCCTTGTAGTCCTTAAGTTCTTTTATGACATTTAAGCTTTAAAAGAGAATATGAGGATTATTATTTTGCAGCCTTTCCTGCTATTTATTCAAGAAGAAAATATGAACCTAACGTTATCGAAGACATTTTATATTTCTAACAAGGTTTACGTTCTTGAGGAATATTAGATTTCTTAGAAATATTTCCTTCAAGGAAACTTGGAAGGAAGGAAAATATAGACATCTCCTTGGGTTACCAATTAAAAGCAAATTGACCTAGGCAGATATTTGATATTGCAGAAACTGAGAACAGATGGACTGCGGTCTGAGAACAATAACAATCAAAGCCTGTTAACAGAAATTGTCAACAGTCTAAACCCTATATACCTTATTTGGTTAAAAGTCATAATTACACAACATAACAGGCCAGTAATCTCTAAAGGCTTAGGCAGTGAAGTATGCAATTATACATCCACATTTCACTAGTTATGTTTAAAAATCATCTTTCATAAGGGGCGAGCCTATTGCCATTAACCGGACACAAATCTAGACTCCGTTACTGCTACTGAAAATATCCTAATGGAAAAACCGAATTACACTGCTAGACTCAGGAATTAAACCCAGGACCTCATACTCAGCAGTAGCGCTTGAAACCACAAGACTATCGAGGCAGTCAAGTCATAAGTAGACATGAGTAAAATGGCCTTCAACCCAGAAAATAACAATTCATCGACTGCAATAAACCGAATTCAAATCCACAATACCCAGTTATATTTAATTTTCTCTATTATCGATCCAGCTCGCTCCATTTTCACACAGCTCTCGACGTAACATTTTATCGTGATGTCCCCCGGGGGCGGTACTATACATTTTTTACTCTCCGTCCGGAGCAAAAAATATCTAGTCTGAATCAGGCTTTATTCCCACTGTTTTAGCATTATCTCTGGTCTCTGGCCCTGGGGATACAACATTTTCGTTTATTTTTATTAGGGGCTTTGGGAAATATTTGTTATTGTTTTTATTTAGTTTACTGAGAAATATACAGAACACTAGTACATCTGACCTTTTTAGTTGGTTATAAAACGAGTATTTTATATGCTGTGGCAAAAAAAAAATGGTAACAATTCTGAGTAAACAATATTTATTTTTTCAAATAAAATACTTAACTACAAATAGCTGAAATTAAAGCTACAATATAGAGATAAAAAGGCATTAAAACTTAGCCTTAGCAATAGAAAGCGAGTTACCACACACCACAACCTCACCACATACCACAACCTTCTAGAAACCAAACCAAAAATATTATTACAAAGGAAAATAATTTCCATTTCCACTCTAAAAACATTCATATATTCTTCCACGTTCATCGTACGTGACAACACAAAAGACGTTAACGTTTTAAACCATTAATTATAAATGTATTTATGTATTTTCACGTAAAAATAGACGGTGTACCTACTTCGTAATATATGCCTCTCTTCACGTTTCCAAAGCCTTTATGTTCGTCGTTAGCCTCTGGAACGATGATAACCTGAATTGTAACTTGAAATTCAAATTTTAGACCCTTTTTCAGCCTTGTTGAGTTTTATTTTATTAATTAGTAAGCTTATAGCGCCGTTGTTGAGTTTCGACGAAGAATTATTATTATGGAAATTTTGTAACGTAGCGTGTGGGTGTGGCTTGTTGACGTTAAGTTATGGCTGGTTATTGTGGTGACTGGAACTAGTTTCCATGTTAGTGGGAAAAATATTTTATGTTATGGATAAGAAAAAAACAACGACTGAATGAAATTGAGATTTTTATTAAATAATATAAATACGGTTTAATACGTCAGTGTTTGCTAAGTTGATTCACTTAAAAGACAAACCTAGACTAAGCGCCATTTTAGTCAGAAAATATGAGAAGGCAGAAATGTATCATATGTAACCATAACGTATAATGTTTTGAAAATTATTGCGGTTGTCTAGCAGTTCTGAGGATGACTCAATATTGGTAAATCAAGGCCCAATAAGAAGAATTTCATTAGCACAAAATCTACATATACATTAGTAGACCTATATTACGAAAGGTCTATCATCCTTCAGGTACCATTTTTATGGTCTGAACAGTAATAGCACCATCTCACCTCCCAATTAGTTAGAGTGGTGACTACAGGAGCAATAAAGTAATTGTAGGCATAGTCATATCACAAATATGTAGCGGTGACACATGCGGACAGAGTGCTTCCTCATTAAATGCCATGTTTTTTGTTAGTTTTTCGGCCAACAACATGAATCCTATGTATTTATTAGACCCACAGCGAAGAGTTTTTTTTTTAAATGAAACCTAGATTATAATAATTAAACTAAAAAGTTCTAGTAACGTTTTTCTAAATATGGGAAGGGATTGTGTAGTAAGTTCATAATAATTTTAAATAGTGTGTATGTAGCCTGTACTTTCTTTTCCTTACGAGCTTTGGATGGACTCTTAGATAAATCAATAAATTATGAAACTACAATGAACGCTATGAGTTTCAGTTTTAAAAGTGACCCATAATTTAAAGCATTCACAACACGCTCGATTGCGCTAAGAACAATTAATTCCTTCACAGCAAAGCATTAATCTGTGTTATCCTGAGACGTAAGAGCAATTACACTAAACGAATCTCTTACACCGGCTTTCAGAGTCAAACGAACAAATATTTGTCTCAAAGCAGGAATTGAAGCAAAGATCTCGTAGAAAGCAGACGCTCCTAATTGCCATTTAAATAGACTCAGACTCGAACGTTAACTTTGAAACTAGCATGTGAAATACGGGGAACATTCTCTGTAATTACTTTTACGAGAGCTTCTTGACTTGTACTGAATACATCTTCTATGTCTATGTTTTCTCTTTCCACATCAATAAAAATATATTATGTCTCGTTCTCAGCATTTAAAGTTTCCCTACCGTCAATAATTTATTTATAAGCACGTACAGCCTTTTCCCCTGCTTACCTATTTACGTTTCCCCTAAATGTCATGTTATTTACGATGTTGGTCTTTGTTGCAGGTAATAATACTACATCGTGTTTTATGGCGACCATTGTTATCTTAAAAATGAGCTGCAACATTTTATCGAGGTAAGTTCCTCCTCTGGTTCTCAAGGGTCCTCAAGCTGGCGGCGGATTTCTTAACAACGCTATGTAATCTTTCAAGATACGAGTTTCAACTACAGAATTAAAAATGGGTTCTTTATAGTAACAGGCATTTTTAAAGGACTTGATTTCTTACAATATAACATGTTTTTTTTCCAAAAATACCATTGTAAAGAATTCATTCAGTCAGAATAACATTTTTCAAAAGAAGCTAATATAAACTCTAATATTATAATCTTTTGCATCAAACACTCTTTGACCCTTATTAGCAATTATTTCCATGGTTACAATAAACCTCAGCCTATACGCTTAACAGGAAACGAAGGACGAAAATAAGAGTGTCAAGATAAAAATAAGAGTATCATTAAGTAGCCCATTTTCCTTCCTCATCGCCTTTCAAGATTGCCATGGGAAAATACAAACTTGATTCAACAGAGAAAAATGTCTGGGCAATTTCTTAAGTCGAAAATTATTGCGACCTTAATATCTAAATCAAATAAGTGTGTTCAATTGTTGTTAGACTTTTTCGTTACACTGTTAGAAAGTAAACAAGTACATAAATAATACATTATGGCTGTATATGTGGCGTGGGCCGTTACGTGTGTCTTCGATATAGGTCAGGCAAACAATAGAATTGTATGCCTTGTAGATTTGTTCATACAACTAGTATATGCCAAGTTTTGGTAGCATGCAAAAAAAAAATTGTACTTCAACCACTAACAGTACAGAGGTAAATTAAGTACAAAATCGTAGTAAACAAATTGCAAATTGTAACAAATGTGACAAATAACTTTGTGGTTAAATCATACATATTAAGTAACATAAACACAAAAATTAAGTAAAAGCATACTGACTAGCTTAAATACATACAAACACAATCTGTCGCCTTTACCATGGAGATAAGCAATTTAAAGCAGCTTTAAGTTTGTCTAAAAATCCATGTTAACATAAATTGAACAGTGAAGGTCACATGACGTATAGCGAAGGTAAATCCCATAAAAAGCTATTAGTATTTACATAATATAATATGCGTCATTGCCAAATAGCCAGGTCCCCAGTAAACATCCCATTCCGCGATACATTTCCCATTACCCACGACAACACAATTACTCGCAGGTGGTTTAGCCATCATAATTCTCCTCAAGGCATTATTATAACAACGTTATTAACGTAATGGTAGGCAGTCACGGCAACTCTCAGGTAAGCTCTAGCAATAATTCAGAAGAGCTCTACGGGGTCGCCCCACACTCGTCCGTACAATTTTCGAGACATTTCAAGAGCTTCTGTAGGTATTCGGCGAAACTTTCAAGTGAATATTGAAATATAATTGCCTATGTTTATTTGTAGTTTGGTTTATGAACAGATTTGGAATCGTTTGGGAGTCAAAGGGTTTAATTAACGTGGTATTGAATGATCATTGTTGGCCCTGAAGTTCTGAATGCGAAGTTATTAATTGGAATGTATGAACTGAGTTTGATGAATGTCACGGAAATTTTGAAATATTAATTAAAAATTCTTTAGACAAATCAAGCGTATTAAAACTGAATTTTAAAGTAATACAAAGTTAGATTTAAAAATCAAAACACTGAAAAACCGAACCGAGCATAAAATTAAACGAACAAACCTAACTTTACAATTTTTTAATACAAATTTGTTTTCATAAATCTGAAAGTTTAAACCTGTCGCTGCTCCGTTGAATTCCCGTCAACTATGAAGTAGAACTTAACTAAATTTTGAGCGAACACAAGAGGCGTATAATAACTTTGCAGCCACATAAGCAATTCATATGCTGAGCAGAATTCTGAACAGTTTTCCATGGAAACTTTACTTACAATAGGTAACGAGCTTAAATCAAGAATAGAGCTGTATTGTTCAAGGTTTGCTGGTAGTTTATCGTAGAAGTTGATGATATAAAGGATACCTTTTAGTATAGTATGAATATAGGTGTATGGAAGTTGTGGTTAAAAAAAAAAAAAAAAAACTCAAATATTTTATTTCAATTAAGCCATTACAGGCACTTTTGAATGTCAGAAGGACGGAAGAAGAACGAAACTACGAGTGCAATACGTCATTCCGAAAGCCACCACGCCGAACCACACGCCACCGAATGCCCGCAACAACGAACACTGCGAGCACGAAAGCACGCAGCGACGCAAACCGCAACAACGAATGCTCGAGACCCCGAAACACGGAACAACGAATGCACGCCGCAACGTGCAACCGCCGCCCCGCGACCCGGAGCCCCCGCACACCCGCCGCCACGGCACACGCCGCCGCGCGCCCCCGCACCCACAGCAATCGCCGCCGGTAACATCCGGCGCCGCGCAGCCCGACGCAGCAACTCCCGAAACGACGCATTGCACTCCTACGCTACAGTCACAATCACAAGGCATAATAACTTGTGAAAGTACTGTAGTTGCCAGTTCCCTAACGTAGATCTCATGAAGAAGAACAGGCAAGAAACTCCATGGACACTCTTTTAAATCAGAATTTGTTACAAAATCTTGGTACATTACATCATTCATGTTGAGATGGTATATTATGTGAGAACTATGTAGCAAGACGTGCAAGTAAGAGCGTCCAGAGTAAAAAGATATAAAAAACAAATCAAAGAAAAATGACCAATGAACCATGGCAGCTAAGAGATGACCAGTCTCCACTGACAGCGCCCGTTCGGTTCTTTGATAGTAGCTATGTACGTAATTGTATAGCCCTTGTTAGTTAAGGAACTTAACTATTCACGTCGTCAATGTGCTGATAATTTTTATTTCTTCTTTTTGATTCAGAGTAAATTAGGCGGAGTTGATTAAAAACGTGAAAAAGTACGATTTCCAAAAAAAAAAAGAACAGTCAAATTTCAACTTGCAAAGAAAAATGCAGAAACTAACACATCCGACAGATAAAAATATCATAGACTCACAAAGCAGCTCAAAATTGATATTACGAAGGTAACGCAAAGTGTAATTTGAACGCCATCATTTTTTACGCCAACATCACTCACATGCTCGCGAAATATTCACATCAATAATTCATTGTACACGGCCTACCGACACATTATTCTGAAAAATTCAAAAAATCCCAACATGAAATCTTACTTAGACGTAAAAAGCGTTACTTTTACGCAATCATCTATCATCGTGTCTGAACCCAAGAATGTATTACATTACACAAATTGAAACCGTAATAATCTTTCGGGTGAATTCCGTCGGAATTGCGCGCAATTCTATCGTCTGGCCTCGGGGCAGTCGCTCGGATACCGTCAAGTACCCATCTAATGCTTTTTACTTCGATTTCTTCATTTGGAGCACATTTTAGGGTCCCCAGAATGCCCCAGCTGGCTAAATGAAAGCGCCCCGAGATATTTATAGCGAGAAAATATTTTCGTGATAGGAATTGTGGTCGCTGTTGATTTATCTGAATGATATTGTTATTGCGGCACAGTTTGTCGTTGACATGGGTTATGTTATAGTGCAATTTATTTATTATTTGTGTATTGTATGTGAATCTATTCAAATACATTTCCATTTTGTGGAATGATTGAAAAAATATACTTTTCTGCTTCACTGAATTTTAATAATACTTTGTTCATCCACCTGTATTATCAGAATTCGATGAAAATAATGTTACTTGTTTTTCGTAACAAACAACAAGCAATATACATTTCGGCTATTCAATACAAGTAAAAACAGTTAATTATTTTTATATAACAAGCTAAAAGGAGGTATCTTACGTGTCTAAGTCCGAAGAACTTGTAAGAGTATTTATTATTTAAGTCGTCAGTCGAATTCCTGACATCGGTATCGACAAAATAGGTTCTGTCAGTAAAACTTTTACATTAAGACAGACGAGATCAAACTTGGGCCAATAACTAGTTCTTTGAGGGATCGCCCTCAGCCTTCTTATATACCTACTTTGCTATGTACTCACATACTCAAGTCGAGTACTTTTGGTGGTTCTAGTTTCTGATATCTGGGAAGCTGAAGTTGGAGCGAAGGGAAGCTTCTTCGCGAGTAACTTGATAACTTTATTACGGTCTGTAGATAGGTACCTATGTGGAGAGGTGGTTAGGGATTCGGTCTAGTACTTTGTTTTGACGAGGCTGTAAGTTTGTGACGTGATGGAGACTAATAATGTAACATTCGATAATGTAGAACTGAAATACTGGTCTATTTCTTAAGTGATTGATCCGATGTGTATTTGTGCTAAGTGACAAAGCGTACATGTTTCGTTGTTAGTGGTAAAGGTTCACTTAAGTTTCTGGTGTTATGATAATTTATTTAACACAATGTTGTTATTCATGGAACCATTTTATTACTGTGAAGTTTAGAATAGAGAATTCAGCCTTTAATGCTTGTTTGTTGCCGTTTTATCTCCGCTAGTACTTTTATTTTATGTTCTAGCTAGCTCAATGGCCTTGGTACCTAACATTCAGACCTTTTGTTAGTAAATCCCATAAATTCGCGCATCGACAACTGATTTCCGAACAAAAGTGGAGGGTTCAGACCGTTCAGACATAAATCAAGTGATATTAGACAGTTTGAAGCTCATTGTTCGTTATCAGGCATAATAAGGCCATGGCCAGCCATTTAGTTTCTTTCTTTCATGGAAATTGACTTAGATTTTGTGTCGGAAATAAAAAATGGGTGACAGGCCGATTAACAACTCACGCAATTCAAGGGGACGGAAGAGTTATCTTTCACTGTTAAAGACAATCGAGTTTTCATAATATAAATCGATACTCTATGGAGGCATTTACAATTTATGAAAGCGTCTCTCAATGTTATTAAATTATCCGTGGAAGTGATGCTTAAAACAAAAATATCCAAGAGAAATGAAGTCTAAAAGCAAAAAGTCTAAGAGCAATGTCAATGTCAGCATAATCAATGAAGGCGTCTAATTATTTCCTTCGCAAGGAAAAAGAACCGACAGAAATATTAGGATCATTCATAATTTTATTACCAGCATCTATATTTTCCGAGACGGGAGCCTCCTCCATAAACATCTCAGCATTAATCTTGGCAGTGGTAACCAAAAAATAATTTTCTCTTGTTCTTTCCCTCCTCCTTTCAAGACGTTGTGCTTACTAATTTCGACCATTCCATCTCCAAGTGTTAAATTGCTGTTAAGAACGGACTTGAACCAAACGATCTCTTTAAATAAATATTCATTAATTGAATAAACGTCTTTCAAGACGTCTTCAGTGCTTTTGTCTTAACGCTTAGTGAGATTAATTATTGTTCTTCATAAGACAATATTTGAATCGCAGATTTTGAACTTGTGTACACAGTTGAGCTGGTATTTAGTAACAGTTATGCTAACAAAGCAACTTGTTTGAAGTACGTTAGTAGAGTATTGATTAAACAGAATTATGCTTGAATTGGGGTGTTGTTTGGCTTACGTAACACGCTAAGCTCACCTGTCACAAAGGATTAGGGAAACACTGTTGTGATGTCAAAATGCAGCTGTGTTTGAAACAGATAGGGTTTTTGAATATAGGTATGTATTAGTATAACTTGATCCAAACTTGGAATTCTCGGGTATGTTCAGGTGACAGATTTTATGATTTCACTCGCAACTTTCAGGCGGTTTATGACTATGTTTGACTTTGCCTTTTCTGATAGATTTTTCATATTCCCCTTATACGTATGTAACTACATTTTCTTCTAAATCTAGCTACTAGTAATCAACACTACACCACATAACACTTTTACCACCCCTAGCACCTACATGCTACAAAGTCTCCACACAACCTAATCCATTTCCTTCAGTTCTTTATTACCAGCTAACGAACCACTTCTTGAGAAATAGTTCTCCAATACAATATCTACAAAATCCCTAGTTTCAATTACTCAGCTTACACCCGAGACGTGCGGTCGTGAATTATGGTCGATAGGATCCGATTGTCAAGAACTAGACAAATGATTGTGAAAGATAAATGGTTGTGGGAGAAATTGGCGGTGGTCAGTGCCTTAGAGATGACTATAGAAAGCCTGAATATGAAGATTTATGGAATGAAGATGAAGTGGGGATTCTTGATATAGAAGAGAATATTAATGCCGATTCCACGATAAAGGAAGGAATAGAACTGAATTAAAGGGTTATCCAAATGATAAACACTGTAGGAATTAATTCAACAGAGCCGATACTTACAGTAATTTTCGGGAAAATTTTGTTTTAATGTGGGTTAATGTTGACGACACGGTTGGCGCAGTGGCTAAGCGATTGGACTGCTGCGCTCGGTGTCGCGGGTTCGATCCCCGCACGGAACAAGTATCTGTATGGCCTACAGATAGTTGTTTCGGGTCTGGGCGTGTTTGTGTATGTGGTTTTCAATGTTTGTAAACGCACCCACGATACAGGAGAAATTCCTAGTGTGGGGCAACGTTTTTAAAAAAAAAAAATGTATTTTCATTCCCGTACATGATTATGACCTTTCTACTAACTCCGTAACTGTGTAAAAAGAAACAACCCAAAGCAACTTAAACAAATCCAGTATACATTTCGGATATTTTCTAGGTAGAATTCATATGGAGAATACCCAACACATGAAGTACATTTATTCAAATGGGATTAGAAACTAAGCTTCTTCAATCCGACAGTGAGTGAGGGAGTCCCAAAGGAGTATATTAAGTCAATGTATATTATACAAATAGAAAAGTTTTGCTTTGATAAACATTGAAGGATCATTTTTATACTTGTGGTTATTCGTGCGATTATAAGCATAGGCATTTGATTTGGATGGCTAGAGATTTCTCAAAGCAGGTTTTTTATTCTCCTTTGAAACCGTATTTCTAAACATAATCGGTATTGATTTCTACGTTTTGAATATTATATTTAAGAGAGTTGTTTCTTCTTAAATAGGTTCAAATATTATACAAATTTCATATAATCAATCATGTTAGTTTGAATGATCTAATAAAGTTAAGTGATGACGAAATACAGTGAGGAATTGTGCTGACCTCAGTCATAGTCATATTACCTTGGCGCAGCAACAAAGCTAGAAAAGGATGTAGAGAATGCTAAGTATGCACGATTTTCCCAATTATTTTTACACAGTGCTGCCTCACTGCTGGCCAAAGGCTTCCCATCATTCATTCTATCGGATAGGATTTTCTTTTCAGTTTTCAACAAACATCCATGTGACTCTTCCAAATATTATCCACCAGTATCGTTTAGGACACGCCAATAACGTCACAGAAAATAACACTATCAAATAAGGCACCGACGCCTTCATATATCCCGTCTTACACGGCTATCTTAAATTCATAGCCACGAGCTACACATTGCAAAACTTTCCCTTGACAACGTTAAAGTTAAATTATAATTTGCATACTCACATAAAACGGTTTAAAATTACATTGTACGAGGAGCCAATTACCAAGTGATGAAGCTATGCCACGGTGTGTTTTAACACTTTATTATTTTGTTAACTGGCTTACGGAGCGTGGAGGGAGATTTTATTTTGTGTAGGTTCGTCTTTTTTTTGTAACGGAGTTAGGATAGTCTAGCTTTGATCATCATCATCACTTCAGCCGAAAGATATCCACTGCTGAACATAGGCCTCCCCTAAGTGTCGCCACATTGACCGGTCCCGTGCGTCTCGCATCCAGCGGATCCCCGCAACCTTCACCACGTCATCGGTCCACCTAGTGGGAGACCTTCCAACGCAACGTCTTCCGGTTCGCGGTCGCCACTCCAGAACTTTCCGGCTTAGCTTTGGTAGTATCGCATAATGAATTGAGTTTAGCAGAGCAAATTATGATACTTATTGTCATCATCGTAATCATTCTCTTGCTTTATGCCAATTTATTAGGGGTTGGCCTACCATATCTTCTTCTTCCATACTTCTCTATTACTTATCACCTCATCAGACACCTCCTTTCTTGGCAGTTGCATTCATCGTTTTTTTCTCTACTCTTATACCCATCCACATTCATACCTAATACAAATGCTTATGAAGAAATATATGATGATGAAAAGGAAACAATACAATCCACAATCCTTTATTTTGTAGCATACTGGTTTAAAGAGTTCTTGTTGGTATCTTGGTCTTCGTCTTAGTTCTTAGTCGAATATTCCAAGACATGAAATTTTTTAAAATATCTAACCTTTTTTGATATAATACCCATCTTATATTATTTTTAGATCCCTACCATAACTTAAATCTTACCCGAATATGTTTACCCATTCTTCTTGCGGTTAAGTGGCCTGTCCATCCAAAATGATTTGAATAGACCGAGCAGGACTATGCGGATATTTGAACTGCCTCATTTTCATATCTTCTATAGAATCACTGACTGTGTTGAGTGATGTGGGTATGTTTTTATTCACATCTTTTTCTCGCGTGTTGGTTTTGAAGTAAAGATTTTCTTGTTAAGAAAATAAATTGTTTTTCATCCCAAAATCAATGAAAGCTTCTAATCAATCATATTTATTTCACCAAATCAAAATTTTGTTGATTTTATCGAAAACTTTAGTAAAAACCTCACAAAGATCATCTTTCAGTTCTATTATAGCTTCAGAAATTATTTTTCTTCTATATCATATAAAAATAGAACCCTCGAGTAAAAGGTGACCCTAATTATAACATGAAAATCAACAAACATTTTGGAAGTTGACCCTTCCTGAGATAAAAGTCATTCATCATCACAACGACGTCCGTAATCTATCATGTTGAGAAGTGCAAACATTTTTATATTCACCCTCACATTTGGTGCAAAGTAGCTTGGCTTTTTGCAGTTTGGGAAAATTAATCTTTGGGAAATATATTTTGGGCGTGAATTATGCGAGTTTCAAAATGTTTTCTTGAATTTGTATTTTAGTGTATGTTTATTGAGTTTTTCCACCGGGAGTTTGTCAACAGAACCCTAAAGATGACGGCAAAGGCTCGCCTCCTATTTTATGAAAACCTAAATATAACTGGCGAAATGTGGTTAAATTTATTATAGTTATATCTTTGTCTAACCATTCAGGGAAACGGTCGTGATGTTTCTGCTTTAGTTAATTATACTTTAATTAAGTAACATAAAACAAAACTTGTAAAAGAATAAAGTAACGTGAAAAAACTGAGAACATTTATCTAAACCATGTCAAAAGTGATAGATTGCCTCTTACCAGTTAATCATAGTAACACGCTACAGCAGCCTAAAATTTCTTCTTTTTTCAGAAATCTACCTCCCTTTATTTTCCTGACCTCATTTATATTATTTCTTGTCAAAATACTCCCACCTGCCCTTAACCTTACTTCCTCGACGAAACGAGACTCGACAAACAGCAATAAACAACAATTATTTTCAAAATGTAGTCTGTTTTCTCGTTTTATCTCTCTCTACAATTACGTATAATACTAGAGAGATGTTCTCATCTATCTTAATTCCGGTTGCTTTCAGCTGAAACGCTCAAAGCCTCATTTAAGGCCCTAGATCTAGGTATTCAGGTCGTGCAAACACTAGGACTTTTCTTCTGACGTCCCATTTTGGTTCGGAGACTGGTTTGGTCTAAGTTTGACTTGTGAGCGGTGATTTGTGACGAGAGTATCTGACTTTTAGATTTAGATAACGTAGATCTTTTTTAACATTGCATAGGTATCCTTTAACTTTGCTTCTGCTGGCATTTTCTTTGTGGAAAGCGATCCGGCAGGTATTCACAAAGCTGGCCTAGTGTGGTTTTAGCATATGTCAAATGAAATTGATTATAATTTGGCTGTCTGATTAGTAGTATTAGATTTAGCGGAAAAAATAGCAGCACGATTACAGTTAGTATTATTTGCGTGGTTGAAGTTTATAGCCTTGCGTTTACAAGTATCTCGCTTGATTATCTTTTTTTAATATTAGTTTTACTTTTAGCAGTTATGCATGGATGAGTAGAGGCATATTATTACGACTGCGTCTAAACCAGTTCTACTGTAATTGAAAAATTACCTTTTTATCATCCTTTAGTTATGAAAATTACTATAGGTATTTACTGGATATTTGATTAAGTAACTTTATGTTTTTAACTAGGTATAAAGCAAAAAGTTAATTATGTTAAAAATACCTGCGTTCACTAGACTGTAATTAAAATTTTGTTGTTTCATATCCCACGCACCTTTGTGGAAACCCTGTGGGACTTTTCTATTAGCTTTTCTAAGAACCAATTTCCCTAGATATTTTTAACAGTGGTTTCAGATTTTACAAATATGTATAGCTAAAAAGGTTCACATTATTGGAACCCAATAAATTGATGTCGATAAATATTGAAATTCTCTGAAATTATAAATACACGGGTTCGACTTTCAGCTTTTATTTGTAGTTGTATTAGGTAGCTAATTTCTTCTACTGCCCTGGGAACTTTTATTCAATATTCTTTAATGCTAAATCCAGTTGAATCCACCATGACTTCATTACCTCTTACTTGAACCCAACTATGTTAGAATCAGCTTCCATTCTAACTATTATTAGTACTTACTGCCTACTGTTAGTTCTTCATCAATCTACTTAAGACCTCTTACTAGTGACAGTTAAGTTGTCATTTCTATAATTGTATGCCAACCGCCATGTTCACGCAACTTGTAACAAGCGCCAACATTATATAAGCGCATATATATACGTTCCGTCAGGGACACAAGTGCGAAGCGCCACTTGATCTAATTACATTCGTGATATTTCGAATTTTCGAGAAATTGTCGCTTTGAGAAGTTTTAATTAGAGTAAGTGGTTAGCTCTTGGAAAATGTCATAGTAATAATCATAGTTCTAAAACTAGGCACTTATTTATGTGTTAAAATATCTAAGTTCGAATTTCGCCAATAAAACTAAATGCAAACAGAATATTGAAACCGCGTTCGAGAGCTGTCAAGGTAATCATCGGTGTAGAATATTGAAGGTGATAACTCTTAAGGCGACACTAAATGCAAGCGACCTTGAGCGAAGCACCACCAAAATCACATCACATTTGAAAAATCCAAAACACTATCATGCTATTAAAAATATAACCTGTAGTATTATTAAAATCACTTTTCATGATTCTAGACTTGATAAATTATGAGAATTACTGATTAAAGATAAAGGGGGCCTTAATTATCAAGGTGGCGCTAGTTTCGGTGCTTAGCGCCTTAAACGCCAATTAAACTTGCTGATCTTGTCAGTTTTTTTTGCGAAATCCGCTTTAAATCAAATAAAAGAAACAAAAACTTTTCCAAGTGGAAATTATAATTTACAATTGCAATAATACATTTTCTAATGTCGTTATAAATCGTGTGACAAAGTTGTTGGTTTGATTGTAAACTTATTTCCAAGTACACTCCACTGAAAAAGATAATGAACAGGAATAAAACAAGATAAACAAAATAAACTCATACAAATTATTTACTGCCACAATCACAAAGATTATCTCTGTTTCTCGTTTGTCGGAGAATAAAATAGAGGTCGTCAAATTTTTATTGGGGCCAAAGTCACAAGCAATCTCTTGAGAGCTTTCAACTGATCTTAGGATACAAAACTTTTTGTTGAGCACTCCGTAAATAAGAATTAAGTTTGGACATTTTAATGGTTGTGAGGAGAACTTCATTATTAGTACCGAAGTGAACTTGAAGTCTTATTTGGTCTGTAATATTTTTTGTTTAGGAGCTGTTGAGTTTCTTTTATATTTTCTTCGTAACTTGGTTCGGTCATATTTTAAAATGGTATTTATAAAAGTGTCAGAACATTGATCAGATTTTATCTTTTTCTGAGTAGTTTTTGGTTTCATATAGAGTAAATACCATCTATCTATGTACAGGTGTGTTTATTGTTGAATGTATTTATGTTACTATGACCGTTGTGTACTATCAATATTTTGGACATTGATGCGTTGTGGTGGGGAAAATAATTGTTATTAATCTAAATATAAAAAAAATTATGTTGGTTTGTGTACGCTTCAAAAACTCAAAAAGTTCTGCACCGATCGAGCTGAAATTTTAGAATGATAATATATAATCCGCATCAAGGATTGTTTTTACAGTATCCACGCGGGCGAAGCCGCGGGCATCAGCTAGTGAACAATAATTATGAAAATATAATATTTGTGAATGATATTATAATTCATGTTCTTATAATATAATATATTATCTGTTTAGGAGTTAGCATATTAATTAAGAGTACGCAGCAAAATAACATTACAAGATCTAAAGCAATTTTCCAAGAGCTTTTATCAGCAAAGAGAACTAAGTTCTTTAAGCACTCGCATAAAGAACTTGTAGATTGTTCTATGTTCGTGCGATTATAAAGTTTTTGTTTGATATAAATATCGAATTTCAAAGATCCATATCAAAATTCAAAACTTTGAAAGATGCGGCTTAAAGCGTTTGAGATTATCTTTGAGTACGTAAGTTTTTTTGGCATGGTTTCTCATTTTAGTTTTTTAAGAAAACTTATAATTTAATTTAATTAATTTAGATGTATTAAAAAAAAGATTTTGTAACTCTGTTTAAAAATTGCAAACTTTGCAAATATACTTATTTATTTTCAGTCTCGTTTAAAATATTAACTGAATTTAATTAGTTTCAGAAATCTTACTCATTTATTTATGCGACAGGTGACGACAAAGTTTTAATTATTAAGCAGTCTTACTAATTAGCATGAATATTTTGAAGTAAGTTTTATTTTATACAGTTACTCGACACAATCATTGTGCCTATTAACTGTTATACCAAGTATGGCCGTTACAATTAATATCTTTCTAGAGCTTAAGTAAATAAAAAAGTTGAAGGATATTAATTCTTCCTTCTTTGTAGCAAGTTGCAGAATAGCGTTTTACGTTCTATGTTCTGCGTTCCAACGATAAAATTTTAGCTCCGTTGTCAAATACAGAAAACAGAACGCAAAATGTATTTTTGCAGCATAGAATACCTAGATAAAAACCTAATATTTGAAGCTGTCAACCTGCCGACAGATTTAAAGGCAATAAAAAGGTCCAGACCAATATTGCCACATTCATACTGCTTACGACTGAATGAAGTACTAATACTCGTAGTACTTGTAAATATTAGGTGGCCTAGAGCAAAGTGCCTGAGTAAATATCGTGAACGTCTAAATTTTGGCGTTCATAATACAACTCAGCCTACATTTTTGAAACCCTTAAAAATCGAATAGGTACATGTAAAGTTTTCTTCTCTTCAATCCGTTGGGGTCTTAAGTGGACTGTGATGGATTAGCTGAAATGATTGATGTGTAAAATTAAGTATTGAGTTTTTATAGGTATTTTTTTCTAGTTTTTTTTTCATTGTTTTGCAAGTTATGTCTTTGAATACAGGACGTATATATCTACGTATATCTAACGTATAACATATTTATACTTTTGAAAAAAAAATACGAAAAATGAATAAATAAACAAAACAGGGTTTTAAACGTTTTTAAAGCTTGTAGTATGATTTAGTAAACAAAAAGATTTTTTGTTTAATAAGTAAAAAAGCATTACAATAAGACACAGTTCGTTATCTTCAAGAATCCGCAAATTGTCCACTTTTCACCTAGTGATAATACAAATCGTTGTTGAAAACCTTTCTAGAACTTACACACAAACGGTACCCTTAACCCCAAACCACTATTTACCTAGTAAGCCAGCTCAAATCGTTCTAAGTTCAACACAAACTGTGCTAGTTCGCTACACGAGACCAATAGCAAATGGCGTCGCAGATAAACGTCAAACTATTCGTTGCTACCCCGGTTCGACGGCTTAGGGTGAACAGAAAGCATTCAATCTGGCTGGCTGTTCAAACACAGGCCATTCGGTATTCGGCATTCGGCATGGCGGCAATTCTGGCCTTAAACGTTCACTATAACGTTTCTACTTAATGTGACATTCGTTGAAATTGAATTCTGTTTTTGAATTTGAACTTTTTGCGTTCGTGTTTTGTTTTTGATGTTACAATTCGGTTGTGTGGTGTTTTTTTTTAGGATTTGGTAACATTGTTTTGTTTTACAATCTGCTTTTAACTTCTTAGCTAATATCGTACTGTGTAAATTGTATTCTGATCGCAAGCATAAATAAAACAGGTAATGTTAACATTTTCTATTTAGAAAGTGTCCAATTCAAATATTTTACTATGTACATCATGAAATCGACCCCATTTCAAGTACCAGGTACTATCACATTTTCACGACTTTCCCCAAATTCCAAGGGGCCCTATGAAACTTTAAGTACCCCGTGCAGAATTCACCGTGTGCTTGGTATAATGCGTTGGGCTTAGAACCGTCTTTGCAATAATAATGATGCTATTACACCATCGCTTATTGACACCAGTATTACATTATCGACTCCATACAGTTTTAGTATTATAACTTAAATTTTATTGATTGGTTGGTTATTTATTGTTAATTTGTGTGTTTTTAAGTTCAACTTCATGAATACTACTGATAAAGGTCAGGAATAGTAAGGGTCACAATATGTTGTATCACTTATTTTGTTACTGTTACTTTAGTATAAATCTGATTTTACTTTATGTGTTTATGTTTTTAGAATTATTATTTTAGTTCATACGAATATAACTGTTATTTTAGTTATAATCCTTTACAAATGTCTCTCTAGCTATAATTTTCTTAAAGTAATCTGTGGAAAACGTAGTGGGTAGTATATTTATTATATTTTAGCACTTAAGCCTTTTCATTAACCTGTAATATGTTACTGTTTGTTTTTCCTTAAGAAATAAATAACTCCTGTATGTCCAATGTTGGACAGAATTTATATTATCGCGCTATTTTTGGAATGGTACTGAATCATCTTAGTATTTGGAGGAGATTATTGTCCAAGGAATTAGTAATAATCTCTTAGTAAATTAAGACGACTCGCAATCTCATAAGAGCAACAATCAAAATGTCAGTAGCAAACAATAAATAGACAAACTAAGACTGAGAATACAAAAAATTGCTCCTCAGAAAATAAAGGCCAATGGGATTCTATCAAGGGTCTGCTAAAGTTGATGTAACATTTTAAGCCTTTTATAGCAACTAGCGATAACAAGGATGCTTCATTTCTCTGGCATAGCATGACAAAACCACAAATCCGTCGTAAGTTTCCACGAAAAAACCTCCAACTGCCGTCATACCAGAAGCAGATAAGCCAGTCTTAACCCTTTTTATGTTCCAGATAAAAGAGCACAATTTGAAAGTTGGCATTGTTCTAGACAGGCGTAAGGGTGCGGCTAGACGAGCGATCGATACGCGGCGACCACGTCACTGCCGCCAGTGTGTCCGCAGTACAGTTTAGTTTTTCTGCAATTTTATTGCTACTCAATTGTATTGTATAGGTAGTTGGATAACGCTCTTCTGACGCATGTTTCTGAACCAACAGGTTCAGCCAGTATTCAATAAAACAAGATTGCAACATTACAGGTTCCAATAATTAAGAACATGCGTCAGAAGAGCGTTATCCAACAGGACAGGAAAAGTCTCGTGTCTGTTACAGACACGAGACTTTTCCTGTCCCAATGGGAGGTTAACATATTTTAAAGATAATTAGAGTAGAGGAAGAGCATAGAAATTACGAATGGACGATATGGCTAGAAAAAAGGTGTCTGATGAGATGACGATAATAGAGAAGAATGGATGAATAAAACAAATAGCGATAAGGGCAATGAAGTGATTTAGATAATTTCAGATCTTTTAATTTTAGATATTCATTGAAGCGCCAAAAGAACTCATGATCGAACTTGGGAAACTCCTCCATATAAAAATTACACCTTGGAGGAATGTATGGTGGAAATGGTACATACATTGTGAAATAAAAATTGGATCCTGAATATTGCAGAAGAAATAATTTCCCTAATGGTACGGATGGGATGAGGGAAAATACAATATCATGTTCAAATCAACCTTCTACATAATGTAGGCATGAGATCAGGAATTAGATTCGGTGTTTCCAGTTTTTCATTGTTTTTTTCAACATTGCAAAAATATTAATTAGGATAAAGCATTCGATAACGAAACCTTGAAGAAGATAATACAAATGTTGTCAATTTTTCGTCAAGAACGTCTGCAAACGTTAAATTTTATATTTGAAGTCGTTTTCAATGTAAAAACGAGGCGCGACGGCTGAATGCGTAATAAGACGGTGTTTGTCCCAATATCAAGAATCTTTTGTGTGGACACAACGTTTTTAGAATATCCTTTTTTTTAGAACCGTCGATTTTTCTGCTCTAGTAGGAATTTTGGTATCTATCTAAATTCTGTAAGCTTAGACTTGTGAATTATTAATAAACACCTAAGAAGTAGAGATTTCTAGAAACATGTTTATTATAGCTTTAAATGATCAAGCGGCAGAAAATCAAAGTTATTCCAATAGATTATTTTCCACGAATTACTTGAATTATTTTCTTTACTTCTATTGACTCCTGGATAATTCATTTCCGACCCTCCAGAATTGAATTCCAAATTTATTTAGCCTAAGCCAAAATTTTAATGAAGTCAAGAAATTCAACTCCTTGAATTTCAATAGGTCCCAATAAATTCTGAGGGTCAACAGAAAACTTTCAAATACCGTCATTTTGAACCTGTTAGGGATTCTAGAAATTTCGACACTTCTGCCTTTATTATTCGTTTAATATACTTAGTCTAGACTTAGACATAAATGGCGCAATGTCTGTCTTTTATGCCTTGGGTTGGATACGATCCGCATAAGAGTTTTTTTTTCTTCTTTAGTCCTAAGTAGTTTGGCTTCAGGCTTTTCTTTGGGCTTTGGATCGTTACAGATTTCAATAGGGGGATTAGATGGAAAGAGCTTATCATTTTCTCATCCCGAAAAAGTAATTTCCGTGCCCCTATTCCTGAGTCTTACAAAAATATTAAATGAACTACAAAATACAGATATTTTACTGGTTTGAATGTAAAAGAATAACATTAAAAAACCTTTAAACGGTTAAACATACACAACTTACAGTAAAATTCACACACGAGCTCATCTCAAAGGAAAAAACACCAACGAAAATAACGCTAAAGCTCTAGAGGTAAAAGGTGCAGAGGTTTCAAACGGTACTAAAAAGTGAGCAATAGCTGCACCTTTTCCTGTGCAAACCGTGACAAATGTCCTTTAATTAACTTTTAAAGCTTCCTTCACGTTTACGTGGGCAAAGCCCCGTGGTCCCACAAGGTGTAATTTTGTGCAATTTACACTTCCTTTCACTGATTTTAGAGGTTTTTGAATTAGCTAATAGCTCCCCCGCATTTGGGTAATAGGCCCGCCATCTTTTCAGCATGGGGCGTAAATGTTAATTTTGGTAAGTACTTTGCCTACAGAGGAAAATTTCCAACATTTGTAGATACTACTTTCTTGAGTATGAACTTTTTTTGCATAGTTTTCTTAAGCTTCTTTGACAAGTATTTCAACAACTAACAGAAAATCGTCCGTAACAACAGATAGTTAGGTTCTAGTTTATAAATATTCTTCTCTTTTACAAACCCTCTTTTCTCTGAGATCGCCAGATTGTTAACATCGTTACGTAGAAAGGTCGTCTAAACAATATCTTGATATATTTCAGGTCACGTTTCGAACTGATCATCTTCATCTTTAGGAGCCTTCTCATAAATATATTTGTTACGTGTTTTGTTTCTAAGCATTGCGTTAACGCAGTATTGGCGGATTCTATGATTGTGTCTTAGTTTGTGACGGTTGTGGTCAATAAATCAAGGGCGATACTTGGAATCTTGCTTTCTTTTATTTTAATTAAATAAATAGTTTTGGAGGTCTCTAGAGCTAGATCAAGTGAAAAAGGTTTTAGAAAAAAATTGTGTTTCCTTGATTTTCGTGACA
The DNA here is from genome assembly GCA_949775195.1 of Diarsia dahlii. NCBI lineage: Eukaryota > Metazoa > Arthropoda > Insecta > Lepidoptera > Noctuidae > Diarsia > Diarsia dahlii. Next base: position 20,212,540 of record OX459207.1, read on the forward strand.
TTTTAGTATAGAATGATCTACAAAAGAATACGTTAATCAATACATGGGCGGGAAAAGAAAGTAAATACACTCCAACTAATTTTTACTTGTTATTTTTCTATAATCTTATTATAAAAATAAATTCCCTGTATAATGTTTTTCCTAATTTCATCTCAACAGTCGGTCCCTTTTTCCCACATCCAGTCTTAATCGCCTGATCACTTCCGGATTATGGCCGTCTTATCCGTACGCAATCTCATTTCTCTCCAGAAATTGACGTGACTGAAGGATTATATATCGTCTGGAGACTCGAAATGATATGGAATCTGAAGTGTTGATTGGATTATAATAAAATTCGATATGTTTTAGGTAGATTATTTCTGTACCACAATTACCTAGGCACAATTCCAATCTTAAATCGAAGTATTTTATCAGCTTGACAATCGTGGGATCTCAATTTTTTTTTAAATAGTTCCGTTGGACCCTAATTTCGGGCGTCCATTAAAATACATTGAAGCAATTCCGGACAGACCCGAGTAGTAGGTAGTGAGTCGTTACGGACAGTGCACAGATCGTTACAGCCGTTTAGATGTTTACTCGTGTCAATTTGATGGCGAGCCGTATTTGTAAGCTAATACGGGATTCTAGTGATGATTTGACAAAAAAATTGGTAGACGCAAAACTTGCGCGCTTGTATGACCGTGGACAAAGCAAAAATAATATGTAAGGATCATAGCATGCAAGTTTTCTGCCTACCCCCATGGGAATAGAAGATAGTTCATGATATTGGTCAAAAATTTAGTATTGTTGACAGGGATATAGATATAATTATTAGGAACTAGCTTTTGCCAGCGGCTTCGCCCGCGTCAATATGACGATTTTCCATACAAACTTTCTTCCCCTATTTAACTCCCTTAGGGGTTGAATTTCGAAAAGTCCTTCCTTATTCCTTGTCTACATTATAAAGGAAACCTCTGTGCAAAATTTCAGCTTTCTAGGTCCAGGGGTTCGGGCTGAGCGTTGGTGAGTCAGTCAGTCAGTCAGGAGCAGGACTTTATTTATTTAAATATAGATAGATAGATAGATGTTCTTTATCGTAGAAAGCGAAGATTTCGAAGGTCCTCACAAGGACAGAAAACGACTTGATAAGGTCGTGGGTTGTCGTTTATTGCAAATTGCTCCAAACCGATCCTTGCGGAAATCTATGGATTCTTCCAATTGGCTTGATTCTTAACCCAAGGATTTGAGTTAAGTGAGCAAAATGATTTGTTGTACGAAGGCAATATTTGACTTGCTAAAGAGAAGAGATTACCATTTTCATAATGTATTCCTTAGCAAGTTTCAGAGTATTAATGCTTTCACTAGCTTAGCTACTATATAAGTTTTTCAACCAGTCTTCCTCAGGGTATTTTCTTGTGCGAAAATTGCACGTCTACCTTGTATGCAAGCAACAAATATTTATGTTCTAAGATTTGCATCAAGTTGCAATTTCTACTGCTTTGTTTTTAAAATTCAAATTTCATCTCACTACATGTCTTGTTGAAGACAAGTGCTATATTAGACTGTTTATTTTCTGAATCTACTGCAGTATGCATGTTGAGTACACTTTATAATATAATATAATAATATAATATTCCACAACTATCACACAACGCCATCTAGTCCCAAGCTAAGCAGAGCTTGTGTTATGGGTACTAGACAACTGATAAACATACTTATATATTTCTAAATACATACATATTATAAATAAATTACACCCAGACACAGAACAAATGATCGTGCTCATCACACAAACATTTGTCCTGGGTGGGAATCGAACCCACGACCTCCGGCATAGCAGTTAGGGTCACTAACCACTAGACCAACAGGCCAGCGAATTATTTATTAACTTGGCTTTTTTTGTTGTTCCCCTGCAGTAGAACGATACTTTATGGTTATTTGTCTTTCAAATGCTATCACACAGTTCCCACTACTGCACAAATGCATCTTCTTTTGCTTTCAGCTCTTTTCATACAGGGCCGATTTGAATCACTACGTATTAAATGACCTACGGTTTTCGATTTTGTAATTTGACTTACAAACACGAGTGACGTTTCTAAACCGAACCAAATTAAACCAGACATTAAACAAAAAAAAAATTACTTAACTTAAAGTATTCGTACAAATGTTGTATTCTTCAATGCAACACTTTGTTCATTCACTATTGACGAATTGAAACACTTTATCCTTTCACCAACTTTTTTCAACTCCAACAAAAAACTCCTTTACAAGTAAGAAACTAGTAAATTTTCCCGTAACCCTCGCTTTGGCTTCAAATGGTTTTACTTCAAATAAAACCTGTCAAGGGAAAGTCGCTTAAAACTTAACCTAACTTGGAAGTTGAAGCCTTCGGCAGTGTTTCAGCCGTTCAAAGGAGAACTTTTATGGAATTTTTTTCACTTTAAATCGTTTTGTGAGTGGAGGAAAAATGTGCTGCGAACACTTTATATTGACGTTCTGTTAGAATAACGTGGACATTGTTTAGTAGAAACTTGCTGTTTAGTTAAATACTTAATTTTTGTTGAAAATTTACAGAATATAAAAGCCATGCTCTACTTGGGACACTTAGATTTGAGAAGAACTAGAAAATTTGGAAATTTGGAGCGTCACTCTAAAATCGATCATGCATGGTATCATTAATCGTGATACTGAGATAAATCTTCTGCAACATATTGTGGGTTGATTTCATCATTAGAAACCTCATAATTATGCTGTCCACAACACATCAAAACGAAAAACACAAATGAAACACACTTTAAAATACAACAAAACTCAGTTATGACAAGTAATCAAACAAATGACAACTGCAAACTATCCCGGAGGTCAGTGAGGTCCCAAATAGCTCCAACAAACAGTCCTGACGACACTTCATAATAACACTCCCGTGGACCTCCCAGAGTTATAAAACCAAGTATTACACCAACCGGAGAAATAACCGCAAACATACCAATAGTTTTTTCATCCGGTTCTCCCGGGAGACTTGGCAATAATAATTTGGGCGTTTCCACCAAAAATTCAACCTAATTTTTTAGGTCCCTTGGGTACATAATTATATACACAAAATAACACCTATCCGGACCTAACTACGTCTGGATAGGTGTTATTTTAATAACAATTACACAACATGTGTCTGTGGTTCCACAAAAAAAAGGTACTTTTTTCCGAGAGGCAACAATAAAGAGGAGCAAAATGTTCTTTTTGGAGTTTGAATTTCCAGTCCCAAGGCCAAAGAGTTTTAGGGAGCAATATCAATAAAAATATATTTCTTTGGTCTCTTTGTGGTGAGAAAACGTTACAACGAAAGGTTACTGAAGATAATGATTATTGCGGGGTTCTCAGACAATTAATTTTCCGCCAAGTATCGGTTTGTGGTCAATCGCATAGAGTCGTTTGTTCTTATTTGTTCATTTCGTAATTTAAGTGGTATTTATTTCAAACACTACTTACTTCTAGTACCTACTAACTACCCTTTTTCATGAGGGTAAACAGAAGTTACAGATAGCAATCTGCTACGATTTTTAACGTACTGTTACTGAATCCACATTGTTTCATTGTAGCACCAATTTTACATTATCCTAATAATATTTATTTATTTATGTTCTTAGACCTCATCTATCGCGCTCCATAAGACGTGATCGAGGTCGACAGCTAGCCGATTTTGTAGTTTACACAGTTTATTCAAACATTAACCTCGTAATGTATGAAAAAATGAAAAGAAAATTGTACAGAAAGCGAGACACGAAATACCCCTTTCCTTTGTCTACCTAATAATGACTCAAGATTTTCAAACAAGCTGCAAGACCTTGAAATCTCTACTGTATTAATATAACCGTCTTTTAGATACCTATGTATACATACCCTGTTTTCCCATTAAAAGTGTGCTTTTGGGGAGAAATTTTAACGCCTTAGTTCCCCAGGGGGAGAAAGTTTGGTGAAATATTGGGTGACGAAATGTTGAGGTAGGTATGTTGGGCCATGGGTGCAGCGATTCACGGAGACATTCTTCGCCCTCATGGCATGTTGACCATAAATCACTTGAAATTGAACTACTTATTAGTACATAATATTATATGTGCCAACTACAATTTACAAAACTAAAATTATAATAATGATATTATATGTAATTTAAATAGGTAGGTACGTAATAGGAACTTTATTTGAATGTGTTATTTGTGTTACATCCAATTAATCTGAAACCATAAACTTGCCTTGTGTAACAAAACAGATTTTCAAACGAAAGACCAAATAAGATATTCTATAGGAAAATTTCCAGCACGTGGTAAAATTTCTAGCAATGCCGAAAATAGCAAACAATAACATACTGTGAACATTCTCACAACAGAAAACATCTACACAAATTACTTAAAATCTCGCACAACATTTCATCATTATAAAACTCTAACGTCCCTTACGGAGAGGTATTATGGGCGTACCTTACTATCTACTAAAACCCCAGTGTCCCCAACCGTTGTCGGGGAACGGAAATTAAATCCCCCATTCTACCCGCAGTTGGGGGTCTGATGGGGGATTAGTGTGTCTGGGACCGACGATACTAATTATGTATTTATTGCCGTTTTTGTCTGCAATAAAGGTCGTGGAGACGCTTCGAATTTTAATGAGATCGTGTTTCAGATACAAGTGATTGTGGTATTTGATTTTGCCGAGATGGGAAACGAAATTGGTTTTAACGGTGGAGCTATTAAAGATTACATTTTTGAAACAATACATTGTTTTTAATCTTTTGCTGACAGATTGTGGGAATTTATTTAAGGCTTTTAATTGGTAGATTAGTTGGGGTGGCGATAAATTAGGCAGGGCGTAAAAGCTTCTAATAATTGGGGGTATAATATAAGCGATATAAAATTATTTTGGGTTCCATCATTTGCAAGATAAATAGTAGTAAAAATATTAATGAAAGATACATAAAAACAACAAATAGTTCAAAAAATAACTCAAATAAAACAGAAGCAATTTCCTTTTGTTGCAAGGAGTGTTCAAATTAGTACCAGTTACAGTATACCTGTTATTTTATTGCCAAATCTGTCTTCAAAACACATGGTACTCCCTACTATTCGATTATTGTGATCATTTTCATTTTATGAATGCAATAAAATATAAAATTAAAATATATTTGTAAATTGAATGACATACGACTTTCCAGTCGTTGTAAATAAGTTTTTGTAGACAATAGTTTAGATTTTACTTTAGCACCTACATGTTCTGCCACGTACATTTTCATATGAATATAGTTTCATGTAACTAGATATAGTTTAAAACAATGGCTTAATTGCTTTTACCAATATCGATAACTTGCGGTTCAAGTGGCTTAAGGGTTAAGTGTTAATATTCCCTAAGCCATACTGCGGTCTAAATGTACTTTACATTAAAGTGTAATATGTTGGTTTCTGTAGGTAAGTGTTTACAAGTAGGTACCTTTAAATACTAGAGTTGAATTAGGTCATCATCATCATTCTGTTGCTCTTATCCCAATTCATTTGGGGTCGGCACAGCAGTCTTCTGTCTTCTTCCATAATTATCCGAAAACAAAAAAAAGATGCCATAAAAAATCTTCGAGCTCGCACTACAGCTTAATCATAATTCAAGCACTTTCTTCCACTTCTTCCAATTGCTAAAATAAAACCAAATCAATAAAAATCGCACCTTAAACTAGTACAAGATTTCTATTAAGCCATAAACTACACTTAACTTTAAACCCCTCATTGCATCTTCCGCTCGTTTAAATCGCTCCAAATCCGCTCTTATGGCCCCACACGACTAGAGGTGGGATAAATAAAATATCCTCCTGGCTTCGTCTTTTATTCATTGCCCTGAAGTAAGAGCTCTTTATTGGAACATTTCCCACCTCTATGTGTCCTGGATACGCCACAAATGGTTCACGGAATCTTTGTTATGTGTCTGGGAGTTGAAAAGTTTTCGTGAAATATTTCCTAAAACCTAGATATTATTATAATATGGCGAGGAATAACTTTCCTAAGTGATACTCGTAAGACAAGATTTCAACGAGTAGGAAGTGTTTTAGGAGCCAGGAGCTTTTGTTGTTCCTTATACGAATCTCATCTAAAGATCTATGTAGTTTTAATAATAAACAATGGTACCTTTTTTACATAATTTCACCAATAATATCATCCTGATAATGTCTTTCCACCACCAAAAGATCCGCGTAACACTGTTAATGTATACGGACTCCATATTTAATGCCAAACTCACAAGGTTATACAACGCAAAGCATAAACAACAACAATTAATAACGTTGATGATAAGCGCCGCCGCCGCCATAACCGAGATTTACATTGTGTTTCCCAAACCAAGCCACACTACCGCTCATAACCACATCCAATATTCAATCTACCATTAAATACATTATTCAACGTACACCAGCCACGCTAATAGAGTTTCGGCAATAAAAAATGTCGAAGCATAAAGGGAAAAAATCTCGGGACTTTTTTCATTTATTGCTGGCAACACTGTGTAGACTGACGTCACTTTATTAGAGACGACGCGTCTCGCTCTCACATTGAATTATGCAAAACGTAGCGCTCAACGGTTTTAATTTGAAAAAAGTAAATTACGCTACTGGGTTGCCAGTGGGGATATTAAATTTTAACGGTGGGTAAAAAATGTTAGTAGCGGTTTTCAAGTGAAATTTCATCGTAAATATGATGCTAAATTAATTAGAGTCACGCGATTATGGAAAAACGTTAAATATTTCACAAGTACTTGGTTAAAATAGGAAGCTGCTGTTCAAGCATTATATTTAGGTACATGATACATAATTAACACAGTCTACATGAAAGAATTCGGTGAGTGATGTATATTAGGTTGCATAGTTTCGTATAGACGCAAGGAATAAAATCACTTTCAGGACCAAGACAGCACTATACATAGAAAATGGTCTAATTTGAACTGAGCTTGGTAAACTTCCGTAAAAAGTCGGACACGCAGATGAAGGGTCTCGCATCATCTTACAAGATTACATCAAGCTCCTTAATTTTTTTGTTGTTTTATTTATGACACAATTTTATTTTTACATACTTCTTAATAAAAACATTTAAAATAGGTTTCCGCTGGTATCGGGAGCAGCAATAATGACTTGTTGTTATAACAGCAACAGAAATATATTTTATATTCTGTAAAAACTTATTGTGAATATTGTGATCCGTAATAGTACGAATCACGAGATATAATAATTACTTAAAAAAAATATAAGTAGCCCACAGACAGACATAATATAGATGGACGGACATTGGAGGCTTAGCAATAGGGTAGCGTGTGGTTAGTTAGCCTTCACGGAACTGTAAACATGTCTTTTTTATTATTTAGAAAAAAAACGGTTTCATCATTTCCATAAATCCGGACGACTTTAAGTATCGAATCTTACGTGAAAGACGAAAAGCAAATAAGCACCTAAATACAAAATCAAACACAAAAACAACAAAACCCTACAAAATCCTACTAAATACATTACACAGTAAAGACTTAACACATCTTACAATGTTTCTCTCCACACAAGAATCACAATAACTAGACCCTCTTAAGACTTAAGAGCCTATAAACTCACGCGCATGTAAAATATTCCGCTTTACGACGCTGTAAGCGCTGTAGCGATGTTTTCATTAAGCGCTTTAAAGCGATTTTGAGCGCTTACGTGAATAATTAATGGCTCCATATTAAGGAACGTGTTAAGTTGTTGCGATCGATGTCAGTTTAAAGGTCATGTTTGAATTTTAGGGGTTGCGGTAAAGAAGAGGCGGTGGTTTCGACAGTTTCAAGCTTTTTATTAGATTTTGAGACATCTTAGGTAATTAAGGCTTTCGATTGGACAGACTGTTATATTATTATGCAAATGGTCACACATGTACCTACACATTCATATCCCGTTTACACACAGCCAAAACAGCCTACTTACACAAGTTGACTGTTTCAAAGAAAAAAATGATAACAATAAGTTTTTGGTAAATATTGATAAAAATACTTATTGGAACTGATGAGCTTTTGAGTTTTTTAATAGTTGTAATTTATCAACCTCTTTTTGCTTGTATTAAATTATCATCGTCTTGTGTCTGCTTCATTCAGTATTTTCTGAGGTTGCAAAAGATACACCAACCACTAATTACTAAAACCCAGATTTCACGTCAACTCGAAACAATATTGCAGTTACATTGAAAATATTTTTAATGTGAATCAAAAATACTTTCGATAACCAACATCTAAAAATTTTCTACTCACTTTAAAACTAAACTAACCTTTTCAACATCTCGGAAAACAATCCTTCAAAGAACAAACATTTGCCACAACGCCTCATCAACACTCCTATTTCTTATAAAAACAAAATGGCGTCTTCCCAAACTACCCTCCACAGGCAATCAACAAAACATTAACTACGAACAAGAAGCAAGGAGTAAATTATACGGAACTATGCTCGCAATATGGCGGCGATGAGAAAGTTAGCGTATTCAAATCAGATGGCACAGAGGGCTGTCTTTGGAAAACAATTATTTGAGGGGAGAGGACTTTTTTCGGTAGTTTTATTTTTAGGGTTTGAAGGTTCTAGAATTTTGTTTTCGTTGGTGTTGGAAATTTTTGCGTTCTTTAGAATGAGAATAGAACTCGTGGATGTTATTGTTCATGCCATTGGCTAGGAATTAAGAAAAAGTAGACGGGTCCACCACCAAGGTCATTGGTCGATGCCCTTTTATAGTTAGTTTGTCTTTAGGTTAGTTTAGTTTATATATTTAGTATAGTCTTATAAATAATTTATTTAAATTATATTTAATACAACATAAGATCATTGATTTAATAGATATATATTTATGTACGAATCAGTAGCTAGAAATTGATTGATTGATTATTTTCAATTGTTCACGGAATTCTTGCTTTTTTCCTTCTCCAAAATACCGAGGTACTAGTGTCATACGTTTGATCCATACAAAATTGTTGAAAAGCCGACGATGAAACCATCTTACAAGACGTAAATACTAAGTAGCAATGTCTTTTTATCAGTTCAGCCTGAATTCACCCACTGTTGGGAATAGGCCTCTACTTTCTTCTTTCACTCTTCTTTGTTCTTTGGGTCCCTTATCCATCCGTTTCCCATGATCCTGACGACATCGTTATGTGTCTTACAAAATTTCGAACTAGCCTAAAAGATAAGAACACGAAAAAAAAATTTCCCCAAATAATTGTATTAAAACTTGTACTAACAAACATCCGTTACTTTACACTCTCAACAACACAACCATTTTAATTTCACACATATTCCAGAAACCACGCAAAAGAGGGCGAACTGACTTAACAACTTTATTCACAAGAGGTTTCTAGAAAAATAGAACGAAACGAGATCCGACACTAAGGGCGATGACCCCCCTCTTTGTTTAGGGATAACCCGGTCAGAGGTCGAGACTCCCTCCTATTTATACCCTCACTCCCTCCCAACGACCTCTTTCCGTATTTTACCACGATTTTGTTCTATTGACAGCAGGCGCTAATGAACAAACTGTTATTTGGCTCGGCCAATCAGAGTGCTAGTTTTAATTGTCATTAAGAATTCGGGGCTGGGATTGGTAGGTTTGAATTTGGAAGTAAAGATGTTAATTTAATTGGTTTGTGGGCTAGATTTTCAGATATTTTCCCCTTGAGTGTTGGAGTGTGTTCTCTGTACTATTGTAATTTACAAGGTTTTCAAGTAAATAGGTGTGTGGGGAAGGCCCTTGTTTAATTCCGTAAAAGTATTTACATAAGGGTCAAGGTTGAAAATTGTAAGTACGAACACTTCTAACTTTATGAAGTTCAATGGTGCTTCACGTTATTTCTTTATTCAAGTGCTGTTTTGTTGTTTGGGCTCTTTTAATTTATTTGAAATGGTTCTTTCTAAAACTCGAGGAGTCCTGGCTAAATAATAACAGCCACGCAGATCAATCTTCAGGTAAAACCGTGCTTTAGACAAGCGCTGCGGTTGGTCTGTGGATGGGTGACCAACCCATTACATTCCGAGTTTCCTCCGTGCTCTTTGACAGTCGTTACAGCTTAGTCCGTGCCCCGAAAGTCTGAAAAGTAGTCTTACCAAGGGGTATTGTATTATCCAGTACTAACTGGATTGTGGAGGTCAGAAAGGCAGTCGCTTCGTGCAAAATATTGGTATCCACCTTCAACCGGTTAGACTACAAGCCAATCCCAACATAGTTGGGAAAAGGCTAGGCAGATGATGTCTCTTTCATAAAACATGTTCTTCACACAATTCCCTTAAGAATTTATTATTTGCTAATCGTCACATTATTGCAAAAATAAAACCGACTTCGACAAAAAAAACACTCAAAAGTGAAAAATAAACTTGAGAAGAAAAATCAGTTTCTGAAGTCGGTGACTTTTGTTTCTTTGATTTAATTTTTTTGTGACCGACTTCAGAAACTGATTTTTCTTCTCAAGTTTATTTTTCACTTTTGAGTGTTTTTTTTGTCGAAGTCGGTTTTATTTTTTGTAAAAAAGTTTTTATTTTTCACTTTTTAGTGTTTCACATGTGCTTACCCCTTCACAACGTACCGGCGTGATGTTATGTTAGGAACTGGTGTAAACAACAGACAGACAATATGAGATTTCAGCAATCCCAGTCCATTTGCTATCATTTATTGAGGAGTTCCGTTGCCTATCTCCGAAGTTCTTCATCAGATCTTCACAAAATAGTTTTTATAACCTTTGTAGTGAGTACAGGCGTGATATTATGTTGTGTGATGGCGTAAACAATGCTTAGATATGCTATAGCAACAATCGCGGTTAATCTGCTGTTATTTATTGAAGAGTTCCCCCGATTTCTACAAGATCCCATCATCAGATATTGAAATGGTGACAATGGGACCACACGGGAAGCACCAGCTTTCAAATGAAAAAAGAATCATGAAAATCAGTTCACCCAGTCGCAAGTTATGAGCGAACAAACATAAAAAAAAATACAGTCGAATTGATAACCTCCTCCTTTTTTTGGAAGTCGGTTAAAAATAGGGAATTATACCATGCTCGTTCTTTCGTCAGACTCTATGAATTTTTAGCACATTTCTTGACAGAAACCATGTCATGTTTTACGTTATCGTGTCGATTCTGAATCAAATAAATCACCATTCAATATTAAACGACTCTATTAGCGATGCATTTTTTCCTTAAATATTCATTAATTGTTTGATGAAAGCATACAAAAAACTTGCATAGTTATGAGCATATATGTACACACGTAATTTATAATCGGCCGGATCCAAATACCAGATTTGTACACGCGAATTGATTTATTGCGTAGTTAACTTATGTAAAGTGAACGAATTTTCTCGGAAACACCATAATATTGTATTTGAATTCAGTTGAACTAATTGGAACTGGGTTAAGTAACCAGGTTTTAATGGTATATTGTTTGTGTTTTTGTATAAACAAAGTTAAAGTTGGTTTTAGCCTATAGAGATTGAAGTGACTACTAAGTCAGCCCAAATAATGTGCTACATTCAGGGTGTTAATTTAAAGTGTTTGTGCAGAAATGAAGGAAAATGATAGCTAAATTAAACTTATTAATGTAGGCATCATCATATTCTCTTGCCCTTAACCCATTTAATTTGGATTCGGCGCATGTCTTCTTCCATAATTATTATTAAAGAAGACAATATGTAAGTTGCAAAAGTTAGGGTGTATTGGCTACCAACTAGTGTAAATAATTCGTAAGTACAAATCGCAACTGTCATTTTTTGACAGCTGGATGACGGATGTAGCACGATAGGTTGACGAAACGTGTCACGCTGACAAGCAATTAAATTGCACCGCGAACTGTTCTAAAGTTTTCTAAAACAAAACACGTGATTTCGTTTTGTCGCATCAACATATCGGGGTTTGCACTCTATAACATCTCAATTTTTTGGTTCAGACTCACATAAACAATTCGATAATTTTAGAACAGTTTCGTCAGCCATTTTTCGGACATCGTCACGGATGACTTATTCAATTTCAGGATACAAGTTAATTACTTGATAAACAATTTATAATTGCTACAGTATTCGACACGCGACACTTCCGCAATTAAAGGAGAATGCTCAAAAACTATAGTTTTCGTGTGTTTGTATGCAAATGTTATTGTTCTAGTAGGAAGTTGAGTAAATGTAAAAGTAAAGTACTTTTAGGTGTTTTTTCATTGGAATTACACATAAGCTTTCGTTAGCACGAAGATTAATGTTTGTTTAATCCTTCATTATTAAAAAACAAGTCAATGTGGTTCGAAATATAAGAAATGAAACCAAAACTAGTATAACTTATTTCAACACTAGGCCCGTAATTCGCCTCTTATGTTTTAGTCCCATGAAATAGAGGATGAGTCTCCATGAACCGGGCATATATCGAGACTCTGCGGTTGATACTGCGAAATTCCTGAAGGAAAAACTCAAAAACAATTTGCCTGGTACACAAATCGAATCTCATAATCAGCTGTAGCGCTTGTGACCACTAGTCCAACGATTCAGTCCACTATAATGTATTCCCATCTAAAATCCCAATTCTACAGAAAATTAATGCCATAATCAGCGTTATCCCCAACAAGTAGGTCATAGTTTAGAGCTGCACCCGTGTTATCCGCGCACCCTAGTTAGTGCTAATTAACAATTAATATAACCGGATCTAATGAACGGCCAGCGCAGCAGTTGCTGCAAAATATTACGCGTCATACAACCTAACTATCGTGTTATTATATTAACTACGAGATCGGTTTTGCATAATTATAATTTAAGTTTTTTACACCCTCTTCTCTTTCGAAAGTCTGACTAATGGAATATTTTTACTGGTGTAGGTACGGATTTTACGGTACTAAGGACGTTACTTTTTGTTTTTTCATACTTGAAAAAACAAAAAATACCTGAGTAAAAACCACACATGTTCCTTCATAGCCCCTTGTGTCGATGCCGCAGTATCTTTTCGAACAACCCGCAGCTACGACGGGGGTATTAAGGACTTGGTTTATTATACGGCCCTTAGTGATCAAGTGCGCCCCTAGATCTAGCAGTCTTGCGGTGGAGCTGAAAGATACTTTTTTTTTAATTTCTTCTTGTTCCCAAATCGATGATTAAGATTTTGTCCGACCAGTAGGTAGCAACCTAGACTTCTTGAAATATCAAAATCAAAATATTTTATTTCACATAGGCCTACATGGGCACTTGTAAAACGTCGACAAAAAGATGCACGGTTCGGTGCATTGGTCGATTCTTATGGAGAAAAACCGGCAAGAAACTCATAACTAGATGTTCTCAAATTCTCTACAAGTTCTCTAACTACGTTCATATAATTCCTTACAAGATTTTAGGTTAATGTTTCTTCATCTTGAAACGTGAGCTTTAATTCCGAAAGTTGAGCGCTGCATACATTACAGTTTCAAGGAGAGTTACTAATGCAAATAGCCAGTTCATTCACGTTTTGGGTTTCGTGCATGAAAAACGCCTCTGCATTATATTTTAGTAATACCAGCCAGTATGTAATGCTCCTATATCCTCCAAAAAGGTGCCTGAAAAAAAGAGCGTGCATTTTTAATAAACGTCAATAAATAAATCACTTTTCTTTACTTTTACTACGGTTTCAGACCATTTCAAGCAAAACCCGTGCGATATTGTCCTTCATAAAGCTATCACTCGTAATTGTGACTTTGAATAAGACACAATATTACATTTTAAATTTTATTAATGGATGGAGAGGAAGGCCAAAGAAAAGATGGATGGATTGTGTGAAGAATGATATGAAAGAGAAAGGAGTAAATGCCACCGTGACGTCTAACAGGGAGGAATAAATAAATAAATAAATTCTTTATTTGGAATGGAAGAAGTAAACTTGGTACGACAACCCTAAGTAAAATGAGATAAGGGCAGGAACTTGATGAATAGGGGATCGGACTGGGTCAAAATAATATGATTCTGTTTACTCCGTAAGTTAGATTATCGAAAAATATTGAATATCGGTTTTTTGTTTTATCAAATCAATAAAAAATGACAACGATAAAACGCGTCAAAGATCATGGAGTGGGGCTTGAAACGTCACTTGTGTCGTCAAAATGTACTATCATATGACGTCACACGAGTTTCTTCATTTTTTGTTTACGTGAAAAAAGAAAAAATACGTGTCCAATAATTTTTGGAAGTCTATCTGACGGACTAATTAGTTTTTTTATGTCCGATCCCCTATTGTAAACACCTGAGAGCAGAAACTTCAAACATACTCTTATCTTCTAATACGAGAAACCACAACGTAGTTTAAGCTTAACCATCTATCAACAGAAACCAAACTCCCGAACAGTACGCTCAATCACAAATTATTACCACACCACAAGACACTCAATTTACAGTGTAGTCCAACTAGAATGAACATTCTAGTCCTTTGCAGCATCCGGTGTCGGTGTCGATGCTGGCCTGTTGGTCTAGTGGTTAGTGACCCTAACTGCTATGCCGGAGGTCGTGGGTTCGATTCCCACCCAGGACAAATGTTTGTGTGATGAGCACGATCATTTGTTCTGTGTCTGGGTGTAATTTATCTATAATATATGTATTTAGAAATATATAAGTATGTTTATCAGTTGTCTAGTACCCATAACACAAGCTCTGCTTAGCTTGGGACTAGATGGCGTTGTGTGATAGTTGTGGAATATTATTATTATTATTATTAACAAGTTCACAGAATGTGCTGCCTACAATTATTATTGACCCAGTTCCGGTCACCTGCGACATTACTTCACATTAGGGGTTGAGAGGGGGTGGAACGGTTCACACGTGTTTGGGGTGAGGCAGTAATAGTTACTGCCAAGTAATAGGTACTTGGTGGTGCCAATTATGCTGTTATTGCTGATTCTAATACTGCCGGCTTCGAAACAGCAAATGCAGTATTTGCAAAATGGCGGTTTCGAGAAAAACGCTTCTAAGTAATAATTTCACACGAAATGCTGAATTTTTCTTTACTATTTCACTAAGTTAAAGTCATTTATTTAACAATAAAAAACAATCTACGTAAAAAAGCCTCCAGATGTAATTTTTGACAAAAACGCAATATCGTAAAAATGACGATTACCTATTGCATTTCCTGTTACAAGGCAAAATAGTAGTTCCCAATTTTCAAAACTACCATAATATTATAATTGTGTAATCACAAAACTACAAACCGAGTGATTTTTAGCAAAGCTGCTAACCCAATGCTTCATATTATTGGTAGATTTGTCTTCTCAACAATGTAAATAACGCAATGAATAATTCATAGTATTTAATTGCAATTGTAAACGTATAAAGCTTAGTACATTGATCAAATAGAAAAAGTGTAAACACGTATTTTAAAATAATCAGGGGTAGACAATGCTCCCGTCTTTACAACTAACGGTATCAGTAAAAAGTCACACAAACAAAATAAATACTTCTTTACCATTCCCTAGAATACAAATTCACAAACAGCAGAACAGTATAAATAACTATAGAGCAACGTGATCCGACATCCAAGACTTCCAATCAGCATCTTGTTTCCAACTTCAGCAAAGTTCGTGACCTTTCTGCATAAAACATTACTCTGTGGCTACATTGATAAGGGCAACCGGATAAAATTAGTTAATGTTTGACGTAAACTGCCTATTTTGAGCTTAGGGAAACTTTTCTGATCACTCTCAACTTCTTAAAGGTCAGGTAAGAAATAACTCATAAGTACACTATCGAAATCTTGTCTTGACTGCTTTGCTGGTTTTCCAAGTAATTACCAGGTTTTCCAAGTCATTAACTTAGTCTAATGTGCCGAATGCTTATTGAAGGCCTGTGAAGGGGTCCTCAATATTAAACACCTTGTATAAACAGCGATGTCGCATAAGTGGTAGTCTCACTTGAACAATGTCGAACAATGTTGTATTACGATGAAACATGTTTGTAACTATAACATAATTATCTGACACAAATTTTTGTAAAAAAATACCTAGGCTAATCATCGTCAGCCTATAATGTTCCCACTGCAGGGACTCAGGCCTCCTCTCTAGGAGAGGGATGGGCTATAATCTACCACGCGGGCCCAGTGCGGATTGGTAGATGTCACATATCTTCGAATTTTTTTGGTTCAAAGACATGCCGGTTTCCTCACGATGTTTTCCTTCACTGTTTTGAGAACAGTGGTGATGAAATAAATTACACAAAGTAATGTGCCTGACGGGGTTCGAACCCACGACTCACTGTTCGTAAGTCGGGGCCACCACCACTGGGCCACCACTGCTCTAGGCTAATAAAATTATAAAAATAATTACGTTATATTAGTTAGTACAAATTTCATAATACCTATTCGTTACCGTCAACTTAAAAAAACCCATTAGAAGCCCTTCAAAGTTTCCATTCCGTTAACTTTCCTTCAATAGCCCTCAGGCTTTCAATCTGCGACCTTTTCAGACATTTTCGACGATATTTTACTTTAGAAAATGTTATTTTTATACCTTTTATGTCTCAATTTTGGGTATTGGATTTTGTAGGGTTTTATTTTCATTTCAGACTGAAAATTGGGTATTCTTTGTCGTGAACGAATCTAACCGATAAAACGTTTGACAATGACAATATTTCTCGGTTGCTTGCTCAAAGTAAAAATAACCACTTTGTGATCATAAAATCTATCTGGGTGATTTAGTAGTTAGTAAAGTATACAGGGTAGCCAGAAGATGAGACAAAATATTACACATGAATTAATAAGCTGTTCGCTGGTTCAAACTTGTGTGCAATAACCATTATTTTTTGTTATTATAACTAGCTCATAAGTATTGTCCCACACTGTGCTGGGTTTATGCCTCAATTCATTCCTTTCAATAACTGTTCGTAAAGATAAAATCTTTAGAAGTGCAAACTACAGATACAGCCTAAACACAGTGATATAAGTTTTTAAACTGACATGGTTACTAACATTATCAATTACTACTGAAAACGGAATTATTACCATGTTTACTTTTTGTTCCAAATTATCGCTGGAAATCGCTAAAATATCGGAAACTTCAAACATACCGTAAACATGGTAAATATTCTCAATGTTAATGCTAAATACCATTGTATATAGGTTGTATATTAATAAAAGCCATACAAAATTACCATAACCACGCACAAAAGACCAACTTACTAACACAGCAGCTATTACCAAACATTCTAAACAAATAAACTGCTCATTCATCATCCTGTATAATGATTACTGGAAGCAACAGAGATCCATCATCCGGAGAGCTTTAATGAAAATGTATTGCGAACCCGACCTTGGCGCTGTAGTGTCTGTTTGGTATTCTATTCCTAGTTTATATCTGCCTTTTGTACTACGACAGCCTTTTGTTTAGGGTAGAGCTTAAGTCACAAACGGATGTATTTTCCATGTCATATTATTGACTTCAGATCGGAAAAAGGTTTCATTGGACATTTAAGATGAAAGCATGCATATATTAGCCTTTAATGTTTCCACTACTAGGACACAAGCCTCCTCTATATGAGAGAGAATGGGCTATCCTCCACGCGGGCCCAGTGCGGGTTGGTAAATGTCACGTCTTTGATTTTCTTGGTTCTTGAACATGCAGGTTTCCTTATAAAGTTTTTCTTCACCGTTTTGAGAGCAGTGAGGAAGAAATACGAACGTGCCTTCCATCGCCATCAATCGGGCATAAATCCAGACATTCTTTGAGAAAATATATAAACACTTAGGTAAGAACTTAGTTAGTTAAAATGCCTCTAATTAATCATTTAAAAAAATTCCCTGTTCCCGATACCGGTGGGCTACAATTTTTTGTATATTTTGAAAAGTTTTCTGTAAGGGTTATTTAAAAATGTACAAAATTTGTTAAAAAATGAATAAAGGGAATGTTTTTTAATATAATAATGCCAGTAAAATTTATAACACATTTCTACTGCAATACAAATGAATAACAAATAGTCCTACCACTAGTCATAAAACTCCAACTATTTATACAACAAAACTCACTCCTAGAACCAAACCTATCTCTCCGACAGAGATCCATCCACAGAGGTTTAATTAAACCATATTGCGGCACGACCCCTAGTGCCAACTATTTATTGTTTTATTTCTATCTGTGTGTCTGTGTGTGTGTTTGTGTGTGTGTGTGTGTTCCCTGGAGATATGGCCGAGTTGCGATACGAATGTGTATTGCCTAGAACTAGGGCGTGCGGAAATAATAATGTGGTCAGTGTGACATAGTTTTAGTTTTCTGATTGAGCTGAGTCGTTTTTTTTTTATATGACTTGTTAATATCTATGTATAAATTCGATAAATTTTCTCTGCACTACTGCTTCTCAAGAGTGTTAAGGAGGCAAGTCGAAACATCGCCATGTCTGTGCATTCGTTTCGTTAGTTTAGTGAACAGTACGCGATGTTAATTAATAATATGTTTCTGGTATATTATAATCTTACTACTAGAGACAGATTATAGTTATGATTAAGCAACTTTTTCTCACACATCTTTTGGAGTGAAGTCGCAGGCAACAACTAGTAAGGTTACAATATTCAACGTAACGATAACAAGACCAACTAAACACGAAGATTTCCCCAACCAAAATCACAAGTCACAATTAAAACCCGAAAAAACTGTTAAAATCTAATTCACGGTAAATGAAGAAATATCTTAAAAAAAACCACTAACAATATCCAAGCATCGCAATTTAAGAAAGTACATAAAGAATCCTCTCGGCTAAAAGACACAAAACTCGTCGCAGATAGGCGCAAGATGAATAAAAGATAAAAAAAGTCTTGCTGTCGAAGAAAAGGCGCAATTGTCTGAATAATTAAGGAGAAAAGGGACAGAAAAAGAAAAAAGAACCCTGGACTGATATTAATTTCCAAGTGCCTAGATGTGAACGATTTTAATGGGTTATTCATGAGTCGCTGTTTTAGCAATCAAGCAATTATCTTATAATAATAATAATAATAATATTCCACAACTATCACACAACGCCATCTAGTCCCAAGCTAAGCAGAGCTTGTGTTATGGGTACTAGACAACTGATAAACATACTTATATATTTCTAAATACATACATATTATAGATAAATTACACCCAGACACAGAACAAATGATCGTGCTCATCACACAAACATTTGTCCTGGGTGGGAATCGAACCCACGACCTCCGGCATAGCAGTTAGGGTCACTAACCACTAGACCAACAGGCCAGTCAATCTTAGATAGTCTTTCGACATGTTTCATGATGTACCACATAAATTTTAAATATTATATAAAAAAAAACTACATTGTTCATATCAGTTTCAAGTATTATATATATATATAATATAATACTTGAATATATATATATATTATAATATAATTATATATATATATATATATATATATATATATATATATATATATGTAACATAATATCACGCCTGTAATCCCGGAAGGGTTATGCATTGGTGGTGGGTTGGGCATTAGTACACCCACATGTCGCAGTTATATTTAATTCTCATGTAATAGGGGGTAGAGAGCAGTGGTGGCTCAGTGGTAGCGGCCCCGACTGACGAACAGTGAATCATTGGTTCGAACCCAGTCAGGCGCATTACTTTATGTAATTTAGTTCATCACCATTGCTCTCAAGACGGTGAAGGAAAACATCGTGAGGAAACCGGCATGTCTGAGAACCAAAAATTCGAAGACATGTGACATCTACCAATTCGCACTGGGTTCGCGTGGTAGATCATAGCCCATCCCTCTCCCAGAGAGGAGGCCTGAGTCCCTGCAGTGGGAATATTATAGGCTGATGATGAATGGGGGCGAGCCTATTGCCATCAACCATCATCATTTTAACCTTACTTGTAAAATAGTTATGTGCTTTTTTTGTTCAACAAATTCAATTTTACTGAAACTGATGCTTAACAATATAATTATTTAGAATTATTTAATAAAAATCCTCCACCGTTTTACGCAATAAAACTATTTGCCAAATAAAGATCAAATACGAAAAAACCTTTTCTATTCCTAAAACCATTAGGTACAATAAAAATCTAATTGTTTGCGATCCATTAAATATTTAAGACAAGTCTGGAAATCTTCTAATCCTGAGGGTTGGCATCGTCAGAAAATAACGAATTACTCTCCTCAAAATCTTTCTAAGAATCTGATTTTGTTGAGCCTCTTTCTTATTAATAATCCTCATTTATTTGTTTATCCTTTCAAATTCGTTTACTTAGGTTTCTTTTGGGAATAATAAAACGAGCCACAGATTTTTTTATTGGCCACGTGATCAAACTTCTAATTTTATAACCCAGCCACGGGAAAATGATATAGCCTCTAATATACTAATTCGTCTTCTTTACAACGCCCACTAAATATTCTATAGAAAGCGTCAAGTGAAGATCCACAATTATATTAACTTGTCCTTGTTATTAATACATAGGCACCTAATTTACTAACTCGGCCACGGAATTTATATCTCACCACCATTTAACATTTTACAGCCTCAACACAAGGCCCTCAAAAAAATATTTTTGAAGCGACCATCGACAACATCATTATAACTAAGCATCTAAAATAATACATCACATTCTTTTATCGTGAAAATAGCAACAGCACGCTCGCGCCAGTGACCGGCCATTTGCACCAATCAGAGAGCGCCATTCGATTCATGTACTGACGAGTTAGTCGCGTGTATTCAAAATGTCAACTTTAGATACGCTTTACATTATTACATTTACCTACGTTAAAAATACCTACTAGTAACAGAAATGTTTTTACCATTGTCTAATTGACTAGTCACAGTCAGATTGTATGACTCGTCATTGTAAACTGAGGGAAATAGGTTAGGTTAAAACTGTGACCAAACGCGCGCGAGCCGAGCGAGCGAAGCGAGCGGTGCCGCGGCAGCGGCCGGCGAGCGCTACTTCCGAGTTGCTTGCAGAAATGTTTTCACAATTTATTGTCTTGTTTTCCAATAAAAAGGAAGTTCTGAAGTGATTCTGTCGATAACTTTTGTAGCACAACATGTAAATAAAATCGATCTTTAGGACATTCGATTCTCTGAACTTCAATATTTAGGTCATTAAATACTCTGAACTTCTATATTCCTTTCGATGACACGACAGGAGTTTATACGTACTATTAGTGGCTATAATATAATATTTGATGACAATTTTAATTAAATTTTGATGCTCAGTTAATGTGGCATGAGTTATAATTTAGACGTACTGAGTTAGTAAATTAGAAGCTAATTGAATATTTTTTTGATGCCATATTTTAATATTTTAGAAGTTTACTGTTTGAATTCATGTTACAAATTTTGATGCTAAAAAATAACCACGATGCTGAGTTGTATTTAGAGTGGCTTCAGAAAAGATAACTTGCGGCTAAGTTAGTATTATTTAGATGCTCGTCAACTGTGGCTGACTTAGTAATTTAGAAGGCAATGTAGATTTTTAGATGCAAATAATGGTATTAAAAAGAAGCCGGTTTAATTAGCACCCATTGTTTATTTTATTTTTTCCGAGAATATTTTATTATAATATTTATTATTTTCGTTCTTGACTACCATTCTATTTATTTTAAGTAACTTGCAACCCGCCATTGTTTTTCACTGTTTTTGTGACATGGATTTTATGGAACTTTTGTTAATACACATAACATCACGCCTGTAATCCCCGAAGGGCTAGGCAAACATGTAGGTACCTAACCACATTTCCCCATAATGTTGAAGTCCCATGTAGGTAATATGGGACGAGAACTTTCGGAATAAATTATCTAAATAGTTGTGAAAATTGCATAAATATTCGCTGCATAGTTTGAAAGAAAAACACACGACAAAATTAAACATAACATTATATAAGTTACCATCCAAAATATACATTACTTATTATTTTCACATTCAAACTTCACATTCATACAACCTCTAATTAGCAAATACCAACCTAAACAAATAATACCTCTTCATTAAAATTACGAGAAATTATTTCCTGTAACACAATAAATTCCCTGCCCGCCCCTATTACCCTATACGTCCCTATTAGCTACCCATCCCTAGTTCCCCGCCATCCGACCCACACGTGCTAGGTACGGTTGTACTAACGCGCATAATTTCCTTCATTATTTCCTCTAGGACGCTGCACGTGTACATTTAATTTAAAATTCTCGCATATTTATGCTTTCTACATATTAATATTGTGAGGAAGGGCGTTTTGTTAGAGAATATTATGATGTTAATACGTGGGGTAGTTTTTATTAAGTTTATGCTAGAAATAATTTTATAGTTGTTTTTAATTATATGCCTCTCTCATTAGTCTTTTGCTCTATCTGTTTTTGCACTTGAATTTCGTAAAAGTTTGGACGATTTTGGAGGAAGTAGTCTACGTTTTTAAAACAGTCATTCATTGACTTACAATGAAATTCAATGAATTACTTGATTTGCATGTTTTTGTAAGTAATTAAAAAAAACGTGAAATGATGCATGTATAACGACTGTGGACACAGTCATAAAGCGGCGACCTCTCGCGCCCGGCCCTGGTGCGAGCCATGGTCCGGGGCGAAGAGGAATTGGACGCCGTCGCCTCCTTTTGCGAAGCAGTGATGCTAGCGAAGGAGGTGGCGGAACGAGAGACGGAGAGAATCTCTCAACGTCCCAGCCGCCGCGGAAGGCGCTCCGGGCGTCGGGGGTCACGCGATGAACTCCGGCCACCGTAGACGCGGGCCTGTGGACGGTGAGTAACGGGCTAGCTAGCCGTCCGGCCGTCGTCATGACGGCAACAGACCGTGTGGGCGGCGCGTACGTGTTCCACGCGCGCCTCAAAGAGATGTCAGCAATATGGAAGGGGCCCGCAAGGGCCGACGCCCGTCGGGGCTGTGGATTATCGAAAGGTTAACGCGGCTCCGACACAAGGGCGAAGAAGGAGCATGGGTTTGGTTTTTATTCAGTAGAAGTCTGACACTCCCCTTCGCTCTACCCAAGAGCGGGGGGGGGGGGGGGTTATTCGATGATTTTCCACCCACCAAAAAAAAAAAGGGCACGACATAAGAAAGTGATAATGGATTAAGCGTTTCGTATTTCTAAAATGGTACACATAAGCCTCTTTAACCCAATACAGTTTCCACCACTTTCTCGTAGCCCTCTGTATAACCAAGTTTAACGATACATACAAATCACATAACTAACATCTTCTTCATTGTTCCAGGGCTGCTATCATGGGACGCAGGCGAGCACCAGGTCGACTTGGAGAAAGAGCTGGCCACCCTCACGGCGCAGGCACCCGAGGGGGAGGAAGCTCGATATGGTATGTACCTTTTTGTTTGATTGAAATCTTATGAAAACAGCAAAATAAACCTTACTGAAATAAGAATAAGGATGAAGGACGTGTCAGTAGCAATTACTTTTACTTGATAGTTCCCTTATATTTCCTCTATAAGTAAGTTAGTAGAAGAATCAAGCAGGCAGTTATTTCAAAGGCGGGGTGTACCTAATAGTAGGTACACCCACATTTCGCCTGTTATGTCTAGGTCCCATGCGATAGGCGAGTGGCTAGAAATTCCTGATGGAAAAACCCAACCACACTTTCCCCGACCAGGGCCCCGAGTCTGCTATTCAATAGTGTCAGAATAGTCTATCATTGATCTCATAATTGTTGATTGATGACAAGCCAAACAGTACCTTAAGTCGACAGACTTAAGGTACTTTTTGGCTTGTCGTCTACTTGTCAAAATCAACAATTATGAGATCAATGATAGACCATTCTGACACTATTGAATAGCAGACTCCCTGGTAATCGAATCCAGGATCTCATACACAGCAGTCGCCCTTGCGACCGCTACAGTCAGCCAGGATAACATTATTTATTTAAATAACTCCATAACTCGTTAACATTAAAACATTGTTATACACTAAACTTAACAAATATATAAACATAAATGTAATATTTATATCCTTATCCTTACATAGTATAAAACAAAGTCGCTATTTTTGTCTGTTTGTCTGTATGCTTAAATCTTTAAAACTACGCAACGGATTTTGATGCGGTGTTTTTTAATAGATAGAGTGATTCAAGAGGAAGGTTTTAGTATATAATTTGAACGACATCCACGCGGGTGAAGCTGCGGGCATTGGCTAGTTAATAATAAACCATTTATTGTAATACTAAAATACATCGCGGTCATTTAAAAAATGTAGCGCAATTTCCAACGTTATATATATTTCTCCATAATTTGTGCAATGTTAATCAATGGAATTTTAATACTTCGCTGCATATTTGTTTCGGAGGATTAAACCTATTAATGACCTAATTAGTTGGAAATATATAATATAGCAATAAACATCATCGACTATTTATTTAAAGTATTGAAGGTAGGTAATCATCGGTTGAAATTAATTAATTAATTACTACCTCATTACGAGTGTCCGTGCATCAATTCATATTGTTTCAAATGGCACTCTTTAACCTTAATGATGAATTAATATACGTAATTAGTTCAATTCTTTCTTTTCTTTCTTTTTTTTGTTTTTTAAAAAACGGGGATCGAACCCGCGACACGCAGCGCAGCAGTCCAATCGCTCAGCCACTGCGCCAACCGTGCCATCCGTAATTGCAATAGAGTGTGGAGCTTTGGACAAGTTGGACCGTGAATGATGTTGATGACTTAATTCTAAGTAAACTTATGACAAACAAAGACGACACGGTTGGCGCAGTGGCTCAAGCAATGGACTGCTGCGCTGCGTGTCGCGGGTTCGATCCCCGCACGGAACAAATACTTGTATGATCTACAGATAGTTGTTTCGGGTCTGGGTATTTGTGTATGTGAGTTTAAATGTTTGTGAACGCACCCACGATACAGGAGAAATTCCTAGAGTGGGGCAACGTTTAAAAAAAAAAACTGAACGCATTAATGTTAATATTATCAGAAAAACACTGATTAAGTGCTCTTATAGCTAGTTTTTTGAAAAGTACTGCTGATTGGGAATTGAGTGATAGCTCACATTTGAATTAGCATTCATTCTTAATTTACCTATAAAATAAATAATATTTAGAGCTTAAATAGAAATAGTCGTACGTTGGCCTTCATTGCCGCTAAAAAGACAAAATCGATCGCGTCCAATCAAACAAATTTAATAATTTATTCATCACACACTGATAGCCTTTTACTGACCTAATAAACGTTTAAATATAAAGTGATACCTACTTATTAATTTATGGAATGGAGAGAAACATAGTAATACTGAAGAAAAAAGATAAAGAACCATTATTATCAACTAAATTATTCTCTTGCTAGGCCATATTATTTCTCGATAGACAGACAGTACAAAAATATGTAGCAAAAATAGCCAAGCAGATAGCAAAAAATATAAGGTATCTTTCACACAGTACCGTGACTTATGTGACACTTAAAGGAGAACCTATATTGAATCTCACAAAGAATTGAGACACATGTCTTTATTGAAACGTGTAAAGATTCGCAGACACCTAATTCGTCACTAGACGAATTATCGGCGGATCGAACGAAACATATTGTAAAAGAAAGTACTTGAAAGTTACCAACTAAAATATGTATACACGTAGCAAAATTCAAAAGCTATTTTCTTTGGAAATAAGAGTTTGTGCTTTGAGATTTATTTAGTAAAACTATGGCTTCCAAAATGAAAAATTAAATGTTTGTGAAAACGTAAAACGTTAATCAACGCAGTAACAGAAAATAACTATAAAAAGTTGCTTATTGGTGCTAGAGAGTATATTCGGACGTCATCGCAAAAATCGTTGAGAATGATTATTTTCAACGATTTTTAATGAAAATACCAACCCCTACCCGTACGGCCCACTCCCTCTCACAGATATGAGGCTTGTTTCCCAGAAGTGGAAACGTTATGAGCTGGGTATGCAATTTAATATACAAATGGAAATTCAAAATTGTATGACAATCATATTTATTTCTGTAAATTGGTTCTACGGAACACTTACACGTGTTTCGGGCCGGTGCGCGGTGTTTCGTACCTGCCTACTCTAAGAAGAAACAGCTGAGACAAACATAAAGGTCACTGTCTCTTTTCAAGTCCAGATATTGTTCAATTTATATCAATGCAATGTAGTGTCTGAGATGGTCTTTTGAAAAAAGAACAACACAGATTTGAGTGGACCTAACCAGTCAGCATAAGTATTTGTAACTGTGTAGCTCGATTCATAACTCAAGGAGCTCACTGTAAATAGAAACACTAGTACTGTATCGTGACATGTTTTACTGAAATTCAAATTTAAGTACATAACTTTGTTTATTATTTTCCGTTTATGTAAATTAAATTGTACATCCCCTACAACCCTGTGGTTGTCTCTAACCGCAGACAATGTACAGGGCTTAAAACTTTCAAAATTACATTTTCTACGTTATATGCGAAATACTATTAAAAGTTGGAGTTTAGTTTCAAACACTAAGGTTCTCGGTATTTTCGAGGATTTTGTTATTTCATAGAAATTTTAATTAAATATTATTTTGTTCATTAAAATTTCATCAGTGAAAGAATATTTGAATCTAGATGTAGTAGCAGTAGTTTCGGAGAATACCACCTACATCCTAACTTAAAAACATTTTATAATCCTGAAACACTAGACTGTAGACTCTTTGACTGTGGTACTGAGAAATTGAGGCCAAAACACAATACCTCTTTGCCTAGGACCTCATACACAGTAGACCTCAGAAGATACACAGTCTGAAAAACACGTAGTGTTCGAAAAATAAGGTGAAAAGCATTTTATAATAATAATTTATAATTCCCCGTCTATTACCTACATAACAAAACATCAAAAAAGAAAACAATATACCTAAATAAACACCGTTTCTTAAGTTATTGTTCTGTATAGCGATAACGAACAATACTTGTGGGAAATAACCGCTTATTGTATTTTGACGCCCCAAGGCGTTGTATCAAAAATAAATTCACGCCTATTTCGTTAGACTTGGGTACAGACCGTATTGTAAGGTTTCCAATTTGTAAGGAAATATCAGCTCCTTTTGATATTAGAAGGCCTATTTTGAAAAATGTTTTTAGCGTATATTTTTTCTTTTGGGTCTGAAATGGATTGTTTGTGAAACCAACCGTTATTTTTTGAAGGTCCTTTGTAATGTAGATTATAGATAGGAGGACCCTGTTTTTCATATTTTCTGATTTTATCTTTCATATTATTATTTAGAATGGAACTTAATATTTATAAGACCAGCGACTCGCCCTCGCTTCTTCTTACTCGTCCTCTCAGCAGTTACTTCCTTTCTAGCTAAATATATCATCCGTCACACAGTCCTTCCATAGTTTTTTTTGGTCTTCCCCTACTCTTAAAGCGTCTTTGTTATAATACACCTACACCGCCGTTACACCTTTTATACGTTAAATATAGAAAAGATAAATCTCTGTCTCCAGAAAAAAACATTTTATATCGCCTAATCGTAATTTTCTGATTTATATCTAGCGTTTATTCCTCCAGCACAAACTGTCGTAACAAACTTATTTACGGTCTAGAGAATCTCTTAGTTTTATGTCCTTCCTAACAACCAATGGGTCCTTCCCCAATTAAATGAATGCCCAAATTGTTTTCGTAAAGGATTTATATCTACATTAATTTATATGTCTCTGTAAACATTTATTAATAAACGCGGATCCCCATTTTTTCTAATGGCGCCTTTAACTGTCGAATGGCCATGCCAACAGCAACAGGCATTCAAACTTTGTTAACTACATGTAAAAATGGGCGAACTGCCATAAACTGTCTCAATTCCACGATCAAACTTGGTCATTGAAGCAGACAATTTCATATTACATTATTTATTTTAAAGTCCTTACGACCATTCTGCTGGATGCAGAAGGTGGAGAACTTAGAGTTGTAGCGCAATTTAAGGAAAACCCCATGACTAGAAGTGACCTGCGAAAGGTTAACTTGACAGAGTTGACAATCACTTCATATCCTTTTTTAATTACCATAGTATAAGTACATAGTACACGCTATTCAAAGTGCCAAACTTGCCGTCAAATTTTGAACTGACTCATTTTAAATTGTCGTCGATACACTAAGAATACACTAAGAAGAAGAAGAATACATCTATTCTATTCTATTTATCTTCGCTAATGCCTCCAAATCAACCCAGATCACATTTGCTCTCCGTCCTGGAGACTGTCCACCTGTACAACTAGGCGATACTACTCTTCCACACAATGAATCCGTTAAGTACCTTGGCATGCACCTGGACCGAAGGCTTACCTGGAAAAAGCATCTGCAAACAAAAAGAGATCAATTGAACCAGAGACACAGAGGGTTGCAGTGGCTACTAGGAAGAAACTCAGTGCTGAGCACAGACAACAAACTGCTGATCTACAAGGTTGTCTTGAAACCTATCTGGTGTGGCGTAGTGGTTTTCGTGGTAGATAAATGAGACACTGTAGACTTAGTCATACATTTATTTAAGCACTACACTTACAATTAGATTCTAGGGTCTAGGTTCTAGTGTCTCTAAGGTCACGCACTGTCACTGAAGGTAGGTATACGGTACTGCCCTGAGCAACCAGAAGACGTCGATCGCCACGCACGGTAGGTAGGCCGGGTCAGGCGGCCACACGCGTCGGTAGGGACGCGCGGCAGGGCGGTCGACCAGGTGGGCAGCGGGCTCAGGGCAACTAGCCCGAGGCAGCGTTGGTGGTAGGCCGATAGCGGCAGCGCAGGCGGCCAGTAGGTAGCGGCGGCAGGCCACTGTCTACACGGCCACGCCGTCGTCTGGTGCTGGACGCGTAGGCGTCGCTGTTTAAAGGCGGCTCGCGGTAGGGCGGCCATGCAGAAGCGCGCTTCTCACCGCGTTGGTAGAACGCGGGAGCACAGCAGCGGAGCAGTGCAGCGTGAGCGAAGCAGCAGGTTTGTTAGCCAGCGATAGGAACCCTGAAACAGCGCCAAGGGGGGCGCGTGAGCTCCAAGATGGTTCCTGCAAGCCCCTACGATGTGCGTGTCCCAGCCATGCGTTAAGTGCGGCAAGCTCAAGGCAGTGAAGAAGATGGAAGATGGGTACTCACACATCGCAGTGGTTTACAGTGATTAGATGATAGGTGAATAGATGGTAGAATAAAGGCAAGGCGTGGCGTCACATCGCCACGGGGTTCTCATTGACCGCCGACTCGCGTCGCAGGTTTATGATACAGCATGGATGAGCATGATTTAGTTTATAGAGAATAGAATAGGATGCATGCCATGCGGAGAACCATATAACCAATCAGAGCACATGTGCATAGTGAATAGCTAGGTGCTAATTAATATTAAATACAGAATACATTGCCGGCAGCCATTTAAATAGACACAGAGATTAAAAATAGTTATGGCTTGCCGGGACATAAATTTAGTAGCAAAAGAACACAATGGCGGAGTTCACTTACCCAATAACTGGGGACTTATTTAGTAGGCTGCTCGCTTGATGTAAAAAGGACAGAGCTTATGCGCGCAGCCGTTTATAAAGGAGGTCCTGAGTGACGTTCTCCCTCCATTGTGACATTTCAGAACATTTAGGGCTGTACCTATAATTTAGTGAGGTGACAACTTTTTAGAATTAGTCGGTTTTTAGGGAATCGACTAATTTATGCTACAGTACCCCGCCTGCAAAGAAAGGATTTTCCCTAGGGGAAATCCGCTAGAAGGCCTAAACCACTTAGACTGACTACCTGTACGTACATACATCTCATTCGCGTGCTTCCATCCCATCAATCAACTATTCATCGTCAAACATTCATCCTTCAAAGTCCGTCACTGACTTGAATGTAGTCCTAAGTCAGTGACTTACTATACACACAAGAGGTAAACTAATTTAGAGTAGCTTAACTCAAGACAGTCAGTCGGAAAAACAACAAGATAGTGCAAGTGTATCTCCTTGGGGGTCAGGTCGCTGAGGTGTTAAATTGCAGGGTAATGTGTATAATGTAGGTTCTGTTAAATTTAGAAACAAAAATTTAAGATCACCATTGATTGCTGAACACTATTATGAAGTGTAGTAGCTATAGTACAAACACTGTCAAGTGAGTGATGTACCATGTGATGTCTAAGTGTGTAATCCGAACATGAAGAAGTAAAGTCTTCATAGTCAATGATTTAATATCAAGAAAAAGAAAACATGCAGTTTAAATTGTAATTGGTTTGAAATAATCGCAAGTGTCTAATTTATTTTAAAAGCATGCATTTAAAAATATTGTTAAAGTTTTAAAATCATAAGTGTCCATGCTAAGTTTAAGTTCCATGTCTATGTTAAATTGATTTATATTTTGACTATGTTCTATGTCTATGACACATTTTATTGTTGTATAATTTTTAGTCAGAGTCCATAGTTTAAGATTTAAAATTTCCGAACGATAAAATAATGACAAGCAAAAAGGCTAATATTCATGGTAAGTGTCAAACGTCAAAGTTGAATAAAGTTTTATAAGTCGATGACACTTGAAAGTTAGGTTAGGTAGGAAATCTCAGCATTATTTATAGGTTAAATTTATTTGTTTAACATGCTTGGTTAAGAATTAAGTGTTAAGTTAAGTTGTAGAAGTCGTTAACGTTATGGACTAGTTTAGTTATCAATTGTGTGTAAGGATTACGTGACTTTTATGAGAGGTTTACAGTATGTGTTTATCAACAATCAATTAGCATTTATTTAGTGAAGTTAGTTTGTATACAAGACTTTATAGATTAATAGTGTGTATGTAGTTGTAACTAGTGTTTAGATTACAGCGAGTATTAGATTTTTGATAGATTAGATATGTTTTTAGGTAGCTGTTAGGGCTTGTTTATTGAGTTGCAATCCGCTCATAGTTAGAAAACACCTGGTTTAGAGCCAGAAGTGTTATAGTCTTGCTACCGTGTAGGCGGTAGAAGATCCAACTGACTAACAGTTGTAGTTTATCAATGGTTAGCCATGATAAAATTAGGTACTAAGGCGTAGGCCATTAGCACATTAGTCCTGTCTACGGGGTATGCCGAGACGAGGTCCAACTGTGACTTTGGTCAACAGCTGTTAGAGTACCAATGGTGTAGGGCCATTGGTATGGGGAAAAGGGTGCTACGGTTTAGAGCCATTAGAACTTTTAGTAGTCCTCTATCAACTGTGGCTTAGGCCAACAGTTGTTAGAATATCCATGAACTAGGTCATGAAAGTTTTAGACACTGGTTTAGAGCCTAGTGTTTGAATTCTATAGTTATAGTTTTACTATTTTAAGTTTTAAATTCTAGTTGTAACTAATTAAGTTTAAGTTATCCTATTAAAGGGTAGGACAATGCCTGCAATTTCAATTTTGCAGTTACTTTTCATGAAAGTGCAGACTTGTTACTGTTTATAGTAACACAAACAACACAATTGTTTTATAGTAGTTAATTAAGGACCTACTCTGCTATCTAAGAAAATAAATACACTCATGTCCACAGCATGCACAATGGCAATGAGTGTTTTAAGCAACAGAAGATGCTTACATGTGTAATATGCACATAGAATGTATAGTATGGTTGCAGTCACCTATGTGTAGGCACTGTCTTTAAGATGTTCTTGTTGGACATGATAATAACAACACAGAAACTAAGGGTAGTGTACCATAGGGCATATTCTGCTACAAAATAAATAATCATCCCTTGGGATCCACAATACCCTCTATAATATGGCAACGCCGTTTTAACAGAAAGATGCTTACACATTTAGTAAGCACAGTGAAGAGTGTGACAGCAGTATGTAAGTGAGTGAGTGTGTGTGTGTGTGTGTAGCTAGTTAGGTACAGAATTTAAGGTATGTAGCTTACAACCATGCAGCCCAGAAGCAATTAGATAAACCTCTGTGGACGTGTTGTATGCCACAATAATAGCAATAACTATGGTATAGTTAGTGTAGGTAGTTGGCGGATACAGATTTTCCTGCACGCCATAGACTAGTTTAGGACTAATCTAAGGTACAAGTTGACCTTCTACGACTAGTTGATAGATGTCGTAGTATTTTACCCTTGGCGTCGTTTGACCCTGTATGGATCAAACACTAGCTAGCTAGGCCTACGGGTGATTATGGTGGACTATTTCGCCTTAAGTCCTTGTCATGCCAGGTACCCAGAGGTTTACCCTGCATATCTACCAAATCATAAACAATAGGCGATTGTTTAGCAGATACTTTACACTTAGTGAATTTTGGAGCAAGTTTTTTACTGAAATACTAAAAAACTTGCTCCAAAATTAATTTATGGAATCCAACTATGGGGATCGGCGTGCAACTCAAACATTGCTATGATTCAAAGAGCCCAAAATGTTATACTAAGAAATCTCTCTAATGCGCCGTGGTTTCTAAGAACGTGTGAACTCCATGACGAGCTAAGGCTTAAAACAGTTACCGAAGAGATAAAGACAAATTCTGCTAATTACAAAGAAAGATTAGCAAATCACCCGAATCCTCTAGCGACCGAATTGCTGACAATCAACCACCCAAAGAGGCTCAAACGTAATCACATAATCGACTCTAAATAAAAAGGGAAGAAAAGTCAATGGACGGCTCCTCCCCCAGGACCAGACGCCAGCACACCTGCTCAAAGTTCAAGGACTGATCGCAGATTTGAAACTGGAAAAAAAAAAAAAAAAAAAAAAAAAATATCTTCGGGGACGCCGGCAGACACCAGACGGGCGATCAGTCCTTTCGTTGTGGGTTATTTCGCCCAGTTCCCCATTTTGGTGGATCCCTTTCATGGGTTACTGGTGGTCGGCATCGCGAATCTTCCTGTTGCCTTGCAGAAGCTTACCAGTTGTTCGGTAGAGATTTCTGCAAGCTTCTCTTCATTAATCTCATCTGTTCCTAGGATTTCCCATCTGAGTAGCTCATACATTGTGCATTCCGCCACAAAGTGGAAACTTGTTTCTTCTGCTTCTCCACATGCTAGGCATATGGGATCTTCCTTTACTTTCATAATCGTCAGGTGTCTATTGAGAATACATCAAATTTTATCCAAATTCCCCACTGCGGTGCACCCAAATACACATGGTAAACTTTCCCACTATATCATTGCATTAGTAAGCTCTACGTTACTCCACATTTGGTCGGTTAGTCTGTGTAACCACTAACGGGCCACAAACCACACGTTGTGGCATCTCCCAGGCTCTCCCCTAGATTGTTCTTTGTAGCGGTCTGCATTGTACGTCTACACTGAGAGGGTTAGTAAGGTGTTAGGTTAGCTTTTGATTCTGACGATAGCTTAGTTACCGTTGTACCTTCATTTGTAAAACTTAAGTAGCAGCGTAACTTAATTTTTATTTTACTGCATTATTAATAATGTGGAGGTCAGAAAGCAATCCATGTAAAATACTGATAACTGCTAGACTGGAAGACATTCAGACGAAATTGGAAAAAAAGTTTCATATGATGAGTTATAGGTGGAAAATCAGAAACTCAAGTATATGTAGACACGAGTAATTCGAAATGAGATAAAACGAATTATTTTTGACGTAAAAACATCGAAATAGAGTTTAGATTCCACTCTAAAACGATAGTTTCTAGGTGCATATTCGCATCTCAATCACTTCACCACTATCGACAGTAATAATAATTGCGGGTCGGTTCGTCAGCGGCGCGGGTTTGTGAGCAATCAATCAGTTCACCGCGGGTCGGTTCAGGCGCTGACAAGA
Source organism: Diarsia dahlii (assembly GCA_949775195.1). NCBI lineage: Eukaryota > Metazoa > Arthropoda > Insecta > Lepidoptera > Noctuidae > Diarsia > Diarsia dahlii. The sequence goes on from OX459207.1 coordinate 20,246,174, forward strand.
CTGATTGCTGTACCTACATAGATACCTGTGCTTGTGTTTGTGGGCAATATGTTTCTTCATTGAGTTTCGCACTAGTTTTGCAATTTTTTTATCTCTTTTTACTGAATTTTACTTTACAGAATAAGTTTAGTAAGCTGAAGTGGCAATAGGCTGGTCATATAATCTTCCGATTACCACTGGGGTAGACGTATTCTTGAGTGGAGATCCCGAATCGACAAGCTTCATCTGGGACGGGGACGCCTTCAGGCTCGATGGAGCGATGATCTTCGCCGGTTGACTGGTACTAAGTACTCAGAAGTGTTGCTGAGAATAGAGTTAAGTGGCGTGCAATTGAGGAGCCCTATGTCTAGTAGTGGACTGCTGTAGGCTGATGATGACCTAAAAGAATATGTAACTATTCACACTGGTCCACAGGACAATGGATTCTCCTAAGCTGCACCACAGGACCATGGTCTCTGCCTTCCACATCCAGCCACTCTGAGCCATCCCGCAGTTTAAGATCAAGGTCCTTCTGACTGAGGAAGTCCAACACTGCGCTTGCCAATAAATGTTCAATCGTATCTACAACCTCTTCTGAAAATGTCCAAATAAATCCCTCCGGTAACATAAACTATGAAGGTGTATCATTTCACCAGCTATGCGGTAGGTGAGCAATCAATCCGTACCCGCCCGCCGAGAGTTGCTCGAAGCGCTGACGTGAATGATAGCTGAACCTATCCGTAGCTCTAGGTGTGGAATGTGCATGGCTGCGGGATTTTTAGATAGAAAATTTGAAGAATTTATCGCAGCTGTTGGAAAACAAGTCGTTTTTTTATGTAATTTATTAAACAAACAGCTACGATAGATATCTATCTACTCCTTTGCAAAAAAAACGGGCACCTTAGGAAATTTACGTTCTAAGGTCGATTTGAGTTAATTCAATGAAATTTAATTGTTTGACGTAGTCTGTATACTTATAATCGTGTAAATTAATACGCGTGAAGTGAACTGTGGCAATTTAAAAAAAAAATCTATGAATTCTTTAAAACCGATGTACACGGCCAAACAATAAGAAGTGGTCGGCAATAAAGACAAGAAGATTTTTTTACTTTGTTTAATTAAATAAAGTTACAAATGTAATAACCTAATAACAAGTGTGACCTCCTCTTGCCAAAATCACAGCTTGAATCCTTCTGGGCATGCTTTCCACGATGTTTTTAATGACGTTTTGAGGAATACGTTCCCACTCTTCTGCAATGACTCTTTTTAGCTCCCTGATGTTTTGTGGAGCATGTTGCACTGATCTTACCCGTCTCTTTAGAACATCCCAGACACGCTCAATTGGATTGAGGTCAGGACTTCGAGCTGGCCAATCTAAACGACGGATCCCAACTTCTTGCATGTACGCTTCCACGTCGCCAGAACGGTGCGGGCGAGCATTGTCGTCCATAAAAATGGAATCTTCCCCAAGTGCAGTCAATGCGGGTTGTGCATATGGAATTAGGACTTCCATTATGTACCGGTGTGCATTTAATGTTCCATTTTCTATGAGAACTAACTCCGTACGCCCCGTCGAATTAATTGCTGCCCAAAACATAACGGAGCCTCCGCCATAAGGAGTGATTTCTTCGAAACACACTTCCGCATAGCGTTCCCGTGGTCTTCGTAGCACTCGCCGGCGTCGGTCCTCTCCACACAAAGAGATTCTAGCTTCATCAGAAAACAATACTTTATTCCAGTCCTCCAGAGTCCATGAAGCACAGTTTCGAGCAAACTGAAGTCGAGCAACACGGTGCTCACGGAGTAATTTAGGTCCCCGAGCCGGGCGGTAACTCCTGATATTGGCAGCCAAAAGCCTCCTCCTGACGGTCCACAAGCTAACTTCTACTCCTCTTACTTCTTCAAGGCTCTTCTTCAGGTCCACACTTGACGCCTTACGATTCCGCAAGGCCTGACTCACCAAAAAGCGGTCATCTCTTGGTTCTGTGCGTCGTTTTCTTCCCGAACCGGGTCTTCTTTTGACCGAACCGGTCTCTTGATACCGTTGCCAAGTCCTTTGGACAGTTGAACGACTCACATTTAGCCGCTGAGACACGTAAGTTTGCGAACAACCTTCTTCAAGTAGGGCTATAATTTTACCGGCCCTTATCGCTTTATCACTCATGTCAAAAAGTGGTATTTAATGTAAAAAGAAAGATAAAATTGTTTAATTTGCAGAAAATATCCAAAAAGTTTTAAAATTTTAGTAATCAGTAATAAAATCGTTTCAGCAATTCGCGCCATTAGTAAAGCAATTTTACAATAATCTACAATAATCATTATTTTCCTTTTGTTAATTTCAAAATTTAAATTTGGAACGTACAGAATCATGCCAGGATTCTTCAAATAACATGCCAATACATCGTCAAATTAATAAAACCTCTTACTTGTCCTTCTTCATTGAAGTAGAGAAAAAAATATGAAGTGCCCGTTTTTTTTGCAAAAGAGTTTATGTTGGGGGCCAAAAATACAGTCAACTTATACGTCAGGCAGACTGTTCAGAATCCCTAAAATCATGAACAGTAATAGGTTTTAACGGTAAGCCAAGCTTGCAAGCTTGTATGAAAGTACCACCATTACTATATAGATACGAGTAGCTATCTCAAATACTTTATCCAACACAAAAATTGTTACACAGCTCTTGTACATTCAACGGTCTTAAATAAGGCCAATAAGAAACTAATAAATACAGACGACCACGTTACTGACTGTCTGGATTTGTGCCCGTTTGATGGCAATAAGATCGCTCCTATTACATGGGTCTTAAACATCTGGTGAAATGTACACCCATTACTACAGATATACCTCTGCCTGAACCTTTGCCGCCTTATTACAAAAAGTAGTTAAACCTGGTTTAACTTAGACTTGGTTTATCTCGCATGACGTCTCACTTCAAAAATATTCAAAAGAAAGTGACGGCATGCGAGATAAACCAAGTCTAAGTTAAACCAGGTTTAACTACTTTTTGTAATAAGGCGGTTGGGGTCTACAGGCGTGTGATATGAAATACGTTATTAATGATACTGTTCATTTGTTAATCATTATGTAAAGTTAGAGGTACAAGTAAGAAGAATTAAACTAATAGTCTTATTAGCCTCGGTACCGTAAACAAACTAATAATTGAATAAACTTTTAGTCTGATATTTGTGCTAGAAATTAAGGTTGCATAATATCAGGTTCTCATTCTCGTACAATACTGCATCGGTAACATGTGTGGGTAACAGTAATCTCAGTATTCGCAATCAATCAGTTTGACGTCGTACAAATGACCCGATGACGTGAGCGATTGACGCACCTGACGCCCGCTACTTAATACTAGTTTACTAACTAAGTAGGGTTTATATAACCAGTACCTATGTAAGTATAGCACAAATAAAACTAGATTCAGCTGAGTTTGGACAAAGCAGTCTCATCATTACAAGATACGAAAAGTTTGGCCTGACCTCTTACACCTTGGATATTGGATACGAACTTGGAAAGGTAGCTAGTAGCAGTGCTATAGGATATTTCGTCATTTCAGCCGAAAGATGTCCACTGCTGGACATAGGACTCCCCTAAGTTCCGACCGGTCCCGTGCATCTCGCATTCAGCGGATTCCCGCAACCTTCACCAGGTCATTGGACCTTTAAGAAAATATATTTCTATATAATGTAGAATACGCTGGCCCATGAATCCATGATCTCTAATAAGTAATAACAATTTATGCTGTTAGGAGACGAGTTTACCCAATCTTAAGCTTTAATTCAAAGTATAAATTCCCCAATCTTTGTACAACACATATAAAATTAGGTTACACCGCAAAAACCAGGATTAAGCGGGGACCGATTAATCCAATTTACGGAACTTGATTAATTTAATTATGAAACATGTAAGTTGGTTAGGAAAAGACGTCATATACTCGCTCGAATATGTAGGAAAACTCGGATCCATCCGTAATTTAATTAATCTCAACCGTAACCGTTTCATGTTGATTCTGTGCCTCACCAAAGAAAACAGACCGAAGGAGAGCGAACGAAGGAGGATTGCCTTTTTCGATTCCTCTTTTTTTCGTCTCGGTAAATTAAAAAGTATATTTTGACAGCTGCTTGAGTTCCCGCGCTAGTTTTAAATATCGAACGGGGGAATTGGGTTATTAGTTACAAATTATTGAAAGTCTGCCTTATTTTATTCAGATACGCTGTACAAACTTGTTAGTTATGTATAGACTATGATTGCGTCATAAAAGTAAGTTTGGTTATGAAACTGTTATTATTAAAACCATGTTATTTGATTTAATAACTGAAAAGTAATCACTTTTGGCAGTTCACGGTCATACCTTTACCTTCAGTATTCTGAAATTTAGACAAAATGTCGTCCCCCAATAATATTCAAGATAATAATTCAAACTATCTCACTTAATAAAGAACCCTTTACAACTATTAATAGACAAACCTATTCACACCCATGTCCTTATTGATAAAGCCATTTAACGACATAAATACATTCACCCCTTCGCCCCTTTTCAAAGCAACAAGGAAAATGTTAACAAAAACTTACATTTTCCCTATTTTATACTAAGAACTTTACATCTATAGGAATAAAGTGCGAAATTCAGTAATGGCTGGTTGTGTTAAACGTCGTTTACTTAGATAGATACTCTTTTTTGTACCCTACAAAATAGCGTAGTTGTATTACATCGTAATTTCAAGCAGCGATCGTAAAAAACATCGTAAACTTGAGATTTTAAGCAAACGCCAGATAAGCGTTTTCAGCTGAAATATTACAGAAGTTGGGCTAGATTTGCGGGAGAAAGATGAAGTATGGTTTCAAGATAATGATAGAGATTTATAATAAGAAATGGTATCACTTTGTTACTAGATTTTAGCTGAGGGATAAACGTAATCGGCCTATAATTGTCCCACTTCCATGTCACAGGTAGTTTCAATGAGAGAGCAACGGGCCGAAGTGGTGGATATTTAAAAAATTCACTGACGTTACATATCTACCTACCCACAACGCTGTGGGTAGGTAGATATGCAACATCAGTGATTTTTTAAGTAGACTAAAAATAGACTTTGTCAGTCTATTTGGTTTGGTACCAAAAATAGATAATGTAGGTACATTACTATTATTACTAATGTGCATTAGTAATTTGTACATTACAGTACATAAGTTCTGAAACCTTTATAAGTGACTAAACTAATATCAAAGAATAAGGTAAGTTTCATCTTCTTGTAAATTTATTACTAAGGTGCGACCAGCAACCTACTTTAAAAATGTAATGATTATTTTTAACTTAGAGTTGAATTTGGAGTACAATGAATTTAACCTGCTTTCGTGTTTAATGATTGTAGATAATTATTAGAGATTAAACCATGGCTTTTAGAACGTTATCAATCTTAATTTCAGTAGGGAATAAGCGAGTTGAGTAGCCTTATAATTATCAAATGTACACCGACTCAGTGTTATACAAAAGAGTCCAGTCTGCGACCTCTTTTTAACCGACTTCCAAAAAAAGGAGGAGGTTATCAATTCGACTGTATTTTTTTTTTTTTTTTTTTTTTTTTTTTTATGTTTGTTCACTCATAACTTGCGACTGGGTGAACTGATTTTCATGATTCTTTTTTCATTTGAAAGCTGGTGCTTCCCGTGTGGTCCCATTGTCACCATTTCAATATCTGATGATGGGATCTTGTAGAAATCGGGGGAACTCTTCAATAAATAACAGCAGATTAACCGCGATTGTTGCTATTTATTTATTTATTTATTTATTTAAAGACTTTGGAAGACTTACAGCTAGATACAATATTGACCAATAACAGTATATTAATCAGACAGCCAATTACAAGTCTTCACGTCTAGAGCTTGTCTGGTATAAATACACTGTGGAACAAGAATACACACTGCCAAATAATGTAAACAAAAACTAAATTATTTAAAACTTGCTAATAGCTCGTCACCTAAATATTTAAAAAGTTCTCAAAACAATTGCAACACCATGAGAATCAAGATGTTAATTATTTGTTTTAGATAAGAAATAATAAAACTATAGTCCATGGAATTTAAGTATTAAAGAAATGCGTCGCTAAACGCTTTTTTGCCGAGTTCACACTAGTTTCAAAAATATCAAAGTCGAACTGTTTGCACACATTATTAAAATACCTACTTACACGCACAACGTATGAATTTTGTCTATAGTTAGTACTTGTAAATGGCACCCGTAATGGTGGATTGAACCGTTTCAACTTGCTTGGAACGTTAAAGGAGACAGTGGACAAAATATCGGAGCAATTTATGTTACCTCGAACCGTCTTCAATAAAAAGATACAGTCGGAGATCTCACGACGATTAACCAACGGTAAGAGATGATATTTTTTACAGAGACTGAGATAGTTACTGGACTGATAAGGTACCCTTTGATGAAAGCACAAAAATTTTATAAATCTTTTTTGTATGCGCTCAATACGGTCGATATATTTGTGATAGCATGGATTCCATATTTCAGATGCGTATTCCAAGTGGCTTCTAACAAAAGTGCAATATAGGATTTTTAACGTTTTAGCTTGTGTGAAGCACTTGGATAATCGCATTATGAAACCTAGGGATTTTGAGGCTTTAGCGACGATGGCATCAATATGCTTATCAAAAATAAGTTTGGAATCATGATGAACCCCCAGATCACGAATAGTACCACAACTAGGTAATACATGGCCACCAAGAGTATATGATGTGGCTAAGACCGACCGTCCACGGGAATATGTTACTACTGAACATTTTTTGGGATTGAGATCTAGCTTATTTTTTTGGCAGTATACTTCAAGACACTGCAAGTCAGTTTGAAATGCGATCATGTCCGCAGTCGATGATATAGTAGCATAAATTTTCATATCATCAGCGAAGCACAGTAATTTGGAAGAGGTCAGACAGGAGTCGATGTCATTCACATAGATGATAAATAATAATGGACCGAGCAACGAACCTTGGGGTACTCCGCTGGGGACTAAAACCCAGCTAGATATATAATTATTCAGTACCACAGCTTGCGACCTGTTTTCTATGTAAGATGAGAACCATCTGAGTAAATCCCCGCGTATACCGATGCCCTGTAACTTCCGTAATAGTATGGCGTGGTCGATTCTGTCGAAACACTTGCTGTAGTCTGTGTAGACTACATCGACTCTTTTACCGTGGTCCATTGCGTCGGTGATGTAGTTATTAAGCAAAATAAGATTGGTGACAGTAGATCTACCTTTAAGAAAGCCGTGTTGGAAGGGACTAAACGATTGTTCCAGAGCAGAATAGACCTGGTTATAAATGATCCTTTCGAAAACCTTGGCAATGATACATAATTTGGATATCGGTCTATAATTGACAATGTCTGTTTTGACTCCTTTCTTATGTACAGGCGTTATGAATGCTGATTTCCAAAGTCTGGGAACGACACAAGCATCTAGAGATTTTTTAAATAGAATTGAAATAGGAAGAGCAATGGATGCAGCGCAACGTACGAGAATCTTGGATGATATATAATCCGGGCCTGGCGCTTTCGATGTGTCTAATTTACGAAGTAAGTTGGTTATGTCATCAATGTTCACCGTGATACGACTGATATCGGACGACAGGTTTGATGTTTCAGTAAAAGAAGAGGAAGAAGAATTAGAGCTACCACCATGACTAAGGTTGGGATCCAAAAATGTGGAGTAAAAATAAGTTGAAAATGCCTCACTTATTGATTCCCCGGTACGCAATGTTTCGTTGTTAAAATTGAACGTGCTTGGGATTGCATTTGTGTTATGACGTTGTTTAACAAAAGTCCAAAATTGTTTCGGGTTATTTTTTATAGACGCTTCGGTAAGTTTCAAATAATTTGCGTAACACTCACATTCTAATATTTTTACCCTATCACGAAGAAGTTTAAATGTCAGTTCGTCGGCTTTATTACCATAAGTTTTAAGTTTTTTAAAGTATTTATATTTTTCCTTTATTGTTTTTATCAAAGAGGAACTGTACCAGATCGGATATGATTTATTACGACAAAGTTTCTGAGGAATATATTTTGATTGTAGATTATAAATAACGTTATTGAAATAACTTACAGAATCGTCAACTGACCTCGCTGCAAACTCACTTTTCCAGTCAGTCTTACAAATGTCACGATTAATGGATTCGTAATCACCCTTATCATACAAAAATTGTATACGTGACGCACTCCCAAGGGGAGGTGTTTCAACAAGATCCATAGTAATTAACAATGCTGGGTGATAATCATCGATTGGTACTAGTGGGCTTAAGCTTTCAGTCACACTGACCGCCTGGTTCGAGAGGACTAAGTCAAGTAATTTACCGTATCTGTTATTCACACCATTATATTGAACTAAGTCGAGAGTACACAACTCATCTCCAAGCAGCACCTCATCACTACTCTTGAGATTCGTTGGGACGAACGATATATTGTCAGATGGGACCCAACTTATTCCGCTCATATTGAAGTCACCCACAATAAGAAATTTATCAGAAACATTGCCAATCACAGACCGATTTAATGACGAAAGAAAATTCAACAATTGTGAAGAAAAGGAATGACCAAGATTTTGTTTACATAAATAAATACCACAGAGATGTAAGTTAAAATACCTACGCGAATTCAAATTTTTCAAATGTATGCTTATCCAGAGATCTTCAGCTGTGGAATGAAAATTTTGTTGACACGTTACTGATAATTCTCGACGAGCAGCTATTAGAACTCCTCCACCACGTGATTGTCCAGTCAGAGCATAATCCCGGTCCCGTCGCCATACAATATATCTTTCATCAAAAAATTCCGAGTTCAAAATACCATCCAACAACCATGTCTCAGTGAGAACAATAACATCAAATGAGCTGGCCAACATTCGACGATAGAAGGTATCGGTTTTAGTTCGTAGACCACGAACGTTCTGATAAAATATGTTTAAACCATGTAAATTAATATTAACGTTGCTAGCCATTGCGCAAAAAAGCAACAACAGAATTAGAATCAGTAAAATAGGCCACAATAACACAAATCATAAAAATATTAGCTAAAACAGGGTAGTAGAAAAATAAATATACCTGTAGAAAGCAAACGGTGACTATTGGAGTGGAAGAATTATTTGACGTTGAGCGGTAAATAACTGTGCGAGTAGGCAAGCAATAATGTGTAGTTCGTGCAAGTGCGAGTGAACAAGGCATATTTTTCTGCAATAACACTTTAAAGTGAACAGCGCGATAAGAAACATAAAGGATTTTTTTAACAGAACAAAAGAGCGGGGATGGGCTTATTAGTGCGGCAGAGGTGCTAAACAATTTGTGACATCTTAGTGATACAAAGCGAAACATAATAAAACGAAAAAGCGGAGACGGTTGTGCACAATATAGGTAACATGTTAGGCGATTTTGTTTAAATCCGATTCCTTTCTCACTATTATAACTTTGGAGTTGGTGTTTTTGAGTATGTGAATTTTTCCATGTTTCACCCAAATGAACTCGTAATTCTTGTCCTTGGCGATGGTTTTAACCTTACTCAGCAGCTTCTTATATTCCACAGTAAGGTGATCATTAACAAACACACGCTGGGAAGTGCCTTGGAACCCGATATCAGAGGTGGATAAATTCTTATCAGCTCGCGCTGCCGCTATAAAGTCTTCTTTGACGTATCTGTTCAGGAAACTCACTATAATTAGTTTTTCATTGGAGTTGAAAATGGGCACCCTCGAAACGTAGTTGATGAGTGTTTTAGGGCAGCTATGGTTTACTTTACGACCAATGGCTTCAATGATCGTAAATAAATTTTCGTCTTTCCTTACTGGAACTCCCTTGATTTCCACATTATTCAATCGGGACCGCTGATCATTTGATGATAGCTCAAACTTCACCTTGGACAAGTCTGTCTGCAAGTCATTTATCGTCGCCTGCATCTTGTCAAACTCAGATACTTTGGTTTCCACTTCAGCAATCCTCGTATCAAGTTCATCGAGTTTGCCGCTCGTACCTTGACACGTCAACTTCAGCTCAGATAGCTCATCTTTAATCACTTTAATGTCATCACTTAGTGTCGGTAGATTTAGTAACTGACGCTTCATGTCCCGAATTTCACTCAGGATGGTTTCCAGAGACGCTTGATCCGAAGTGGGTACGGCTGGAGATGAAGTTCTACAAGCGGAGCACTTCCACTGTGCCATTCTAGTAGCACCCAGCTTTCTCCATCCAGCTTCAGATATGTTTGCACATCCAAAGTCTAAATACTTCTTGCAGCTCCCACACTGAACGCCATCGTTGAACTGTACGTTGCACAATGCGCACGTTTTCATTGTTAAAACAGTGAATGTAAATAATAATAGATACTTAAGAGAAACGCGAAAAGGTTGACGATCTATTTAGTTGACCGGCGCGTGAAGTTCGACTGAGTATCCACAGAAGAGTGAGCTATAGCATATCTAAGCATTGTTTACGCCATCACACAACATAATATTACGCCTGTACTCACTAGAAAGGTTATAAAAACTATTTTGTGAAGATCTGATGAAGAACTTCGGAGATAGGCAACGGAACTCCTCAATAAATGATAGCTAATGGACTGGGATTGCTGAAATCTCATATTGTCTGTCTATTGTTTACACCAGTTCCTAACATAACATCACGCCGGTGCGTTGTGAAGGGGTAAGCACATGTGAAACACTAAAAAGTGAAAAATAAAAACTTTTTTACAAAAAATAAAACCGACTTCGACAAAAAAAACACTCAAAAGTGAAAAATAAACTTGAGAAGAAAAATCAGTTTCTGAAGTCGGTGACAAAAAAATGAAATCAAAGAAACAAAAGTCACCGACTTCAGTAACTGATTTTTCTTCTCAAGTTTATTTTTCACTTTTGAGTGTTTTTTTTGTCGAAGTCGGTTTTATTTTTTTCTACACAAACACAATCACATTCTAGAACAGATCAGGCGTACTAAAATCTGATCACAAAATTATGACCTAAATCACAGTTAGGCCTAAAATTAATTACTATTCCGCCTGCGTTGCTAACCTATACCTCATGCGACATTCGTAACCACTGGAAACTAATTTATTACATTCAATTATAAGCTAAAGTAAATTAAAATTACTTGGGGATTAGGGTACCTAAATATACAATGAAGCATAATAACTATTGATTTACTCAGGTAGGACTGGAAAATTCCATTGCTTCAAATACATTACTTTCTCTTTTTCAACGTGAATTATGTTACATGCCTCATCGGGGGTGCGGGTTGTTCGATAGACATACTGCTGCCTCGACACAAAGGGCTAAGAACGAACATGGGTAGTTTTTCGTCAGTAGAAGTCTGACACTCACTACCGCTCTTACCAGAGTGGGGGAGTCATTTGATGATTTCCAACCCTCCAAAAAAAACATGTCCTTAATACCATATATTTCGTCAAACCAAGCATAATATGCTATAAAAAACCCTCTCTGTTAACCATAATACGAATATTACCTAACACACTCTAGAAAAGAAAAATGTGAGATATTTTCTTGCTAGAACATTCTTGTCCAATCGCGCATGAACTTATTTCCATTAGTTGACTTTTATGAGCCAGGCACAGGCATTAGATAACGAAAGTATATAATACATATTTGATATTCTTATTATGAACTAGTTCGTGCCAAGGAAAATAGGCTTATAAGAAAAGCTAGAAGGACGAATGAGATAATCATGTTTGAGTTCACTCTTTTATTTGGTACTGATGTTGATTTTCTTAAGACTAGGCAAAACGCTCTGAATGCATTTGAACAAGGGAAGTATTATTATTATAGCTAGCCTATTTTGTCTTACTACTGGGTAAAGGCCTCTCTCCATTCCTTCCAACGGTCACGATTCTGTGCAACGTCTTTCCAATTCTCAAGGAAGACATCCAGTTCGTCCTGCCATCTCCTTCGTGGTCTGCCGCGACCCCGTGTCACTATTTCAGGGCACCAATCCTAAGCCTTACGGGTCCACAGCTCGTTCAGCATGCAAAAAAAAAAGGTAGCACTCCGGGAGTGCCGGCAGAAGTGAAAACTTCAATATTAACTGAACGTGATGCTGATCGAAAAATCTTACGATTTTTCGATCAGCATCACGTGACCCTGGCGCGAGTTTGAAAGTTTTTACCCATACAAAAAAAGTGCTCAGCGCCGCTAAAGAAGTTTTCACTTCAAAAATTAAAAAAAATAGGCTTTTTTTTGTGAAATGGGCCTATTCTTAACCTCGATCACACCTAATGGAAACCGATGTATGAGGTCTATGATGAAACGAGGAATTTATGATTTTCTTGAATATTTTCTAGAATATCGTTCTTGTATTCTTTCGAATAGTCCTACAAATATTTATTGTTGAAGGAATTCCATTGGGCAAACAAGAAGCCTCTTCTTATAATTTATGTATAAATACACCTGGACGGTAGCTACGCTACGGGTATTACCTAGTAAAATACAAAATAAAATAGAGTATTGCTATTATGAGTATTCTGAGTAATTTCTGAAAGTTGAAATATCAATTCGAAGAGCACTCAATCATCGGAATACCTGATTCACAGAACGGTTATTTCGCCTATGGGTGGTATACTTCTCGTATTTTATTTATTAAGAATATACACAATTTATTTTTGGTATTTTCCATTTGTTATTTCTCAGTGGCAGCCACAGAATATGGATCTATACCCTAATGAGGACAATAGGCTGATCCCCTTTTACATGGGACCTAAACATAACTAATAAATGTACACTTCTGTCTAATCAGTCTGGGATGCCGTGATTTTATATTATAATATTTTGTGTAAACTAGACCTAACTTAGCTTTTAATCCCACAAAAGTAAAATATACAAGCTTAAATTAATAACCTATTGAGGCGTAAATATAACCATTAAATTCGCTTTATTAACCAAATGTAAGCCAGAAAATGAACGAAAGTTTAAACGTTTGCCGGTTTATCGGAGTTTCTGGTTCACTAGCTCGAACACCATCAAAGGAGCGAGCCAAATGGTAACAGATTTATGTGTTTATTTTTTGTAGCCCGAAATATTTCGATGAGAAACTTTGGGTTTATAGAGTGTGAATTATTAGAAGGGTGACAAATGGCAGTAGTTAGGTTTTGGTTTGTGACTAGCCCTTTGATCAATGATGCGTGTGATTAGTAGTTTAGGTTACATAAGTGAACGACACCATTTTCTTGCTCTAATATTATTTCGTAAGGAAAGTAACATTCGAACACATGTAAAATTCACTGACTGCAGCGAGCTCATTTGGTAGATTATAGTCCACTTACTCTCACTAGGAGCTAGCCTGTGCCCGCTGCTGTTGTAGGCAGATTATGAACTTTATTCAAATAGGAACCATTTTGTTGTTTTTGATGGAAGCGATGTTGATTTAGAGCCCTGATTAAATACTAGCAAAAATAAAATAGAAGAATAGAAGCAGAAAAATAGAAGAATATAAGCCTCAAGTACTAGAAAAGTGTACCTAATGGATTTAAAAGCTTTCCTTCACAATAGCCCACGTTGGCATATTCTCCAGGCTTTATTAACTACTTTAATAGATATTTTCTTCGCTGATGGGGCATTAGCTTTATTATAAGCTGACTAGGAGTATTTAATTAGAAAATGGATTACCAATAGGTTTCTTATTACAATGTTTTTGACTTTGAGGTTTTGAAGTTGAAGTGAACGGAAATCAACTCTGTTAGTAACTTGCTGATTTTATTTATTTATTTAAACTTCTCGCACACAAAAAAAAGGTACAAAGGCGGACTTAATGCCTTAGGCATTCTCTACCAGTCAACCAAGGGTGGTGTAGAGATTGGATGGCAGGTGCTCTTTTTGAGAGGAGCAATGATAAAAAAATAATATTCAAATATATCATACCTAATGATTTATAAATATAATATACAAATAGTAACATAAATAGATTATCAACATATAATACACATACATAAATATATACCTATCCTATATATATATATATATATATATATATATATGTATACAAAATCAAGATAGAGAGATGTTGAAATCACTCTACACTATTTATTTAGAAAATAACTCTGCAATTTCCGCTTAAATGCATACCGACTTGTGGCCGTCCTGATATCAAGAGGAAGCGCATTCCAAAGAAGAATAGACTGAATATAAAAGGACGAATTTCATTTTTAGACTGAATTTCACAGATTCCAATATTCTCATATTGTTGTCTGTTTATTGTTTTCTGTGCTACTTTTCATTATATTTTGTATGCTTATCATTTGCTAGTTTCTTCTGATTTATTTTTCCTGTAATCCTTTTTGGTATTTAAATATATAATCAGCTTTACCCACGTATCCAATTATATACAAAATCGTAATTCTAATTTGCATAATGACCCAGTAGTCCCACCTGGTTTTAATTTCAATTACTAATTGGTTTGACCAATGGAATGTAAAAGCATAGGTTCGCATAATCCGATTAAATTGAAATATTTCAAAATGGCCACGTATGGTATCTCGGATAATTCATTAAAAGGGAAATCCTATTGAAGCCGTATTGATACGAAAATAATCCGTACATTTTACTAATTGTGATATGATATAACTTAATGGAATTTTACCTTGAAATAGTTATAGCGTATGGTGTTCAATTTTAGTCTGAAAATTATTTTGTTCTTTATACTTTAAAAGTATGTTCGGCCCGAATCTTAGCTACGCAAACTCTATACGCGCTATATATATGAGCCCTATAGCTCATGAATTGCAGTGGACGCATCCCAACTATTGTCAATAACATAGACTCAGAATAAAACATAGAAAAGAAAAATACTAGACCAATCGCAATGTAATAGCATCCCAACTTTAATCTCCGGGAATTTCTTCAACGCCATTTCAATCGACTTGAAAAATAAACAAGACCAACTCCAACTGAAACCGGACCCCAATTATCACGGGGAGACACTGTGGACCCAGTCAATACACCGGTGTTTATCTCAGCTGCAAGTGAGCGAAGATTTGTTCAGCAGCTTTATAGACCCTCAAGAGTTTTCCACGCAATCATTGTACCAGTGGAACCGTGATACGAAAGCTTTATCAAGTGTTTGCTTGCATTTTTTTTTTCATTTTGTTGGAGATTTATTTATTGGAGTCTGCTAATCGGATCTTTTTGAAATGAGAGAATGAATTGGGATTTTATCGGATGTTCTGGATTAAAGCTGTGAGATTACAGATTTATTTGATTTGGCGAATACATTATATATCTGTTGCCATGTGAGGTTCTATTATTCAAATATTTGATTGGATCATTTCAGTAACGTAACGTTCTATAATCATCAACTACAATTTTGTTGTTGACTATCAATAGTCGAGAATATGATCCTTCTGTCTAATTTATTTTGGGGTCAGAAGACAATATTTCCTTCCATACAAAATGTATACTGGCAAATCAGTGTTCGTCATAGAATTCTACTATTCTCTCTAGCTGTCTATACTTATAATAAATCTGTAGAGAGGTCAATTCTGTACATGATATATATTTCCAAAATAACTATCAGGGGGTAATTAGTGATCGATACTGATGCCAAAAATGCAATCAGTAAAATTTTTGTCTGTCTGTCTGTCTGTCTGTCTGTCTGTCTGTCTGTCTGTCCTCCTGTCTGTATGTTCCTTATAGAAACAAAAACTACTCGACGGATTTTAACGAAACTTGGTACAATTATTCTTCATACTCCTGGGGAGGTTATAGTATACTAATCATCACGCTACAATCAATAGGAGCAGAGCAGTGAAGGGAAATGTTGGGAAAACGGGAGAAGTTGCTCCAATTTTTAAGCTTCCGTCGCGTGTGCAGCCTTAATGGTTAAAGCTACATAGAAATCATTTATGACGGAAATGTTCTACATAAAATTATCTAAAAAATATTCCACAACAGCATATGTCTATCTTTTATGGTTGACTCACAATAACACGTATAACTCCCGATAGCTTAGCAGTTCGGAGCTTTCTGATTATACAGGGTGGAATTTTGTAATGCCACCTGGAGGGAAAGTACTCTTAATACTGCAGATAGAAAATTTTACTCAAAGGAAACATTCCTTTATTTTTGAATAGAAAGCAAACTGCATTCAAAGATTTTCGAAAATTCTCTTCTCCCACACCCGGGAATCGAACCGGCTAAAATCTGAAAAAATTATACCCTGTACTTTTATTGCATCGATCGTTAGGGTCAATTATAAGGATGAAATCTCTCTAACAAACATGATAAATTAAATGAAAGGAAAACCTGCCTGCGAGATCGCCAGATCTCACCCCATTAGATTTTTTTTTGTGGGGATATGTAAAAAATCAAATTTACATGAAATCTTATGCGAATGACAACGAGTTGAGAGTTGAAGTTCAGAATACGATTAATAATATTCACCACAACACTTTATTAAAGGTTACTAGAAAAAATTGTGTATCCAAGAGAAATGGAGCTCATTTCGAGCAACTACTTAGTTAGTTTACCATTTTTTTTGTATATAATTAAATTAATTTAAGATTTCCTGGTTTTCTTTTCATTTAATTTATCAGGTTTGTTAGAGAGATTTCATCCTTATAATTGACCCTAATGATCGATGCAATAAAAGTACAGGGTATATTTTTTCCAGATTTTAGCCGGTTCGATTCCCGGGTGTGGGAGAAGAGAATTTTCGAAAATTTTTGAATGCAGTTTGCTTTCTATTCAAAAATAAAGGAATGTTTCCTTTGAGTAAAATTTACGTACTCAAGACGCTTTTTGTTACGTAAGAAAATATGGACGTCCCGACTTATTTATTTCTGTAACTACCAAGCCCAAGTGGGATGAAATCACTCGGGAGCTTCTTGAGGGTCAAGCACCGCATGACCGCCATGATATTATCGCAAGAGATTTTCATTTAAAATTAAAATCAATGATAGATCTACTTACCAAAGATAACATTTTTAGTATAACGCGGACGAAGTCGCGGGCAAAAGCTAGTTCTATAATATATAGTAGTTGCTTAGTAACACGAGTTGAGTAAAGTTCCAACTAAACAGCAACCTACTTCTAAGTAACTTCACACCCTGAACTACATTCCGAAGGTCGCATCTCTTGTGTGGCATCAAAGCCAGCGGGGCATTGTCACAAGTCCTCTCCTCTTTGTGTTTATGTGAACAAAACGCTTTGTTCGTTGATGTCATTATTTTTCACTCTTTCACCTCTGACATGGCGACATTTTGGCGTAATTTCACGAATATTTCGCTAAAGGATTTTTAGGCGTTAAAGCTTTTACTCGGTCGGTTTATACTTTTTGGTTGATAGCATATTGCTTACGCAAGTTTTATGTAGCATACGTTTTTTTTTACTATAATATTTCCGAACGTGGTACAACACGCTACCATATATCCGAAACACTTTTACCGCGTTATATTTCCTGTCATGTTGCCTGCGCTGGTTTTATCTACCCCTCTCTTTCCCTCCTATACCGCCTCCATGCGACAGAAAGAGAAAGGAGTATTGCCGCAAGCGTCCAATGACGCGAGCTTCCGAGGTGATGAAGAAAAACCACCACTCCATGATGAAGAGGAACACTTCAAATTCATATCTTCAACTGTCTTCAACGGCTTAACACCTCTTTACGCGATACCGCTTAGTTATTGCGGTGCGCACCGCAAATACACCAAGACGCAACCATAAAACCAAATAACCAATCTGTGAGTGTCGGCCGACACAAGTGGGACAATAATAAAAACGTGCTGGGAAGAAACCACATTCAAGACCTCTACACGGCGCTTTCCAGTCGTCAGCCATCGTTAAAGGCGATCCTTCAAACTGCAAGTAAGTCCTAATACCGTTCCCTCTAAATAAAACCAGTTGGCAGCATTCACTCCCGCTTAAACTATAATTTACACAACGCTTATTGGTCCTTCGCAGCCGCTACTCTCATAACTCCACCATAAGTTTTTGGTCCATTCGAGTCGGATTCAAAAAATCAGCTTAAATAGGTCTCATACCTAGGATTTAGGTCAAATACCTAAATTCGTAAAATCACCATATTGAACGTGTACTAACGTTCGTACATCCCGCTAGGTACATACTTATTCATTGAGAACCATTGTACCAACTCAATATTCCTCCTGTTGCATTGAAATAGCATAGGTAAATATTAAAACCGCTAATTATCGCGAGTTAGTTCGGCAAACTTGTCAATAACTTATACTCAACCGCATTCTTTACTTATACCCGCTTAGAATAAAAATAATTGTTCTAAGTCTACCCGCTACAACTAAATTATTTTATTCATTGTACTTTCTAGAAATATTCCAATATGGAAGATCTTAAAATGAAAGTTAAATTGCTTCAAGCTAAAAATCAAGCAATCTTTGAGCGTTTATCGTCGTTGTATGAAACTTCAAAGAAAATAAATACGACTAATATTGAACTGCGATCGTCGGAAACGTTCATGGCAGACACCCAAATACTCTCAGTCTCTCGTCAGGAATTTGGTGACAACATAGATAAAATAAATACATATGGTTTACAATTAAATCCTGATCATAGAATCGATTATAGCAGTCAGGTGTCCTTTGACGGCGTTTACACTCGCGTGGAAAGAGTACGCTCACTTATTGCAGCGAAGTCTTCAAGGTCATTAGATGACTCAATGTCACAGGACAGCGCGAAACATTCTAGGAGCTCGATCAAACTACCTCCTATTCAGATTCCGTTCTTTGATGGTAGGATTGAAAACTGGCCTGTTTTCTATGAGTCATTTAAATCAAATATTCATAGTAATATAAATCTTACAGATTCTCAGCGTGTGCAGTATTTAATAGGGAACTTAAAAGGAACCGCATTGCAAATTACTGCCGGAATTATTCCGTCCGGAGAAAGTTATTCCTCCATTTGGAACAGTTTGGTTCAAAAGTATCAAGATAAACGAGCACTAGGCTCACATTACATGTCTAATATATTGAATATTAAACCCGCAACTAATAATTCCGCTTCTCTAAATAGTTTCATTGAAAGTTTTCACGCGTCTGTTTCGGCATTAGAACAATTAGAAATTAATGACATAAAGGATTTCATATTATTAAACTTAGCTTTGAAAAAATTAGATCCCGCTACCATACATTTATTTGAAATGCATATGAGAGATACGGATATTCCTACTTATACGGATTTCGTTGAGTTCATAAAATCGCAAGTTAAAATATTAGACAGAACTATTTCTTCTCGGACTTCGTCTGTAAATCTTAACAAAAATAATTCATACCGTAATCAGTCACGTGATAGTACAGTACATACTTTTGTTGCTTGTGATAATAATCAAACTTGTTTACATTGCAATAAGAATGACCATTGGAAGCTTTATTTATGCCCAACATTTCAGTCACTTTCAGCCAACGCGCGTTTGGAGTTTATTAAAACCAAACGTGGATGTGTGAATTGTCTTAGTGCGACGCACACTGCATCACAGTGTAAATCGATACATACTTGCAGGACGTGTAATAAAAAACACCACTCTCTTTTACATCTGGAACAGAGCTCATCGCAGTCGCCGCGATCGATATCGACTGACGCTGTGCCTAGCTCCACGCATTCACAACAGGTGGCGCTGTGTGCATGTTCACGCTTAGGCACAGACATGCAACGCACTACTGTACTTTTGTCGACAGCACAGGTCTATGTTGACAACAAACATAATAAATACGTTTCTGTAAGATGCTTAATAGATAACGCTTCACAAAACAACATAATTACTTTAGCTTGTTGTAAAAAACTGCAATTAAATATTATATCGCTTTCAAATTCAGTTATAAAGGGTGTAGGAACCTCTTCGCGGCCTATCATAGGTTACGTTGAGATAAAAGTTACTGCTAAAAATAAAACTAATTCTTTTAAAATAACCGCTCTTGTTGTTGATTGTATAACGGATAAATTACCATCTCACTTTGTTGACACCTCTGCAGTGCAACATTTATTTGAATTGCCGCTAGCGGACCCCCTGTGGCACGTGCCCGGTGAGGTTGAATTACTTCTAGGGGCAAAGCTGTTCCCATATTTATTACTTAACGATAAAATTATCTCTCCTACCGCGCCTTCCGCAATTGAAACCGTGTTTGGTTACATTCTTATGGGTGAGGTACCCGCTAGTTTCAGTTCCAACAACAACAACAACAGATCCGCAGATTTAAATACCGCTTCATATTTTTCTACCGCGTTAAATATAGATGATTCTCATTGTTTTATATCATTAGACGAATCTTTACATAAATTTTGGAATATCGAAGAAATACCTTCAAAATCTTTTATGAGCCCCACTGAACGGGAGTGTGAACAGCTGTACGTTTCTACTGTGTCACGTGACTCCAGTGGTAGGTATTGTACTGCGTTACCATTCTGTAAGAATCCAGATTCACTCGGAAATTCTTATGCTGTCGCTTATCGACGCTTAATTAATTTGGAAAAAACTAAGCTTCGCGACCCTGCTTTGCGCGCTAGTTATAACGAAATAATCCAAGAATATATTGATCAAAATTATTTAACTGAAACTACACCCAGCGCTGCTGATCAGACTACGGGTTATTACATACCGCATCACCCTGTTATTAGGAATGATAAACAAACTACTAAAGTTCGTATCGTCCTTGACGCGAGCGCCAAGTCTCATAATGGCGTGTCATTGAACGACTTGTTACACACAGGGCCGAATTTACAGGCTGACATATTTTTATTACTTCTAAATTTCCGCTTATTCCCTATTTCAGTTACAGCTGATATAAAACAGATGTATCTTCGAATTGCTGTTATTGATGAGCATCGAAAATACCAGAAAATATTATTTCGATTCAATACCGCTGAGCCTGTTCGCGAATTTCAATTTAACCGAGTTGCGTTTGGACTTAAGCCCAGTCCATTTCTAGCCATGCGCACGGTGCGCCAGCTGTCAGAGGATGAAAAACATCGCTTCCCGCGCGCATCCATTGTCGCTTCTCATGAGCTATACATGGATGACTTGGCTAACTCGACTTCTACTCTGGAGGAAGCCAAAATTCTTTCCGCTGAACTTATCGCCTTATTTAAGGCTGGGGGCTTCGACCTTACTAAGTGGGCAAGTAATTCCTCGGAACTACTGGAGGCTATTCCACACTCCAATCGCTCTTCTATTAACTTTTCTGACGGGGATAATTTAAAAATTCTTGGACTAAAATGGATTCCTTCCGAGGATTGTTTCACCTTTACTACATCTAACTTGGATAAAACTTGTACTAAACGCTCCATACTTTCCACGATTGCTCGTCTGTGGGATGTCCTCGGTCTGGTAGCTCCTGTAGTTGTATTCGCGAAATTACTCATAAAAGAATTATGGAAATTAAACACAGATTGGGATGAAACTCCACCCGATTCTATTGTACTTCTCTTTCAAACATTTAAAGAGCAACTGCCTCTACTTTCTTCTTTAAAATTGCCGCGTCATGTAGCCGTTACTATGGGTTGCATGACAAATATAGTAGGTTTTGCTGACGCCAGCATGAATGCGTATGGCTGCGTCATATACTTACATGTCACTGACACAAATGGTAACACTCACGTAAATTTGGTGTGTGCTAAATCCAAAGTTGCACCTGTTAAGGTCGTATCTCTGGCTCGTCTAGAGCTTTGCGCCGCTGTTCTTTTGTCTAACTTAATTAAATTAGTTTATGACACTTACCGCTCTCGTACCGCTATTAATAAAATATTTGCCTTTTCCGATTCTACAATTACACTTTCATGGATTCATTCTTCACCGCACAAATGGAACATTTTTGTTAGCAACCGCGTCGCAAAATGTCAAGAAAATCTTGATCCTAAACATTTTTATCATATCATCGGTAAAGAAAATCCTAGTGACTGTTTGTCTCGAGGTCTTCTACCTGAGCAGCTACTAAATCACGATTTGTGGTGGCATGGCCCTGAGTGGCTTCTGCGCCCAACTGCTGAGTGGCCTATCACTCCGTTTGTTTCCTCATGCAGCGAGCAGTTGCCCGAGTTTAATAATAAATCTTTAACGTTGGTATCTACCGTATCAGAACTTAATTTGATATATAGCCTTTCTCAAAAAATTACATCTTTAAATAAAATATTGCGCATAATTGTATACATTTTAAGATTTTTGCATATTATTCCTTATGACAAGTTACATCAGATAATTACTGTCCGTGAATTAGCTACCGCTGAAATTTATTTAATTCGTTGTATTCAACAATTTCATTTTTTTGATATTTATGACGAAATTAAAGGTAAAAAACTTCGCTCACAGTTTAAAAAACTCGATCTCTTTATAGACGAGCATAACATAATTAGAATCGGTGGCAGGTTGTCAAATGCGAACCTTCCTTATGAAGCTCAGCATCCCGCTCTTTTACCTAAACATGATAATTTTACGCATGTTCTAATAGACTACTATCACCGCATTTATTGTCATGCCGGTGTAAGCCTTCTTAGCTCTTTGTTACGTCAAAAATATTGGATCCTCTCGTCTAGAGGTGTCATCAGACAAAGAGTACACGCTTGTAACTTTTGTTTTAAAGTTTCTCCTTCTCACCCTAGCCCAAAGATGGCTGATTTACCCGCTTGTCGCGTACAGGAGACTAAAGCTTTTGTGCACACGGGTGTGGATTACGCTGGTCCCATTAAAGTAACGTTATGTAGACGTAGAGGACAGAGAAGTCAGAAGGCTTACATTTGCTTGTTCATTTGTTTCGTTACCAAAGCAGTTCATATTGAATTGGTTACCGACGTGTCATCGGACACTTTTATTTCCGCTTTTAAAAGATTCATTTCCCGCAGAGGACCTGTCTCTTACTTATATTCCGACAACGGAACAAATTTCGTTGGAGCCAAGGCTCAATTGCAAGAACTACTTGCTAACCGCTACCGCATAGAGTGGAAAATGATTCCACCCCGCGCTCCCCACTTTGGAGGGTTGTGGGAATCTAATATTAAATCAATTAAAACTCATTTATACCGTGTTATCGGTTCTCAACTCCTTACTTATGAGGAGCTTTCGACTGTTCTCACTGAAATTGAGGCAGTTCTAAATTCTAGACCACTCTGCGTCCTGACTGAGGATCCGTACCCAGAACCGCTTACTCCCGCGCATTTTATAATGGCTTCTCCGTTGACCTCGTTGCCTGTCGTGAACGTTCCCGAAACAACGAGTTCTCTAACTTGCCGCAAAAAATTGCTTGACCAAATGGTTTGCAGCTTTTGGAGAAGATGGCGGATAGAATATCTACATAACTTACAAGTTAGGCAAAAATGGTTGAATGCCACAGACAATATTAAGATTGGTACAGTGGTTCTCATGCATCAGGATGATGTCCCTCCGTTACGTTGGCCAATGGGCATAATCACCGAGGTTTTCCCCGGCAGGGATGGGACAACCCGCGTTGCTATGGTGAAGACATGCAGTGGCTCTTTCAAGAGACCCGTTGTAAAATTATGTCCTTTACCTTCTCAATAGTTTCACTCTGTATTCAATAACCTAATTTAGCTGTAGTTAACATATTTAAATATTTTTCTCTCTCCTAGTCCGTTTTAATGTAACTTCTTTCCTTTTGAGAATACTACATATCCTCAAAACCGGGCAGGATGCTTACGCAAGTTTTATGTAGCATACGTTTTTTTTTACTATAATATTTCCGAACGTGGTACAACACGCTACCATATATCCGAAACACTTTTACCGCGTTATATTTCCTGTCATGTTGCCTGCGCTGGTTTTATCTACCCCTCTCTTTCCCTCCTATACCGCCTCCATGCGACAGAAAGAGAAAGGAGTATTGCCGCAAGCGTCCAATGACGCGAGCTTCCGAGGTGATGAAGAAAAACCACCACTCCATGATGAAGAGGAACACTTCAAATTCATATCTTCAACTGTCTTCAACGGCTTAACACCTCTTTACGCGATACCGCTTAGTTATTGCGGTGCGCACCGCAAATACACCAAGACGCAACCATAAAACCAAATAACCAATCTGTGAGTGTCGGCCGACACAAGTGGGACAATAATAAAAACGTGCTGGGAAGAAACCACATTCAAGACCTCTACACGGCGCTTTCCAGTCGTCAGCCATCGTTAAAGGCGATCCTTCAAACTGCAAGTAAGTCCTAATACCGTTCCCTCTAAATAAAACCAGTTGGCAGCATTCACTCCCGCTTAAACTATAATTTACACAACGCTTATTGGTCCTTCGCAGCCGCTACTCTCATAACTCCACCACATATGTTAAGGTTTTTGTCACGAAAATTAGATTATTTTGGCTTCCATCTTCATAAATAGCGGTGAACAATGTTTATTAAATTCAATAGACATAAATTCAATTTTTAGCGCAGTGAAAGCTACATTGTAAAGTTGACAAGAGTCATAATTAAAGTTACTAAGTGGAGAATTGTTTAATGCAACAACCCTTAATCAAGACCCAATAATTGAAATGAAACAACCAATTGATTTATTTCAATACCATTTCTAAAATATTCACCCTAAATTCAAAATCCAATATTATTTCTGGGAACTGTTCCATTTGAACTGGTTTAACATAATTCGGAATTTTCCAACTTTAAAACAATCGGAGTTGATTGAAATTCTACTTCCATTTTGTAAATGGAAAATTAGGGAGTGCCCTAGGTGTTTTAAAATTGTTTCGGCGAAGAGTAATGACGAGCCTAATTATGTTTCTGTTTAAGATAATGGGCTCATAAAAGGCTTTCAGAAATTTTATTTAGGGCGAGAAATATTTTCTTAATAGAAGATAATGAAAAAGGTTTTGCCTGCTCTGAAAAATGGCGCTTACTTTTGTTAGGATACGTAATGTGTGGGTAATATGTTTTCATTAGGGAACGCCGACGTACGCAGGAAAATAGGACATTGAACGGAAAAGTACAGGTCGTCTGAAGGTTACGTCATGAGAAAAAATTACAAATTCAAGGTCTCAAGGGACTTTTTTATTATTCATTATACCCCTATATTGGGATGACCTGGTTGCGTAGGTCTGATAGGCAGTTGCTCCTTATAAAGTACTGGTTTTCAGCAGCATTCTACTCGAAGCTGACCCCAACATAGTTGAGAAAAAGCTAGACAAATGATGATAAGCCTATAATTATTGTCTGACATCTGGGCAAAGGCCTTTTTTTTTTTTTGGTGGGTGGAAAATCATCGAATAACCCCCCCGCTCTTGGGCAGAGCGAAGGGGAGTGTCAGACTTCTACTGACTAAAAACCAAACCCATGTTCCTTCTTCGCCCTTGTGTCGGAGCCGTTGTTAACCTTTCGATAATCCACAGCCCCGACAGTGGGCAAAGGCCCTCCTTCTGTCTTTTCAGTTTTCGATGTGTAATCATCAGCTCATTCCGCCATCTCCTTGTGCCTATCAAATTCAAACAAACGCTTCAATATTGAAATGTCGTGAAGCTCCTCACACTTTCCAAGTACTTTCATTGTTCGAAGCTTCCAGAGTTCTCTGGAACTATCCTTAATTAAAAACACTTACATCTATACGACCAACTTTGTTTGCAACATTGCCTTTTGTTGCAAATGTTCTTTTTAACCGACTTCCAAAAAAAGGAGGAGGAGACTTGCGACTGGGTGAACTGATTTTCATGATTCTTTTTTCATTTGAAAGCTGGTGCTTCCCGTGTGGTCCCATTGTCACCATTTCAATATCTGATGATGGGATCTTGTAGAAATCGGGGGAACTCTTCAATAAATAACAGCAGATTAACCGCGATTGTTGCTATAGCATATCTAAGCATTGTTTACGCCATCACACAACATAATATCACGCCTGTACTCACTACAAAGGTTATAAAAACTATTTTGTGAAGATCTGATGAAGAACTTCGGAGATAGGCAACGGAACTCCTCAATAAATGATAGCAAATGGACTGGGATTGCTGAAATCTCATATTGTCTGTCTATTGTTTACACCAGTTCCTAACATAACATCACGCCGGTACGTTGTGAAGGGGTAAGCACATGTGAAACACTAAAAAGTGAAAAATAAAAACTTTTTTACAAAAAATAAAACCGACTTCGACAAAAAAAACACTCAAAAGTGAAAAATAAACTTGAGAAGAAAAATCAGTTTCTGAAGTCGGTGACAAAAAAATGAAATCAAAGAAACAAAAGTCACCGACTTCAGTAACTGATTTTTCTTCTCAAGTTTATTTTTCACTTTTGAGTGTTTTTTTTGTCGAAGTCGGTTTTATTTTTTGTAAAAAAGTTTTTACAATCTCGCCTTCCTTTGCTTTATTCTCACTATGTCTTTTATTTACTACTTGTAAATGCATGGTTGGCTTTGTTATTTCGTTCAAGGAAGTCGTAATTTCTTCTTGGTTGAAATTTCAAAGCAATTGGAAAAATTCATATACTATATATAGTCTCTGGGTTTACAGATAGACGTGGATTGTTGTTAAAAGTTTGTTGATAAAATATCTATCATATTATCATAACATAGCCGGATGAAGTTGAATACCAGTATTTTACATGGAGACCTCCACAGCCCAGTTAGTACTGGGAAATACGATACCTCTGTGATAATATGTACTTGTTTTCCGACTTTCGGGTGTCAAAATCGGTGATCGGTGATCTATGACCACGAATTAGGTGACAAAAACAATGTTGGCACGTTAAAAATAATTGTGTTAAACCTACACTTTTTCGTAACGACAAAATTGGTTTTACCTTCAAAATAACATTCTACCACATTGTTAAAAAAGGACGTTATCAAAAGCTATAAATAAAAATCCGGCTTTTTGTTAGGAAACATGAATTAGTGCGAGGCGAACGAAAAATTCGATGGCCTTTGACATTCAGGTAACAATGGCTTATAGCGAGCGATATTAATTTGATATCGATCGCTAACAAATTGGGCACTAATTGAAACTGATAACCGCGATGTGGGCGTGAGGGTTTATGTTTTTATCGGTTTAGTTTTAGGGCATTATTTTACAAATCTAAAAGAGTAACTGCGGAGTTTCTTGCTGGTTCTTCTACATATGACACGACCAAACCGAACCATGCACCTTTTCTCGAAGTATAAGTGCATATATGATTTTTTTTGGATGCTTTCAGTTTCTTGGATACTTATAGCATCACTGGAGTCTCCGCTTTGGTCAAAAAACTTCAGCTAATTTCTTCATCAGAACACCCATGGGCATTCCCTTCCCTTCATATAACTATAGTGTTACCCCCAATACCTTTGTGAAAGAAAACCCTTCTCACTGTTTAAGATTCTAAAATTGTGTAGACCATAATCATCATCATCATCATCTGCCTAGCTTTATCCAAACCACGTTGGGGACGGCTTTCAGAGCGATGGTGTTTTTTCTACTTTGCACAATTTATCAATCATTGCTCTCGATTGAATCTCTTCGTATTATAACTTTCTTTAATTCCAAGAATGGTCTTTTCAACACACTTGCTCGTAAAGTGAGCCTTATTACATCGTTCTTAGGGCCATAAACTGAACTATAACTCACACGTGCATAATAATATTATACACTAGTGCATAATAGAATTATCACTACAAAGTTAAGTTAGTACCATAGTGCAAATTATATGCGAGTAAACAGAGCATTTTCAATTTAACCGGGTAATACCGTTTTTTTTTTTGTAACAACAAAGAGGTTTTATGTCGCTGAAAATCCATTTACATTTTTGGAATAAATAAATGTGCCCATAGTTAAGAAAGACATTTATTATTATCAAATTATTTATTATAAATAATTAAATTATTTATTTCAATAATTCGTTATAAAATATTTGCATTTTGTCACCCTACTTAAATTTTGAAGTAGGCTGTATCGCTCTATGTAATCTTATATTTGGCGCGTGCAAAAAAAAAAAAAAACTTGTGCGGCATTTCCCATAATTTTCAACTTTTGTTTGTATCGCATTTTTGCTGTGTGGTAAATAATTGTAGTAAAAATGTCAAGTATTAGTACAGAAGATGAACAATTGGTAGATTTAACCCCGCCAGAAATACTAAATGCAGCACAAAATGCAAACGAAAGCCAAGAGGAAAGTACTTAGCTGCTTACGATAGTTTCCTACATTGGAAGAACAACAAAAAAACCCAGTCATTTTCTGAAAATGTGTTTTTGGCGTATTTCGCTGAACTCGCCAATACTTACAAACCCAGCTCCCTGTGGTGCATCTATTCCATGCTAAGAAGCATGCTTAAGCTCAAACACGGTGTTGATATCAAAACGTACTGTAACCTGATAGCATTTTTGAAGAGACGCTCGGATGGATATACTGGTCGGAAATCTAAAGTATTGTCACCAGCTGACGTTGAAAAGTTTTTGAATGAGGCTCCGGATAGTCAGTATCTAGCAACAAAGGTACGTTTAATATTTTTAATCGTAACATTTATCTACAATATTTAAGTGCGTAACCCTAACATAACTTCTTAGAACTAATTAATTGATTTCTTTGCAGGTTGCCTTAATATTCGGTGTTACTGGTGCTTGTAGACGACAAGAGCTGTATAATATTACAACAAAAGATGTAGAAACCCACGGAGATATGCTTCTTGTCAAAATTACCCAGACTAAAACCAAGATTCCACGATCTTTTACAATTCAAGGAACGTTTCGTGAAATAGTGAAAAAATACCAAGATCTCCGTTCAACAAAAATAAAGAATGATCGCTTTTCCAAAATTTTCAGAAAGGAAAATGTACTGCACTGGACATAGTTTCAGGAGAACGTCGGCTACAATGTTGGCTGATTCGGGAGCTGATATACTAACTTTAAAGCGACATGGCGGATGGCGTTCTGACGCAGTCGCTGAATCGTACATAGAAAACTCAATACATAACAAAGCGAAAATTTGTGACAAAATAACGCAAGCCATTAATTTGGAACCAAGGGCAAAAAAGTTTTGCCCCGAACCACAACCATGTACATCTCGTAGCATGAGTTATTTGGTGCCTTCTCCTTCCAGTCATTTGTTTGAATTACCTTTGTCGCCGACATTTACACAAGAAGTAAATGAAAGTACTAAAGAAGTGGCAAGTACCAATGTAACACAAACTGTGAAATTGCCATCAAAAACAATCCAATATAATTTTGAAAATTGTACATTCACCAATTGTTTTAATAATTAAACGATTTATGCATTATGCTCGTATGTTTATTTTTCCTCGCAAGTGTGTTGAAAAAGTCCGTATGAAACTCGTGAGCATCTTGCTCACTAGACACTCGGCTGATTTACGCCCTCGCCTGCGGCTCGGGCTGCAACCCACAGCCTCGTGTATAATGAGCAACTTTGCTCACTTGTATCATAATATACTATTATAGAAGGTCTACTTATAACCATTAACCACGTTCCCACAACTGAACTAGTGAAGTCAAACGACTTAACACCCCAGATCCTATCATATGCATCTCTAATTGCTGTAGAGGTGACAATTCACCCCCTTGTTCAGCAACCCCATAACACTTAACAGTCCAGACTTTATCACCCTGTCAATTGCTCACTTAATTCCCCCACACGACTAAAACGGGCGAGATAAGGGCAAACACGAATTATATTAAGACGGTAATCAAATAAACGACGCAGAAATGGTACGTAACGCGGCGAGGTGAATGGGGTGAATAGCGATGAATGGGGGTGAATAAGCCTGAATGGGGGTGAATAGAGACGTCGATAGCGAATAACTTGGTGCTGGTGAAATGGCGCAGTGCGGAACGTTTTTGTCGCCATGGATTTAATATTTTTTTCTTGAGGGTTGTGGGTTGTTCGTGTACAAGGTCGAACGTATGTGTCAGCTGAAAGTTAATAGGGGTTGGGGGGTTGAAAATTATGTTAGGATGAGACGTGACTGCGAAGCGAAGGACGACCGTTTTGGGGGTTTTGCCTTGTAATTGTGATAAATAATTTAATCGTAAAATGAGAGGCATTTGTTCAGCGTTCAGCCACAATGGAGGCAAAAAGTAGTACAGTACCGTCCTTGTAATCTCTTAGATGAATTTATACACTATGTAGAATTAGGTGGCTTATTACAGGTAGTTTTTCACACGTATCACGTACATTTACTTCTTCTTCGAGGAAAAAACTTAATCGCTGAAGTGTATTACGTTAAAAGCGTAGTTATTTGTTGAACCAACAAAAAATGAGGGCAGAAGTAAGGAATTGTCCCTCCGTAATTTTATGTGCCCACAACACGCAATATTTTACTTAACCACGACGCACGAATATTAAGAATAAGGAAAAGTTATTTACGTAACTACTAATGTAACGTAAACAAGAAAATAAACTGGTTGTAGGTCAGGTACAAATAATTATTGTCGTCTCACGGGAAAAAGGGGATTAATAATAAGGAACGCAATATATCAAATAGCTCAGCTGACTTTAGTAGGCTGTTCAGTAATAATTATCGCAGAATATCTGTACGTGAAATAAGAAAACGGAAAATTTTCAAGAAATAATCATTTACCAAATGTTAGTATCTATCTATACACATCAATTTTAAACAGTGTTAGCCTTAATGACTACGCTTCTTTTCAACAAGATGGGTAACTAACTCTGTATCACGATTACGTCTGAAGGAAAACGATGGATAACTTACTGACAACTCTTCTAATAATATAACTGATGAAATATCGGGAAAAATGATCTTTGCTTTTTCCATCAGGAATTTCTCAGTAGCAGCTGAGCAGAAGTCTGGATTTGTGGCCGGTTGACGGCAATAGGTTCGCCTCCTATTAGGTACATGGGACTTAACATAACTGGCAAAATGTGGGTTGTACTACTTTGTACACCAGAGGTACCCTATCCCGTGAATAATAATAAGATTTGTTTTCATCATCAGCCTATAGTGTTCCCACTGCAGGGACTCAGGCCTCCTCTCTAGGAGAGGGATGGGCTATAATTTTATTTATTTATATTTATTTATATATACTTTATTGTACACCACAAAAATACATAACAAAAGAAAACATAATATACACTACAAAACATACAATGGGCGGCCTTATCGCTTTCCGCGATCTCTTCCAGGCAACCTTAGGATGGACAGTGATTTATTACGATATAAAATGGGGCTGTTGTTGGTGCAAATAGTAAATACCAACTTATACAATATTAAACTAAAATAGATACATACATATCCTAAATAATAGATACATAAATACATACATACTAAATATTTAAGCAACGAAAATTAATGAAGACTAAAGATGTTTAATTTAACAGTTATGAGAACAAGATCACAACGACAAGTAATGTTCCTCTACGAGCCTTTTAAACATAGGTAACGACTGCGCGCGTTTAATTTGAACGGGCAATGCATTCCACAAACGAGCGGCCTGGACAGTAAAGGATTTGTCGAGGAAAGTTGTGGAATGCATAGGCATTTTGATATAATATAAACATTTTGATATGATATAATCTACCACGCGGGCCCTGTGCGGATTGGTAGATGTCACAAATCTTCGAATTTTTTGGTTCAAAGACATGCCGGTTTCCTCACGATGTTTTCCTTCACCGTTTTGAGAACAGTGGTGATGAAATAAATTACACAAAGTAATGTGCCTGACGGGGTTCGAACCCACGACTCACTGTTCGTAAGTCGGGGCTACCACCACTGGGCCACCACTGCTCTCAAAGATTTGTTTTAATTACAGAAAAAAAGATATTGTGAAGTCTGTTTAATTAATCTGTTTTAACAAACAGTGTATGTGACAACCAACGGTATAAAAGACAACCAACTGAAAGCATAAATTAAGTAGATACTTATTTATTTTCAGTCTCATTCAAAATATTTCCTGAATATAATTAGTTTCAAAAGTTTCATTTACTTATACAGCAGGAGACGAAAAGTTTGAATTTTTAAGCAGTCTTACGAATTAGCATGAATATTTTGTAATAAGTTTTAGTTTATAAATGCAGTTACTCGACACAACTATTGTGTCTATTAACTTTTCTACCAAGTATGGCCGTTACAATTATTATCCTTCTAATAAAATTGAAGGATATTAATTCTTCCTTCTTGGTACCAAGTTGCAGAATAGCATTTTACGTTCATGTTTTGTGTTCCGACGAACATGTTGCTGGTTTTCAACGTCAAATACAGGATACGGAACGCAAGATAGATTTTTTGCAGCTGTACCGCAAAATAAATCCTATTATTTTAATCTGCCGACAGATTTAAAGGCAATAAAAGTTACTCGATCAATGAATTATTGCCTCATTCATATTGCTTGTCCTAATTCATACTGAATGAAGTACTAATAGTACTTCTATATCAGAGCAAAGTGCCTGAGTAAATCTCGTGGACGTCTAATTTTTCGCGTTCATAGTATGGACTCAGTCTACATTTTTAAACCCTTAAATTTCTAATAAAAACTCTTTCAAATCTTGTTTATCACAAGGTTTCGCCACTCAATACCTCGGGGCCTTAAATTGTGTCCTGGGAGTCGAAAATCGTCACTTTAGCAGAATCATAATTATATGAAATGCCTTAAAATTCATAAAAATGGTCTTATTACATAGTAACTGCGTCTGTGACCATTTCACGAATTTAACGCAATTCATATTGAAAGTAGATTAACGAAAGGTATTTACAAGGCAGATGTGAGTGGCAACGCCGGGAGGGGACGCCCTAGAAAGACATACACTGACCTTATTGGTGATGTTCTTCAGAAAGGACTGGTGCGTAGTACTCGCAACCGGCGTGCGTGTGTGACCAGATGTATGAATGTGGACGAGGCAAAAGGGGTATGTAAGAATCGTAGCAGGTGGCGTTCTGTGGTTTCTGCCTACCCCCTTGGGAAAATAACGTGAGTTTATGTATGTACGTGTATATTATGACCTGCTAAAGTAGCCATTTCAGACCCCCTGTGATGGATCAGTGAATAATGATTGAAAAGTAAAGTAGAGTGGTTTTAAGGGTATTTTGCTAGTTTATAAGGTGTTTTCGCTGGTGCTTTTGACCTAAAGATAACTGATGAAATGTGGGTTATATTATTTAGGACACCTCTACATAACTCTTCGGGAAATATAAGCATGATGCTTCGTTAACAAACTAACCTGAACCCCTCTTTCCAGGCGAACGTCTCATCCAGTTCGCGTCCGAGAACCTGGTGACGGAGATCCTGATCCACCCACAGATGAACACGCTGATGCAGTGCATGCGCAACTTGCTCAGCTCCTTCACTCGACACAGGCACCTTGTGCACGCCGGATATACATTCGCTGGGAACGGCTCCTGGATCATGCAGGTAAGATATTCATCTTCAGGTCATCATCATCAGCCTATAATGTTCCCACTGCAGGGACTCAGGTCTCCTGTCCAGG
Source organism: Diarsia dahlii (assembly GCA_949775195.1). Classification (NCBI taxonomy): domain Eukaryota; kingdom Metazoa; phylum Arthropoda; class Insecta; order Lepidoptera; family Noctuidae; genus Diarsia; species Diarsia dahlii. The sequence goes on from OX459207.1 coordinate 20,279,515, forward strand.
AGAGGGATGGGCTATAATCCACGACGCGGACACAGTGCGGGTTGGTAGATGTCACATGTCTTCGAATTTTTGGTTCTAAGACATGCCGGTTTCCTCACGATGTTTTACTTCACTGTGTTGAGAGCTGCGGTGATGAAATAAATTACACTAAGTAATCTGCCTGCCTGGGTTCGAAACCACGACCTACTGTACGTAAGTTAGGGCCGCCACCACTGGGCCACCGCTACCGCACCGGTTATTTAATAAAACATTTAAAAATGTAACTACCCACTGGTTTCGGGAACAGGGTTCAATTTACCTGGTGGTCATTGCTCTAGAGAGAGAAATCTCCTTTGTGTCCAGTAGTACCGCTTCCTGAATCAAGCCCTATATTATGATACTTAATACGTAAAACGATGAAGGAAATACGAAAATTCCATGATGTTTTCCGACACCCACACTGGACCTGCGTGGTAAACATCGACCCACCCCCTCTCAGAGTAGGGGTCTGTGTACTAACAACACCGTAAGCAATGTTATAGGTAGGCAAAGTTCTATGAAGATTTTGCATTATACAAATTAAACAAAATTTAAAAGTTTCATGATATTTCAAGATTTTTGTTTGTAAATAAGTTAAGGCAAAATCCTACAGAACTATAAACATAGACATAACTGCTTCACTGTAACATTAAAGGCATAGAGTATAATTACATGAAAACTAAGTCAAACTTGTTAATTTTCAAGACCCAACAAATAGTTCCCACATACATAAACACCCACGTAAGTCCAACATCACGAAAACGAATAAACCAAAGACTAAACCAAATCAACATTTATGAATAATAAAAGCTTCCAACCCACAAGCCAAGTCAGGACAGAAATTAACGTATTTACGTCACCAATCAACGAATCCGAATCAAAATGGGACGCTATTTTGCGACAAATTAAGGTACATTATCAAGGGAACGACTGTAATGTAATAGAATACACTGTTCCCATTACGTTTGACTAAATTGGAATTGAAAATGTACTGAGGATAATTCGGAGTTCGGTTAAATTCGAAGGAGGTTTATTAGCTTACGAACCTTTATTTATTCATGAGGATTTTGTTGGCGTGGGTAAGACTGGCAGCTGTTGCCCATCATGGTTGTAATTATATAATTTTAGAAGCTACCTTGAAAATAATGTTAAAAATAAAATGAAGTATGTAGACGTATAATATGTTCTGAATCCTGGCCCTAAATACCTACTTGCTTTATACGCTTATATGCTATTGATAGTTAAGTTTAGTTAAACAAATGGAATGTGGGCTAATTGAAAACCTACACCTCTATCTAAAAATATACGTGAAGAAAAGTAATTATAAGTTTATTTTTGATACCTACCAAAAAAAACGATTTAGTAAATCTGTTTAAAAATTGTAAACTTTATAATTGACAGCTTATGTACGTACTTATTTATTTTCAGTCTCATTTAAAATATTTTCTGAATATAGTTAGTTTCAGAAGTTTAATTTAATTATACGTCAGCGAAAAGTTAGAATTTTTAAGCAGTCTTACGAATCAGCATGAATATTTGTAATAAGTTTTAGTTTATACAGTTATTCGACTCAACCATTGTGTCCATTAACTATTCTATCAAGTATGGCCGTTACAATTAATATCCTTCCAAATACTTAAAGGATATTAATTCTTCCTTCTTGGTACTAAGTTGCAGAATAGCGTTTTGCGTTCTATGTTCTGTGTTCCAACTATCAAGTATCGTGGGCTTTCATTGTCAAATACAGAATACGGAACGCAAGATGCATTTTTACAGCTGAAATAAAACCTAATGTTTGGCAATAAAAGTTACCAGATCAATAAAATATTGCCTCATTCATACTGCTTACGACTGAATGAAGTACTAATACTCGTAGTACTTGTAAATATTAGGTGGCCTAGAGCAAAGTGCCTGAGTAAATCTCGTGAACGTCTGAGTCTTGGCGTTCATAGTATGACTCAGCCTACATTCTTTTAACTCTTTAAAATCGAATACTTGTTTTTATCAGAAGTTTTTACTACTCAATCCGTTGGGGTCTTAAGTGGACTGTGATGGATTAGTTGTAAGTGCATTTTGTTATTAATATTATGGTAAACAAAGATTTTTGAAAAACAAAAATCATGAATTAGTTAAAAAATATTGAAGAGTCAAACATAGTATTGGGTTTTTAAGAGTATTTTTCTAGTTTTTAAGTACCTAATGTCTTCATGATTAAAATCTTTAAGTTACATGAGATTTTACAAAAAAGGAACATATTATCACACATTTCAAATGACGTAATATTGATAAAATGAAATGAAAAATGGGCGTACAATCACGAGCACTAATATGTATACACTTGGCTGAATTGAAAATCTCCTCGCGAAATATCAATATACTAGGTCAAAATCACTTTCAAAAGTTGCTGCGTATAATTATATATAAACATATTGGTGCTTGTCCTCTGGTTCAAGTTTCTGGGAAACTATAAGTTATGTTAACTTAACAGTATTATCTAAAACTTAAATTGATGATGCTCTAAAAACGCCTATCTTAAAACAATTTAGATGAAGTAAAACTTATGTAATACCTTATACCTAACTATAGCGAGCAAAATTCTTCTCTCCCAAAGTAATTTAATATCGCTGTTATTTGAACTCGCAAGTTTCTTAATTGGATAAAGTTTTTATTTATTTTTTCGCGGTACATAATTTAACAGATGAGTAACAAAATTCGTAGAGCTAAAGATTAAAAAAATATTCGTTATATTGTTGTTGTTTGTTCAGGACCAGAAAAAAAATTAAGTTCAAAAATCTAAAACCCGACTAATAACAAAATCGCGGTCTTAAAAGTAGAAAACAAGAAAATAATACTTGTCTGATATTCTTCGTAGTCGCATGCCACTGATACCTGATGCTCCTTCATGGCGTTCTCATTGATACAGAAGTCAGCTGCTAATTGCCATTAGCAAGGTGGCATGCGACTACGAAGAATATCAGACAAGTATTATTTTCTTGTTTTCTACTTTTAAGACCGCGATTTTGTTATTAGTCGGGTTTTAGATTTTTGAACTTAATTTTTTTATTTGAATTTTATTTTTGTGTACTTAAACTATAATAAAATACATATTTGTAATGTGCTTGCCAAGACCTTTCATTTGATACCAAACTTGCTATGATTATCTCAATTTAATATTTTTTGTGGTAAGTTTTTGACATTTAAATTCCGTCATAAAAAGAATTTATAAAATTGAACTATTGACATCTAATTTATTAATATCCGTTCAGTAGTTTAGGCGCTACGGTGAAACATACATACGTACATACATACATAGACTGCCAAAATCATTACCCTTCCTTTTGGGCTTCGCCGTAGTCGGGTAAAAATATGATATTTTTGAAAATTTCTACACTAAAAAGAGGTTCGAGAATAGACAAATGCTTAGCACAAATCATGAGATGTTCGGTTTAACGTATGTTAAATAGTTTTTATACGTTGTTATTTTTTTTGTAAAAGCTACCCAACTTATTGTTATTAAAGAACCCTGGTTTAAAATAAAACGTCACACGAAAATATATTTTCAGGAGAACAGCGTCCAAGACAAAAAGGATATTTTCATTTAATCCAAAGTACACTCCAGCTGCATCGAACAACCGTATTTGATTAGTTTTCTTTCACAATATCCTGTATTTAAACTTTATACCTCGACCTAGCTGCAAAAGTACTCCATTTGATTTAGAACGAAAATGCGAAACTGATTCGAATTTCAGTTTAATTTCGACTGCATTTTTTTTCATCCTGTACTTTTCCTTTAAAATAACGAATTTTGGAATGGATTTTCGAACGTGCTAGCTGGTTCTTTCGCCAACGTGTTATGAATGGACGTGAACACGTTGAGTGACATTTCCCTGCGAGCGACGACGGAAATTAAAACTACAGGGAAACGACGAACAGGATTTCATAGCTAGATATTATAGGATAAATTCGTGACGGAAGCGACGGATAAATCGTGATGTTTTAACTAAAATAAATGTGAGAAAATTATATTTATGTACGAATAAAAGTAGTAAAGTGTAACGTCGAAAATATCTGATGTTTGGAAATATCTAAGCAACTTAACAGTATACTGAAATTTTGATTTATGCTAGTAGTAGTTCATCGTAGTTTTATATTTAAATAAAAATATCCTACCTTTGCCAAAACCGCCTCATTGAAATGACTTAGCAGTCAATTAAAAATCAAACATACCTACTTTACTTCATACTTTAACATCAACTGTTACAAATTATATCAAAATCGAACGACATAAAACCAAAACGTAATTACCAAACTTTTAATGAAATTCAAAAGAAATTCTGTAAGTTAAAATTGAAAGAACAAAAACATTAAAAACAATATCGAAAACGGTACTCACTGAAAATTAATTAATTCCGAGTATATTGACACGGCGTTGAAATAATTTTAATTAAGCTCAGATAATGAAGCTTAAAAAGCGAAGCTACCAGCTTCACGGTAATTAAATAAGCGAGGACCGTATTTGTTGGCTTTGGAACAATCGCCATTTTACCTCTGTGAAAAAGTGTGATCCCTTTGTTGAAAGAATGGATTATTTTAACTGTAACTGAATAGGAATACCGAGGATTATGAGGTGTTAGAAGATTTTGAGGAAATACGGAGGAATATTGAGACGGTAATGTGTGAAGTGAAGGTGATAAAGAAAGCGGTGGAAATAATAGTTAAATTAAATTTTTAAATTAAATTGGAAAACAAACTTGAAAGAATGCTGCTGATTAAAAAAAAACTGTGTTTAGGGACAAATGACAATCGCTCTCATAGCGTTTACTACTTTGTCTACGACTTTAAACCAGAGTGACAATACAAGATGTAATAAGATCCCGGACCCGGCAACCAAGCATTCTGTACATCAAACTAAGTAACTTTACACAAGGCACGGTTCAGAACAAAAAATATCTTGTAATGACTGTAGAAACAAGTGCGTTTCGACTTCATTAGATGTCTTCTAACATCCTTTATACTCTGTTTGGTAAACTTTCCTTTACGGCAATAGGCGCTAGGGACGTATGTAACAACTATAAACCCAGTTGCCTAACACCACGATACATATAAGTTAAAACCCATTAATATAAATGATAAAATTTATTCCCAACGCGTCCACAAAAAAGCCTTAATATACAATATCGATATTTTTCTCCCAAAACACACCACTTACATCCTTGTAGCAAGAGATATCGATACTAATGACCCGTGTTAGACACATGTCACTCTTGATGGATGGCTCGCTAACTACTTATAGATCTCCCGGATACTAATGGGGCCTTACCTAAGGCTAGTGGTATTACCTACGTTGGTAGATCTGTGCCTATCACTTAGCTGATTAGAGATATCACTTGAGATGAGGGTCTTGATGTTATCTTAACCTGAGTTAAATCTAAACACAAACAAAGATCCTTGAGTAAAACATCACATTAATTGTGTCGTAGGTCTCGTGATCGACAGGACGTGATTTCCTGTTATCCGTAATAAATAATAATAATAATAAGTACAGTGTAAGCCATTACCACAAATTTAAATAATCTTGTTACGCGGTCATCTCGCAGAAGCACACACATTCCAACATTAGCGTTGTTTGAACGGATGTTTATTCGTAGGGAATGTTGTATTTATACTTGCATATTTTCCTTGTATCATGTACTATGTATCTTTATTAATTGATCTCATTAACCCAAATCCCCTTGTTACAGGACGGGACCTTTTCCCTAGCTGACTTCACTGATGCTTACCAAGAGAACGAAGTTCAGCGCGTGATCCGCGCTTACGAGAACTCGATCTCCATTGATGTTCACTGCTCCACAAGCGGTGGCGGAGAATGGGCCAAGCTCCCTGAGATGCCCTTCGTCAAATATTGCAAGATTAGGGTCAACCCTACTGATATACTCGACTCTGGCTCTCAAGCCATCAAGGATTTTATTGGTAAGTGTTTACTTTATTTGTTTATTTTGAAAAGCAGTTAATCATATTTCCGTAAAATAATTTTCAACACGGCAGTACATATACAGACAAAGTTCAAAATCTAAATACATATTTTATTTCACATACGTCGACAAAATGGTGCACAGTTCGGGTTTGTCGTTTCCTATGGAGAACCAGCAAGAAAGTCCATGGATACTCTTTTATAAACAAAGTTATTTGTAGGGTATACGAAACTCACTTAATATTTTACAATATTAACAACTTTTACTATAGAACCAACTCTTAAAATAAATGATCAGTTACGATTTCAATCCTATTAGTTTTGCACTTTATTGAACACGAGATTATTATTCATATTTCAGTATCATCATCATCAGCCTGTAATGTTCCCACTGCAGGGACACAGGACTCAACTCTTTGAGAGGGATTTCAGTATTAAATGTATAAATATTTTACATATAAATTAATTAAAAATTCCTTATAGTCAAATCAAAATCAAAAGTCATTTATTCAAACTAGGCTGATACTCAGCACTTTTCGAACTTCAAACTTTATTTACAAGAGACAGTCCCTCAAAACGCCCACCCTTCGACACTTCCTAGTATTTTAGCTAGGAAAAAGAAGTGGCGAAACAAACTCCACAGCAACACATCTGAGGTTAGAACCAAATCCAATAAAGATGTCCAATTTCCAGGATAAGGATCTACTCCTTGAATAGATTCTGTCCAATTACAGTATTAGGTCAATTGGAAACCTTCCTCAATGCAAAGATGGATGGGAACAGGCGGAATCAAATTGAATTTGTGGTTTAATCTGGTATAAGATTATAACTAGTAAGGTTAGGTCTCCTTGAAATTATTAGGTTAGCTACGACGATACCTTCGCAAAATCTTGATAAAACAGATACTAAGATATGTACTAATAAAAGTGTTTCTTTTTGAAAGCTGAATAAATCGGTTTAAATTAGTAATTATATGACCTTAGGAAAATATTTTCCAAACATTGGTAAGCAAACATTCTGCTACAAATTTTGGAATTGTATTATGTCTTTTGTATGTTTTCGCCTACACTGAGATTTCGAAAATAATTCAAATTTTTCTTAAAACATTCCCATTTTAAGTAGTAGACTTAGTGCAAATGTTTTTGTCACCTAAATATTAAACTCATTAAAATTAATATCGCTTATCTATTCCATAATTATAAAACAACCAATAAACTAGATAGAAAACAACTAGGGTAAGAATAAGGTAGAAGAATCGGGTAGTTAACTGACTAAAAAAATATGATTCTGTTTAGTCCGTCTGATAGATTATCGAAAAATATTGGTTACGTGTTTTTTGTTTTATCAAATTAATAAAAAGTGACAAAAATAAAACGTGTCAAAGATCGTGAGTGTCTGGTGACGTCACTTTCTGGTAAAAATGTACCAAACTGTTTTGTCAACTACCCCTATTTCACATCATTTACTGATTCAACATCACTTCGCACAAAAAAAGCTAACAACTCCCTCTCATTGTTATTCTATACAAATCACTTAATAAATATTCATCTACTGACTATATTTGGAGTAAATCCAGTGTGATTACTAAATCAATATGTTTGTATTAAATCTAATCCCGTCTCGTTAGTAGACGTGACAGAGTCTATAATTATGTTAGTCTCAAGAGATATCGATCCAAGCTCAATTTAGTCCTATGTACCGTCAAACAAGGTTTAATACCTTGTTTGACGGTACATAGGACTAAATTGTACTTGGATCGTATACAGCCAGCAAACTAACATTTACTTTCAAGATAACACAGATACATTTAGAGACTGATGTCAGACGATACAGCATTTGACATCAGTCGCTTGATGCCAAATGCTTACTTAACAAAACAAAATTGCAATCAATATTGTCAGTGTACTAAAATTGTGAAAATAGTGTACCAAATAGCTTGTTCGACTGTTTGTCGGAGTATGTATATATTGTAGTAGATAGTGTCGCAATATTGCGTAGTATATTGCGATGCCTCGGTACCTGGCGATGCTATTAGCTGTTATTATAGTGTTCCCCGAGGATGTTACCTGCGTCATTATCGATACGGGACTTTTCTATCGTTAGTAACGTTAGTAAAATTTGGTTTGCCTTATAAATTATTATAAAGCAAAACAAATTTTACTAACGTCTCTCTATTTCATTGCTCTAGTGGTCACAAGCGCGTACTGCTGAGCACGAGGTCATGTGTTTGATTCCAGGGTCGGGCAAAGTGTTATTGGGTTTTTCAATTAGCAACCACGGAGTCTGGATTTATGCCCGGTTAATGGCAACAGGCTCGCTCGATATCACATGGGACCTAAACATAACTGGCGAAATGTGGGTGAACCTTTACCTAACCCTTTTTTTTTTTTTTTTTTTTTGGTGGGTGGAAAATCATCGAATAACCCCCCCCCGCTCTTGGGCAGAGCGAAGGGGAGTGTCAGACTTCTACTGACTAAAAACCAAACCCATGTTCCTTCTTCTTCGCCCTTGTGTCGGAGCCGCGGTAACCTTTCGATATCCACAGCCCCGACGGGCGTCGGCCCTTGCGGGCCCCTCCTTGCTGACATCTCTTTGAGGCGCGCGTGGAACACGTACGCGCCGCCGACACGGTCTGTTGCCGTCATGACGACGGCCGGACGGCGAGCTAGCCCGTTACTCACCGTCCACAGGCCCGCGTCTACGGTGGCCGGAGGTCATCGCGTGACCCCCGACGCCCGGAGCGCCTTCCGCGGCGGCTGGGACGTTGAGAGGTTCTCTCCCTCTCTCGTTCCGCCACCTCCTTCGCTAGCATCACTGCTTCGCAGAAGGAGGCGACGGCGTCCCATTCCTCCTCGCCCCGGACCATAGCTTGCACCAGGGCCGGGCGCGAGAGGTCGCTGCCGCCGATCGCCGCTACGAGAACACGGCGGGGCTCCGCCCAAGCAGGGCACGCCTCCACAGTGTGCTCCACCGTGTCCTCCGGTACCTTTACCTAACCCTTCGAGGGTCATCGAGGATGTTATAATAATAATAATATTCCACAACTATCACACAACGCCATCTAGTCCCAAGCTAAGCAGAGCTTGTGTTATGGGTACTAGACAACTGATAAACATACTTATATATTTCTAAATACATACATATTATAGATAAATTACACCCAGACACAGAACAAATGATCGTGCTCATCACACAAACATTTGTCCTGGGTGGGAATCGAACCCACGACCTCCGGCATAGCAGTTAGGGTCACTAACCACTAGACCAACAGGCCAGTCTATGTGTTATGTTATCTTAGTAGCCGACATACACCGTACGGATGGCCGATGGGGCCGAAAAGTTCTGGAATGGCGACCGCGAACCGGAAGACGTTGCGTTGGAAGGCCTCCCACTAGGTGGACCGATGACCTGGTCAAGGTTGCAGGAACCCGCTGGATGAGAGACGCACGGGATCGGTCAATGTGGCGACACCTGGGGGAGGCCTATGTCCAGCAGTGGACGTCTTTTGGCTGAAATGATGTAGCCGACAGTTTTTAATCAGGATCTAATTTCACTATAAGTACCCAGAAAACAAGAACCCCACCAAAACACAAAACTGCAAATTAATAATCCGTTAAAGACTAACCATGAAACTTTACTGAAACTCGTGCTATTTGGCTTGTGCACAAAGTTGTGCAACAACTCGCACAGTTTGTGCTCAGTTTGTGCACAGTTTGTGCTCAGTTTGTGGCATTCGCAGCGCACTAATGATGTCGCTTGTGAGAGGAGCTGGTTACTGGCACGTGTATTGTGTAGGGTCACCTGTTATTAGGGAAGGATAGTCACGGTATATTTGTATTGACTTACAGGAGAGACGGAATTTTAAGTTTAAGTTGAATATTTAAAAGATATTCTCTCTTTCTCTCTCTTCTTCAACCTTTCACCACCCAATGCGGAGTGTAGGTCTCTTCTTATGCACGCCTTTCTTCCCGGTTTTGCGCCTTTCGCATCCAGTCCTTTCCGGCCACTCCAACAAGGTTGTCGGTCCAAAGTCATTATGTATTTGGTAATAAGGTTCTGATAAGTTTGAGCTACATTAATTATTTAAGGCAAACAAAAAAGTATTCTCAGTCTTTTATCAGACTTAAATGAAAATTAAATAATTGCTATTACTTTCAGTGTCAACTTAAGTTTTAATTATTTTTTCTTATTGCGTGGTAGGAGATATTTTGTAAGATAATTAAAAAGATTAACGTAACGTCCACGTCGAGTAGTATTACTTTAAAATAAATTATATAACACTCGGAGCTTAGTCTTATACTTAAAAAAATAAATTTCGCCTTAAAGACCTTTCGAGCGGTACCGAGAGAAAAAACCCAAGTGTCCAACAGAATCTTATAGTTCACTAAACCAAAAATCCAGTCTAAAAACAAAGCAAATTTTCGCTCCAACGCCTTTAATATTAACTGAATTACCTCTCTTACAGTAAATTAAATTTAGTAAGCAGGTTTGAAGTGTTAACGTTAGGTGTCTGAGTGTTAACTTTGTCGGCGCCGCTTACAAAGGGTGGTTAATCCTTGTAAATATTTAACGAAAGATTCCCTTACTCAACGCTGAGGGATCTCGGCGAACGGATTGATTCTGTGTTTTTGAAGATATTTATTTATTTTTAAAAGGGTCCTCTGGTTGGTAAAAAGAGGGTTGTTGAAACATTTATATTTTGTTAGTTGAGAAATAAATCAACTTAACAAGTAAAATCATTACCCTTCCTTTTGGCTTCGCCGTAGTCGGGTAAATACTGCTTTGCGTTGGAATCTACTTAAAACATAAACTATTAAAAAATACAACAGCTTTGAAAATAACTTACAAACGGCTGTTTCAATAATTTTCCTGAAACAATGGTTACCCTATCATACAACGTTCACAACGGTGGCAATGACAAGCGGTTTGTAAATGGCAAGCAAATCAGCGTAGCGCCGTAGACAAGTGCTACGAGTTGCTACGCCGTAGCCCCCCTGCGGCGTAGCAACAGTGCTTTGGTATTTATTGTGTTATCATTTTAGTTTGTTGTTGGTTGTTTAATTATTAGAAATTGATGTATTTTAACACTTATTTATTAATTAGTGTATTGGTTAAATACGGAAATATTATTTTGGAAATATTTGTGTATGATTAATTTGGTTCTTAGAAAGATGGTGTTAAATAAAATAGAAAATAACATTTTAAAATATTATATGGTATATTGCTTTGAAAATATTGTATGATACGGACATTTAGTTTCCCATAATTGTCTATAGCTTAGACTGTAAACGGTTAAAATAAAAATAGTTTTGAAACTGCCATTAAAGTTATATTACAAAATTGGCACTAAAATGATAAAATTTAACTGTTACAGGATTTAGTTAGATCGTTAACATTTTAGTACACTCCGACTATTAGTTTATTACCTATTAACTATAAAAGTGGGTAAGCTGCGTGTTCCGAGCTATTACGACTTTCGTATTTAAACCTAAATTAAAGTAGAATGTTCTAAATTGTAGGTTTTCTCTTAGTTCTAGATAATTATACGACAAAAGTATTTATTAGGCTTTAAGGTTTCGTTCTTATAATTAGTTGTAAGAGGTTTTTATTTTTCTGAAGTAGGTAGCTGAAGGATATTACCTTAATATGCTCAGGAAACTTAATATTATTTATTAACTTGACTGTAATTATTAAGCACTACGTGTTACCAGCGGCTTTGCCCGCTACAACTCGAAAACTATCCCAGGGGAAGATAAAATCGGGACAAAACTATCCTTTGTGTTAATCCAGGTTATGAACTATCTGTGTTCCAAATTTCATCCACATCCGTTCAGTAGTTTTTGCGTGAAAACATCCATCCATCCATTCATCCTCATAAACTTTCGCATTTATAATATTAGTAGGATAGTCAAACATTTTGACTACCTCGTGTGTCTTGTGATCACGTGACCTTTCACGTGACTCTGCATAAGATACAAGATCCATTCTAAGGTTTTGAGTATGTATTGCTGTTGGTGAACCTAAGAAATATATGAATAAATAAAAAATAATTAACCTTTCAAAGCCACACTGCTCATGTAACCTCCTTCCTACAAAAAGCAGTAATAAAACCTCTTTTGTTGACGCACAGAGAGGTCGGTTGTCATTCACCAAGTTAGTCGGTACACCCGCACGGCAGGATGGTACGAAGCTGTACAAATACGGTGTGGAGTTAATTTGACGTTCACGAGTTGCAAATTGTTCGTAACACTGAAGTTTGTGCGGTAGGAGGTAGGAGGAGCGGGAATATGTAATGGAATTTAGAAATGGGATTTTATTTACATGTTCAGTAAGTCATTAGTACAGGCTACGATTTGTAGATTTAAGTATTATTGGCATCAAGTTCATTTTCAAGTTTTTAGTGTTATTGTTGGAATTTCAATACCTCCGTAACCTCAATACTATTAAATGCATCCATCAGCAAAATATGTTGAGTGCATTATATTGATTTTTATCATAAAACGCGATTTAATTACCACCTTGTAAAAAAACCGTGTATTATATAAAATCGTTTGATCACACAATTAATAGTTACTCCACAATCAAAAAACTACGTGTTAGGATCACCAGTCCGAAGTATCGTTTGCTTCCTCTTTTAGAGTTAGAGTTACTACAACCGGTAATAAAATTAATCAGTCAGCCAGGAGAACGTTAGTTTACTAATTGGTGGTTAGTTAGTCAGCTAGGTGGTCGTATCAGGGCTAAACCACCCAGGGAATATCGGACGTTTACTGCCAAAGGAAGTTTCTATTAAGAACGAATACACCAACATTATTTGTGCATCAGTACCTACTCATTAGATCAATACATGCACAAAAAATTAAACATATCATCACGCTTGTAATCCCCGAAGGGTTAGGCAGAGGTGTACCTAATAGTACACCCACATTTCACCAGTTATGTTTAAGTCCTACGTAAAAGGAGCCTATTGCCATTAGCCAGGCATAAATTCAGGTTCTGTAATTGCTACTAAAAAAATCCTGATAAAAAAACTCAATAACACTTTGCACGACCTGAGATCCGAATCCAGGACCTCATGCACATAAGTCACGCATGCGACCACTAGAATCAAGAGACAGTCACGACACATTAAATAATGTCTATCAGAAAACACCTAATATTTTCCTTTATCCTAAATATTAAACCAGCAATAAAAATACCGTTCCTAAATAGATTTACTTCAAAGAAAATCAGATTTAACGAGTAAATCTCATCCTCCTACAGTTTTCCTTTGATTTTATTTCGAAACATCTCGAACCTTCGAGGTACAAATAAAATATAAGTCGCCCCGAGGTCTTCCTGTTGTCGTCGCCTTCACAAGAATAGATTATGTATCTTAGAAATATTTTTGTTCAACTCTGCAATATCGTTTTTATCGGAGACACGAGTCTTATTTGTGATTTGCTTCCGGGGAACAATATGGTGTTATAAGAATTTATTATTAATCCTATGTAATAATGAGCTTTTTTCGGCTTATTCCACAAATCCCCCTTGAGAAAATCCCCCTCAAGGGGGAAAATTGGTTCCATGGTCAATATTTTTAAATGTTACTTAGCACATAGGTGGCCTGAGTGGCAATTTAACACAGCTGGCAAACTACAAGTGCAAGCTGAATGTTAGTTGGTTTTTGTAAAAATTGTGCGTCAATTTCCAGTCTCACTCAAAACCTTACATTCGTATACTACTTGAATTTCATCCCACTTAGCATCCCGATGTTTTCTAATGTTTAATTAATATTCAGTTGGTTCTCCTTTCTCCATCCGTTTCATCATCATCATCATCATCATCCTGAATTCACCCATTGCTGGCTCATAGCCCTCTCTTATCTTGTAGTATACGCCTTTCTTTTTTATGCCAATCTCCACAGTCCTGTGCTTGCCTCATCTAAGTATTTCTCAAATGGAAAACATGTCATCAACCCACCTGCCGCAGGACGACCCACATTTATTTTTCAGTTTAATACTGAGCAAGTCGACATCACTCATTACCACATTAAATTCAACCCAACTTCTCCAATACTCAAATAACTTCGAACATAAAACCAATAATGTAGAACATGTTCATTCGCAACAAACTTATACATATTTAGTCGTATGTCGGCTGTATCCGCAACTTGTTATACAACTTTAAATTGCTTTTACAACTTACACCTATCGGTTAGCCGTTTAAAGTTTTATTGAAACGCTCCACGTTAAGCGTTTTCATGTTTAATTTTAGAATATGTTTTGGTAAAGAGGGAAGTTTGGGAGAAAGTGTATCAGCCTACTTAGTGTTCCGTTTTCTGAGTTTAATATGCTCTTTCTAAGAATGAAGGATGATTACTTGCCTAAGTGCATGTTTACGTACAGGCGGGGCGTCGCGCGGCGCGTGCTGCGTTTTTATTTAAAACATGGCAATGTATGAAAAAGTTAACGATTTCAATACTTGATTTTACGAAAAGCGATTTTTAACTCGTTTGTTTAAAATGCAGCGTTTGTTGCGGTGGACTCGTCTCTCAGTAAATTAATAAAAAAACACGAAAAGAGCTTTCTGCACACGCCGCGCAACGCCCCGCGTCTCCGTAAACGAGCCCTTAGTTAGTCTGTGAATGAGTGACCACCCATTTTATACCGTGTTTCCTCCATGCCTTGGAAAGCACGTTAAGTCGTAGGTCCAGTCGTTACTATATCATACCCAGTACTATAGTACTAGGTTGTGGAGGTCAGATAGGCAGTCGCTCCATGTAAAATACTCGTATGTATTTAACTGCTTGCGGTTAGACTGGAAGCCGACCCCAACATAGTTGGGAAAGGCTAGATAATGAAGGATGATAAAGTCAAACTCAAAATATTTTATTTCACATAGGCCTACATGGGCACTAATAAAACGTCAACAAAAAAAGGTGCACGGTTCGGTGCATTGGTCGATTCCTAAGGATAAGAACCGGCAAGAAACTCCAAAGGTTACTCTTTTAATCTTTTAAAATCGTTTGGTTTAACAATAAGTTTAATACACACATGATCTCGAAGACTATGCAGATTAGTGTCTGAGATAGTCTTTTGAAGAAAGCACCACACAGATTTGAGTGGACCCGTCCAGTCAGAGCAAGCATTTGTCAGTTATCGTGGAGCTCGACTTATAACGCAAGGAGCTCAACGTCACGACGAACAATACCAAAGAAAGGACATTTGGGTGGGTCGCTTATAGTACTCAAACTGCCAGACAATCGTTAAAATTAAAGAAGAGTCACATGGTCCTCGCATTCACAATAAAAATAATAAAATTAAATAGAATTATGATGGCAGTATTTCGAAAAAAAAATCCATTGCATGTTCAGACAAGCTATGAATTTTTCACAATGTTATAGTGGTGGGAATACAAGGATTTATATGATTTCAATCTAAATCATTACAATTGAGAATGTAATACAGTTCAGATTACAACAGCATTCAGAAATTACCAATCAGTTTACACAGACTATGGTGGTCAACGCAATATAGCCGTAGTAACGTGCTATTGTGTCTACTGTGCAGCTTAGTTTTAATCCGTCAAGCAATTTGTGCAACTACGAGATCTGAGAAACAATAGATTTTCTATTGTTTCAACTGCATGGTGTTTGATGGATTAGTTTTAGAACATAAAACAGAAAACTTAGCCACGAAATGCTTAGTAAAAAATAGGTCGAGATCTTACCAATTTTCACTTTAATTTAAAGGTTTAATCCTATTATAGCCACAAAAACGTTATTTCCAAATAGCTAGAAGCAAGAATTTAAAAGCACTTTCCAGCTAAATTCTGTCTCATCAAAAACTAGTAATTAACAGGGTTTCCAGTTTTTAATTGAAATTTTAAGTATTAAATTCCATAAGAGTCACATAAGAATTTAATAACAAATAATTAGAAGCTAGAATTTAAGACCGCATTCCCTCTTAGTTCAGTCTCATCAAAAACTAGTAATTAACAAAGAATACTTTACTAGCAATGAAACCCAGAACATGACGACGACACTTAAGTCCGCCATTTTAGTCCTCTCATCAAAGACGTCACATAAGATATATTAAAGCTCTCGTCTATATAGTAATATATTTGAGAGGGTTCAGACATTTTAGGACAATGGTTTTAGTGTGGGCACTAACGGTATGGCTAGCTAGAGAATCTAGACTCAGGAAATAGTCAGTAATATTGGCAGACTGTGAGCTAAACTGGGCAACAAACTGTTAGGCTTTGCGGGAAACTTAGAAATTGTCTGAATATTAAAAGTTATTGTACCAATACCGTGTTTCAATATGAAATTACAGATAGGCTAAAAACGAAAACATAACATAACAACACGCCTGTAATCCCCAAAGGGTTAGGTACTGGTGTACCTATGTGCATCCACATTTCGTCAGTTGAGTTTAAATTCCATGTAATAGAGGGCGAGCCTATTGTCATCCACCGGACACAAACCCAGTAATAAAAAATAAAAAAAAATGCAAAGAAGTATTTTACTAAACCAGATTGGGTTGGCATTTTACAAAGACATTATTGCGACGATGTTTGTTCACATTTCACAAAATTTAACTACAGATACAAACGTATCGAAAACTTTGATTAATAAACTTGAAACGATCCAAAACACTTGACGAAAAGCTCCAACTATATCAGCTTCTATAATAAAAAAACATATAAAACCATTATCAGTGTGTATTGGCACGTCATCCCAGGAATTTTCAATAAGCGCATGCCAGGCTGGCCTTACAATAGCCAGGCCGGCCTTACAATAGCCAGGCCATTTTATTGTTTACCCACACAACCGTAGCTCTAGTCCTAACCTTTGATCCGACGAAATTAAAATCTGCCTATATATTGACACTAGAGGACACATAGGCCTCGGGACAATGTAGGCCGAAACTAAGGCCTGCCTGTAATTATTTTGGGACAATATGTGACGAAAATTGAAATTGGAAATTTGTAATCCTTTGGTAAAGTTTGATGAATATGACATCTTTGTTTAAATATTCTGGTTTATTTTGTGAATGTTGAACAGGGGCTTGTTAATATTAGGCTAATTTATTTCTAACGTTATTCGTTGTAGCTTACTAAATAATATCACGCCTGTTATTCCCGAAATATTAGGCAGAGGTGTACCTATTAGTACACCCATGTTTTGTCAGCTATGTTTAAGTCCCATGTTATAAGGGGCTAGCCTATTTCCATCAAACGGGTACAAATCCAGGCTCCATGGCGTGGCTGAGAAAATCGTGATGGAAAAACCTTGTTTAGATATTCTGGTTTATTTAGCAAACGTTATTCGTAAGCTCAGGTACTGATCAAAACTTTATTTGTTTATTAAGTAGAAAGTAGTAAGAGGGAAGGTTATACGTAACAATGTTCCCGTATTTACTAGCTTCAAGTTTAACAACGTCTAGTTAAATAAAACTCGTTAGTTACGGAAAATGCTCTTTGGAAACTTCTCTGTAGTTTTCTAAGTTTAGTTCGGTTCCCGTCAATTTTGTAAGAGTTCTGTTGCTAAGCAGCTTAGTGATTGCGTAGTGCTGATAAAATAATTATTGCACTAAGTTACTTATTTTTTGTTTACGTGAAAAAAGAAAAAATACGTGTTCAATGTTTTTTGAAAATGTATCTGACGGCCTAATTAGTTTTTTTTTGTAAACTACCCTATTTCGTCCGGGCCTCAAAAAGCTTGTTAAACCGTTGATCCCGGTAGTTATTCTCATTCGATCGTCGACAGTCGTTACAGGTAGTCAGTAGCCCATAACTATTGGTAAAATAATTGGATTCAGCTGCATCATAGAATCCGGAAGCCGACCTCAACACTGTTGTGAAAAGGATAATTAGATGAAGATGCTTAGTGGTAGTGCTACGGACATAAGTAGATATCTCTAAATTAGGTCACATCACCCTGTTTACCTAGAACCACCACTAATTAGAAAAGCATCAACAACACGGAAAATAATTAGCAACGTCCTTGAAATTAACTGTGACCACTCAAGCGTGGCATCACAACTACCACCCCCGTGCAACTTTAAACTCTATCATACAGGGTATACAGTTTGAAATTGCGTTGACAGCTGTTCAGGTGAGAGAGTTATTAGGTCCCAGGTCATTGATTGGGTCGGAGTAGCGGATGCAGGCTGTTAGGATGCGATCTAGGTCATGGAAGCTTGTTAGGATCTCCTTGGTTGAACTAAGGTTGTGTAGAATGTAGGTTAGTTGGATGTGACAAGGTTTTGTAGGATAGAACTGTGTTTGTATTAAGGAGAATGCAAGCTTGTCAAATACTTTTAAGGTGCGGGCCACACATAAAAGACGTCGGGCGCGGACATCGCGCAGGCGGCATTCAAATTTTATACCAAAGCACATAGAAATAAAGTGCAATTTAGGATACGCGGAATGACGTGGCTCGGGCGTGGATAAGACGCGAGATTTCGGCGCCCGCGTATCCTAAATTACCGCATTATTTCTATGCACTTTGGTATAAAATTTGAATGCCGCCTGCGCGATGTCCGCGCCCGACGTCTTTTATGTGTGGCCCGCGCCTTAGGCATATAATTAAATGAAAAGATAACCCTACAAAATGCACTAGATAACAAATAAATTTTCTGTTGAAAGACTGAGAAAAGTGTAGGTATTAACAGTTTGTAGAAGACTATGGACGATAGTATATGTTATGTTGATATATGTTTGTTTATTTGAATAGAACGGCCGAAGCCAATTCACTACTTACACATGTAATTTATTAAACACAGTCATACAATCTTCTCACAAAAAAATAGCACTCCGGGAGTGCCGGCAGAAGTGAAAACTTCAATATTAACTTTCAAACTCGCGTCAGGGTCACGTGATGCTGATCGAAAAATCTTACGATTTTTCGATCAGCATCACGTGACCCTGACGCGAGTTTGAAAGTTTTTACCCATACAAAAAAGTGCTCAGCGCCGCTAAAGAAGTTTTCACTTCAAAAATTCTTACAGTATCATCTTCCATTAATTCGCAAACATAATAAGATTTGTGTTTGAGTCTAGGAGAGTATTAATAACAGGTAGCGTCCGAGGAATAGACATGTACATTACCTATGTAGGTACAACCTTGTTTCTCAAAGGTATTACCATCATTAATTTCTGCATCTTCATCCACTGCTGGGACAAGTCGGATAAGGCCTCTCCTTAAACCAGTCTCCACGCTCCTGTGCCAGCCTCATTAATTTCATAAGCCTTTCTCAAAGACACTGCATATAAATCCGCCCTTATCAAAACCACCTGCACTAACTTAATCCATTCCATGCAACAACTACAAAGATCCATTGACAAAGCATATTCCCACCCCTATTTCTATAGACATAAACACCATTCATACTAAAGCAGGCTATTCACTGCACTGCAGTATTGTGCTGTTAAAACCCAGTGAATACTAGGATTTAGCTGAAATCTCTGCGAACATAAATGTTAATAGGGTCTATTATCCCGTGAACGCGTTTCACGGGTTATTCTCTCTTTGTTCGCGTTGATAAATGGGCTTTATTTCTGTTAATTATTATTTGAATTTTAAAATATATTGTGCGAAAACTGTTGTTTTTGGGTGCTTTAATGTTTTACGGTCTGGTTTGATTAATAGTTGTGGTTTTATAATGTAAATTCATTTGTCTTTAGAATGGCATTTCGGAATTACTACAGTTTTTTATGCAAAGCATAAATTGGTTAAAAGGGATCATCTCTGCTTTTGTTACCACTTTTTTATTCTTCTTTAACGATTATTCTCAACATTATCCTCCAGTAGGTACTTATCACAATTTATTTTGAAGTCCGTCACAATGTGTTCTCTATTCATGTCTAACCACATCATTCTTAAACCATGATACTTAAAAAAAAAATGCAATCCCAATTTATGTATATAATTGAAATATTACTAATTTTACAAAAAAGTCTATCGACCAACTTCTTAATTCCTGCTAAGAACAAGAAAAAGCGATAAGAAAAGTCTTCTGAAACTCCCAAAACATCTGTCTCGTTAATCCTTCGTTAATTAGCGATAAAAATCTAATTAGAACTTGGGACCAAGTTTCAACATGAAGTGTTCGTTTAATAAACTTTCATAGCATACAGTTAGCATTACTGACCGTTCCTTTTCAAGAATTTTAATATGAGAGCAAGTTAGTTTTTTTAATGGGGACGTTGAAAATAAAAAATGTTGTGAGAAAAGTAGTCAGAATTCTCATGTAATCTTAAATGGTTTTCGTTTTTAATAAGATGATAGATAGTGCTTATGTTAAACCAAATTATTTTACAACTAGACCTACTAGACCCTTTCACGACTTTATATTTAAATATAAATAATTTATATTATGGACGACAAATAAATACTTCGTCGTTGTCTTCGTCGTTGCTTCTCTGGGACTTCGTCGAGCTTCATTGTCTCGGCGCTTTTCTTGTGGTCGCCACTGTTGATTCTGGCTAACAGGAGTTACAGTGGTTTGGGAATAGTGTTGCGGGAATAGTGTTGCGGGCTTGTCCCAATAAAATAAATACTAGTTTAATATCCTATGATTACCTTTCGTTTCTTACAATATTCATGCCAGATACAACACGAATTTGCTGGGAGTTGAACAGGACAATACCACTATTGTCCTGTTCAACTCCCGGCAATACAACAACACTCTTTCGACAATAACACTCTTACCTAAGAAATAAATTTTGCTGTCTTAAAAAAGAAATCATTTTTTTCACACTAGACTACTAGAAAATACCTTCCGTACGATCTTGTAGCAGGTCAATATTTGACGAGAAATCACAAAAAGATATGCAAGAAAACAATCACCCTGACTGCCTTTCTATCGGAAATAATTTGCATATCATTATGGTACAAGCAATTATAGTTACATTTAAAGTCACATGAACCATACATTATTATTATTAAAAAAATCTGGCCCTTGTTATTTACCATGTTATACTTTACCTACGTATCTAGTATAACCTACCACAAACTCGTACATCCCTAAGAGAACCATTCTAACCTGACCTCTTCTCCACAGCATACCTGGACCCGTACGTAGTGCCAGCCAGCCTGGACCAGCTCCTGGTGTCGAGCGACGTGGTGGGCAACATAAGGTTCAGCCACCCGACGCTCTACGTGTTCCCGGGAGGACAAGGCGATGCTGCGCTGTTCGGCATCAACGGATTTAATATGCTTGGTAAGTGGCTTTTGTGTAGTAGAAGACCGAAGGTAGGTCCTTGTGGGACACCAATGGAACATTTTGGTTGGTTCCTCTTGATTGAAGACTGAGTCGAGAGTAAAACCCGATGACGATGATGAGGAAGGCCGCCCATGTGATCTCCACAACCCAGTTACTTTGGGTAACGCGATATGTATCGCTTATTTTCAATAGTGGTCCCAGTATAGTTCCTTATAGAACACCTGAGGAATTCGATTGGTTATTGGTGATCGAGTATAAAATCGCTGGTTACCACATAGGTTGCTGTGTTGTTACTGTGTTTTTTTTTCAGTTACAGCTAATCGCAAGACAGTAGTATCCCTAGATTTTCAACAATATAATTTATTTAGAGGACCCGGTGCAGTTATTATAATAATATGTTATGGTAGTGGAAAATCTTTTCTCAAAAGGGTAAAATTCAGTTAAACATAATTTGATACCAACTAAGAAACCTCCGCCATAATTCCATTACTATAACCGTACCTTAACAAATAGCACAACGTAGGAAAACTCCCAGCTACCAAGCTCCTCGTTAATCTAATTGATAAATTCCACTACGGGCAGCAAGACGCTAATGTTGCCTCGGGGACTCCACCTTTACAGAGAAGAAAAATCGAGTTAAAAATAAAAATAACTTAGTTCTTTTCCCCCAAGTATTACATAACCCAGCTGACTAAGGTTCAGTAAATACTGTGCCCGTTCACCACGTAAGGCCGACACGCCTAGGCGCCTCAGGCTCTCAATGCGGATTTTTTCGACTGTTCGCTTTTCATTGGCGCTCTGCCAAAACTCCTCTCTTGGTTACATTGGCAAGATTACTCCGTGTACTTCGTTCAATGTTGAACATTTTACAATTTAGTTGTACGAGTCTTTTGTTGTTTTGACTGTTTATGGTTTCACTCGCATTTGGGTTGGAATTGTCGGAAGAAACTGCTGGAGTTTTACTGCTTGGTGGCTTGAATAATTTTTATATTTAGGGGGTCAATGTGTTCATAACGTATGTCTTTTGAAGGATTTACGACTCTATTTTGTCTGGTATGTATTGAACTTAGAACTGAGAGATTATTATCATTCTCTTGCCGTTATCCAAATTTTTAGCAAATCTTCTTGTTCCATACTTCTCCATTTATCGTTACAACAGACCTCTCTTTCCAAGCATGTCATCATACAATCAGTGTAATGGACGCACGTCTTTTTGGTCTTCCCTTACTCTTACAGGCATGCACATGCATACTCAAAACTTCCTTATAGTGAATAAACATCTTGATAGAGCCTCTGCTAAAAGGGCTCCTCTCGAATCTACTTATTGCATCCCAGATTCTCCACGTTTCCCACAAAAGACTACAATTTACAAGAAAATTCCACAACCAATTGACTTATAAAAGTCGAACCTTGACACAATCTCGAAGGCAGTACAGCCACTTAGAAGTTGGTACTGTGCCAAAGAAATATTGGTTGTCTCCGGTACAAAGACGCTGGAGCGTTCGCTGATGGCCCGTCAAACTCACAATGTTATATTGTTTGCAGAGTTTTGGATCGAAACGTCTCGGTGTTTAGATAATTGTTTTGTTCTTTGCTGTTGTTCACTGCTATGATTGTTTGTTGGAAAGTCTTTAGAAGTTGTCTTGGATGAATTGGAGTCAAATTGTGTCAATGGACTTGTCTGCTTTTATTAAAATTATTACGTTTATTTAACTGAAGATCTTCCACTTCCTTTGGAGCCTTGTTAAAAGATCATAAATGTCTGAATTAGTGTTGCCCAAAATCGGTCTTGGTCTTGCAGTCTTGGTCTTGTTCTTGCATTTTCGCAAGACCAAGACCAAGACCAAGACCGAATTATTGTAGCAAGACCAAGACCAAGACTGAACCATGCAAGATTTGAGCAAGAACAAGACTTAGCCTGCAAGACTCTTGCGTCTCGCAGTTTAGTCAAACTGAGATGGGCGTTATTATTTTATTTCTATATTTTGGCGAATTTACTGTATGGATATTTGTATGTCTGAAAAAAATAAATAAATTGAATTAAATAGGTATTTTGTTTCGACGACGACAAATTTTATTAGTTAGAATTACCTATCAAGTCGAGACGATAATGAAAAATATGTAAGTGATAATTATTTTAACCGCTAACTGTTTGTGAAGAGTTTAGGATAGCCACTAAACGCTCAGTAAATCATAATAGGTACCTACCTTTTTTTTTTTTGGTGGGTGGAAAATCATCGAATAACCCCCCCTCTCCCCCCGCTCTTGGGCAGAGCGAAGGGGAGTGTCAGACTAAAAACCAAACCCATGTTCCTTCTTCGCCCTTGTGTCGGAGCCGCGACGCATCCTTTCGATAATCCACAGCCCCGACGGGCGTCGGCCCTTGCGGGGCCCCTCCATGTTGCTGACATCTCTTTGAGGCGCGCGTGGAACACGAACGCGCCGCCGACACGGTCTCTAAAGTACCTACCTAAAGTCAGTAATTACGCTTAGGGACTAAATTGCATAATTTTTTACAACTATTATGAAGTTAATTTAATTATTTTGGTGGTTTACTATGCCTATGTCAATATAAACTGTCAATGTAAACATGTACCTACTCTGTTGCGTTGTTCTTAGATCTAAACCACAATATAAATATGGACAGTACGGAAACTGCCTACAAACGCTCGAAACCGCACACTCACACAAACATGCGCATCGACAGGGCCAGCTAGCGATTGTGGCAGTGCTCTCAGTTGTGCGTGCCGCGCCGAGACGAGTGGTTAGTTTAAGTAAAAGTTTTTTTTTTAAATTAATATCCTCCAATCTTATTTAAATGCCGGAAACGTATACGGGTGTTTGAACTCGGCTTCATCAAAACGGGAGATATTGTATTTTAAACTTCCTACTAATTTTGAAATATAAGAATGATTTTTGTTATCGAATTATGGGCGTTAAAAGTTACTGTAAAAAAAATTGAAATTGAAATATCTCGAAAACGGAGCGTCACAAAAAAGGACCAAAATTTTGACCCCCCTCTGCCACCCCCGTGATATTTAAGTGAGAATCACATAACACCAAAAAAATTTTTTTTTTACACTGGTCCAACTTTACTTAATAACATTAAATAACATTTTATTAGTCTAAAACTGTGTAGTATGATATGAAGGAAAGTTCATTGATAATAATAATTTAAAACAATATAATAATATATTCGTTCTTAATATTAATAATATGTTAATTATTTATAGCAGAAAACACATCACTAGTTGTAGTACCTAAGCTAGTTATTTCAATTCGATTCATTGATCACAACAGTATAAAAATATTTAAGAAAAAAAAAACAATATCATCAACATTAAAAGGGACAACTCTATGGCTTCAATGGAGCGTAGGTAGTTATCGCATCAACTAGGCTTAGTTTCGGTACTGTCCATATTTATACTGTGTCTAAACTAACGTGTTTAGTAAATAGGAATAGGTTAATAGGTATTTGCAAGACTTGCGAGACTCTTGCTGCAAGACCAAGACCAAGACCAAGACTGGCCAAGTCTCGTCTTGGTCTTGCATTTGGGCAACACTAGTCTGAATCGTAACTACCTTCATGGTTCTTGTTATTTTTTTGGAAACTTATTTTTTATGATATTAAAAGTTCTAGTTCGAGAAATATAAAACTCAAACATAGTTACATAACTCAATATTCTACCGTTGACCTATCCACTTTGCATTGAACGAATATTTGCTGATTCACCCGATCCATTTCTCTGATTTCCTACATGAGATATCGAGTTTGAATAAAGCATATTTCTGCGACTGCACTAGTAATATTAGATTTAAAAATATATTGCTGATTTATTGAGTTCTATTCTATCGTATTATTAAGTTTTCATTTGGAATGATTCAGTCGCATGAAGAACTGTATTTTCTGTGTTCATATAGTCATAATAATGTTTCCACTGCTGAAGTTTATTCACCACGTGAGCCCAGTCTAATATGCTACACTTACTCTTCCGAACTTATGTCATCAAGTCAAATCAAATAGTTTAGTCGTACCTATAATTTGGATGAAAAGATTTCCTTAGTGCAACGAAACATCATCTTATGTCCAACAAACTACAATTTACGAAAGTTACTGCGTGTCACGTGAAGTCGACAGCGTGATGGTATTTTGTCATGTTGACACAATATGTAGGGATCGTCACGTTCTAGACCTTTTTCCTGACATTGGTCAAATAAAGTTCAGTGAGTAGGGGAGAACAGGGCATGTCCCAACAAACTTTATAATTTGTCTATATTTTTTTCCTTCCTTGCGCCATTGATATTCAAATATAATTACCTATAAATCGGAAATGTACTAGGATACCGTGTTTGTGTTTGAAAAGTTTTATCACCTATATATTTTCTTACTGCTGAGGTGTACGTAACCTTCCACTCTTATCTCTAAGTCGTCATGCCAGCCTTCCTAGGCCTCCCTCGGCGATGACGCCGAAAATATTATAAAATTTTTATTCTTAGCAGCGAAAAATAACTTTACATTAATGTTACCCTACACTAGTGTTGCCCCTGTTAAAATCAACCTTTGTCTCTCCAAGGAATATTTACAAAGATCCATTACCGATACCCTTCTCCATAAAGTGCTCTCCATACACTTAGCTCAGCATAAAATCTAGGCTACCTAGATTTACCAGCATCTAGGTGAAGGTAAATAAAATGTGTCCAACAAACAACGGTTTCCATTAACCCACCGCACACGACAAGCGAAGAGCGTGTCATGTTACTAAGTAAACACGTTGCTGTCACGCTGTTGGCTTATCTGCGTGACGTCACGTTGACATGAGAAATTGAGCTCTAAAAACTTGTGGAAGAGTTTTATTAAAAGGTGCTGTAGTAAAAAAAATTACATTTTTAATTAATTGATATTTTTTTACCTGTAAATGGCATAATAATACGTAGACGAGCTTGTGGTTTAATAACTGCCACTCGGGTTGATTTTTAGGTAAAGTCGTTCTTGCCTGGGTTGATCCATGGATGGGAAACTACCCTTTACATTCCGCGTTTCCACCGTACTTTGGATAGTACGTTAAGTCGTTGGTCCCGATTGTCATATAATTATTTCAGATTTGACAGTCACAGTTTTCCACATAAAATACTGGTATTCAGCTGCATCCGGTTAGACTTAAAGCCGACCCCAAAATAGTTGGGAAAAGGCTAGACAGATGATGAAATGGCAGCAAAATATACAGATTTGACTATTTTTTACTTTTCTAATAAACAGTAACACAGTTTCTCTAAAGTGAGTTTGATTAAAATCAATACAGAATTTCTCCTCTAAACCAAATAAAATGTATTTTACCAACAGAAATTATTCTCAGGTACACAGACTTTTCACAAACAATATTTTCAATTTAATCCTATACCTACACTGTCACACCAAGCCAACAGCGGGACAGCGTGTTGAACAAACACCCACAGAACGTGACTGTCACGCTGGCGAGAGGGTTTACATTGAAATATTGAAGTTTTGTCTTTGGGTATAACATGAGTTACGGGCGCTTTCCATTGCCTTGTATATTATTTAGAAGGATATGTATAGAAAAATATTATTCTTTTATATCTAGATATTTCCAAATCAATATACCTAACCTACACACCCAACGTGCCCAATTATCCAGCTGCCAATCTAAAACAATACAGCCAATTTGTGCTTATAAATTAATCCCACACCATTCCGAAACCGAATAATGTCAAACATATTCTCCTTAGCAGACATTTTCCGGATAAAAACACAGACATACTCCACAAACAGCGTTTCCCATTAAGCCTTTTGTGTCACGTCATGGCCGAGAGCGTGCAGCGTCGTGTTACTAAGTAAACTCACACAAGTATAAACAGACTCACACAAGTAAACTCACACAAGTATATTATAAACACGCTTACAACTGGCGGTGTCACGTCGTTGGCTTAAAGACTCTGTGTGTCATATAATAATGTTGGAGTGTTCTTTTATTAATTGGGTTTGCATTTCTTTTTGATGTAGTAGTTTGACATATCATACATCGTTTCTTTTTGCCATAGCAAAAAGGAGGTGTCTGATGAGGTAACGAGTTATAGAGAAGCAAGGATGAAGAAGGCATGCTGCTGATGCAATGTTGATGATGTAGTGGGTTATTAGAGTAACACTTTTTACGTCATTATTTATCTCTCCTTTTATTTCAACGACATAATTAAGTTGGGGTTGGATAACAGTCTCGGATGCGGACGAGTATTTGACATGGAGCGACTGCCTGTCTGACATCCACTACCCAGCATCTGGGTAGTACGGTACCCTTGGCTAATATCAAGTTCTACCCCGTAACGACTAGCGACTGTCAAATTATCTCATCATCATCATCCACAGCCTTTTTTTTTTTTTGAGTGGGAAAATCCTCATGGATACCCTACGCCTGGGGCGAGCGGGGGTTATGTCGGACTATAACCGACTAAAAACCCACTGTTCCTACTAATACCATGTGTCGGGGGCCCGGGAGATACAAGTACATTCGCGCACACCCCCGACTGGTATCAGCCCACCTTTCGGGCGGGCCTCATCACCAAGTGCGGCCAGCAACCGCACGTTCTCTATGAAAGCGCACAGAGTCCACTGCGCGCCACTTCTTTGGGCCTGGCTGGTCGGGCGACATCTCAGCCCTAACTTTGCCACCCGCAGGCCCCCACCTTACGGTGGCCGGAGATCGTTAAGCGCCCTTCGACGCCCGGCTGAATTCACTCACTGCTGGGTATAGGCCTCCCTTTTCTTGTGCCATTCTCCACGGTCCTGTGCCAGCCTCATCCAGGTTTTTCCCACGATGGTAACTATGTCGTCTGCCCATCTTGCCGCTGGACGACCCACACTTCTTTTTCCAGTTCTTGGACGCCATTCAGTGATAGCCTTAGTCCACCTGTCATCACTGCGCTTTGCTAGGTGTCCTGCCCAACTCCATTTGAGTTCCGTAACGCGATTTCCAATATCGAAAACCTTTGTACGTTTTCGAATTTCGACGTTAGGAACTCGGTCTATAAGTTTTATGCCTAGCATGGAACGCTCCATGGCTCTCTGTGCAACTCAAATTATCTACGTCAAATTATCTACGTCAAATTATCTACGTCACTACTATTATATTCGGTCAGAAATAATTTTTAAATAACGGTCTAAATAGGAGAATAAATTTTAATGTTATTTTGGTTCTGATAGGTATCTAATTTATTTGGAATTGGAAATTAATGTCCGTGTCTATAGGCTTAGTTGAAACAACCCTAGAATTCTAATGTAGTCACGTAGTAAACTGGCCTGTTTTGGTTGTTTGCGAATATTTTGATAGAATAGTAATGGAATATTAAGAATATTAATGATGCCGCTTTGGAAATTGGATATTGGACCAATTCGAGAACAAGACAAATAAGATTCAAGATTCTTTATTTACATAAAATATGGAATAGGATTTGTAATTTTCATATTTGGTTTTATTAAAAAATATGCGAACATTCTCGCACTTATTTTTTTTTTACACTTATTCACTTTTAAATTAATTTTTTACCAATCTTCAACCAGTTTCATTAAATTTTTAATCGGCAACACCGGACCACCTGTCAATCTACAATTTTCCCGCCATCTGCAAACAAAATGGCGCGAGGCAGGGTCATTCTCTGTTCAAACAAAAAGCACATCGACGCCCATTCCCGTCCAATTTATTTTTCAATCAAAAGTCCATCGGACGATTTTATCGTTCTTGTTTGAGTTGGTACTTGTCAATATTTTGTTAGATGAAGTGGTTTATGGTTAGAACTTTAGGTTGGTAGCAATTAATGTTAAACTAGTGTTCGAGAATTAAAATCCTACTAGTTATTAAATGCGAAAGTTTGTAAGGATTTATGGAAGGCTGAATGTTTGTTACTCTTTCATGCAAAAACTACTGAACGGATGTGGATGAAATTTAGAACACAGAAAGTTTATAACCTCGATTAACACTTAGAATACTTTTTATCCCGTATATAGTATAATCCGTGGGACAATTATCGAACTCCACGCAGGCGAAGCCGCTGCTGGCACAAGCTAGTTGCATATAATTATGAAGTAATTGAGGTGTACCTAGTTGTTTTGAAGATAGACCGGAAGTCTATGCATAATCAGGTAGTAATTGCTTTGAAAGTGTATTAAGCTCTAAACGACATAAGCTGTTCGGAATATATCTAGTATTCCGAACAGTATTTTTCATATTTTCATCCTTGTTATTGGCGATAGGAGGTGACTTTTTCTGTGTCTTCATGATTAAGTAGTTGAAATTACTCACCACGTTAATTGCAGGTAAAAGCTCCTTCATAACCTACTACATATAATAAATAAGTGACATGAAATAAATACGAGTAGGTACTTGCCAAAAAATTGCCAAAAAAGATATAAATATGTATCACGACAGAAATTTAAAAGCACAAAGTAGCCAGTTTCCCAGTTCCAATAAAGTCCATCAACTGCCAAGCACACATCAAACTGACATCCAATTAAAAACTTAACATTCGTTCTTTATTTAAATCAGCATCCGAGTATTCGACCTCATTCGACTACATTTCCCGAATCAAAGGCTCATTGGCTGAAACCAATGAGTTCAGTGCCTATAGAATAAATTAAAAGCAATATGAGACAATGCAACACTGATTATTGTTTACCGGGAGTATAATTTCAAATTGGAATTGCTTCAGTTACTATTCCGGAATGTTTGAATCCTATTGCGTATTTGATACGTGTTTGCGAACGAGTTTGTATGGCAAGCCTTCAATGTATGCGTAACGGCAGACTGTGTAATTTGTATGTTGATTTCGGAATGAAAGGGGGGATGAACTGTTCATGTGATTAGATTTAAATAGGGTGGTTGTTTGGTGTGAATACTTGAATATAGTTTTGGAATTTGTGCGAACTGTGGTGCTGGAACCACGTACATTGTGTTTTCGGTTAATGAACACCTATTGTTAGGCAGAATCGAGTTGCTCTTTTAGTTATAGGCATTGACTTATATATTACTGCGTAAGGACTGGGCGGACCGCATGATAAAATGACGCCTCGAATTTGGTCCCAAATAGGTCTTGACTAAACCGAAGTTTAAAAGAAAATGAAAATTAAAAATGAGAATTTAACATTTTTTTTTATTAACATTTTAATGAAAGCTTTATTTAATTTCTTTATACCTCGATAATACCACGCCACGCCGCTCATACAAGGTTACGTTTACGAGCAGCCTGATTAGTTCTTATAGATGATGTTAGTGTTTCTCTGTATGGGGAACGCATCGAGCAAAATGTCCGGACGACCGTATCTTTAGTTTTTATATCAATGGTCTAAATATTCATGACCTGTAATGAACAGCTGTAGAATTAGTTACCTCTTACAGTCTGTGATTTAACCTTTGAGCAATAACCTGAAAAAATATTTAATAAAATCATGTTGATACATTCCACAATTTTATAATAACTTACTAGACATAACTATGTGTTTCTGGGATAAATTTGCCCCTCCACTTCTTCTAACACTTTTATCATGTTACGAATACCAGCCAAATTCGAATAAAGCAACGCTTTTTTCAAAGTCAAAGTCAAAATTATTTATTTGCAACAAATGTGGTAAAAGAGATGGTAAAATAATAAATAAGTAGTGCAATGACACATTTCGCCATTAAGTTGGCATGCAAACATTAATTAAGTACGTAGTTTAAAACAAATTAAATTAGATATAACGTGCATTTCTAAGTTTAAGTTTCACTCAGCACATAACAAATTTTGCTGTTAAACAATAGAAAATTACCAAACAAAAGACATTTTTAACATAAACAGAGAGAAAACAAAACAAAGATTATAAAATATATAGAAAATTTCCAAACAAAGACATTACTCACATAAACACAGAGAAAATCAAAGATAACATAATATTTTGAGATATACAAATACAAAATCTTATAATTATAATTATGGTACCTTACTTTATAATGCATTCCGGTAATGGTACGACTTACAGTTTTGAAACTTTTGTTACCCACAGCCATTCTATGTGAAAGCATATGTAAAGATTGCAGTATTATGTTTCTAGATATCTACCAGGGATGTTGCGGATGTCGATTTTTTGACATCCGCGGATGCGGATGCGGATGCGGAGCTTTGAAGGCTCACATCCGCGGATGCGGATGCGGATGCGAATGTTTAAGATATTATCTAAATGAAGTAAAAAAAAAAATTAAGTCAAATAAAAATGAAATACCTACCTAGGTATATGAATAAAGAATTATTAAAACATTCTTTAGATTAGGTACTTCGTATCGGTGGTGACATTGTTTATGAACTAGACGCTGAAAATTAAAGAATTTTGTTATAATAATAATAAACTTTACCTACAATAAAACGTATTACCGGTGTAACATAATGGAATTGACCTGACGATTGAAACAAGCTTAGCTAGGACTAAAGTAGTCTTAGATTAGTGTAACTAATATAAAGTTTTCCCATAAACAATAGGGGATCGGACTGGGTCAAAATAATATGAATCTGTTTAGTCCGTAAGTTAGATTATCGAAAAATTTTGAATACGTGTTTTTTGTTTTATCAAATCAATAAAAAATTACGTAGATAAAACGCGTCAAAGATCTTGGAGTGGGGCTTGAAACGTCACTTGTGTCGTCAAAATGTGCTATCATATGACGTCACACGAGTTTTCGAAGCACTGTATCGTCTTCATTTTAAGTTTACATGAAAAAAGAAAAAATACGTGTCCAATAATTTTTGGAAATCGATCTGACGGACTAATTAGTTTTTTTTTGTCCGATCCCCTATTGTGTGTAAATACAATGATCACAACTCACGACAACTCTCGAAATATCAATCTATACGATAAGTAATCAACAGCGCAAACAAACACGTAATGATTTATTTACAAGAAACAAAAGATGCACCACAACAAACGCGTCGGATCTTGTCACCAATTTCTTCGCTCCCATTGGTCATTGTCATTTGTCACAAGGGAAACGGCACGCGCCATTCGCCGGCCGGCCTCGCCCAATTTCTTTCTTGCCGCAACTTTTATGACATTCGCATCCGCATGAATATCCGCATTGATTATTGCGGATGCGGATGCGGATGTTCAAATCTATGCGGAAGCTCCGCATTTGCGGATGCGGATTCGAATATTCGCAACATCCCTGATATCTACCATCAAATAAATCCTCGTTATCAACATACCCTAGCTCTAGTCTTTCTGTAGTTGAGACCTAAACACATAAATATTCTGGAACGTTCCAAAGACACGCTATCTCCGTGCCGAGGGGATGTTAGCTGACGATAGCGCAGTTGCTGTTGCGGTAACTGACGATCTAAAGGTCGCAGGATCTAATCCAACGTCGTGTAGCTATTTGCGGGTTATTGTTTCGTGAAATGGATGTTGTTTTAGTTAGATGCAAGGTTTATTTAGATTTTAGTTTAATATTTTGTTTCATTTTTCGTGATGAAGTTCAATATACAGGTAGTTTTGCCATGGGGTATCACCGCGCCATGACGTGTCAGAATTTTTTTATCATTCACATCGGTTTCTTATTTCAAAATAAATATTTTTTTTTATTCAAAGTTGACATTGGTACAATCTGAATTGTACCAATGTTAACTTTGAATAAAAAAAAAAATCACACATCTTAGAAATAATGTACTTAACTATAACAAAGTTCGATGCCTGCTCTAGGACATAGGAATCAACTTTTTTTTTAATGAATAAGTAATTATGATTACACGACTGCCCAAAAAAATTGTGTTATGATGTGTTTAGGGTTGCTATGTTTATTGATGAAACAACAGTGTTTTTATCATAATCTCCCTCACTTTCCAGTTGACGGAGGCTTCTCACGCAAATCATGCTGGTGGGACTTCGCCCGCCACCTGGACCGCCTGGACGCCGTCCTTTTCACCAGGATCAACAACTGCTCCATGTCCGGCATGGCATCCGTGCTTCGCCGCAAGGCCGGGGCTACCGTATACCCTCAGATTGGCCACTTCTTCTGTAACTTAGAGGTGAGAACTGTTCTACTTACTCTTATCATGCAGCATCATCAGCAGACGTTTTGTGATGCCATTGCAAGTCTATGGCGTGCTCTAGTTTCAATTTAAAAGGGACGTCAGACTGGAGAGTATGGATGAAGAAATCGGGTTGTGCCGACCCCAAATAAAATGGGACAAGGGCAGATAATGATGATAATGAAGTGAAAATTATAAAAAAATGTTCATAATCATCATCCTTTTAGAGACCGCGAATCGGCAAGCGTAAGGTGGGATGCCCGCAGGCTCGGTGGAGCGATGATCTTCGCAGAGTGGCTGGTAACAACTGGATGAGAGTTGCCGAAAATCGAGTTGAGTGGCGTAAGATTAAAGAGGCCTATATCCAGCAGTGGATTGCAATAGGCTGATGATGATGATGCATCATCCTTTTTGGAAATTATGTTTTTTCCTACTCCTCCGCTATTCTTTTCTGATTAATTTCGTTGCGGGATCCAAGACAGTTAAATCGCTTCTCTGGGACTTCGTCGAGCTTCATTGTCTCGGCGCTTTTCTTGTGGACGCCACTGTTGATTCTGGCTAACAGGAGTTACAGTGGTTTAGGAATAGTGTGGCGGGCTTGTCCCAAATCCTTTTTGGGCATTGTCAGTTACGTATTTTCTATGTGAAGTATTAAGTAACCACTGGGAAACAAAAATAAAGAATTACATAATAAAATAATAATGATACAATAATGTCTAGTTAGATGTTATACCAATTGGAAAAGATATACTAATAACGCTATTCTTATTATTTATCTATAATATGTATGTATTTAGAAATATATAAGTATGTTTATCAGTTGTCTAGTACCCATAACACAAGCTCTGCTTAGCTTGGGACTAGATGGCGTTGTGTGATAGTTGTGGAATATTATTATTATTATTCCAACTAGGAAAAATGCTACCCGTACTTATCAATAAGAGAATCAATCTTTAACAAATTCTTATAGGAATAAAGGTCTTTTCGGTTTAACGACTGTTCTAATACTACGTGAAGAATCCGCATACCTCTTTCTGACACTTCAACACTTTATTGATCCAATCTCCACATAAGCATTTTCAAACCATACTGTCGTGATCAATCAGATGGACTTCCATCTTCCACCTTCAGCTACTATATCCTGCATTGCCAATGAGTTATTCCGAAAATAGAAGCAGGTTAAAGGCGCCACGCAGACGCCCTTACAAGGCCGACACATGACACCACGCTGATACACTTGATTGGGCAGGCTGCTTACTGGTTTTGTGCCCTTTAGAATCTAGTAGAATAGACCACTAGAGTTACTCTGGTAGACCAACTGTGCCTTAGAAAAATATAGTATTCATAATCATCAGTTCATTGGTACAGTAGAATCCCGACTATCCAAACCTCAATTATCCGGATATCCGATTATCTGGACACAGTATTCACGGCTCCAATAACCGTTATTTTATATACTTTTGTCCAAATGACGTAAGTGAAACACCATCTATAATAAAAAGTAATTAATATTGTTTCATTTTGTTTAGAAGTCGATA
Source organism: Diarsia dahlii (assembly GCA_949775195.1). Taxonomy (NCBI): domain Eukaryota; kingdom Metazoa; phylum Arthropoda; class Insecta; order Lepidoptera; family Noctuidae; genus Diarsia; species Diarsia dahlii. Next base: position 20,314,310 of record OX459207.1, read on the forward strand.
ATCCGGATTTTCGATTAAACGGAATAATAGTAATAACGGTTTTTATTGATCCGGATAATCGGGATTCTTCTGTTTCCGTAATGTGGATAAGTAGATGCCACGTCATGTATTCGAATATGAATAGGATAAAAGAATGGGCAAATGAACAGTTTTGTAGCACGGCCACTGTCGATCGAACGCTGAGGAGGCATGGCCCGCTGGGTTTATTAATTTTTATTTTTTTCTTTTTTTTAAAACGTTGTCCCACACTAGGAATTTCTCCTGTATCGTGGGTGCGTTCACAAACATTTCAACTCACATACACAAATACCCAGACCAGAAACAACTATCTGTAGGTCATACAAATACTTGTTCCGTGCGGGGATCGAACCCGCGACACGCGGCGCAGCAGTCCGATCGCTCAGCCACTGCGCCAACCGTGCCGTCAAAAGTCAAATTGATCAAAAGTTGCAAATAAAGGTACAGTATGTAAATTATTAAAACCATTGCAGTCTGAACATAGTGTTCTATAATCTACGCTAATCAGTGAAGCATAGAGTATCACCTTCCAGTCAGTTTCTCGTGATCCTATACCAAGTACGGTAGTGTTGGTGTAACCTAGTAAAACTAATAAAAAGTTCTTTAAACAAAGTGATTAAGTTTTTATCAAGTGATTTAAAAACGAGTGATATTATGTGATGTGTCGAGGTATGAATGCGTGTCTTATAATTTTGATCTCATTTAGATACGTTTTATTATCAACGGGAATAACAAACTACTTCTTGCAGATTGATCTGCTACAACTTGACCTGTTTTTTGTAAGAAGTCGCATTTTTTGACACAATTTAAGGCACTGGTTATTTTATTTTAAAACTGGGTTTTAATAAAAGAAGGAGGTTCTCAATTCGGATGTTTATATATTTTTTTTTATGTTTGTTCGGGCATAACTCCGTCACTTGCTAACCGATTTGAAAAAATATTTTTTTGTTGGAAAGGCTTCCCAAATGATCCCATAATTTTTTATTGAAATCGGACAAGCGGTTTTTAAAAAATCAACAAAATTAAAAAAAAAAACTATATTGTCCACAATATGACCCATGAACATGTGAACTTACATGACGTGAACCGCTAAAAAGTGAAAAATAAAAACTTTTTAACAAAAAATAACACCGACTTCAAAAAAAATACACAAAAAAAGTGAAAAATAAACTTTATAAGAAAAATCAGTTTCTGAAGTCGGTGGCAAAAAAATTAAATCAAACAAACAAAAACTTCAGAAACAGAACAGATTTTTCTTCTAAAGTTTATTTTTCACTTTTTTTGTGTTTTTTTTTGAAGTCGGTGTTATTTTTTGTTAAAAAGTTTTTTGAATATCGGTACTTCTGCTGTGTTACTGAAATTACGATTTTACACTTCACGCAACTGTCTGTTTCACATTCATAGTATATATTTTTTGGATGCGAAGTCATCAAATTTTTATGATCCCTCTTGTTTTGGGCGGAGCGGAAGGGAGTGTCATACTTCACCTCACTAAAACCCACATAAGTCATTCTTAACCCTTTGTGTTCCGGGGCCGTGGTATCTCTTTCAAATAGCCTCACAGCCCCGGCTGGTCAGATTGATAGCTTACCACTAATAAAACATCATTTACGGCATTTGACGGCACGGCTGGCGCAGTGGCTAAGCAATTGGACTGCTGCGCTGCGTGTTCTAGTTCGATACCCACACGGAACAAATATTTGTATGACCTACCGATAGTTTGTCCGGGTCTGGAGATTTGTGTATGCGAGCTTAAATGTTTATAAACGCACCCACGATACAGGAGAAATTGCTAGTGTACGCGACGACCGTTCAACAACGCGTAATAAATCAATATAATTATTATAAATACCAAAATATTTCGGTTTCCAGGAACGCCGCGCTCTCGCGAGCCCCGACGGAGACAAGGACGTGGACCCACTCCTGGTGTCGCTGCTGCAGGAGGGCTCCGACATGATGGCCGACCTTCGGCACATCAACCTGAAGCCGCAGCATTGCTACCGGAACCCCGAACCCATCAACTTGTACCACAAAGTTGGACATGGTACGTTTTATAACTTTTAAACTGACATGCATAATGCCGTGTGAGTTTGTCCGTGATCATGGTGCTTACAACAGCACCGAAATATCGGAAATTCGAAACAAAACAAACAATTTAAGTGTTAATAATAATGGTACGTTTTACTGATTATGTTAGCTTGCGTGATCCCACGGCTGGGCTAAAGCCAAAACTACGTTATACGATACTTTTATAAACTACTTAAAAAACTTAAGATCATGCCTGTAATCCCCGAAGGGTAAGCAGAGAAGTACATAATAGAACAAACCACATTTTACCAGTTAAGTTTAAGTCCCATGCAAGTGTGTGCAAGATTTTAATTGCCTCCAACCGGGAACAAACCCTAATAAGTACCTTTATATATTTTTAGACTAGTACCTACTTGTTGTAACATAATAATATTTTATAAAATATAAGAAAACGTTTTTGCAAAATGGATGATGAGTTGCAGAAACTACCTCTAACATCCAAACTTACAAACCTCTTATGGCTAATATACTGTCAATTGTAATAAGATTGTTTGATATAAATCTACTTGTTACGCAAATAGCCTTACTATTCATTCATTCATTTCTGATATTACTACAAGGCCAAGGTGGAAGTATTTTTGCATCATAGACCATTGAAACCCTTCCGGACTACTCGATAGGCCAGTTCCCAGTGTTCACAGAGAGCAATAAACAAGTACAAATAATATTAATAATGTACTCCTGATTCTTATTTCATTTTTTTCTTTGATTTCAGGAACCCTAGACATGTACGTACTGAATCCGTCCAAGGACTCTAAATACGTTCGTGAATTCCTAAAACGTTGGCACAGCAGTGAACAGAAACTATTCGAAGGCGCCAGTGTATCCGGACAGTTCAATTTCCCGATACCGAACTTAGTATCGATATGTGCATTACTAGTGTGGCGCCCAGCCAACCCTGACGATACGATTACCAGGATAATGTTCCCAGGATCGACTCCACAACACAAAATATTCGAAGGCTTAGAAAAACTCAAACATTTAGAATTTCTACAGCACCCCACTTGCACGGGAAGACAGATGGCTCCCGCGACGCCTCCCGTCACTACAACGACCACTACACTTACAACTACAAAGACTAGCGCTAAAGCTACAACTAAATCTAGCAAAGAAAGAAGCATAATTACTGAAAAAATGAAAGAAGAAAAACTCGTTGAACCAGAAGTTCCACAAAAGGATCTCAAAGAAGGAGAAACGAAAAATATTATAGACAATAAATTACTTAGTGAACTCGTAGACGAAGAAGATAAAATGGACTCCGTTTTACGCGATGCTATCACTGCGAGAATAGAAACTAAACTAGATGATAAGATTGCTCAATACGAGAGCACTGTGATAGATGGTCTACCTAAAAAGAAGGAAGTCAAAAAGAAGGCTGTGGATAAGAAAACAAAACGCGTAGATAAGACTGATGAAGTTAAAGACTCTGTAGTTAAGGCTGATGCTAAAAAAGTTGACGCCGAACCGAAACCTAAAGTAGAAAAGAAAGCACGTGTAGATACTCGTAAATCTGAAATGACGTCATCAATGACTAGGAGTAAAATCACCCATCGTGCAACGCGGGCTGTTTCAGAAAGGAAAACAATAGCGAGCACTGACAAAAAAGCAGTGCCTGAAGACAAAAAATCACCTCCAACTACACCCAAAAAGATGGTTGACGCAAAACCTACTCCATCCGCACCAGTGGCTAAGGATAAAATTAAAGCCAAAACCAGAAGACTGAGCCCCGGTAGCACTCCAGCCAAAAGCACCAAAGAAGCGAAAAATCGCATGGTTGTTGAATCGAAATATAAACAAGCATCACCTAAACGAGACCTTACAACTAAACCAGCTGAAAAGAAAGAAACTAAAGCTAAACGAGAACCTATTTCGCGCCGACCTAGACCTCTGTCATCCCCAGTGAAAGGATTAAAAGCTATGAAGAGTCCAACTAAATCAGTTAAGTCAATTAAGGGTGATTCTTCAAAGTTAAAAGGCTTACAAAGAGTTAACTACGAAGATATTCTAAAAGATGCAAAGAAATCTGACGAAGAGACTTCAAAGTCAATTGATGATATAAAGCAGCAAGAGTTAGACGAGAGAGAAGAACAGGAAATTGTAAGAGAAATTGAAGCAGTATTTAACAGAGATAGCGAAGCTGAGGAAAAAATTGAGTTTGTAGGACGATCGGATATTGAAAAAATTACTTGCTTGTTAGACGATACAAAGACTGAAACGACTGCCGACGGTGAATTTGAAGAAGAATATTTAATTATTGAAAAGGAAGAAGTTGACCAATATACTGAAGACTCCATTGTGGATCGACAAGATAGCCATGAGCATGAAGATGAATTACAAAAACACGCTAAAGACAAAGAAGAATCAGAGAAAAAGAAAGATGTCACAGTGTTAGAACAAGAAAAACCAGAAGAAACACAAATAAAGACTGAAGCGATCATCGAAACGGAAACAAAACACATTGAATCTAAGGAACACTCAGTGAGTGTCGAAGAAAAACAAGATATTAGCAGTGAAAAGAAAACTTCTGATAGTAAGAGTATTCCCAAAGCTAAAGATTCTCTTGAAATGCAGGTTCAAGAGTCTCAACCAGATGAGAAAATCTCTACTACTATCGAGTCGGGTGCCACAACTGCGCCCACTCTACCTGAAGATGAACGAATAACTCTAGATGATATCAAAGAAGATCAACAAGTAGAAGAAAAACACGTTCAAGAGGAAACGAAGGAAGTAATTCCACCACAAAGCTTAGTAGATACTAAACCATTATCTCTTGAAAGAAGTCATAAACTGGAGGCCATACCAGTGCCTATAAGAGAAATTGTCAAAACACCTGATGAAGTAGCCGACCTACCTTTACACGAAGAAGTAGATTATAGAACCTATGTAGAAAAGAAAACACCAGAAGAAGAATTCATCAAACGCAAATCGGATGAAATTAAAGTTCCTAAAGACCTACCACTTTTGGACCAGGAAGGCGCTGTGTCTTACAAAGGAATGAAAGCAGTCCAAGACGACGTGGTAGTTAAAACTGTTCAAGGCGCGTCGCATCCTGAACTCGTTACTGTGACGCCTGGTTCGGCACCAGAGTCTCCGATGTATCACGAGCAGATGAAAGTTTCAGCAATTCCCGATAAAGACCTAAAACCCGTGAAAGAATACGACGATGCTGAGTATGACTATGGTCAGTATACTGAAAAATTAAGAGAAACCCACATCACGACACTTGATTCACCAATCAAAGATGATATTGTTGTAATCGAAGAGATCCCATGTATGCCCGAAAAAATTCCATCAATACCTGAAGACGTTGAAAAAGAAATTGAGGAAGCTCGTAAGTTGGAAATAGCTGATAAACCTCCTATAAGTCCTAAGGAAGTCGAAAAAATTGTAGCTGACGTCGCTGAAGTTCTAAAATCCGAAAAGAGCTTAGACGAAATCATGGCTGAGAAGTCACCTTTGTTAAGTAAATCACCTGAAGTCTTCCCAAACGTAGATAAAACTGTTAGTGTTATTGAAGCAACTAGGATGCTTTTGTCAAGTGAACAAGAAATTAAACATGATTTGCATAAAGATGTTAAAGAAATTAAAACCCTTGATGCAAAACCCACTCATGAAATGGTAGTGACTATACAGAAAGAAGTGTCACCAGTGCGGTCAATCACATCAGAAGACTTCAGTGAGACTTCAGATAAGACAGTACTTAGTGAAAGTAAACGAGTTAAACGAGAGCTTAGGGAAGAAAAGATCAAAGATAAAGTAGATGATAGTAAAGAGATTGCAGAAAAAGACCATGAAGTTTTAATTACAGAAGCTCAAATCAGTACGGACATAACTGATCATGCCATTGTAGATGTTGAAGAAGTAATTCCTGAAAGAAGAGTAAGCACTACTCTAGAATCAGCTAAGACACTTGAAAAACTTGAAGAAAAAATTGCTGACCTAAAGAGGAAAGAAGAGAAAATTCAACACGATAAGAATGAAATACAACCATCAGAAAAAACTGAATCTAAAGCACTTGAAGACGCTAGTCCAGATGATTCTGAAAAACGAATCAGCTTAGACCAAGCACTTGTCAAACCGGAGAAGGAAACTATCCTGGAAAAACCAGAACAACCTGTTGAGGAGAAACCAATAAGTCCTGGAAAGGAGCCTAAGAAAACATTACTACAAAAAGCTGAAACACGTGTAGAAAAAGTAGCTGGAAAGGTATCCGCTTTCAAAGATGAAGTGTTTGGATTCTTCGGCAAAAAAGCGGATAAGAAAGAACCTAGCCCAGAAAAAGAAATTCCAGGAAAAGCCATAGTAAAGGAAACTGAAATAAAGCCAGCTGACATCGTAAAGAAACAAAGTCTTGAAAAAGAACTAAAAGAAAAGGATCTCGGTCCTGAAAAGGAGATTCTCGAAAAAATAAAAACACCAAGTCCACTCATAGAAGTACATTCAGGAGAAGTATTGATTGATAAACAACCAGAGGAAAAGCCAGTACTATCTATATTCGAAGAAATGAAAGATCAGATTGCTGATACAACTAAAGAAGCACTTGATAAAGTGGATTTAAAATTAGGAAAAATAAGCCCTGAGAAAGAAGTCGGTCTGAAAAAAGTAAGTCTAAGTGACAAAGCGCCAGTCTCAGCAAAATCTGAAGAGAAAATAACTACCCCTGTTAAAGATGCATCAGACGACATGATACCCAGCTTAATTTATGATGAAGATCAAGAGCTTGATATTGAAGAAAGGCTGATTGGATTTGAACCAATTGGAAAACCAGAGGAAATCTCTACTACACAGTTTCTGACAATTACCGAGAAAGGTATTGTCATAACAAGGAAATCGACAGTTACGACCATCTTACAGGAATATAGTAACATAACAAGGACAATTGTTAGATACAAAACTACTGTTTTAACAGTCGAAGATGATGAACTTCCTGATGGTAAAAGAACTGAAAGAACTTACAGAAAAGTATCGCTTTCTCATGAAAGACCAAAGCTAAGTTCAGAAAAGCCGGATGACAAAGCACAAAGCCCAACCAAACCTGACGAAAAAGCTTCTAGTCCAGTAAACTTTGGTGAGAAGCCTACTTCTCCTGTGAAACATGATGAGAAAGAGTCAAATTTGACTGATGTAGAAGGAAAGATTCCTAGCCCCAGTGAATCCACAATTTTAAGTCAAACACTAGACGACAAGCCAAGCTTAATTTATGATGAAGACGAAGAATTGGAAATTGAAGAAAGGCTCATGAGTTTTGAACCAACAGGAAAGCCAGAGGAAGTCACAACGATGCAAATTGTAACAATCACTGAAAAAGGCGTCGTAATACGCAGGAAATCGACAGTTACGACAATACTCCAGGAATATACCAATGTAAGTAAAACAACATTCAGGTATAAGACAACTGTTTTAACAATTGAAGAAGACGAGCTGCCAGATAGTTCCAAAGTAACTCGTACTATCAGAAAGGTCTCGCTTGCGTATGAAAAGCCCAAGCTTATTTCTCCACCGTCTGATGACAAATCGCTTAGCCCAGACGAACATGTGACTGATGAGACCCTTAGTATACCCAAGGACAAACTGATCGAAAGAATTTCTTCGAGTTCTGAAAAGGATTTACCACTTGACATAACAACTAGCTCTATAGTAACTACAGCACAATCTGAAAGCAAAACACCAGATTCTGTGAAACCTGATGGCCAGGATACAACTTGTATCTGTGACGAAGCGCAGGAATCAGAAATTAATGAAATATTAAAAGACTTCACACCTTTGGGCAGGCCAGAGGAGTGGTCCACTGGCAAGGTTGAAACTATCACAGAGAAAGGCATCATTATAACTAGAAATTCTGTTATAACGACAAGTATTCAAGAATTCAAACATGTCACAAAGACAATTGTAACATACATAGTAGTTATTCTGACCATTGAAGCTGATGAATATCCTGATGGCTCAAAATACACCCGAGTAATAAGGCAGAAAAAACTAGTCGATAATAAACCAGACCCCATCCCATTCGAATTCGAAGACAAATTGACTCGACCCGAAACTGAATTACCAAGGCCAGTTGAGGAGAAAGTTCCCAGCCCTGTCCAAATTGCTGATAAGGAAGAATTGAAAATTGATTCTGAAGCAGCCAGCCCCGTTAAATCGGAAGACCTAAGTCAAAGCACAGTGTGTGAAAAGCCATCTAGTCTTGTACATCTTGATGATAAAGCACAAAGCCCCATCCAGCCTGATGAGAGGAAGCCAAGTCTAATTACTCCCGAGGAGAAGGCACCTAGCCCAGTTCATCTTGATGAGAAAGAACCAAGCCCAATTAAGCCTGAGGAAAGGAAACCAAGCCTACATACTCAGGAAGATAAGGTTCCTAGCCCAGTTCATCTTGACGACAAGGAACCAAGCTTAGTAAAGCCTGAGGAAAGAAAACCAAGCCTAATTACTCCCGAGGAGAAAGCACTTAGCCCAGTTCATCTTGACGACAAGGAACCAAGCTTAGTAAAGCATGAAGAAAGGAAACCAAGCCTAATTACTCCAAAAGAGAAGGCACCTAGCCCAGTTCATCTTGATGAGAAAAAACCAAGCCCAATTAAGCCTGAGGAAAGAAAACCAAGCCTACATACTCCTGAGGATAAGGCACCAAGCCCAGTTCATCTTGATAAAAAAGAACCAAGCCCAATTAAGCCTGAAGAAAGGAATCAAAGCCTTATTACTCCAGAGGAGAAAGCGCCTAGCCCAGTTCATCTTGATGAGAAAGAACCAAGCCCAACTAAACCTGAGGAAAGGAAACCAAGCCTACATACTCCTGAAAAAGAAGCACCTAGCCCAGATCATCTTGACGACAAAGAACCAAGCTTAGTAAAGCCTGAAGAAAGGAAACCAAGCCTTATTACTCCAAAGGAGAAGGCACTTAGCCCAGTTCATTTTGATGAGAAAGAACCAAGCTTAACAAAGGCCGAGCGAAGGAAACATAGCCTAATTACTCAAGAGAAGGCACCTAGCCCAGTTCATCTCGATGAGAAAGAACCTAGCCCAATTAAGCCTGAAGAAAGGAAACCAAGCCTTATTACTCCAGAGGAGAAAGCGCCTAGCCCAGTTCTTCTTGATGAGAAAGAACCAAGCACAATTAAGCCTGAGGAAAGGAAACCAAGCCTACATACTCCTGAGGATAAGACACCTAGCCCAGTTCATCTTGATGAGAAAGAACCAAGCCCAATTAAGCCTCAACATAAGAAACCAAGCCTTATTTCTCCAGATGAGAAAGCGCCTAGCCCAGTTCATCTTGATGAGATAGAACCAAGCCCAATTAAGCCTGAGGAAAAGAAACCAAGCCTACATACTCCTGAGGATAAAGCACCTAGCCCAGTTTATATTGACGACAAGGAACCAAGCTTAGTAAAGCCTGAAGAAAGGACACCAAGCCTAATTACTCCCGAGAAGAAGGTACCGAGCCCGGTTCATCTTGACGACAAGGAACCAAGCTTAGTAAAGCCTGAAGAAAGGAAACCAAGCCTTATTACTCCAGAGGAGAAGGCAACTAGCCCAGTTCATCTTGATGAGAAAGAACCAATTAAGCCTGAGGAAAGGAAACCAAGCCTAATTACTCAAGAGAAGGCACCAAGCCCAGTTCATCTTGATGAGAAAGAACCAAGCCCAATTAAGCCAGAGGAAAGAAAACCAAGCCTACATACTCCTGAGGAGAAAACACCTAGCCCAGTTCATCTTGACGAGAAAGAACCAAGCCCAATTAAGCCTGAGGAAAGAAAACCAAGCCTTATTACTCCAGAGGGAAAAGCGCCTAGCCCAGTTCATCTTGATGAGAAAGAACCAAGCCCAATTAAGCCCGAGGAAAGGAAACCAAGTCTTATTATTCCCGAGGAAAAGGCACCTAGCCCACTTCATCTTGACGACAAAGAACCAAGCTTAGTAAAGTCTGAGGAAAGGAAACCAAGCCTAATTACTCCCGAGGACAAGGCACCTAGCCCAGTTCATTTTGACGACAAGGAACCAAGCTTAGTAAAGCCTGAGGAAAGGAAACCAAGCCTTATTACTCCAGATGAGAAAGTGCCCAGCCCAGTTCATTTTGACGACAAGGAACCAAGCTTAGTAAAGCATGAAGAAAGGAAACCAAGCCTAATTACTCCCGAGGAGAAGGCACCCAGCCCAGTTCATCTTGATGAGAAAGAATCAAGCCCAATTAAGCCTGAGGAAAGAAAACCAAGCCTTTTTACTCCAGAGGACAAGGCAACTAGCCCAGTTCATCTTGATGAGAAAGAACCCAGCTTAACAAAGACCGAGCAAAGAAAACTAAGCCTTATTACTCAAGAGAAGGCACTTAGCCCAGTTCATCTTGATAAGAAAGAACCAATTAAGCCTGAGGAAAGGAAACCAAGCGTTCATACTCCAGAGGATAAGGCACCTAGCCCAGTTGATCTTGATGAGAAAGAACCAAGCCCAATTAAGCCTGAAGAAAGGAAACCAAGCCTAATTACTCCAGAGAAGAAAGCGCCTAGCCCAGTTCATCTTGATGAGAAAGAACCAAGCTTAGTAATGCATGAAGAAAGGAAACCAAGCCTAATTAATCCCGAGGAGAAGGCACCCAGCCCAGTTCATCTTGATGAGAAAGAATCAAGCCCAATTAAGCCTGAGGAAAGAAAACCAAGCCTTTTTACTCCAGAGGAGAAAGCAACTAGCCCAGTTCATCTTGACGACAAGGAACCAAGCTTAGTAAAGCCTGTGGAAAGGAAACCAATCCTAATTACTCCAAAGGACAAGGCACCTAGCCCAGTTCATCTTGACGACAAGGAACCAAGCTTGGTACAGCCTGAGGAAAGGAAACCAAGCCTTATTACTCCAAAGGACAAGGCATCTAGCCCAGTTCATCTTGATGAGAAAGAATCAAGCTTAGTAATGCATGAAGAAAGAAAACCAAGCCTAATTACTCCCGAGGAGACAGCACTTAGCCCAGTTCATCTTGATGAGAAAGAACAAAGCCCAATTAAGCCTGAAGAAAGGAAACCAAGCCTTATTACTCCAGAAGAGAAGGCGCCTAGCCCAATTCATCTTGATGAGAAAGAACCAAGCCCAATTAAGCCTGAGGAAAGGAAACCAAGCCTACATACTCCTGAGGATAAAGCACTTAGCCCAGTTCATCTTGACGACAAGGAACCAAGCTTAATAAAGCCTGAAGAAAGGAAACCAAGCCTAATTACTCCCGAGGAGAAGGCACTTAGCCCAGTTCATCTTGACGACAAGGAACCAAGCTTAGTAAAGCCTGTGGAAAGGAAACCAAGCCTTATTACTCCAAAGGACAAGGCACCTAGCCCAGTTCATCTTGACGACAAGGAACCAAGCTTGGTACAGCCTGAGGAAAGGAAACCAAGCCTTATTACTCCAAAGGACAAGGCATCTAGCCCAGTTCATCTTGATGAGAATGAACCAAGCTTAGTAATGCATGAAGAAAGAAAACCAAGCCTAATTACTCCCGAGGAGACAGCACTTAGCCCAGTTCATCTTGATGAGAAAGAACAAAGCCCAATTAAGCCTGAAGAAAGGAAACCAAGCCTTATTACTCCAGAAGAGAAGGCGCCTAGCCCAATTCATCTTGATGAGAAAGAACCAAGCCCAATTAAGCCTGAGGAAAGGAAACCAAGCCTACATACTCCTGAGGATAAAGCACTTAGCCCAGTTCATCTTGACGACAAGGAACCAAGCTTAATAAAGCCTGAAGAAAGGAAACCAAGCCTAATTACTCCCGAGGAGAAGGCACTTAGCCCAGTTCATGTTGACGACAAGGAACCAAGCTTAGTCAAGCCTGAAGAAAGGAAACCAAGCCTTATTACTCCAGAAGAGAAGGCGCCTAGCCCAACTCATCTTGATGAGAAAGAACCAAGCCCAATTAAGCTTGAGGAAAGGAAACCAAGACTACATACTCCTGAGGATAAAGCACTTAGCCCAGTTCATCTTGACGACAAGGAACCAAGCTTAATAAAGCCTGAAGAAAGGAAACCAAGCCTAATTACTCCCGAGGAGAAGGCACTTAGCCCAGTTCATCTTGACGACAAGGAACCAAGCTTAGTAAAGCCTGAAGAAAGGAAACCAAGCCTTATTACTCCAGAGGAGAAGGCAACTAGCCCAGTTCATCTTGATGAGAAAGAACCAATTAAGCCTGAGGAAAGGAAACCAAGCCTAATTACTCTCGAGGAGAAAGCACATAGCCCAGTTCATCTTGATGAACATGAACCAAGCCTAATAAAGCCCGAGGAAAGGAAACCAAGTCTAATTACTCCCGAGGAGAAGGCACTTAGCCCAGTTCATCTTGACGACAAGGAACCAAGCTTAGTAAAGCCTGAAGAAAGGAAACCAAGCCTTATTACTCCAGAGGACAAGGCACCTAGCCGTGTTCATCTTGACGACAAGGAACCAAGCTTAGCAAAGCCTGAAGAAAGGAAACCAAGCCTTATTACTCCAGAGGAGAAGGCAACTAGCCCAGTTCATCTTGATGAGAAAGAACCAATTAAGTCTGAGGAAAGAAAACCAAGCCTACATACTCCTGAGGATAAGGCACCTAGCCCAGTTCATCTTGATGAGAAAGAACCAAGCCTAATAAAGCCTGAGGCACGGAAACCAAGTCTAAATACTCCCGAGGAGAAGGCACTTAGCCCAGTTCATCGTGACGACAAGAAACCAAGCTTAGTAAAGCCTGAAGAAAGGAAACCAAGCCTAAGTACTCCCGAGGAAAAGGCAACTAGTTTGGTTCATCTTGATGAGAAAGAACCAAGCCCAATTAAGCCTGAGGTAAGAAAACCAAGCCTACATACTCCTGAGGATAAAGCAACTAGCCCAGTTCATGTTGACGACAAGGAACCAAGCTTAGTAAAGCCTGAAGAAAGGAAACCAAGCCTTATTACTCCAGAGGAGAAGGCACCTAGCCCAGTTCATTTTGATGAGAAAGAACCTAGCTTAACAAAAGCCGAGCAAAGGAAACATAGCCTAATTACTAAAGAAAAGGCACCTAGCCCAGTTCATCTTGATGAGAAAGAACCAAGCCTAATAAAGCCCGAGGAAAGGAAACCAAGTCTTATTACTCCCGAGGAGAAGGCACTTAGCCCGGTTTATCTTGACGACAAGGAACCAAGCATAGTAAAGCCTGAAGAAAGGAAACCAAGCCTTATTACTCCCGAGGAGAAGGCACTTAGCCCAGTTAATTTTGACGAGAAAGAACCAAGCTTATCAAAGGCTGAGCAAAGAAAACATAGCCTAATTACTCAAGAGAAGGCACCTAGCCCAGTTCATCTCGATGAGAAAGAACCAAGCCCAATTAAGCCAAAGGAAAGAAAACCAAGCCTACATACTCCTGAGGATAAGGCACCTAGCCCAGTTCATCTTGATGAAAAAGAACCAAGCCTAACAAAGGCCGAGCAAAGGAAACATAGCCTAATTACTCAAGAAAAGGCACCTAGCCCAGTTCATCTTGATGAGAAAGAACCAAGTCCAATTAAGCCTGAGGAAAAAAAACCAAGCCTACATACTCCTGAGGATAAGGCACCTAGCCCAGTTCATCTTGATGAAAAAGAACCAAGCCTAATAAAGCCCGAGGAAAGGAAACCAAGCCTTATTACTCAAGAGGACAAAGCACCTAGCCCAGTTCATGTTGACGACAAGGAACCAAGCTTAGTAAAGCATGAAGAAAGAAAACCAAGCCTAATTACTCCCGAGGAGAAGGCACCAAGCCCAGTTCATTTTGACAAGGAACCAAGCTTAATAAAGCCTGAAGAAAGAAAACCAAGCCTAATTACTCCAGAGGAGAAAGCAGCTAGCATAATTCATACTGATGAGAAAGAACCAAGCTCAATTAAGCCTGAGGAAAGGAAACCAAGCCTTATTACTCCAAAGGACAAGGCACCTAGCCCAGTTCATCTAGACGACAAGGAACCAAGTATAGTAAAGCCTGAAGAAAGGAAACGAAGCTTAATTACTCCCGAAGGGAAGATACCTAGCCCAGTTCATCTTGATGAGAAAGAACCAAGCCCAATTAAGCCTGAGGAAAGAAAACCAAGCCTACATATTCCTGAGGATAAGGCACCCAGCCCAGTTCATCTTGATGAGAAAGAATCAAGCTCTATTAAGCCTGAAGAAAGGAAACCAAGCTTAATTACTCCCGAAGGGAAGGCACCTAGCCCAGTTCATCTTGATGAGAAAGAACCAAGCCCAATTAAGCCTGAGGAAAGGAAACCAAGCCTACATACTCCTGAGGATAAGGCACCCAGCCCAGTTCATCTTGACGACAAGGAACCAAGTATAGTAAAGCCTGAAGAAATGAAACCAAGCTTAATTACTTCCGAAGGGAAGGCACCTAGCCCAGTTCATCTTGATGAGAAAAAACCAAGCCCAATTAAGCCTGAGGAAAGAAAACCAAGCCTACATACTCCTGAGGATAAGGCACCCAGCCCAGTTCATCTTGATGAGAAAGAATCAAGCTCTATTAAGCCTGAGGAAAGGAAACCAAGCCTAATTACTCCTGAGGAGAAGGCTCCTAGCCCAGTTCATCTTGACGACAAGGAAACAAGCTTAGTAAAGCCAGAGAAAAGGAAACCAAGCCTTATTACTCCAGAAGAGAAGGCGCCTAGCTCAGTTCATCTTGATGAGAAAGAACCAAGCCCAATTAAGCCCGAGGAAAGAAAACTAAGCTTAATTACTCCCGAAGAAAAAGCAACTAGTCCAGTTCATCTTGATAAGAAAGAACCAAGCCCAATTAAGCCTGAGGAAAGGAAACCAAGCCTACATACTCTTGAGGATAAGGCACCCAGCCAAGTTCATCTTGACGACAAGGAACCAAGTATAGTAAAGCCTGAAGAAAGGAAACCAAGCTTAATTACTCCCGAAGGGAAGGCACCTAGCCCAGTTCATCTTGATGAGAAAGAACCAAGCCCAATTAAGCCTGAGGAAAGAAAACAAAGCCTACATACTCCTGAGGATAAGGCACCCAGCCCAGTTCATCTTGACGACAAGGAACCAAGTATAGTAAAGCCTGAAGAAAGGAAACCAAGCTTAATTACTCCCGAAGGGAAGGCACCTAGCCCAGTTCATCTTGATGAGAAAGAACCAAGCCCATTTAAGCCTGAGGAAAGAAAACCAAGCCTACATACTCCTGAGGATAAGGCACCCAGCCCAGTTCATCTTGATGAGAAAGAATCAAGCTCTATTAAGCCTGAGAAAAGGAAACCAAGCCTAATTACTCCTGAGGAGAAGGCTCCTAGCCCAGTTCATCTTGACGACAAGGAAACAAGCTTAGTAAAGCCAGAGAAAAGGAAACCAAGTCTTATTACTCCAGAAGAGAAGGCGCCTAGCTTAGTTCATCTTGATGAGAAAGAACCAAGCCCAATTAAGCCCGAGGAAAGGAAACCAAGCCTACATACTCCTGAGGATAAGGCACCCAGCCCAGTTCATCTTGACGACAAGGAACCAAGTATAGTAAAGCCTGAAGAAAGGAAACCAAGCTTAATTACTCCCGAAGGGAAGGTACCTAGCCCAGTTCATCTTGATGAGAAAGAACCAAGCCCAATTAAGCCTGAGGAAAGAAAACAAAGCCTACATACTCCTGAGGATAAGGCACCCAGCCCAGTTCATCTTGATGAGAAAGAATCAAGCATAGTAAAGCCAGAGAAAAGGAAACCAAGCCTTATTACTCCAGAAGAGAAGGCGCCTAGCTTAGTTCATCTTGATGAGAAAGAACCAAGCCCAATTAAGCCCGAGGAAAGGAAACTAAGCCTAAATACTCCCGAAGAAAAGGCAACTAGTCCAGTTCATCTTGATGAGAAAGAACCAAGCCCAATTAAGCCTGAGGAAAGGAAACCAAGCCTACATACTCCTGAGGATAAGGCACCCAGCCCAGTTTATATTGACGACAAGGAACCAAGCTTAGTAAAGCCTGAAGAAAGGACACCAAGCCTAATTACTCCTGAGGAGAAGGCTCCTGGCCCAGTTCATCTTGACGACAAGGAAACAAGCTTAGTAAAGCCAGAGAAAAGGAAACCAAGCCTTATTACTCCAGAAGAGAAGGCGCCTAGCTTAGTTCATCTTGATGAGAAAGAACCAAGCCTAATTAAGCCCGAGGAAAGGAAACTAAGCCTAATTACTCCCGAAGAAAAGGCAACTAGTCCAGTTCATCTTGATGAGAAAGAACCAAGCCCAATTAAGCCTGAGGAATTGAAACCAAGCCTACATACTCCTGAGGATAAGGCACCTAGCCCAGTTTATATTGACGACAAGAAACCAAGCTTAGTCAAGCCTGAAGAAAGAAAACCAAGCCTAACAACTCCCGAGGAGAAGGTACCTAGCGCAGTTCATCTTGACGACAAGGAACCAAGCTTAGTAAAGCCTGAAGAAAGGAAACCAAGCCTTATTACTCCTGAAGAGGAGGCACCTACTCCAATAAAGTCTGAAGAAAAGGAATTAAGTCTTTCAGAAACGGATGAAGATGTTTCAAATATTACGTCTGTGGAGAAAGTAACAAAATTGACTGATTCAATCATTTCAGAGACATTTGTCAAAAAAGCGACAAAACCCATTGATCTTGATGTAGTTCCAGTACATAAGACTAATGAAATTACGCCGAGTATAGAGGTATCAGTTTCTCCAAAAGAAAAGGTACCTAGCTTGGTAATTGATGAAGACCACGAATCAGAAATTCTTGAAAAGCTTAAAGGATTTGAATCTGTAGGAAAACCAGTAGAACATACGAGTACTCAGTTCATAACTATCACTAGGAATGGTCACATAATAAAACGTAAAACTATTATTATGACCATCATCCAGGAATATAGCAGTATAACCAAAACAATTCGTCAATATAAATCGACAATCTTAACTACTGAAGAAGATGAACTTCCTGATGGTACTATTACAACTCGAACTATTAGAACAGTTACACTTACTGATGATAAGCCAGACGTTGAAGAAATATATGCAAGGACACCTGAAGATGAAGTAGTGGAAATGGAAACAAGCCCAATCAAAGTAGACGAGAAGGCACCTAGCTCAGTTAAACCTGATTCGGACGAGACACAAGAGCCCACTAAATCGGATGTGAAAATATCAAGTCAAATTAAACCATCTGAAAAGTTATCTGCTATAGAAAAAGACACAAATAAACCAATAGAAGATGATGACAAACATGAAGAGAAAGACCATTTAGATGAGGATGGTTTTGTTTTTGTTGATAAGGATCTTCTTGATGAAACTTACGACAAAATTGAAGCCCTTTCTACAGAAGATAAAGTGGACGATATTAAAGCCAGTCCTGTGGATAATACAAAACTCTCACATATTTTAGAGACAGAAAAACAAGATGAACAAAAAATCACCATCGATGAGAAACCACAAGTCCTTAAGATTTCTGATGCCGTTCTCAGCAAAGTTCCTGTAAAAGAACCTAGTCCAGAGAAAGAGGCTCAGATAAGAGAGGAAGTGGATCAAGGTATCAAAATCACAGATGACCTTACACATGAAAAGATAACAAAAGAACTTACTATTCATACCGACACACAAGATGAATCTGAAGTAGAGATACCAAGCCCTGAACTTGTGCTAGACGCACTCAAAGACACCGAATTAAAACTAAGTCTTGGTAAACTCATAAAGGAAACAAAGGACATCACGAGTGAAGAACGTGATTTGATCACTAAAAAGGAAATCCTTGACGCTATGGCTGATATTTCTTTAGAAGACTCAGAGTCACAGCTAGTACATAGCCCATTATCAGCCAAAGAATATATGAAAAAACTTATTTCCGAAAAAGAAGAAGACGAAAAGATTTCCGACGAAGTAGACAAAGCAACCACAGAATTAAAACAAATTGATACCAAAATCAAGGATGTAACCAAACCCTCAATCGGAATTGAAGATTCTATTGATACAAAACAAAACTTAAAACCAAAAGAAGAACTTGATGAAATTTCGAAAAAGGATAAAATTTCTGACAAACTTGATGACAAGCAAGTTGGTCTAGAAAAAGATATTCATGACATCAAACAAATTGAGAAGAAAATCGATGGTGAAGATTTATTAAGTAAATCTGAAGAAGAAAAAGCGACAGTCGCAAAAACTCTACTAAGCAAATTTGAAGAAACGTTTGACACAACCAAAGAATTTGTATCGGAAATATTACTTAAACATGAAAAACCTGAAGAACCCAGCCCTGTCAAACTTGATGAGAAACCGCCCAGCCCGGTACCATCTATGATGGATGTAAGTAGACCAGTGAAACCAGATGAGAAGGCGACTAGCCCAATAGAATTATTGATGGATGAAATTAGGCCAGTGCAAGACGAAAAGGTACCCAGCCCGGTGTTATTTGAGAAGGATGACACAAGCCCAGTGAAGCCAGATGAAAAGATTCCCAGCCCGGTGTTATCTGAGAAGGATACACTATCCCCAGCCAAGACAGATGAAAAGATACCCAGCACAGTATCATCTGTGAAGGATGAGCTAAGCCCAGTGAAACCAGACGAAAAAGTGCATAGCCCACTGTTGTCTGAGAAGGATGAGCTAACCCCAGCCAAGCCAGACGAGAAGGTGCCCAGCCCAGTATTATCTGAGAAGGATGAATTAACCCCAGCCAAGCCCGATGAAAAGAAACCCAGCCCGGTATCATCTGTGAAGGATGAGCTAAGCCCAGTGAAACCAGACGAAAAAGTGCATAGCCTACTGTTGTCTGAGAAGGATGAGCTAACCCCAGCCAAGCCAGACGAGAAGGTGCCCAGCCCAGTATTATCTGAGAAGGATGAATTAACCCCAGCCAAGCCCGATGAAAAGATTCCCAGCCCGGTATCATCTGTGAAGGATGAGCTAAGCCCAGCCAAGCCAGACGAAAAGGTGCCCAGCCCGTTGATATTTGAGAAGGATGAACTAACCCAAACCAAACAGGATGAAAAGATACCCAGCCCGGTATCATCTGTGAAGGATGAGCTAAGCCCAGTGAGACCAGACGAAAAAGTGCATAGCCTACTGTTGTCTGAAAAGGATGAGCTAAGCCCAGCCAAGCCAGACGAAAAAGTACCTAGCCCGGTATCGTCTGTGAAGGATGAGCTGAGCCCAGCCAAGCCAGATGAAAAGGTGCCCAGTTTATTGACATCTGAGAAGGATGAGCTAAGCCCAGCCAAGCCAGACGAAAAGGTAACCAGCCCGGTTTCATCTGTGAAGGATGAACTGAGCCCAGCCAAGCCAGACGTAAAGGTGCCCAGCCCAGTGTCATCTGTGGAGGATGAGCTGAGCCCAGCCAAGCCAGATGACAAGGTGCCCAGCCCAGCATTATCTGTGAAGGATGAGCTGAGCCAAGCCAAGCCAGACGAAAAGATGCCCAGCCCAGTGTCATCTGTAAAGGATGAGCTGAGCCCAGCCAAGCCAGACGAAATGCTGCCCAGCCCAGCGTCATCTGTGAAGGATGAGCTGAGCCTAGCCAAGCCAGACGAAAAGATAACCAGCCCGGCGTCATCTGCGAAGGATGAGCTGAGCCCAGCCAAGCCAGATGAAAAGGTGCCCAGCCCAGCGTCATCTGTGAAGGATGAGCTGAGCCCAGCTAAGCCAGATGAAAAGGTGCCCAGCCCAGCGTCATCTGTGAAGGATGAGCTGAGCTCAGCCGAGCCAGACGAAAAGATGCCCAGCCCAGCGTCATCTATGAAGGATGAGCTTAGCCCAGCCAAGCCAGACGAAAAGGTGCCCAGCCCGGTGTTATCTGCAAGGGATGAGCTGAGCCCAGCCAAGCCAGACGAAAAGATGCCCAGTTCATTGACGTCTGAGAAGGATGAGCTAAGCCCAGCCAAGCCAGACGAAAAGGTGCCCAGCCCAGCGTCATCTGTGGAGGATGAGGTGAGCCCAGCCAAGCCAGATGAAAAGGTGCCCAGCCCAGCATTATCTGTGAAGGATGAGCTGAGCCCAGCCGAGCCAGACGAAAAGATGCCCAGCCCAGCGTCATCTGTAAAGGATGAGCTGAGCCCAGCCAAGCCAGACGAAAAGGTACCTAGCCCGGTATCATCTGCGAAGGATGACCTGAGCCCAGCCAAGCCAGACGACAAGGTGCCCAGCCCGGTGTTATCTGCAAGGGATGAGCTGAGCCCAGCCAAGCCAGACGAAAAGATGCCCAGCCCAGCGTCACCTGTGAAGGATGAGCTGAGCCCAGCCAAGCCAGACGAAAAAGTGCCCAGCCCAGCGTCACCTGTGAAGGATGAGCTGAGCCCTGCCAAATCAGACGAAAAGGTGCCCAGCCCAGCGTCATCTGTGAAGGATGAGCAGAGCCCAGCCAAGCCATACAAAAACATCCCCAGCCCAGCGTCATCTGTGAAGGATGAGCTGAGCCCAGCCAAGCCAGACGAAAAGGTACCTAGCTCGGTATCATCTGCGAAGGATGACCTGAGCCCAGCCAAGCCAGACGACAAGGTGCCAAGCCTGGTGTTATCTGTAAAGGATGAGCTGAGCCCAGCCAAGCCAGACGAAAAGATGCCCAGCCCAGCATCATCTGTAAAGGATGAGCTTAGTCCAGCCAAGCCAGACGAAAAAGTGCCCAGATCATTGACATCTGCGAAGGATGAGCCAAGCCCAGCCAAGCCAGACGAAAAGGTGCCCAGCCCGGTGTTATCTGTGAAGGATGACCTTACCTCAGCGAAGCCAGATGACAAGGTACCTAGCCCAGTATCATCTGCGAAGGATGACCTGAGCCCAGCCAAGCCAGACGACAAGGTGCCCAGCCTCGAGTTATCTGTAAAGGATGAGCTAAGCCCAGCCAAGCCAGACGAAAAGATGCCCAGCCCAGCGTCATCTGTGAAGGATGAGCTAAGCCCAGCCAAGTCAGAAGAAAAGGTGCTCAGCCCAGTGTCATCTGTGAAGGATGAGCTGAGCCCAGCTAAGCCAGACGAAAAGGTACCTAGCCCGGTATCATCTGCTAAGGATGACCTGAGCCCAGCCAAGCCAGACGAAAAGGTGCCCAGCCCAGCGTCACCTGTGAAGGATGAGCTAAGCCCAGCCAAGCCAGAAGAAAAGGTGCTCAGCCCAGCGTCATTTGTGAAGGATGAGCTATGCCCTGCCAAATCAAACGAAAAGGTGCCCAGCCCAGCGTCATCTGTGAAGGATGAGCTAAGCCCAGCCAAGCCAGACGAAAAGGTGCTCAGTTCATTGACATCTGAGAAGGATGAGCTAAGCCCAGCCAAGCCAGACGAAAAGGTGCTCAGTACATTGGTATCCGAGAAAGAAGAGCTAAGCCCAGCCAAGCCAGACGAACAGGTGCCTAGTCCATTGTTGTCTGAGAAGGATGAGCTAAGCTTAGTCATGCCGGATGAGCTAAGCCCAACCAAGCCAGACGAAGAGATGCCCAGCCCAGCATCATCTGTGAAGGATGAGCTAAGCTTAGTCAAGCCGGACGAAAAGGTAACCAGCCCGGTATCCTCTGCGAAGGATGAGCCTGGCCTAGCAAAGCCAGACGAAAAGGTGCCCAGCCCTGTATTATCTGAGAAGCATGACCTAAGCTCAGCGAAGCCAGACGAAAAGGTACCAAGCCCAATATCATCTGCTAAGGATGAACCAGGCAAGGTGCCCAGCCCAGTTTCATCTGTGAAGGGTGATCTGAGCCCAACTAAGCCAGACGACAAGGTGCCAAGTTCATTGATATCTGAAAAGGATGACCTAAGTCCAACCAAGTCAGAAGAAAAGGTGCCCAGCCCGGTGTTATCTATGAAGGATGACCTTAGCCCAGCCAAGTCAGACGAAAAGGTCCCCAGCCCAGTATCATCTGCGAAGGATGAACCACGCCTAGCGAAGCCAGACGACAAGGTGCCCAGCCTGGCATTATCTGAGAAGGACAAACTAAGCCCAGTTAAACTAGATGAAAAGGTGCCTAGCCCGATTTTATCTGTGAAAGATGAGCTAAGCCCTGCCAAGCCAGACGAAAAGAGGCCCAGCCCAGTGACATCTCTAAAGGACGAACTTAGCCCAGTTGATCTGAATGAAAAGGTAAAAAGCCCGGTGCCATCTGCCAAGGACGACCATTGTCTTACCAAACCAGATATAAAAGAACCAAGCCTAGAATCTGAAAAAGACAAAGTTAGCTTAGGCAAGTCAGATGAAAGGGTACCTAGCCCTAAAATACCTGCTGTAAAACCGGACAGTCCAGATGAAAAAGTGCTTAAACCGAGCAAACTTGATTTAGTTTCAAGTTTCACGACTTCAAGCCAAGTTGAATCTGACGAAGAAGTACTTAGTCCTGCGTTAATGGATGACACTGAGCCAGACGATGATTTAGAGCTAACATCAGTCAAGTTTGATAAAAGAGGTTCCAGCCCAATCAAACCTGAAGTCTCAACACCCGGCCACTTTGATGAGAAAGCGAAACACGACGAAAAGGCACACAGCCAGGAAAAAAGTGAAAAAGACCTCACCAAGGCTCATGAAAAGGCCATATCAGTTTTAGACAGAGAAACACCAAGCCCAACTCTTGACGAACTAGAAATTGAAAAACTATTACAAGGTTTTGAACCGATAGGTGAGACGGAAGAAGAGACTACTACTCAGGTAATTACAGTAACGGAACAAGGTCTCGTCATTAAGCGAAAAACAATAATTACAACAATCATTCAAGAATACTCTAACATAGGCAGAACAATAACCAAATATAAAATTACTATTATCTCTATGGAAGCAGACGAATATCCCGATGGTAGACAATCCAGTAGAACCTTCAAAGAAGTATCCATCGCTGACCTGCGACCTACAAAGAGCACAGTAAAAATTGAAGTGAAAGAACCCACTCCAGTGACTGACGAAGATAAAACATGTGTTAAATCAACGTCAAGCCGAGATTTGCCAGATACAACTAAACTAGATGGAGAAGAGAGCCCAGATCAACATGAAGAGGTTACAAGTACAACCATGCTAAGCGAGAAAGAACCTAGCCCTGTCAAACCGGATGAGGAAGAAAGTATCCCTGAAAAGGCTGATGGGAAGGTGGCTAGCCCAATAGAGCCTGATGAGAAGGGGACAAGCCCAGTTAAGCTGGATAAAAAAGAACCTAGCCCAGTCAAATCTGGCGAAAAGGCTGCTAGTCCAATAAAACCAGATGAGAAAGATGTTAACCAAGACAAACCTGGAGACAAAGTAGTGAGCTCAGCCAAGCCCGATGAAAAAGAAGATATCTCCGAAAGACTTGATGAGAAAGATGCCAGTCCAATCAAGCCAGATGAGGATGCAAGTCCAATCAAGCCAGATGAGGATGCAAGTCCAATCAAGCCCGACGAGAAGGTAGCTAGCCCAATCAAGCCTGACGAACAGGTGAAAAGCCTAGTCAAGCCAGACGAAACAGAACCTGTCTCCGACAAGCCTGATGAAAAGGATGCCAGTCCAAATAAGCCCGACGAGAAAGCTACAAGCCCAGTGAAACCTGACGATAAAGTGACCAGCCCTGTCAAACTGGATGTAAAGGAACCTATAGTTGACAAACCTGATGAGAAGGATACAAGTCCAATCAAGCCTGATGAGAAAGCAGCAAGCCCAGTCAAGCTGGATGAAATAGAACCTAGCCCCGCTGCGCCTGATAAACAAGATGACAGTGCAATCAAGGCTGACAAAAAGGCACCTAGCCCAATTGAGCCTGACGAGAAGGCTATACGCCCAGTCAAGCTAGATGTAAAAGAACCTATCCCTGACAAGCCTAATGAGAAGGACGCGAGTCCAGTCAAGCCTGATGAGAAGGAGACAAGCGCAGTCAAGCTGGATGATAAAGAACCTATCTCTGACAAACCTGATGAGGATGCAAGTCCAGTCAAGCCTGATGAGAAGGCAGCTAGCCCAGTCAAGCTGGATGACAAAGAACCTATCTCTGACAAGCCTGATGCGAAGGATGCAAGTCAGGTCAAGCCTGATGAGAAGGCAGCTAGCCCAGTAATGCCTGATGACAAGGCAGCTAGCCCAATCAAGTCTGGTGAGAAGGAGACAAGCCCAGTCAAGCTCGATGACAAAGAACCTATCTCTGACAAGCCTGATGAGAAGGATGCAAGTCCAGTCAAGCCTGATGAGAAGGCAGCTAGCCCAGTCAAGCTGGATGACAAAGAACCTATCTCTGACATGCCTGATGCGAAGGATGCAAGTCCAGTCAAGCCTGATGAGAAGGCAGCTAGCCCAGTCAAGCTGGATGACAAAGAACCTATCTTAGACAAGCCTGATGCGAAGGATGCAAGTCCAGTCACGCCTGATGAGAAGGATGCAAGTCCAGTCAAGCCTGATGAGAAGGCAGCTAGCCCAATCAAGCCTGATGAGAAGGCAGCTAGCCCAGTCAAGCTGGATGACGAAGAACCTATCTCTGACAAGCCTGATGCGAAGGATGCAAGCCCAGTCAAGCCTGATGCGAAGGATGCAAGCCCAGTCAAGCCTGATGAGAAGGTAGCTAGCCCAATCAAATCAGATAAGAAGGAGACAAGCCCAGTCAAGCTGGACGACAAAGAACCTATCTCTGATAAGCCTGATGCGAAAGATGCAAGTCCAGTCAAGCCTGATGAGAAAGCAGCTAGCCCAATCAAGGCTGATGAGAAAGAGACAAGCCCAGTCAAACTGGACGACAAAGAACCTATCTCTGACAAGCCTAAAGAGAAGGATGCAAGTCCAGTCAAGCCTGATGAGAAGGCAGCTAGCCCAGTCAAGCTGGATGACGAAGAACCTATCTCTGACAAGCCAGATGAAAAGGATGCAAGTCCAGTCAAGCCTGATGAGAAGGCAGCTAGCCCAGTCAAGCTGGATGACGAAGAACCTATCTCTGACAAGCCTGATGAAAAGGATGCAAGTCCAGTCAAGCCTGATGAGAAGGTTGCTAGCCCAATCAAGTCTGATGAGAAGGAGACAAGCAAAGTCAAACTGGATGACAAAGAACCTATCTCTGACAAACCTGATGAGAAAGATGCGAGTCCAGTCAAGCCTGATGAGAAGGCAGCTAGCCCAGTCAAGCTGGATGACAAAGAACCTATCTCTGACAAGCCTGATGCGAAGGATGCAAGTCCGGTCAAGCCTGATGAGAAGGCAGCTAGCCCAGTAATGCCTGATGACAAGGCAGCTAGCCCAATCAAGTCTGGTGAGAAGGAGACAAGCCCAGTCAAGCTGGATGACAAAGAACCTATCTCTGACAAGCCTGATGCGAAAGATGCAAGTCTAGCCAAGCCTGATGAGAAGGCAGCTAGCCCAACCAAGGCTGATGAGAAGGAGACAAGCCCAGTCAAGCTGGATGACAAAGAACCTATCTCTGACAAGCCTGATGAGAAGGATGCTAGTCCAGTCAAGCCTGATGAGAAGGCAGCTAGCCCAGTCAAGCTGGATGACAAAGAACCTATCTCTGACATGCCTGATGCGAAGGATGCAAGTTCAGTCAAGCCTGATGAGAAGGCAGCTAGCCCAGTCAAGCTGGATGACAAGGAACCTATCTTAGACAAGCCTGATGCGAAGGATGCAAGTCCAGTCAAGCCTGATGAGAAGCATTCAAGTCCAGTCAAGCCTGATGAGAAGGCAGCTAGCCCAATCAAGCCTGATGAGAAGGCAGCTAGCCCAGTCAAGCTGGATGACGAAGAACCTATCTCTGACAAGCCTGATGCGAAGGATGCAAGCCCAGTCAAGCCTGATGCGAAGGATGCAAGCCCAGTCAAGCCTGATGAGAAGGTAGCTAGCCCAATCAAATCAGATAAGAAGGAGACAAGCCCAGTCAAGCTGGACGACAAAGAACCTATCTCTGATAAGCCTGATGCGAAAGATGCAAGTCCAGTCAAGCCTGATGAGAAAGCAGCTAGCCCAATCAAGGCTGATGAGAAAGAGACAAGCCCAGTCAAAATGGACGACAAAGAACCTATCTCTGACAAGCCTAAAGAGAAGGATGCAAGTCCAGTCAAGCCTGATGAGAAGGCAGCTAGCCCAGTCAAGCTGGATGACGAAGAACCTATCTCTGACAAGCCTGATGAAAAGGATGCAAGTCCAGTCAAGCCGGATGAGAAGGCAGCTAGCCCAGTCAAGCTGGATGACGAAGAACCTATCTCTGACAAGCTTGATGAAAAGGATGCAAGTCCAGTCAAGCCTGATGAGAAGGCAGCTAGCCCAGTCAAGCTGGATGACAAAGAACCTATCTCTGACAAGCCTGATGCGAAGGATCCAAGTCCAATCAAGCCTGATGAGAAGGAGACATGCCCAGTCAAGTCGGATGACAACGAACCTATCTCTGACAAACCTGATGAGAAGGATGCAAGTTCAGTCAAGCCTGATGAGAAGGCAGCCAGCCCAGTAAAGCTGGATGACAAAGAACCTATCTTTGACAAGCCTGATGCGAAGGATGCAAGTCCAATCAAGCCTGATGAGAAGGCAGCTAGCCCAGTCCAGCTGGGTGACAAAAAACCTATCTCTGACAAGCCTGATGCGAAGGATGCAAGTCCAATTCAGCCTGATGAGAAGGCAGACAGCCCAGTAAAGCCTGATGAGAAGGCATCTAGCCCAATCCAGTCTGATGAGAAGGAAACAAGCCCAGTCAAGCTGGATGACAAAGAACCTTTCTCTGACAAGCCTGATGCGAAGGATGCAAGTCTAGTCAAGCCTGATGAGAAGGCAGCTAGCCCAGTAAAGCCTGATGAGAAGGCAGCTAGCCCAATCCAGTCTGATGAAAAGGAGACAAGCGAAGTCAAGCTGGAAGACAAAGAACCTATCTCTGACAAGCCTGGGGCGAAGGTTGCAAGTCCAGTCAAGCCTGATGAGAAGGCAGCTAGCCCAGTCAAGCCTGATGAGAAGGCAGCTAGCCCAGTCAAGCTGCATGACAAAGTACCTATCTCTGACAAGCCTGATGCAAAGGATGCAAGTCCAGTCAAGCCTGATGAGAAGGCAGCTAGCCCAGTCAAGCTGGATGACAAAAAACCTATTTCTGACAAGCCTGATGCGAAGGATGCAAGTCCAATTCAGCCTGATGAGAAGGCAGACAGCCCAGTAAAGCCTGATGAGAAGGCATCTAGCCCAATCCAGTCTGATGAGAAGGAAACAAGCCCAGTCAAGCTGGATGACAAAGAACCTATTTCTGACAAGCCTGAGGCGAAGGATGCAAGTCCAGTTGAGCCTGATGAGAAGGCAGCTAGCCCAGTAAAGCCTGATGAGATGGCAGCTAGCCCATTTAAGCTGGATGAGAAAAATGCCACCCCCGACAAGCCTGAGGAAACGGATGCCAGTCCAATCAAGCCTGACGAGAAAGCAGCAAGCCCAGTCAAGCTAGGTGAGAAAGAACCTAGCTCCGACAAGACTGATGAGAAGGCAGCTATCCCCGACCAGCTTGATAAGAAGGATGGTAGTCCAATGAAGCCTGAAGAGAAGGCAGCCAGCTTAATCAAGCCAGGTGAGAAGACTACAAGCCCAGTCAAGCTGGATGAGAAAGACCCTATCCCCGACAAGTCAGATGAGAAGGCAGCTAGCCCAATTAAACCTGATAACAAGGCACATAGCCCAGTCAAGCTTGAGGAGAAGGTAGCAAGCCCAGTCAAGTTAGATGAGAAAGAATCTAGCCCTGACAAGCCTGATGAGAAGGCAGCCATTTCAATTAAGCCTGATGAGAAAGCGCCTACCCCAGTCAAGTCTGATGTGGAAGAGCCTAGCAAACCTTTACTTAAAGACCTCAAGATTGATACAACGGAACTGAGTTATGCCACGACTGAGACAGACCCATCCAGTCCAGTAAAACTTGTTGACAATGTGTCTGACATTGTCAAGCCTGATGACAAAGCAATTGATTCCATTTTTGGAGAAAAAGTTGTGAAACCGTTACAGCTTGATATTGTTTCTGTACTTACTACACATGAAGACGTTCAGCAAAGTGCCATCAAACCCGAAGATAAGGTACCTAGCTCCGTCGAAACCGAGGAGAAGCCTAGCACTGTGAAGGCTGATGACAAGGCACCAGTGTCATTAAAGTCTGAAAAGAATACATCAACTTTAAAAAAGCTGGACAATGGCCATCTCAGTCCCAGTAGCCCAATACAAGAAAAATCTTTCTCATTCTTCGGTGACAAGGAAATAGAAGAAAGACTGAAGGGTTTCAAACCAATGGGCGAATCAGAAGAAAAAACTATAACTCAATATCTAACAATCACTGTAGAAGGTGTCGTTATTATGCGAACATTTATTATCACTACGATTGTTCAAAAATACTACAGTGTTACGAGAACAACAGTGATGTATAAGATAATGATCGTTACTGTCGAAGAAGATGAACTACCAGATGGCACTAAAGTCAGCAGAACATACACAAAGACTTTACTCAGTGACTCTAAACCTACCTTAAAACAACTAATGCAACTTGTTCAAACGCTAAGTGACGAACAGCAAAAGGAACCAATTCTGAAGAGAAAAGAAACTAAAGTAGTAGATCACGGTTTTACTCCAGTTTTGTCAGAATCAGATGATACAGTACAAAGTCTACCTGATAAGAAGGAAGCTAGCCCTGTCAAACCTGATGAGAAAACAGCTAGCCCAGACAAACCAGACGAGAAAGCACCTAGCCCAGACAAACCTGACGAGAAAGAAACTATTCCTGTCAAACCTGATGAGAAGGCAGCTAGCCCTGTCAAACCTAATGAGAAGGCAGCTAGCCAAGACAAACCTGACGAGAAGGCACCTAGCCCTGTCAAACCTGACGAGAAGGCAGCTAGCCCTGTCAGACCTGATGAGAAAGCACCCAGCCCGGACAAACCTGACAAGAAAGCACCTAGCCCTGTCAAACCTGAGGAGAAAGCAGCTAGCCCTGTTCAACCGGACGATAAGGAAGCTAGCCCTGTCAAACCTGATGAGAAGGCAGCTACTCTAGATAAACCTGACAAGAAGGCAGCTAGCCCTGTCAAACCTGATGAGAAGGCACCTAGCCCTGTCAAACCTGACGAGAAGGCAGCTAGCCCTGTTAAACCGGACGAGAAGGGAGCTAGCCCTGTCACACCTGATGAGAAGGCAGCTACCCCAGACAAACCAGACGAGAAAGCACCCAGCCCAGACAAACCTGACGAGAAAGCACCTAGCCCTGTCAAACCTGACGAGAAGGCAGCTAGCCCTGTCAAACCTGACGAGAAGGCAGCAAGCCCTGTCAAACCTGACGAGAAGGCAGCTAGCCCTGTCAAGCCAGACGAGAAAGCACCTAGCCCTGTCAAACCTGACAAGAAGGCAGCTAGCCCTGTCAAACCTGATGAGAAAGCACCCAGCCCAATCAAACCTGACGAGAAAGCACCTAGCCCTGTCAAACCTGATGAGAAGGAAGCTAGCCCTGTCAAACTTGACGAGAAGGTAGCCAGCCCAGACAAACCTGACGAGAAGGCAGCTAGCCCTGTCAAGCCTGACGAGAAAGCACCTAGCCCTGTCAAACCTGACAAGAAGGCAGCTAGCCCTGTCATACCTGACGAGAAGGCTGCTAGCTCTGTCAAACCTGACGAGAAGGCACCTAGCCCTGTCAAACCTGACGAGAAGGCAGCTAGCCCTGTCAAACCGGACGAGAAGGAAGCAAGCCCTGTCACACCTGATGAGAAGGCAGCTACCCCAGACAAACCAGACGAGAAAGCACCCAGCCCAGACAAACCTGACGAGAAGGCAGCTAGCCCTGTCAAACCTGACGAGAAGGCAGCTAGCCCTGTCAAACCTGACGAGAAGGCAGCTAGCCCTGTCAAGCCAGACGAGAAAGCACCTAGCCCTGTCAAACCTGACAAGAAGGCAGCTAGCCCTGTCAAACCTGACGAGAAGGCAGCTAGCCCTGTCAAGCCTGACGAGAAAGCACCTAGCCCTGTCAAACCTGACAAGAAGGCAGCTAGCCCTGTCATACCTGACGAGAAGGCTGCTAGCTCTGTCAAACCTGACGAGAAGGCACCTAGCCCTGTCAAACCTGACGAGAAGGCAGCTAGCCCTGTCAAACCGGACGAGAAGGAAGCAAGCCCTGTCACACCTGATGAGAAGGCAGCTACCCCAGACAAACCAGACGAGAAAGCACCCAGCCCAGACAAACCTGACGAGAAGGCAGCTAGCCCTGTCAAACCTGATGAGAAGGCACCTAGCCCTGTCAAACCTGACGAGAAGGCAGCTAGCCCTGTCAAACCGGACGAGAAGGAAGATAGCCCTGTCACACCTGATGAGAAGGCAGCTACCCCAGACAAACCAGACGAGAAAGCACCCAGCCCAGACAAACCTGACGAGAAAGCACCTAGCCCTGTCAAACCTGACGAGAAGGCAGCTAGCCCTGTCAAACCTGGCGAGAAGGCAGCTAGCCCTGTCAAACCTAACGAGAAGGAAGCTAGCCCTGTCAAACTTGACGAGAAGGCAGCCAGCCTAGACAAACCTGACGAGAAGGCAGCTAGCCCTGTCAAGCCTGACGAGAAAGCACCTAGACCTGTCAAACCTGACGAGAAGGCAGCTAGCTCTGTCAAACCTGGCGAGAAGGCAGCTAGCCCTGTCAAACCTGACGAGAAGGAAGCTAGCCCTGTCAAACATGACGAGAAGGCTGCCAGCCCAGACAAACCTGACAAGAAGGCAGCTAGCCCTGTCAAACCTGACGAGAAAGCACCTAGCCCTGTCAAACCTGATGAGAACAATGCTAGCCCTGTCAAACTTGACGAGAAGGCTGCCAGCCCAGACAAACCTGACGAGAAGGCAGCTAGCCCTGTCAAGCCTGACGAGAAAGCACCTAGCCCTGTCAAACCTGACAAGAAGGCAGCTAGCCCTGTCATACCTGACGAGAAGGCTGCTAGCTCTGTCAAACCTGACGAGAAGAGAGCTAGCCCTGTCAAACTTGACGAGAAGGCAGCCAGCCCAGACAAACCTGACGAGAAGGCAGCTAGCCCTGTCAAGCCTGACGAGAAAGTACCTAGCCCTGTCAAACCTGACGAGAAGGCAGCTAGCCCAGTTAAACCTGATGAGAAAGAAGCTAGCCCTGTCAAAACTGACGAGAAAGACAAACTTGATGAAAAGGCAGCTAGCCCTGCAAAGGTTACTGAAAAATACAGACCAGAAAAATCTGAAGTGACTCAAAAGGAAATTGAGACCAAGTCAAAAGATGACGAAAAAGATATAGATGAAAAGGAATGCTTTGATGAAGAAACTACGCCCATTACAAAAGATAAGCCGACACATGAACAAAAAGACTTCAAACAAGAGCAAATCATAGAAGAAAAAGTTATCCAAAAATCTTTGGCTCCTGTGGCAGCTGATGTCCTGAAAAAACCTACTGAAGAAAATTTAGAACTACAAGACCTAGAAATTGATGAAAAAGATATTTACGAAGATGGAGAATCAGTTAGTGAAGATAGTCAAGTAATCGAAAGAGTTGAAATCAAAAAGGAATCACATGCTCAGGTAACAGCTATGAAAGTACAACCTTCATCGAGTCACACTCAGGAAACACTAAAACAAGAAACACATTTCGTTTCTAAGTTAGAGTCTAGCCATATGGAAACTGTCAGCAAGCCACATGAGATCATGAAGAGATCCGTTCCAGATGATAAGTCTGCTCAAGACTCTCTTGATAGCTTGACAGACGGTTTTACTCCCATACCGCATGGAAGCAGTTCTGAAGATGTATCGAAAGAAACCAGTCTTGAGGAAAAGTATAGTTTTGAAGGCAGTGAAAAATCCGAAAAGAAATCTATGAAAGACAAACTATATTCTGATGATACTTCTAGCCAAAAGCTTGAATCTCTCACATTCGATGATTCCATTATATCAACATTGAAAGATACTGATTTGACAAAGGTTCATGATAGGACGCAGGAACTTGGATCACCAAAAGATGAAATTCCTCTATCAGAGGCATCAGACTCAGGAGTTCACAGTATACCCATTGATTTAGGAGCATATGAGGATAAAAGTATATCACAAGCAATGAAAGATAGTGCTGTACATCTAATGGAGTCTATACATAAAGCATTTGGAGAAGATACTGTACAACAGGGTATCAAGACAGAAAGTGTAGAATCTTTGGTTAGGGTATCTACTCCTCCGACGGTGCCAGTAAGTCCACTTCCAAAGACTCCTAGTAGCTTCCAGGACGTGAAAATCAGTGATGGAGTTCAAAGCGAAGTAACCTACGATAAATCTGATGGCAGTGAAGAAACAATCACTAAAGTGGTTCACGTCGGAGATGATGTTCTAACTCAGCGAATTTCAACTTCCACTGAGAAAGTACCTAAAAAAACAGCTGCCCTAATAGACGACGAATCCGATCTCTTATCTTTAATGCAAAATGTCGGAAAAATCAAAACAGAGACGGACACCGTTACAAAGATCATTAAAGAAGGTGAAAATGTCGTCACTCAGACTATAACTACTGTCACTACTAAAGAAGTCATATCAAGAGAAGATGGCACACCGCAAAACATTAAGACTACAATAGAAACAACAACACTTAGCAAAGGATCTGATGGATCTACAACGACAATAAAAGACACACAAACATTACTCTCAGAATGTTCTTCCAGCCTTAGATCTACCTCATCTATGGATTTGTATGCCAAAGAAAGAACGGACAAGGAATATTTAGAAAACGAAGAAAAGTTTGAAATTAGAGACTTGACTGACAAACGCGAGTCTTCCATCCCTAAAGACGTAGAATCCCTCAAATCCTTTTTAAGTGAAACTGATGAATCAGATGATAACATTGAAGATACAATTATCGATACAGATGTTAGTAAACGAATAATTAAGGAAAACAACAGAGATATTGTAGAAACTGTAACAACAACGACTAAAAAAGAAACAATTAAAGTCAGTGACCATAAAAAGATAATTCGGACAACAGTTGAAACAAATGTCACTAAAGAACACTCCGATGGGTCAAGAGATGTGCAGAAGAATGTCGAAGTTAAGACTGAAGAAATTATTTTAGATTCTAGTAGTAATTTAGACAGTATACTGAGTGAATTTACAATTTGTGGTAAGCCTGAAGAAAGTGTTGCTACAACAACAGAAGATATCAAACAGGAGACCTTTGTCATCAAGCGTGCAATCGTTACAAGGATAGTAAAAACAAAGTATGCTGATAAAAAAGGCATACCTAAAAAACTCAAGACTGACACAACCATCACTACAACTGATAATTATCCTGATGGTTCATCTCGCACTAAAGTTGATAGTAGTACATCTCTGACAGATATTGAAGTAGAATCTGTGGAAAGCCCTGAACTTCAAGATTTAACTACAGAAAGCAAAGCAGTTGAAACTGATAAACATGAGAAAACTGTAATTATTAATGGTGAAAGTGCTTTGCAAATTATAACAACAACCACAACACAGGAAACCTTGTGCTCAATTGATAGGAATAAAAGAAAACTCAAGACTACAGTAGAAACGGTGACAGAAACCATACTTCCTGATGGAATGACAGAAGTCACTAAAGACGTCCAAGTATCTGTTTCAGATATCGGAATACATGCTGTAGACGAAAATCTTGAAGGTTTTGAATCAATTGGCAAACCAAAAGAAGTGACAACTACAGACACCGAAACAGTTGCCGAAGACGGTAAAACTATCAAGAGAACAACAACAATAACTACTACTATCCAGGAATATACTAACACTTCCAAAAGTATAAAGCGAATTAAAACGGTGGTCAAAACTGTCATTGAAGATGAACACCCAGACGGCTCTATAATCAAAAAGACCAGCGAAAAAATTTCACTTTTAGATGAAAATCTTATAGAAAAACAAGATGAAGACTCCGATCCTGATAATGAACAAATAGAAGCTATTCTAAATGAACTTATTTCATCCGAACCAGAAGTCAGTGAAAACATAGAAACTGAAGAAATTAAAGAAAATAACATAACTATCTTTAGAACTATTACTACTAAGATCGTAAAGACTAGATACACAGACAGTCGAGGACTATCACAAAAAGTTAAGACGGTAACGACAGTCACTACAAGCGATAAATATCCTGATGGTACTACAAAAGTTACTGTTGATAAGAGCACCTCAATTACTGATATGAATGTTAAAGAAGTTCAAACAAAGATGAAAGTACATACAGAAGAGAGTACTGAACCAGAACCAAAAGAAAAAGCTTCATCACCGGTTGTCAATGGAGTTCATGAACATACCGAAGAAGATAGGCTTATAGAGGATAAACCAAAAACCGGTGATAAAATTACTTTCGATGATGGATTAACGTCAACTGATGATAGCACTAGTGAAAGTGGAAAAGTAGATGCTGCTCTCAAAGAGTTTACACCAGTTGGTGAGCCAGAAGTAAGTGAATCCAGTGAGAACGTGGAGATCAAGGAAAAAGGTATAACTATCAAGAGAACTATCGTTACTAGAATAGTCAAGACTAAATATTCTGACAAACAGGGAATTTTCAAAAAACTAAAGACTGTTACCACTCTCACCACAACTGATTACTACCCAGATAGCTCAGCGCGAACCATTGTTGAAAGCAGTACTTCAGTAACAGACATAGAAGTTGAAACAACCGATGCAGTTGAAGAAGGATTTGATCCTATTGGAGAACCAATTGAAGACACGACCACTGAAACTAAAACTATTACTGAAGATGGTATTGTCATCAAAAGAAAAATAACAATCACGACAACAGTACAAGAATATGCCAACACTGACCAAAATATTAAGAGAACTAAAACTACGGTCAGAACAGTATCAGAAGATGAATACCCCGATGGGTCGGTTGTTACAAGAGCCAGTGAAAAGATCTCGTTAGTCGATGAGGGTCTGAAAACTATCGAGCCCACTGCAGAAGAACAAGCTGAAATAAAAAAATTGGAATCTGCTCTCAAAGATTTATTACCTTTGGGAGAACTTGAAGTAAGAGAAGATACAGATATAAATGAATTAAAAGAAAACAATGTACACATTAGAAGAATAATTCACACCAAGATAGTTAAAACTAGATATGCCGATAGTCAGCACGAATTAAGAAAATTAAAGACAGTTAAAACGGTAACAACAACTGACGAATACCCTGACGGGGCTGCAAGAACAACTGTGGACACCAGCACTTCAGTTTGCGACATAAAAGAAGAACAGGGGCAAGTATCAAGCCAACAGGTGGTAGGCTATGAGCAAATAGGCGATGTGCAAATTAATGTGGAAACTAAAAATAATGTAATAATTAGAGACGGCAAAGAACTTGAACAAATTATTACAATTAAAACGACAAAAGAAGTTCTTGAATCACAACAAGAAGATGGAAAGAAAAAGGTGAGGATAACTGTAGAAACTGAGAGTCAAATTGCATTACCCGATGGCAACATAGAAATCACAAGAGACAAAAAAGTGACACTAGATGATTATAAAACAGAAACATTCTATGAAAATCTTACGGGATATACTGAAATCGGTAAACCAATAGAGTCAGCTCAAACTGAAGAAGATTCAGTCATTGAAAATGGTGTAAAAATCAATAGAAAAACTACGGTAGTAACTACTAAACAGGAATTCGAAAATACGGTAACACGTTCTAGGAAAGTAAAAACTATAATCAGATGTGAGACAGAAAACGAACACCCTGATGGTACTGTAATTACTAAGAAGAAAGAAACAGTAACTATCACTGACATAGCTGGTTACCCGCAAAGTCAAATGGACGATGTTCCTGAACGTCCTGAAGAATTACACAAAGGTGACTCTGAAATTGTAGAAAGTTTAACCGAGGATCTGGATGTTAAAAACGAAGTAATAGAGCGTGGTTCTATTACTATTAAACGCAAAATCACAATTGCAACAAAACGGGAATTTTTGGCTAGCAATGATGTAAATATTAAACGCGTGCGAACCACGGTTGAAACAACTACTGTGGACGAATTCCCTGACGGAGCAACAGAAACAACTAAAGATGTAAAAATAACTGTTTCGGAATTCCAGAAGACGTCTGACAGTGACCTACAAGCAGCGCTTCAGGGATTAGTCCCCACAGGAAAGATCAAGACATCCGTTGATAAGAAAACAAATATCATTAAATCTGATCATGGCGAAAAAATTACTCAGACAATTACGACTAACGTGACAAAGGAAGAACTTAGTAATAGTAAAACAAATGACGTCGCGGTTAAAACAGTCACAGAAACTGTTACTGAAAACGCGAAAGATGATGGCACAGTCGAAACAACGAAAGACGTCCGCACACAAATAACGTATTTACCTCCTGGAACCGGTCTTGACGATTGGTCTCCAGAAGAGCTCGAAGAAATAGAAAAACAACCAGTAGCACGAGAAGAAAGACAAGTACTAGATGATAGACTCGCAGTCAATCAATTACCACTAGAATCAAAGGACAAACCAGACCAGAAATCAAAGAAGCAACGCTCTCCAGTGGGAGAAACAACTACAGAAACAGACACCTACACAAAAGTTATCAAAGAAGGAG
The DNA here is from genome assembly GCA_949775195.1 of Diarsia dahlii. Lineage (NCBI taxonomy): Eukaryota > Metazoa > Arthropoda > Insecta > Lepidoptera > Noctuidae > Diarsia > Diarsia dahlii. The sequence goes on from OX459207.1 coordinate 20,350,797, forward strand.
ACAATGAAATCACACAAACCGTTACTGTGGTAACCACAAAGGAGGTCATAAGCCCTGAAAAAATTAAGATTACTGTCGAAACTACGACAGTGAGCAAGGGTAGTGACGGAGTCACTAAGACTACTAAGTCCACTAAAACTACGATATCAGAGTTTAGAGAGGAATTCGAAGAAACCGTTGACACTGGTGAAAGTGAGAAGTCGTTCTCTAAACTCTCCTCGAAAACTGGTGATATGCGAAGCTCGTCAGCAGCTAGCGATGATTTAGACCACCCTGGTATCGCCACCCCACCATCCGATATCAGCTCAAGAGGTTCTCGGGCTGCTACTCATGTTTGGGGTACTGAAAGCGGCAGCGGAATGTATTATAGCGATGAAGACGGTCAGGGCAGCCCCAGCAGTACCAAATCACAAGTCGCACACTCTCCGAGATCCAATCTCAGCTTTGAATTAGACACTGCGAAGTCACAGCAAGAATTTTATGAGAAAGATATCATGTCAACCTCAGTTTATGGACAACTCCCTGAAGATGATTCGTATAAATCATCATCACATTCCGAAGTATCTAAAACTGAAGTAATTACCGGCTCTACAACAAAATTGACAGAAGCCTTCTTAGCTAAAGAGAGATCTGAACATTTAAAACACAGCGATGCAACTTTTTTGAAGGAAGCTGATGAGCATTTTGAGAAGGCCATCGAAGAACACAAGAAGGTTAGCGGATCTCAAGTAATTTCAAATATAACCGCAAAATACGAGCTTGATTCTAAATTCCATTCAAGTTCAAGCCATTCGTATGAGGAAGAAAGTACAATTACATTAAAAGACATCAAATCAGAATCGAAGAAAGTTACCGAGAGCAGTTCATCAAGCAAACAGGAATCGAAGAAGGAAACATCGGAACTTACCAGTGAAACGAGTAAACCATCTAAAGATCCTATCGAGTCTTGGGGAAAGCCGCTTGGCCTTCCAAGTCCAATTGGTGCGCCAACTCAAGATGGCAAAAGTACTCCTAAGAAGCAAACAAGTTCTACCGTATTGAACAAGAATAAGATCAACCAGGAGAAGAGTAAGGAAGCTAAGAGTCGCGCCTCGGAGTCGCCAAGTAAGAAGAAGGCGCCGCCGGCCCCAGTGTACATGGAACTGACCTACGTGCCTCATCATGGCAACTCGTACTACTCAGCCATTGAATTCTTCAAGCGAGTTCGCGCACGCTACTACGTGTTCTCCGGCACTGAGCCATCGAAGGAGATCTACAACGCCTTGCTCGATGCCAAGAAGACATGGGAAGATAAAGATTTAGGTAAGTAATTATAGAGCTTCTATATAACCAACATATTCTCAAAATATAGCGTCACCAAAATATACGTAGGGAGAGAAGATGAGACACATCATAATCACTACATATTTTATAAAACAAAGTCGCGTCTGTCGCGATTAACTCAAAAACTGCTGCACCAATTTTCACGCTGTTTTCACCAATGACTAGAGTGGTTCCCGAAAAAGGTTTAAGTACATAAATTATTATGTTCTGACATCCACGCGTGCGAAGCCGCTGGCATCAGCTAGTAGGCTCATAAAACCAGTTTCCTCAGCTCTCATAAGTAATGATTTGTGTCTCTGTCCCTTTCAGAAGTCACCATAATCCCTACGTACGACACCGACGTGCTTGGCTACTGGGTGACAGAGAACGAGGAGGCTCTGGAGAAATACAAGATCGACCTCTCGCCGTCTGCCTCACGGTGCACCATCAACCTCCAGGACCACGAGACTTCGTGTGCGGCCTATAGACTCGAGTTCTAGGTTTCGGGTCTATTTGTAGCCTTCTCATCGAAGAAGTGAGTCCCTAACACGGAGTCGATGCTTACGAACCGAATGAACCAAAGAAAAGTGTAATTGTTGTTGTAGTAAAAAAAGGCTGTGATATGAAAAGAAACGATTGTAAGCCTTGACTCTTGGGACCACTCCTACGTATGAGAATGCTTGCAAATAGATGCTGAATATTTGTGATATATGAATGCAATTAACAGACTGCTAAAGAGTTTGATAAAATCTTAGTTAATAACGAAAGTAACGATAATGAAATGAAAACGAAAACGAAAGTGCTGGTGTCAAAATGTGTTGTGCAACCCACGGCCGATTCGTAACTCCCAAACTGACAATGTCCTAACCACATCCAATTGTAAAGTCAATAACCAATTCTCGACCTAAGAACAGAGACGTCCATTTTTTTCTAAAAACAACTGTTTTCTAGTAGCTTGCCATTTAAAATATATTTCTGATGATGTTTTAAAATTTGGTCGTATACAAAACTGTAGTGCTTTTATACATGATATTTAGCGTAACCAGTCCATTTTGTTTAGCCAAAACACCGCTTTGCGATCAAAATTTTTGGGGGAATGAAAAGAGAAAAAATTATTTTGCTATCGCCGTTTGTAATTTACAAATTGTACAAAATGTCTTAGCGGCAATTCTTTTGTTTAGCGTAGTCGCTTTAAAAGGACGTGATTAACCCATGAATGTCATTCTAACTGACGTAATCATAAAACCTGATGGTACTTTTATAAAGGTTTAAAATAAACATATACTTATAAACAAATGTTGTCTTATAAAGGCATCGTTAAATGTAAAGTCGCTCGTCGGACTAGTGCTACGTGCACTTGTATTAATGTTTGTTAGATGAGACTTATTATTACGACTCTAGAACGACAAAGATGACTTCTCGTGTCAGCCTGTACCTCGTAAGTAATTCAGTTAGTTGTAAGGAGTGACGTTTCCACATTTGTTTTCAACTCGAGCTTATTTCCCTGCGATTATTCATAGACGAACAGTGACGACCGATTGCAGGATTCATAAGTACTCTATGAAGCTCCAAGAGATGGTGTTGTTATCGAGATCAGGTTCTACATCACGCTAACGAAATTTATCTTCTCGGCTATTTAAAAATAAGTTGCGCATACTATCACAAGCTAACGCAACATTGATCTATACTCGTAACGCCATCCTGGACGACTTTAACGCAAACATATAAGACATTAAATACAGAGTCAATTATAATTGGAAACTCCTGCAACTTCTGATATTAATTGAATGTGTGTCAAATGGTCTTATATTGAGTTAAAGTAAAGTATTTCTGCAATCGATCGCTGCTATACAACTGAAGACATCTGTGTTATTCTAGACCAACTGACAGTGAGCCTAAAACGATAGAGAGCTTAACCATTATAAAAATAAATGTTTTAGTAGAAAACTATTATTAAAGAATTCATTATATTTACCTCTGTTTAAGTTGATACTTGCTTGTTGCGTCGAGGTATAGTAATATAACATAGTTATAATTACGTGTTATATAAAATTTACTCATTTCCAAAAGATAATTATTGAATGAAACGAGATTATTGAATCTCTATGTTTATTACGTTGGCATCTATTTAAATTTTCGGTCTGTTGTAATTTTGTTTTGAAATTTCTAGTCGTGGCGACCCAAATACTTATAAAAATCGTTATAGTCTTTAAAAATTCGTTCCTATTCCGATGAATTGTTTTTAAGCGTTTTTGTAATATTTGTTTTGTCGAAGATTAAATCCTCATGTAATTATAGATAAAGAAGAATACCTACTCCATTAGATTACCGACTCGTTTCAGAATGTTATGTTCGGATGTGAGCGAATGTGATAATGATCCATAAATGATTCAGCATCTAGCGTGTAAGCAGACTTCAAGGCTTTCCTCCGTACACTGGGCAGACGCGAGCATGTCAGCCTCTTGACTTATATCTATGTTACAACTAGTAGTTAATGCTCACTTGCTCGCATTTCCACTGTTCCGTTGTCCTTATTTGCCAAATATCCAATGAAAATGTTTGAGTCAATTAATTTTAAGTCATCCATAGTTATAAGTGGATTAATGTCACACAACAATCGCTTAATTCGCCAATATCTTCTAAATATAGAGAAACATATAGCGGAAACAATTCGTATTCTGAACGCACCAGCACAATGTATTAACATAATATAAAAAAAAACTTTTAAAAATTGTAAACGAATACATAAAGAATACTTTTTTTATTTTATTTTTTATGTATGTCAACGAATGAGTTTTTATTTTATAGTTTAAAACCATAATTAATATAGTATGTGTTACTATGTGTGGATTGATGTGAGCACAATATTGTTTCATTATGTGGTTTATGCTTTAGGTAGTTTGGATGGGACTAAACAGGGATGTGAGGAATACCTTGTGGGGTGAGGTCGGAACCGATGCTACGCTATGACCACCATTGGCTTCTACAGTCAATTTTTAGTAATAAGCAGCGCTTTACATCTCTACGTTGCTAAAAATCTACAATTATTTTGATGTCGTGTTGCTCAAATGGTAGAGAGGAATTTTGGACAGTTGTGTGAGCAAAGCAACCTCAAAATAACAACAGATTTTCGCTAAAATTTACTATAAATAAATCATTACGAGTGCATCGGTGATGACGACTATAATAATGCTTCGAACAAAAAGAATTTGTGTATTTATTATTTAACTAGGCTTTGTTATGTTCAGCCAGCCACCACTGTTTAGCTGGCTATAAAGCCTGACCCTAAAGTTTACTATTGTATTTTATAGCTAGAATTCTAATTAATGCATATATTATTAGGAATATTAAAAATGTTATTAAAATTAAGAATTGTATCAGCTTAGTGAACATCAATAGCTCTGAGAAATAAATCATTATTGAAATTATTAAATGTTGTATTCTTCCAACTGTGGGTTACTTTAACATGTTTAATTGTAGTTAACTAAATATTTACTGTCTTCGTAATAAAATATTATCTTGACTGTCAAAGGTTGGCAGACAACCATGCGGCTTACCTGAGTAAGCCTGTCAAAATTACCTCAACGAGATATCAAATAAAACTGATCATTTTGCCAACTTAGAACCTGCTTTACCTCAACGCCATCTATAGATGCCTAGAATTAAATATATATTAAGAAAATTTATCTTGATGATGACAGCATTACAACTCCACGATCAGGTACACCGTATGACTGTTTGTCATCGCTCAGAACTTCATACATTCATATAGATGAGAAGGAATTGGCTTGTTCGAAACGTTCGGCTTGAGAATGTAACTCTCAAGTAAATACATCGATTTAAGGAATAAAATAAATGGGAAATATGGATTTGTAGGTAGGAATTATGAGGGAAATGCGTTTTGAAATAGAGCGTGTTGAAAAATTACCAGTATGTAATAGCTAAGTATAATGTTAGGTCAAGATATTTTGCGTACTTAATTAAGAGCGTCGACAAAGGTTTAGCCAAGCTGTTACGAACAAATCATGAATGTGACCACAGACAACTGACTCTGATGGTTAAAATGACCCATATAGAAACTCCTGTCCACAACTGATCCGTGATTTGTACGCACGGTTTTGACCGAACCTTTGGCACAACTCTATCCATCCAAAATAACATGTCCTCTCCATTTTCAATATTATACTAGAATAGTAATTATTTCTTCTTATTAAATAATTATAATAACAACTAAGTAGATAAATTTCTCACGCTCTATTTTAGTAAACGATAAATGAATGCTTAAGTGGTGCTAGAAACCGATACGTTACAATATAAGTATTGAATTTTGTGCCCTGTTGATGATGAAGGTGGAATTTTATCTAACAAAACATTTTCTAATACGAAACCATAAAAAAACACATAGTTTGAATATACTGCACCTATACATCGGACTTTGATAAATACTGTTACTGAAATATCTGGTAACTGATGATGTCCGCTGTCAGTCAGCAATTTGTCCATAGCAGTTTGACCGAAACTATACAAAGGTAGAACACAAATTCCTCTACTCATTTGACATGACACCTTAATACACCGTTTACGCTGCTTCGATGGACTAGTTCGGAAGAAGCGAAATGCTAACATCCCCATTCACATTATACGTGATATTTTGGTCACTTTAATGAAAGCGTTGACGGCGTGTTGGTCACAAATAGAAACGGAGATCTATGTGTCCCTTGTCATATTCGGTCCGGGCTAGACATAGCTGCAGACACAGACACTTTGACAGATACTTCAGTTAATTATCTTTTAATATCCGGTGTCCCCGAAGTCTACCCGCACCAGCTTAACCGTATCTTACCTAAAGAAAATACTTACTTCCACTCAAATAGCGAACCTCTTCCTTTTCGGAAGTCGGTTAAATAGTTCCACCGTCATCATTTAAGAGGGAACAAGTAACACGCTTAGTGGTAAGTAAGACTGAACAGACTTGTTGAACAGCTACTGTCAATGCTTCAATCCGTTGCAAGGTAAACGCTGTATACGCCTAAATTATTGTGAATTTATGTATTTTCTTTTAAGGGAATGTTAGTTTAAAAACAATATTGTTTTAGTGCATACGACGTTCTTGTTCTTAAACTTTCAACTTAATGGTTAGATGTGTAACTAGATTGCGTATTAACCATAACTTACCATCATGCCTGGTAACCCCCTAAGGGTGAGATAGAGATATACACAAGGTGACACATCAAGCTATACAGTTTCAGTATAACATGACCTAACTTTGTATAGGTTTCCGTACAATGAAAGATCCACACAGGTAAACTGGTTTAGTATAGGCTGATTTGTTGTCGTCATACATCCATATTATGCCAGTTTTTTATGTCAACCAGTCAAAACATAATTGATTGGTTGATGGATGAACACAATCTAGCTACATCATAAGCCGAGATCTGTAAACGTTACTTACCATATGTTTTAACATATACATACTAACAGACGGCGTCCGTCTCTGTCTCTCACTTGAAGTTCCACAGTTGTGCAACTGCGACGGAAATAACGCTAGGCCAATGAAAGTGCTAAGTAACATCTATAAATCTCACCTCCAAAGTTCTGTCGTATGCAATACATAATAGCTTGCTTGCGTTACTTACAAACCTACTTGAAATGTTTAATAATTTAAATAATGTGAGCCCCTTAAGGTGCGTATTTATTGTATGTAATATAAAGTACTCATTAATTGTCATGTATCAGTCGCGTCGCTATAACCCATACAGCGTGTTTGGTGGTAATGTATGAATCATTATGAGTAATAAAAATGTTTGAAAACGTTGTTTGTTTTTTATTTCTAAGTACCCTTTCTGTCATCTACCAAACCGCCCGCGTAGTGGATAATAGCCCATCTCTCATAGTGCATGTTTACGTACAGGCGGGGCGTCGCGCGGCGCGTGCTGCGTGTTTAATTCAAACACATGGCGATGAATGAAAAAGTTAACGATTTCAAACGTTGATTTTACGAGAAGTGGTTATTTACTCGTTAGTTTTAAATGCAGCGTTTGTTGCGGTGGATCCATCTCTCAGTAAATTAATAAAAAAATATGAGACGAGCCTTCTGCACGCGCCGTGCGAAGCCCCGCGTCTCCGTAAACGAGCCCATAGAGAGGTTGTCTGGAATCCCAACAGTGGGTACATTAGGCTGATAATGCTCATGCTTAAGTCGTCTGACGGCACGGTTGGCGCAGTGGCTCAAGCAATGGACTGCTGCGCTGCGTGTCGCGGGTTCGATCCCCGCACGGAACAAATATTTGTACGGCCTACGGATAGTTGTTTCGGGTCTGGGTATTTGTGTATGTGAGTTTAAATGTTTGTGAACGCACCCACGATACAGGAGAAATTCCTAGTGTGGGGCAACGTTTTTTAAAAAAATAAAAAAAAAAATAAAAAAAAAAAATAAGTAACTCTTCTTATTCACTGTACAGTCACGAGCACAAATATAGCAAAATTGGTATCTAAACGGTTTTCTTGGCAAAACATGGTTTCAACTTTCAGATGCCAGTATTTTACATATAGCGACAGCCTATCTGACCTCCACAATCCAGTAACTAGATAACATGGTTTCAACATTTACTAATTTGACGATGAGCTCGGATTTTGTTAGACCAGAATGTAGCCACCTGGAACATTTGCTTCGAGGAAACCTTGAAACGCGCAAGTGGTTCTGCAGGGTGGGCAGGATAGGAAGTATAATAACTAACTTCTATAATAATACTCAAAGTACTCGTAAGGATAGAAAATAAAACTAGGTCAATCAGTTTCAAAACATTTAATAACAGCACATTTTTCACAATTTTATTTAAATGCATTACAATAAACAGTCGTATACAATACTTTTTGGTTACTTATCTTAGGGTAAAGTATATTTAGGCCAAAAATATACATATAATAAAATAAAAAAAATATATTTTTATCAATATAAATAAATAAAGCCATAACTACTTACAATAGGGAATGTATTTAACAATAAAACAATCTCAAAATAGCTTTTACTTGATATATGAAATGTTGTAAAAGTCTTAATGACGCAGAAAATGGGGCATATTTACATTACAAATGTAACATTATTTATTTAATCACTCACGCACTATTATTATTTTCATACATAGAAATCCAACACAATCGGATACCGCTGATTTTAACAAGTGCTATTAAATTTATGTATAGGTTACACTTACATTATTATACCTATATTTTTAGTTTTAAGATTCATATTGTATTTTAGCTTTTTAGGTTTTTAAATAAAGATTTATTATTATTTTATTACTTATTTATTTAAACAGGAATGGCTTTGAAAAAAAACCTATGTAAAAACACAACGCATGGAGCATTCGGCACAACCAGTAGGAAATACCTATATAATGGAAGACTTGATTGATCAAGAAATAGATTATTAACACGAAAATGTTTCATGTAATTTTCAGAAAATAATTACAAACGAAATATTGAATAAATGTGGCATAACATTTTTGTTATAATGAAGCAAAAACAAAATAAATAGTAACTTCAGGAAACATTTAATAATCCATTAAAAATATGCTTAATTGTTGATAGACTTGCAACATTATAAATTATATTAAATATGTAATATTTATTATTAAATTATAATTAATTATATCTTTATTATTAAATTGTAATTATATTATATCTTTATTAAAATATATAAATTATAATCATATTATATCTTTATTAAAATATATAAATTATAATTATTAGTCATTAAAATACACCTAGTCATTAGAACTACAAACTAACAAGCTTCTAAACTTTGGAATGTTATAGTAATCACAATAATGTTCGTTTATTCATTACGTATCTACATCAGCTTATGAGCACTTATACCTACTAGAAATAGACAACTTATATATAATTAAAATATAACTTATTAATAATGTGTTTAAATAAGACTATGGCCTGCAAAATGGCCTGGACGTGCAACAAAAAAGAAAGAACAAAAGCCTAATTTTTATTACTACCCCTAGCGGGGGTATGTGAAAATCTTGAACAAGATTTCTACTTCATTAAATAACTCTTTTCTTGCAGTTGGGTAAAAAAACCTAGTTGTATGTTGCTAGATGATATAGAAATATATCAAAAGGACAAATTAACTGATGAAATTCAGCACAGGATAAAGAAATCTTACAAAAAAAATGAAATCTTACGAGATCTTTTAAAATGGCCAAAATATTAACAGTTCTTAGTTAAAAATATTTAATGAATCGATGGAAACATTTTCTATCTAAACTATCTCAAGGCAGTGTCGAATTTTGTAAACTTAACTTTCCATAGGCTTGTTGACACTGTTGACACAGACCCCAAACATGTCATTTCTTTTGTTATTGAGAATTCTTGAGAGCAAAACTAACACATAGTAACATGTAAAAATAAATCTTATTACAATAATTCAAAACTCCGTTTTAAACGTGATAAAAATCTGGTGTCATCTCTGAGCCGGTCTGTGTGAACAGACCCTAGGTAGATATATGTTTAGTTTCAACCTGGACTGACTATCTAGGTACAGACGCGAAGACATCAAGCTACTACAATAAAGCTTGATGTACTAGCGTTTGTACGATCAGTGCGCTGCATTACTAGAGCACTTTTATAAATAAAGAAGAAGGGAGAAAGAAGGGCTACGCAAGGTCATAGACGGTACCATCTTCTGTCTAGATTACTACTATCAAGATAGTACTTTTCGGTACGTACTTTATGGTTTCAGGATATACAGACATTCTGGTTTTTACGCTAGTTCTTACTTTAGGCATTTGACTACGCTTTAATGCAATTTATGCAAATCGACCTTCAATTCCTGATAATATTTGCATTTTGTTTATATAGACTAGAATTGAAACATGAAGAAAGTAAATAAACAAAATAATATACACTCTAAGAACCGCAAAATAAAGCATAATTATTTATGTTCCATTTGAACACGAAAACATTAACTATAGGAACGTACAGTCGAACAAGCTAATAAGTATACAGCCAGCTAACTTGTACTTACTTTTAAGATTATACAGATACATTAATTTAGAAACCGATGTCAAACGATACAGCGTTTGAAATCAGTCGCTTAATGCACAAACACTTGATAAAACAAAATTACAATAAATATTTTCAGTGTTATAGAATTATAAAGATCCCCTGTATACTAAACTTATAAGCTTGTTCGACTGTACATTTGTGTCATAATTATACACGTTTGTATACCTATCATAGAATAATTTAAATTACTACCATTGTATGACACTCGTCTCCGAATTAGCTAATCACTTCTATGTTGGAGGGACTTTGATACTATAGAAGGCTTTCAATACAGACCTATACATATATTCACATTTTAATTGAAATCGTTAGACTCCTCGCTAAAAAAAGATCACGATACTGCAACTTCTAAAAAAAATATCTTTTGGCAATGTGCATAGTATTGTTTCGTTCACTCATAAACTCATCTCGTCTCATCTACTGTTTCACGCGAAATGTGTGAATTTACTCTTTTTGCGTAAACTACGCACATCTAACAATTTCAATCTGTGCAATCACTTGAATAAATAAAATATTCCGATTAGGTAACCCAAATATTACTTAAATCTCAAATCATCTGGTTTTCTGACGAAGTAAGCCACTTTGTCGATAGGAACTTTATATTCGTGCATCCAGCGGTTGCCTTTGCGCAGTGAGCCGTCGATACCGTCTTGCCATAGGCCAGTTGGGAGGTACACTGAAAGAAGAAAAGTAAGCATTAATTAATTTATCAAAGAAATTGGTGCCTGGGAAATGCCTACCATTCACATTTTTTTACCGAAACAATGATGATGTTCATAATTTCGAATGTTTTAGGGTTCCTATAAAATAATCATTTAAGTTGTTAATTTACGAAAGTGGAAACTTGATGTCTACTAGGAATACAGCACAATGTATTCGTCACATCTTCATCACCGTATACAGGGGTACATCATCATCATTCTCCTGCGCTTATCCCAATTTATTTGGGGTCGGCGCAACATGTCTTCTTCGTACATACTTCCATACTTCTCGTCATCTCAGCAGTCACCTCCTTTCTAGCCATATCATCCTTCACACAGTCCATCCATCGTTTCTTTGGCCTTCCTCTACTCTTATAGCCATATCTACATTCAAACTCAACATTTTAATATTAATATTGATATACCCAGTACTACCTAATTTATACGAATCACCCAATATACGAGTCGGGTTGAGATGGTCAGATAGAAAGCCGCTCAACACCAATATTCAGGTGAAACCGGTAGGACTGGAAGCTGACCCCAAAATAGTTAGAAAAAGGCTAGGCAGCTGATGACACGAGACTTACCTTGCGTTTAATGAGCGAGAACAAACTCGATAGCTAGTCACTCAGTGGGACTGGTCCCTAACAAGCAATCAAAAATGAAAGTCACACATACCATCTCTATAAGTCTGTCCTCGTTCCAACACGGGCGCGACGACGATCTCTCCTCCGATCGCGAACTCGTCTTGTACAGGCATGGGCGCAGTGTCACTGCCGCTCAGTAGCCACAGCGGACGGATGAGAGGTAGGCCTTCCTCTAGGGCTTCGCGTTTGTACTTCAGCAGGAGGGGAGTTACCTGGAGCAGATAATAGTAAAAATAAATGAGGATATTAGACTAATGTTGTTCTGAGCCTGAGTGATTAGTGACATTGGATGGTGTGGATTTGTAACTTTTAATAAAACAGTCAACAATTAGTTATTGTTTTAAGCCCTAAGTACGAATAAATGTGACAAAAATTCTGAAGAGTTAAAAAAAATATCCTATTTGGGTTTAAATCAATAAAAGCCCTGTTTTCATTAATGCGGAGATAAGTTAGATAAGTGCTGAGATATGCAAGATACGACAAACTACATAACAAATGCGTGTATGTAGATTCTGTTCAAAGTGATTGGCCAAATCCTGCACGTCTATTCGACCCACTCTACTTGTCTTCGCTATCATAGAATCCGGGCCTAAGCATAGTACTGTTACTTACCATTCTCTGCCTCAACGAAGTCAAGTTCTTCGCCATCTCCAAAACTCTTTCATCGTTATACTTGCTGGGCAGATGTGTGAACTTCATCACAGGCAAGAACGTCGCCATTTGCAGCCATCTCATATACAACTCCCTCTCCGGTAACTCTATTCCATTCTCTTGAGTAGCATTTGTTGTATCCACTAAACCTTTTGAAGACGGCAAGAATTGCTCGCTTCCAGGCCAGTAAATATCGCCTCCAACTGCTCCGGGCATTATAAATGGAAAACCATTCACTCCGTAAGTCAGCATCGTTGGTATAACTAGCCTTAAAGCCTCCCATGTCGATTCGAAAGGTGGAAGAGACACGAAGATAGGTGGACGTGGCAATGACACTGCTGAAGATACTCCAATAATACTCAACTGCTTCTCAAAAGTTTTGGTGAAGATTTTCTTGTACTGGTCAGGATTGGTTAAAAGATGCTCGCATCGGAAGTAATGTGGCATATCGTAAGCTGTTCCCAAGTCCAAAAAGAATGAGTCAATGTGGTATTCATCGATTACTGCTTGCAATTTATCCAGAAACCAGGGTACTGATCTGTTGTTGGTAATATCTAAGACTCCAGCGCTTGCTAAAGATTTGAATCGAGTTAAAGCTGGTATCCGTCTATCACTATTTCTTTCACTGATGAGCAATCGTCTTTGAACACATTCTGCAAAGTTTTTACTCTCAGTACTTATAAATGGTTGAATAGTAAACGCTACTTTAAAACCTCTTCTATGCAGCTTATCTACAGTTGTATTCAATGTTTCAAACCGACTCGTATCAACTGATAGATCTCCTATTTCATTCTGCCAATGTTCATTGATTAATACATGTCCTTGCTTCAAGAATCCTAGATTAATAACATCTTCGGTGTATTTAGAGATAGTTTCTGCTTGTAATTCGTGTTTGAATCGTGGAGCTATAAGCCAAACCGGTTCTGATATTAGTGATTCTAGTGTTTGCATATCAGCAGGTTTTAAACCATCCCATAATGGAGCTCTACGGTGACTGTGAATTGAAGAGTGTAATGACGGCATGTCTTCAGAAGTGCAGATATTGTACTTCATTTCAGGGAACTCAGTAAGCTTGTTCGGGTAAGCAAATTCGTGGAACATAGCTTTAATACATAATTGTTTGCCTCCTTTGTTGACGGACACATGGAGAGGTGTCTCATCATTGATGATGATAGCGGCTCCTTTGGAGTTGATGAAGTATCGCGTGAGGACGTTGCCCCATTGAGACTTCTGCATGTCGCCGGTGATGAAAGGAGTGTAGTCCAATGAGCCACTGTCTAAAGGCCAGGTCAGGTTAGAAGATTGGCCACCTCCGTACCAATGGACCTTTGTATCTCCCCAGTCGAAGCAGTCATTTGGATAAACATCTGTAAAGATAAAAGAAAAGGTTAATTAGGAGATGTATTTAGATGTTAGATTCAGTCTGCTTTCATTTGTTTACAAAAATACTGCCAAAAATAATGTGAAACAATCAAGCAAAGACGTTGCTAACATTAGAATTTGGCGAAGTCCCAAAGACTTTATTACCTGTCTTCATTATCATGTTATTTCACATATTACTTAAACTCCGAACTTTTTGGCAAAAGTGTACATAAATAATTATAATACACCACATTTCGCCAGTTTTAGTTGAGTTTCAGGTGCTACCTATTGTTATCAACAGGACTCTGGGCTGCTTGTGAGAAATTCCTGATTGCCCGATCTGAGAGTTGAACCTTGAATTTCACGTTTAATAGCAACGCGTGCAACGTCTTGACCAAAGGGGCAGGCAATTGTTCTATTCATCATAATTAAAAGTCTCATTTCCGTACCAGATCTCAACGCCTTCCAATGCACGTGGTAGCAGGTGGTGTTATCAACACCAGGGTCATGCGGCAAAGACTTGAGGTAGAAGCGAAGTGTGTGCAGCCACTCTAAGCATTCCGAGCCGTCTTTACGCCGGTGTTCAGGTAGACATGGGTATGCATTCACCTTGCCGTGGATGCCTACAGCTGAAATGGAAATAATTATGGTATTTGAGACAAGGAATGACATGGAAGTGTGTTGAACAGGAAGTGTCTTTAAAGCTTAATTGGTAAGAGTCACGCAATTAAGCTCATCAGTATAACAGGTTACAGGTATGCTACGTCTAGTGGAAAATAATTTATTGAAGAAAATACGTCCGAACGACGACCAATCAAGCTACACAAAAAACATTTTGTGCGGATCTCTTCTCTCTTACACCTGTACAAAGCGGTGCCATGTTAAACTGGAAATGCATAGCATGATATGTCACCGTGTGTACCTACTGATAACCGTGACCGGAAAATGATAATTTGAGGCCAAAACTGTACAAGTAGCAATTGCCTTCAAAGTGATCCACATATCTACAAGAACTTGCAACAAAATCAAAATCAAAAGTCATTTATTCAAACTAGGCATACCTATTTACTTATTTACAACAACAGACAAGACAGTCCCCCAAAACGCCCACCCTATCGACACTTCCTAGTGTTTTAGCTAGAAATAAGAAGTGGCGGAACAAACTCCCCAGCACACATCTGTCACTGATTAGGTTAAAAGAATCAGACTCGATACAATAGTAAGATGTAACAGGATTGACATAAGCTCTACGGAAGAATATCAATATTGAGATTGACATCTCATACTTTTCTATGATCGTAGAAATATGAACCATTTTAAAATAATTATAACATCACTTACCTAAACTAGCCTTCAAAATCTCAACATCATCCTTATTAAAGATCCTGATGAGTCTTTTGGGCTCGTTGAACTGCACGTTGTCGAAGTAGGCCTTGGTCAGAGCCTGTTGATGATACAGCACGTATGCGAACCCAACGAAGAACACGATGGCAAGGAACATGAGCCCCACAAACGCGCGGAGCTTGTAGTCTGTGGGCTTCTTGCGGATTTTTTGAGGGATGCTCTGAAAATTAGAAAGAAATGTTTTTTTAGAGAGGAAGAAATCTTTGGTTTATCGTTAGTAGGTCACCCCACTTTGAGTTTGAAATCGTTAATCAACACGAAATCACCAATTCAGGTACGATTTCAGGACTTAACTAAAATACTTTACAGGGCCAACGTATGGAGAAATTAAAAGTTTGGATTTGATACAGACAGTGTTAATTCGATTTTTCAGCAATACTTTGCAATATATATACTTTATAAATTATTATTCCATATATGTGGAGGCTTGTTATTAGCAATTTTTTAATTTTGTATTATTAGTCTGTAAGCCTTCTTTAAAATAAAATAAATAAATAAAATTACTGTCTTATCACGATTCAATTTTAACATTAATTAAGAGTCTAGAATACATTTGCATAAAATTCAGTATAAATAAAATCTGCAAATATTAGTTTGCAGATCATCAAAGAGTTTCTTCATCTTCATTGCTTAATATCCATAGAGAGTTCTAAACTATTTGGCAGACTCTTGGAAAAATTCAAAAGTGCAGATTGAGAGTGCCTGTAAAGGTTTACTAAAAAATATTTTCTGAGCTCGGTATCAAAGTAACAGCGTAATACCTGTAGTTTTTCCCTGAGTAGACTGGCGAGGGAGTTGACCGAAGTGACAGAGTTGCTGGGCGAGTAGTCATCGTCGTCCATGCTGAACTCCGACCGGCCGAACCTGCGGGGAGCCGTTGATTTGCGGCGCGGGGAGCGGAGGGGAGTCCTGAAATGTACAGAAGATACTTTATGAAAATAATTATTTAATGACTGCCTCGTTCGTCTATAATTGGTCGGCAGCGTGACTGTTGAGCATGACGTCGTGGGTTCGATTTACGACTCGGGTGAGGTGTTATAGAATTTTTTCATCAGGATTTTTTTTCTCAGTAGTCTTCCCCAAGAAGTGTCGCATTGACCGGTCCCATGCGGCTAACATTTAGCGGATCCCCGCAACCTTCCAGGTCATCGGCCCACGGTTAGCAATTGTTTTATTTCAAGTCACTAATAAATGTTTATCTATAAACATCATTATACCTACCGGAAAACTTCTTGTTCAACATAAAATTATCTTAAAAGGCATGTTTTTATGCTGAACCACACAAAAATACAAGACAAAATAAATATTATTATCATACAAAATCACCGTCGACTCCTTCCCACAAATTACCAAGTCAAACAAATCTTAATACAAATAAAACTGACAAAATACCTGAACATGACGCAGCCAGCCAAGATAACAGACAGACTGACAAAACTAAGATGGAAGTAAAAACTGCCGCATATTCTCGTAATGAGGAAACTCATTTAGGTACGTAGGTATCATTTGGTTGACACCGACAATCACTTGAGTTTGTGATAATGGACACTTGTCTTCAAGCTTATGGAGGTCAAGAATTTGTAAGAGTAGAAGTATCATCAAGCAGCTCAATAGTGACTAGCTTACTTACAATCAACTATAGACAGACATCAAAAGATGGCAAGTAATATTGTCTCATAGAATGCGAAGAATACTGACACCTACAGTGATTTAGAAAACATCATGATCTGCCTAACCTTTTTCCCAATTATTTCCGGATCGGCTTCCAGTCTAACCGGATGCAACTGAATAACCGTATTTTACATGGAGCGATTGCCTATCCAACCTCCACAACCTACGTAGTACTGTGTACTACGATACCTTTTGATAAGACTGGTTTTCAGACTTCCGAGCCACACACATGTAACAACTGCAAATCATCTACAAATGACCGTAATATAGAAAACAATGAAGTATTAATAAGCAGTGAATTATTGCCGGCTGAAGACTATTCATTTAACTATGCTTTTTAGTGCTAATCCCATTGCCATGCCTAGTTATTATGCTATACACGACGTGAAAAGTTACTATTACTATAAATTAATTATAGCCACTATATACCACTATATTATATAAAGTTACCATTACTATTAATTAATATCTTACCAGATTTAGAACACAGATACCATGATATTAGACACTGTGTTCCCGCCTTTAATCTCCGCCTTCCAAGCGGGCGAAGCCGCGACTGCAAGCTAGAGTCCGCAATAGTATCTATATAAAAACTTTTTGTGGATTGTTTCTGGCTAAAATTATGATGATAGATACTCTAATTGTCAATTGCATTGTTTTGCAGACCACTCCAGCTAAGCTACCTACTCAACGACTTATCTCACCACTAGATTTGACCAAAGTACGTTTAAACGAGGTAAATCTAGATAATGATCTAGACAGGATCATAAGTCTGCCAAGAAACTTAAAGTCATTATGACCAAGGTGAACTTGAGTTTAATCCTCAACCCAAAAACCAACTAGAACACTGGAATAAATCATATAAGAAGAGGGAAAGAGGTAAACACAAATACAAGCAGAATTAACCAATGAGGCTGATACAGGAGCTAAGAGAGGAAAGGTCTATGTTCTATGCCCAGCAGTGGTAGGAGATGGGCTATGGATGATGATGATTGTTCAAAAGATTATTTCAAACTTTTCTTGCGTTTACTGGAAATAACATTTTATAAGTTTTTCAACTTGCTTAGATCATTCTAATCAAACAGTGAAATCACTATCAGTATACGGATTCCAAGCTTGATTAGTATTCACTTAATTATAATACTATTAAAGTGAGCTAGGTTAATTCTATAAATAACATATTGAACAGTTTTGTGCAATCTACGTACAATTGGGTACTTCGATTTTAATCGCTGCTTTCTTCTATTATTATAAAGATCGTTGATTCAAATGTTTTTGAATCCATACCCATGTTGAATATGAAATCCTTTTCGTTTTCAATTAAAAATCGGAATGTCAACTGTAATCTACATTCGTTTTGGGTTTCAATTTCACGATTCTTGATTACTTTTATCTCAGTTTTACGACTCGCCCAATTTCACAGTTTGATCTACAAAGTAGGCCATGGCTACAACTGAACTGCCAAGTAATGTTTCTTTTAGAAATACTATTTTTATACACACTTATTTCGAAATTTTGGTGTCATGGTTTTTAAAATGATTAAAAGATTAATTATTATTATTAATTAAGACTGCGTTCCAAAACTCAAATTGCCGACATAGGTCACACGGCTGCCAAGCTTAAATGGAACTGGGCTGGCCACATCTGCCGCATGCCGGAGGAGCTATGGGCTAAAATAACCACACAATGGGTCCCAAACAGCAGTAAACGGCAACGCGGCAGGCCCAGAAGAAGATGGCGAGACGAACTCGACTCTTTTCGCAGGGATTGGCAATCAACAGCATTGAATAGGGATAAGTGGAAAGAGGGAAGGGAGGCCTTTGCCCTGCAGTGGGACACAAATGGCTAGTAATAAAATAATAATAAATAAATAAAAGATTAATTGCACTTGGATCGCTTTGGGTGCATAATATCTGTCCCTACCACCATTTAAAGCTACTACTGCCCTTGCATCACAATTTACACCTGTTGTATGAAGATTTGCTAGTGGCACAGAGCTAGCGCAACCTCCACGCCATGGTGTGTCTGTTGAAGAAGCGCACTCTACTCCCTCGATGTTTGTCACTTCCGTGCCGTTTTGTGGGAATAAACTACTATATATAAAGCCGACAGGTCATATAATATGCTGTAGTATGTGTAAAGAGTGACACGCTTAGTGTGTATATGGAAAGTGCTAACAATGCCCTCCGAAGCATCGAATAGTTTCGAACTTATTTTATTTTTTTATAAATAAGTCAATTGTGGCAGGTGGCGTTTTATGGTTTCTACCGCAAGAATGGGTCAGTTCAATGTGTATCTTATGATTTTGCAGTATTTTCATAATATCCCAAGCACTTAAAACAAAACATTAAAACACGTCTAGGAGAAATGTGATAAACGTCATCTAATCAGCTCATTAACGCTAATCACTACACAAACAGTGGGTAATTAATGTCAGTCCCACAATCCGCGTTTAAGCTGTTAAAGTAATCTCTACGTACACATAATTATCTGTAACCAACCTCAGAGTTTAACGTAAATAACCTTTCATTTTATCTTCCCATCTTAAAACCGTAAATGGCAAAGAGAAAAAATATGAAAATAGACTCATCTGAATGAGATTGTCAGCTGATTGATTTTTTGATTGTTTTTTTTTTTATTGTTTGATTTCTGATTGATTGTTTTTTTTTTCTCATCGACCTTCCCGCTTTCATCATCTACATAACCTTTTCCCAACTATATTGGGGTCGACTTCCAGTCTAGTAGGATGCAGCTGAATACCTGTACTTTACGCGGAGCGACTGACAATCTCACCTCCACCACCCATAATTATAGTTATGTGATTCCCATTGGTAAGACTGATTAACTTTCGGCTTATTGAAAACCTGTACAACTGACAAAGATCTTTAAATGAAAGCGTCCCGGCTTTCATTTAAAAATCTTTGTCAGTTCAACAAGGACCAACCGCTTCGCGTGCTTTTCGAGGCACAGAGGAATATTAATCTATGCACTCAAAAATTGTTTAGAAATAGTAATGAGAAATCTAGATCTAGAATCAAAACCGGCCGTCGTTTTTTATTATTGTCGGCCAACGCAACGGAGCACCTCGTGCGTTTGATTCCCAAGTCTGGCAAAGTGCTGTCACAGCACTTTCTAAGAATGAAAAATCACTAAGTTGTTCGATTATAAATTAATTAATATTGAGTTCACGAATATTGACGTAAACAAATCACGGCTGATAATGGAAGTCAAAACAATAGGAATGTCTGCAGTATTAGATAACAGGCGGGTCAATGATTGAATTATAAAGTATCGCCATTATTACCGATCGAACTGGAATTCTGGAGTCGAGATGAACAAAGAGATTTTTAACACAATAAGAAATTATTATCATAATTTTTTTTAAGGTGGTGCACAATTAGAAATTCTCCTGTATCGTGGGTAAACAATTAAACTCACATACAAAATTCGCACAAACGTACACACAAACATCTCTCACCCTAAACGCATATACCTGCTCCGTTCCGTCGTGGGTAAAACAGCCATACTAGGAATAATTTTCTGTAGGCCTTACAAATATTTGTTCCGTGCGGGGATCGAACCCGCGAGACTCTACGACTATGTCTCTGTCTATGGTTATAATATAGTCATATCATCATTTCAGCCAAAAGACGTCCACTGCTGGACATATATATATAGTCATATAGTGGTGTTATAGTCTATGTTTGGGCCCAATTCTTTTGATAAAAGTCCAACTCGTCACACCATCTGTTTCTAAACCTAGCGCTGACTACCGCATCGCCTGTTTCTGTGGTTCGGAACCTAATCTGTGGCCACTACCTATGTCCCAATTATGATGCGATATGCGGCAGATATGGCTTGCCCAGTTACATTTTAATTTACATTAAACTAAGTACATTTTTGTTTCCTACCCTATCCGCTAAGATTTCGCCGAGTCTGTGAAGGAGAGAATACGGCACAGAGAGGCCCAAGCAGTTGACTGCTGCGCTACGTGTCGCGGGTTCGATCCCCGCACGGAACAAATATTTGAAATTTTGAATGGCCTACAGATAATTGTTTCGGGTCTAGGTATTTATGTATGTGAGTTTATATGTTTGTGAACGCACGTGCACGATACCTACAGGAGAAATTCCTAGTGTACGGCAAAGTTAAAAAAAAAAGAATTTGATACAGTGAATTGACATTACATGACTCTAGTAATTATATTTTCAACATAATCAAATCAATTAATATCAGATAAAGTCCGCTTAAATTTTATTAAAATGATTATTGTTTATTTCAGTAGAAACAATAGCCATGTTTTGAGTATCTGTTATTAATAACGTGTTTCGTTTGATGAGCATAAGGCCGTTTATGAGGGTTCGATTACCAGTTCGGGCAAAGTGTTATTAGGTTGTTCCATCTGTTTCTCAATAACAACCACGAGGACTGGATTTGAGCCTGGTTCATGGCAATAGGTTCAACCCCTATTACAAGGGACTTAAACGTGGTGAGTGTACTATTAGGTGCACCTCTGTCAATACCTTCGGGGATTACAGTCGTGATGTTATGTTATGAGTTTTCGTTGTGTATCTACCGCACTCAGAGATGTTCAATGATTACTTAAACCGTCACTTAGTACTTAAGATTTTGTATGTCAAATCTTTATATTTATATATATGTTTTATTTCCTTTGTTTTATTAATGCCGTGATTTTACTGTATATCGGACTATCAACAAGACTTAAAGAAATATGAGCATTTGTTTACGTGAAATGAGGAACTTAAGTGTCAATTTACTTTGACATTACCGGGACTGTATCATACCGTGTGAAATTGAGGACTTTGAACTTTCGGCCAAACATGGTGTTTACTTGATTGCAACATAACTGAAGTGGGGTAACGAGTTTTGCGGGTAACTCAAGCCAAAACAGGTGATGACGGTATTAAAAAATATTACTTAAAGTGCAGCATTGCAGTTCGCTGTTAAAACTAGATATAAATATCTACTTACACATGAGATACATTGAGACCCTCGAATCATTATTGACAAATATAACACAATAAATAATAAACAACAAGTTATTTTCATTATGTTGAACCCTATCACAACACTGTGCGTTAAATGCGCCTTTGTACCACTGATGATGTTAAAATAAATTAATAGGTAATATAATGAACATAAATAAATTATGTGCTCCTCACGTATCAAATATAATTATTTACAATACCTATTATCTTCGAAAACTAACATTATATAAAAAAAAAACATTTTAAATGTATTTATAAGTTAATTTCATTAATTTATGTACCTACGTATAACGTCCATTTATATCTACATAACAATTTCACCACGAGCCCAGAACTTTCCACTAATAAAAAAAGGTAAAAAAAACAAACCTTTTGCCACAACTTTTAGCTCTTTAAAAAAATCCTTCAAATAGTCCACGACACACTACACAACACTATGACAGTCTGTCTCTACAAAATTCAGTAAAGATCTATAGATCTTTAAATTGGATTGCGCAGGAGTCTCTTAGAAGCGCGTGCGAGTGACACTGACCGGTGAGGTTCACATGCGCGCGACGAAATACGTAAGACAATCTAGAGTGCGTGCTTTTACACGACTACGGCGAACCCAAGAGTGGGTGATGATGACTTTAAGAGTTAAAGTACAGCTACCAGGAGTGCGATTCACTAAAGGCACAACATCTTTACAACCAAGAAATCATCGTTGAAACACAGCCGAAAACAGCGTGTTTCAACGATGATTTCTTGGTTGTAAAGATGTTGTGCCTTAGTGAATCGCACTCCAGCACGGAATCGCAATTTTCCGTGCTCATGTCCTTTTCTGTCGCTCAGAACCATGTGGTTTCAACCCTCAAAACCATAACCCGCCTCTGCGTTTTAACGTGATGTCACTATTCGCTTATACTTTTCAGAGTTTCCCAGAGAACCCAAGTCATGATATCTCTGTGGCTAACATCGAAATCCTTCCCGCCTTTACTGTTCATTGACTAACAGGCAGCCATCTTTTAATTTCCGATATAAGTATTAATTATAATAACGTGTATTTAATTACTAGTTTACTTTATCTGTAAGTAGACACTCTGTCCACTTACCTGCCACTCAACATGCCTTAACTAAACTATTAATAACTCAATACTATCTCTAATTGAATAACGTAGTTTCTATAAGATAACATCACGCTTTTAGCCGCGGGTTAGACGGATGTATCCATAGTGCACCCGCATTTCTTTGTAAAGTGTAATCTTTTGCCATTAAAACGGCACAAATTCAAACTCTGAGGTTGCTACTAAGAAATTCCTGAACAAGAACCCCAGTGACACTTTTTCGACCTGGGAATCGAACCGAGGACGTCAAGCTCAGAAACTCGCGCATACAACTACTAGACCAACGATGCTAAAACAATGATCTATTTATTATAGAAAAACCACAAGATTTATTCCCAATTATGTCACAAGACATCTTCATGAATGGAGTCATTTTCCTCTTGTGCCACACAAATGAATGACTCGCGTATTGAGTGTGACTCACTGTACTAATTAACATCCAGAGATGAAATCATAAATGTTGTTTCCAGATTGCAAAAAAATCACAGTGTTTAAAATGCGTCAAAGAGATTTATGTCAGCGAATGGAAAGGCCGAATAGGGCCGATGCCTGCCAGGGCTATTACGGGACTGCTCGAAAGAGACACCGCGGCCTCGGCACGCAAAGGGCTAAGAAGAAACAAACCCACCCAGGGTTTAAGTCAGTACAAGTCTGACACTCCCTTTCGCTCTGTCCAGAGCGAGAGGGGTCATTTGATGATTTCCCATCGGCAGGAAAAAAAAGTGTTAATAATGCAACAGGAAATTATAATTTAAACCAATATAGGTCTTTAGCACCGATAAGAATTATATTTACGATGGAAACCAGTTATTTACATAGGTATTTTAATCAGTAATGGCGTTAATTTTATGCGGTGTTGAAATTCTTTATTGATGCAAGTAATAATATGTCCACTTGCGCTAAGTGAATTGTGTAAACCAACCCTGCGTATAATATTTTGTTAACTAAATCAGTCCTGTGATTTACGTGAGTGTTTTAATAAATTAGACAAAATGCTCCATGAGCAAGTAACTTGTAGACCGCATTGTATGTTGGACAAGTATTGTTTTTGGGTGTTTTAATCAGTACCACCAAAAGTAACCAATCACTCTCTGAGGCCTGTTGATGGCCATATTAACCCCCTATAAAATGGAACTTAACACACATATTAATTATATATCAGCAGATGCACATCTCTATCTATGACTCTACGGAGAAAACGCCAGTGATTTTAAAAAGTAAATACTTTTTCTTTCTTTCTATATATCTCTATTAGTCTCGTACCAACAAATAAAAGGTGTTAAATTAACAGTAAAAAAAGTAAGTTATACAAAAAAGTAAACATGATAAAAAAAGCAAACGAAATTAGCCCTGTACAAGGCCAAAAGGCCCCTCTATCAGCAAGGTATAAGTAGATAGGTATTATCTCGTTATAATTAGGCCGTGCATTCATGCAACGAATGTGTTGCACTCTTTGATCGATCATAGGTTAAAACGTAACTACTACGTAAAACTATAAATATTAATTATGAAATTTAAAGTTATGGATACCACTGACATACCGACATACATTAAATTGAATTATTTCATTCATTAGCCATTACTCATAGATAAGAATGGAAGAATAGCACTTGCTACGCCAACCAAAAATAAACTATGATTAGGACAAGAGAGTGATGCAGATCTCTCAAGCTTTTTCACTAAGCTTAAGGAACGCTTTTGATCCACACGAACTAAAAACCGAGAGAAGTTGTCACACTAAGAAATATTCTTCCTACAGAGAGTTATCTCTCCTGTTTTCAAGTATGTTCTCTTTAAGTCTCTTTCTTAGCTAAAATTGTATAAATATATCTCATCAATATCACACAATATGTTTTATGTGAAACTGTAGTCAGTGGGAACGCACGTCGCGCAGTAAGCAAGACCACTGTTTGTAAGACCAGTCGTTTATTGTAATTTGTAAATAATAATATTACTCGAAGCACATGAAACTTGACTCTTACTTGAGATAACGCCTCGTTCAATGCGTTGTTTTTAACTTGTTAATACCAACAAGACAGTAATGGACACTTAAATTGGTTTATAATATTCGTTTCTGGAATAATAATTCTACAAACAATAACGCGAAATAAGCGTTTATTAAAGTAAATCGATCTACACTACAGCATATACTACTCGTAAGTAGCCGGCGATGGCTATGTAGAGCACTGAGGTTTTATTTCTTACTCGGTTTAAAAAAAAGTTAAATAGGGACGTCGAGATGGCATGAAAGGAGGTGTCTGATGAGAGACAAGTATGAAATAAATTGTGACTTATCCCAATTTATTTGGGGCAGGCGAGGCATGTCTTCTTCTTTGACATTTTCATCATCCTCTCTTGCCCATTGTTTATAGTTCTGCCTTCTGGTTGTTTGTGGGACTTGATTGATGTAATTCTGATCCTAGAATTGAATTCCTACAATAACCTGGAGCTATTCCTGCCGCTATACCATATGCACTTATACTAATAAATTCATCATCATTCTCTTGCCATTATCCCAATTCATTTGAGGTCAGCGCAGCATGTCATCTTCTTCCATACCTACCTCTCTGTTTTTCGTCATCTCATGAGACACACACACACACTAAGAAACAAGAGTTTTACACTTCAGAAATTCAATGAAGAATAAATTGTTACAAAGAAAGTGCGAGTTTTACACTCTAAAGACGGTTAAGCACCTACGTTCAAAGTTGCATTAAAACTTGTTGTTTATTTTTTTTAATCTCATTAAAATATCACAACAGCAATTAAGCGCTTATACTAATTATTTAACTTATAAGAAAAAAATACATACATCAACAGTAAAGTCATCTTAATAACAACTGAACACAATATTCACTCACTTTTTAATTACTTAATAAGATTAATCAAACTAAACAAACTAGTTGATACCGCATAGAACAAGAGTAAAAACTATACTGATTTATCTTCGACGAACCTATTAGATAACATAGGTCATCATATTAATTGATTTTATCGTAAATGATCCATCATTAAGTCAAGGTGATTATATCACCTAATAATATTATAGTTAGTCACTTTGAAGCTAATTACATAATTATTCTTGTTTCCAGTCTATCAGTAAAACTGACACTGGCCTGCATGTAAACATACAACATCCAAAAACCCACACATATAGGTAAGGTGCATTACGGCCTACGCCCACAAAAGAGAGGACAGATGTGTCCCAGTAGTACGACATTACAGATTGATTATTCTAAACATAAACTAATCTATAGATTAGGGTGTCTTCTCGTCTTCCGGTATTGAGATGTTGGCTTAGTAAGATATGGTATTGTTAGGAATCAGAAGTGAAATACGTGAACAAAATAAACAATGTTTAATATCTTTTAAATCATTTTACAAAAATATCACGACAAACAATTTAAACAATAATCAAATAGAAATAGCACTAGCAAAATGGAATAATCAGTACACGAGCAAAAACATAAACCAAAAATAGCGAAGCACACGATAATAGTCGGGTAGCAAGTCCTTTCCGAGCGCCCCGTCCAAGCAAAAAGTGACCGTTGCCACGCCACTCGCCTCGTTTTATAAACTTCTGTCGGTTGCCGCACGACGACCGCACGCTGACCGCACGGCTACTGGCTGATGGCGTGACTTTGAGCCAACACGGCCTCTCCTGACGCTCTGACGTCCTCGTCAGCTTCCAACAAGGCGGCTGAGTCTTCGCTGTCTCCTTGATAGCGTGTCTCACAACGCCAGTGGGGCGTGCTGGCACCGTGTAGTGCCACACACAACTGCGCCTGTAGGGCGCGCTGGCACCGTGGAGTGCCACACAACTGCACCCGGAGCGACGCGCTAAACACGCCAGTAGCGCGCTGGCAGCCTGGAGCGACGCGCTTAACACACCAGTAGCGCGCTGGCAGCCCGGAGCCACGCGCTGTATGATACATTCGTAATAAAAGACAAATCAACGGAATTTGGCTTATATTAACTATTTCACAAGTTAGAGAAATCTATATCTATATCTATACGCTAGTATTATATTATCTGTGTCTATACATATAATAAAACAGTAAAAAAAACTGTGTCTGTGCATTGAATATATTTAAAAAAAATATATTGAGGGGAGCTTAGAAACAGTAATAGAGAACGAATACGAAAAAAAAAATCTGTCTGTTTGTCTGTATCTTTGTACACACCAATCTTCGGAATTACTCGACGGATTTGAATGATTTTGATTTCGTTGTATAGGTATTAAGTCTAGGCAACATTTAGGTTATAATTTATCTTGGAAACTAGAACACCTGATGCAAAACCGCAACAGACCAGCTTAACTATAAGAGATACAAAAATTGTACCATAGCAAAAGACCTTCCGCGTGATGAGCATTTTCTGCTAAGAGAATAAATTTGAAGATCTGAAACACCTGATGTGGAACTCCAAGAGCCCAGCTACACTATTCTACCAATATTTCACGCCAAACTCAACGGATCTGAATGAAATTTAGCACAGAGATAGATTATAGTCTGGAATAACACATGGGATAAATAATATCGCTATAATTACTTAGGGGGGTGAGCAATATTGCAAAAAGTCCATATGCCCCAACTGTTACAGCTGATTATCTGTCATACTATTTATATCATTACAACGGCTATTTCGAGCTTATATCACCGATGTCAGTAGCGTAACGGTTTGGCGACTTCTCCGTAAACAAATGTACGCAAGTTCAAATCTCCGCCAGCGTATTCTTTTTACCCGACTGCGGCGAAGCCCAAAAGGAGGGTTATGTGTTTGATTGTATTTTTTATAATGTTGTGAGATTTCCAAAAATGTTCAAAATGTTCGCGAGTTCGATCCCCACTCGGTTTTCACTTTTTGTGAGTTACTATTTATTTTTATTTTGATGCTTTATGATTTTCGAATCTTTATAAAAAAAATTGGAATTAATGTTGCGTAGTTGTCCATAGTAGACGCACTAGAAAGACATACGCTGAATTTATTGGTGATTTTCTACTATACTTATGGATGTTTTTAACTATTCAAAATGAAGTTAGGTGATTATAAATCACAGCAGAGGAGCAGCGGTAGCCCAGTGGTGGCGGCCCCGACTTACGAACAGTAGGTCATGGGTTCGAACCTAGGCAGGCACATTACTTTGTGTAATTTGTTTCATAATCGCTGCTCTCAAAACGGTGAAGGAAACATCGTGAGAAAAAAGACATGTCTTAGAACCAAAAAAATTCGAAGACATGTGACATCTACACAAAATGCCAGGTTCACAAAAATCATTGAGTAAAACCACAGATCTCTAACTGACTAGTAAACAAGTCGATCTTCCGTGTGTATCACTATTTGACTTCACACTACGGTCTTTCCAGACGCTGACCTCAACCAAAGCTAAACACACAACATACAACAAACACACCCACTGTCTACTCGAGTTTCCTCAAAAACCTTCAATTTTAATCGGACTACGACTACACAATAATTACTGGTAATGTCTAACACAATACAGCCGATAGAATCTCTTAATTGGCTTACAACCACAACTTTACTTCATCAAAATCCTTATAAACATCAACTGATACGTAACATTGGCATCATTGGCATTGGCATCTTTCTTAGCCTACCTATCATGTGTATTAGGCACCTTCTTTACTTAAGCAAAACTTATCAGACTTTACAGTGAACCTGTATACGGCCTACGTCTTCACACGAAAAACAAGTCAACTGATCATATTGCGTAGGGGTTTGCGTTTACACAGACCATGATTATTTGAGTTTGATTTGCCAACAACTGCACTTTTGGGTTTCAAATATATGGAAAACAAGACTTTTGACTGTATTTTGTTTTGTTCATAATTGCGGCTTTTATTTGAGCATCAGAATACCACAAATCACAACAATAATTGCCCCACACCAGGAATTTTTCCTGTATCGTGGGTACCTTCACAAATATTTAAACTCACATACACAAGTACCCGACTTTGAAAAAACTATCTGTAGGTCATACAGGTACAGTGCGATCAATGGCAGCTCTGAACATAGGCTTTGCGAAATTTTACGCATGTAAACTTGGGAATAAAACTGTTATTGCCAGATAAACCAATACTTAAACGATCAGAAAATATCTAATTTAAACAGTGAGAAATACAAATAAAATAAATATCATAACACTTTTATACATTCGTTGTAACAAAATGACCTGCACGAAGTTCGGAGCTGCCAAGATAATTTGATCGCACTGTACTTGTACTCATAACGTCATTATAGCACAGTGGCCATATCGACTTCACGCGGACACAATGACCGAAATTCGTGTTTAAAATGAGTCCACGTGATTGGTCAACCAATCGTTAAGCAACGTATTAGCACCACCATGTAAATAACCACCAATGCGTCCGAGACATTGCCAATCACCCCAGTGACCTTATAAACACACACATAACATCACGCCTGTAATCCCCGAAGGGTTAGGCAGAGGTACCCAGTACATTTCGCCAGTTATGTTAAGACATAAGCTTAACCATTTACTAGGGGTGAGCCCATTGTCACCAACAGGGCACAAATCCAGAAAATAACACTTTGCCCGACCCGGGAATCGAACCCAGAACCTTCATGCTCAGTAGTCGCGCTTGCGACTACTAAACCAACGAAATATTAAAATGGTTCGATCTTACTTGTATCAGGAACGAAAGTAAACCAACAATCATGTCCGGAGATGTCATCCGCGAGGTCTCTCACGCGGCTCCTACGACGATCTCGTTCGCGCTTGGAACGGCGATCGGATCCAGAAACTTGCTACGTACGTGACCTTCCACTCCGCTTATGGTGGCTACGAGATCGCTTAGAACGCGAACAACTCGATCTATCCATTGCTAACTACTACCCGCTTTTATCTAAAATTAAAAGCTTGAAAACTAGTTTTTAACTTGTGGGCGAAAAGAATCTTTATCCCACTTCTGATGTTAGGAATCAGAAGTGAAATACGTGAACAAAATAAACAATGTTTAATATCTTTTAAATAACACTTTTACAAAAATATCACGACAAACATTTTAAATAAATAAAATAAAATATCTTTATTTCAGACCTAAGCAGTTTACATGCTATGTTAATGTTGTTAGTACTTAATCCTATTTAACATAAACCTATACCTAATTCTACCCAGTGCCTTTGGATGGGGCAGTCCACTCTGCTAACAATAATTTTCAGGATGCTGTTCTGAGTGCTACGCAAACGTTGCAGTAGGGAAGCCGCTTTCTTACGCATGATGGCGTGAAAGCCATCCGTACGTGCTTAAAACAATAATCAAATAGAAATAGCACTAGCAAAATGGAATAATCAGTACACGAGCAAAAACATAAACCAAAACTCAAACTCAAACTCAAACTCAAATCGTTTATTTCAATTAAGCCATTACAGGCACTTTTGAATGTCAGAAGGACGGAAGAAGAACGAAACTACGAGTGCAATGCGCCATTCCGAAAGCCACCACGCCGAACCACACGCCACCGAATGCCCGCAACAACGAACACTGCGAGCACGAAAGCACCCAGCGACGCAAACCGCAACAACGAATGCTCGAGACCCCGAATCACGGAACAACGAATGCACGCCGCAACGTGCAACCGCCGCCCCGCGACCCGGAGCCCCGCACACCCACCGCCACGGCACACGCCGCCGCGCGCCCCCGCACCCACACCACTCGCCGCCGGTAACATCCGGCGCCACGCAGCCCGACGCAGCAACTCCCGAAACGACGCATTGCACTCCTACGCTACAGTCACAATCACAAGGCATAATAACTTGTGAAAGTACTGTAGTTGCCAGTTCCCTAACGTAGATCTCATGAAGAAGATCGGGCAAGAAACTCCATGGACACTCTTCTAAATTAGAATTTGTTACAAAATCTTGGTACATTATATCATTCATGTTGAGATGGTATATTATGTGAGAACTATGTAGCAAGACGTGCAAGTTAAGAGCGTCCAGAGTAAAAAGATAACAAATCAAAAAGAAAAATATATTTACACCATGGCAACTAAGGAATGACCAGTCTCCACTGACAGCGCCCGTTCACGAACATGACGCATGGATCAGCACCATTCAACTCAACCATTTTGAAGGGAACTAAATGATCCGACACACCCGCCACCATCAGCGAGACATTTGAGTGAGCATGACATTCTCTCAGCCACCAGGGCAACGTCACTAAAATATAACTAAATGTAAAAATGTAAAAAGGGGCTTTATAGTACATAGTACTCACACATGTGCCATGCAATTATACAATATTAAGACATTGAATCTATACAATGCAAAGATATTTTTACAATCTTCTGCAGCCTCTACAATAACTTCACATGATAATCGATGTAATTGCCCCTATGGTTGTGGAGCAGGACCAGCATGGAGCCAAGCATTTTTATCATCAATGTAATCCCCCAACTTATAGTATGCTTGCCTACATAGTGTGCGTTTTACACAAGTTTTAAATTTCGTCTCACTCAGTTGAAGAATGTGAGGGGGTATTTTATTGTAACATTTTAAACAGTACCCCATGAAAGATGAGTCTACTTTAGCTAGCCTGAAACCTGGCTGAACTAGTTGGTCCCTATTTCTCGTATTATAGTGGTGTCTATCACCTCTTTTGCTAAATAAATGCAGATTTTTCCTGACGTACATGATGTTTTCATAGATGTATTGACAAGGTACTGTCATGATGTTAATTTCCTTAAACAGCTCTCTCAGAGAATCGCGCCTTCGTAGACCATATATGGCTCTAATGGCTCTTTTCTGCAGAATAAATATAGACTCGACGTCTGCAGCCCGTCCCCATAGTAAAATACCGTATGACATAACACTATGAAAATAGCTAAAATAGACTAGTCTCGCGGTATCTACGTCTGTCAAAAATAGCGAAGCACGCGATAATAGTCGGGTAGCAAGTCCTTTCCAAACGCCGTCCAAGCAAAAAGTGACCGTTGCCACGCCACTCGCCTCGTTTTATAAACTTCTGTCGGTTGCCGCACGACGACTGCACGCTGACCGCACGGCTACTGGCTGATGGCGTGACTTTGAGCCAACAGTATTATATTTTGGGGTAACTCCACAAATAGAGAAACCGCTTTTAAAGCACAAAAGCGATCCATCAGAGCCGGTTATTTTGCTCCATGATCAGAGCCATGTTCAGACTGCAGGTAACGGACAGTTGTGTACAATTTTTCAAAAAATACAAAATTCTAACACTGCCGTCTATGTATACCTATTTATGAAACTGCCATAATTGTGAAATTGAATTCACACCTGTTTCCCAACCTATCAGATACAGTTGAACGTAACAGGCGGAATGATATGTTGCGCGGACGTAGAGCCAAAAGCATATTTTGTATAGCCCCGCAAGTTTTTAA
Source organism: Diarsia dahlii (assembly GCA_949775195.1). NCBI lineage: Eukaryota > Metazoa > Arthropoda > Insecta > Lepidoptera > Noctuidae > Diarsia > Diarsia dahlii. Next base: position 20,383,129 of record OX459207.1, read on the forward strand.
CAAAATCCCAAAACAAATTAAACTGTTTTTAAATGGGTTTAAAAGGGAGCTTAAAGAGTTTCTTTGTAAAAAGTGTTATTATAATTTATATGACTTTTTGAATGATACTTTGACATCCTAATTTAATTGTAATATTTCCTGAACTGATAACTTGACATTAATCTTGACATTGACATTTTTTTTGACATAATTTTAATTGCTCTGACTTGCCTCATAATTTAACATTACTTCTTTATTATGTCAATTGTATCAATAAATAACCATTGAGGTATAATGTACTTAACCTAATTTTTCTATTTTGTATTGTACTAATTTATTATGTGTACCCGATATTTGCACGCCCTATGTGGCAGAATGTGATGAGACTGTTTATGTAATTTAAGACCATGTATTGTACCATGTTCGGACAAATAAATGAATTTGAATTAGTAATTGGGACACACGTCTAAAAAGACGTCTACAACCTCTACCAGGTCGGGCAAAGTGTTATTGGGACCCAGTGGCAGCCACGGAGTCTGGATTTGTGCCCGGTTGACGTCAATAGGTTTGCCCCTATTACATGAGACTTAACAGTGGGTGTGCTAATGAGTACGCCTCTCTTTTTCCTTTTTTTGGAGGGTGGGAGATCATCAATTGATTCCTTGCGCTCTTGGCGGAGCGGAAGGGAGTGTCAGACTACTACTGACTATAAACCACCCATGTTCCTTCTTAGCCCTTAGTGTCCTGGGCCGCAGTATCTTTTCTGAACAACCCTCAACCCCTACACAAACCGCAGCCCTGGCAACCTCTGCCTAATCCTTCAGGAATTACAAGCGTAATGTTATATATGTTGTGGTATGAGTAAAGGTGCGGTTGCAGTTTTCCTCTTTTAGTTATCTGGTTTGATCATTTTCCCCATTACAAGTGGAACAACCGCAATGTTTCATAAATTACGTACAAAATCTGATAACCGTGATCAGGAAATATTATGCAAAAATTATATTTTCCTTATTTTCGAGCTTGGGTTTATTTTCCATCGACACTAGCATCATGCGTGGTTTTTTTCTGCAATTTTCTATTTCCCTGAAATAAACTAAAATTACAGTTATACTACGTCACACATCAATACATCGTGATCATAGGTCGTAATAGATACGTCACCTATTTTATAAGGATATTGTGAAAGTCTAATAATACGTAAATTAAATGGATTTCTGAAGTCATTAACTCTCAAACAACAGTTATATCCATGATTACTTTTAAGTGAGGAAAATCTGGATAAGGATGACGCAAGAAATTTCCTACTTATGCTGTATATTACAAACTAGTAGATAGTTTATGTTTTTGTCGGTAAAAGTCAGGGTAATCCTAGGCTTGATTATAGTTTGCATAAGTAGAATCCTTTGAAATGGATGGAAGTACTTATGAAAGTATCACTAAGATCGGTACCTATATTGCAACGCTGCTGTACAGCATTATTTTGGACCTGTCAACAAGATTGTATCAATTGGCACAATAGGTCTAACTACCACCTAAAAGTACGATCCTACTTAACTACATAAATACGATCTTTACATACTCCTTTTGTCTAGTCGACGTTCATGCAGAACCTCACTAATAAGGTCAGTGTATGTCCTAGGCGTCCGGGCGTCCCGTCCCGGCGTTGCCATCACATCTGCCTTGTAAATACCTTTAGTCATTAAAAATCCCTGAACTTTCAACAAAACCCACTAAACAGATTGCTTTACAATTCATCCATTTTACGCTCATCATTATTATATTTTTCTAAGAGAGAAAAATACAACCATATAACTAAATCCGTTTTTTTCTGGATAGGAAATTATCAAATGACCCCTCCTGCTCTGGCTAGAGCGGAAGAAAATGTCATACTACTACTGACAAAAACCCTCCATAGTCCTTCTTAGCTCTTTGCATTCCGGGGCCCGCGTATGTTTAGAACAACTCGTAATTCCAGCAGACCATTCATCCACCTTACGCTCTCATATTTTTTTTTAATAAGACAAGCCCGCTACACTATTTCCAAACCACTGTGATTGAAAACCAGAACAAAAACGCAAACGCGAACGAAATCCCTGAACTCTCAACAAAGCCCATCCATCTAACGCCCTTCTCATTGCAAGCACACACAACGCGGTGACTGCGACACGCCGCGTCGCTCCGACATTTCGCAATGCACCGGTCAACGTCCGCACTTCCTTATTAACTCCTGATTTGATGCAACCCTCGCACTAAGAGGACCTAGATCTCAAGTGGACTCATTTGGAGAAAGGAAGTCGAGGTATCGGGATTTGAGAACGGATTGAGGAGCTGGTTTTTATGGTGATGTTGTTTTTGTGGGTACGGTAACTGGTTTTTGGGTAATGAAGATTTCTGTCTTGGTTTAAATGAAGCACCGTTTGTTAAGGTTAACCATCATCTCATCTGCGTAGCCTTTTCCCAGCAATGTTTTGAGGTCGGCTTCCACTCTAACTGGATGCAGCTGAATACCAGTACTCTACATGGAGTGAATGCCTATCTGACATCCACAACCGGCGGAGAGTGTGCGCAGGAGCTCCACGAGCTGATTCCACCATCGGGAGACTAGACGTACTGCAGGTTACCACCGATACCTAGTCGATGTTCCACACATTCGAACGAAGCGCTTTGCCAAGTCCTTTATTATGCGCACAGCCAAGGACTGGAATTCCCTGCCTGCGTCGGTTTTTCCGAGTTCATATAACCCTAATCTATTTAAGTCGCGAGTAAACAGGCTTCTTCTGGGTAAGCTCGTTCCATCGTCGACATCATCTCTGCCGTTAGGGCAAGATTGAGGTCAAGAGCAAGCCCATTTATAATAAAAACAAAAAAAAAAACAACCTGTACCCGTTCCAGTTAGTACTGTGTAATAAGATACCCCTTGGTAAGGCTGGTTATCAGACTTTGGGACCACTTCCTACCGGTAAGCCGAAATATTATTCTAAAGCGCTCACAAGCGCAAAGTGACCGAAATGATGAAACAACTAAATTGTATAAGTACTTACTTGACCCTCTCATCATCAGACAGTACTTCGGTGTGGTCATCCGCCGTGTTGTCGCCATCGCTGAACCCTGAAGCGGTGCTCTGATGGTGCTCCGGAATCTGAAAATAGCCAAAATATGTTGATTAGTAACATTTTCTTATCACAAACATTACATAACATCACTCAGTTATGTTGAAGTGAATGAAACTATTGCCATAAACAAAGAACGTATCCAGGCTCCGGGCTGCTACTAACAAATTCCTAGTGGAAAGGCCCCGGATCTTATGCTAAGTAGTAGATACCGCTTACGTACTCTCATAACAAAAAGTATTGTACAGTGCGATCAAATTATCTTGGCAGGTCCGAACTTCGTGCAGGTCATTTTGTTACAACGAATGTATAAAAGTGTTATGATATTTATTTTATTTGTATTTCTCACTGTTTAAATTAGATATTTTCATCGTTTAAGTATTGGTTTATCTGGCAATAACAGTTTTCTTCACAAGTTTACATGCGTAAAAGTTCGCAGAGCCTATGTTCAGACCTGCCAAGCTAATTTGATCGCACTGTACTGTACTGTTGTCTTGGGTTCGATTACCAGGTCAAGCAGTGGGTTTTTCATTTGAAATATCTTATTGCAGCCACGGATTTGGAACCGGGTGATGACAATAGGCTCGCCCACAGGCACAACTCTGTCTAACCTTCGGGAATAACAGGCGTGATGATGATGATGTTACGTCCATTAACTACAATAAATTCAGCTCTTTGTCCGACAGAGTTCTATAACAAAATTCAGTAAAATTGCCAATATACGTGCCAATGTACCGGTCAGCAACCTATTGCATAATGACTGCCGAGCAACAGGAAATCTGTTCATAACGTGGGACCTCCACTCACTCAACAGCAATCAAAGCAGACGACGCGACGCCAGCAATACGAAAATTGCACTTTATTTCCGCTTGACTCTCTCTGGTCTAGTACTTTCTATAGTACTGTCTCTTCTTTAAAAGTCACATACAAAATGAGCAGATGACTAAAGTATCTTCTAAGCATTTAAAGCAAAGAAAAGTTTTTTGTTATTTTGAAAACTGCGACGAAATTGAAATATTAGTTAAGTAGGTGCTTTGTGTTATTTCGGTCCGCTTTATTTTGGCTATGCCCAAAACTTTTTCATCTGAAACTAGACCCTACTCAAAGAATGTAATTAATAAGTCCCCATTATCATCTGCCCATTATCAGGACCAGGGTCACCGACATAGCTCTCAGAATATGCAAGTTGAAGTGGCAATGGGCAGGCCACATCGCTCGAAGAACCGACAACCGATGAGGTAGGAAGGTTCTCGAGTGGCGACCACGAACTGGAAGATTCAGCGTTGGTAGGCCTCCCACCAGGTGGACTGACGACATCGTGAGAGTCGCGGGCAACCGGTGGATGCAAACGGCAGGCTGCCGTTCGTTATGGCGTTCTATGGGGGAGATCTTTGTCCAGCAGTGGACGTCTTATGGCTGATGATGATGATGATGATAATCTGCTTATCCTTTTCCCAACTATGTTGGGGTTGGCTTCCAGTCTATCCGGATTTAGCTGAATACCAGTACCTATTTTACATGAAGAGTTGGAGAGTTAGTACTATAGATAACGATACTGCTTGGTAAGTCTGGTTGTTAGACTTTCGGGCCAAAGATTACCTCTAACGGTTGTCAGAGATCTACAAGTGGCAGCCGGGACCAACGTGCTTTCACCCATCCACAAGCCAACCTCTAACCAACAGGTAAGCACGGCTTAACCTGAATCTTGATCTGAGCGGCTGTTATCGTCTAAGCACGAGCTCATTGAGTAACTAATACGTCCCCACTACCAGGAAAAAGGTTCCAGTTTCGAGAGGTAAATAATCGTTACAAAAAACGTCACGAAACAAGTACTTTGGAAAGTTTTCTACAATTTTAAGGTCAAACCTGAGTAAGAGGAATGCAGTCGAACTCAACTTTCCGCCTGGAGCCTCTCATGATCACTTATCCTGCACTACTGCACATGCACCGGTGACTAAATCACTCAGTCAGGTCATTAGTTAGTTCAATTGCAATTAATTTAGCCATATATTAATCACCAGAGAGGTGTCTGCGGCAAGTCTGATTTAGGGATGCCTCTAAGAACTTCAGATTAAGGAAATTTAAGTGTCCCGTTCTTCTAAGTATGACTGCCTTGTTGGAGTAGTGGTTGCAGGTGCTACTGCTGTGCATGAGGTCCTGGATTTGATTCCCAGGTAGGGCAAAGTGTTATTGGGTTTTCCCATCTGGAGTTCCTCATCAGCCAAGATTGATGGCAATAGACTCGCCCGTATCTACATTACTGGCGCAATGTGTTTGTACTATTAGGTACACCACTACCTAACCCTTCAACGAGCGCGATGCTATGTTAAGGTAGCAAAAGCCAGTCATTCTTCCATACAAACGTAGTATGGTGATTACTCCTCTGGTTGACGGTGATGTAGGTTTAAAATTAAAAATTGTATCAACTGGTCTTGTCATTATCTAGGCCTCTGTGGAAGCAGAAAAGCGTCGAAACTTTCATATTTTAGCACTAATTTTAACCATCTTTGGGCGTAAATAAGTTACGTACCTATATAGTACGAAAATGAAAAAAGTGAAACCATACAGGCATAGATTAGTTAATAAAGAATTCAAATAATTTTATTTTGAACAGATACATTCAATGGATTTTTCATGGTATCCATACTACCAAAGGTCTGCATAGAAACAATCGCACGCCCGTTTTAGTTGTGTCTCTTTCGCTCTATGCATTTCGCTCGTGATGTCGGAAGAAATAGCATGCATTTTAGCCCCGCCCACCAACTAGTTCGTGCCGTTGGCTTGTTTACCCTTAAGTATAAAGTATGAGATCGAGAAGTGAGGAAATGTAGAGAACCGTGTCGTCTTACGTTCTGAATTACGTTATAACCATTCTACTCAAAGGAAATCCTAAATTATTTTATAGTAATATGATGCTTATACACAATTTTGCTAAATAATTGGATTATGAAGTGGGACACTGCAATGTTCAGCTTTAGTAATTCCAAAAACGAACCTATTAAACCGCCTATGTAAAACAACTGAACAAAAGTCTAAGAAAAACAATTTTTTAACTGAAGTAGGAATTGAACCCAGCACCTCACAGGACACACCCACGGCAATCGCACAGACAAAATTTACCAAACATGGAATGATGCAGCACAACCCTAAATCTTGAAAAATAACTCATAATCTAATATTACCACACGAGTGTCATCAAAGTATTCTTAGAATTAGGTGTGTTAATTAGTGAGGTATAAAAGTACTATATATTATTATGTTGTTAAAAGGAAATCTAATTAGTAATTACGTCTACTAACCTAATGATTCTAATCACAGGGAGCGATTTATATTAAACATGGCTATTCATAAAAAAAACCGGCCAAGTGCGAGTCGGACTCGCGCTCCGAGGGTTCCGTACAAACCTGCAAGGTTTACAAAGTTCGTTCATTACGACAATCGAGTCATAACTATTTGATTTTGTTACAGCTTAAAGGTATTATAGACCTGAGTATTTGGTATGAATTTCAATTTAATACCTCTACGCGTTTATGAGGAAATGGGTAGTAAGTTTAAAATTATTAAAAAAAAATATATTATGTGATGTAACTAAAAATTTATGGTTTTCGTAATTTTTCCTTTATCTATGCTATAAGACGTTGCTTCGTACCAAATTACAAGATTCTGAGTTCACGGGAAGCACCCTGTAGGTTTTGATTCCCTTGCAAGTGTCGAAAATTTGCGGCATAAACGGCTGTATCTTTTGATTGCGTTGGCTTAGAAGTTTGATTTTTTCACAGCTTCAAGGGACAGTAGACCTGAGTAATTGATATAAATTTCAGCTTCATACCTCCACGCGTTCCTGAGAAAAAGGGTCTTGACAGACGGACGGACGGACAGACGGACAACAAAGTGATCCTATAAGGGTTCCGTTTTTTCCTTTTGAGGTACGGAACCCTAAAAACGCCGGTTTGAAAATGTACTAGTTAGAAGAAAAAAATGCAAACATATTACTAGTGACATCTAGTTACCGGAGTCAGAACAATTATTTTATACTGAACACAGCGACCTCTACTAACAGTTTTAAGTGCATAAATAGTTAGTTCAAACAACTTCCACAAGATGGCGCTTCTAGAAATTGAAATAAATTAAAGGTTTGTAAATAATGCCAGGAAAATAGATCTTAAATATAGTGACCGCACGTTGGTATAGTGGTAGCATGCACTAATTCTGAACATAGGGGTGATCGATGAAGATGCTCCTACTGAATTGGACGCTGAGTGGCACAAAAAGCAGAGCATCGCTAAAAACACGATAAATAATAGAAAAATAATATTATTATGAATTGCGTTAAAATTCGTAAAATGGTCACAGACGCAAGGTCCATTTTAACACAATTCATATTACGATCTGGGGGTCTAAAATGGCCACTTTAGCAGATCAGAATATGAATTGACCTTTCAAAATAGTAACTGCGTCTGTGACCATTTTACGAATTTAACGCAATTCATATTGTTTTCATATTATTACTTACCTATGATCTATTTTCCTTAATGGTCCCAGACGCTGTTACTATTATGAAAGGTCATTTACGCTTTTTGACGCAATTCCTATTATGAACTGCTAAAGTGGCCGTTTTAGACCCCCTGTTTAAAAGTGGTAATTTTAGTGTTACTGTTGTGGTTGTTGTTTGTGTGTTTTGCTAAATGGTCACAGACGCAGTTACTATAACAAAATAAATATTTTACCAATCCGTAATTAGGTCCCAGTCCAATTCATAATTATTATGATCTGCTAAAGTTGCCATTTTAGACGCCCTGGGTACAATGGTAAATTAATTTTTCAAATGCCTGTTTTATCAAATAAAGTATCGCTGCTCGAATTTAAGTAAAGATTTAATAACACATTATCAGTATGAACGTTCCTGAAGGAAACTGCAAATTACTCAGCAACACTTTTCTCTGTGGCTTAATAGATACTAATGAGACGTGCTGTAAATGCGTGAGGAACTAATTACATTTGTTATGAGTAGCAACCTCTAAATATCATTCTGTAATGAGATAAATGAGCGGTGTTAGAGAAAATTGCCATAATCATCTTGCTTGCCTGCCGGTTTTATAGAGTTGAGATGAATTGAATTGAGTAGTTGACAAGGGGACTTGAGGACGTTCTACCACAGACTCTGCGTAATCTCTCTGACAACGGTTGCCCAAGACCAAAGCCAAATTCCAAAAATGTACCTAGGGTGAATATGTAATTTTTTTCCAAAATCTACTGTCCACACAAAACCCTTAATGGCTCTGAGTAGACTGGAGACAATTTACACCAAGTAGGTAATGAGGGCAAAATCAACGTAGTAACCATTAGACAGCATTAATTTGTCTGGCGGCAACAAATAGTCTATCGTAGATTCAGCCAACGCTCTAATGGATAGTAAGCAGCTTCCTTCTGTCCTCTAACAAAAGTGAAGTGTGATCACTGATTTGTTACCAAGCTAGAAGACAATAATTTACCGACTGATTCATAGGTCATGGTTTACCGAGGTGCCAAACATTGGAATCCGTTTAACCGTCAAATTTAAAGCTTGCAGACAGACATACAGTTGCTTTCGCATTTATTACATCAGAATGGATTCAACATGATGGTTTTAAGTAACGAGAAACAGCGACAGAATGAGATGCAGTTAATGAATAAAATAACAACAAAACACAACCTTGGAATCCAGAAAGTTGTTGATACTCCCGGAGCTATCACTACTATGAAGACGGAGGCTATCATCACTGTTCCCCAGACCACTATTATGATCACCATCACGCGATTCGCGGGAGTCACTAGACTTACTGACGTCAGAGTCTGACTCGATCCACAACGGTGATCGATATTTAAACTTGTGAGCGAACGCACTGAACTTTGATTCGTTGTTCATGTTGGGGAATTATGTGATGGATTGTGATATAATGATGATAGGTTTTGATTAACTGACTTTTACTTTTAAATGGCAATAAAAAGCAAGTTGACTTAAATTTGGAGATTTGTGAACTGTCGCTTTTAATGACGAAATGAACACTTTTGCTTAAAAGAAAATCTAGTTATGATAGAGCAATTTTCAACGTAAAACTTTAAGCAGGTGCTATGTTTAGAAATAACACACTGTTAGTGGTTTTACATACAAATAAACATTATCAATTGAAATCGGTTACACTGTTACACAATGCGTAATTAGTAATAAGAGTAATTGCAAAAACAATTATAAGGGCACTTGAACAGAAATAAACACAAGGATAATAATGGTTTCTAATACTTTGGTTATTTCAACTGATGTTATAATGCAATATGGTCTGGATAGGTAGGGGTATGAGACGAATCTGTGTCTAAGATCACGGACAAATCCCAACGAATTGAATGTAGGCAAATAGGTGAGGGACATGCATGTTGAGACAGCGATGTTTTTTTCATGAAAGTTTGTAAATATTTATTCGTCCGGAGTAAATCCTTTTCTGGTATCGCGCGGGCACAGTATAACGTGGCGCGGGCGTGATTTAGTAGAAAAAACATTGTGTTAAAGAAGAAAAAAGATCAATTTAAAAAGGAATAACCCCATAACCGCACAGTAACCTGAGAAAAACCTACGCCGTTCTTATCTTTTTGTCTCTCTACAATTTCGACAATTCCCATGCTGTTTAATAATCATAAAACTGGTTGTATCTTGTAGATTATCTTTAATTTTATCGCGAATCTACCAAATTATCTAAGGCCTTTAATCTCAGATAACATTAATTCACACTGAGTTTATTAGCTAAGTATCCATGTGATGCGATGACGTCAACACCATAGTCATGTTTTGGCTAAAACGAAGAGTTTAAAAAACAAAGCCCTTTTTGACAAAGTGTTCCTTGCCTTGAACGCTTAGTTTTATGTTCAACTAATTAGTTTTACTCGTAGGACATAACTTTAGACTTAACCGAGGCAACATTAAAGTTTAAAAAGAGTAATTTACATAGGTGTTAAATTAAAACAAGAATCTGCATTTTTTGAAGGTCATTTGCTACAAAAGACAACCTCTTCAGACCTCCATTGACTAACTAAAAGTATAAGTTGCAAATAAATATTTATGTAGTTTTTATTTCGTAAGACGTGTTAAAAACATAATTAACGCAAACCTCGAACAAAATCCCATAATAACAAGGAAATCCTAAGAACTTGGATAAAATCCTTAACAAACAAGTAAATCCTACGAAATGAAACTGATACCAACACTAACTGTGGGACTAAATTGATCCTCCCGACAGGATGTCGCAATTTATTAGACGCTTCTCGGCTTTCAGTGTCACAGTAGATTGCCTCGTCTCAAATGATGGTAATAGTCCTGACTCCTGGACTAAAATGTCCCCAGCGAGGTTGGATGATAGAAGAAATTGTGGGAAAATGGAAAAGACATTATCCAGAAAAAAAGACTTCGGTTTCGGGTTCCAACCTAAACACACCTCTGATTGATCGGATTCATGGATTCATGAGCGTATATTGCATAATTATATTACTTGTTTCTAAGGAAAAGATCTTGAGGAAACCAACATGTCTGAAAGATATTTCTCGATAGCATGTAATGCGCAGTCAGAGGCCCATGGGTGCTATAAAAACTATGACACTGGATTAGGGACTCTAAACGAACCACACGAAAAAAAATAAAACCGTTTAAAAAGAAGAAGAATGAAGGACAGATGTACTACTACTGCAAATAGAATATACAGTATAATCTCAATAATCCGGCACCCTCCGCCCACGCCTCCCTCGCCACTCTACACCTGTGTGCTTCGGTTACTCGTCGTCACGAATAGCAGTCTAACCTCAAAACTTATCACATGCTTACGTATTGGTTTCCTTCAAGTGAGAATAGTTTATAGTTAAAAATGTCAAATAAACGCAAACACAAGACATTAGATTTGAATAATAAAATGGAGATTTTAAGGAATTTACCTATGTTTTTTTCACTATAAACCAGTAATCCGAACATTCCAAGAATCCGGCACCCTTCGGTTTTTAATAGTGCCGGATTAGTGAGATTATACTGTAGTTTTATTGACTTCAATGCAACATTAAGCAATCTTTGGTCATTGCTGTAAATATTGAGACTGTTAATATTTTCCTTCACCAGTGGACAGCAGCTAACTAGACCACTGCGCTTGTAGCTAACCTGCATCTAAATAATAAAATAATGTATGTGGGATTACTAAATGTGGACTCTAGTTCCCCTCAAAAACACCTGGAATATATTGCTAATTATAACAACCAGTGATAATGCTACGAGTACAATAAACCAGTCGAAATGTTCAAAATCACTCACATTTAAGACATCCTTTTTAGGTTTCTTTTCATTATCATCCCTTTCATTTTCAAGGGTAACTTCTTCTCTATTTGTTTTTCTATAAACTACAGGGCTGTCAGCAGGATCAGCAGGAGGCGTATCATCATTTGCCTCAACTTTCTTATCTTCCACATTTGGGTGTTCTGAAAACACAATTCTCACTTCAGGTGTCCTAGTTCCCTCCCTAATATCATCAGGACCATCAACATTGCTGGTGGAAGGAGTATCTATGTTATCACTAATGCTTGCACTAAGACTGTTTCGAATCACTTCGTCTATTCTCTTTCTTGTCTCAGGAGGCATTTCCACATAATCATGAGGATATGAAGGTATGTCAAGTCGAAGATCTGGTTTCTTCCGTACCCTCATTTTGTCACTTTGTCCATTCACTCACTGATAGGATACTTAATTCAAGGGCAACGCAACTTTCCTAATATTTAAAACACCAACACAAGATTAAAGACTGTTAGACACTCATCTATTAACTAATTTATCACTTTAAAACTTGTTCTGTATCTTAATTTAAATGTCTTATAACCTCGTTTTTTCACAATGAAGTTGTACGGAAAACAGTATAATAAGATAATTTTTGGTAATGTTATCTAAGAATTTTTCTTTGCTTTGTTTTATCAAATTCGCACCAATAGTAGCGATGTAGAGAAATAACACGTAATACCGGATTGTTTTTTATTGTCATATGATCGGATTAGTTATCTGTCCTGTTTTGAATGCTATCATTACCGGGTTAGACGGAAATCAGGAGATTTAGTGATCGGACATCAATTATGCCACTAGTCTTCATTTTGAAAATTGACACCAAAAACGGTGTAATAATTTCTTCTCTACGATCGGCAAGTGGTTGGAATCGCAATATTTTCGCCGAATTTATCTCTCTTTTTCTATAAGCATGACCCAGACATTGACCATAGAGCCTGCTCATTGTTAAAGCCTCTTTTAACAATTCCTGTTCCACTTCCATCGTTTCGCTACCACTAAAGGAAAACTTTTTGCCTATTAGATCCTTGGTGTCTTAATATGCACTGCCTTGAACAAGCTGCGGTCCATGGTTAATATCTACACCAATTATAAAACTAATTATATGCGGGGTTTTACCTTAAACTTGTTTTTCTTCTTTCGACGATTTTAAACATAACATCAATAAAAAACAGTTTCTAATTCGCTAATATGGTAAAATATTATTATTGCTTACATAATTCAAATGTTGGCCTTATTAACATAAATGTCTTAATAAAACCCATAATAAAAAGACAAATTTAAGTTGTTTTCTGCCTGTGATATAGCGTAGTTTTTCTAAACTTTAGAACAGATTTTAAGTTGTCAGCACCACCATTTAGATAGATAGGCAATTCATTACACAAATTATTTATTATAATAATATCATAACATCACAACTGTAATCCCTAAAGGGTTTGGCAGAGGTGTACCCATTAGCACACCCACATTTCAACAGATAAGTTTAATGTAATAGGGGCGAGCCACAAACCAGGCACAAATTCTCCATGGCTGCTACTGTGAAATTTCCCTAGGAATCTCATGCATGAGGACCTCATGCACCAGCACAGCAGTCGCGCTTGCGACCACTAGACCAACGAGGCAGTTCAAATTATGAAACCTTCATGTTTTGTCAAGCCACGAAACAATGCGAATCAGTGGCGGGTACCACGTTATGCAAAAGGTACTAAAGTATAGATATTTCCTCATCAAAATGTCGCATTGGTGTAGCTCATGGAATATTAACGAGTATTAGGCGGTTATTGTCCTTTATTGCCGATATGTTAGATCACCGATGATGCGATGGGCTTACCTTGACTTTTTCATATTATTGTTATAATATTTATGTAAAATCTTATTAGGCGTCATCATCATCTTCAATAAGCCCAAGTCATCATATTATTTTACTTATTGTAATTGTTGTAAGCAAAGTTTTATTAATCGTCTATGGTGAAAATAATTGTGTCATCGCAAAATATTTAAACACATCCATAAACGTTTCCACCAACTTGTTAGAAGATGCTGATAAGTAATACTTTTGAAATTTTGAAAACCACAATTAGGGACTAATACCTCCTACCATCATCCTATAGTAACAACTCTTATATGTTTGACTTAAAATAAAATGATGAAGTACCTACCCAAATCAATGATGTCTCTCGGTTTGTCCAACTCTATAAATATCTAGATTCAGGTAAAACTTTAAAACCCGGTTCTATTTCGGATGAAACAAACAAATATGACCAGAGATTAAGATGGTTGTTCTGTAACCAGAGCAAGGTTGGCGATGGACAAACAATTTGGATCATCGTTTGTAGATTAAGTACGAGATAAGCCTCCTTTGTTTGTTCCGATAATACAATCGAACTAGGTTGTTTTATTACGACTTTCTTCGGAGAAGCCGCGATTATAAGTCTTGGTGAAACTACATACTTTGAAAACGTGAAAATAAAGTAAACATTAGTACTAGCCTAAAACCAGAATTTTGGCTTTACTTTTCTAATCTATATAATGTACCTAATCTTTTTCAACCACATTGTGATTGACTTCTAGTCAAACTGGAAACAGCTCAACAGGGAGCAGATGGTTACAGGTTACAGGATCTACACAACAAAATTTCAGGATAACACAATCATCAGATACCTACTAACAAAACAGCAGGCACCTAAATAATAATCTTCTGCCGACAAAAATACCACGAATTCGTAATATTTTTCAAGACATTAAGTCGAGGAATCGTGAAACAAATATCAATAATGAATCAGGCGCTCGTGTTACTAACGTTTAGGGAGACGCACTCTTACACGTCAACGCAATACAAAGTCATTAGTGCATTTTATGCAAAGACATGTTTTACGACTTTACGAGCCTGCGCCTGGAGTTCGATAAATGGCCCACGGGATCATACTACCAGGATAAAAGGTATCCTATGTGTTAATCCAGGTTATAAACTATTATGTATGCAAAATATTATTAAAATCCGTTCAGAAGTTTTTGTGTGAAAGAGTAACAAACAAACATCCATACATCCTCACAAACTTTCGCATTTATAATATTATCTTTCAAAATCTAAAAAAGTTCTATAGTTATGCAAAATTACTTTTAGTTAGCACATGTAATAAAATTGAACTCACCTCATCCTGTGGGTTATTTAAATACTGCTGCCTCAGCACCTCAAGTTCCAAGTTCTGAAGCGCCGGCATCGATATCGAATTCCTCCTCAAACTCATCTTCCTCTGCTCCATATCCTCTCTTTCTCTCCTTATCAGCTCATCAGACTCCGCTGCTCCGAAACTCTTAGAAGTACTAGGAGAAGCTTCCAGATCAGTAGATTCTGTTATAGGACTAGTTGGCTTCGAAGATTTCCCAGAATCAGGCTCTAAAGTAATATATAGAGTCCCTTCTGGAGTATTTACTATTATCGTATCATTATTAGGCGATGTATGAACGTCTCCCAAATCTGTGGAATGTAGCTTTCTGTCTTTTTCTGCCGCCGGAGGTGATCCATCTTCCTTTTCATCTTTCGTGCGCTTTGGACGTATAGGTTCGTCGGGTTTGACTAGATTAAGTTCGACAAAATCATCTACAAATGGAATGTCTTCATTTCTTTTTAATTCAGGGGAGTTTAACCCTTTTTCTATGTCTTTTGATACTTGATCCTTGTTTTCCATTATTTTATTTCATAGTAGAGATCTGCAAGCAGAAATATGAATAATGTTGAATCATTGATTAGAGTGACTTAACTACATTGATTTATGAGATAGGATGAAATCATTCGCTTGTACAATCGAGTCATCTTAAAATTGTTCAAGTGTCTTGAGTCTATTTTTTATTTCATATCAAACGAGAAAAAGAATCTGTCTTATTATGTTTTTTGTTCCAACCACAAGAAAACTTGTTACATTGTAATTAAAAGCAATACGTTTGTAAAAAAAGGGTTCATTAACCATTTTGTTGTGTCATAGTATGTAATAGGTACGCATGTATATTTTGGCGTTTACTTTGCTTCATTAGATTTTTTTTCTTTAGTGAAGACCGTGAAACCAATCAGATCAAAGACCGATGAACTTAAGTGGGCAATGATGATTGTTAACTGCTTTGTCTGTTGTAACCCATTTAACTGTTGGACCCCACTGCCCTTTGTAGATCTTTGACAATCGTTACAGGTAGTCAGTGGTCCGAAAGTCTGACAACCAGTCTTATCTAGGGGTACCGTATTACCCAGTACCCCATTACTAACTAGGTTATGGCGGTCCAATAGGCAGTCGCTAAATGTAAAATACTGGTATTACAACTGCATCAGGTAAGACTGGCAGATGATGATGATAACATAATTTAAACTGTTTTTGACAACACTGCATGAAATAAATTCAATGTTAACGGTTGCATACCACACAACTATGTTAAATGATTTATTTACTGTGTTTCATGGTTAAATTATTCAAGCAATTTTAGGTATTTTTACTTGAAGGCTTGAATAGGTACCTACTCATCTTCACAGTATCCTCATGTGAGGCGATATGGGAAAGGAACCAGAAAAGTCTCATCATCATCATCATTTCAGCCAAAAGACGTCCACTGCTGGACATAGGCCTCCCCCAGGCGTCGCCACATTGACCGGTCCCGTGCGTCTCTCATCCAGCGGGTTCCTGCAACCTTGACCAGGTCATCGGTCCACCTAGTGGGAGGCCTTCCAACGCAACCAACAAAAGTCTATATAAGTATATTGACCTTTTGATGAAATAATCATTCTTGAGAGTTACATGAACTTGGAGGAGTTAAAATGATGATTTTGATGATTATAATTCTGTAACTGCATACGTCTTACAGCCGCGAATCATATTTTCACTAACATACAACCTAGCACTGGCCTGCAAATCGCTAAAAACGTAAGAAAATTTGAACATCAGCCTTAACCTATGTTAATGAATGTTATGTCCTACGACTGGACTATTTAACGAGGGTTGGGGGAAGCCTATGACTAGCTGTCATGAGGGTGTATATACGAGTAATAGCCTGAGATGTTAAAGATGTTGGACCGTAATTAAGGCAGGACAATGATATCCAGTGATAAATAAGTATGGGAGAAGAAGACATATATGCTTCGCCGCCATAAAATTAGGGTAAGTAAAAAATTATAACAAATTATAATGAAGAGCGTCAGTATGATGACACAGACATACTAGTTTTTCATCCTCGAAAATAACAATTTCTCTCAGACAAACCCGAGTGAATTTCCAATTATTTTCTGATGACGTAGACAAATTTCTTGGTAGTGTAAGCAGACTATGTGACTTGGAGTCTAATGTAGACATTTGACATAGTACTGACGCAAAGTGATTAGAGCCTCCCGTATACAACGACCGAGTCAAACCGACATGATTTATTGTTCGTTTGTGACGAGAATATTGTTTTGATATTGTTGTAACACGTTGTTGTAAGTAAAAGAACTGGGGCCCTACTATGACGTCTTAAAACAGCTAACTTATTCTTAATCCAGTGTGGAGGAGAGATGGCGCTAGACACCCTGTAGGTATAGTTCTGTCACGTTTCCACACTGGAATAACATTAAGTTAGGACTGTTTTAAGACGTCATAGTAGGGGGCCTGATGGCTTGATCATCTTTTTAATCGAATTCGATCTAGTTGAAGAGCTGGTATTTGGCAATAAGTATGTTCGACGTTTTCATGTTCCATCATATTTTGTCAATAGGTACCTAGCTCCGGAGCTGCTTATTATATAATTAAGTTTGTTTTATTTGATGGGACTGGCATGAACATTGTACACCTGTATAAAAATCCCTAAAAATATGTAAAGAGAAATAAAAAATGGAGATGAGA
The DNA here is from genome assembly GCA_949775195.1 of Diarsia dahlii. NCBI lineage: Eukaryota > Metazoa > Arthropoda > Insecta > Lepidoptera > Noctuidae > Diarsia > Diarsia dahlii. The sequence goes on from OX459207.1 coordinate 20,400,411, forward strand.
CAATGGAGATATTAATTGTAGCTATCAACCAGTCTGTCGTGAGCTCGTGGTGACCATTAAATGATATAATGAGTTTATTAACCTGCAAATCACAGGAAATCAAGTAGATACGTTATTTCTTTGTTTAATTGAAATCACATTTTTGAAACATAATTAAGAATTAAGTATCTACGTGATTATTAGGCGTTTTCCGGACTTATCCCTGATTTATTTATTTATCTTTACGAACTCTTGCATTCTCTTGCAGGCTTGATTATTAAAAAAGTTCGATTAATTACTGATATTTCATAATTAATTATTAAGTACTGGCTGATGCCCGCGGCTTCGCCCGCGTGGATACTGTAAAAACAATCCTTGATGCGGATTATATGACATTCTAAAATTTCAGCTCGATCGGTGCAGAACTTTTTGAGGTTTTGAAGAGTACACAAACCAACATAACATTTTTATAAATATAGATTTAAAAATCTGCCTTCCTAACGAATTCTATTAATTTCACAAATCTTGAACTTTAAATTTTCAAACAAAACAAACACTAACTAAATTATCAAAACAAACAAAAAAAACCATAAAGTTAAAAAAAAAAAAACTATAAACACCACAAACCGGTAAAGATTCATAAATCACCACAATAAAACCAAAAATCACTCAATCACAAACACTGAAACCTTCTAACCGCCAGGATCGACTCTTGCGCACCGTAAGGCTCGACACACACTGGCACAAGGTTACTCACACGTGTGTGTTTGCTGTTAGATTATCGTGTGATTAACACTGCTTGTTTTTTTGTATATTAATATGTGACGTCACAGCTCGATTGCCATACATAACATGTTTGAGAGAAAACATATTTTGTTTATTGATGGAAAACTTTCTGTCACACACAACGATAGGCTGCTAGGCTCTCATAATTGATTTTTGTATTGCCTGGTTCTGTTGGGGCGTTTTTTTATTGTAACTAACACAGAGATCTTCAGAGAGTTCGTCACTGCATTAAACATTATTCAGTAGTATTTGGGAGTTTAGAAAGTGGAGTCTTGAATGCATTGCATGAGTTTTATTTACAGAATTTCACATTTTTTGCTACTTCACACTCCTGACTATGTCTTACGACAGCCGAAATAATCATGTTGCACTATAACACAAGTTAAATAAATCAACTAAATCCAGCCATGTCAAGTTAGACTGAAATCTAAAACGACTGAAAATTGGTTAAGATATTGATTACCTACCTGAAGGTTGTTATCGGAATTTATCGACGGTTTATCGCGGGAAGTCTCAAGAGCTACGGTTGAGGTTACTCTTTAAGATTTAAAAGATAAATTATCTTATTTGAGTGCATCGTTATCGGTTCACATAGCACGAGATGCTGATGGGATTTTACTGTTTTATTTAGGGTTCAAGAGCACTTCGGCAATAACAGAAAGAAAACTAAAGACCGCTATTACATGGGACTTATAGGTGTCACGGATAGTCCTCTGTGTCGAGCCTGCATGGAGGAAGAAGAAACAGCAGCCCACGTGCTCCTGCACTGTCCGGGGGTTGCCCCATACAGGGCCAAGTACTTCGGTAACCCAGGTACTCTCCGCGAGATTGCCGGTAACACCAAGGGGTTGCTGGCTTTTCTCGAGGAGCTGGGGTGGATCGAGTAAGATTCCCACCCGCACGCAAAATACACGCTTCGGGCGTGGAGTTGCGGACAATAGCCGGATGCATCTAATTCTAATTCTACATGGGACTTAAAAACATAACTGGAGAAATGCGGGTGGTACTAATTGGGTATAACACCTCTGCATGACCCTTTTCGGGCCATACATACAGGCGTAATGTTTAGTATGTTAAACAAAATGTTGGTTTATACAACTTCTAATAGCGGAATCACGATTGAAAGTTAATTAGTAACTTTGGTGTTATCCACGAAACCAAGGTAGAACTGGACAATAAAGTAAGTCCTTATCATCTACCTCGTCTTTGGCCAACTATGCTGGCGTCGGCTTCTACCATAGCCCGATGCAGAGATGATGATATTGCTTAAGAAAAAGTTTATTACCTATTGGTCACTGATTTGAAACTCTGATAGGCGTATTTATGACAATAAGACGTTTTAAACTAGCTTTAAATTATCGCATAGATGAATAATTTGGTAAGTAAGGTCAGGTTAGTTTGCCTAGGTACCTGGTGTTTCGAACGCGTAGTATGTTCCACGTGCTAAGTTAATTTTAAAATGACTAAGTCATACTCTACCTGCATGCCTGGGTCACCACTTATCTGTTGCTCTCAGTTCAAGTATGGAAAAGTCATAAAACGTTTTAAATTTAACTTAAAGTCGTTTTTCCAAAACCACTTACCTAACTGTTAAGTTATTTAATTGAAAAATGCTAGCATTATGCAATTTTTGCATTACGTACCTTGGCAAACGAGCCACCTTCCGCAGCCGCAGATAACGGATAATCCGTGTATGACGGCATTTAAATAGACGTAAAAACCAAATCATTTTGTAAATTCTAAATCTACTGAAAGTTTTTATTGGTTGCATTGCACCTACCTAAACCTACCTTGCAAGTAGGGTGTTTATACTTGACCTTTTTCAACCTCAACCACGGCTAACTTTACACAGAAAATCGTATTACAGCGAACAGACAATCTTAAACCAACAATAGAGTAAATAGGCTATTTCATTTCAGATAGGTCTGTGTTCAAAGAATATTTACCTTTAACAAACAGGCCAGCTACGCGATCATAAAGTAAAGAAATATAATTAGCAGTATTAGAACGAAAGTCCCATAGAGCAGGTAATCCAAGTTTTCTAAGCACCATAACCAAAACACTTTCATGTGAGATGCACACTCGGCAGTCATTTTGTTTAGTCACTAAAAAGGATTTAACACCAAAAAGTTTGAACTTTTATCTCTTCACAAAATTCAAATGCCAGTTGTTGTGTTTGACAGCAAATCAAACGTCAAATCGAAATAATTTTCAAATCCAAAAATAGAACGCAGCGTTTTCTAATTATTTTTAAAATTAACACTAGCCACCGTACAATCACTATCGGAATGCAGAATCAATAATGGTGAATTAACACCATATTAATGAGAAAACCAACTTCAATTTAAAACACTTGCAAATGTAATTAGAAGTTTATAATTATTTAAACCAGTACCTAATGGTTAATGATTACCGCGTGACTAGCTTAAGTGGTTTTCAGGCTAAGTTTGGTGTGTACTGACGCGGCAGAGAGGCTCTAAATGACGCGCTAATCCGATAAACACAGAGTTAATTATGATAATTACTACGTTGCTTTGAGTACAGGCTCAAAGTTTGCTGTAAACATCCAGGAAGTGGAAAACATGGGCATATAATATACGGAAAATATAATGCTGTTAATAAGTGTTGGCAGGCAATATGTGTGTGGGGTACTGTGTTTAATTCCCATCTCGTTTGTTTGTTTCAGATTCTTCAGAAGAAGGAGTCTACTTAAAGTAAGATTAGTGTCTAAAGAAACATATTAACACTTATTACTTCATCAAGCATCTGCGACGCCATATTCGACATATTCGTAACTGACGACTTTATATTATTATTACATTATCCTACATCACGCTTGGCAAGCAAAAATATACAACAACCATCGGACAGGCCACATAACTCCCGCCTGGTCAGAGGTTTTAAAGGTGGTATCTATTTACGAAAAACAAACAAGCTATAAACGGATAAACAATTTAGTTTATTTGCGGTTATCCGTGTTGAATTACCCAAAATAACTTGATAATACTTGATAACTGTGTGCCAAATTACAGAGGTATATTTTTACCCGATTGCGACGAAGCCCAAAAAGAGGGTTATTGTGTTAATTACATTATTTACGACATCTGAACACCCAGTATGATCCACAAATCCAAGTTTGCAAACAGAAGCGGCAGTAGACGGATAGCCGGTGGAGCAGATTAGTCCTGGAGTGGAGACGGAGTATTGAAAAATGTAGCGTAAGGTGCATCCCATTGTGATGGAATGACGGCCTTGAAAAGATGTCTAAGGGACTGGATGCAGCAGGACGAGAGCAGGGGTAGATGGCACTGCTTGGGAGAGGAATGCACCAGGCTGAGTTGATTGATTGCTTCATTATTTTTAGAACGCCTAGCAATATCCTCGGCAGTCAGTTTCTTACACTTATACAAGTCCAACTGACCGCCAAGGAGCCCAAACAACAGAAAGACAATGTTACTCAAGTTATGCAAAACGTCAGAAAACGAATTAACAAATCCCACACAAAAGTGGGGCCAAGTCATCAAAATGATTGCAGAACATTACGATGTGTCCTAGAGACAGCAGTTGCGGTAGGTAACGACTGTAGAAACAATAGATCAACTATTTGTACTATACTGTTTTACCATAAGTATTATACATAACGTGACGAGGTTTCTGTACTATATGTTCAGAAGTCTTGCTTGGACTTACCAATAACTAGGCAATGGGTTCACAGGTACATTGATAATATTGATCAAGTAGCTTCGAAATAATATCACAATTGTATTTTCCCGAAGGGTATGGAATACAGCCATATTTCGCCAGTTGTATTTATTACACAGCCCATGAACTTTCTCACACTATATATGACTCAGAATTCTTCCGTTGGCAACCTAGCACGTAGTTTCAAATATTTCACTGTTTCGCTAAATTAATTGATATTACCTACTGAATGAAATGTCTCGCTAAAATTAAAAAACAATAACAAAATGCGGTTTTTGGGGAACGAATCGCGGAGTTCAAAAAAAAAAATTTTCCAATACCATCGAGTAGGGTATCAAAATAAAGGGTTTTAAAAGGACATTACAAAAATATAAAATACTTATATGTTTAAAAGAAATCCAAAGTGACAAATCCTATAAACAAGTACAAAAGTTAAATCATTTACGAAGAATTTTACGCGACCAACGAAAGAACAAACACAAAAGAACTAAAAAGTTGGAAATAAAAAAAAGTAGTTAAAAAACTAAAAAACCCGACTGAAAAAACTGAAAAGCAAAAAACAAGCACATTTTAAATTAAACAAAACTTGGAACCAGGCGGGGTTCATTTGAATATTAAATTATGAAATGAAAAACATAGAACTAAATAGAACCCCGCCTGGTTCCAAGTTTTATTTAATTTAAAATGTGCTTGTTTTTTGCTTTTCAGTTTTTTCAGTCGGGTTTTTTAGTTTTTTAACTACTTTTTTTTGTCATACCTATTATTGGAATCAAATATAACAGCTCACAACTTAGGACCCAGTAATATTAATGACAATAATATCCGTGGTGCTAGGCAACTGGGCTTATCCCAGTTGTATACGTCCCTGTGTGCCTATTGGCCTTGTTCTGTTCTGTCTCCTGCCGATATGGAGGGAAGTGGAAATTATACTTTTTCCTACTCCTCCGCTATTCTTTTCTGATTAATTTCGTTACGGGATCCAAGACAGTTAAATCATTTCTCTGGGACTTCGTCGAGCTTCATTGTCTCGGCGCGTTTCTTGTGGTCGCCACTTTTGATTCTGGCTAACAGGAGTTACAGTGGTTTGGGAATAGTGTGGCGGTTTGTCCCATTAGAAAAAAAAAGGAAACAATTGAAGAAGAAATCTTGTTGCGCTGATCCTCAGTAGAATGAGACAATGGCAGTAAGATGATGACTTGGTCTTCTGCATCTCTTTATGTGAAGTAAACAGTTTCATATGTAAGTACGTAGTTTACAGCATTTTACAGTGGTCGTTTGTGGTTGTTAAGATAAAGATCTGAGTATGTACTGACATGTATGACCGTAGGAAGCTCAGATTTAAAAGAATTTTAATTAAGTACCATTACATACTTACGTTATGTGTGAATAATTGTGATGATTCTACATCTTGCCATCTCAACAGACACCTCGTATCTTGTCGTATTACCATTTACACAGTCTATACTCATCCACATTCAAACTCAAAACTTTTCTCATTCCTCCGCATAATAATATGCACAAAGCACTACAAACGATTACCGCACAGCTTTTCACACTTTCAGGCATCCTCTTATGTGCTCATTTCTTATTTTTTCCATTCGCTATTCTCATGTCAGGCACAAAATAATGCAATTGCATCTCTTTTGTGGTAAGTAGGTACGTCATGTATGAAGATTATAGTTACAAGAGGCACTTTTTTCACTTTTTTCGCACGAAATCGGGAAACCCCACCGTACCACACGGGATGTAATAAATTAGTATGTTTTTGAAGCTGATTGGCAGAATACAAAAACAGCTAGGCTTTCTTGTTACACTAGTTTGGGTCAGTTTCGTTTGGGCTATGAAGGGCTGCATTTTCAGTAACCAAAATAGTGATATTACGACTATTTTGTCAATACAGGGTGTAATTAAATACAAAGTGAGCGTAACTTGGTTTTTCAGCATCCTTACAATAAAATAAACAGTTGATCTAAGTTCTTAGGTACACCTCTGCCTATCCCTTCGTGGATTTTAGGCACGATGTTATGTTATGATCTTAACAGCCCCTACAGTTATAGATATCAGTGCCTAGTTAGGTACTGATCTAACTTTAAAAGGGTTTCCTGCTACCAGGGCAGCATGAGCAATGAGACAGTTGATGGAAAAGGTCGTCCTTCCTAAAAACTATTAATAAGATAACACGTGTGTCATTTTATTTATAACAAGTATAACTTAGACATAATATCATGCCTGTTATCGCCGAAGAGTTTAGGCAGAGGTGTACTGAATTTTCTCTCGCCAATTGTGTTTAAGTCCCATAATATATTATAGGGCGAGCATATGGCCATCAACCGGACACAAATGAGAAGTTTCTGAAGGAAAAACCCAATAATATTTACCCGGCCTGAGAATCGAACCCAGGAGCTTAGCAGTTGCGATCACTTGCGACCATTAGACAGACGAGGTAGCTTTTTTTTAATTATAAAAAAACCGTTTTATCTTACACCTCTATTTTTTAGTGAGGTACCTGGCCCTTTTTTGGTGCCTATTGACCAAAAAGGTGGTTATAGTCTATGCTAAACCACAGCATAATTATTGTACAGCAAGAATCATGAACGAAAAATAATAGGTTTTTTTTCTTATGTTAATACTTATTTAAAAGAAACACTTGAGAAAAATATTACATTGGACCAAATGACAACAAATGGGCTAAACTAACCACACAATGGGTCCCAAACAGCAGCAAACGGCAACGCGGCAGGCCCAGAAGAATCGATGGCGGGACGAACTCGACTCTTTTTGCAAGGATTGGCAGTTAACATCATTGGACAGGGATAAGTGGAAAGAGGGAAGGGAGGCCTTTGCCCTGCAGTGGGACACAAATAAAAATAAAATTAAAAATGACTACAAGTAACTTGAGCAAGAAACAACATTAAACTTAAATGGCACACTTGAACTTTTAACCCCTGACTAGATAACTTTCTATCAATTTATCTTGTTAGTAGTTTCTAGTGTCAAACATCAACATAGTCATTCTCCTGCCCTTAGCTATCCCAATTTAATTACTTCATTCTCGCTAATGAACCAAATGAGCTAATTATTACGGGCGTTGGTCGTTGCAGCATACCTTTTTCTTCCGTACTTCTGTTTTCCTTCACCGTTTTGAGAGCAGTGGTGATGAAAAACATTAGACGCTATCTCATCAAACACCTCCTTTAGTGTCGAACATACCTATCATAAGTTCATAACTTAAAAACTCTCATAGAGGTTTGCAGCACTGTTTATGTCACGCAGGCAAAACTCTTAATCAGTCAAAACTACTTTTGACCGGTCAAAACTATTATTAGGTGGTTTCTGTTTTATTTGTCTACTAAATTATAATAACCGAAACTTATTAGGTTTGTTAGGTATTTTTTTTACCCTTTGGATAACTTTGTACGATAGCTAACATTTATTTCATTAGAATAAACGCGTTTTAACGCAATAAGGGTTTTGACTGAAACCAGTAAAAAGTAGTTTTGACTGATTAAGAGTTTTGCCTGCAACATTTATATCGAACCTTTTCAGGGAGAACATCGTAAGCGCCAAAATTCCCAAAAACCGGTTTTAATTATTAACCGCCAGATCAACTGATTTTGAATCTTTTGTCACTTACTTGAGTTCATACATTTGAATTAATAGTTTAATAAGGAGGAGCCCATATAACACCAAGTAAAAATTTCAAATTGATGCTGTGAATATTTTGAGAAATATTAGAAAAAAAACGTTCTCCTGTAAAATTATGCAAATGGCGGTTACGATCTTCTTCCTGAAAAGGCTCGATATGTGCTGAAATTCCATCTAAATATCTGAGGTACAAGCACATAGAAACTCATGTAGGATACAACATCTATCTGAAACTGTTTTATAATTTCACCACTCGTAACCACGTCAGGTTGGCCGAGTGGTCTAAGGCGCCAGATTTAAGCTCTGGTTCCCGAGAGGGAGCGTGGGTTCGAACCCCACACCTGACAAAACCTTCCTTTTGACAGAATTACCTTTTTGATTTAAAAACAAACGATGAATTATGTTTGTTTTTAATATATATTTTTGCTATCATTTCTTTTGCGAAATCTATTTGTTGATCTAACGATTTTACGTAATTACTTTTATCTCATTTTTAAAACAATAGGCTAAATGCATGTTTATCTTACATAGACACCAAGAATTTAATACAGGCGTAATATTTTATTATTTTTATATGTCATTCATTGATTTCAGTTAAGGCCTACGGTACCTAACTAAGCTAGTGACTAAGTACCTCCTTGGTCTAGAGCATATAATTATAGTCTTTGGTCTAAAGTCTAACACCGGTATCTATAAACAAGTCATAGAGATTTTTTACTTGAATAAAAGTCATTGTTTAAGATATGATTTTTCCTACTATTAATATCATAAACGGGATATTTACCATGTTTGATTTTTGTTTCGAGTTCCCGATATTTCGGCGCTGTTACAAGCACCATGATCACGGATAAACTGAAGTCATTGCGGGTGGATGTTTATGAGCAGACAAATCGGTCTACCCTCTTTCTAGTTCGTTTTTTGCGTTCGGCACCACTACCATTGTCACTCACTACACGATTCTGTTCCCGACACACGAAACTCACTGTGTCCACTCGCGAACTTTTTTCGACAAAACTAAAACCAAAAACTAAAAAAACCCTAAAAAAAAACCAACCTAAAACTTTAACCGGGAGGACGGATTTCAACTGTCGAGAGCCTGGAATCCAGTGGTTCAACTGTGTAAAAACCGAAAAAGTGTCGAAAAAAGTTCGCGAGTGGACACAGTGAGTTTCGTGTGTCGGGAACAGAATCGTGTAGTGAGTGACAATGGTAGTGGTGCCGAACGCAAAAAACGAACTAGAAAGAGGGTAGACCGATTTGTCTGCTCATAAACATCCACCCGCAATGACTTCAGTTTATCCGTGATCATGGTGCTTGTAACAGCGCCGAAATATCGGGAACTCGAAACAAAAATCAAACATGGTAAATATCCCGTTTATGATATTAATAGTAGTGTCAGTGACCATGTCAGTTTAAAAACTTATATGATTTTTCCTCTGTAGTTAAATAATTCCTTGATGTTAGAACTATCAAACGTTAGAATTCTGGTTTGATTTCATTGACGGTTCTAACTTTGCTTGAACTCTTGTCCATTGCTAAACGTATGCACAAGTAATTACTTAAGTTCAAGTAATTACTTTAACGTGACTATAAATACGAATGTAATTGATGATTAAACGAACTTACCTGTACGTGAAGTTCAATCACAATTACTCGAAGAGCTTCGTTCGAAGATATTAGCATTAACACACATGTAGTTTCACCTACAGACTCGCCATTTCGCATTGAATTTAGGAGAAAAAATAAAAATAATCTAAAGTAAGGTAGATTCAAAACTTTGTTCCTGACAATGTCACCTAGCCAGCTCATTTAGTTTGGAGGATTGCTGAGCTGTTTTTATATTTCACAACTAGGGATTTAGCATAACTGGGAGGGAGGGATGCTAATATCTTCGAACGAAGCTCTTCGAGTAATTGTGATTGAACTTCACGTACAGGTAAGTTCGTTTAATCATCAATTACTCTCAAGCTTCGTTCTCGATATTAGCATTAACACACATGTAGATGTTGAGAGATAGTATTCATTTGTGAAATATAACCAATTACATAGTTACATTTTGTATAATAATATAGGCATTTCAGTGAAGGAAAAAATAAATATTCACTACATTTCTTAACTTTATTTAAGTCAATCACATAATTGAATAGCTTTTCAATGATAACAATAGTATGACATAAAATATCTATCTTTATCCATTTAACACACTTGTGACAAAATCAGCTTGAGCAGACGTATCGTCTGATATTATTCTATTATAATATTTAGCAAATACAGTAGAATTTGTACTCCACCCGGCAGTTTTACGTATAACGTCTAGGCTAACCCCTACGCTATATGCTTTAGAAGTGGCTGCGTGCCTGGTGCTATGCGCAGTGATCAAAGAGATATCAACGCCACTGGTTTGTAACACGGTTTTTACCCATTTGCTCAAAGTCTGCGACGTTACTGCTCGGTGTGGTTTTCTAAATGAAATAAACAATGATTGATGGTCTTGACGGATTTGATTGGTCCTATCAAGATAAACTTGAAGAGTACCAGCAGGGCATATTTGCGGCCGTTGTGAAAAATTCGGTAAGGAAAACACTGGTTGTACTGAACCCACTCGTGAAGTTTTAATTAAATCAGTTATTTTAATAATAAACCCTGAATCATATTTTATAATATTATCAATATGTATTTTTGATAAGGTCTGCATTCTATGGGCTGTTACCAGAGCTAGAAGGGTCACTAACTTTTTACTAAGTTTTTCTAGAGTTAAATTTTCGTTGGGATATAATTCCGCCAAATAATTTAAAACTAGATCAGTGTTCCAAGTTAAATTGTATTTAGGAACTGTGGGCCGCAATCGAAAGATTCCCTTGAAGAATCTATGTATAAATTCATTGTTTACTTTATCGGGTCCAAGTAACAATGATAAAGCGGATCGCGAGCTATTTAGGGTACCATACCGAGCTCCGGCATTAAACAGTTGTGTTAAAAAACAAAGAATATTCGATGTCGAAGCGTTATAAGAATCTACGTTGTTATCGTGACAGTACGCAAACCACTTCTTAAGGCAAGTATCGTACTGCTTGACAGTGCTATCTGACAAAGATGCTAGCATTATGACTATAGACGGTTGTGGAATTCCTCTTCGGAGAAGAGATGCCCGGACAACCTCCCGACAACCAGTGTAATTTGCCGGTGAATTGCACGTTCGCTATAATGAGAAATAATTAAATCATCTTCCGACCTTAAAAATAAAGGTTTTGATACGAGGAGTCTTTTAAAAAGAGGGTACCAGGGTTGTGTTGGCCATTTTGGCACGACGACAATACCAGTGGCTCTGTCGTTAATAATTTTACGCAAAGTCTTTAAAATAACAGAAACTGGTGGAAACGCGTAAAAATACAAATTTGTCCATGAAATAGTGAACGCGTTAATTACATAAGCGTCAGGGTCCCTATGCCAAGAAACATAGGTATCGCACTTATGATTTATTCTGCTCGCGAACAAGTCAATAGAAGGGCCACCGAAATGTTGCGTTATTTTATTAAAAGCAGTGTGAGAAATTTCCCACTCTATGTCGGGGTGTAATCTTCTTGATTCAGCGTCCGCAACTATGTTATCAGAAGAACGTATATAATCGGCATGAACCATAATTTTACGCGCTTCGCACCATTGCCACAATTGTTTCGTAATATCGGTCAAATGGGGAAATTGTATGCCACCCATTCTATTAATGTACGATATTGCCGTTGTATTGTCAATACGTAACAATATTTGACAGTTTTTCAATTCTTGTGCAAAAACTTTAAGCCCGAGAAAAGCTGCAAGTATTTCCAAATAATTAATATGACGCGTTTGCTCATGTTGACTCCAAGGTCCACTGGCAGTATCGTCACCACAGGCGGCACCCCACCCCGTTGTTGAGGCATCACTAAATATCTCTGTGGCGACTAGCGACATCTATCGCAACACCTGCGTACTAACAAACGATCGACAGAAGTTCCTACATCGCGCTATCAACATTATCCGCGACATAAGCCTATATAGGAGTTCCCGACTTACAACTGTCGGGCAGTTAGCCCGCCGGACACAACACCCGTCCGGTCGGAGGATCCTCCCTTTTCAATGGGGGATGAGGAGCTTTACACCCTGTTCCTCATTACCCTCAAACTGGTGACCCCGAACATGAACGTCAGCGCAGCCTTCGTGCAAGCACTTCATACGTCGTCATCACTTCCCCTTCGCCTTCGAGCAGCGAGTCATACCGTCAGCCAGCAGCCACGGCTTCATGGGGTATCCTGACCACCAGCATGCAGCGGAAGCGCATTCCTGGTCATCACCCCCAGCCTCATCAGCGAACTTGGCACAGCACACTGCACTTCGGCCGGTCAGCAAGCAGAGACGCCCTTCTCTCCTGGTCGACGCAGCAGCCAGCCACTACGCAGCACTGCACACTCCGACTCACTGGAGCATACGCAGCATCACCCCGACTCACTGGGGCATCACGGCAAGCACTGCATCACTCCGACTCACTGGAGCTAATATGCAGCATCACCCCGACTCACTGGGGCATCCACCGCAGACAGTTCCGACTCACCGTGAACTATGCGGCATCCGGTTCCGACTCACTGGAACCATCCACTGGCTGACAAGCGCCAAGACTTAACCTGCTTTCGACCTCCGGTCTCGGAGGGGAGTGATGTGGCGACTAGCGACATCTATCGCAACACCTGCGTACTAACAAACGATCGACAGAAGTTCCTACATCGCGCTATCAACATTATCCGCGACATAAGCCTATATAGGAGTTCCCGACTTACAACTGTCGGGCAGTTAGCCCGCCGGACACAACACCCGTCCGGTCGGAGGATCCTCCCTTTTCAATGGGGGATGAGGAGCTTTACACCCTGTTCCTCATACCCCACAAATCTCTAAGGAATATGTGTCAACCTTAATTTTACATACCGATTCCTTTATTGCATTAAGCCACCAGTCAAAGATGGGGGACAACTCAATTGGTAAGTTCATAAACTTATCGTAGTTTTCATCATCTTTGAAGTTTAAATATTTACACCTCTCAAAGTCTTTGGTATAAAGCCAACCGTAGTCTACGGCCTGACATGCGGATGTCAAAAGACCGATGAAACGAGCAAAATCTCTTATTTTACATCGTTTAAGCTTCCTAATCTTTAATAATTCTGTTTCAATTTTCTTTCTTTTATCATATGGTAGTCTTACTTCAAATCTATTTGAGTCTATAATATTTCCTAAGAACTTGCAACAATTAGTAGGTATATCAGAACTTTTTTCTGTGTTGATGATGAATCCTAACGATTCTAATAATTGTTTTGTGTCATTGACATTTTGCAAACAGTCGGTATACGATTGACCAAGCAAAAACAAATCATCCAGATAAAATGTAGACAAATATCCCAAAGACCTCAGTAATTTGGCGACTGGTTTAAGAATTTTCGTAAAAATATACGGAGCAGTGTTTAAGCCGAACGGTAACACGTTAAACTCGTACAGATTGCCATTAAATTGAAAACGTAAATATTTCTTTGAGTTGGGATGAATGCTTATTAAAAAATAGGCATCTTTTAAATCAATTGTTGACATAAAACAGTTGTTTGATAAAAGTTTTAACGCTGTTCTTAAATCTTCAAGTTTAAAATGTTGGGTTGGTATGAATTTATTCAATTGTTTTAGATTTAATATGAAACGTTGTTTACCGTTCGGCTTAGGAACATGAAATATACTGGATATGTATTGACCCGTGCATGGTTGACATAAGGACACTGCCCCAGAACTAATAAGATTTTGTATTGATGCTTTAAAGGCCTTGTATTCGGATTGTGAATAAATAGGCTCTGATGGAACAGTTGTTTGAATAACTGGGTCAGAAAACATAATTTTATAACCAGAAATCCAAGATAGTATGACAGGATTAGTAGTCAATAAACACCACTGTTCATAGAAAAACGAAAGACGACCCGCGGGGCTTACCGGCTCTAACGTCGGTGACCTGCTTGCGGCTGACGTGACAATGTGCTGGAAGCGTTGTTGTGCGTCGTCCTCGTCCGCTGCCTCTGACTCTGCGTTGATGGCGCCGCCGCCGCCCGCGCATATCTCGCGCCCCCCGGCGGCGGTCGTGGGAACTGTCGGCGACGCGCCTGGGGGGCTTGGTAGTTTAAAGGCCTGTTGACTGTTCTAGCCGGTCTATTTGCGATGGACTGCATTGTAGACGACCTTATGTCAGCCCCAGATTTTATAATCGTTTTTGCTGATCTTAATGTTTCTGATAAACTATTACCAAAGAGCATTTCGTCTATTTTTGTTGTGTCCAACTGGTCTTTTAGCTCCTTCTTGACAGTTGAAAGAATGAACGTACGTCGTGAGATCGAGTCCGTGTACTGGATGTCACCGAGAATTCGAGCAGTATCCATCAACAGCTTGAGAAGCTCAGGGTTTTTATGACCTGATGAAAGCAGCGCAGTAATGGCCTCGCTGATGGAGGACAAGGCACAGGATGTTAGTGCCTGTTTACCTTCTATACCCTTGTCTCGCTTTGCTTGGGTTTCTATTAGAGATACTCGAATCTCAGGATTGAGGGTAGGCGCTTTTATTAACTTGCAGTTCACCGGTACCAAATAACGGTCTTTTAATTCCTTACGGTTCTCTTTAGACAGGCCGGAGGTCACAATGTGGTTTAGTCTAATTGCCAAATCCTTTTGAATTTCTCTGCCATACTCTTTATTCGAGGTGGGGTCCTCACCTAATATTTCCATCAAATCTGGGTCTAATTCGGGAACGTCTTGTTCAGGGGCAGGGGCCTCCGGTTCAATCGCCCCCGCTGGAGGCATGGTGGTAGACTCAGCAGGCGCGGGAAGTAGTTGCGCGGGTGGCAGTACGGCGGCAGTGGAACTCGGCGGCAGTATGTCTGCTTGTGCCGTAATGTTGTCGGCGGTAGGCGACTGTGTGATGACCGGGACCGGGACCTCCTCCTCATCACTAAATTCCACTGGAGCTGGTTGCCAGTACGAGCACCCAGGTTGTGGATCTGTATCGCCGTGATAAGTAGCACAATCGTCATCGATTGGGATTGGTTCGCGCTCTGCAAGCAAAATAAATATTTTGCTTAAATACGCTTAATTTGGTGGGAAGTGAGACTCCTTGTGAGAAACACGCAATCCCTATAAGCGGCTTAGTATTTATTTCTCAAGGAAAAAACGTAGGTACATGCTATGGAAAAACCCCACAGGTAGATCCGAGCAGCAAGTACTTAATTTTGGAAGTGGAAGGCCCCCAAAGGACAATCCGATTTTCCGTATTATAATTATACATATAATCCGTTATCAATTCAAAACCACAACGTTTCAATTGTACGTAACGGTTTTATTTTATTTTCTTTGTGAGAAACCAGGCGGTGCTAAAAGTAACCAATTAAAATATAAACACGAAACAAGTAGGTCAATGACTCACCCTGCAGGTTATAAGGCGTAGAACAATCACCATCCGACGACGATGCACTATCATAGCGAGTGCGTCTCACATGTTTTATTTCACGTTCTAACTTTTTAAGTTTTTTGGTCAAATAACTATAATTATCGCGCTTATCACTCTTTCTTTTCGGCATTCTATAGCTAAATTATAAAAACGCACTTGAATTACTTTAAAAACAAAGAAATGATGCGAAACAGCGAAGCACTGATACGTGAATGAGCTGGCTAGGTGACATTGTCAGGAACAAAGTTTTGAATCTACCTTACTTTAGATTATTTTTATTTTTTCTCCTAAATTCAATGCGAAATGGCGAGTCTGTAGGTGAAACTACATGTGTGTTAATGCTAATATCGAGAACGAAGCTTGAGAGTAATAGTCGAGAGGGTGCAAGCGCGACTGTTGAGCACGAGGTCCTAGGTTCGATTCCAGAATCGGAAAAAGTGTATGTTATTTTATAAAACTAGTAACTTATATCTAAAAACAGCCTTGTCGCACTAAACATAGGTACACTCATTAAAATTTCTTCAGTAGCATTTACTATAGCAAATCAATGCACATCTATCAGAAATACTATCTAATAAATAACTACAAACCTATGACGTCACGAAAGACTAAGATCTTCATTCACCATGTGAACACGTGCAATAAGATATGTATCACGGATGGTCATCTAATTAGCATGCTAATTAGACCTTGTGCTAACAATGGGCCCTATTCATTAACTGCATGTATTTTATATAAAATGTGTTGTGTTGGTCCCTATGCAAATGTGTGTGATGTAATGAAATTGTGAAGGATATTCAATGGTTTACATAACATAAGATCACGCCTGTAATCCTCGAAGGGTTTACCCATTGATACATTTCGCCAGCCCGCCACACAATTCCCAAACCACTGTAACTCCTGTTAGCCAGAATCTACAGTGGTGACCACAAGAAAAGCGCCGAGACAATGAAGCTCGACGAAGTCTCAGAGATTTTCCACATTCCGCCAGTAAACTCCGAGTCTGTAACGTATTACCAACAGTCGATTGGTCCATGAACCATTGGTCCACATTATCTTTAAGCGATTAACTTTTGATCCAAAGAACTTTTCACCCACGAACGTTTCGCCAACAGAACCCTACGTCAGTTAATGCTTAACCAACAGAATGTTTTGACCAATTACTATTCACCCAAAGAACAATTGGCCAACTGTCACTCACTCGTACATGCAACGCATGTACTCTATGACGCGCGCTCGCTTCGCTCGCATATATATAACACTAATATTCTGTCCCCGAAGTGCGGGGGCCTCCGCCGGCCTCCTTCGTCGGCCTACGGCCCGGTCACGGTGCCCATGCCGCCCATAAAGTCATACTGCCGCGAGACGGTTGTATATAATTTTGGCTAATCGGACGACTAGACAAATTGTTCTTTGGGTGAATAGTTATTGGTCAAAACATTCTGTTGGTTAAGCATTCACTGACGTACGGTTCTGTTGGCGAAACGTTCGTGGGTGAAAAGTTCTTTGGATCAAAAGTTAATGGATTAAAGATAATGTTGACCAATGGTTCATGGACCAATCGACTGTTGGTAAAACGTTTCACGTCCGTAAACTCCCATACCATAGCGGGCAAGTCTATATAGTCATCAACCGAGTGCAGAAATTCATACACAGTCACTGCTACTGTGAAGTTCCCAATGAATAAGTAATTCAATAACACTTGGCCCAACCTGGAAATCGAACACTGGACCTCGTGCACAGCCGTAGCGCGACCACTGGAACAACGAGGCCTTAAATTGACGGCACGGTTGGCGCAGTGGCTGAGTGATTAGTCTGCTGCGCTGCGTGTCGCGGGTTCGATCCCCGCACGGAACAAATATTTGTATGGCCTACAGATAGTTGTTTCGGGTCTGGGTATTTGTGTATGTGAGTTTAAATGTTTGTGAACGCACCCACGATACAGGAGAAATTCCTAGTGTGGGGCAATGTTTTAATTCTTGCTACTGGCTATTATGTATTCTGTGCTACTGGGGAGCTTTTTTATGCTTACGTTTAGCCGAAACTCGCCTGATGTGAAGTGATGACGGGGTCTAAGATAGAGCACACTTGTCTCGAACCAATTCCCTGCTACTTTGAAGAGATCTAGATTGTAATCATAGATAATACACTTTATTGTAATGAGCTTCTGTCAATGCAGTGACAGGTCGCGGACCAGCAGGGCTATTGTGTATCTTTTAACCCTAGAAAGATAACCATACCACGGCATACGTTAAAGATAACCATACACTTCATAGGCGCACCCTTTTATAACATGTTTTTAATTGATTTAATAAAAAATATTTATAATTTATGATATTGTGTTAAAAGGTAATACTATAAACTATAAATTTTAAATACATTTTTATTTTATTTGTTTATTTAAAATAATTTAAAACTAAATAAGTAGACCTCTAACAAAAATCGACAGCCTTATGCTTCAGGAAAATAAACACTTATAATCATCTTATAAAAAATGTTTTTTTTCTTATAAGCTGTTTGACTACAATATAATAAGTATAAAAAAAATATCTATCATCAAAAAAAAAAAACTTCAACATCACTCCCAGTACAAATTAATCGATTCTTAAAAGTTTCATAAAAGATAACCATACGCCTCGCGAGCGCACAGACTCGTCATATGAACAAAACTATAGAACTTACAGCATGGGAACTGCTATCCCGTGAAAGGGCTAACCGACGACTGAGTTGGCTCAGAAGGACAAACAACACGCGTCGGATAAAAAACTATAGCAATATGTTTCCCGCGCAGGCGCCTCTGCGACGTAGGTTATCTTTCTAGGGTTAATGACAGTGGATAACTTAGAATGTCTATCAAATAACTGTCAAATGGTGAGTTTTTAAGAAAAAAATGTACCAAACCATAACCAATTAACAGTTAATCTATGGACATTTCTGATAGCCACTGACGTTAAAAAGATACGCAATAGGGGGGCAGGAATGTCACTAAAATGCAAAAAGTTTGTTTTTGATGGCAATATTTTCATTTTCCCGCGTATTTAATTTGGTATTACACAAAAAGCGTAAAAACAAGTATAGTCGGATGTATTACTTATGTCTCAAAACTGTATACAAGAACAAAAGAGGGAAGGTCCATAGTGTAACGGAACGTGAGAAGGAATGTCCAAGCTGTCAAAATACTTATGGCAACTTTCCTATCAATTTTTTTTTTAAAGTGCAAGGACTTAGTAGATTTAAAAAGATTTTGTTCTGAGGGGGTTCATTCCCACCTTGAAGGCATTCCTCTTGTATAATTAGTAAAAAAAATATAAAGTTGAACTTGTATGGGACACAGCGGACATTACCAGTTTTTGCATGTTCCAAAAGTGAATTACTTTAATTTTTTAATTATTAAAAAATGTATATTTTCATTTCAATATTTTATGTTCCAAAAAATAAAACTTAATAAGGTATACAAGTTCCTATTAGCAGTTCATAATTTTAAGTGACACATAAGAATGTTTTTAACTTTTAAAAATTAAAATGTTAGTTACATAACTTTTTTGTTTTTGTGACATTTCTTGTATTGCCCCTGCACCCTTCTTGTTGTAATGTCCCTCGTAATGCAATTCAGTACCAGCCTGACCTACATACTGGCGGGCATATCAAAGCCAATAATCCAACTGTCAGATTACTAAAACAGGCACTTCTAGAAAGCACTTTGTCGGCAACTGTGTCAAAGAGATCTATCGCTACCGAACACTAGATTTGTAACGATAACATTGATTACCTTATCCGTAATTTGTAAAACAAGGCCTGAAAACATGATTATTATTGACCTACTTTATTCAAAAATAAACATATTTTTGAATATTTCTCCGAATTCGATGATATTTTTTCCTCAAATTCGATAATCGAATGATTTTGTGCTCTATGGGATGGGATAGACACACAACCGAACATAACGAGATCATAAAACTAAACCTTCGCAAATACACCATCAAATTGAGTAAAAAAAGGTTCAACAATTCACCATCATTACAGCACTTACCTGAGTTCAAATTTCTACTTTTCCCACAACAAAAAACTGACATGTTAAACACAAAAGTTTTATACTAGGTATCTTAAAGACTGAAATACTCCGCCGAAATCTCGGAAGGTCTAAACAAAAAGTAAACATGGTAAAAATCCCGCTACAAGTGTTTGAGAAACTTATGTACCGGTAAAATGGGGTGAATAGGAACGCCGGGGGTGAATAAAGACGAAACTTTGAGAGGGATTTTAACATTCAATTTTGATAGGTTACCAACAAGTACACTATTTTATTTGTATTTTACTTTATTATTTAGACACATTTTTGGCAACATACCATTTTAATTCAACGTTAAAATCTCTCTAAAAGTTTCGTCTCTATTCAGCCCTGCGTTCCTATTCACCCCATTTTACGGTACCCTCGATGTGAAAAATCGCGCTATGGACGTGGAGTAGCGGACAACACCCCGTCTAAACTAAATTGTCACTTATGTATCGGTGTAAAAACACTTCATATTTCGACCGCTGCCACAACAAAACACTGTTTACATTGTTTTAGATGACAATCGCGAATAGACACTTGTATCACTTATCACATTCCAATGAAAGGTTATCAGCAATCAGTCCATTGAGCTGCTATCTCAATTAACAGGTAAAATTACTCACACGCATCGTGAGTTTAAGTAAACATAATGCAGGCACTTGAAATTTAGGAATTCAGGTTAAGTGCTAGGATTGTTATAAATATTGATATTATTTTGACAAAGAACACCGTCTTTGCTAATCATGTTCAGATAAACAGCAATAAGTTCTTACAAAAACTCTGCAAAATGAATAAATAAATCCCTGAGGATAGATCCCCTGTTAGAGGACCCCACCCCGCGCGCTTCACGCGGCATGGCGTGTTGCTACGTCGCATGACAGAGTTATAGAGGTGAGCGCCATTACCCAGTGAGCACGATTCCACCTACTTATCCTAGGCACAGATATTATAATACTTCGTACAGATACCCAATCCCATACAAAGAAATGACACCTTCCTAAGTCATCTTATTGCTCGATTTATATTCTTTCCTCCATTATTTCAACAGATGGCAGCACCAGCGTCACACTAATTGCCACAGACTGGAGTTTTACAACGCCATCTAGGAGTTCACGTTTCGTGTTATGTAGTTCCGGAACTTTCGGGTTCAGTAAAATGAGAATTATATGTAATAATTTCGCTTAGAAATGTTAAAAGATGTGTTATATTTCTATAAACAGTAATACATATGCTTTTTAATGTTTAAATTTTATTTAAAATAATACAACAGTTACGATTATTGTATGTGGCAAATTGAGTAAAACGCCATCTATTGCAAACAGCTCTAGAGAAAATGATTTACAGATGGCTCACTTTTGACAACTTTATCAATCTATGGTTACGAATTGAAGTAAAAGTCCTCCTTTAACTTTTTTTGTTGAAATAACGTGATAAACGTGTGTAAATAGATAAATAAGCGTTAAACATGAAACTTTTGATTTTTGCAAATATTATTTCGGCCGAAATCTACCGTATAACGCATTTAAGCGAATGGTAATTTCATTACTGCTACATATTATGCTGCCATCTATTGTGTTTCTTTCAAGACTAATTATAATTTATTCGAGTTGAGACCCCATGCCCTAGGTATATCATTCTCTTACCATTATACCAATTCATCTGGAGTCGGCTGACGGCCTAGCATGTCTTCTTGTTCCATAGCTACTTCTCTATTAGTCGTCCCCTCATCCGTCCCCTCCTTTCTGGCCATATCTTCCTTTACACAATCCATCCATTGTTCCTTTGGTCTTCCTCTACTCACAACTTCATACTCAAAACATTCATCCCGACTTTTTCCTCATTTCTCTGCATCACATACGACGACAACACACACACACAAATTCACCTGCACTTCCAGACTTCCTTTATATGTGCTAATATCTGATTTTATACGGGTCTACCTTTTAAAGTAGAATTTTTTATTTCCGAATTTTGTTTTGCATAGCAGTGGATGGCAGAAACTTCATTTCGCCGAAAATCATTTGGCGTACACTCATTTACCATAAATTCAAAACGCATAATTTCGCAAGTCAGAATCATCTTTGACCATAAACTTCATTTCCAGAACCATCATTTCGCCGAAAATTCATAATCAGAATCGTCTTTTGGCAGTTTTGGCACGCATTTCATTTCATACATACGTGTAACATGCAGCAGGCATGACTTCTGTCACGGCTCCGGCGCTGCGGTGCTCCGGCGGTCCCACGCAAGCATATCGTTGCAGATGGTTTTAACACACACCGCCGCAGCTTCGGCTTGCTGCCGGCGGAGCCGGCCAGCCTTAGAAAAAAAGGGAAAAATTCTGCCATCTTAAAAGTATGCCATTGAAAATTCGGCCATTTAAACATTCGGCGAAACGATAATTCTATTAAATAATTTATTGTTTTGCCTTAAACACATTCGTTCAAACAAGAATATGCCAAGTGTGTTATGCCAAATAAACGGAGCATCAAGTTTCTGCCAGATAGATGGTACCCATTCACTTCGTAGCTTCAAGTTCGTGACGACGTTAATAAATAGACAATGGTAATGACAGTAAATATAAAAATTGTTAAAACTACAGTCGATTACTGGAATAACAATAATTTACTCATTTTGTAGGAAGGACGGAATTACGACGTAATTCAAAAATTGCACAGATTTTCGTAATTACATGCAGAACAATCATAGACAGGTTTTGTGTTTCAACTGCGAGTTGTATTTTATGGTCAAAGGAAACCTATCGTTACTAGAGAATAAGAACCAGATAGGCAGCGGGAATAGCTACCCCTCCTGAAAAACCATCGAGACTATGCCTTGATGCTGCTGGAGGTGGGTAGACGACACAGCGCTGTTACACCTGTTACAAAAACTTAACACCAATTTGGGTTAATCTACAGTGGGATATTGAGAATCTGTCATAAAGCGCTCAAGGGGAAGAAAGGAGCAATAAATAAAATAAAATAAAAAATACTTTATTTCAGAGCAATGGCGGCGAAGTGGTAACAACAACGACTGTTTGAAAGTCGTGATCGCGAGTTCGAACTCGGGTAGGCGCGTACTGTACTTTTAATTAGTTGTAATTTATTTTGAAAACTCAAAATGCTGAACGAAAACATCGTGAGGAAACCGACATGTCGTATCTGACTGTAGTATCTTCTAACCCACAGTGGGCCAGCGTGGTGGATTGCTTACAGACCTTTCGGTCTCATAGAGACGAGCCTGTCTCCCAGCAGTGGGAACATTATACGATGATTACTAAGAATCATAATCAAACCTCAATATCTACGGCGAACATGAAAACTTATTCATTCATGGTTTACGACACCATAAAACAGTTATGGTGGTTCTACGGTTTTCCTTCTCAATGAAAACTACGTGTACTGAACAAAGTCATTTGAGATGTGCATTTTATTATGATTAGGTAGGTAACAATAAGTCATTATATTTGTACCAGCACAAGAATTGCGTGGATTTTTCTTAGATTAACAAAGAAATTCAGCCAGGTCCCGTACCAACCACCGTGCCAGAAAGAACTGGAGGTACCTACACCTAACGACTAGCTCTGCCTTTTTCCCACACTGAAGTAATATTTCATTACAATATTTCTATAAGAACGGTGAAGGAAAACATCGCGAGGAAACCAAACATGTTCTAGAACCAAAAATTCTAAGACATGACATGTACCGTCTACTAACCCGCACTGGGCCCAGTCCCTCTCATAGAGGGCAGGCTTGTGTCCCAGCAGTGGGAATTTTATAGGCTAATTATGGTAAGCTATAAGAAGCTATGGTAGGTCAGCTGTGCGGAGCAGTCTTTACAAGAAAAAAAAAACAAACCATGCAATCAGTAAAATGGTGAACGGTGATTGCCTACATTGCGTTTAGTGAAAAATACGAAGATTTGTGATTCTCTAACTGTCTGCTGAAGCCTTTATTCTGGTCTCTTTTCTAAATGCTGACGGGCTTTGGGACAGTCCCGTCGAGTCTTCCTCTAAGGAAAACGTAATAGGTAACGATTTAGGTACAGGTAAATGCAGTTAAGGCACACCTCGGACACTCCATACAACGCCCGCAAAATAATTACCTATTACTACTACATAAACAAATAACGTTTGTGCACGACGTGCACGTGCAAATGTGTGCGTAAACTCTAGTAGGGTTATCGTAGCCTAAAAAATGGCGCGGAAAGTGCAACGGTCTGCGTCGCGAAAACCGAACGACGACTAATACGAGCGCGAGCCATTGCTCAAGTGGCGACGACGTATACCTCGAAGTGCGGGGTGAGGTGCGGTATTTAATATGAGCGCGGGGAAGTGAGTGTCCCTTCTGTACGTACTTAGTACTATTATGTATTCTGTGGTTAAGGTAAGATGAGGAGACAAAGTTACCTCGATTTCCTTCTATAAGTGGATGGAGACACTACGTACTTTTTAATTAGAAGATCTAGAAATTCCAACGACAAATTGATGTGGTAAAGAAATCTAAGTTACCTATTGTGGTGATAATATTATTTTATTTTTATGTTTTAAATCTAGGTTTTAGCAGAATAGGTAAGTACTATTTAATTTTCAGTATCGTTCGAAAATCTTTCAGAAATTAAATTTATCTACCTAGACGTATAAGGTTATACTAGCACAATTATAATTTAATTAATTTAACAACCCCTGTGATTTCGCAGGCTGATAAGCCAGACGTATGCTCGCCAACAAATCAATAAGCTACTACAATCTGTCTTTCTTTAAATGATTTTACGCGTTAGGTTCAAGGTTGATTGGGATAATTAATTGTCAGTTTCGGCCTTTCGGGTAGCTTATTGTGCTGGCATATTTTATGTAGGTATATGGCCGTTCATATTGTGTAGCAAAAATAAATTGTAAAAATCACCCAAGTTATCAACTTTGTTGGCATTATCACATAAATGCTACATTATAATTAATTTAAATAGGTACCGAGACTTACATCAATGATTACTATCCATTGTTATTTTAGCAATATCATCTTATTCGTCCCGAAATATCTATCTGTGACGGATTTGACGTTCGTATTCATAAAATATAACTTATTATACCCCCACACAATAGGTAAAATCCATTTGTTTACTTCCCAGCAAAATAAAACTAAGTATCTACCCTCAGTTTAGCGCGATGGTAAACACCAAAATATTTTTAAAAACAAAAATCCTTTTCATGTCTAAGTAACTGCTTCAACACATTACATTAATTATAAAACCATTATTATTATTGAAGTAAATAAATAAGAACCTACTAAGTGAGTATTAAAATAAAAAATAAAATTATTCCATACTTACATTCACACAGAAAAATACAGCCACCAAAACTACATTTAAAAAAAATGAATCTCACTTCACGTTATCACTAACCAATCACACGCGATCTCCACCGGACTACCGCTGCGCAGGAGTTGGTTCGGGGGCGCGATGTAAACTGTTCATTATCTGCCTTTACCCGAGTGCCGCAAACAGTAATGAGTGACGACAAGCACACGTGAGGATTTCCTCACGACTTGCTACGACTGGGTAAGCAGTCAGCCTCCGTAAGATAAAAAGCGGTAACTCAGAAAATGTATGTTTTGAGAAAACACACAGGGAATCATGTGACAAAATGTAGGTACCTATATGATCTGTAATTCAGCAAAAATTATGCCTATTGTTTTTTTTAACTATTAGTAAAGGTAATTATACGATTCCAGAGAAAGGAAAGGTAATACATTCGGCGAATAAATAACTATATTTTTGATTCAGACAACCGTTTTTTGTTTTTTTTTTGTGTTACCACTTTTTTGGCTTACGCAGGGCTGAGCTGCGGTGTTTAATTAAGCAGTTACATTTTATATTACGTATCATTTAGCATTAGACGCTGGGCCCACGCAGTAATTCAAGCTTGCTGGATTACTAGTACTAGTAGCTCTCTTGTCAAACGGTTGAACAAAAAAAAATCTACTGTAATAAATCTCTGTTAGTCACATCTCGATATTTTTTTGTCATCTTAGGTTCAGTAAATGTAATTTTTCACTCGGTGAACTTACGGACATGCTGCGTCGACCCCAAATAAATTAGGATAAGGGTAGGATCGAAAATGATGATGGTGATGGTGAACTTGCAGGTCAAAGTTGGTAGATAATTTCCAATGACTGTATCGTGCTGCTTAGCTGACGATTACTTTGCAATAACTGAGCTGATTTTGATAAGGGATGCATGTGGACGACAGACGGCAGTGATTCATTCGTACTTGATCTACACGGTCTATTTTATTCTTTAATAATTAATTAAGCAAGGATTGGTACACCTCGAAAGAGATTGTGGAACAGAACCAACGACCAGTGGTCCTTAGAGTTCTTTGACCAGCAGTGGGAACCACCGGCGAACAGTGACAGGTAATTAGTAAGTAATCACATTGTACTTAGTATAGGTATGTTTCGATGTTGGTAAAGCAGCCCAAAAGTTCGAGAATTAATCGGTACCGAAGCTACCCGAATACCAATCAATAGTTGCTAAAATTAGACTGTATCCACACTTTCCACCCCATTTATAATCTAGCTTTGATCATCCCAAAACAATGAGACCTCAAAAACACCTTTTGCCCTACATTCCCATCCGTAATTCCAAGTCTGGAAGGAAACATTAACGCCACAATAAGATCCGGCGCCGCACTAACTGGAAGACCCGTGGCGAGGGTTTACATGTAGAGGTAGGTAGCATTACATTAACTTTTATGCTTCTCTGAGTACGTGTGGTGGGAACATATTTCATTGGAAATATTGTAGAATGGGTGGTAGGAGATATACAGTATGACATCGTTATTTTTCTTAAATGATTTATGTAACTAGGTAATAGTAGGATAAGAGGACAAGCTCAGATTTTAGGGCTGAAACTGCGATAAGCGGCCCACCCGCGCGGTTTCATACAAAAGTGCTCCGTCGCGGGGACCCGGGCCCGGCACGCGCGTGGCCCGCCAGCAGCGGTAATACGCACAGATTTGTCGTTGTTTTCAGTTTTGCTACGTAATAAAATAATATATCATAGACACGACTATACATGCACAGTACACCGTTGAAATTGAACTATAGACCAGGGTCGATAATTTTTGAAACCAAAAAAATTTACAGTAGGATGAAACCAATTATAAAAGGAGGGGAATATGATCAAAATGAAAGGAAAAATAAATTACGGTCGATCTGAGGTCGGGAAGTGGGGGTGGGGGGGGTTTTAAGGGGGGAAAGCGGTTTATCTCGATTTCCGGCAAAACTACAAGTCCTATCGAAAAAAATACAAGGGCAAAGTTGTAGAGAATAAAAAGATCTACAACTTTGATTTAACATTTTTTTCACATAACCTCAAAATTTAGGTGAAAAATTCAAAAAACCAAGTTTTTGGTTTTTTATTTATATCTTTTTCAAAAAAAAACTTTTTTTCTACGAAACTTGGTGAAGAGTTACCATACTATGTCCCAAATACACTGTAATTTTTTTTATTAAAAATATTTATTTTTCACCTTATTATTGACTTAGTATCGAAAAATCAGCCATATTTTCAATCGAAAATTCACCCGTCAAAATATCTGCTTTTTTTAAAAAGTCGGTGGGCGTTGTGTTCCTTATAATCTCTACTTTCTGATGATGTATAAAAAATATACATTGCAATGGTAAATTTTCTCAGAAAAAGCAAAGTCAGCTGCTGCGAAATAATCCCACTACCAAATATTAAGGCCTAGACAAGAAATTATAAGCGTATTTATTGCTGTTTTATGCCTATTTATTGTTATTTTAAGATAATTTATATATCGTGGAGACCTACGGAAAATTTTAGCCCATCAAAAGGTATTTCACAGAGAAGTGGGGAAGGGGCTAGGAGGGTTTGGCCCTTACTACCTGTTATTTCGTAGCAGCTGATTTTGCTTTTTCTGAGAAAATTTACCATTGCAATGTATATTTTTTATACATCATCAGAAAGTAGAGATTATAAGGAACACAACGCCCACCGACTTTTTAAAAAAAGCAGATATTTTGACGGGTGAATTTTCGATTGAAAATATGGCTGATTTTTCGATACTAAGTCAATAATAAGGTGAAAAATAAATATTTTTAATAAAAAAAATTACAGTGTATTTGGGACATAGTATGGTAACTCTTCACCAAGTTTCGTAGAAAAAAAGTTTTTTTTTGAAAAAGATATAAATAAAAAACCAAAAACTTGGTTTTTTGAATTTTTCACCTAAATTTTGAGGTTATGTGAAAAAAATGTTAAATCAAAGTTGTAGATCTTTTTATTCTCTACAACTTTGCCCTTGTATTTTTTTCGATAGGACTTGTAGTTTTGCCGGAAATCGAGATAAACCGCTTTCCCCCCTTAAAACCCCCCCACCCCCACTTCCCGACCTCAGATCGACCGTAATTTATTTTTCCTTTAATTTTTGTTATATTCTCTACTTTTTCCATTGGGTTTCATCCTACTGTAATTTTTTTTCATTTTTTACCATTTTTGAAGGCTTCGGCACTGGTCTACTAGTGACACTGCGTAAATAAAATAATACGGTCTCCGCGCGACCAGTTTCGGCCCTTAGGCTTGTGTGACAGTAACGCCACAAAGACAGGTGTAAATGGCGGTCTTTGTCCTTCAACCTTTGCAGTAAATTGTTCAAAAAACGATGAAGGAAAACAACTTGTTCAAACTAATGTCTTAGAACCAACAATTCGAAGATATGTGACTTCCACCAGTCTGTGCTTACCTTCTATCTGGCGTTATCAAACTCGCCTCCAGAATTTCCTAAAGGTGCAGCAGCTGGATTTTCATACATAAACTCACGCCCTTTTCCCATGGGGGTAGCCAGAAACCACCGAAAACCACCTTGAGGACGAGAGGGAGTGCCTTGTGAACGAGCCTAGCGAGTCTAATAAGTAATAGCCTTACCTCTGCAAGTGGGGCAGTGCAGAGGGTTCACAATTTTAATCCCTTGCTGATATGGGAACAGAATCGAAATGAACAATAATCTGGATTTTCATTTACCAACAAAATCCATAGACCTTTAACTAAGTAATTAGAAAAATTGGAATGCCTACGTGAAGAGTCCGTCATCATAAATTATGATGATGAATTAGCGGACACGATCGTGATAGACTATTTAGCGCCGCACTCACGTGAGCTCCTTAAATACGTTAGCGCTATCATTATGGCGGCGCTAACGTTTCGACTGCTAATATTTCACTGAAGTTACTTAAGTTTGTTAATAACAGTTTTTTTTTAAATCATTTGGCTTGTGCCGTCAATGATTGGAGAAAAGAAATCGTTTCACGCAGACCGTGCTGTAGGGATCCATAGGCAGAGCCGCAGAGGCCGGAAGGACGTTGGTAAACAGATGAGACGTTGTATTGAAAATACAAGATATAGCGGCGATAGTACAGGCCAAGTACCGATTTTTGCCACGCATTGAAGATCCTACAATTCTGAAATTGTATGAATTAAAACTTTCATTACTTCAAACTATTTTCAGCCAATAATAGGCATTGTATCTACACTCGAGAGCAATGAATCCGGGTCACTTAAAGAATGTTAAAAATCTCGGAAACTAAAAATGATAGGTTAATGCAATAAATTGTATTTAATAGACAATGTATACTCCTTAAATGAAAGTAAAAAAAATATGAGTCACCATACATTTTATTAACACAAAATTACATAAAGAAAAAAACTGCTGATCTCTCCTTAAAACAAAAATAGGAAATATGAAATTTTTGAACTTTATTACGATTTTCTTGAATTTTAATACTTCGTATTGCCTCCTCGTGCTTCCATTACTGCGTTTACGCGGTTTGGCATGCTGTACACCAAGTTCCTTATACGATTTTGGGGAATATTCTCCCATTCCTCTGTGAGAGCAATTTTGAGCTCACGAAGCGTGATTGGGGGAGGGTTTCGTTGTTTTACGCATCTGCCTAGCTCGTCCCAAGCATGCTCGATCGGGTTGATATCCGGGCTGCGCGCTGGCCACTCCATACGAGTAATGTTCATCTCTTGAAGGTAGTCATTCACAATCCTACCTGTATGAGGTCGGGCATTGTCATGCATAAATATAGCATCCTCACCTAAATTGACCATAAATGGACCAACGTGATCATTGAGGATTTCTTACACATATCTTTCGCTAGTTAAAGAGCCCTTTTCTATGATCACCAGCTCTGTGCGACTTTCAGAAGAAGTTCCGGCCCACACAAGTACAGACCCACCACCGTAGGCTACTTTTTCTTCGATGCATGCTTGCTTGAATCTTTCCCCTGGTCTTCGATACACTCTGTGTCTTCCATCGTGCTTGTAGAGCATAAATTTTGATTCGTCGGAGAACATAACTTTTGACCAATCTTCAATACTCCAATTTACGTGGCTCTGGGCATATCTTAGTCTTGAAATACGATGCCCACGCTCCAGTTTAGGGCCGTTTGCAGGTCTAAGGGGTTTTAAGTTAGATTCAGCAAGCCGACGTCTTACTGTCCATGCACTTGGGTTACTTCCTCCGAGGCGTCGAAACTGATTTGTGAGTTCAGTTCCTGTGAGAAAGCGATTTCGAAGCATGGTGTTCACCAAGTATCGGTCTTCTCGTGCTGTGGTACACCTGGTTCTGCCCGTTCCTGGTCTGCGTAGGTTAGAACCAGTTTCTTCGTAACGTCGGAGAACTCTTTGTACTGTTGACAGCGACACACCGACAGTCCTGGCTGTATCGCGCTGACTCCGGCCGGTTTCCAGCATTGTAAGTATTCTGGTGCATTCTTCAGGCGTAAGCGACATAATTTCAGCTTGAATAATGAATATAGAGCACTATCAACATGGTTTATGTACCCACATAAATGACAGATTACAAACAAAAGCAAAACCAAATGCTGTAATTACGTAGTTCCATCTTCGAAAATGGCCCTTTTTCAAATTTGATTTTTTTGTGATATAACTTTACAATAACTAAGAAGTTTTATAATACCTTCATTTAAGGAGTATTACATTGTCTATTAAATACAATTTATTGCATTAACCTATCATTTTTAATTTCCGAGATTTTTAACATTCTTTAAGTGACCCGGATTCATTGCTCTCGAGTGTATTTACTTCAGGTTCCATTATTAAAATCTTGATCCTTCTATCTTCCATTTCCAATAATTCTCTTCTTTTCAAGATTATGTTCCCGGACTGTTAACCCAAACTAGTCCAGGTTTTCACACGTGTATTACGTAATTAACCAATTCACGAATGGTTGAAGCACTTTAAGCAAATAGGATTGTCTTGCGTTTCAATTCAGTTTAGGAAGGAAGTCTGAATTAAAAGGATATTTGAGGAGTCCAAGCAATGATATTGACCTAAATAGTGTAGTGAGTGAGTGGAGTTCTGTTCTAATGCTCATGGTCGTAGATTCGATTCTTATCACGCTACCGCTCGGCCTTAATCGCCTTTTCGGGGTAAGCAATTTAGTGATTACTTTTGTCGGTCTGTAACATTGTTTTCTAAACATTGTGATAGTTCACTATGTAATTTAAGTTTACGGCCGTAGTCATATTAACAGGTAAATTAGAGAAGTTTCGAATTGAAAAACTAAATTATGAATTCAGTTTATGACCCCATAGAAGTAAATACGCAATACTGCATATAATACCGTTACGGGACTAACGCTAAATTTCACTGTGGCTACAATATTATTGCGTTGTGAAATTTGATCTGTCCCAGCTGATATGAGCGTTGGAAATCGAAATCTGCTTTTATTTATGTATCGCATCAAGGTGCGGTCAGCATCAGAAGTAGCTGAACATTTCGGAATTTAATTCTTTTATGTACAGGACTCTAGCTATTATTTTTAATGTTTCAGAAGATTATTCGTTAAAAAGTTACACTCCAATAACATGTAGTAACGAGTAATTTCTAACAAGTTTTCATTAAAAAACTGAACCGAATATATACCATAAAATGTTGATAGTTAAGTTCATAATCGAATGAGGAAAGTTTTCAGTAACTTGATGCGCTGGCGAATGTACTTTTAATTGTTTCCACTAAGAGCTTCAGAAAAAAAAAAGATTAATATAGGTAGGTAAGCCAGTAGAAAGTATACAAAAAAAACTACATAATTGAATACAATTTTATTTATTTAAGCGAAATCTATACATACTGATTTTATCACACAAACACTGTGAACAACATACATTAATTACATTTATCAATTTTAAGTTGGGCCACTTTTTAGAACCGTGTCAAAGTAGCCAGCGCGAAGGGAAGGAAGTGGAAGACGGAGTTCTGAGCCAAGTCATTCCATAGTATAAGAAGGCAACTATATATCGGGCAACAGTTGCCCGATAGTTGGGCGACACTTTTGTTTGACAGTTGTTGAATCTCACAAAGGTTTCAGCGAAATTCAATAACTACAGTCGTTTTACAGTTTTTCTAACAAACGGCGACGTTTTTTTAGATTTTTCAGTAGCAATATTCCAATGGCAACCTTTTGCAATGGGAATGAGTTAGTTGAGTTACACTATTGTTCTTGTGTAAACTCGTAGGTTAAATGACTATGAAACGACTTTGTAACAAAGTGTCAGGTTTAGCAAAGATCCAACAAAATTAATGTCCACTCGAAATCAGAATTTGCTAATACAATCTAAAAAGGTTTTTTTTTGTGACAAAAAACAACACATCATTTTTTTTCAGTTGACAGACAATCTTTAGCAACACAAAAGCAACTAAAAAGTTGCCCAACATTCACTAAGTATCGGACACAGCGATGTGAAGTGAATCTATGCTATGATTGGAATGTATGATACAGTAAACCGCATCTACAAACATTGGCAAGCCAACACCAACTTTTACGTCCAACCTGCCTTCACAAAGTTGGACATAAATATTGGCCACCAATGTTTGTGAATCCGACAAGTAGTTTCATTAAAAAAATGAGATTTTAGTCTTACACTATAATACCACTATCCATAATAGTACACTGGAGTGCAATAAAAAAGATTTATTCATTAATTAATTTTATTTCTGATAATTCATGACCTCTAATTGGTTAAGTTAAAATTTAGTTAGTCACAAAAACAACTAAAATTTCATTTATAACGTCGACTTTTTTTTAATTACACATCAGACCGAAATAACTAAGTTACTGACAAAAAACATATATAAATAAACAGAAATTATAATTATTCAAAATTATTAAAATACTTAGAATAAAATTAGATTTAATATGGATAATATTATTCTATTAATTTGTAGTTAGACATGTCAACAGAAACATGCGTGCGAGATAGCATATTTAATATGTTACATCGCTCATCATTAAAATATGCAAACAGCAAAAACTATAGAGCCTCGCCATAAAGCAACTTATATATTTTTTTAAACAAATACCACAGACTAATAACCTCTTTCTCAGTCCTTCGTGCAATGGCACCTTTTCAAGCCAACAACTGTGCTCATGTAACGAAATATACATTATTTCAGTTTTCTAACACTTATTAAAACCAATTTTTAACATCTACCTTCAGGGCCAACATAATTTAAAGCACTTATTGCATTTATATTTCTGTATTCTTGGACACAAGATAAATTACACCTTTGAAAACGAAAAGTAGGACGCTTAAATCGGTACCAGAAGCTTTACTTTTTGTTCATTTTTGCCTCTCATTCGGCATCTTTTACAACGAATGCACAGCTCACTGGAGTAAAGCTTCCGATTTCGGTATTAGGACTTATGGGTACGTTTACGTACTTACGAAATTCAGCACATTCATTAATTGAGATATATTTTCTACATTGTGTCCATAAATAATATGTTTCCAACAATAAAGTTTAACCGTTTAACCCACACAAACCAGACAGGAGATAAATAAGTACTTGTCATTAGTTACCAATTTGTCATGAGAAGCTAAATACCTATTACCACTACTGAGATTATTACACTGACGTGCAAACTTACAGTCCCATATCCGTAAAAGTATATTGACATAAATGCCTCAGTGGCTAAACCAAAGAACAAGTGTTCCCCTGAAAATGCTGCCTGTTTTTTGTTACTTACATAAACTCACGTCTTTTTCCCCCATCGGGGTGACTATAGTGCGCGCGGAACTAGTTGGCCGTTTTTTATTTAAGTATTCTTTTCAATAAATTGAACAATTATTGTTCACGATATCTCGAGATTGGTCATCACTGTCTAATTATAGTCTCCTGTGCATTGCGAGCTGTAGGCAACCCGCCCCCTCACCCCTGACGCCACCTAAGGCGCGGCCAACTAGTTCCGCGCGCACTATAGGTAAGAACTTCAACTTGTTTTTTCAGGGCAATATTTATTTCGGCAATCAAAATAACTTCCAGAGGCACTTTAGGAGGAAAATTGTAACCTTGTGATCAAAAACATTAACAATTACCCTTTCTTTACTATTTATTTATTTAACTTTATAAAATATCTCCATACTTAACCTCCACACCTGCGTTAGGTGTGACCAACATTTTGCACGACAGTGTAACATAATAAAATTTCCTATAACCATAATTTTACGTTAAATTTAAAACGCGGCTTAAACAACATGAATTTACAATCACAATAGGACGATACATAATATATATTATAGCAACATTTAGACGAAATCATGCGTTTTACTTTTCTAAAGTGCATAAACTTTCCTTTCACGAGACAATTTTATTTTACTAAGTGGCATTGTGACTACGTCCTACCAATGGGTGCTTGCATAAATTGTTTTCCGGTTCAAATTCGTCGAAACAACCTAACCAAAACTAAGTGCGAGCGTATAATATAGAAAGTATGTACACATACGATCTATACTTTACCTGCATGCGGTGCCTATCCGTTCCGATATGTACGCACTGGGAATCTGTATTTAGAATAGGTCGACGGTCCCTACGTATAAAAAGACATGTCGAAAATGTCATTTTTTTTTTATTGTATCATTGGCTTTAGATTATCTATGCGCACATACTGACATACGATTTTTTTTAAAATTGTATTTATTTACCTTGTTTTACAAATCGTATAAAAGAACAAGTATTATAAATACAACGAATAAGTGTCGTAGATGCGGACATCTATACATATCTTTTTGTACGGTGTTTTAAAATGCGTGCCACTCGGTGCGAACGCGGTCTTGTCAGACTTATCGCCATTTACAGGAGTTCCCGTACAGGGTAGAACTATATAGTTCTTGTAATGTAAATAAAGACATGTCTTTTAAAATTATCAGGTTTGTGTTTTATTAATGAAACAAGGTTTATAAATTCAACATTATTTATTATTAAAAACAATCTTCTTAGCATCTAAATAATAGGTACCTATAGACTCACTGAAGTAGGAACTAAACATAAACAATCACTGTTGTCATTGGTAATTAACAATTTTAATTTTAAGCACGTGCCTCAGCCTAATCATGTCTAGCAATGCAATTGGTACCTAGTATTTAATAGTCATCATAGTTTTGTACCTCAGCTTAATGAACTACCTCATCTTTAACACCTAATTGGTAATATTTAACAAACAACACAGCTTTATTCAGACTGTTTCATCCTCACATCAATGACCTCCTTGTTCCTGGTATTGTTGGGTACGCAGATGACAGCACTATCATGGAGAGTTATACATCCAGCGCAAAAGCCGGTGGTGATGAAGTATGTTCATTGGGAGAGGCCATGGTAGAACGAACGAATTCAGCCTTAAGACTTGTCTCTGAATCAGAATCTGGTTGATTTCAACGCCACCAAAACGCAAGTGTGGTTCACCGAGTCCAAAGAGTCCGTTTAATCTGACCCATACTTTCCGGAGTGAGTCTATACAAGTTACTGACACTCTCGAGCTTCTTAGCACGAAGTTAAGCGCGAGTCAAGTGTGGCAAGTTGGTATTTGGCTGAGCCATCCCAAAAGTGACAGCAATACTCCATGCCGGACCGGACTTTATATAATATTGAAAGCTGTCCAGGCTTGATGTACCGCTTAACCTCATTTAGGATACCCAGCTTTTTTGCCACAGTTTGAGCTTTCGACTCAATGTAGGAGCCGAAGTTCAGATTCACGCTCAACTTCGTGCCAAGCTCGAAACTGCCAGCTCGAAACTGCCAGCTCGAAACTGTCAGTAACTTGTACAAACGCACTCCGGAAAGTAGGGGCCAGATTAAACGGACTCCCCAGTTAATCTGGCCCCTACTTGAGTAGATTAAAGTAGTAGATTAAACGGACTCCTTTTGGCGGTGAACCACACTTGCGTTTTGGTGGCGTTGAAATCAACCAGATTCTCGTCACTCGGAGACAAGTCTTAAGGCTGAATTCGTTCGTTCTACCATGGCCTCTCCCAATGAACATATTTCATCATCACCGACTTTTGCGCTGGATGTATAACTCTCCATGATAGTGCTGTCATCTGCGTACCCAACAATACCAGGAACAAGGAGGTCATTGATGTGAGGATGAAACAGTCTGAATAAAGCTGTGTTGTTTGTTAAATGTTACCAATAAGGTGTTAAAGATGAGGTAGTTAATTAAGTTGAGGTACAAAACTGTGATGACTATTAAATACTAGGTACCAATTGCATTGCTAGACATGATTAAGCTGAGGCACGTGCTTAAAATTAAAATTGTTAATTCCTAATATTAGACAACAGTGATTTTTTTATGTTTAGTTCCTACTTCAGTGAGTCTATAGGTACCTATTATTTAGATGCTAAGAAGATTGTGTTTTATCAATAAATAATGTTGAATTTATAAACCTTGTTTCATTAATAAAACACAAACCTGATAATTTTAAAAGACATGTCTTTATTTACGTTACAAGAACTATAGTCCTACCCCGAATGACTAAAACCACGTATAAAGTGATATGTCTTAATTGAAGTACTTTTTATATCCATGGGTGACGATTTCAGGATGTTTAACGTATTGATTTAAAAATAGTAAAATAATCCTACATTTTCTTAAAACATTTTATTTAAATTCTATATCAGACACTGTTTTTTTGTTTCCTACGTATAAAACGTTATCATAGACATGACTGACATACTTCTATTTTATTATTGGCGTAGAAACGGTCATCTATCAGTTTTTTCAAGAAAACGTGAAAAAATTAAATATGTGTAAATAGCATTATAAAGCTCTTAAAACTGCTAAAATATTGTAGAAAGAAAATATTTATTATTGGTCATAGAATTATTTCTAGGGCGTGTTGAACACAAATTACGCTCTCCTGTAAACCTCGGTTTTTGACTTGACCTTATGTACGTAGGGACCGTCGAGGTAAAGGTTGTCCGGTCCCAAAAAAACCCAAATATTTGTGCAAGCAACCATACATCTGTACAAGCTCCATAGCGACCAATAGGAAACAAGTCATATGACGTGATACCACGTTCGTTCGTCCAATGACAGGAATCCTACAAGACGTAAATAGGCGTTGCGATTTCATATTGCTTTGTATCGATATGTCATGTGTGTTTTTATCGAATGTGTAATATCTCTGACGTTGCATCCGAGTGTAAGCTAGTGTTGTTACTTTTGTTGATAGATTGGGGATAAAAACTATCGATATTTTTAATTAATTCATAAATATTACCGTGCCACTTTCTTTCTGCTATAATATCGAAGCTTCCATCCTTCCTAACAACACTAGCTTAACAATTCAAACGTTTTATGGCACCAACAGTTATTCCATATAATTAATACTGAACTGCACTTCTAACAAACATAATTATATAGTATTTAAGGCCCGCTCACATAACGTTGCGAAGGCAATGCTATACGCGGGCGATAATATCGACACACTTTCAAGTTCATAAAAGAAACACATTTTATGTAAAGTCTAGAAAATTAACTGTTAAGCAAATTGACTAAAAACTGATCTTTTAATCACAATTGTCATTCTTTGAAAGTAGCACGAAATGGCTCAAACACGGCAGATGAAGTCAATGTCAATTATTTTAAGAATTAATTTCCTTGACGGTATGATATTAGCATGATAAAAATTCGGTCTATTATTTCCCTCTTCTTTGTACTAAACCTTTCATGAAACATTTCGCTGCCATCAATCAATAATTATATAAAAACACGATCATATAAAATCTATTTAATATAATGTAAGGTAAAGGTATAATAATAATAGATATGTAAGAAAGGCTTAAACTATTAGAATTAGCTTTTAACAGCAACAAACATTAACAGAGTTATGCTGATTAAAACCAACTTTTTGAAAGCTTCAATGGGTTCGAGAGAGACTGTAAAATTGCAGCGATAAAAATCTCTTGTGTATCTTTTTGTATACTACAATCTTTACGAGTAACTTTTCTACTGCAATTTTACATGGAACTTATCCACTGGAAATCACCTTTGAAGACAATGACTTTTAACGTATGTAGAGGCCATTTTAGAAGAATTAATCGTAGTTAAAATTACTTTTAAACATGTATCACTTATACAGCCACAAATAAACTCTAAAAATGATAATAGTATAAAGGCGGTTATTCGAATACCTAACACATACACCTCACAAACTATTTAATTGATTTTGCTTATACCGTATTAATGATATTATTCGTGATTTGTAAAAAATATTTAGCTAAAACCTCACTTTGCTCGATTTGGAAATTCTTTTTTAAATTTCGTAACAGCGACATCTAGCGGCTACATCATTTGATTGCGCGCCATCTGTGATTGGATCTTTTTAGAGAATAGTAATTAAATATTTTGTATAAACACATTACTACACAATGAAGATTATTTAAAGTTAATTTGTAATATATTTTACATTATCACGGTAAATGCGTTAATGATTCACAGTACTACAATCACTACACGAATATATTAAAAATAAACAAATAAAACTAAATAAAATCGTCTTATAATATAAAATGAGCTTTTAGCTGCTATTATGATGCGTATATTAATTTAAAAAGAATTTCTAGATATTTAACTATTTTCGAATATCGATTCAAAATTGTGTCGAAATTGATTTATTAATAAAATATTTAGACTAATTTTTCGATTATCGTATTAAATTTGCTATACATTTTGAATTAATAAAAAAAAATTAACTAAATATTTTGCGTACAGCAAATGAAATGAAGCAGATCTAAAAAAAATCGTATCTTAATATTGTAAGTACATAAAACCTAATTTAGGCAGAGAGACACCGAGTTTAGGGACAGTCGACACTAAAGAGTTTTAGGAGATACGATGAATGGTGCAAAGTTAATGTTTTTACTTCCTTTCGAGCTAATGCGACTGAATATCAGTAACATTTTGCTTTGGTTTTTTTTTCAACCCTAATTGAAAAAAAACCAAAGTTAAGGCTATTTTATGATCTCTTCTATATTTTAGCTCCTGGCAGTGATAGGACAAGCTGCATCTAGATTTTCACAGAAAATATTGCTCAGCTACAATTCGGAAATGCAATATAGCGGCGCATTTGCTCCGTCTTAAAAGCCTCAATCTAAAGATTTTAGCGACTTCTCTTCAAAAGTAAGGTTCATTAATAACCATTCATTATATCTCCCAAAATTCCACGAAATTGGAATCTAGGTTATTAATATTACACTACCAATAAATCTTGATAAGCATAGCTTAAAATCTACAGTTTTAATTTCGATATTGCGTCCAATTCCGGAAGAGGTGATACTATTCCCTAATAACCAGTAATGACAGTGTTTCTTGGACAAAAGTCACCAGAAAGTAGAAACAACACTTCGCAATACTTGACCCTGGTTACTAAGACCTTATTCAATGTATTTGCAATTAAATTGTATGAACAGTCGCCCAATTACAGCAGCCCTATGAATTAACTTATCAGAAACTGGGAAGGAATTTGTATTTCAAATATCTTATTAGTGACATTTTGTCCAAAAACTTGAATTATGATAATTATCACTATAAGGTAGGTATTGAAAAGATTTACGATAAATAATTAGTATTTAATATTATATTAGAATAAGAATAACGAACTAATACTCCCGCGCCGCCATTTTGGTAGAAATTCTATTTCGAAGGGCAACACTTGAGATAAAGTTGCCAGTTGTAAAATATTTTTTCTACCAAACAGTGTGGTGCTGAGGTGGCATAATACCGTTTCCATGGCTTACTTCCTATTATGTTTGTAGAGGACGTGACGTCATTTATTCGCCGGTGTCCACCCAGTTCGCCTCTTCGGCTATTCTGTCCATGCAGTTGCATAGGAATTGATACTGGAACAAGAAAAATATTTATGAGAATTATAAAGTTGGGTCGGATTCAATTGATGATAAAAAATAGAAGATATGAAACGAGGCGAATGATATTATATGAGAATTGTTCTATTATTTGATACTAGCTGATGCCCGCGGCTTCACCCGCGTGGATGTCGTTCAAATTACATACTAAAACCTTCCTCTTGAATCATTCTATCTATTAAAAAAAACCGCATCAAAATCCGTTGCGTAGTTTTAAAGATTTAAGCATACAGACAAACAAACAGACATAAATAGCGGCTTTGTTTTATACTATGTAAGGAAGAAGAGGTATACCCAACAGTACAATTAGATTTTGTCAGTTATGTGTAAAGTCATGCAAGTGGGTCGAGGTCATTATTACCAAAATCCAAATTCCATGACTAATACTGAGAAATTTTAAATGGAAAAGCCCAAAAACACTGCTCGAAATAGGCATTGAATTCAGGACTTGATGCTCAGCAGTCACACACACCTACACCAAATAAACGAGGCAGTATGTTGATGGATGGAGAGGAAGGCAAAAGAAAAGATCCCACAATAAGTACCTCGTTTAACCTAACATACTGTAAAATTGGACAAGGGCAGGAAGATGATGATAATATCGTATGTTATAGGTACTCACGTATGGCGTGAAGAGTGCGACAGTTCTGTTCTGGTTGTCGTGTCTCGTGTACACGAGCCTGGCGGCGGCCGCGTCGTCGTCCGCGCGCCACTCGCGCACGCAGCGCCAGCTCACGTCCGCGCGCGCGCCGCCCGGCTCGCCCTCGCACCACGTGGACAGCGACAGACCTGACCAACCTGGGGGGGGGATGGACATTTCAATAATAAGGGTGTATATAGTCCCCGACACGTAACTTGGCAAGAGTCGTTAGTTGCGCAGAAGTCATTTTTAGGTCTCTTTGGTGGTGAAGCGGGGCGCGGGGTATGAGGTAGCGTCATCCGCGCGTGCGATTGGTGCATTCAAATGCATAGGTACGTTCCGTTCGCTCCCGATTACACTTGCGGTGCACGAAACTTGTGTTGTTTTAACCGACTTCCCAAAAGGAGGGGGTTCTCAATTCGATTGGTATGTTTTTTTTTCTATGTATGTACACCGATTACGCTGCGATTTATGATTTACGTGATTCTTTTTTAGTTTGATGCGGAATAGTTGCCATTTGGTCCCATAAAAATTTAGTATAGTTTGGCCCAGTACTTTTCATTTTATGAAGATTTTTCTTAATTTATGAACATTTTTCATTAATGTGTGTTCGGTCGCGAATAACTTCGTCGTTTATGAACCAATTTTGATGATTCTTTTTTTATTGTGAAGGAGATATTTTAAGAGTGGTACTATGATATGGAAACCAGGACCTGGTGATGGAATCCCAGAGAACTCGAGGGCAAACCTCAAATTTCATGGGCACGTATTATGTGTTTCGTGTTTTTTTGTCAAATGTTAGGTTTCTTAGTCGAATGTTAAATGTATAGTAAATATTTCTATAGGATATTAAAACTAAAAATTTAAAAAATAAAAAACTTTTTTGCAATAAAAAAACTGATTTTTCTTCTGAAGTTTATTTTTAACTTTTTGGTGTTTTTGAAGTCGGTTGTTTTTTTTTTTTGCAAAAAAGTTTTTTATTTTTTAAATTTTTAGTTTTTTTATGAACATTTTTCGTTAATGTGTGTTCGCGAATAACTTCGTCGTTTATGAACCAATTTTGATGATTCTTTTTTTATTGTGAAGTAGATATTTTAAGAATCGTACTATGATATGGAAACCAGGACCTGGTGATGGAATCGCAGAGAACTCGAGGGCAACCCTCAAATTTCATAGGCACGTATTACGTGTTTCGTGTTTTTTTGTCGAATGTTAGGTTTCTTAGTCGAATGTTAAATGTATAGTAAATATTTCTATCATCATCATCATCATTTCAGCCAAAAGACGTCCACTGCTGGACATAGGCCTCCCCCAGGCGTCGCCACATTGACCGGTCCCGTGCGTCTCTCATCCAGCGGGTTCCTGCAACCTTGACCAGGTCATCGGTCCACCTAGTGGGAGGCCTTCCAACGCAACGTCTTCCGGTTCGCGGTCGCCATTCCAGAACTTTTCGGCCCCATCGGCCATCCGTTCTGCGAGCAATGTGCCCTGCCCATTGCCACTTAAGTCTGGCGATTCTTCGGGCTACGTCGGTAACCTTGGTTCTCATGCGGACGTCCTCATTTCTGATTCGATCACGCAAGGAAACTCCGAGCATAGCCCTCTCCATTGCCCTTTGGGTGACTTTGAGCTTTCTGATGAGGCCCATTGTGAGCGACCACGTTTCGGTCCCGTATGTTATCACTGGCAACACACACTGGTCATAGACTTTCGTCTTGAGACACTGGGGTAAGTTGGACGAGAAGATACCGCGCAACTTCCCGAACGCTGCCCAGCCGAGTCGGATTCGACGATTGACCTCTTTCTCGAAGTTAGATCTACCCAACTGGACCGTTTGTCCGTTTGTCTCCGATCTTGATAGGAGTGGGTGTTACATGAACATTCAACATAACCTTGGTTTTGTCCATGTTCATTTTAAGACCCACTCTTTCGGAAGCTCTATATTTCTATAGGATATTAAAACTAAAAATGAAAAAATAAAAACTTTTTTGCAAAAAAAAACAACCGAATTCAAAAACACCAAAAAGTGAAAAATAAACTTTACTAGAAAAATCAGCTTCCGAAGTCGGTGGCAAAAAAATGAATCCAAACAAACAAATGTCACCGACTTCGGAAGCTGATTTTTGTTATTTCTTTTTGTTCCGTGTTTTTGTTATTTCTTTTTGTTACGAATTTGAGTTGTCGTTGTTGTTTTAAATTTAGTTTTTGTTACGAGTGTTTTTGTTTTAAATTTAGTTTTACTTTTAAATGCATATTATTTATAACACCTAATAAATGTCACAAAGTCTTCACCTTTCTTTTACTTCATTATTAAAAATAAAGGGGATAGAACCAATGTGGCATATCAACCTGTCCGCCATTTTGATTTTTTTTCGAAATCGCGGCCCACGGTGAAAGTGGTATGTATGGATAGAGGACATATAGACGAACAAAAAATGTCCAGTAACATGGTACCCAAAGTGTCACGTTACCGAGATATTTGAAGTTAAAGATCGACAAACGAGTACAACGACATTCATTAAATATTTTTTTAAATAGCTTTTTTACGTGTTTGGGCGTTAAATTATATCCAAATAATAGTTCACAGGTTGATTATTGTTATACACACATTGAAATCGCTTTGCATCTCATTGAAACGCTATGTAATGTCAAAAAATAGTTTTCTCGTGCTCCTAGTAGTATGTAATGTACCTACTCTCTTTCAATAACCAGTAATAATAATAATCAACGCCTATAGACACGTAAAAGGTCTAATTTTTATGTGGTCATTGTACTGATTTGTCCATCTTTACCTTCAAATATCTCGGTAACGTGACACTTTGGGTACCGTGTTGCTTGACATTTTTTGTTCGTCTATATGTCCTCTATCCATACATACCACTTTCATCGTGGGCCGCGATTTCGAAAAAAAAACAAAATGGCGGTGGGTCGATATGCCAGCTCCCATACAAAAAAGTTCAAACCCCTTTGTCAATAACCATAGAATAATGACCAGCAATAAAAGTGACCACTTTTTGTGGCACAAAGTGTACGATGCGCGAACTTTGAATTCGAATTTCGAAACCTTGCCAAGTTACGTGTCGGGAGCTATACTTGAAGTCAAATAGTACATTGTAACACAAGGGCCTAAAATGACTCATTATATACGAGGTAGTTTTACTACCGAGCTTTAGCGAGGTAGTAAATAGGAACCGAGTTATAATGGGATTTTAGCGCCGT
The DNA here is from genome assembly GCA_949775195.1 of Diarsia dahlii. Taxonomy (NCBI): domain Eukaryota; kingdom Metazoa; phylum Arthropoda; class Insecta; order Lepidoptera; family Noctuidae; genus Diarsia; species Diarsia dahlii. The sequence goes on from OX459207.1 coordinate 20,444,174, forward strand.
GTGTTACACTGTACTTTTCACTACGATTGCGAGAAAATAAAGTAACCATGTTCAATAGGAGTTTAATATGTTATGTTTATTTATTCAATTTAATAATACAATTCCAAAAATTTCGCGCCAATGCCTTTTTTATTTCTTCTGTAGCTGCAATGCAACGCACACATTCTACCAAAGAGTTCGGCATTCAGTGCGTTTAGTTCAATTTTTAAAAATAAAACATTTTTTTTACTTGAAACTAAATCACGCACCAGCTGGCTGAACAAGTTGTCGTACGAGATTTACTTTTAGCCCTAGGGCAATAAATGCAATTTTACGACCGCTCTGGTATGCTATTCTTTTTGAGCAAGAGGAGTGAAAAAATATTTACTATTTGCAGTCATTTTTAAACCACTTGAAAATCGAAGGTTTTCTTAAATCAACTTGGTACTCCGTCGTTTATGAACCAATTTGAAAAATTAAAAAATATATGAAAAGATATAAGTACTTTGCGATTAGTTCTATAAATTTTTTATCAAAATCAATTCAAAAATTTAGTTTTTTTTTTGCCTTCTGGCCTCAGTTGACATGATGTCCTTAATAACTACTACTTTAACTACCTACCTATCTTAAAAAAAGGAACCTACTTCCAAAATAATGTCTAAAATATCTTTTTCACTTCTCATGCTCTGAAAGTGCTTATTTAAAATCGAATTTTGTGCACAATTAACGTATCTACTCATAAATGTATCTTTATCTTAATGGGCAAAGAAAATGAGCCATACAGCCAAACACAATAAGAAGTTCATAGATAGAATTTGTTATTTTATAATATTTACTTTAATTTATTTGCCTTATGTGTTTTTTAAGACTTAAAAGATATTAAAATTTAAATCCAAGTACCTACGGTAAGTTATTTAATTAATTAATGAAAATTTAATAGTAGGTAGGCTGTATAGGTCTGCAAGCCTAATATCAATTTCGTATGATTAAAAAAAAAACAATTTCCTTCAGTATTCAAAACTGTTCCGTGTGGTGTCGGACGTAAAGAATAGCACCATCCCATATCTTCCCGTGGGTGTCGTAAGAGGCGACTAAGGGATGTACCAGAGAATGGGCAGCAGCGTTCTCTGTGTCTTTGTAACAACCATACTGCGATCGCCAACCCGCCTGCCAAGCGTGGCGATTATGGCAAACCCCCCCCAAAAATGCCTGGGGGAGGCCTATGTCCAGCAGTGGACGTCTTTTGGCTGAAATGATTGATTGATTGATTCAAAACTGTACAAATTTCACTTTTAATTTTAATTAAAGAAATATTTTATACTACTGTTTTATTTCCTCGCATTCGAAGTGAAAAGCAGAGTTTATAACTCGTCCACAAAACCATTTTTATCCTCGACATTACTATCAGCCTCGCCTTCGGCTCGGGCTGCTAAAAGTCTCGGATAAAACCCGACTGAAAAAACTGAAAAGCAAAAAACAAGCACATTTTAAATTAAACAAAACTTGGAAGCAGGCGGGGTTCATTCTATTTGCATTTTTTCTTTTCATAATTTAATATTCAAATGAACCCCGCCTGCTTCCAAGTTTTGTTTAATTTTAAATGTGCTTGTTTTTTGCTTTTCAGTTTTTTCAGTCGGGTTTTTTAGTTTTTTAACTACTTTTTTAATTTCCAACTTTTTAGTTCTTTTGTGTTTGTTCTTTCGTTGGTCGCGTAAAATTCTTCGCAGATGTTTTAACTTTTGTGCTTGTTTATAGGATTTCTCACTTTGAATTTCTTTTAAACATATAAGTGTTATATATTTTTGTAATCTCCTTCTAAAACCCTTTATTTTGATACCCTACTCGATGGTATAGAAAAAAAAAGTTTTTTGAACTCCGCGACTTGGCCCCCAAAACCCGCAATTTTTCTTTGTTTTTTAATTCTAATGTAGCCTTTATCACTCGCGCCATCAAGACGAATCTAACGACGTGTTTTTCATTCAAATCGGTTCATCCGTTTATGAGTTATGAGGGAGCAAAGAAACGGACATACATACATACATACATACATACTTACATACATACATACATACACGTCAAACACATAACCCTCCTCCTCCTTTTGGGCTTCGCCGCAGTCGGGTAAAAAATGGTTTGTTTTGTGCACTTGTTGTAAAATCTACTATACTTTGTCGATGGCAAAATAGTTAAGATTATAATCTATTGGTTTTTATAATTTTACGGTGATATAATTAGGCATGTATTTAAACCGTTATCTGTATATTCCCTTTTTTCGAACAAAATATTTTAAAGTTACACCAAAAATACTGACTTGCACACAAATTATCACAAATTAAGCACACTAAAGAAATCAAATTTAGTATCCTTTTTAAGGACGCTATAACGTTTTTCTACAAATAACAGTGGTTTTCAGGTACCATTTTAACGTATAAGCAATAACAAATGTGAAGATATCATGGTCTGTAGGAGGTGTTTTCAGGGGACGTCACACGTGAAGAGAAACACAGGCGAAGTTTCAGGTTATCTGTATTTCAGCAGCAGTTTACAGGTTTTCACAATAGAAGAATGATATTTGAATTTTAATGAACAGGGACAGTTCTCAACTTCTCACGACCAAGTCCTAGGACGAAGGTCGAAGAACGAAGTCCCTCTATCCAAAAAGTATTCCTGAGGGAATAAAGGGTTTTCCGTGACAACTAGCAGGGGTGTCTCACGTAACCTTTCCAAGTAGGGCGAGATTCGCAAATGCACCAACTGGTTAGCTGTCTGAGGAAATTCACTGATCAAGCGAGGGTCATTATGTGCCGGAGAATCTTAACACCGCGATTCAGAAATACGCGTCATCGGCGCAGCGCCATCTAGTGGAGAGCGGTCGAACTTTTACGGTCACTTGCTACATGATCAATGAACTTCTACTACAAGAGTCTAATACATGGTAGGGTGTATGAATACATAATAATTGGTAAGTAGACGTGTGTTACAATCTCCCCCTCAGTCCTCAAAGACGTCTCGGCGTGGTGGACTGGATAGTGGGGTTATTGTTTTCTCGGGCGACCACGTCTTCGTTTGGGCCCAGGTGAAGACTTGCTGGCAACCTTCTCCTTTCTAGGTCGTCCTCTTCTTCGAAGTGGTTGGACGGGTTCTGGAACTGTTTCCAGGCTACCGCCTTTATGTGGAGTAATAGCGGAAACGTGATAGAGACCGATTAGATTAGTAGTGGAGTAATTTCTCTCAGCGGGCGTGAATGATCTACTCGCATATTCATTGGGATACTCATCTTTCTTCTCCCCCTAGACCAGAGCGTCCAGAGCTGATCCAAGCGCATAGTTTCTGGCATCAGGCTTGAAAATGTAGGACTTGGTTTCGTAGGCCTGCCTCAACAAAGGGGCAGTCGCTAACCAAGTTTTAAGGGCGTTGTAGGCCTCTTCCTTTTGCGCATCATCTATTTCTATGCTACAAAAGTGATAATCACCATCAGAGTCCGTAGGATCGCTTGCACCAGGAAAGAGTTGACTTGCATGCGGGGATAGTTTGACTTCTGCTTCTTTTACGAGTACATTATGATGATGAGGCAAATAACCATCGAAGAACCTTTTCCCTTCCTTAGCAGGTGACAGCTCGAATGGTATCAATTTGTATCCTGGAGAACTCTCGGGAAGAGCGGCAGCACTTGAGGATGCAATAGCCGCTGAAGGCATCCCCTCGGTGGGATCTAAAGCAACACTGGCCGAGTTGCTACTCGTTTGCTCGAAGGTTACAAAGTCTTCTTCATATAACTCGTAGATGGAGTCGGCATCAAGAAATTCTATCGGCCTGTTCCTTAGATCCGATTGTACGTCAACCGGGCAAAAGGCTAGGTTTGTTGACGGTAGTGACCGTTGCTTATTTGAGCAGCATGTTGGGCAGCTACTGCGAACTACACCGGGTGTACCACAGCCGTAACACGTGACTTTGGGCGTTGAAGGAGATGGAGCCTGCGTTGTCTTAGAAGTGGCTGTTGTAGTTTGACCCTCAGGCACAGATTCGGTTGCTTCTACCTCTTGTTGCTTCTTTTCCAGCTTTCTGCACTGTTCGGTTGTATGGCCGATGAAGTGACAGAAGGAACACTTGACTTTCGGTTTCGAAGTCGGAATTGGTCTCGCTTCTTTGCGTTCGTCAGCTTTGCTTGGTTTGACGATCCACATTTGTTCGACGCCTCGTGCTGCTTCCAATAAATCGTCGTAACTCTCTATGGAGTTACGCGAAACCTTGTCTCTTATACGATGTTTTAGTTGACCGTATACCATGTGGAGTTGATGTGATTCCGGTATCTCGGGTTCAGGCAGTTGTGCGAATAGCATTCGCTTGTGTGCAACGAAGGTTTCAGTGCTCGTGTGAATATCTTGTACTTCGTGGACGATCTCCTGGTAAATTATATAGGCAGGTTATTTCGGGGCAAAAGCGTGATGGAGACGGTCTTTGAAGTCCGCCCATGTGAAAACATGTTTCTTCACTCCTTGCCACCACACTGCAGCTTCACCCTTGAGGAGCAGTGGTAACCCAGTGAGCGCTTCTGCATCACTTACATTCTCTATTTGTTTAAAAACTGATACTGCCGTCAAAAAAGCTTCCGTCACTTCGGAGTTTTTGGTCCCGTCGAATTCAGCTTTACAGGTTGTAAAAGACCCGTGTCTTCCTGGTGAAAGCTTCGACAGCAGCGCCTCGAACTGAGTATTGGACATGGTCACCGACATCTCTGCTTTCCCCCTTTCTGTAGGTGTCGTTGTCGTTCGTCCGTAACGTGTAACGTACTTCGGTTTTTCTTCTTGCCCACAGTTGGTCGCCAGTTTGTAGGAGGTGTTTTCAGGGGACGTCACACGTGAAGGAAACACAGGCGAAGTTTCAGGTGATCTTGTATTTCAGCAGCAGTTTACAGGTTTTCACAATAATTATAGAAGAATGTTATTTGGATTTTAATGAACAGGAACAGTTCTCACAACCAAGTCCTAGGACGAAGGTCGAAGAATGAAGTCCCTCTATCCAAAAAGTATTCCTGAGGGAATAAAGGGTTTTCCGTGACAACTAGCAGGGGTGTCTCACGTAACCTTTCCAAGTAGGGCGAGATTCGCAAATGCACCAACTGGTTAGCTGTCTGAGGAAATTCACTGATCAAGCGAGGGTCATTATGTGCCGGAGAATCTTAACACCGCGATTCAGAAATACGCGTCATCGGCGCAGCGCCATCTAGTGGAGAGCGGTCGAACTTTTACGGTCACTTGCTACATGATCAATGAACTTCTACTACAAGAGTCTAATACATGGTAGGGTGTATGAATACATAATAATTGGTAAGTAGACGTGTGTTACAGGTCTTAATTTAAAGATAATTTATTCGTCTCCAGATTGGCATCAGAAAAATTGTATGACTTCATACAAAAAAATTCGCACAAATACGTTTTTCCCATCACAATAATCGCAGAAAATGTAAAAAAGTAGGGTCCGAATAGGTACCATTATAGGTAAATTTACAGCATATTATATCTCCAAAATTATTATAAATTGCGGTACATATAGTCCTTTAGATGTTGAGATATATTTTTTTTGTTTAAATAATTATTTTATTCAATTATTAGCTATAATAAAAACATTTGCCAAAAAAAAAAATACATACGATAAACGTGATAGAAAAAGATTCTAGTGTACCTACCGTCGTCGGTTACCACGGCAACCGACGACCGACGACGACCGGAAGGAGTTGATACTTTTTAGGACTGCGATAAAAGTAAGTACAACTTTCATACTTTTATTATTAGAATGTGATTTAGAAATTATGTTGGGTAAGACCGGGATTTGGATGGGTGGGGTTAAGCAGTTGTTGACAAGGTTCAGAAATGGATGGGTCAGGTCAAGCTGTCGACGGTGAGGTTTGGAAGTGGATGGGTCAGGTCAAGCTGTCGGCGGTGAGGTTTGGAAATGGATGGGTAAGGTCAAGCTGTCGGCGGTGAGGTTTGGAAATGGATGGGTCAGGTCAAGCTGTCGACGGTGAGGTTTGGAAGTGGATGGGATAAGTCCAGCTGTCGGCGGTGAGGTTTGGAAATGGATGGGTAAGGTCAAGCTGTCGGCGGTGAGGTTTGGAAATGGATGGGTCAGGTCAAGCTGTCGACGGTGAGGTTTGGAAGTGGATGGGAGAGGTCAAGCTGTCGGCGGTGAGGTTTGGAAATGGATAGGTAAGGTCAAGCTGTCGGCGGTGAGGTTTGGAAATGGATGGGTCAGGTCAAGCTGTCGGCGGTGAGGTTTGGAAATGGATTGGTAAGGTCAAGCTGTCGGCGGTGAGGTTTGGAAATGGATGGGTCAGGTCAAGCTTTCGACAGAGAGGTTTGGAATTGGATGGGTAAGGTCAAGCTGTCGACGGAGAGGTTTGGAAATGGGTCAGGCCAAGCTGTCGGCGGTGAGGTTTGGAAATGGATGGGTCAGGTCAAGATGTCGACGGAGAGGTTTGGAAGTGGATGGGTAGAACGGATGGGGCCCAATTTTATTGCAGTGTCGGGTTAATTTTGGCCATATACACCATTTAGGGTCCAAAAAGCATGGTCCTACGATGCACCGTTTTCGAGTTATAGGAGTTTAAAATTATTGTACCTAAAAAAGTTAAATTCAAATACATATCTCGAAAACGGAGCGTCCTAGACGAAAAATGACCGAATTTTGAATCCCCTATGCCACCCCCGTGATAATAGGAGAATATCACACCAAATGAATTTGAACTAATTTGAAGTCCTTTTAATTTTTTTTTTAAATATACATTTTTTTTTTATCTGTCATAACATAAGACAGAGAATGTATGTGTTCGCGACACATACATTCTCTGTCTTATGTTAGACAAGCCGGGCTTTTCAGGTTGTATGAAAGATCCGCCACGGGAAGGGGGTTGTGATTTTAACCGGTTTTTATGTATGTAGGTATTATGACGAATATGGGGTCAAAACCAAATCTATGACGGAATGTTGTCGATTTTCGATTTTTTGGGCGCTAAAATCGAATAAGGAGTGAAAACCAAAATCAAAGATAGTGCCGATAAAAAATTTACAACTTTTCGTAATGGGTCTCATTTTTATGGTTTTTGAGCGAGTCAAAACCAAATCCAAGATGGCACTGACGAAAACTTGGCCATTTTTCGTCATGTTTGGCAATTTCATAAATATGGCATGGCGTTGGACAAATAAAACAGGCCTTGGCTGTGGAACTTTGTAGCTTCTGCTTTGTGCGCCCTGCCATCAAGTTTAGCTTTTTTTTTAAACCTACTTCAGACACCAGCTCTCACAATGTGAATATTATAGTGTTCAAAACGTGCTACAAAACCATTGTGAGAGAAATAAATAAACTTATTATTATTATATTATAATTAAATTATACAGTAAAACCTTCCTTAAAAACACAATATGCATTTATCAACGAAAATCCGATTGATATCAGATCAATAGCTTTTGGGAAAATCGCGGATACATACAAATACAGCACCTTCTTTTTTTTCGACTCGGTTGAAAATACTAACCTACTTATCATGACGACGATACTAATAATTAACAATTACCAAATGCGTTTTCAAAGTTCCAAGTAATCTAATAAATTCTATTTTAATAAAATTAAAAATAATATCAAAGATCAAGATTATTTATAGGAGGTATAAAACCGAGCGCTATTGTGAGACCATGCTTTGGGCGACTTTAGTTACCTAAACATGAGTTGATCGAAAATGTAACAGCGTCCTTAATGGCATTTGCAGAACTCTTTTACTGAACGAATAACTATTATCAAAATAGTATTTCTAATAATTCTTTAGTCTAACAAACATTTTAAAACTTTTTTAAGGAAAACCTACACCTGATTTACTTTTAGGAACATCGTTTATTCTAACTGACAACACCGCGCGCCATTTTCTCGTTCTCTCTGTCACTCATACATGCAACGCATGTACTCCATGACGCGCGCTCGCTTCGCTCGCATATTAAATAACACTAATATCTTCTGTCCCCGAAGTGCCGGGCCTCCGCCGGCCTCCTTCGTCGGCCTACGGCCCGGTGCCCATGCCGCCCATAAAGGACGCTGTCGCGAGACGGTCGTATTAGATATCAGTTTTAGAAATTCCGTAGTAAGATTGTACAATTTAGAGTGCAAGCTAGTATTTTTGATAAGCAATTAGTATTTTTATTTTACAAATCATATATCCGATGTAGTAACTACATTTTTGGTGTGAATTCGATAAAAAAGGTCATCTCGTTTTGTGTGATATTTTAGACTTTTTTGTAGGACGTTTAGTTAATCAATTGGTTTTTTTTGGTATGCATTCAGTTAATTAGTGGAGTTACCTAGTGTGCTGAAAAATTAAACAGATGTGCATTTAAATATAACCCATATAATTATAAGGTCCCATTAAAATAGGTGGACAAATTTAAACACAGCGTTCAGTAGGTCTAACCAAACATATCTATACAAAAAAAAACATTTTTTTTTACTTAAAATAATAGATTGCTGGCACTCTAGAACAAACTCATCCTGCAATAGTAGGTACTTAAATGCGATTTTCTTATTATTTTTTTACCATCGTCCTTATTTTGGCGGTCTGAATGATTTCTGAGATATTGTCCACCTATTTTAATGGGACCATATATACATAAGAATATTTCCCGGTACATACCGACAGTGATAGCGAGTGCGGGCGTAGCCCTGCAGTCGGTCCTGGCAGGTGGGAATGCCACGTGCCCGTAGCCCGGCAGCGCGCGCGCCTGCTGCAGGTAGTCGGGCGCGCGCCGCACGTCCTGCAGCGCCTTCAGCTGGTACAGGCGCGCGCCCGCCACGCACACGCCGCGGTTCACATCCTCTACTGCCTGGGGAAATAAAATGCTACATTAATAACATCATTCGCTATGCCTTTTGTCAACTATGTTGTGGTTGAAGCGTGTGTACACCGCACACAAGCCGTACCCACGTACCTACGGGGCGACTGCACGGGGCCGCTCTGCCGACGTACCTGCGACGTTCACGCACCGTCACCGCCGTTATCATCCCACCGACTTCAAGTAGCTGGATGTAACCTTCGACCGTCGGCTCACGATGGGTCCACACGTCCACCAGGTTGCGGCATAAGGGTGTTTCGTAGCCAGCTCCGTCCATCAAGGTTCTCACTTCAAAACAACTGCCCGTCGAAGTGTTGGGAAAAGCTGTGCGCTTACAGATAGTAACTACACACACGACGCATTCTCAAGCCACATGAGAACGGCCCGTAATAACTACTTGCGAATCGACAGAGCAGTTCTGTATGTACATTTATGGAAAGAGCTAGTTTCGCATTATGACTCAAAAATCGAGTCACTAGCAAGCAGAAGGGAAACTTTTGTCACAGATGTCACTTATGTCTTTCTTGTCAACTTATTTAATTCCACTACAGCATTACAATGATGGCGGCGCCGACTTACAAATAGTGAGTCGCGGGTTCGAACCCAGTCAGGCGCATTACTTTGTGTAATTTATTTCATCACCACTGCTCTCAAAACGGTGAAGGAAAACATCGTGAGAGAAACCGGCATATCTTAGAACCAAAAAATTCGAAGACACGTGGTATCTACCAACCCGCACTGGGCCCGCGTGGTGGATTACACCCCAACCCTCTCCTAGAGAGGAGGCCCGAGTCCCTGCAGTGGGAACAATATAGGCTGATGACCATTATAGTCGCTACAATATCTTACCTGCCAGAAAATAAAGGCAGCGGCAGTAGAATCTTCAGCAACCACAGAGATCTCGGTGCGCGGGTTGAACAGCCACTTGCGTATTGACAGACAACTGCTGGATGCCGTGGAGTAGTTCTGGATGTACAGGGAATGAGGACACTCGTTGGGTTGGAGTTTGCGTTCTGGAAAATGATATTGAAAATAATTGATCGAACTTTAAATAAGTCTACACGGAGCCTTAAAGTTCACGTTATTATTAGTAGTATATAAAGATAGTTCTTTTATAATACACACATCAAAAGTCTCTAGGAATCAACATATATTTTTGCAATAACTTTTCTCCTGATTGATATTAATTAAAATTTTCTTTAAGGATTCATCAAATAAAGTGTTTTCGTTTGTCACAGTAACGATAAACCAAGTCACCTTTGCATTAATAAAGAAATTTGCCATTTTCCTAATAAAGGGATTTTTGACATTTGAACCACTAACATTAAAGTTCGAAAAAAAGACTGAAATAACAGTTTTCTTTAAAATTTTATTGGGTAACTTAAACAATTAATAATCTGTGTTTCTACCGCGAACACTAACAACACAAGAACATCGGTTTGGCATACTCAAAATGAGTTCATCCAAATCACGCTGTGGAATGGCCGCCCATGTTCGTTGCAACAACAAAAAAAGGTCTTCTTGCGACTGGATACCCTCCATATTCGGCAGAGCTCTTCTCTGTAGCATATCCCATGCATGCTCAATCGGGTTCAAGTCTGGCGACTGAGCAGGCCAGGGCAGGACATTGATGTTAGCTGCGGCGAGAGTCTGTCTTACAACTCTTGCGGTGTGCGGTCGTGCATTATCATGCATTAACTGAAATAAGGGACCGATTTGCACTTGTAGAGGAACGATGACGTCTGATACAATCGTCTCAGCATAAATTTGAGCGTTGAGGTTGCCTCTGATCCAAATCAACTCAGTTCTTCCGCCGATCCAAATACCCGCCCATACCATGATGGTTCCACCACTATAAGGATGGACTTCCTGGCAGGATTTTAATCGCTGTTGGCGTCCAGGGGTTCTCCAGTGTCGTATACGTCTTGTATCCGGTCTCATACCAAAACGAGACTCATCAGAAAAGCACACGAAACGCCATTGTTCTTCTGCCCAATTTCTGTGTTCAAGAGCCCATTGATATCGAATCCTACGATTGTGCATTGCTATAGGTAGTACCCGTAGCGGTCTTCGGGAATGAAGGTTCACTTCATGCAAGCGGTTTCTGACTGTTTGGTCGCTAATTAAGTTTCCTGAAGAGTGATGAAGCCTCACGGCTAACATCATGGCGGTTATTGTTGGAGCTCTTCGAGTTAAGATTTGAATGTATCGGTCTTGTCTCCGTGTGGTGAGCGATACCGTCCTCCATGGCGCTCAGCCACGGTACCAGTGCTTCGGTAACGTGTCCAAAGTCGACTGATAACACTCTGACTTGTATTCAGAGCTAAAGCCACAGTACGTTGCCGGGAACCAGCTTCTATCATTCCCACGGCTCTGAGCATTTCTTCCCTGCTTAAATGACGTCGCCGCTCCATAATAACGTTGGTTTTAATCAGAAAAATGTGTTATTTCAGTCTTTTTTTCGAACTTTAATGTTAGTGGTTCAAATGTCAAAAATACCTTTATTAGGAAAATGGCAAATTTCTTTATTAATGCAAAGGTGACTTGGTTTATCGTTACTGTGACAAACGAAAACACTTTATGTGATGAATCCTTAAAGAAAATTTTAATTAATATCAATCAGGAGAAAAGTTATTGCAAAAATATATGTTGATCCCTAGACACTTTTGATGTGTGTACTTGTAGCTCGTTATATAGTTACATCAGCAGTCTTTTAGCTAAAAACTAGAGCAGCACACATTACTTAACGTCTCTTACAAGAAAAGGAAGAGATGCCACCTAATGCACGGCATTGACTGTACTATTAGTGTGTAACATTTCCAGAAAGTTTTGCGTCGGAAATAAAGTTTCGGTAATCTTAATGACCATGCGAACTTTGTCCGATTTAAACTTAGATATGAAAGATAAACATCTTTTTATTCAACGTGCAGACATGCCGAAAGACCATGATCCAGGTGATTGCAATGTCATCCTTAGTACTTACATACAACGCATTATCTTAACAGATAATAATAATTTAAAAACACAAATCACTTACCAAAATTATACTCCACAATCTCGAACAGATAGAAATACTTTTGCACTGATTTCGATAGCCCGATCTTTTCGCAAACGGCTCTGTATACATCATCAGCGTTGGTAGACTTGAGAACGCTGACGGTGACTACTTCCTTGTCAGGTAGGAGCACCTTTAGGTCTACTGGTGTTGGGTTTGAGGAGTCATCTGAATCTGTCAGGAACTCTTGGACAGCATCTGATTCTGCTATTACCCGTACTGCGCATACCTGTGAAGATTTTAAGGTTATTTTCGATGTAAGAGTTAACTTTTCAGTCAAAGGTAATCTGATAATCATGTTTTTCTTCTAACGGTCTTGGGCAAAAGACCACTTGGTTACTTCTTCGTTTCTTGTTGATTTGATTTAATTAAATACCGTCACCAGATATTTAATTTCATATTTATTTAAAGACTTTGGAAGACTTACAGCTAAATACAATAGTGATAAATAACAGTATGATAATCAGACAGCCAATTACAAGTCTTTACGTCTAAAGCAATATTCATAAAAACTAATTCTAATAGGGCAGTAAAGAACGCCCATAAAGATAATACTAACCTTTTCTAAATACTGTTCGAGACCTCTCCTCCTGGCGTCCAACTGTTGCTCACTCAGCGTGAACGGCCACTTGCCGGGCAGCTTGGGGAAATTAAAGCCTGAAATAGGGAATATTAGGCATTACAAATATTATTAGAGTATTTTTCGATCTTACGAAGTCTTTTGATTACGTTGACAATAACAAACATAACTTAATAATAAGAATATAATGGGTCAAGTTCTCAATAATTTTCCTACGCTTAAAAAGTCAGCAATGCTAGTGCTTTGTCTGACACGAGCCGCCGCATTATGAGTTTTCAAATTAAATTTGGTGTACCCCAAGGTTCGATTTTAGCTCCAACACTATCCGTAACTTACAAGAGCTTAAAATTACGATACTAACCTAGGAACTCCTTCCTAAGCGTATGATGCAGCGCCGCGAATTCTCTATACCGTCTGCTACATAGGTGTCTTCCAGCCATATGTACATTGAAAGCCACAAAGGACCTTCCGGTGTTCCTCTCCATCACGATCCGGTAGTCCGGTATGGAGACGGGGAGGGACCGTTTGTCGGTGTAGTCGTAGCGTTGGTAGACGGTCGCGCGGGAGTTGGCGGCGCCGCCGATGACGCCCACTGGTGCTGAGCCGTCGTCGCATGGCTCTAGGCGTTCTGCTTCCTGTTAGTGATGAATGTTATTCTAAAGTAAGGAAAATTATTGGGCAATATTCTTCTTAGATAACAATCTACAACGAGTCGACCCACTCTTAAACCCTATTTGGTGCGGACAAGAGAGTAGTCATTATTTTACACCAACCTAACCGAACTTACCTACTTTTATTTAGAACACATGATTGCATAATACGTATCCAATTGGCTGTCGCCTCGTAAAAGTCGTAAATGGCAATTAAATAGCTAAAACGGTAGAAGTGAATCATTGTTGTAGTATAATACCACCACGTTTTGGTATATGATTAAATATCTTTTTTGGGTACAAGGACAAGTGAATTTATCGGGTTACAGTTTTATCAAATTCTAAACCTACGCTTAGCTCACTGTAGTCGCAGTTAGTTTTATAAACTTCTATCAACTATACTGTTTCAGAACAAATACGAGATCATTCTCTCCTCGTGGAATATGATGCAAAAGGGATAAGAAACAACATACTGCAATCATGCTACATTGTCGTGCATCCTGAGCGTCAGTACTACTTCCCAGCCAATTCAATGAACGCTCGTTTATCATTATATGGGCTTAGATTGGCATACGGGCTCTTCTTAGTTATACCTAAAAGGGGGCAAGTAATACTGTGATAACTAACTCTTTGTGTAACAGAGATGACGGTAAGCGTGAGACAGTCGCCGCCAGACTTGATGAGGTCTACCACCTGCCTGTGGGTGGAGCCTTCGACGTTCACGCCATTACTGAAACAAACAAAAGAACTTGTTAGTCATCAAACAAAAGTAGTACTGTTGACATACTGAATAAAACCGGCCAAGTGCGAGTCGGACTCGCGCACGAAGGGTTCCGTACTATTATCTATAACAATCGCGTTAATTGTATGGGAGCCCACCTTAAATATTTATGTTATTATATTTTTAGTATTTGTTGTTATATCGGCAACATAAATACATAATTTAGTGAAAATTTCAACTGTCTAGCTATCGCGGTTCTTGAGATACAGCCTGGTGACAGACAGACAGACAGCGAAGTCTTAGTAATAGGGTCACGTCTTTACCCTTTGGGTGCGGAACCCTAGAAAGGAGCTGTCAATAATATCCAGACAACAAAGTAAATATGTTTTCAGTCATATAGACGGTGAAAATGTCGCAAGAATCATAGTTTATATGTATTTGCCTAAACTTCAGAAAAATAAGTAACATGTGATTAATAACATAATAATATCCCGGAAAGATTTTTAAGTTCCGAAGCTTCTAAATAAGTGGGAGGTATTTTTTGCACAAGATAACTTGTCTTACTTTATTGGATCTATATGAATAGATTTCATCAGAATTATATTATTATATTGTATAAATATGTTACTACTAAGGTTTAAAGCGCGTTAAACAATGGCCATACAATTTAAATCCGGCAAAATTATGTCTTCTTCTTCTTAGCGTGTCGATGGCAAACCGTCACTAAATAAATTATATTAATTTGGCCCAATATTCAGCTATGCGAACTCCGCTCGCTGATGCAGTCATTAGATCATCAAGTGTGCAGGTGTCAGGGCATGCAGCGCAGGATGGAAGGTGGGCCATTGTCTGTGGAGATACGCCGCATACACACTTGAGATCCGTACCGTCTATGAACCCCCATCTGAAGAGATTGTCTTTGCTACGGCCGACTTGGGTTCGGAGTCTATTTAGAGATTTCCAAGTCGGCCACGGCAAATCATGACCGGGTGGAAGGCTTTCAGATGGCTCGATGAAGTCGTCAGGGGGCTTGAACAGATCCCGCCAGAGCTCTCGTCTTGCTATGGCGGCATTGCTAATAGCTGGACCAGTATTGTTAACGCACCCAAAAAAGCTTTTACGACTTTTCAGTCTCTGGGGCACTGCAACGTGATTGTGCATTGGGTGGCGTGGGTCAGCGTGTAGCTTCGACCTCTCAGTGCAGCTGGCTATGGTCCTCCGAACCTTTGGGGGCGCAATCCCAGTTGTAGGTATAGAAACTGGGCAGTAAATAATGTTTTTCGTCATTGATTGAAAGAATGGATCAAAATATGATGAGCTATAATAATATAGTTTTATAATAGGCGTATTATTTCGAACACAAAGGGTTTATAATTGATAAGCAACAACGTAGGCTGAGCAGTTTATAATGCAGCATAAACGCATGATAAAACAATATTAATAATAACGATGTTAAAATAATTTAAACCAACAAAGAGCGGCCGTTTATTACTTTATTATTAACTCGCTAATAAATCATTATTTAACAACTCCTTATCAATTCCGTATGAAATTCAAACGTTGTTCAAATCGTACATTTGATGCAATTTTGTTGAAAAAATATATCGGTGAATGCTTCGATCAATAGGGTGAATGAATGAAATATTTGCAGTTATTGAACCAGTTTAGGCAATAACCACACGTTCTAAGGAGAAGAATTGATCTCATTTTTAAACGGTTTTATTTAGCTCACCCCGTTTGTTTTATTCTTCTTGGGTCAAATTTAGTAATTCAAATTTCACCCTCTTCCTGTCAACCGATTAATCTGAAATTTTGTATACACTTTGGATTTTGGTGACAATACAATTATGTTTATTCATTATCATTATAAATTCAAGATGGCCGCCGCTACAAAATGGCGGATAATTTATGTTTTATTAATCCCATCAATATGGGTATCAAATGAAAGGGCTCAACAAGCAGAATACAATATACTATAAAAAAATTAAATCCAAGATGGCGGCCGCTACAAAATGGCGGATAACGTAGGTTTTATCAATCCAAGCAATATGGGTATCAAATGAAAGGGCTCAACAAGCAGAATACAATATACTATAAAAAATTGAAATACAAGATGGCGGCCGCTACAAAATGGCGGATAACGTAGGTTTTATCGATCCCATCAATATGGGTATCAAATGAAAGTGCTCAACCAGTATAATACAATGTACTATATAAAATTAAAATCCAAGATGGCGGCCTCTACAAAATGGCGGATAACTTAGGTTTTATCAATCCCATCAAAATGGGTCTCAAATGAAAGGTAATGAATTAAATGAATTAAACAGAATGCGAAATAAAAACTAGAAAATAAAAATAGGTAAAAAAACTTTTTAAGAACGGTTTTATGTTAAACATACATTGCAATGTTTAAGATAAATGTACTAAAAACCAAAAAATAATAAAATAGATACAGTCGTGGGAATTATAAACATATGCATAGACTAGACTAAAATAAAACCGTGGGGCACGTCAATTGTTGAGTATTTCTCAAAATAAGTGTACATCTGTTGAAAAAAAAGTGTGCCTCGAAATAGTAACAAAGTTTCAATGTTTTTATTTAACCATACATACAAAAAATAACATATTTGTGAAGAAAAACTATTAAACTTTTAAGTTGTGAAGAATAAATGGTAAAACCATAGTATTCAATCAATTTTAGAAAGCTTTTTTAAAAAGATGTTTTTTGCGTTTCATACAAAAATCAAATTGCCACCCTACGACTTCATACATGTAACACTTCATAAAATTCGATATGTCGCGTTAATATTGTGCATTTTTTGTATTACAGACCTTGATTAAATTTAGTTTCTTAATTAAAGTGATTTTCTATGGGGTTTCATAGTAAAATATAAAAAAAAATGCGAAAAACAAAATGAGTCGTGCCCATTTACTTTTTAGTAACTTACTCTTTAGTTACGTTTTATTTCTACTTCCACGTAATTTCTGAACGCATCCGTTACCTTTTAACACGGACAACACTAGCATCATTCTGATTGGCTGTAGGTCTGACGTCTCCGCCATAACTTATAGTGTGAAAATCAGTTTTGAACGTGTTGTCCAAGGGAGATTACTTTTTCGTAATAAGAAATACTTTTTCACTTTTTCACATTAAGATAAGTCTTGATTTATATATGTTATTGTAATACGTGTCGTACGAACATTTAAGCGTATTTTATTATTTGCAGTTTCAGGTTTTATCAAACCATCGAATTAATATGATCTTAATTTGTAAAATTTTCGTTGCTTTTTCGTAACGTTTTTTATGAATTTCGTTACGTTATGAAAAAGTATAGTGTAAATCTGAGTGTATACAGTTCTTAAAACTTTGCCAATATTAAAACCTTAGTGAACATTCACTGGCAAACAGTTCTTTACGCATTTTAAAGTCTCATATGCTTTATTTAATGGGTTGGTTTATAGCCTTATGTTTACTATTTAGTAACATCTAGAACTATTTCATAACAATATTTCGTAACAACTTTTTCGTTACGTACACTTTTTTTGAGAAATACTCTGTTAGCAAATACTATCGGCTCATCACAAACACAATGCCAGTGTAAAATCTCCTTGCAGGATATGCCCACCTGCTTTCTTGCCTATTCTGAAAAACCGCCTGCATTCCAGGATATAAACAAAGCCAATAGTTAAGCATAGAGCTGGGCATTTGACTACATACTGGCCTGCTAAAAGTTAATTAAAATCGACAAGCAAAGAAGAAGGAAGAAAGAAACGTGTTTCGCCGACCCCAAATAGAATGGGACAAATGCAGGAAGATGATGATGACAGAAGAAGAAGCAATGATTGAAAGACTAAGGAAAACAATGCTAAGGATAAAGTAGAGATTGGAGAAAATCTATAAAACACCACATTTCACATAGACGTAGTATCAGTGTTCTTAGTCAACACATTACATCATACAATGGCGGTTTGTTTACAGATAGCGCCGCGACCGGCCAGAGTAAACGAGACATGTATACCAAACAGTGCTGTTGGTATTAACCAATATCTGTGTGGTTCGGCTTTGTATTGTTTCTGTGCAATTATCTGGAAAATGTGATAAGAGAAATTAAAATTAAATTGGAAGTTGCGTTCGAGCAGGCTTATCTTTTATGAGGTTGGCAAACTGACCGACCGTTTATTGGAGAGAAGTGATTACAGGATAGGCGTACCAGCACTGGCATCGACCAGGGGATCAGTGACTTTAAGCGCACGCTGAAAATGGGACTCGAATTTAAGAGCAGACATTTTGATTGGCACTAGAAATGAGTCAGATGTAGTAGTGGGTCCTTCTCCGAGCCGACTATTTGAGTTATTCCGGTCTGATCCCCTAAAACTGATACCCTAGGGGATCCGTTTTATTATAAATTATTTTCTATTCCGGTCTGATCCCCCGTAAAAGAATCGGATACCCTGACACATTTTTAGGACAGTCAGCAACAAAATATTTGTACAGGTTCTATTAGATAAAAAAAAAGAATAGGTAGTAAAGTCCCACAAACTACCAGGAGAACAGAAGTAGGAAGGAGGTATTAGAAATTGGAATCTTCAAATCAAATCTATATTATGCCTTTATAGTAAAGTCCCACAAAGTACCAGGAGAACAGAAGTAGGAAGGAGGTATTGGAATCTTTAAATCAAATCTATATTATTTCTTTCTCAAACCATGCACTTTTTTTTGTTGGAGATAGGAAACCAGGACAGTAAAGTCCCACAAACTACCAGGAGAACAGAAGTAGGAAGGAGGTATATTGAAGATTCCAATTTCCAATACCTCCTTCCTACTTCTGTTCTCCTGGTAGTTTGTGGGATGATCGTACAATTGTAAGTTATAGAAATAAAAACTGATTATTTTTTCATTAACAACTGTTTTTCGGTTGACTGTACTTCCCTTGTACTTGTGTCAAAAAGGGGATCAGAACGGAATGATAAATTACAGGGGATCAGAAAGGAATAAACAAAAGAAAAATATTGGCAGTGGTTCGGTTTGGGGGATCAGACCGGAACAACTCGACTATTTCTTAAGGATCTCTGATTCTACAAGACATTATCAGTCAAGTATTCGCACAGTCACCATAACAGTCCAGTTTCAAAAAATAATAATTAAAATGCTGAAAAAGATTAAAGAGACATTGCAATGAAAATTCAGATAGACCTTATCTACATAAACATACGTCAAGCCCAATTATATGCAAACCAAATTAATTTTAATCAGCTGAAAGTGGACGTAGGTCAAGGCTATAAAAGTTTAATGAATAATTATGTTATAAGTATAACAGAACGTATTTATAAATATCCGTTCAACGCAGTACGATAAGCTTCAGTTTTTGCGGTTAAACTACTGACGGAAACCATAACTCATAGGTACAGTTTGATGTCTAGAACTAACACGTTGGTCCAACGTGAAGCTGTGAACAGATGCATCGATTAGAATGTTTAGAAATCGGAACCCGTTGTAAAGAACGCTCGTAAAAGCCGTCATTTATGTACGACTATTGGTAAGTGCAATAACAAATGCACATTGAGTACCATTTAGTAGATGTAATTTTGTGAAAATGTAACATACGATGTGAAACACGTCGAAAACTGTTTCAATTTGTTAGGACTGGGAGAATTGAATGATGATAGATTAGGTACCCCATCACATTATGAATGGTAGATAAACCATCGGTATGTGTGGATGTGAGTGACTTTATTAATGGAGCCAGACTAGAGAACTGTGATAGACGAACTATGTGGAATTTGGTATAGACAGAAGGAAGGAATACTAAGATGAAAACTAATAAAAATGGATCTATGGAAGAAGAAGACTTACTACGGCAACCACTATGAATTGGCAGAAGGTAAGAGGATGATGAAATCATCAGCAGGAGCTGCCGTATTACTCGTCCTTATCATCTGCCTAGCATTTTCCCAACTATGTTGGAGTTGGCTTCCAGTCTTAATGGATACAGCTGAATACCAGTATTTTACATCGAGCGACTGCCTATCTTCGACCAAAGCCCAGTTAGTAGGATGGGTAATACGATAGCCCGTAGTATTCGTCACCGATTGTAAAAATAACCTGAACCCTTTCGCAGATACAAGTACATATTTACCTAGTATTCTTTGCAGCGTCCTCAGTTTCCAGGTCATAAATCTCGAAGTCTGTGTTAGTACAGTAATAGAAGCAGTACCGAAAGTCACCAACACCGCCCCTTTGCACCGACATTGCGAAACACACTGGCACTTTGACACACACACACACAACAAAAAAAAGAAAAGGTCACGTTGTAATTCAAACTTTTTATTATTGTGTATTTCCAGTGCTTTGGAGAGTTCCGAGAATTTTGAAACAAAAAGTCATTCGTTGGGTTTCGAAAGAAACCTCTGAAAATCTAAGCAATTTTCCTTTTGTAAATATAGCTATGAAAACAGCACAAAGGAACACTTGCCTTTGAATTTTTTGCGTAACTCTGTCGATAACTGCCCTAAAATCTCATGTTTTATTTAAACCAGACTATGTTATTCTACTAAAGGTATAAATTAATACACGTTCATCTTACACGCGCGAACAGAAACACTAACAAACTAATAATGATCATTAATTAGATTTATTTTAACAATAAACATTGATATTTGAATTGCGACGTTGAATTATATGGGTCGCGTCCGTTGATGACAGTTGATTAGATGCAGTTCTGACCTCTAACATATAAATAGGATATAAGGTAGTTGTTTAATGTCCAATCGGATATCAATAATTGAATACGCAATTTTATTGTATCTTTCATCAGTGCCAAGGGGTCCGGGAACCTAAAGAAAATGTCTCCATGTCAGATTTGATTTATTATGCCACTGACATTCAGTTGTCTCTTTTAATTGCAAATAGATTTATTGAATTCTATTTCCTTATTGCTTATAAGGATTTTAATTGAATTTACCTTTTATGTTGATAAGGTTTTCCTCGACTTCATCAAGTCTATTCCCTAAACACTTTATTCCCCGTACATTTGTTATCGATAGGTTTTTATTTTGGTATGCGTGTCACCATTGTTGACCTTTGGCTTATGTTATGAACTTTGACCTTTGAAAAGCTTACATTGACCTTTTCCTTTCAAGTTGGGCTTTCATCAGTGTTTAATGCTGTGGTGCGGATGAGAAGGCTAAGCAGGATATTTTTATATTAAAAACATAACCTTTTTCCCTGTTTGGTACATCCCCTAAATAGCATGGTGGAATAAGTACTGCCCATTTTCCCGTCGCGAACAGGAAACCTATGTGGGCTCCATCAGTAGAAACATTAAAGGTCTTTTCTCTGAATAACTTATCGGGGGGCACGGCAGTGCCCCCGCCGAGTCGAGCGCGAAGCAAACACTGCCGTACCATCCTTTACTGGAACCATTTCGCCGCATTTTCAGGCCCCTATTTGAGAACCTCTGGATAAGACCAGAACGCTGAAATTTTCGTCATTCAGTAAGCTATACAATCACACTTAAAATAAAAAGTTTCAAGTCTGTAGGTCATTTAGTTCCGAAGTTAAGCGAAAGCAAAGTTTCGCATTTATGAAACTCACTCACTCATGATCATCAAAATAGAACTAGTACTTCCCATAAACTCAGAGAGCTGAAATTTGGTACAGAGTTAGGGTTTAATGGCCACATAAAGGGAAAACTATAAAAACTAGGATAATCGAAAAAAAAAAAAAAAAAATAAACTACTTAAAAAAAATGTTTTCAATAAGAAAATCTAACAAAATAAATCAATATGCCCTCGTTTCTACAAAAAGAAGTGAAATCCCAACAAAAACATTCTGTAAAAAACTAGCCAAGTCTCGATGGAGCTGCTTGTTTAACTCTAACAAGTAATGAAATCTAGACAAAGTCGTGCCAAGTCAAAGGTTCCTTAATGCGATTTCTTTATTATTATAGTTAATGTTGTGTGACTTGGCCGTTGTTCGTTTCGTTTAGTTCTGCTACTTTTTCTTCTTGGCGTCCAATTACCAATACCAGTATGGGTTATTATCTCGCTTAACAATCATAGGTACAACAACATCAACAGATATAACATTACGTATAAACTAAATTGACTTGTACCCACTAACGTATAAAGAATGTTCAACGGCCAAGACACACAACATTAACTATAATAATAAAGAAATCGCAATAAGGAACCTTAGACTTGGCACGACTTTGTCTAGATTTCATTACTTTTTTAGAGTTTAACAAGCAGCTCCATCGAGACTTGGCTAGTTTTTTACAGAATGTTTTTGTTGGGATTAATTTAACTAAATTCAATGTAGCAACGAAATAAACCGAATCAAACACACTATCATTAACGGCAGTGTTAAATTTCTTGTCCGCCAGATAACGGATAAAATAGGTTATTAGAGTATGAATGCAGTCATGAGCTATTTTGTTAGACAACCGGTTATAACCCGCCGTTGCCGTGAACTTTAGATTATGCGTACACGAGTGCTGGGTCCTTATAGATTTAGTAAGATAACTGGGATTGGGAGGGTCACATCACATCGCCCCATGCACGATGCAACAAGCAGCAAGCCGATCTCCTTGATGAGGATGTTGCTTTAAAAAAACTTTGATTAGGAAGATATCCGGTAAAAACGAGGAACTGGCATCAATAGTGTAGATTTGCATGATATTGTGCAATATAATATTTATGTGTAGGTATTCTGGGTAAAGACAAGAAGGCAAAGACCATACATACTGCCGCGAAAGTAAAACGGGTGCACCTGAGGAAAGGGAATGGTTCCCGTCGGGGCTGCTGGTTGTTCGAAAGAGATACCGCGGCCTCGGCAGAGGGCTAAGAAGGAACATGGGTGATTTTTAGTCAGTAGAAGTCTGACACTCCCTACTGCTCTGCCTAAAGCGGGAGCAGTCACTTAATGACTTCCCACCCTCCAAAAAAAAATGAAAAGGAATGGTAAAAAATTCCATGGTGAGTCAAGTTTTTGCCGTATGTTTGAGGAATACGCTGAATTTCGGTAACATAGAGGACAATAGGTAGTAGTTTAATAGGTCAACACACCGATCATCTATACATATAATAAATCTGTAGAAAAAATATTTTTGTACATAGAAAATATTTAAAAAAGGAATTGTCAGGGTGTTATAGTATAACCAACAGAACTCATTTCCAGCATTTTTAGAATTTTTGTCTGTTTGTCTGTTTATCTGTTTGTCTGTTTATCTGTTTGTCTGTTTCGATGACTAAGCATCACGTAAAATTTACGAAACTAATGTAGGTAAATGTTATAAATAAATATTGTGCGTAACTTGGGGTATTACTTAGTCTTTGTTTCATCGTAATCGGTGCTCTCTATCAAAAGATATTTGAATTTATAGTTTTCAAGAAGAACTGTGTCATTATGATCATGAATGAGACATGCAACGACATCTATTAAACGAATATGGTACTTATTAATAAATGCCTTCAAATGATAACTTTAAAAAAGTTATGATAGCTGGTACTCTGTAGGTAAGAAGTCTAAATGACACTGCTTTCAAAGTCTACGTATCCTGCCCTATAGTGTGATTGATCGCTTTCCATGCATTCAATTTTAGCAGTTTATCTTCGTCTTCGATAGATGGCGTTGTTCATTTGATGCCATTTTCTGAACCGCGGTGTTAATTAAAAATATGTTCCGGGCCGTGCCGTGAATAGTCATCAAATAAAAATCGACCAATTACTCAGTATATAAGATTGGGTTCCGTAGTCAACAAGGAACCCTTATAGTTTCGCCATGTCCGTATTCCTGTCTGTCTGTCCGTCCGTCTGCACCATGTCCGCACTATTGCTCAGGGACTCTCAGTTCTAGGAAGCTGTAATTTAGCATGAATATACAGATGAGTTACGCCGTAAAATAAAATCCCGCAAAATATATTTTTTTAGGGTATCTCCAGTACCTACACATAAAAGAGGAAACGATTTTTTTTCTTGCGAAGCCCATAGTGTGGGGTGTCATTAGATAGGTCTTTGAAAAATATTGCGAGTTTACTGAAACACTTTTTTGATTAAGGGAATTGTTTGTGAAATATTAAGCTATAAAGTGCAAATTTTGTTAGACAAGTCAGGCTACCTAAATCACCCGCCTGAGGGTCCCGTCGGGGCTGCGGGTTGTTCGAAAGAGATTCCGCGCCCTCGGCACAAGGGATAAGAAGGAACATATATGGTTTTTAGTCAGTAGAACCCCTCCCGCTTTGGGCAGAGCGGAAGGGAGTGTCAGTCCTCTACTCTGTTTCAAATTTCATCAAGATCCGTTCGGCCGTTCTGACGTGGTTGATTAACAAACATACATCCATTTAAACTTTAGTATAAGACATAGTCTGTGCTTTGCATTACCCTCTTCTTATTTTCTACAGCGTCTATAAGTTAACGCAGGGCAATAATTTAATGTACTTTTGTCTAAGCGACGCATTTTAGTTTTCGACAACCACGAGAACGAAGTCGCGGGCACAGCTAGTTATAAATAAAAGGTACACGTGGAAACACGCGTAAAATATGCTTCGATACGCATATTTTGCGCGCCTACTACACTGACTGTGCTACTAGCTACACAAGGAAATTATTGATAAAAACGGCAGTCATGTTTTAATGACAGTTATGTTCGTGCTTAGAATGTAATAAATAATTATAATTTAATAAATATTGCTGTTTACAGTGATCATGATTATATACCTACTGGAATTGATTGCAGGTTCAAAACCAATTTATGTTTCTCGTGTTTCTCTTTAGACACGTAATAATTTGTACTTATTTGAATGTCCGTCAATACATCATTTTAAATGTCAGCTTTAGTCAGTAATTATCTGAAAATTACACCTAACACTAAACGCTTTCTTCAAAGGCTTTTTTTAGTCATGTAGGTAGTGTTGTGTCTGTTACCTTTAAAATATCTTTTCCGTCGTCGAAATAACGACTGTTTTGTTTTTACATAATATTTACATATCATAACACCACGCCTGACATCTCCGAAGGGTAAGGCAGAGGTGCACCTAGTAGTACACCCGCATTTCGCCAGCTTGGAAGAGGGTGCGAGCCTATAGCCATAAACTGGTCACAAATTCGGACTCCGTGGCTGCTAATGAGAAATTCCTGATGGAAAAACCTAATAACACTTCGCCCGACTCGGGAATCGAACCCAGAACCTCATGTTCAGCAGTCGCGCTTTCGACCAATAGACCAACAAGGCTACACATATTTTCATGTTTAATGGAATAAGAATATAAGAATATTCAGCACATTATGATGACTAAACCAGACGAAAACATGGCGGCAATGGACAAGTTGAGCGTATCCATAGGATTGTGGTGTCAATTCTCACCAAATTGTGCATAGAAGATGATAAGTTGTGGTATCGTCATGTTAGTAGAGTACAGAGATCAATAAATAGTAGTACTTTCCAAGTATACTTTCCAACGAAGCATTAGTATGTCACCATTTGAACTTCTTACAGGATGCAAGATTGAACTAAAGGAAGATTCAGAGTTGTTAACCCTGTTAGAAGCAGAGTACACCGTTCATTTTGTCCAGGAACGAGAAGATTTAAGAGAAAAGGCTAAAATTACATATGTGGAGGCTTGTTATTAGCAATTTTTTAATTTTACATTCTTTATTTCATTGGTTTGTTAGTCTGTAACCCTTTTTTAAAATAAAATAAATAAATAATCAAGTTATCCGCTGCGAATACCCTGGTAGCAGCCACTGTGTCAGGTTGCTCAACATCAGTAGATACTAACCCCAGATTGAATAAGGCATAAGCCATATTAAACCAGAAACTAGGCCAAAGATATTCGACTTAATCCGAAAGGTCACGCTCGGGACCGAATAACTAACGAATCTCGGGACAATCGGGTTTCGGAATTGAGAATTGTTAGTTGACGTACGTAGCTTGGGAAATATAACATTTCTTAATTTTTTTGAGTAAAAAGTTGCATATTTAATTCAGAAACAGAGATCTCTACCGTTGCATTGGTTTAGTTAAAAGTTAAGACTGCTGTTTATGAGGACCTAGGTCCGATTCCCGGGTTGGACAAAATGTTATTGGGTTATTCCATCAGGAATTTCGCAGTACTTAGTAGCCACGAAGTCTGGAGTTGTGTCCGGTTGATGTCATATGACATTAGGCCCCTATTTACATGGGACTTGAAACATAACTAACGAAATGTGAGTGTACTTATACACCTCAGCCTAATCGCGTGATGCTATGTTATGTTATGTATTAATCTCTTAAGTACCATTTTGGACAGCCTCTCGTAATGGATATTAAAAATGTAGGCGTTAACAAGCGAGATCTTCCACATAAGGAATGTTAGATCAGCAGTTACCTAATGATCAGGCTAAAGATTTGGCGCTACTTGCCGGTACGTTAGCTTCGTGAATACTTTCTAATTGATCGTGGCAGATAAGAGTTGCTTGTACAATCTGTGCCCAGTTATACCTGACCCCTTTTCTCACACCACTTGCCCTCTTCTTGTTCAGACCACGGATCAGGTTATGCTGGGCACAGACTGTTGTACACTGACTGCAATTCTGACGTGGAATGCATTGCAGTAGTGCCTTTTCACATCTGTGGCTGTTTTGTTTGTTCTTCTCATCTTAACTGGTAAACTAAGGGATAACGTCAAACATGAATAGATCCTATCTGGAAATCATGACGAAGTTTTAGAAGTTAGCAGGGTAAGCCCGAAAGAACGACGGATGAACTGTGTGAAGGATGATATAGCTAGATAAGAAGTTAATGCTGAGATGGCGAGTAACAGTTCTCTGCTATTTCTATAGAATGGAAGAAGACATGCTGCACCAATCGCAAATATAATTTGGGATAATCAATTTCCTACATAAATGCTCGTTGTAAAAAAATTGTGACGTTGATGCCTGTAGCACACCTCCGCTGCGAAACAACAACTGCGAAACCGCTGCGCGAGTTTCGCTGTACAACAGTACTTCACTTACGCGAAACTAGTAGCGGTCAACGGGCGGAGATGTAGACGGCGCCTGAGCAAATGAGCGAAATCGTGTTAGAAAGAGGCAACATCATAGTCAGTTTTGTACGTTAGAGCAGCGAATTTCGCTCCTGTTTCGCCGCCAAAGAACTCACAGTCACAAGTAGTCACAACTCACAGCGAAACTATTGCGGTTTCGCCCTTTGAGTTTCGCAGCGGAGGTGTGCTACAGGCGTGACGATTTCGCGTTTTTCTTATGGGCTAACACAGCAAGAAAGCAACTACACGATAGTCATGAAAATCAAGATTATCTGTAAAAGTGTAAACGCTCTTAAAAGACAAATGTACAAAAGTAAAACACATACCCCGTATCCAGCAGAGTGTATCCTCCTTTCTCAACACTATTCTGTCGAAACTTCGGCTCGTACAAGCATTGCATATTGTTAAACATTTTGTATCACAACCCTATTTGACGACAAGCACTACCCCGGACTACCCCCGTTACGAAAGAGTCCAGCACTGGGTTCTGATTGGTCAGATTGGAATCACAAGAAACTTCGATTGGCACAAATTCAAACGAGTTCGATGTTCGTATTGTTCCGGTCTCAAAGCAACTTTAATACTGCGTTCACATTATTGAAACTTGGACAAAATAAAGTTATGCAACATGAGACCCGCCTCACTTGGTTATCACGTCATACGTGTATTATTAAAAGAAAGTTAGTAGTAACCGAAGGCTTTGAATATTTTTGCGTCGTCCTTTTAGCTTAGAAGAAGCAAAGGTCAAAGGTCGTGACGCGCAAAGAGTAATTGAGTTTTTCTGAGCAACCATTAGTAGGTTCATTATAATGTTTGTGGTTTGGAGTTGTGTGGAGTCTATTAATAACTTGAAAAGTCAACTTGGAATCGTTGGACCTTTATTTTTCGAGATAGATCATGTGGGTAGGTAAAACTAGAGAAGCCAAGAGCTAAGTACGATCCTGACATAGGTACCTACGGACCTTTATTTTTCGAGATAGATCATGTGGGTAGGTAAAACTAGAGAAGCCAAGAGCTAAGTACGATCCTGACATAGGTACCTACGGACCTTTATTTTTCGAGATAGATCATGTGGGTAGGTAAAACTAGAGAAGCCAAGAGCTAAGTACGATCCTTACATAGGTACCTACTCCTTTTGCTTCATCTACAATTCTTCATTCATACATCTGGTCATACACGCACGCCGGTTGCGAGTACTACACACTAACACACCTGACCTCTCTGAAGATGGTATAAGATAGCCCTTGAACAAGCTGGGAGTGCTGGAAAAAAGAAGAAAAGTTGGAGTTTACGACTCCAAATTTAAAGAAAATTCTCAACTGAAGGATTCGCTAGGTTAAAATAAACAAGTTTCAAAATAACAATACCCTATTCAAATTCATTAACAGAAGCTTTATACCAACATATAAGTCCTTATGAAATTCTGACTCAAGTGTAGGTGGATCATATAATAAAAGACAAATAAATCCGCTTTTAAGGACCGTGTAGTATGGAACCGCTTTCTCATAAAGCACTTTCTCTGGCGACAATTATATTGTTGATGCGTTTTCGTACTATGTATTGTGAAATGTGTGTTTAAATGAACAAAAGAGAGTAAAAGGTAGCTTAATGTGTGCATTTAAAAGACAATGGAGGCTTGTATAAGTAGGGAGCTTAGCTGATTGCTGGTGATTACAGCATTCATTCTGCGTTATGAAAAGCAAAGAAGCTTTCCATCACTTGACACTTTTCTCTACCTTTTGGGGTCAAGTTTCAGTTTGCTGTTATTCATAGTGTACATCATTAATGAAACAATTACTTTTTAAGCTTAAAAGTACGTGTTCTGGTTGGAGACCAGATCAATATGAAATATATTATGAAGCAGGACTCCAGGAGCAAATACCCCAGTAAATTATTCAGCAATCGATGTCAATTTTATTTCAATCTATATTCTAAGCAATGAACTCACTTTGGCAGTTTTAATTACAAGTAATTATACTTCAAGTTTGTCAGAGTTACATTCGGAATACGAGTAGGTATATCGGATAAAAGCCTCCAATCAATAAGTTTCCAACTTTCTTATCTAATATTTATGTTTTGTCAACATAGCAACCAGCCCATATACGAAATCGAAAACAACATTCAAGGTTCCTCGGCATTTACTTTCCCCAAGTATATTCATTAATTGATTGATCCTTTTACAATGATTACAAAGCTGGAAGATTTTTATTTTTACACACCACCGTAATCATAAGAACTTATATTTCACCTGTGACAAACAACAAATGAATTTGTTAAACACGATAGGTGGCCTCTATGAAAGATGATATTGCTAGAACGGCGGTGACTGCTGAGACGACGAGAAGTATGAAAAAAGCACCCATATCCAAATAAATTGGGATGACGATGATTAGTTTTAAGGGTGCAACTGCAGGCTTGTCGCTGAACAGTTACCGCCCTGTAAAAAACCCTGCCCTGCCCTGTAAACCTGGTTTAACTTAGACTTGGTTTATCTCGCATGACGTCTCACTTCAATAATATTCAAAAGAAAGTGACAGCATGCGAGATAAACCAAGTCTAAGTTAAACCAGGTTTAACTACCTTTTGTAATAAGGCGGTTTATGTTTAGATGGACAAAATGACACAAGCATTAAATTCTAAGATGTAAAATACTCAAAAGATACCCAATAATTGGAGTTTTCTTAACACAATATCTATTTTGTACCAGATAATTTTACAGTAGAATAACACGTCCCTACAGATTAAGTTAAGAGCGCCGCGGAACTTTTTAGACTGGCAAAAGACCGAATAGGATATGCGGAGCTGACTGCCAACCTTCACTAGTTCGAGAGGCACCTGAAGAGAGAGAGAGACAGATTAAGTACCTAAAGACTTAAATTGGTAGATAAAAGCCGTGTACTACCATGAGTAGTCATGTCTTTGTACTTGGAGTAGCATTGTTGTAATAATTGAATCACAATAGATTACAATCTTGCAAAGGATGTTGTTGGGGAGGTCAGTAACTTCGACAAGCGGTTGATTTAGATGATGCGAAACATAATTTTGATGTGAAGACGAGACGAACGCAGATAAACTCAGTTTATTTTTTTTGTAAATACGATCGAGCTCGAAAGTAAACAAATCAATCATTGCAATGCCTGTGGAAGAAGATGTCATACTGGGTCGACCCCAAATGAATTGGTATAAGGACAAAGGAATGATGGTGACGATCGTGCTCAAAAAATATTTAAGGATCCAAGAGAGAAGGAATCTTCCCCATTTTACAGGTGGCAATGATGACTTTATTAACGCCAGCCTCGCAAAGATTTGGTATGCTATTACATCACCCATGTCTTCTCCCAAGGCTCCCAAGCAGGAATGTAACTAGCCCCATGCAATAGAGGGCGACCGTGCTTTCTACTGGGCAGATGTCTATCGTTCCGTCGTTTTCGTTACTTTATTTCATTCATCATCAGCCTAGGTTTCCCAACCATATTGTGGTCGGCTTCCAGTCTTACCGAATGCAGCTGAGTACCAGTATTTTACATGGAACGACAGCTAACCTGCCCTACACAACCCAGTTAGTGCTGGGTAATTTGAAACCTCTTGGTAAGACTGGATTTATTTTGAGCTGTTACTGAAAAATTACCAGATGGATATACGTGAAAGTAGGAAATAGGAAGTCCTATCTTATCCGAACGAGTCTAACGCAACCCACCTTTGAACTCCACGCTGTGGGAAAACCAGCGGTAAAGTAGAGAGGAAAGTCAATTAAATAACTTGCAATCAACAATAATTATAATCAATTATTTATGTAACAGGTCACTATTCAAAACAGATAGAAACACGTGTTAAACTACTATGCAATAGTATGACGGAGTTTCATTCTAATGTTATCATTCAATTACTAGTTCCTACACCATCCTATCTCGCTTCATGTAACTAGGCAATGTTGTTTTATGTGAACACGTTTATCTACTGGCTGGTTCTAATTTAATGGGTATTGTGACTTAAATTGTAAAGGACCTTTCATCATCTATTCTCTTGCCCTTGGTGGAATTTATTTATTTGGGTGGATGTCTTCTTCTTGCATACATCTCTGACTTGGCACTTCAGTTTCATCCTTTTCTAGCCACATTTTGTTTGACATTTAACGTAAACGTGGTCAGGCCACAAGACACGAGAATAAGACAAAAAAGAAACATGAAGCTGACGAAGTTACGAAAAACCTTCAGATAGTTGTCATTGATCGTATAGAAGAGACTAAACTAACAATCAGATCGATGGAATCAACAGGATTCCCAATTAACAACATCTCAAGAATGAGAAAGACAGTCAAGCGATAACTAACAGCGAATAGGTTTAAAATCACCAGCCCGCCTTAAGCCAAAGCAGCAAAGGGTAAAAGGGATACAGGACCAAACTGACAAGATGAAAAACCAAAAGATTTCTTCGTCAAAGTTAACAAGCCAGACATTGCTAAGATTTAAAGAAAGTACTCACAATGAATCAGTACGAAAACAAACAAAAATGACTTGTTATTAACAATAAGTAAACTGTACTATTAGCATGAACACAACAAATACTTTTAAGGCTCCTTCCACAAAATCATCTCATTTTGATCAATTTTGGTCGCTTGGTGTGGGAAATCTATGAAGAATTTGAAGCTTCCTTTTGGCTATTATAAGAGACGAGTTCTTTTTCTGGTGGATAGGTTTCAAGAATTTTCAAAATAATGTTTATATTAATGACAATCACCCGTATTCAAAAGCCCTTTTCCGCACAAATACCGATCGAGTTAAGTTTGGCTTAGCCGAACATAACACTACAAACGATTTTAAACATTAAAAAAAATATAAATAACATCACCGTATGGTCTACTAGCGGACCTATTTGTCACATTTTCGACTTCAATACAAAATATAGCAGAAAAAAAATGTTAAAACATCGCAATTTTTACAAAATGTCTCGACAAATAAGATTTTTTTTCTATACCTTAGAATCACGTTAAAGAAAATTTAAAAACTACGTATTAATTTTAAGGTAACCTTCTAATAGAATCGTATTTTTATTTTATCAATAAACTATAATTTCATTTCGTAAATTGAATCCAAAGTTAACTATATTATCGACCGCGCAAACTCTATCTCGCCAGTACGAATCGGCCACTGCCAAAGGATGGACGTATCGCTTTGTGTCACAAACGCTCCCGTGTTTTTCGTAAACATATTTTCGAGATTGTAAGCCGATTACCACAATTTGATACACTTATTAATTTTGATCAAACATGTTTTTTTGCTAGATATTAAAGATTGCTAAAATTTTTTTCATCTTCAGATCGAAGTCGAATTTCACGATCGATTGTTGTTGTCGATTGTACTTCGATATATATTTTTAACCGACCTCCAAAAAAGAGGAGGTTCTCTATTCGTGTTTGTATGTCCGCGAATATCTCCGTCAATTGTGGACTGATTTTCAAAATTCTTTTTGTCTTGGAAAGGGTATACTCCCGAGGTGATCCCATTGTCACCAAGTCAGTTTCTGATGATGGGAACTCTGAGAAATTGAGGGCAACCCTCGAATATCATAGGCGCACATAACGTTTTCCATACATTTTCAGAAGCTGTTCAAGTATTTGCGTCTGATAATCATAATTTCATGTGGCTGCGCTGATGACGGAAGGTGCAACTCCTCAACGGTCAGGACTTGAAAGAAAATTCCTCCAAAATTATACGTACTTATGGATCGATAGTTCTATTCTTTCAGGCTACTAAGTTGAACTGATGATAGACGGTAAATCTCATTAACCGACTTAAAAAAAAGGAGGTTCTCAATTCGTCGGCTAGAAAAATTATAGGTTTTTCCGTCATGGGTGTCGTTTTCATGGCTATAGGGGTCGCTGATTACGAAAATGAAGTTAAAATGAAAATCCAAGATGGCGGTCAAGAAATATTTTGGTTTTTCCGTCATGGGTGTCGTTTTCATAGTTTTTGGGGTCGCTGATTACGAAAATGAGGTCAAAATTAAAATTCAAGATGGCGGCCAAGAAAATTTTTGGATTTTCCGTCATGGGTGTCGTTTTCATGGTTTTCGGGGTCGCTGATTACGAAAATGAAGCCAAAATGAAAATCCAAGATGGCGGCCAGGAAGTTTTTTGGTTTTTCCGTCATGGGTGTCGTTTTCATAGTTTTTGGGGTCGCTGATTACGAAAATGAGGTCAAAATGAAAATCCAAGATGGCAGCCAGGAATTTTTTTGGCTTTTCCGTCATGGGTGTCGTTTTCATGGTTTTTGGGGTCGCTGATTACGAAAATGAGGTCAAAATTAAAATTCAATATGGCGGCCAGGAAAACTTTTGGTTTTTCCGTCATGGGTGTCGTTTTCATGGTTTTTGGGGTCGCCGACTACGAAAATGAGGTCAAAATGAAAATCCAAGAT
Organism: Diarsia dahlii; assembly: GCA_949775195.1. NCBI lineage: Eukaryota > Metazoa > Arthropoda > Insecta > Lepidoptera > Noctuidae > Diarsia > Diarsia dahlii. The sequence goes on from OX459207.1 coordinate 20,477,470, forward strand.
GGCGCCGACAAAATTTTTGGTTTTTCCGGCATGGGTGTCGTTTTCATGGTTTTTGGGGTCGCTGATTACGAAAAAGAGGTCAAAATTAAAATTCAAGATGGCGCCGACGAAATTTTTGGTTTTTCCGTCATGGGTGTCGTTTTCACGGTTTTTGGGGTCGCCGACTACGAAAATAAGAATCCGATAAAACGGGTTTGTTAAACATGAAATCAAAATAAATATTAATAAGTTATACTATAGACTACTGGCCCGTGTTGAAAAAATTATGGGTCATGTGAACCACCAGGTGACCTATCTAGAACGATATAAGAGCATAAAATAATAAGATTCAGCACTATGCCGTCACTTGTAAGCTGTCCAACCGAGTGCAGGTGAGAATTCAAAAGTACAGGTAGAGTGGGTACATTTTGGTCATATATTTTTGTACGGCATTCTTACCATCGATAGATCCATGAAAAATAATAAGAAAACGTGTAGTGCCGTAAAAAAATGGTGCGCCACAAAGTCGGAATTTATTTTTTATTTTCCTACAATTTCCAGAGTAAATTTGGTCATTTGATTTTGTACGGCATCAGTTTCATACTATTTCAATACTGCTTCTAATCCATTATTCCGCAACGCCGTACAAAAATCATGCGACAAGAGGAAATAATCGAGGGTTGCAACCCCCTCTCTTTCCGTGGTCCAGGGGGTGATTTGACACAACATAAAATTAATTTATTTTGAAAGTATTTTATGCATAGATAATATTTTTTCATATGCCGTACATTTTCGTTGGTCTAAAGAAAAACAATTTTTTTTTTCTAAAAAGTGATTGTTTTATTTATTCACATCATTAGAATGAAACAAATCAATTATATATATGTATCAATAATGTTTGAAGTATATATTAAACCAAAAAGTATACAAAACTGTTGATACTGGGATTGACAGTTTCAATTCTTGGATATAATATAAACACCGTTTCAGTTCAGTTAGGCGTCATAGTGATTTTATCATATTATCAATAATTGTTCTCTTCAAAAATATGTTAATGCCGTACTGTATCAGATGGCCTATATCAGTACCCTAGGCCTGTATCAGTACCCTTAAAATGGTAGCGTCATTTTCATCAGCCTAAAAGATATGGTCTGCATTAAAATGTACGGCATCATTTTTTCCTAATTTATTTATGTTAATACTATTTAAAACAAGGGATAAAATTTAGAAAACTGCTATATTTCATTAATCTATGATATTTAAACTTTTGCAATAATTTGCAAAATTTCAGTTTTTGTATTTCTCTATAACTTTTTTTAGGACAGTTTCTTTTGAATGGCAATACTATATAGCAATTGTATTTTACAATATTATGTTAAAAAAAAGTTCCCGTACAGGATCAAATGACTTTACAGCTTTAAAAATCAAGGATACGATGAAATAAAGATAATTATTGATATACATTTAAAATGAACAATAATTTTTTGACGGCAATATTTTTAATAGTACTTTTGAGTGCTAGATAATGTTTTGGATCGGAAGGTTGGAAAGACGGGGCAGGCGAGCTCCTAGATTTCCTATTGATCTGCGGAATACTTTTGATGCAGTTCTTCAGGAAATTCCCCGAACGAACAACTCCGTTGAAGGCTTTCACAGGGAATTCTCGTCACTTCTATCGGCTCATCACCCATCTATATGGAAGTTTTTGGATGAACTTCGTCGGCAGCAAAGCCTGACAGAGCTGAAATTGGAGCAAATTTTGTCTCGTGGATCACACACAACTAGTCGGCCAAGATATAGGCAAACATCGGCTAGATTGAAAGATTTAGTTGAATCATTTGGGGAGAGACCACTCCCAGATTACTTACAGGCCATTGCTCATAATTTTGAATTCCAACAAATATGATTAAATAAATACATAAAAAAAAAAACGAAACAAACAAAATGATTAAACGTAAAAAACTAAAAAGCATAAAAATTTAAAATGGGGTCAAAGTCTACATACTGCATACGGCCAATTACCGTTTTTTTTTTACACGTGATCGAGATTCTTGACCTCGAAAGCACAAAAAATCAAATGTTTTTTCTTTCCTTCATCACGTATAATACTTAAAATCTGATTTGAACATTGTGTAAGTATAAAAATCAATAAAAAAAAAGCAACCAAAAAAAAAAACGCTGGGTGTCAGTCCACCTCCACGTGGTGCCCGGTGGAAATGTGATAACGGCTAACGGACTATTTGAATGACAATGCCTATAATTCCATTTTTTTCCTGTTCATGTTATTTTACATTTTGTCTAGTATAACTTATTAATATTTATTTCGATTTCATGTTTAACAAACCCGCTTTATATATTATTACTAAATTTTGAGCTCATTTTCGTAATCAGCAACCCAGAAAACCATGAAAACGACACCCATGACGGAAAAACCAAAAGTTTCTTGGCCGCCATCATGGATTTTCATTTTGGCTTCATTTTCGTAATCAGCGACCCCGAAAACCATGAAAACGACACCCATGCCGGAAAAACCAAAAATTTTGTCGGCGCCATCTTGGATTTTCATTTTGACCTCATTTTCGTAGTCGGCGACCCCAAAAACCATGAAAACGACACCCATGACGGAAAAACCAAAAATTTTCCTGGCCGCCATATTGAATTTTAATTTTGACCTCATTTTCGTTATCAGCGACCCCAAAAACCATGAAAACGACACCCATGACGGAAAAGCCAAAAAAATTCCTGGCCGCCATCTTGATTTTCATTTTGACCTCATTTTCGTAATCAGCCACCCCAAAAACCATCAAAACGACACCCATGACGGAAAAACCAAAAAACTTCCTGGCCGCCATCTTGGATTTTCATTTTGGCTTCATTTTCGTAATCAGCGACCCCGAAAACCATGAAAACGACACCCATGACGGAAAAACCAAATATTTTCCTGGCCGCCATCTTGGATTTTCATTTTGGCTTCATTTTCGTAATCAGCGACCCCGAAAACCATGAAAACGACACCCATGACGGAAAAACCAAAAATTTGCCTGGCCGCCATCTTGGATTTTCATTTTGGCTTCATTTTCGTAATCAGCGACCCCGAAAACCATGAAAACGACACCCATGACGGAAAAACCAAAAAATTTCCTGACCGCCATCTTGGATTTTCATTGTGACCTCATTTTCGTAATCAGCGACCCCTATAGCCATGAAAACGACACCCATGACGGAAAAACCAAAAATTTTCGTCGGCGCCATCTTGTTTTTCATTTTGGCTTCATTTTCGTAATCTGCGACCCCGAAAACCATGAAAACGACACCCATGACGGAAATATCAAAAATTTTGTCGGCGCCATCTTGGATTTTCATTTTGGTCTCATTTTCGTAATCAGCGACCTCAAAAACAATGAAAACGACACCCATGACGGAAAAACCAAAAAATTTCCTGACCGCCATCTTGGATTTTCATTTTGACCTCATTTTCGTAATCAGCGACACCAAAAACCATGAAAACGACACCCATGACGGAAAAAACAAAAAAAAATCTGACCGCCATCTTGGATTTTCATTTTGACCTCATTTTCGTAATCAGCGACCCCAAAAACCATGAAAACGACACCCATGACGGAAAAACCTAAAATATTCCTAGCCGACGAATTGAGAACCTATAATTTTGAAGGAATTTTCTTTCAAGTCCTGACCGTTGAGGAGTTGCACCTTCCGTCATCAGCGCAGCCACATGAAATTATGATTATCAGACGCAAATACTTGAACAGCTTCTGAAAATGTATGGAAAACGTTATGTGCGCCTATGATATTCGAGGGTTGCCCTCAATTTCTCAGAGTTCCCATCATCAGAAACTGACTTGGTGACTTTGGGACCACCTTGGGAGTATACCTTTTCAAACAAAAAAATAATTTTTGAAAATCGGTCCAGAATTGTCGGAGATATGCGCGGACACACATAAAAAAAACATACGAATAGAGAACCTACTTCCTTTTTAGAAGTCGGTTAAAAAGAGACATTTATTTTTGACGTGTTAAAGTGCTTTCACAACCAATTTACAACAAATATTAAAATCTGTGATTAAAATAGATATCATAATTTTTTTTAATTCATCTAACACCAAATTGAACCATTTTTATGTTGATTGATATACTGTACCTATACACAACACACATTCCAGACTTTTTTCAAAGCCGTACGCGTGTACTTACTTACTATAAAATTATGTCACTTAAAATAATAATCGTATAAATGATCAAATTTTTCAACCGTAGTTCAACGCTCGAAATGCCCGTGTGTGCGTTCGTCGGTGTTATCGCTGCACACAAACATAGAAATTGCCTAAAGTTCGGCAGGTCTTGTCTGTACAAGGCCCCTTAAATAGAAACAGAGAAAGTGACCAGTGGCGTCCACTGATAGGAATGCACTATTCAATATTATCACTAGTATTGTTGTTTCAGTACTAATAGATATGTTTTGCAATAAAAATTGAGTTATTTCTATACTAAGTTTATAGGATTATGTGTGTCAAGTGGCTGATAATAACTGCCACTTAAAATACAAGTTGTAAACGGATTCTTTACGAAGCCATCAACTAAGCATTCCGTAAGTACATTAAATTATAACTCTACGCCAAAATTATTGCTGGGAAAAGACTTTTCAGGTGAAAATTCACGTTTTACGACGGTACCCAATGTAACGCACTCAAAATATTGTACTGAGGGATGCTTTTTGAATAGTGCGGCGGACGGTGGAGGCATTTAAATAAAGTTACAATAGTAAAAACTTATACATATACTATAGCGACCCGCCCCGGCTTCGCACGGGTGCAAATGGATGTTATCTATACTTATAATAAATCTGTAGAGAGGTCAATTCTGTACATGATATATATTTTCAAAATAACTATCAGGGGGTAATTAGTGATCGATACTGATGCCAAAAATGCAATCAGTAAAATTTTTGTCAGTCTGTCTGTCTGTCTGTCTGTCTGTCTGTCTGTCTGTATGTTCCTTATAGAAACAAAAACTACTCGACGGATTTTAACGAAACTTGGTACAATTATTCTTCATACTCCTGGGGAGGTTATAGTATACTTTTCATCACGCTACAATCAATAGGAGCAGAGCAGTGAAGGGAAATGTTGGGAAAACGGGAGAAGTTGCTCCATTTTTTAAGCTTCCGTCGTGTGTGCAGCCTTAATGGTTAAAGCTACATAGAAATCATTTATGACGGAAATGTTCTACATAAAATTATCTAAAAAATATCTCACAACAGCATCTGTCTATCTTTTATGGTTGACTCACAATAACACGTGTAACTCCCGATAGCTTAGCAGTTCGGAGCTTTCTGATTATACAGGGTGGAATTTTGTAATGCCACCTGGAGGGAAAGTACTCTTAATACTGCAGATAGAAAATTTTACTCAAAGGAAACATTCCTTTATTTTTGAATAGAAAGCAAACTGCATTCAAAGATTTTCGAAAATTCTCTTCTCCCACACCCGGGAATCGAACCGCCTAAAATCTGAAAAAATTATACCCTGTACTTTTATTGCATCGATCGTTAGGGTCAATTATAAGGATGAAATCTCTCTAACAAACATGATAAATTAAATGAGAGGAAAACCTACCTGCGAGATCGCCAGATCTCACCCCATTAGATTTTTTTTGTGGGGATACTTATGTAAAAAATCAAATTTACATGAAATCATAAGCGAATGACAACGAGTTGAGAGTTGAAGTTCAGAATACGATTTATAATATTCACCACAACACTTTATTAAAGGTTACTAGAAATGAATTCGTTAAAAGAATAAAAATTTGTGTATCCAAGAGAATGGAGCCCATTTCGAGCAACTAATTAGTTGGTTTACCATTTTTTGTAAATAATTAATTAATTTAAGATTTCCTGGTTTTCTTTTCATTTAATTTATCATGTTTGTTAGAGAAATTTCATTCTTATAATTGACCCTAACGATCGATGCAATAAAAGTACAGGGTATATTTTTTCCAGATTTTAGCAGGTTCGATTCCCAGGTGTGGGAGAAGAGAATTTTCGAAATTTTTTGAATGCAGTTTGCTTTCTATTCAAAAATAAAGGAATGTTTCCTTTGAGTATACGTACTCAAGACGCTTTTTGTTACGTAAGAAAATATGGACGTCCCGACTTATTTATTTCTGTAACTACCAAGCCTAAGTGGGATGAAATCACTCGGGAGCTTCTTGAGGGTCAAGCACCGCATGACTGCCATGATATTATTGCAAGTTTTTCATTTAAAATTAAAATCAATGATAGATCTACTTACCAAAGATAACATTTTTAGTATAACGCGGACGAAGTCGCGGGCAAAAGCTAGTTATACATATAAACCTTCCTATTGAATCACTCTATCTATTAAAAAAAACGCATCAAAATCCGTTGCGTAGTTTTAAAGATTTAAGCATACAAAGGGACATAGGGACAGAGAAAGCGACTTTGTTTTATACTATGTAGTGATTACAAAACAAAAATGTGAAAAAGTTGGAACTTTGACCCCTATTATCTCCTAGGTTACCCTTACCAGGTATGGTCCAGAAAAATAATATTATCACAATGACATCGAGAACAAGGCCTTTCAGCTTAGTCAAGGCTACTTTTACATTCATTATAATGTAGAGAGCAGCTGTTAACAATAAAAGCTCCAGTACCTTCGAGAGACGTCCGTTTCTTTGCCTTCCAAGGATAGTCTTCAAATCTGGTATCCATTTAGAAAAGCCATGTGAAAATTGCTATACATGCATCAACTCACGTCCTACCCACTTAACAGGCTACACTAATCCGTTGGATTATGCGGTATTCAAAGAACAGAACGTATGTCGACCATGACCCCCGCAATCAACTGCAATGGAATTTTGAATTCCATTCCAACCATGCGTACCATTGCCAACAGTGCATTGGCACCAACCAAAACCACGTGCATTGCTGTAAGGTTCGAACTAGTTCGAAGTACTGATTGATGAGAGGTTAAATATTTATTTGTACGTGCAACCGGTCAGCTAGGTACTGCTTGACAAGTGAGTAAGTATTGAAAAAATCATTAATATAATGATTTGTTGAAACCCAGAACAAGGCCAAAAGACGTTGCGGTTTGCGGGATGGCAGACAGCCATTTGTTGATGAAAATAGGCTCGCCACCTATTACAGAGGACTTAACAACCCGACCGTCCCGCAATGGGCCCGCGTGGTGGATTATAGCCCATCCCTCTCTTAGAGAGGAGGCCTGAATCCCTGCAGTGGAACATTATAATATTATATTTTAATGATGAAAAAGATAAGAGCTCTTGGAAGGAATTGGGGGAGGTCTTTGCCCAGCAGTGGGACAGTGCAGGCTAAATAAAAAAAAAATAATGATGAAAAATAACTGGCGAAATGTGGGTGGTACTCATCTGACTAAACTCTTCGGGGATTACAGGTATGATGTTATATTAATGGAAGGAGGTTAGGGTGGTAACAGGTTATGTATCATGGTATGCTCGTATTCTTTCAGGCATGCTTATTCGGATACGTGGAGTAGGATAGAACTGCCTCTGACAACTAGTTGTAAACAATTGATGTGACGGTCATTCTCAATCCTGGACGGATGCGTAAAATTTCATCAGCCTTATCACCATGCAAAAAACATATATTTAAGGACGACCTATATGTTCCCCTGTTCTATAAATAAACGATAAACATTCCTAAAATAAAACCGAAACGGTCCCATAACCTGTTACGTTAACAGGTCTTATTTATAGCAAAAACTTTTAAAAGGGATCCTCAATCAATCTTTCCGACGCGGCGACGTTAGAATAAACAACATTAAAATCTGCCCAGTTGTTCTGGAGTTATGGGCTCACAGACGGACAGATGGAAAAAGTTTTATGGTTTAACAATACAGGCGTTGTTTGTTATCAAGTTTTGGTTTAAATATAGGATCCTCCCACCCTTGAATGTGCCTCCTACAAATGTTGATAATAATGTTACGAGTTACGACTAACTTTGAAATAATATTAGGTACCTTTGATGTGGGAACAGAAGTAATGAACCAACTCGCAGAATTGCTTGGTACTCGTTAAATTGTGTTTTCACTAGTGGTGAGGTCTTTTGAAGAGGAAGAGGAAAATCAAATAAAAGATGGATGAATTGTGTGAGGAATTATAGGAAAGGAAAAAGGGTAAGTAAATGAAAGCGTGACGGTGGATAAGGAAGAATGGAGGAAAGACGCGTAGTGCCGACCTCAAATAACACGGGACAAGGGCAGATAAGTTTTTGTCTAATGACCGATCTTTTCTTGGGGAGAGTCTAGCAGAAACTCAACAAGACCTACCAGTACAACATCCTTTGCCTAATAGCCTTTTCCTAAAATGTTAGGGTCTGCATTCAGTCTAACCAGACGCAGATGTTTACCAGTAATTCACCTGGAGCGACTGTCTACTTGATCACAACCATCGGTTCAACATTATCAAGATCGAAAAAACACGATTTCAACTCTACGCAGAGCTTTAAAAGACAGTTTCTTCATCACAAAATTACCCTTTCTGACTCTTCTACAGAAAGAGATTGGACACGTAATCGTTACAAAGGCGTCACAGTTTTATTACCCCTTCTTTTAATGTCTTTCTCTCGTAATAGCATTTTATTAAGGAGTTATAACTGACGTGTCGTAAAACGTAGGTAATTGTTGTTCAGAAGAAATGCTGTAGCAATGTGAGTAAACAATGGATTGGCATCTTGGAGTAATGGACCGTGTTACAATTGCCGGTTTATTGTTTTACGTATAAAATTGGCATATCGACGTAAGGCTGATTTCATTATTGAATTGAACGCGTTCAAGAGGCGTTCTTCGCCTCTTGAACGCGAATTGAAGGAGAGCAGGGATCAGTTTCGATGGTGAAATTTTTCCTACACCATCACACCTCTAATCCCCGAATGGTAAGGCAGAGATGTACCCATTAGTATACCCAAACACCAGTTATGTATGTTTAACTCCCATGTTATAGGGGGCTAGCTTATGTTCATCAACCATGCAGAAATCCAGAATCTGTGGCTGCTACTGAGAAATTCCTGACGGAAAAACGAAAATAACCAAGCTTTCGTTGTAAATAGGTAATTGACACTGCCTTGTTTGATTTTGATACATTGCAATGTTACTTCTAAAGACAAAGCATTAATCGAAATAAAAATGTCGCTAAAACCCCGTAACAAAGAGAAAAAATAATAAATTCTAATGATGATGGCACTCTTGTCTGCCTAGTTTTAAAAAAAAAACTAGAATCAACAAACGACTCGCAACATTATGGGAGTTACAAACAGCTAAATCGTTAGAATGATTGACACAATAAATGCTCCACAGCATATTAGGGATCGTAAACCGTGACGATGTGTTTGATAAAAAAAGAAAAATAAGTCATGTACATACTTGAAACACAGTCACCTAGGCTACTCTCATGTAAGTCAGAAGTGTTAAAACTAGAACGTAGCTGATAATGCAATAAAACATAATGCATGATTGCGAAACTGCTGCTGCATTGGCGATTGTGCAAACGAAAGAATGGCGCTTGCATTTCTTTGTAGTATGGCTTCTCGAGACTGTGCCTGTGCCCTGGATTCCTAGCGATATACTCATCCATAGCCTTTCATTTGACCTGAACTTCGTTGAACTTTAAGAAGCTGATTCATTGCAGTGAAACGTTAAACAGTATTTGTGAGGCTCAAAATCGTAATAAATTTTTTGAAGAAACAGGACCTAAATATGTGTTTTTAAAGATACATATTGATATGCACATCTTAATAAATGTCGATAAGACAACAATTAGAAGACCTTCGTCCAGCAATGGACAATTTTCGACTGACATATCTTAGAGACATATCATATCCTAATCACACTGTGTCGTGCAGTTGAAATTAGATCGCAATCTATCGATTCACATTGTACAGCTTTTTGGGAGTTAGGCGCTCCCTAACTCCCAAAAAGCTATACAAAGTTACTGGAGCGCCTGCTAATGAAAATGGACTGAACTAAGTGAGCATATTAGTTTGAGCCGCGCGAGTAAAGGCAGGTGACCCGGAAATGTAGGCAAGTTTATACTTCGCTCCCATGTGTATACCGCAGCTTGTTTTACCGTCAGGGGAAGGTCGTTAACGAGCTAGAGCTTACTTTAGCATCCCCTGGTGTGGTTAGGTTACATTGGTGAGAGATAAGGTGTTGTCAAAGACAATTTACTTAAATATAAGTAGACAGGGTAGCGCAAACAAAACTAATTTGAGTTTTTAAACTGACATGGTCACTGACACTACTATTAATATCATAAACGGGATATTTACCATGTTTGATTTTTGTTTCGAGTTCCCGATATTTCGGCGCTGTTACAAGCACCATGATCACGGATAAACTGAGAGGCTGCGGATTATCGAAAGAGATGACGTGGCCTCGGCACATGGGCGAAAAAGGAACATGGGTTGGTTTTTAGTCAGTAGAAGTCTGACACTCCCCTTCGGTCTGCCCAAGAGCGGGGGGAGTTATTTGATGATTTTCCACCCACCAAATACCTAAAAGGCGTCACAGAGAGCTGCGGGTTTTTCGAAAGAGATACCGCGGTCTCGACACAAAGGGCTAAGAAGGAACATGGTGGTTTTTAGTCAGTAGAAATCGGACACTCCCTCCCGGTCTGCCCAGAGCGGGAGAAGTCATTTGGTGATTTCTCAATCTCCAAAAAAAAAAGACGAGATGAGATGAAATCAACTTTTTCTATGACATGGCTTCTGTTTGATGGCCTCTCTAAGTCTCTATAATATCTAAAATCCTTTACTGGGATGTCGCTAACACTGCTTTCTTTATTCACCTAGCAGACCTAAAATGCAAGTGTTAACACACATGCCCCAGTTAACAAGTGCAGTGCAGCAATAGTTGTATTAATCGGTGTCGTTCATTGCGAAATAATTACCAATCATAGCGCCTGTCCTTTCTATATCATTGCAATTAATTGAAGCCATTTGACACATCGTTCGCTAACCAATAGAGTTTACTGATGATCTGTTGTCTCTGGGACCAGAGACAATTGAGTTCGTCCATTGCTATCATGTTTTGCAGTAGTGGCGGTACTTGCATAGAAGCCTACCTACTCGCCCTTATTACTAACCACTCATAGTCATACTCATGATGTTAGGGTTCTTGAATGGTCTGTTTGCGATATGGGCTTGCCGTATTATTGGTTCCTATAGGCACGCCAGTTTTGGAGTTTTGGTTTTGATTGATATTTCAACTAGCTTTGGCCTGCATCTTTGTCTGCGAGGAGGTTGTATAATTTCCCTTAGTATGTTGGCAATGTACTACTGCGATAAGTATAGGTGCTACCTAGTTCATGGTCTCTCTGTGTGCTTAATTTTAGCCAAATCCGTTAATATTGAAGTTTGAGGCCGACATTTTGTGTTTCTTTGTGCTTTGTGTCCTTTTATTTTTAATGACGATTTTTAACCACAATCGTTATTGTTTCTTGTTCAATAGTACAAATAACTAGTCTAGTTTATAAAAATGACGAAAAACTATATACCTATCGCGCAAACTTTTTCACAATTTCACGTTATTCGACAAACCGGCAAAATATGCTCGACCTTAACTTTAGCCTCTTATAAAATATTTTACACTCAACTTTTGCCAAAATAACAAACGTTACTCTTTTCCTTATCTTTTTGTCTACACAAAACAATAAACAAAATTACGCTAGGTCTCTCGTATCGATTGTAAATCAAGTTTTAATGAGGGGCGGCTCCGCCGAGTGTTTAGGTCAAATGTCACGAGCAAAGCTCGACGGTTTTCTTGAAATCGAAAGCAAGCGAGCGGTTAAAAGAAAGAAAGAAAAAATGTTTATTTGACGTCAGTACATCAAGCACAGTTCCGTGTGGTGTCGGACGTAAAGAATAGCACCATCCCATATCTTCCCGTGGGTGTCGTAAGAGGCGACTAAGGGACTTACCAGAGAATGGGCAGCAGCGTTCTCTGTGTCTTTGTAACAACCATACTGCGATCGCCAACCCGCCTGCCAAGCGTGGCGATTATGGCAAACCCCCCAAAAATGCCTGGGGGAGGCCTATGTCCAGCAGTGGACGTCTTTTGGCTGAAATGATGATGACATCAAGCACACACACAATAATATTAAAAAAAAAAATACAAAAATGGCAAAAAACATAGTAGGTACCTATGTGCTGTGTGCCTCACGGCTGCGCCAAAAAGGTTCATTTCAGCATTCATGCCAGACAGGTGATGCTGTCTGACGCTGGTCTTCCAATGAACCTTGAGGGGGTTAAAAGGTTACCTAACAGGCAGATCGAGTTACTTTCTACTTTATGTAAAAAACTACATAAACCTATGTAAAAAATATCTTGTGCATTACCTACATGAGCTGATGATAGCCTATTCACTCAATCCCAAGTTATAAGTTCCTCGGAAAAGGTTAGAATAATTCATGGAATTTCCGGAGCGGAGCGTCTCCTTGTTTGTATAATAAATTCGCCGGATGAAATCTCGTACAAAACAAACATTGACCATACACAAGTAGACATGAACAGTATGTTTAGTTCTCTTTGTTTTCTCTGTGATTTATACATGTTTTTCCTAACTAATAAATTATGAAATAAATCTGTGATGATAATAAAACGTTTTGACAGGAAAAATAACATGTAACAGTTTATTCCTAGTTCCTGCTATTTCACACCCAGACGATAAGGAAAAGTCGCTACATCGGTCACGATTCACGAATCAATTTGATGGATTCAATGTAGTAATGGACAATTATTACGATCAATATAAAGCGATTGGTTGCCTGTCTGTTACAATTACAAAGTAAGCACACTTGTGTTCATCTATTCAGAGCTTCGAATCAGCCCGGGACTTCGGATTGATTTCACATTTGTATCTAAACACGATCCAGCTCTTCTTAACTGCGTTTAGGAGCTGTCAATCTCATCATTATTACGGTATATTGACACTGACAGCTCTTAAACGCAGTTCAGTTGGGCAGATCGCGTTCAGTTTCATTTGTGCAATCTGCTCATGATGTTAAAGGAGCAAGGGTGATCTCTGTTACAAGTTTTGAACAGAACAACAGATGAACAGACAGATGAATTTATAATCCAAGAGTCGCTGTTGCTATTCTTCTTCATTACTTGTCGACAGGGTTGGAAAAAAAACAGTTTTTTTTTACATTTTATAAAACAAACAGTTTAAAATGTTTTAAACAGGTGTTTTTTTTGTTTTTTTTCCTAAGTTAGTTATCATCCATTTTTAATTGATTAAGCCTGATATATTTCACTTATATACTATTTTAAAAACTGCATGACAAAAATTTATCATAATTCAATACATTCTGTATGTTCCTACGTTCATTTTTAGTAGGGAAATCTCCTAAATTTCTCTTCAAATAAGGGGAATACCCAAAACATATTTTAAATAATCACGTTCACGAATTACGGAAGTTCTGGTAATTCCCCGGGGGACTTTACCGATAGAGAATAGAGCGGACTTTCTTTCTGATTTTTGATTTCACAATAACACAAAAACCTTTGGATTTATTCAAACCGATGTACGAAACAAACTTGATAACGAGAAAGCTGCAAAACTTGTCACAGTTTTTAAATACCTAAATAAGAAATAATAAATGTTGTCTAATCTGCTAACGAACAAATATGATTGTACGTCGTCGTTTAATAATAAAAAAAATTGTTAACTATTTCTTGATTAAGGATTTTAAATATTAAAAACTGTTTAAATGTCTAGTTAAAAAGCCACTTTAAATATTTTATAAAAATTGTTTAAAGTTACACACATTTATTTTTGCAATTAAACATTGTTTAATTGCAAAAATAAATGAATACTAAGCAGTTATTTTTTTCCTTATTTCCTTTATTTAATCAAATAAAGGAAATAAGGAAAAAAATAACTGCTTAGTATTCATTTATTTTTGCAATTAAACAATGTTTTCAAACACCTAATAAAAAACTATGTTTTATTTGAAACTGTTTTAAACACTGTTTAAAACACATGTTTTAAACAACTTGTTTTAAACATGCCAACCCTGCTTGTCGATGAACTCACATTGTGTTAGACCAGTATGTGGCCAGCTGCACAGGTCTTATATTTACTTCGACTAAATCTTGAAAAGCGCAAGTGGTTGTGCAGGATGGACAGGACAGGAGATGGAACATACGCTGCAGAGGGGCCCCACAATGGAAACCTATTTGAGATGGATCGAGAATACCCCATTTGGCCAGATTATATCTACAGCGGCCAATCAGGACTCGCAATCGGTTAAGGCGGGATTGCAGTACTTTTTAAGATTTTTGAACCTATAAAAATCGAACTAAATACGAGTTTTTTAATAAATAAAAATCATTACATAAAAATTGAACATACTCTCTAATAAATCGTAAAGATAGAAACGCGATTTAGAATGATCGGCTCGATGCTTTTTTTATCAAACATGACTCTAAAGCACAATTTCAAACGTGTACTGCTAAGACATTTCATCATGAATTTATATAAAAGTTATATCAATAGATAGAACTTTTTATTCTGAAGTAAATGTTGAAAACATATTGTATAATTTCTTTATAGTTTTTCTCTAAGAAGCAAAAAACAGTCAAAATTTAGGCATTATATCGCTCGCGCGGCAGGGCAGGGGGCGAGGTCGTGCGTACATAAAAACAAAGTACTGCAACCTCGCCTTGAGAGATTTTCTGATTGGCTACTGCAGTTCGTATCCGGGTGGCAGGTGTTCTTCCGGGTAGATGAAATGTGGAGGAATGGGATGTTTGTTTCTCCACAGTTCGCATCTCATCTCACGACCTCCTTAAAAGACGGTACGGTCTTAAAAAGCTTTTACGGATCTTTAAGTGTGAAAGTGGTAGTTAATCCAACCCGGAAAGAGGTGGCGGTTGTTTTGATCCTGTTTCCCCTTTTCGATGCGACTTGCTATTTCGCGACATAGTATAGTAGCTATTGCGGGTTGGTGTCTTCTACTTGATTTCAGAGGCTTGTATTTTGCGACCGTAAGGGTGGCTAAACTAATAATCCCATCTACCCCAACCCGTCGAGAAAAGCCAAAACCGCAGTAGCTAATATTCGTGATTATTTTGCCCGTGAAATTGCAAGCATTGAGCGTATTATGCGATCGTATGCACAAATATTCATTAATATATCAGCAATAATATTTGCCGGATAAAATGAATAAGTTGATGCAATCTATGTTTACAACAAAATTGCTTATTCGTCGGTGAAAATTAATAAGTTATTTCATCATAGTAGCAGAAAACGGATCTCCTACAATGAGTTGAGGAATATTATGTGGATCAAAGTAGGTACGTTGTTACACACGGTGGGACCAATTTCAATCATACCTTTTCCGGACCAGAAATCCTGGTGAAATAACAAAGGGCTTCGAAAATTCGAAAGCATTAATTGTATAAGGCTAGCATGTTACCATGGCTAGGACACAAGAACCGGACACACTTCTTGAGAGGGACTAGGCCCAGTTCAGATTGGTGGATCCCAAAACAGCCAAGGATATCATCGTGAGGAAAGTAGCATGTCTTTAGAGCCAACATTCGTAATCATTACACTTTTTTTTTTTTTTTTTTTTTTGGTGGGTGGAAAATCATCGAATAACCCCCCCCGCTCTTGGGCAGAGCGAAGGGGAGTGTCAGACTTCTACTGACTAAAAACCAAACCCATGTTCCTTCTTCTTCGCCCTTGTGTCGGAGCCGCGGTAACCTTTCGATATCCACAGCCCCGACGGGGTAATCATTACACTTGTAAAATGTTAACATGTCATCTGATAAGTCCATACACTCAGACTTTTATTATAAGTTACAAAACGCCGGTTATCAGCTCGCACTTGACCGATATTTTTTATCGATATACGTTAAAGACATTACTAAAAGACTTTGTAAGTAGAAATGCTGATAACTGAGTCAAGGTCCATTGAGAGAAACCTTACGCAGCCTGCACTACTTGCTATGACTTGTTAACTGGTACAAATTAGTTTCGAAGTACAACCTACAGCTGTTGAATGTCCTATGTAACGTCATCACTTGTTTGTAGACCATTCTGCCCTTTTTTAACCGACTTCAAAAAAAGGAGGAAGTTATCAATTCGACTGTATTTTTTTTTTTTTTTTTTATGTTTGTTCGCTCATAACTTGCGACTGGGTGAACTGATTTTCTTGATTCTTTTTTCATTTGAAAGCTGGTGCTTCCCGTGTGGTCCCATTGTCACCATTTCAATATCTGATGATGGGATCTTGTAGAAATCGGGGGAACTCTTCAATAAATAACAGCAGATTAACCGCGATTGTTGCTATAGCATATCTAAGCATTGTTTACGCCATCACACAACATAATATCACGCCTGTACTCACTACAAAGGTTATAAAAACTATTTTGTGTAGATCTGATGAAGAACTTCGGAGATAGGCAACGGAACTCCTCAATAAATGATAGCAAATGGACTGGGATTGCTGAAATCTCATATTGTCTGTCTACATAACATCACGCCGGTACGTTGTGAAGGGGTAAGCACATGTGAACCACTAAAAAGTGAAAAATAAAAACTTTTTTACAAAAAACAAAACCGACTTCGACAAAAATAAAACACAAAAAAGTGAAAAATAAAAATCAGCTTCCGAAGTCGGTGACTTTTGTTTGTTTGATTTCATGTTTTTGCCACCGACTTCAGAAGCTGATTTTTATTTTTCACTTTTTTGTGTTTTATTTTTGTCGAAGTCGGTTTTATTTTTTTATTTTAAGCTAAGGATTGGTGCCCTTAAAACAGTGACACGGGGTCGCGGCAGACCACGAAGGAGATGGCGGGACGAACTGAATGTCTTCCTTGAGATTTGGAAAGCAGTTGCACAGAATCGCCACCGTTGGAAGGAATGGAGGGAGGCCCTTGCCCAGCAGTAGAACAATATTGGCTAGTTATAATAATAAATAATATTTCATGGTTTTCAAGACGAAAATTTTACATCCAGGAAGATCATTGGCTAATTGGTATATCTAGCCGCATTCGATCACAGCGACTGCATTCATTGACTTTTTACCCGACTACGGCAAAGCCAAAGGAGGGTTATGATTTTGACTGGCTATGTTTGTATGTATGTATGTGTGTATCTTCGTCTGTTCCCTCATAGCTACTAATCTACTTATCGGAACTCGACATATGAGGTATCGTTAGAACCGTCTTAATTTTCCGCTGAACATAGGCTACGTGACGTGTCACAAAAAGCGATTTGGCGCCCTCTAGCGGATAAAAAGTAAGGCTTAAAAAATAAAAATGGAGATAAATGCGCCGTGTTTGGTATCATTTAAAAGGGCCTCACTTGTACATTTCCAAAATATTGCTCAAATTTAAAATCACGCCCTCTAGTGGACAAAAAGTCAAGAGTAATAAAAAATATTTAACACCAAAATTGTTTAAATAAAAAATAGTAAAAAACTAAAACCCGACTACGACAAAAAAAACGACGCTGAAAAAGTATGAAACAAGATTTTCAGGATAGAACAAAAAGACAAGCCGTAGTCACGCGTTATAGGTAACAACCTAAACACTTTAATACCGTGTGACTACGGCTTTTCTTTTTGTTCTATCCTGAAAATCTTGTTTCATACTTTTTCAGCGTCGTTTTTTTTGTCGTAGTCGGGTTTTAGTTTTTTTTAGGGTACTTAAGAGCATGAGTGTGCTGCTCTTTCATGAGTTTATATCGTGTGACTAACATATCAAACTTTCGCAAAGGAGTTCCGAGCGCAAATCGGCCATATCCGAACATCAACATCATTCTAAGTTATAGCTCTTCTTTGTGGTCATTATTCGTTATTTGGAAGCATCTTGGTATAGGTGACGTGACGATCTCTTTCACAACCTCGAATACCTCATGCGGACATTAGGTACAGAAGATGAACCAACAGCCTTTTGATCAATGCAATCGAAAATCGCATTACGGAAGACTGCCTCCTAATACTGTTCGTATAGCGACCGGGGCCATGATACGCCCACCCGTCCTCTTTGAGTCACGGATAGGGTTACCAACTCGAAAATATAGTCCTGTCAAAAAGCTGTATTATGTCCAAAAAGTCCGCATATTTTACTTTTTCATTAGTTAAAACGTTTTCTAGTTTAAAAAAACACGACAAATGACAAGGCCGGAAATCTCTGGACAAATCCGGACGTATGCTAACCCTAGTCTCGACAATTTTGTGGGTATATAAGTACGTAAGAACGGGGTCGAATGACGATACGCCCACATATCGTCTGTGTGGCCCAGAGGCAATGTGGATGAGTGAACACCTTTAGAAGATTGGACTGTATAGTAATTTAGGTAAAGCGCAAATTAATTTGCTTCGTAAAGAAACTTATGATTGTTTAATTTGTTTGTACTCTCACATGGAGAAATCCTTTCACACGATTCACCAGTAATAATAATAGTGTGGTTGTGTGCTACTATAGATATCAATAGTAACATTATTGGTCAATTATTCAAAATAGCCCATAAAATGTGCATTTGTAATGTCATGGTCAAAAAAGATGGGCTTTTAAATAATGGTCAAGGTTCACATATTGGTTAGAATTAAAATAATTACTTTTTGGTTTGTTTGTTTACAATCAAGCTCAGACTTTAATTTTGTGAAGCAATAGAATTCATATAAGTACTAAAAGAAATAGTTTGATAAAATCTGATCTATGAGTCAGAATAAGATCTAAAAGTATAGTTTGACTTTACTTATTTAGTGTATTTAATACAAAAAACAACAGTGTTGGTCTGAAGTGCACATTCATATTTGTTTGAAATGCTTGATCAAGCTCAATGAATAGACATCCTCATACAAATTAGCCTCAATTTCGTAGGTACATAAGTTAATTTAATGACGTAGATCTCGAAAATCATGTAAAAAGTACTAATTGCCAAAAAATTATAGATAGATTACCAGTCTCTAATAAAATTTAATTCAAAATCAAAGTTTCCTATCACAAAGCTTAGATCAGAATCCTATTTATATATTACTCAATAAGTAAACAGGTTTAGCTCATAGTAGGTGAGTATGTTAATTTCAAATAAATATAAAATTTAAATAGTGTTTCCGTATTAGAATGCAATGTTGAGCCTGTTTCTTGTATGTATAAGCAATTGAATTTGAATTGCTGTGACCATAGAACTTGTATGTCTTGTATGTGAACGGAGGGACTGAAAAAAAGGGTTTTGCTTGAACCCATTTTTTACCTCATTGTCCATAGACAATGACGTATAGTCATCAGAATTCTTTATTTTTGCCTTTTATACCTTAACATTATAATCAGCAGTCACCCAAAGGACAATGGAGAGGGCTATGCTCGGAGTTTCCTTGCGTGATCGAATCAGAAATGAGGACATTAGCATGAGAACCAAGGTTACCGACGTAGCCCGAAGAATCGCCAGACTTAAGTGGCAATGGGCAGGGCACATTGCTCGCAGAACGGATGGCCGATGGGGCCGAAAAGTTCTGGAATGGCGACCGCGAACCGGAAGACGTTGCGTTGGAAGGCCTCCCACTAGGTGGACCGATGACCTGGTCAAGGTTGCAGGAACCCGCTGGATGAGAGACGCACGGGACCGGTCAATGTGGCGACGCCTGGGGGAGGCCTATGTCCAGCAGTGGACGTCTTTTGGCTGAAATGATGATTATAATCAGCCTATATTGATTCCACTGCTAGGACACAAGTCTCCCCGTCGGGGCTACGGGTTGTTCGAAAGGGATACCACAGCCTCGGCACAAAGGCAGTGGTTTTTAGTCAGTAGAAGTCTGACACTCCCTTTCGCTCTGCCCAGAGGGATTATTTGCAAGACCCCTTATTTAATGATTTCCCAACCCACAAAAAAAAAGGACACTGATTTCCCACCCCACAAAAAATAAAAAGGACACAAGTCTCATTTCTATAAAGAGAAGGTTTCTATTTTCTTTTTGTACTGTGTCTGAATTTGTTCATCTAAAAGCCTATTCAGGCAAAGCTAATATTGAGTCCCATCAACTTTTTATTAAGAGTGCCCTTTGGGGACTACAAACATGAATGTTAATTGGTTATTGTTATTTAGATCAATCAATATGCCTTGTAATTAATAATGAAAGTTGAAACATAAGCTTATGGATACTTCTGGTAATAAAGTTACTTTTAAGCTCATTTTTGCTCTAAACAATAAAACCAACACACTGATCTGACTTATAAAATAATAATTGATATTACAAGATCTTGAAATCACAATCTTTTAAAGCTAAGGTCAGAGTTTAAGAGCAAATAAAATTTTGTGTGCAAAGATAAAAGATCAAGAATAATGTAAGCACAGTAGTTTGTATTTTTTTTATTTCAATGATTTGGGCGATGTCAAAGAGTATTTAAGTAGAACTTACATAAGGTGACCTGTGTCAACCGTGGCAAAAAAATTATAATATTTCGCACAGCTAGATCGAAAGGGAGTCAACTCAAAAATCATCAAATTTGAGTTATGCACACCATCTTAGTCCCGAACCAAGAGCCTATCGACCAATAAAACAGATATAAAAATATCTCTGCTACTCGATTCTAGATGGCGTTAAGTGTCTCTTTATTTGAGTGAGCGGGCCCCGTTATCCCCCACCAAAACAGGGACATTGCTAGTTGCAATCAGAATAACGAGCGAAGTGCACGTGTCCGTTGTAAACAAATTGGAGTTATTTTGAGTTGTAGCTGTATTGTTCAAATTTTGAAGAATATTATTTTGAGTTAACGCTTTCTAGGTGGTTGCTGCTGAGTGAATTAGTAAAACATTTTGAATTGAACCCGTTTTGCTGGCCAGGTAACCATATTTTTTATTTTTATTTTGAGTTGTTGCCTTATTGGTGAAACATTTTCGAATTTGTAATTGACTCTGTTTTGTTGAGTCATATTTTAAACTCTTACATTTCTTCAATAAAACCTGCCTAAATTGAACTCTTTTCCTATTGGCAATAAGGATCTTTTAAAATTCGTATAATGTCATATTCGTCTTTGAAATTAATGGATTTGTTCCCTTTTGAATGTGAATTTTTGAGTTAGCTCTCTTTAGATGGTATACCCCAAATATTGCTTTAGAATAATCGTTAATGGGGTAAAAATATTAAATTGATGACTGTTTAAATAAATTTGGTACACATGACCATGTTAGTAAGTACAATAAATATTATCCTTTTCAGGAAAACCATGAGACGTGGTCGGTTTTTAGTTAATATGGTAGAAAATCGAGATAAAGAAAACGTTACTCCTCCCATCATTTCTACACAAGATGAAACCCTAGAGGATGACTTGAGGATAACGTTATCAAGTGAAGAAGTCTTATCCAAGGATACTCGTGACGTCTTATCAGTGATTGATACATCTATCCCCAGCACGTTTAAAGCACAAAATTCCGGCGCACCAATCCGGAGCGATGAAAGTGATATTGACGACTCCGATGAGGATCCTTATTTTCGATTGGCTCTTAAAAGATAGATTCCACCTAAAATCACACCCCCATCATCATCGTCGACTTCGTCTTGCACCAGCAGTAATAGCAGCTGAAGCAGCTCGAGTTCTTCTAAATCTAGTAGTTCGTCGGATACGGAAGATGATAGTGAGCAAGTAGACCCTGAAAATGCTGTAACTTCCGAAACTACTACTCAAAATCCCGGGATCGAAAAAAGAGGCAAAAAGAGGGTACGCAAACCAGCACAGTGGAAGTCGAAAGTCGTAAAACAGTTAAGAAATTCAGGCAAAGCGTACCAATCTCTGTCTAAGTCTAAAAACATGTGAAGGAAAGAAGAGTTGGACCACCCTGTGGAGAAAAATGTCGACTAAAATGTACAGAGAAAATTGACGAAGTGTCAAGACAACATTTATTTGATGCATATTGGGGACTCGGCAGCCTTGAAAGGCAAAGAGAATGTGTAGTGCGACATTCGCAACAAGTAAAGCCTAGATATCGGTACACCAGTACACAAAATTTTAGAGCCGGGTACCATCTAACTGGCAGAAACTTGATGCTCCGAAATTTATTTGGCATAACGCACTTGGCATATTCTTCTTTGAACGAATGTGCTAATGGCAAAACAATTATTTAATAGAATTATCGTTTCGCAGAATGTTTAAATGGCCGAATTTTCAATGGCATACTTTTAAGATGGCAGAATTTGATTTGGAAGATTTTTATAAGGCATAATGCCAATTCTATTACAATATTTTTGAACTAATTTAAAATTAAAAGTCAATACCTTTTGCTACAAAAGTTAGTGATTAATTTTAATAAACAATGTTGATTGATTTCATTACTATTAGTGTTTTTTTGCTAATTCATCATCCAACGAACCCCTTACTGCTGGTCAAAAATCAATTTATCACTCAGACTAATTATAAATAATGCAAAATTCTATTGCATTTTGCATTTCTGGTTATTCTTCAAAAGAGAGCTAACTTAGAACTTGATTCATCAACACAGGCTCAACTCAAAATAACCAAATAAATATACATACATTGTTTAGCAAAAGGGAAATAACTCCGAAAATCCAATTTTTAGCCCCAATACATGAGATAAACACCAGATTTCTATGATATACTTGTTCTAGCTGCGTAATGAAAGCGTATTTATATTCAGAACACTTCTACAGTAAACAGGGACAAGCCAATCAGTTTTTTGCCTTTTCTGAAAAAACTGTTTTTTTGAGTTATACCTCTTTAGATCTAGATGTGCGATTTGACAGTTGGTAGCCATTACCTAGTATTAACTGGGTTGTGGAGGTCAGATAGGCAGTCGCTCCTTGTAAAATACTGGTATTCAGCTGCATCCGGTTTGACTGGAAGCCGACCCCAATATAGTTGGGAAAAGGCTAGGCAGATGATGGTAGCTATGGGCAGAGAAGTTTGGGCAGTGGTGGTATGATGCAGTCCGAACATTCTTTGTGCGATTTTTCGGTTGCCAAGTAAATTTGTGCCAAAATGGTTTCTATGATTATTTCTGTTTTCTATTGTTAAACATAAGATTGTGCAAGTTTATTGTGCACATTACACTTTATATAATCAGCATTTTTAGAAAAATGTTACATGTGGGAGTGTCAAGTAGCTTGGTAACTATAGCAAATATTTATGTGCTCTTAGATCTTTTAAAATTTACTGAAATGAAAACTCTTAAACATTTTGAGTTTTCATTTAATTTACCCACATTTTTATATTAAACTTGGATAACTGCTACATTGTAAAATTCTACATGATGAGAATTAATAAAATTTCCATTGTTATTTTCATAAAAAAATGCCCTTGTATGATTAAAGAGGTAAGTATAAAAATATGCCAAATGAGTACATAATTGCTTTAAAAAATTCACAAACTTGTCCTTTTTTTTCATGTCATAAAACATACACTCAGACATGACGGCAATTATTATGCCAAGTTAGTATTATTAATAGTTGTATGTGTCACTGAAACCATTGACCCTGTTCAGAATGTTGAGAGAAGTCACTTATTACAAACAATGTGTGTAGCTTGTTACTGAATTATTCTGAATGGTTTAACAATATGTTCTGATTATGTACATACCTATATAAATGTAAATTACAATAAAAATTTCTCAAGTACGCAGATACGATCAGTTTCAAACTCCAGCGACTGTCGTTAACAAAATCAAACAAGTTTTGAATGAATCACCTCAAACATTATGTAAATGAACATGTACGAAAATATCATGAAAACTTTTGGCTCCTTCTCATGAGGAATCTCATTTCAAGAAGTATTCAATCACAAAGCACCGGCGGGAAATGCGTTGCTATGTTAAGTAACACAAACAATTATGGGAAAATCCAATGGGAACCAAGATTGTTTCAACCGTGGTTTCAACCAAATGTTGGGCGCTGGAAAACATGTTATTCTAAGTACTTACACTTCGAGTATCCGGTCCCCCTTCCTGATCCCGGCCTGCTCCGCCGCCCCGTTCTCCAGAACAGCGCTGACATGCTGCAGAGGAGCATAAAGTTCACCGTTAATCGATCTCAACTGCCCACCTTCAGACACTTGACCGCGCACGTTGAAACCAAATCCGGTCTCGGTTTTATAGATAGTAACGCGACGGGGCCCATTAGCAGGCCCTGTACTCTTATTATTTCTTTCCGTTCTGATAATACTGTTATTATCGGTTTCTGTCTCAGCCATTTTGAACAATTTTCATCACAGAAGATAAATAACAATTTGACGTTTGCATGCAGGGTAACCAGATTCCTAAAAGAATACAAGAAAGTAAAACCGCCTGTCATTCTCGAAACTCTGTAGAAAATAAGTCATTATTATTTACAATATAGTAGCCTAGCAATAGCCTTTTGCAATTTGCATCGTAAATTTATATCTCGATTATTACCGTAAAATAAGATTTTCAGATATCATTTTTAATTTTTATTAATCAATGCTCCATTGTTTCGGTTTTTACAGTTTTCGAGAAATCATCCATGCCATCTAGTATCATAGCTAGAGCAACGCAGCGCTCACACGATAAAACAGTACCAAAGTTTATTTATTTATTCGCTAGAGTGCGGTGACATCGAAACAACGTGGTACAAAAATTTCATTTTCTTTCACATCAAAATCAGCTGTGAACATCAGTATGGCCGCTCCATTATCCAAAAAATAAAATTGTTTCTGTAAATTCATACAAAAAAAATAGTAAAGTGCAGTTTTCGTACTTACACCGTCTAATTGTACATTTGCGAAAAGTGTTGATGTTGACTAAAAGTGTTGCGTCATGACAGAGACCTCTCACTGACAAACAAATACAATAAAAATTGCGACTCGCTTATTACGGCGACTTGTAATTTCTATTTGGCTCGTTTAACGTTTCTGTCGTTCGGTTGAGGGCTGATGTTATTACTGAATCGTCGTCGAAGTTTATATAATGAGTAGTGTTAGATTGAGTTTCGTATCCGTGGGAAGGATAGCAGTGCGAAGAAATTCACAAATATCTGGTGAGTGCATAAAATTTCTCTGTATAATATTGTTTTTTGCTGGTTGGCGTTGATCCAGGCTCGTGTCGCAGTATCTAGCGATGTTCTTTGTGTTCGAATGCGTACGCGATTAGGTGTTTGATAACAAAACGTGATGTTTTCTGTTGCTTATCTTGCGTGGTGTAGTGTCCGTTCATTGCACGCGTGATGGCGCGTGTTTGGCGGCTGGTCATAATTCCCGTGGTAATTATTTCTTTGTGAAGCTGTTTTCCTTCGGTTGCGGTGAACAGAGCCTATCAAGGCGAATGTGGAAGCAAGGTCAAGGGAGTCACGTGTACGAATGACACTGGTGGAAACTGGTTTAAATTTATTTTGTAATTTCTAATGAACTTACCACACAATATTGATAAACACTAATGACTTGAGCACCAGTGGCCACATTGTAAAAACAACTGGTTTAGAATGTCCCAGCTGCACTGTAAGATCATATTGTTACCACACAAGCAAAATATAAAATTGAATATGAAAAGAAAGTTGTTATGCATGCAATAAAATTGCCTTTTACTGTCTTGCAGATACCAAGAGCATAATTATTTATATATATTATTCTTTAAAGAACATCCACATTTCATTAGATCATGACATTTATGAACTATTTGCTTCAATTGTTTACATGTATGATAAAACAATGAAAACAAATCTGTAAATAACTCAATTATTTCCTCAATAGTGATGATGATAGGTACTTAACATCTATTTTTTATGACCTTAAGCATAACAAAACAACATGTTTCTTACTAAATTATATTATATCTTGTATAAAACTATGGTACCTATTTGCTATCTTTGTGAAGTAAATTAAGAAAATTTACAACTTCTGCAAGTGTAGCAAGGCTAACTACTTTTTTAATGAAGTCTACTTTACAAGTACAGAGAACCAATTAACTTGAAATGCTGTTTTGTTATCAAATAAAACCTAAATGAATAAATCTTGCTTCATAATTTATTTTTATTCTCGACTGTAAATGTCTCCTATTTTTAGAATGATGTTTATTGTATTGAAATATAATCTAATTAATTACAAACTATCCAGTAAACTAAAACAAACTATAAAGGAAATCAAAAAACTCAATACTGTCAGCTACTGACAGGTACTACAAGGTGGTACTGTGCCCAAGACTCTGACAAAAACTAAAATAGGTAGTTCTCCAACAAACAACAAAATAATGAATAAGAAAATACTAAACACTGAGGCAGAGATCTTTAAAGTTAATACTTAGTTTGGCTGGGTCGTGGAGGTCGGATAGGCAGTTGCTTCATGCAAAAAGGCTGATAGATATTCAGCTGCATCCGGTTAAATTGGAAGCCAACCCCAACATAGCGGAGCGGGGTACTATAACCACTTACTGCTGAGCCAGGGGACTTTTACAGATCTCTGCTGTGGTTCTTTTTCTATTCTCATAATTTAATATTGATATGAAAGATCACTAAACATTTATGTGCAGTGGATTAATCATTAGAATGGCAAAGCGTAAACATCACCTCAAACGCCAGTTTGAGGCAGCGTTAAGCTACAAGTTCAGTGCAAACACCAATTAATCACTTTTCTTCTCATATCTTTAAATGAAATAGCACTTGTAACATCAATATTTCGTATCAAAACAGTAGCTACAAAGTTAAAAAAATATATATTTCATATCGAGTAACTGTGGCGTTCAAAAGGGCAAGTGCAATAGTGTATGTAAATGTGGCAAAGGCGGAATCAATCAATTAGCTTCAGTGTATTAAACACAGCAAGCTGTGTGACTTGTGTGTTACTGATATCCCTGTGCTTGCCTCATTGGAAAATTGATTTGATATTAAAAATAGTTTTATTATTACTATAATTTTGGAGATTTATGCCAAGCATTTGTGCAGCTGTGCTAAATATTATCAGGTCATCAACCTGAAATGAAAACAAACATTAATTTTGTATAAACAAAGACTTTGTGACTATGATGTATTTTGTCAAATACCAACATCGGCAACAATATTTATAATAAAATGACAATATCCAACATTACTTGCTGTGACACATGTGTACCGTTGGCCAAGTTTTTGCCATCAGTCCGTGTC
Source organism: Diarsia dahlii (assembly GCA_949775195.1). Lineage (NCBI taxonomy): Eukaryota > Metazoa > Arthropoda > Insecta > Lepidoptera > Noctuidae > Diarsia > Diarsia dahlii. Next base: position 20,504,576 of record OX459207.1, read on the forward strand.
AAAAAAGTTTTTTCTCAGTCCAATGACAAGCTCTTGTCACATTCACAATTATTTTTATAACATTAGCTAAAGCTCAATAACACCTTGCATAAAATATGAAAAGTAATAATTTTTTACCAAAAGCAAAATTAAAAATTTTGAAAAAACCCACGACTGTTAAAAATTAATTGAAAAAAGGATAAAATAACATAATACACCCACCTTAGAAAAACCCAAGAATGTCCGTCGGGAGCTGAACATTGCAAAACTAGTTCATTTAATGGCAGCTCCCGACGGACATTCTTGGGTTTTTCTAAGGTGGGTGTATTATGTTATTTTATCCTTTTTTCAATTAATTTTTAACAGTCGTGGGTTTTTTCAAAATTTTTAATTTTGCTTTTTATTTTAAACGTTTTTTAAACTTTTTACTTTTATTTTTTTTTTTATCTAAGAACATGCACCAATCAAACCTAAACCCATGACTGAAAACTGAATCAAAATCGGACTTGTAGTTTTGGAGAAAAATGGCAACTTTGATTTGCACAAAAAATGTTTGCTGCAGCGCCCCCTGGTGAGTTGTCACCGTAACACCTATCTAAGAACATGCACCAATCAAACCCGAACCCATAACTGAAAACTGAATCAAAATCGGACTTGTAGTTTTGGAGAAAAATGGCAACTTTGATTTGCACAAAAAATGTTTGCTGCAGCGCCCCCTGGTGAGTTGTCACCGTAACACCTATCTAAGAACATGCACCAATCAAACCCGAACCCATAACTGAAAACTGCATCAAAATCGGACTAGTAGTTTTGGAGAAAAATGGCAACATGTATTTGCACAAACACACAAACAAACAAACAACCTCTCACCCCAAACGCATATACCGTCTCCGTTCCGTCGTGGGTAAAAACAATACTGAGTGTTTAATTTTATCCCTTCCACCTTGGAAGGGATCGACACAAACAATTCAGTGCATCAATCTAATGAATTTCGAACCCCACAATTTATCTTTTCTTTTTTTGGAATAAGCTTGAAATCTCTGATTAGTAACAATTCAAGACTGAATTAAAAATACTTTTGACAAGTCTTGTTTCTACAATGTGTGGACATGTACTTACACAATTAAAAGTTCAACTAAACCAACAACATCATCATCATAAACCAGTCCAGACAAAATAAATTGATCTCCAGACACCGAACTCAGACATGTAATCCATAGCCAATCTGCAATCTAAGTCTTCAAACTGACATGTTCACTAACTTTACCATTAACACTGAAAATGAATTATAATTTACTGGTTGATTCAAGTTCCCAATAATGTTGGTACTGTTGCAAGCTCTATGATAACTAATAAACAGCCTACCTACAATCTGTCTGTACAGCTGTAACTGAACCAAAAAGACCCTTTATTTACCAAAACAAAAGCTTATTTGAGAAACAATTTGCAAATTCCAGTCACTTAGCAACTTTACATAATATTGGCAACCGATGGAAGGCTAGATGAAACCGTCTGATACAAACGTGACTCAAGTTCCTAAGTCCGGCCGCAATTTGCGCCTCCTGACCCTGACCGATTTGTCAGAACCTGCTAGGGCTCTGCCCTCCATAACGGGCGTAAACGATTACATAGCCACCGTACAAGGTGCGTTGACATGAACTTTTTAATGATAATACCACGTGACTAGACTGATAAGTTTTTATCTTTGGAGAGAAAACAAAAAGAATCATGTTTGTTTGGATTTGTATGTAAATTATCTTCTGAAGATTTTATTGGGTTACTCAACTCGTAGAAGTTGCTAAGGCTCCGTTCTCAGCCTCGGGCGATTCGACTTGCGTCAATTGACGACCCGCGCGCGTTATTTGTTGCATGTTCTCATGTTCTACTATAATTATGTACCTAGTTACTTCTTTCACTTGCTTTTTCTTAAGTCGCAGTCGCGTGTAGCTTGTGGCCTACGCGTAGACAAACTTTTCGTCTCCGCATTTTCCCGTTCTATTACGTATTCGCTAAGCTTCGGTCGTAAACCAATACAATACAAAATAATATGCATGAATTATTTATTCAAGTGATGTAGTATTTGAATTAATATCTACTGGATTATCCTCATTACATCGTGCAGAACAAATGATAGGAACCTATCACCAAGAGTCGTGAGTTGGAGAAACACCGGTTTAACCTTCAGGAGGTTTGATTTAAACTTCACTCTAGGCCGAGGTCTTCTACCCATCCATTGTTATTGTAACCCTGGCAAAATCGCGAGTTTCTCTACATAATAATTATCTCAGATCTTATCCTTATTCCATAATGCATAGAAATAAAATAATAAAAACTAGTAATTAAAACCAGTTTCTAAAACAATTTTATCAGATTTATGACAGCAGTAAGTAAGTAGGTGGCTCTAGTAAGTTTAATCGTATAACATCTAAGAATTTCTACGAAGTTCATTGCTTCTTATTAATCTGATCTGAGAAGACAATGTGCTAATTAAATTGGCAAGCCGGAAAATCAACAAGAATTTTAGCCGAAAGACGTGAAGATGAATTGCTAATAGATGTGCAAAAAATGTTCTGTTCTGTTCGGTGGCAAAACTGGCAAAATCAAAAGCGCAAGAAATTCAAAAAATATGCCAACTCGTACCGTACTAGTGACAAAAATGCTTAGATTTTAAGCTGACTAATGCTGACAAGTCATAAAATTTAAAATCGAGACAGTTCAAAGTCCTTAGCAGTATGAAAGACCATATTCCGTAAAGATTGCATCTGAAAACACTACCAACATACATTTTGCCCCAGTGGACCTGCCATAATGTATATATGCAACACTGGTGGTCATTAAAAGAACAAATGAATTCTTAAGTGAAGGCCGAGAAGCATAGCGTGAGACACTCGCGCTTCCTAGCTAAAATTGGGACAGACGCATGCGGAAAGCAAAAACTTGGCGTTGAAGGGAGAATCAAATGCCCATACAACCGTAGGCTGAGTTTTATCTTCTGCTGGTGCCTCCAATTACTGAAGGTTGACTCTATCAACTCCGAATATTGCTCCTTGTCTTTTGCGAGGTGAAACAGCTGAGTTTGTCGCTCTTTAATACCTGCACCACCTATTATTCCGCAATAAAGATTGAAATTGGTTTTCTATTCCACTACAAATAAACTGAGAATTTAATCTTCAAGTGGTAATTTTACAGATTTCTAAAGCACTGTCCGAGACTACTCCGTTTTGTCGCCAGCTTCGTTTCAAGTAACAGTTTATAATTGCTTTTTAATTTGACAAGTGAAACTAGGCGTTATAGACTTTTACTTTCTATGCCAGTGCATTCTTATCAGCTGTTACGCTTGTTATCTTTAATTGGTGTCTGGCTACTGTATAAGGTAGTTTCAAGATGATCGAAAAACTGCAAGCACGTCGCAATTTTACCAAACTAAGTAGAGAGTAGAGACCCGCCTGACTGAAAACAAGCTTCTGTGGTCTTATGGCAGTGCCAGACTTGCGATTGTGCATCTTTTTAAGCTTCCCAAAACAGACCCTGGTAAGGTAACGCTCCTTTTCCCTTTTAGTAACAATACACCTGTAATCCCACCCATAGTTCGCCAGTTTTCCCTTGTCATGGCTTCCCAAATCTACACTTTGGTGTTCTCTGTTACTGCCAGTCGGGACCGCTAGTAATTTACGCCTCAGGATCATAAAACTAAACCAATAGCCCAAACTAACAAACAGGCGTATATTCATTCAACTGAATGATTGCTACTCATTATAAAATCGGTAAATAAGCCTAGACACATTGAATACTTCCTACACTCTGGTGCTTATTACGCAACTCTTTCACACTTTCCTAAACAACGCCCGTTTTATACACTCCATTGATTGTGAAGAGTATAATTAGATATTAAAGGAAAACTATTAATAGGACAGACTTTCCCGAGAGAGGTAACACGTGTAGGTAATATTAGATGGAGGAAATGGTACTATGTCTGTGATTCGATTGCCATCCGGCTGCCAAATGCTTACGGTCTTTATTGACCATGACTTGCGAATTTTGTTGGACATACTCGTAGTTCCTTTCGTTTGAGAGAACGATGAAAGTGGTCATCGATTATTGTATCGCATATGTTAGCAATAGCATATGCGTCAGCAGTTTTTTTGCACGGAGCATATAAGTTAAGGACTCTTCAAGTCTAAGCCTCGTGAGAAAATGTTGCCGAGTGTCCTCGGACGAAGTGGAGCGAATGAATCTTTTGAATAATGACAGGGCCGCAGGGGTATAATTTTCTACTCCGTCTCTTCTTTGATGCTTTTTTGTGCGGCAATCAAGTTTGCGGCCACTTGAAAGTGGTCACCGCCACCATCTGGCAGATGTCACCAATGGCAATGGATGGTGGTGATTCTAATATTGCAGATGTAATACTTGCTTTTGGATATCCCAGAGAACAAAGATTAAATATCTTATGCGCTACCTTTCTAATGACTTAATGTATTGTTACAGCATAAGTGTAAACTACTTTGCTGGACCCAATTACGCCTTGATTCAAGCAACACCTTAATGATAATGGCTTTCGACTCGCACTCACTGGCGCCGCTCATTCCGTATTTCTAAAGCTTACGTAACTTAAATAAATAATTATGCTGCTCTTACGTTGATTACTTCATTGCTATGATTTCTTATTGTTTAAAAGTCTTGATTTATTAGGTCATTGTAAAAGATTCGTCATTCAATTGATGAGGTGTCGTTTCAATCCTGAAGGGTCAATTATTGAGAGCAAATAGGTACCTACGTACTGTGTTGGGGTCAGAGCCCATTCGTCCCCTAAGATTCGCACCCTGTGCCCACTCGTCCCCTGGAACTTTTGAGGGGCCCATTCGTCCCCTGAAGAATATTGTCGGGCAAAGAATTTCATCCATGTCTATCAGCCTAGATAAATTTAGGACCAGTCACAATCATGTGACACTATGTAATATTGGGCAATTTGGTCTTCTCAAGACGGTTTTATGGCTTGCGTGTATTACGAACCATAGCCAGGAATAAAACACCCAGCAGTAGGTATTTTAAATGCTCTCGCAACACAAAAGGATGAAGGAAGTAATAAAGAACAGTCAAAACTTTCCTTTATTGTATGACTTGAACAAATCCATGCTCATCTCTAAGCGGTAAATATAATCACAACATGCGATGACCCCTGTAAGATTGTATTGAGATACTTAGGTACTACATAGTATCTGACGCATTATATTGATGTCAATACTACGTCACACTACATCAGACTATAGAAAGGTATGCTACCTACGCGTGTACAGATGGGATTAAAATTAAAGATCATTATTAGATTCGATGTGGAGGAGCGATGTTTACGAAAATCGTGATCATATAGAATTAATAATCAGATAGAATTAGAATGATGCTGCTCTTCTTTTAGTCTTATTAAATCTTGGCAGCCAGTTCTAGGCTGGGAAAATACAGAACTACGACATTGTTGATTACATTCTATATAATTATGACTACCAATGAAGACGTAATATCTGAAGTCGCCTAAAACGATATGCTTTTCAAATTCCATGCCCAAAATTGCCTACCGGTTTATCAAACTTGAAGAACAAGAACAGTAGAATACTTTTACTTATGCATCACAATCAGCATTCATTGGTGATTATACCGCCCCAAGCTATCCGAACTCGTATCTCACGAGATATATATCCGCATTAATTCAACAATGTGCCTTTAAATCACACTTAGAGAGAAGGCAATACGAGTGAAAGATGATTGACATAGCCAAAAAAAAACAACACGGCCAGAAAAAGATTAACAAGCAAATATCAACTCTAAATTGAGTAAGTAAAAGCCTATTTCACCTTATTGGTGGTTTTATAGTCGGCGAGCTGCACATAACATTTGTAACTTCACCTAGATTATCTAGCTAGAATGTTAGGAAAGTGAAAGCAGTTACGTCACGCCTATCATTTTATTACATTGTATGCAAACTTTTATGCATTTATTTTATTATGTACCAGATTCAGTTCGATTCAATGAAACTTGTTTTATACCTACGTAAAATCGATCGATGCTCGAAATTTTAAACGTCTTTTAACTGGTATTGCTATAATAATATGAGAATAAGTTTTGTTTGTTGCGTAACTTTTAAAACACTCTGATCTGAATCTACTTTCCAGTTCATAACTGTTTAAATTATGAGTTTAAACAATTTGATCGAGGAGATAAACTGAAAGTAAAGTAGCAGTTTTATTCGTGATTTCTCGGAGTGATATGGAAAGGGAAACTTTGTTTGTTTACAGAAAATGACGTGAATATATTATGGGCCAGAGTCAGTTGCATTCGTCGTACGGATTGGTCGAATCGGAAATCCGTAGCAACCTTGGGAACATTAATAATCGGGAAGTTGTAGATATATCTGAAACTAGCTTTTGCCCGCGACTTCGTTCGCGTGGAATAGTGACTTCCGGCAGATTTTTGGTTTATCTCGCGAAAAAAAAAAAAAAAACTATCCTATGTCCTTTCTCAAGTTCCAAACTATGTCTGTACCAAATTTCACACAAATCGATTCAGCCGTTTAGGCGTGAAAGAGTAACAGACAGACAGACAGAGTTACTTTCGCATTTATAATATTAGTATGGAAGTATGGATATAACAAAAAGATTAATTGGTTTTAAGCAGATAGCTCGGTTATCGTATTATCCAGTAGTAACAGGGTTGTGGAGGTCAGATAGGTAGTCGCTCTATGTGAAGTAATGGTACCCGGTAAAACTGGAAACCGACCCTAAGATTCTTGGGAAAAGGCTAGGCAGATGATGATGCAAATATAGTTTACTTCTGAAATTAAAAACTCGTCAATTAATGCTGTTTTAAAATTGCCTGACTATTTGTTACTAAAGAGCACGCAAGCCAAATTACGTGTACACGCTTTTTCTAGCTACTTAGTAAAGTGTTAGGCGACCTAGCGATAACAACAGTGCGTTTGTTTCTTTTATCGCTACCGGCTACTCATGCGCATGCATACAACATCGGGGTTTGTTTAAAATTTGCATTGCATCGGCACCTAGTACTACTGAATACTGTGTACCAGTAAATCCTTGCTATGTAACGGTATCTTTAGTATTGATGGGGTTAAAGGCTCCATTGACCATGCAGGAGGCCGTAAGTTACTCATTTCTCAATTTATTCATTGCGTTCCGCAAGGTGAACCTATGTGGTAGGGCAGAAACTACATCCCCTTCTGCTCAGCCCAGAGCGAAAGGAGTCATTTGATGATTTCTCATACTTAAAAGGGCAAAAAGACAAGGTAATCGTGGAAATGTGGCTTCCCTGACGTCTCAGCAAATTAGAAGAGAGGTTAAATTTACTCGTCTTTAGTAATCATGCAATCCTTGCGATTGCATAGTCTGTTGTATGTTGGAGCCTAATTGCATCAATCCTAGGTTTTTCCCCGTTGACTTGAATCCTAAATCACAAAACCTACTAGAAGTAAATATTTGCTTTATTATCTCGGTGTCTTTGTGGATGAATGAACTTTTAAGACGCATAACAAACGATGATAAGCCATTGTTTTAATAATATCCTTCATGTATAAAAGTTAAAAAACAATCGTATATACGAAGTGAGGTTAACTGTTTAAAAATTCTAGCGATAAAACCGCATATCAGATTGTTTTGACGAGGTGGTATTATGAATCGAGTTCTATCGGCACTGTTTTTATAAATAATGATGTCTTAGAATTTATTTCGAAGTCTTGATCAGAATTGTATAAAGAACTAAGAAAATAACTTGCTTGTTACATAAGCGTCTTTAGTCAAACAAAATCCAGTTTTACCGTCTCTCTGCTTCAAAGTTCGTAGCGAAACCAAAACAAAGTCATTTGGTTTAGCAATCCTGCTAATGCGAGCCAAAATTTATTTTATTCTTTTCTAAAAATATCTGCAGTGCAGTGCACCCAAAATTACAAAATACGTAGGCTGTTAAGGCCATCAGTACTCTTCAATCCTTGTCCGTAAAAGGCATATGAAAGAGTTTAACCCACTTGGACTTACACAATATCATCACCTTGACATCAAGCTGAAGAATATTAAGCAGTAACAATTGCGATTAATGGATACGCTCATTTTATTGACCATTATTTCCTTTACCGAATGATTGAAACTTCAAAAATGCTAGTAATTTCTTAATTTATATACCAAAAATCTGCATAATAGTAAAGATTTGTGGCCAGGTATTCTCGTCTGGAATTGGGTCAAGGCTGTTTACTTTTTTTGTCTTGAAACAAATCGCCTGTCAAGCTTAAGTAAGTTTTCGTGGGTGGTATGAAGTGGTTTTACAATGATGTGGCCTCTGCTTTAATGAGATGTCATGGGAATAGCAGGCATCATCATCATGGGACAACAAAAGTAGGTACTTAATCTTGCGAGTTGCGACAAAGTTTCTCAATAAAGTTAATCTCCATTTCCTAGAGTAACCTTTGGTCATATCACTAGAGATTACTAGGGCCCGAATCGTGTATATTTCTAAATATGTGATCAATCAATGATTAATAGTGAATAATGAATGCATTTGCCAAAGATAACCACCATGATAGCTGGCATTTTTTATTACCCACGACGGAACGGAGACGGTATTGCGTTTGGGGTGAGAGGTTGTTTGTTTGTGTGTTTGTGCAAATACATGTTGCCATTTTCCTCCAAAACTCCTAGTCCGATTTTGATGCAGTTTTCAGTTATTGGTTCGGGTTTGATTGGTGCATGTTCTTAGATAGATGTTACGGTGACAACTCACCAGGGGGCGCTGAAGCAAACATTTTTTGTGCAAATCAAAGTTGCCATTTTTCTCCAAAACTACAAGTCCGATTTTGATTCAGTTTTCAATTATGGGTTCGGGTTTGATTGGTGCATGTTCTTAGATATGTGTTACGGTGACAACTCACCAGGGGGCGCTGCAGCAAATTTTTTTTGTGCAAATCAAAGTTGCCATTTTTCTCCAAAACTACAAGTCCGATTTTGATTCAGTTTTCAGTTATGGGTTTAGGTTTGATTGGTGCATGTTCTTAGATAAAAAATAAAAATAAAAGTAAAAAGTTTAAAAAAAAGTTTAAAATAAAAAGCAATCCGTCGGCGGGGGCTGCCATTAAATGAACTAGTTTTGCAATGTTCAGCTCCCGACGAACATTCTTGGGTTTTTTTAAGGTGGGTGTTTTATGATTTTATCCTTTTTTCAATTAATTTTTAACAGTCGTGAGTTTTTTCAAAAAAAAATATTTTGCTTTTTTCATAATTATGTAGTTGCATGACCTTGGCTTCACGTGTATCGTGTTAGGCATAGATTTATTATTGAAAACATTTGAAGGTGTTCTACTTTTGATGCTGCACGTGTAGTACACACGGCTACACATCAAGCTATACAAAACCAGTTAATCTTGGCCTCACTTTACTAGATCTTTTCGCACAATGAACGATCAGATTATACTGGTTTTGTATAGCTTGATGTGTAGCCGTGTGTACGTGTATGCATAACATTATTTAAATGCACATACAGGCATTTTGGTGAGACGTCCGTAAGTTGAATACCCAGTAAACTTCGCTCCATAGCGTGTTAGTAGACTTATGGTAGACTTGCAAGTGCGGACTTCTGACGATTTACAAGCGATTATGTTTGTGCTCCATATGTGAGGGTGGGGAATGGGGAGACTAAGAAACGAAAGCTCATGGACTCATGCCCATGAGCTTTCGTAATGGGCCTACTACACGCACGCACTTCCCCACAGTTTTCGTTCACACTTCACAGTACATCGCGCGTAAGGGGGTCAGAGCCCATTCGTCCCCTAAAATTCGTCCCCCAGCATAAAAGTTGTAGATTCGGCCCCTATATAGGTGCCCACTGGTCTCCTGGTAGGGGACCAATTAATATTTTAATAAAAAATATTATTTTTAAGGTACCCATTCGTCCCCTCTAATATATATACAATATAAGTTAAAGATTCGGCACCTATTCAGGTGCCGATTGGTCCCCTGAGATAAAATTAGCTATATTTTACATAAGAAACGGTTAACATAGTACACTTGTGAACAGTTTATTACCGGAATTAATTTAATAAATCATAACAGATCATTGAAAAAAAATAAAACCGACTTCGACAAAAAAAAACACTCAAAAGTGAAAAATAAACTTGAGAAGAAAAATCAGTTACTGAAGTCGGTGACTTTTGTTTCTTTGATTTCATTTTTTTGTCACCGACTTCAGAAACTGATTTTTCTTCTCAAGTTTATTTTTCACTTTTGAGTGTTTTTTTTGTCGAAGTCGGTTTTATTTTTTGTAAAAAAGTTTTTATTTTTCACTTTTTAGTGTTTCACATGTGCTTACCCCTTCACAACGCACCGGCGTGATGTTATGTTAGGAACTGGTGTAAACAATAGACAGACAATATGAGATTTCAGCAATCCCAGTCCATTAGCTATCATTTATTGAGGAGTTCCGTTGCCTATCTCCGAAGTTCTTCATCAGATCTTCACAAAATAGTTTTTATAACCTTTGTAGTGAGTACAGGCGTAATATTATGTTGTGTGATGGCGTAAACAATGCTTAGATATGCTATAGCAACAATCGCGGTTAATCTGCTGTTATTTATTGAAGAGTTCCCCCGATTTCTACAAGATCCCATCATCAGATATTGAAATGGTGACAATGGGACCACACGGGAAGCACCAGCTTTCAAATGAAAAAAGAATCATGAAAATCAGTTCACCCAGTCGCAAGTTATGAGTGAACAAACATAAAAAAAAAAAAAAAAAAAAAATACAGTCGAATTGATAACCTCCTCCTTTTTTTGGAAGTCGGTTAAAAATGAGCTATGATGAATGATAATCCGTCATGATAATAATATAACCTGTCGATAGGCTTACGATGTAAAATTGTCTCACTAATAAATAAATACGGTCAATCACTAATAAGTAAATATACAAAAAACTTTTTTACAAAAAATAAAACCGACTTCGACAAAAAAAACACTCAAAAGTGAAAAATAAACTTGAGAAGAAAAATCAGTTACTGAAGTCGGTGACTTTTGTTTCTTTGATTTCATTTTTTTGTCACCGACTTCAGAAACTGATTTTTCTTCTCAAGTTTATTTTTCACTTTTGAGTGTTTTTTTTGTCGAAGTCGGTTTTATTTTTTGTAAAAAAGTTTTTATTTTTCACTTTTTAGTGTTTCACATGTGCTTACCCCTTCACAACGCACCGGCGTGATGTTATGTTAGGAACTGGTGTAAACAATAGACAGACAATATGAGATTTCAGCAATCCCAGTCCATTAGCTATCATTTATTGAGGAGTTCCGTTGCCTATCTCCGAAGTTTTTCATCAGATCTTCACAAAATAGTTTTTATAACCTTTGTAGTGAGTACAGGCGTAATATTATGTTGTGTGATGGCGTAAACAATGCTTAGATATGCTATAGCAACAATCGCGGTTAATCTGCTGTTATTTATTGAAGAGTTCCCCCGATTTCTACAAGATCCCATCATCAGATATTGAAATGGTGACAATGGGACCACACGGGAAGCACCAGCTTTCAAATGAAAAAAGAATCATGAAAATCAGTTCACCCAGTCGCAAGTTATGAGTGAACAAACATAAAAAAAAAAAAAAAAAAAAAAATACAGTCGAATTGATAACCTCCTCCTTTTTTGGAAGTCGGTTAAAAATACGGTGATTTTAGCCAATTTTTATGTAGGTACTTCTAGTTACAATTTATTAGATTTAAGTTATTACGATTTTGCATGTAGTTGGTTAATATACAAAAAAAATATATGTTGATTTATCTAGTCTTCAATAATTACTGTGATTTTAGTATTTTTTTTGTACTGTTATATTTTTTTAGATTAAGTTATTATGATTTTGCATGTATGTAGTTGGCAAAAAAAAACAAAAAAATAAGAAGTGATTATTTACTGTTGATATTTGTGTTCTATTTTTTTTGCATATTTTATATTTAATGTTGATTTATATGATGGTCAATCAAGGCTGATTTTTGTAAGAGTTGTATTTTGTTAGTTTCTAGGACATTGTGATTTTGTATGTGTTAATCTTATTTGAAATAAACATGATACCATCTACCGAATTACTATATTTTTTATTTTAGCCTTTTCTGCGCGACTGTACCAGGACTACCAAGCTGAAGTATACACATATACATGTACTTATATTAGAAGAATGAGTAAAAATAAATATTCTTCTGGGGACGAATGGGCCCCTCAAAAGTTCCAGGGGACGACTGGGCACAGGGTGCGAATCTTAGGGGACGAATGGGCTCTGACCCGCGTAAGGTTGGTAAAACTGTATTACCATTACAAACCACACGCGCGATGTACTGTGTGCACCGTGTAATCCCGCAGGCAAAACTGTGGGGAAGTGCGTGCGTGTAGTAGGCCCATTAAGTAAGGGAGGGAGAGATAGTACAAAAAATATTGACAAAAGTTTTATTTAGGTTTGGCAAGAGTTATCTTTACATTCGCTAATATTGTAGACTTTCTGTAACATTTTAGTTGTTCTACAATGAAAACCAATAGTATCCTCGTGTTAATACTTCCGAAATGTGGGATCTATAGGGTAGACCTGTGCGTTACTGTAAGGGGATTACTGACGTGCTGTTATATGTGCTCTGTAAAACTTCAATACATCAGCACGTTCTTGGTATTTATTTACCGAAGCGTTTCCACAAAATAGTACGCCAAACTCGTTCCGATGGCTTGTAAGATAACAAACATCTTTAAAACATTGGTATCGCTTCTGCGAAATCAAGTTTTGAATGACAATATACGACCTTGCGGCAACAAATAGACCTTATTTTGTTGTTTTTATTACAAAACTAGTTTTCTGTTCAAGTTCAGGTCTATGATTAAAAATAGTCTCGACGCATATCGAAGGTAATATGCAAGAAACATGTAAATAGTGCACGAATTTCAAAGGCGCCTATATTTTATTCTTTTTCTGAATAAATTTGCGGTTTAGCGTATTATCTAAGACTTTAAATATGACCAACGTAACTAATTCCAATGAAAAAAAAACTGGTTTTTAAATTAATGAAACCTGTTTTGCCACAATTGCCGAACCGGCTGCTGTCCACTTCTTTCATATCCTCTCCAAACACACATAAGTGTAAACGTTTAAGATAATCATTTACGTTAGAAAAGTGGTCCAAAGGTACTGTTTTCACTACTCAAGCTCCAACAATGGTGGTGTCAATAAAGCAGGAAAGTATAATGACATGGACAACAGTACCTATTGTTATAAGTATAACAAGTTCCCAGAGACCATACCACAATCTTGTAAACTATGCATAATTGGAGTGAAAAGCTATCGTAATGATGACAGTTACCTTTGTCCTTTGTTCAACATTCATTTCTCCGTGTTGCGCATAGCGAACATTCTTTTAAGAAAGTGACAGCGGGGTGCGCAACAAAATTGGCAAACAGGCTCTCGGACCATAATTACGAATAAATGTAGACGACATAGTTTTTGTTGTAATAGGTAATATTGTTGTTATTGCCAAATAATGATGTTGTTCAAACGTAGTTAATTTTTCGCCAAATTAATACTTTTAAAGAAAGCAAGAGTGGATATTACGAAACAACTATTAAGTAATCAGCGGAGGTATTTTAATGTTTATTAGTCATCGATTTGAATAAAATGATTTCGCAATGTCCTGAGCTGTGGTCCATTTCGAATGTTGACAACTTAGGTAGGTAAGTACTTGTATGACAACTTTGAAGGTATTTATGTAGGGTCTATGTACATAGGACATGCTCAAAGCCTTACATGGTTGTCTCTGTTTATTCAGGAAAGCTTCCAAGTAATGCTTGAAATAAGATATTAAGCTCGCTTAAGTCATTCTGTTGTAATAATTTATTGTTAACTACCTCTTTGGTCGAGTGGTCACAAACGCAACTACTGAGCATGAGGTTCTGTCTAGGTTTGATTCTCGGGTCGGCTTAGTGTTATTGGTTCTCTCTATCAGGAATTTCTCTGAGTCTGGATTTGAGCCCGGTTGATGGCAATAGGCTCGACCCCTGTTACATGGAACTTAAAACATAACTGTCAAATTGTGGGTGTACTCTTAGGTACACCGCTGCCTAACCCTTCGGGGATTACAGGAGTCTTTCGGTCAACTGGATCCACTCGTAGTGGACCCATGAGATCAGTCATCAGTCAAACAAATCACATTATAAATTGTTTGTTTTTTTCATAATTTTATTGTGGGTCCAGTTGACCAAAGACTCACAGGTGTTATGTTATTTATTGTCAACAGTTATACTTGATTTAAATTAGGTAATAACGAAAACTTACTAGCTAGGTTTGTAACTAGGATTGCTTCCTTTCACATAGAAGTTCTGAGATCTTACAAACTATGATACCTTACGTAAGCGTCGTTAAATCTACATAAACTTTACATAGTTCAAGTCTTAGCTCATTTAAAGCCTTGTCTATGCAAGAAGCACCTAGCCAATTAACTGTAGGACTCTTAAGTTTAATTCGAAAATGTTTGTTTTTAAAATGTTTGAATGCCAAGTTCACCAAGATGAAGTATTTCAATGCTTTTGATAAAGTCAACATAATTATGCATTTATTTAAAACCGATCAAGTTCGTACTTTGAATATTGACCTTGATTATGTAAAAACCGAATGACCTACCTTAATGATATTATTGACCTTGCTATCCTAAACATAGTGGCTTTATATTCAGAAGCATAATAAATTGGTTGTTTGAATTTGAATAAATTAATGCTTGGTCTGATTAGGCTGTGGAATTCATTTCTCCAGAGTAGTGTAGCTCAAAAGTTTTTCCAAAGGGTATCGTTTTACCCAGTATTAATTAACTGGGTTGTGGAGGTCAGCTAGATAGTCGCTCCATGTAAGTCCCCCTTTCAGCTGCATTCGTTTAGATTGGAAGCCGACCCCTACATAGTTGGGAAAAGTCTTGGCAGATGATGATTCATTTCTCCAGAAGCCATGTCCAGCAGTGGACTGCTGTAAGCTGATGTGGTGTCGTGACGAATCTTTACCCTACTCTACCCAGTATGGTAAAGTTTCGTACTTCGTAATTTTGTAAAAGTATGATTTTCAAATAATTTTATGGTCTCGTGAAAGTAATACCTAACGGAAAACAACGATTTGCAAATTGTAGTTTTTTGCATCGTCAAAATGGTTTGTAAATATGTAGTGCAATTTTGTACGTAAACACTTGAGCGAAATTCTACCACAGTTTTTTTTTTACAAATTGCTATATTATTCTCTTTCTGTTTCAAATTGACTATCATGGCCTAGAAACTAGCTTAAAACCGGCTAAGAAAAGATGTTCTTAAAATTCAAATAACCTAGAGCATATAGGTACCCTTGATAGTCTTAAGAACGTAACAGAGTGGTTCTCAAGATAATACTAAAGGGAGACAAGTAGGTACTACTTGGATGAGACAATAAGATTTTAAAATACAAGCGACATGTTTTTTTAGCATAACCCTTCGTGTGCGAGGAGTACCTACTCTTAATTGGCCGGTTTTTCACGTGTTGCAATGATCGACAGCAGCTTCACAAGATAATATGATCCACAAACTAACAAGCCATCATCCCTTGTCACCAGGTGTACCGCAATGCCGCGCCCTACGACGGACCAACCCCCGCGGGCTCAGCACATGCTCGGTGATGTGCAAGAGCCCTACCGAACAGCCCCCCGGACCGCCGCATCATCCACCTAAAGAAGCTGCTGCTGGAGGTAAGGATATTTCATTAACTGGGTTTTGGGGGTCAGATAGGCTGTCGCTCTATGTAAAATACTGATATTCAGCTGGATCCGGTTAGACTGGAAGCCGACCCCAACAGTTGGGAAAAGGCTAGGCAGATGATGATTAGGACAAACCTGCCACTCTACTCTTAAACCTCTGCAACTCCTGAAAGCCAGAATTAACAGTGACTACCACAAGGAAAGCTCCGAGACAATCAAGCTCGACTAACTGTTTTGGATCCCGCAACGAAATTAAGCTGAAAGAATAGTGCGGGAGTAGGAAAAACGTAATTTCCATTTCCCTCCATATCAGGTAGACTCATATGCTGATGAGGATATTACCATTTCATAAAGTACTCTTTAACAAGAAGTAATTTTCTTTTAAATATTGAATCTGCACGGCCCCCATATTATTCAATGTATTTATCAGCAAAATGTTATGACCACCTTACATTGAGTCCCAAAGCGTGATTTTCACCCCAAAAAAGCTGGAGCATTTTTTTTTGCGTAGAGTTACTCAGTTGATTGTAACACTGAATGCTTGGTTGATAGCTTCGTGACGAACCTTCAATCTTCTAGTGACCTAGAAGGCTTGGATTCCTTTCAATACAATGGGCCCGTGTTCAGCTTACAATATTAATTTAGTCTAACTATAATGAAAGGAAGCCTGCACCGATTGCTTATCTTGCCGAAGGTTGTTTTCAGGCCGTAATTGACGGAAATAGGTTCCGTGCAATCCTTGCAATGGCCATCTCATTAGATGGCAAGGCGATTGCACGCTAAAGCCTAAATTATTTATACATTAAAGTTCATCTTATAGTTCATTGCCATGTAATGATATTTTACGCAATCGGGGGGCACGGCAGTGCCCCCGCCGAGTCGAGCGCGAAGCAAACACTGCCGTACCATCCTTTACTGGAACCATTTCGCCGCATTTTCAGGCCCCTATTTGAGAACCTCTGGATAAGACCAGAACGCTGAAATTTTCGTCATCCAGTAAGCTATACAATCACACTTAAAATAAAAAGTTTCAAGTCTGTAGGTCATTCAGTTCCGAAGCTAAGCGAAAGCAAAGTTTCGCATTTATGAAACTCACTCACTCTCTCATGATCATCAAAATAGAACTAGTACTTCCCATAAACTCAGAGAGCTGAAATTTGGTACAGAGTTAGGGTTTAATGGCCACATCAAGGGAAAACTATAAAAACTAAGATAATCGAAAAAAAAAAAATACTACTTAAAAAAATTGTTTTCAATAAGAAAATCTAACAAAATAAATCAATATCCCACGTTTCTACAAAAAGAAGTGAAATCCCAACAAAAACATTCTGTAAAAAACTAGCCAAGTCTCGATGGAGCTGCTTGTTTATCTCTAAAAAGTAATGAAATCTAGACAAAGTCGTGCCAAGTCTAAGGTTCCTTATTGCGATTTCTTTATTATCATAGTTAATGTTGTGTGACTTGGCCGTTGTTCGTTTCGTTTAGTTCTGCTACTTTTTCTTCTTGGCGTCCAATTACCAATACCAGTATGGGTTATTATCTCGCTTAACAATCATAGGTAATTACAACAGACGTATAAACTAAATTGACTTGTACCCACTAAATAAAGAATGTTCAACGGCCAAGACACACAACATTAACTATAATAATAATAAAGAAATCGCAATAAGGAACCTTAGACTTGGCACGACTTTGTCTAGATTTCATTACTTTTTAGAGATAAACAAGCAGCTCCATCGAAACTTGGCTAGTTTTTTACAGAATGTTTTTGTTGGGATACTATTTATTTGAATTACTTGTTTGTTTTTACATTGTTGAGGAGATAATAAACCTCATGGTTAGATAATAACAGCAGATAGGTCTGTTGAAGGGTGACAGTTTCTCCGTACCTCGGAAAGCTCGGCTGTGAATTGTAGATCTTTGCAGTCCTAACCGGTAGACAGTGGCCCAAAAGTTTGACAACCAGTTTTACCATATTACCCAGCCCTAACTTGTGAAGGTCAGATAGGTAGTCGCTCCATGTAAAATATTGATCTTCAGCTGCATCAGTTACACCGGAACCCGACGAACTGCAGCATGGTTAGGCGAGGCAGATGATGATTGTTTTAACCTTGTTCTGCGGTAACTTGTTAATTGGCTACGTTTATGCAACTTCTTCGTTATCTTAGCATTTCCCTAGCCAAGGAACTAGTACTCCATGTAGTAGGTTATACTAGGGAAAGTTGCATTACACTTCCCGCAGTACTGTTATTTATTCTGCACTATCGCAGTACGTTCACACTTCACACACACAGAAAGCTCGACTTTCGCTAAACTGCTGTAAATCTACAGCCCTACCCGTTAGTAACCTATATCGATAGCATCTATAAGAAATTCATACCGAATTCGCTGTCTTTTCCATCTATCGACTTTCTCTGCCTTGCCTCCTGGCTTCAATTCCCAGGTCGAGCTAAGTGTTAATGATTTTTTTTTTTGAAACTTCTCTGTAGCAGTCCAAAGTTTAGATATATGCCAATGCCCTCTGTAACTTACATAGAACTTTGCCAAAAATAAGATCAAATCAAACAATTTTTTTTTTATATGGGTACGCTCAAAGATGACACACACTAATAAAGCTTAGACCCCTAGCACACGGCGTATTATAAACGTGCACCTGAAGCGCGTACACAGCGCATAGACGTGCGTTTCACGATCACCCCGTATGCTTAGGTTTGAAGGTTGCGTTCAAATCTCGTTTGTAGCGCATGGCATCAAAATAGCACTGAGTTTACCTCTTAAATTTTAAGTTCACAAGCGATAACTAACTGCCCTAATCTCCTCAGGCTCAACATCAGGCGGCAAGAAGTCAGGCTCCGGCAATGGCGTCCTCACGTGCCCCAAGTGCGGAGACCCGTGCACCCACGTGGAGACCTTCGTCAGCTCCACACGCTTCGTCAAGTGCGACAAATGCCACCACTTCTTTGTGGTCCTCAGTGAGGTCGACACCAAGAAGAGCATTAAAGACAATGCGGATAATAAGTCTGGATTCTACAGGTGAGCTGATGATATTATTGAAGCTTTATTGTAATATGGGTAAGGTGCAGATTAGTAGGTCATTTCTTAGTTAAGGCTGGCTTCACAGCTATCCGGGAGACCCGTACGGGCTGTCAGTACGGGCGCCCCTTCGATCAATAATGTACTAGATTCCCGATAAGCGCTTCAAAAACGGCCCGAAATATAAGACCACAAACGTATTTGTGGTCTTATTTCAAATTAGTATGGTCCAATCATAGCCAACATTAAGACGTCAAAATACCGCAGTATGCGTTCAAGAACTGCGTAAATAACCACCGTAACACCAAAGTTTTGGAAGGAATATCTTTTTTTCGGTAATTTAATATCATTACGTGCTTTTTCATAATATTTAAACATAAATAAACTGTAAATATAATTAAATCAGCGAATATTATTATTGTTTGGCCAATGTTTGCTACAACGCACCAACTATTATAACATGTTCTTGAACAGGGAACGCTAGTTCCGCAATAGAATAAGCACGACATTGTACACAAAATGCTTTTAACCGTATTGCTTAGAGTTTAAGTTTCATTTTAGAATGAATATTTTTGTACTGATGACTTTTTATTTTGGAGTGACATTTAAAATGTTTTGCTTCTAATCTTTCTCCGATGAAAGGGCTTAAATAAATATACTTTACAATGATAATTAAACGTTATGTTTAAGTGTTAAGGTTTATAATCATCTGAAGTTGTTAATAATATTGAACTTTTTTCTAAGATGTTATGTAGATGTTTACGTGTGTGCAATCGTGGCCACTTGAGCGACTCAGTTTTGTTCCTGATGCTTAATCTAGTACTATTATTGATCGAAGGGGCGCCCGGAGCGGGAGCACTTGTTAGGCGCTAGAACATCGTTTCACCCACGTTTCAGAGCACTACGGGCGGGCGTGACCCGTACGGCTCTTTCGCGCAACGGACAGCCCGTACGGGTCTCCCGGATAGCTGTGAAGCCAGCCTAAAACTTTGACGGCACGTTTGGCACAGTGGCTCAAGCAATGGACTGCTGCGCTGCGTGTTGCGGGATCGATCCCCGCACGGAAAAAATATTTGTAGGACCTACAGTACAGATAGTTTTTGCAGGTCTGGGTATTTTTGTGTGTGAGTTTAAATGTTTGTGAACGCACCTACGATAAAGGAGAAATTCGTAGTAAGTATAAAAAAAAGAATGTTGCAAGTAAAGTAAAAATTAGGTAAATTCTTTAGCCACTTGCACTTGTAATTAGTTTTTGAGCGTTAATTAATTATCGTATTAATGGCAGAGTTGAGAATAATGCATCAAACTGTTACAGAGAAATGGACATTATGCGAATTTGACATTCTAAAAAGTGAACATTTTGCATCCGGTTGTCATTTTGGGAAGTTGACATTATGAGCTGATACATAATAAAGGTGAAGGTTCTTGAAAAGCGATCACTAACTTCCGATTTGCAAAATCGTAGGTAGTAACAAAATACACAAAAAAACAGAACTTTGGTAGAAAAGCATATTATAGTGTAGCAGAGCTTTCAAAAAGTAAACATGGTAAATATCCCGTTTTTAGTATTCATAATAGCGCTGTCAAAGTTTATCGACACGGATACAATACATTACGCATAAAAATGTTTACAGTATTGTATAAAGTTAAAAATAACAATCAATTAATTTTTTTGCATAAATATGTGGTATGTAATCTTATTAAAACCAAAGAGGAAAACGGTAAGTTACAATAACTGATTACATATCAGTGTAAATGTTACTAAATGCTAATGAAAAAATTATTATTATGGATTTATGACTTAATAATAAAAAATAATAAGTGGCATTCTGTGGTTTCCTGCCTCCCCGTATGGGAAAACGGCATGAGTTTATGTATGTATGGAACTATGGATGACTCACATATATCTAAACTAACACCACTTGTTTAAATACGTTCAGCCCAGTTTTGTAGCCATAAATAACATCTATGTGTGAATGTCACCAAACGTAAACAAGTACGGTATGCACTGTGACGGTTTTTTTTCTTTTAAATACAACAATTGTGTTTTTCCTATCGTCGTACCCAGTACTAACTGGATTGTGGAGGTCAGGTAGGCAGTCGCTCACCTTCATCCGGTTAGACTGGCAGCCGACCCCAACATAGTTAAGAAAAGGCTGGGCAGATACTTAGTTGTTTCCCTATAATATCTACCAATCCGCACTGGGCCCGCGTGGTAGATTATAGCCCATCCTTCTCCTAGAGAGGAGGCCTGAGTCCCTGCAGTGGGAACATTATAGGCTGATGATGAATAGGTGCCAGTGACATAAAAATAACCGTTGAGGTTAAAATCTCCACAATAAACTAATCTAAATGTAACATATAACCCACTAAAACCTCTCAAACAAGTTCACTCAAATTAAGCCTACGTTCTCCTGATAAGATAGCTAATCCGTTCGTAAGTTTCGCAACATTACCATAGAAATAGAACACGTCCGGAATCGTGACTTTACTCACGTACAATGTCATGTTTTGTCAAACAATCATGATGCTCTATTAAAAACTCTATCATGATTTTCCTGTTTTGTAATTTCTGTAGGTTTTGTACGTGATTTCATTAGCAAAAAAAACTGTTTATAAATCACTCAGTCTGACTATAGTTATGTTTAAATCCCTCAACATAACTCCGCGTAACCATTTCGGTGTAACAGGCATGATGTTATAGTAGACGGGGCCACTGGGGCCAGTGCCTGTCAGTGTTGCGGAATTTGTTCGAATGAGTTCGGCCCTGGAACGCAAAGGGATTTTAAGATTAGAAGGCATACGGATGGATTTTAGTCAGTAAGATCCTGCTCCTCCCAGAGCGAAAGGTTTCCCATCCTTGATGATTGCGAGATGTAATGTAAACAAATCATCTAACTATGCTTTTATAACTCAAGCTTAAAAAAATTGAAAAGTAGATTTTGAGTTTGGTAACACAAAATCACTTTCATCAGATAAAAAACTTGCAACATATTGCAGATTTGCACCAGCCCATAATTCAACCACGAATTTCATCTCAACACAAAACATTGAACCCACAATTTATGACAAGTTAAAAATCCAGACAATCAGCCGCCTTATTGGCTAGCTAAAACAACACACATAAAAAATGCTAGAAGACACACAGAGGTGTGAAACATATATGAATTATGTATAAGTTGTCATACGGCTACAATGACCAAGCAATAAACTCATTTATCTTGCTTTTACATCGAAACACTTTTTATACTAGGGTTGCTGGGTATATAATTATGTTAAAGTCACACAGAACCCCAGATATATAACGCAAGTATACGTACGAGTCTTCGACTACCTATCTATGCACAGGTTTGTCCATTAGACTGGAACTACGTCATAAGCCAATCTAGCTAGATGATATGTAATATCCATGTAATAAAAGTGTAGTTTCAACACCCATGTGTACACGGAACGGAGCAGTTGACTACTACCGTATTCGGGGGCTTGCCAACGAAAACAAACAAATTGGGGCAAGTAAGCGTATCACAAATTCATACACTTATTTCGGCAAACAAAGGCGGGAAAAGTATCCATCAATAACTAAACGTTTCCTCGAAAGCCCACCCAGCCTTAGTTGTACTGTATCTTCTCAAGCTACGTCTGCCAAATTTCTTTAAAAGAATTTCAACTTTATCTCTAAATCATCAGGTTCAAAGTCGACTGGGACAATTTGACTTTTTCGGGTAGGTTGACGTGCTGGCATCTGATAATAGGGATGTGTTCTGGGTCAAGAAAATATGATTCCGTTTAGTCCGTCAGTTAAATTATCGAAAATTCGATTATCGAAACGTGTTTTTTGTTTTATCAAATTAATAAAAAATTACGAAGTTATAACGCGTCAAAGATCAGGAGTGGGGGGGGGCTTTTGACGGCACTACGTGGTAAAAAATGTAGTGCGATGTGACGTCACACGAGTTTTAAAAGCACTGTATCGTCTTCATTTTTGGTTTACGTGTAAAAAGAAAAAATACGTGTCGAATATTTTTTGGTAATCTATGTGACGGACTAATTAGATTTTTTTTGTCAAGTACCCTATTGTTTTTCCAGTACAAATTCCAAACACAGTTTCAATCATGTTTACTAACAGCGCCCTCTTCACCTGTAATGTAACTCAAGCGCTAAAAGATCCTTGCAGCACTGAATGCATAGCTGTACCTACTTGATTCGCCCGATGTTTCACGAAAATTTCCGATTGCGAAAAATGACAGCTGTCAACCCTATCACAAGTTTACACAGCTCTGAAAACAAATAGGTTCGTTGAACGTCCCCACTTATCTTGACTCATCAAACCGAAGGTTTCCGAAAGCAATTGCCGCGATACGCATGTTTTACTAAAAAGGTCTTTGCACTCCGTTTTTTTGAGGAAAATGTAAATCTTAACAAATTGTATGTAAATGTATGACAAATGTTACATTTCGTGTTCCATTTTCACTAGGTTTAGGTTCTGTTTGAGAATGGTTCAGCTGGTTTTGTGATTATTTGGGTCACGCTGAATGTTCGAAAAATATTAATATTTGAAGTAGGTACCTACATTATATTCCATAGTAATTTAGTGAAATAAAATCGACTTGCCTGTGTGAAGTCAATAAAATTAGCTAAATGTAAATAAAAAATCGTTTCAAATAATTATTTTAAACATAGCTGGCCTCTGCCTAAACCTTCAGGCGTGATATTATTATATGTTATAATTACTGCGGAAATAGCATGTGTTGCTGCATATAGCATACAGCTAAAACAAAGGGGATAGAACCAATGTGGCATATCAACCTGTCCGCCATTTTGATTTTTTTTCGAAATCGCGGCCCACGGTGAAAGTGGTATGTATAGATAGAGGACATATAGACGAACAAAAAATGTCCAGTAACATGGTACCCAAAGTGTCACGTTACCGAGATATTTGAAGTTAAAGATCGACAAGCGAGTACAACGACATTCATTAAATATTTTTTTAAATAGTCTTTTTACGTGTTTGGGCGTTAAATTATATCCAAATAATAGTTCCCAGGTTGATTATTGTTATACGCACATTGAAATCGCTTCGCATCTCATTGAAACGCTATGTAATGTCAAAAAATAATTTTCTCGTGCTCCTAGTAGTATGTAATGTACCTACTCTCTTTCAATAACCAGTAATAATAATAATCAACGCCTATAGACACGTAAAAGGTCTAATTTTTATGTGGTCATTGTACTGATTTGTTCATCTTTACCTTCAAATATCTCGGTAACGTGACACTTTGGGTACCGTGTTGCTTGACATTTTTTGTTCGTCTATATGTCCTCTATCCATACATACCACTTTCATCGTGGGCCGCGATTTCGAAAAAAAATCAAAATGGCGGTGGGTCGATATGCCAGCTCCCATACAAAAAAGTTCAAACCCCTTTATTCAAAAGCTTTCATATTTCTCTGCAGTTACCTTCAGCGTAGATTCAAAGTCACATTGAATTAAAAGCAATTTTTCACTTAAATCTTCTCGCATGAAGCCATCGACCTGTCGAAATTGTAGATAAGTATTCATTGTTTGTTTTACATATTTGGTACGTAACGTTTGTTTATATTATTTTCTTTTCTTCAGGGTATTCGCATAGTGATAGGGGTTAAAAAACGGGGTGATAACTCCCAAGAAACTGTGATAATAATATTATCAATATCAGGCTATAACTGACCTTCAGCGTAGATTCAAAGTCACATTGAATTAAAAGCAATTTTTCACTTAAATCTTCTCGCATGAAGCCATCGACCAGTCGAAATTGTAGATAAGTATTCATTGTTTGTTTTATTTGGTACGTAACGTTTGTTTAAATTATTTTCTTTTCTTCAGGGAATTCGCATAGTGATAGGGGTTAAAAAACGGGGTGATTACTTCCAAGAAACTGTGATAATAATTTATTATTATCAATATCAGGCTATAACTGTCTTACTACATGGCGATAGCCTCTTGTCATTCAGACGAGGCAACAGATTTAACAAAATTAAGCTCAAGACCCATTTCAGGCTTGTTAATATTAAAACAATTGATTTAAGTCATTTCTAAGATAAGTTATATTATTTATAGTTGTTCTCGACTGTGTCATTTGTACATCTTCAAAAGTCGTTACAGGACAACCAGTTAACCAGGGGGTATCATGTTAACCAGTAGGTACTAACTGGGTTGTGGAGGTCAGTTAGGCAGTCGCTCCATGTAAAACACTGGTATTCAGGTGCATCAGGTTAGTCAGCTAGACTCTACGTTACCGAGTGCTAGCTGTCCAGGGTGCACCGGGCGTTTGAAATCATAGCAACTCGGGAGGGCTTATTTCTTGCACATTTGAGTTTTCGACTCCAAAAAATAAGTATTGAGTTGCTAACTTTAACGCAAAGTAATAAAAAAGTAATTAATTAAACATTCATGGTGTCTATGTCGTAACCAGTTCAGAAAGGTGTGCAGGGTAAACCCCGTCTACAAACTAAGTCGGATGCCGCGATTCTTTCCGGCGTGCTCATAAGAATTTAAATAGATACTTACTTATTTAGAATACTAAGGTTAGATATTAGAGCTAAGCTTCAAAAGAAAATATTAGGATCTGTTTCTTGTTTTTTTTCTCTCGCCTTTTTTTTCTTGGGGCGGCAGGTAGAAATTCAATGATCATCGTCTGACAGATCAGCCTTTTCCTAGCTATGTTGGGGTCAGCTTCCAGGTTAAACGGATGCAGCTGTATACCAGTATTTTACATGGAGCGACTGTCTATCTGACCTCCACAATCCTGTTAATACTGGCTAATACGATACCTTTTGGTAAGACTGGTTGTCAGACTTTCAGGCTATAAAGAATATTCCACTACTGCGCTAGCAAAAATAAAATTGCAAGACCATTATGTAAATTTCCCCAGTGGAGGTTTATGTTAATAATGTATGTAAACAAGACACATCGATATGTTGTATCAAAACATTGGCAGACAGCCTAACGACCGCGTTTTTATATCTTTGTCTTATCGTAACCAATAATCTTGAAGTAAAGAGTAATAAATACAAAAGTAACACTTTCACTATCTTAGTGGTTACAGAATAAGAAAAAAACATAGGACAACGTTCCTACGAAGGGAATGGTGTCGACCAGTCGAGCCTATAGCGAATTAGGGAGTATCACATCTTCAAATTTTAGTTCTAGGACAAAAATGTATGCATACATGCCTGTGTAATCCACGAAGGATTAAGCAGAGCTGTACCTAATACGAATAGTACCTACACCCACATTTCGCCAGTAATATTAAAATGGTGAGATGGGGGCCAGCCTATTGCCATCAATTAGGCACAAATCCAGACTCCGTAACTGCAGAGAAATTCCTGATGTAAAAACTCAATATCACTACTCCATCTGGGATACGAACCCAGGTTCTCAGTTGCTCTTTTCAAATGCCCTACGTGAGCTTGGAATATGGAGATCCTCATTGTGATGTGATTACCAAATCCGACATGATTTCTTTGTCTCGCACGCTTTCCAAGACCTTTGTTAAAAAATAACGTAAAATTGTCAGTTGGTGGCCGACGCCCGTGTGTCATATTAAAAGGATTAAACTTTCACTGACTCTCGTTAAATGTAAAGCCCGTTGTCCTTGTCAAAGAACCCGCAAAAATGCATCGGGTTTTTTTTTATTTTGGTGTTATTTATCGTTAATCATGCATATGTATTAGTTGAAGGAAGTCTTGTGTGAGTCAGTCATGTGAAAAGGTGAATAGGTAAGTATAAGTGTGAATATGACCTAGTTTTTGTATCAACATCGTAGATTGCCTTAAAATTAATTATTAGCTTGACTTAAAATTAAGGTGGAAGCATTCGGGTAGTCCGCTTCTGGTTTTAACCTGGAATACCAGATATCTTTTGAATCTATTCATAGAAATCTTGTATCTTTATTTTTGCCTATATATTTTTGTTAATCGGTTCGTCGTCGCACGACTGCTGACATGAGTGCTATTGAGTTTTTCCATCAGGAATTTCTCAGGGTTGTATTGTTTCTTGGTGTCTCTCTCTTTAGTGGTCAACCCGTCATCGGGCACTCGGCTTGTCGTTTTATAAATCTTCATGCTCACTTCATCACAAGAGTTCTACAAGCCTCTAGTTCCCAGTAATCTGAAGATTATGATAATTTTATATTCGGAAGTTTCATCCACACAGTAGACAATCTACAAGTTATGTGATCGCTGACCTAATACATGTAGCTGTAGATTGATAACAATTATGTGGTTATCTGATAACGAATAGGTCATGACAATGATATCGAAATCACTGTTTGATTTGTCACTATTTTTGGGATGTAAGTAGCAATCGAAAATGAGAAAATTTGTTCCTATTGTTATAATATCAGGCTGAAGACTGATACTCTTAGCCTGCATCACCCCACTGCCAAGCAAAGGCCTCTCGCCATGACTTTCAGTTGTGTCCATCCAAGGCCAATGTGGGCCACTGGTCTTGTCCTGCTTGTCCAGATCGTCCCGCTTTCTTCTACGAGGTCTGCCGCGACGCCTTCTGGCTGTATCAGGACTCCAGAAAGTGGCTCTTTTGACCCACAACTCATTGGGCACGCGGCAGACATTTCAATCCCACTTCAGGCTGAAGACAGAAAATTGTAATGTTACTAATAACTTAGGTACATTTTTTTACACTCAAAACGGGATATTCGCCATGTTCCCGTTTTGTCGGAAACATCCACCCATAATAACGTGGTCATGGTGTTTGTAACAGCGTCGAAATATCGGGAACTCTGACCGACCAGTGATAGGAAGAATGCTTTTATTAGATCTAACCCAGTCGACAGAGGGTCTCTTGTCCGAAGTCGATAATAAATTATTTAATTTAATCAACTCCCCAGCAACACCGACGGCCATAAAGTCAACTCGCAACGGTCCGACGAAGTTTGTGAGCAAGGATGGATGTTTGTTACTCTTTCACGCAAAAACTACTGAGCGGATTTAGATGAAATTTTGCACAAAGATATAAGCTGGATACTTTTTATCCTGATACTATGTCAATATAGAATTCCACTCGAGCATAAGCTAGTCATTAATAATACTAAATTAAAGTTATATAATTCTCTTTTGTCACCAGAAAACCTCCGCCTCCTCCTAAGAAAATCTTCGAATACTTGAACAAGCACGTGGTGGGCCAGGAGTACGCTAAGAAGGTGCTGTCGGTGGCCGTATACAACCACTACAAGAGGATCTACAACAATGTCACGAGCGGTGCGCCCGCTGATGCCCATCATCCTTTACATCATACACATAGAGGTGAGAATACAATAACACGCAAAGCAATCATTGGTCAATGGTTTTCTTTTCTGTATGGAAGATTTTCCTTGAACAGATTAGACATAGGTTTTATTCAGACGATTTTGTCACGTGACAAATCGAATCTTGCAAAACAACTCTGTAGTTTTGACAGTAGTGTATCCTTACTTATTTTCCTAGTTTTTCTTTTTTATTATATTCCGTTTAGTACAGTGATATTTGAAGTACCGATATAAATAGTTTGAAAATACAATGGGGTTGAAGTTATTCTTGTGGGTAAAAAACCTCCAAAAGCAATAAGGGAAAAAAAGATTTTCCTTTTATGACCCATACAAGTTGTGCAATTGCTTGTTTGAGCACGATATTTTGTATGTCTTGGGTTCAAACTCGAAACCTATGAGTTTTCAGTCCGACGGTCACACCGCTAAACTAACAGCTATACTTACTACGAGAAATAGGGGATCGGACTGGATCAAAATAATATGATTCTGTTTAGTCCGTAAGTTAGATTATCGAAAAATATTGAATACTTTTTTTTTTGTTTTATCAATTTAATAAAAAATGACGAAGATAAAACGCGTCAAAGATCTTGGAGTGGGACTTGAAACGTCACTTGTGTCGTCAAAATGTACTATCATATGACGTCACACGAGTTTTCGAAGCACTGTATCGTCTTCATTTTAAGTTTACGTGAAAAAAGAAAAAATACGTGTCCAATAATTTTTGAAAATCTATCTGACGGACTAATTAGTTTTTTTTTGTCCGATCCCCTATTGTATTGTATTGTATCTTTGCTCAATCAAAAACAGTAGCCAAGATAAAATTTCACGTCAATTTACTAGCTTTCAAAAACATGACTACCTAACGACGTAAAATTAAAATAGGCGTCGAAAATAGAACCTCATTTAGACTAGATCAGCGTAAAAGCGCGTCACGTTCGCAGGTGCTTTTTACTGAAAACTATTGTCAATAGCTGCACCGTGAAAGTGTGACGAATAGCTGAACAACGTGGTCATTACGCCTCAGTGGGCAGGTGACCTTATGACAGATTTTTTCTTAGAACAATCTGTGCCTGCCTCGTTACTATTTTCACGGTACACATTTCGTTTGTGTTGATTGAATTTGGCTTTGGGAAAGTATTTTGGAAGTTTGTTGAATCAATCAAATCGCAATTGTCATTTAACCACATTAGACTGATATAATCGAACGTCAAAATTTATTTACAAGAGACAGTCCCCCAAAACGCCCACCCTTCGACACTTCGTGTTTTTCGCCGGGAAGAACTGGAAGAACAAATTCCCCCGCAACACAACTGTCTGTTAGATTAAAACATTTGAAAAGTTGATTATTTGAAAGGAAGGAGGAGCTCGTGGCTTATTGAGCTTGCATAGGTTGATCCGAGGACGGGTACGTAGACCCATTACCACAGATTACAAACCAAGTGTCCTCCTTCTAAGCCGTTTATTCCGGCTGTCATTTGTAGACCTTTGAAAGTCGTTACGAGTAGTCAGATAAATAAAAAGAGAAGTCCTGACTGACTGACTCATCAACGCCTAGCCCAAACCTTTTGGACCTAGAAAGCTGAAATTTTGCACAGAGGTTCCCTTTATAATCTAGACAAGGAATAAGGAAGGATTTTTCGAAATTCAACCCCTAAGGGAGTTAAATAGGGGATGAAAGTTTGTATGGAAAATCGTAATTTTCACGCGGGCGAAGCCGCTGGCAAAAGCTAGTTTAAAATATTTATACTCAGCTGCATCCGGTCAGACTGGAAGCAGATCTCAACATGTTTGGGCAAAGGCTAGGCAGGTGAACTACATAATTATGAACATCTGGATCAGTGGTAGTATGTTTGTATCAGTTCTTAAACGTGATCAAATCAGAGCAGCGATTCGTGCTTATGCTAAGTTGTCAAAAACACAAAAAGTAACATTTCTCAATATCGACCTAGATATTTCTCAAGCGCCAGTTTAGCACAAAACAACGAACTCTAGATCTACAATGAATTGAATCAATAACAAGCGATGAGTCAACTTCACGCTTTGACTTAGTGTAGCATTGTCGTTTGTCACCTCAACACCTGCCTTGCGAAACGTGCAACGTGACCCGATGGTCTAAATTCAAACAGCTCGCAATTATCTCGTACTAGCTTTTGCCCGCGACTTCGTCCGCGTAGAATATAGCCTATAACCTTCCTCGATAAAATGGACTATCTAACACAAAAATAGTTTTTTATTCCAACCAGGATTTCCTAAGAAACATACTCTTCAGCGTTATAATATTAGTATAGATTGAATTGTGTTTGAACAGTTTTAAAGATAAACTAGCTAGAGGGGAGATGTGACCTGCTCGTTAGGAAAGGTCGAATATATTATTTTTAGTTGTCTTACATTTGACTTGTCAAATATAGCTCGTTTTGCGCATCTGTGCAGACGAGAAAACACAACACTAAAATAAATGTACGAATTTTACATACCAATGCTTTTTTTTGTCAAGCAGCGAAACTTTGAACTGCAGACTTAAATTGGTCAAATGTAACGACTCGCAAAGGTCTACAATTGACAGCGGATACCAACGCTTTGCGAGGCATGGAGGATATGTGTACTATACTTGATAATCTATTGGTGTGACCGTCGGACTGACAAATCCATAGGTCTTTTTTTTTTTTTGGTGGGTGGAAAATCATCGAATAACACCCCCCCCCCCCGCTCTTGGGCAGAGCGAAGGGGAGTATCAGACTTCTACTGACTAAAAACCAAACCCATGTTCCTTCTTCGCCCTTGTGTCGGAGCCGCGTTAACCTTTCGATAATCCACAGCCCCGACGGGATCCATAGGTCTCGTGTTCGATCGCTCGTGTCGACAAATCAAGGCACCTCTGATTGGTCGAATTCATGTGCGTATTCTTTATTTGTCACTTGCTTCAGTGAAGGAAAACATCGTGAGGAAATCAGCAAGTTACTCAGCATGCCTGGGAGATATATCTCAACGTCTACGGCATGAAACGCCAAGTCATAGGCCCGTGGGCGGTATAAACACAAACAAGCGTAAACCACACGTTGAAGAAGAAGACTGGATATTTGGTGGTTTCGTGTGTGATACTTTGTTGGTTACTACGCTAGTTGAGGCCGGTCCATACGTCTGTAATTTTTTGACCACAAACTATACTTTACTCCAGATATTATTGTTGGTAATTCTACTCTGCAGTTCGTGTATAAATTATTCTCTTTCTCTTAGTCCTGCGCCATACTTTCATTAATGGTTCTGTTGACAATTCCAGATCTCCTTCACTTAAGTCACGGCCAGAACCCCGGCGGCGCCGAGGTGCTGGAGCGTCAACATCATGAGCTGCGACTCGACAAGAGCAACGTACTGCTGCTCGGACCCACTGGATGCGGTACGTTATCAACAGATCTTACTCACATGGCATAGCAGAGCAGCGGTGGCCCAGTGTGGCGGCCCCGACTTACGCAATAGGTCGTGGGTTCGAACCCAGGTAGGCACATTACTTGGTGTAATTTATTTCATCACCGCTGCTCTCAAAACGGTGAAGGAAAACATCGTGAGTTTGGCATGTCTTAGAACCAAAAAATTCGAAGATATGTGACATCTATCAATCCACACTGGGCCCGCGTGGTAGATTATAGCCCATTCCCTCTCTAAGAGAGGAGGCCTGAGTCCCAGCAGTGGGAACATTAATAGGCTGTTGATGATAGCATAAGCAGTCTATAATATTCCCACTGCTGAGACTCCAGGCTTCCTCTCTATAAGAGGGAATGGGCTATAATCCACTATGCAGGCCCAGAGAGGGTTGGTAGATACCACATGTCTTCAAATTTTTGGTTCTAGGAATTTAAGTTAAAACTGAGAAACGTAAGAGGTCTCTTTATAAAATTGATAATCATCCATCTTCAGACCGATCGCAAAAAGTTTGAATAATGACCTTCAAAATTCCACAAAATAAATAATACAAAAGGATACAGCGTACCTTACCGTATAATATGTACATTAAATACATGAATTTATTGAAGAACAAGTAAAAAGTCAACAGCCCCATACTTACATGTGTATTTAAGAGTCAACAGAGTTGCCCAATGGGTGAGTCGAGGTATCAATGTACTATTATATAACGTCTGAGTCATTTGCGTAAATGTAAATAGAGTTCGGTTTTATTATTATATGGTAATTGTTGCTAAGGGATTAAGTTTTTAAAGGATTAAGTTTTTAGATGTTTTTCTATTAATAATAATAAAAAAGAAAGCGAAGGGCGTGGGTTTATGTATGTGTGTTTGTAACATAACCCCGAAGGGTTAGGCAGAGGTGTGGTAAGGGGTGGGTCCCTCACGTACACGTACATTTCGCCAGTTATATTTAAGTCCCATGTAATTAATAGAGGGCGAGACTATTGCCATCAACCGGACACAAAACCAGACTCCGTGGCTGCTGCTGAGAAATTTCTGATGGAAAAACCCAATAACACTTTGCTCGACCAGGGAATCGACCCAGAACTTCATGCTCGGTAGTCGCGCTTACGACCACTACACCGACGAGGCAGACGGCGAGGAAGCCTATTATAACATAATTAATATCAAAGTTGATTGGTCGAATCGGTAGGAAACCAATAAAACGATTTACATAAAATAATGTACAAATATGACTCATGATTTTGCCTTATTAGTATCGACAAATATTAACATAGCACTCAGGTAGTCGAAATATGGAGTTATTATCAGGCAATAATATACCAGTCATTGTTTACTTAAACCTTATGTGTTAAAGCGTATTGACCAGTGATACAACAGGCCAACATTTAATTATCTCATACAATAAATGTATGTCTATGCTTGCGAAGCCAGATAACAAAAAAATTGCATGGTTACATCTCGCTGTGGACAGGTGACTTTTCGTTACAGTTACACTTGAAGACCTACCACTGCCGGACTGTCCTTCGGATAGTCAAAACAGTGAATCAGTTCACCTTCTCTTCATCTATACTAATATTATAAAGCTGAAGAGTTTGTTTGTTTGTTTGTTTGAACGCGGTAAACTCAGAAACTGCTGGTTGCAATTGAAAAATTCTTTTTGTGTTGGATAGTCCATTTATCGAGGAAGGCTATAGGCTATATAACGTCACGCTACGGCTAATAGGAGCGGACCATAAATGAAAAATGTCACAAAAACGGGAAAAGGTATTTCCTTTTTGAGAGCTTCCGCTGCGTGCGCTGCGAAAACGGTATAAGTTACGCTAATATCATGTATGAAGGAATTGTTCCTCTTTAAAAGTTCTAAAAAAAAGTCAGCGACAGCATATATCTATCTTTTAAGATTGACTCACTGTAACCTTTTTTTACAGTTAAACTGTTAGGTTAAAAAGAATTATTTTTTGCGAAGCTTATTTAACCCATATGGTATTAATCTATATCTAAATAAATGTGTTTGTTAGAACAGAAATTGAATATAGAATATTTATGCCCTTTACTCTATACAGTTTAAACAAATATCTTAGAAGATATCGCTATGTAAAAATATCCGCGCGGCAAAATATTTCACGCGTCGCAATGCTACGTACGGGGGATTCTGGCTGGCCTCCGCGAAATTCAAATTCAAAATATTTACTGCATCATAATGTTTACAAGTATAGAGTTTTATAGTATATTAAACAGTAAGAGATACCTATAGTAATTCACACTTTAATATAATCTAAGCTAATCTAAACCATCTAAACTATTAAAATAAAGAGGAAAGATAAGATTTTTTGTTTGCTACGATTTAGCTTAATTTATGTCGGATAGTCGATATCGAGAAAGGTTATAAGCTATATTTATGTGACGCAGACGAAGTTGCGTGGGTCAGCTAGTAATATTATAAAGCTGAAGAGTTTGTTTGTTTGTTTGTTTGTTTGAACGCGGTAAACTCAGAAACTGCTGGTTGGAATTGAAAAATTCTTTTTGTGTTGGATAGTCCATTTATCGAGGAAGGCTATAGGCTATATAACATCACGCTACGGCTAATAGGAGCGGAGCATAAATGAAAAATGTTACAAAAACGGGAAAAGGTATTTCCTTTTTGAGAGCTTCCCCTGCGTGCGCTGCGAACACGGTTTAAGTTACGCTAATATCATGTATGAAGGAATTGTTCCTCTTTAAAAGTTCTAAAAAAAAGTCCGCGACAGCATATATCTATCTTTTAAGATTGACTCACTGTAACCTTTTTTACAGTTAAACTGTTAGGTTAAAAAGAATTATTTTTTGCGAAGCTTATTTAACCCATATGGTATTAATCTATATCCAAATAAATGTGTTTGTTATAACGGAAATTTAATATAGAATATTTGTGCCCTTTACTCTATACAGTTTAAACAAATATCTTAGAAGATATCGCAATGTAAAAATATCCGCGCGGCAAAATATTTCGCGCGTCGCAATGTAGGTACGGGGGATTCTGGCTGGCCTCCTGGAAATTCGAATTCAAAATATTTACTGCATCTTAATGTTTACAAGTATAGAGTGTTATAGTATATTTAACAGTAAGAGATACCTATAGTAATTCACACTTTAATATAATCTAAGCTAATCTAAACCATCTGAACTATTATAATAAAGAGGAAAGATAAGATTTTTTGTTTGTTACGATTTAGCTTAATTTATATCGGATAGTCGATATATCGAGAAAGGTTATAAGCTATATTTGTGTGACGCAGACGAAGTTGCGTGGGTCAGCTAGTTAATTATAACGAAAAACTGAACACAAAGGTCTCTCATCCAAAGTATTCGCCTGTAATATAACAATCCAAGATTCGATTCCGTACAAATTGAGAAGCTGGTGGCCAAATAATAACGGGTCGCTCTTCAGGTTAAGCCACACTTGCCTGGGTTAATCCGTAGACCACCTATTACATACCGAGTGTCCTCTTTACCTCGGAAAGCACGTATAGCCGTTGTCGCGTGGTCCCGGCCATGAATTGTAGATCTTTGACTGTCGTTTAAAAGTAATCAGTGGTCCGAAAGTCTTGCCAAGGGTATCGTATTATCCAGCACTAACTGGTTGTGGAGGTCAGATAGGCAGTCGCTCCATATAAAATACTGGTATTTAGCTGCGTCCGGTGAGACTGGAAGCCGAGTAAGCCGACCCAACAGTTGATGTTGTTAATGTTGATGATGAATCATCATCACTTGTCTTTCCCAACTTCATCATTGATGAAGTAATTGTATCGTTTCAAGTTGCGCTCAGTAATGCGTGGTTCTCCTCACTCACTCATGATGCTTAAATTGGAACTGTTACTGTGTTACATAAGAATGCTCCCGATTAGGGATCGCCTCAATACGGGCAAGGTTAAGCACAAAATTGTTTATTATTTTGGTTACCGTTAAACTAGATCCAAGGCCACGGTTTCATCACCTTACTCTTTAATTCCTTACCTATTCACTCGTGGGTGGGATGACCACAAAGTCGACGACAGAATGCTAAACGCACACTTTGTATGGCGATAGCGTAAAGTGCAAATTAAAGGATTCTCATTAAGCTTGCGACCCGATGGTTATGTTGCAAAACTTTGAAGATAGATTTGTTTTTGCCGTGTTTAGCTTTTGAGTTCTTATTGTTTTGTAATGGAATGTTTTTTGAGACAGACTGTCAGTGGTTGAGAAATTACGTGGTTTGCTAGACAGATTTTGTAACTAGAGTTTGGTACAGAATTGATTAGTTCAAGCATACCTTTGTCAGCCTCCTGAAGTATGCTCGAATTGCTTCTTAGTAGACTATTTACCGTACATCAGTATGGGAAGAACACACTGGTTATAGAGGCGGGACCTTAGACAGCGGAATTTTGACTGACTTCATAATGTCGTCGAATTTGCTGAATGGGGCAACTATAAACTATATACAGTCTATATACGGTCCATCCGTAACTTGCAATATAGACCAACCACATACATCCATTTAGGGCATGTCATCTCTGTTAACTTACCCGTAGCCGAAAATTCATTGTATCCGTATTAAACCCGGACCTAAACCTTGGGCTATTAGCCAAGAACACGATACAAGACAAATCGACACAAAAGGTTCGTCAGACAAGAACTCGTAAAGTTACACAAACAATAAATGAGTAAGCACTCTCGTTTGCAACAATTTCATAACGCGATCTCAACAGTTAACAAACTTACTACATTATTCAACACACGTCCTGCCTCGCCGCAATTACACGAAATAATGAGCTTTCTGTATGACAGACGTGTGTTTCCTGTTTAAGAAACACAATTTTTTAAACGAAATATTGAGTAACGAATATTTTTGAGATTCTCTTTTTGTATCATGCGTGAGCGGTGAACTGTATAACTGAGAACTGTAATTGCACGTCTGGATTCATTTGGATTTTGGATGAGTTGATTAACTTAGAGATTAATGTAACCGTTGATTTACTTATTATGGAAGTATGGCATTGCATTTTCTAAGAAAATATAAGGTCCCATTTAAATAGGTGGACAAACTTTTAGAAATCATTCAGACCACCAAAATAAGGACAATGTTAAAAATAAGAAAAACGCATTATATACTTACAGGAAAATAAAACAGCTGACGAAAATACACTAAAAGGGTTAGTTACCCAACATTTTAGGTTAAAAAAATCACTTTAATCAGTGTTTTTTTTACTTGGATATCTTTGGATAGACGTACTGAACGCTGTGTTAAAATTTGTCCACCTATTTTAATGGGACCATAAAGTACTAAAGCGAAGTTTTGCGTTTAAGGCATTATCTTCCTTCTTACCATCATTCTCCTGACCTAATCCCAATTAATTTGGGGTCGGCGCATCTTTTTCTCCGAAACTTCTCTCTTAACTCGTCATCTCATCAGACATCTCCTTGCCATCATCATCATCATCAGCCTATAATGTTCCCACTGCAGGGACTCGGGCCTCCTCTCTAGGAGAGGGATGGGCTATAATCTACCACGCGGGGCCAGTGCGGATTGGTAGATGTCACAAATCTTCGAATTTTTTGGTTCTAAGATATGCCGGTTTCCTCACGATGTTTCCCTTCACCGTTTTGAGAACAGTGGTGATGAAATAAATTACACAAAGTAATGAAAAATATATAAATAATATATAAATATGCCTGACGGGGTTCGAACCCACGACTTACTGTTCGTAAGTCGGGGCCGCCACCACTGGGCCACCACTGCTCTCCTTGCCATATCATCCTTTAAACAGTTCATCCATAATTTCATATATGGCTTCTGGTGATACCGTTTTCATCTGTCTGACGTGGTTACTACAACACGTGGTTAAGGCGACATTAGCTGCCCGCGACCTTGAGCGCGCGCTTAACTCATCGCCTAAACAAATAAGGTTGAAAATAGGGATGCGTTTGATTCTCGTGACTGCCAAAATGAACGATAGTTCGCAGATTTAATGTATTAAAAAAAAAATACGCTGTAATGTTAAAATATTATTACATGTCTTTAGTTGGTTAAATTTCCTTTCAGATAGTAAAAAAAAAATAACAGTTATCACTCAAAATATTGAGCATTTCGAGACGAAAAAGTTTTTTCGTGTGATTTTTTTGTGTTTTTGTGATTTTATTTTTTCGAGGTTCTTGATTAATTTTAGAAAATATTTTTGCATAAGTCTTTTACCTATACATTTGACTATACACTGTATTTTTTTTGGAATTGTAATAAGTAGCAACACGGCTAACTCTGCAACGAAAAACAGGTCGTTTTTACGGTGTCCCTCTTATCTGCGCCTTAACAGATCAGTGTTCCAAACATGCGATAGAAATAATACCTTATTTTGTTGTTGTTACAGGTAAAACTCTATTAGCACAAACGATAGCGCAATGCCTGGACGTGCCGTTCGCGATCTGCGACTGCACGACGCTGACGCAGGCCGGCTACGTCGGCGAGGACATCGAGAGTGTCATCGCCAAGTTGCTGCAGGACGCCAACTTCAAGTGAGTCTTCAATATCAACAAAAATCTGGCAACCGAATCCTTTTTTTTTATAGAAAATTATTAAATAACCCCTCCCGAGCCTCCCCTCCCTGCGAGCGGAATGGAAGTAAGTATCAAACTTCTATCTGGCTGAAATCCACCCATGTTCCTTCTTAGCCCTTTGTTTTCCGGGGCCGCGGTATCTCTTTCGAATAGTCTTGCAGCCCCAGGAAGGCAACCAAAACCTTATATGGTCCCATCACCACATCACATACTATACAAGACACAACACGTGGCGAGAATATAATACTTGCACAGCGTGTTGCGCTTACAACAAACAACATGTTGCACTATAGGCATCCGTTTTCTGTGTAAGAATATTTTTAGAGGCGGAAAGGCAGTATCGACTCTTCGATCTAGTGTTTTGGCTAACATTAATTAATTAGAATAAAAAAAATACATAATGGACGGTTCTTTCTTAAGTTTTAAGAGAAAACATTGTAAGGACAACTTTGTTTGTGTGCTTTGTTACTGAGGTAAAGTTGTATTGAACCACGAGATCCGGTGTTTTTTACATTTGCGTGACTTACTTGGCATACTACTTACTCAGAGCAAGTAGTATGTGCATTCGCGGCACACGTCATAAATGGCAACGGATAAACATCTATGTCTTGTCATAAACCTTTCCATTAACCTGTCACTTCACCTATTATTAGTTTGTTTTTATTTTATGTATGTTATTTTTAAGTTAGTTGCTTGATAATAAAGTTATATTCCTTGCCCTTACTTGGCATACTGCATACTGCTGTGTTCAAATTCAAATAGTTGATTTCAATCCATAATGTACAATGTGTTCATGTAAACAAGCAGTAGTAATAACCCAATTTGTTTGTTGTTTGCAGCGTTGAGCGAGCACAGACAGGCATCGTGTTCCTAGACGAAGTGGATAAGATCGGCGCAGTGCCGGGCATACACCAACTTAGAGATGTTGGAGGTAAGCATTTCACGCTAACATATCTACGGACCAATGCGCCCGCGCAACGAAGCGAGATTATGACCTTTTTTGTTTTCTGGAGGTTGAGAAATCAAATGACTCCTCCCGCTCTGGGCAGAGCGATAGGATGTCAGACCCCTACTTACTAAAAACCGCCCATGTTCCTTCTTAGCCCTTTATGTCGAGGCCGCGGTATCTTTGTGACCTACCCAAAGCCCCCGGGGCTGCCCGGGGGCGAAGTCATGACCTCAGTCGGTCTTTTTAGCGTTCCGTACCTCAAAAGGAAAAACGGAACCCTTACAGGATCACTCGTGTGTTTGTCTGTCTGTCCGACCATTCCCCCACTTATCTCCGAAACTATAGAGCCTAAAATTTTGGAAAAAATACAGAAATTGAAATTGTTTAAATATTGAAAAAAGTGATATACAAAAATATTTACAATGTAATGTGGCCTTAACAACTATAGGTAGGTATACAGTTTATTGGATTCTACCTGAACTAGGAAAATACCTGTATCTCAGGTAACTCACTCAAGTGCTTATAAATAATAATATCTAAGATTATTTGAAGAAATACTTAGTAAATAACTTATCAATAAATAAAATACATAGGTAATTAGACGACGTTCCATTAGTGCTTAACACAAAAATACAGGTCACGTTTATTTTGTGTCTACAGAGCACTGTACTGTATAACATTTTGCTAAATGCAATAACATTAAAATATATTATGTACCTAATCATCACATTTACTACAAATTGTGAATGCTAAAAACTAAAATTATTTTAAACGACAATTAATGCTAGGTAAACTAAAGAATTTATTGTAAGAATAAAGTCGGCGCTCTCAAGCGTCATTATAATCGATGGAATTGACATATCTTGCCTCAGCTATTTTCTTAGCGGGGCAATCTGAGCTGCCTGTTTAATTAGTTCAACACTTATAGATTACAGGAAAACTTATAAGTATTCTATGGTGATAAATCATGGGAAATCTCTCAATATCTACTACGATGTTACGGAATCCTTCATGTGCAAGCCCGACTTGCACTTGACCAGTTTTTTAAAAAATATTTCAATTTTTAACATTTCCTTATATTTTTCCAGGCGAGGGCGTCCAACAAGGCATGCTAAAGATGTTAGAGGGCGCCGTGGTGTCGGTGCCGGAACGCAACTCACGCAAGTTACGCGGAGACGCCGTGCAGGTCGATACCACCAACATTCTGTTCGTGGCCAGCGGCGCATACAACGGACTCGACAGGTGAGACATTACTTTCAGCTACTATTGAACGACTCTCAATATGGAACGGTGAACAGACTATAAATAGTAGATTGTAATATAATAGCAAAATAATATTTTTCACTACTCATACTCTGAAAGTAGGTCATAACATGCCTGCGGAGCGGGTTGAAAGTACTACTTTTCAGCCCTAGGGAGAATCGCTTTCTACTGACAGCTGTCAAATTATTTGATGTAATTGGGAGCAAGCCTATTGCCACCAACTGATGTGATTAGGTGCAAGCCTATTGCCATCAACAAATATAATTAGGAGCAAGCCCATTGCCATCAACTGATGTAATTGGGACCAAGCCTATTGTCATCAACCAATGTAATTAGGAGCAAGCCTATTACCATCAACTGATGTAATTGTGGGCAAGCCTATTACCATCAACTGATGTAATTGGGGGCAAGCCTATTACCATGAACCGATGTAATTAGGGGCAAGCCTATTGGCATCAACCAATGTAGTTAGGAGCAAGTCTATTGCCATCAACCAATCTAATTAGGAGCAAGCCTATTGCCATCAACCGATGTAATTAGGAGCAACCTATTGCCATCCACCGATTTGAGTAATTGGGAGCAAGCCTATTGCCTTCAACCAATGTATTTAGGAGCAAGCCTATTGCCATCAACTGTTGTAATTGGAGGCAAGCATATTTCCGATGTACACACATCAAAAGTGTCTAGGGATCAACATATATTTTTGCAATAACTTTTCTCCTGATTGATATTAATTAAAATTTTCTTTAAGGATTCATCAAATAAAGTGTTTTCGTTTGTCACAGTAACGATAAACCAAGTCACCTTTGCATTAATAAAGAAATTTGCCATTTTCCTAATAAAGGGATTTTTGACATTTGAACCACTAACATTAAAGTTCGAAAAAAAGACTGAAATAACAGTTTTCTTTAAAATTTTATTGTGTAACTTAAACAATTAATAATCCGTGTTTCTACCGCGAACACTAACAACACAAGAACATCGGTTTGGCATACTCAAAATGAGTTCATCCAAATCACGCTGTGGAATGGCCGCCCATGTTCGTTGCAACAACAAAAAAAGGTCTTCTTGCGACTGGATACCCTCCATATTCGGCAGAGCTCTTCTCTGTAGCATATCCCATGCATGCTCAATCGGGTTCAAGTCTGGCGACTGAGCAGGCCAGGGCAGGACATTGATGTTAGCTGCGGCGAGAGTCTGTCTTACAACTCTTGCGGTGTGCGGTCGTGCATTATCATGCATTAACTGAAATAAGGGACCGATTTGCACTTGTAGAGGAACGATGACGTCTGATACAATCGTCTCAGCATAAATTTGAGCGTTGAGGTTGCCTCTGATCCAAATCAACTCAGTTCTTCCGCCGATCCAAATACCCGCCCATACCATGATGGTTCCACCACTATAAGGATGGACTTCCTGGCAGGATTTTAATCGCTGTTGGCGTCCAGGGGTTCTCCAGTGTCGTATACGTCTTGTATCCGGTCTCATACCAAAACGAGACTCATCAGAAAAGCACACGAAACGCCATTGTTCTTCTGCCCAATTTCTGTGTTCAAGAGCCCATTGATATCGAATCCTACGATTGTGCATTGCTATAGGTGGTACCCGTAGCGGTCTTCGGGAATGAAGGTTCACTTCATGCAAGCGGTTTCTGACTGTTTGGTCGCTAATTAAGTTCCCTGAAGAGTGATGAAGCCTCACGGCTAACATCATGGCGGTTATTGTTGGAGCTCTTCGAGTTAAGATTTGAATGTATCGGTCTTGTCTCCGTGTGGTGCAGCGATACCGTCCTCCATGGCGCTCAGCCACGGTACCAGTGCTTCGGTAACGTGTCCAAAGTCGACTGATAACACTCTGACTTGTATTCAGAGCTAAAGCCACAGTACGTTGCCGGGAACCAGCTTCTGTCATTCCCACGGCTCTGAGCATTTCTTCCCTGCTTAAATGACGTCGCCGCTCCATAATAACGTTGGTTTTAATCAGAAAAATGTGTTATTTCAGTCTTTTTTTCGAACTTTAATGTTAGTGGTTCAAATGTCAAAAATCCCTTTATTAGGAAAATGGCAAATTTCTTTATTAATGCAAAGGTGACTTGGTTTATCGTTACTGTGACAAACGAAAACACTTTATTTGATGAATCCTTAAAGAAAATTTTAATTAATATCAATCAGGAGAAAAGTTATTGCAAAAATATATGTTGATCCCTAGACACTTTTGATGTGTGTAGTTAGGACCAAGACTATTGCCATCAACTGATGTAATTAGGAGCAAGCCTATTGCCATCCAACGATTAGATTTAACCGATTAAGTGTTTCTCTTATGTTTACTTTTTTTATTATTTTTTTTATTCTTTTTGTCCTTTGTGAAACCAATAAATAAATTTTCTTTCTTCATTCTTTCGATTTAGGTTATTGGGCGCAAGCCTATTCCCATCAACTTTCCTTGTATTCGTAATGAAAAGCACAGTGTTTACCTCGGGTTAAAGACTTATTTAGTCCCTCGAACTATTAGCGCCTGAGCGCACGTCTCGGGGACTAAATAAGTTCCTTTCACCCTTAAGGTAACAATGTACTATATTATCACTATTATTATAATTCTGCATACATTCTACGAGTCTAGTGCAGGTTATCACACGCGATGGCGTAAAATCGTACGATTTTGATCCACTGTTCATTTGTGTAAGTGCGCGACTCCACCAAAGTGGAGATGTGCAAAATTCGACCAATCACAGGAAAGGGTGAAAGACCAAATGTAACTGATTGGTCGAATTTGGCACATCTGCGCTTTGGTGGAGTCGCGCCCTACGACAGGCTGCATCACGCCGCAGTAGTGCGCTCGCTCGTTACCACAACCTATTACTTTACTCTTTGACCACAACAGCTGACTGACTGCGGTCATGACTCGCGTCGTAGCGCGCGGCGGTGACGTAGGTGACGTGCAGCCACGTCCCGGCCGCCGGCTGAACACAACCATTACAATGTGACGCTGTATAACTGTGGTGGTTCCTCCCTGTAGCCCTGGCTAACGTCGCTCGTCCCCACAGACTGGTGCAGCGCCGCAACAACGAGAAGTACCTCGGGTTCGGCGCGTGGGACCCGCGCTCGGGGCGGCGCGCGGCGCTGTATAACTGTGGTGGTTCCTCCCTGTAGCCCTGGCTAACGTCGCTCGTCCCCACAGACTGGTGCAGCGCCGCAACAACGAGAAGTACCTCGGGTTCGGCGCGTGGGACCCGCGCTCGGGGCGGCGCGCGGCGCTGTATAACTGTGGTGGTTCCTCCCTGTAGCCCTGGCTAACGTCGCTCGTCCCCACAGACTGGTGCAGCGCCGCAACAACGAGAAGTACCTCGGGTTCGGCGCGTGGGACCCGCGCTCGGGGCGGCGCGCGGCGCTGTATAACTGTGGTGGTTCCTCCCTGTAGCCCTGGCTAACGTCGCTCGTCCCCACAGACTGGTGCAGCGCCGCAACAACGAGAAGTACCTCGGGTTCGGCGCGTGGGACCCGCGCTCGGGGCGGCGCGCGGCGCTGTATAACTGTGGTGGTTCCTCCCTGTAGCCCTGGCTAACGTCGCTCGTCCCCACAGACTGGTGCAGCGCCGCAACAACGAGAAGTACCTCGGGTTCGGCGCGTGGGACCCGCGCTCGGGGCGGCGCGCGGCGCTGTATAACTGTGGTGGTTCCTCCCTGTAGCCCTGGCTAACGTCGCTCGTCCCCACAGACTGGTGCAGCGCCGCAACAACGAGAAGTACCTCGGGTTCGGCGCGTGGGACCCGCGCTCGGGGCGGCGCGCGGCGCTGTATAACTGTGGTGGTTCCTCCCTGTAGCCCTGGCTAACGTCGCTCGTCCCCACAGACTGGTGCAGCGCCGCAACAACGAGAAGTACCTCGGGTTCGGCGCGTGGGACCCGCGCTCGGGGCGGCGCGCGGCGCTGTATAACTGTGGTGGTTCCTCCCTGTAGCCCTGGCTAACGTCGCTCGTCCCCACAGACTGGTGCAGCGCCGCAACAACGAGAAGTACCTCGGGTTCGGCGCGTGGGACCCGCGCTCGGGGCGGCGCGCGGCGCTGTATAACTGTGGTGGTTCCTCCCTGTAGCCCTGGCTAACGTCGCTCGTCCCCACAGA
Source organism: Diarsia dahlii (assembly GCA_949775195.1). Lineage (NCBI taxonomy): Eukaryota > Metazoa > Arthropoda > Insecta > Lepidoptera > Noctuidae > Diarsia > Diarsia dahlii. Next base: position 20,548,978 of record OX459207.1, read on the forward strand.
CTGGTGCAGCGCCGCAACAACGAGAAGTACCTCGGGTTCGGCGCGTGGGACCCGCGCTCGGGGCGGCGCGCGGCGCTGTATAACTGTGGTGGTTCCTCCCTGTAGCCCTGGCTAACGTCGCTCGTCCCCACAGACTGGTGCAGCGCCGCAACAACGAGAAGTACCTCGGGTTCGGCGCGTGGGACCCGCGCTCGGGGCGGCGCGCGGCGCTGTATAACTGTGGTGGTTCCTCCCTGTAGCCCTGGCTAACGTCGCTCGTCCCCACAGACTGGTGCAGCGCCGCAACAACGAGAAGTACCTCGGGTTCGGCGCGTGGGACCCGCGCTCGGGGCGGCGCGCGGCGCTGTATAACTGTGGTGGTTCCTCCCTGTAGCCCTGGCTAACGTCGCTCGTCCCCACAGACTGGTGCAGCGCCGCAACAACGAGAAGTACCTCGGGTTCGGCGCGTGGGACCCGCGCTCGGGGCGGCGCGCGGCGCTGTATAACTGTGGTGGTTCCTCCCTGTAGCCCTGGCTAACGTCGCTCGTCCCCACAGACTGGTGCAGCGCCGCAACAACGAGAAGTACCTCGGGTTCGGCGCGTGGGACCCGCGCTCGGGGCGGCGCGCGGCGCTGTATAACTGTGGTGGTTCCTCCCTGTAGCCCTGGCTAACGTCGCTCGTCCCCACAGACTGGTGCAGCGCCGCAACAACGAGAAGTACCTCGGGTTCGGCGCGTGGGACCCGCGCTCGGGGCGGCGCGCGGCGCTGTATAACTGTGGTGGTTCCTCCCTGTAGCCCTGGCTAACGTCGCTCGTCCCCACAGACTGGTGCAGCGCCGCAACAACGAGAAGTACCTCGGGTTCGGCGCGTGGGACCCGCGCTCGGGGCGGCGCGCGGCGCTGGCGGCCGCCGCGTCGGACGCGTCGCCGCTGGACTCCGCCTGCGCTGAGAACGACGAGCGCGACGCCTGGCTGCGCAAGGTGCAGGCCCGGGACCTCATCGACTTCGGCATGATACCGGTAACGTAACACACTAAGTTCTCGGTGACTTTTTCAGCTCTAGTACTAGTAACTTCAGCACCATTTATTACGATATTTCATTTTTATTTTGACCGTGATCTTCGCAAAACGAATGCCACATGGCTTTTACGTCCATAATCATTTTTGCCAATCCGCTCTCAACGTCAAGAATTTTCACCATAATGGTTGGTCCTTCGAGCCGGATCAATTGGTCAAAACATAACGATCCACATAATTTTTTTAACATCAGCCATTTGTGTCCTACTGCAGGGCAAAGGCCTCCCTTCCCTCTTTCCACTTATCCCTATCGATCCACTTATTTACTCCAAATTGTTTTATTTCGCAGGAGTTCGTGGGCAGATTCCCCGTGCTAGTACCTTTCCATAGTCTCAATCAAGACCTGCTCGTACGGATACTAACAGAACCTAAAAATGCTATGGTAAGTTAAAAATTGTTTGACAGAAGACACAATAGGAGATCGGACATAAAAAAAAAACTAATTCCGTCAGATAGATTTCTAAAAATTATTGGACACGTATTTTTTCTTTTTTCACGTAAACTTAAAATGAAGACGATACAGTCCTTCGAAAACTCGTGTGACGTCATATGATAGTACATTTTGACGACACAAGTGACGTTTCAAGCCCCACTCCAAGATCTTTGACGCGTTTTATCTTCATCATTTTTTATTGATTTGATAAAACAAAAAACACATATTCAATATTTTTCGATAATCTAACTTACGGACTAAACAGAATCATATTATTTTGACCCAGTCCGATCCCTTATTGTGCAAAAAAACTGCAAATGCGATTTTGGGCATGTATTAATTTACAACTTACAACACAAAACATCAACCCGATTCATCAGAATTTTTGAAAAATAAAAAGTGTACACTTTTTAATACCTACTTACACAGTGCGCTACGATATGTACCCCGAGATTCCTTCATTTCCCTCAGATTTCGGACAAAGAATTGATCCTTTTTGTTCTGAAACCCAGACGGATATGCATATTTCGGATTTATCGAACAAAATGATTGACGCGTTCATGTGTGTGCGCAACATGCATGTTCGGTAGACCCGATCTTGTGTTCGCGCAAAATTCTCTCAACTTAAGAGTTTTCATCTCTCCTGACTTGTTTCTCACCCTTCATCTTGCCCTTACCCCAAAGATACACATCCTCCCGTCGGGGCTGTGGATTATCGAAAGGCATAACGCGGCTCCGACACAAGGGCGAAGAAGGAACATGGGTTTGGTTTTTAGACAGTAGAAGTCTGACACTCCCCTTCGCTCTGCCCACGAGCGGGGGGGTTATTCGATGATTTTCCAAACACCAAAAAAAGAAAATGGTACACATCCTTTCTAACGTCTACCAATATCATTCTTAACACAGTCCATCCATCGTTTCTTTGTTATACCCATCCACATTCATACTCGAAACTCACGACATTTTCCTCATTCGTCCGCATCACATTCCCGTACCACGACAACAGATTACCACACAACTTTGCAGTCATCGGCGCCACTTTCATACTTGTGTCTCAACTACGCTACGTTATTCCAGGTATCTCAATACAAGCTGCTGTTCGCGATGGACAAGTGCGAGCTGTCGTTCAGTGACGACGCGCTGAAGGCCGTGGCCGCGCTCGCTATGGAACGTAAGACCGGCGCCAGGGGACTCAGGGCTATCATGGTAAGTTTATTTAAACGTTATTACTTATTAGCCTTTATCAGAAACTTCTCTCTTTCTTTGTAGTCGTGTTCTTCATTACTGAAGGTCGTGGCGATTAAAGTCCTTCATAATAGTTCTTACAATCTGTCTCCATATCTCTCGATGTTTGGCTTTCCTTAGAGCTTCGCTTAGCTGGCCTTAAGCTGTGGCGTATATTTTTTTTAAGTATGTTTTTTTTGTATTGACAAGCGGAAAAACAAACTAATGAACTGATTTTAATGAATTTTTAATATTACCAATTTATTGAAAAATGATAACTGGATCTGGACCCGCAATAGAAAATTCACAAATAGATGAGGTCATTTACTAGTTATTGGACCTTACTTTCCCCAGCTAAAGTTTTATAGTTTGGAAGATAATTATGTCAAGTTTTATACTTAATTGAGATCTTTTTCAAAGATGTTGCAAAATGTATGGAGCCCCGGCCAGGTCTTGGTACACCATACTTAAAAATGGGGAAACACAATTAAAACAGTTTTCAATTATCCAATAACTTTAAATTGGCTTTGTTTTGGTCTAAAGCACAAGAATGTACACTTCAAATTGCAACACATTACAAATCCCGCCAATCGCCATGGCGGTAAACTGTCATTTTGATTGAATATTGACGTTTGGCATGTCTATTTCTGTCATATTCAAGGAACTTATATACTAACTGGAATGTGCACCGAGAGAGATCCCAACAAAAAAAAATTGCTCTTGTAGTGGCTTATATTGCCAAAAATAATATTCTTATAGAAGCCGTATTATCGCTAATAAGGGTGTGTTTACGCACAAATTATAAAGACAATAACCTTATACCCTCCTTATAGTTGCTTTATTGGCTCCTTTTTTTTATTTATACGTGTTATGTTATGACAAGGAACAAGGAAGTTAAACTTATAATGACACGAAAAAAGCTCTTAAAAAGCCGTAGACCCATATAGCCGTCAGTTTATGATTCTGCAATAAGTATTTTTCTTAGTGATTTACATTTTCGCAACAGTTTGGCAAATAAAGAGAAACGTCAACCATTTTACTAATAACCCTCCTTTTGGGCTTCGCCGCAGTCGGGTAAAAAGTAAATGGTAGTTGTTATTTTATAAACCTGATTTAGGTGCTCGTTTATAGTGAAAAGTGTATGGGAATTCAAATGCATGATAAAATGTGGTACGCTGTGTGATGTAGTATCATCAACGCGCTCACGAATTTAAGCTGTTTTTGTGCTAAAAACGTTATTAATTATTTAGTCATGTCATAGCTATTATGAGAGCAAAACGATTCGCCCATCGTCTACAAGGAGTCTATGAGAGTGAATACTTCATAATGGCAACATTTGTTGCTAATGCTATCGCCATTTTACATATCTTTAGGGTTCCTGTCTCACGAACAAAATTCTGTACCTTGCTAGTCTTGTTCCCATAATATGTATAAAATTTATGTTACACTATGGTTGGGTTGGCATTGGCATGAAGAGATCTCTTTATAGGGAATTTTAAGTTTGAATATAACTAAAATTGTAACTACACAATAAAGAATTATTTTTTTTGGTTTTGATTTCCCTTCATATATCCCCCACCACGATAGGTGATATACTTTTAATTTCAGCAATTTTGCATAGTTCTGGCCAGAGTTGATGATTCGAGCTTATAGGATCACTTTGTTGTCTGTCCGTCTGTCTGTCAATACTTACCCTTTTTCTCAGGAACGCGTGGAGGGATCAACCTGAAATTTAATTCAAATACTCAGGTCTACTGTCCCTTAACTCACCGCATGCCGAGTATATTGACACAATTATAAAGTAATTGTGTCTCTCAAAACGGTGAAGGAAAACATCGTGAGGAAACCGTCATGTCTTAGAACCAAAAATTCGAAGACATGTGACATCTACCAATCCGCACTGGGCCCGCGTGGTAGATTATAGCCCATTCCCTCTCAAAGAGAGGAGGCCTGTGTCCCAGCAGTGGGAACATTAATAGGCTGATGATGATGATGTGTCTCGCGTGGTTCTACGTTCCCGGCACACGAAGGGTTGAAGCTGTGAAAAAACCAAACTTCTAAGCCAACGCAATCAAAAGATACAGCCATTTATGCCGCAAAATTCCGCAATTTTCCATACTCGTAAAGGAATCAAAACCTACAGAGGGTACTTCCTGTGAACTCAGAATCTTAAAATTTCGTACGAAGCAACGTTTTATAGCACAGATAAAGAAAAAATGCGAAAGCCGTAAATTTTTAGTTAAGTCATATAATAAAAATATTTTTAATACGGAACCCTCGGTGCGCGAGTCCGACTCGCACTTGACCGGTTTTTTAATGTACATTCCGCTCAGTAAAAAATATTAGTTATGACTACTTATGAGTTGCACGTGCTCATTCCAGTTAATAAATAAGTTCCTTCATACTGGTTTACTTTCATTCAATGACTCTGCGGTTAAAAAACAATGACAGTCATTGTTTTTTAACCGCAGAGTACCTAAATGGCAAGATGCCATATTGAAAGTCGATGAAAATTAATTGATAAATATCAAATTCTTACACTAAAAATATACATTTAGGTATGCAATTTATCAGTATTTTTCCCGATTTTTCGAGGTAGTGTACATATACTGGGCCCGTTTTGAAACATCTCCGTTGTCCTAAAAAGAAAGGAATAAAAAATATTTATTTATATTTATAATTTTTTTATTGTATGATTTTAGTAGTTTTTTTTTTATTATTCGCTGGTAGTCATAAACATTTGCGATTAAAATACCTCGGAACTTGCCTCAAACCAGGGTTAAAAATAAAATTTAAATTAAAAAACCCCCGACTCAAAACAACACACATTACATACACAAGATAATATAATTATTTAAATTATAACTTCTTTGTCGTGTCGTGGAACCGCTCAATACCAAACTATATACCTACTTACATATATCTTTGAACCAACGCGGATTACCTAATTTACAATTTTCAAATTTAAAACTTTTTAAAGTTTTTTTTAGTCGGGGGATTTTTAAATTTTATTTTACACTTTTAAACTAATATTTAGGTTTATTTCAATATATACAAATCAAATCCTTTCATTTCATAGCCCACTTGGATATATTAGTTTGCTATCAATTATTCATCCCCTCTTCCACCCTCCATAACTAATAAACGCCAAGAACACTCCCGACCAATTCACCTTTCAAACAAAATCAAAATCGGTTCAAGCGTTTGAGAGCTACGATGCCACAGACAGACACACACATCAAACTTATAACACCCCGTCGGTTTTGCGTCGGGGGTTACTATGATAGTACGTTGTTCTTTTTTAAACTGTGCTATAAGCAAGTGCGCGGTGCCAGTTGTTCACTAGCTGGTATACGTACGCGAATATTCTGCCCACCTACGTAGTCATAGTCATTGTCTCACTTATCAGATAAAGTCATGCTTTTAATAATATAAACAATCACCTCGTTATATTTCGTTATTATAAGTTCATGCGAACAGCTTACGCATAGCCACCGCTCCACCATGCAGCTGACGCATAGCCCCCCTCTCCACCATGCAGCTGACGCATAGCCCCCTCTCCACCGTGCAGCTGACGCATAGCCCCCCTCTCCACCGTGCAGCTGACGCATAGCCCCCTTCTCCACCGTGCAGCTGACGCATAGCACCCCTCTCCACCATGCAGCTGACGCATAGCCCTCCTTTCCACCGTGACAACAAATAAAAGAAAGATAGATAGACACTGTTACTTTCAGGCTAAATGGTTGACAGAAACTTGAAAAAAGCTCTTCAGTCGTGCAAAGTCGAAAGTTTTCACAGCACTTTGAGTCAATATTGTCTCTAACGTTATGTCTCTCACGCAGGAAAACCTCCTTCTGGAAGTAATGTTCGAGATCCCCGGGTCAGACATCGCGACGGTGCATATTCACGAAGGCTGCGTGTCCAACGCGGAGCCACCGCAGACATCCCGGCGCCGCGAGCACACTGACGCACGCGCGCCTGCACACGACCTGGACGACTGGCCCTCGGTGCGCCTGCACAATTGTACGTAGCTAGTGTAGTTAGATGTGTAGCAGATACGCCGCAGACATCACACGACCTGGACGACTGGCCCTCGGTGCGCCTGCACAATTGTACGTAGCTAGTGTAGTTAGATGTGTAGCAGATACGCCGCAGACATCACACGACCTGGACGACTGGCCCTCGGTGCGCCTGCACAATTGTACGTAGCTAGTGTAGTTAGATGTGTAGCAGATACGCCGCAGACATCACACGACCTGGACGACTGGCCCTCGGTGCGCCTGCACAATTGTACGTAGCTAGTGTAGTTAGATGTGTAGCAGATACGCCGCAGACATCACACGACCTGGACGACTGGCCCTCGGTGCGCCTGCACAATTGTACGTAGCTAGTGTAGTTAGATGTGTAGCAGATACGCCGCAGACATCACACGACCTGGACGACTGGCCCTCGGTGCGCCTGCACAATTGTACGTAGCTAGTGTAGTTAGATGTGTAGCAGATACGCCGCAGCTACTGTGCATCATGCAACAGGTCGGGTAAAGTGTTATTGGGTCTCTCGCGGCAGCTGGGACGAGAGGTTCTCTCCCTCTCACGTTCCGCCACCTCCTTCGCTAGCATCACTGCTTCGCAGAAGGAGGCGGCGGCGTCCCATTCCTCTTCGCCCCGGACCATGGCTTGCGAGCGGGCCGGGCGCGAGAGGTCGCCGCCGCCTCACGCCGCTACTCCACACGGCGGGGCTCCGCCCAAGCAGGGCACACCTCCACAGTGTGCTCCACCGTGTCCTCCGGCCGATCCTCGCAGTGGAAGCATCCGGGCGTTTCCTCCCGCCGCCGCAGGTACAGGAACCTCCCGAAACATCTGTCCGATGAGGACCTGCGTCAGGCGGAAGGTGAGGGCGCCGTGGCGCCTCTCTAACCACTCCTCAAAGAGGGAACTAATGGGTACCCTTCGGGGTAACAGGCGTAATGCTATGTTTACAAAAATAATCAGTCAGCTGAGTGTTGGCAGGACAGTTCTGTCAGCTGAACCCTGGAAGATATATTGCATTACATTGCAGATGCATGACTCTAAAAATCTGTATATTTACTGCGTCAACTGACGATTTGCCACTTCTTTTGTTGTTTTCATACTTTGAATCATATAAACAATCACCCAGTAAAATTTCATCTGGCTTACTATAACTTTATTTTACGTGTTTTGTACAAGTTCATGCGAGCAGTTGACGTATATTCTCCCCCAACCATGCAGCTGACGATTCTTTTTCAGTTGACTTTTACGTCATTTATTTATTTAAAAAAAAAAAATATTTATAAAAGTTTTAACCGGCTTACACTTACTTTTTTATTATATCTCCACTTCCGTAACCGGTCCATAACTCCGCGGTCCCACCGCGGGTGGGTGAGCTGACGCTTTGTTCACTTATTAATCATTCCAGATCTATTGAAAAAATATGGCATTCAACCGTCTTACAAGCAATACCTAAAATGTAACGGTACCTCCTGGACTATAACCTGTAATATGTTTATCTAACGCATATGTTATGCATGACCCAATTAATTTAATTTCTTTTTGTTCCTTTTCTGGATATTTTATAGAAGCACCATCAACAAATAGCATTTTATTTGAATTATTTTCCAGAACGTTGTTTCTACTGCGGTGTGGCCAAGATAGCAAAACGGGTGTTATTTGTGTGGGTTCTCATTTCCTTATTATTTTCTTCTTTGTTTCGAAACGTTATAAACTAATCTTATTTTAAGAAATACATGTCATTTACAATCTCGCGTCCATATTTAAAAAAACTCTCCAAATTAGGTTTTAATTTTTAGAAATGATTTAAAATTGTATGCACAATTTGCACCAAAATTAGGTATGGGGCATGGGCCAAAGGTCAATTTAGTTGGTTATACCATAAACATCTTACTAGATATCCCTTTAAGTATTCGATGGGTATATGTCACAGTGAAAAAGCTAACAATTTGAATGATAAATAAGTTAGTGTTAGTCACCGAACATAGCAGGGACAACCTTCGGACAGTTACCGAAAAATAATGCGTCAAATTGTAAACATTATGTTACGGTTCACACTGTTCACAGTATTTCGTCAGTTCACAATCTCGAGATTGATTATAATCTAACGGTATTTACAGTTTTACGGTGACATATATTATAGATATTTTTGATGTGTATCCTTCCTTACATAGTATAAAACAAAGTCGCTATTTTTGTCTGTTTGTTTGTCTGTATGCTTAAATCTTTAAAACTACGCAACGGATTTTGATGCGGTTTTTTAAACGGTTTTATTTTAATAGATAGAGTGATTCAAGAGGAAGGTTTTAGTATATAATTTGAACGACATCCACGCGGGTGAAGCCGCGGGCATCAGCTAGTGATTTATATTTCTTTAAAAATATACCCCTTCTCGTTGGCCTGAAATGTACGTACGTTTGATCTCACTTCTCATTGTTTACAGAGGATCAAGTCAGCAGCAACGCAACCACCTGTCACTCATTCGTGTGTGCTGTGAGCGCTAACAAGTATGGTGGTTACAACGAACAAACACGTCAAAGTGCTAGTGATGTTCGCTCGACTATTAATAATACGTCTGACTGTATACGTAGTAGTTCATATTCGATGTACTAAGCACCAGTAATAACGCTCACGAATACAATCAGTTACTGTAAAAGAGTTACTGTTACAATCAGTTACTGAAAAGAGTTACTGTTACAATCAGTTACTAAAAATGTAAATGCGGTCTTCAAATGTTGGAAATGAACAAAAAAAATTAAAAACGTGTTTTATTCTAGTGCTTTTTGTGAAATTTTACTTTTGGTGTTCAGGAGTCCTGTTTTAAGACTTAGTATGCCTAACATCATTCTTATTTGAGGGGTTTTGCTGTTACTTATTTTACGGATTGCTGGACCGTCCGTAAATTTAGTATGTTCCGTTAGTCTGCTTTGTAGCAATGATAAGGCATTAGTAGATACTTACCTAATGTTATACAAATGTAGTTTTTTATAAAAATAGATGTGTCCTAGAAAAGCATTTCGTTTTAATTGGTTTTAATGGCCAAGTTAAATTGTAAATTATAAACTACTGTTTTATAACGATAAGTTAACAAATTGTTATTAGGACTCCTGAGTAAGCATAGTTCCAGCTAGCATTTCATGAAAAACGGGACGGTTTTAACAGAAACTTTACAATACGATTAATAAAAAAAACTTGATAGCGTCTTAAAAATTCGAGAACAGAAAAAACAATAATCGTATTTGTAATTTTTTGTTTAAACCTTTCAGACCGTACTGGTCTTACTATTAGTTCCTTATTTTAGTTTATATTGAAGAAAAATTGAAAAAATAAAGTTGTATCGTCCACAACCACCATACAACATACTCTTGTGATGTAAATTACTGTAAATAGTAATAAATAATAATGATAAATAGAAAACTGTTATTATTAAGGTTTATTAAAAATTAAAAATAGGGTTCATTATTGTACATCCCAGATAAGTTGTAAGTACGAAAAGTCACACACAGATGTTGTTAGTTTAAAAATAGATTGTTTTTATTTCGGCCGGCAACACTGGTAAGGAATGACATTTTGTTAATTATTATACATAATATTTTTTTTATTTATAAATGGAACGTTGTGGTGTGATTATAGTAAAAGTGTGAATAATTTTCGTTAAAGAACCTCCAAAAAGATGTGTGACCTAAATAATTCTGGACTTGTGATAGGATAAATTTTATGGCATGTTGATATAATCACATTGCAACTCAAGTAAAATAGTATAAGCCTATTTTCAATTTAAAATATAAAGAAAACCAAATTCTGATTGTTTTATTTATAAACTTTATTTTCGTTTTTGTAGGAAAATATCCTATCTACCTTTATTACATAAATACAATTTATTACCTACTGTAAAAAGCTTGGGCATAATTATCACATAACACATTTTGAGTAATAAGTTATTATGAACCAGTTAAACAACATAGTTCCTATTTTTATCTATCGCTTTGTAACTCTCGGTCTTAACAATATCCAGTAGAATGTCCACTAGTTTATAAACCTCTTCATAACTCGTGTACAAAGCCGTTGGAGTCAACCTGATGACATTGGGGTCCCTAAAGTCTGGCACAATCCCTCGAGACTTCAACGCGATACTGATCCTATAACCTTCATCATGTTCTAAGCAAACATGACCGCCTCTCCTACTATCTTCTCTCAAGTTTCCAACAGTAAATCCGTAATTTGTGAGCTTCGTTTCTATTAGGAACATGAGATAGCCAGTTATGTGCAAGGACTTCTTCCTCATATTCGGTATGCCAGCCTCATTGACAACTCTCAAAGCCCCTTCTAAAGACGCCATCGATAAAACATTGGGAGTTCCAATCTGCCATCCATTCGCATCTTGCTGATGATCAAACTCTTGTCTCAATAAAAACTGAGTTTCAATTTTGTTTCCGTACCATCCAGCTAGTCCCGGCAATCTTTTGTGATGTCTTCTGTTGATGTACAGAGCTGCAGAAGATCCAGGACCTCCGTTTAGATATTTGTAAGTGCACCATATTGCAAAATCAGCGTCGACTTCCTTCAAATTGATCTCTATAGCACCTACACCGTGGCAGAGATCCCATCCTATAAGAATGCCCCTGGTTTTAGCTGCTTTGGTTATTTTTACCATGTCTAGAACTTGTGCACTTCTGTAGTACACCGTCGGGAGAAACACCAATGCTACATCATCCGTCATTGCGTTTATGATGGCATCTTCATCCATAAACTTCCCGTTACTTTTGACGACTTTCACAGCGTCTTTTGGCTCGTAACCTTGCAATCTAACTTGGCTATCGACTGCGTAACGGTCTGTAGGGAAGTTGATGTCGTCAACCAATATTTTGTACTTGTCCTTAGTGGGTTTATAAAACGTGCTGATACCTTGATGGATGTTGATTGTGGTGCCGCCAAAGATGCATATTTCATCCGGATCTGCTCCAACTATAGGTGCCATGAGCTTGGACAAATACTTGGAATACAGGTAGTATTTGTTGTCGTCGACCATCCAGATTTTGATGCCTTCTTCTTTCCACCGGTCCATGACATCTAACACACACTCTTCGGCGTCCTTAGTGGCGAGTCCCAGGGAGTTCCCACACATGTAGATATAGTCTTTCTTGAGAAAAAATCGTTGTCTAAAGTGTCCCAGAGAATCATTGTTGTCCAGTGATTTTGGATATTCAGGATCGTCTCTATATTCTGCCTTCATTGTGACCTTCTCTCGTTTGATATATTTATATTTTTTTTTAAATGTTGATCTGATAAAATCTTCCCTGGCCAAGTTAACCGGAACAGGAAATGGGCGCAAAAGCTGCCTTCTTGATGATTTTTTCTTACCCAGATCTCACCGAAAATAAAACTTATAATTTCAAGTGTTACTGGTGCACAATGCAAATTTTGGATGTCAAGGGACCACTAATTGGTTTTTATATACTCGAAACCTTTTATTGTTTCGTAGCGTTTGATAGCTTATCATTGAGTCAACAACAGGTTTATTATTGCGTATGCGAATATAGAAGGATCATTATGCTTTAGGTAGTAGTGTCACCAAATCGTTTATGAAAGTGAGATCAGGAATCGATAATTGTTAACTAACATTCAAGAACTAATTGGAATAGGTAGGTAAGTGAGAACCAACACTTCACTTGCCCTGCAAAGTTCAAAATATCAGTTTTTCTTTGTATGCCTGAAAATGCCAAGTCATCTATAGCTACGTATAGCGATGACTCGAAGGCGGGTTGTCGGCACACAAACGAATTATTCTTCGACCCATATGCTGGGTGCTTTGCTCTCTGCTTGCTTCCGTAAGTGTTAAACGGGACCTTTGTATAGTCAACGAAGTAATTGCTTTACCAGTGAGTGAGTTAGATACCTATTGGACTTAACTCAATAACTCTTTCATTTCGGCTTCAGTAAAGTAGGTACCTATCTAAAAATAGCGTCAACCTTATGTTGATAAATTAATAACGACGTATGCTTCAAGTTTTAAGACTAAAGCCCGGTTTCCACCGCATGTGGGCGGACCTATTAATGACTTCTTTTACCTCGCAAGAGAAAATTGCTTAGGTGGTGTTTCCACCAACAAAGAGTCGAACGAAAATGACAAGGCGGGCAAAAAGAGTAAAAATGAGCTCGCTCTGCTCTTCTTATTTCATTTCTGTTTTGCTGTTTGAATCAGACGACTTAACTCTTTCTTGGTGGAAACGCAAACTTAAGTATTTCATAGTATGTAGTTTAGCAATTTCTGGCTCATTACTCTTTCGCGGTGGAAACCGTACTTTAGTAGATATTATATAAAACAGTCTCTTCTATTTCTTAAATCATAGTCACATGAGTAAAATAATAAAGTACACTGTTATCTTCGATAACAATAACAAGTGCGGATTAAATCATAAAAGTGATAGGTTGATACTGCAACTGTCGAAAATCACGGATTTGTGTATTGTGCTGATTTTAGGCCTAACGTGAGAAAATATTGTCGATGGTTAGGATTTTATATCGTTTGATATGATTTTGGACTCTAACAAAATACATAAGTTATCTCAACTTTGTTCAAAGGTGTTAAATATACGTCATGTTATAAACTCAGACCGCACTAATTAAGAATTCCTAAATACCGCTATCTATAAAAAGCAAAATTAAAAAATTTGAAAAAACCCACGACTGTTAAAAATTAATTGAAAAAAGGATAAAATAACATAAAACACCCGCCTTAAAAAAACCCAAGAATGTCCGTCGGGAGCTGAACATTGCAAAACTAGCATCATTTAATGGCAATATTTAATGGCAGCCCCCGACGGACATTCTTGGGTTTTTTTAAGGCGGGTGTTTTATGTTATTTTATCCTTTTTTCAATTAATTTTTAACCATCGTGGGTTTTTTAAAAAATTTTAATTTTGCTTTTTATTTTAAACTTTTTATTTTTATTTTTTTTATCTAAGAACATGCACCAATCAAACCTAAACCCATAACTGAAAATTTCATCAAAATCGGACTAGTAGTTTTGGAGAAAAGTGGCAACTTTGATTTGCACAATAAATATTTGCTGTAGCGCCCCCTAGTAAGTTGTCCCCGTAACACCTATCTAAGAACATGCACCAATCAAACCCAAACCCATAACTGAAAACTGCATCAAAATCGGACTAGGAGTTTTGGAGAAAAATGGCAACATGTAGGTATTTGCACAAACACAATAAACATCCTCTCACCCCAAACGCATATACAGTCTCCGTTCCGTCGTGGGTAAAAATCACCTAAATGTAAACCAACTAGGTACTTACCTCGTTTAGTGTAGTTGTGGTAACTGTGGTAGCAAGCCCGACAAGTGCATGGGAGGTGGGTTTTATGACCTGCCCCCCTATTGCGTATCTTTTTAACGTAGTGTTGATAGTGTTTCTGGAATTTTTCATCAAATTGAAATTTTCGATCAGTAGGTCTTACGTGATAAAATAAAATACGCGTGTGACTAAAGAGGTACCTGTAGTTACCTACTACATAGTGACGATGGATGGACTGTGTAAAAGGATGGAATGGTAAGAAAGGAACTGTTTGATGAAATGTCGAGTAGATAATAGAGGAGTACATAAGGAAGAAGAAGAAATGCTGCGCCGAAACCAAATAAATTGAGATTAAGGGCAAGAGAATGATGCTGCTATAAATATGTAGTGTTGTTCTTTAACCCCAGGCCCATTTTTTTTGGCGTTTGGCTAATCATCAAACAACCACTCTCGCTCTGGGCAGAGCGGTCTCCCGGGAGTGTCAGACTTCTACGGAGTAAAAACCACCCATGTTGCTTCTTAGCCCTTTGTGCAGAGCCCGCGGTATCTCTTTCGAACAACCCGGTTCGACCCCTAGCTTCGTTTATCTTACGACATAGTTGGGAGTTAGCGCAGTGGCTGCAGCATTACTCGACACGGGTTCGCAGGTTGGACAATGCACCAGAAAGTCGTGGACCTTCTCTGCCTCACAAATTCGCAATCAGCATGCTAAAATACACCCTGTAACCTTGCCAATGTGTTGTTGACGTTTCCTCGACCTTGTCACTTTAATCTCACTTATAAACCTTTATAAATAACAAGATTAATTGAATTATATAACTATCATTCGATAAAGGCATACCTTGATAAGTTGCCATTAGCTTTTAGGTATAGGTACCTACGGGTAGATCAATCAACTCAATTGATACAAAAATGTTATCTACTTATTACGAACACGTAAGTAAATGCATTAAATGCGGTAAGAAAGCGATTGAAATTATTGTGAATAGATTATCTAATAATCAAGTGATACCTACCTACGAGCTACGTGCTGATTGATTTTATCAATCAATGAACTTACCTATATCTTTCTCTATCTTAAGGTGGGGCATTCCATAGAAGTTGCTAGGCAGTTGCACCTCTGAGTTAATTTTTTCGGGTAATAGTTCTTCTCAAAGTAAGTAGTCAGGTACACACGGCTACACATCAAGCTATACAAAACCAGTATAATCTGATCGTTCATTGTGCGAAAAGATCTAGTAAAGTGAGGCCAAGATTAACTGGTTTTGTATAGCTTGATGTGTAGCCGTGTGTACGAAATACCGGCCCCATAGTGATTTGTAAAAGGGTTTTCATACTCGGAAAGGAGGTCTGAAGTTGCCTGAGGAGAGGGTTGAAAGTAATACTTTTCAGCCCTAGGGAGAATTGTTTTCAACTGACAGCTGTCAAATTATTAGAAAAAAAACTAGTTCTATCTTCACATTTCTATTGAGCCATGATTCAGTTCTTTACCTACATCCACTCAATTACAGCGCGATTTTACATACTGCGGCGACACCAAATGAATTGGGATACCTACCTATGGGTTAAAGGTGAGTTAAAGAATGATGATGATTTTTTTTATTACGGTGAAATTCCACCTTTTTGGTCACGCAGCAGAGTTTTATTCTGGTTACATAGGTATTCTACTCTTTGGTTTATTTTTCTTGCACACAATTCTGAACTGACAACAGTGTTTATTTACATAGCAAGATTATTATTGCCCACTATTTCCTGATATTTCTAGCAAGTCTAGCAACAGACGTGCATCATGAATAAAATTTATAAAATTTCAAAACGTATGTTTTCGGATACCCACCGCAGGCCCAAACCAGATTATGGCCCACCGGAGATTGCGCGTTCATATCTGCTCAACGGGATAGGAGTGGCAGCAGCTAAGACATTCGGGGGTCATGTAGGTGCTTGTACGATTATGTATCAGGTAAAAAGAGACAACATTTTAACCCATGCTTTTTGTTTGAAGTTGTGAATTCAAAACAAGACTGACTAACTAACTGAACTGCAAACCATTCAGGTGGTTTCGATGAAGTCAAACCTAAATTATCTTTGTAGAACTGTGCTATCCTACAGATTACGGGATTAGTGATCATGAATTGGACTGTAGGTAGTCGCGGTGACCAGCGGTATCCCAGTGGTGTCGGTCCCGACTTATGAACAGTAGGTCGTGGGTTCGAACCCAGGCAGGCGCATTACTTTGTGTAATTTGTTTTCATCACCGCTGCTCTCATAACGGTGAAGGAAAACATCGAGAACCAAATAAATTCGAAGACGTGTGACATCTGCCAACCCGCACTGGGCCCGCGAGGTGGATTATAGCCCATCCCTCTCCTAGTGAGGAGGCCTGAGTCCCTGCAGTGGAAACATTTAGGCTGATGATGTAGGTAAGCTCTGATAATGGCTTTGTTTGCTACGCAGGCAGGCTCCCGCCACGAAGTAGACGATGCCATCGGTGCTTGCCACTTCGTGCGCGCCGCGTCTACTGCGACCAGTTGTGCGTACTCCGGCTTCAGTAAGATGCGTTACACGGCACAGCAAGGAGTGTTCGTGACTTGCACCAGTGACAGGCAATCTCTAGTATACACCCTCAGATGCCCCGTCGCTTCCTTTCCAGAAATGAAGTGTTATTTTCTGGATACAGTTCTAAGGTAGACGCAATTTATCCATTTCATCATTTGTCTAGCCTTTTCCCAACTATGTTGGGGTTGGATTCCAGCTTTACCGGATGCAGCAGAATACCAGTATTTTACATAGAGCCACTGCCTATCTGACCTCCACAACCCAGTTAATAAGATACCCCTTAGTAAGACTAGGTACTGGTTGTCAGGCTTTCTGGCTACTGACTAAGTATTAGGTAGGTACCTGCCTATCGACTGTCAAAGATGTACAAATGATGAAATGACAGCCGGGACCAATGGCCTAACGTATCGTGCTTGGGAGGGTGCGGAGAGTATGTAACGGATGGTAACGGTCACCCATCCACAGACCAACTCATGGCAGGCAATCACGGCTTAACCTGAAGATTGGCCCCGAGCGGCTGTTATTATTTAGAATTTATAAATCTACTACATGGTTCTAAGTAGATAGGTCTCGCGTAAAATTGACTATTCTATGTCATACCAGATGCTGCTTCAGACAATGGGAGATCGATGATTTGAAACCTATGTTGAAGGACGACCTGCATCGCATTCCTCCGTTACAACGTGTCCTAGACTTAGCCCAAAGAGCCTGTTGGGCGGGCCCACTCTCCAACTCATTGTTCTGCGAAGAACCAAGGATTGAGGAAATGACTGGAGAAACTCTAAACAATTACACTAACGCGAATTTCAAGGCTGATCACTGTACAGTAACCAGTGTTGGTATGCCTTATGAGGAGACATTGAAGCTGGCGGAAGCCATCGAGCCCAGACGAGTTAGTGCACGTTTCCATTTTTGTACAGAAATTAGTGAGAAGAGGGATCTTTAGACAGTTCATTGTAGGTCCTAAACCTTATTTGCCCATTGCAGTGATGATTGCTTCATCATCATCATTTCAGCCGAAAGACGTCCATTGATGGACAAAGGCCTCCCCTAAGTGTCACCACATTGACCGGTCCTGTGTGTCTCGCATCCAGCGGATCCCCGCAACCATTACCAGGTCATCCGTCCACCTAGTGGGAGGCCTCCTAACGCAACGTCTTGCGGTGATTGTTTACTTTTCCCTTAATATTTAAACACAGGTTACTATCTGAATAAGTATTTAAGTTTAGACTATCATAGTTTATGCACGAAATAGGAAGGTACTAATGCTGAGTAAATATGCATGTTAGGAAAGGCCACTATCAAGGATGCTGCAGTATTCGCGGCCGCGAGCAGGGTTCGAGCTGTACGACCTAGGCCCAGATAGCGACACGTGGATATGTGTCGTGGTGCCTAGTTGCGGTACATGCAACTTATCGTAAGTTTTCATGAATGCCTACCTACATCATTATCAACTGAGCCTTTCTTCAACTACGTTGGGATCCAGGGGTTGGCTTCTAGTCTAACCGGATGCAGCTGATAGCAGTATTTTACATGGAGTGACTCTATCTGAACTCCGCAACGACCACGTGATACTTACGATAGGTACTCCTTGGTTAGATTAGCATACTTTCGAGCTTTTGATGTAACGTGGTTTTCTCACCGGATCGACCAGGACAAGAACTGCTTATCCTCATTGAGATGTAGCCAAAAACTTACGATTCAAAATTTCAAACATATTTGTTCATTTGTTCTGTTGCTCATGCCTGTTACTGCGTTCATACTCCACCGAATTCTGTTGTCAGGGAATTAATGAAGACCTCAATAATAGCCCACGCCTGCGGAACAGACAACGTGCAAGAGGGCACTCACACCACCATGGACCGCGCGCCTGAACTGCCAATCGGTCTCATGTCGGCCGGTGATCTGTACACCACCTTCAAGACTTTCAACATAGCGTATTACGAGACTGGCGTATTTGGTAAGATTGTGACTATACCATTCGGTACACAACAGGGGCGTAGCTACTGTCGTATCAACGATACGGGGCCCCCAGGCTCCAGGGGCCCCGAACCTGTGTGAGCAAAAATTTTTAAAATGTTATCCACAATATCCCATAAATTCAGCTGAACTTCTCGAGAAAAAATCGTATTATAAAAATGTGCCTACCCAACGTGCCATCTTCAATAATTACGAAAGTCAGGAAAGGAAAAATCTTGACCATACGATTTTACACTGGGCCCGTCTAATAGGCCTACCACACGCTCAAGCTTCACCACACTCTTGGTTCACACTTCACAGTAGGTACACACGGCTACACATCAAGCTAATAATTTCCAGTACCTATAAGCTGGTCTCGCATTGTATAGGATTTCCGTACAGTGCGAGTTCAGCGTAAACTGGAAATGTATAGCTTGATGTGTATAGCCGCGTGTACATCGCGCGTATGGTTGGTAAAACTGTATTACCATTACCAACACACGCGCGATGTACTGTGTGCACCACCGACCCGTGTAATCGCGCTGGTAAGACTGTGGTGAAGTGTGAGCGTGTGGTAGGCGCATAAGGCACAAAGTTTGGACGTGTAAATGTTTAATTATTGTTTATTTTTCAGGCATTGTAGCAAGGACTCGTGCAAGCACAGCATGGAACGTCGCGAAGGCTGCGGCTCAATTCCTCACTCGCGTCGGAGATCTTGATTCTAACCAGATAAATGCTGGCAAGAAGAGGCTTAGTATGCACTTCACTATTCTGTCGTCCTATCATGATTAGGAATGTAAATCTGCGGGACGGTTGGCGAAGTGGCTCAAGCAATGGACTGCTGCGCTGCGTGTCGCGGGTTCGATCCCCGCACGGAATAAATATTTTTATGACCTACAGATATAGGTAGTTGTTCCAGATCTGGGTATTTGTGTATGTGAGTTTAAACTTTTGTGAACGCACCCACAATACAGGAGAAAATCGTAGTGTGGGGCAACGTTAAAAAAAAACTGAATTACCTACTGTAAAAACACCCTACATTTTCCCATTAATTTCTTCTCTCTTACTAATTCAAATGTATTTATTACAGAACTAAGCTTAGCACTCCACGAAGAAGATTGCGTGAAGCTGAGTGAGGGATTGGCCCTTCAGATAGCAAACCACTTTTGTATAGACAGCACTCAGGCCACCCTCGAAATGATCGACTGTATGTGTAACGAGGAAATTAAAAACACTGCTATGTCGCTGTCGAGTAGATGTAAGTTCACGCAAATGATTGTTACATTTGGGGGCCACGTGATGGCTTCCGGCCACCGTAGACGGTGAGTCATATGGTCATGGGCTAGCTCGCCGTCCGGCCGTTTCATGACGGCAACAGACCGTGCGTGTCGGCGGCGCGTTCGTGTTACACGCGCGCAAGGGCCGACCCCCGTCGGGGCTGCGGATTATCGAAAGGCATAACGCGGCCTCGGCACAAGGGCGAAGAAGGAATATGGGTTGGTTTTTAGTCAGTCGAAGTCTGACACTCCCTTCCGCTCTGCCCAAGAGCGGGGGCGGTTATTTGATGATTTTCCACCCACCAAAAAAAAAAAGGTATACATACCCATCGAGATATAAGTACTAACGTACTTTGTTATTATTTTAGCGCTGCAGCGAACTAAAGATTCAAATTACGAAATTGGACAATTCAGATAGTTGACGTAGCTTCTCTAGTACGTTAGTACTTATATCTCGATGGGTATACCGGATTCAATTATTGTTATTTTTATACGGGAAAACACCATAGGTTATTAAAATAAATCTACCTACTAAATTTTTACAGTTTTTACATTTTTCACCGACAAGCAGCGCCACTTGAAGTGCAAGCTTCAAGTGGTCGTATTGTACATTACTACTTTAGGGTTGGTGTTGTCAGACGTAAAATAATAGTGATTAGTGATAATCCAACCGCTTCCTACCAGACTGTTTGCCACAATTAAATGTTTTTTGTTGTTGTTTCAGGTCATGAAATGGCCTATGCCGTTGTAGGTGATATTGGACAAGTGCCCCACGACACGGATATTCGCCCGGAATCGATTCTGAACATATTTACTTGAAAATTGTGCATTGTGTTGTTGTTAGACCGAATTGGACTGTACCAACTTATTTAAAAAATAAATGATGATGAATGAAATACAATTCTTTTTTATAATCCCTTTTTTTTCTGGGTGGAAAATTATGAAATAACCCCTCCTGCTCTTGGGCAGAGCGAAATGGAGTGTCAGACTTCTACTGACTAAAAACCACCCGTGTTTCTTCTTAGCCCTCTATGTCGAGGCCGCGGTATTTGCGACCAATCCGCAGCCTTATTACAGATACCTTTTTTTTTTTAGTGGGTGGAAAATCATCAAATGACCCCCCCCCCCCCCCGCTCTTGGGCAGAGCGAAGGGTGTTCCTTCTTTGCCCTTGTGCCGAGGCCACGTCATCTAGTACTTTAAATTAGAATCAGAATAGCTGATGGAAATTCCAATCCAGCACAAGGTTAACCAAACAAGTAAAGAACAAACCCACATCTAAATTAATCTACTTATCAAAACAAACTATTCAAGCTTTATACACATCAGTATGTTTATAATTAATCTTCTTGTCAATCCCCAGTAACTGTCGGATGATGAACTCGGGTAAGCGCTTGTGTTTCCAGCGTGTTGGCAGCGGTGTGTGGTTGGCTTTCTGCAGTTTGTTGGCCACATACTGTTCAGCTTGGAACTCATTGGCATCCTTGACCATAGCTATCAAGGCGTTTTGGAAGTTCTTCTCTTTGGTTTGGCGGCGGTGCTGCTTAATCTGGATTTGAGATTGAGAGAAATTAGTTTATCGGTTATGAATGTGACAAACATTCCCGGTTTTAGGACTCCTTGTCAAAAAATGTGCCAATATATGTCCACTCAGGGCCAGAGCCTTTTGGAAGATAGATGATCAAGTAAAAATGTACAAGTGACTCTTCAAACACTTGATTGTGGCCTAAGCTGTTAAATGGCAACTTCACTACTTACTGGTTTTGTATGCCTATAAACTTGAACTGTAAATTAATTACTATCTCTGTCAATGGTTGACAAATTATACATTACTTTAGTAACCTTTATTGGTTTAAGGTCACCCGGGGCGAAAGCAACTGTGGGGCTAAAGCAACTAATTCAATTTTCTCTCAATCTAATCATTTTTGTAGATAGCTCTATCTATTGACGTAAAGTGGAATCATAGTTTTTTCAAATAAAGTACAGATGGCATCACTAGTTCACGTACTGTAGTACTGACCACAGAACATAAATATTTTGGTCGCATTCGCCCCATAAAATTTTAAAAGTAAATTTGCTTGAAACTGAACTCTATCTCAGCGACTATAGATAGTTTTTACAGATAATTCTGTGTGCATCTACAATGTACTCGTGACCTCAACATTTAGAAACAGATTACAACAGAGTTATTAACGAATAGTCACATTTACCCCAAAGTGGGGTGAATGTAACTTTTACTGGTCTTATTCAACAATAATGCAAATTAATGGAAAACCAAAGTTTATTTGTAACTTAATTTATGTCGAAACTGTTCATCGAAAGCTGTGCAATGAAGTACCTTTATTAGAATATCCCTATTATTTAAGTAGCTCATGGTGGAGGAAAGCAAAGTTTCAATTTTTTTTTTTGTAGTTGCTTTCGCCCCGGGTGCCCTTACTACATTCCAATAATACGCAAAATTGATGTGTCCATCCATGCATGTCCAGCAGCAAATTTTATATTATTTTGAAGTGAAAACTTCTTTAGCGGCGCTGAGCACTTTTTGTATGGATAAAAACTTTCAAACTCGCGTCAGCATCACGTGACCCTGACGCGAGTTTGAAAGTTAATATTGAAGTTTTCACTTCTGCCGGCACTCCCGGAGTGCTATTTTTTTTTTTAAACACTCAGTTACTCAAAGTGTACTAAATTACTAACCCTGGCCCAGGTGTACCGCATCTTCTTCCACAGCTTCCTTCTCTGATGCTTCTTCATCTTCTTCCTCCTGATAACTATCAACCTTGCAGCTTGTATCTCTTCCTGACTGATAGCCGGCAGACCGATCTCATCCTTTCTCCACTCTTTGTCCAGCAGTGGAAGGATAGAACGAGGGTTTACAATAGGTATGTAAGGTATCGGGTCCTGCCTTATCCCATTTGACCTCCGCTTATCTATGATTTCGACACCAATACTCCTTGGTGCAAAGGAAAGAATTCCTGGACTACAACCCAATTCATTCTTAGCTCTTACGATGTTAGGGACAATAGGCTTGCATTCGGATATGGTTTTCAGTGCCGTGTTGAGATTTAGCATGCGAAATTCTGAAAGTTTAGAAGAAAAATGTTTGTGAATAAATAAATAATAACGTAAGACATAACCTCAAAACATCTTTCACGTACGTTTGATGGTGTTGTGAAGAGAGTTCATCGTAAAGCTTTCTTCTCTGTTTTTAAGTTAATTACATAATTCGTATCGTCTATCACAAGAAAATAATAATTAATTTGTAAAATATATTTTTAAATTCCATCCACAAATCCAGGATGAAATTGACAGCTGAGTGAGTTGACAACTTGACACTGACACTGACATCTATCCGTCTAGTTGTTTTTTTTTTTTTTTTTTTCGTTTACCCCGAAGGGAAGGCTAAAGTCTTTCGACCATATTGCCTAGTCTTACGTCCAAGTATTTTCTTACGTGATAAGTTTTATACAATAATGTCTTTCGTATTTCATTTTTCAGTTTTCATAAACTTTATATAATATTATGTCCATCCATTTTTCTTCATAGTCTTATCCATTTTTGTCAAATCAGTAATTAAACGTCATTTTACTGTCAAGTCAAATTGATTTGACGTTTATGTCCAAATTTTAGCTAGTACATTTTGGAAAAAAAAACATAACCTAAAAACACCTAAAAATACTACGATAACGTTAAAGACATCAATACATCTAGAGGTAAAAATATATTATACAATAAAATTAAAATAGGTAGATAGAAAAAAACACTAAATGTAACCTAGATATCATTTACAGTCTCTGTTATAAATTTGTACAAATATATATACGTTGAGGCATTCATAAGTAGCTCCTGAATGCATTGCGGGACCTTATCAGGTTTTCCATAAACTTTTAGAAGCTCATCCGACAACACAAGGCGCTGAATGTTGAAAGACGAACACTCAAAGAAGATATGATGCAAAGATTGAACTTTTTGCGATTGACAGTACTCACAATAAGGAGAGTTGACCATTTTAAGACGATGAAGATGATAATTTAAACGACAATGACCAAAACGCATACGACAAATAAATGAATAAAACTTTCTGTTTATAAAATTACTATTTCTGCAAAACCAAGGTATGGTGTTTATTTGTTTATCTAGATAGGCATACCAAGTGCCTTTATTTTCGATTTGTGTGGTCTGGTATGAATGTCTCCCCCACGATTGACACATACGCTGTCTTAAGAGACCAACAGCGTCTGTATGCGGTATAGAAACACTCATATCAGCGTCGACATTTGGAATTAATTCACCCAGATCAACTATTTTTTTAGCCAGATAATCAGCCTTTTCATTTCCTGCAACACCAATGTGCGAAGGCACCCAAACAAAACTAACTTCAATATTAGAATGAGACAAATCAATCCATAGCTCTTTTATCACATAAATTATGTAGTTGGTGTTAGCATGTAATTTATTATTAGCTAGATTTTTTAAAACACTCATGCTATCACTTACCACAACCCACTTGCTGTGACCTGAATTGCAATTTTTTATATGTTTCAAAGCACTCAGAATAGCAACAGCTTCAGCTGTAAAAACACTAGCATTCTTATCAATTTTTCGACCAAGGCCTATATTTGAGGTTGGCTCATAAATGGCAAAAGATACTGCACTATCATTTTTGGAACCATCACTATACACAAATTTATGATTTGACCACTCTGACAACATTGCATTTACTTCCTCTTTTGAGGACAGGTCCTTTTTATTTTTTATAATTATATTTATGTCTGGAAATTTTGCAATAAAAGCTCCGTGGTAACAAGGCAGAATATGAGATGATTGATGAATATTTATATTTTTAATAAAATGTATGAAACTATGAATATCCTGTAACATGTAAAATGACTTTTTATCTAATCTAGCATTGAAATGCAAAAGATTGGCCAAGAGACTATTGCTAGAAACACTAAAAAGTTTTAATATAAATCTTTCTTTCAAATAGTCAAACCGGATTCTTAAAGGTGGAATGTTACATTCTATCTGCATTGCATTTATAGGAGTACTTCTGAATGCCCCAGTTATAACACGTAAGCATTTGTTTTGCAGAACATCTAAACTATTTACAATTCTGGTATCAGCAGCAAAACAGTAAAAACCATATTCAAAATGGCTACGAACCAAAGACTTATACAGCAATAGCAAAATTTTGGGATCTGCACCCCAGTATGAACCAGCCAAAGATTTCAATATATTGTAACTTTTATTTGCTTTGCTAATTATATGTTTGGTATAACTGTTCCAGGTTAAATTATACGACAAAAGAACCCCTAAAAATTTGACTTCCTGTGAATTGGGCAATGCAATATTGTTATATTGCACGGGAGGCATATTATGACACTGTTTACCAAACACAACCACTTTAGACTTTGATGGATTGACATTAAGATCAAGGTAAGAAAAATATTTACACAGATTTGACAAGGCATCATTGACTATTTGAACAACCTGTGATAAGTTGGCTCCAGAAGCATAAACAACTAAGTCATCTGCAAATTGTAAATTTTTTACTTGAGACCCTAAAATTAAATTTAAACTACGTATATACAATATAAATAATAAAGGTGATAAAATACCTCCTTGACAAACTCCTTTTGAAGCAAGTCTAGGACCATAAAGATGTCTATTAAATTTAGCAAATACTTTTCTATTACTCAGAAAATTTCTGACCCATATTATAATTTTTCCAGGGATACCTATTTGTAATAGTTCATGGCATAAAATATCTATATTTACACTATTAAAAGCCCCAGCCACATCAAAGAAAACTCCAACCAAATTATTATTGACCAATAGAGAGGAATGTATATCAAGCTGCAATTGACAAACACTTTCCCTAGCAGATCGATTTCTACGAAAACCAAATTGATTAGAAGGTAGAATATGATATTTTTCAACATAAAATTCTAAACGCTGCTTCAACAATTGCTCGAATAGTTTACCAACACAAGAAGTAAGTGCTATGGGACGATAGGAATCTGGACATAATTTGGATTTTTCTGGTTTCAAAATTGGTACAAGACAATCCACTTTCCACTCTTCAGGTATAATATTATTTTCCCATAACATATTCAGGACTTTAAGGAATGTTTTTAAACCAGTAATGCTAAGTTTTTTAAATAATATGTATGGCATTCCATCGAGACCATAAGTAGTGTCTCTTCGAGAGGAGATGGCAGATATTAATTCACTGATTGTAAAAGGATTAAGTAGAAAACTATGACTGGAGTTAGTATTATTATTAAACAAAGAATTTGGGGCTTGTGTAACAAAATCCGGAGTATATTTCTTCAAAAAATCCAAAATCCATGCGTCGTTTTCATGACTATTAAAATTATATGTTTTGTTATATTTACGCATGAATTTCCATATGACGGATATTGGCGTGCATCTGTTGAAAGTTTCACATAGAGACATCCAACTTTTTTGACGTTCTGTTTTTATAATTAATTTTTTTAATGCTCGAAGTTTTTTGAATTGGATATATGTTTCTTCTGATGGGTTATTTTTAAAGTTTATATATGACGTTTTGAAATTTAATACAGCCTCTGTACACTTCTGATTCCACCAAGGAAGGGAAGTTCTTCTAATCCTATTTGTAGGACATGAATGATTGCTGGTATTTTTATTGACCTTACAATTTGGTATGGAATTAGCAGCAGCTGTACGTAAAATTGTACAAAAATGATGATAAGAATCAAGAGGATATATATTAACTGTTTCGAAATCAACTAATAATTCATCCACATTATTACTATACATTTGCCAATCTACCATTTTGTAATTTGAGTAGGTGGGCAAATGTTCAGTACCTGAACAATGTCCACAAAAATCATTATTTTGACTATTACTAATCACTACTTTTATAATTGCAGGGATGTGATAACTACTACCCAGAGGACTATCATGTACTTGCCATTCACAATTAAGTGCCAATGATGAAGAAACCAAAGACAAATCCAGTGCATTAGGACGCCATGTTAGAGAGCCAATAGTTGTTGCCTGACCATTATTAAGCAAAATTAAATTGTTTTCTTCAATGACTTCCAAGACAATTCGACCACGTGGAGAGTCAGAACCACAACCCCAAGATGTGTGATGAGCATTAAAGTCCCCAGCAAATATAAAAGGACCAGGGATAGACTTAACCAATGTATCAAATTTATCCATAGTGAAAGCTGGATTAGAATTTAAAGGACTATAGAAACTGACAATACTCATCTCCTTATTATTAACTGTGATTTTTACACAAATATTTTGTAAAGAATTGTCAAAATAAGTGTTAATTTTATTATAAATAATACTTTTATGAATTATTATGGCAACTCCGTTGTGTTTGTTACCACAATCATTGCGTTCAATATTGTAATTTTTAATTTTAAAATTTTGATCAGATTTGAACCATGTTTCACTAATTATTGCAATGTGAATATTGTGTGTATAGAGGAAATTGGTAAATATATGTTTGTTGCTATTAAGACTTTGTGCATTCCATTGCATTATGTTTAAATTTGATTTAATATCCATTATGAAGGTGAAGAAATTTTAGTACTTAAAGTTTTTTTTAAAACCTCTTTAATTGATGATGTGTTTATAGGGACATCTTTATTGCTAACTATTTTAGTAATTGTCTCTACTAAAATATTTATAAATTTATCAGATTTCATTAAATTATTAATCTGTACATCTAAATTTTTTGCTGTTAAAGCTGGAAAAGCGTTAATATTAAAAAGATCAGAGTATGTGGAACTTCTTGACTTTATTTTGTTTTCTTCTATTTTTTGTTTTTTTAAAGGACAGGATGAGGAGATAGCTATGTGGTCGCCCTTGCAGTTTGCACACTTAGCATCCTTTGGGTCGACCTGACAATTCTTAAAATTATGTGTTAATGTACAAATTGAGCAAACCTCGGTGTTGCGACAAAATTTAGCGATATGTCCATATCGAAGGCACTTTAGACATTGTTTAACAGGTGGAATATATTTGCTTACCTCGTGGCGCCATGAGTCTAAATATATATAAGGAGGAAGAATGGTGGAGGCGAAGGTAACAGCAACTGCCTGTGTTGGGACAAATTCAACACCGCCGAAACCCTTTACCCTGCGCATGAAGCGCCTGACCTGTATTACGTTTTTGGAGCTGCCGATCAATGAAAATATTTCCTTATTGGCCATGTCGACAGGGACTGCAGTGAGAACCCCAGTTACCTCTGTGTCTGCGGCAGGGATGGATGCTTTTAGTGTTAATTGATCTAATAATTTTTTATTTTTAATAAACATATTTGCGTTGTTTGGCAAATCAAACGTGATGCCAACCTTGTATTTATTAATTGAACGCAAATGCATGACTCCTGAAACTCCATGCTCACGTATTCCTTTAGATAAAGCCATACGATCCCTATCACTAAATGGTTTATTTTCTTCTACGTGATTTAAGAACACAACCAACTCTTTTTGGTTAGTATCTTCAGGGTAGCTGCGTGTGTATCCCTTTACCTTAAAAATTTTATACTTTTCTTTCGGATCCTTGTCTGCAATAGTTTCCCTAAAAGAAAAGCAAGTTACCGCCGATTCCGCCGAGTCAGAATCGGTGGATAATACCTGATGGGGATCCGGAGGCGGTTCCCCCTCCTTCCTTTTTCTCTTCTTAACCATTATTTATACAAACTTACACTAAAAACTAACTATTAATAAATATTTACAAAGATATTGTGAAAAAAGCCAAATAAAAAATTTTAAAATCAAAAAAGCGCGCCTTCACTCTATAACGTTTTCCCGCCTTTTTCCCGTCTAGTTGACTCGAGTTGACGTTAACATGGTGGTCTTGCAACAAAAAAAAAAATCATCATTTAAAAAAAAACCCTTCTGACCAAAATTTTTAAGAGCGCTGGCAGGATTTATTTCAGGTTGGTGCACCTTCAGTAAAATGAAAATAGCTCGATATTTTGAGCTCCAGCTCAGATATTATGTTCAATTCAAGCAGTAACTTTGTCGATATAATTTAAAGAAACGCCATGTATCGAAAAAAATGAAATAAAGAACGAACATAACGAGCTTGAAAATTTTAACACCTACCTACCTTGAATTTAATGGGTTTTCCCTTATCCTGTTTCTAAAGAAAAGCTTGTGAACACAAAGAACATAACATGTCTGAGCGCGATGGAATATTAAGATATTCTCCTCGGATAATTGGGTTATACATAGAAAATGGTATTATAGTGTACGAGCGAGCGAAGTGAGCTCTAAAATTGTTACTCTCTACCTCAGATATTATAATCATTGATTTCTCTACCTCTCTACCCTCGCGGTTAGGGTTACCATCCGTCCGGATTTGTCCGGACTTCTAGACCTTTGTCCGGTTCTTTAATTGGTCCGGATTTTTTGGCTTACATGGCTTATATAAGAATATCAAATAAGTCTTTTAATCTGTATTAACTTCTCATTCATCTAAAAACAACTTCTCTAACTTATCGAGATAAAACATTAAATCTTCTATTGCAAACATTTGCTCCATGATTGCAAACAATCAACTAGTTCAAACATAAATTTCTTCTTCAAAAAAAATAGTTTTACAGTGCGATCAAATTATCTTGGCAGCTCCGAACTTCGTGCAGGTCATTTTGTTACAACGAATGTATAGAAGTGTTATGATATTTATTTTATTTGTATTTCTCACTGTTTATATTAGATATTTTCTGATCGTTTAAGTATTGGTTTATCTGGCAATAACAGTTTTATTCCCAAGTTTACATGCGTAAAATTTCGCAAAGCCTATGTTCAGAGCTACCAAGATAATTTGATCGCACTGTACGTAAAATAATCAAACTTACCGCTAGTTTTCGGGATATTATTTTGTCCTATATTTTTCAGTGCCAGATACCTACTTGACGGAGTAATTTGCATTTTTTGACTAAAATGTCCGGACTTTATTGAAATGTCAGGCTTTTTGTCAGGACTTTTCAGATTTCTAAATGGTAACCCTACTCGCGGTCATCTTTGTGCCTATGCCGACGGCCCTGATCATGCGAGACACGACTCAAGGCTAAGCGACCCTCTCGCGCGCTCGTTGGGCCTGCGGGTTTTTCGAAAGAGATACCGCTGCCTCGATACAGAAGGAACATGGGTGGTTTTTAATCGGTAGAAGTCTGACACTCCCTACCGCTCTACAATCATTTGATGATTTCCCACACTCCAAAAAAAAAGGACACTAAAAGTTAGTGTCCTTTTTGACAAGATAATGAACAAACACAAAGTTTTTATTCAATAGTAACAAAATGAAAAAAAAAAAACTTAAATCTTTTCTACCTTTTCTATGTATTATTTATTGTCTCCGACACTAGGGGGTGTGAATTGCACCCTGCTGCTGGCGCCCATGAATGAAAATAGTACAGACGCCAGTACATCTAGCTACTACAATCTGTCAAGTTTCTTTGATAGATTTTCAACTTTATCTCTACAGTTTTAGGTTTTTGGAGGTATGAGGGTGTAAAGTTCCTCATCCCCCATTGAAAAGGGAGGATCCTCCGACCGGACGGGTGTTGTGTCCGGCGGGCTAACTGCCCGACAGTTGTAAGTCGGGAACTCCTTTACAGGCTTATGTCGCGGATAATGTTCATAGCGCGATGTAGGAATTTCTGTTGATCGTTTGTTAGTACGCTGGTGTTGCGATAGATGTCGCTAGTCGCCACATCACTCCCCTCCGAGATCGGAGGTCGAAAGCAGGGTTAAGTCTTGGCGCTTAAGGTGGATGTTCACGGTAGCCCGCGAAATTCAAATTTTCTTACGTTTTTAGCGATTTGCAAGCCAGTGCTAGGTTGTATGTTAGTGAAAATATGATTCGCGGCTGTAAGATGTATGCAGTTACAGAATTATAATCATCAAAATCATCATTACAACCCTCCAAGTTCATGTAACTCTCAAGAATGACCTTTTGATGAAATACTCATTCTTGACAGTTTATAATTCTGTAACTGCATACGTCTTACAGCCGCGAATCATATTTTCACTAACATACAACCTAGCACTGGCCTGCAAATCGCTAAAAACGTAAGAAAATTTGAATTTCGCGGGCTACCCTGGAACATCAGCCTTAAGTCAACCAGTGGAAGGTTCCAGTGAGTCGGAACCGGATGCCGCATAGTTCACGGTGAGTTGGAACTGTCTGCGGTGATGCCCCAGTGATTCGGGGTGATGCTGCGTATGCTCCAGTGAGTCGGAGTGTGCGGCGCAGTGCTGCGTAGTGGCTGGCTGCTGCGTCGACCAGGAGAGAAGGGCGTCTCTGCTTGCTGACCGGCCGAAGTGCAGTGTGCTGTGCCAAAGTCGCTGATGAGGCTGGGGGTGATGTCCAGGAATGCGCTTCCGCTGCATGCTGGTGGACAGGATACCCCATGAAGCCGTGGCTGCTGGCTGACGGTATGACTCGCTGCTCGAAGGCGAAGGGAAAGTGATGACGTATGAAGTGCTTGCACGAAGGCTGCGCTGACGTTCATGCTCGGGGTCACCATTTTGGAGGTATGAGGAACAGGGTGTAAAGTTCCTCATCCCCCATTGAAAAGGGAGGATCCTCCGACCGGACGGGTGTTGTGTCCGGCGGGCTAACTGCCCCACAGTTGTAAGTCGTGAACTTATGTCGTGGTTATTACGTGGCTTATGTCGCGGATAATGTTCATAGCGTACGCAGGTGTTGCGATAGATGTCGCTAGTCGCCAAAGGTTCAAGGTTGATGGGAAAATTTGACATTTTCTTCTGGTAGCTTGATGTAGTCTGTACACACCACTGGAAACTGCAAGGCTAGTGAAGATTTATAAAATTATGCTACTCTTTACTAGTGGCTATTTATTGGTTTTCAGTTACTAACAAGCTTCAGTTGGTCATCAAACTTTGATCTTTTAAGTAGGTACACCATCCCACCCCGAATAGTTACGGAACCGCAACTGATAAGGGTGGGGTCCTGGTTTCAATTCCCGGGCTGAACAGTGATACAACTTATTTTTTAAATCAGGAATGCCTTAAGTAACTGGCGTTCCTGTTCACCATTTCTTTATGCACTTATCTTCATGTCTGGTCATGCTCTACTCTGCCTAACCCCATGGGAAAAGGGTGTGAGTTTGTATGTATGTTGCTGATAGATGAGGTGAACCATATCTATACTACCCTAATTGGGTACACTATCTAGACCCACACGTAGTCATTTATGTAAATGAAACAAATAGTTAAATTCTGAAACATTTAGGTACCTAAGTACTTATTTAATCAATCGATTAAGGTACTTTTGTATCATAATCATAACTTATATTAAAAACAAAGGATGCTGGATGATACGGCTAGAATGGAGGTGATTGCTGAGATGACGATTACTAGAGAAGTACCTTTGCAAGACGAAGACATGTTGCACCAACCCCAAATAAATTGGGATAAGGACAGAAGAAAGATGATGATCTTATTTTTAAAACATAACATCAAAAGAGTATCAAAGATCTCATGCGTATGATTGCTTGGTGCACGAAATACGGACAAGTCACATAGTGTTGTATAGCGTAGGTAGGTTAGGTACTTATACAGTATGTTAGTTTAAACAAGGGACATATTATTGAAACCCGCTTTATGCTTACATGACTCTTATAAAAAAAAAAAAAAACTGATAAATAACAGACAGAACCATACCAAATGTTTCGCAACCCTTGTGTTTACCACAGAATATGTTCCTCGTTTAACCTAATTAGGTGATTTCAAATATTGGCAATAATGTACCACAAATAAAAACAGTCGGGTCAGATTGACCTATCGAAACAAAGACCAAATGACAAATGGTACCAATCATCTTGGTTTAATCTATTTACATAATATTTATTAAATCAAACTTAGTGGTATATTATAATTATACACAGAGATGCAAGTTAACTTATATTATACTATATATATTATTATATAATATTTATTTAAATATTCATCGTTATTCTTGATTGTGTGCTTGTTTGCGTGCGAATAAATGTCTCTTGTTTATTTCTTCATTACATAAGGTACCTATATAAGGTGTTTTCTACCAGCCTCTACCTCTATTATAGGCGTGATGTGTCATTGTTACGGCCAACAATCAACTCGGCCTACCACAGACCACAGCTGGACATAGACTTCTCCCAAGCTTCAATTCCAATTCCTCATTCTTATTTCAATTCTTGTTAGGGTAGCATAATTATTATGGCTCTATTGTTTGTTTATGGTCCCATTAAAATAAGTGGACATAATTTCAGAAATCATTCAGACCACTAAAATAAGAACGATGGTAAAAAAAAATGTAAGAAAAACGCATTTAAGTACCTACTCATATATGATGAGTTTGTTCTAGAGTGAGTGTTCAATTTATTATTTAAAGTAAAAAAAAACGCTATATTTAATGTTTTTTTTTTGTTTAGATATCTTTGGTTAGACCTACTGAACGCTGTCCTATTTTAATGGGACCTTATATTTTTCATCAATATTTCAATCAAATAAATGATTTGATTCACAATTAGGTATACCTTGTCTTCCACCTCATACATTAAGTCTGTCCTGGCCTGTTATTAAGACCAGGTTACTTTCTTTCAAAAAGGTAAATTAAACTCAGGTACTACGGTACCTAAATATAAAAAAAGTTTCGCAGATTTAGGTTGCGTCCAAACCATTAAATTCTTCTGTAATAACAATTTCAGATAATTTCATCTCTTCTCTTGTTCTACGTTTTCTCCCTGTCGACATTCTCTCCAGTTTACTTTCACTTCTTTTAACCGAATTTTTCAAAACATTTTTGAAAAAATGGTAGCAATCCATCATGGAGAAATTTCTATCACATTCAAGTATTAGGTCGTGGAAAAACGCTATTGTATTATTGTAGGCTCTAAATGGAATTTTACATTCCTCTCCTCGGGAACCTCCAGACCAAGAGCATTGGGTCAAGAATTTTCTACAAAACATGGTGTCAACTAAAATGTATGAACAGGTTATACCATTTCCTTTACCATTAAATAATATGGAGTACTTGTCCCGCAGCTTTTGCCTCTTTTCTGGTTCATTGAGTTCTCGTTCAAACTCATTCAATTGTTTCCTATTCTCAATGAGGGTTCTAGCATTAGGTTTTCGTGGCGATGAATTATTAGGGCTACTCTGAAATCTGGCTGAGAATTCTGATAACTTAGACATTATTGTTTGTTGGTTGGCCATCATTAAGTGCTGATTTTCTAACAGTTTCAAAGATATGTCTGATGAAAAAGGGTTATTTTCTTCGATTGTATTATCCATGTCTGGAAGCTGAAACATGAATACTCCCATTATATTTTTAGACGAGCATTGCATAAGATTGCAAAAGAATGAAAATTAGTTATTTCAATTCTTAAAATACAGAGATCAACTTTATTCTGCTCACCTCATCGTCAAAGTCATCTGCTTGTAAATACTGATTTGCATTTGCTCCCTAGAAATAATAATTAAATTTTAAAATCACTATCTATATCTATAAAAGCGAAAGGTCACTCACTGACTCATCACGAAATCTCAAAAACCGCTGGACGTACAAAGATGATTTTTGGCAGGCAGGTAGTTTATGGTTAGTAGACGTCCGCTAAGAACGGATTTTGCGACAGGGCCGGATTAGGGTGGTCTAAGGGCCCTCGCAAGTTTGTATGAAAGTCCTTAATTTGTCGTGCTACAATCTTGATTTTTGGCAGAGACGTAGTTTATAGTCAGTCGACGTCTGCTATGAAATAATCCGCCGGATTGGGGTGGTCTATGAGCTCTCGCAAGTTTGTATGAAAGTCCTTCATTTTTTGTGCTAAAATCTTGATTTTTGGCAGAGACGTAGTTTACAGTCAGTAGACATCTTCTATGAATTAGTTTTGCGACAGGGCCTGATTAGGGTAGTTTATGAGCCCTCGCAAGTTTGTATGGAAGTCCTATATTTTTTGTGCTACGTCTGCTATGAACAGATTTTGCGACAGGGTCGGATACGGGACGTCTAAAGGATAACACAAGTTTGTCTGAAAGTCTTTCAGTTTTTGTGCAACAATCTTGATTTTTTTCAGGGACGTAGTTTATGGTGAGTAGAGGTTATACAGGAATGCTTTTTATTCAGTGCGCAAACTTTGTAAAATTAAACTTAAATGAATCTGGACTAAGGGCTCCCCCGCAAGTACATAAATGAAATCCTTGGCGTTTTGGAGCCGAAAATTGGTAGAGAGATAGAATATAGTTAAGACATATGTATTTGTATGTGTGGGAACAGATTTTATGACAGGGCCAGTTTAAGGAATATAATCGCTTCGATTGGCATTTGTCATTCGCTTTGGCACAGTACATCCAGAGGCAGTCCCACACATACATACACGTCAAAATTTCCTCGCGAACGAAGTCGCGGGCAACGGCTAGTCACTTATAAAACAAAGTCACTTCCCGCTGACTGCCCCTATGTATGCTTAAATCTTTAAAACTACGCAACGGATTTTGATGCGGGTTTTTTTAATAAACTCTTTTGCAAAAAAAACGGGCACTTCATATTTTTTTCTCTACTTCAATGAAGAAGGACAAGTAAGAGGTTTTATTAATTTGACGATGTATTGGCATGTTATTTGAAGAATCCTGGCATGATTCTGTACGTTCCAAATTTAAATTTTGAAATTAACAAAAGGAAAATAATGATTATTGTAGATTATGGTAAAATTGCTTTACTAATGGCGCGAATTGCTGAAACGATTTTATTACTGATTACTAAAATTTTAAAACTTTTTGGATATTTTCTGCAAATTAAACAATTTTATCTTTCTTTTTACATTAAATACCACTTTTTGACATGAGTGATAAAGCGATAAGGGCCGGTAAAATTATAGCCCTACTTGAAGAAGGTTGTTCGCAAACTTACGTGTCTCAGCGGCTAAATGTGAGTCGTTCAACTGTCCAGAGGACTTGGCAACGGTATCAAGAGACCGGTTCGGTCAAAAGAAGACCCGGTTCGGGAAGAAAACGACGCACAGAACCAAGAGATGACCGCTTTTTGGTGAGTCAGGCCTTGCGGAATCGTAAGGCGTCAAGTGTGGACCTGAAGAAGAGCCTTGAAGAAGTAAGAGGAGTAGAAGTTAGCTTGTGGACCGTCAGGAGGAGGCTTTTGGCTGCCAATATCAGGAGTTACCGCCCGGCTCGGGGACCTAAATTACTCCGTGAGCACCGTGTTGCTCGACTTCAGTTTGCTCGAAACTGTGCTTCATGGACTCTGGAGGACTGGAATAAAGTATTGTTTTCTGATGAAGCTAGAATCTCTTTGTGTGGAGAGGACCGACGCCGGCGGGTGCTACGAAGACCACGGGAACGCTATGCGGAAGTGTGTTTCGAAGAAATCACTCCTTATGGCGGAGGCTCCGTTATGTTTTGGGCAGCAATTAATTCGACGGGGCGTACGGACTTAGTTCTCATAGAAAATGGAACATTAAATGCACACCGGTACATAATGTAAGTCCTAATTCCATATGCACAACCCGCATTGACTGCACTTGGGGAAGATTCCATTTTTATGGACGACAATGCTCGCCCGCACCGTTCTGGCGACGTGGAAGCGTACATGCAAGAAGTTGGGATCCGTCGTTTAGATTGGCCAGCTCGAAGTCCTGACCTCAATCCAATTGAGCATGTCTGGGATGTTCTAAAGAGACGGGTAAGATCAGTGCAACATGCTCCACAAAACATCAAGGAGCTAAAAAGAGTCATTGCAGAAGAGTGGGAACGTATTCCTCAAAACGTCATTAAAAACATCGTGGAAAGCATGCCCAGAAGGATTCAAGCTGTGATTTTGGCAAGAGGAGGTCACACTCGTTATTAGGTTATTACATTTGTAACTTTATTTAATTAAACAAAGTAAAAAAATCTTCTTGTCTTTATTGCCGACCACTTCTTATTGTTTGGCCGTGTACATCGGTTTTAAAGAATTCATAGATTTTTTTTTTAAATTGCCACAGTTCACTTCACGCGTATTAATTTACACGATTATAAGTATACAGACTACGTCAAACAATTAAATTACATTGAATTAACTCAAATCGACCTTAGAACGTAAATTTCCTAAGGTGCCCGTTTTTTTTGCAAAGGAGTGTATATATATAGATCAGTGGAGATAAATCTTACCGCGAGTTCGGCAACTACAAAATCTTTCATTGCGTTTCCGTTACTACGTAATTTTCTCATTTTGTTTGTAGATTCCTTAGAGGTGTTCAAATGATTCTTTCTTTTAGATGTATTCTGCTCCATGGAATTCACATTTACCTGAAATTAAATCAAATATTAATTTAAAAAAAAAGTAGTTAAAAAACTAAAACACCCGACTGAAAAAACTGAAAATCAAAAAACAAGTACATTTTAAATTAAACAAAACTTGGAAGCATTCTATTTTTATTGGAGCCATTCTATTTTCATTTCATAATTTAATATTCAAATGGACCCCGCCTGTGGCTTGTTCGAAAGAGATACCGCGGCCTCGACACATAGGGCTAAGGAAAACATCGAAACGCACATATTTATCTAATTTAATGCTTATTTCACAGTTATATACTTATTTCACAGAAACATAGCTAAACATCGAAACGCACATATTTATCTAATTTAATGCTTATTTCACAGTTACTGTGTGTTGAAATAAGCATCATAGTTAATGTTTGCATGCCAACTTTATGGCGAAATGTGTCTTTGCTCTACATAATTATTATTTTAACATCTTTTGTACCACATTTGTTGCAAATAAATAATTTTGACTTTGACTTTGACTTTGAAGGCTTTTTTTCTCGTGTAGCGGGTAACGGGTTCGATTCCCGGTTCAACCATGTAATTATTTAAAAATCTATG
Source organism: Diarsia dahlii (assembly GCA_949775195.1). Classification (NCBI taxonomy): domain Eukaryota; kingdom Metazoa; phylum Arthropoda; class Insecta; order Lepidoptera; family Noctuidae; genus Diarsia; species Diarsia dahlii. The sequence goes on from OX459207.1 coordinate 20,586,704, forward strand.
AATGCAGTTTAAATTGTGTTTAAAATTAAAATAACGTCTGCTTTCAGTAAAATGTTCCACCTACAATATTCAAGGTATTTTCCCTCCATGTGGCATAGCAGTGGGACGCCCTGTATAGCTTATAGCAATCAATTGTAAGCTGCAATCATTGACAGTTTTTATATATTGATATATAAAACTGTCTGTCTGACTTAAACTTAGACCGCTTGCATTTTAAGAAAGAACATGTGAGCTAATATAATGCAATCAGTTATTCTGTCTGTGACTTCAATTAACAATGATATAATGCGTTTTGCGGCACATAATTGAACTTTAATAGTGTTAATGAGCTTGCTACACGCAATCCTTATAATAGCACTTATCTAGACCACCATGATCACTATGGGTGAATTTATATGATGCTTAATTACAGCAAACTGTTATAAATGGTATCACGTGTAACCTTTGATCCTGGTTGGAGCTGAATACTGGTACTAGCATAGGCATTAGGCAATTAATCTACTAATGCTGTTAAATAAGATCCTGAAAGACTATCATTAGCGCCCAATACGTATTAATTAATGTTTCTTTAGTTTTCTACTCTGATCGTGATTTTTATTTATACAAGTAACCTAACCTAAGTCCCTATCTTTCTTTGACTGGCCTGTTGGTCTAGTGGTTAGTGACCCTAACTGCTATGCCGGAGATCGTGGGTTCGATTCCCACCCAGGACAAATGTTTGTGTGATGAGCACGATCATTTGTTCTGTGTCTGGGTGTAATTTATCTATAATATGTATGTATTTAGAAATATATAAGTATGTTTATCAGTTGTCTAGTACCCATAACACAAGCTCTGCTTAGCTTGGGACTAGATGGCGTTGTGTGATAGTTGTGGAATATATTATTGTGGAATATTTATCTATTTTACGATGACACACTGATAGAATGAGTTGATGTTAATAAATAATATAAACGGATAGACATAGACGTTGCATTTTGAAAAATGTGTTAATATTATGCTGGTTTCACCGATCCCTATTAAACCAATTCGTACATAGAGTTGGTTCGTTGGGCACAATGTTTGTGTACCTACGTGTTACCCACTATTAAGCTTTACATGGATCTGTAGCTGACTTACCGTATTGAATGGCTTACGTAATTTTTATAAAATGTTCACTACAAAAATACAAAATAAGGGCGCGCGCGGTCACCTGCGCCACTAGCTCGCTGTTGATTGGGGAGGGAGCGGGGGACCCTTAAAGACGCCTATTTTATGCAGTTTGCACCAAACGGTAACGTCACATTTCTGAATTATTTGCATGGTTCACTCTGTCTGTACTACTGGTTCATTGTTAACCACTCGACCCTACATTGTAAGAAAATAAAATACTTGATGTACTGATTATTTTGTACTTTTATTTATGGTTATGTCCATTCCACATAATAAAAAACCAAATATAAACAAAATACGCAGTCGCTTGTTCAAGTTCAACTAACAATTTTAGGTATCTGGATTAGATAAATTATTAATAAGTCGTTACTTATGTCTATTTAGTAAAAATAATTAACAATATTTTTCAGTCTTACATTAAAAATAAAATTTATCTTCTAAAGAAATATTATTTTAGAAGGTTGTGACTTATTGTTAGTACACTTATCAACTTCTGTAAATTATATCAATCAACTGTTAAATAGTATTTTTCTTATACAACGTGTGCAACGTCTCCGCTCCGCCTCAGTGGAACCGAAGCCTAGGCTGCGGTTGAAATAGTGTTGAAATTAGCATGAATCCATCGTTTCAGGTTGTTCCCTATTTTTGTCTGCTTGAGGTTCTTCATCGTTATCTTCATCATCAGCTTGAAGTTCCTCGCTATCATTACTGGCATTGCAATGTACTTGTTCTCTGCGGTTTGCATCATTGCCACAATTTCTACTCTTGCGGGTTCGCTTTACAGATTGTCGTAACCCTTTCATTGCTTTACGTCTTTTAGCGTTCCTCGTGACTAGCTTCAAAAACTTTTCTGCGTCATCATCCGTAAACTTCGAGTCCCAAGAATTGACCATTTCAAAGAAAAATTTCCTGAAGTTCGTATAATTTTTAAGGGGAATTTTAGACATTTCCCCCCTGCTACCACCGGCCCATGAGCAATTGCAAAGAAAATCCCTGGAGAAAAGTACGTCTAGTAGTTTGTATGCGCACGTTATGCCGCTACCCACTGTAGATGAGCACAACAATGATAAACTTTTGGAAAACTTCTTTTTTTGGGCCTTATTAGCTAGATTCGTTTCCAACATATCCAATTGCTGCTGGTTTACAACGGGCGTTATACAAAAACTTTCATTTTCTTCGGTGTTTAATTGGTCTTGCAATAATGTAACGTTTACAGGTCTTTCTTTCTCCTGACATATTGAGGATTTTGTTTCCTCCAACTGTATTGATAAGGAAACCAGCTTATGTGCAATTTTTTTTTGATTTTCCACGACTACATTAAGCTTTTGTAACATCGCAGCTTGGTTAGCAATCACAGTTTGTTTATCTTCCGAGTTGAATATCTGAATGGTGTCTTGCTGCTGACAGAATACGTTTGACGTTAACGGGTGACTGTCGCTGGTTGACGGTTGTGAATTATCCTGTAACATAAGTGAGTATCTACATGATTAAATGAGCACATTTTAATTTATAACGCAATAACTACAGGAGATGGTTGCAGCATTAATAATAATAATAATTGCAGATTTAACCCGATTTTATAGGAGGTTCGATTTTTCACAAAGAAAATATACAAAAATACTAGGTCTGGCCCTGGTCTTAGACGATTCTCAAAATAAATATAACAGTTAAAGTTCATACATTTCACATATTTTTACCGATTTTAGGGTTAAAATTTCCATCATGGGCCGTCGATTTATGGGGCGGAACGGGGATAGAGGGAAGAGGGAGAGGGGACTACCCCCCTGTACCATCCCGACCCCGCGGAGCCCCATGGTTATGGAGATATTCATGGTTAAAGTTTTTAGGCTAGAATAAATATATTATCGATATTTAGTCAAACTGGGGGGAGAGCTTGCCTTTCCCCCCTCCCAGTTTGACTCAGCCTTATCTCCGGCGCTGCAGGAGCCTCTGTTCCCGTTGAGTTACACCATTTTGTAAAGATAAAAGTGGCCTTAATCAGTAATTCTTTTAATTTATCAAGTCTACTAGAATCATAAAAGTGATTTTAAAAATACTACAGGTTATTTACTAGCATCATAGTGTTTTGTATTTTTCAAATTTGATGTAATTTTAGAGTAAAAGAAATAAATGTGAGTGGATAAAGCAAGGTTTTACTTACCGTAAACAATATATTTTGCTTGTATCACCACAAACACGTCACAAAATGGTTCACTCAAAAAACTTATCAAAATAATAAAAGGAGTATGGTGAAAATTGTCCACAATTTTGTCACTTGTGAATTTTCAACTCCATAGAAGCGTTATAAATATGTGCTTACTATGTGCTGAAAAATATTTAACAATGACTCTATTAATCGGCCATTGTGCTGTATAAAAGGTAACGCATAGTCAAATAATCAGTCAATGTTCAGCTCTTGGGGTAGCTGTTACCCTTAATAATGATCAAATAATGCTGATATAATGCAATTAGTTACAGTTATTCAGCTTAATTTGTGCCCAAATCAGAGTTATATCAGCTGAGACAGCACTTCTAATGTTTTTATTCAGCAGGCTTGTACAGCCTAAGCTGTAACTAATAGCATTATATCAGCTTAACACAGAAGTGCTGTATTAATAGCTAATAATTAGCTATTGTATTAGTTATTGTATTAATGTAGACAGTGATTCAGCTAATTGCTTGATTTGCTTGATTAATAGCTATTAATCAAGCACTTCTGTGTTATTTATTTGTAATCTTCGGGGACGCCGGCAGACACCAGGTGGGCGATCAGTCCTTTCGTTGTGGATTATTTCGCGCTTCTGTGTTACTTGGGGAGGAGTCATTTGATGATTTCCCACCCTCCAAAAAAAAGAAGGTATGGCTATTAAAGAACGCAGACAGAGGTCTGGAAACTTATCTATGCTTTCCCACTCGAAACATTCTCATCTAAATGTGTGAGTCTTATGAGATAAAATTTAACATCTAAGGGGAATGAGTGAGTTAAATGGAGATTTCATAAGATTTTTGTGATTGTTTCATCTGAAGAAGAAACACTCGGGACACAGACCTGATAGCCTGCTCTGTTGCTGTTCTGCACAAACCACAGAATTTGTTTTGTTTTATAAAAAAACATTGCCCCACACTAGGAATTTCTCCTGTACCGCAGGTGCATTCATAAACATTTAAAGTCACACACACAAACCCGGACCCAGAACAACTATTGTAGGCAATACAAATATTTGTTCTGTGCTGGGATCGAAACCCGTGACGCAGCGCAGCAGTCAATTGCTTGAGCCACTGTGCCAACCGTGTCGTCAAAACAGAGGGTGATGGCCATTGAAAAAGACGATATTAATAAGACACTGTAGATAGGTAAGGACTAAATATACTTTAGGGATGTTCAAGGATGCTGATTTTTACACATCCGCGGATGCGAATACGGATGCGGAGTTTTGATAGCTCACATCCGTGGATGCGGATGCAGATGCGAATCTTAAGATTTTTTATAAGAAACTACATTAGTGATCCAAATATTTCACAGTAGGGCTCAAAATCTGAAATGTTTAGGTATACGATAACCGTGTTGCGGTAGTCGTAAACACTGAATGGTTTGCGAACAAATAATCCACAATAACAAACTGAACGTGTCGGTTCTACCCACTATTCGCTTACGCCCCGCCTATTTCTCTCGACCTGTGCTACATCTGCATCCACATGAAAATCCGCAATGATTATTACGGATGGGGATGCGGATGCAGATGTCCAAATTGATGCGGAAGCTCTGCAATTGCGGATGCGAATATTCGCAACATCCGTGATATACTTACATGCTCAAATACTTTCACAGAATGCAGAGGAGCATCATCCTCGCTGCCACTGTTATCCGTCTCATCTTCTACCATCATTTCCAAATGATCTTGATTGATTGGTTGACATTCTACTTTAATTTCTAATTGCGGTTCATCACCTTTGATAAGCATTGTTGACAAGTTGGAAGTGAGATTGGATGCTACTCTATTAATCTTCTGTATTTCTTCTTCTGTGATCTGGAAAACAATTTAATAACTGCTGTAACTTCTATAAGTTAGTAAGCTTAAAAATATTACTAGATTGGAGTTTAATTTATAGTCAAGCATGGAAAGTGGCTATTTACTTATTCATCATTTTTGTCACCCGAAAGATGTCCAGTGCTGGACATAGGCCTCCCCCAAGTGTTGCCACATTAACCGGTACCGTGTGTCTCCCACACAAGGGATCCCCACAACCTTCACCAGGTCATCAGTCCACCTAGTGGGAGGACTTGCAAAGCAGCGTTTTCCGGTTCACTGTTGCCACTCCAGAACTTTTCGGCTTTTTATTTATTCAATGTAGACAGGAAGTAAACAAGCAACGAAAGTCAGTGTCCAGTTTCTTCCTTATTCTTCACCATTTCAATCTACATTATCAAACAGGTTTAATGCTTCAATTTTATGACTAATAAATAATACAACTGTTTTACAGGTCAAAATTAAATAATCATTGAAATTACATGGTTTTGAGTTTGAAATTACATTCAGAACAAGATAAATAAGAATATTAAAGTCCTCACCACACCATGGTTCTGTAGTATACTGAACAATAGCCCCTGGGACGTGAAGTATTTCTTCCTGAACTTACTGAATTTGGTCAATAATGCAGAACATACATAACAACAATAGTCTGGCATGTCTGAGGAGACCATTATCTGAAATATAATAAAATAAAGGAAGTCAGAATTTTGGCAAACTAAGACCTCATTTAGGTACTTACATGTAAACCTTTTGAAGTTAAGTAATTTAACTTTCAAGATAAGAAATAGTATGTATACCACCCCATCATCATTAAATTTACAAATCAAATCGATTCATTGGTCGGAAAGAAGAGATTTTGTACTTACGTTGTGTCCAAATACAGATTTGAAATTCGTTTCTATTGACCCTTGAATCATGTGCATTTTAACATCAGTGATCAAACATATTCTGCAAGCTTTTACTCTTCCCATCTTTTAATATATTTATCACAAAGAAATAGGATTTAATTCACAAAACACAAAATTCACGAGACGGTTGACGTTTAACAAATTAATTAGATTTTTTGATATTTATTTTGATCTTGACAGGACATTTAGGGTGACAGTGACAGGTGACGCTTTTTAAGTGTTCAAACATGAATACTCATATTTTAGCACTTCTGTGAATTGTTTTGAATTCTATGATTATTGCAAACTAGCTGTTGCCAGTGGCTTTAAACACTACAACTCGAAAATTATCCCACGGGAAGATAAAATCGTTGTAAAAACTTATGATTACGATACAGTGGTTTAGTTAAGATAATATTGGTAATTAAAAAATTGATATTATATCTTTACCTCCATGCCTTTTTTTGGCGTTCGGAAATCTCTTACCTCCATGCCTCGGGCTAAGATTTTAGAAAGTCTTACACCCGTCTATAAACAAGTCATACTGATTACTGTTTGAGTAAATGTCAATAAAAGATACGATTTTTTTTTTAGCGTATTCAATTCAATTCTTTTATTGCATCAAATATGGTAGGTACATGAAGTTCTTATACAAAATATTTAGTAACACACATTTGGCCAATATAAAATAGCATGCAATAGTACAAGTTTTTACACTTAAGATACAGTTAAATATGTCTGTGCTTCAATGTATAGAATTTACAGGGACACTTTTGAAAAAACTCATCTAGCGAATAAAAACACTCATGCAACAACCATTTCCGCAACGCAACACAAAACTTATTGAAGGGTAGTTGAGTAATTGACCTCGGCAAAGCATTGTAAATTAGGGGAGCCATATATACGCAGCTCCGTCAAAAAAGTTCTAGTTTTGGAACGGGCATTTCAAAATCTAAATGTGTAGGTTTCCTTTTATTTGTGTAATCTTTCCGTTCAAATAATTCAAGATTGGACCTCACAAACCTGGCAACTTCGTAAATATAAATACATGGAACCGTCAACAGATTGTGCGATTTGAATATAGGTCTGCATGAGTCAGACCACTGCATTTTGAATATTGCACGAATACACTTCTTTTGGGCGATAAAGATCTTCGCCATGTCGGAAGAATTTCCCCACACAACTATACCGTATCGTATTACCGAGCAGACGTAAGCGTGATACACCATTATGGCGGTACGTAAAGATGTAATAATTTTAAGTCTTTTCAAAGCAAATACAAATTGATTTATTTTTTTTGAAATTATTTCTATGTGATTCTTCCAAGTAAAATGCTCGTCAAGAGTTACACCCAGGAACTTTGTATTACTTACCTGTTCTATATTTTTATTGTTAATTGAAACATTCAGGCGTACAGGTTTACTTTTAAATGTTTTGCAATGAAGCACATTAGTTTTAGAAATATTTAATTTTAATTTATTTATATCTAGCCATTGTATAATGTCATTTAATGTTTTCTTAATTTCAATGTCAAAGTTTTGTACATTTTTACATTTAATAATAATTGTGGTATCATCAGCGAACAATACACACTGATGTTTTATTGACTGAGGCAAGTCATTTATGTAAAGAAGAAACAATAATGGCCCCAAGATACTACCTTGCGGTACACCACAGGTATTAGTGCGTGCTTCAGAATCAAAATCTTCTAACGTGTTATTTATTTTGTTTAATTTCGTTAACCTCGTTACCTGTTTTCTGTCAGTTAGATAGGATTGAAACCATTCTTTTGCTGGACCTCTGATACCGTATCTTTCAAGTTTTTCTAGAAGCCGCACATGATCGACACGATCGAAAGCTTTACTTAAGTCTAAGAGCAGTGCACAGGTAGGCATTTTATCATTAATATTCGTCATCATTGCTTTCACTAGCGTAAATATTGCCAAAGTAGTCGATTTATTTTGTCTAAACCCGTATTGCTGGTCAACAAGAATGTTGTGTTTAATTAAAAAATTTATCACTCGCCTGTACATAACTTTTTCAAAAACTTTTGATAATATGGGAGTAAGAGCAATAGGTCGGTAATTGTCAACGTCTGATTTTGAGCCTTTCTTGTATAACGGCTTTATCAGAGACAGTTTTAGCCCATTAGGAAAGCATCCCTGTTCCAAGGATGCATTGACAATGTGAGCCAATGGCGATGCGATATGTTTGGCTATTTTTTTAACAAGCTCGGTTGTGATGTTGTCATACCCAGCAGATTTCGTGTTTTTTAAAGACATTATTATACTATATATTTCAGAGTCGCTAGTGGGTTCTATAAATATACTTTTATCATTGGATTCTATCTTATGTATGTCAGTTTTATTATTTTTAGGATTAGAGCAATTATCATTATTATTAGAAATGTCAACAAAGTGATTATTAAATTTATTAGCAATGTCAGATCCAGATGTCAACGTAGTACTACCGTCAATAATTTTACTGATATATTCCCTAAACGGTTCGTTACCCATGTTGCGCTTCACAACATCCCACGTGGCCTTAATTTTATTACGAGAAGAAGTTATTTGTCTTTCATTACACAAGGACTGTAGGTTATTCATGCACTTCCGTAATAATTTAGAGTACGCTTTGTACTTACTCTTATTTTCATTATTCTTATTTAAGTAATACTTGTACCTTAATGACCGCTTAGTATTACAGCATTTCTTTATGCCTTTTGTTATCCACTTAGGTTTATTACTATTGTGTTTCATTTTAACTCTAATACAAGGGAAACATAGTTTATAAAATAATGTCAATAAATCATGAAACTTGTCAAAGGCTTCGTTAGTATTTGTTATTCCGTAAATTTCATTAATATTTATGCAGCTGATGTAATCCACGAATTTTGTTACGTTCTCTTTATTTAAATCATTTATAGTCATGAAACAGTAATCTGCTTCCACTCTGTTTGAAGTTTCATGTTCAATTTTGACGAGTTGAGCTGTGTTATGATCAGACAAGTACAAATTATATGTCTTACCAGTGACATTATGAATATTGCTGATAATGTTGTCTATGCATTTATTAAGCCTAGTCGGTTCATTTATGTGATATTTAAGTCCATAATTGAGCATCAATTCCTTGAATCTAATACTAGTTTTATCTGATAAAAGCAAGTCTATATTAAAGTCGCCACAAAGTACTATATTGCATTTTTTGTGTTGCAATTTTGTCATAACTTTTGTAAAATGATCAAAGAAAATATTAATGTCCGAGTTTGGTATCCTATATATACAAATTATAATTAACTTAAGCTGTTTCATTTCAACACCACATATTTCAAAATGTTTATCAACAGCAAATTCATTTACTGCATCCAGCTCAACACATTCGACACCTTTCTTACACAGAATACACGTGCCTCCACGTCTTTCTAGTCTGGAATAGATTGCTCCAAGATAAAAATTATTTATATTCAGATACTTTTCTTCGCCTTTTTTAATGAAATGCTCACTAAGACATACCACTACCACATTTTCATTAAGATCATGCAACTCACTTAGTGCTACCTCTAAATCTTGCATTTTATTTAATGCACCAGCAATGTTCTGGTGAAACACAGAAACCTCATTTTTAGTTACGAAAAAGATGATTTCTTGTCCCTGCAGAATTGTTTGAGGTCACTTGTGAGGTTATTTTATGAGATTTAAAATAATACGGTATCGTGCCTTTTCTAGGTTCTACATTAATATTATTAGTTTGATCGAGATTTACCTGTGAGGTTCTATTACTTAATGGAAAATAATAAGGTATTGTTCCTTTCTTTGGTTTTAGGTAACCATGATTTTTCCGGAAATAATGTGGCAATGTTTTGGCAATGTCAATACTCTTTTTGAATCTGTGGTTGTTGTAAGAGAGGAATTTATCGTTGTACTGGATAACATTTATTTGATCAATTATTGTATGTGCAACCTTCGTTATATTGCCTGATTCAACAAATGTACAGTTTTCGTAGTTTCGGATGAGTAGCCTTAGCTGACTATTTAATTTACATTCATTAAGGAAAATATTATTAAATATATTTACTACAAACACATGGCAATTTTTAAGAAAATGTAAAGCTATAGACATTTCTGACATAAACTCTATTGGATTGACATCATTACTCCCTGTCATTATGATAATAATGTCGCTTTTTGATAATGTCTTGGCCATGTTGCTACAGTCTGACAAGACATTTTTCGTTCTTGCGTCTGGTCTTGTTATAGATTGAATTTTATAATCCCTGATTATAAAATCTTTTTTATTCTCGATAAGCATCTGAACGATGCCTTTACCTTGATTGTCCGATAGAAGATATATTTTGCCGCATTCTGGATTACATAAAATGTCATTATTCTCAACTTGAGCCTGTAGCCGTAAAAAAGTTTATTTCTATCACATCATGTCTTCCTACGGTAATAATTTTGGAACATAGATGCCGAATATCTTGCTAAGGGCAAATCACTACGATTCGAAGCAAATAACTTTCTGTGTAGTTAAGTAATTTCTTGATGTTAGAACTATCAAAGGTTAGAATTCCTAGGTTAGCTCTGGGGGCACGGCAGTGCCCCCCGCCAAGTCGAGCAATAAAGCGGCACGGCCGTACCATCCTTTTCTCGAAACAGTTCAGGCCATTTTCGACCCCCTATAACTTCGTTGTCGATGAAACTAGAAACCTGAATTTTTAGTAACCAATTAGGCATTGTACACAGTCTAATTCAAATTTCATTCAATTTGAACCAGTAGTTTAGGAATTATAACTAATCAAAGTTCCTTAATTTTGTCACTCACTCACTGACTCACTGACCGATCATCAAAAAAAGTTGCAATTTAAGTCTAGTTTTCTAGATACACTAACTGCATAAATAACTTTGTAATCCCATATAAATGTAAAGGATTACAAAGTTAAAGTTACATTTTCAGTGAATGAATTTCACCGATTGGTCTGAAATTTTGCACGTTTATGCATATCGCCTAACAATGCAATATTATGATGACATGGAGCTGATCTGATGATGGAGCTGGAAGGTGGCCCGTGGCCCTAAGAACTCCGTTTTAAAACTACGCAAACCCATCAAATTTGGACTCGTTTGATTTGTCTTGAACATTAGTTTGTCTTTAAATTATGTCCTGGGTCTGATGATGGAGCTGGAAATTGGCCACAGGAACTCTATTCTTGAATGTCATAACCCCATCGAGTTTGGACTCGTTTGATTCTTCTAATTGACAAGTACTTTGTCAAAGATTGCTTCCAAGGTCTGATGATGGAACTGGAAGGTGGCCATAGGAAATCCATTTTAGAACGTCATAACCCCATCGAGTTTGGACTCGTTTGATTCGTCTTGACGAGTACTGTGTCTTTAGATGATTTCCAGGGTCTGTTGATGGGGCTGGAAGGTGGCTATGGGAATTCTGTTATAAAACGACTTAACTCCTTCAAGTTTTGACTCGTTTGATTCCGTTTGTCGAGTAATTTATCTTTAGAAGGTATCCAGGGTCTGATGATGGAGCTGAAAGGTGGCCATAGGAACCCCTTTATAAAACGACGCAACCCCATCGAGTTTGGACTCGTTTAATTCGTTTTGTCGAGTATTTTAGCAGTTCTTTAAATTGATGACTATGACTGTCCAAGTTCGAATAAAACTAGTGTTGTTGATTCATTAAACGTGTCTACAAAAAGAAATGAGATCCCACTAAAAACAAAACTTGTAAAAAAAAGCCAAGTCGTACAACTGTTTTCTTCTACCGTAAAAAGTAGTGAGATCCATGGATCCATGTAGGTAATAGGTACCAAGTCAATTTATTTATTCAGTCTAATAAAAGATTGACTTGGCCATCGTATCATATTGGCCAATGCAATGGCGAATAGCCATAAGAATGGCCTGTTTATCATCTATGCTAAGCCTAGTTGACTCAAAAGGTTATTAGGGTAGTTGACAAAAAAAAACAATTAGTCCGTCACATAGATTACCAAAAAAAGTATTGGACACGGTGTATTTATTTTTTTTTTTCACATAAACCAAAAATGAAGACGATACAGTGCTTCGAAAACTCGTGTGACGTCACATCGCACTACATTTTTTACCACGTAGTGCCGTCAAAAGCCGACTCGTGATCTTTTATTAATTTGATAAAACAAAAACACGTACCTATCCAATATTTTTCGATAATCTACCTGACGGACTAAACAGAATCATATTTTTTTTTACCCAGGACACATCCCAATGTAGGCGACCCTTGTGATTTATTATTGACTTAGTTCACCGAAAACTGAATATTTTCAGCGTATTCATCAGACCAAATCAAAATAACATTACATGGGGCCAGGTCCCACTTCTGGCGATTTCAAGTAGGTAATTACTAGTTAAAATGAAAAATATGCGTTAAATAATTAAGAGACGTTGATCTATGGATGCTTTGTTCTGAATTATTAGTAGGTAATTGGAAAAGAAATACACATAACCGTGTACTTATTTCTTTTCCAATTACTTTTTGTAACTTACTAGTGTACCTACTAGTGTCTGTGTTAAAATGGTAAGAAAATGTAAAAACCTGTATTTTTCGCACACGGAATTTGAGAGAGATCTTAACAACACCAGTGTGCAACATCAGTGAACTGCTAAAGACTGATTCCATTGATTGATTAATTTATTTTCACGACTCTTCCTGAAAGGGATTAGGTACCTTCGGGCCTTGGTGACCCAAGGGGATTCGAACAGCCAGTCCACATACTCAAACGGAATATAAATAAACGATTACAAAACAACGTTATTTTTGTTTACATTTCTAGCTCCGCTCCGCTTAGCTTCGCTTCGCTCCCGACCTCCGATATTTAGGTCGCTTGGCTGTCAAACGCTTTATTTTTTCCATTTTACCGGACTTAATTACAAATTCGGAGTTTCATTGACATGGATTAATGATCCACTCGCATTTGAAGTGTACGGTTTTGTTTACATTTTTCCTACCTATGCCTACGTTTGTATGCATGCATCAAATTGCTGATCGTAGGCACGTAGGGAAATTAATTTCATAAACGAGTAGGTATCCAAGCATTTCTGTGATTGAACCGGCTTACTAAAAAGACCGGGTACATAGAACTTAAATTTGTGATTGCAACGGGTGTCCTGATTCGAATGTTAACTTAAAACAACCTTTGATATCGTGTCTAGTAAGCGCACAAAAAGATACACCACCAACAACATTAATTTATTATCAGGCAACTTTGCCCATAGATGTAGGTAAGTACTTAATAAATAATTTGTGTTGGTGAAGTATTCTAATATCTGTGGTGTTGGTAAATAGGATCTTAAAACTATGTTAGTAAACACTTACCTTCACTTGAAAATATTAAATGTTAAACGTGTATTTCCCTTTAACATTTAATATTTTCTATGAAAGCCTGTTGAGCGACGACTTCCTTGAGCATCGCTGTGCAAGTCTGCACGGCACTGCACTTGACCACTGTTCTGTCAGTCATCTCTGAACTCACTCAGAATGTGATAGCAACTACTATGACCAAAGACTGACATATCTACATACATACATACATAAACTCACGCTTTGTTCCCATGGGTAGGCAGAAACAACAAAACCGGCTTACGATGCTTACATACTCCTTTTGCCTCGTCCACGTTCATACAATCTGGTCACATACATAGGTACGAACGCCGTGGCGAGTACAACGCAAGTGTCCTTTATAAAGAACCTCATTTATAAGGTCAGTGAATGCCTTTCTGAGGTGTCCCCTCCCGGCGATTCATATATCTGGCGTTAGCAAAATCAGCCCAAAAAAGATATTTAAGAAAACACACGTTGTGTTTGGGTTAACAGAGAGCTATTACTTCCCCTTTACGCTTCCTTTACGTAACCCTTCTTATGGGATTATTTACACGGCCTTTTTATCCAATATAAATATATTATGAATTCGTGGTTGTATTATGTCCTTGTATCCATGGGTTTGACCCATTTCGAATAGATAAATCAGGGCTGTCCAAACTATACACCTTCGCGGGCTAATTAAATTTCATACAAAAGCTGGAGGGCCAGAAAAATATTTTCGGTTGTCAAGCATACAAATTTAATTATTGAATTTAATTATTGTTGTTGCATATAAAATAGTCAAGTTCCCACCTCTCATTAAATACTCGATGTTCATCACTTAATTTTCGCTTCTTCGTAGACATAATGCAGTTAGTTAAGTTTTTTTTTAAATACTGCTGCTAATTACTTATTATAATGTGTAAAATTCAAAGCGGTGTAAGTAAGAAGTTCCGATACGAACTAAGTGGAAGCACAAACTTAACTAATACGGTCAACAGCAAATCCTCACTCGACAAAAACAAAATACTTTCCGGGAATTCCCCCAATAATAGTAAAAGTAGCTTCACTTTTAAGTGATCATGCGAATGGAATGTTGCAAGACTGAAGATAAATAATTATACCAAGTACTTATTGAGTACATGTTTTGACAACGAATAATATTATCCAAACTATTTGTGTCCAAAACTATTTTTAGATTAAAATGAGTGTCGCGGGCCGCATGAAAACAAGCCGCGGGCCGCATGCGGCCCGCGGGCCTTTGTTTGGGCAGCCCTGAATAAATCATTAAAAATCTTAAGTAGATCATTGTCGTGCCCGGGGCTTCATCTTTGAATGTTTACTTAGAAAAACATGCTTTAATGACTTTCAACGGTAGAAATTAGATTTTTTGAAAGGTTATTCGGCATTTATAAGAAAAAAATAAAAAAGGTGTTCTCTTTATTTAAAGCCCCTGTTTGAAATGGTTTTCAGTTAGGTAAATAAGTACATTTTTTGTATACCTACAGTGTGTAGTTAGTGGTATGACCTAGACCAAAAATTCAATGACAGAGGTATATGACAACGGGCTGCGGGTTGTTCGAAAGAGATACCGCGGCCTCGACACAAAGGGCTAAGAAGGAACATGGGTGGTTTTAGTCAGTAGAAGTCTGACACTCCCTACCGCTCTGCCCAGAGCGGGAGGTTCACTGTCTAATAGAAAATTATAGGCTGACTTTCGTGAACAAAACAACGATATTAAGGCTCTTATTAAAAATCTACCAAATTTCGAAAAACCGTCTATACAAATCCAGCTCTCAACATTGAAGACTTCAAAAGCGTGTTGAAGTTCAAAGAACAATACAAAAACATCAGCTGCCAGACAATCAGAGGGTCTCATTACCTACGCCGTAGATCTTTCATGACAGTGAACGGAGTTCAAAGCTGCGTTTATCTGCGACATCGCACGCTTCAGGAGACCCTTTGAACAGCTGGCAAAGATGGCGGTGTCTTCAGGAACTGACAATCGATAGTTGAGTTTGTAAGACGAATTTTGGAAGAGGGTATTTGAGTTTTATGGAAGGCCTAGTTTATGCCCGCGGCTTCGCCCGCGTGGAGTTTGATAATTGTCCCACGGGATCATACTACCGGGATAATAAGTATCCCATATGTTAATCCACGTTTTATGCTACCTGTGTGCTAACATTCATCCAAATCCGTTCAGAAGAACGTTTGTGAGGATAGGATTAAAAGAACGCGAAAGTTTTTGAGGATGGATGGATATTCATCCTCACAAACTTTCGCATTCATAATATTAGTAGGATAGGACTAGCTGTTCCCCGTTGCTTCACTCGCCGTTTCTCTTTTCGCTGGCTCGTAAAGGGTCTTAGCCTGATGTTAAATAACCTATACCTAACCTACTTTAAGAGTTGTGTGGTTGGGGTATCAAATGAAAAAGATTTTTGCACATCCTTACTGTTACTTCCAGATATTTTAGTAGGTGGTAAACAGATCAAACTGCTTTGTTGGTGTAGTGGTCTATAGTGTGCATGCTGAGCACGAAGTCCTGGGTTCCGGTCCCTAGGCAAAATGTTATTGGATTTTTCCATGTGTTTGGATTTGTGTCCGGTAACTTGTCAGTAGAGTAGGCTCGTAGTTACTTATGAAGTTAAATAAAACTGTAGCAGTGTGGGTGTAGGTACACTTATAAGGGGTATATAGGTATATAGCCTACATTATAAGGTACACTTCTGTCTAACCCTTCGGGGAAAACAGGCGTGAAGTAATGTTTATTAGATCAAAAGCTAAAGTTATGGTAGGTACTTCCACACTTATTTTACTGACTGCAAGGAAACGGATGTAAACATTTACTTCCATTTGAACAGATTTGATGTCATACGGTATTCTTTGTTTTGGCATCCGGGTTCGATACGTAGTCAGCAAAACTTATGAGTTCGATCCCCACCCGTTTAACAACTCACATGAAGTCATGTACCATGCAACTAAGGCAGTAGCATCAACAGCAAAGACGCTACAGTAATGACCGGGAATACTTGTTTCATCATCATCATTTCAGCCAAAAAACGTCCACTGCTGGACATAGGCCTCCCCTAGGTGTCGCCACATTGACCGGTCCTGTGCGTCTCGCATCCAGCGGGTCCCCGCAACCTACACCAGGGCCCCGAGTCTGCTATTCACCACCAAATAACACCAAACTATGTCAAAATCAACAATTATGAGATCAAAGATTGACCATTCTGACACTATTGCATAGCAGACTCGGGGCCCAGGTCATTAGTCACCATGGTCCACCACTAGTCCCACTAGGGAGGCCTTCCAACGCAACGTATACGAATGCATGTTTAATTAATTAAAACCTCATAACTCTTCAGTAAGAAAAACCCTATCGGTATCAATATCTACTTTACGAGACTCTTCAGAGTAGGCTGTCCAATTTAAACTCGACCGAGTTGCACTGTGTTGATTAAATTCGACACAACCAACTCCGGCCGTTGATTTTGTTTTTATTTCGATACATCTCGATGAAGCCCGCGATAGTTCGCACTGGCGATGGCGTCCAATTTCCTGGCGGCCGCGACCCGCGACCACCCTCAGCGACCCGCGGCGACCCGCAGCTTATACCCACGGACGGTCACGATCCGATTCTAACGTTTTTTACGACACTCCTCGGATATAAGAATGTTTATTACGCTATTACTTATGAATATTAATCTTTGAATCTTATTTCTTACCAGAGCGCTTCTTTTAATGAAAATGCTGACACTTTGAAAGACTGTAGGTTTACTATGTAGTATTTTACATGGATCATTCCCACTAGTTATATTGCACAGTCCTACTATAGAACTAGTGGGAATCATAGCAATAGTGATTATGCAATTGCTATCGACACCTGTCATCAAATAGGTACTCAAAGAAAGGCTTTTCTCTGGTTAGGAAATGAGGAGCTACGTTATTAATGTAGGTAAGTAAGTGGGTTCGCAATTGTCATGCTTCACAACAACGATACAGTCTTTTCACAGTTATTATACCGTTAGATAAGTTGTTTAGATACAAAATATTGTTAGAAATGTTCTAGTCAAATCTCTAGTCAAGTTCTAGTAAATCATTCAAATAACTGTAACAGCAATAATGTGTAAAAGCAGTGATAGTCTATGACTGTGGTCTAGTGGTGTGACCCGACGGTCACGGACTTAGCAGTCCGACGACTGCGAAGTCATAGGCCTCGAGTTCAAACCCAAGACACGCACCTCTGATTTTTCACATTCAGGTGCGTATTGTTAATTAGATAACACTCGCTTGGGTGAAGGAAAACATGGTGACGAAACCAGTAGGCTTAAGAGATATTTCTCGACAGCATTTAAAGCCTAGTCAGGGCCCATGGGTGTTATAGAATCACTGACACCAGGTTACACTAACCACTTATTAATTAATAAGAAAGAACTGTGTGAGGACAGTAGGTACAGGAACTTAGTGATAATCTTCTCTCACAAAGACACAAGCTTATTCCAACCACTTGGTAAAACGGCAGACTCAGCAACATTATTATCGCGAAGCTGTTTAATATTCCTCATCCGCATTACGAGCCAGTCTTCCCGAAAGACTTTAATATTTTAGCATAAATAACTCTATTCATTAACATCTGAGTCCCGGCTTAAGTTCCGCTAAATTATAACAAGTAAATTGAGATAATAAATGAATTTTGTACCGAAAAAGCGGCTGGGTAGTCTGAATGGATCCAATTATAAAATTGGTTTACCTTTCGGGAATTAAGCAAAAAAATCACGCCTGAATTTCCCGAAGGGTGTGGTAAAGGTGTGATGTGGACCCACATGTCAACGCTACTTTAAAGGTTAATAAATCCCATGTAAACTGGCTATTAAAAGGGCAAAAAATCTGACTCCTGGTTGTTACCGAGAATTCGAGGTTAAACTCAATAACACGCTTAAGCCCGATTTAGGGACTGAAATGCTTTGTTCAGCGAACCTAGGAAAACTATTAGATTTAAATTCTCGAAACTGCCTTCCAGGCACCTTTACAGGTGAACGTTGCTTGTGCGATGTCAGAGCCAGGTACTGAGAGTGACTTTAATTTTAAATTGACGTTTTTACCTTTTTTTACACCGCGAACTCATACTAGAACCATTTCATGACAAAACTGAAAAAATACTACCACACAGTTTTAATATCATTGTTCTGCTCATACAGTCTTGTACCTACTTAAACTAAACCAAATAATGTTAGTTCCTACTAAGCCACCCCATCAACGTCTGATTCAAGTAAAACCGATTTAAACCTGTTCCAATTGGATTTTGGTTTGCTTTCTACGGAAATTGAATAATTCCACTTTCCTCTGTCGCTGTACTCTCTCCCTGAGTCACTGCACACGAACATTTAGAAGGCTTAAGTACTAATATTTAACGTTGGTACAAAACCCAACCCCGTCCTTTTATTTGAATAAGTCTAGAAACTGAGCACCCCCTGAATCAATGAACCTGCTATCACTTGGGCACCAAACTGGACGTTATTTTTACAATGGCCTAAGCAGATACATCGATTGTAGTCCTCCTGACTAAAGACTAGCCAAAGACGCAGAAGATATTGAGAAGGGAAGAGAGAGAAAAAGAGAAGAAGCTGTGACTGATCGAAAGTGGGGGTTGTCATTGGAGAGGCTATTACTGTCGCCTGAGGATACAGCTTTCCTCTCTCCACTGATCCACTCCACTCCACTCCATTCAACCATGTTGCAGTTACGTTCACACAATTATTGTAATAAGACCATCATATTATTTATTTGTAAGAAGTGAGCCTTCTGAGTCGTCACAAAGGGATGCCTCCATATCGGTAGTGTCCATTAATTTAATTTTATTCCGACCTCTGGTCGTCGGTGTCGCGACGTCCCGGTTTTATTGGAATCTAATACGTTTATTTTGATGAGAAGTAATCTAGTATATTGGCCCCATTCGTCCTCTCTGAGTGGTCGAAGTTTGTCATCATACTTGACGTTAACCACGAATGTGTTTTTGACCCCGGATGCTATGATTTTTCATTCGATAGAATAGACAAATGGAGTGGAGGAGATGTCTCAACGAATGTCGTTTCGAGCTTGGTATATCAAAGTCTTGTAATCAAGTGTTCAGACCTCTGATTTTTCGGAATCATGTGCATACTTTTTAATCAAAACTTGATTCTGTGAAGGGAAACATCGTGAGATAACCAGCATGCGCCTGAGAGATAAGCTGTAGCTAAGTCAGAAGCCCTTGAGCAGCATCAAAAACCTGACACTGAGCACTAACACGATGAAGAAGAAGAAGTCATCTATAAGGAACTACTTTTTCTGGAAAGAATAATAAAACAAGGAAGTCACATATTCCTCAAAGCTCTATTTCAAATATAACTTTGTCTACAAAACAGCTACCCAGTTCGGAAATAAAGGCGTTCACTCAAAATCTAAATAGACTTCCAAATATTCTGTGGAAATTCAATTAACTTTTTTCTCAACCCGCAGTCAGTCTAAGGGTATATAAGACTGTCATGAATATTCAATATATTTTTCCGCTCTTTCAAAGGGATTTTTTATATTGCTTATATATTTTTTCTGGCATTTCTTTAATAATTTTAAACTCTTTTGAAGTTATTCGTAGTGGAAACTTTATCGTTTATGGCTTGGCGGCTCGTTAGGGTGTTTCTGAGGCTTTATGAGGACGATAGGTATCCATGTGAATATAATTATGCTTGAACGATCTTCTAAATAGTTTTAACGCGTTTAAAAAACTTTCGGTAATTGCTACTTGTAAAAAGTCCATCTTAAAGTCTCAACATTGTAGGTAGAGCATTGTATCTTTTTGTTTTCTCTGAACTCTTGGAGCACTTAGACCAAAAAATAATCCATGGTCATCTTGTAGTTTAGTAGTTAAAAACTTTTATTTAATTAATTGCCCTAAGGACAATACACAGATTCAGTCTAGAAACTACAGCTGACCCAGTTAAATATCACATTATTACAGAAACAGCTGAATATTGCTCAAAATGTACAGCGCTTTGATTTCACCCTCCGCATAAACAACCCCAGTTAGTGGGGTCAGATATTAATCTAAGTAAGTAAATCAATACTAATCTGAGTTTGAGTCGACTATTCATAGTTTTATTCTAATCCCTATTTAAAATGGACTACCTAGCAATGAAATTAGTTAACAAGAAAAAGTTGGTATTATAAAATGAATTGACGTCCTATTAATTTACTATCTACTATCATTTTTTTTTTGTAATGTGCCTATAACCAACCAACTACTTTCTACTATGTATGTTTAACGGGCAACTATTTACCACCACTTTTCAAAAAAGGAGCAATTTTTTTCCTAGAGTTTGCATCCGAAACCTTAGAAATACGTGTAAAAACGCTAAAAACGTTAGTAACATTATTTCTATGCAGTTTGCACATAGAGCGACTTGTAATAAAATACACCGGTTCCGGGCAATTCATTACTTTAGCGCTGTTTACTTTAGCAGCTCGGCTTACCTCCTCTATAAATGGGAACGAGTGAACGGTGACACCAAAGTAATATGCTGCATGCAAATACTTTAACCTTGTGAAAACCGTTGTAGAAATAAAGAAACGATTTTAAAACGTTACTTACCTACTTGTTAAGATAGTAATATCATCATCGGCCTAGCCTTTTCCCAACTATATTGGGGTCGGCTTCCAGTCTAACCGGACGCAGCTGAATACCAGTATTTTACATGGAGCGACTGCCTATCTGACCTCCACAACCTAGTTAATTCGTACTCTTCTTCCTCCTTATTGTCAAGAAAATCATTATTTTTTAAGATACGTCTTTTTAAAATAATTTGTTTATATTAAACATGAAAGATCGGCTCCCTCCAGAGCCGCTGGTCAGATTCTCAGCTGAATAGTTTAGATTAACAATTGGACAGAGTATAGCCGTGTAAAACAATAAGTTTTATAAACTAAAAAAAACTGGCATTAAATTTAAAAAAAGTGTTCTTATTAGGAAAATCTTATACACTACAAGGGAATAAGACCTGTCTTACAATCTGTTGTGGAGTATCGTGTTTGACAGTAGCTTTATAAAGACCCTGAAGAAACCTGCATTGGGCTCCGAAATCGCTAATCGTGTACAAATAAGACCACCATAAGTAACTAGAGCGTTTTGCAGTGAACAGTTTAAATAATCCTAGCTTTCTGACGTGGCCTTATCAATTTCTGTTCTGCCAATTTTTAATAGGTTTTCTGCTTATGCTTTGGTAGCAGTAAATATAACTTGGAGTGGATGGACATTGTGAGTTTTACTTTTTTTTTTTTTTCGTCTTCCTCTGCTACAGTTGTTTTCCTTTTTTTTTTCTGGAGGGTTCCCAATCATCAAATGATTCCTCCCGCTTTGGGCAGAGCAGAAGGGAGTGTCAGACTTCTACTGGCTAAAAACCACCCATGATCCTGCTTAGGCCTTTATAGCGAGGTCGCGGTATCTCTTTCGAATAACACGCAGCCCCGACGGGACAGTTGTTTTTCTAACAACTGGTTTGACAGAATATTCAATTTCAATTTCCCTTTCAGCACCAGAAAGTTCTCGGCAACAAAAAACCATTCACTGTAGGGGGAAGTCCCCTAAGCCCGTACGGGTCCTAAAGCCGGACAGACATTGAATCAGTGCGAAGAAGCACACCAATTGGTTGCTTGATGTCGCGGTTAGGAAGCTTCTCCCAAGTGAAGAGCAGGGGGGGAGTGCCAAAAGCCAGCGCTGACTCGTTCGTCGTGGATCGTGGTGCGAATTTTGAGGTTAGTAAAAAAATTGTACGAACTCATTTTATGAGGTCTGTTAACAGTATTTAAAGCATGGGATAATATTCATTGTTATAAATTGTTATTGCTATTGTACAAATCTGATATAATTCAAGCGTTTTTTTGTGATTTATATCACACAATGAGAATGAGAATTTTTCTTGTAAGTGTCTAAGGGAGGGACCCTTAGACACTTACAAGAAAAACACTCGGACACTCTCAAAGTCCCTTAAAACCGGACCGTTTTACAGCAAGATAGTTTTTTGTTGTATTTATTTTTATTTTTTGTTTTTCAGATTCAACATGGGTAAATACAAACTGAGATGTGAGAATACCCCCAAACATGAAATATTGAAAAAAGCCATCGATAAAGTGATGAAAAAAAAAAAGGCCTGAGGAAGTCTTCTGAAGTCTACAATGTGCCAAAAGTACGCTGTTCGGCCAAATTTTATTAAAATTATGATTAGTTTTTCTATATTAATTAGGGATTTGTTCTATTGTAATAGATATTGTTACAAAATAGTTTGTTAAAATAATCGTTGAGTCTAAAAATGACCGAAAAGTTTGGTGTCCGTCTTATGGGGACCTTTTTGAAAACGTCCATGTATCTATGTTGATTATTCCTTATTATCTAGTACATTTAAAGTGACATTTAAGACTGCTGATATATCTGTGTTGATGAGTTATATACTAGAGAGCTTATTAAAGAGAAATAAACAAATTAATCTATAACACGTTTATTTTTATTTTCATTATTCCTTAAGTGTCCGGTTCTCGGGGACCTCCCCCTAATTTTTCTCTGCCCTTCAACTCAGGCATATTGTCTGGGTATGTAGCCATGATGATATTTTGTCACACCTGATTCCGTCAAAATTACACTTTCATGACTAAATCCAATAGTGTTCTAGAATAAAAATAAGACTTCGACTGCAAAAGGACATGGGTCTGGGCCCATAACCTAAAACGAAACATCGCTTTTCAGTGGCTAGCAACGACAACATTATCAATCTGGGTAGGTACGTATAATTTTTAAAATAATTATCTTTCCTTATATTTTTAGGAACGTAAGATTTTAAATAAAACTTAAGTCAATTAAGTTGAAAGTAAAAATCTCAGTTATTTATCACAAGATGTTATTAATAAAGGAATATTTCTCAAAAACTCCACTTTGGTAGAAAAATGTTAATTATTTAATTAAAGACCTTCGCTCCACGGGATTCTTTAGCTGGGGGCGAAAAATTAAAAGCCACGCCCGGTAACATTGTATGTATAGCTGAGTAAAAGTTGGAAAACCGGCCAAGTTCGAGTCGGACTCGCGCACCGAGGGTTCCGTACAAACAAGGTTTAAAATTATTAAAAATATTTTTATTACATGATGTAACTAAAATTTTACGGTTTTCGCGTTTTTCCTTTATCTGTGCTATAAGACGTTGTTTCGTACCAAATTTTAATATTCTGAGTTCACGGGAAGTACCCTGTAGGTTCACTATTTGTTTTGTTTTGATTCTCTTTGCGAGTGTCATATCTTTTGATTGCGTTGGCTTAGAAGTTTGATTTTTTCACATCTTTTAGGGGCAGTACACTTGAGTATTTCAAATAAATTTCAGCTTGATACCTTAACGCGTTTCTGAGAAAACGGGTCTTGACAGACAGACAGACGGACGGATAACAAAGTGATCCTATAAGGGTTCCGTTTGTTCCTTTCGAGGTACGGAACCCTAAAAAGTACTAAAAAGGATATTCTTTTAGAAGTAAATGTCGTAGGCGGAAAACCTTCAATAAGTTACAAGGTCATTTCCTACTCCTTCATGTTAATTTGATATTACTCGTGGCAATAATGTTAGTACTAAGGTACCTTCGGGTAGTACGATGAAACAGGTAATATAACTTAGTAGTAAAACACAAACAGGTAACTAGTCTTCAAGTTGCACTTAGATGCTCAGCTATCCCCTTAAATATAAAGTAACTACATACGTAGTTACGGGTACCAAAGGGTCTTGATCAAGTGGCAGTTATTTGCTTCCAAAGTGTACCGTATTTCTACACTTACTTTCAACAATATTGATAAACAATGTACTGAAAAGCATAATCAATCCAATAATATTGTATACCTGTTTTTTAACAATTATTTTTATGCAATCGTAATTTTATTAGAATATTTGTACGCCGTTGACGGCAGGACATAGCGTTCATCTATATCTATAAAAGCGAAAGGTCACTCACTGACTCATCACGAAATCTCAAAAACCGCTGGACGTACAAAGATGATTTTTGGCAGGGAGGTAGTTTATGGTTAGTAGACGTCCGCTAAGAACGGATTTTGCGACAGGGCCGGATTAGGGTGGTCTAAGGGCCCTCGCAAGTTTGTATGAAACTCCTTAATTTTTTATGCTACAATCTAGATTTTTGGCAGAGACGTAGTTTATAGTCAGTGGGCGTCGGCTATGAATTAATTTTGCGACAGGGCCGGATTAGGGTGGTCTAAGGGCCCTCACAAGTTTGTATGAAAGTCCTTAATTTTTCGTGCTACAATCTTGATGTTCGGCAGAGAGGTAGTTTATAGTTAGTAGACGTCCGCTAAGAACGGATTTTGCGACAGGGCCGGATTAGGGTGGTCTAAGGGCCCTCGCAAGTTTGTATGAAACTCCTTCATGTTTTGTGCTATAACCCAGATTTTTGGCAGAGACGTAGTTTATAGTCAGTGGGATGAATTAATTTTGCGACAGGGCCGGATTAGGGTGGTCTTAGGGCCCTCACAAGTTGGTATGAAAGTCCTTAATTTTTCGTGCTACAATCTTGATGTTTGGCAGCGACGTAGTTTATAGTCAGTACGCGTCTGCTATGAATTAATTTTGCGACAGGGCCGGATTAGGGTGGTCTATGAGCCCTCGCAAGTTTGTATGAATGTCCTTCATTTTTTGTGCTATAATCTTGATTTTTGGCAGAGACGTAGTTTATAGTCAGTAGACATCCGTTATAAAATAGTTTTGCGACAGGGCCGGATTAGGGTGGTCTATGAGCCCTCGCAAGTTTGTATGAACGTCCTTCATTTTTTGCGAAACAGTCTTGATTTTGGGCAGGGACGTAGTTTGTATTAGTTAGTAGACGTCTTCTATGAACGGATTTTGCGACAGGGCCGATTAAGGGAGGTCTAAAGGCTCTCACAAGTTTGTCTGAAAGTCCTTCATTTTTTGCGCAACAGTCATGAATTTTGGCGGGGACGTAGTTTATGGTGAGTAGCAGTTTGCTAAGAACAGATTTTGGTCCAGGGTCGGATTAGGGAGTTCTAAAGGCTCTCGCGAGTTTCTATGTAAGTTGATTTTTGTACTTCCGGCCTGAAATTTAGCAAGATATAACTATTAGCGAACAATTTTTTTTGTGACGACCTGCAGTAAGGGCTCTTGCAAGTATGTCAATGAAATCCTTGGCTTTTTGGAGCCAAAGATTGGTAGAGAGGTAAAATATAGTTAAGACATATTTATTATTATGTATGTGTGGGAACATATTTTATGACAGGGCCAGTTTAAGGGAATATATTCGCTTCGATTGGCATTTGTCATTCGATTTGGCATAGTACATCCCAGAGGCAGTCCCACACATACATACACGTCAAAATTTCCTCGCGAACGAAGTCGCGGGCAACAGCTAGTTATTAATATTGACATCTGTACTTTTTACCTATGTTCTACAAATAAAAATATTTGAATTTGAATTTGTTAAACTTTTTCCATCATTGTGTTCGCTGATAGAATATCAGTTTGTTTTCACTGATGGACGTTTGGGGGGTATGAGGAACTGGGTGTAAAGCTCCTCATCCCCCATTGAAAAGGGAGGATCCTCCGACCGGACGGGTGTTGTGTCCGGCGGGCTAACTGCCCGACAGTTGTAAGTCGGGAACTACTATAAAGGCTTAATGTCGCGGATAATGTTGATAGCGCGATGTAGGAACTTCTGTCGATCGTTTGTTAGTACGCAGGTGTTGCGATAGATGTCGCTAGTCGCCACAGACGCTACCGAAAGCGCCAAACTAGTCCACCTACAGTTCTGGACCGACATAATTTAGATTGCAATCAACACGCTAAGAAGAAGAATTTCATCTTAATTGGCTTTTGTTTATATTATCCTTAAAATGAATTGTTTTACGTAGTTTCCGATACTTCTTTATCATCAGCCTCATTGAGCATCTCCCCTCGATCCCAAACTACAGCAATAGGTTTCCTGGTCATGTTACCGTTATCGGTGGCCCCGCCAGCTGGGCCCGCGCCAGCGATTCAATCACAAATTATTAAGCCATGCAGTTTCCAAGCTTGCTACGACATTGTGGCAGAAAATGTAAATTTTCCATTAGTCCGCCACTGTGTGGACTGCGAATTATCGAGTTTTCTGCGTTGCTGGCACAGCAAGCAAGCTGTAAGAGTAGATACGTTCATAAGTTGCCTTTACAGTCGTTAAATGTTATAGCTTGGAATAGTTATAGAATAGATAAATTAGGGAGATAGCAGCAACATTAGCAGCAGCATTAGTGTAGTTCAAAAATACTCAATGAAAATATAATGCTCAAGTGCAGTTTTCTGTAATCTCACTTAGAATGTAGAATCGCGAGATGTGAGTTCATTAGCTCAAGACCCTTCACGGATGAGGAATCTCGATCATCACACGCGGGTGTGATTGTCGGAATAAGAGCTACCTACGCTTCCAGGTATCGTATATCGTTATATCGACATTGACCAGATTCCAGGTATCGTATACATCACCTGCCTGCTTCCAGTCTCCCCAGATGCAGCTGAATATCAGTACTGAGCGACCTGACTACCACAACCCAGTTAGTACTAGTTAATACGATATTCTTTGGTAAGATTATCGGGTCACTGACTACCTGTAATGACTGTCAAAGATGTCAGCTGAGACCAACAGCTTAACGTGCTTTCCGAAACTCCGAATGTAATTGATGGTAACCCATCCAACAGAGCCTAGCCAAGCGCGGCTTAACCTGAAGATTTATCAGTGCGGCTGTTGCTATTAAACCACGAGCTCCTCTGACCATATCAAGTAGTAGGTAATGAATTCAAAACTTTACGGTCATTATGACACCTGGTTTTCCCTGTTCTCACAAACTTCCATCGACATTCCCCTGTATATTTAAGGCGACTGACCCCAGAGAAAAAGCGTGAGTAAACAACAAATGAACAGAGCTAACAATGTTAGTGTTCGTCATCTGAAAGAGAAACAAAACAACGAACAGCTGTTTGCGTGCCGCCATGTTTGTCTTTGTTATCGTGAGTTGAGCTCAACGCAGCTCAACTGAGCTCAACTCACTGAAAAAGTAACGCCGTCGGGTTGTGTGTTTTGATTTTTGGATGTTTTTGTTTTACACCTGTACCGTGTTAAGTTACCTTTATTTGGAAAGTTTTCGCTGATGTGCGAGATTGTTTAAATTGGGTAGAAAACTTTTCGTGGGTATGTTGTTTTCTGTAGAATTTTCTTCTGATTTGTGATTTGTTTACAGGTTATTTTTTATAATAAGATAGATAGAATATTGTACGGCAGTAGTAGATTATGAAATGGAGGTTTAAAAATCTCTTTATTAAAATATGCAACACCTTAGCTAGAAGGACTTTACCTACATTGATCTTACCAAATATCGATGTACCTACTGACGACGTAATGCTCTCAACTCAAACGTGGATGACCAGATGTAGGAACGTTTATCATAATAAAATAAATATTTTAGTATTTACATTTTGTAATTGCGTGCGTGTATGACCATGTATGAATGTGGACGAGGCAAAATGAGTAATGTAAGGCTTGAGTTTATGAACATAATTGTAATATTACATACAGTAGGTAAACATACATACATTGTACCCTCAATAACATAAAGAGACGATCTCGCCAATTTGCTTTGATAATCTGGCTTAGATCTCAAGATTGTCGCATTCTAGCACCAGAATCAGCCGGCCATCGTATGTGCATAGTTAAATTAATTCCCTCGTTCAAATACAATTTCGATAGGTCCGTAATCGGATAACAGAGATCCCGCGATAAATTACTGTGTTCCAATTAAACTGGACCAGTTGGGTAATGGGGGAGCAGACTGGCGGGTAACACGCTCGGGAATTGCTGGAAAAACGATTTTGTTTCAAGGTTCGTTTAAGGATAGTTCGTTACGGTAATAACACACCCGATAGTCTGAAAGTCTTACCTGGGGACAGGCTGTCCTCATTAACATCATCATCATCATTTCAGTCGAAATACGTCCACTGCTGGACATAGGCGTTCCCCAAGTCCCACTGCATTGACCAGTCCCGTATGTCTTGCATTCAGTGGATCCCTGTAACTTTCATCAGGTCATTGGTCTACCTAGTAGGAGGTCATCCTATGCAACGTCTATGTCCTCGGGCTAGCAGTCGCCACTCTAGTACTTTTTGGCCACATTGGCCATCCGTTCTGCGAGCAATGTGCCCAACCCACTCCCAGTCACTCAATGTATTGGGATTTGATTCTCACCCAGTGCCGACCCCAAAATAGTTTAACTGGGCTTTTATCCGCACTTAGCCTCTTCATTGGGCCATTGTGCGTGATGTTTAGAGAATACCTATTCCAACCAACATAGGTCAGACTACTGCAAGCTTCCGGGAGAGTTAATGGGGATCGTAGAGTTTGTGCTTGGTGATCTGCCATGCTCCTGCACTCTAGGCGATTTTTCCGCCTCCATGCAACCTCTGCACAGTGGGCTATCTGTTACACTATGAAGATGTTTGTTTAAGGAACAGTGACCCGTTAAAATGCCTATGATTTTACGGATTTTGTCCCTTTTAAGTTTGATGGGATTGCGAGTAAACTACATTGACGCCTCCGGAACTGCATATTTTGTTTCTCTGCATCCTTCACTGTTTCTCCATTGGGTGAGGTGTTTTTCTGTGGTTCGTGAACGTAGCCAAATTTTAGTTGGGCCTGAGGTATGGGCAGTAGTGGTTCTGGTCCAAATACTGTATCGCTCGAGCTTCTCTTGGCCAGCACATCTGCTGCCCCAAAATAGTTATAAAAACACTGGACTTATGATGATTAGTACCCGATTGTTCAAGTGGATTACCGAGCGTGGAGGGTTCGATTTCTGTGTCAGTCAAAGTATGATTGGCATTTTCAAACCAAAATTCCTTATTATCAGTCCGAAGTCTGGATTGATGGTTCGTAACACCCTATAAGGTAAAACCTAAACATAACTAGTAAATGTTTAGTTACTTAGGGGAAAAAGAGAGCTTTTTTCCAATTTTTTATTCTTGGCAGAAATGGAAGAATATTAAATGTAAAAGGCAAATGCCATTGAGAGGAAAATACAAAGAACCTCGAGCACCGGTATCGCCCGTCTGCCACGAGTCCCTACGGAGGAAATTTTCATATTCCCGCCGTAGCTCGAGGGCACTGGCAGTAGGCACAGTCAGAAAATAAATTAACGTTC
Source organism: Diarsia dahlii (assembly GCA_949775195.1). Taxonomy (NCBI): domain Eukaryota; kingdom Metazoa; phylum Arthropoda; class Insecta; order Lepidoptera; family Noctuidae; genus Diarsia; species Diarsia dahlii. The sequence continues at coordinate 20,616,376 of OX459207.1, forward strand.
TTACGGCGACCTTACGTGCCCATTCGCTCGATACATACAGTTCCACCATGATTTATTGTTTCATTTTCATATACATTTTTTTGTTTTACTCAATTTATGTAACACTGTGTTTGGGGCGTGTTTTCCAGCAGGAAATCACAGTGTTTTTTTGTGTGAGTTTTGAACTTTAGTGGTATTTTTAGAATTTCAGTAAGCACGTTTTACCAATGGTTGTATGGTAGATATTGGTATTTCTTTCTTTTTTATCGTGTGGTTAGTGTCAAACCTGTTGTCCGAGTTCTTATGCCGTCCATGGCTCTCTGACTTGGCTTGATATCGGTATAAGCGATAAGATGGCCGTTGTATCGTGAATATGAAGATTTCGAAAATAAGCTTTGTTAATGGCTGCGGCTGGTGTAACATTAAAGTCATTCTATCCACGAGTATCTATCTACTAGATGTAATAGATTGACCATGCAAGCTTTTTTTCCTAAGCAGACATTTTTATCACAAACAGTAAGAAACCGTATTCTAAAATGCAATAGCTGCAGTGCCCTGCAAAGAACCCTGCAGTCTGCAATTTGTCGTATCGATGTTAATTTCATATTATACGGTTTGAACCCAGTAGGTAGCCACGTCGCAGCGGTAAAGGCGGTATTCAGATCGTCAAGAGTGCAGGTAAACGGACACCTGGGACACTCCAGCAGGTTTTTACTAAATAACATTGACTTAGATTTCTCCAGGTCGATTTCAACCAAACCCAAATATTGCAAAAACCATCACACCACACCTCCAGCAATTAATAGAGCAGTTTATTTACAAGCAGAACCGACCAAAGGCTCGTTTGCCGTCAAACAGTGAATGTTTATTCAATCCGTTGCCAGAGCCGTGCCGTGGCCGGCCCGGGGCAATGCCGTGCCGGGCAAGGTTCACCTGCCTGTACGGGAATTATGAATCTGTTTATTTGTGTGTTTACTGTGTGTTGTTGTATGACGTGCAGTTTGGAATATGAAGGTGTTGTGACTTGAATATTGATGTAATTGCTCGTCGCGTTATTTACCTATCTGTCAGTACTGTCTCCCCTTTGAGCAATAGTTTAAACTTCGGCCAAAGATTTGGAATTGAATGGTTTGGTCTAGTTATATGATAAATTATGTTTATTTTACAAATCACATTTTTTTAAACTAGATGGGGCCGCGGTGTTTCGTACACTGAGAAGAAAAAATCTAAACAAACTCAGAGGTCATAGTCTCTTTCTCTCTTAAGTCAAACATAATCTTGGTATATTCACAGGACTATGCAGATAAGGGACTTATCATACTAGCGGATTGCGAACGTCTTCAAAGCGGAGCGGGCGCACAACGAATTCGTTACGGACACGACACACAACGAATACGCCGCGCATGCGCAGCGAATTCGTTGCGGACGCGCAACGGGTTCGCCGCGAACAGTGTATGTGTATTGTTAAATTATCGCCGTACAATACACGCTAGTATGATAAGGCCCTTAGTGTCTGAGATGGTCTTTTGAAGAAAGCACCATATAGTTAGATGATGAATAATAAAAACTGGCCAAGTGCAAATCGGTTGACTTGCACAATCATGAAGGGTTTCGTACTATTGTTTAACATATTTTAATTTTTTGTAGATATTGAGAGATTTTCCATGTTATTTTACGAGTAGCACCACAGACTTCTTATAGGTTTTTCTGTAATCTATAAACTGTGTTGAACTAATTTGTGTACTTTTTTTTTTTTTAGGCTCAGTGGTTCGGGGCCGCGGATTTTTGTACTAGATGACGTGGCCTCGGCGCAAGGGCAAAGAAGGAACATGGATTCGGTTTTTAGTCAGTAGAAGTCTGACACTCCCCTTCGCTCTGCCCAAGGGCGAGAGCGGGGGGGGGGGGTCATTCTTCGATGATTTTCCACCCACCAAAAAAAAAATTAAAAAGGCTCAGTGGTTTCGGAGATAAGGGGGAGGGGGAATGGTCGAATAGACAGACAGACAGACACACGAGTGATCCTGTAAGGGTTCGTTTTTTCCTTTTGAGGTACGGAACCCTAAAAAGCGACTAACAAAAGGTATTCACTTAGTTGATAATGTGTGTAAACACCGGAATAAAGGGTACCCTAAAGAAATGCACTGAACTTAATGTTGATGACCTCCGGAAAAGTATGGTGTACCTATTTACCGACCTAGGTTACAGACACTTTCAGCTTTATTCATTTGTTTTTGGTTGAATTGTACGGATGGTGTTTTGACACAAACATAATAAATAACTCAACATTCTAAATCTAACTAAATTTTTTTAATAGGGTAAAGTATTTCTGGGTAAGATAAGTAAAGTCTTGAAAGATTTATGTGCTCACCTAGATCTATAATTCTTTTAAAAAAGCTGAAGTTACATTTATTTACGGTCGATTCTAACGTTTCCTACCACTAAAATAAATGTAATAAAGACAAGTTCCTCACAGTTCACAGCTAAGAGCTCACAAGTAGTGTCGCAGAGGGCTTTACACAAAAATCCTTTAAGTTAGGTGGAAGGTGCGAACAAAGCTCTCTGAACTAGTGCCCGGGGAGGCCGGGACCAACTGTAATCGCTGTATCAATGTTGCCTATTCTAGTGATTTGTGTTTTGTTTAGTAGGCAAACCTTTTATTGGTATTTTCTATCTGTTTTAGCTTAGAAAACAATCCTTTTTCAAACTTTACTAACTTACTCAATAATACTCTCTTATTGACTCAGTTTAGTCAATGTATTTGTATTGGTAGGGCCTATGTCCAGCAGACGTCTTTCGGCTGAAATGATGATGATGATGATTTGTATTGGTACGAGGTGACGTTAACCCATTCACTGAGTGATGCCGCGTGTAACACAATACAAGAAATGGAAAGTTGTGTTTTTTCGTTTTTAATTACTACATTCCCGTTTACTATACTTTCAAAAATCTATTACGAATCAAAATATTCAAAATTCTTTTAATAATTTATAGCTGAGTCATATCATCGAACCCACTATAATCATTAAACCCCAAAACAACGGTGAAGAAATACATCATGAGGAAACCGGCATGTTCTAGAACCAAAAAATTCGAAGACATGTGACATCTACCAATCTGCAATAGACCCGTGTGGTAGATCATGGCCAATTCCCTCGCGTAGCGAGGAGGCCTGGAGTCCTAGTAGTGGGAACGTTATAGATGATTATAGCCTGAATATGCTTTAACCTTTTGAGCGCCACAGTCACGTATAGACGACAAGCCGAACAAGCAAAAAAGTGCCATATGGCTGTCGACTTAAGGTAGGTACTTTTTGGCTTGTCGTCTTACTTGACTGTGGCGGTCAATAGGTTAAAGCCCAAAACAAACAACATTATCATAATCATCTTTCTGCCCTTATCCCATGTCATTTGGGGTCGGCGCAACACGTTTTTTCTTCCATTTTGCCCTATTTATCCTACTATTTATTATTCCTAAACAACAAAATAAACCTACCTATTGAAAAACATCACAAATGTAACATTGTACTCTCAATTCTCCATATTTTCCACCCGAATGCAAGCCGGAGCTCCGGGACCGGACCGTCACCTGTCAGATTAGTTGTAAGAGGATTTTTTCACTGGCGCCGCACTAGACCACGTACCCTGGGATTGCTGGCTGGTCTCTTTTGAATTATTGCTGAGAATTCGCGTTGAGGGTATTCAAATATGGTTGATTATTTTGGTTGGAAAGGATTTCATGTTTTCGTATAGGTTAGTGTGAAAACCATGAACTAATCCAAGCTAATAAATACTAATGAAAGCTTTTAAGCGACTACTAGGTTAGTGGTGGACTGCCTTCTTGGCATAGTAGTCGCAAGCGCGACTGCTGAGCAAGAGGTCATTGGTTCGATTCCCGGGTCGGGGAAAGTGTTATTAGGATTTTCCATCCGTAAATTCCCAGTAGCAGCTACGGAGTCTGGATTTGTGCTCGGTTGGTGGCAATAGGATCGTTACTTAGAACTTAAATATAACTGGAGAAATGTGGGTGTACTGTTATGTACACCTCTGCCTAACCCTTCGAGAATTACAGGCGTGATGTTATGTCCTACATAAACCACTACCCTACCACCCATTAACTTACAGAAACCTTCCGGAAACCGACCTTGACCAGTCCCCCCCACATCTTAAATAATGCATCACAATGCCCCAAAGTTAATTGGCTAAATCGAAGCAATAGAAGTTTGGCCAAACTCGCTGCCCTTTCAAATTCTCTGAGGAGTGGCGTCATGATTGGCAATTAGTCTGCTAATCCTCGGAAGCCCTCCATCTCGAGGACTTGAGCAGACCACGCGGTGATTATTTAGAGGCTTAGGGGTCGTTAGTGGATGAGGGTTTACCTGGAAGGGGTCCTCATTATCTATGGGGTCTATTGGTGAGTGATCGGTTGTCGTAGTGAAGGTATGAACGGATTTGTAATGTCACTGTTGTTAAAGTAGAATTTCGAAAAATATTTTTGTGAAGTTAAAGCTAATGAAAATTCATCGTTCTCTATGACACCTTAAATAAACTTATTAACTTTTTGTAAATAATTATCGTAAGAGCGGCGGTGTCCCAGTGGTGTCGGCCCCGACATACGAACAGTAGGTCGTGGGTTCGAACTTCGAACCCAAGCAGGCACGTTACTTTGTGTAATTATTTCATCACCGCTGCTCTCAAAACGGTGAAGGAAAACATCGTGAGAAAACCGGAATGTCTTAGAACCAAAAAATTCGTTCGTGGTGGATTATATAGCCCACCCCTCTTCTAGATAGGCCTGAGTCCCTGCAGTGGGTACATTATAGGCTTATGATGCCATCATCATAAGCCTATAATGTACCCACTCAGCAGAAAGACCATTCGTTCTGCTGAGGCTGCCTTGTTGGTTTAGTCTAGTGGTCGCAAACGTTACTGCTATTAACGTTTTGAGTTCGATGTCTAATGGGCCTACTACACGCACGCACTTCCCCACAGTTTTGCCTGCGGGATTACACGGTGCACACAGTACATCGCGCGTGTGGTTTGTAATGGTAATACAGTTTTACCAACCATACGCGCGATGTACTGTGAAGTGTGAACGAAAACTGTGGGGAAGTGCGTGCGTGTAGTAGGCCCATAAGTCGGGCAAAGTAAAGTCTCAGTAACAGCCGGGAATCTGGATTTGTGCCCATTAGTGTTTTCTTCCAGTCTCCTCCATCAAGCGTGCCCGTTTGATGGCAATCGGCTTATCCCCTATTACATAGCCCATAGCTGGCCAAATGTAGGCCCCCCTGTAGATACCTACCTTTCTCTTAACTTTTGAGGATAACTTAAATAACTTTTGATAACGCAATATTACATCTGCCAATCCGCACTGGGCCCACGTGGTGGATTATATATAGCCCATCCCTCTCTTATAGAGAAAGCCTGAATCCCTGCAATGGGAACATTATAGGCTGATGATGATGATGATGAAAGCGATATTTGGACGCGACGACGGTTGGTGCAGTTGCTGAGCGTTTTCATTATAAATCTATATAAATAAAAAGAGAAGTCCTGACTGACTGACTGACTCATCAACGCCCAGCCCAAACCCTTGGACCCTAGAAAGCTGCAATTTTGCACAGAGGTTCCCTTTATAATGTAGACAAGGAATAAAGAAGGATTTTCCGAAATTCAACCCCGAAGGGAGTCAAATAGGGGATAAAAGTTTGTATGGAAAATCGATATTTTCATGCGGGCGAAGCCGCTGGCAAAAGCTAGCCAGTGATAATTATTCAGATTCGTGGATCATCTAAAATATTCTAGTGTTAAAGTGTGTAAAAAAATCTTTATTGCATTTTCTAATTGTTTCTCTAGAGTTTCCTCATTATTTCAAGTAGATAGTAACTACATTTATCCTGTAAGAAAAGCTACGTTATGAAAGAAACCTTCAGTTATCAACAGCCGTGATATAGTGCGCTGACCTCACGTTAATAGATTGTGAGGGGATCATTATCTAAGGGAGGGTGCACATACTGCCGGGCTGCGGGTTGTTCGAAAGAGATACCGCGGGCTCGGACACAAAAAGCTAGGAAGTGTGTGTGTACATGTGTAGTTTTTAGTCAGTAGAAGTATGACACTCCTTTTTGTTTGTTTCACAAGCCTTTTTAGGGTTTCGTACCTCAAAAAGGAAAAACGAAACCCTTCTAAGATCCCTCGTGTGTCTGTCTGTGCCAAATACTAATCTTTAATTAATTCATTTAATCAATGTTGGATATTTTGTACTTACTAAATATTTCTTTTATAGACAATAGATCAACGTTATCAAACATACATATTTATAAGACGTATATGTGTAACATATATGTTCATACATACATCTTACATGTTATAATCTTGTATTGTTTGTTTGCAAGGGATAACATGTAAAGTACTGATGTGTCGTATAAGTTTGTATATCGACACATGATAAAGGGCCACAGTGTGTACTCCTCCTAACACATAAACTTCGAGGGATCATAAAAAGAAGCTATCCCTTTATCTTAACGATTAAGCTGTAATGGCTATGTTAGGCATGGGACACTCTTAACGGTATTCAAACGTTATTTTTTATATTTTTAGTGTGTCATAATTTCAAGGGCCCTTTACTACCAGTACTTATAGAAAGAGATTGAAAGGACCACTTTTGCTATGATTTAGTATGTTTGTCGCAGGCGATTTTCTCTAAAACTGTTTAAAATGTAGATTAATGTATTGTACTATAGATAGTATGTCTTGAATTGTAGCCGAGAAGAGAATGCCAAGCGGGATGTGTGCCTAACGCGAATGGATAGAATAAGGAATGAGTAAATTAGAAGAATTCTGAAAGTGGCGCCGGTGATTGAAAAATTGTGTGGTAATCGGTTGACGTAGTACGGACATGTGTGATGCGAAGGAATGGGGACAAATTGTGAGGAAAATTTGATGGATAAGAGTAGAGGAAAACCAAAGATACGATGGATGGAGTATGTGTAGGTGATGGATGGATGGAGCTGACTGCTGAGATAATGAATAATAGAGAAGGATAGAAGAAGAAGACAAAACAAGAAGAAAACAAATTGGGTTAGGGATTATGGTTTTTTATATAAAAGAGCCGGACACAAGTTATTTAATGACAATTTCCGACTTAAATAAACACGTTGCTACTATATACACAGTGATTACTACTGCTGAACCCTTTTCAGTAAACAAACAAAAAAAAAAATCAGCCAACAAGCTTATCCCCCCAAAAATCTGAACGAAAAAATAACCCTTTGAAAATAACGGCTATAAATAACGGTTATCGTTAACGATCGCAGCACTATCGTTAATGAGAATAGGTGGCGACATCGATAGCCAGTAATGATATATAAACTGGAAGGGTGTTAATCTACAGGGAGGGGGGATGGGGGGTGTGAGCCAAGCAGATCGGGGATAAAGAGGGTGGGACAAAAAATATTGTTTAGGTTTTTTCAAAGGATATCATGTACTGAAGGATGTAGGAGGCTTAATGAGGTCGACGTTTATCTAAATCTGTTTCCTTTGCTCAATAAATAAAAGGTGACGATACATCGTCGTATCCTACGAATAAGGGCGTAACTGCAAAACAGCTACTTTTCAGGAGACACAAATTAGTAAAGTAGAAGAGAGACACAAACGTAATTAGGGCATCGTCTCTTTTACAGATACGCAAAATAGCCATTCCATAGAACACGGCCCCAACCACCATTAGGGTATTTTCTATGTACGCAATATGGAAAATTTTGACTCTCACAATGAAATGACGTAATTAAGTACAAAATCCTTGAGGTTTAAAATATTTTGATTTACGTACTTGCTTAAAAAATCTCTGTTACCGCCGACTGGTGTCCAAAGGGCCCTAGCACTCGAGCCCGTGCAACTTCACTACTTACGATGAAAGAGGGCGCGAGAGATTGTGGCTTTATTCTTCGTTGAAAACGGAGTACTCCAAATTGTGAGTTTTGAGAAAACCTAATTATTTCACGACCTGTACCATTTTTAATTGTTTTGTTGGACTGGTTACATGTAGTATGACGGGCAGAATGTAATTATGCAATAAAAGATAAAAGCCCTTATGTTCTTTACGCCCTTATTCGTAGGATACGACGACATACAAGACAATAAAAGTATATACAAATCTTATAAGAACGTACAAGGATCTTTTAGTTAATTCGGAACTATTCTCGCAAATTTTTTTAGACATCATATTTTTATGTCGAACTTTTTCCCAAATATTTATAGGGTCGGCTTTCACCGACTTTCTCCGTGCATGGAAAAGCATGCTAAGCCATTGGTCCTGGCTGTCATAGTACCAGCCCAGTTGGCACTATAGTAGCCAGTCACTCTAAGTAAGATATTTTTATTTAACTACATTCAATTAGATGTGGCTCATATATCATCGGAAGCTGTAGATGATCCCGTCTGGGCTACGGGTTGTTTGAAAGAGATACCGCGGCCTCGACACAAAGGGCTAAGAATGAAAATGGGTGGTTTTTAGTCAGTAGAAGTCTGACACTTTTCCCACCCCACAAAAAAAAAGCTGTAGATGATAGTGATAAAAACAAAACCGTAATGACTTAAGTAAAACGTTTATTAAACAAATTCATGAGTTCTCCTGACAAACTGCACGGACATCTTCTCATCAGGTACGAGGAACATGCCGTTCTTCTCAATGCTGATCTGGCTCGGTTTGGGGGAGTCTGGGTACACCTTGAACTCGTAGTTCAGTAGGAGGTCTGCTAGGCCCTGGCGAAGAGTCTGGTAGGCGAAGCGCATGCCTGGAATTGGGGGAATGTTTTAATATTTAAAAAAAGGGCATCTATCAACGCGGAATAAGCTTGACGTAACATTTTGTCGCATTTAATTCAGCTCGGTTTTCTGTAGCATCCGAACCAAAACAAGGAGAATAACATCTTTTCAGAGCGGAATCTTTACATAGTGTAAAAAAAGTAAAAAACTAAAACCCGACTACGACAAAAAAAAAACGACGCTGAAAAAGTATGAAACAAGATTTTCTGGATAGATCAAAAAGAAAAGCCGTAGTCACGAGGTATTAAAGTGTTTAGGTTGGTAACTATAACGTGTGACTACGGCTTTTCTTTTTTTCTATCCAGAAAATCTTGTTTCATACTTTTTCAGCGTAGTTTTTTTTGTCGCAGTCGGGTTTTAGTTTTTTACTTTTTTTTATTTATTTATTTTTTTACTTTTGACTTTTTGTCCGCTAGAGGGCGTGATTTTAAATTTGAGCAATATTTTGGAAATGTACAAGTGAGGCCCTTTCAAATGATACCAAACACGGCGTATTTATCTCCATTTTTATTTTTTAAGCCTTACTTTTTGTCCGCTAGAGGGCGCCAAATCGCTTTTTGTGACACGTCACGTAGCCTATGTTCAGCGGAAAATTAAGACGGTTCTAACGATACCTCATATGTCGAGTTCCGTTATGTAGATTAGAAGCTATGAGGGAACAGATGAAGATACACACATACACACATACATAAATACATACAAACATACATACATACATACATAGCCAGTCAAAATCATAACCCTCCTTTGGCTTTGCCGTAGTCGGGTAAAAACAAAGTCACTCTCACTGTTTGTGTTAGGCTTAGATCTTTTAAACTACGCAACGAATTTTCATACACTTTTCAGCAATAGATAGATTAAAGGTTAGGTTTATATCTACATTGCACCTATGCGAAGCCAGGGCGGGTCGCCAGTAGTATATGTCAGAGTCCTGTAGCTAGGTGACTAGGTTCATACCGGTTTATCGGAACTTCCCTCTCACACACTATACTTACATGTGTGACACTTTTAAAAGAAAAACTTTACCCTATCTTATAAATGACTGCAACTCACCAATACAGCTCCTAGGTCCTTCTCCAAACGGCATAAACGTATAGGGGATGATGTCTCTCTCATTCTCCGGCAGAAACCGGTCGGGGTTGAACTTTTCAGGCTCAGGGAAGTACTGAGGGTCAATCTGCATGCTGACTCCGTTCACGTAGATCGTTGTGCCGGCTTCGATGGTGAGGTTATCATCGATCTGGTAGTCTTTGGCGGCGATGCGGTCCAGCCAACCCATGGGAGGGTACAGTCTGAGGGTCTCTGTAGAAAGGAAGCTAGTTACAAACTTAAAACTTGCAAAATCGTAACATAACAATGCCTATAATCCCAAAAGGCAGAGGTGTCCCTAATGGCACCCACATTTCGCCACTTATGTTTAAGTAATATGGGGTGAGCCTATTGCCATAAACTTGGTACAATTCAGACTCCGTAGCTGCTACTGAGAGTTTCCTGATGGAAAAACCCTAAAACACTCGTCTCGGTAATCAAACCCAGGACTTTATGTTCAGTAGTCATACTAGCGGCCACTAGACCAACAAGTCTTGCAATATCAATCGCCCAATAAAAGCCATTGTTGTATTTTCAACTTTCGGCTCCATTACCCAGCATTAAAAATCAAGCAGCACGATTTTATCAGCATTTGTTTATGCATCTAGTATTGGAATGCAAGGCATGGTAAGAAGCATAGAAGTGTTAACAGACTAAGTAAACTAACATTGCTAAGTTATTCCAATTATTAAAAACAACCTCAGTATCATCCGCCACTTAACATTGTGATGGTAATAAATAATGTAATTATATAAAGACATCCTGCATGGTCTGTTTCCGTCGCACACATTATGATATTTATTATTCATTGGTACATTATGCGATCTAACTGCGTAAATAGGCAAGATAATATCGCCGCCTTACAACGAAAACCAATTAAATCGAAATTTTGACGAAAATGACTTAAGAATGCCAAAGTACTTAAAATTTTGTGTTCTTTCGTCTGCGAAAACCCATTAATCGCTAAGTCTTATAGTTTCGGTGCTAGCTAATAGGATAACCAATTATTTCAAGCATTTCCAAGGTTTGTTTTCAAATACAAAACATTAAGCAGATTTAACTTGACTGCCGACATATTTGTCTCCAATGATTGTCAGTTAATCTGATGAAATTTGTTTTTCTTCAGAGAGATCTCATGAAATACTCTACTTTTCCCTCAGTAACAACCATTTACTAAGATTTAAATCTCCAAATTAGAATAAAATGGTCAAATAAAAGCTATTAAAATAGTTTAATTGATTTTACCTGAAGAATTCCATAATAAGCAATACAATCCAATCGTCTAAGAAAATATTGTATATCCAGATAATTGTTTATCTCTGACGATATTTATTCACGGATGCAACCATCACTACAGCGAAAAACGATTAAACCAGTTTAGTTCCGTGTCACTGGCGCTAGTATCGGACTTTCGGCCATTTGCATTTGCAACAAGTGCGCTCGCGTCTTGCGGAAAAAGTTAATTTTCAAGTTTTTAATTGTATTTTGAAGTTTGATACATTAAAATGAGCTCAAATTGTGTCAAGAAACTTGATTTCGATCGCGGAAAAGAAAAACAAGAAAAATTGAGTAATTATTATAGTGATTTGAATGAAAAAAAAAAGTGAGGTTGAAAATGGATATCCTAGCAACACACCATAAAGGGAGGGATTTCAAAAAATTTTGGAAGCACACTAAGAAACAGGAAGCTGGTTCGTGTGTCCCTGTGAGTGTTGAGGGTAGGAGTGAGCCCAGTCAAATAGCTGAATTGTTTAAGGACCATTTTAGGGTAGTGTCTCCCTTAGAATGTGTACAGCAGGTGCTCGATGATGAGGTTGCAGATTGTGAGCGGTTCAGATTTAAGGCGAAAGAAGTCGCCCATATTATTCAAAATATGACTAGAGGTAAGTCTCCAGGACATGACGACCTTAGCATCGAGCACTTGCAGTTTGCAGGTGTTCATTTACCTAGGGTGCTGGTTATGTTTTTCAATTTGTGTATAGGCCATTCATATTTACCTAGAAAGCTTATGAAAACCACGGTTATACCAATACTTAAAAACAAGACGGGTGATGCCTCCGACAGGGACAATTACAGACCTATCTCATTAGCTACAGTGATCGCTAAGGTGCTGGATGGTTTGCTTGATAGTCAGCTAAGTAAGCATATAGATCTCCACGAAGCTCAGTTTGGTTTCAGGGCTGGACAGTCGACTGAAGCTGCGGTACTGCGACTCAAGCATACTGTCCAGTACTATGTGACGAGGAAGACGCCTGTATACGGTTGTTTTTTGGACCTGTCGAAGGCATTTGACCTGGTTTCGTATGGTGTGCTGTGGGATAAGCTCCAGGGGGAAACCAGCACACCCAGAGATGTGGTCAATATATTGAGATATTGGTACGGCAACCAGACCAATAATGTTAGGTGGGCGGGTTCATGTTCGTCAGAGTACAGGTTGGAGTGTGGAGTGAGGCAGGGAGGCCTGACCTCACCACGGCTCTTCAACCTGTACGTTAACAGACTGATAGGTGAGCTCAGCAGGGCCGGTGTCGGCTGTTCAGTGGATGGTGTTTTCATGAACAACATTAGTTATGCCGACGACATGGTGCTGCTGAGCCCATCTGTCACAGCCCTTAACTACCTCATAGGTATCTGTGAGGGGTACTCGGAGTCACATGGCCTCAGGTACAACTGTAAGAAGAGTGAATTACTTATTTTCAAGGCGGGTAATAAGAGTCCGAAAACCGTTCCACCAGTTAGGCTTGGAGGTATGCCGTTAAGTAAATTAACCAAATTCAAGTACCTGGGGCACTGGGTCACCGAGGACCTCTCGGATGATTTAGATATTGAGCGGGAACGTAGGGCGTTGGCAGTGAGATGCAATATGCTGGCACGCAGGTTTGCAAGGTGCACAAAAGAAGTTAAAATTTCTCTTTTTAAAGCTTACTGCCAGACATTTTATACCTGTAGCCTGTGGGTCCGCTATACGCAAAGATCTTTCAATGCCCTACGGGTCCTGCACAATAATGGTTTTAGGATGCTGTTGGGGTTGCCTCGCTTTTGCAGTGCATCAGGTATGTTTGCTAAGGCCAGCACTGACTGCTTTAGGGCTATAGTACGGAAAAGAGTGGCCTCCCTGATGCGCCGCGTACGGGGCAGCACCAACAGCCTTCTGAATACCATATTGGAAAGGGTTGACTGTCCGGTTGTGAGGCACTGGAATACTGTTCACGGATCTGGAGGGGTCCTTTATAATGTAAAGTAATAGGTATTGCTAATGGTTTTGACATGATTAGTGGTAATTTTGACATTGTTTGATTTTTACATTATTTGATTTTGACATTATGCATTTAATTTTGACATTGTTTGATTTTGACATTATTTAATTTTGACATTATTATTGCTGTTTGTTTTGACATTATTAGTAATCATTATCAAAATTTTCCAAATGTGTGTGCCTACTAACTTTAGTGTTTAAGTGTGTACGTATTACTAACAAATTGGATTGTATGATCTGTTTAATAAATGATTATTATTATTATCAAAGGTCTCCAAGGTAGATTTATGTAAAATTTTAGACGTCTACCTCAATAATATTGGCTTTGCTTTGGTATGTCAGTCATTCGGTCGGTCACTCAATAATAAGTCAGTTTTTTCCATTATTTACATTTTTTTTTGGCACCTTTTTTGGCACCTATTACTGGCATCTGAAGCGCGCTTTTATTGTTATTTGAACTAATCAAGCTAATTTGTATTTATTTAATTATTTCGAGTTATAAATTTGATAAAAAATAAACGTACTGAAACTCTAATAAATTACTTGCTTAACCTATTAGGTTCTTAAATTTTCTGCAGGGAAAACCAATTATCTTGATACATTTTCACTTGTAACTTCACAAGGGACAGCTGTATAGATACTTTTTTATAATGGTTAGTCTTAATTAACTAAAAGTAAAAAGTAATTTCTCGGGATTTGCTGTATTCCTATTACCTTGAAATATATAGACATTTATCAGTTCTCAGGGAAAACCAATTAAGTGGGTAACCTTGTGACAATAAATTGAAAATTTCATTCAAAGCAATAACTTTTTTAAACCTCAATAGACATGTTTAAATATAACATTTATCAATGTACTAATGCTATGAAGTAATAATAACAATATAATACTACAAAGGGTATTTTCAAGCCCATAAACTTTGTAATCGCGATATTTCCGTTTGCACTTTTTATGATTTAATTGGTTTTCGTTGTAGGGCGGCGATATGTAACTTTATGCTTATCTATAGGTACTGATATTTTAAAGCTGAAGAGTTTATTTGGTTGAACGCTTTATCTCAGGAACTTCTGGTAGAAATTGAAAAAAATCTAAACTCTTTTGCAAAATAAACGGGCACTTCATATTTTTTTCTCTACTTCAATGAAGAAGGACAAGTAAGAGGTTTTATTAATTTGATTGACGATGTATTGGCATGTTATTTGAAGAATCCTGGCATGATTCTGTACGTTCCAAATTTAAATTTTGAAATTAACAAAAGGAAAATAATGATTATTGTAGATTATTGTAAAATTGCTTTACTAATGGCGCGAATTGCTGAAACAATTTTATTACTGATTACTAAAATTTTAAAACTTTTTGGATATTTTCTGCAAATTAAACAATTTTATCTTTCTTTTTACATTAAATACCACTTTTTGACATGAGTGATAAAGCGATAAGGGCCGGTAAAATTATAGCCCTACTTGAAGAAGGTTGTTCGCAAACTTACGTGTCTCAGCGGCTAAATGTGAGTCGTTCAACTGTCCAGAGGACTTGGCAACGGTATCAAGAGACCGATTCGGTCAAAAGAAGACCCGGTTCGGGAAGAAAACGACGCACAGAACCAAGAGATGACCGCTTTTTGGTGAGTCAGGCCTTGCGGAATCGTAAGGCGTCAAGTGTGGACCTGAAGAAGAGCCTTGAAGAAGTAAGAGGAGTAGAAGTTAGCTTGTGGACCGTCAGGAGGAGGCTTTTGGCTGCCAATATCAGGAGTTACCGCCCGGCTCGGGGACCTAAATTACTCCGTGAGCACCGTGTTGCTCGACTTCAGTTTGCTCGAAACTGTGCTTCATGGACTCTGGAGGACTGGAATAAAGTATTGTTTTCTGATGAAGCTAGAATCTCTTTGTGTGGAGAGGACCGACGCCGGCGAGTGCTACGAAGACCACGGGAACGCTATGCGGAAGTGTGTTTCGAAGAAATCACTCCTTATGGCGGAGGCTCCGTTATTTTTTGGGCAGCAATTAATTCGACGGCCCGCGTACGGAGTTAGTTCTCATAAAATGGAACATTAAATGCACACCGGTACATAATGGAAGTCCTAATTCCATATGCACAACCCGCATTGACTGCACTTGGGGAAGATTCCATTTTTATGGACGACAATGCTCGCCCGCACCGTTCTGGCGACGTGGAAGCGTACATGCAAGAAGTTGGGATCCGTCGTTTAGATTGGCCAGCTCGAAGTCCTGACCTCAATCCAATTGAGCATGTCTGGGATGTTCTAAAGAGACGGGTAAGATCAGTGCAACATGCTCCACAAAACATCAGGGAGCTAAAAAGAGTCATTGCAGAAGAGTGGGAACGTATTCCTCAAAACGTCATTAAAAACATCGTGGAAAGCATGCCCAGAAGGATTCAAGCTGTGATTTTGGCAAGAGGAGGTCACACTCGTTATTAGGTTATTACATTTGTAACTTTATTTAATTAAACAAAGTAAAGAAATCTTCTTGTCTTTATTGCCGACCACTTCTTATTGTTTGGCCGTGTACATCGGTTTTAAAGAATTCATAGTTTTTTTTTTTAAATTGTCACAGTTCTCTTCACGCGTATTAATTTACACGATTATAAGTAGGTATACAGACTACGTCAAACAATTAAATTTCATTGAATTTACTCAAATCGACCTTAGAACGTAAATTTCCTAAGGTGCCCGTTTTTTTTTGCAAAGGAGTGTATTTGTGTTAGATAGTCCATTTATCGAGGAAGGGTTTAGGCTTTTTCTCAAGATATAAGCTAGTAGCTACAGAATATTTAAAAGTGAATAAAGTAAATAAAAAGTGATATTACGAGTATAAACTAAGGACCTATTTCACGATGTCCGAATAGCCATTACTTAAGTATCGAATTAATTGAAAAATGGAACAGAATAATGCATAATAGTACATTACTGCAGCGGCCAGCAACAACACATACGTAAGTCCATCAATGCCTAGTTGTGGCCAAGGCTTGTATAGTACTTTTCTCAAATAATGCGAGGAAATTAAATACAATTTACTTTTCAAAATCACATACAACAATAATTTTTCACGCGTTGAAGAGTTCAGCCAATTCGAAATTTAAATAAAACCTTTAATAAGTCACCTCCTTGGTTGCTATGGTTCAGAGTAAAAGATCGTTCCATTTTTAAATAACACGACAGATATGAGTTTAGTATGTAATTTATTTGGCCGCTAAACACGACAGATATGGATTTTCATACAACTTTTGCCGGCCGCTGGTCGCATGTATCTGGCCAGTACAGCAATTTCGATTTATCTCGAAGAAGGTTGTCAAAATAATGCTCTTTCCAAGCATGTTTGAGAAAAATTATCTTCCAAGTAAACTTACGGGAACTTATTCATAGGTGATGATACAGGCACTAAGAATGATTACTTAAATCTTACCTTTGATGACACAGTCAATGTAGGTAGCATCAGCTAGGATTGTTGAGTCGAACCCACGGCTTCCAATCTTCCTTTTGATTTCAAAGATCTCTTCAAAAAGTTTCTCCTAAAAATATCATTGGAAGGTTCATAACATTTCAAAATAAATTGTTAAAGTGGTCATCTAGGATAATATTAAAAAAAGTCCTTCTTACACGGTAAAACAGAATTATATTGATCTTGCAAAAACCCCTTGCAAGCTGACCATGTGAGAGTGACCATATTTTATTTAGTAGCTATACCTCCGTCGTCATAATCACGATTCACGCGCCATCATCTACAACAGATCATTACTAGACATAGGCCTCTAACCTCTTCAATCCCCCCGCTCTGGGTGGAGCAGAAAGGAGTGTCAGACTCTTACTGACTAAAATCCATTTGTATTCCTTGTAATGCCCTTTGCGTTGCGGGGTCACAGTAACTCACGAAGTACTCCTTAACGTTCACCGATTCGCGATAATCACTCAAGAATACGGTTCGTTTTCCAATCGATTGGCTAATTCCCACTTATTTTTACATAATAAGTGAGCTATAGTAAATCTTACCTGATACTGAGGATTCCAAGCCAACTCATAAACAATCCAGCATAGCGTGGTTCCAGAAGTGTCGAAGCCACCCAATACGAAGACAGCTGCTTGCGCCAATAGGAGATCTTCGCTAATTTCTGAAACAAAAAGTTAATGATTGAGTTCCTGTCATTACTCGAAGAATGCCGTGAAGCTGAAACGCCTTACCTAATAATATTATAAAGGGATAAAGTTTCCAAGTTGAAATATAGGAGATAATCACCGAAACTCCTCATCGGATTCACGACAAAAAACCTTAACTGTTGGGAAGCTATTAAACTACACTATTACCGAGTACCATAATGACGCCGTAAAAGACGCAGGCCGAAACTAGTTTTATATATTACCGATAGATTATAATCTACCGAAATTTTAATAATGCATTAAATTGTAAGCAGTACGAGTATGTTACGATTCGCAATCTTTCGACAGTTTACAATCTCACGAGTTAGATTATAATCTAACGGTTTTTACAATTTTACGGTGACGTATACATATGGAACACTTTAGTTTACCTTCGTTATCCTTAGCAGCATCCTGCCTAATCTTCAGCAGCGCATCGAGGAGGTCCCTGGTATCCTTCACCTCTTTATCGTATCCGCCTCTCTGTTCGATCACGGAGCGGAAGATCGTTCGGAGCAGCTTCATTGTCTTCTTGGGGAAGAACGTGAATCTGGAAGAAGAACAATAAGTTCTTATTCAAAACATGGTCTATCTGTGCAAACTGTTTATCGACATTTCCGTGATTGAAAAAAGAAACATTTTTATGATCATTTGCAGAACAAGTTGTGTTTGCTGTAATATAAGTACACGGTGAGGCAAATGAGATTGTAAGAGATTTTATAAATAACAGCATCTAATAGAATGAAATGTATTCCTTTTAGAAGAGCATCTTTTTACAAAATAAATTGTTTTAAGATGCTCTTCCGTAAATGATCACAACGCCATTCTGTGCGCAGCGGTAGCGCCGTGACAGATCGCCAGTGGCAAAATTGGCCCTCAACAATAAATAACCTCCTCATTTTTGGGAAGTCGGTTAAAAACGGCAAAAGACGGCTGTTTGTACTATCTACAGTAAACGTTTTCATTTGTTTTCGATGAACAAACTAACCTAAATATATCCACCAGATCAGGGCAGAAGAAGATGCTGGACCAGGACAGTCCGCGATGCCAGTCGAACTCCATGAACTCTCTGGTGACCCTCCTCATGACGCTGTCTCCCTCTGACAGGCAGTTGCTGGATATCCCAAAGGCTGACTCACCAATCACGTCAGTTGTGAAGTCTGTGCAGATTTTCTGGAAGAACGTGGTTTATTAGGCTCTTTAGGCAACTGATCCCGCTCATTTTAGGACCCGCTGGATGAGTCATTATTTTTATTGTTTTTGTAGTGACAGATAAATGTAATAATCTTTTGTTTTTTTTCTTATTTCGTGTGATTTATATAAGTAAACTATAATTAATTCGTAAGCCTATTAGAAATTGTATTACGAGCATTAATAGTCTCTACTTTTGACTAGAATACGGAATTTATTACTTTGACTTAGTTTTACGGATAACAGTTATGCTATACTTAAAATATATTTATATGTGAGGCATAGACATCATAGCCAATCGAGTTCCCACAGCTGGGACATAGGCCCCTAAATCGACATATTGAGTTATACTTACTCTCAAATCAATAGAACCTTCCAGCTTTGAGTCGACGTGGATGCGGTTCACCAAGGCTTTAGACTTGGAGATAGTGATGCCGTTGAGACTCCTCAGTTTGGCAGCCGTGAACACTGAGGTCAGACGACGTCTCACTTGCGACCAGACAGGGTCCTGGAAATTAAATGCAGTCAGTAAAATTACATAACATCACGCCTGTAATCCCAGAAAGGTTAGGCAGAAGTGTATCATAGTACAGTCTGTGTCCAGCATTACATGACCCACCATACCCCTCGAAAAAGAGGTGAGCTGGTGAGTAAAGAAAGGGCAAGTAATGCTGAATACAGACTGTAGGTACACTTTGCCCGATAAGTATAAGTCCCATGTAAGGCAAGCCTATTTGCCATCAACCGGGCGCAAATCTAGACTCCATGTCTGCTACTGAGGCATTCCTGATGGAAAAACCCAATAACACTTTGCTCGACCCGGGAATCGAACCCACGACCTTACTACACATAAAGGCCGTTAGACCACCAGTAACAGGTTTTGTAATTTTGCTAAATTAATGGTTTAACTGCACGTTTGTTTGTTGTTAGTTTTTTAGGGTTCCGTACCTAAAGGGGAAAAACGTGATCCTATTAGTAAGACTTCGCTGTCTGTCCGTCCGTCTGTCTGTCACAAGCCTATATCTCAAGAACCACGATAGTTAGACAGTTAAAATTTTCACAAATTATGTATTTCTGTTGCCGCTATAACAACAAATACTAAAAACAAAATAAAATAAATATTTAAGGGAGGCTTTCATACACCAAACGCGATTTTTATAGATAACGGTACGGAACCCGAGTCCGACTCGCACTTGGCCGGTTTTTTTTTCTACGTACAAGGAAGTGATCGCGTTCAATCGGGTCCATATTGGCTCACCTAAAGTTGTTTATCCGAAATTGTTCTTCCTAACGATTTGTAATCCGAATGATCACTCTTCCTAAAATTTATCATGACACTCATGTTTCCGAAAATTGGAATTCATAATATCATTAGTGTAAATATATTTAAACTCCTACTGTTTTTTATCCTAACGCTTTTATTCCTAAACATAATTACCATAATATTTTCACTCATACAACTGTTTAGAATGATTAAAGGTCGTTTCACTGATTTTTGTCTTGAAATAAAATAAATGAATGAAATTCAGGTCAGAGTGTCGTCTTGGGGGCACTATGAAAAAAATACTTAGAAAAATTTCGCGACCAATTTCGAGGTAGCGCTCGCCGGCCGCTGCCGCGGCACCGCTCGCTTCGCTCGCTCGGCTCGCGCGTAGTTGGTCACAGTTCTAACCTAACCTAACCTATGGATATCTTTGCATAGTATATAAGGTCCCATTAAAATAGGTGGACAAATTTTAACACAACGTTTAGTAAGCCTAACTAAAGACATCTAAACAAAAAAAAAACACTATAAATAAAGTGATTTTATTTTGACTTAAAATAATAAATTGCCGGCACTCTAGAACAAACTCATCCTATAAAAGTAGGTATTTTATTTCTTATTCTTATATTTTTTTTGCTATTGTCCTTATTTTAGCGGTCTGAATGATTTCTAAAATTTTGTCCACCTATTTTAATGGGACCTTTTATAATACTGATTATTATGAATAAAAAGTAATATAAACAAAAAAAAAGATATGACTTTGAATAATAGTGTAAAAGATGGTTATGTTGAGAAAATATAGGAAAACAAATAATAGTGTAATCGATGTTTATTGCTACAGACATTATGAAGTTGAATGCTTCGGAATTAAAACATTAGAGACAGAGAAGTTAGGAATTGCGATTGTTAGGATGAAAAATGTTAGGAAGAACATTTTCGGATTTCCAATTATCGGAGTTGAAATTTTAGGTGAACTTTGGCGCACCCCGTTCAATCGACACAAATAAGTTTTTATTGAGCCAGCTTATCTAGGGACCACGTGCTTCTTAAAACGCAGTACCTAACTAAACTTGATTATAATTATGTAAGACCAAATAAGATTAAATATTATTTAGAGTTCTGTTTTAATATTTTAGTTAAGTTGTAATATTTAAAAATAATAATTCTAATCTAAGTAATAAAATAAATAATCAAATAAAGAAATCGCAAGTTCGACCTTCAAATATTTGCTAAAAGTAACTATTTTTATAAAAAAACATAAATGACCTATGAAAACACAACATTATTATTATAACAAATTAACAACACAACAAACATTATTTGGTACAAAACATGTTCCAGGTAATTGTAACATTTTGTGGCTTGTAACTTTATCAGCTAAAATTAATTAAGAAACTAGCAATAAAACTGAATTAGCATATTTTCCTGATATTACCTACATTATAACTGGACTTGACCTTTCAACCAGAACTCAAGTTTTAGAACATGAATAATACATAAAAACATAACATCACGCCTGTAATTCCCGAAGGGTTAGGCAGAGGTGTACCTAATAGTACACCCACATTTCGCAAGCGAGGCTGTTACTGAGATCCTACGAACGCGCCGCCGACACGGTCTGTTGCCGTCATGACGACGGCCGGACGACGAGCTAGCCCATTACTCACCGTCCACAGGCCCGCGTCTACGGTGGCCGGAAGCCATCACGTGGCCCCCGACGCCCGGAGCGCCTTCCGCGCCTCCTTCTTAGCCCTTTGTGCCGAGGCCGCGGTATCTCTGTCGAACAACCCGCAGCCTCGACGCTCGACGGGTCAACCCGTAGTCCCGACGGGATTGGCATTCACCCTTAGCATATAACCTTCCGACCTTACCGACTTACATTCACAGTAAATACGTTCAGACCGCCTATGGGATCACTCTTGCCGGAACTGAGGAACCTGTTCCTGAACTGGTCAGCATCCTTCACCAGTACTCGGCGGGCTATCTCCGGGCTGTTGATGATCAGCGCTGGTCTCCAGAACAGCCAGATACCCACGTAGGGACTCTTGAACTCTTTGTACATTTTTCGCATCCATAGTGACTGTGAATAAAAAGATGATTTTATTAAATTAACTAGTTACCCGCCCCGGCTTCGCACGGGTGCATAAAAGACACTAAAACCTTCCTCTTGAATCAATCTATCTAATAAAACCCGCATCAAAATCCGTTGCGTAGTTTTAAAGATCATAAGCATACATAGGGACAGACAGCGGGATGCGACTTTGTTTTATACTATGTAGTGTTAGTGATGATAGTGATAGTGATTATGGTTAATATGATTATAATGTGGGTCAAAATAACCACGTTGTAGAACCCTGACACAGTCAGAAGGCGACGAGGTAGTCCTCACAGGAGATGACGCGACGAGCTGGACAGAATCAACGACCAGTGGTCCACAATAGCCTTCGCCAAGCAGTACGATGAAACAGGCTACAGTATGGTTAAAAGGGGGATGTCTGCCTAGCTGTTCCCTGCTTCTAATCTGCTGCCTAGCTGTTAGTTGTTCCGAAAGTCTGACAACCAGTCTTACCAAAGGGAATCGTATTACCCGGTACTAACTAGGTTGTGGATGTGAGATAGGCAGTCAGAGATAGAAGATCAGTAGTTAACATGGAATGACTGTCTTTTTCTGAAGACAAGCATCTAACAAATAACATTTGACCGACCTGGGATTCAAACCCTCGTGTTGGAGGACCTCGTGCTCAGCAATCGCAATTACGAGGCAAACAGCCAATATTGAATTTTAATCAGTATGTTCACTATTAGTATTATAACGATTTCTCCTAAGCCAGTTCAATATCACGGTCATCAGGAAGTACATATTCGTATAGTTGACGACTGCAAATGCCGGCTATACTGACACTATGATTTATTACATTGATCTAGTGATTCTATAGACCTAGGCTGTAGAGCTTATAGTACTTAAATATATTCAATAAACAAATCTTGCGAGTTGATTGAAATTTAAGAGCTTTTAAATAACATAATTATAACAACATAATATACTATTTTGGTTTTTACTTCAAATATTGACCCGTTATAAACACGTTCTAGGTTTTCACAAGTTGTTTAGCTTCCTAGCAACATATACATACACACATATACACTTTGGGTATATTGCGCAGTAATTTGGAATAATTATTGCTGAGTCGACGTTATTAAAAAAAAACTCATATGGTTTGGGCATACGATTCATCACCAGCCTTTAATGTTCCCACTGCAGGGACTCAGGCTTCCTCTCTAGGAGAGGGATGGGCTATAATCCACCACGCAGGGCCAGTGCGGGTTGGTAATTACAGTAATTTTTCTGCGATTTAGAATAGAAAATTGTAGAATAAAACAAATAACGAAGATTAGAAGAATTTTAAAAGGTCTGATCTTTAAGATTAGGTACCTACCTAATCTAGTTAAAGCATAATATTATGCTCTTACAATATTAGGTTAATTTTAAAAGCAGCTTTAGTGCCGTAATTTAATAAAATGATTTACGGTCTAGAAGCTCTAAGCAATTTGACCTTTTATAATAATATAAAAAAAACGTAATGTAAGTATTTAATTTACTTGAAGAAATATTTTTTCTTAATTTTTGTGGGATACAAACTCAGTATTTGACTTGATCATACTCCAGCCCTTATCCCTATTTATTAGTGGTCTGTATAAGTTGTAATTTTTATAAATATTTTTTAATAAAGACACAGTGGCAATGGACTAGTGTTAACGATGACCGAGTATGCTCAATATGAAAAATGTTTGGTACTGACCTAAGTTAACCAAAATTATGATAATTATGTCATGTTATTTCCAGGCATTATTTCATTATTGCTGATCTGAGCCCAACTTTAGATCAGGAAATCCTTTGGCTCTAAAGTTTAAACTCGTCAAGTTATTCAGTAAAAAAATCTCTAAAAAAATGAGTAGTTTATAAGATATACTTACAGGATTTTGCCTCTGCAAAAAGGTAAGACTGCCCAAAATAGGATGCGGAGGATTATGGGGTACACCCCTTTCTAACCAGTAACTTTGATGTTTCCTCCATCGGAGAAACAACCACGCAGAAACGAAAAAAGCCGCTAAGAACAAGAGAATAAGAATCATTTTCGTAAAGTTGCGGAATCACAGAATCACTCGATGTTTCCTCCGATGACTTTAGATGCATACTGAGAGTTATTTATACAGATTTTCCTACCGTATAGTTTATCTTCGGCCGCAGATAATTGTTAGTTACTACATTAATTGACGTTATTCTTGTTATCAAGTCATGTGTTCATAAAAAAGTTATGTAATTTTGTGCACATGTTCTGTGTGCTAAATTTTATTAGTGCGTTTTATTGCACTTTTGTTATGTACAATTTTTATTTGATAATGTGCAGTGCTGTCTCGAATAAGGGTTCCTAGCGTTTTTTTTTATTCTTTTTAATGAAATTACGTTACATGGGATTCAAACATAGCTGGCGAAATTCTGGGTGTAGGTACCTACTTATTATTATGGTATATTTCTGCCAAAACTCTTCGGGGACTATAGGCGTGATGCTGTTTGTTAGGGTACTGTGGTATGTAATATGATGTGCAAGCTTGCAGTAATGGCTTGCAAGTGGCTTACGTAGAATAGCAAATAAGTATTATGTGTAAGCAGTCAATAAATGGATCCCATGACATACGGACGTTTTCTTATAAGCTCTGCCTAACTGGCATAACCCTCAGCCCAATCCTACATGGCGATCCTGCCAGGATTTTGGCAACAGAAGATACCAGGATTTCAACCACGTTTCGGCGTTATCTAAATATCTACATGGACAATTAACGTACCTACATCAAAATGTGTCGCTCAGATATCAAGAAGGACGAAGTATTCATCACTCAGAGTGCTTCCGGAGGATCAAACAGCAGCGCGGAATATCACCTTTCAAACATAAGCGTCGTGATGTTCGCCATCTGCACAATACTGTGTATTGCAGGACTTTACGGACAATACGTTTTGTACAAAAAGTGTCATCAGAATTGGATCAGCAGTGAAGTTATGACGCAAAACTTGAGACGGTCCTTTCGCCGCGTGACCACTAGATCCGGAGAGGAACCTACCTGCGTTTCTTGCGCCTGTCGTAAATATATATATTTTTTTGTAACAACCCCTATGATGTGGTATGTAATATCATGTGCAAGCTTGCAGTAATAGCTTGCAAGTAGTTTACGTAGAATAGCAATAAGTATTATGTGTAAGCAGTCAATAAATGGATCCCACGACATACGGACGTTTCCTTATATTGTAAGCTCTGCCTAACTGGCCTAACCCTCAGCCCAATCCTACAGTACCTAAATCTCTGCCTAGCCCGCACCCTCGTATACCTTTATTTGCTTTGCATGCATGTGTGTGCTATGATATGTGCAAGAGATTACGATAGGGTTTCCTATTGATCGCATAAAACTTTCTAGTCTCAGTGCCTTTAGTCTGTCAGTTTTTTTTTTAAAGTTAAGTGCCTGTTTCTCACTACGGGGATACAGATTTAGTTTTTTAATACTCGTATGTTTTTACTTATTACGAGTGAGATGCCTTATGCTTTTGGAGGTGCATGGATGATGCGTTATGTACATCACTTTTATTTTAAGACACCAAATGTTTTTTTATGCTTTTATCTACTTGGTTGACAACGCTTACTTTTCGATGCACGTGACTGCACCAAAATAATATTATCTAAGTCTTAATTAACATTATCTAAATGGTGGGGAACAAGTATCACGGCACGCCATCATCACAGATGTAATGCATTGATAACTCATATCAATACCGATCAAGTGATCACATTAGCTTTATTATGTACCTGTATATGTGATAATAGTAGATTGTATACCAAGTGCATAAAACGCACCATTTTGCGCGAGACGTTTATCCATCCGATGCGAGCTTGCGAGCGAGGATGGATATAAAGTAGAGAGCAAAATGGGTTTTATGGACGAGTTTTACACTCTACTTTTCACTTCGATTGCGAGGAAATGAAACAGCAACTTGTAAATATTGTAAAAATAATTATGGATCCCGCCAATTAACTTTTTTTTTTCAGTAGGAAACTTGACATAACACCTGAGTACCTGACTTATGTCGTTACTCATACTGCTCAGATAAAAAAACATTTTGAGCAAGCCTATTGCCATCAACCAATGTAATTAGGAGCAAGCCTATTGCCATCACCCAATGCAATTAGGAGCAAGCCTATTGCCATCAACTGATGTAATTGGGACCAAGCCTATTACCATCAACCAATGTAATTAGGAGCCAGCCTATTGCCATCAACTGATGTAATTAGGGACAAGCCTATTGCCATCAACCGATGTAATTAGGAAAAGCCTATTGCCATCAACCAATCTTATTAGGAGCAAGCCTATTGCCACCAAGCAATGTAATTAGGAGCAAGCCTTTTGCCATCAATCAATGTAATTAAGAGTAAGCCTATTCCCATCAAATTAATGATGTAATTAGGAGCAAGCCTATTGCCATCAACAAACCTAATTAAGAGCAAGCCTATTGCCATCAAGCGATTTAGGTAATTGGGGAAAGCCTATTCCCATCAACTTTCCTTGTATTCGTAATGAAAAGCAGTAATCCCTTGTTCTTAGAATACTAACGAAACGAATTAAATTAAAGAGGTTAGAAGTTGTTCATATGGCTGTTGGGCCGATTACCTGTGCCGATTACCTTGGTCTTCGACGAAGATTTTACTTTATGCTCTAGAGCATAAAACGCGACTTTATGTCGCCTACGCACGACATAAAGACGAATTTTAGAGCGAGAGAAGTGAAAACGTTATTTATTATTCATACAAATATCATAGTCGCTGCATTATAGGTATTTATGTACAGGGTGTTTCGTTTAGAATGCCTGCTACGATCCTTGCATACTCTATAGGTATGCTTCGCCCACGCACGCTAGTGCAAGTACCTACTTAAACTCCTAGGCAAATAACTTGACCCAAAATGGCGTCGTTCTGCGCAGGTTTTCTGCTTGATTTGTATGGGACGTCTAAAAAACGACTACTGCGCAGGTTCAAGTTATATGCCGTGTGGTATACGCACCTGACCATTCCTGAATATTATCGAGAAGGTGTCAAATACATCATGATCGAATTTCATACCAAAAATTGCAATAATTGTTTACAAGCGCCAATAAGGCGCGGGCCACACATAAAAGACGTCGGGCGCGGACATCGCGCAGGCGGTATTCAAATTTTATACCAAAGTGCATAGAAATAAAGCGCAATTTAGGATACGCGGGCGCCGAAATGTCGCGTCATATCCACGCCCGAGCCACGTCATTCCGCGTATCCTAAATTGCGCTTTATTTCTATGCACTTTGGTATAAAAAATGAATGCCGCTTGCGCGATGTCCGCGCCCGACGTCTTTTATGTGTGGCCCGCGCCTAAGGAATCAGTAACGTTATTGCGGTGCGTAACCGCAGATAGGCGGCTTTGCTGCTGCGTCTGCGGTCTGCGTTTATCTTCGGAATTGTATAAAAAACGACGCTGAAAAAGTATGAAACAAGATTTTCAGGATAGAACAAAAAGAAAAGCCGTAGTCACACGGTATTAAAGTGTTTAGGTTGGTACCTATAACGTGTGACTACGGCTTTTCTTTTTGTTCTATCCTGAAAATCTTGTTTCATACTTTTTCAGCGTCGTTTTTTTTGTCATAGTCGGGTTTTAGTTTTTTACTTTTTTTATTTAAACAATTTTGGTGTTAAATATTTTTTTTACTCTTGACTTTTTCCGCTAGAGGGCGTGATTTTAAATTTGAGCAATATTTTGGAAATGTACAAGTGAGGCCCTTTCAAATGATACCAAACACGGCGTATTTATCTCCATTTTTATTTTTTAAGCCTTACTTTTTGTCCGCTAGAGGGCGCCAAACCACTTTTTGTGACACGTCACGTAGCCTATGTTCAGCGGAAAATTAAGACGGTTCTAACGATACCTCATATGTCGAGTTCCGATAAGTAGATTAGAAGCTATGAGGGAACAGATGAAGATACACACATACATACATACATACAAACAAACATACATACATACATACATACATACATACATACATGCATACATACATACATAGCCAGTCAAAAATCATAACCCTCCTTTGGCTTTGCCGTAGTCGGGTAAAAATCATAACCCTCCTTTGGATTTGCCGTAGTCGGGTAAAAAAGAGTACATAATAATATTATCCGTCGAGGCTGCGGGTTGTTCGAAAGAGATACCGCGGCCTCTACACAAAGGGCTAAGAAGGAACATGGGTGGTTTTTAGTCAGTAGAAGTCTGACACTCCTCACCGCTCTGCCCAGAGCGGGAGGAGTTATTTGATGATATTCCAAGCTCCAAAAAAAAAATGAATACATATTATTGCACGTTCACATAATTATCTGAAAATCCATAAAATGTGCCTACTGCTAAATTCTCTTGTCAATTTAATAAGTGACCATATTGCGCTTACTAAATCGCTTTTAGGCCATGAAAACGGCGATCAACTATTAAAAAAGTGGTAACCCTGAATAACTATATCGGACTACGACAACAAGTAAATTACGCAATTCCTTTACTACTACGAGTACATAATTGTCATGTCATTAAAACAAAGCGGATTATTAAAAAAAACGCTTAGTAATACTTAATCAATAATAATAATTGTTATCAATGACTTATACCGTCACTGTTATTTTTCGAGGTTATTTCTCTAAAACTGCTAAGTAATAACTGATAATGTTTATCTATAGTTGACGTGTTTTGTCTTCTAATTGTGTGAATTCATTTCAGTCCAACTCACGATAGAGGTAAGTATGGAACAGCTTCATTTTCTTACTGACTGTTTTTTTATTATGATTATTGTCTCATCTTTCCACTACTTCATCATACCCACGAATCGAGTAGTGGTATAACTCGATATAGACCCTCTTCAGTCCTCTCCAACTCTTTAGCTTTCCAGGTAATGTATCTCATCAGGTATCTAGATCCCGTCTCATTCAGGTTTCAATTAAATAGTCAGCTCAACTAACCCTAGCTTATTATACACAAGCTTCTCTAAAACTGCATACCAAGTCTGCCCCAATAATCTTGCCACGACCCTCAAAGGTAAAGACTGATGGTGGATATTATAGGTATATCTTGTCCGACCGGGGAGGTCGGATAAGAATAATCTATTAAAAAAATAACACAAAAAAATGTAATTTATAATGTCTAGTCATAACTTTCCCTCATTGATTTTCGTGAAAGCTTCCTCAATTCAATAGTGGCTCTATGAGCTTATGGTGGATAGGACTATAGAGCCAAAACCATAACCAACCAACCTGTTTAAAGGTATCTAGGGTAACACCCCAACAAGGATTCCCTGCGCTCTTCCTAGGTCTCCCTCTGAAAAATCGAATGAAATATTTTTAGCAAGAAGTCCAAAGACCATCACGGCAGTAAATAGTAGTTTCAAAGAACTTACCTTAAGTCTCTTTCTGCCCGACTCAGCTCATTATTTTCTTCCTTGACACCTTCCTATATCTACAATCCATCGTCGTAATATTGACTTCCTTCCCAGCCATATTTTTACCTATTTTTTTCGTCTACCACTTAGCCTATAGACCAAGGGCCCACCACATGTTTCAAGACGCGGCTAGGTTTATAATGACAAATAATTTTCCCCGTCACTCGTTTATATAATAATGGATTATAAATTTTCTGATAAATAACAAGCGTAATAATCTTGAAGTGATTAGATATCTTGTAGTAGTGTAGGTAGGACTCATATTGCGTTGTCATGTGTTGATAATATTCGTAACACGCTACTTACTGATGATAAACATTGTTTCTTTGGGTATTTGTATTGATAGATAAGATTTTGATAGACTGATTTGTGTAATTCTTAATGAATGATGTTTAACGTAAACAGTCATGAATAACGTATTGATATATTTAATAATTTTATCTATAATATGCATGTATTTAGAAATATATAAGTATGTTTATCAGTTGTCTAGTACCCATAACACAAGCTCTGCTTAGCTTGGGACTAGATGGCGTTGTGTGATAGTTGTGGAATATTATTATTATTACTAGCTGACCCACGCAACTTCGTCTGCGTCACATAAATATAGCTTATACCCTTTCTCGATATCGACTATCCGACATAAATTAAGCTAAATCGTAACAAACAAAAAATCTTATGTTTCCTCTTTATTATAATAGTTCAGATGGTTTAGATTAACTTAGATTATATTAAAGTGTGAATTACTATAGGTATCTCTTACTGTTAAATATACTATAACACTCTATACTTGTAAACATTATGATGCAGTAAATATTTTGAATTTGAATTTCCCGGAGGCCAGCCAGAATCCCCCGTACCTACATTGCGACGCGCTAAATATTTTGCCGCGCGGATATTTTTACATTGCGATATCATCTAAGATATTTGTTTAAACTGTATAGAGTAAAGGGCACAAATATTCTATATTAAATTTCCGTTCTAACAAACACATTTATTTAGATATAGATTAATACCATATGGGTTAAATAAGCTTCGCAAAAAATAA
Source organism: Diarsia dahlii (assembly GCA_949775195.1). NCBI lineage: Eukaryota > Metazoa > Arthropoda > Insecta > Lepidoptera > Noctuidae > Diarsia > Diarsia dahlii. The sequence continues at coordinate 20,646,726 of OX459207.1, forward strand.
TTATTTTTAACCTAACAGTTTAACTGTAAAAAAAGGTTACAGTGAGTCAATCTTAAAAGATAGATATATGCTGTCGCGGACTTTTTTTTCGAACTTTTAAAGAGGAACAATTCCTTCATACATGATATTTGCGTAACTTAACTGTTTTCGCAGCGCACGCAGCGGAAGCTCTCAAAAAGGAAATACCTTTTCCCGTTTTTGTAACATTTTTCATTTATGCTCCGCTCCTATTAGCCGTAGCGTGATGTTATATAGCCTATAGCCTTCCTCGATAAATGGACTATCCAACACAAAAAGAATTTTTCAATTCCAACAAGCAGTTTCTGAGTTTACCGCGTTCAAACAAACAAACAAACAAACAAACAAACTCTTCAGTTTTATAATATTAGTATAGATATAATTAGTGGAAAATCGAATGATATTAACCGATTCCCACATGTTTAGTGGATTACAGACTCTTAATTGTTTCCAGACAGAGTACCCGTGTCACGGGACACAGGTAGTCTCCCCGTGGCCCGTGAGCACATTCTAGGATGAACATAATGTGCCGCACTCAGAGACGTTTAATGATTACATAAGCCATCACTTTTGACACACACATATGTGTGTGTGCGTCTCTGAGTGCGGCAGTAAAAAGAGTGGGTGAATTTTCACAATTGTCGTTATAGGTGTAAGGTATTATAAGTGTTTACTTTATTTACAGGACAATAATATATTTGGCCTAAAATGTCACCTTTATGAGAGAGGGGGGCTGTTATCAACCAACCTAAGTGGTGGATTACAGCCCACTGTCTATGGTGTGGTTTAGCCAATGACTAGACTCTAGGGCAGTCTTGCGATCGACATTCGCAAACCCAAAAAACACCGTGAGGAACCTGACATGGTCTAGTCTAGAGTTTATACCACACCAGTTTCCTCACGATTTTTCCTCACTATTGTGTAATTTTTTTTTTAAATTATAAATGGGCTTGCTCTTGACTTCAATCTTGCCCTAAGGGCAGAGATGATGTCGACGATGGAACGAGCTTACCCAGTAGAAGCTTGTTTACTCGCGACTTAAATAGATTAGGGTTATGTGAACTCAGAGAAACCGACGCAGGCAGGGAATTCCTCTCCTTGGCTGAAAAAAGAAAAAATAAGGAAAAAGCTTGGCTAAAATAAGAGAAAAGGAGAGAAGAGCGTGTAGGATAAAATAATAAAAATTGTTCGGCGATGGATTCTGATAACCAAAGATTCCGTTATTCCGGTTCAAGAGCACTTTAAAACTAATGATGTGCCTAAAAATAATATACATCGTTAAACACACTACTTAGGTACCTATCTTGATAAATTCGCATGTTTTAAAAGAAGTATTACCTAATGAGTTGAATAAAACAAAAAAAATATTATAAAGATATGGAATCAAAATATTTATTCTTAACTTAGCAACTATTATTACATTATTATTACATTGTTATCGTAATTATACGTAAACGTTGTTATAAGCGCAATTAACGTAGAGGTCATCTCTTAGTACAGTGTGGAAATTATGGAATCATGCCATGTGCGCAACATAGTACATAGGTTCTGAATTTCAGATAGTAAAACTAAGACTGAGATGACTGACTGATGCTGAGATAGAAGGCTTTTGGCCTCGTACGGAACTTATTTAAATTCTATGTACTATTTGTAAGTGTTTCTCATAAATGTGTTCTTTTTTTATGTGTAATTTTTATCGATTTCTTTTGTCCTGTGTGAGACCAATAAATACTTTTTCCTTTTTTTTAAACGTTCAAATTCATATAAAACGTTATTTTAATATATCTATTTAACTTATATTCTAATAACTTAATTATCTTACTTCCTCCGTTTAAACTCAACGGAGAGTGGTATGGACGGGAGATAGAACAGGCCTTTCGTCTCAATAGGGATGTCATTGGGGATGGGGTACTGCGGCAGCGGCTTCAGTTCATAGTTCAGCACTACCGCTGCTAGGCCGTAGCGGACTGTGTTCTGGCCTATGCGTTTACCTGCGAACAAAAACATTGTTGATTATAAGGTTTTTTTTTTAAACGTTGCCCCACACTAGGAATTTCTCCTGTATCGTGGGTGCGTTCACAAACATTTAAACTCATATACACAAATACCCAGACCCGAAACAACTATCTGTAGGCCATACAAATATTTGTTCCGTGCGGGGATCGAACCCGCGACACGTAGCGCAGCAGTCAACTGCTTGAGCCACTGCGCCAACCGTGCCGTCAGTTTCATGCCGGATGGAATGTCAGAGGTGTTAGAGCACGAGTAGGGTTAGCCGTCATGTCAAAAGGGATGGGGTATTTGTCGACAACCGGACACGCATCGTTGGTCCAGTGATCGCAAGCGCGACTACTGAGCATGAGGTTCCGGGTTCGATTCCTGGCTCGAGCAAAGTGTTATTAGGTGTTCTAGTAGGAACTTCACAGTAGCACAAGCTACTTTGTACTAATTGGGAACCAAACCACAATATAAATTAAGTCCGCCTTTGTACGATTTTGTTGTGCATAAAGTTTTAATAAATAAATAAATAAATAAATAAATATGAACAGTACGGAAACTGCCTACAAACGCTCGAAACCGCACACTCACACAAACATGCGCATCGACAGGGCCAGCTAGCGATTGTGGCAGTGCTCTCAGTTGTGCGTGCCGCGCCGAGACGAGTGGTTAGTTTACGTAAAAGTTTTTTTTGAAATATCCTCCAATCTTTTTTTAAATGCCGGGAATGTATTGCGCGGTATACGGGTGTTTGAACTCGCTTCATCAAAACCGGAGATATCGTATTTTAAACTTCCTACTAATTTTGAAAGCTAAGAATGATTTATTGTTATCGAATTATACCTATTATGTCCTTGTGATCGATCATAATATTCATAATGAATTCGTGAACTTATTTGTAAATCATTGTTTAAGTTTTGAGAGTATTTAAAGCTGTTAGTGGTAACAAAAAGTAAATCCAAGATGGCGGCTGTAATAATAATTATGAATTGTTTTGATACGGGTGTCGTTTTTGTGGTTTTCCGAGAGGTGTCAAAATGTAAATCCAAGATAGCGGCTGCAATAAATTATCAACTTTTTGGTCATGGGTGTCGTTTTCATGGTTTTTGAGAGTGTTGAAGCTGATAGTGCTGCCAAAATGTAAATCCAAGATGGCGGCTGAAAATTATTGATTTTTTTGGTCATGGGTGTCGTTTTCATGGTTTTTGAGAGTGTTGAAGCTGATAGTGCTGCCAAAATGTAAATCCAAGATGGCGGCTGAAAATTATTGATTTTTTCGTCATGGGTGTCGTTTTCATGGTTTTCGAAGGTGTTGAAGCTGATAGTGCTGTCAAAATGTAAATACAAGATGGCGGCTAAAAATTATTGATTTTTTCGTCATGGGTGTCGTTTTTATGGTTTTTGGGGGTGTTGAAGCCGATAGTGCTGTCAAAATGTGAATCCAAGATGGCGGCTGAAAATTATTGACATTTTCGTCATGGGTGTCGTTTTCATGGTTCCGTAAGATAACCTATTTTAATATACAATTTAAAAAGGTTAGTAGTAAGCTAGTTATTTCAATTCGACTCATTGATCACAACAGAATAAAAATATTTAATAAAAAAAACAATATCATCAACATTAAAAGGGACAACCCTATGGCTTCAATGGAGCGTAGGTAGTTATCGCATCAACTAAGTTTCGGTACTGTCCATATTTATACTGTGACCAAACGTATAATGCCATGCTCAATACGTCCTCTTGAGACCACTTGACAAAAACGAGTGTACATTAAGAACAAAAGAAAACTAAAATCGTAAGTGGGGACAGTGACTATGAGTGTGTTGTTTAATTGTGAACTTTCGAAATTAAGCCTAACGCTGCAAATACAACAACGTGTCCCATTGCCCTTATGATGTTTTAAATTATGAAACATTGTCGATATTTCTCAAAAGACAAACATCAATTAATTAGGAAGCTTCCAAATGCGGTAAATTATTGACTCAATCACTTTGAATTCAACCCTAAACCTCTATCAATGGCCTTAATACGTAATATGACAAGAAATAATGACTTGCGATCCCTTCAATCTGTCAATTTATCAACTGTAACAATTCATGATCAGTTTAATTAACAATTAGCAAATCGAATTAACTACATTGTCCGTCGGTTGTGTCAAAAGTTGCCCTCTGCTTGACCTGATATTAATTCTCTATAGATAAATTATAGTGAAAGGTCCAGAGATTTTTAGGGGCCCTGTGTAAGTCAGATGTTTGAAATAACTAAAACACAACACACACAGCACACACAACATAACATCACGCCTGTAAGCCCTGGGTTTAGTTGTGTACCGTAGTACAATTTAACAATTCATCACAGAGACCAAATCTATTTCTATCAACTGGGCACATGTCTAGACACCAAGCTACTACTAAGCAATTCTGGATTTTAAACCCAATAACACTTTGTTCAGCTGAACCCAGCATCACATAAGATAACATAGCACTAATCTTGTTCCGGACCTAACCTAACCCTAGGCTCTGGACCATACCAAAGGACACTCGCTCGTTGTCACTTAACGTGCGCATACAAATATTTGTCCCCAAATGGACTTTGACCCTCAAACAAATCTGGTTCATTAAAGAAGAAAATAAATGAGAAACATACCTATACACATCCTAGGTCCTTCACCAAACGGCATATAGCTGTAAGGGACGATATTGCTCGCGTTTTCAGGCAAAAACCTTTCAGGTTTGAAGACGTCTGGCTCCGGGAAGAACGTGGCATCCTTGTGCATGCCTATAGCATTGACGTAGACCACTGTCTTAGCTGGGATCGTCAGCTTCTCGTTGACTTTGTAGTCTTTGAGTGCGACGCGGTCCAACCAGCCCATGATTGGGTATTTTCTTAGGGATTCTGTAATGGAAAGGGTAAATATGTATGCGGTCAGACGCTGGATGGGTGAACGTTCTCTGTCGATTGTCACTCAAACTATTCGTTTATCTTTTTAGGCGTTATACCAAGGTGGAAGCATAGTTACCATATCGATTTTTTTCTAATACTTAGGATTTTTAGAGCGTCGAACTAACTAACAACAGAAGATTGATAAATAATATATTATTTTTTTCAAGACAACTGAACATCTATTTTCTCCAAAGATTATGGTACCTAGTAGTGGATTTCTGGTAACCAGTGAGATTTAATTTCGGCCTTATTCTTTGTTAAATATTGTACCTTTAATGACAGCATCCAAATAGGGAAGTTTGGCTAAAGCCTCTGCGTCGAACTCCTTGCCTCCTAATGTTTCTTTGGCTTGCGCAAGCTCCTCGTATAGAGTTTGCTGTAAAATAAGAAACGTATTATTGCACCGATTGATTACCATAACACCTTTCTTATTGTCCTTTTTTTTTTCTAGTATCAGAGTTCCTAAAGCACGTCACGGGCCTCTGACATGGTTTGATAACCGCCAATCATCTTTTTATTAAATAATCAGGTGCTTCAAGTCAGCAATGTCATAACGAAACTGGAAACAACTTGTAGGTGTAGGCGTACTACACCACGACCACGGTATTGAACCTGAGGCCCACGCTCAGCATGCACGCAAGATCAACCAAAAAGCCAGTTGCAAGTATTTAAGGCTGTCAGGTTATAACTGTTAAGGAGCTCGTGGCTTTATAAGAACTGCCACTCAGGTCGATCTTTAGGTAAAGCCGTGCTTGCCTAGGTTGGTCTGTGGATGGGTGACCGCCCCACATACCGAGTTTCCTCCGTGCCTTGGAAAGCACGTTAAGCTGTTGGTCCCGGCTGCCATATATATTTTTTTTTTTTTTTAAACGTTGCCGCACACTAGGAATTTCTCCTGTATCGTGGGTGCGTTCACAAACATTTAAACTCACATACACAAATACCCTATAAAGATCTTTTGCAGTCGTTACAGGTAGTCAGTGACCTGAAAGTTTGACATCGTCTTACCAAAGGGTATTGTATTACCTAGTATTAACTGGGTTGTGGAGGTCAGATAGGCAGTCGCTCCATGTCATCATTTCAGCCGAAAGACGTCCACTGCTGGACATAGGCCTCCCCTAAGTGTCATTTTTGCTTAGGGGGGGGGTTTGCCATAATCGCCACGCTTGGCAGGCGGGTTGGCGATCGCAGTACGGTCGATACAAAAAGCACAGAGAACGCTGCTGCCCATTCTCTGGTAAGTCCCTTAGTCGCCTCTTACGACACCCACGGGAAGATATGGAATGGTGCTATTCTTTGCGTCCGACACCATACGAAACCGCTCCATGTAAAATACTGGTATTCAGCTGCATCAGGTTAGACTGGAAGCCGACCCCAATATAGTTGGGAAAAGGCTAGGCAAATGATGAGGTTATAACTGTTCCCGGCTTACGTGCTATAGGCCAGGGCTTTGAACATAAGCAATCGCGTTATAATGTGATATGTATTCAGCACTGCTCTCAATGCGGTGAAGGAACACATTTTAGGGAAACTGATATGTATGTATCAGAACCAAATATTGGCAAAAATATTACTACTAATCACAAACGAGACTTGTGTCCTATCAGCGAGAACGTCACAGCTTATTATACTACAGTAATAGGTTGTTACCTGGATTTCAGGATGGTGCGCTAGCTCACAAGCGGTATACAGCAGAGCAGTTGAAGACGTGTCGTATCCTCCTTGGAGGAAGATCATCGCGTTTGATAGTAAGATGTCCAGGTTCATATCTGGGAATAATCATAGAGGGTGTAACATTTCGTGTAAATGATAGTGTGATGGGCGGATGTCAGAAACAAAGGTGCTACGAGCCCAACTAATATGGGATATTAAAAAAAAAAAAAATTAAAATGTTTATTTCAATTACAAAATTGGCATTTCGAAACAAATAATTGGAGATCACCTTTTAAGTAAGGAATTGCTTGTATTAGGAGACTCCGCACTTCTACTTATAATTTTTATGCAATTGAAAATATGTAGACAATTTAAACATGCAAGACTAAAAAGACAAAAAATAAAATAAAAGAAAGGGTTTTTTAAAATTTATACAAATGTCTCTGCAAATTAATGAGCGTTAAGTAGAAAAAATAAAATGAAAAAAAAATAGCCAGAAAAAGCCAAAACGGGCGTGTATGTGTGATAAGTGTATCCCGAGTGAGTGTGTGGTGAGTGTTTGTGTGGTGAGTGTTGGATATGAGGAGGAAGATGATGAAAACCAAACGGTTAGTTGACATTTTCAGCTAAGCCTGGTTTTTTCCTTGATTCTGACCATGTTGAGTTGAATAATGCTATACAACGTGGCAATGCTGCCAGTCTTTTGGGCTCACAGTTCACACAGCTTTAGCTGTACTAAAATATCATCACAATGGGTCCATATTGGCTCACCTAAAGTTCTTTACCCGAAATTGTTCTTCCTAAAAATTTTCATCCTAAAGTTTTCATTCATACTATTTGTAGTGCTAGCGACGATGTTCATAACACTCATGTTTCCGAAAATTGTAATTCATAATATCATTAGTGTAAATATATTTAAACTCCTACTGTGTTTTATCCTAACGCTTTTATTCCTAAACATAATTACCATAATATTTTCACTCATAGGTACACACGGCTACACATCAACCTATACATTTCCAGTATAAGCTGATCTCGCATTGTATAGGATTACCGTACAATGCGAGATCAGCGTAAACTGGAAATGTATAGCTTGATGTGTAGCCGTGTGTACAACTGTTTAGAATGATTAAAGGTCGTTTCACTGATTTTTAGGGTAGTAGGTAGGTAGGTAGGGAGTAGGTAGGTAGGGTAGTAGGTAGGTAGAGTAGTAGGTAGGGTAGTAAGTAGGGTAGTAGGTAGGTAGGTAGACAAAAAAAAGCATTGCAACGCATGCGCGGGTTCAGCTAGTAAATGAATGAAATTCAGGTCAGAGTGTCGTCTTGGGGGCACTATGAAAAAAATACTTAGAAAAAATTATAAACAAAAAAGAAATGACTTTGAATAATAGTGTAAAAGAGTGTTATGTTGAGAAAATATAGGAAAACAAATAATAGTGTAATAGATGTTTATTGCTACTGACATTATGAAGTTGAATGCTTCGGAATTAAAACATTAGAGACAGAGTAGTTAGGAATTGCGATTGTTAGGATGAAAAATGTTAGGAAGAACATTTTCGGATTTCCAATTATCGGAGTTGAAATTTTAGGTGAACTTTGGCGCACCCCATCACAATCTATTTTCGTCGTGTTTTGCGTCTTCATTTGAATAAAGAGTTATTCAAATGAAGACGCAAAACACTACTAGTAGTAGTACTAGTTTTCACAAAGAGTATTGTAAATATAAGTTTTTAAACTCACATGGTCACTAACACCATTCACTATTACTTAAACTGAAAAAGGGATATTAAAAAAAATAATAATAAAAATAAACTTGTTTTCAGTATTAATAATTTATAGTTTTGTAAATGTCAAGATATTATAACCTTTCGACAGTAATATGAAGCAGATTTTTGGCGCCATTATTATTATTAATTTAGATAGTAGTTTTTTATTTTTGTTATTAATTTTGGTTTATTAAAAAGCGTTGTAAAAACTTGTTGGGTGGAATTTTTGTTTTTTAGTTTGGTTATTATCGTGTCAAATTGTCAGACATAATATGTAAGCAGGTGACCTTGCAGACAGCACATTGGGTTAAACAACTATGTCGTAGGTATTTTTCCTTATTTACACTGCACCTTTAAACATGCAACGCGAGGATATAGGTAGCTATAATTATATTATGGCGATAAAATACCAGCTTTAACAATTTAACATCCCAAATGCAAACTCATAGCATTTATTTCAATAAGAACATTAGATGCACTTTAGAATATCAGAAAAACAAAGAAAGCGAAGCTACTTGTGAATGTACTGTAGTTATCCATTCCAAAACGTGAACTCTTTGCAGAAGAAAGGACAAGAGACTCCGTGGTAAATCTTTTAAATAAAAAATGGTAACAAAAGCCTCAGTTACCTCATTAACTCGTATGTTGAGATTTACATTTATATGAGAAGGATGTAATTATTATTATTGCGGTATTATTAACCGGGCCTTTTTCGTCAAACGTAAAGGAAAACTATAGTTTTCTAAATAAAAAAATCCCGAAATCTTTGTTATTTACCTTGGTTATCCTTCTTAGCATCTTGCTTCATCTTCAACAGCGCGTCGAGCAGATCTCTCTTTCCATCCATCTCCCGCTCATATCCCCCTCTCTCTTCCACCATCACTTTGAAGACTTTCCTGAAGTAGTCCACGGTATGCTTGGGCCATAACGAGAATCTGGAAATTTTAGAAATATTAATAGGTAAGTAAGCGTTGGGCCAGTGAAGATGACAGGACGAAAAAGACAGGTTCAATCAAACTGGAATGAGTGTGCGTGGGTTTGCGAGAAATGGAATGAGAGAGGCCTTGCCCAGGAGTGAGACCGAGTAGACTAGATAAAAAAAAAAGCGTATGACCTAGTTCAGACTAGGGAGGAAATGCACAGGGGGCAGGTTCATGTACAGCAGTGAGTGGAACAAGGCTGCTAGTGGTGATGATATTGAAGCGTCTACCTTGGACATTTCAATGCAAAATCAAACAAAAACTGACTTCACGTCGAAATTATCACGAGGAGGTCGAGGAAGAGGAAGTAATTTGGTTCAAGGGGACCTTTGGATGGCATTCAAGCTGTCGACTCTTTGTTTGTTAGATGTCTGTTGAATTATATACTAGATACTCGAGGTATCCCAGATATCTTTTAACTGTATGGGATGCTTATGGTACAGAGGGCAATCTTGGAAGAGAAAGCTTTAATATCTTACGCACCTGTTAAATGTAAAATGTGGGTTGTCAAAAAGTTGAAACTTATTCCAAAATATCTCTACCTTCGTAGAGCTCGAAGAGCTCCATGATAGATATTTAAATATTTTACAAAGTGGTTTAATTAGCCCGTTAAATAACTAGACAAATTAAACTCCTAACCTGAATATATCCACAAATTCTGGCAAAAAGAAGATGGAAGACCAAGCCAGGCCTCTCCAGGGACTGTACTTCTCGAACTCCTTGGTCATCTCCCTCAGAGGGCCAGTGGAGTTCCTCGTCGCTTGGCACTGGATGCCGAATGATGACTCTCCTATGATGTCGGTTGAGAAGTCAGCGAATACGGTCTGCAAAAGAAAAATTTGATTAAGTATTTAGAGTAAGTAGATACACATATCATCGCGCTATAACTAGCAACATAACTCCCTGAAACTTGACGTTTAACAACCTAAAGTAAGTAAGTAAGTTAACGAATTCTCATCAAAGCGACTTGGAAAACAAAACTACAGAAATGCGGTACATTTATTAAAATCATAATTATCGTATGAATCATTTACACAAACTAGAGTATGCAGAGCAACCCTTTTAATTCTTAAGCTGATCAAGGACCTTAAGGCGTGGTTATGGTCAAAATTTTAAGTAAAGCCGTTGTCTTGTTAATGGATTTAACACAAATTATTCTCCAACAGCACCCGCTTGTCAAAGATAAGTGATTCAAGAGCCGAAACATACTTGCAGCACTATATAGATACTGTAAGATAATCACTATCTATCTATAGTTCGATTTTACATTGAAAAAAATAATCATACCCTTAGATCGACGGTGATTCCTTTCTCGTTGTCCGAATTGATACGGTACACCAGATCAGCTACTTTGCTCTGGTACAGCTCCGTCCAGCCTCTCAGTTTGGAGCCAGTGAAGACCATTGTCAGGCGTCTTCGAATGGAACTCCAAAGTGGATCCTGAAAAGCGTATCAATTAAAGTCCGATGCAATAGGAGGGGAGTCAATCATAATCAACCAGACAAGGTTCTTGATACAGATGACACTGCAAGGCACGTAGTTTGAAAGTAAAGTCGAAGGACTGATGTCTGACATCCTTCATGGAGATGTGACGAACACGATGGATCGATGACTTTAAGAAAGTGAGTGGGTCAGACTGGATGTGAAAGGGGCGGGGGAAAGGGTGTTACAATACACCTTGGAAGTGTCCTTTGTTGACATTGATAGGCTCAGATTCTGACTACGGAATGCCAATGGGTTGATTAATTAAGTTTATTAAGTGGCAGTGGGCAGGGCACATTGCTCGCAGAACGGATGGCCGATGGGGCCAGAAAGTTCTGGAATGGCTACCGCGAACCGGAAGACGTTTGCGTTGGAAGGCCTCCCACTAGGTGGAGCGATGACCTGGCGAAGGTTGCGGGGACCCGCTGGATGCAAGACGCACGGGACCTATGTCCAGCAGTGGACGTCTGTTGGCTGTAATGATGATGATGATGAAGTTTATTGTGCAGTCACTTACATCCACAGTGAACAAGTTAAGGGCTCCCATGGGGTCAGTCTTCCCTGAAGCCAGGAGTCTGTTCCTAAAGATGTCAGCGTCCTTCACCAGGATTTGCCGCGACAGTTCAGGGTCGTTTACCACCAGTCCGCGCCGCCAGAAGATCCAGATACCCACGTAAGGAGATGGCTTATATTTCTGATACAGTTCAATTAGCCATGTACCCTGGAATCAATTAAGATAGACAAATAAATATAAAATCTCAACTTGTCTGCGTCCTCGCGGCTGTGGTGGTTTGTTTCTTTGTAGTGTAAAGTTTATTCCGACTTCCCGAGAAAGGTCATATATTCCCACCCGTATAGGTACTCCTCCCGCTCTGGGCAGAGCAATAGGGAGTGTCAGACTTCTACTGACTAAAAACCACCCATGTTCCTTTTTAGCCATTTGTGTCGAGGCCGCGGTGTCTCTTTCGAACAAACCGCAGCCCCGATGGGCGTTGACCCCTTCATGTTGCTGGCATTTTGTTTTATCTCAGTTACGGTGTTTCACGTAATACTTATTGCCTATTTAACTTATTTTAACGAAAACTAGATGTTGTCGTCACAAACTGATTTGATAACTTTCAGCAGACTAGGTGTTCGCAAGACAAATGATACGCGCACATGACAGAGATGAATCGGTAGTAAGGGAACGTCGTAACATTTGGAACAGGGGAACATGTAAATGTATTCGAAATAATTATATTCATTCGTCATATTCGTACTCAGTGATTTTTACTGAAACGAAAGCCGAACGGCAGACTGCTTTGTTTGGTCTTGTGGTCATAAGAGCAATAGGGGATAGGACAAAAAAAAAACTAATAAGTCCGTCAGATAGATTTCCAAAAATTATTGGACACCTATTTTTTCTTTTTTCACGTAAACTTAAAATGAAGACTATACAGTGCTTCGAAAACTCGTGTGACGTCATATGATAGTACATTTTGACGACACAAGTGACGTTTCAAGCCCCACTCCAAGATCTTTGACGCGTTTTATCTCCGTCATTTTTTATTGATTTGATAAAACAAAAAACACGTATTCAATATTTTTCGATAATCTAACTTACGGACTAAACAGAATCATATTATTTTGACCCAGTCCGATCCCCTATTGCTGTGCATTAGGACTGGGTTCGATTCCGAGGCCTGGCAAAGTGTTATTGGGTTTTTTCATTATGGTAAAATGTTAATGGGATTTTCAATCAGATTAGTGCCCGGTTGGTGGCAATAGTCTCATCCGAAATGTGGGTGTACTAATGGGTACACCTCTGCCTAACCGTTAGGGGATTACGGGCGTGATGTTATCTAATTTTTACGAAACGAATAGATATTAGGTACTGACAGCCATTTAGTAAAATATTCCAGTCTGAAGTGTCGTTTCGATTTCGATTATTAAAATAAACGCTCTCTTGACTATTTAAGAAGCTGAAAGCCGTGTTTTTTATGTTACTTTTAAATTGAATAATCTGTACGCCTTAGTTCGAACCCATAACCTTGAACTCAGCAAGTCTGGTCATTAACACAATAACTTACATTAAAGTTAGGTATTGCTTTTTCGTTGTTTAGCTGATAATAGTGCATGTAGTGCTTTTCTTTAAGTAATGGGACACTTATACTAAAGTCATCATCATCATCGGAATAGACTCCAACTATGTAGGGGTCGCTTCCAGTCTACCGAATGCAGCTTAATACCAGTATTTTACATATTTGGCACTTTGACTTAAGTGTGAAATATTTCTCTATACATGTAATAGTGCACTCATTGTTGATAAGCCAAATTAAATAAATAATTCAGAATAAGAGTGATGCAAAAAAAAACATGCAAAACACGTTATGTCGGTATTTATTTATACCCATAAAAGTATAGGTAAATAATACAACAACAAAGTAATCATTCAATTAAGACTTAATAATTCCAACCACTTAAAGCTATTATGTAATTTTTGACATTATTATCACAAACAGTAGGTAGAGTAATGATATTATATTATTATGTAATTACACCAAATTCTGTGATTATCGTGTTACGAATCGTAATGACAAGACAGTGATATATGATTTAAATAAAAATATAACATATTCACGGCCGATAGTTTATCAGGAATGGCAAAGGCATTTATGTCATCCGGTATGTAAAAAAAAAAACAGCTAAATGTAAATCGTAGGGTTCCGTAGAACCAAAAAACCGGCCAAGTGCGAGTCGGACTCGCGCACCGAGGGTTCCGTACAAACCTGCAAGGTTTACAAAGTTCGTTTAAAAAAATATATATTATGTGATGTAACTAAAAATGTATGGTTTTCGTAATTTTTCCGTTATCTATGCTATAAGACGTTGCTTCGTACCAAATTTCAAGATTCTGAGTTCACGGGAAGCACCCTGTAGGTTTTGATTCCCTTGCAAGTGTCGAAAATTTGCGGCATAAACGGCTGTATCTTTTGATTGCGTTGGCTTAGAAGTTTGATTTTTTCACAGCTTCAAGGGACAGTAGACCTGAGTAATTGATATAAATTTCAGCTTCATACCTCCACGCGTTCCTGAGAAAAAGGGTCTTGACAGACGGACGGACGTACGGACAGACGGACAACAAAGTGATCCTATAAGGGTTCCGTTTTTTCCTTTTGAGGTACGGAACCCTAAAAATATTATTTTTCAACTTGGGCTCAACGGCAAAACTAAATTGTTTTTTCGTAGTATTTTTCGTGTTTTCTGCCTACCCCCATGGGAAAAGGACGTGAGTTCTAAATGTAAATTCGACTAGCTACCTCTGGTATCTCTTAACACCTGGCTGATGGTCATTGTTTATATTTTTGGCTCTCTTATGTCTATAATCTCATCTCTGTGAGAGCATGTGGGAATGTTACATGTGAATTTCTTTATTATGGTTTTCTATTTTCACCAATTGAAAAAAAAAGAGAAAACGATTGTCAACATTCCTACTTCTACCATAAATTACCACCTATCAGGGAACTCATTCGCTGGTAGTTTAAAATTGATTAGAAAAAAAAGAAATAAAAAAAAAGAAATAAAAATAACAGATGTGACTTTCTGTTCGATATCGGTATTATGATTATAAATACTATCAATCATAGCTTTCAATCAATGTCTGTGAAAATAGATTTAATAAGATAACTCGTGAGCTGTTGCATCCATTTTGTCAGGCTGATTACATTATTTTTTTCGACAAGGTTACGTAGTGCACTAGGTTATGTAACATGACGATAATAAAAGTAAATTAAATGAAGTAGCTTTATTATAATTATTTGTTACGTAAAGTAGATGTGGTGTTTTTGTTTTTTTTTTTTATTGACTTTCGATATTCTATCTACTTAACTGAGAGAATTGACCAAAGCTGCAGAAAGTGTTGATGTATAATGTTTACCGACTTTAAAAAAAAGGAGAAGGTTATGTATTAACTTTAATGCCACCGACTCCCGCTATATATTGGGTTGATTACATTATAAATTATTGATCCTGCCATGAATATAAAAAGTAGAATAGAATAAGGTCCCTACTTCAATATAAGGAGGTCAGATCAAAATTATGTTTCTTTTGTTGATTACTTTATTTTTATACGCTTTATGGTTGTTGCATAGAGATAAGTCTATACAGTCCTATCAGGAATAGAAAGTACATACAGTATATTATCTTTTATTTGTACATAATCGTATGCAAAAATCTAAAGTAATATAAAAGAAAAACGAATATTAAATTATAACATCACTAACTTGATTAGATTTCAGGCTCTTTAAAATATTGTTAATGGTTTTCAGGATTCAGATTTAGG
The DNA here is from genome assembly GCA_949775195.1 of Diarsia dahlii. NCBI lineage: Eukaryota > Metazoa > Arthropoda > Insecta > Lepidoptera > Noctuidae > Diarsia > Diarsia dahlii. The sequence goes on from OX459207.1 coordinate 20,661,886, forward strand.
ACTAAACTAAGTACTACTATTAAAACTTTACGTATAAGGTAACGTTTTCAAATCAAGCAGTTATTTTGTAGATACGTGTAGGTGGCTATCACAATGTTGTCCTATTTAACCCAAAGGTCGACTGGTACGGAATGCCTTATGGCATTAACTCCGCTTAAGTACCACTATTATACACGAATCTTAAAGAAATAATTAAAAAATCTCACTTACCGGATTTTTCTTCTGCAAGAACGACATGCTTCCAAATATAGGATGAACAGGACCCTGGGGCACCCCCAGATCGGTCCAATAGTTCTTCATTCCGATCCATTTTATGTACAGCCACAAAACAAGTGTACACAACGGTATTGCGAGTAGGAGGTACATTGTCACTGAATGGCACACTGGTACTGCTTGATTTTATTGTATGACTGATAATATATATGCGGACGTTTTTTCAATCTCGCGGAAAAATTGACAAAAAGCGGGACTGGCTCAAAATGTTGTCGAAAACTGATTCGTCTGTGGGTGAAGCGAATTTGTTCTAAGAACTAATAGGGGAGGTTTTGGCTAAAACCAAGTGAAGGGTATTTATATGGGCTGCTTTTAGGTTCAACACAGTAAAGAGTTTAAGCGGAATGACGAATCAGGTCCGTTTTAAAAGACAAAAAAATTAGACCAGAATTTGAGATTCAGGAAGCAATCTAGCAAGAGTGCTTTCAAAAGTTATGGTAAGAACTACGGAGGCCCAGAGTAAATGCTACGTTTCTAGCCTAGCTGACAGACCAAGTGACTTATAACTGCTTTGATTTAGGTTATTATATATATTGGTCGCGTGCTTTACACGATAAGATGAGTTTCAAACATGAGAAATTATTTTTATGTGATAACCTACAGATTAGATTCGTGTGAACAAAAATATTGCTTGTAATGTTGTTATTTTTGAGTTTATGTGTACGCTGTTATTAAACTACGTTTTATAGATGTGGGTATTTAATAAGTCTTGCTGGGTACCATTTATTTATTATACTAGCTCTTACCCGTGACTTCTTTCGTGTGGAAATTTTGATGTGTATACGTGTGAGACTGCCTCGTTGATTGAGTGGTCGCAAGCGCAACATGGCCATGGTCGGGTCAGGTGTTCGATTTCCGGGACGGGTAAAGTGTTACTGGGTTATTGCATCAAGAATTTCTCAGTAGTAGGTCTGGATCTATGCCCGCTTGATGGCAACAGGCTTGCTCTATAATTTATTACATGGGATTTTAATATAACTGGCGAAATGTGGGTGTGCCCACAACACACCACACCTGTCTCTAACTTTTCGGGATTATAGACGTGATGTAATGACTAAGTTGTCTAGGCTCATCATTGCTGATCAGATCAGTGCCATCGTCAGGTCTGAAATGCACTTGTTATTTTATTTTATTTATTTAATCAGTTACTTGCTGCACTTACAGTTTACACCAACGCGTGCAGCAAGTCAATATTATATACACTAACTTAAAAAAAATAGACAATAATTAAGCATAGCTTTATTGCTACTCAAAAACAAATCTAGATCCGGTTCCTGAGCTATCAGAGCGTTTAACAAATTCATCGCCTGGGTTGTGGGCGCATAGCGAGCCGTTTGGGTACGCACAGAGGAAGCCGCGAACAAGCCTCGCGAGGCACAGGCCCGCGACCGCCGCAGTCGATCCGGGGCAAACAGTGAACAACGAGCTAACGTGGCCCCATCGTCAATCTAAAGCCGCCTTTTCACTATGGGATGTAATATTCCTTCAAATGACCTCTAAATATCGCTCGCCTACATTTTGTACGTGACCGTTCACACTGTGCTATAATGTATATTACATCCCAAACTACAAAATGTATGCGAGCGATATTTAGAGGTCATTTGAAGGAATATTACATCCCATAGTGAAAAGGCGGCTTTATTATTGAGTAATAAATAGTAGTGCATCAACAGCGCACACTTTCGTCTTATAATACTAGCACCTTTCTTTATTATAGTCCCACTGCTGGACTACCTCGACCGATACAGAGAAAGTATGGCGTTGCTTTGCCGATGGATCATTTCAGACTTGACAAAGAAAATTAGGCATTACATCCTAACTCATTGTTAGCATTGGCTTTATAATGTTAGCAATTTAGTAATTGCTTTATGATAACATAATCTTACAAGTAAATATTGAAACAGTACGATAATTTTATTATGTCTTATGAATGTTATTTTTTATGCACTTGACTATCATATTATGTAAGTCGTCTGTTTTTGGCTAAATACATGCTACACGATATCTTTTAAACTACTGCATCACGAGAATCAAATGATTATATTCTATAATGTTCAGAGTTTGAAGTTAAGATTAAAGGTCAGTCAAATAAACTAGGAATATCTTTTTTGAATTTTTAATGTAAAAATTATTCTTTTTTCAACGACGCAACCTTCAGAGACACAAGCCAAAAAAAGACCATAATTAAAACCAAATTACTTTTTCGTCGCAAAGAAATTCACATTAATTAAAACCATTAAAAAATTAATATTTCAAAGGCTGTCTCTAAAGCCATTAGGAAGCCCTTTGTCTGCCAAGTGCCCATTGATCCGGCGGAATAATAGCGTTATTGTAATTCAATTAGCGGGGTCCTGGTTCGATTCCCGGCGCCAATTATACAGGGGACAATGGACTAAAATGATATGCTTGATGGTATCTGGAAAATGTCGGTAACCACACGTTAGTACGATCAGTGACTTGTTGTAAAGCTAACCGAGATGGTTCTTGGTTTGCTTGAAACCTGGCTTCCCTATCGGTAATTGAATACGCAGTAGCGCTCGAAATTGATTCGATTAGCTTCCACAGATATATTTTGCGTAAGTAAGTATACACGAATAAAATATTTTGGAAAATTAAAACGAATTATTGATATGCAGCTTGGTTGTGGAGATCAGATAGGCAGTCGCTTCGCAGAAATCATAGAACGTCTCCTCCCGCTCTGTGCAGAGCGGTAGGGAGTGTCAGACTTCTACTGACTAAAAACCACCCATATTTCTTCTTAGCCCTTGTACCGAGGCCGCGGTATCTCTTTCGAACAACCCGCAGCCGCAGCTGGCAGTCGCTTCATGTAATATTTTCCTTTCTTTACGTAATCAACACCGAAAACATCAGAGTTGAGGTCTCATTCTTCTGTAACGAGGGATGTAACGACACTTACAAAACTTGTTCGGTGGTCTGATACACCTTCATTTTTCCAAGTTTTCAACAAGCTTTTTTTCAGTAATTAACTGGGCGGTCGTAATAGCGGTGCGTGTTCAAGTTATAACATAAAGGCGAATTATGTATTTTGTTTATTGTTTTTGTAAGACTACATAATATACCTATTTTTTTTTTTTTTGGTGGGTGGAAAATCATCAAATGACCCCCCCCGCTCTTGGGCAGAGCGAAGGGGAGTATCAGACTTCTACTGACTAAAAACCGAACCCATGTCGAGGCCACGTCATCTCGTACTAAAATCCGCGGCCCCGACGGGATCCGCGGCCCCGACGGGTACATAATATACCTCCAACATATATTAATACAGGTAATTTGTTTCTCTGGGATTACGTCTTCATTGTCTCGGCGCTGTGGTGGCAGTCACTGTTGATTTTGCAGGAGTTACATTTGGGAATAGTGTGGCGGGCTTGTCCGAAAAAAGATACCTAGAACATAACCATACCTTTAGCTACATTGTTTTTAAGCGAATGAATTGAACTATATGTATAAGTTCCTGATAGCAGGTTGCTTTTGGGTTTTTACATTAGGGATTGTTCCAGGTTTATCCTGCTTGTGAGGTTTTAAGGTCCTTAACATAACTAACAAACTGTGTATGTACTAGTTATGCAGATACAATAGGTACCTACAGCTACATATTTATGAGTTACTTTTCAGATTGTTTCTGATTGTTTAGTATAGTAGTAGTACAACAGTTGATAGGCAACCACAACTTGGAGAAATGAGAAATTACAGGCCCGACCGATACGCAATGCGAGTACGGTGATGTCCAGAACATCGCTCATTTAATGGACTGTCCGAGGTGTTCAAACAGCTGCACTTTTGAGTACAGGCTACTAACTGATTTAAAAACTACCATTGTTAAAAAAAAAAAAAAAAAGACTAGATACTTGGAGAGAAAGAAGATTATATCATATTCACGCCTGACGGAAGCTATGGATGAGGTCTATGATGAAACGAGCGTGCCCAAAAGGCGTCTTGATTCTTGCTTAGAAGGCAAGAACGGGTATGTGTTGGGAAAACAGATGCCAAGCCAATAGAGAGTCCCACTGGAGGAGAAGCGCTGATTCTCTCTCATCGCTTAAACCTCAAAGTTATATTGTAGACAGAGATTTCAGAGAATTGTTATTACTTATAATAACCGGATAATGGCGGCCCGAACTTTTCACATTGAAGTCTACTTTTTTCTTAAAAGCATGAACATTGTTCTAATTATCTGTATCATTAACGACATTGTTGGTAACCCTTTTTGTAGGTATGGGTGTCATCTAGGCTCCTGGCTTAATATTAAACAGCTCCACGGGTCGATCTTCAAGGTTAAGCAGAGCTTGTCGAGGTCGGTCTGTGGATGGGTGACCATCATTGCATACCTACTGAGTTCCTTTCGTGTCTTGGAAAGCACGGGTCCCGACTGTAAATTGAAGAAGTTTGAGTCGTTACAAATAGTCAAGTCTGACAACCAGTCGTGCTTAAGCATATCGCGCTACAGAAGCTGGGCTTTAGATGTCAGATAAGCAGTCGCTCCGTGTAGACTGGAAGTAAACCCCTGCATAGGTAGGAAAAGGCTAGGAAAATAAAAATAACTATGATGTTTTTTAAAGAGTATGATTATAATACACAACACAACAGCAATCTATTTTAGGCATCTTGGCAACAAAAAATCCATCGAGAAGTTTTCAAAGAACCAATAGGTATTACAAGTCTTTGCATTTGGTAGGTATAACAAACCTTATAATCCGATAAAAATAATCCTGATATTATCTGTTCACAGTAATCTTTATAAAACACTGTAAACAGGGCTGGGCAGTATTTGAATTACTTGTAATTAAAATACGTAATTGAAATACAAATACGTATTTTGTATTTGTATTTCAATTACTTCCTTAAAATGTAATTTGTAATTCGTATTTCAAATACCTGATGACGAAGTATTTTGTAATTAGTATTTCAAATACTTGAGGCTTCAAAATACATTTTAACTAAAATACATTTATAACTTCATTTAGCGATCGTGAGTGTGAGTGCGAGGCGAGAGTGCAATGATAGTCAAGCAGCGATTAGAGCTAGCAACACTGCACCTGGTAAATACTGAACGTTAAGAGTGTACGTCAAAATTGGCCAACAAAACGCAAAAAAAATGTACGTTGAATTGTCAATGTCAAGCTAAGATGGCAAGTCATAACGGTTTAGTTTTGCACGTGTAAGAAAAACCCGACTACGACAAAAAAAACGACGCTGAAAAAGTATGAAACAAGATTTTCAGGATAGAACAAAAAGAAAAGCCGTAGTCACACGGTATTAAAGTGTTTAGGTTGGTACCTATAACGTGTGACTACGGCTTTTCTTTTTGTTCTATCCTGAAAATCTTGTTTCATACTTTTTCAGCGTCGTTTTTTTTGTCGTAGTCGGGTTTTAGTTTTTCTTTTTTTTATGTAAACAATTTTGGTGTTAAATATTTATTTTTTACTCTTAACTTTTTGTCCGCTAGAGAGCGAGATTTTAAATTTGAGCAATAGTTTGGAAATGTACAAGTGAGGCCCTTTTAAATGATACCAAACACGGCGTATTTATCTCCATTTTTATTTTTTAAGCCTTACTTTTTGTCCGCTAGAGGGCGCCAAATCGCTTTTTGTGACACGTCACGTAGCCTATGTTCAGCGGAAAATTAAGACGGTTCTAAAAATACCTCATATGTCGAGTTCCGATAAGTAGATTAGAAGCTATGAGGGAACAGATGAAGATACTCACATACATACATACATACATAGCCAGTCAAAATCATAACCCTCCTTTGGCTCTGCCGTAGTCGGGTAAAAAATTAGGTTGTTGACAAGAGTTTGGGTTAAATTTTTGAACAAAAAGGTTAAAATAAAAACTTTAAGTTGGTTATTTTGTTTTTAATTCATTTTTGCCACCGACTTCCGAAAGAAAGTTACTTTACACTTTTTTCTGATGGTTTTTGAAGGCGGTTATTTTTTTAAAAGTTTTTGTAAGTAATTATGTAATTCGTATTTTGTATTTCAATTAAAAATTGCTAAAATACAGTATTTTGTATTTTATATTTCAAATACCTTACATAAATGTAATTTGTATTTTAATTACTTGCGATACTGTATTTTGTAATTTGTATTTCAATTAAAGCAAAGCATGTATTTTGCCCAGCCCTGACTGTAAATACTTCGAAAGAGTATAGTTATTTATGTTTTAGCTGTGTCTGCTTGTCCGTTTGTATGTTAACTTCACAAAGAACTTGAATGCATGCAATGCTATTCCTAAGTACTAGTAAAAGCAGCGTCAAAATTGGTCTAGTCATTTCGGAGATTAGCTGGAACAAACAGAGACAAGAATTAAATACGGAACCCTAAAAATTTATGAATGATGATACAAGAACCGTACAGTATAAAATTCTGTTATTTTGAAATTACAGACATACATACACTTTAGTATTTGTATTGTAGGTATGATATTATGTCAACTACTTTTTTTCTAACCTGCTCTTTCCCACTTCTGGGCAAATGACTGCGACGGACTGCTTATTCAACTTAAATGATAGGTACGGGTCTACCTTTTTTAGTAGAACTTTTTATGTCCGAATTTTATTTTGCATACTTATTAGTGAATGGCAGAATCGTCATTTCGCAGAATATCATTTGGCGTACACTCATTTACCATAAATTCAAATCGCATAATTTTGTAAGTCAGAATCATCTTTATGCATAAACTTCATTTCCAGAATCATTAAAAAGTAGAACCATCATTGCCGTAAGTTCACAATCAGAAGCGTCTTTTTGCATACATTTCATTACTTAATACGTGCAACATGCAGCAGGCATGGTTTCTGTCACGGCTCCGGCGCTGCGGTGCTCCGGCGGTCCCACGCAAGCTTATTGTCGCAGATGGTTTGTGCTTCGGCTTGGTGGCCGGCTCGGCCGGCCAGCCTCAGCCGCGGCGGCGGGCGCGCGTTTTATGCCACCTGCTCCTCAGCTTGCGGGCCGCCTCGCCCCTCCGCGCCTACGCGGGCTTAGATTACACTCTCGGGGTAGGGCAGAAGAGAAGTGACTACGTGGAGTCGGTTTTGCAGCGATTCGTTTCTGTCACAAACTTTTGTAGCACAAGGTATTTACTTTTAATTTTAAAATAGGTCAAAAATATTGTAAGAAAATTGGCAATAAGACTTATAAAATTATTGCAAATAAAATTCAGCTATCTTCATAGTATACCATGTGAAATTCTACCAAATAATATTCTGCCATCTTAAAAGTATGCCATTGTAAATTCTGACATTTAAATATTCGGCGAAACGATGATTCTATTAAATAACTTTTTTGCCTTAAACACATTCGTTCAAAGAAGAATATGCCAGCCCCCGCAGTCTCTACACTAATAACGACGCTACGAATGTCGTTAAGTCGAGAAATCGTAAACTTTCTGTAATAGATTTTCAGCTTTATTTCAACAGCATAAGGATGAAAATCTATTAAAGAAATTTTACGTTTTTACGACTTAACGACAGATTTTTATCGTTATTTAGTGTAGAGACTGCAGCCCCAGGGGTGTTATGCGAAATCAATTTCAGAGCATCAAGTTTCTGCCAGATAGATGGTACCCGATAGGTACCACATCAGAAATATTCAACACACAAAGCTGAGAAAAATCGCCAGTTGCGTCAACCATAGGTATTTTAGATCTCACTAATTATAGGTATTATTGATACCAAAATTGTGTATCAATAGTCATTCCCAATTTAATCATGTAGGATCGGCGTCGATCTAATCAGATAAATGGGAATATTTTGGGTTATTATGACGCGTTATGATTAGCCTTGACGATACATTTTGCACTGTTGTTAAAAATCAAGATTTACACCGCTCGGGGCGTTTCAAGACATATCGTATCGTATTTTAGAAGGAAATTGAACCGTTTATCAGTGTTTCGACGTCGTATGACGCACCACGGACGGTGTAAATCGTACTTAAAGATAGCTAAATGTCTGTCATGTCTTAGTTTTATCTTGACGGAGTTTATTATCTACAGACTGGCGGCGCTAGTCATTGTTTTTAATAACTACTTACATAAGCAAGTAATGTACCTAAAAATTGCGAAGTGACATGTGTAGGTATTTCTGCAAGCTGGAATCTGAGCTCTGGACACTTACAGATACTTCAGTCAAAAATCAAAATGAAAATCAAAAGTCATTTATTCAAACTAGGCTGATAATCAGCACTTTTCGAACGTCAAAAATTTACTTTACTCTACTTTACTTTACATTTTTATAAGACAGTCCCCCAAAACGCCCACCCATCGACACTAAACGACAGTAATCTTCTTCTTCTTAGCGTGTCGATTGTCGGTGCTGTTAGCGCCTTAAATATTGTCATTTACCTAAGGCGCTAACAACACCAAAACTAGCGCCACCCACATCTTATTTCTTTTACTCTAAAATCACATCGAAAAATCAAAAACACTATCATACTAGGTAAATATCCTGTAGTTATTTTTAAAATAAATTTTCATGATTCTAGACTAATTGATAAATTAAGAGAATTACTGATTAAAGATAGTGGTCACTTTTGGCGGTAATAAGTAATTCTCTGAGTAAAGAAATAAGATGTGGGAGGCGCTAGTTTCGGTGCTGTTAGCGCCTTTTAAATTGAGTCAGCCCAAAATTGAGAGACAGAGGGCATTTTCAGTTCCGAACATTAGCTCCTGTGATGTGCAAGTAACGGGACAGGCAGGACACTATATCAAGTGTCCTTAGTCTGTGGGGCAACAACACATTTAGTACCTATAATAGTTGCGGATAAAGTGTCATTGGGTTTTACCATCAGGATTTTTTCGGTAGCAGCCACAGAGTCTGGGTTTGTGCCCGATTGATGGCAATAGGATCGCGCGCGCGTTTGCGAAATGTTGGTGTACAAATGGGTAAACCTCTGCCTTAACCTTTGGGGATTGCAGGCGTGATGTTATGTTATGTTTTATGTTAGTTGCGGGAAATGCGTAAGTACTGTATGGCTCAAAATGCTGGTGTGTGTAAAAGATAGATGTAAAAAGATTGCATGTTGAGAATATGAGTTGCAATCAGTGTTGAGATGGATATGTTGAGTGACAGGAATGGATAAAGTAAGATAGGAGGTAGAAAAGTGGGGTCGTGGGGCTTTAGGGACTGGCACCGCGGTCCAGGATTCCCCCTATACAAAATTTGAAACGAAAACGTTCGTCTTGGTCCAGGCATGTGATGAGGAGAAATGAATCGCTTGTGACTAGAAGAGTGGTGTATAAAATAGAATCAATGTTGATGCATGCAGAGAGAGAGGACCAAGGCAACGATGGATGGATTGTGTGAGTTATGATAATTATATAAAAGAAAACGGAGTAAATGATCGCGTGACGGTTGACAGACGAATGAAAGAAAATACCTCCATGTAACATAGGACAATGGGAGGACGATGGTGATTACATGATAACAATGGACAGTGACAAACAAACAGTCGTTTCTGAATACCTTATTACGCTAAGCTATAACTATCGCATCGCATCGCTTGCACTGTATCCAGCGCGGTTGTGCATATGGACCACCCGGCAACGCAACGTCAGCTCTTCACGGCGACATCTTCTCACGGTCACCTCTCCGAATTGAGGAACACACGTGTGATTAGCATTGTGAATCAAACTTCGATCATGGGCACTTGTATAACTTAATTTTAATTTTTAATATTCATGTAAAGTTTGTCTAATTAAATCTACGTCTCCAAAACCATCTTTTTCTTGCGACTCGCCTGCAGAAATCGTAAATACCTTCTTGAGACAAAAGTGTGAGTTTTTTATATATCGAAATCAAAACATTTATTTCAAGTAGGTAGGCCAGCTGTTACAGGCACTTTTGAATAGTCGAACATGTACTAAAAAAACACAAAATAAATATAATATATGCATATCGGAGAATACGGTATTCTTAATGATGACGATGATAAGACAGGATGGATATCGCAAAATAACAGTCAGTGGTTCATGATAAACGATGAAGTCAACCACATGGAATGCAGTGAGGTTAGTAGGAAACACGACCACGACCAACCGCAGCGCCGTCTGCCCCAGAAGCCCCTGCTGGCTCGGGCTCCTCCAAAATTGACCAGCGCCTCCGTCATCATTCATCTGACAGTTGTCGTTATAAATCGTGCCAGAACTAAACATACCCAAGCAACTACTAAAGAGGTTGAACTACACGACAATAGTTGCTCGACATTCCAGTAGTTCTGATTTTATCCACGTTCAGAGACTGCAATCTCCGACACGGCCAGAACTGACTATCACACGTCCTCGTGTGGTGGTGATATGGTATCTGTACCGACGAGAACACAAACTTAAACTAGACTATCGACTCGGCCTACCTGACCAAGATTAATGCCTCTGTCAATAGAGTCGTAAAATCATGAAAGCAAATCTAATTCAAAGGTCCAATCGCATTAATTCAAAACAATCAAAAACTCGCGTCGTACTGTGCATAATCAAACAAAGCAATACTTCACTAATTGCACACACTCTTGTAACCCAGCTGCCCCAGGCAGCTTATTCTAGTGACACTGTCACCCTGGCTTAACAAAGCCCAAATTCACATTCCTAGTGACAACCTGTCACCCTGGGTTGACCAAGCCCAAATTCACAGTCCTAGTGACAGCCCGTCACTCGGGGTTGACTGCTAGCCCACATTCATAGTACTAGAGTGACAAACTGTCACCCGGGGTTGACCAAGCCCACAATCACAGTCTAGTGACACGTGCCACCCAGGGCTGACCAAGCCCTTAGCAAAAAGTCACACATACAGTCTAGTGGCACATGCCACCCTGGGCTGACCAAACCCTTAATTCACGGTCTAGTGACACATGCCACCCAGGGGTGACCAAGCCCTTCACACACACAAAGTCTAGTGACACATGCCACCCGGGGCAAACCAGGCCCAAACACTTACAGTCTAGTGACCCATGTCACTCAGGGCAAACCAGGCCCAAACACTTACAGTCAGTGGCATATGTCACCCTGGGCTGACCAGGCCCAAAACTCAGTCTATCTAGTGGCATATGTCACCCTGGGCCAACCAAGCCCTAAAGTCCTCGTGACTTCCTGGTCCGTCCAAGTCGGCCAAACTTATCTAGTCTCTACAAGACCCTGGCCCCCGCCACAACGTCTACCGCCGCTCACCGCCGCTGTCCAGCTTCGAACTGCAGTTACAGATATTACGACAAGACGTGCAGTGCGGCCAAATAGTTACAAGTGTGCATACAATCAAATAAAAGAGATTTCTTTAGTCTTCATTGCTCTCGCTATAATAGGATTAAGCTCAGAGGAAACTCCACTTTGCGGCAGTTTTTGAATGCAGTCATGAGCGTACTTGTACGTTCTATTTCCTGTCAGTGATTTTAAAACATAGCGATCATTTTCAAGTGACTCTACAACTTTGAAAGGACCTTTAAATTTGGGTTCTAATTTGGTTTGGTTTCTCTCTTAATTGACCAAATCACCAACACATTAACCACTTTGGCCTTATTTTTGTACGAGGTCAACTCTCTACTGACAAAGCAACGACCCTGGTCAGTGATAATAGTGCAAACCAAATAGAGCAACACTGGAACTCAAAGCTTTAATAGTGCAGGCTGCATAGAGACGTAGACAATGGTACAATAACACAAACTTCGTAAACGCGTCTATGAAAACTATTACATTCTCTTTCACGTAATTATTCTCAGTCAACTTTTCTGAGTAACACAACACACCGTGTGCCATAGGACATTCACTTTTGGGATCGGATGCAACTCATCTGCACCAGACCGGAAGAAGACTTTAAGACTCTACGTCTAATACAATTTTCCACGAACTGACAATATTTGGTCATGTGCTCGAACCAATAACTTTTATAGAGCTTCTCCAAACTCTTTCCCAACTAAGATGCATGAGGGCTTCATGAACAAGATTCACCAAGGACCAACGAAAAGCTCAAGGTATGATAAAAGAACAGAACTTTACGAAGTAACACACCTTTCGTAACACATAAGTTTTCACAACTTCCGCTAAAAGCTAACCGTTTTTGAACTTAGAGACGATGTCCTGAATTTCTGAGTCTTGGAACTGTTCAGCGAAATGCCAATTTTCAGATAGAATCGCAACACATTCCTAGACGCCTTTCCTCTGTCTTTTGGATGGAAACTTTAAGAATAGGAGCCTTGTTAAGCTCAGCAAAATGGTGTCAATACTCAATGTCGAAATAGAAAGTCTGAAGGAAAGCCCACCAGCGTGACAATAGTAAAACAATAACCTTGTAGGATAATGTCGAAAGTGATTCACAACGTTCACGACCGCTAGAGTTACTAATTCGTAGGATTGGTACTTTGACTCCGCTCGCGGTTCACCTGCTGAAATACTCGACAACATGCAATCACCATCACCATTTACCATCGAGAGAGCTTTTGGAAAGGATCACCACAACATTATATAAATTTGACGAACAACGATTTTGACACTAATACTAATAATTATGACATTGATCCTATAAATTCTAGTATGTTTTTAATGCCCACAAATGATGACGAAATACAAAAAATTATAAAATCACTCAGAGATACAAATTCAACAGGCTATGATCAAATACCTACAAAAATAATAAAATACATAGGCCCTATTATTACTCCGGTACTAGTACATCTAATAGACTTATCATTATTCACGGGAGAGTTTCCTGAAAAATTGAAAATGACTGTTATTAAACCAATATATAAAAAAGGTAATAAAAAAATTGTTGATAATTACAGACCGATAGCCCTATTGCCTATTTTAGCGAAAATTTACGAAAAGGTCATGCATTTGCGATTAATAAATTTTATCGATAAATTCCAAATTTTAAAACATGAACAGCATGGATTCCAAAAAAAGAAATCGACAACCACTGCGGCATTTAACTTAATTAACCTAGTTACTAAGAATATTGACAAGAAAATACCGACAACTGTTTTATTTTTTGACATGTCAAAAGCCTTTGACTTTGTATCACACGAGCTGCTACTAAAAAAATGTGATAAATATGGAATACGCGGTAAGGCAAATGCGTGGTTAAATAGTTACCTTACAAACAGATCACAGTTTGTAGAAATTACTGCGGATAAACCAGATCAAAACGGTGAACTAAAATTTAAATCCAAATTAGGGTACAATTGCACTGGCGTTCCACAGGGCAGTATTTTAGGCCCCCCACTTTTTCTGATATATATCAATGACCTGGCAGAAGTAACTGAACATCCCTGCATACTCTTTGCAGACGATGTTTCCGTAATCATCCCTAAGACTAAGGACAACTATAATGAAGAAATCAATAATACCGTAAGCAAAGTAATAACTTGGATGGAAAAGAATAACCTTAAACCTAACTTAGATAAAACCAAATATGTACAATTTTGTAATAAAAACTGGAAAAAGATAGATTTAAATATTACTTACCAGGATAAGCAAATACAACAATCGGATAGTATGACTTTTCTTGGGATAGTTCTAGACGAGAGGTGTTCTTGGATTAGTCACATTGATATGATTTGTGAAAAACTCAGCAAGTCTGCTTATGTTCTGTGGCGTATATCTAACCTAATAAGTAGACAAGCCACATTACAGGCTTATCATGCATATGTTGGTTCAATACTGCGTTATGGTATACTGGTGTGGGGAAACTCGGTGCATCTCGGAAGAGCTTTCATCGCACAAAAGAGGTGTATACGTGCGATTTGTAATGTAGACCCACTTACATCCTGTAAACCACTATTTAAGAAACTTAGAATACTTACATTAACAGGTATTTATATTGAGGAAATATGTAAATTCACCAAATCTCACCCTGAGATGTTTGAAAAACTGGGAGATAAATGTAAGTTTAAGACTAGATATCCCAATAGATTGATTATTTCTGGAACGAAAACTGAACTATATGCACGGAGCTGCTATTCTATGTGTATTCAGATTTATAACAAGATTCCTAGACAAATTAAAGAACTCCCAATGGCCCGCTTCAGAAGGACCTTACACAGATGGCTAATTGACAATCCGTTCTACGACATAAAGGAGTTTCTTGAGTTTAAATTTAAATAATATAATTTGACCTAATCTAAAAATCAATTGTGTGAATTCAATTATACCAATTCAATTACATTAATTCAATAAATTCAATGACATCAATTTAATTCAATAAATTCAATTATATCAATTTAAAATTTGCATGTCATTATATTATGACTGAGTATGTTGAGCTACTTATACAACTATTTTAAGAACCTTGTAACCATATTTATTTGCAAATAAATCTTTGACTTTGACTTTGACTTTGACAACCCTCAGCGCTCGCGTCAGTATGAAGTTCGATTGGAAGCTCTGCGTTGTATATCATGAGGACGGGTTTACTCGTTATAATCGAAATCACGTTGTCTGACAATTTCGTGCTCAGCTTTCCATTCAAACTTTTTACTGTTGATGAGAATGAACAATGGATCACGTCTTATTCTTGAGAAATCTGTAAAGATCTGAACTCAGACTCGATAAAGTAGACTCATCCCCTATGGGGCACCACTTGAGACACCATAATCAAATTCCACACACGCCATTCCTCTCCAGAGAGTATTTAGAAAATTTCAAAGAAAAGCCTGCTTTTGTGAACGCCGCAAGAACTTCCTGCAACCGGGTCAGACTTTCCTCTTTATCACGTGACAGAAATAAACTGTCGTTCATGAAAAGTGCAGCATACGATGAGAAAGTTCACCAAGTGCTCTAGACACGCACGCTGAAATACGCTCGGAGCGTTACGAAGACCAGACGGCATCGCTAGGTACTCTCACTGCCCGTGAGTGGTGACGAATGCAGCAATAATACTATCTTCACTGACGGGACTCCGATGAAAGCCACTCGCGCAATCAAGACAGGTGTAATAGTAAACGCCTGATAATCGTGCAATCTGATCGCCCATCAACGGCAGAGGGAATAGATCAGACACTATGTTAAGATTTAGTTCGCGGTAGTCTTTACACATACACTTGTCTCCGTCCTACTTATCGCCCAACAAAATGAATGAAGTTAGCTCTCAATATCTCACTGACTTTTTCGCTTACACTTGCTGTTCACCTTACCATACGAGCTGGATTAACTAATCGAATGTTTAATTAACCAGTAGTAATTCAAGCTAACGGTAAACCGACGATAAAAGTATTCGAAAACGCGTTCAGAAGGGACGTCAACCGGTGTTTGTTTTCGTTTGTAATATCAGAATCAACATTGTAAAAATCAAATACAGGAAGTAAATCGCAACAATTTCGCCAAGTGGCCAAATAACGCGTGCGATCGTAACGTCGTATTTCACACAGTCGTCAGGTAGTACGCAAGATAAAATCGTCAAATCGTTATTTATTATCAATCACAACAACGCTAAGAATTTGTTTGGAGTTATAAACGCTCGAATTATTACCAATACCAATTACTTGCACGGTTGAAAGTGCACGTTTACCCGAGAATTTAGAAGCTACACTGTTCAACAAGAGAACACTCTGCGCCAGAATCAAACAACATGAGTACGACTCACCGGGTTGCTGTAGCTGTCCAAGGACGCTGCGAACTTCACAGAGCCGCTGTCCACACGTCGCCGTCGGGCTTGTTGCAATACTTACCCAATAATGGATTTGATTGTGTACCGATACCGTTATTTGTTCCGCATGCGAGACATGCGACCACCAGGTCGACGTGATACCTTTCAGCGCCTTGCTTATGGCAATGATTAGGACTCCGCCTTCCAATGGCTGCTCGGTCAAACAAATGTCGACAGTTGAGCACCAAGCACGTGGATAAGGTTCTATCCCACTTCTGATATCGGAGAATACGGTATTCTTAATGATGACGATGATAAGACAGGATGGATATCGCAAAATAACAGTCAGTGGTTCATGATAAACGATGAAGTCAACCACATGGAATAATAATAATAATAATAATAATATTCCACAACTATCACACAACGCCATCTAGTCCCAAGCTAAGCAGAGCTTGTGTTATGGGTACTAGACAACTGATAAACATACTTATATATTTCTAAATACATACATATTATAGATAAATTACACCCAGACACAGAACAAATGATCGTGCTCATCACACAAACATTTGTCCTGGGTGGGAATCGAACCCACGACCTCCGGCATAGCAGTTAGGGTCACTAACCACGAACGAACGAATGCAGTGAGGTTAGTAGGAAACACGACCACGACCAACCGCAGCGCCGTCTGCCCCAGAAGCCCCTGCTGGCTCGGGCTCCTCCAAAATTGACCAGCGCCTCCGTCATCATTCATCTGACAGTTGTCGTTATAAATCGTGCCAGAACTAAACACACCCAAGCAACTACTAAAGAGGTTGAACTACACGACAATAGTTGCTCGACATTCCAGTAGTTCTGATTTTATCCACGTTCAGAGACTGCAATCTCCGACATGCAAATATAAACTGAGTTGAATAATTTTTGTGGCAATAAAATAAATGTTAAATAATTCTTCTGCATGACGAAATAGACGATCGTCGGAAAATAAAGTTACTAAATTAAAATAATTGGATGCAGATCGTTTTAATTTTCTCTTTTAGCAATTAAAATGAACTAACTAATTAACTGTAGGAGTTAATTAACGATCGCATGGACATAAAACTTCATTATAATTATGATCTTTTATGATTGCACCTCATCGCTCGCTCGTTAAAGTCTCTGAAACTGTATTTTTATTAAACATGGTATTTTAATTTTTTCTGTCGTATGTATAAAATTTAATAGTTTTTCATCCGACTACAGCGAAGCACAAAATAAATGTTGTTATAATTATAGTACCTATATTTACCTGAATTTAATCCCATATCAAAAGTTATAGTGACACATTTTTTGTATAGATTTAAGTTTTTTGTTTTATATTCTATGCACTTGTGGCACGTGCCAAACAATTATCTTTTCTTTCTAGACTTGGTTTAAAAGCTTACTATTCTATTA
Organism: Diarsia dahlii; assembly: GCA_949775195.1. NCBI lineage: Eukaryota > Metazoa > Arthropoda > Insecta > Lepidoptera > Noctuidae > Diarsia > Diarsia dahlii. The sequence continues at coordinate 20,679,170 of OX459207.1, forward strand.
ACGACTACTTAGATGATAAGAATAGTTGGTCGCTGAGTTGAACACAAGACAATGTTTGTTATTTGTGTTCTTTCTCCAAAATAAGTTTACTGTTATGTTATGTACTTATTTATTATTGTATTTTTACATTGTTTATTGTTAAATACTTTTGTTTATTACTGATTGTGTCTGTAGTAGATCTTAAATTTAACTGACACCTTGCTATTGTTTCGAGTCTGGTTCTTCTAACCAACCTAACAGACAGATGTGTGCTGGGGAGTTTGTTCCGCCACTTCTTCTTTCCAGCTAAACACTAGGAAGCGTCGATGGGTGGGGGGCGTTTTTGGGGGACTGTCTTATAAAAATGTAAATACAGTGAAACCTGGTTAAATGTGTCTCAGATATCTAAATTTGTCTCATGGGACCCCAGTGTGAGTTCCAGTTATAGAGATTTCTCACTTATACAGGTCCCAGTTGACCAAGTTTCACTGTAGTAAAGTAAAGTAAATTTTGACCTTCGAAAAGTACTGATTATCAGCCTAGTTTGAATAAATGAATTTTGATTTGATTTTATTTCTTTATATTATATTAATGTTATTCATCTCCACCATTTCAAAGATATGAGAATCTCTACATATGGGGGTTCATCGAAGGCTCAGATCATGCGGTGTCTCACGTCGCGCGTCGGTTGCAAAGACAATGACCTCCACCTTGCCCCTCATGACCTGCATACTTGATGGCCATATTTATGCATAGCAAGCGGAATTCGCGAAACTGAATTTTGTAGCCAAACAAAATATTTGAACTTTTTTCCATCGCGATACACAAAGAAAACTATTTTTGGTTGAGGTTTTGCATATTCACACTGACACAAAAAGAGGTCTAGTCATTTACGCACCGGATATTCATAAACAGGCGACACTTCGGTCACAACCGGGAATGAAACCCGGGTAAATCCGAGTCGAGAGCAAAGGAATCGATTCTCGCTATATCCTAGACAGGCATAAATCGACGTTGGGCTCTGCTAACTTTTAGGGTTCCTTGGTGAAGGGCTGAAAAAACTTACCATTACGCCTGTACCGTGGTTAGGCAGAGAGGTATAGAAACATTTTATGGACAACCACATTTAGTCAGTCATGTTTAAACCCCAAGTAAAGGGCCAGAATGTTGTCACGAACAGGGCACCAACCCAGCTTTTAGCGTGCTACTTAGATATTTTGAAAACTCCTTTATGAATGTTATAATTTTTCCCGATCTAGGAATCTACCCAAAAACCTTTCGGTCTAGATCATGCCAATTTCCTGATGATGTTTTCCTACACCATTTTGTGAGCAATGGTCATGGAATAAATTACACAAACTGCCTGTATGTATGTGGTATGGGCTCGTACTCACGATCACCGTATGATTTAACACTTAGCAAGTCTCACCTCTCCCGCGATGAATTTGTGTGTCTTCTTGTGCCATCAAAGCTCGCAAACGGATTAACCGATTTTGATTTCGTTTTCCAAATAAATTATTATGATTTTAAACACAAAGCCCAGATTATATCCTTTCTTTTTCTTTTGTCCTCTCTCCTCTCCCCCGATAAGGAACAACTAGGCAGGTCCCAGCTCCCACTTGGCCACCGATTATATTCAAAGGCTGGGCGGGCCGCGCATATTTCATCTCGCTCGTCGATAGCCGCCATGATTTACTGCCGCAGAGGTAACTATGAACGTTGTGTTTAAGATATTTTTATGTCCCAACTATTTTTCGGATATGTGGGTGGGAATGATATGTGAAATTATTGTGAGGTTTCATGGTTAGGGAGATATTCAATATTTCGCAATATTTCGCAATATTTCGTTTTTATTATCATGCCTATATATCCATTCCGTATACCTACTTAATGTTTGGTATTGTCCAGTAGTCGGGTTTTAGTTTTACTGCCACAAAATTTCACTGCTTTAACTTGTCCTTCTGGTTACACAAAAAACAAAGGTCTGTGTAAATTCTGTTCCATACTTTTTAAATCCTGAAACTTTACAAGTACTAAAACGCTCTTTAATCCATTGGCCACAACAAAGACATCACTAATCCTAACCAAAAATCCGTACGTTCCATTTCCTCCAACACAACACAAGGAGCTTATACTTACTCTATAAATTATTCACAAACCAAATTACCTCGGAGTGTGTAAAAAACCTACCAGAATTTACCTCGAACGTAAAACGGAACGCTTAGTTTAAAATTCAAATTTGGAAGCGTCTAACACGGCAGCCGCTGAGTCGATTTAAGTGCAAATACGGCCGAGTTACGTAGTCCCCTTCGCTGGACATTTGCCATGGTAATGAGCGACTCCCACCACCGGACGGTTAATTCTATTCATGGCTACAATGGGACGGTGCAGTACAAATAGCGAATTACGCTAGCACTGAATAAAAGAACCGACTGGTTTTTAGTTTATTTTCCTTTCTTCCAATGCAATCTGGGTTGTTAGATTTGCATAAGTAGGGTCGGAAGACTTACATGGTGGTTGATAATGTGTGTAACTGCTGAATTATACGCCATAGATATATTCAGCTTGATAAACCCTATTTTAACCAACCAATAGATTTGAAAACCATGTTTTTTGTCCTTTTAATTGGATTTCCTTTTCATTTACATTCTACCTCATAAAACAACGTGACGTGTTTGTAAAAATAAACCGCTCCGGATGACAGCCCTGAAAAAATGCAGCTGAAAATTTCTAAAAATCTGCGCTATTTTCTAAACGATTTTAAAAGTTATGCTTTCAGAGGTAGGGTTGAAAATTGAATGTGTTTTGTAAGAATTAAGTCGCTTACTCGCAATTATGGTCCGGTGTGAAAACGGGCACATTTTGTGTTGGTAGAACAAAACATATTTAGAATTAAAATACGGGAATGTACTGACTTGCACTAGTTACGGTTAGCTCTATTAAAGAAAGAAAAAAACTTTTTTACAAAAAATAAAACCGACTTCGACAAAAAAAACACTCAAAAGTGAAAAATAAACTTGAGAAGAAAAATCAGTTTCTGAAGTCGGTGACTTTTGTTTCTTTGATTAAATTTTTTTGTCACCGACTTCAGAAACTGATTTTTCTTCTCAAGTTTATTTTTCACTTTTGAGTGTTTTTTTTGTCGAAGTCGGTTTTATTTTTTGTAAAAAAGTTTTTATTTTTCACGTTTTAGTGTTTCACATGTGCTTACCCCTTCACAACGTACCGGCGTGATGTTATGTTAGAAACTGGTGTAAACAATAGACAGACAATAATGAGATTTCAGCAATCCCAGTCCATTTGCTATCATTTATTGAGGAGTTCCGTTGCCGCTCCGAAGTTCTTCATCAGATCTTCACAAAATAGTTTTTATAACCTTTGTAGTGAGTACAGGCGTGATATTATGTTGTGTGATGGCGTAAACAATGCTTAGATATGCTATAGCAACAATCGCGGTTAATCTGCTGTTATTTATTGAAGAGTTCCCCCGATTTCTACAAGATCCCATCATCAGATATTGAAATGGTGACAATGGGACCACACGGGAAGCACCAGCTTTCAAATGAAAAAAGAATCATGAAAATCAGTTCACCCAGTCGCAAGTTATGAGCGAACAAACATAAAAAAAAAAAAAAAAAAAAAATACAGTCGAATTGATAACCTCCTCCTTTTTTTGGAAGTCGGTTAAAAAGTCTCTCATTCTATTTTAGTGTTTCGGAAGAAAAATTTTGCATTTTTTTTGGGCTATGGTTTCAGCAAATAAATGAATTCTGACTAGAATTTAGAATAGCCATACCAATCCCTTGTTAAAAACACTAACGCCCGGGAGACACGAGTTTTTCAAGCCCTGGCTTGGAATATGCTAGAAATGAAGCTAGTTTTGTCTATCTGAAGCCAGAAGTAGGTACTAATAGCTTACTGACACTAGCTTGATATCTTCTCTCTCTTGATATAGTAATGTTTAAGTCCCATTTAATACAGGGCAAACCTATTGCTATCGGCTGATGACCAATTTCTCACGGAGTCTGGATTTATGCCCGGATGCGCAAAAATTCAGACTCCGTCCGGCTGTTTCTTGTTATAGGAAAAAAAAATTAAGAATTAATTTGGAGCTTTAATTTACTATTAATTGGAATTTAATTTATTATTATTGACATTTAAAATTTTATTGATATTTTTTCTTTTTGACATTTTCAATTATTCTGACTTTTTTTTTTAATTTCTTGACATTTGTAATTAAATAATTCTTCCTGGATTTCTGACATCACACATTTTTTTAAAATAATAATTGTTATAATTTATTTTCAAATTTTAATTAAGTATGCATGATTTTCAAACAAGCTTCGTAATATTTGAGCTAGATGCACACCATATTTGTACGCCTCCTGGCATAACATAGCGCTCTGATCACCAAACTCAAGATCTGTGTTTTGTATTTTTACCTGTGTTAACAAATAAAAGTGATTTGATTTTTGATTTATTTATTATTATTATTTTTTTAATATGGGCTTACTCTTGACCTCAATCTTGCCCTAAGGGCAGAGATGAGGTCGACGATGGAACGAGCTTACCCAGAAGAAGCCTTTTTACTCGCGACTTAAGGCGAGGCTACCCCGATAAACGTCGTCAACAATAGCGTTTTACTCGTACATGGAACGGATTTAAATTTTGAAAAAAATGTATTACATAGTTGACTCTTCGATCATGATATGTCGGGCATGCGATACACGATTACTTACACTTCACTGCATCCAACTAAATCGCAAAGACATGTCCAAATGATGGCTAAATAATCGTTTTACTTGAGTTATATTAGGCTTTGAAAAATAAAACTTATATCATCATAAAGATCGTAAAAAATGTGTATTATCTCGGGTCACATAATGTATAATTTCTTTATCATTTTTCTCCAAGAGAGAAAAAACAGTCAAAATTTAGGCATTATATCGCTCGCACGGCAGGGCGGGGGGTGAGGTCGTGCGTACAGTCGGCAACACATCAGGTTAGACACCCTATATACCCATAACTACGATACCAACAATACAGAGAATTGTAGGAAAGGGACTGCGCATTGTGCCATCGGCCAATCATAGCATTTGCTCCTGTGCGCCTACGCACACAGATGCACTTTTTTGGCACACTCATTCGCTAGTTTCCCTCGTATTGAATTCTGTTCTATGCCGCCAGTCCGTTCCATAACATTGCTCGGGATTCGTGCGACACTGTCTATGTGAATTTGTGTTTTTTTTATTATGGCACCACAATTAACCCCACAACAGCGGCAGCTGATTGTGGTATTACGAGATGGTGGTTACACCATTAAAGAAATAGAAAGGAGGACGGGGATAATGGTAAGTGAAGCTTTAATATTATTATATTATGTATTTGCAACGAATTTACCTATTTAGTCATAATAACCCAAGAAACTCAGTACTTCCAAGTATCTAATACTATTTCCAACATATTTCAAAAGGCTGCGCCGACCGGCGTGTAACAATAGATAGATTAATATGTAATTAGTTAATTGTTTCTCATTAGCTAATTAACGCTTGAAAAGTATTTATTTACATTTAGCGGATTTGCTCATGACGTGATGCGATGCAATTCGACCAACAACAAATGAAAATGATCTTTACCACCACGACATAGAGGTGCTGCCAATATAAAACGTGCGGCGGTGCAAGATAACAATAATAACAAAAATATCATCAGAACATGATTTATAGATGCAAATACTTGTCGGCGCACATTAAGATGCCATTGTCAAGAGTGACAGCTTGTCACTGTCACTCTAGCGGAGCGTCGAGTCGATGGTAGCGGGGCGGCCATCTTGGTACGGCAGATCGTACAGAGCGGTCGCAAGCGCACCACGTTTTCGACGAATCGCTATCCATCCTCTTATTCAAAGTTCTTTTTGAAGTGATTGAGTGTTAATTAGAGCCAAAGTGATTATTGTTACGTAATTTAATTATTATTTCAAGTAAAATCGTTTAAGTTATCAAGAGAACGGTTTTAATTCAAATGACCCTACTTAGACTACCCACATACCCACGCTGCAAGTTGAATAATTCTGATGAAGGCCGTCCTGAGCTTACATCAGAAGTGGGCTCTGAATCTCACTGCGCACAATGTTCGAGATCCAGCAGCGGAATATAATGCAGTTGATCGAGGCTATCAGAACACCAGCCTCATCATCTAAGATCGCTTTGCCAGAAGTCAACCCAGAGCAGTCAGATTCTGATCCACGTGCAAGTGCAGGTGCAGGTGCAAGTGCAAGTACAAGTGATAGTGCAAGTTTGAAGTGAAAGTTGATTGAAACAACAAATCTACCAAACTTTGACTTGATTTGAATCGTTTCAAACCACGGAATGTGCGGATGTGTGTGTGTGTGTGTGAACATGCAAATGTCGTGTGTGTGTGTCATGAGATTGCCACCAGTAAGGGACAAATGATTTCGACGGGTACCCTTTCGACGGGTAACCAAACAAAACAAGTGATTTGATTCCGTTATGGTGAAAGTGGGCCTAACGCATCTAATTGTCATCGTGGCAATTCCGGCATGGGCGGCGCGTCCTCTGCAGGCCATGCGGCGCGTCCTCCGCGAGCCATGCGGCGCGTCTTCTGCGGGCCATGCGGCGCGTCTCCTGCGGGCCATGCGGCGCGTCTTCTGTGGGCCATGCGGCCCATAGTAGCGGAAGCGCCACCGTCACCGAGATGGCGCGTTGACAACTGTCAAGTAGCTGGTGTTTGTGGGCAATGGCGACAATCTGGTGAGTCGTTTCCATTTTACTATGTTAGTGGAGCCGAGTGTTCTCTCATAAAGGAAAGCTTTTGTGACAAACTTGCGGTTACTGTGCGTAAAAACCTCGTTTACCTGAGTGGCATAGGCGGTGAAGATATTCAATGTACCACTCAAATTCAAAGCGATGTGGTCATTGATAAACTTCCAGTTAATTTGACTTTTCACGTAGTTCCTGAGAGGCTTATTTCTGATCCAATCATAGGTAGGTTTTAAGTCTTGCATTTGTCTGTTGGTTATTGTAAGCATTATTCAATCCGGAATTGTCCAGCCGAAAGGAGAGTGTCGTCCGGGCCATACCCAGTGGGGTTGGTTGAAGGGATGCACTCGTCCGATCCAGAAGTGTTGTCCTTAGTCTATCCTGGTCGGAGAGTGTCGTCCGGGCCATACCCAGTGGGGTTGGTTGAAGGGATGCACTCGTCCGATCCAGAAGTGTTGTCCTTAGTCTATCCTGGTCGGAGAGTGTCGTCCGGGCCATACCCAGTGGGGTTGGTTGAAGGGATGCACTCGTCCGATCCAGAAGTGTTGTCCTTAGTCTATCCTGGTCGGAGAGTGTCGTCCGGGCCATACCCAGTGGGGTTGGTTGAAGGGATGCACTCGTCCGATCCAGAAGTGTTGTCCTTAGTCTATCCTGGTCGGAGAGTGTCGTCCGGGCCATACCCAGTGGGGTTGGTTGAAGGGATGCACTCGTCCGATCCAGAAGTGATGTCCTTAGTCTATCCTGGTTGAAGGGACAGTGTCGTCCGGGCCACACCCAATAGAGGGTTGGTTGAAGGGATGCGCTCGTCCGGTCCAGATGTGTTGCTGTTGGTTGGCAAGTCGATGGGGACAGTGTCGTCCGGGCCAGATCCATTACGGGCTGATTGAAGGGATGCACTTGTTCATTTCAATGTCTAGTTGTGATTGACTCTGTGTTTGATGGTACAATCGAAAACCCATGTGAAGTCCTGCAGCAGGATGGACGAGCGGACGTTTTGGTGATTAAGCAAGGAATACAACAACGCCCGAGGACGGTCGTATGTCAGTCTGGCCGTGTCGGCGCACATTAAGATGCCATTGTCAAGAGTGACAGCTTGTCACTGTCACTCTAGCGGAGCGTCGAGTCGATGGTAGCGGGGCGGCCATCTTGGTACGGCAGATCGTACAGAGCGGTCGCAAGCGCACCACGTTTTCGACGAATCGCTATCCATCCTCTTATTCAAAGTTCTTTTTGAAGTGATTGAGTGTTAATTAGAGCCAAAGTGATTATTGTTACGTAATTTAATTATTATTTCAAGTAAAATCGTTTAAGTTATCAAGAGAACGGTTTTAATTCAAATGACCCTACTTAGACTACCCACATACCCACGCTGCAAGTTGAATAATTCTGATGAAGGCCGTCCTGAGCTTACATACTAATTACTATCACCACAGTATTTACATAGGTGTAATATTATAATATTACCGTGCTATCACGTCTGGGCTAATGATGCTTGCGAAAAACGCATCTTGGATGTAGAGACTTGCTTTACTTGCAAGCATCATTATTGCAACCGAATTTATTCGTTAGAAATTAAGGATTGAAAGTTAGCGATTTTGTCGTTATCTCACGATAACGAGTAAAGCAAGTCTCTACATCCAAGATGCGTTTTTCGCAAGCATCATTATTGCAACCGAATTTATTCGCAGGCCCTGGGCCTGCAGTCTCTACACTAAATATCGTTAAAAATCTGTCGCAAAGTCGTATTGATTTCAAATTTCTTTAATAGATTTTCAGCTTTATTTCAACAGCATAAGGTTGAAAATCTATTAAAGAAATTTTCCGATTTTACGACTTAGCGACATTCGTAGCGTCGTTATTAGTGTAGAGACTGCAGCCCCGGCCGTCATGACACAACACGTCAGACACAAGGTGATAGCGTAAGGGTAGCTCGCGAAATTCAATTTTTATTTACGTTTTTTTGCAATTTTTTTTTTATCAAAATAAATGATTCGCGAAAATAATAAGTATGTATTCACACAATTATAATTATAAGAATATCTATTTTCTATATATTCTATATAAATAAAAAGAGAAGTCCTGACTGACTCATCAACGCCCAGCCCAAACCCTTGGACCTAGAAAGCTGAAATTTTGCAAAGAGGTTCCCTCTAGAATGTAGACAAGGAATAAGGAAGGATTTTTTAAATTCAACCCTTAAGGGAGTTAAATAGGGGATGAAAGTTTGTATGGAAAGTCGTTTTTTTTACGGGGCGAAGCCGCTGGCAAAAGTTCAGTCAGTCAGTCAGTCAGGACTTCTCTCTTTATATATATAGATTTAGAGAAGATTGTGTGTCACCATTTAGACGAGTAGCTACAGCTAGTCGTAACAATATTTAGGTATCTATTGATGTAATTCAAGTTAAGCATCGTTGTTTTAGAGGACTACAATCAACTTTTGGCTGCGACGAAATAAGCAGACTGGGGGTGACCTATAGGCTCACCACCCGGCAGCTCTACCAGCGTGCTACCACCGCTGAGCAAGATGCTGCCATTGTTTCGGGGCATACTAGCAACCCGTTTTTAAATACGCAAACCACAGCTACAGAATATAGCGTAAGTTGAAATATTTTTTTTATAATTATACTAGCTGACCCACGCAACTTCGTCTGCGTCACACACAATAGCTATAAACTTCCTCGATAAATCGACTATCCAACATAAAAATATTTTATTAATTCCAACTAGTAGGTAGTTTCTGAGATTAGCGCGTTCAACCAAACAAACAAACTCTTCAGCATTCAATTTCTTAATTGTTTTTTTTTTTGTTAATTATTTTGAAACAAATATAATATACTAGCTTATGCCCGCGGCTTCGCCCCCGTGGTGTTTGATAATGGTCCTACGGTATGATATTCCCTGGATAAAAAGTAGCCTATGTACAGAAGGTTGAAGGCTAGGATGTAACTCCAACTACTCTTTTGAGGCCTTCTTTAAAGAAGAACTAGTTATTAATCCAGGTTATAAACTATTGGTGTGCAAAATTTCATACAATTCCGTTCAGTAATTTTTCGTAAGCGCACGCAACGGAAGCTCTCAAAAAGGAATATCTTTTACCGTTTTTGCAACATTTTTCATTTATGCTCCGCTCTTATTGGTCGTAGCGTGATGTTAATAGCCTTCCTCGATACTAAAATATTTTTTCAATTCCAACCGCAGTTGTTCCTGAGTTTAGCGCGTTCAAACAAACAAACTCTTCGGCTTTATAATATTAGTTTAAATAAGATCTGAAAAATAAGAACACGTCCTCCAACGGTAAACGTTTGACAACACGGTTGGCGCTGCGCTGGGGGTTCGAGTTACGCACGGAACAAATGTTATGATCTACAAAATAAAATAGTTATTCCGGGTCTGGGTGTTTGTGTAGGTATGTGAGTTTTAATTGATGTAAACGCACCATCGATACAGGAGTGTTGGTTTTTTTATTTAAACAACTACCTATACAGTGGCTGATCTTAGGGTGAAATGATTATAATGATGATATAACACTGCTAACAAATCAATGTTAGCGCATCCAGATTGGCGATAAAAATAACTAAAACTCATTCGAAAGAGTACTCCAACAATGAATATAATATAGGGTATTTATTTGCCGTTTAGCGATAAAAGGTTGTTTAAAAATTAAATTCAATTCGAACAATCGTGTAGCAGACTCTACATTACAGACCGATAATTTTATTATCATTTTTATAGTTTTTTTTTTGCATTGGCTGAGTGATCCACTGCTGCGCAGTGTGTCGCGGGTTCCATTGCCGAACGGAACAAATATTTGTATGCCTGTTCCGGGTCTGAGTTTTTGTGTATGTGAGTTTAAATGTTTGTAAACGCACTCACGACACAGGAAAAATTCCTAGGGTGGGGCATGGTTTGAAAAAAAAACAAAGGTTATTTTTAGATTTACGTAAATCATAGTTTTAAAAATTGTTTTCATGTTTCTTTTTACTATTGTTTCAGGTATCAACTCAAACTATCCGACGCAGATTGCAGGCTGTTGGCATGAAAACGAGATGACCTATATTTATGCCACGTGTATAAACTACGTGCTTAGATTACAACTCTTTCAACTTTTTGAATTGTTATATCTCAAAAACGGTGGCTTTTAGAAGTAAAAGGGTTTAAAGACATTTTTATAGATTATTATCTGATCTATAATTTTGTCTTTGCAAATTTTATGATAAAACTTACCGTTTTGCTGAAAATTGCAAAAAACCCTTTTTTGTGACTTTTGACCTCGAATAACTTTTTTCCAAGTGTCGGATCGATGGGGACTTTTTACATTTCATTTAAAATGGTGTTTTGAACAATCTTACCAATTTTCAGCCGAGTGGGAATTAATGTAACCTTACTCCTATTTTTGGTCTAATTTGACCGGACTATTGTGATTACTTGTGATTTTATTAAAATAAAGATTCGATTTTTATAACGTTGTTTTAGTATAACCTTTGAAAAGTTCTACCACAGATTTACTTTCTAATGACTTAAAAAAATCCGGTTGGTTCAAGCTAAGCGATTCTATAGCTTTGCTGTGAAAGTGCATCATACACTAAACTAAGCCCACGTTCGCACGGACGATTTTCGCGCAATGGATTTTCAACGCTCTGCCTAGCTCCGAGAGTCGAAAATTAAACGGTATGTTTTTGACGCACTTGGATGCACTCTGTTAAACTCACTCTCTTCTTACGTCGTCCGTGCTAATGTAGGTTTACAGGTAAAGATACATATTTTAATATTTTCCAGGCTTCCGACCTCTGTGCAGAATCACATTGATCATGTATTGATTGCTTTATTATACATATCTTATTGACAGAGCAAAAGGTTGATAAATGTAATGATTATATTTTTACTAGTGAAACAATATATTAAAACCTTATTGAATCACTCTATCTATTAAAAAAAAACTCGCATTTGCCTAGTTTTAAAAGATCAAAGCAGGGATAGGGATAGACAGCGGGAAGCGATTTTGTTTTATTCTATGTAGTGAGTAGTGATAGTGATGATAGGAGTTTTCGTGCCCGCGCCCGCGAAATTTATTTTTTTTAAGTTTTTTTACAATTTGCTGGTCATGTTTAGGTTGTATATTGAACAAAATATGATCCACGACTTTAAAAAAATATGTATTAATATAGATATAGCCATGAATAATATCATTGATACACCTCGGTAAGTAAGAACTATTCCAATTAATCAAAATTTTAATTACGCGGGTCTCAATCTACACAATCACCTCAAAAATAAAGAAATTAATGTTTCATTGATTTTATAAAAGCAGTGCAGTAGTAGCGGTAAAAATACATCGTCTTAAAGTTAAATCTATGAAACATTTTGTTATAAAAATTAATTGAAATGGTATGGGTGGATGGTGGTGTCGGTAAAAAAATTGATGAAGACCCGACATACTGTAGATTTCCGAATTGCCTACCAATCCGCATGCGAACCGCAAGCGCAAAGTAGGTATAATAATTATACCTATATTTTAGAATCAGCCTTGAATGTTCTCACTGCTGGGATACAGGCCTCTTCTCTGTGAGACGGAGTGGGCTGTAATCCATCGCTGGCCCAGTGCGGGTTGACAGATTTTATTTTTACACAAAATAATGCGCCTGCTTTCATTCGATCCCACGTCCTACAACTCTTTAGTCGGGGCCGCCGCGCGCCGTTACCGCTGGGCCACCACTGCTCCCACTGACTCATCATCATCTGCGTAGCCTTTTCCCAACCACGATGGGGTCGGCTTTCAGACTAAATGGATCAGATGACTGAAAACTAGTATTTTACATGCAGCAACTGCCTACCAGTTCGCACGGGGTAATACTATACCCTTTTGTAAGACTGGTTGTCAGATTTTCGGTTCCCTGACTACCTGTTACGGCTGCCAAAGATCTAGATATGACAGCCGGGACCAACAGCTTAACGTGCTTTCCGAAGCACGGAGAAAACTCGGTGTGTAATGGGCGGTCACACATCCACAGACCAACCTAGGCAAGCGCGACTTAACCTAAAGATTGATCCGAGTAGCAGTTACTATTAAGCCACTGCTCTCACTGACTTAACTACCTATGTCAATAATAATTATTTGAAGATCACCACGAAATAAAAATGATAATATAAGAGCCTAATGAATGTATTAGTGGACACAGAAGCGCAGCGTAAATCGAAAAAAATAACTCGCAATAATACGAGCTCAACTTGTTAACAAAATAACTTTTAACGTTTACTTATACATGTTACGCATCTATAGGCATAGTAAAGTATGAAGCGGCACGCGCTCCCGCATTTCTGACTTGCGTAAGTGAGACGAAATTACAAAAATATATCGCACCCTCTCGCACGATTCGCAGCGTTCAACTTCTAGTAGTCCAAAGTCCAATCAGTCAAGGTTGATGTGTAGCCGTGTGTACATAAAAACAAAGTAGTGCAACCTCGCCTTAAATAGATTGGGGTTATATGAACTCGGGTTCCACTCCTTGGCTGTACGAATAATGAAAGTCTTAGCAAAACGCTTCGTACGAATGTGTGGAACATCGACAAGGTATGGGTGATTTGTTGCTGCTAGTGAGAAATTCTTGATAAAAAACCCACTATGACTGTGCTCGACCTGGAATCGCACCCAGGACCTTATGCTTCAGTAATCGCGCTTGCGACCACAAAAACAACAAGACAGTTGGGTATCACTTTAAACGTAATAAAAACGGCCATAACATTTTTTTTATAAATCGTGACTGGCCCTGAAAAAAATCCACATAGTAGTGACTAACATCAACTTACCCTTACATCAAAACACATACAGCCCTCAACGCTAAAAACTTTAAATATTCCCGAAGCAAACTGCTAAGACAGGCCCGAATCGTACTTAAGAAAGTTTAATGAAACCTAATTAGACCGTAAATTTAAAGCCAATAGACTTTTCCAAGTGTTTAATCCCGAACCGTCCAAGCGTAATTAATCTTGGTACAGGGCCGGACTAATCTGTATGCACCCTTTTGATTAATTGGCCGCTTGACGGAGCGATTCCTTAATAAATGACCCCCATTTCGTGGACCGACAAGTTTTTTGGAGATATTGGTTTTTTTGCCTGCTTTGATGTCGAGAAATGGTGATGAAGTTTTTGTTTTAATGAGTTTTAAATTAAGAATTTACATTTATCTTGGTATTTTGTGGATTGAATAAACCTTCGGATTGATAAAAAGGCATCGAAAAGGTGAAAGCTTATAAAGGTATCATCATCATCTGCCTAGCCTTTTTGGTTTCAAGTCTAACCCGATACATCTGAGTACTAAAAACGGAACTGATGCAATAATCACAATGAAAAAGAATCAATAAAATGTGACGAATCAATAAAATGTGTAGTTGTACTTGTTAGTTACACCTTACACCAACATCAAATGACTCGGTTGAGCAGAAGGGAGTGTCAGACTCTTACTGACTAAAACTCATCCGTGTTCCTTCTTACGCCCTTTGCGTTCCAGGGCCACTAACTCTTTCGAACAAGTTCCGCAACCTGCGCAGAGTTAGTAACACCCCTGCCTAGCTCTTCGGGGATTATAGGCGTGATATAATGACAAGAACCCTTTCTATTCCAACATTCCAAGTACATGCCTGTAACACAAAGAACTTGGTATATTTCAGTTTTTGTCGGGGTCGGCTTAATAATTATACTCTGCACCCCGACTATACCCGAAATAGAAAGTTTTTAAAGCATTTAAATAGATCACTTTTGTAATTGCTTCTACACTTTTAGCTTCATTTTCGGAGCTTAATTAAGTTTCAACTTAAATAGGTTTTTGATAAGAACAAAAAGAACTAGTTTCATTCATTGGTCGTTGTTTTACAAGGTGTAAACGTAAGTTAATATTAGAAATAGTCGTGGTTGGGACTAAAGACCTCCTGCCAGGGTTGCGGAGTTTACTCAAAAGAGCTACCGTGGCCCTGGAACGTAACTCTCTCGTGCTCTCCCCCTCCTGATCAGTCTAGAGAGGAAGACTGCTCCCGCTCTAGGCGGGAGATAGCTAGATAGAGATAGAGATTTGATGATTTCCAATAATTAAAAAAGGTCGATCAAAAACTACAACTCCACATTAAGGGACCACGAACACGACTCGTCGCATGTCCGGTCGCTATCTTGCACAAAATTGGTCGGACACTCGGACTTGAGATCAAACTTTTTTCTTAGTCGAAGCTTCTGCGGCCAAAAGCCGTGGTCGTGGCCACGTAGTGCTATAATTACTAAAGTCGCCGCAATCGAATTCATTCTATATTTATCGTATGGTGGTGCATAATCCGATGACGGAGTTTTTAAACCACCCTTAAGCGACATGGCTGAAGTCAGCATGTAAAACATGCAAGTGCTTTACATCATTATCTGCCTAGCCTTTTCCCAACTATATTAGGGTTGGCTTCCAGTCTAACCGGATGCAGCTGAATACCAGTATTTTAAAGAAAGAAAGAAAATGCATTTATTTTACATGGAGAGACTGCCTATCTGACCTCCACAATCCAGTTAATACTAGGTAATACAATACCCTTTGGTAAGACTGGATGTCAGAATTTCAGGTCACTGACTACCTGTAACGACTGCCAAAGATCTATATAATATGGCAGCCGGGACCAACAGCTTAACTTGCTTTCCGAGGCACGGAGGAAACTCGGTATGTCGGGCGGTCACCCATCCACAGACCGACCTAGGCAAGCACAGCTTTACCTAAAGATCGACCTGAGTGGCAGTTCTTAGGTCGATCTTTAGGTGAAGTGCTTTATAATTATGCTGTCGAGAAATATCTCTCGGGCATGCTGGTTTCCTTACAATGTTGTTCCCCATGTTCCTTCTAAGCTCTGTGTGTCGAGGCCGCGGTTCAAACAACCCGTAGCCCCGACGGAATATGATACCCCTGGGTTGTCAGACTTTCGAGGCACTGACTATGGTGTTCAAAAAGAACTTATTACCTAATATGTTCAAGTACACCATAATCACCCAACCCAGTGTGACATCCGCACAATCACGGGCACCACAACATGTTTATCTCGTCTTCCTGATAAACTGAACAAAGTGTAACAGAAGCCATTCATTATTGCCGCGAAACTCTGACAGCTGAAATATAACGTCGCGACTGGCATGTGCTAATAAAACTGCTTTGCTGGCTGTGTACATGCGTGCGACTTTTAATTGCAGTCCCAATGGGAGATTGATTGGTTTTGATTTTGGATACTTAATGATTCCTACGTCTCACTAAAATCCAAAGAATAATCTTCAAAAACTAGGGATAAATCCTAATTCAGCTGAACACGATTACAAGATCTAAACCGTGCTTAAGAGGTGACGGTGCCTGGGCAAAGCCTCACACTAAGTTCCTAAATCTAATTCAAAACTTAATAATAGTCTAGCACTTTAACTTCCCAATGGAACTGAACGCGATCAGCTGAGCTAAACCACGATGAATAGCCATCGGTGTGAATATTACAACAATGATAATGATGATACTGACAGCTCTTGAACAATGTTTAGATCTGCTGATCGGGTTTGGTAAATTTTAGTGAATTTCTCCCTTAGTTGACCTCAGAATCAAACAAAACATAGCTATCTTTTACACCAACACATATGACACTTAATCCACAGGCACTACCTCCATTAAAATTAATAAACTCAGGGGATATGTATGAAAAATTTAAACTCTACTTATCTTCACTTGTATTTAAACTCCACGTTTATTAAAAGTTTACCATTTGTCGCAAAGCTTGTTACCGGCCTAAGTCGTTAAACCTTTAATAGGGCCACAAATGAAATTCACAGAATCAAAATAAAACGGAGTCGACTTCAAAAATTTATCACCTTCCGAGAAATGGGTAATTGAATAAAGGGACTTCTAAAATTTGAATCTCCTGAGCTTTCGGAACTTCTCGTAAATAAAGTGACAAGTTACGACACGTGTGCTGGATTTTGTTTGTGTTTGTGTAATTTCTATGAAAGGAATATAACGGTTTTTTGTTACAGTTTGCTACGTATGGTCTTGCTACGTATTGTCTTGCTACGTACTCCCTTGCTACGTGTTGCTACGTACACTTTTGTTACGCGTTACTACGTATTGCTACGAATAAGTTCGCTACGTACTCCCTTGCTACGCGTTGCCATGTGTTGCTACGAAATCCCTTGCTACGCGTTGCCATGTGTTGCTACGAAATCCCTTGCTACGCTATGCTACGTGTAGCTACGTACTCCCTTGCTATGGTATGCTACGTGCTGCTACGTATTGACTTGCTAATTTAATATTGTCTTATTACGTATTGTCTTTTTACGTACTCCATACGCGGTGCCACGCCAAGCCCTGCTATGCTTTACAACGCTTTAGAACATTTTAATATTCAATTGAAATAATTACAATACTGTGATGTACAAAAATGATTTTCGCTTAATTATCTACTTTGTGTACATCATGCAGTTAAAATAATGTATGGCGACACAAGTAAACATAAATATGGCAACCGAATCAACCATAAGCTAGTCTTTTCATATCCTTAAACTTACAAGAAAAACTACTTACTTTGAAATCAGCACACAAACTTTACAAGGGGTGCCAACAAATCTCTTACATGCTCGGGATTCAAACCCGGGGCTTTGCATGGCGTGTCGTCAAATGCGTGGCGATTGAAATTCAATGAGGTACCGGAGACACGTGTTTTAAGAGTTAGATTTAGGATGCTGAATTGAGTTTGGGGGATTTCTTTGTTTTGGTAGCTGATGGTAGAACATAGGTTTTCTTTTGAATGCATTACAAATGCAGCCATTCGCTGCAAGCGTTTTCGTGAAGATACTAAAGGATACTATAGGACGCTAATTGGTGACAATAAGCTGGTTGCCAAGCTACATAGCCTGGCCCACCGCCGCAAAGTCGCATGTCTGTCAGTCTTCTACAGGCTGTACTTCGGAGAGTGTGCGCAGGAGCTCCACGAGCTTATTTCACCATCTCTCTTCTTCCATCGGGAGTCTAGACGTACTGCAGGTTATCACCCATACCTAGTCGATTTTCCATACATTCGAACGAAGCGCTTTGCTAAGTCCTTTATTATGCGCACAGCCAAGGAGGAACTCGGGATGCCTGTGAGTTCATTTAGCCCTAATCTATTTAAGTAGCGAGTAAACAGGCTTCTTCTGGGTAAGCTTGTTCCATCGTCGACCTAATCTCTGCCCTTAGGGCAAGATAGAGAGCAAGCCCATTTTTAATAATAATAAAAAAAAAGATACAATGAAATCCGCCGTCTAAATGCATTTGGTAATCGGTATTAGCAGTGGTGTGACCATCGAACTGCCAAGTCATATAGGTCTCGAGTTCGAAACCAAACTACGCACCTCTGATTCTTCGGATTCATGAGTATATTGTAAAATTATCACTTCGGTGAAAATGCTGGGCAGATGATGACTGTCTAAAGACATTTGCAGTATCAAAGGGTATTTTGTTTGCTTGTGTTGTCAACCTGATTGGCAAATCTGCAGCAAAAACTTCTAAAATCCAAATCCATTTAATCACCAATATACCTGCAATATCTACTATTTAATGTTCAACAATGACTTTCGAAAGCTTATGCTAATGACTCGGCTGATATTTGCGGTATGGTATAGCGAGGTAATGAGTTCGACGTATGCACCAATCAATGTACAGCTCTATCGGCATTTGTTTTGGAATGAATAAGTTTTTGAATGGGGGTTCGAGATTAATTGAAATTGGTGTCGAGATTTATAAATGTTGTTGGCGCGTGCTTTCAGTTAGAGATGTTCCCATTTCTATTTTAAATGTCTTTTAGTCTGAAAGTAGCGAGTTGCAGTGACAGGAATCAGGAATAACGCTAAGCCATGTTCGTCCTTAGTGACGTGTCGTGTCGTGTTGAGAAAAGAAATATTTTGTTGTTGCACTTTATTCAAACGATAGTTGCCAATATTTTAACTCAAAAATGTTATTTTATACTTAGATTAAACATCTTTTGACCCTGTTAGGTTAACACACGTTCAAAAGTTACAGAATTATTTAGAAACAATGCTTCTTCTTCTGGCGCGCGCCCACAGGTCTCTGACTGACGAGAAATATCTTTCAGATAATATGCTGGTTTACTCACGATGCTCCCCTAGTTAGGACATTCATACGTTCTTTACAATCCGAACAATGTCACTCTTATAATGACTCTAATTGCTTAAAACCATCAAATTCACAAGTATAATTGCCAAAACATGGCAAGCGCAAACCACGTTTTACTTCGCTTCCAAACTTTTTACATTGTAACCAGATATCAATTTACGTGCCAGGAACAATCATAGTCAGAAATAATCGTTCTCAGTCAAAAACTTAAAAATAAAACATGCTTGCTGATAAGTGCAACTTGGAAGAGAAAACATAATGTCTATCGAAGTTAGAGCGTGCACGAATAGCCCGCGTTGCACTTTGATTAACCTTAGGCGAGGAACGTTGCAGTACTGTGTTTTTATGAACGCACGACCTCACCCCCCCACCCCCGCACTGCCCGGCGAGCAATATAATGCTAAATTTTGACTGTTTTTTCTTCTTGTAGTAAATTGATAGAAATTATACAATATGTTTTTAACATTTACTTCAAAATAAAAAGTTCTATCTACTGATATAACTTACATATAAATTCATGGTGAAATGTCTTAGCAGTACACGTTTGAAATTGTGATTTAGAGTCATCTTTGATAAAAAAAGTATCGAGCCGATCATTCTAAATCGCGTTTCTATCTTTACGATTTACTTGAGAGTATGTTAAATTTTCATGTAATGATTTTTATTTATTAAAAAACTCATATTTGTATGACCTACAGATAGTTGTTCCGGGTCTGGGTATTTGAGTATGTGAGTTTAAATGTTTGTGAACGCACCCACGATACAGGAGAAATTCCTAGTGTGGGGCATGTTTTAAAAAAAAATATATATATATTTAAAGACAGCTAGACTACCAAAGAGCGCGCCCGTCCCTTTTATAGGCCAGTACATAACCGAAGGTTCGCGTGTCGGCACCTTCCGGAGTTCACACCCGCGGCAGGTAATTGAAAGCGCCTTAGTGTTGTGTGGTGGCGATACCGC
Organism: Diarsia dahlii; assembly: GCA_949775195.1. Taxonomy (NCBI): domain Eukaryota; kingdom Metazoa; phylum Arthropoda; class Insecta; order Lepidoptera; family Noctuidae; genus Diarsia; species Diarsia dahlii. Next base: position 20,699,046 of record OX459207.1, read on the forward strand.
AAGTGGTTGACGCGGGTTTGATACTCCGCTGATGCATCGTGCACGTTCAATTACCTTTGTTTTGATGTTGTTTGTTGTTCTTTTTTTTATGAAACTTGGGGTAGATTTGATCGAAAAATTTACATTAACAGGTTTAATTTTTAGTTTTGAGCTAGGTTCATAAATAATTGTCTACTTGGTCTAGTGGTCGCAAGCGCGACTGCTAAGTAAGTGGTCCTGGGTTCGATTCATACTTCAGGAATAGTTGCTGGCAAAGTATTATTAGTACTGCAAGTCTGCAACAATATTCTTAAGATTACATCATGCTCTGGTAAAGGCAGGAACACCCACCAAACTGACTTAGACCCCTAATTAAAGTCCAAAGGGCTTCAATAGCAATCCAAATTCCAAACAGATTGATGACGTCAGCATTAGACAATGTCAACAAGAGCGATCCTGAACAATTGAACGAATGAACGACAGAACGAACTAAACTGAAGTTATGTGATCCACCAATGAAAGAGAACTTTGGGACAAAGACGAGGCCTTTTGTATGCCCATAATTAAGTTTGTGGAAGTTTAATTGATTTGCCTGAACCAGCTGACAGATGGTCCCCATCAATTTTAAGACCTTATAGTTTAGGTTCAAACCCTTGTAGGTTACCGCTCGAGTTTTAAACTGTCGTAAAGTTTGAGGGCAGGAAAATATGGAATTTGTAAGGGTTATTTGCGTTCAGTAGATGAGGGATGCTTTATTTTTATTGGTATTTAGGGTGAAAAGGAATGGTTAATGTAGCCTGTAGCTTTTCAATTTGCATAAAATCTTTTTCCTTGATTTAACCATCATAATTATGTAATAAGGCAGCCGTTCTTTGTGAGCGCCTACCACAATACCTACTCAGGTTAGTTTCGAGTTTAATCAATTTATTGCTATGTAAATTCTATTAGGCGTAAGGCGTTCTGACTCAAATAGATTTCAATATGGCAATTAGCGTGGTAAGTTAACCTTTTGAACCTTTGATAATGACTGCAATATACATGACGTACCTTACATTTTATTTTTAGGATATAGTATGTTTTCAGGCGCCGCTACCTACGTGCATTGAATACCTCACACGACTCAAAATGCCTAAATAAATACCAATCAACGCAGGCGCCCTTACTAGGACACTCGTTCACATAATACCAATGAGGTTTGACCCAAAGCTAAATTAAAACGCCTTTATAAATAAAAAAAAAAAAACCTCAAGTCATCCGATCCCTTTTTATTTAAAAATAAACCCGTTGCCCTTATAACTGGATTATAATAACGGGACAAACAAACAATTTGTCAGGGGTGGATCTAACATTGAATAAATAAATAGCTATAGAAGGCTGATTTCATACAGCGAACGAGCAAAATCAGGCGCACGCACACAGTCATCATTACATCAGGCTATATTTATCCAGTACTAGCTGATGATAAAAAAAAAAAAAAAAAAAAAAAAAAAACGGGTTGGGGTCATTCGGCTCACTATGGAATTTGGACCAGGAACCAGGGGGTGTAAAATGGCCGCTTTAGCAGAATCATTATAGTATAATATGAATTGCGTTCAAATTCGTAAATTGGTCACAAAGTGACAATAATTCATAAAGTAGCTGCGGCTGAGTATGTACAATACTAACAAAAGAAACTCTTTTGCCCTATCATAAGTTGGAATTGGGGTGAGCATCCGACAGATGTCGCTTCGTTCAGCGTTCCCCTAACTTACCAACAGATGCCACTGTACGGTGACGTCACGTTTCTGAATCGCGGTGTTAAGATTCTCCGCCGTTAAACGACCTCCACGCGGCACTGTTCAATATTCATACTTACCTGGCATAGGGGAAACCGTGATCAAATAGGCGGTTCCCCCAGGGCGAGGCCTTTCCATTGCACTGCGGTTAGGTTGACCCTTGCGATTATCCCTAATGTGGATAACTCGGATGCGTAATTTTTGGTAGTGGGGACTGCGTACGCGCCGTCCCCCTCAGAATCTATTATTTAGTCTTTAGGGAGATGGACATGTTCTTCTGGGACGTATTTCAACATGTTAATGTTCTATGAATTCGACGCACACTCTTCTCCAGTTTACAGTTGATTCATTGATTGATTACTTTGGTATTTTATTTTTAAAGTCTCAGATTTCAGGACCTTCTCTACATTCATATACCAGGGTGTTGTGGCGCACTTGTTAGAAACTTAGAAGAGGCCAGTGTCGTTGCGTGCACTGAATGTACCCACGTGAAGTGTTTTAGCTCATTGTACACTGACCTTCTGTGCGTATTTATTTGGTGGTCATAGCTTGCTATGTTAATTAATAATTAGCCACAAAGGGGGAGGGGGGAGTGGGTAAAGAATACCAACCCGCTGCTGATTTCAACTGTTTATTTTATTTAAATCTTAAATTGAAATTAAAGGTTTGTGCTTTCACCCTAATTATTCGTCTTTTTAGAGATTTTGAGGTCTGATTTAAGCCAGTATCATGACTGTCCTGTCCCTCTTCATTGGCATAATAAACATTAAGAATCCTTTTTTTTGCCTGTACCTACCCATTGAAAACTTGAACATCTGTTTGTATTTTCCAAATTGTAGCACTTTTAATATTTTAAACCACTAACGTCATTTTTTTTATGCATTGTTTAAAAGCTCTAAACCACAGAAACTAGTAAAAAAGTAGTCTTCCAATAAAAAAAATGTTCTTGAAAATTAATAACAGTAGCAGAGAGAACCGCAAGGCAAAAATAATATAAGCAGAACTACAAAATCATAAAATACCAACTGGAATCTATATATCTGTTCTCCCCTTCTGAAGCATATTTTAAAGTGCAGAAACGTTTCAGTCTCAAATGTTCATACTCGTACATTTAATAAATGTGAAATCGCAGACATTCGATAGATTCCTTCTATGTTCACTTTTACAATTTTATATTATCGAATGTGATCTTCCAGTCGACTGTTCTCTAACTTTTATGTAGTTGTTTTTATTAAGAACGATTGTTTTTTACTTATTAATTGTTTTATCAAGGTTTTTTGTTTCTCTACAGATTAGTTCAGATATATACAAATAACTTTCAGAATTAAATGTTGTGTTCTGACATACACACAAACTCACGCCTTTATCCCATTGGGGTGGGCAGAACGCTACGTCTACTACTACGATCCATGCATAGGTACTCCTTTTGCCTCGTCCACACGCCGATTGCGAGTTAACTCATATAAAGGTCTATTTATATTATTAGGATGAACCTGCAGTAACATAGGTTCATAAAATATCACCCTATTTTATTACTAGCCAAAATGCCTTTGTACATGCAATATGACCAAAGCACATTTTTTGTCATAATTTCTCCAGGCGCTAAAAAGTGATTGAGTTTAACAACTATCTGCGTAGTAATTCCAAAGCCAAATCAATACAAAATCCTAGTCCAAATACGACCAAGCACAAAGCAATAACCACAGGTATAACAAAGCTATATATATCCTGATATCCACCAATGAACAGCCTCAACAGACGTTATCTCGACGGCATAGAGCTAAGCAATTTGCCGGGCTCCTGAAGACGATACAATCCCCAAAATATGTGTCGGGTAGATTTGTCCAGCAATTAATCAGTATTAACAGTGGCCCATCTGTCTGTGAGGATTACGGCGACAGCGGCGCCGTGTCTGCCTGTCTTAATAGCCTGTGTAGGATGGTGGGGAACTGGTGAGGTAGAAGTACAACTTTGTGGAGTGGAGTGGAATTGCAAGGGTACGTGCTTAATGAATCACGCAGGAGGGACCAGCAATAACTATACATGTTTAAGACTGGACTGGATGACACTACTATTAATATCATAAACGGGATATTTACCATATTTGATTATTGTTACCGAAAAAGTGCCGAAAAAAGTTCGCGAGTGGACACAGTGAATTTTGTGTGTCGGGAACAGAATCGTGTAGTGAGTGACAATGGTAGTGGTGCCGAACGCAAAAAACGAACGAGAAAGAGGGTACACCGTTTTGTCTGCTCATAAACATCCACCCGCAATGACTTCAGTTTATACGTGATCATGGTGCTTGTAACAGCGCCGAAATATCGGGAACTCGAAACAATAATCAAACATGGTAAATATCCCGTTTATGATATTAATAGTAGTGTCAGTGACCATGTCAGTTTAAAAACTTATATTGGACTGGATGACTTAGAAATTAGACGGAGAAAATCACACAGAGAGAAGAGTGGAAGGCAATGGGGGACGCTTTTGCCCAGCAGCAATATAGGTTAAGAAAAAAAAAGACTGGACTAAAAAGTCCTGCAAGACTTATGTGATGGTTGTGTATAAAGATGTATACTTTACAGATGCGTATTTCAAAGAACACAAACCTCGTGCTTCGTGCACATCATTTTAATTGATATTTTTCTATGATGGATTGTAGGCAATAGCGCAGATTATTAACTTTGTGTTTGAAAGTGCTCAGGCGCTTGGTTCAGGCATGTAAGCATCATCAAGATCTTAAGTTTTAGACTCTAGCCTTCATAAAGATTATAGGATCTTTTATATTTCTTTTTGTATCTCTAAAGCTCAGGATGTGAACCTTCTGCTATTATCTTTTCTATTCACCAGTAGCCTAGAAACAAGGGGTTCTGAATAATTTAGATAAAGCTGCGCTAGTTCAGGTTAAATGATTGGGTTATGTAAGACGTGTCTTTGTATACGTTCTTACGTTTTTCAGGGCTAATGGCGACGCCGAAAGGGTTTTAAGTTCGAGACATACGTATACGAGCCCTTATTATTTAAGCGTGTAATCTTCCTTTATTCAAAATTGGCATGGCATTGGGGCATTCACTCCACGTTGGACAAAATATAGAGCCTTCAAATATTAGTTAATCATTTGCAACACGTATTGGACCTTTGAGGCACTGCGGTAATGTGAGTCGAAGAAATATTGCGCTGCTTCCTGAGTGATTCGTGTCGCCCTGCTCACTTGAACTCGACAGTTGATTTTCAAGAATATAATTATTAAAACAGGGTTTCACGAACCATCAACAGTAGGCGCGCCATAATATGATGCCTGAAAAAATAATCTTTCTCAACTTTTGTCTCAAGACAATAACAGCAAAGCACGAAATAACCTTTTTTCACGAGAACAACCGTACACCACTATCTACCTACATTACCTCACCTCAAATACCCATTACGGGTAACGAGCTCACATTCGAGTCCATGTTCTATTCCCACCAAACATTACCTCTACACGTTTCATATTTCCTCCTTTATCAAGAATCACTATCTATACTTATAATAAATCTGTAGAGAGGTCAATTCTGTACATGATATATATTTTCAAAATAACTATCAGGGGGTAATTAGTGATCGATACTGATGCCAAAAATGCAATCAGTAAAATTTTTGTCTGTCTGTCTGTCTGTCTGTCTGTCTGTCTGTCTGTATGTTCCTTATAGAAACAAAAACTACTCGACGGATTTTAACGAAACTTGGTACGATTATTCTTCATACTCCTGGGGAGGTTATAGTATACTTTTCATCACGCTACAATCAATAGGAGCAGAGCAGTGAAGGGAAATGTTGGGAAAACGGGAGAAGTTGCTCCATTTTTTAAGCTTCCGTCGCGTGTGCAGTCTTAATGGTTAAAGCTACATAGAAATCATTTATGACGGAAATGTTCTACATAAAATTATCTAAAAAATATCCCACAACAGCATATGTCTATCTTTTATGGTTGACTCACAATAACACGTGTCGCGCCGTTGCGCGTGAATACTGAATCATGCCTTAAGGATTATTTTTGTGTAACGGTTGCCGCGCTCGACGCGGGTCGTGGCTATTGATGCGTTCAGAGCGTTCGACCTTATTGACAGACAATAATTGATTTTAACAAACAATGCTTATCAGCACGACTTTTAGTCTTTAAATAGTTTATTTGAATTTATTTTGTTGTTATTTTATAAAATAGGTATTAGTTGTTTTGGTAGTGTTTAAATATTCGTTCAAATTACAAATTATTAATAGTTTGCATTTTATTTCCTTGGTGAAGTAGTAATAGAAGTAGAAGTAGTACGCATAGTTTTTTAGATACCGATAGGTAAGTTTTGGCTAATTTATGTTCAATTTTATTTTTGTAGTAGGTAAAAGCGTAGATACTTTTATTAGTTATATTATGTAGTAGTTAGATATAGGTAGGGGTATAGGTATTTATTTGTAAGTGAAGTAGGTATAGGTAGATGGTATTGCACAGGCGTTTCAGCTTTATTTTCATTTCTTTTTTTGATGTAAGTTGTACATATTTCTGGGTATAATAGGGGATCGGACTGGGTCAAAATAATATGATTCTGTTTAGTCCGTAAGTTAGATTATCGAAAAATATTGAATACGTGTTTTTTGTTTTATCAAATCAATAAAAAATGACGAAGATAAAACGCGTCAAAGATCTTGGAGTGGGTCTTGAAACGTCACTTGTGTCGTCAAAATGTACTATCATATGACGTCACACGAGTTTTCGAAGCACTGTATCGTCTTCATTTTAAGTTTACGTGAAAAAAGAAAAAATACGTGTCCAATAATTTTTGGAAATCTATTTGACGGACTAATTAGTTTTTTTTTGTCCGATCCCCTATTCTATTAGAATATTTTAGTTTAAATAGGCACTTAGATTTTAAGTGTAAGGTAGCTATAGTTAGGACCTCTATCGTAGGTTATTTTGTTACCTAGGTAACTGACAGCCTTTCCGTTACCGTCGATTAAAAATAAAATACACAATGCCACCTAAAAAACGCCACTGAACCGTAAGGAAGGCTATATGGTACTTTTTTTACGAAAAACGACGGAAACGCGGACGAAGTCGCGGGCAAAAGCTAGTTTTAAAATAAAACCCCATCTAGGAACGCTTTCAAACGTCAGACGAGCAATTTTCGGGCTATTCTGAATGCATAAAACTTTACATCCGCGCCGCAAAATATAACCATCGTAAACCGACCCCGAGAATTGAGTCATAGGAGAAGGATTTAGTAAGATCCTTTAACTAGCACAGGAGGGGAGGTAGGCCAGGCTATGGTGGTAGTTCAGAGAGTTGTAACTGTTAATTCGGAAGAACAGCCAAAACCTTTCGCCTTAACGAGCGACAGTCATTAAGAACTGTTTAAGAGGCGCTCAAAATGTTCCGCCGGAGCTTACCGTTAACTTACGGAATTGATAACTTTACGAATTACTCTTAGTTTGACGGCGCATGGGGAAAAATTGGAAAAGTACATGGGGTTTGGTATTTTTATACAGGGTTGTAGGAGAAATTTTTATAAGGCCAAATAATAAGAGTCTAATGGGTGGATCTCCAAGTTTTAGTCGAGCTTGCTCACCTATCACCGATCTATTTATAACTGACCGAGTTTCGAAGGTGCCTCGGAAAGCACGTTAAGCCGAAGGTGTCAGTCGTTACAGGTAGCCAGTCGCTCGAAAGTCTGACAACTGCGATACCGCTGCGCGAGATTCGCTGTACAACAGTACTACGGTCAACGGGCGGAGATATAGACGGCTCCTGAGCAAATGAGCGAAATCGTGTTAGAAAGAGACAACATCATAGTCAGTTTTGTACGTTAGAGCAGGGAATTTCGCTCCTCTTTCGCCGCCAAAGAAACTCGCAACTCACAGCGAAACTATTGCGGTTTCGCCCTTTGAGTTTCGCAGCGGAGGTGTGCTATAGGCAAAAATACTACTATTCATCTGCATTAGGTTAGACTGTAAGCCGACCCCAACAATGCTGGGAAAAGCTAGGCAGATGATGACGGTGATGATTTAACTACACAAAATGCTTGTTGAACAAGTGTAAAGCATCTTTTATCTCGGGACCCAACTGGTCGAGCAAATTGTTCCGACCAAAGTAAATTATCTCTATGTTATTATTTGTTCCAACTCCTATTTGAACTCGCAAGGTCAAGCTAAGTTAGCCTTACAAGAGTTAGGCCTTACTTTTATTACAACAACTTAGCCTTAGGCCTCTGGCTCGAATTTCATTACTTCTTAGTTTCGGAGCAATTTCTGATATCGAGTAAGTTGAGTTTTATTGAATAAGGCTGTTGATTCGATTCGAATTTTACTACCTATAAATGTAGTTTCAAATGTCTTTTTTTATTTTGCGTGAAAAGCTACCCAAGTTTGGTAGGTGGAACATGAGAACTTGAAACATGTCTATGTGACTAATTTAATGTATACGTATGGCCTAATTTTAAGTGTTTCTCATATGTTTACTTTGAAAACCTTCAATTTTCTGTCAATTTGTTTTGTCCTGTTGTGAAACCAATAAATAATTTTTCTTTCTTTATTCTTTCTTTACTTGTTGTAATTGCGCTCGTTAGTCTAAAATGGTTGCTAACGCTGCTGCTGGACATGAGGTGCTGGGATCGATTCCTAGATGGGGAAAATTGTTTAAGGATTTTATAATCGAGAATCTCATCTATTGGCTAATTGGTGACACTAAGCTGGTTGCCAAGCTACAAAGCCTGGCCCACCGCCGCAAAGTTGCATGTCTGTCGGTCTTCTACAGGCTGTACTTCGGAGAGTGTGCGCAAGAGCTCCACGAGCTGATTCCACCATCTCCCTTCTTCCATCGAGAGACTAGACGTACTGCGGGTTATCACCCATACCTTACCGATGTTCCACACATTCGTACGAAGCGTTTTGCTAAGTCTGTCATTATTCGTACAGCCAAGGAGTGGAACACCCTACCTGCGTCGGTTTTCCCGAGTTCATATAACCCCAATCTATTTAAGTCGCGAGTAAATAGGCTTCTTCTGGGTGAACTCGTTCCATCGTCGACCTGATCTCTGCCCTTAGGGCATGTGGCTCTGGTTGGCTGGACATTACTTCAAAACTGCTCGCATTTACAATAGGGCAATAGGGCACTTTATGTGACGGCTAAACACCCTTATTTCAGAATAGGTGACGCTACAGAATCTTAGATAATCGATCGAAAGCGTGTCCAGCCAGCTTGAAAAACCACTTTTCGCTGGTCTCTCAATCTCGGTAACGGAAGTGATTTTGACGAATTTTTGCATATCAACGGGCGTCACATAAATATGTGACAGGCATCAAGCTAAAAGTTTTGTGATACGTACAGTGGTTTAGTAGAGACTTGTTATGGGAATGGCAACACTAGCCAATGACAACATCAGTTCACGATTCTGTATTCAATTTTAATGTTTTTTCTATTTAAAAGTACCTAAAATAGTGCATATAATACTCGGAGCATCATATTACACTAGTGACAGTGTTATCCTACCGAAATCCTGTGTATTACACTAAATCACAGTGTTTTGACTAAAGTGACATAAGTGCCTTGAAAACAATCTAATAAACCTATTCAAGCGTGAAATTGTGTGCCAAAAGATGGAATGACTAAATAGTGACTACAATTGATAAGAACATCGTTTTGGAGAGTGATTTTTGCAAATTTGGATCATAAAACCAGTAGTGAGTTTAAATTTTTCTTGTCGTATTGTAAACAAACCACAGCTGATTCATCACTTGAGAGACTGACCAATCACAAACGGCTGGTAAAATTTTGACGGAAAAAGTTTCGTTCAGGAACTGATATAACGCAACTTGAAAACGAGTCTTTTTGGCACTACATTAAACCGGGGTTGCCAAGTAATCAAGAAACTATAATTGGTAGAAATTGATCCGAAAACGAATTGAAGTATTAATTAGAACTACTTTAAACGAAACTACAAGATGTCTGTTCTGGTAGTATGTTATAAATGTAAGAAGTCAGTTGACATTAAAAAAACAGCATTGTGCTCGGTCTGTAAATACAGATTTGAACCAGATTGCGACGGTTATCCAGCACAAACATATAGACTAATGGATACAGAATCAAAAAACAAATGGCGCTGCAGGACATGTATTAAAAAAACGGTAACTTGCTCTACGGACATATCGCTTGACCCAACAATAATATGCGACACACCTTTAAATAATGTCACATTCAGAAACAGAACGTGTAAAGCTACATTTCCAACTCAAAACTCGTTTGAAGCATTATCTGAACTATCAGAAAATGAGGATGAACAAACATCATTTATTTCCACGTCGTCATATGTTATAAATAGAAGTTATCCTGAAATACACAGGTCAAGCGAAGATTTTGATGAATTTAAAAACAAAATATGTAAACTAGAAGAAAATTTAAAAATTGCAGAAAACGAAATAGAAAGATTACTGTTGGAAAATAGTGCACAAGCAGAACAAATTGAACACTACAAATTAACAGTTAACAAACTGAAACATGTATGTACAAGTACGATTAAGAAGAAAGGAATGCAAAAATCTAAACGTAAAAGCCTAGTTAGATCTCAGCTTGACTTCTTTAACATGCAAAGTCCGATTCAAGATGCTGAACTAATCGAATCACCATCTAGCACACAATCGTGCAACAAACCACAATGTTCTACGGATGAAGAATTGATCTATGATATTCCAAAATCACATAAATTGGTGTCTTACCCAGAAACAGAGGGCGCTACTGTTTCTCAACAGGATATTATCATACAGGATTCAGCAAAAGGCACTCATCGTAAAATTATTGGTAATATAAAATACTCCAGCAAAATGTGTATACTTAGTGATAATAATGTAAATAGTATTCTAGGAACTGCCGAAAATGTTTTCTCAGATAATCAAATCTGTCATTACTGTCTACCAAATGCGGGGATTATCGAACTCCTATCAGGGCTCGAATTAAAACTGGTGGATTACACATTGAAGGATTATTGTGTCATTTTAGTAGGTGAAAGAGACTTTCTTGTCTCTAAAAACTATGAAACACTGGTAAATGAAATAAAATGTAAGCTCGAAAAAATAACACATACTAATATTATCTTATGTTCTCCAAATTTTAAATTAAATGATAACGTTGTGATATTTAATAAGCGAATAGAAGCATTCAACCAACTTCTATATTTAAGTAACAGGAAATTTGAATATACGTATACGTTCGACACTAATAAATATTTAAAATATTCTTACGATATGTTCTGTAAATTTACAGGTAAAGTGAAAAATATTGCTATCAATAAAATATTTCATAAATTAAATAATTATATACAATACTTAAACAGATTTTATGAAAATAATACTGACACTGAAGATAAATGCACAGGAAACAACATGATTGGTCAATGGAAACCTGGCACTATTCCTTATTATTTTAAAAAGATAACAGATGCTAGATCAAATGTACACTGCAATAAATATAATGATGCTCAGATCCATACATCGTCTTCTAGTCGCGATAGCTCTCCAAACCGTGCATTGCAAAATGAGAATATAGATAATACATCTACCCCGCAAGCATCAAAGGAGCTTTTTCGTGTTTAACCATATTTACATTCTTCACCAAAACATAAATGGCCTCATCTCTAAGTCAGACCTTTTGACACTAGCTCTTGATAATGAAAAAAACGGTATCAATGTACTATGCATTACCGAACACAACATGATAGAAACGGACAAAAACATACTAAATATCAGTAATTACAAACTAGCTTCTTGTTTCTGTAGGAAAAACCGGCGTGGTGGGTCTTGTATCTTAATAGAAAAATCACTTCAATATGGACCAATAGATGACTTCAGTAAATATTCACTTGAAAATATCATTGAGTGTTCTGGTATTGAGCTACTAGACCATAAAATATATGTTATATGCATCTACAGACCTCCAAGGCCAAATACAGATGATACAAATATATTCTTTAGAAACCTTAACTCCCTTCTTAGTCGTTTTTGCTATGGTAAAAAGAAAGTCATCATTTGTGGCGACTTTAATATAAATTTACTTAAGAATACTTATGATGCAACTGAATTTATGCAAATTCTGCACAGTTACAACCTAAAATTAGGCATCAACGAACCGACTCGGTTATCAAGCAAAACATGCATTGATAATATTATATTTAATGTTAAGGGTTGTTCTGCGGAAGTTGTTGAGTTTGCACTCTCTGACCACACTGCTCAGTTACTCACATGTCCAGTCAAATCTAGTTTCGCCCTTAGATCATGGAACGTAGAAAAAAGAGACTACTGTAAAGAGAACATTCGTAAATTTAAAGAATGCATAAATTCTCTTAATTTCAGTGACGTTTATGCCAACACTGATCCTAACCTAGCATTTAACGAGTTTTATGAATTGTTCCTCCTATTCTATAATCTTTGCTTCCCCATTATACTAATAAAAATATCAACACGATCTCGCCCTCGGTGGATTACAAAAGGTCTTAGAGTATGCTGTAAACGTAAGCGACAGCTTTTGTGGGACTACAGGAAAAAACCTACGGAAAATAATAGAACGAAATTCTTAACTTTATCCTCACGATTAAATAATATCGTTAAGCTAACGCAAAAGGCTCGTAATGATAATTACATAAAAACTGCCCGAAATAAATCGCAAGCAACTTGGAAGATTATAAATTCCAATAAACAAAATATACCAAAGGACCAAATACAACAGCTTATCGTGGATGGTAAAATAATAACTGACCCTAAACAAATAGCTAACAAATTTAATGACTTTTTCATTGATAAAACTATTACTTCCATACCAAACCAATCAAGATACCAAATCCCGTTTGAGCCAAACTCCATATTTATGCGTCCAACTATACCAGAGGATATACACAAAATAATTAGAGACCTGAAGAACACTAATAGTACCGGATATGACAATATATCAACCAAAGTTTTAAAACAAGTATCCATTAAGTTATCATTTGTTCTTAGTCATTTAATAAATTTAAGTAAAACAAATGGAGTCTTCCCAGAAAAACTAAAATTAACTATAATTAAACCTTTATTTAAAAAAAGTAATAAAAATGACATGAGCTGCTATCGTCCAATAGCACTTGTTCCAGTCATATCGAAGATTTTCGAGAAAGTGATTCATAATGGTGTTTATAATTACTTTGAGAGCAAAAATTTACTTTGTAATGAACAGATAGGCTTTCGTAAAAATAAATCGATTAATTTAGCAGTTTATAATTTTCTCCAGAACATATTAACTCACATGGATAGAGGTAAGCAAACGTGTGCTCTTTATATGGACCTCACAAAGGCATTCGATTATGTGGACCACACAATACTCCTAGATAAATTATACGCTTATGGTGTCAGAGGAAACATCTTAGACCTGATAAAATCTTACTTAAGTAATAGAACGCAAATAACACAAATAACAAGGATATGTCCCCATATGAAAAAAGCGATACATTATTCATCCTCATGTAGACAGGTTACATCTGGCGTTCCACAGGGAAGTGTATTGGGTCCGCCTCTTTTTATAATCTACATCAATGACCTTCCAAAAGCGACAAAACACAACACAATTCTATTTGCTGATGATAGTACAGTAGTGTTCACAGGAGACAATAAATCACACATGGAACCTGAGATAAATATGACATTAGATAGAATTATTAATTGGTTGACATCTAACAATTTACATATAAATCTTGACAAAACAAATTTTATGACATTCAGAAGTAGAGTAAGTAGAATAGCAAACATGGACATAAATTACCGAAATAACAAGATCCAGGAAGTAGACGTAACCAGATTTCTGGGTATAAATATAGATAATAATTTGAATTTTAAAGAACATATACATACATTGTGCACTAGATTGAATACCTTTTCTTATGCATTGTTTAAACTTAAACAAACTGCTAGTATTTCTGCAGTCCTTACAGCGTATAACGGCTATGTTGCACCTATTCTAAAGTATTGTGTTATTTTTTGGGGTAATTCTACTAATAAAGAAGCGGTATTTAGAGCCCAGAAGAGATGTATACGAGCCATAACTGGTATAAAATTGACTGACAGTTGCAGACCATTTTTCTTAAAATTAAATATTCTTACGCTACCATGTTTATATATATTAGAAGTTATAATGTTCGTTAGGAAAAATAAAAACCTCTTTAATAGGGTTCATAGCAGCAGATACAAATTCAATATATGTTTACCAATGAATAAAACAGCATTGTTAAATAAAAGTATACTGTGTATGGCTCCACGCATATACAACCATTTACCAAACTCATTCTTGGAGATAAATGATGTTCATATATTTAAAAACAATATCAAAACACTGTTACTAAAAAAAGCGTACTATTCTGTCACTGAATATTTACAGGATAAAATTGTGTAATACTTGTGTAAATAAATGTGTAAATTTGCATGCCTTATAGGTAGGATATGGCTAATGGCCACTATTGTTTGTTTACGACCTTTTATATTTGTACCCATATTCGCAAATTAATAAATGATTGATTGATTGATTGATTGATAGAAAAATGCAAAAAACTGTGTCCAGCCATCTTGAATTTACGTAAAAAACTTTTGGCTGGCACTTCCGAATCCCACATAACGGGAGCGTTTTCGAATATAGTTCCTTTACTAATACTTGGTGACGCAATGTGTGACAGTAATAACGTTTGATTTATGGCGTCACATGTAAGGGTTTACGAGATATCAATGAAAACTTAATGTATACTTGTGTCCAGCCATCTTGAACTCAGGCTGGCTGGACACATGTATCTCCGCTGCCTGATGATCTACGACCTTCAAAATGTTATCAAAATGTTGTGACGGGGACGATAATGATAACCTGAATTAGTGACGGAGAAACTTTGGGTAGTTTCAAAGATATTGATCATTTAAATTTTCCCATACAAACACTGTAGTAGGGTTACCAATATTGTAGGTTTTATGTAGGACAAAGTATATTTTAAGGTGTTTTCTTTAATGGACGAAAATCCGCGTATTGGTGATACTAATACGAACAACTGTAGATATTTAAATCAATAGAAGACAAAAGTGTAGAGGGGGGGGGGGGTTTAATGTTATTGATTATTTACGTGCAGATACCCATCTACTCTTTTTAGATAAGTATTGGTGTTTTTTATGATAAGTACGTATGTAGATATTGTGTCAGGATAACAGACTAATGCTCTAAGGTATTTAATGAAAAAATAATGTAATTCACGTTACTTACCAAGGACCTCGCTAAATGAAAACGCACTTAGCAAATATTGCACGTATTCCTTACAAATCGACGGAAGGCTCTAAATACCATTATGTATTCTTTACTCTAAACGATTAAACGAAAACGGTTTACTCTGTCACAGCACTCACAACCTCTGTGTACAAAACAAACTCAGTATCAGTGCATCAGTGTTGCCAACAAGACCGATATAGAATCTGCTAAAATTATGCCAATTGCTTTATAGAAATGCTAAAAAATCTGCTAACATTTTTCAGTGTCAAATGAAACATAACATAGTTTTAACTTTTTTTATTATTTAAAAAAATATACATAAGTACTGTTTTAATCGACTATGATCTCAAATACTCTTTCCATTATCATCAGCATTAGCATCAGGAGCGCCAACAATATACTTAGTAAAGGGATTTTTTTTTCTAAATGGAAATAATTGCTTACGCATTAATGTATTTTATTTTAAAATAATTTTATATGCTAAAAAATATGCTTTATGCTAAACAACTAATAAGTTTGCTAAACAACATGAAAAAATGCTATTCTTATTCTTTATTGCAAACATAAAATAACAAATATAAACACAAATTACAATAATAAAGCTTACTTATGCTAAATTGGCATCACTGAGTGCAATGCACTTTGTTTTTTTTGTTAGTGTTTTTAATTATTATTTAGAAACACATACTTCCCCTTTATCTGCAGGAAAACCTTTTATTCCCACGGAGACATCAAATACAAAGCTGGCGTGGCTTGGCTGCTACCGGCCGATTAGTCGATTAAAAAGAAATCCTATAATTATGTAAAAAATATGGTCACCTCACAATATTAATGGATGATTGTATGGGAAAATTTAAATGATCAATATCTTTGAAACTACCCAAAGTTTCTCCGTCACTAATTCAGGTTATCATTATCGTCCCCGTCACAACATTTTGATAACATTTTGAAGGTCGTAGATCATCAGGCAGCGGAGATACACGTGTCCAGCCAGCCTGAGTTCAAGATGGCTGGACACAAGTATACATTAAGTTTTCATTGATATCTCGTAAACCCTTACATGTGACGCCATAAATCAAACGTTATTACTGTCACACATTGCGTCACCAAGTATTAGTAAAGGAACCATATTCGAAAACGCTCCCGTTAAGTGGGATTCGGAAGTGCCAGCCAAAAGTTTTTTACGTAAATTCAAGATGGCTGGACACAGTTTTTTGCATTTTTGTACTAAACCACTGTACGTATCACAAAACTTTTAGCTTGATGCCTGTCACATATTTATGTGACGCCCGTTGATATGCAAAAAGTCGTCAAAATCACTTCCGTTACCGAGATTGAGAGACCAGCGAAAAGTGGTTTTTCAAGCTGGCTGGACACGCTTTCGATCGATTATCTAAGATTCTGTAGCGTCACCTATTCTGAAATAAGGGTGTTTAGCCGTCACATAAAGTGCCCTATTGCCCTATTGTAAATGCAAGCCGTTTTGAAGTTTTGTCCAGCGAACCAGAGCCACATCTTAGGGCAAGATTGAAGTCAAGAGTAAGCCCATATAAAAAAAAAATATATTACATGGGATTGGCAAACGGTAGGCTATAATTACACTTCTGTTTAACTCTTCGGAAAACCACGCATGATTTGTCTTCTTGATTTTCAGAACCTCAGCTTGATTCACTTCTGCATTTCACGACCTTTGCACACATTTTCAGGTCCTTCAGGCTTTTACACTCAAGAGGCAGTTAAAAAGCGATTTATCTACCATATAATTCAATTAATGTTCGTTACCATGTATAATTCGTACCCAGACCTGTATTATAATACAATTATACAAAAATTTATGAGTTCATAACCTTGCAGGGCAATTTAAATTAAGTATTAATTTCTATATTGGGTGGAATATTGATAATTATTCGGAGTTGGACGGGAATTGGGATTATCGGTAGATGGACAGACGGTCAGACGCTTAGTAAGGGCAAAGGATACGTTGACCGATTAACTTATAGATGTGACAGCCAGTGAATTATTTACAGCTGAGATGCTGACCGTACTTCATCAGCAATAATAATGTATAAGATAATGATAATAAAGTCCAAAAGCGATTTTCTCGTGAGATATCTGCTTTTTTTTTTGAGGTAAGACATAGTCTTCGTAATAGCATGGTTTCTAAAATACCAATAGGTAAATATTTTCCTTTATTGTTTTTCATAACAGACGCCAATTTTGTACCTATATTTTTAATCTAACCATCATTCTTAAAGACTACAATAATAATTTTGAGGTGCGCAAAAAAGTTTTTCAAAATTTTTCTTACAATAGTTTAGGTTTCAGCAAACCGGTCTGTGATCAGTGATCATAGAATACTACAACTAATGAATGACAAAATATCATCATCTGCCTAGTTTCCCAACTATGTTGGGGTCGGCTTCCAGTCGGAGTTTCAAGTCACTGACTACCTGTACCGACTGCCAAAAATACATGGCCGAGACGAACAGCCTAACTCTCGGAAACTCGGAATGTAATGGGCCACCCATTAACAAACCAACCTAGGCAAGCACGGCTTAACCTAAAGATCGACCCGAGTGGCAGTTATTATTGAGTAACGAGCTCACCTGATGACTGACAGAATATATCATACTCTGCATGGCGGCTCTCTATTGCATCTTTCTGCCTTTATTCCATTCTGTTTGTTGTCAGCGCAACACGTTTTCTTGTTCCATTCTTCCCTGTTAGTAGTGTTGCCCAAAATCGGTCTTGGTCTTGCAGTCTTGGTCTTGTTCTTGCATTTTTGCAAGACTAAGACCAAGACCAAGACCGACTTATTGTAGCAAGACCAAGACCAAGACTGAACCCTGCAAGATTTGAGCAAGAACAAGACTTAGCCTGCAAGACTCTTGCGTCTCGCAGTTTAGTCAAACTGAGATCTGGGCGTTATTATTTTCTTTCTATGTTTTGGCGAATTTGTGTACTACTGTATAGATATTAGTATGTCTGAATAAATAAATTAATTGAATTAAATTAAGTAGGTATTTTGTTTCGACGACGACAAATTTTATTAGTTAGAATTATCAAGTCGAGACGATGATGAAAAATCTGTACCTAAGTGATAATTATTTTAACCGCTAGCTGTTTGTGAAGAGTTTAGGATAGCCACTAAACACGCTCAGTCAGTAATTACGCTTAGGGACTAAGTTGCATATTTTTTTATAATTATTATGAAGTTAATTTAATTAATTTGGTGGTTTACTATGCCTACGTCAATTTAAACTGTCAATGTAAACATGTACCTACGCTGTTGCGTTGTTCTTTAGATCTAAACTAACGCAATAGGCTAATAAGTAAGTATTTGCAAGACTTGCAAGACTCTTGCTGCAAGACCAAGACCAAGACCAAGACTCGAGAGCGCAATACCAAGACCAAGACCAAGACTGGCTAAGTCTCGTCTTGGTCTTGCATTTGGGCAACACTACCTGTTAGACGTCACAGTGGCATTTACTCCTTTCTCTTTCAAAACATTCCTCACACGATCCATCCATCTTTTCTTTGGCCTTCCTCTCCCTCTTCATCCATCAATATTTATATCCATGTCTGGCTGCCCTCTATTGCATGGGACTTAAACAAAGCTGGCAATGTGTGGGTGTATAATTATGTATATTACACCTCTGCCAAGCAACAGGCAATTACAAGCAATTATTATTAATCTTGTGTTACATTATTTTTAACAACCCTTTAGTGCTCTCCAAACTACATGGACAAACAAAACTAGCCTAGCCAGTAAAATAAAATAAAAGGAGAACAAAAATAAAATGTAGCAAACCGTATGAGTATTTTATTTCGCAATTCTTTGAAAAGATACAAAAAGGTAACGTTTTTACATTGTTCTCGGGCTCCCGCCTTTTAATGAAACATTAAATACAGAACGTTCTAGTTTTATTACCCGACTGCGGTGAAGCCCAAAAGGAGGGTTATGTGTTTGACGTGTATGTATATATGTAAGTATGTATGTATGTATGTCCGTTTCTTTGTTCCCTCATAATTTGTGTTGAGGTTACTTTAAAGTAATTTTTAAATTCATTAATTTTACTTGCAAAGAGAATATAAAATAATATAACACCTGGAATCCCCGATGGATTAGACACATAGTACACTCGGCACTAGGAGGAGTCATTTGATGATATTAACCCTCCAAAAAAAAAACAAAGGATCCGAGTAACTGGCGGTCTGTAGTTTCTGCACACGCCCATGGGAAATAGGCGTGAGTTTTTGTATGTTTGTATATAATATTGATTATAACCCTTCGGATATTAAAGACGTAGTGTTAATGTTATTTAGAATGATAGTTTAGACTGCACCTTTCAAAACCCCGTCCCATTAAGTTTTGAACCTCTCTCTCTAGCAAATAAAGGTTTTGAGTGTCAGAAAAGATGATGATTCCGTGCTGATTCAACACAAATACTCTTTTCACTTCTCTCGCTCTAAAATTCGTCTTTATGTCGTGTGTAGGCGACATAAAATCGCGTTTTATGCTCTAGAGCATAAAGTAAAATCTTCGTCGAAGACCAAGGTAATCGGCACAGGTAATCGGCCCAACAGCCACACGAACATTTTCAACTTCATAGAATAACCTCTTTAATTTAATTCGTTTCGCTAGTATTGTAAGAACAAGGGATTACTGCTTTTCATTACGAACACAAGGAAAGTTGATGGGAATAGGCTTCCCCCAATTACCTAAATCGCTTGATGGCAATAGTTTTGTTCTTAATTAGGTTGGTTGATGGCAATAGGCTTGCTCCTAATTACATCATTTGATGGGAATAGGCTTACTCTTAAATACATTGATTGATGGCAATAGGCTTGCTCTCAATTACCTAAATCAGTGGATGGCAATAGGCTTGCTCCTAATTACATCGGTTGATGGCAATAGGCTTGCTCCTAATAAGATTGGTTGATGGCAATAGGCTTTTCCTAATTACATCGGTTGATGGCAATAGGCTTGTCCCTAATTACATCAATTGATGGCAAAAGGCTTGCTCCTAATTACATTGGTTGATGGCAATAGGCTTGGTCCCAATTACATCAGTTGATGGCAATAGGCTTGCTCCTAATTACATTGGTTGATGGCAATAGGCTTGCTCCTAATTACATTGGTTGATAGCAATAGGCTTGCTCAAAATGTTTTTATAACTGAGCAGTATGAGTAACGACATAAGTCAGGTGTTATGTCACGTTTCCTACTGAAAAAAAAAGTTAATTGGTGGGAACCATAACTATTTTTACAATATTTACAAGTTGCTGTTGCATTTCCTCGCAATCGAAGTGAAAAGTAGAGTGTACAACTCGTCCATAAAACCCATTTTACTCTCTACTTTATATCCATCCTCGCTCGCAAGCTCGCATCGGATGGATAAACGTCTCGCGCAAAATGGTGCGTTTTATGCACTTGGTGTACAATCTACTATTTTCGAATGCAAACGAATGTGAAGTGTGTTCGCATCTTAATATTTTGTTATTATTTTCCTCAATCATCATGACTTAGCAAGTTTTTGGACATAATATATCTATATGTAGAATATTTATTAATTATATACTTTGGAAACCATTTGAACAAAATTACTTCTGAATAACGCTTGCTGCTAACTACGTTTTTTGTAGCGGCTGATTCATAAATTGCTGTATGATATAATTTTTGCTGGTCATCGTAAGTTTCGTTTCAAGTTATTGCGCGAGACTTGTTGTAATTAGGGATTTGGAACAGTTTGTTATCGACAGGAAAGAGTTCCGGCTTTATTTAGATATTAATCGACTTTATTTGCAAATAACAACTATTGGTTTTATCTGATAAGTTGGAAAGCTAGAGGAAAAGTGTTATCAATCTAATATGTTGATATCTCGAACAAGGTGTCCAGGTGCGGTAGATTTAGACACTGCGCTGAAACATGTCTTATATCTAATCACTTTCATCATCATCACTGCCAGCAGTGGGTGGGTGGGGTATAAAAATAGAGAGGCCTGTACCCAGGTATTCTTTTCTTGTGCTATCCTCCACGGTCCTGTGCCAGCCTCATCCAGGTTTTACCCCCAATGGCAACTATGTCTCTGCACTTTATAACCATCTAATTGGAACTTAGCACAACAAACAGTTTAAATACCAAATTACTGGGAAAACCGGCTCTTCTGTTACAAATATTTTATTTTATTTTCTTTGGGTGGCTTACAGCTAACAATACAAAAATGGATAGTGAATTGTTCAACGACAAGCCATTTACAAGCCTCCACAGTTGGCAGTAAAATAGTGTTGCAAAAACTATTACATAAGCTTAATACACTCATAAATATAGAATTAAAAAAAACACAATATAAACTATTAACTAAGCTTAATTTAAGTAGCTAACCTTAGTATAATCCGTGTGGTATCGGACGTAAAGAATAGCACCATCCCATATCTTCCCGTGGGTGTCGTAAGAGGCGACTAAGGGACTTACCAGAGAATGGGCAGCAGCGTTCTCTGTGTCTTTGTAACAACCATACTGCGATCGCCAACCCGCCTACCAAGCGTGGCGATTATGGCAAACCCCCCCAAAAATGCCTGGGGGAGGCCTATGTCCAGCAGTGGACGTCTTTTGGCTGAAATGAAAAAATGAAACCTTAGTATACTTATAATAATAAAAACTAAGAATATAAAATTAGGCACCTGCATAAGCAGGACAGCAGGCGCGCACGCTACTGAGATTCATCAACAGTACGCGTCTTTTAGATAAGGCAGTACTTATTGTTACTTATTATTATTTTCCGTATTTTGTTATTTTAATAGGTTTGCTGTCATGTAGGTATAATTATGTATGTTAACCTGCATGTACCTGTATACTTTATATCTCTGAAACGCAATGCTTTATAGCCTTTAAGGTTTCAACTGTTGGGACATACTCTTCCTTTCAGTGAGAAGGGATTACAAAATCAGCAATATTCACTATTCCTTAGATATCACACTTCTATTTGCTTCGTTGTATCCCCAAAATCAGATTGACTGCTCCGGCTAACCATCAGTTATGTAAGCCCATCCTTCGAGACACAGTTCCATAGTTCACCATTCTAGAGACTATCACATTCTTGTATCTAATCAAGAATGTTCTCGAAAAGCAGCTGACGCAACAATAATGTACAAAGATCTCTCAAAATCACATGTAACCCAAACACGCCGAAACCCCGACCTCGCCAAATAAAATAGCATATGAAATAAACAACACCGTCTTAGGTAATCCTACCATTCGTAAGTGCCCACTGCATCTCGAATCTCTTAAGAAACACACATCCATATGTGTCCCGGCGAATCCCTTAACTGATGTCCGACACAGTCTGTGGGCTTTCGTATGGGCACTGAGAAAGAACCACGAGTCTTGGGGACTGAGGGACGAGAATTTGGCGGTATGGAAACGTTATTGTGTTGGAAGATTTTTTAAGAAAAGGAATATTTGAGGAAAAACTTACGATGTAATCGTTAGAGGTACACATCTGGATATTGGTTAACACGACCTTATGAAATACGTATCTCATATACCTTCAAATGCTTATTGTTTAAGTACATTTTCTCTATTAGCTGTAGTTTCCCAAAACTAATAAAAAAAATACTATCTTGCTTTTAAAACACCCTTGGAGGATCTCTGACTTTATTGGTGAGGTTCTTTAGAATGATCTGGTGCGTAGTAAGTATCTACTCGCAATCAGCATATATAAAACTGTATTTGTAAGCACAGGAAAAAAGATGTGAGTGGACACACATCTTCTTCTCTCACCTTTCGTGATTCAATGCGACGCGAATCAAGTTAACCAATCATCATTTCAGCCAAAAGACGTCCACTGCTGGACATAGGCCTCGCCCAGGTGAGGCCCACATTGACCGGTTCATTGAGTATAGCTAAATCAATCATCTCAGCCTATCTATCGGTGTAAACAGATTAAATACTTACGTGAAATCATTCATAAAAATAAGAGAGATAACCTTAGCAGATGCAAATTAATGTCGACAAGTGGATAATGAAAAAAACAAAAGTGTCGAATGACACCAACGAAGCATTAACTACGCAAAATATTCAAATCATACGTTATCGATTTTTACCTATAAGCCGTGTGCACTCAAATGACTGATAAAATACTTTTTCATCCCTTCAATTCGAAAAGTGTCGTTTTGTTCCTCTATAAGTGCGAGCAAAGTAGCTCTTTTCTCCATTAGACTTTTTAGCGGGCAGTAATGAGATTTGAATTTAGAAGATGAATCGTTCATTGAAATCGAACGCAAATTGTATTGTGTTGGCTGTACGGTGCGAGGAGACGCGGTAACTAAATTTAAAAAAAAAAAAAGCGCGCGATTTACTTCCCTGTTCTAATATTCGGTACAGACTTTATTGTATTTTGTGCAAAAAAATGAGCTCTACGTCGAGTTCTGAAAGTGATAATGCATTAACTCCTGAAACAATAAAAATAGAAGCTAATAACGTCATACAAAACTTAATCCCTACGAAATCCCGGGAGAAATATTAAAGGCATACGACAATTTCTTAATATTGAGTAGAAGGTTGTTTAGTAACGTGTTGTCTTAATAAGGACGTAAAACTGGACACATATTCGTAATTAATATGTCTGATGGATTTAAACGTGTCGTCACTCTATTTTTATTAAATAATAATATTACAATAAAATATGAGGCGCCTTTTATTTTCTCATAGAGGGTGATGAAAAGTCGAGTGTATCACTCGGGTGCAAAATATATTTTGGGCTCGGGCGACGTACTTTGAATCCCTCGCTACGTTCAGGATTCTACTAAAGAATCCCTCACTACGTTCGGGATTCTACTCTAGAATCCCTCACTTCGCTCTGGATTCAAAAAAGCGCCCTCGCCGTAAAAATATTATTTTGCTCCCTTATGATACAATCTACTATTTCACTTCTCTCGCTCTAAAATTCGTCTTTATGTCGTGCGTAGGTGACATAAAGTCGCGTTTTATGCTCTAGAGCATAAAGTAAAATCTTCGTCGAAGACCAAGGTAATCGGCACAGGTAATCGGCCCAACAGCCACAGGAACAACTTCATAGAATAACCTCTTTAATTTAATTCGTTTCGCTAGTATACTAAGAACAAGGGATTACTGCTTTTCATTACGAATACAAGGAAAGTTGATGGGAATAGGCTTCCCCCAATTACCTAAATCGCTTGATGGCTATAGGCCTGCTCTTAATTAGGTTGGTTGGTGGCAATAGGCTTGCTCCTAATTACATCATTTGATGGGAATAGGCTTACTCTTAATTACATTGATTGATGGCAATAAGCTTGCTCCTAATTACATCGGTTAATGGCAATAGGCTTGCTCCTAATAAGATTGGTTGATGGCAATAGGCTTTTCCTAATTACATCGGTTGATGGCAATAGGCTTGTCCCTAATTACATCAGTTGATGGCAATAGGCTTGCTCCTAATTACATTGGTTGATGGCAAAAGGCTTGGTCCCAATTACATCAGTTGATGGCAATAGGCTTGCTCCTAATTACATTGGTTGATGGCAATAGGCTTGCTTAAAATGTTTTTATAACTGAGCAGTATGAGTAATGACATAAGTCAGGTGTTATGTCAAGTTTCCTACTGAAAAAAAAAGTTAATTGGCGGGAACCATAATTATTTTTACAATATTTACAAGTTGCTGTTGCATTTCCTCGCAATCGAAGTGAAAAGTAGAGTGTAAAACTCGTCCATAAAACCCATTTTACTCTCTACTTTATATCCATCCTCGCTCGCAAGCTCGCATCGGATGGATAAACGTCTCGCGCAAAATGATGCGTTTTATGCACTTGGTGTACAAATTCTTGTACCATTTATCTATTGTTTCCTGTCTGATGAAATTATGAATGAAACTTATGTAATCTTTTTTATTATGGTATTAAATAATCTAGGAACTAAATCTTTTTAATAGTCATGACTTCCTGAGGGCCGATACGAAGTGACATTTTATCAGCGGTAATGATGAAAAATAAGTCACAAAAAACTTGGAATGACATATTAACTACCTAAAAGCATAATAGGGTAGTTCACTGACCAAATAAAATATGATTCTGTTTAGTCCGTTAGTTAGATTATCGAAAAATATTGGATACGTGTTTTTTTATTTTATCATATTAATAAAAATTTACGAAAATAAAGCTTGTCAAAGATCATGGAGAGGGGGCTTTTGACGTCATAGTCTGGTAAAAATGGACTAACCTGTGACGTCTTCATTTTTTGTTTACGTGAAAAAAGAAAAAATACGTGTTCAATATTTTTTGGAAATCTATCTGACGGACTAATTAGATTTTTTTAGTCAACTACCCTATTATGTCACTCCTGTTGAAAGTCGCTGGGAAATACAAAACGCTCTTTCAAAGCGACTGCTGAGCGTCTTTTTGTATAGGCTTTCTCGTCATGGGTTTTGAGATTCATCACCTGCCTAGCCATATCCTAACTATGATCGGGTCGGCTTCCATTCGAATGCAGCTGAATACCTAAAAGTAATTTAGATAGAGGAACTGCAACAGAGATCTATAAATGACAGCCAGAACCAACGGCATAACGTGCTTTCCAAGGCACGGAGGGAACTCGATATGTAATGGCTGTTGCTAGTCGTCCGATAAGTCACGTGGCAATTGTCAACGACAGCCAATGACGTTGCCTCTAGCATCGTTCGAACTGACAACACTCATACATGCAACGCATGGACTCCATGACGCGCGCTCGCTTCGCTCGCATATTAAATAAAACTAATATCTTGTCCCCGAAGTGCCGGGCCTCCGCCGGCCTCCTTCGTCGGCCTACGGCCCGGTCATGCCGCCCATAAAGGATACTGTCGCGAGACGGTCGTATTATAATTTTGGTTATTCATCCGGCTTCTTATCGGACGACTAATTAATTTTATTCATCCGCTAATCGGACGACTAGACACTTCGATATGTAATGGATAGACACTTACATACCAACCAAGGTAAATGCAGCTTAACCTGAAGATAGATTCAAGCGGTTGTTATTATTTACCCATAAAATAAGTTCATAATACAAAAAATATCCCGTTTTACTCTCTTTCAACAACATGAACCCCTATTCTCAATGTCACACGATCATTGGATATAGCGCTCAGTGATATTTGTCAGCAAAGCACCCCCGTTTGTCTCCGCAACCATATTTAGGCTTAACGACTGGTCTAAGTCCTGAGTGGAACGTCTCATCTAATCTCCGTAATGTATTACCAAGTGGTGATAAGAATAGCAAACTATTTTGGTGGACAGGTGATAAAAGAGATTTTTGTTAGATTGATTTTCTTTTTAGATAAAGCAGTGGTAAAAAAAATCCCTCTGCTGTTTATGGTATTTATCGATCAAGGGATGCATTTAAAATGTACGAGTAAAACACCCACGTGTCAATTTCAAATACTTATTTTTTTTTTTATTGGTGAAAGTAGTGTTTTTTATCATGAAAAAAAAATAAAATTAATTCTTAAAACGTAACTGTCCAAGATATTTATTTAATTTTTATATAGTGTGATAAAGCATTTTTGGGCGCATATTTAGTTTTTATTTTTATTTTTAGAAAATTACATCCGGTTATCGAGAAATAAAATATTTCAGGCTACTAAGTCATAAGTGTCATGTTTCAACCCTCTGATATTTCGGAATCATGTTTTATAATTATCCCTCGCGTCGGTGATGGAGAGCATCGTGAGGAGACCAGCAATTCTGAGAGATATATCTCGAAGGCAGATAAAGCCAAATCAGAGGCCAAAAACTCTGAAACCAGGGTAGGCAGGTTCTTTAGCTAACTGATCCCACTAAGGCAGGACCCGCGGGTTCACTCGACCTATTTGTAAATTGGTCAACAGGCCCGTTGTCCAATTTTGTGATTTGTAGGTAGGTATGGTCAAATAGAAAAGTTTTCTTGATAATATTACACGATAAAGAAGAAGATTGATAAGGTAGCTATATACGTTAACATCTGTTGTTTTATGATATGATATCAGACCTCCACGTTGCAAGTTCCACGTTGGCAGAAATTCTGCAAGTATAAATGACTAGCGGAAACTAAAAGACTTTTCATTGATAAATTGAAGCTTATCGTTATGTTAATCTTATTACTACCTTACTATATCCTTTGTTATAATTATCAGTTGTTTATTATGATTATTTTAAATGTGACATCTTTGATTAATCTAGCTTCCACGTTGGCAGAAATATTTGCAAGTATCAATGACTGAGCAAAACATGGTCAGTACTTTCAGGATTTTTAATTCATAAATACCTTATCTATTTATTCTTATCATAGGTTTTTGTGAATGAAATATCAAAGATTAATCTAGTTTCGAAGGAGATGGCGGGACGAGCTTGACAGAACAAACGACCAGTGGTCCACATTGGCCCTGGATCGCAAAATTTGGAAATCATGGGGGGAGGCCTTTGCCCTGCAGTGGGATGACACAGGCTAACAGTAACAGTAAGTAGTAATCTAGTTTAGAGACAGACAGAACTAGTGCAAGGGTGGATGACTATGTTAAATTCGTATTGGTATTTGGCAATAATCGATTAATATTTCAGGTGCTCCACTAAGTGGTACTGATACTAATCTTTATTTTTGTAATAACATCATAAGCTGCTAAGTATTTAAGATATTAATATCCGGTCCGATTGTATTATGAATAACTAGGTATATTCTTTCTGATGGTTCAGTTCCTTGATTTTCATAGCGTGTCGATAATAATCTACACTATGGCAGCCCAGAATTTAATTACGATTGCGGTACCTCAGCAGTGTCTATCAGTTTCTGTAACGTGCAGACCACAGGATAGGTACAGTAGGTAGACGAAATAGTACACGTTCATTTTCTCAAAATAATTACTTATTTGGCCTTTGGCTTGTCTATTTATTCTACCGACATCGAATATATAAAACACACACACACATCAAAACAAAAAAAAGTATCCGTTGGATACTCATTGAACTCCGAAGGGGTACAAAATAGACTGTGGCCCAACTCACTTTGAAAAAACGTTTCTATTGTGAAACGTACATTAATCTTAGGACGCTTACAAAGTATTCTTGTTGTTTGCTGCCCCAATACAGATGTGACGAAGATGTTGTATAGTGAGATGAGCCTGAGATTTGGACACGGTTTCACACGGAGTTTGAGCGTAGTTGATATGGTCTAGCAAGTCTTTTTTATCCATGGCTTGATTAAAATAGGAAATTTAGTGTTTTTAGTGCGTGGCCAAAATCAGGACTGACATCGCCATTTTGTTTTATTTTTAAATAGCCTTCATATGGGTTAGCTCGTTACATCGGTGACCTCATCTCTGCCCTTAAGACAAGACTGTTGACTGAGACCAAGAGTAGCCCATCACATGTCACATAAAAAATAAAATAAAATAAATCCTAAATATGCCTAGTTCGAGTGGTTGCAAGCGCGATTGCTGAGTATGAAAACATAGATTAGATTCCCGGTTCGGGCAAAGTGTTATTGGGTTTTTCCATCAGGAATTTCTCAGTAGCAGCCACGGAGTCTGGTCGTGCCCGGTTGATGGCAATAGGCTCGCTCCCTATCACATGAGATTTAAACATAATTTGGGAAAGGCCATGTCCAGTAGTGGACGTCTGAAATGATGATGATGGGAACATAACTGGCGAAATGTGGGTGTTCTAATAGTTACACTTCTGCCTTACCCAAATAAAATTACAGGCATGATGTTATGTAATTTCCCAAATGTTTACCGACGCGACGGCGCCCTTCTGTCAGTGTCATTGAAGTGCTCAAAGGATCCATGTAAAACTAATTTATGTTGGAAACTGGTAATAACCCAGCGTCCGTATTTACGTATTGTTAGTAGTACTGATAAATGAACATAAAACCAGTATTAAGTATTCCATGTCCATAAAAATATATAATAAATTACCAGAAAACATAAAGCAACAAAAGAAAACCAATGTATTTGTAAATAAATTAAAGCAATACTTAATTAAAAAAAGCTACTATACAATACACGAATATTTAATAGATAAATCCGATGATAATACATAATTATAACGTTTAACTAGGTACTAATAAAATTAAAATTAAAACAAAACTTTTGAAACCTAGTTGGTTTCAAAAGTTTTGTTTTAATTTTAATTTAAACAAATAAGTAATTTAATAAATATAACTAACTAAATAATTAAAGAATAGATAGACAGATAAAATATTAATAGAATAAGTAAATAAATATAGATATATAGATTAATAGATATAAGATAGGTATAGAAATAATACCAACTTTAATATTAAAAGAAGCAAAGCGCTCTTCCTCTCTATAATTATTTTATATAGAAAATTGCTGTGCCCGACAGGGTCCATAATTGTGTCTAAAATTATTTTATACCACCTGTAAAAATGTACATTATGGATTGCAATAAACGATTTGAATTTGAATTTGAATTAAGTTTTAACAAACAAAAACATATCACATAATATGTTGCTACTAAATAACTGTTGCTCGCGAAACTATTATAAAAAAAAACTCTCTTGGAATCCGATTTTGTTAATAACTGGTTTTAATTTTTTTGAACGTGACCCAATTCTTATATTAAAATAAAAGTACTTAACCTTTGTTGGAGCTTAAATAACATCAGTTAGTCTCGCCAAAATCGGTCAAGCCGTTTCAACAAACAAATAAACTCAATAAAATGTGTTAAAAAGTATAAAGCTGTTATTTTGATACAACAAACATACACTTTAATTTTAAATAATTGTTGATCGTATGAAATTATTAATTACTTAACGTAAACTAATGCCAAATTCTCCGATAACTGAATACGCATTAGTTATCATATGATCAGTTTCATAATGTTCATTTGTGTTGCAATTGTGGTTTCAGTTACTCCTAATATTAAAACCCCTAATTGGATGACATTAATGCTAATTAGTTTTGCTCTTCAATATCTATGATAAACTAACTTGGGTTTTTAT
The DNA here is from genome assembly GCA_949775195.1 of Diarsia dahlii. Taxonomy (NCBI): domain Eukaryota; kingdom Metazoa; phylum Arthropoda; class Insecta; order Lepidoptera; family Noctuidae; genus Diarsia; species Diarsia dahlii. The sequence continues at coordinate 20,729,079 of OX459207.1, forward strand.
TCTGATGGGTTTCATGTTTGCAAACAATCTTTCTTAAGGATGCACCAATCTTGACTGCAAAATTAAATTTTTCGTATTTTTTTTGCATTTTGTGGGTTAGGGCTCGTTTACGTAGATGCGGGGCGTCGCGCGGCGCGTGCAGAAGGCTCGTCTCGTGTTTTTTTATTAATTTACTGCGAGACAGGTCCACCGCAACAAACGCTGCATTTTAAACTAACGAGCGAAAAATCTCATCTCGTAAAATCGACGTTTGAAATCGTTAACTTTTTCATACATCGCCATGTGTTTGAATTAAAAACGCAGCACGCGCCGCGCGGCGCCCCCGCCTTTACGTAAACATGCAATTAGTGTCACACTTTACGTTGAACAAAATAGGACCGTAACAGGTGTGTCAGATATATAAAAATTAATTGACCAATACAACCCTAGAAGTTATTTAACACCAATAAATGACTATTTTATGAAAAGTCATTTAATTTTACGAGCTACTTTGGGGCTTCTCCAGCTAATTTATAAATAGTTTTCAGATAGGTTTTAGAATAATTAGCCTATTTTTATCTATCTATATAAATAAAGAGAGAAGTCTTGACTGACTGACTGACTGACTGACTGACTCATCAACGCCCAGCCCAAACCCTTGGACCTAGAAAGCTGAAATTTTGCACAGAGGTTCCCTTTATAATGTAGACAAGGAATAAGGAAGGATTTTTCGAAATTCAACCCCTAAGGGATTTAAATAGGGGATGAAAGTTTGTATGGAAAATCGACATTTTCACGCGGGTGAAGCCGCTGGCAAAAGCTAGTAGAATAATATATTTATGACAGCACATTCCTTTTACACGGAACCAATTTGCCAGCCACATCCAGCGACTCTACATCCTCGTCATTGGTCTCGAGACATTTCAACCAGCCCCCTAACGGCGTCGGCTTGAAGATAAATCGCTTCAAACGCTCCTTTCCTTCCGCTGTTGGGCTTTCAAGCTAAGGAGAGCGTAAAATAGGTAAATACGTATTTTATTTAGCAAAGTTCTGGCGAAATATAGGGGAATGAGGTATTTACTTGGACGTGCTAGAAAGAGATGCCGATCATAATGCTTTTAGGATGTATTTTATGAGTTGGGAAGAGGTGGGTTTTTAAATAATGTGTTGTGTGAGAAGTGATGGGTGAATTAACCTTGAATGAATCCGTGATGGGATTGGAAAAAATAAAACTAAATTAAAACTTACTTGGATTTTTCGTCGCGTTAGCTTGTCAGTCTTGTTGATTGTGGGAATAGGCACAATATAGTAATATTCTTTTTATCTTTGGTGAAAGTGGCTTCTTTTGTCCCTGTTATCACGTCTGAAAGCTGAAGTTAATAAAAAACTGATCAAGTGCAAATTGGACTTGCACATGATAGGTTCAGTACCATTGTTATAGATATTGAGAGATTTTCTATGTTAATTTAACACCATAGACTTCTTATAGGTTTTCCTGTAATCTATAAGGCGTTGAAGTAATTTCTGTATTTTTTTCAAAACTTTGGGCTCAGTAGTTTCGGAGATAAGGGGGGGGGGGGGGGATGGTCGGACAGACAGACTGACACACGAGTGAACCTTTAAGGGTTCCGTTTTTTTCCTTTTGAGGTGCGGAACCTTTATCTGGACCAATACGTCTACTTATGAACTCTATTATAAGTGGCTATAGACACTAAACCTACAAGACCTAGCCTGAAAACAGGTCAACTAAAACCTTAACCAACCAGCTCATTAAACAGTCAAAAAATGACTGAAATCATCCATCCTTTGTAAGTAAGGTACATTTGTACAAACGCGTGTTCCACAAAACTTAGGGTCTAGCGTTTTTACATCCGCCGAAGAGTTCCAAGCTTCACGTTAAGCAATTTGTTAGAACTCGGCAAAAAGTCCGCGCATTGCGCCCGAGTGTTAGGACTAACTCCTTTTTACCCGATTACGTAGACAAAAGGCCGGTTATTATTTTCTATGTTTTTTATGTTATGTAGGACGGTTTTATGCGGCATTATGCTGGTCGTTTTAGTTTGTGTAGGTTTTTTCATAGAATTACTAGGGGTACGCGAACTGTGATGAGTCATTAGATGGTGGTTACACTGTATTTGCTAAATTAGAAGCTGTAAAGAGACTACAACATTTAATGGGGCTAAAATAACTAGGTAGACTATTGGTGTAAATCAAAAGTTGGTTATTTGATGGAAGAAGTCAGAACCCTCCTTTTGGGCTTCGTCGCAGTCGGGTAGAAAACGTGTTTCGTCGACCCAAAGTAACATGGGATAAGGGCGATGATGATACTCGTAGTACGGTCATCATCAACATCATCGGCTAGCCTTTTATTAATCGAGTTCAAAAAGGAGGAGGTTCTCAATTCGTCGGATCTTTTTTTTTATGTATTAAACCATACCAGATGTCAACTGAATATATACCAGTGTTCTACATGGAGCAAGTTAGATCGATCTAATCCGAAATTTTGCCTATTATCCAAAAAGTTGAAAGCCTCAATCGACACAAAATTTACATAGAAGCCAAATATTAAAACATAACTTCAATCCTCTCAGCAGAAATCTTCAAGGCCCTCCGTCATTATTTTTTAAAAGGCAACCGGGAAATCTTCTAAATCGCCATTGATAATGGGATAACGATGGCACTCAATTATCAGCTCTTATCGAAGCCCTTCCCTATTCCTTATTCCATCCAGTTTGTGAGTTCGAGCACTCCCAGCGATTTGAATAATTTCTGACACTTTTCAAAGGACTTTTGGAATGTTAAATTGTCAAAATAATTATACAAATTGTGATGTTAAGTTGTTTCGTTTTGAAGGTGACGATTTTTTGCAGATTTTCGAGACCGAGGTTTCGTTATTTTAGATTGAAATCACGGTTGTTTTCCCCAAAGAAAAAGGTAGATTTCCAGTTATAATGAAAGGCTTTAACCAGTAATACGTTTGTCTGATTATTTCACTGTATAGGTATCTAACCACAAATTGCAATAATTAATTAAACTAATCCATGTATTTGTGCGCGGTTAATGGCAATAGGCATTACAATAGGTTTAACCCCTGGTATATAGGATTTTAACGTAACTAACGAAATACATATAGGTGTAACTATGTAGGTGGACTTCTGCTAAAGCCTTTAGGAATTACAGGCGTGATGTTATATGTGTGTGGTAGTCCTACTAATAGGTCGGTACTATAAATGTATTCTATCTAGCACTCTACGATAATTATTAATCTACCACGTAATTCAATACTGTTAACCACAAAAACATAATTATGTATTAAGATACATATACAGTTAATTAAGCTAATAAATACAGAGATCGTGATGTTGTTAGTTAAAATAAATAGAAAATAACTTATTGAACTCATAAAATATTTAGGACATATTGCATTGACAGTCAGTTCACTGTTTTATATTATGTTTGCAATAATAGAAGACAGCATAATAAAGTGTGAAATAGTAGATTATACAATTGAAACGTGGGATTACCAGAGATCGATTCCGATCTCTGGTAATCCCACGTTTCAATTGTATAATCTACTATTCTCCAACTACCAACTCTACCTATCCACTCTCTATCTATTCTACTCTACCTGAATAGGTAGAGTTGGAGTAACGACATTCTTGAATGATGTTAGACTCAAGGAAAAACTTTTTCAGTTTGATGGTCTACCACAACCACGCATCTTTGATAAAAGGTTCAAAAGAAATGTATCCGTTGTTATATGACGTATACAATCAGAATCATTCATATGATTCGAGTTAGTACTGTATAATATTAGGATCTGCGATTTGCACCATTCCGGACGTCATTGTTACGATCCATACATAATAGGCCCCATATCTTCCCGTGGGTGTCGTAAGAGGCGACTAAGGGACTTACCAGAGAATGGGCAGCAGCGTTCTCTGTGTCTTTGTAACAACCATACTGCGATCGCCAACCCGCCTGCCAAGCGTGGCGATTATGGCAAACCCCCCCAAAAATGCCTGGGGGAGGCCTATGTCCAGCAGTGGACGTCTTTTGGCTGAAATGATGATGATGATGATACATAATAGGAACGGACTGTACGTACAAGACCATCTTCAAGGGCATCATTCCGTTTTAAATTAATAATATGGCAATGCTGCCAGCCTTCTGGGCACTTTTCCTGTTGACAGCGGTGTGGACGAATTTTTTGATACTTGTATATATTTATTTTATTATTATCTTAGTTTTGTAAGATTGCTTAATTCATTTGGAAATAAATTCAGTATAAAATGTTATACATGTGTGCCTGAGACAGCAAAAAAAATAATATTAATAATAAACACAATGTAAAACCAAAGTTCTGACACAAATATTAATAAATAAATATAACATAACCTGCTTGTAGTCTCCGAAGGGTTAGGCAGAGGTATACCCCTAAGTAGGCACACCCAGAGTTCGTTTGTTATGTTTAAGTCCCATGTGATTGGGGGTGAGCCTATTGCCATTATCCAGGCACAAATCCAGACTCCTAGGTTGCTACTGAAAAAATCCTGTTGGAAAAACCCAATAATATTTTGATAGTCGAAATCCTGGAAATCTAACCTCATGCTCAACAGTCGCGCTTGCGAACATTCGACCAACGAGACAGTCTTGCTAGTCATGCTTGGTATAACCAGTTGAAGTCAGTAGTAATAGTTTCTTAATTCATCAAGTCTAGAATCATGAAAAGTGATTTTAAAAATACTACAGGTTATTTACTAGCATGATAGTGTTTTGGATTTTTCAAATTTGATGTAATTTTAGAGTAAAAGAAATAAGCTAGTTTCGGTGCTGTAAGCATCTTAAAACGGTAAAACGAATAGGTACGCGTGACGGGATGATGATTATGTTTGTTTATCTTAGTCTACATATGGAACTAAACAGCATCCATATATTTTCAGCCGATAAAAACTGTTTTTTTGTGAGTAACCAACTTGTTTGGATAACCAAAAACGTACCTGTATGACGTATTTTGTTGTATAAAAGTGTCACAGTCAACATAACAAGTCTGTGTTATCTTTTATTATTACGATGTTTATGTCAATTAACCCATTAGGGACTGAGTTTTTGAAATTGAAATTTTGTTGTTTTATGTTTATATTTGAGTTAAGTGATGACCAGATAATACTATTATGACTAAAAAAAAAATTCAGAATCTCCCAATTTTGAGTTTTAGACTGTTGCCATATGGCAACGCTAGGTCAAAGGAGGTACAATATTTTGCCGTTTCAAAAAAATAAGCTTTTGAATATTTATTGTATTTATTTAGTATATATATACATGAAAATACACAGGTAATTACTTGAAATGATAATTTTTAAAACATTTTGTCTATAACCGAACGTCACATTGTGAACATAGGTACTCTTCCAATAGTTTTACAGTCAGCTCCAACACATCTGCGTTTCCTTTCTACTGATTTTGGAAAGTGATTTGTTCCGTCATATCTAAAACTCTCCCCCTTCCAAAACTCTAGACCCACATCTCGAGGTAGATGGTCGACCACCAGATTTAGGAGGGATTCCATACTCTTTCAAATATGTTTGAACTATCTCACGACGAAAATTCAGCTGCAAAATAATCATATGTCATAGGTGCAGAAAATGTAACTGGAGGAAAGTCGGGAAGATCTGATTTCTGTTTCTGTCTACGGTGACCGGAAGCCATCTCGTGGCCCCCGACGCCCGGAGCGTCTCCCGCGGTGGCTGGGACGAGAGGTGCTCCACTCACGTTCCGCCACCTCCTTCGCTAGCGTCACTGCTAAGCAATAGGAGGCGACGGCGTCCCATTCCTCCTCGCTCCAGACCATGGCTTGCGGGCAGGTCGGACGCGAGATGTCGCTGCCGCCAATCGCCGCTACGAGAAAACGATGGTGCTCTGCTCAAGCGGGGCAGACCTCCACGTGTGCTCCACCGTGTCCTCGCAATGGTAGCATCCGAGCGTTTCCTCCCGCCTGATTCGGCGCAGGTACCTCCCGAAACAACCGTGTCAAGTGAGGACCTGCGTCAGAGGGAAGGTGAGGATGCCGTGGCGGCTCCGCAGCCACTCCTCAAAGAGGGGACTTACCACCACTATCGTGGCATGCCCTTGTAGAAGGTCCTGGATCTGTCAAATGTTCATCAGTTTTGTCGTCATCGTCTTTTACTTCTACACAACCAAATTTTCTATCAAGCCACCTGAATCTTCATCAGCAGAATCCTCATCAGTATTTTTCAGCCACTTCAGGAGGCTCAATATATATATTTTGCAAATCATCATCAAGTCCTTGTTCCAATTTCATGTAACTTCAATCTAAAAAGATAAATAAACACTTTTGGGAAAAATGTACCTATAACGACCTAGCGTTGCCATATGGCAACTTACAAAATAACTTCCGTGACGTCAAAACTGCATAAAAAATTATATACCATAAAGTATTATTGTAAACTTGAGATGTGTCTGAACATTTATTCGACAAATAAAAAACAAAAAACTACGCGAAATAGAAATAAGTGGAACTTACATTTTTTTCTGCTCCATTTCTGCGAAATTTCTGAAAACCAACAAATGAATCAACCACTACCCACCAATTTAAAAACGAAATGACCAAAAATCGTTTCTTATCTGTGACTTGGATATCTAACTTTATATTATCATTAAAACAAAATTGCTGGGGTTGTTAGTTTTTCATATATGATCTGTAAATTAAATCGACCACTCACGTTGCCATATGGCAACGCTAGTCTCTAATGGGTTAAAGTGTTGTCTGGTCTGTCTATTTATTTGTTTACATGACTAGCCGTTTTCTATATTTTCATGACCTCTGAGAGGGAACGCCAAAACAAACTCAAAGGACTGTCCCCGTCAGGGCTACGGGTCCCGTCGGGGTTGCGGGTTGTTCGAAAGAGATACCGCGGCCTCGGTACAAAGGGCTAAGAAGGAACATGAGTGGTTATTAGTCAGTAGAGGTCTGACACTCCCTACCGCTCAGTCCAGAGCGGGAGGAGTCATTTATTTTGATGATTACCTACCCCACAAAAAAAAGCATATCGTCAGAGATAGAAACCAGATCACTAGCACCCAGGTATTCTATAGAATTGAAGTTAAAAAAAATTAACAACTTACAACAATCTAAACAATCCCATTTAGGTACCTATTTCATTGTTATAAATTCTTATTTAAAGTAAAACAGTAAAAGTCAAGTGCTTTCCCATTTATCTTTTTATTGATAATATTAACATGATAGCCGAAAATATATACGAAATGTTATGTCCTCCTTTCCAACTGATGCAATCACAGAGTTTGTTACAATCGAGGTGAGTATAGGACTCTAAGCCCTGTGAGGTTTCTAAACTATCACAAATCATAATAGAGTTAGCAAATAATATGGTCTGCAAGTGAACGTAAGTGTAGTATAAAATGCAAAAATCATAAATTACATTAAGAAAAGTGTAAAATTCAAAAGAAAACAACTTCACACGGTACAATTATTTTAGTTGATCTCTCAGACGTAATTTTTTTGAAAGGTTATTTCTTCATAATAGTGGTCAATTCTTTGTGATACTCACAAATTCTTGACACTGGCGGTGCACTGACCGAGGTTTCCCATTGAGACATGGACGTAAAATTCACTCAAAATGACATGAGAATGGTGCAGCCAATCCTTTTTCATTGTATCCGCTTAATAAAATATTGATAACGCTTCGCCCGTCGGTTTAAACAGCGTGTTGTTATGTAAATCATAATACATGATAATATTCGTAATCATACGTGATATAAATAGAAGCCGAAACTCACACATACCTATACATCCAGCTGTAAGTGCAAACGACGCGTAGTTGACTCCAATCGCTCAGTGAGACAACACGATGTTCCTCTATCTAACAATAACGGTACTCGTTCTCCTGTACTATGTAATTACGAGAAAATACGACTACTGGAAGGACAGAAACGTTGCACATAAGAAACCGACCTTCTTATTGGGAAATTATGGAGACGTACTACTTCAGAGAAAAAACATGGGAGAGACAATTCAAGATTATTGTAATCAATTCCCAAACGAGAAATTTATTGGAGCATTCCATGGTACAGAGCCCGTACTGATTCCCACAGATCCAGAAATTATCAAACTAATTGTGACGAAGGATTTCGCTTATTTCAGTGGAAGGTTAATATCTGAACACAGTGACAAAGAGCCTTTAGGTTTGAACCTCTTTGCAACCCATGGCGACAACTGGAGAGTGCTGCGGCAGAACATGAGCCCAATGTTCTCATCTGCTAAGTTGAAGAACATGTTTCACCTCATCGACAGCTGTTCACACAGGTTTGAGGACATGTTGGATCGTGAAACTAAAATGTCAAAGGAGCTAGAAGTAAGATCCATTACTGCATGTTATACTATGGAGTGTGTTGGAGCTTGTGCTTTCGGCGTTGACACAAAAACGATGACGGAAGAAGAAGAAGACAATCCGTTTAGAAAAATTGCAAAATTCTCAAATCCACCAAGGTTTGTGGCCGTACTTTTTCATATTCGTTTAATATGGCCGACAATCTTTTACTTATTCGGAGGCAATATTGCTAACAAACCACTGAAGTTTTTCAGTAACCTGATTAATTCTGTAATGACTGGACGGGAATATAAACATTCAGGAAGGAATGACTTCGTGGACCTCGTGATGGGTTGGAAGACAAGCAAGCAAATAGTGGGTGATAGCATACAAAATATCAAAACTGGTGAAGTGAAAAAAATTACATTAGAAGCAACCGACGATTTGCTGATTGCTCAGTGTTTTGTTTTCTTCTCGGCTGGATTTGAAACATCGTCAACCACTTTGGGTTACACTCTTTACGAACTCGCAAAACATAAAGAGATTCAGGACAGAGTGTTGGCAGAAGTGGACGCATATTTAGTTCGTCACGGGAATAAGCTCAATTTCGACTGTATTTCGGAGTTGCCGTACCTGGATGCTGTTATAGATGAGGCTCTTCGCTATTACCCAGTTCTCGGCATGATCCCTCGTGAGCTGATGGAAGAATATACAATGCCTGGTGGTGCAAAGTTAGAGAAAGGCATGCGAGTTCATTTGCCGGTGTACTATCTGCATCACAATCCGAAGTTTTACCCAGAACCTGAAGTGTTTCGTCCAGAAAGATTCTTGGGTGAGGAGAAGAAGAAAATCAATCCGTACGTTTACATGCCTTTCGGAGAAGGACCAAGACTTTGTATTGGTGAGTAATGGCACTATTTTTTATGTTTTCTGTTATTGGTGTACCGTGTAGTTATATAAACATCTGTTATTATCATAAAATATATCATGGTAAAAAAATGTATCCAAAACCGGCCCAGCGCGTCGGCCCACGGTTTGTTTTTAGGTAGTTGTAGGCGACATACTGCTTTGCTATTAGGTATTATGAATTTACTATTTTTTATTCTCATTTTCTTTGACACATTTGTGTGATGTGTTTGTTTGTTTTGCTGCTTTAAAAATAGTCTGCCTTTTCGATGAAGTAGTTTTCAACAAAAGCTTAACTTGCAAATCATTTTGGTTATTTATGTTCACATAGAGAGAAGTGGTGGCCCAGTGGTGGCAGCCCCGACTTACGAACAGTAGGTCGTGGGTTCCAACCCAGGCAGGCGCATTACTTTGTGTAATTTATTTCATCACTACTGCTCTCAAAACGGTGAAGGAAACATCGTGAGGAAACCGGCATGTCCCAGAACCAAAAATTCGAAGACATGTGACATCTACCAATCCGCACTGGGCCCGCGTGGTAAATTATAGCCCAATTCCCTCTCAAAGAGTGGAGGCCTGTGTCCCAGCAGTGGGAACATTAATAGGCTGTTGATGATGAAGATCACATTGTAGTTGTTTGAAATAACTAGAAATACAATTATAATAATAATAATAATAAAGCCTTTTATTCCGAAACACACAATAATAATAATAGATAAAACAAAAAAGTTACAAAATGTCACGCATTTCGGTGTGCCTCGTGGCATAGGCCTCCTCTAACAGTTTCCATTGACGTCTGTCGCGAGGTATCCTTCTCCAATTTGGGCCTGCTGTAAGTTTTATTTCATCCTCCCAGCGAGTAGGCTGCCTTCCCCGATTTCTTTTGCCGTCCCTTGGATACCACTCTGTCACTGCCTTGCTCCACTTGCCTTTAGAGTCCCGCATCATGTGGCCTGTCCACCTCCACTTTTGTTGGTCTATCCTTGTTAGGACATCGGTCAGTTTTGTTTTGGACCGGATATCTATATTCCTAATTCTATCTTGTCTTTTTGAGCCTACCATACTTCTCTCCATTGCTCTTTGACACTTGGCAAGTTTTTCTCTAAGCAATTTGGTGAGTGCCCATGTCTCACATCCGTAGGTTAGACATGGGAGTATACATGCGTTGAAGGTCTTTCTTTTCAAAGTCATGCCTAGGTCTTTTGACTTCATGATCTCCTTGAGGGCCCAGTATTTCTTCCAACTAATTGCAATCCTCATATTAATTTCCTGGCTAGTTTGGTCTTTGGTGGAGATGACTTGACCAAGGTATATGTAATCGTCTACATAGGCCAGAGCTTCTTCTTTTATTTTGATATCTACCTTTTTAGAGTTAGTCATTAGCTTGGTCTTGCTGTAATTCATTTTCAGACCAATTTTTTCGCTTTCTTCGCTCAGTCTTTGTATCATAATTTCCAAATTCTCTGGGATTTCTTCAAATAATACTAAGTCGTCAGCAAATCTGAGGTGGTTCATTTTCGACCCATTTATATTCAGACCAAACTTTTCCCAGTTCAGGTTGCGAAAGATGTTTTCTAGCACGGCAGAAAACAATTTTGGAGATAGTGGGTCACCTTGCCTCACCCCTCTTTCTACGTGGAATTCGGTTCCCAGAGATTCCAATTGTATTCTAGCCGTACTGTTGGAGTAAATGGTTTGGACAATGTTGATGTATGCTGCTGGTATTCCTTGTTGTTTTAGAGTTTCCCATATGTAGTCATGGCTCAAGCTGTCGAAAGCCTTTGCGTAGTCAATGAAGGCAATGTATATAATTTTATTATATTCCTTATATTTTTCCATTACCTGTTTGACTGTGTAGATATGGTCAATTGTCGAAAACCCTTTTCTGAAGCCTGCCTGTTCTACCGGCTGTTGTTCGTCCAATATTGGGCTTATTCTATCCAATACGACCTTTGCAAATATCTTATATACATTCGACATCAGGCTTATTGGTCTGTAATTTTCGATGTCTTCTTTGGTGCCTTTTTTATGTATTAAGATAATGTGAGACTTTGCCCATTTCTCAGGGATATCCCCGCTACTCAAGAATCTCGTTGAATATTTGAGTTAGAACGGGTATCAGTTCTTCCATTGAGCCCTGCAGCAGCTCATTTGTAATTTTGTCTGGTCCTGGAGATTTTCCCGCTTTTTGGCTCCTGATTGCTTTTTCTACTTCTTCTGGAAGGATTAAAGGGACGGGTTCCGGGTGAATGGCGTCGAGCATTGGTTCGGTATGGTTTTTCTTTACGTCGTTTGGTGTTTGTTTTGCGTATAGACTACGGTAGAAGTCTGTTGCCAGTTCCTTGATGTTCTTCCTCTTTGTAGTGGTATTTGACCTTCTTTTAAGTTTCGGTATCCATTCTTTACCTGCTTCCCGTAGTTCCTTTAGAGCTTTTTTGACACCTCCAGTTCTTTGAATATGAAATTCTAGGGTTTGCAGTCTTTTGGTTTTACGATCCCTTCTGATGCTCGCTTTTAGTTTTTTGCTTGTTTCAGTTATCCTTTTCATGTTTTCTTTTTTAATTTGGTTCTTTATCAGTTCTTTTCTTTCGTTAATCAGTTGCAAGGTTTGGTAGCTAAGTTGGTATTTGTTGCATTTGTCTTTCCTGCTTACGATCGAATTGTTCACAATTTGTTTCTCCAGTATATCATATTTCTGTGCCACAGTTGAATCCTTTGTTGTAATATTATTTGTTTCGTTTGTTTTATTATGCTTTGTGCCATTTGTATTTCGTAGATTTCTAGGTTGATCGGGTCGGTAGATGTTAATGTGAGTTCGAGAAGTTTTAGTGGGGCGCTTTCTTATGGAGCTGCGTATCATGCGATGGTTTGTGTTGAAGTTGAGCTTGCATATAACGGCAGTGTCTGTGAATGCTCTAGGGTGGTTGCTTATAATGTAGTCGATTTCATTTTTGTATGACCCATCAGGAGAAATCCATGTCCATTTTGTTTTGTTGTTTTTCTTGAAAATCGAGTTAAGTATAGTTAAATTATGTTCCATAAGAAATTCAACAAGTTTCTGGCCGTTGCAGCTTCTCTTACCGTACCCAAATTTTCCAAGAACATATTCCTCAGGATTTTTTCTACTTCCTACTTGTGCATTAAAATCTCCCATTAAGATAATAAATTTATCTGAGTTGGTATTTATCGCTTGTGACATGTCTTCATAGAACGACTCTAATACTGACAGTTCGGCTTGCTCTGTTGGAGCATAAACTTGCATAATTGACCATTGTTTCTTATAGCCTGGCAGTTTAATGTTAAGTACAGCTAATCTGTCTGAGATTCCAATAAATTCTTGTATATGATGTTTTAGGTACGTTTTAATCAAAAATCCTACTCCTCTCTGCCCGGCTGTTTCACCTTTTTGGTATAAGATATAATCTGGATATTCCTCGATTTTTTCGCCTAGTCTTCTCATTTCGCTTATGCCTAGTATGTCGTAGTTTATATCTTCTAGGGCCTTGTTTAGTTCCATCAAGCTTTCAGGTGTCCTTAGAGTTCTTGTGTTTAGTGTTGCAATGTTGAAAACTTCACATCTTTTAGTTAGAGGGTGGTGGTCTAGTTCTCCCGCGGGGACCAGCCGTGTTGGGAGACATTTCATTGTTAGTTGTTGTGATTGTCCGGTTCGTGTTGCTGGTTCTCTAGTTTCTGTTTGTGTGCTTGTCCGAGAATGAGATTGATCTCCCACGTAAGTACTGAAAGGCATCTAGCTTCTGCATTTTGGGGTCGTTTTTTGTGCCACTATTTCCATTCTTGGGGCTCGGAGTTTCTGACCTTTTCCTTTTTTCATTCTCACTGCTCTCCCTGTTTCTTTTTTCTTTATTCTTTAGATAGGTGTCTTTGGGCAAATCATGCGTAATATAAGTGTTGGGTTTCATTTTCTTTTTATTTTTCAGAATCTGGATCTTTTTGCCTAGGGTCGTGGTAGCAAGGAGAATTGGTCTTGTCTTACGGTCTTCGTTCCCTTTTTTTCCCAGTCTCTGGACTCGATCTATTTCACCTTTTTTTTTTTTTTTTTTTTTTTTTTTTTTTTTATGGGACAAGCCCGCCACACTATTCCCAAACCACTGTAACTCCTGTTAGCCAGAATCAACAGTGGCGACCACAAGAAAAGCGCCGAGACAATGAAGCTCGACGAAGTCCCAGAGAAATGATTTAACTGTCTTGGATCCCGCAACGAAATTAATCAGAAAAGAATAGCGGAGGAGTAGGAAAAAAAACATAGTTTCCACTTCCCTCCATATCAGCAGGAGACAGAACAGAACAAGGCCAATAGGCACACAGGGACGTATACAACTGAGATAAGCCCAGTTGCCTAGCACCACGGATATTATTGTCATTAATATTACTGGGTCCTAAGTTGTGAGCTGTTATATTTGATTCCAATAATAGGTATGACAAAATTGCTTGAACGCACGGAAATTTGTTCTAGTTTCTACAAGGTCCGTATAGTAAATAACTCCGGATGTAACCTGTACACTATTTAACATAATATTACGTTCATTTTGCCAAAGACTACACTCCCATAAAATGTGATGTGCAGTTTGTTCAAATTCGCAGTCAGATGTAGAACATTGACAAAAAGGCGAGGCAACAAGCTTGAAGGAAAATAATTTACTCTTAAAGTTACCATGACCTGTGAGAAATTGGGCGACACAGTGATCCACCTCCAGCCATGTCCTGGCCAGCCGCTCACGAACGGATGGAAAGAACTGGTGAAGATGTCGGCCCTTGATGGAATTATCCCACCTACATTGCCATTCAGACAAAAGTTCCTCCCAGACGTCAGTCTGTGGTTTAAGTAATCTAGCTATTTTAGCACGGTCACGTTGCGTTAAAAGGTCTGTGTCCGCGGTCTCTCGTGCGCAGTAGTACATTGAAGCACGGCGCTGTACTTCAAGATCGACTGGAAGTACCCCTGCCAGTACCGGTAAGGCTTCAGTACTAACCGTCCTATACGCTTTACACAAGAAAATCAAAGCCAACCGCTGGCTTTGAAGTAATTTACGTCGTACCGCTCCAATGGTGGCCCTGTCGGCCCAAACTGGTGCCCCGTAGCACATACACCCCAAGTAAGTAGCCCCATAGATCGTCTTTAGAGTTAAAAATGATAAACCCCATGTAGATTTGGATATTCTCGTTAAAGCATAAAAGTTCTTTTTAGCTTTTTCACCGACTGTTTTTATGTGTTCAATGAATGAAAAATTCTTCTCTAAGACAAACCCAAGGTAGCATACAGACTCCTTCTTTTTCACGGGAACGTTATTAAATTTAATACTAGGCCATGATTTAAGATTACCTTTTAAAAGAAGTTGATAAGTTTTATGTGGTGCAAAGGTCAGACGGTTACGATCACCCCACTGGGATATTAATTTTAGGCAAGTGTCAGCCAAATTTTCGAGTCCAGCCCGAGTACTTGACTGAATGAGCAGCAGGCCGTCGTCCGCGTAACCGGTTAATGAACAGCCGCATGGAAGTGGAATCGCGAGGAAGTCATCGAAGCCTACGTTCCATACACACGGACCCATAACCGAACCCTGAGGGCATCCCATGGTAAGGGACTTTGACATAGAATGATGTCCGAGTTTGAGTTTCGCGGAACCATTTAAGAAGTACGAGCAAACAAGATTGTATATGTTTTTAGGGCAACCACGAATTTTCAGTTTAAGGAGTAGCATCGGCCACCATGCGTTATCAAAAGCCCCAGAAATATCTAGAAAGATCCCAACTACGTATTTATGTTCGGATGTATTGACAATTTTTCTGACAGAAAGTGCCGCGTCTACGGTAGATTTTCCCACGGTAAAACCGAATTGGTTGTTGTGAAATTTCGGTCCGTCTGGTAGTAAACGCGGAACGATAAGACGCTCCAGGAGTTTCCCCAAAGATGGTAGCAGTGTTATAGGGCGGTAAGACTTAGGATCGTCCGGAGGCTTGTCGCCACTTTTCGGAATTATTCGTATAAAGCCGCGTCGCCATATACGAGGAAAAACGCCTTCTGCAATACAACGGTTGTAAACACTTAAAATCGCGTCGGCCGCTGTTTTACATGCTTCTATTATCATCCGATTAGATATTTTATCTTCACCTGACGATTTGTTGAGTGGGAGTTTCCTGACAACTTTAATGAATTCGTCAATGGATGGAAGGTCTGACGCTGGTGATTCAGGTGGCACAGCCGCCCACGCCCTGATCTGCTTGTGGTAGTCATTGTCATTATCAGGCAAATCATCAGGTATCAACGTATTTAATAAAACTTCGGTTGTCTCCTCAATACCGATGGTGTGCTTGTTGTTTAATTTGATGTTTTCGACGAACGCAAGATCCACTGATCGATTTGCTTTGAACTCGTGATACAAAGGAGACCACGGACCTTCTTTATCTAATTTTTCTACTATTTTCCGCAGTAAATTACCTTTAGATTTTTCTACTGATGCTCTGTAGCGGGACTTGGCAACTCTAAACGCATTTAAAGCAGAGGTTAGGGGGTCTCCGGTGACCTTTCGCTTTTTAAGCTTATTTAAATGTCTACGCGCTCGGCGATAACTTTTACGTTGTTCAATTAGGTAGTCACACCACCAATCACATCTTCGGATATTGGTCATAGATCCGCGACCAATGGCGATGTCAGCACAGTAAGTGAAGGCGTCTGACATAATTTCAGCACTTTCTTCAGCTGATAGCCCGTCTCGAGTGAAGTCTTTGGTGTTAGACGCAAAAAGCAAGCTAAAGAATTCCCAATTCGCGCCTTTACTTTTATACCTAAAGTTACCAATGATATGTGAATGTGACGGACCTTGAGTAAACATCGGAACAAATTCGTACACGATAAGCCGATGATCGCTACATGACGCATCAGGTAGGACACGCCACCTATCCAAGCGAACGTCTGCACTAGAAAGTGTGACGTCAATACAAGATTCGCCCATTTGGCTGCAAAAAGTAGGTGGTGCATCTGGGGTATTATGAATCGATAGGTTCATTTCAGCAATGAAATCTTCGACAGCGGAACGTCGGTCGGAATCCGTAGACCGAACCTTGCCATACCACAGAGACGAGGACGCGTTAACATCCGCGCCAACGATAACTTTACAGCCAGCGAGTGACCGCAAGACATGACGGAGGTTATGTATGTGAGGACCAACAGGGTCTGAATATTGAAAGTAACAGCTCACAACGTAAACTTTATAGGAAGCCGAGGAGACTTCCGCAACGGCACAGTGCGGCGTCATGAGGTTACGCAAAGACGTTACTGTAAACTTAGAAGAACGCGCTACGTAAATTCCGGCTCGTGACTTTGAATCCAGCTGAACTACTTTATGACGTAAGCGCGCGTTTTGATATTGCTCTTGAACAAGTACTATGTCCAAGCTGTAATCGATAATTAATTTGTCTAGTTCAGAAGTCGCTACCCTATCGTTGTGGAGATTTAATTGTCCTATATTTAAACTATCCATTATTTTAGTAGTTTGTGTTGAGGATTAACTGTTCGAGCTTAAGTTTGTAGGTAGTACACTCTGGTGACCCGCAACGATGGTCAAATGGTTTTTTAAAACGCTTACACGCCACGCAAGTAGGTATAAAATTTAAATTGTCCTTATGCGGGCAGTCGTTTGTTTCATGTGCTTCGGAGCAATTAGCACAGGTAGGTGACTTGTTAACGCAGTATTTTTTAACGTGACCGAACTGTTGACAGTGCAGACAGCGGACTACATCAACGTCGTCATTGAATCGGCAAGTCGCCCAATCAATAAATAATTTTTCCTTAGTGGACACTAAATGTTTACGCACGTTGGACTCGATTTCAATGCCTATCCATTTGCGACCGCTATCTAAGGAACGCCGACGATAGATTTTAGTTGATTTAATAAAATCGTCCTCTTGTATTGGCAGTTCATTTTGAATGTTTTGACGGTACAATGCGTGCAAAAAAGCATTGTCTTCCATTGAGGATGGCACGTCCTTAACTAATATACGTGGCTTTCGGCCTTTTGGTTTTTCAAGTCGCAGGCCGGCCGACCTAATAGCGTCGACCGATTGCAATTTTTTAATTTGGCTGTCATTAGCGACACGTAATACGACACCAGATTTTGCAGTTTTTCTAACACCTACAATTTGAAACCCGTCGTCACTGGGATTGATCGCCTTCATGAGTGCTTGTTTAGTAGCAGAGGACGATGAGTAATCAGCTAATCGCTCAGCGGTGGGATAAGCCACGACACATGGAAGGGGTGCGCGCGAGTCGACAACCGGGACCGGCGCAAGTTTACTTTTAGGCAGTCGAAGTTTTAATGAATCCGCATAAGAAACTTTATTACAGTTACTTGTATTGACATTAGTATTTGATTTCATTTTATCCAATTCGCGTTCCGTAACTGCCAATTTCGTTTCATTGGAGGATGATTTTATGGCTAACAAAGAAACAATGGACGTTATGCGCTGAGTCATGTCCATGATGGCAGATTTATTCGCAACATTAATTCGGGAACCTTGGTCATTAACAAGTTCATTAATTTTAGTTAGATATGCAGACGCCTGAGAAACTAAATCGTAATAGTCGTCATGGCTCGCACTTGGACTGGCACTTAATAACGGCGAAGACTTTTCAATGGAATTGGATGTATGAAGCCGTTTTGATCTGTCGTTGGGCGAAATGTACGTAGGAGACATTTCCCTGAACAATCGTTTCGGATTACCGGAGGTAGGTGTTTTATCATTCCGGCGCATTGTTTCTTTTCCGCGATCCGGAGGTTCGTCGTTTGTAGTCGACATATTATAAATTACGGATTTCAATCTAAAACGTAATTATATCGTTAACAGTAAAAGAAATAACAGGCGACAAATACGGCAAATTTATGACGAGGTACCCACACACCCAAAAAAATAAATGTACTCACCGAATGCCAACGAAATTAACTTAATACCAATAAAACCGACGTTAAAATGCCAGAAAAAAACTTACTACACGAGCACTCAACACTAAATCACACAATTGGAAACAAATCACAAGCCGAGAATTAAACGCAAAACACAACAATCGTAATTAAAAACCAGGAGCAAAGCCAGTATAAACCGCGCGCAATGACGGCCGGAGGGAAGTGGGAGAGGGACTCTATTTCACCTTCCATAAGTTGGACCTCTATATCTGTCAATGTAGAAGTTACCAAGGCTATCAAATCCTCGTGCTTTTCGTCCTTCGGTTCTGGAACCCCGTGGATTATTACGTTGTTCCTCCTACCATTCATCTCGAGGAAATCAATTTTTCTATTTAATATCTCAACCTCGTTTTTCAGTTTCGCATTTTCTTCAATAATAGGTTTAATTTTTTCATCAACCTTTTGAAGTATAGTTCTCGTGATATTTTCTGTTATTGTGTTTGTTTGGACGTTAGGTTGTTCTGTCATTTTTGCCAACAGCAGCGACATCTCAGGCGACAGCTGTGTACCCATCTTGCAATAACAAAACGCAGGGATGTTAATTTTTATATTTCCGAACGTAGTCTTTTGTTGTTAGGTTGGCACCAACGTATCCCCAATATTGTCTCTGGTTTGCTGTTTTGTTTGACAGATAACCTCAACTTAACTTTGGCGTTAAATGTGTCTAAGTACACTTTATTGGTGTATTTTTGTTGTTCTTCTGTTGTGTTTCAGTGCACAATCTCACACACAACCTTCCGAACGGCACTTTTGTAAGTAGATCTTAAGAAAACTGTACACTTTTCCGATAAAACTGAGGAGCGATTTGTAAAGCAACTGACGTAAGTAAACACCGGACTAAATATTCATGTATGTAGAAATACAATTAGATTATATCATATCTTCGTACCTGCTGCAAATAACACGTCTTCTATAACATCAATATGAATTGGTTCTTCAGTTGTTGTACGTTGGTTACACTTTGATATCTTCCCCTCAATCAAGTTGTGGGAAAAACTATTAAAATGAGGTCAGTTTTTAAAGTTTGCAATTGACATTTTCGGTAGTTAGAAGAACTGCAACATAACTAAACCGGGTTAAAGGTTTTACCCGCAACCCAGTTTAGTTGTCTTGTAGTTTTTTATATGTTTGACTTTTAGCCTGTGGATGAAGAGGCTTTTATCAACATAATAAAAGTGTTAGACTTAGAATCAGTCATGCTAGGTCTTGCAAAAGAATCTATATCTATACTAATATTATGACGATGAAAATTTGTTTGTTTGGTTGAACGCGTTAATCTCAGGAACTCTACTACTCTACTGGTTGGAATTGAAAAAATATTTTTGTGCTGGATAGTACATTTATCGTGGAAGGTTTTAGGCTATATATAACATCACTTTATAAAATAAAAAATGATTAGTATAGGCATCCACGGAGTTACTTAATGACAAAAACTTTTGACAACGTATCAGTGCTGATTGCTGATTCTTTAGCATATAATTATTCAACAAATTGATAAAAGAATAGCTAGCTATGATAATGTTGGCCGATCGTAAAATAGTACCATCCCACAAGGCGGCGAGTAATGTGACGGTCACATGATGTGTACCTAGTCAGTTCTTTGTTATAGCTCATCGTGTTCCCAATTTCTGGCTGATGCAACACTACCACTCTGAGCAATGAATTTGAGTTCGTAATTTTACGTTAGAATTGTGAAAATAAAAGAACGATATTCAGCTATAATTGTTGTCACTTGCATGTTGAATTATACCTCAAAGTTCGTTACTTCACAATAGATAATAAATTATTGCCAAAATTACTGAACTTAAGAAAAAGCAGGAACATAGTAAAATTTCACGCATGTAATTCTCAAATTGTTACGATAAAAACGAGTGTTGGTCCAATCTTGAAGGTCCAAAGTAATAAACTAAACACATAATTTAAATGACGTCATAATCCAACAAATTGGACTCTCAACTTCAACAGGTTTACACACACAAGTAGGTAAACGATACACTTATAAATATCGTCATAATCAACAACACAGGTACTCAATTAAAAGCGAAAAACACGTTAGTAACTTAGTCTACTCAGGTCGCTCAGAGAAACCACACGATGTTTCTGTATCTACTAGTGACGGCAGTTCTGTTGTTTTACTATGTGATCACGCGGAAATACAACTACTGGAAAGACAGGAATGTACCCCACACCAAGCCTACGTTCTTCCTGGGAAATTATGGAGACATGATCCTGCAGAAGAAATCGTTCGGAGAAACCATTCAAGATCGCTGCAATGAATTTCCTAATGAAAAATTTATTGGAGTGTTCTACGGTACAGAACCAGTACTGATTCCCAAAGATCCTGAAATTATCAAGTTGATCGTTACGAAGGACTTTTACTACTTTCATGGAAGAGAATTATCGGTTCACCAACACAAAGAACCACTAGCGTCAAACCTATTCGCTACATACGGTGACAGTTGGAGAGTCTTACGTCAGAACTTGACTCCGTTGTTCTCGTCTGCGAAGATGAAGAATATGTTTCATCTTATTGAAAAATGTTCGTACGTGTACGAGACACTGCTGGATCGTGAAACTAATATTTCAAAGGAGATTGAAGTCAGGACGTTGACCTCAAGATATACAATGGAATGTATTGGAGCCTGCGTTTTTGGCGTAGACACAAAAACAATGACGGAAGAAATAAAAGAGAATCCTTTCAAAAAAATGACAGACTTTCTGGATCCACCTGTCTATGTGGTTTGGATGAGAATAATTCGTTCACTTTGGCCAACTATCTTTTACATGTTTGGATTTAAGATGATGAAAAAGCAATTAAAATTCTTCGGGGATCTAATTACTTCTGTAATGTCCGCAAGGGAATACAAACCATCTGGAAGACATGATTTCGTGGACCTCCTCATGGATTGGAAGCAAAGTCATCAAATAGTTGGTGATAGTATGAAGAATATCAAAACTGGTGAAGACAAAAAAGTGACATTAGAAGCCAATGACGATCTGTTAGTTGCTCAGTGTTTTGTTTTCTTTGCTGCTGGCTTTGAAACATCATCAACCACTTTGAGTTACACTCTTTATGAACTTGCAAAGAACGATGAAATTCAGAACAAAGTTCTGCAAGAAGTAGATTCATATTTAGCTCGTCACAAGAATGTGCTCAATTACGATTGTCTTTCGGAATTGCCATACTTGGATGCTGTTTTGGACGAGACTCTTCGTTTTTATCCCGTTCTTGGTATGATTCCTCGCGAGGTGATGGAAGAATACACAATGCCTGGAGGAGCAAAGTTAACTAAAGGCTTGCGAGTACATTTGCCGGTGTTTTATCTGCATCACAATCCTGAGTTCTATCCAGAACCTGAAGTGTTTCGTCCAGAAAGATTCTTGGGTGAGGAAAAGAAGAACATTAATCCGTACGTGTACCTGCCTTTTGGAGAAGGACCAAGAACTTGTATTGGTGAGTTAAATTTTGGTCACGTTTTGAATACAGGTTTGACAAGAATTACGCATAAATTAGGAAGTGTTTTACAATTTACTCATAGTTGCGTTTATAAACTGTTA
Organism: Diarsia dahlii; assembly: GCA_949775195.1. Classification (NCBI taxonomy): domain Eukaryota; kingdom Metazoa; phylum Arthropoda; class Insecta; order Lepidoptera; family Noctuidae; genus Diarsia; species Diarsia dahlii. The sequence goes on from OX459207.1 coordinate 20,750,848, forward strand.
AAAAACACTGTGATGTAAAAATCAGACCGGAATATTCTATATACACTGCTAGTCGCATTCCACAGAAATGTATGACAAGTATTGTAAATTAGCCAGTGGTAGGAACTACGTTAGTTCATCCAGTTTTTATTTTAGAAACTTTTTCATAAGCGGTTTGAATTAGTTCCTATGCTTATGCAAATGACATTCAAAAATAGAACCCTTAAATATAATTACAAACAACTTCACTTAAAATAAAACAGTATAACAAAATAACCTCCTGACGTAACAAACTTGGTACTTAACCTGTGTAAAATTTTGAGAGCGTTTTAAAAGCCCCGTGGCTCCGTAACGAGGGAAGACATTAATATTGACGGGGTTAACTCACGATACAGGACTTATTTATGAAGTAACTACACCTGTAATGGACTGCTATTATTTATTTTACGTAAACAGGTACTTTTTTCTCTCTCGTTTGGAGAAAGATTGTCATTAAATAATGCCACATTAATTACGAAATTTTGTTTTAGCACTTGGTTTTTATAAATCATGTTCTATCTGGTAGGTTCTCTATCTATTTAACGTATGAATGACTCGAGGTTATAGATGAATAAGAATCAGGGTTTTAGATGAAGAAGAATCTAGAGTTATGGATGGTGAAGAATATAGAGGTATGGACAAGGCAGAAAATATGGTTTTACACAAAGAATAATCTAGAGCTATAGCCGATGAAGAATCTAGTGAAATAAACGAAGAAAAATCTGGGGTTATAGATGACGAAGAATTTAGGGATATAGATGAAGACGAATCTATGGTTATAGAAGAAAATAAAGAAATCATCTTAGCAGACACACCTACTGTGAAACTGACCTAGGCCCTTTAAGCTTTGGTTGTCAATAATGTAGTAGTTGTCACCAGTCACAATAAGCTTTTTAGTGAAGCTCAATAGACGATACACTACGTATTTCCACAACTAAATATATTTGTTTTTTCTTTAGTTCATTTAATGCATCTTAGTTTCCTTAAAATTACATTATTCCAGTGACGTTAATTAATATCAAAGTTCAGGTTAACCACTTTTTATAAGATTTACTAACCTTCATCAGGTCAAAGTCTAAAAATGTCTGTATTAACACCATGAAATATTTCTGATAAAAAAGGCAATTCTTTGTTTTTGTTAGATACAAGATTAGATGGTGTGGCTTGCAATAATTGCGTTTGGTCTGACTTTGAACCTTGACTAGATCTGCCGGTTAGGTGTTTATTATTATTTTGTGATAGGAAGAGTTCCTTTACGTTAGTTTGGCTTATCCATAACAAGAAAGTTAATAATATTAGACAAATATAAATTAATAACATTGATAAAGTCATTCTTGTAAAAAATAAACAATGTTTATCGTAAACAAATGATAACATTGCTAGCAGGAAAATACAAAATGTATAAAACAGGTGTTTTAGTTTCGTACATGTATATCTATTTTTGTATCGCTTTGCCAACAAGATTAGATAAAGTTGAAAACATACTCGATCATATTTTTATTTTGCCCGAGTATGCAATAATAAAGATAAAACTGAACATAATGTATAATAACTGTCTATTTTCAAGTAATGCTTACGAAGTGAATACATATATACTTTTACACCCACAATATAATTACTGCTAATACAAATACTTTAGAATAATCAATATTAGTAACCTTCGAATCAGACATGCGAAAAATAGAAGAATAAAAAGTACCAAACGTAGGTGCTAAATATTCACACAGCGAAAGTGCGGTTAGTCAACTTAAACCGCTTAGTGTCACCACACGATGCCGCGATGTTTCTCTATTTCATAGTTACGCTATTACTACTTCTATTGGCTATTTAATCACGCGAAAATATGGCTACTGACGGATTCTAAAGGGTAATAAATAATTGACGAAATGACTGAGCTTAAGGAAAAGACAGGAGTGTGGACAGACTTGAACATGCTTACAAAAGGTTGGTTAAAATATGTCTATTGAAAAGAAAGTGTAATATAATGTACTATTAAAAGTATAGTACAATGATTCACTCTAGAAGTTCTTAACTAATAAAGCAATCAAATGAACAAATAAATAAAATTACATTACCTAATCAAATTCAACAGGTTTATACTCCTATATGTAAAGCAAGTAGGTAGATGATTCACTTAAAAATATCGGTAATATCCTCATATCCAACAACACAGGTACATAAATAAGAGCGAACAACACGTTAGGAAGTTAGTCTACTCAGGTCGCTCAAAGAAACAACACGATGTTTCTGTATTTAGTAGTGACGGCAGTTCTGTTGTTTTACTATGTGATCACGCGGAAATACAACTACTGGAAAGACAGGAACGTGCCCCACACCAAGCCTACGTTCTTTTTGGGAAATTATGGAGCGTTGATCCTGCAGACGAAATCCTTCGGAGAAACAGTTCGAGATTGCTGCAATGAATTTCCCAATGAAAAATTTATTGGAGCGTTCTATGGTACAGAACCAGTACTGATTCCGAAAGATCCTGAAATCGTCAAGCTGATCGTAACGAAGGACTTCTACTATTTTCATGGAAGAGAGATATCGGCACACCAATATAAAGAACCACTAGCATTAAACCTTTTCGGTACATACGGCGACAGTTGGAGAGTCTTACGACAGAACTTGACCCCGCTGTTCACGTCTGCAAAGATGAAGAATATGTTCCACCTTATTGGAAAATGTTCGTACGTGTACGAGACACTGCTGGATCGTGAAACTAATATTTCAAAGGAGCTCGAAGTCAGGTCGTTGACCTCAAGATATACAATGGAATGTATTGGAGCCTGCGCTTTTGGCGTAGACACGAAAACAATGACTGAAGATAATAATTTTGAAGACAATCAATTCAAAACAATGACAGACTTCCTGGATCCGCCGATTTATGTGGTTTGGATGAGAATAATTCGTTCAATTTGGCCTACCATCTTTTACATGTTTGGATTTAAGATGATGAAAAAGCCGTTGAAATTTTTCAGGGATCTGATTACTTCTGTAATGTCCGCAAGGGAATACAAACCATCTGGAAGACATGATTTCGTGGACCTCCTCATGGGCTGGAAGCAAAGCCATCAAATAGTTGGTGATAGTATGAAGAACATCAAAACTGGTGAAAATAAAAAAGTGACATTAGAAGCCAACGACGATTTATTAGTTGCTCAGTGTTTCATTTTCTTTGCTGCTGGTTTTGAAACATCGTCAACCACTTTGAGTTACACTCTTTATGAACTTGCAAAGAACGATGAAATTCAGAACAAAGTGTTACAAGAAGTAGATGCATATTTAGCTCGTCACGAGAATGCGCTCAATTACGATTGTCTTTCGGAATTGCCATACTTGGATGCTGTTTTGGACGAGACTCTTCGTTTTTATCCCGTTCTTGGTATGATTCCTCGCGAGGTGATGGAAGAATACACAATGCCTGGTGGAGCAAAGTTAACTAAAGGCTTGCGAGTACATTTAACGGTAATGTATCTCCACCATAATCCAGAATTTTATCCAGAACCTGAAGTATTTCGGCCAGAAAGATTTCTTGGTGAGGAGAAGAGGAATATTAATCCGTTTGCGTACCTGCCTTTTGGAGAAGGACCAAGAACTTGTATTGGTGAGTTGAATGTTTTAAAGACAGTGTTAATATCCCTACTCACAGGAATGTATCGTACGTTGCCAGCCGCATTGATCCTCTTTGATACTTGTGGTGACAGTTGAAGAGTTATGCGACAAAATGACTCCACTATTCACGTCTGCGAAAATGAAGTCCAGTCTGTGCTGAATCGGGAAATCAAAATTACTCTCAATTACTACAAGGTTCATTGTCTTGTTCATTGGTTTGTTGTCTTGGAGCAAAAAGTTAGCATGGACACAAAAAGTATGACGGAAGAAGAAGACACTAACCATTTCAGGAGAAGAATTTATTCCTCGATATCGAAAAATCTGTAACCTATCCCAAAGATCTATTAAGCACTTGGATTTGAGGAAAATAAAAACTAATTGAATTTCTTATTTAACTTGATAACTTTTGTGATGACAAAAAGGGAATACAAACGAAATAGTCTTTAAATAAACCGTAAACTCTAGACTTGTTAGTTACCCAACGTAATAAAAATCTACAAAACACTAGAAGTTATTTGTAATAGTACATTACTGCAGCGGCCAGCAACAGAGGCATTGATGGACGAACGTGTAAATGTGGGCCGAGGCGAAGCCGAGGCACACATACGTAAGTCCATCAATGCCTAGTTGTGGCCAAGGCTTGTATAGTACTTTTCTCAAATAATGCGAGGAAATTAAATACAATTTACTTTTCAAAATCACATACAACAATAATTTTTCACGCGTTGAAGAGTTCAGCCAATTCGAAATTTAAATAAAACCTTTAATAAGTCACCTCCTTGGTTGCTATGGTTCAGAGTAAAAGATCGTTCCATTTTTAAATAACACGACAGATATGAGTTTAGTATGTAATTTATTTGGCCGCTAAACACGACAGATATGGATTTTCATACAACTTTTGCCGGCCGCTGGTCGCATGTGTCTGGCCAGTACAGCAATTTCGATTTATCTCGAAGAAGGTTGTCAAAATAATGCTCAAATTTCCAAGCATGTTTGAGAAAATCTATTTTTCCTTGTTTTGTTCGCGTAAATCATCGGCAAAAAGACCGGTTTGCCGGCGCGTCTATTATTTGTTAACACAATCGCTCACAAAACGAGTTCTGTGAAGGTCAAGTTCACATCAATGAGGTCAACTACCATGACGACTTGATCGGTTTAAACTATGATTTAAAGAAAAATTACCGGATGTATGAATGTGGACGAGCCAAAATGAGTACCTATGTAAGGATCATAGCAGGTGACGTTCTGTAGTTTCTGCCTACCCCCATGGGCTTTAGTTTATCGTATGTTTGTAGGTATAATTTTGTATTAGATTTTTTTTTCTCCACATAAATAGAAAAAAGTTTTTGGCGTTCCTCAAGGAAGTATGTTGGGCCCAACTCCGTTCATTACTGCGTTACTACTGATAACGGTTGCCCTAAGCTGGCGTTCTTTGTTCACCCTTGTTGACTGGCTTACCTTTATCATGCTATGAGCTATTTGGTATCTGTAGCTCGTGCAGATATTTAAAAGTGACAATAATACCCTTGTGTTATCGTGTATCGGTTTATTTGGTCAGCTCTTAGTCATGCGTTTATCAAAGTGACAACAAGTGAATTTTACTCTAATAACATGTTAACATGTGTGTGTGCGCTATGATAAGATGATATGAATTTTTTATATAAATATTACGGCGATCATGTTTCGATTAAAATATTTAATTTTTATTTGTTAAAGATAGATAACTTTTGCAAAACGGATACAGAAATGTACTTGTAATGAAAAGTCAACTAGAGAAGATAATTTTAAATGTATTAAGGAAGGTCGATCGACTTATTGATTCTATTATGTCCTTATTTAACTACATGGATACATTTACCATTCTCTTGCTGTTTTCCCAATTTATTCATGTCTTCTTCTTTCACACTTCTCTATTACTCGTCATAATTATCGTCAAACACCTCCTTTCTTACCATATCATCCTTCACACAGTCCATCCGTCGTTTCTTTGTCTTCTTCTTCTTCTCTTGTTTTCCTTACATATCCTTTTCTATAGTATTTAAATACATAGCCGGGGAATGTTTCTCATTACGTGTTCTATTTTGTTGGTTTTTCTTCGGCATACTATATTAATCCACATCTTACCAGCTTCCTGACTCTTCAAGCAGTCACTTCGAACCAAATGACTTATTCAATTATTAATTGTTTTAATTTTGTTAACAGGAATGCGTTTCGCGAAGATGCAGATGCTGGCTGGTCTCATCACCATGCTGAAGAAATACCGCTTGGAGCTGGCTGATGGCATGCCGACGAAGCTGACCTTCAAACCTCAATCGTTCATCACTCACCCCGTCGGAGGTATCCGGCTCAAGTTTATCGAGAGGGAGGGATGGGAAAAGAGAGTGTTTGTGAAGTGAGGCAGGTGTTATCGATGTACATGGATCTATTGGTGCGTGGCCTTGGTCGAGGCAAACGTTGTGATTTTGCTTTTACGATACAATTTTACTAATGTTTACCTTACCTATCTATCAGCACCTTTCCATCCTTGTCATACAAGCGCCAATAGAGCTATACAGCACTGTAACTGGCCTTTAGTAGCAACTCGACCAGTGGAAACGACCACTAGACTTTTAAATTTATAAGTTGGGTAATGTAAAATGTTTTTTTATGATTGTTTCACTCTCGTAAAATTTTGACTATGAACTAAGTATTTCGTATATTTTAAAAGCTGCTCGTAAGTAAAACCTATAACAAGTAACGGTATAGTATAGTATTAACTTGTTATGTATAGTATAGTTCTAGATAGAGATTACTTTGATTCTTGTACTGCATTTCTGAATAACTCATAAACAAATATAAAAATAATAAATCATAAACAAAACCCCATGAAAATTCCAGCCCTACTACCACATTAGAACAAAACTTGACTGAATTCAAAATGTAACAATTTTTTATTTAAATTAATTACTTTTAGATTTATTAATAATTTGTATTGTTCATTGAAAACAATTTTAATTGACTGTATTATTTTCCAATTTACCTCGTGTATTGTAATTGATTAATTTTATTAACTTGTTATTTACCGTTACATGTGGCTAGCTACATGTCACTGAGATTTAATTATTATTTATGTATGGAAAATGTGCGACCGCGAACCGGAAGACGTTGCGTTGGAAGGCCTCCCACTAGGTCGACCGATGACCTGGTCAAGGTTGCAGGAACCCGCTGGATGAGAGACGCACGGGACCGGTCAATGTGGCGACGCCTGGGGGAGGCCTATGTCCAGCAGTGGACGTCTTTTGGCTGAAATGATGATGATGATGATGGAAAATGTTTGACAAAAAAAGCTACACCGGGCTATAGATTCGGTACTATTGATATAATAATGAAATCTAAAAACATTTTTAGATTTAAGTTTAAAAAATACGTTTCAGCCAATGATTTATATGTGTTATAGTACTATTTAAGTATCAACGTATATTGTTTGTAATAATATATTTCTACGATTTAATCTTTGAGTATTTCTATTGTTGTTTTTTCCTTTTAGAATGTATGTCTGTCTGTCTGTGTATGTAGGGGATACACAGACAGACAGACATACATTGTAAAATGTTGACGATTGTAAAGATTTATAATCAACAACATTTTAAACACCGCACATTTTCGAACACCAGAGATGGTGTTCACATTTTGATTTCGATTTCACACAAATCGAAATCAAAATCAAAAGTCATTTATTCAAATTAGGCTGAAAATCAGCACTTTTCGAACGTCAAATTTATTTACAAGAGGCAGCCTCCCAAACCGCCTAACCCTTCGACACTTTCTAGTGTTTTAGCTGGGAAGAAGAAGTGGCGAAACAAAGACCCCAACAAAACATCTGTCTGTTAGATTAGAAGAACCAGACTCAATACAATAGCAGTTAAAACATAGTAATAATAATATACATAAAATACTTCAGTAACGGTACAATTATAAGATGCTTTAGATAACTACACGTTGTTCATACTCAGTGGAAATTTTAACCACTGTGAGCATGTACCAATGTTCATATTGTTTATAAATATGTCCTTGATTTTATATTAACACTTCAGAATCTGAATAATTACTAATCATTTTCAAGTTTGAACTCGAATTGACGCTGGTCAAGACAACTGACAATGCTAAGGTAATCGGATCGTACAGTAACTGTCATAAGCATAGAAACAAACTTTTCGGTAGTGAAATACAAATTCAATCTACACTAATATTATTATAAAGAGGAAAGATTTGTACCTATTTTTGTATGTTTGTAATGAATAGGCTCAAAAAGTACTGGGCCGATTTCAAAAATTCTTTCACCCTTGGAAAGCTACATTCACCCTGAGTAACATAGGCTACTTTTTATCCCTGTATTCCCACGGGAACGGGATCTACGCGGGCGAAACCGCGGGACGTCCGCTATATAATATATTTTTGATATCCTTTATTCTGTTTAAAATCTGTCGACGACCACCACCACGAACGACACCACAACGAATCAGAGAGATTTTTATTTAATGAAATGTTAGTAAATCTCAAGTTTGCATAATATAACTAAAACAAAAAGGAATAAACTAGTAGGTATACAGTTCCTGTTAATAACTTTATGTTTATCTTTACTGACACGTGCCTCCTCTACTATATTAATATTTTTTCCTCATCACTTGACTGCTCTCAATACGGATAAACCAGTCATCTTATGGAAACAATATTCAACAACCAAAAAAATTAATACATGGCATTTCCTTGCGGAATTGACATGACATTTATTTACAGAATAATAAATACTTACTTTTTTTTTTTAAATACATTGCCCCACCCTAGGAATCGTTTACAAAGATTTAAACTCACATACCTAAACACCCAGACTCAAAACAACTATCTGTAGGCCATACAAATATTTGTTTCGTGTGGGGAATTTGCGTTGGAAGGCCTCCCACTAGGTGGGCCGATGACCTGGTCAAGGTTGCAGGAACCCGCTGGATGAGAGACGCACGGGACCGGTCAATGTGGCGACACCGGAGGCCTATGTCCAGCAGTGGACGTCTTTTGGCTGAAATGATGATGATGATGATGATGATGATGGGGAATTTATAGGTTTATTTTTTAGCTCTCAGAAAATGCAAGTTGAAGTGGCAATGGGCAGGCCACATCGCTCGAAGAACCGACAACCGCCTATCGGTTGTCGGCTCTTCGAATATATAGAAATAGGAAGGTTCTCGAGTGGCGACCACGAACCGGAAGACGCAGAGCGTTGGTAGGCCTCCCACCAGGTGGACCGACGACATCGTGAGAGTCGCGGGCAACCGGTGGATGCAAACGGCAGGCTGCCGTTCTGTATGGCGTTCTATGGGGGAGGCCTTTGTCCAGCACTGGACGTCTTATGGCTGATGATGTGGGGATTCAGCAGTCAAATCGCTCCGCGACTGCGCCAACCGTGTCGTCGAAATTAAGTCTTTCTCTACATTTAGTATAGTTATGCTTATGATTTAGTATTGACGACTGTTGTGATATAATATAATTATGCTATACTCTTTTATAATTTATGATCAATAGTTGCTCATTAGCCCAAATTATTTTACACGAAACGATTGGTTGTCTGACCTTCAGAAACCGGTTACTAAGTATCGCCCCTTGGCGAGACGGTATTGTATCGATTGCTAATTATTTAAAAATATTTTTCGTATTCATAAAGAAATAAATTTACATTCCTAATCGAGCCCTTTGTAGAAATTAGAATTGGCTGACAAAATAATAGATTTTTATCTGTTTAAATGAAAGGCTAAGCTAGGTGAACCGAAACTATATCGATCAGTTTGCCTTACGCACCCTTATTTTGAGAGTTAAAAATAATTAATCTTTAAAAAAAGGCTCGCCCCCTAATAAATGTGACTTAAACATATCTGGCGAAATGTGGGTATAGGTACTATTAGGTACCTACACCTCTACCTAACCCTTCGGGGATTACATGGCAGGCGTGATGTTATGTTATGTTTAACTTTAGTATACAATACAATACAATATCTTTATTTTCTCTCTTCACAAAGGGTTACTTAAATAGTTATAAGAAATACAATTGCAAGACTAACATATTACCAAGGTGCAACATATATATTATGTTCCTTTGTGAGAGACTGGCGTCCATACTAGGATACCCTGTGTGACGGATCCCCAGGCTCTCACCTCGAATAAAATAAAGTTACCGGCAATATGTTTTCAGAGGGAAAACAAACAAAATTATTTAAAATTTAAATTAATGAACCTAAAAAAAAAATATATAAAATAATAAGATTAGGTAGGTAAGGTGTAATATGTATATATGTGTATGTGTGTGTAATGCGTGTGAAGTAAAGTGTACAGTGACTCAGTGACGAGTGTGTAAGTGATGTGTGTAAGTGCAGTGTGTGAGTGCAGTGTGTGAGGAGAGTTAGGATGATGGTGTGGGTGATGTAAATGTGTCGGGTGATACAGTCGTAAACTAATTGTAATCAACATTACGAGGGTACAAGAAGTAACTGCTATGTACTGTCATAGTCTAATTTTTGTAGCCAGGTTGATACTTTAGTTTTTAAATGCTTATTAAGTAGAGAATAAATTGATAAAGATCTATTTATTTTGTTGTACAAATAGTTTCCAAGAAAACCAAAATGCCGACGGGAGAAAGCGGTGTGAAACTGATTAGTAGGACAAACTGCATGTTTTCGTCGTTTATCTTTAAAGAGATTAGGGTCATAGGGAAGAGAAGAATGCCTGCGCAATATCGTATTTAAGATGAATAATTGCCGTACAGTTAATACTCCAATTTTCTCGTAAAGTTTTTTAGTGGGAAATAGAAAAGTCAAAAAATTACTAACTTTTAACACGGCCCTTTGCGAACGTTCAATCCGGAGCATTGACGTTTTCGTTGCACCACCCCATATCGTAATGCAATAAGAGATCAGCGATTGGCACAACGCAAAGTAAACCGTTCTCATTACAACAGTGTCCGCGACATGACGAAGATTTTTAAAAACATAATTAATTTTCGTATTCTAGACGAAAGGGCATTAATGTGTTCGTGAAAGCTGAGAGTACTATCAATTATTACTCCCAGGTACTTGATTGTTTCTGTTCGCTGAAGGTGGGACATGAGCAGGGAGAACTATAAGGAAAAAGGCATGAGGATGAATGAGCGGTGATTTTGAAGTTATCAAGTAAACAATTAGGTTTTTTATATAAAAGGAAATATACTTCGTCTTATCCACATTGAGAGATAGTTTATTCGTAGCTAGCCACGACAGCACCGAATTTAATCCGGTCTGCGCGCAGCTGTATACTTCCGGCCACGTATCAGCTTCAAACAAAAGCGCTGTATCATCTGCGAAAGTAATGATCCTTCCGCTGTGCATCTTGAGCTCACAAAGGTCGTTGATGAAAGTCAGAAATAAAGGGGGACCGAGAATGCTGCCCTGTGGCACGCCATGCAGGACGGGAAGGTCACCACTAGTCCAATCATCCACCCTAACCCTCTGGGATCTGTTGGTGAGGTAGTCAGCATAAAGTTCCAGCTGTTTGTCTCTTACGCCAATATTCTCTAATTTCCTCAATAACAGTGGGATGGAGACTGTGTCAAAAGCATTGGCGAGGTCCATGAAAATCACGATAACTTTCTTGTTCACATCGAGTTTATCCGATACAAACTTAGTTAGATCGTGAATGGCGTCGCTCGAAAGCCGTACTGAGAAGGGGATAGAAGTGAATTTTTTTCAAGGTAGTCGACCAGGCGATTTTTCATTATCCTTTCCAAAATCTTAGATAAGGCAGGGAGGATGGAAATTGGTCTATAGTTGTTGACACAGGCTCCATCGCCACTTTTGAAGATGGGGCGGATTTCCGCTATTTTCCACGCATTTGGGAATTTAACGGAGTCAATGGCGAGGTTGCAGATAAACAAGATAGGAGAAATGAGAACATGTCCATATCTTTTCAAAATGCTGGTAGATATGTTATCATAGCCAACAGCGCAATTAGACTTCAGACTATGAATGACGTTTTCGATTTCTTCCATATTTAGGGGCAACAACACCATCGAGTTTGAATGGGGCCTGAGTGGAAGCGACGGGATATTATTACCGGAATGGCAGCGGTCAGCAATATTTTTGCCGATATTAACAAAAAATTCATTGATTGAATTAATCGAAGTTAGAGGATCATGTGTATTGATTAGTTGTGTGGCATCGTTTTTCGATTTTTTTGTGTGGGTAATGTCTTTTATTTTGTTCCACAGTTCTTTATTACTAGTTTTAGCCGCAGTCTGAAGTTCTGATTTGTCATATTCCCTTTTTATCTTTTTTAAAAGGTCGTTACAAAAATTTCTATATCTTTTATATGTAATTAATATGCTTTGGTCATTAGGATACTTTTTTGCTTTTTGGTGCAGTTTGTCACGATTCCACATACATCGCAATAATCCGGTAACACCGCGCGCAATTTTTAACCGACTTCAAAAAAGGAGGAGGTTATATTATGTTCGTGTGTATGTATTTTTTTTTTTTATGTATGTTAACTGATTTCTCCCCCATTTGAGGACCGATTCTCAAAATTATTTTTTTATTTGAAAGAGTATACTCCTGAGGTGGTCCCATTTTAATTTGGTGAAGATCTGGTGCTGATCTTCGGAGATATACAATGGAACTCTTCAAAAATAGACTAGAGAATCGCTTGGATGTTTATTGAATATACATTATCATGACGTAACATCACGCCTGTATGCTCTGAGGGGGTATGCAGATGTGTACAATACTCATTTTGACGTGACAACGTCTTATAAATTGGTTTGCCGGGTGACACTTCAAGAAACTGCGTTACGCTCCGCTCACGTTATGCGCTCACAATGAGAGCGAGTGAGAGGCACGCGTCCCTTCCACTCGGGCATGGTTAGCCCTGGTTAGCCCGCCTAAGAGCGAGAGAGACAGACATAAAAAGTGAAAGATGTTATTGTATGTATATTTGTATATAAATACGTATGTATGTGTAAAGGTAAAAATTAAATTTTGTTAATATGAAATTCAGTGCGAGATTCTTTGTATAAATTAATGTTTTAAATATAATTCTTTGCATAAATAAATGTTTTAAATTGTTACTATTATTTCATCCTTCTTCCTACTATACGAATGAATATTCACATTAAAATTATTTTACCACTCAAAGTCGTTGTCACGTAAAACTTTCGCCCGTATACCGACTTTACAGGCAACCAATTTTTTTTTTTTTAGTGGCTAAATATGAATTTCATAGACACGTATTACGTGTTTCGTGCTTTTTCTGACGCTATTCAAGTATTAGTTATTAGCAGTCATCACTTGTCTTCATGTTGATGAGCTGATAATGGGTTTTTGCTTTCAAATCTTAACCGTTGAGGAGTAGTACCACTCCTCAGTGGTTAAGAGTTGAAAGCAAAAATAGGGGAATCTTGAAGGTTAGGGGTTAGGTTTCTTGGTTGAATGTTAAATGCATAGTAAATATTTGTATAGGATATATATATGTCGCAGATTCAACACCGAGGCACAATATTTAGAGTTGACAATTTAGAATAACGCCATCTATCATCGTTTGTCGGAAAACTCGGAAACGTCAGTGAGCTTGGGTGAGGTCGATACAGAGCGTGGCAGGTCTGGTTTGACAGCTGTCAGTTGTCATATGTCAAATGTCAGTTGTGATATGTCAGACGTCAGTGGTCAGTGGTCGGTTGACGTTGACATTAGACGCATTTGATTTGAGGGACGGGACTTTTTGGTGAGACACGAGCGCGAACGGTTGTGCTGCCCGCCTGTATCGAACTTACCGCGTTTCCGTACTTTAATCCATTTCCATCGGCTTGATCATTTGAGATTTTGTTAATTTGTTATCGGAAGTAAATAAATAGGCGGTTGTAATCAGTGTTGAGACTATTATTTCGTACCTCCGCCATGCTGAACTTGGACTCTGACAACGATGAACCCGAAATAGTTGAGCTATCTTCGTCATCAGAAGTGGTATGTAACTCTAACGCCTACATAGTGTAAGTGACAGTACTAGGCCGGAAAAGTGTAAAGACAATGCGCGTGCGTCTGAAAGTGACATAGAAACGGAAATGTGGTGTTTTATGTTCGAGCAACTAAACAAAAACTTTATGACTATTGTGCAAGCAATGAAATCACCTTTTGCGGGTACGGATATTCGCCTACCGCATTTTGACCCTGAAAAACGGAATATTGTCCCGCGTGCTTGGTTGGCAACAGCCGACATGTGTGTTATCGATCTGAATAGTCAAGGTGCATCGTTGATGATTGCTTTGAACCGCGCACTCATGGGAGAAACGGGACGGACGGGAGTCACACATTCACTGTAAGTGCGTCGTAAGTCGGCACCTCCGTCGCTGGTCGTCCTCCGCTGGGCCTCCTCCGGGTAACCGTTGGTCTCACCTGGTGGGGATGGACCGCCGGGGTGCTGTGAAGACAGCAGCGCCGTGAAACCGGCGCTGCGGCGTGCCTACAGGGGACGCAGTGAATTCCACGAGACTCATGGGAGAAGTTTCGTCATGGCGGTCGTCCATATCTTGTCCTGGGATGAAATGGAGCGATTTTAAGGAGCTGTTTATCGTCTGGAGTGCCCCGTATGGTGATGACGATCGCGAAGACCCTGATGCGACATCAGAACCGGGATTCACTCGAGCTGAAGAAAATACGAAGAATGGCGCGATGACGTCACGGTGCGCTGAGAATTTACTTCGGCAGCGGCGCCGGCGGCGCGGCGGCGGGACGCGGCTTGGCGGCGCGCGGTTGGCAGCGCGGCGGCGCGGCAGGCTGACCAAGCAGTGCCTGCAGCCTGCAGCAGGGGCAAATAGCGAGCGACGTGTTGAAGTTTGCTATGTGAGCAATCCCAGCAGTGTGCTGATGAATATCTGGTGAGTCGTATCCATTTTACTATGATTCTGGTGCCGAATGCTCTCTGATCAAAAATGTTTCGTTACAGTTCAGTGGCAAGCGTGTAAATAACATTGTAAATTGACCCGGGATAGGTCATGATAGTTTGTACTTCACAATTATTTACTGAGGTTATGATTATCGATTTACTATTAGAGATTTTATTTCATGTTGTACCGGATAGTTGTTTAAAAAAAAAAAATATTTTAATTGGCGTTGAGATTTTACAACAAGGATTTAATGTTAGTTAGACGTGTGATAGTGTTGTTTTTGTGTCGTGAGAAGGTTGTTAGGTTATGTGATGTTTCAAATAAGCTCAAGAATGCTTCTAATATTCAAATTGATTTCAATACAGTTGATACAGATGTTCCGTTAGAATTTCGTTCCCAAATAATTAATCTATTGACAGCATATTCATTTTTGTTTACTAGTGATTTCTAGATCCCATATTAAAACAAGACTAGTTGAATACTAAGTGGTCAACTTAACATTTAAAGTACCTAGCATAGTAAGAGTTTTCTTATAACCTGTAACGTTACAGGAAAAATAAAGTAACATGTTGAACAACCCTACTTTAAAAATTATTTTGATAAAGGCTCGAAATGATTATCTTGATGGTGTTGTGCATGTAACCGGATGGAGGTTACATGTGGAGGTGACCGGATAGAGGTTGCCTGTTGTGTATGTAACCGGATGGAGGTTACATGTGAAGGTGACCGGATAGAGGTTGCCTGTTGTGTATGTAACCGGATGGAGGTTACGTGTTGATGACCGGATGGAGGTCGATTGGTTTGATGCTTATAACCAGATGGAGGTTATAAGTGTGATGATGAAGACCGGATGGAGGTCGATTGTTTTGATGCTCATGGCCGGATGGAGACTATAAGTGTGATGATGAAGACCGGATAGAGGTCAGAGTATGAGCACTGCAATATTTTAAGGAGTTTCCTATTATTTGAACGAGTATGGGTGTTGTTCGACATGTCAGCTTTGGGAGAAAGAGTTTGTTTTGATTTTATTAGAACCGGTAATGATTTTGATCAGAATACCTTGTATTCCCCACCCACTTGGGCCAGGAATGGCCGAACGACTGGTATTGGGCAGACTTCTGTAAGGTCAACTGTACAAATTTTGACTTCTGTTGAGACCGATGGAATTGTTTTAAAAATTCTATTTCACGTTTTACCCGACAATAATTTGCAATTAGTTTCGGTTCATTGTCATCAAATGAGATACAATTTGAGAAAATACGGTTAATTGAGACATGTGACGCAATTGCTGACTGTAAATTTGACTTTGACACAATAGACACTGACAAAAAAGCCAATGTGACAGAAAAGGTTTGCGTGGCGCAGGTTATAAAAATAAGACCACGAAACTTGTCAACATAAAAATATAATTAATTTATAAAGTCACCAACTATGGGTGTGGGTAGGTTTATGGCGCACCCTATTGCGTTTCACCTGTGAGGTGCACGTTACTGCCCTGTTAGCTGGCGTGGCGATGACCGCAGCGAGGTGCCACGCTGGATGCCAGGGGTGTAGGCCGATAGGCGGTCGCGTCGACCCGAAGTGATGCAAATGTAGTATGCAAGTGACTCGGATTGCATACATTGCAATGCTGTTCGTTGCTGCACGCGTGTAAGTGTTTACTTGAGGGCTCTGACCAACGTCCAGCATGGCAATGTAGCTAAAGGTGCTAAATACAGGCAATGTGTTGAGTTGAGTTGATGTTGGGTACCGGATGGAGGTCCCATGGTTGCCGGATGGAGGCAATGAGATGTGTTGAGGTTGGGTACCGAATGGAGGTCCCATGGTTGCCTGTTGGAAGCTGTGTGTGTTGTATGTGACGAAGCTGGGTACCGAGCAGAGCATTGCATACTGGATTTGATCGGATACTAGATTCGGTCGAAAGTTGATGATTTCTTGATGAATGTTGATTTCAATGTTGAGATTTTCTTTATGAGATTTGATGAGAATACGGATCAGAACAAAACTTTGTTTTGAATTGTGTGTGTGAGTGATAATACTCCGACGTCTTGGCCAGGGAGGCCGAGTAAGGGACGATTTACTTTCCGTGACTTCTTGTTGCAGATACCTCACACGAGGACGTGTGAAATGTCAAGATGGCCGTGTCGCAGATTCAACACCGAGGCACAATATTTAGAGTTGACAATTTAGAATAACGCCATCTATCATCGTTTGTCGGAAAACTCGGAAACGTCAAGCAGTGAGCTTGGGTGAGGTCGATACAGAGCGTGGCAGGTCTGGTTTGACAGCTGTCAGTTGTCATATGTCAAATGTCAGTTGTGATATGTCAGACGTCAGTGGTCAGTGGTCGGTTGACGTTGACATTAGACGCATTTGATTTGAGGGACGGGACTTTTTGGTGAGACACGAGCGCGAACGGTTGTGCTGCCCGCCTGTATCGAACTTACCGCGTTTCCGTACTTTAATCCATTTCCATCGGCTTGATCATTTGAGATTTTGTTAATTTGTTATCGGAAGTAAATAAATAGGCGGTTGTAATCAGTGTTGAGACTATTATTTCGTACCTCCGCCATGCTGAACTTGGACTCTGACAACGATGAACCCGAAATAGTTGAGCTATCTTTGTCATATATAAATATATATATATATATATATATATATATAAATATATAAATAAATATATATATATATATATATTATTTCTTTCATTTTTATTTGTACTTATTACAAATAAAAATGAAAGAATAAAAAAAGTTTTTTGCAAAAAAAAAACAACCGACTTCAAAAACACCAAAAAGAGAAAAATAAACTTCAGAAGAAAAATCAGCTTCTGAAGTTGGTGGCAAAAACATGAAGTCAAACAAACAAAAGTCACCGACTTCAGAAGCAGATTTTTCTTTTTAAATTTATTTTTCTCTTTTTGGTGTTTTTGAAGTCGGTTGTTTTTTTTGCAAAAAAGTTTTTCTCGTTCTCTCTGTCACTCATACATGCAACGCACTATTTGTCTCGTTCGTGTAGGTGGTAAAGCGGCAACAGCGCGACAGTGATTTTAGAGTAAAATAAAATTTATGATTTTCCGTTTGAAATACGCGTATAATCTATTTAAAACGGAAAATACAATGAAAACACACATCCTTCTTGCTTTTTACAGCCGGCCCAGTTCATAAAGTGCAATACTTATAAGTATTGCACTTTATGAACACACAACTAGGCATTTTTGTTTATTTTCATACACCAAACTCCCGCTTAAACGTACGTTCGCATCGCGGCCAGACGCAGGACGGACTGAGTTCACGTAAGCTGATAAGCTTACTTTTGTATCGCCGCGCAGATGTCGGTAAAACGTATCTACCTATATAATATCATTGATAATAAAGATAAAACTGAACATAAAACTGTCTATTTGCAAGTAATGCTTACGAAGTGAATATATACTTTTACACCCACAATATAATTACTGCTAATACAAAAACTTTAGAATAATCAATATTAGTAACCTTCGTATCAGACATGCGAAAAATACAAAGTACCAAACGTAGGTGCTAAATATTCGCACAGCGACAGTGTGGTTAGTCAACTTAAACCGCACAGTGTAACCACACGATGCCGCGAAGTTTCTCTATTTCATAGTTACGCTATTACTACTTCCATTGGCTATTTAATCACGCGAAAATATGGCTACTGAATTAATTCTAAAGGGTAATAAATAATTGACAAAATGACTGAGCTTAAGGAAAAGATGTAGCGTGGACAGACTTGAACATGCTTACAAAAGGTTGGTTAAAATATATGTCTATTGAAAAGAAAGCTTAATATATAAAACTAGCTGATGCCCGCGGCTTCACCCGCGTGGATGTCGTTCAAATTATACACTAAAACCTTCCTCTTGAATCACTCTATCTATTAAAAAAAAACCGCATCAAAATCCGTTGCGTAGTTTTAAAGATTTAAGCATACAAACAAACAAACAGACAAAAATAGCGACTTTGTTTTATACTATGTAAGGATGTATTATTAAAAGTAAAGTACAATGATTCACTCTAGAAGTTCTTATCTAATAAAGTAATAAAATGAACAAATAAATAAAATTACATTATCTAATCAAATTCAACAGGTTTATACACATAAATGCAAGTAGGTAGATGATTCACTTAAAAATATCGGTAATCCTCATATCTAACAACACAGGTACATAAATAAAAGCGAACACCACGTTAGGAAGTTAGTCTACTCAGGTCGCTCAAAGAAACAACACGATGTTTCTGTATCTACTAGTGACGGCAGTTCTGTTGTTTTACTATGTGATCACGCGGAAATACAACTACTGGAAAGACAGGAACGTGCCCCACACCAAGCCTACGTTCTTTTTGGGAAATTATGGAGCGTTGATCCTGCAGACGAAATCCTTTGGAGAAACAGTTCGAGATTGCTGCAATGAATTTCCTAATGAAAAATTTATTGGAGCGTTCTATGGTACAGAACCAGTACTGATTCCTAAAGATCCTGAAATCGTCAAGCTGATTGTGACGAAGGACTTCTACTATTTTCATGGAAGAGAGATATCGGCCCACCAATATAAAGAACCACTAGCATTAAACCTTTTCAGTACATATGGCGACAAATGGAGAGTCTTACGACAGAACTTGACCCCGCTGTTCACGTCTGCAAAGATGAAGAATATGTTCCACCTTATTGGAAAATGTTCGTACGTGTACGAGACACTGCTGGATCGTGAAACTAATATTTCAAAGGAGCTCGAAGTCAGGTCGTTGACCTCAAGATATACAATGGAATGTATTGGAGCCTGCGCTTTTGGCGTAGACACGAAAACAATGATGGAAGATAATAATTTTGAAGACAATCAATTCAAAAAAATGACTGACTTCCTGGATCCGCCGATATATGTGGTTTGGATGAGAATAATTCGTTCACTTTGGCCTACCATCTTTTACATAGTTGGATTTAAGATGATGAAAAAGTCGGTGAAATTTTTCGGAGATCTGATTACTTCTGTAATGTCCGCAAGGGAATACAAACCATCTGGAAGACATGATTTCGTCGACCTCCTCATGGGTTGGAAGCAAAGCCATCAAATAGTTGGCGATAGTATGAAGAACATCAAAACTGGTGAAAATAAAAAAGTGACATTAGAAGCCAATGACGATTTATTAGTTGCTCAGTGTTTTATTTTCTTTGCTGCTGGTTTTGAAACATCGTCAACCACTTTGAGTTACACTCTTTATGAACTTGCAAAGAACGATGAAATTCAGAACAAAGTTTTACAAGAGGTAGATGCATATTTAGCTCGTCACGAGAATGTGCTCAATTACGATTGTCTTTCGGAATTGCCATACTTGGATGCTGTTATAGACGAGACTCTTCGTTTTTATCCCGTTCTTGGTATGATTCCTCGCGAGGTGATGGAAGAATACACAATGCCTGGTGGAGTAAAGTTGACTAAAGGCTTGCGAGTACATTTGCCGGTGATGTATCTCCACCACAACCCAGAATTTTATCCAGAACCTGAAGTGTTTCGGCCAGAAAGATTTCTTGGTGAAGAGAAGAGGAATATTAATCCGTTTGCGTACCTGCCTTTTGGAGAAGGACCAAGAACTTGTATTGGTGAGTTGATTTTTTTAAAGATTGCGTAATATATGCCTACTGACAGGAATGTATCGTACGTAGCTGGCTGCATTGATCCTCTTTGATACTTGTGGTGACAGTTGGAGAGTTATCCAGCAGAAGGACTGTACTATTTACGTCTGGGAATCTGAAGTCCAGTCTGTGCTAGATCAGGAAATCAAATACTCTGACTATGAATTGACAATAACTATGAATGGTCTTGGGGCCTGTACCTTTGGCATGGACACAAAAAGTTTGACGGAAGAAGAAGACATTAACCAATTTAGGACAAGAATTCATTCCTCAAAACCGAAAAAATCTGTAACTTATGAGAAATTATAGCGATTAGGAAAAATAAAAACCAATTAGGTTTTTTATTTAACTTGGTTAATTCTGTGGTGACAAAAAAAGGATTATCAACGAAAATGTCTAGAAACAAACCATAAACTCGCAATACAAAAATCAGAAAAACACTAGAACTTTATTGTAGATCTATTTTTCTTTGTTTCGTACGTGTAAATCATCGGCAAAAAGACCGGTTTGCCGAGGCGTCTATTATTTGTTAACACAATAACTCACGATTCGAGTTCTTTGAAGGTCAAGTTCACATCAATGAGGTCAACTACCATGACGAGTTGATCGGTTTACACTATGATTTAAAGAAAAAATACCGGATGTATGAAAGTGGACGAGCCAAAATGAGTATGTAAGGATCGTACCCCCATGGGAAATGGGCGTCAGTTTATGTATGTTTGTACGTATAATTTAGTATGTGGAGAAAAGTTTTTGGCGTTCCTCAAGGAAGTATGTTGGGCCCAACTCTGTTTATTACTGCGTTACTACTGATAACGGTTGCCCTAAGCTGGCGTTCTTTGTTCACCCTTGTTGACTGGCTTACCTTTATCATGCTATGAGCTATTTGGTATCTGTAGCTCGTGCCGATATTTAAAAGTGACAATAATACCCTTGTGTTATCGTGTATCGGTTTATTTGGTCAGCTCTTAGTCATGCGTTTATCAAAGTGACAATAAGCGAATTTTATTCTGATAACATGTTTTCAGGCTTGAGACATGTGTGTGTGCGCTATGATAAGATGATATTATGAATTTTTTATATAAATATTACGGCAATCATGTTTCGATTAACATATTTAATTTTTATTTGATAAAGATAGATAACTTTTGCAAAACGGATACAGAAATGTACTTGTAATGGAAAGTCAACTAGAGAAGATAATTTAAAATGTATTAGGGAGGTCGATCGACTTATTGATTCTATTATGTCCTTATTTAACTACATGGATACATTTACCATTCTCTTGCTGTTTTCCCAATTTATTCATGTCTTCTTCTTTCACACTTCTCTATTACTCGTCATAATTATCGTCAAACACCTCCTTTCTTACCATATCATCCTTCACACAGTCCATCCATCGTTTCTTTGTCTTCTTCTTCTTCTCTTGTTTTCCTTACCTTTTCTATAGTATTTAAATACATAGCCGGATAATGTTTCTCATTACGTGTTCTATTTTGTTGGTTTTTCTTCGGCATACTATATTAATCCACATCTTACCAGCTTCCTGACTTTACAAGCAGTCACTCCGAACCAAATGACCTAACTCAATTATTAATTGTTTTAATTTTGTTAACAGGAATGCGTTTCGCGAAGATGCAGATGCTGGCTGGTCTCATCACCATGCTGAAGAAATACCGCTTGGAGCTGGCTGATGGCATGCCGACGAAGCTGACCTTCAAACCTCAATCGTTCATCACTCACCCCGTCGGAGGTATCCGGCTCAAGTTTATCGAGAGGGAGGGATGGGAAAAGAGAGTGTTTGTGAAGTGAGGCAGTTGTTATCGATGTACATGGATCTATTGGTGCGTGGCCTTGGTCGAGGCAAACGTTGTGATTTTGCTTTTACGATACAATTTTACTAATGTTTACCTTACCTATCTATCAGCACCTTTCCATCCTTGTCATACAAGCGCCAATAGAGCTATACAGCACTGTAACTGGCCTTTAGTAGCAACTCGACCAGTGGAAACGACTACTAGACTTTTAAATTTATAAGTTGGGTAATGTAAAATGTTTTTTTATGATTGTTTCACTCTCGTAAAATTTTGACTATGAACTAAGTATTTCGTATATTTTAAAAGCTGCTCGTAAGTAAAACCTATAACAAGTAACGGTATAGTATAGTATTAACTTGTTATGTATAGTATAGTTCTAGATAGAGATTACTTTGATTCTTGTACTGCATTTCTGAATAACTCATAAACAAATATAAAAATAATAAATCATAAACAAAACCCCATGAAAATTCCAGCCCTACTACCACATTAGAACAAAACTTGACTGAATTCAAAATGTAACAATTTTTTATTTAAATTAATTACTTTTAGATTTATTAATAATTTGTATTGTTCATTGAAAACAATTTTAATTGACTGTATTATTTTCCAATTTACCTCGTGTATTGTAATTGATTAATTTTATTAACTTGTTATTTACCGTTACATGTAGCTAGCTACATGTCACTGAGATTTAATTATTATTTATGTATGGAAAATGTTTGACAAAAAAAGCTACACCGGGCTATAGATTCGGTACTATTGATATAATAATGAAATCTAAAAACATTTTTAGATTTAAGTTAAAAAATACGTTTCAGCCAATGATTTATATATGTGTTATAGTACTATTTAAGTATCAACGTATATTGTTTGTAATAATATATTTCTACGATTTAATATTTGAGTATTTCTATTGTTGTCCCCTACATACACAGACAGACAGACATACATTGTAAAATGTTGACGATTATAAAGATTTATAGTCAACAACATTTTAAACACCGCACATTTTCGAACACCAGAGATGGTGTTCACACAAATCGAAATCAAAATCAACAGTCATTTATTCAAATTAGGCTGAAAATCAGCACTTTTCGAACGTCAAATTTATTTACAAGAGGCAGCCTCCCAAACCGCCTAACCTTTTGACACTTTCTAGTGTTTTAGCTGGGAAGAAGAAGTGGCGAAACAAAGACCCCAGCAAAACATCTGTCTGTTAGATTAGAAGAACCAGACTCAATACAATCGCAGTTAAAACATACTAATATACATAAAATACTTCAGTAATGGTGCAGTTATAAGATGCTTTAGATAACTACATGTTGTTCGTACTCAGTGGAAATTATAGCCACTCTAAGCATGTACTAATGTTCATATTCTTTATAATAATAATATAATGTCCATGATTTTAAATAATTAATTCATAATCTATGATTATTTACTACCGAAAAAAAAATAGAAATTCTACCGAAAAAAAAATAGAAATTGTTGTTTATTGTTGAAGATAGAAATTTCTATCTTCAACTTGAGTTGACGAGAAGGTCAAGACAATTGGCAATGCTAAGGTAATCGGAACGTACAGTAACAGTAACTGTCGTGTGCATAGGAATAATCTTTTAGGCAGCGAATGCAAATACAATATAAGTAGAGTGTGTTAGTTTAAACGAGGGGCATATTGAAACCTGCAATAGCATTATTACTTGATACTTATAAAAATAGGAACAAAAAAAAAACTGATAAATAATAGAGAGGACCATATCAGATATTTCGGAAAAGTTTCGCAACCCCTGCGTTTTCACAGAAAATGTGCGCGGGTCAATGACTTTTGGGTATAATCCATTTTCCCTTCATATTTTAAAACGGGCGTAGGACAATGGCGAAAAAGAAACGTCTTATAAAGTGAGATCTGGAGAGCATGGCACAATTACGTCTCAAATTAAGTTTATACTTTTATTTACATATTTGGGACGAGAATCGAATACTGAATACCCTCCTTCAATATGTCCCTCGTTTAACCTAACACACTGTATTTTTGATTTCCTTCATTTCATTCAAAATCGACGACCACCATCACGAACGATATTACGACGGATCAACGAGAGAATTTTATTTAATAAAATGTTAGTAAATCTCAAGTTTGCATAATATAACTAAAACAAAAAGAAATAAGTATATATATTATATTTCCTATTAATAACTTCATGTTTATCTTCACTTACAAGTGCTTCCTTTACTATATTAATATTTTTTCCTCATCACTTAACTGCTTGTAAGGAAACAATATTCAACAATCAAAAAATTTAATACATGCCATTTCCTAGTGGAATTGTTTGTTAAAATTTATTTACAAAATAAATAATGTCATTTTTTTTATTGAAAAGCATTGTCCCTCCTGTCACGGGTGCGTTTACAAACACTTTAACTCACATACACAAACACCCAGACCAACTATATGTAGGCCATACAAAAATATTTTGTCCCGTGCGGGATCGAACCTGCGACACGCAGCGCAACAGTCAAGTCGCTCCGCCACGCGCCACTGCGCTGATATAATATAATTATTCTATACTATTTGATAATTTATAAAAAACAATAGTTGCCCATTAGACCACAGAACAGCTTTTATCTATTCTGTGCATTAGACCAAATATTTTTTTACGAAACGATTGGTTGTCTGACCTTCAGAAACCGGTTACTAAGTAACGCCTCTTGACAAGATGGATTTGTATCGACTGCCAATTATTAAAAAATATTTTTTATACAAAGAAATAAATATACATTCCTAATCGAGCCCTTTGAAGAAATTAGAATTGCCTGACAAAATAATAGATTTTTATCTGTTGAAATGAAAGGCTAAGCTAGGTGAACCGAAACTATATCGATCAGTTTGCCTTACGCACCCTTATTTTGAGAGTTAAAAATAATTAATCTTTAAAAAAGGCTCTCCCGCTATTATTATTATGTGACTTAAACATATCTGGCGAAATGTGGGTATAGGTACTATTAGGTACCTACACCTCTACCTAACCCTTCGGGTATTACATGGCAGGCGTGATGTTAGGTTATGTTATGTTAAGCACTCTATTTCTATATATTTTTTTAGGTATTTTCTACCAAAACAAAATAATGGTGAAAGAATAAAATGTTGTATAGCTTAGGCCACCGACAGATAGGCGTTGGCCACAGGATTTTCTTTCGAATACTTCTTGTCTTCAGTTGTTTATGACACCATACAATGTCATAAAGTCACGTCTTTTACTCATGGGGGTAGGCAAGAAACATAGAAAATTACTGGCTATTCCATATTTAGCTACTCCTTTTACCCCGTTCACGTTCATACATCTAGTCAAACACGCTACTACGCACTTGTTTAAGACAAATCGCTAGACATAATATTGATAGTTTTTGTTTGTGTTTTTGTATGATCGGTGGATAAATATTCCAAGGTCCAAACCTTGGAATATTTATCCACTTGTGAAACAAAAAAGTGGTTTCCAACTTGGTCGTTTAGATACCTTCAAGATATCGGCCCATAACAGTCAAGCTAGCCAAGAAGCTTTTGCCTGGCAGTGGAACAGCATGGGCTGATAGCATGTGACTGATATATGATAGTGGGATGGGTCTTCAATGAAATTATTAAACAGAAACATGTTTTGAGCTCATTGAAATAACACATTTATTAACAGTCATTTATTTACTTAATACATAACACTTTACAATTTTATAATTGAGTACAGCCATTCAGTTAACAATAAGTACAGCCACGCCTTTAAATATACTAATCTCACGAAACTTACACATAACCTGATGTAAAAAGTCTTATACTTGTTATATTGTCTAAATCACTACCCACTCTCAACTAAAACCTGCGGGATAACTACTTATAAGCAGTCTTAATAATCTAACTATAGACTACTAGCGGACGTCCCGCGGTTTCACCCGCGTATATCCCGTTCCCGTGGGAATACGGGATAAAAAGCCTATGACACTCAGCAATAATGTGGCTTTCTATTGGTAAAAGAATTTTTAAAATCGGTTCAGTAGATCCCGAGATTACCCCTTACAATTTAACAAATATACAAACACACAAACTTTACCTCTTTATAATATTTGTATAGATAGTATAGATGAAAAACTGAGTCTTAAGTCCTAGAGAAGTATAGAACTCCATCTCTGTTTCACAATAAAGTAGTGCTATTATCAAGTGGTCGCATAGTTCAAGGTCAATTCTTCACTTCGTCAAAACTCTCTTCTCCCATCCTTCCCTTTCGATTAACTTGAGCCTAATGCCATCTACCGGGTGGGTGATGCCTGTCAGAGCCTTGAAGGTCAGCTTCGTTGGCATACCATCAGCAAGCTCCAGACGGTACTTCTTCAGCATAGTAATGAGACCAGTCATCATTTGCATCTTTGCAAATCGCATACCTGGAGAAAGACAAAAATAAAACCATTATTATGAGGAAATCATCCGGAAGACAGCCAAAATAACCCCTGATAGAGTCAATGGACCTTTTCCTCGGCCGAAAAATAGTGTAATTTTATCACCTATAATGATGATGAAGAAGGATTGACTTAAGATTACAACCTTCTACCATTCAATTCCGTTTAAAGTTTATGTATGATATGAAAACCAAAGGCTCTGAAACCTTTGGCCATCTCTTGTCCAATGAGGGCGGATTTTTGTACTAGATGACGTGGCCTCGGCACAAGGGCAAAGAAGGAACATGGGTTCGGTTTTTAGTCAGTAGAAGTCTGACACTCCCCTTCGCTCTGCCCAAGAGCGGGGGTCATTTGATGATTTTACACCCACCAAAAAAAAAAAAAAAGGGCAGACAAGTTACCTATCGATTTAGCAGCGGCAAAGGATGCGTGTAACGGTGTAACCATTTTCGGGACGTGTCGTTGTTTACGTAGTATAAAATATCGAATAATGTTTGTAATAAGAATCGATGAAGTCGAGTTTGATTGTTTTTTTGTGTCATATCGGTTCCAAAATAGCATCAAAATGATAACCAAAATGATAAGACAACAAAATTCTTCATTTAACATGATAACATTTTAAGTGTAGGTACTTGTGATTAGTTTAATAGTGCATCCCCAGTATAGTAGTGAAATTAAAATCATGCTTTAAAATAGTACTCACCAATGCAAAGTCTTGGTCCTTCTCCAAACGGTAGGTAAACGTACGGATTGATTTTCTTCTTCTCCTCACCCAGGAATCTTTCTGGACGAAACACTTCAGGTTCTGGGTAAAATTCCGCATGATGATGAAGGTAATACACCGGTATATTAACTCGCATGTTTTTATCTAACTTAACGCCGTTAGGCATTGTGTAGTCTTCCATCAGCTCCCGAGGAAGCATGCCAAGAACTGGGTAAAAGCGGAGAGTCTCGTCTAACACAGCATCCAGGTACGGCAACTCCGAAATACACTCGAAATTGAGCTTATTCTCATGACGAACTAAGTAAGCGTCGACTTCCTCCAACACTCTGTCTTGAATCTCTTTGTGTTTTGCAAGTTCATATAGTGTGTAACCCAAAGTGGTTGAAGATGTTTCAAAGCCAGCAGCAAAGAAAATGAAACATTGAGCAACTAACAGATCGTCAGTAGCTTCTAATGTTATTTTTCTTATTTCACCAGTCTTGCTATTCTGTAAGCTCTCACCCACTATTTTCTTGCTTGTTTTCCAACCCATCACGAGGTCCACGAAGTCATTCCTTCCAGAATGTTTGTTTTCCCGGCGGGACATTACGGAAGTAATCAAGTCATGGAAAAACTGAAATTGTTTTTTCAGTAATTTACCGCCGAATAAGTAAAATATTGATGGCCACATACTACGTATTTCTTTCAAGACGACCCCAACTCTGGGTGGATCTGCAAATTCGGCAACTTTTCTGAAAGGATTTTCTTTGTCATCTTCCGCCATCGTATTTGTGTCTACACCGAAAGCGCAAGCTCCGATACATTCCATGGTATATCTTGCAGTCAATGACCTAACTTCTTGCTCTTTTGAAATTCTAGTTTCGCGGTCCAACATGTCCTCGAACCTGTGTGAACAGTTGTTGATGAGATGAAACATGTTCTTCATCTTCGCAGAAGAGAACAACGGACTCATATTCTGACGTAGCACCTTCCAACTGTCACCATAGGTACCGAAGAGGTTCAAAGCTGCTGGCTCCTTGTGGCTGTGCTCAGACAGGAATCTTCCATTGAAACTGGCGAAGTCCTTCGTCAAAATAAGTTTGAGAATTTCTGTATCTTTGGGAATCAGAACGGGTTCTGTACCATAGAAAGCTCCAATGAATTTATCGTTAGGGAATTCATAACAATAGTCTTGAAGTGTTTCTCCGATGGATTTTTTCTGAAGTAGTACGTCCCCATAATTTCCCAGTAAGAAGGTTGGTTTCTTGTGAGGTACGTTCCTGTCCTTCCAGTAGTTATATTTCCGCGTGATCACATAGTACAAGAGCGCGAATACCGTTATTGTTAGATATAGAAACATCGTGTTGTTTCACTGACCGATCTGTCTCAACTAAGCGTTTATCGTACTGACAGCCGATTGTATAGCCGTGTCGGAATTTTGGCGTTGTATTTATATCACGACTGATTGCGTATGATGTCATAATTATCGTGATTATCTTTGGTTATCTTCTATACCTAGGATACTTTATTTTGTTATAAAATTTTAGTTCAAATGAGTTTACTGTTTAAACTTGATACCTAATAACAAAGTTTGGTTATAATATTTAGATTACGAAACTGTCTATTTATTTTATACATACATTTTTCTTAAGCATAATTAAATTTGATGGAACTGGATAGGTAAACCATGGAACTTTGGAAGACTTAAGGCAGACACTATTACGTATTGCATTTATCACAATCAAGTTGCATCACTTGTGGCTCGGAGAGGTGACTTTGCAAATCGCGGTGATCGGCGTATTAACTATGCGTCATCGAGGGCGAGACTTCCGTTACGTTTTGGGGGACTGTCTTATAAAAATGTAAATACAGTGAAACCTGGTTAAATGTGTCTCAGATATCCAAATCTGTCTCATGGGACCCCAGTATGAGTTCCAGTTATAGAGATTTCTCACTTATCCAGGTCCCAGTTAACGAAGTTTCACTGTAGTAAAGTAAAGTAAATTTTGACCTTCGAAAAGTGCAGATTATCAGCCTAGTTTGAATAAATGAATTTTGATTTTGATTTTAATTTTTGATTTTGACAACTTCAGACGCAGTCATTTCACCTCTTGTTACCCAGCTGTAATCGTTTTCTTGTTTTTTCTGTTTGTTGGCCAATTTGGTATTTTATTAAACACACCAGGTCCAAGCGAGTGAAAATAAACAACATCTGCCTAACCTTTTCTCAACTATATTGGGGTCGTGTTCCAGTCTAACCGGAGCGACTGTTTATCTGACCTCCACAACCTAGTTAATTCTGGGTAATACGATACCCTTTGGTAAGACCAGCCGGGACCAACAGGTTAACGCGCTTTTCGAGGTACGGGGGAAATTCGGTATGTAATGAACGCTCACCCATCCATAGACCAACTTAGGTAAACGCAGCGTTAACCCTTTATAAGGGTTAACCTAAAGATCAACCCGAGTGGCAGTTATTATTAAGCCACGAGCTCCTCCCGACGAAAATAAACAACGACGTGTAATATTCACGTAGGTACTGAATATTTACTTTGTAAATTACTGAGTCTATGATTTTTACAATTGCTAGGAAAGTTTTTAATGTTATCATTAATTGATGGATGTCCAATTTAAGTAAATTATGCGGAATATCACCATCGGGGTTGGTCCTCAAACATCGCACCATCATAATATTCACTAAGGGCATTACCATTTCATGCAAACATCCGTAAAAAAACATCAGTATTTTCACAAAAAAATAATATCAAGATACCTAACAACATTAAAATCCCTTAAGAATAAAAGCACATTTCTATATAAAAAACACGCGTCCTAGTTTCATAATAAAATACGTTTTGTATCAGAATGATTCCCTTCAGATAATATTATATCTTGGCGTTCCCGGGGGAGGAGACCGGAGGAAAACAACTGCGCATCAAGGAATATGTGTTTTATTATTATTTTGGAGTATTTCCAGTATTGCGGCATTAGTGAACGATATTGCGTGTAATACAGTTTTTGTAGACAAGGATTGGATAGAAAAAGAGATCCTATTTAGCCTAAAGGTTGAGTGGTAGAGAATGTTTTGTGGCTTTAAATCCGCCTATGTACTGTCAGCATCAGAAGTATATTAACATTACTAAAAGTTTCGAAGCTGTTTTTTTCATAAAAAACTTGTTAGATATTACTCGTTACTACATGTTATTGGAGTGTAAGGACTCTTTTAACGAATAATCTTCTGAAACATTAAAAATAATAGCTAGAGTCCTGTACATAAAAGAATTAAAATTACGAAATGTTCAGCTACTTCTGATGCTGACCGTACCACTTTTGTATGATCATCATAATATGCTTTTCCCAACTACGTTGGGTAGGCTTCCAGTATCACCGGAGAAGCGACTGTCTTTCTGACCTCCACAACCTAGTGAGTAGTTGTCAGACTATCCAACGACCAACGGTCTAGCGTGCTTTCCAAGGCACGGAGGAAATCATGGGTGCTCACTCATAATAATGCTTAGGCTGGTGATGATGATTTCGTAAATGTTACAAACAAGTTGTTAATTATCTAGGGTGACTATTAATTAGTGAACGATGCATAAACTACTTAATCCTATACAGGTTTAGGAAGAACAGAGTGTGAAGTAATTGCTTCATCCTCCTTAGAAAAAGGAGGTTTCTTCGACGTGATGTGTCTGGTGGGCTACCTTCTGCCCGACAGTGGGTCGTCGGGTTCTTCTATATAGTTATACCTCGTGGATTACTTGAATTGTGTAGAGAATGCCTTAGGCATTAAGTCCGCCTTTGTACCTTTTTTTTGTGTGCGAGAAGTTTAAATAAATAAATAAAATGCGCGTGATAGAATAGCCTTAAGTATATAAGAATATAGCATCAAATTAATAATCATCGTAAATAAATATCTTGAGAACAGTAAGGTTCTTATTCCGAATAAACCTACATTGTCCTAATAATATTTTATAGCCCGAAGTATTTTATAGAAGTAGTTATTATTGTGGCTTAAAAGACTTGGTTTCCGAACCGAAGATAGCTTTGTGGTATTTAAATAGTTAAATCAAATGAAATGTTTATTTACTTTATACTGCCAATAAATTAAGTAGTAATTATTATATGATACTTACAATGTTTCCTAGATTTTATCTTGCAATTTCAATGTATCCAGTTGTTTCTATCTATTCCCGGAACTATCTATTGATGTTCATATTTTATCCGAATAAATGTAAAGATTACAAATAAATACATACTAAATTGCTAAATTACCTAATGGAGTTTTAAAATAGTTCCACTAATTAAGATTAGCTAATTATTGTATGTGTTATTAGTTATTTGGCTATAATGTTTGACCATTGCCATTGGCGGGAATCGTTGATGTAATAAGTATGAATTGACGGTTATAAAAGAAAATGTTACCGCCAATTCAGGGTAGTTACGCTGCAACTATTCTACGAGTTAACTAGATAATACGAGTAATATCTGGATCTGTACCCAGAGTCTTATATTCTTATTTATTAAGTATTCCATGTGTATAGAATAAAGTTCACATGTAAACGTCCTACTAATGAACCAAGATTACAAAGTGGAGAAAGCTGTAACCTATTTGTATTGTCCTAAGGATCTACAATGTTTATGTAAGTTAATTGATATTATGCTCTGAATATTACTGTTAACTATGTGTTAGAAATATGTACTATATTATGGTTTATGTTGATTGTTGTTTATGTAAACTGATAAATTGCTGTAACTTGAGACAGTCCAAGACAATGTCATGTTGTCTTTGCTTAATACTTTAAAATGTGCAGTGGAGTTTCTTGTCCATTCTTCTCCACGAAGACTAGGGACCTAGCGAATGGAATCGAGTTTGATGTAGTTGACAAGACCAAAAGTAATAAAATGAATAGTTTTGTCTTTTGTGCTTTCACTTCATAAAACCCCTGTTCCCAACACACCTTTTTAAAGAGACTTTCGAACACAGTAAATAACTAGTAATCATCCTGACACTCAAAGTTTATTAATTGGTGGATATTAACTATATAATATACATATACATATAGTCTTACATCAACAGATGTAAGACGCGCTTCAGAATTTGGGTGTTAGTTCTTCATGTTCGTTATAGATAGAGGTGCTGTAGTACTTTTGGTGTACGTTTGGTGAGTTTTGCTTTCTCGCTTTATTTACTAAATGAAGTGTTTAGTAGGTCGAAAACTATACCTTGTGTTGATTATTCTTGTGTTGATTGTGTTATTTATTTTGTTGGTATTCCACGACCATTGCTCACAAAACAGTGCTAAATAATAACTCTTGACTTTCCTACTATCAGTAAGCCAAGAATACATTTCTGATGAAGAATGATCCCACCTTAAGTAATGACTTCCACGAAACACGGCTATTAATATAAACACATATACATAAATATAACTGTTTCATCACTATTTATAAGGCTCGATGATAAATACAGCATCCGTGACTTTCGGTTAAGGGGTCAGTAGAAGTGTATAAGGTAATTAATTATACGTAGGATTCGTCCTTGGATGAGTGGCCAGGAAGACGGCGGGATTAGGGAAGGTAGATGTTTTTTTTTAGTTTTCAGTAAGTTACTGAAGAAATTTAAATATAAGAATGGCTAGGGGAAATATTAGGTTTTATCATCATCATCATCAACAGCGCTCCCACATCACACACACACACACACCCACACCACACACACCATCACAGCAGATTCCCCCTGTAGGGACTCAGGCCTCCTCTCTAGGAGAGGGATGGGCTATAATCCGCCACGCGGGTCCAGTGCGCGAAAGGTAGATGTCACATGTCTTCGAATATTTTGGTTCTAAGACATGCCAGTTTCCTCACGATGTTTGCCTTCACCGTTTTGAGAGCACTGGTGATGAAATAAATTACACAAAGTAATGCGCCTGACTGGGTTCGAACCCACGACTCACTATTCGTAAGTCGGGGCCACCACTGCGCCACCACTGTCAGGTTTTATGTAGAAATACTTTTCCAATGGAATATTTGTGTGATCTTGGATTCAATTCTCGGGTCAGGAAAAGTATTATTGGGTTTTTTCATCGGGTTTTCTCAGTAGCAGACACGGAGTGTGGATTTGTGCCCGGTTGACGGCAATAGGCTCGCCCCCTATTACGTGGGACTTAAACATAACTGACAAAATGTGGGTGTGCTATTAGGTATACCTATAACTAACCCATCACGGATTACAGGCGTGATGTTTTGTCATGGTATGTGAACTATTTGAAATGTTAAGTATAAAAAAATATCAGTAAAGTTATAGTAGTACCAATATCCGTATCTCGATTCAACATCTCTGCCTGTACCATTTTGGCAGGCGCTGATTATAGTTCAGAGATAATGATAATAATCATTTTGTATTCATTAGGGGATAATATCAAAGACGACAGACATCGCCGTCATGTGACGATGTCTCTGGAGACACGTTTCACTTCCTGGGAATCGCGTCCCAAATTAGATAGGTATTCTACTGGTGTACCCAAAGTCAATAGTTTAGAACAACATAGTTTTAGCACTGAGAGTCGCGGGCAACCGGTGGATGCAAACGGCAAGTTGCCGTTCGTTAGATAGATAGATAGATTCATTTATTTGCCTGAAATATGGTATTTTACAGATTTTATAACACATAGGTACACATTAGTTCTTGATTTTATATTCCGCCTACTAAATAAGGCATGCAAATTTTGTGACATAAATGATTGAAATATAAACAAATTAAACAAAATTATTAAATTGCAATGTCCAAAAAAAAAAAAATTTCGTTATACCGTTCTATGGGGGAGTTCAGCAGTGGACGTCTTATGGCTGATGATGATGCGTTTTTTTTTTGTATCCAGAAATTACATCGTACACTTAAAACCGAAACATGTAGGTAAGCCCATTTGTTTTGTTTTTGTTTTTTCTTAAAAAACGTTGCCCCACACTAGGAATTTCTCCTGTATCGTGGGTGCGTTTACAAAAATCGAAACTCACATACACAAACACAACCAGACCCGAAACAACCTATCTGTAAGTCATACAAACATTTGTTCCGTGCGGGGATCGAACCCGCGACACGCATCGCAGCAGTCCAATCGCTCAGCCACTGCGCCAACCGTGCCGTAAAAAATGAAAAATGAATGTGAAAAATGATATGCCATTTGACGAGGCTATGTTGTCTAGCTGGACCGTAGGGCTTGTTATCCTAGTTGGTCTAGTGGTCACAAGCGTGACTGCTGAGCATGAGGTGCGTGGTTTGATTCCCGGGTCATGTGTTATTGTGGTTTTCCATTAAGAAATTCTCAGTAGCAGCCTCGGCGTCCGGATTAGTATCTGGTTGGCGGCAATACGCCAAATCGGCAGTCACCCAAATATGACTAACCTAACCCTTCGTGTATTACAGGTGTCATTCTACGTATGTAAACCCGTCCAAAAATGCCGGAGATATGCCATTCGGGTGAGGTAAGTCAAAAACAAAACTCCTTTTTCCAAATTCGGTCAGTGCTCCTCCCTCAGGCTTCCTGGCCTCGAAACAGCTAGTCCACGTAACGCATTCCCCACTTAATTCCCGCTAGATTGAATGGCGCGGGATTTGACACGTGTCTCGCTTACCAACGATACTACCTGAGAACTTCGGATTCTTCTCCATTTATTTACAAAGTAGATACAGGTAGGGGGAGGTAGGGGGGTTACTGAAAGACTAATCAGTTCATTTCTTATTGCACGTTGATTGGTGGTCGTAATTTTGGGTGAATGTTTCCAGTATATAAGATAGGAAAATTAATTTTGACTGATTATTTAATGTGGTGTGTGTATAACACACATAATATATGTGTATTATGTGTGTTCAGTCAATAAAATTATTTACAAAAATGGTCACAAGACCAATGGCAACCGTTTGTTTTATTATTTATAACAACTTTTTAAAGTTTCTACTATGATAACAGCAGGGCTCCTCTTTGATAAATATTTCTGCGGGCTGTTATCTAATGCCCAGTGTGGGTTGGTAGTCGTCACAACCTGTCTTTGTATATTTTTCATTAAAGAAAACCTAAGTTCTATGTTCTCTTCTGGCCGTTTTAAGAACAGTCGTGATGTCATTAATTAAGCAGAGTAAAATTCAGGTTTACTGCGTAAATGTGAATTTTAAGCAACGACCGATTACTTGGAATTTTCCGAGGTTCCAAAACATTCCCATTCACCAGTCACTCAATAACATCTCATTCCACAATAAACCATTTTTAAAACCTCTTTGAAACTAATAAAAACCTAGCAAAATCCACTTACATTTTGCTGAAACTTTCTGAATATAAACTTACATCGATTCCAAGTTGCAAGTGGATTGGACTGCTCCAAAATCGTGTATATTTTTATTCGAAAAGTTGGCGACAAGAAAATTGTCCAAGTGTCGGAAATATGCGGTCGCAAAGGAAGGACTTTTTTTGTTAAGACTCGGAACCTTTTCCTAGTTTTGGCACTGTGGCCCTTCCGTGGTTATGGTCGAGGATATTACCAAAGCAATAAGGATAGTGTTTTACTGTGAATAAGGTTGTAAAACATTTGTGGTTATACATAGGTCTTAATAACACATCGTATTTTTACAAACCATCATCATGTCAGTCGAAATACGTCCACAAACAAAACATTCAGGTTGTCCACTCCAAGTGTCCCCATACTATACAGTACATAACTATACTGTTTTATATGTATTTTATGAAATGTAAGGCCACATGAAAATTCTTCCTTAAAATTTCCGAGCACAAAAACAACCACTGCACAAAAAAATAAAACAATGTTTGTCAAAATACTCTGAGAACTTCGCAAATTGCCAAAGCAACAGAAGATTAAATTTCTTAGCGAGTTCTCAAAGACTTTCTTGGTTGGTTGGCCATAGTTAAACTTCCGACTGTATTATTACAAACAATACATTTTTGTTCGCCATGCTCCTCTGTTATGATTATTGCTATCGTAAAATAAATCCGTACGTTTGCCGTTACGGCTCACGGGAAAATTGCCAGAATGCCAGATGTTTACTGAGTACTAGCTCGTCGGCCGGTTCGTGTCCGGTTTGCGGATGATCATGCTATGGCTCAATTTTGGTACTGAGGCTTCGCTTACTCATAATGTAGAGAAATCGGTGACATAATATTAACTTCGAAACATGCAGTTTACAGAAATATTATTGCATAATGATAATTGAATATTTCATTTTAAATCAGAAACTTTGGTGAAAAAAGGGTTTTTACCGTGTAGATATTCGTATAAAGCTTATTTACAACAAAACATTAACTAAAGTAAACGTAAATCCTATACAAATTTTATAACAAATAGATCCCAAAATATCTCCAACTAAGCGCCACACGTATATAGAACAAAACAGATTCAATGTTGAAAACGGCCAATAGAAACCACTCGACAGCCTCCTAAAGCTATAACCGAGAAATCTCCCAAAATACTCGTCTATTCATAAAAAATAAGTGCGTCCCAACAAAAAGGGTTTACTACAATAAAAATTGGGAATCCTTCCGGTGGTAAAGAATTAGCGGAGTCGAGGAAAAGGTGCCCTTTGTGCGGACAGCGGTGTTACCGGTTACGACTGACGTGAAACCGTACGCGGTTCGTGACATAGATCGAACTGGAATGTTCGGTATTAGTTTGCTGAATTATTTTGTAAGTTATGAGAGGCAGCGGGTCAATTTAATGCTCATTTAGCTGTATGTGAACATACAGATACATAATGTGATCATTATCAAAGTTTTCGTCATCGGTAACGTTTTGGTAAACTTGGCTTAATTAGTGACATCATAAATGCCATGTTGCTTTCAGTTGTTGAGATGGTATTAAATTCAACCTTTAATTACAACTTAAACCCTTCAACTTCTTACGCGTTAATTAAGACACTATAGGGGTATGAAAACAGGGTGTCTAGAAATGGGAGGTTACCCAACCAGACGGGGGTTATATCAGGTGGGCTACTGTCCGATAGCTGTTGTCGGGTTTTTCAGTATTTTGATGTTAGTTCTTCATCTTTGGTATAGATGGCACTCTAGTACTTTTTGTACTATGCTACTGTAGTACTTTTTGTACGGCCGCTACAACACTAACACCTGATGGAAGATTTTACTAAACTGCAGTCAACATTTTCTGATAGATAATGATTCAGTTACATAAATTTTAGAAATGCTCATACGAAATTGCATTCAACTTGAACCGCCCATGGGATTACGGCTTCATGCCGTCTTACTTGTAATCACACAACATTATCCTAAATCCTCACTCACCAACCTGCTCAAGATCCAAACTCCTGTAAAGGTATACCTTAACTAAATCCGGGATGTAAATAACTCCAAAAGTCCAGAGGACACACAAATTCTTAGCCCAAGTTAGCCCAACTTAGCCTAAGTTAGTCCACAAGGGCAGTGCAAAGTTGCCGGACTAGGGGCCCTTCCGAAGGACATCTATATCCATTAAAACATAAATTAGGCGAGCTGTGCCCTCTGACCTTTGCAAATATACGTTATTTTTAGATAGAGGATTACAAGAAAACAGTGGTTTTGAATCGATGTGGGAACAAAGTGTATTGTTGAAGTTTGTCCTCAAAAAGATTTATTTTATACGTGGGTGTGTTGTGGACACTAATCTTTTAGAAGGTATAATTATAGGGTATCGTAACATAAGCTTTCCTACATAATCCTAGGCCAGAGATGTTTTTCTGTAGTGGTAGTTGGGGCTTATATTCATGTACTGAGTCCATGTTAATAGTTTGTATCACAGTATTTTACACCGTGTAAGAACAGTGGCCAAGTACCTAAACGCCTGATTAAATCCTGGTTATAGTTATAACCCTCCAGGCCGTACCATGTGCAGGTATTAATTTACCTAATGTAACGTTATTCATAATACTGTCAGAATTATCATTATTTTTTTTCTGTTCAGAAACAACTAAATCATTGGAAGAGTTTTTTGGGTAATTTTGACGTTCGAAAAAGTGTTTATTCTCTGCCTAATTTAAACGTAACGAGGCCTATGTCCAGCAGTGGACGTCTTTTGGCTGAAATGATGATGACGATGATGATGATGAATTTAAACGTGTCTCACACACAACTAGCACAAAATCACCGACTACTAGTTATTCTCCAAAAAAAATGTGGTCAAATAAAAGTCCGTCACAGAGAACGGGTCAGTGTCTCAATAGAGGGACCATCACTGATTATGTTTAAACTAAGCAACAAAAACACATATACCACCCATTTGTATACCCCCAACTGTATCTAGAGGTCACAGTAACCCCATATGACCCAGTTTCTCATAAAAACAAAGTATGTCCGGATTCCCGTCGTGGTCGTTGCCAATCACGCGGCGACTCCCAATTTAACTTTTAATGAATACTGTCCCGCTCGCTACGTTCACTCCCGCTCGCTACGCTCGCTCCCGCTCCCGCGTCCGCTCCGCTTGACGCTACCACTGCTTTTTTCGACCCTGATTTGAATTTAATTGTATATGTAAAAGTGAACGTTTTGTTTACAGGTGGATTTTGATTGTAAAGGGCTTTTTTAGAAGGTTTGAATTGGTTTTATGAACTAGTATTAAGGTGGAGAGCTATTCAGGCTTATAGAGTGCGTTTCTGTACTAAACCTGTGTAACGTGGAGCTGACCAAGGGCTATCCTATTATTCAGTAACTGGGTTTTGTAGAGGTCAGATAGGCAGTCGCTCTATGTATAATACTGGTATTCAGCTGCATCCAGTGAGGCTGGATGCCGACCCTTAACGTAGTCGAGAATAAACCGGTACATGCAAATCCTAATGCTCCAGGTACTGCTTAGTATCGCCGTCTTAAATGTTGTGACTTTTATGTGTTATTTGATAAAACATCCACTACTTGATACAAATACGACGTAATTTACAACAATGGGAACTCACATATTACATAACATTAGTACTCCTACTTAAATCAAATCTTATTGGCCCTATTTACTTAATCAGCTTTAACACGCAACCGCCAAATAATCATCTAGGTTCTAGATTTAACTTAATCTAGATGGCTGACTCGTTTGCCTATTTCTGGCACTTTGTTTGGCTATGACTTAGTGGGGCAGATCTGTGATTAGATCCGAATCTGTCTGATTATAAAAATATGTGTGTACTTGTACTACAGGGTTAGGTCGTGTAATTTGAGTAGTTTGCACTAAAATGATAAGGTTTAAGAATCAAATTATTTGAGGTTTTTTACCAAAGAAAATCATATTGTTCGTGACGGACAATTACGGACAACAGAAGTAAATTCCGAACATTTTCTTTTACATTTGTGCAGATTAAACAATCTTAATTTCATTTCAATCTTAATTCTTGGAAATTTCCAGATTATTATAATTCTGAAGTACAATGTATTTTACGTACGTTTGTAGTTTGTACCCACCGCAAACAATTATAATCGCATTTAATGCGTACCTACCTTGGTTTTTTGTTTTTGTTTTGTCTTGCACTTTTCACGTATTCGTATTTTATATAATATATTTTATTATTATTATTATTTTATTATTAAGAAGTCTTATTTGTTATTTTTGTACACTTATTCTGCATATAATTTATAAGTATCTATTCATACACATTACTAACTAATAACACAAAGTACAAGGCTGTTTTACTTCCGTCACATCACCATGTCAGGGCCAGTTGAAAACCAGCGTCGGGTACTAGTTGCTCGGCAGTTTGCTGAACTGGTCCTATTTGGTGCAGCCGTGAGATACACACTCAATTTCGTGTTTAGTTCTTAGTTTTCTTTTTTAAATTTTTACTTTGTTGTGTGCACTTGTGGCATGTGCCAAATAAATATGTTTTCTTTCTTTTCTTTCTTTCTTCTGAAGTAAAATTACGGACAATAAAATTCTATACGTATGGGAACTCTAATTTTATACATATTTTTTGGAGTATTACCATATTTTGAGAGTTTAAATTATGATTTTTGATAATGTTGTCCGAGATTATTTTTAAATTCGTATTCGTAAGGACTTATAAAAAATAAGTAAGATTTTTTAATTAGTATCTCAGTTATGCACAATAGTACACATTACACTTCACTGCACATAATCCTACACAAATTCAACCCAACATTGCCAGGACCGCTTCAACTGACAAAATTAGTTGATAATAGGGTTTCACCCTGTTTGTTGATAAGGAACTTACCCTGCTATCAAGATATTGATTTGAAATAATACCCTGAGGTATTCAGAGGGAATTATGTTTCACTTGTAGATCTGCTAATTGGCTCCGCAGTAGATATTGTTAGTGGCAATTTGGATTGAGTTTCGTTTTGTTTTGTGTATAAATGCGGTTGCTTTGATGATAATTGACACACTATACAGATGTTTGGTTGGTGGTTTAATGCTTGTTATCAAACGTGTTCTTGGAAACCTACCTCAACATAGCTGAGAGCAAGCAATGCCGTGGAAAACAGTGCCTGAAATTGCCAAAACCCCATGAGTGAGCGGAACCAGTAGAGATTGGAATCATCATCATCAACATCCACAGCCCGAATTTACCCACGGCTGGGAACCTCATTTGCGGTGGCAATCGCCACGTTCTTGTGCCAGTCTCATCCAGGTTTTTTGCCTTAACTTCAAAGTAGAGTCGTTTTTTTTTTTAAACGTTGCCCCACACTAGGAATTTCTCCTGTATCGTGGGTGCGTTCACAAACATAAACTCACATACTCAAATACCCAGACCCGAAACAACTATCTGTAGATCATACAAATATTTGTTCCGTGCGGGGATCGAACCCGCGACACGCAGCGCAGCAGTCCATTGCTTGAGCCACAGACTGACTGCGCCAACCGTGTCGTCATATTAGCCTAAACTTCAAGGAAGTTCTCTTCCACAAACTTCATTTCATTCCGGTATTTTTTAAAGAAATAATATGCACATTGCACATGTTACTTCTAGCCTTGAAGTTTAGGCTCAATAACTCTACCTATTCCGATCACTGGTAAATTGGTGTCAAAAAGTGTTTACGTGTTTTTAAGTGTTTTTTTTACGTGTTTCAAATGTCGTTTGTCCACGTTGGTCTAGTGACTATAAACGGTATTATAACGGTACTAACGGTATGATGTCTACGAATTGGTACGTAATTAATATTCCATATTATTCTATTATGAATTTGCTTAAGGGGCCATTTTAGGTCCCCAGATCACACAGTGTTATGTTTTTCAATAAGACATCTCTCAGTAGTAGCTGGTTGATGGCAATTGGCTGGTCCCTTTGACATGAGCCTTAGGCTGTCCACTGAAGTGGAGTGAGGCTGCGGCGCGGAGAAACGGAGAAATATTAACCAATAGGATAGCCCACTGTAACAGAGGGCAGATTTTATGCAATCCTATTGGTCAATATTTCTCACTCCGCTTCAGTGGACAGACAGCCTGAAAGTGTACATGCAAAATGTGGTATAATCATCGTGCCTCCTGAAGAGTCTTTATAAGATTGTCATCAAAAGAGAATCTATAGATTCCATCTAAAAAAAAACAATAATTTGGAAGTAGGTAGGTGCATTACAAAACAACTGAAATCTCAACCGAAAAACCAAGTTAAAAAGATAAAAAAAATAATTACTCCGTTCCCAAAGCACGTACAATATTTAAGTGTACATATAAAGTTCCATGATAAGTGTGGGGCCATAAAGTAGGCGTGTATAGTCCAGTCACGTGGCAGCGACCGCCTGTGTTTATAGGCGCCAGTAATGACTGGATAAAACCGGAATGGGCTGGTTTATTATAGCTGTTTTGGGTGCTAGTACGGTAGTTCAGAAGGCACATTATACTAGAGTAAAAGATATAAGTTGAGATAGTCGGCATAACTGCCTCTTGTGCTATATTCGAAAAAACAAGTAACTAAAACCTTTCTTTTCCAAATACTTCAACCTTCTATATTAAAAATAACGATATTATTATTATTTTGTAAAAAATTGAACTATTTATACTTATTTGATGTAGGTGTATTTACTAGTATGAGCGTGACTGCGTCAGCTAGAGGACGATAATAATAATTATACTTAACTATTTAAAGTTAATGTCATAATATTGTTTAGGTACCCTTTACTTATGCAGCTAGCATGTATCAACACCGTTTTGATATAATTTGTGGATAATTAAAGAGTGTGATATATATCATGATACTTTCCCTTTGGAACCAACATTGCAACCGCCTTTTATTTTTATTTTTGGGGGGGTGGAAAATCATTAGTTGACTCCTCCCGCTCTGGGCAGAGCGGTAGGGAGTGTCAGACTTCTACTGACTAAAAACCATCCTTCTTAGCCTTTTGTGTATGCACTCGCCTTAAATTTGGATCTAGTAGGTATTCAAGTTTTGAATGGGACAGCTGACATTTTTTTCGGTTATTAAAAAAAACAATAAGAATACCCATTTATAAAATGATTATGTTACTCCTCTAAGTATTACCCATACATACCTAGTTTACTCACCTTATCCGCTTATTTTGTACGTGAGTTTCTCAAAGTTGTTGTAAGAAATAGATCTTCTGGCCCACCTAGTTGGTGCGGTGAGTTAGTGTAGCGATATTTGCTCTAAGAGCATTAGAAGTATTAACGTAACATATAAACTTCGTTAAATATGAACTCACATACACGCTACTTACATCGGTTTAGTGCTGATCAACCTATTGCAGTTTCTTTTTAAGTACTTCTAAAAAGATATATGATTACGTCTTTTGAAAAGGTCTGTTTAGACAAATAGGCTTTCAATTGACCGACATTGTAGAGTCGATGGACTGTAGACTAAAGAGGAGAATAACTTTCTTTTAGGAACGGTTAATTCATATTCATGATAACAGCAAGGGAATAGATGTATTTTCATAAAATTTTATGAAATTTTTAGACGATCAAATTTAATATAAGATTTTAAACTGACATGGTCACTAACACTATTACACACAGCAGCATTGGTACCTACAGCGCCGAA
Organism: Diarsia dahlii; assembly: GCA_949775195.1. Classification (NCBI taxonomy): domain Eukaryota; kingdom Metazoa; phylum Arthropoda; class Insecta; order Lepidoptera; family Noctuidae; genus Diarsia; species Diarsia dahlii. Next base: position 20,794,023 of record OX459207.1, read on the forward strand.
ATATCGGGAACTCAAAACAATCAGTAAACATGGTAAATATCCCGTTTTCAGTTTAAATAATAGTGATCAAATTTAATGTTTACCTTCTGGTTTATATCAGTGTATACTGAAAGAAGTCTAAATAGATTTCTGCACATCACATTCTACACATCACTAGTAGTTTTTCGACCAAAGTTGGAAATGTTAGCCACGTAAGAACACACTGAAGAGCAATGAGGTTTTAGAGCAGCACAACAAATCTCTTGACAATCTATAGAAAGCCAGCCAAGGCAGTCGCTGTAGCCGTAATCGGCTAGATGGCACTATCACCATCAGTGGCGGTGAGGGAAGTCATGGTGATGAAACTAGGAATGTAATCGTATATATGAGAAAAAGCATTTACCCTGCATTAGGACAATAACTGGCGGGTATTATTTCATGCCTACCTATTTAAGAATACCGTGAGAGCTGTGTAGCAAGCTAGTAAATAATAAAAAATGAATTTAATTTCTATAACCGTTTATGTAAAAGACACTGGCACGGAATCTCAAAACAATATATTTAAGTTGGCACTACGTAACGTATCCCACGCTGTACGAGTGTACGCACAATGCTGCCAACATACATATTTATGTTGTGCGACAGGAAAAAGCCATTGCTCACTTCCGTTTGTCTAATGATGTTTGTTTTATTTTATTTTCTTGAAACAAATGTAGGTAAATCGTTACATGTTATTGCTTCTAGCGTTTGCTTTATGTTTGGGGATATTTTTCAGGACAGGTCAGCGGAGTTTTATCTTTCAGTATGTTAGTTTGTATTTTTTATTATTAGAAAGAATTATACTCGAATAGGTACACGAAAATCTAAAATACTTTTCACTGTATGTTACTTTACTTAGCTAAAAAAAGTTGTGTCTTTTTTTGTCGGTACGAATCATCAAATGACTACTTACTCCCTCCCGCTCAGGGCGGCGTGGAAGGGAGTTCCAGACTTCTACTGACTAAAAACTACCCATGTTCCTTCTTAGCCTTTTGTGTCGAGGCCACGGTATCTCTTTCGAACAACCCGCAGCCCCGTCATTGAGTCATTAAAATTTAATGATTTCCCACACTCCAAAAAAAAAAAAATCATAGACACCATCTAATACTTCTGCAGTGAACTGCGCCGTTTAACTTCGCAAGCTCCTAAGCACAACATATCTAAGCCTGCCGCCAGTACTAAACCTCGTTCACTTAACTCCCGAAACACCTACCATAAAGTTTAAACCCAGTTCATTGACCCGACAAGTGAATGACCTGACAGCGGCTTCCAGGAAAGGTAACTGTATGAAATTAGATTTTCCGGCCGGTGATAAGGCAGCGTAGAACCTTATCGCCACAAAAATATGAATAAATTAAGTAGCCACAAGGCACTTAGCATAATCAACGTGGGGAAGGCCAAGCCGACTGGACTCCGTCCGTAGGCTAGTCAAAACTGCTGAAATATTTGTTAACTGACTAAGTAGTTGACTGCCTCGTTGGTCCAGTGGTTGTATGCGCGACTGCTGAGCGTGAGGTCTTGTGCTCGATACCCAGGTCAGACAAAACGGCTTTTGGTCAAGATTGTTTTAGTTGCAGACGGAGTTTGAATCTGGTCTCGGTTATGGTAATAGGCTTGCTCCCTACTACATGGGAAAATATACCGGGGAAATGTGACCGTACTATAGGTACACTTCTGCCTAACTTTCAGGGACTGCAGGCGTGATGTTTTGTTATATATCTGTAAAAGTACGGTATCTGCAGCCAGACTGGACTCCGGTCCGGTAGATTTGTTCGCACCTTTGAATGTTCCGCAGTGACTCAGGCCTCCTCTCTATGAGAGGGAATGGGCCCATCACGCAAGCCCAGTGCGGGTTGGTAGATGTTTTAAATGCACAGGTTCTTAAATTCTAGTAAAATATTCTTGAATACCCCTTGTTTTCGACTTTAGTATCACATACAAATATGTATTTTCAATCATTATGTCTACTCCAAATAGCCAAGACTAGCCATCTTAGCTAGAAAAATAAAGATTAACAACAAACCTACCGGAAATTGAGTCCTTGTTTTTTTTTCCAGAACACGTCTTGAAAAGCCAAAAAACAATTCAGGGATAGTTGTTATTCCATCCAGTCTTAAAATCACGTCCAAGGTTGCGAAAACACGGGAAATTGGCTTTTACAGAAAAATATTAGACATTTGTGGAGACCATTAGACATTTGGTGAATCTTGTAATAATTATCATGATGGAATATTCCAGAGAAACTATATTTTTTTGATATTTTTGCCCATTTTGTGTCAATATCAACAAATCGTTAACAAGCTCAAAGACTTTTACACGAATAAGCAAAAAAGTCTTAAAAGTATTTATTTTTATATCTAAAAACGTTCGGGTTTCTGTTACATTCCCTCCACGTGTTTGTGCTAGACCGGCATTTAATTTAAAATTGCTTTATTGGCAGATTTCTTTGAATTATCGTCCAGAAATTTTGCTTTAATATCATCTAAAGAAGACTTCCTCAAACATAATATACCTTACTTTCCTTCCAAAAAAAAAAAAAACGAAATAAAAACAAATGACGGAACAACCTGATTTCGTCGACCAAGTAATCTTACCAAGGCTGGACCAAGCAAGTGAATTACCACAACGGACAGTGAAAAAGCTGTGGCATCAATCACACCGAACACATACGTCATCCCGCGGTCACCCACAATACACGTTTATGAGCTTCCATAAAAAATCACGCGAAATAAAGTGTATTGAAAAATATTGCCGGCGCCTCTGGATTTCGTGGAATCAATTTTGTACGGTGTAATGGAAGGTAGGATTTGTTGTGTTCTAACTGCTTTCTTTGTGGATTTACTACAGATTTATGTAGTGCGGAAGTTTTGACGTCATAGCTTAAAGTAGGATAAATAGGGATTTCTATATTTATCTTACTACATAACACGGGTGTATAGTGTATAGATTGTTTTATTTAGGCACTGTTTGCATCTGCGGGTTGTTCGAAAGAGATACCTCGGCCCCGAACACAGAGAGCTAAGAAGGAAGAGGGTGGTTTTTAGTCAGTTGAAGTCTGACACACCCTTCCGCTCCGCTGGGGAGAGCGGGAGCAGTCATTTGAGGATTTTCCACCCTCTAAAAAAAAGGCACTGTTTGCATTGATATTGTGCCTCGTCAACTAAATCGCATTAGTTGCTATTGCTTGCATTACATTCACTTAGTATCGGCTGAGGACTTTCTGAAGGAATCGGATATTTGAAGTCGCTTGGACCTATCATCGGGCGAGATGTAAGGAGACATTTCGCTAAACAAACGTTACATTTTTAAACCTGTCTGCCTTTTTGATCCGGCTACTAAGAGCAGAAGGCACAGAGGTAAATTGTGGCCAGCCTCCAGCCTCCAAAACTACTGAATGAATTTGAATGAAATTCGCCAAACACGGTTTATACCTAACCTGTAATTCCACATAACATTTTCATAATTATGCAGTAATAATTTGCTTATTGTACTTTTATCTCGGTAGTACTCTCTTTACACGCAAAAATAGGCGTTATTTCATTAAACCCAAGATTTTATGAGGTTAGTAAATAAAAGGACACAAAGAACTCTCAAAGCAAACTTTCAGACTTCAAACTTATGAAATAATTGTTTGGAAAGCCAACAAAAACATGTTATTGAAGTGGCTCAGAGCTTGCAAGAACTTGTGACAGCTAAAATACTTAGCACTCGACAACGTGCCGACTTACCGACTTGCAGCAAGTCTGCAAGTTGCGACTACTTGCATTCTTTATTTGTGTTTCTTTGCAAACTGTTGGTTTACTTTGTTCATTAAGTTATTTTAAGCGATTTTCAGGTCGACTGGCGTTTATAAAATTTCCTAGTATTAAAATTTCATTGAAGTTGACACATAAATTATTCGATTTTAACAGAAATTGACTTAAAAGTCCCTGTTAGTGTATACATGGTGTAAAAAGTCATTGGGCTCACGTTTAACAATTTGTTTTATTTGTGGGTTTCTGACCATGATTACCATGATGGTTTAAACACCATGATTGGTTTTTAATGTTAATACACACAAACAAATTCGGTTTTTCCCTGAAATTTTCAGATTTTATTTATTGTATAATACGCGGAACTTTTATAAAAGGACTGATATTACAAGTATTTTAAACAGCCCATTATTTTGTAAAAATGTAAACACCCAGTATCAAAAAATATCATTTTCTTCACCCAGTTTATAATAATAATCCAACAGATCATTAATCTACAAAACACAAGACATCTCAAGACACAATCGAAAATTCCAATGCACTTCTCAATTCACAACCAAACCGAGCAAAATTTTCAATAAATTGCTGCTTGAAATCAGAGACGAGCTCCACAACTAAGCAACTCGGCGACTGCAACTGCTAACTTTCCCAACTGTTTTTCAAGTCAATCAGCCAGCTTGCTAATAGCCTGTACAAGTACTTAGTTGCTGGTTATTTTTGCATAAGTGGTGCTGCGTTTATTCCGGGACATCGGAGGACATAATTTCGCATTGGAAATGTAAATTCCCCAGAACTTCTGAGTACTTAAAGTTCCAGACGAGGACGGGTTAGGCCTGGAGTTAGGGACGGGGAATAATTTTCATCTAATTATGGTTGTTTTGGTGTAAAGGGGAGTACAGTGCAGGTGTATTTTCTCAAGCCTTTTTTACAATCCCTTTAGGTCAAAAACCTCAAACGTCTGCAAAATAACAAAAGCTAGTACACTTGACTACAATGGAGAAATGATTTTTAAATGTGAACCCAATGTAGGCAGTTCTCTGCAAATAGTAACATTAACAGTAATTGTTTGATTTAACAGCAGTTTAAAACACTCAACAAATACAAATCATAACATCATACCTGTAATCCCCAAAGAGTAAGTTAGAGGTAGAGGTATACTTACGTCACCAGTTACATTAAAGCCCCATGTAATAGGTTGGCACACATAGTAATACATATTTTACATACAAAGCTATACTATTTCCAAGAAAAAGCTACTCAACAGCACCACTTCCCACAAGCTCCATGTAAGAACGTTAAAATAAAATTCAAATTCTCTCGCAGCTCCCGGTTCAAACAAGAATTCTGTGTGGACTCAAATTCACCGCTCCGTGTTTACCGCTCACAACTCAGCTCCGCTCACAGCTCAGCTCGCTCCAATCTTATAATAATTTGTGTGAACAAATTGTACCGGAACCTTGTAAACGTCTTATTAATTACACATTGTTGATAACTACCGCTCTAGGCTGCGAAGTCTTCCCAAGGGTGTCGTGGGAGATTAGGGGATTACCAAGATGGGTTAAAGCAGGCCTATGCTAATAGAATCATATTGAGTTTCTGACACACTTAGAGTGTAGTTTTGGCTAAACTGTCTGGATTTCTGGAGGACATATTCTATGAGAAAGGTGTCTCACCATATTGTATTGTTGTCAATTTAAATCATGGACTAAAAACTACCCAACTACTATCTGCCTGACTAGCCCAACTATGTTGGGGTTAGGTGTCAGCCTAATAACATACAGCTAGACGCTTGTTAACTGTTTAAATGGCACTACTGTCTATGTATTGGCTTGGTGAAGGTTGCAGGGATTCGCTGGATTCGAGACGCACGAGACCGGTCAATGTGGTGCCACCTGGCCTATCGACGCCCCTCGGCTGAAATGATGTTAATGGTGATAACTCTCTGACAAAAAAAAACTAATTAGTCCGTCAGATAGATTTCCAAAAATTATTGAACACGTATTTTTTCTTTTTTCACGTAAACTTAAAATGAAGACGATACAGTGCTTCGAAAACTCGTGTGACGTCATATGATAGTACATTTTGACGACACAAGTGACGTTTCAAGCCCCACTCCAAGATCTTTGACGCGTTATATCTTCGTAATTTTTTATTGATTTGATAAAACAAAAAACACGTATTCAATATTTTTCGATAATCTAACTTACGGACTAAACAGAATCATATTATTTTGACCCAGTCCGATCCCCTATTCAGCTATTATAGATACCTTGGAAACATTAGAAAGAATATAATCATGTTTCACATGAAAATACAGTATAAAGCAAACTTTAAACTCAAACAAACAAACATACATTTATTCATCAAAAGCTGACCAATTTGAAACCTCAACGGAATCTAAAATCTTCCTTTCGGATATCCAATCAGGAAACAGTGTGAATCATTAAACATACAACCGAACCGGTATTGAAACCTCGCCACAATCTCTGATATATTGAAATGGAATAAATTGAAACATAATTATTTTTCCGGATTATGTTTCGGTTTGTTTAACTTTGTTACCATTCGGTAACCGAAATTGGAAATGATTAAAATTGGTAAAAAATATGGTTGGAATATTCAATTCTGGAGTCTAGTAAATTGGTAAGGATAGGGTGAAAAGGATATCGAGAAACAGAGAAGTATGGAAGAAGAAGACATGCTGCGCCGACCCCAAATGAATTGGGATAGGGGCAAGAGATGATGATGATGATGATGGGTGAAATCGTAAACAAAAACTACAAGAGAAAACTGGTGATCAGATTCTGGATAAGTTTGTCATTTTCTGAGATCCGTCATGTATATTTTAAAACGGTGAAGGAGTGTTCTGACGAGACATTCACTAACCCGTACTGGGGCTGGTTGGTAGATTTGTGGCAAACATCCTTTACAGAGATAAACCAGGATTAGTTATGACTTGTCCTGGATATGCTATTCCTAGCCAGGTCTGAATCAGTAAAGTGAAAGATCAGAAAAAAATACTGGACCATTTCCAAAAATATTTTATCTCCCAGTGCCATTTTGTGCCATCGAACTATCCACCTCAGTAAAACAGAATATAAATATCTCCATACAAAGAAACAACCCCCAAAGATAAAGTAAAGCAAGTAAATATATTTCTTTCATCCCCACATTAGAATAGAAATAACGTACCATTTCATTGGAAAATTCACATTTCAGAAATATATGGCGAAGCTTTTTCGCGCCAAAAATATTGCTTGCTATGAAGCACCAAGTGTGATTTATAGGGAATCGGTCTTTGTGTTACACTAGTGTGTGCCCGCGGCTTTGTGTGCGCTTTTACGATTTATATTCTGCAGTTTTCATGACGTAGTTTGTTGCGAATTTTTAAAAGACTATACTGTCAACCCTCAAAACTCCTGCTATCTCTGTCACTCTTCGTTAAAGTAACAAAGACAGCACGAGATTTAAGTGCAACTTATAATTGAGTGACGTTTGAGTATTTGGGCGTATGCTGCATGTTTTTAGTTGCGAGTTGCAGTAGGTTCGTAATTGTGGGACATCGGTTTTTAAAATATTTAACTCTTCTTAGAATTTCTCAAGTGCGACGAGTCGTGCTTTCTCATGGATATGGTTTCTTTGTTATTATTCCGAAAGAAGAAGGGGTGTTGTGGCAGAGTTAAGGGGGCCTATTCCCCGCAGTGGAGTGCAATAGGAAGAGTTGAGTGGAATGGGAGAGTAAAAGCTAAACCTGCTAAACTTTAATCGTATACAGCTAAGTGAGGGTTGACACAATACGATTGCTGCTTAGTTAAGTAATATACGAACTATGACAAAGCTATTTAGTTTGGATATTCATTGCCTTTTTGCGTAGTACTTGTGAATGTGTGATACATTTCTTTTTTCTTTTTTTTTTAAAAACGTTGCCCCACACTAGGAATTTCTCCTGTATCGTGGGTGCGTTCACAAACATTTAAACTCACATACACAAATACCCAGACCCGAAACAACTATCTGTAGGTCATACAAATATTTGTTCCGTGCGGGGATCGAACCCGCGACACCCAGCGCAGCAGTCCAATCTCTCAGCCACTGCGCCAACCGTGCCATCATTATATGCATAATTGGGTGCAGTATGACGCTGTTTTTCTTTTCTTCTTGCTATTGAAGTCCGATTCATCTCACAATCCATATAAAATACCAGTAAATAATTTGATACAAACAAACACACGCAACCTTTTAATTAAATCCTTCATTACTTCGTGCAATATTCCAGCTGCACGTATTGTTGTATTTCTGACGTATTTCAGTGCATTTGTAAGGACAAGTACCATTATCGACATGTAGTAAAGGTTTTCTCTTTATTTTATTTCGTCTGGAGGTCAATGAATGAGCCCTTTAGTGTTATTGTAGACGCGTGGATAAGCAAAAAAGAAACAAAACGAAAATACAAAGGTTCAAAGGCCTTCATTCTAATGTAGGCAATTTAAACTCAGTGGTTAGTCGTTATAACGAAATAACAGCTTAAATAAATTCATGTTTCATAATCATCATCATCTTCCGGCCCTTGTCCCATTCTATTTGGGTTCATCGCAACACGTTATATTCTTCCATTATTTCTTCTTAGACGAAAAAATATTCTATAAAATTCACTATTTATTGACATTGCATAATAGCTATTTATTCACCAAGGGGAGTAAGGCACAGATTACTAATCGAGTGTGCATTTGAGGCCCGACGCGAAGCGGAGGGCCGTGAACCACACGAGTTTAGTAATCTGTACTTACCCTCGAGTGAAATATACTGCTTTATACTACACTTAGCTTGTTTTTCACTTTTCCACTGCATAAATTAAATTGTTTGATTGCCAACGTCATCAAGACTTTAAAAAAAAACAAAACGCGTTAGTAATGAACGCATTACTACCCTGATCTTAAGGGCAGTAATGAACAGCTTTCAAGCCTTTTAGTGGGGTAGTATTGGTATACTTACTAAGCAAGTGTAGTATAATAGCTATTTATTCACCAAGGGGAGTAAGGCACAGATTACTAATCGAGTGTGCATTTGAGGCCCGACGCGAAGCGGAGGGCCGTGAACCACACGAGTTTAGTAATCTGTACTTACCCTCGAGTGAAATATACTGCTTTATACTACACTTAGCTTGTTTTTCACTTTTCCACTACATAAATTAAATTGTGTGATTGCCAACGTCATCAAGACTTTAAAAAAAAAAACAAAACGCGTTAGTAATGAACGCATTACTACCCTGATCTTAAGGGCAGTAATGAACAGCTTTCAAGCCTTTTAGTGGGGTAGTATTGGTATACTTACTAAGCAAGTGTAGTATAATAGCTATTTATTCACCAAGGGGAGTAAGGCACAGATTACTAATCGAGTGTGCATTTGAGGCCCGACGCAAAGCGGAGGGCCGTGAACCACACGAGTTTAGTAATCTGTACTTACCCTCGAGTGAAATATACTGCTTTATACTACACTTAGCTTGTTTTTCACTTTTCCACTGCATCAATAGTTCATATTTCTTCGGCCATATTAGAATGTATGCTACCTGCTTTAAAAGTTCAAGTGGCCAGTACTTTTTATGGTAAAATTAAATTGTTTGATTGCCAACGTCATCAAGACTTAAAAAAAAAAAACAAAACGCTTTAGTAATGAACGCATTACTACCCTGAATTTTAGGGCAGTAATGAACAGCTTTCAAGCCTTTTAGTGGGGTAGTATTGGTACACTTACTAAGCATGTGTAGTTTAAAATAACATAACATCAAGCGTGTGAAGTTTAAGGGTACGGCCACGTCTCCGTCGGGGTTGCGGGATGTCGAAAGAGATACCGCGGCCTCGGCACAAGGGCGAAGAAGGAACATGGGTGGTTTTTAGTCAGTAGAAGTCTGACACTCTTTTCCGCTCTCCCCAAGAGCGGGAGGAGTTATTTGATGATTTCCTAATGCTCTGCAGTCACGCTTGCGAGCAGTAGACCAACTGAGCATTATCAGTTCTTCGATTACCTCAACATTGATTCAAAATTCCTCTCACATAACCCAAAAAAAAAGCTTCATGGGAACCACAACACAGTTCTAAGCTAACCAAACTAAACAGACTATTAATCGCGGCGCTACTTCCACTAGATTGCACGCTACAGGGTGTAAACAAAGTCATTTGTTTCTCACCCGCACTGATTGCGTAATTAGGAGACATGGTGGCCGATGGGATCAAGATTGCGTACCCGATGGGTTCGCCGTTCATTTCTGTGCTTATGTTTAGGTGAGGGCAGATTGATGGGGTAATGGATCGATTATTATACTGATTTGATTTCCTGTTTCAGTATGAATTTCCTTAGGTGACCAAATATTTAAAACAGTAACCTGAGATATTTATTTTACATCACAAACATAAATACTTGTGTATGGATGTTTCAGCGGCACATTCAAGGTAGGTTGCTACAATAATAATCCATACTAATCCATACTTCCATACTAATATTATAAATGCGAAAGTAACTCTGTCTGTCTGTCTGTTACTCTTTCACGCCTAAACGGCTGAACGGATGTTGATGAAATTTGGTACAGACATAGTTTGGAACTTGAGAAAGGACAAAGGATAGTTTCTTTTTTTTTTTTTTTCGCGAGATAAACCAAAAATCTGCCGGAAGTCACTATTCCACGCGAACGAAGTCGCGGGCAAAAGCTAGTTTAGAATAAATACTATAACTTAGTACACATCGGCCATCTGCTACGGCGTAGCAGCCGTACTACGAAAGGCGTAGCAGTCGCAAACGTACTACTAAGGACATACTTCGAAACATGCAAGCTTTTATTGGAACGATAAAACTGGTACGGTCTTATTGTGGTTTGTGTGTCAGATACCCAACTGCACCATAATAACCATCTAGTCCCAAGCTAAGCAGAGCTTGTGTTATGGGTACTAGACAACTGATAAACATACTTATATATTTCTAAATACATACATATTATAGATAAATTACACCCAGACACAGAACAAATGATCGTGCTCATCACACAAACATTTGTCCTGGGTGGGAATCGAACCCACGACCTCCGGCATAGCAGTTAGGGTCACTATCCACTAGACCAACAGGTCAGTCAAATAATTTCGTTGAACAGTAATGTTTTTTTTATTAATAACAACACGTTTATTTTCCAAAAAGAAAAGTAAAGAAGACAGCTTTTAAAATAATTTCCATCTCAAAATAATACCTTAACGGTGTCCTTCCAACCAATTCATATTGCGCCCACAATTTTCTTACCTGTAAAGAATTTCCTTTCTCTTTTTATTTTAATTTAAAAGAGGCTTGAAGGGATATAATCTTGCCAGTCCGGGGAAATTGATTTTGGGCGTACGTTCGCAATATTGTTATATTAAAATATGAAAAAATGTCCTTATTGTGTATTCTGAAGGGATTTAAGGGGAATAGTTGGGATTATAAATAATTTGTTTGGTGTTTTTGTGGAGCTGTTTATATTATCGTGAAAGAAATGCTTAATATTGATAAAAAAAAAACATAATTTGCTCCTATCGGCACACAGAGAAGTTTATTATCTAGAAGTCGTGAAGTCTTTTTTATACTTAATCCATAACTTTTGTTTAGCCACCCCATGTATCAAAATTCTTTGATTGTATTACAAGAAATTCCTTAAGACCGGCCTATAATCTAAAATGTAAAGAAATATGACATCTACCAAGATGTCATATTTCTTCACATTTTAGATTCTACGGCAACTAGTCTACACAACCCACTAGTTGCCGTCAGGTTATTGGTACCTAGTTACTAAACACCATCTACCTAGCCTTTTTACAACTATATTGGGGTCGGCTTCCAGTCTAATCGGATGTAGCTGAATACCAGTATTTTACACGTGAGACTGCCTACTAAAATGGTACATTTAGGGCTCCCACACATAAACACGATACGACGCGACGTCGCGTCGTAAAACGATGCGGCGTCGGCGTCGTTTCACGATACGACGTCGCGTCGTGGAAATCTACGACACGACGCGTGGGGCCCTTAGTAAGACTGATTGTCAGAATATCTGGCCATTGATTACCTGTTACGACTGACGACAAAAATCTATAAATGACAACCTGGACTTATCGTATGTACGCTACTGGTACTAAACACTACCCGGTCGAAATAGAAAGGAAGAAATATTCCAAACAATGACTACCAACCCTAAAACTTGTCTATAGCCACGAAATAATTTAACCCCTTTCTCTGAAGGTCGGGTAAGTTATTCGAGAAAATATTATTTCATCCTCCATAAAGAGAAGTGTAAGAAATACTTACCCTCGCGTTATTTATAATGTTCGCGAACTACCCTCGGTATCCGAGCCATATTTTTATTTGTACTTAAATCAAACAGGGTAGGAGAGATACTATTTTCTTGTTTGTAGTAATATGTTTTAGGTAATTCGCGTTTAGGGAGTGGGTAAATTTCCGGTGTTTTTTATTAAAAATAAGCTTATATCACCTCACTGCTGGGACACATGCCTCCTCCCGGAGTGAGTGTTAGGTTTAGGCCATACACCTGCGCAGGTGGGATGGTTCATGTCATATCCCTTAGAAACGTTTCAATTCTAGGACGAGCTCATTACCTGACAAGCCTTTTAAACCTAACCATGTTGAGGTCTAACCGTAAGCAGCTGAATAACAGTATTCTACATGGAGCCACCGTCTATCTGACCTCCACAACCCAGTTAATACTAGGCAATATGGTACCCCTTGTTCAGAATGGTTGTCAGACTTGCCACTGACTACTTTTGCTACGACTGTCAGAGATCTTCAAAAAACAGGTGGGGGACTAGCATGCTTTCAATGGCATGGAGGAAACTTGGTATGTATTGAATGGTCCCACATCCACAGACCAACATAAACAAGCGCGGATCAACGTTATTATCTGGCCCTCAGAGAAGTTTGTGACTTGCTGATTTCCTAAAATGTTTTACAACAGAGAAATCATTTGCCTCCGGTGGATAAGCTGTTTTGATTCCCACACAATTCAATTATCATCCCTCTAAATTCGAGGAAAATCATCCAAAAAATATATACAAAAGTCACTTTGTACCCTTCATCCGTTACACAAGCCTCCCTACGTGAGATAAGTCGTAAATAACACCGCTTACACTTTTCACTCCGAACGTGTAACATGTTGCAAACTTCTCAACTTTGACGGGTGTAACGTGTAACGCGACAAATTAAATTATTTCACGCGCTTTCATTATGCATTAGATTGTTGACGGCATGTTTAGACGGCTGTATTTTTAATGAGCAACTTTTGCTGTCTGAAGGAGTAAAGTTGTTCAGTAAAATGTTTAACCTTTTCGTTTATTTATTGCTGACTGTAATTAAATTTAGAATAACCTTTTCCGACATTCAGAAAGAACATTAGCAGTACTCTACTGATTACGGGAGTAACAAGTTCAATCAAAGGTTTTCTTGAAGATATTGCTATCGGCGATTAGGCCTCCTTGTACATTTCTATAGAATAAGAATAATAATGTTATTAAAAAACTGTGAAAAAATTGGTTATCTAACGCGTTACGCTCAGCATGTCGTTCTTGCAACAATAGAACAGATACATTGGTGACTGGTAATTGAGCTAGAAGGGCTTTCGTTTGAAAACTTAGTTGTTATATCTCAGGAACATAGGAATGTATAAGTTTAAGAAGAAAGTATTCAGTTCACACTAAACTTGAAGCCAGTGAAGTCCCCATTATACAGCAATCAATTCAAAAATCCAAAGAAAAATACCCGGAAGAGAAACACTGTCGCACCAATCATTTCATAATCAAATCCACTCCTGCATTTCCTCCTCCATTACCGAGCCCTCTCAGCCCTCAGTCCTCACAATACCTCACGTCGGCATCATCAATCACTCCATTTATTAATACTCCTCACTTAATCATTTGAACCTCAACTGACCTAATTTTTACAAGCCCCATCTCCCTTGCCTTACTTAAGAGTGTAATAATGCATTTATTTCTGTTTGTTTTCAAAGAAGACCCATTTTTCAGAGATGTGGGTTGTGAAATTGTGGTTTGATTTGCATTTAATGTTATTTTTTTCATCTTGTGAGTGGTTGTTAAAGGAAAGAGTGACCGTTTAACGTTTTGTTAATTTCTGCTGCTGTATTTGTGAATGTAAGTAGGTATAAGGTGTTTGTGGTTTAACAAAATACAGCCGCTTCAGTTGATCTTTTGGTTAAACTACGCTTGGCAAGGTTGATTGGTTGATGGGTGGGACCTATTTTATACCGAGTAACCTTCATTCCTCGGAAAGTAGGTACGATCCCGGCTGTTATCTGTAAATCTTTGACAGGGTTTCGCAGCCAGTGGGTACTAGCTGGTTTGGGGATAGGCAGTCACTCCATATGAAATACTAGTACTCAGCTGTATCTGGTTGGATTGGAAGCCAATGCTAACATGATTGAGAAAAACCTAGATAGATTATGTTGGTATCTACTTCATAAACCTTAAGATCACTGGTGGACTTTAAGCTTTAAGATGGGTCTAGATTTCAAATTCTTTATTTGCATGAAATATTATGTGGCCGTACAAATAATATAATTATCTTGAAGTTCCATAAGTAACAAAAAACAAAACAAAACACGAAAGTTCCTTATGAAACGTAAATGTAATGGAAGGAAACTTTTGTAAAATCAAACACTGCTTTCTTTCTAAAATTGCAATAGCTGAAAACATCCTTCTACAAACTACACCTATTCTAGCCGTTAATCAAGAAACATAGCCTCTATCATCTCCTTTTACTTTTTCCTCACAAAGTACGTTGATACCATAAAACATAATAATAAGTCCCGTTTGATGCTGCGCCACAGATGAGCTCGTGTAATTATCTCGCGTCACTTGTTACTATGTTTACACGTCATGCGCACAATTTACAGCGCACAAAGCTGCTTGATAACTCGCTAAATAATACTCGTAGGGAAGCGTGTACACTGAGAGAACAGGGTAATAATAATAATAATAATAAAGCCTGTTTATTCCATATTTCCAATTTACATTTCAAGTGTTGTTAGTAGTTTGTTAGTATGTTTTCCTTATAATATGTTAGTACTTATGTTAATCTTCTTTGTTTGGAATATGGACCCCTTTTTGGGTAAAGGCCTCCTCCAGCTTCTTCCACACGTCCCTGTCCTTGCCTAGGTCTAACCAATTGTTCCCTGTCACCTGTATAATGTCATCAGCCCACCTTCTCTTTGGTCTGCCAACATTTCTTTTCCCTCCTGGGCCTTTCCATCGAGTGGTCTCTATCGTCCATCTTTTATCAGTGTAGCGTGAAATGTGTCCTGCCCACTTCCATTTTAGTGTAAGTGCATGCTCGAGAGCGTCTGTGATTTTCGTTTTCTTTCTGATGATTTCATTTTTAACTTTGTGTATTTTTCTAATCTTCAGCATACTCCTTTCCATGGCTGTTTGGGTGCTTTTGATCTTCTGTTTTGCTTTGTTTGTGAATACCCACGTTTGACATGCATATAATAGGCATGGCAGGAGACAAGTATCGAACACAGTTTTTTTCAGATGTATTCCATAATCCCCTTTTAAAATTTCTTTTTGAGACCAGAATTTTTTCCAGGTTATATTAATTCTCCTGGTTAATTCTTCTTCATTAGTATTTTTATTGAAAGACACTTGTTTTCCCAGATATATATACTCTTGAACGTATTCTATGGTATTTCCATTGATTATGATGGGTCGCTTTTGACTGTTAGTCATTATTTTTGTTTTATTTAAGTTCATTTCTAGACCAATTTTGGAGCTTTCATGATCAAGTGTTCTCATCATTTCTTCGATGTCCTTTGGAGTTTCAGCTACAATAGCTATATCATCCGCAAATCTTAAGTGGTTTAGGTACTTGCCGTTTACCAGCAGTCCTTTATTCGACCAGTTTAACTTCTGAAATATATTTTCGAGTACTGCAATGAATAGCTTCGGTGACAGCGGGTCTCCCTGTCTGACACCTCTTTCTATTTTTATTTCGTCACCTCTGGTTTCAAGTTTAATTCTGCTGGTACTATTTGAATAAATATGTTTTAGGATGTTAATGTACTTTTGGTGGACGTTTGAGTATTGCAGTGCATTCCAGATTGAGCAGTGGCTGATGCTGTCAAATGCTTTACTGTAGTCAATGAAGGCCACATACAAAGATCTATTAAACTCTTGGTGTTTTTCTATGATTTGTTCTAGTGTGTGTATGTGGTCCGTTGTGCTGAAGCCTGATCTGAACCCTGCTTGCTCTGTAGGTTGCATTTTATCAATGTCTTGTGATATTCTCCTTAGAAGTATTGATGAGAATAACTTGTATATGCTTGATAGTAAACTTATAGGTCTGTAATTTCCTACATCTAAGGGATTTCCTTTTTTGAATGGCAAAATTATATCAGATGTGCGCCATTGTTCTGGGACAGTTTCCGTGTTCATTACCATGTTAAATAGTCTTGTCAAGTGGTGGATTAAAATGGGTGCACCTGTTTTCAGAACTTCATTGCATAGTCCATCCGGGCCAGGGCTTTTCTCTGCTTTTAGCTGCGTTATGTGTTCGTGAACTTCAGAGTGTTGAATTGGTTTAACTTCATTTATATTGCAATGGTTGCTATTTTGTACTTCGTTTTCACTTTTATTGCTTTTTCGATATAACTCCTTATAGAAATTTGTTGCGTGATTTATAACATCTTTCCTTGAATTCGATGCCTTTGAATTTAGTTCTAGTTTATGAATCCATGTTTTGTGCGTGGACAGCTCCTTGTATGCTCTTTTGGTACTCCTAAATTGTTTTATGTTTCTTGTGATTATTTTGTGTCTATGGTTGTTGTAGTCCTTTCTAATTGATCTGTGTGTTCTTTTGTAAATTTTACTGAGTTCGGTTTTCATTTCTTTTGTTTTGTTTTTAATATGTATTAATTCTGTGCGCCTTTTAATTAGTTGAACCGTTTCATGGCTGAATATTCTATGGTCTTCTGCTTGAACTGGATTTTTGGCCTTCAAACTTTCCAACATGTTTTCTTCTATGAAGTTGTAATAGGTCTGAGTATCAGTTGTGTCCAAATGTTTAGATCCTAATTTTGTTTGTAAGTTAGTTCTATAGTCTTTAATTTCTTCTTCCGTCTTCGGGACCTTAATTGGTGTTTCAAAGTTCTTTCTACTCTTACGTGGACGGCTCAGGAGTATTGTTGCTCTCAATAGTCTATGATCAGAAGGAAATTGTACATTACTTAGTGTTTCCATGTTTCTTATTAACTTGGGATTGTTTATCATTATGTAATCAATTTCGTTCTTGATTTTTTGGTCAGGTGATACCCAAGTCCATCTACGCTTTTGTTTTTTCTTGAAAAATGTGTTCATTATGGATAGTTTGTGTTGGAAGGCGTAGGTAATAAGGCGGTCTCCTCGAGCATTGCGTTTTCCGTAACCATATTGACCTAAGATTGGGTAGTGGTCTGTTTTTGAGCTTCCTATTTTGGCGTTAAAGTCACCCATTACTATTAGATTTCCATAGCATAGTTCATGTGCAGTTTCCATTTCCTTGTAGAATTGTTCTATTTCATCATCAGTTGATTTCTCTGTGGGTGCATAGGCTTGAATTATCGACAGTGTAGAAGTTTCAAATTTCAATTGTAGAAGTGCTACTCTGTCTGATATTCCTATGAAGTTATTTATATTTCTTTTATACATTTTCTTTATTAGGAACCCGACTCCAAATAGGCCTTTTGTCTGGCCAATATAGCAGAAGATGTAGTTGTTGTGTTCTTCTATATTACATCCCAATCTTCTGACTTCTGAGAGACCTAGGATATCAAAGTTGATGTTTTTTAAGGCATGGGTTAGTTCGAGGTATCTTTCTGTTGATGATAAGGATCTTACGTTGAATGTACACACTTTCAGGTTTGGTTCTTCGTTCAAATCATTTTTGTTGTTTAGTGGAGGGTAGTGGTCTAATTCCCCACGAGGACCAGTCGGCTTGGGGAATGTTTTGTTTTCGATTTTGTTCAGTTCTTCCTTGGTTGTTGGTTTTTTCCGGTGGCTGATGAATCTATCCTATGCTTTCTGTTCGGGTGCGTGGGAATCAAGAGGAAGGGAGTTGCTTCTATTTCTCATTAGATCAAACGCATTCAGTCTATTTGTTTTTGTTAGATGTTGTTTGCGAGGCTGTTCTGATCCACTTGGTGAGGTGGAAGTTTCTCTTTTACGTTTCTCGTTAGCTGGTCTTCCCTCTTTGATGATTAGTTTATCGTAGTTTATCACGGCATAATTGCCCTTCTTCTTTTCTTCAATGAGTTTAGGTAGCAGTTCCTTCCTCTTGTTAAGAATTTCCTTCGGATAATCTTCAGACACGTAAACATTGTTTTTCAGTTTGTTTTTGTTTTTCATAATGTCGCTCTTTTTCCAATTGTTGACAAATGTTATGAGTATCGGCCTTTCCTTTTCATTTTTCGTATTAATTTTGCCAATCCTGTATATCATATTTATATCTCTGTCTTCCACTACTATGTTTAAATCGTCTTTGAATTTCTTCCTAACTATTTCCATAAGTGTACATTTTGAACTTTCGCTTTCTTTTATGCCGTATACGATTACATTGTTAATTCTTTGATGTTTTTCTAAATAATATATTTTTTCTTTCAATGTCTCATTTTCCGATTTCAGTTCTTGTATTTCCCGTGTAAAAGGTACCAATTTTTCATCCAGCTGTGCTATAATTTCCTTTGTTTGGTTTGACATTTCTAGTTTTACTTGATCGAATAATTTTTGAAGGTTATCCATTTTATGAGTTTGTGTTATGCGTGGAACGGAACGTAGCCTTGAGTATGTTCAAAATCAGAGCGTTTCGTTGTTGGTTGAGCTGGAACGCAATTTTTCCTCTAATGTTGGCTGCCTTACAGATCTGTCACTTGGTTATAGTAGTGCAAAGTTATTTCATTTATTTGGTGGCAACACTGAGTTGTTTTCGTTTTGTTGGCATTAGTTTTCACTTTGACAGATGGTTGCGAGGTTATTTATGATGTTTTATTTTCACTGTTTTCTTGTAGAATTTTACTATTTCGCACTGTTTAGTCTATTTTTCTTGCTAGTAATGTTTTATTGTTCATTTATTAGCACTTATAACTTGCTTTTATACACTTTGTACCGAGTTTTCTATTACTTTTATCGGAGAGCACTGACAAGCGACTTCACTATTCGAGCACCGGAAACGGAAAAACAGGACGAGAGAACAGGGTATTGAGAACATATTTTATTCTTACAGATAAAATATTAAGCATTTTGAGTAATATCATTCTTTCTCGTGTTCTTCTTCTTATCTTATATTATTATAATAATAAGAACTAGCTGTTGCCAGTGGTTTCACCCGCTACAACTCGAAAATTATCCCACGGGAAGATAAAATCGGGATAAAAACTATGCTATGTGTTAATCCAGGTTATAAACTATCTGTGTACCAAATTTTATCCAAACCCGTTCAGTAGTTTTAGCGTGAAGAAGTAACAAACACACACACACACTCACAAACTTTCGCCTTTATAATATTAGTGTGATTTAGAGATTGAAAAGTGTAAGCAAAAATATAAGTTTTTAAACTGACATGGTCACTGACACTACTATTAATATCATAAACGGGATATTTACCATGTTTGATTGTTGTTTCGAGTTCCCGATATTTCGGCGCTGTTACAAGCACCATGATCACGGACAAAACAAACAAACAACAAACATGCTGCATGCTGCATGCTGTTACAAACATGGTAAATATCCCGTTTATGATATTAATAGTAGTGAAAGCAAAAATGTAGAGCTGTTATCATCATCATCATTCTGCCTCCCAATTAGTTGGAATTACCTCAGCACGACTTTTTCTTTTACACTTCTCTAATATTCTCTCTTATTATTAAACATGTAGCAATATGATTATCAGTACCTTTTCTTTTTAAAGCATAATTTCATGAATTTTTGGGGTTCCGTACCTCAAAAGGAAAAAACGGAACCCTTATAGACCATTTTTCTTACGGATGCGTGGAGGTATTAAGCTGAAATCCATATCAAATACTCAGGTATAATATCCCTCGGATCTGTGAAAAATCAAATTTGTAAGCCAACGCAATGAAAAGATACAGCCGTTTATGCTGCAAATTTTATTTTTCATCATTATTCGTACTCAGTGCGTCTCTGGTTTTACGCTGGTGTTTATCTGCGGTATCATTATTAGCCCTTTCGCCGCCTTTCATGTCGCAATGAAACGAGTTCATTGTTCATCGCATATTAACGACTTATATACAAAAACCACCGACTTATATGTTCCTACTTACTTATTTAATCTTAAACAGAGGTTTTACGAGAAGTTCTTGGTTGCTAGTTAATAATTCAGTAAGGAAAACTACATAATTATAACTGCCAAGTTGGTTTAGTGGTCCCAAGCACGACTGTTCTGCATCAGGTCCTGGGTTTGATTACCAGGTGGAGCAAAGTGTTATTGGGTTATTCTCAGTAGCAGCTACGGAGTCTGGATTAGGTCCCGGATAGCGTCAATAGACTTGCCCTATTACATGTGACTTAAAAATTATTGACGAAATGTGAGAGTACCTATGGGTAGCGTCATGTTATATATAAAAACTAAACATCTTTTAAAAGAAAAACAGAATCAAGTCGCAATAAGTGTCAAATTTTCAATCATCATCAGCCTATAATGTTCCCACTGCAGGGATTCAAGCCTCCTCCCTAGGAGAGGGATGGGCTATAATCCACCACGGCTCAGTGCGGACTGGTCGATGTCACATGTCTTCGAATTTTTTTGGTTATAAGACATGTCGGTTTCCTCACGATGTTTTCCTTCACCGTTTTCAATAAACATATACTATTACAAGTATAATATGGTGTAATATATGTACGTAAATACTTGTTCAACTTGAGATAATTTATGTGCATAACTCAAACAAATTATGTGTGAGTTTAGAAGCAGGTACACTCTGTATTTACAACAATGTTGGGTTTGTATGTTTGGTTCACCAAATATGCAACAAGGCTTCCGGGTAGCGGTTAGATTCTCACTAGTGAAATGGAAATAAACAGGTATTAAAATAATCATTATAATATTAGACACGCACGGTCCAAAGACTGACACAATTTTTTTAACCGACTTCCCAAAAAGGAGGAGGTTCTCAATTCGATTGGTATGTTTTTTTTCATCATTAACATTTTGCAAAAAAAAACGACTTTAAAAAAACAAAAAAATCTAAAATAAGAATGGGTATTTTTGTATAGACCCCGTCCCTTTCCTTGTAACACTTTCTCCTATATATCAAATGAAAGAGCGTTAAAAATACATCATTTTATTGTATGACAGTAAATGTGTGAATAATGGGGGAAAAAAGTTATTCACCGATAAAGAAAGAAAATTTTTTTTTTTTTTTTTTCGTAGAACCTGCTTGAGTGTGGTGACTATTGATAGGTCTTTTAAAATGACACTGAGGTTACTAAAACCATTTCTTCTCAAAGTCAATCGTTTGAAAGATAGACACTTCCAAAGTGCAAAAATGTGCCCCCACCCCCTCTAACTTTTAAACTAACTAGGTGAAAAATCTAATAAAAATATATGCTGTAGATCGCAATGAAAACTCACAACCGAAATTAGTTTGAACGAGATATAGTCAGCAGTTTTTGAGATATAGCTCATTTAAAAAACCGCAAATATAACGTTGTCATTCATACAAACACCATGAAAAACAAACTTATCACAAAATATGTATTTATGTTGCCGCTTTAACAACAAATAATACAAATTAAAGGGGACTTCCCTACTACGATGATGCAGAACCTTTCATGTGCGAGTCCGACTCACACTTACCAATTTTTTTTTATCCAATTCATTTTTTTTTCAATTATTCACACGGTTACTGAACAGTGTGAATAATTGAAGAATTGAATTGAGGAAATGGAATACTTCTATGGTGTATACACCATAGAAGAATACTTCTATGGTGTATACACCATAGAAGTATGTCTAAATTAAATTCCAAGAATGACTGACTAAGAAATCAGAATCGACGGATCCGTGTTGCTGAGAGGCCGCATTTTATCGTGGCACATATAAAAAAAAACTTATATTTTGTTCAATCCTAACACAGAGTGTAGTTAGCTTGGGGCAGTTTTCAGCATTAGACAGTGATTCAAGAGGAAGGTTTATATGTAGCACATTGCACCTGTGCGTAGCCGGAGCGGGTCTTTAACTAGTAAAAAAATAAAGAATAAATTCAATTCTTTATCGGTGAATAACTTTTTTCCCCATTTAACACCTTGTGAATAATTGGAAAAAAATGAATTGGATTAAAACTTTGCCTAGTCGGACTCGTACATGAAAGGTTCCGTACCATAGGGCACGCCACGATAGCGGCGGTAAGTCCGCTCATTGAGGAGTGGCTGAAGAGGCACCACGGGCGCCCTCTTCAGCGGACACGGTTGTTTCGGGAGGTACCTGCACCGAATCAGGCGGGTGGAAACACCTGAATGCTACTATTGCGAGGATCAGCCGGAGGATACGGTGGAGCACAACGTGGAGGTCTGCCCCGCTTGGGCGGAGCCCCGCCGTGATCGGCGATTGGCGGCGGTGACCTCTCGCGTCCAAGCTCTGGTGCAAGCCATGGTCCGGGGCGAGAGGGAATGGGAAGTCGTCGCCTACTTCTGCGAAGCAGTGATACTAGCGAAGGAGGTGGTAGCACGTGAGAGGAAGAGAACCTCTCGTCGCAGCCGTCGCGGGAGACACTCCGGGCGTCGGGGGCCACGTGATGGCTTCCCACAACCATAGACGCGGACCTGAGGACGGTGAGTAATGGGCTAGCTCGCCGCCGCGCCGTCTTAGGAGGACGACAGGCGTGTCGACGTCGAGTTCGTGTTCCACGCGCGCCTCAAAGAGATGTCAGCAATATGGAAGGGGCCCGCAAGGGTCGACGCCCGTCGGGGCTGCGGGTTGTTCGAAAGAGATAGAGCGGCCTCGACATAAAGGGCTAAGAAGGAACATGGGTGGTTTTTAGTCAGTACAAGTCTGACTAAAATCTGGGTTTTAAAAAAAAAAATCCGTACCATCGTCGTAGGGTCTGCCCTTTAATTTGTATTATTTGTTGTTAAAGCGGCAACAGATATACACACTTTGTGATAAGTTTGTTTTTCATAGTGTTTGTATGAATTACAAAGTTATATTTTCGGTTCTTTGAATGTTCTCTATCTCAAAAACTGCTAACTATATCTCGTTCAAACTAATTTTAGTTGTAAGTTTTTATTGCGATCTAGAGCATATATTTTTATTAGATTTTTCACTCCCTTATTTTAAAAGTTAGAGGGGTTGGGGGACACCTTTTAGCACTTTGGAAGTGTCTATCTTTCAAACAATTGACTTTGAGAAAAAATGGTTTTAGAAACCTCAGTTTCATTTTAAAATACCTATCAATAGACACCCCACTCAAGTAAGTTCGATGAAAAAAAAAAATATTTTTCTCTATCTTTATCGGTGAATAACTTTTTTCTCCCATTATTTACACATTTACTGTCATACAATAAAATGATGTACTTTTAACGCTCTTTCATTTGATATAGTAGAAAGTGTTACAAGGGTAGGGACGTTTTGCCCCTTCTTCTTTAATTTCTGAAACTGACTTCCAGTGTTGAATAAGTCAATGAAACAAACAAAGACTTCTGAAAGTAAAGTTATTTTAGACTGTTATAATTTTCTTGAAAAAGATTTATTAAAAGGGAAACTAGCAGTAGGCAAAGTGTGTCATATTTTTTTTTCGAAAATTTCCTACACAAGCAGGCAGGACCCTTCAATAATTCCCCCCATCATCGCATCCACAACAAGGGAAGACCGTATCCGAAGTCCGAGTTTTAATATCCGAGAGCAGCTTGTGTTTACTCGAGAAAACTGATTACGTTTCAACGATAAGTACCATAAACAAAATCAGGCGATTTTAATATTTTACGGGCTAAAGTTTTCAGGCATTTTTTCATCCCCTTTGAGGAAATAAGGAATAAAACGCAGCTGTCGTTCAGTTGCGCACACTTACCCTGTGGGGTGTAACTTTTTAATTACACCCCCTCCGACATTTTTACCCCTAAGGGATGTCTTGGATATTTCTAAAGTTGGACCCTTAAAAGTGTTTGATTTTATGGCTTGATGAAACGAATACTTGTTTTCGTTTTTTTCTTTGGAGGTAGTTTCATATTTGCCTTCATATTCTTTCACGGTACAGGTCAGTTAGTACGCTTCAGCACATTCCTTTCTGATGACGTTCTTTAAAGATTCTGACAGACGGTTTTGGGCCTTTTGCTTCCCATGGAAACCTACACGACTTACTAGATCGACTTACTAGGTCTTACTTGACTGGCCTGTTGGTCTAGTGGTTAGTGACCCTAACTGCTATGCCGGAGGTCGTGGGTTCGATTCCCACCCAGGACAAATGTTTGTGTGATGAGCACGACCATTTGTTCTGTGTCTGGGTGTAATTTATCTATAATATGTATGTATTTAGAAATATATAAGTATGTTTATCAGTTGTCTAGTACCCATAACACAAGCTCTGCTTAGCTTGGGACTAGATGGCGTTGTGTGATAGTTGTGGAATATTATTATTATTATTATCTGATCATTTTATCCAGTTTTCTATTCATGGTGCAGTCAATCAATACCGACCCGCATAAACGTGTGTAGGAGAAAATTGTACAGTAATCCTTGCCTGTACATGCAACCTAGAGAATCGAGAAATAGATATGTCATGGGTATACCTGCGCGTTGCGACTGCACAGGCAATTGCAAATGAGCTAACCGACGGCTTGCAGATACGTGTGTATCCTCTGTGGTGGTCGCTGTCACGCGCTTGGTACTTGAGTGAAGTTCGTGGCTTTGCGGTTAACCCACCACAAATAAGTATGAGAACAATATTATTACCTAATAACAACATCAACAGAACTAATCACAAACAATTTGTTTCTCTTACTCAAATCAGCATGTCCTTCCAATGTCCGTCCAAAATCATGATTAAAGCGCGCCAATATTTTCTAATAGCTGAACTGATTACCAATTAGTGTGGAGCCCGTCCAATTCCCCTGAGCGGGGGTGAGGCGGAGTGTAGGGGGTGACAGTGACAAACGACGGAAATATTTCACTGAGCCAGCCACCCGGGGACACTGTTGAGAGGATAATAGTAGTCACAGATGGAAGAATTGTGGGAGGCTGTACGTACATCTGGTTCGAGGAGCTGCTGTGTGTGGAATGTGGGGAGTGGAGGATGTGGGATTAATAGTATGGACTATTAATCCCACATTCCCACATTCCACGATGTGTGTAAATGAATATTTAATATACTATTGCTAAATGAATTCAACATGAAGAAATTAAGGCGTGAAAAATCCAAAACACTTTACATAGTGTTTTTAAAATCACTTTTCATGATTCTAGACTTGATAAATTAAGAGAATTACTGAATAAGGTCACTTTTATCTTTAATCAGTAATTTTCTTGATATTTTCTCTAGAGTTTTGGATTTTTCAAATTTGATGTGATTTTTGAGTAAAAGAAATAAGATGTG
This sequence comes from Diarsia dahlii, assembly GCA_949775195.1. Taxonomy (NCBI): domain Eukaryota; kingdom Metazoa; phylum Arthropoda; class Insecta; order Lepidoptera; family Noctuidae; genus Diarsia; species Diarsia dahlii. The sequence goes on from OX459207.1 coordinate 20,819,406, forward strand.
AGTGGCGCTTCGCTCAAGGTCGTTGGCATTTAATGTCGCCTTAAACAGAGACATCCATTAACTCATGTCTTTTTTTTGAGAGAGGTGGGCAGAAACTACAGACCGCCACACGTTACGTTACGATCCACAAATATTTGTTTCTTCATTCCTATATTCTTTCCTATATTCCTATATTCTTCACATTCCAATATACCTAATAACTTAACACCTGTAATACCTGAAAGATTAGACAGGGGTATACCACCTATTTTCCGCATTGTTCACGGTATTTCACAAAATATGTTACCTATGTCTGACGTATTAGGGAGTGAACCCATTGCTATAAAATGGACATACGTTGAAAAAATCCTGATGGGCAAAATACCTGTCATCGAACCATGGACCTCATGTGTTAGTACTACAAAACCAATGAGGCTGTTCAAAAAATATCAAGTTAACAAATGATTTAGAATAACGAATAGTTATGATAACCAGACAAAACTATATATTATCAATCAACAGTGTTTCATCCTCGAGACAGTTTTGTGGCGATTTGCGCACCGTTCTCATTGTTTTTATAGGGCGATAGTCTGGTTAAGATTATTATGTCTACTGCCTTGTTTTTATTATCTGTGACGTATCAAAGGGATAAGATGTCATTATTATCATCAGCATACAACAGTTAATTGCTGGACATAGCACTCTCCAATTCGACGGCGGCGGCGCTGCACTTGATTCTCGGTAGCTCTCATCCAGCTGCTACCAAATACCCTTTGTTTTTTTTTTTTGGTGGGTGGAAAATCATCAAATGACCCCCCCGCTCTTGGGCAGAGCGAAGGGGAGTGAGACTTCTACTGACTAAAAACCGAACCCATGTTCCTTCTTTGCCCTTGTGCCGAGGCCACGTCATCTCGTTCTAATCCGCGGACGGAGATCTTCGCTCTACGCTTGCCAATTTGCGGTGACTCAGGTTTCAAACTAATGATATGCCATTTGCAAATCAGTAGTTTAAAATCATCAAATTTATATATTGATGTAATATAATATACTAGCTTTTGCCAGTGGCTTCGCCCGCGTGAAAATGACGATTTTCCATACAAACTTTCATCCCCTATTTAACTCCCTTAGGGGTTGAATTTCGAAAAATCCTTCCTTATTCCTTGTCCACATTATAAAAGGAACCTCTATGCGAAATTTCAGCTTTCTAGGTCCAAGGGTTTGGGCTGGGCGTTGATAAGTCAGTCAGTCAGTAAGTCAGGACTTCTCTTTTTATATATATAATAATATTGATTGTTCACTTATTGTTCATTTCTGTCTGTTCATTGACATTCTTTGCTGATGCAAGACTTTTATTTTTTTACCCGTTTCAAACAACACAGGAAACGGATAACAATGCCAGTTTATCACACATAACACTTAATCTTATTTACGTATCAATATTGATTGTTTTAACACCAACAGGAAGGAATCAGAAGATTACCTGAATTCATTGATAAATGTTATCAATGAAGTTGACTTGCTAGATTTTATACTTAAAGTATTTATGAATGGGTATGAGTTTTCACGAGTCATTGTTATAAGCAAAAACATTTGTATTTTTATGAATAAAGAGAAATATGATTGAGTGATCTTGATAACAATATTATTAGGTTTAAGTCGTTGTCGTAGGTAGATAAGGCAATAGCATATTGTTGTAAAGAGTCAGTGTGACTTGTAATTTTTCAAATGTTGTGATTAAGTAATAGTCACAAATTGTCTTCTATTCAGGTGTGCATGCACTCAAGTCGAATGGCGCATGTATTATTTTAGTTTTTCATTTAGATAAAAATAGATTATTTTCTTCATTGCTGTTGATATAGCAAAATACTATCACTGTCCCAATTTATCATATTTTAATAGTTTTGTTAAAATATCGTTCAACCAACGTCACAGTTAAAATATTGAACTGGTTTTTCAAGTGATATTAGCTGGACAAACGGTCCACTTGGGTAGATCTAACTTCGAGAAAGAGGTCAATCGTCGAATCCGACTCGGCAGGGCAGCGTTCGGGAAGTTGCGCGGTATCTTCTCGTCCAACTTACCCCAGTGTCTCAAGACGAAAGTCTATGACCAGTGTGTGTTGCCAGTGATTACATACGGGACCGAAACGTGGTCGCTCACAATGGGCCTCATCAGAAAGCTCAAAGTCACCCAAAGGGCAATGGAGAGGGCTATGCTCGGAGTTTCCTTGCGTGATCGAATCAGAAATGAGGACATCCGCATGAGAACCAAGGTTACCGACGTAGCCCGAAGAATCGCCAGACTTAACTGGCAATGGGCAGGGCACATTGCTCGCAGAACGGATGGCCGATGGGGCCGAAAAGTTCTGGAATGGCGACCGCGAACCGGAAGACGTTGCGTTGGAAGGCCTCCCACTAGGTGGACCGATGACCTGGTCAAGGTTGCAGGAACCCGCTGGATGAGAGACGCACGGGACCGGTCAATGTGGTGACGCCTAGGGGAGGCCTATGTCCAGCAGTGGACGTCTTTTGGCTGAAATGATGATTAGCCGAAAGATAGCAGCGGTGGCCCTTTTTTGGCGTGAGCAGCGGTAGTCCATTGGTGACGGCCCTGACATACGAGCCAGGAAGTTGTAGGTTCAAACCCAGACATGCGCATTACTTTGTGTAATATATTTCATCATGGCTAGTCTCAAAACGGCTAAGAAAACATCGTGAGGAAACCGGCATGTCCTAGAACATACCATACATATATACCAACCCACAATGGGTACTTCGTGATGAATTATAGCCCCTCTCATAGAGAGAAGGTCTGTGCCCCAGTAGTGGGAATATTATAGAGTGATTATGCAACCAAAACACGTCTACTGCTGGATAGGTCTTCCCCATGCGTCACAACGTCTTTCTGTCATACCTGAGAACCACATCATCAGGCAGATTTTCGCTACTCTTTCGTCATCTAGTGGATTTTCACTACTATTTTCCAGTTCATTGTTTCACCTTGTGGGAGGCCAAAGAAAAGCATATCTTGTTTCTAAACTACTGTTTCTATCTGAACTGTGAGTATGTTGGGGTCATCTTTAAAACCAGTACGACTTACTTGATAGTTTGGCTTTTTACTCTTTGGCTAACTGTTTTAGTTTTTTTGAGTTGTTAATGTTCTTTCTTTTAAACATCGTTAAGGTATCGTCTTCAAAAGATTAAAGATGTTATGCGAAAGTTTCAGTAGTAAGTTCTGTCGCAATGGAACTTACAAATGAAGCTAAATAAAGTTTTCCTTTAGTGTATAATGTAGTGCAAGTAGTCTTAATTCAGTGAATGAATTTATTTCTTGGGTAGAACTTACTGTAACATGACTATCGAGATGATAAATAAATCATTTGATAGAGTGAGAAATTGTGAGGTGAACAAATTGACAACATGTGCCTTACGTTATTTCTTTCATATTTTTGCCATTGATGTCGTTTTTTTAAATTTTTGGACTGTGCTCTGTAAATGCTGCAATTAAAATTCGCAGTAGTTGGGAGTTAAGCAGATTTGGTCTACCAACTGTATTGCTAATTTAAGAACTCATACTGTAATGCAGCTATAAGTTCAAAATTGCTCATTCTCATTCTCTTCCTCCATATTTATCTAAATACTCGTCAGCTCAGAAGTCACTTCCTTTCTAAAAGTAAGTTAAAATTGCTCGATATTCGAAAGTAAATAACAGTAGATACATCCTTTTTTACCGCGGCAGACGATACCTTTACCCCATTTTCCACAATTACATTCATAACCATCAATTTATAAACGAACTACTGAAAAATAAAATAACCCCCACTCATTCATGAACTGCAATAAAATGAACGGAAACGTCCACCATCAAAAGGCACACTTTTAACATTTGACACTTTTTGTAATCAAAACTTTTCGCCAACTCGTTGGAAATTTTACAGTTTAAAAATAAAAAAAAGATAGCTGCAAAAAGTTGCGGGAGCATGTCACATGTGGCACACGACGTTGAGTTATGGCGCATAGTTTTATATTAAATTTCGCATAATTTCCCGACAAGGTGTACTATGTAATTTGCGACTGCAACTGGGTCGGTTGTGGCAAAGTTGTGATTGTGCGACTGGTTGCTAGTTGTGTTGAGTCTTTGATATTTTGTGATGCATACTATTATACTGAGCTGTATTTTATTAACCACACCACATCCAATTAAGATCATTTTGATAAACAAAAAATGGATGCAATAAACATGCCAAAAAAGCAGCGGGTTTAAAAAAATATGTAGATAACAAAAATTCATATTTTCACTATTGCAAAAATATTAATTGACCTTTTAACTTAGAAATTGTGAGGACCTATCGCAAGCTTCACCAAACCAACAGATTATGACCCACGTAGAAGTTTATTCCCTCTTACAAAGGCCTGTGTCCCTGCAATGTGAATGCTCTTAAGCCATCGCAAACAGTGACAATTACGACTGGTTGCTAGCTACGTGATAAGCCACCATCACGGATGCTTCTCGTTCTCTGATTGTAAAGTCAGCCGCAGCCCGGCAGAGCATCTTGCGAGTACGACAGAACTTGTGCCGCGGAATGTTCCATCGCACTGAAAATTAAATTACCAGTATTACGTCGAGGCTTTCAGGAAAAAACGATATTAAAGAAGGTTGTGTGTTTAGTTAGATTGAAAATGTAAGTTACAGGAGTTTTATTTCAAGTGGGAATGGTTGTTTTGTAAATTTACACTATGCCTTTTATAGGTACCTAAAGTACGCTTAATTTTATGTAATAGCCGGGCAAAAATTCAGACTCGATTTGATGCTGAATGGTGCCTCATTAAAGAAGTCATTAACACTTTGGATGAACTCACTACCACTTTGCACGAGTTGGGAATCAAACACAAGTCGCCTTGCTTTGCAGTAGCATTTCTGACCACTACATGGTCTAACTAGGCAGTAGAGTCTTGCTAATTGAGTGTTACGATAATACTAGCCTGTAGACCATTGTGTAGGTTTTATTGCTCTAAGTTTATTTAAAAGGTGAAGTTTTTAGAGCTTACATTACAGTTTCACAGTTATAAACTCACTCTCAGAAGCAACACTGAATCCCGGCACACTAAATCACATTCTTTATTCCACTCAAACAACCACCGAAACACATAAATTCTCCATTCAAGGGACACACAACCAACATATTTATACCACACCGACCGTAATTCGAAAAAATATATTCAACGGGTATGCAACCAGAGAGCCCAAGGGGGCGCTATTGCAAAGCCTTGGGGAACGCCATTGCAAAATTTCCAATTTTCAACTCAATCCAATTTCAATCTATTTTCAATATCAGTCGATTGGTGTACCTACTCGGTTAGACGCGGGGCACGTGGGGAGACTTGTAAAGGATAGCAGGTGAAGATCCAGGTCGAACCAGGTCGGGACTGAATTATGCAATATGTTGTGAGGTAGATTAGAAAGCGAAATCGTTTTTGTTATCACCTTTTTAGGGTTCCGTAGTCAACTAGGAACCCTTATAGTTTCGCCATGTCTGTCTGTCCGTCTGTCGGTCCTCGCTTAATCTCTGTGACCGTTAGCACTAGAAAGCTGAAATTTAGTACCAATATTATGTGTATCAATCACGCCGACAAAGTGGTAAAAAATAAAAATTGGAAAAAAATGTTTTATTAGGGTAGTTTAGTTTTTTTTTTTTTATATGTAAAGTGGGAAGTGATTTTTTTTTTAATTTCAACCCTAACGTGTGATATATTGTTGGAAAGGTATTTAAAAATGAATAGGGGTTCACTAAAATAATAATAATAATTGATAATGTCAATAATTTCGGAAATATCTACTAATAATATTAACTTTTGAACCATGAGTTTAGAAAATATGAAAAAAATCTGAAAAGTAGAACTTTATAAGGACTTTCTAGAAAAATAATTTTGAACTTGGATGGAAACCTACGGAACCCTACACTGAGCGTGGCCCGACACGCTCTTGGCCGGTTTTTTTTTTTATTTGAGACAAAAGCTATGGTCATATGGATGGACTGTGTGAAGGATGATATGGCTAGAAAGAAGGTAACTGAAATTGATGGGTAATAAAGAAGTATGGAATAAGTGGGCATACTGGGCCTCCTTGCGTGATCGAATCAGAAACGAGGACATTCGCTTGAGAACCAAGGTTACCGACGTAGCCCGAAGAATCGCCAGACTTAAGTGGCAATGGGCAGGGCACATTGCTCGCAGAACGGATGGCCGATAGGGCCGAAAAGTTCTGGAATGGCGGCCGCGAACCGGAAGACGTTGCGTTGGAAGGCCTCCCACTAGGTGGACCGACAACCTGGTCAAGGTTGCGGGGACCCGCTGGATGAGAGACGCACGGGACTGGTCAATGTGGCGACACCTGGGGGAGGCCTATGTCCAGCAGTGGACGTCTTTTGGCTGAAATGATGAATGATGACTGGGCCAACCATAAATAAATTGGGATGAGGACAGGAGAATGATGAGTTCCTTTAATCTGAGAAATAATATAAAGAATAGTAGTACGTGATTCCAGAAGTATAACCTGCTCAGCCAGCTGATATGACACGGCTATACAAGATGTAACTGGCCATAATTATTACAATATCAATTGAGAAGAAAGGTAGGCCATTACATACCTATACTACTTTCACATTTTATCAGTTATGCAAAAAAGTAGAGCAAGCTTTGACACTAACTTAGTACAACATCTAGGTTCCTAACTCTGCGGGTTGTTCGAAAGAAATAGCGCGGCCCGGACACAAAGGGCTAAGAAGGAACATGGGTATTAGTCAGCAGAAGTCTGACACTCCCTTCCGCTCCGCCCAGAGCGGGAAGAGTCATTTGATGACTTCCCAAGCTCTAAAAATTAAATTACCACTCTTAGTGATGGCTTGTGATTACAAGCCATTAGCCAAGCCAAGCCATTAGACGTTGAATGATTATTCAACGTCTTTGAGTGCGGTAGTTAGTCTTGACATATTATCATAACTGTAACGCATGTAACAACAAAAACCAACTAAAGTCGATAAAGTTCACTCCTTCCTCTTAGCCAAGCTAATCCGTATTATCCAAAGGCCATTTCACACCCGTTTAAAAAGGAAAATGAAACCAATAATAGATAATTCATTCCTCAATTTCATGCAAGCGCAGCCACGGGTCGAATCTATCCTATTAGTTACCATTTACTCTTGCTAGCATCAGGGCGTAATAAGTTATAACTTAGATATTCTGTTTTTATAGGCATTAAATAACTTAGAGCCTGTGTAGGGTACACATTGATGATCATTGATGACATTTTGATGTAAAAAATGCTTTGTTGACGGCTTCGTGAAGGGTTTGATTACACCCTATATTCTCGTATATTTGTATCATCATCATCAGCCTACAGCAATCTACTGCTGGACGTAGGCATCTTCAAACAGACGCCACGCAGCTCGATTCTCGACAAATCTCATCCAGTTGCTACCAGCCACTGATCATCGCTCCACCGAACCTGAGGGGGATCTACCTTACACTTATCGATTCGCGGTTTCACTCTAGAACACATCTCCAAAGGACTACGGCTAATATGGCCGGCCCACTGTCACTTCAGCTTACTTATTCTGTGAGCTATGTCGACAACTCTGGTTCCCTATCGAATCACCTCGCTCCAGATGCGATCCTTGATTTGTATATTTGTATAGGACAACTTCATTGCAAACGTTGATGATTTATTCTCAGTTCAGCACTACACCCAGAGCTGGAAACCTAAGAATCGAATTATATATTTTTTAAAACGTTGTCCCACATTAGAAATTTCTCCTGTGGCGTGGGTGCGTACACAAACATTTAAACTCACAAACGCTAATACCCAGACTAGGAAGAAGTATTTGTAGGCCATAAAAAATTTTGTTCCGTGCGTGGGCCGAACCCGCGACACGCAGCGCAGCAGTCAATTGCTCGAGTCACTGCGCCAACCGTGTCGTCAACCACGTAAGTCAGTCATCATATTACAACAATAATTTATACGTTGCTTGGAGTAAGTGAAAATGTGCAAAAAATTATATGTTGTAGTAGGCGAGCCTCTAAGCATATATTTTTATTCGTAAGATATTGTTTAGGGTCCAATAAATAATCTTGGTTTAGACATTTTATGGTAGGAAGCTAATGGGAGGAGATATTAATGGTTATTGTAGCAAAAAGGAAAGTATTTATCCTCTATGTTTTCTCATTACGTATGATACAGTAGACCGTATAAAAAGTCATGGCCTATCAAAAAAAAAGGTAGACCCTTTTTTTTTGAGGATGGGAAATCATTAAATGACTCCTCCCGCTCTGGGCAGAGCGGTAAGGAGTGTCAGACTTCTACTGACTCAAAACCACCCATGTTCCTTCTTAGCCCTTTGTGTCAAGGCCGTGGTATCTCTTTCGAACAACCCGCAACCCCAACGGGGTCATGGCCTACGTCGTTCATGATTTTGGCCTTAAGCACTCTATATTGCTGAACAAAAATGCTATCACAGAAGTTCTACATAACATATTTTTACATTGTTTATTGTTATATACTTTTGTTTATTACTGATTGTGTCTGTAGTAAATCTTAAATGTAACTGACACCTTGGTATTGTATCGAGTCTGGTTCTTCTAACCAACCTAACAGACAGATGTGTGCTGGGGAGTTTGTTCCGCCACTTCTTCTTTCCAGCTAAACACTAGGAAGTGTCGATGGGTGGGCGTTTTGGGGGACTGTCTTATAAAAATGTAAATACAGTGAAACCTGGTTAAATGTGTCTCAGATATTCAAATCTGTCTCATGGGACCCCAGTATGAGTTCCAGTTATAGAGGTTTCTCACTTATCCAAGTCCCAGTTAGCCAAGTTTCACTGTAGTAAAGTAGGTAAAGTAAATTTTGACCTTCGAAAAGTGCTGATTATCAGCCTAGTTTGAATAAATGAATTTTGATTTTGATTTTGATTTTGATTTTGATATCATCACGCCTGTAATCCCGAACGGTTTGGTAGAGCTGTACCCACTAGTACACTCACATTTCGCCAGTTATATTTAAGTCCCATGTAATAAGGAGCGAGCCTATTGTCATCAACCGGGCTCAGATATCTCCATGACGGTTACTGAGATATTCCTTATGGAAAAACCCTATAACACTTTGCCGGCCTGGGAAGCGAACCCAGTACCGCTTACGACCGATACACTTCACAGTCTAATACAATGAAATTAATACTTCTCAAAAACCAGCCTATCATTAGAATTTTCCACACTTTATTTATTTATTTATTTAAACTTCATGCACAAACGTGGTACATAGGCGGACTTAATGCCACAAGGCATTCTCTACCAGTCAACCTTAGGGTTAAATAAGACAACATTGTGGAAGCGTACAAAATATCTAAAAAACAACATCAACTCTAAAAAACTAAACTATTTACTTATATAATTATACTAATACCTACATAAATATAAAAATATAGAATAAACTAATAAATATTTTATAAATACCAAAATAAAAAACGAAAATCTTAACAATAGGCAATACCATGACTCGACTTATAATAATTGAGTGCTATTTGGTCTGACTTAAATAGTGGCTACATACTTTCCTTTTAAAAGTAAATTTGCTTTCATCTTTTTTACTTTACCAACTAGAAAAAAAGTTCAGTTTATTCTTACTTGAAAATGAATCTAAAACATCGCAACATCGACATAAAATATGTTAACAAAAATGTCTACACTTCAACACACAACCTTTGCCGATTCTAAACTCATATTCAGCATAATTCACGTGTAAAAATATGAACATTCTGCTATACTGAAAATAAATGTTCACTCGGATTGTCGGCAAAAGGTTTTAGCTCATTATACGCGAATTCAAACGTAACGCGTTGCTCTAACGAAACGAAACTAAAAAGTGTACACGATTTGTGGAAAATCTACATTTTGTGTGAAACTGTTGGACTTTGGTCTGTGACTTTGTGAAAATGGCGGCGAGTTGGGGAATTAATTTACAGTGCTGTTTGAGTGTGTGCATTATTTCATTTATTTGCCTTTTGTTTGAATTGCGAGTAAGCCCGTCAATTATAATGCCAACAAAAAGAAAATCTCCATATTTTACATTTCTCAAATTCAATTTGAATTTTCTAGAGCAATTTACTTAATTTTTATTTTGTTATTCCCTGCTCTAAACACTCCATCACCGTTTTGAGAAAAAAAACCGTCATATTCTTGAATAATATCATCGAAGTTATGTAACATCCACTAACCTGCACTGGGCCGTCGTGGTAGATGACGGATTGATGGCCCACTCCCTCTAGCAGAGAGAAGCCATGCTCCTAACAGTGGTAAAAAAATATACTGATTAAGCTACACTTACCCTTTTTTTTTTTGGAGGGTGGGACAACATTGAAATGACTCCTCCCGCTCTGGGCAGAGCGGAAGGGAGTGTCAGACTGACTGACTAAAAACAACCCATGTTCCTTCTTAGCCCTTTGTGCCGAGGCCGCGGTATCTTTTTCAAACAACCCGCAGCCCCGACCGGGCTACACTCAACCTCAAAAACGATCGCAAAGCTAACAAACACATAACCCTCCTTTTGAGCTTCGCCGCAGTCGGGTAAAAATAAAGCTGACTTCCCACGTGCCTATTAAGATCTATTACAAAACGGAATAGCCGCCATTTTACCGATTCCAAGAAAGAACGTTCCAATTTTAAAGAATGCAAACCACAGAGTACTGGCATGTAAGGTTCGTGCAATAAACAAATTCGGTAACGAAATAATGGGCCGAATAAGTTTAATCTTCGAGGCTTAGTTTGAAATTCAAATCGTGAAGACTCGAGTAATGTCGGGTTGTGTTGTGGTAGGTCTATATGTATAGGTTTTTGTGGTGGAGTATGGGAATACGTATGTTATGAGGTTTTTGAGGATATAGGAAGTTGTGTATGTAAATAGAGACATATGACTCAACTGATTACTGCAAAAAACAGAAATGTTTGACTAAGGATAATGTGTGACGGAATATGAATGTCATTTTGAGAAAATCTCAAACTGTATGTTGAGATTATTTAACGAAGACACAATTCGAAACTAATTTGTATGCCAGAAATGCTCCGTCATTGTTATACTGCAAAATCTTTTTTGCTAGTTTCATCAAAAGCAATTACCACCTAGCAAAGCTGTTAATAGGTTAATTATTGTCTTATCAGAAAACAATAAATTCACCTTCAATCATCTTTTTATCAAAATTTAAACAAATAAAGATTATTAACTGGCCAATAATTACCTTACATACAAAAATATAAGCTTAAGCCGGAACTACAAAGTCCTCTATTGCTTAGCAATTTAGCTGATGCAACCAACATTGAATTCTACGTTTAAACCAAATTGGTAGAACCGTGTGAAGTTACCATTAGAATAAATCAACACCCAAGTATGCTACTCTATTAAAATTCTCAAAAGAGCTAACCCAATAAAAACGCTTTCAAACGATTTCTTTGGCCGAAGTAGTGCAGGTCAATCCCCTGTAATTCCGTATGGTAATAACCGCCGCTTGGTTATGGCACTAAATAGGTGGGTGCAGAAGGTCAAAGCAAAGGCTTGGAGGCCCAGTGATGATGACGTAGAAGTTGTAGGCTGTTGTGGGTCCGATATAAAATAAAAATAAACTCAGTAAACCGCATTACTTTGTGTTATGATCATCAATCTCCTACCCTTATCCCAATTCATTTGTGGTCCTCGCAGCATGTCTTCTCCTTCCATATTTCTCTATTAAAGCGCATTACTTTGTGTACTTGCTCTCATTTTATTTTATCACCACTGCTCTCATGACAAAATAACTGGTATTTACACAAGAATCGAAGAAATAATAATTAATATACTAATCCCCATTGAGCTCTCAAGGATTTTGTAGCATTTGCCCTGTTCTCACTCAGAAGGACCTGTGTCCCAGTAGTGGCAGCTCTACATACCGCTTATGGCTACTTATACAGAAGGCTAGCTCCATGCAATGATTGAAAACACACTCACTCATAGACACGATTCACATACAACTCGCAATCGGCATTTATTTGAGATCCTAACCTCCTGGCCACACGAGCTACCCGGCTGGCTTAGCATGACCACCAAAGAAACGGCTTTTGTCGACGGAAGATTCGACAAAATGACAGATTGTAGTAAGGTTTCATGTCAAATTGTGTATAGAAAAATCTTTGTCTATTCTTGGTAGAATAGAGATAGAATCGCCATGCTACGGGGCAGAGCGACAACTCACGCCAAGGCTTAGGAAACAAGTGACATGCGTTTTTTTACGGCGTATGTTTCTCGGCGTGTCTTTCGAAGCCTGAAGGGTGGTCAAACCGCAATCGGATAGTTCATAGCATTGTGGACACCCTGAATAGATAATGTGACGGTTGACGCTGTGGCTGAGCGATAGTCTGCTGCACTGCGTATCGCGGGTACGATGTTCACACGGAATAAATATTTTTTTGTTGTCGGGTCTAGAATTTTGTGTTTTTGAGAACACATTATAGGAGAAATTCCTAGTGTGAGGCAAATTTTCAACCCATTTTGGGACTGCGGGTTGTTCGAAAGAGATAGCGCAGCCTCGACACAAAGGAGTAGGAACATAAGTGGTTTCATTCGCACAGAGGAGTCATTTCATGATTACCAACAGTCCAAAATAAAATCAACAAACAAAAAAAAATTTCGCTATAACTGTCAAGGCACATGTCGGTAGGCAGCCCATTGTTCATACACGCCTATGTATACGTGCGTCTATTTTTCAGTGCGTTGTATGAAACCGACCTTCTGCATCTCCAATATATTTCCCCAGTAATGGTATTCATTGAAAACGTTCCCGAAGGGATTCCTACAGTTACTTCGGAGACTGAAAACTTCCACTGTTATTATAATTGAACGATTTTTTGTCGGAATTGGATTAATTTTGAGGAATTCAAATTAGAATTCGTTCGGCTGTGTCTTTGGAATGTTTTGATGAAATTCATTTTTTGAAGTTTTCTTTTTCTTTATTTTGTCATTAGGCCAATTTCCGCAAGTGGAATTGCTAATAAAATGTTTCAATGGATCACAAAGAAAATTTTAAATATACTACTACCGCTTTTAATTAGGATCTTAAACTATGCGTCATAAATTCTGTGCCGATTTCAAGAGCATGTGCCAATTTAAAAGCGTGATCTTATTTAGGCATTCATTTTAGTGGTGAGTGACAATGGACTTTAATTCAAATCAGTCCGCACGGGAAACTAAATGACTAATGTAAAACATTTCAGATAAAGTATAGTAGACAGAGTTTAAGCCATAAATAATTGCCCACAAATCGATAGAACTAAACCTAAGGTGGCACTCGAGTTCACTCGACTCAGTTTGGGCAATCCTGTATGATAATGTGCTCACATAATGGTATTCATTGGATCGCAATGAGGAGAGGACACTATTGTTTGAATAGTTTTACTTAGGAAACGATTTTCTAAGTAGGCTATTGGTTTTACATTATGGTTTAAAGCCAAATTAGGTTTCAAAGTTGGATTGTTTTATAGAAACAAAAGTCATTAGAAACATTCATGATAATAATATGAATGCCTGATTTATTATACAGACAATACATTTCGCAGGTTAAAACGGGCATTTTTTGACGAATAATTTGCTTGTTGAAAATATACCTATAACATAACATCACGCCTGTAATCCCTGAAGAGTTAGACAGAAGTATATCTAATAGTGCACCCAAATTTCGCCAGTTATGATTTAGTGTCACGTATTTGTGGGTTCGATCCCAGGCAGGCACATTACTTTGTGTAATTTATTTCATCACCGCTGCTCTCAAAACGGTGAAGGAAAACATCGTGAGGAAACCGGCATGTCTTAGAACCAAAAAATTCGAAGACATGTGACATCTACCAATCCGTACTGGGCCCGCGTGGTAGATTATAGCCCATTCCATCTCAGAGAGAGTGTTCCAGCAGTGGGAACATTAGTAGGCTGTTGATGATGATGATTTGGGGGCGAACCTATAGCCATTAACCGGACACAAATCCAAACTCTGTGGCTATAATTGAGAAATTATTGATAAAAAACCCAACACTTGACCCAACCTGGGAATCGGACCCAAGACCTCATACACAACACTTTCGGTTTCAACCACTGGAACAACGAGGCAGTCAGGCACTTTTACGATAAAATATCTGAGACTAAATAATGCAGAGCTTAGCAACTTAATTCAAAAATGTATGCAATTGAGAATAAAATTCTTATATATACCTAACATTAAAAAAAAAACCCTCCACTTCTAATGTAATTAGAATAGCTATACATTCAATTGAAACCTCTAAATGTAACGAGTTTCCTTCAAAAGACACTTTTGCAGAATTAAACCAATCAGCTAATTTACAAATCGTGTTTTTTTCCCATGTTACCTCTAAAAACCTTTAGAAAGCTTTTCAGAACATATTATTATGTATCTCAGACTTGAGTGTAAGTTAGGGGATTATTTATTTACTGAATAACAAAATAAGTTCGAAAGATAATTTGTGTTTATATTTTGATTTTTATTAATTTTTCTACTATACATCATTTTATACCCACGACGGAACGGAGCAGGTATATGCGTTTAGGGTGCGAGATGTGTGTGCACTTTTTTTAAGTTTCCACCTATCTTATAAACTAATGATCCGATTTTGATGCGGTTTTCAATAACGGGTTTGTGCTCGATGAGTTCATGTTTTTAGACAGGTGTCATGGCTGTAACTCACTAGGGGGCGCCACAATACTCGTATTAGTGCAAAACAATGTTGCAATATAATCAAAACGAAATGTCCGATTACAATTCTGTTTTCAGCAATGTGTACGTGGTAGCTTAATTAATAGTAGGCTTTTAGCTTTAGTGAGTGTCTTTTTTAAAATTTTCGTATTTTCAAAGCTGACAAACAATTTAGCTTCTAATTCAAAGTAGGCACTTCCAAAAAAATCATAACACAGACAAGAGATTTCTAATTACCTGTATCTTCTACCGAATATTCTTCGCAAGGAAACTACACCCAACAAACTTTTAGGAATTACAGTCGTCGAAACGAGATAAGTTCTACTTTCATCAACAATTAGCCTGTGCCGACAACCAATCCGTTTCCCCGTGTATCATGCCGGACAAATACCGTCCAGCAGCCGGATAAACACCGTTCGCACGCCGGACACCTAGTTTACTTACTACTCTACTGATTACGTCCCGGGGGAGGCAGATTTACTGCTGCATCCCACTTCTACTGTACTCTCTAATATTGATGGATTAGCCCTGCGTGATTTAGAATGACCTGGCTTTGGTTTAGTATTGTTGCTAGCTCGAATTTTGTTCTAGATAAAGTCTATCTCTGAATCAATTTATTGAGGCAAGTTGATGTAACTTACCAGTGAATACGTATGTTCTGGTTTCTAGTATGTCAACTTCTGACATAGTTAATGACCACTTTTTGACGATAATATATAGTGCCTCATAATAAAGTTTAACTTCAACTTCCTTTGCATATGCAAAAGTAAGTCATCATTCATCATTTCAGCCAAAAGACGTCCACTGCTGGACATAGGCCTCCCCCAGGCGTCGCCACATTGACCGGTCCCGTGCGTCTCTCATCCAGCGGGTTCCTGCAACCATGACCAGGTCATCGGTCCACCTAGTGGGAGGCCTTCCAACGCAACGTCTTCCGGTTCGCGGTCGCCATTCCAGAACTTTTCGGCCCCATCGGCCATCCGTTCTGCGAGCAATGTGCCCTGCCCATTGCCACTTAAGTCTGGCGATTCTTCGGGCTACGTCGGTAACCTTGGTTCTCATGCGGATGTCCTCATTTCTGATTCGATCACGCAAGGAAACTCCGAGCATAGCCCTCTCCATTGCCCTTTGGGTGACTTTGAGCTTTCTGATGAGGCCCATTGTGAGCGTCCACGTTTCGGTCCCGTATGTAATCACTGGCAACACACACTGGTCATAGACTTTCGTCTTGAGACACTGGGGTAAGTTGGACGAGAAGATACCGCGCAACTTCCCGAACGCGGGCAGCGTTCGGGAAGTTGCGCGGTATCTTCTTAGCCGAGTCGGATTCGACGATTGACCTCTTTCTCGAAGTTAGATCTACCCAACTGGACCGTTTGTCCCAGGTAGACATAATCGTCCACAACTTCGAGCGTAAAGTCTCCGATCTTGATAGTAATATTGATATACTGTTAATTGTTTATTGACTTTGAAGTGATGATTTTCCTAACGAGCTCTCAAGGTGAGCATTCCTCTCACCATCTGCCTCACCTTTTCCCAACTATGTTGGGGTTGGCATATTGTCTAACTGGGTGCAGTTGAATTCCAATTTTTTTTTTAAACGTTGCCAAACGCTAGGATTACTCTTGTATCGTGGGTGCGTTTACAAACACTTAAACTCACATACACACATTTTGCATGAAGCGACTACATTAACTGACTTCCACAATCCAGTTAGTTTTAGGTAATATGATACTTCCTTGGTAAGATTGGTTGTCAAACTTCCTTAGATTGAGATTTAAAGTCACATCAAGGTAAAAATAGTAGATTGTACACCAAGTGCATAAAACGCACCATTTTGCGCGAGACGTTTGGATATAAAGTAGAGAGCAAAATGGGTTTTATGGACGAGTTTTACACTCTACTTTTCACTTCGATTGCGAGGAAATGAAACAGCAACTTGTAAATATTGTAAAAATAATTAAGGTTCCCGCCAATTAACTTTTTTTTTCAGTAGGAAACTTGACATAACACCTGACTTATGTCGTTACTCATACTGCTCAGTTATAAAAACATTTTGAGCAAGCCTATTGCCATCAACCAATGTAATTAGGAGCAAGCCTATTGCCATCAACCAATGTAATTAGGAGCAAGCCAATTGCCATCAATTGATGTAATTGGGACCAAGCCTATTGTCATCAACCAATGTAATTAGGAGCAAGCCTATTGCCATCAACTGATGTAATTAGGGACAAGCCTATTACCATCAACCGATGTCATTAGGAAAAGCCTATTGCCATCAACCAATCTTATAAGGAGCAAGCCTATTGCCATCAACCGATGTAATTAGGAGCAAGCCTATTGCCATCCACTGATTTAGGTAATTGAGAGCAAGCCTATTGCCATTTGCCATCAATCAATGTAATTAAGAGTAAGCCTATTCCCATCAAATGATGTAATTAGGAGCAAGCCTATTGCCATCAAACAACCTAATTAAGAGCAAACCTATTGCCATCAAGCCATTTAGGAAATTGGGGGAAGCCTATTCCCATCAACTTTCCTTGTATTCGTAATGAAAAGCAGTAATCCCTGGTTCTTAGAATACTAACGAAACGAATTAAAGAGGTTATTCTATAAAGTTGAAGTTGTTCGTGTGGCTGTTGGGCCGATTACCTGTGCCGATTACCTTGGTCTTCGACGAAGATTTTACTTTATGCTCTAGAGCATAAAACGCGACTTTATGTCGCCTACGCACGACATAAAGACGAATTTTAGAGCGAGAGAAGTGAAAAATATTTTAATGTGAATTAGTACAGCTCCACAATAAGTACCACGTACTGATAAGCCTTTATAAAGCCTGATGTTAGTTCGTATCACAAATCCCGAAAATGATATCAAAAACGTCATAATCCTACAAAGAAAATCAAGCCCAAATGCGACGTGCAACTCGAATAAATTGACGACCAAAGAAAGGATGGATGGGCTGTGTGAATAATGTAATGGCTACAAAGGGGGTAACTGAGAAGATGAGAAATAGAGATGTTTGGAAGAAGAAGAGATGCTGTGCCAACTCCAAGTAAATTGTATGATGATAATACGCAAAACAAAACAGAATTGCGAATTTTCAATCTAAGTAGGTCCGAAAATGAAGGTAAACTGATACAGCTTGTTGCAAAATTTATTCAAAACTAGCTTTTGCCCGCGACTTCGTCCGCGTTTCCGTCGTTTTTCGTAAAAAAATACCATTATGTCCTTCCTCACGGTTCAGTGGTTTTGATGTAACAGACAGATTAATTTTCGTATTTTAGTAGGGAAATACAATATGTCAATCCACAATACTGTTGAAAAATATCGCAAAAAGGAACCGCAGAATATTATTATTAATAGCTGTGCCCGTGACTCCGTCAGCGTGTAACTCCTTGTGTGTTATTAAGTTAATGTATTGGTAATATTGTTTAGATCACTTTCACATGAGGCTTAAGTAGGTACCTATATAGGAGCAGCGGTGGCCCAGTGGTGGCGGCCCCGACTTACGAACAGTAGGTCGTGGGTTCGAACCCAGGCAGGCACATTACTTTGTGTAATTTATTTCATCACCGCTGCTCTCAAAACGGTGAAGGAAAACATCGTGAGGAAACCGGCATGTCTTAGAACCAAAACATTCGAAGACATGTGACATCTACCAATCCGCACTGGGCCCGCGTGGTAGATTATAGCCCATTCCCTCTCTAAGAGAGGAGGCCTGTGTCCCAGCAGTGGGAACATTAATAGGCTGTTGATGATGAGGTACCTATAGCGTTCTATAGGTAAAACTTCAGCTCAAAGCTTCCGGGTAAACTATGTTGAAAGTTGACCCGTCCGGCACGTGAACATAAAGATTTCTAGAACTGCTAACCCGGGAAAGAGCGACATATAACTGACCATGCGAGAAACAACTGACACCGAGATCTATTCCAGCAACACGAAAAGTCTGCCCTTGAGCCTTATTAATTTAGTAGTCACTTAAAATAAATACCTAACTACTATAATTAATAAAAGTATCTACGCTTTTACCTACTTAATACAAAAATAACATTGATTATAAATTAGCCAAAACTTACCTATCGGTATCTAAAAATCTATGCGTACTACTTCCCCTAAAAAGAAATAAAATACGAACTATTAATAATTTGTAATTTGAACGAATATTTAAACACTACCAAAATAACTACTTAATACCTATTTTATAAAATAACAACAAAAGAAATTCAAATAAACTATTTAAAGACTAAAAGTCGCGCTGATAAGCACGGTTTGTTAATATCAATTATTGTCTGTCAATAAGGTCGAACGCTGAACGCATCAACAGCCAAATATTGAATGAAGCTCGCTCCCGTTACACAAAAATAATCCTTATGGCATGATTCAGTATTCACGCGCAGCTTATTAGCGTATTTCATATTTGGTTCAGTTTGATGTTTCTATACCGATTACTATGATTCTTTTTTTTATTGATTAGGTAATAATATTAACTTCTTTTAATTAGGGATGAGTGAGAGTATTATAAACGTAAGAGTAAACAAATATAATCAGAAAGCTCCGAACTGCTAAGCTATCGGGAGTTACACGTGTTATTGTGAGTCAACCATAAAAGATAGACATATGCTGTTGTGGGATATTTTTTAGATAATTTTATGTAGAACATTTCCGTCATAAATGATTTCTATGTAGCTTTAACCATTAAGGCTACACACGCGACGGAAGCTTAAAAAATGGAGCAACTTCTCCCGTTTTCCCACCATTTCCCTTCACTGCTCTGCTCCTATTGATTGTAGCGTGATGAAAAGTATACTATAACCTCCCCAGGAGTATGAAGAATAAATGTACCAAGTTTCGTTAAAATCCGTCGAGTAGTTTTTGTTTCTATAAGGAACATACAGACAGGAGGACAGACAGACAGACAGACAGACAGACAGACAGACAGACAGACAAAAATTTTACTGATTGCATTTTTGGCATCAGTATCGATCACTAATTACCCCCTGATAGTTATTTTGAAAATATATATCATGTACAGAATTGACCTCTCTACAGATTTATTATAAGTATAGATATAGACAACACCCTTATTAAACCCAACTCTTTCAGTTCCCAACAAATTGCCTTTCCCAAATCACCAAGGATTACTGTGTCTTATTAGTTTCTGCCATACTGAATAAAACATTAGCATTGAGGCAAATGTCGTGATGATCTAGTGGACGGAAGGTTGACTGCTGAGCCTGGGTCTTGGGTTTAATCACCAAGTCAGGTAAAATGTTGGACTTTTCCATTTGAAATATTTGTGTAACGACCCGGGGTCTGCCTTTGTGACTAAAACATAACTAGCATAAGTACGGGAACACCACTTCTTCTCCATCGTATAATTTCTCTAATTTAATTTAATTTTTAGTTTTTGTTGTACAAAAAGAACTTATCATCAGCCTTATTTGTAATTTCTTTTTTTGAAAAAGGTTGGCCCTGTGTCTCTGCTGGTCAAAGTTCTAGTCCATTCCTTCCAAGAGCTTTTTTCTTTGCATTCTGAAACATTATGACATTTTATAATATTTTGCAGCTAAAATTCCCCATCTTACAGTCCTTATCGGATCCCTATAAACAATAGCAGTGCCCCTGCCGATGGGGTAGCAGCAGTAATTTCCCCTGGCCGGCCGCAGAGCCTCCAGGTGGAATAATTAGCAGCCGTAACGATGCCTGGCGTTAATTGAATCTAATTGCGATGCTATAGCTAGTATGGCCATGGTATGGGATGGAATTGTTCGGGAAGTATTTTTGGGGTTTGTTGGAATGGTTTTGTGAAGGTCAGCTTTTGCAATTATTGTAATTTATAGTAACCGCATCTATGACTGATATTTGTTTTGAACTGAGAAACCTACCTGAAATCATGCTCAATAAACTGCACAAGGTGTAGAATACTACAAGGTTAAAATTAAGAACGACATTCGTATTGTATACACGAGGCTTTCATATTTTACTAAATAAAAAACTATAAGGGAAATCATGTTATGGCAAAGAGTAGCGTCGAAAATCTAACAGCGTGCTTTTGGCACTATCTCTAAATGTAATATAGATTACAAAAAAAGAGTTTAGTACTGTGAGCTTCTTGTCTCATTTTAATATTCATGCTTCATCTTTTCAATCTTTACCATTCGATGTCCACATCTAAAACATAATTTGTGTTAAGTCCTAAAACATTCTTATACGACTGAATACACCAACATCATGGTTACTCTAGTTAGCGTGCTCGTTCGGGCCATGTCCCGCAACTGTCTGACAGATCCGCGAATTTACGCCACAACCACACTTCGGAACACTTTGAAGCTAATGAAATAGGTTTTATAGGCCTTTTTAAATCAAATCAAAGAAAGTGGAGTACATAATGGCCAACAATTCGGCAATCATGAAAGATGTTACTACTTACATCATAAAAAAAAAAACATTTTTACAAAAAATCAAACCGACTTCGACAAAAATAAAACACAAAAAAAGTGAAAAATAAAAATCTGCTTCTGAAGTCGGTGACTTTGTTTGTTTGATTTCATGTTTTTGCCACCGACTTCAGAAGCTGATTTTTATTTTTCACTTTTTTGTGTTTTATTTTTGTCGAAGTCGGTTTGATTTTTTGTAAAAAAGTTTTTATTTTTCACTTTTTAGTGGTTGACATGTGCTTACCCCTTCACAACGTACCGGCGTGATGTTATGTTATGAACTGGTGTAAACAATAGACAGACATGAGAATTCAGCAATCCCAGTCCATTTGCTATCATATAATGAGGAGTTCCGTTGTCTATCTCCGAAGTTCTTCATCAGATGTTCACCAAATAGTTTTTATAACCTTTGTAGTGAGTACAGGCGTGATATTATGTTGTGTGATGGCGTAAACAATGCTTAGATATGCTATAGCAACAATCGCGGTTAATCTGCTGTTATTTATTGAAGAGTTCCCCCGATTTCTACAAGATCCCATCATCAGATATTGATACATATACAATGTGACCACACGGGAAGCACCAGCTTTCAAATGAAAAAAGAATCATGAAAATCAGTTCACCCAGTCGCAAGTTATGTGTGAACAAACATAAAAAAAAAAAAAAAAAAAAAAAAATACAGTTGAATTGATAACCTCCTCCTTTTTTTGAAGTCGGTTAAAAACAGAAGGGCTATGTAAGAATCGTAGCAGATAAAAGTGTGACTTTGTATATGTATGTACGTTTATTAGGTCCACCAGCCGATAAAAATATTTAAAAATTATTGTAGATTACCAGTATTAAAACGGTTTGTATACCGTACCGTAACCAACAAAGTCTAGGTTATATCCAAAAGTTTATTTTAGTCTAATCCAATCTGATACCGTGATCGGTGTAGACAATCCCAAGTTTCGCCCAGGGCCTGCAGTCTCTACACTAATAACGACGCTAAGTGGTAAAATCGTAAAATTTCTTTAATAGAGTTTCAGCTTTATTTCAACAACATAAGATTGAAAATCTATTAAAGAAAGTTTACGATTTTACGACTTAGCGACATTCGTAGCGTCGTTATTAGTGTAGAGACTGCAGGCCCAGGTCTTTTCTCAAAAAGGTCTGATCAAGAATCGTATCAGTACCGTCACTAAAAAATACCTGGAACTATAACATATTATCTTAAGAACGAACATTAAAAAATCAGGAGGCATACAGCACACGATTGCGGAGAAATTATTACAAACTCGTTCCCAACTCCTGAGTAAGAAAGGTGCAATAAATTAAACGCGCGCTCACAAAAGACTGCTCGTGAATGGGAGTCGCGCATTGTTCTGTCAGTTCAGACAAAGCGTCACTGCGATTAGCCGGCGGCATACGACTCATTATAATTAACTTGCGGATTTTATGACGCCTCTTCAAGCTGCAGATTTTAATACTGGATTAAAAAACCGTCTGTATTGACAGTGGATGTAAAATATTTAAACATTTTGGAAAACCAAATACATGCGCTTTTCCTAGAATAATTGTGAAGCTGTCAAAAGTATGGCATTTGTTTATTCAGTTATTTAAATTCAAACAGCTTAATGAATTTGTGTTTGCTGTCATCTGGATATTTCATCCAGATCCGGCTCAATTTGAAACAGAAAACTGACCTTTTAAAAAAACAACAAGTTGCAGTAAAAATCCGTAGAATCGCAACAGCTAACTCGGCGACGCAAATCCTCGCTTTGTTGACTGAACGCGTCGCTTGCGGTGCGACTATAACAGAGTTAATGCTATTAGTCGCCACGTTAATAGCCGGCTTTAGGGACGTGGCGGTAAATCAGTGACCCGCAGGTGTTCCACTTTATCATAATGTTCACGTGAACTTGGAGAATCTGGAGAAGAAAAAATGTTCTGGAAGTAGGGACGGAAGACGAACATAATCGTCATGCTTGAGGTCTTTTTGTCCTTGATTTAGGTAAAATATTGCTGGTTTTACGTAACATATTATTTGTTGTACGTGCTAAGGTATAACGATATCCCGTCGGGGCTGTGGGTTGTTCGAAAGAGATACCGCGACCTCGGCACAAAGGACTAACAAGGAACATAGGTGTTTTTTAGTCAGTAGAAGTTTGACACTCCCTACTGCTCTGCCCAGAGAGAGAAGGGAGAAGTCATTTCATGATTTCCCACCCCCTAAAAAAAAGTGATATAGGTAGTAAGTCATCATTTTTCGGGCGAAATAATCCACAACGAAAGGACTGATCGCCCGTCTGGTGTCTGCCGGCGTCCCCGAAGATAAGTCATCATTTGAACCACCATAGTCATATTGAAAAGTAACCTAATACTAATAAAGCGTAGCTATAAATTAAACTTTAATGTTGGTTACATTAGCGCCTAATTTATATGTATAAATAATAAATTTATGGTTTCATGAAAGCAACACGAAATACCAGACACGTGTATATAAGAGTTATTTCGTTTACCATAAATTAGCAGAGTTTAAATCTATATTTTGATCACTATAATGTGTTTTTTTTCCTCGCACTGGCCTACGTATTAAACTATTAAACCATCTAACTCCATGTACTTTGTTGTGTTATAGACTTACAAACTGCAGGGTTTAGACCAGAAGCATGCACAAAAGTTTCTATGTACCACGTAGGTAAGCAATAACAAAGAATTATTGAATAAAAGCTTATATAGGTTACCTAAAGGAAGAAGTTTTGCATTGAAGGTGTCCATTTTCACCGATGGTATAATCCATATTATCAGACTGCATGTAAAAGTATGGGTACTGGTACAATAAAAATAACATGATAATAAATTGATTGGCTTCCCTAGTCTGTTGAGTTCATCGCCGCGGAAGAGAAGGTGATTCGCGGTAATGAAGTTGAAAAACAAATGTTATTTCGGTTCGTTGGGTTTTACAGACTGGCGCAATGTTTGGTCAGTTTTCATGGAAACACACTTCACCTGGATTGTTGTATAATTTGTTGGAAACGTAACGGGGATTGGTTGTTATGTTTTTTGGCTGGTTGCCTTAATATATAAACAAGTGGATATGGTGTGCACAGAACCGGGAAGTGTGGCAAAAAAGGGAGGTTTATTAATCGGCAGTGGGCTGATAAAATATGAAAATGATGCCTTAATTAATTACCTTTTAATTTTATTTTGTATTTGTAGTTTTTCTGAAAATATCAGTTGTCCTTAAATATATTATTATACAGATGGGTAGTTGTTCTCATTTTTGTGTGTATGTTTGTAATGAATAAACTCAAAAAGTTCTGTGCCGATTTCAAAAATTCTTTCACCATTAGAAAGCTACATTTGCCGTGAGTAACATAGGCTACTTTTTATCCCTGTTTTCCCCGCCCGCCGCGCCCGTGACGCCCGCTAGTCGAACATAATTTAATTCCTCAAACACATTTACTTTACATATTATTTCTATCAGTAACTTAACATTTGGATGTATCCTAAAATTCTTTGGCCCTTACTAAAAGAAAACACATAGCAAAAAGTAATTCAAGAATTCAACCTTTGAAAACATAAAAAAAAAAATCTCAGGCCGTTCCGGCTACATACGAGACTTGGAACCTTCGAAAAGAAACTACTTACGAACTGTACCCACATCTTACAAAGGAAGTAGACCAGAACCGAATAATGTGGATAACAAAGAAGCTAAAGCCAAAGTTCGTGAAGCAGGAAGCGAATCTGCGGACAAACAATTTGAGAAAGAATCAAGAGTCCTTAATGGATAGAAAATGGATAGTATAGTGAAGTGCGCTGAGAAAACATTGGACCGGATTTTGCATAGTCAGTGGCGGAGAGATAGGGCAGCTGGATGTGATTGAATTAAAAAGGTAAGTGACTGTTCGCTTCTTTTATTTTTAACAGATATTGCCACAGATTGATAAAATGCTGTATAGCACTTTAGAACTTAAAAGATAAAGATAACACACACAAGAACTTTAACTGTTGAAAACTGTCTCCGCTTAGTTTAAAATATCTTGCTTGCCTTTATAATTTGGATTTGTTGATGATGACTCCTCGAAGTTGTTTTATTTTTCTTAACGCAGTACTGTAAATGTGAGATAGGGTTATTTTTCTTTTACAGATATAGAAAACATCGCATAAAGTTCCTCATCTTAGATAGAAAGAGAAGACACTTCAACCAGATGAGTCTTGTGTCTCATGATGGACTAATGCCCGATGGCTGTTGTTGGTTGACGATTGTTAATCGGACTCTGTAGCACGAGGCAGTTTATTCTGAGGTCAGCTAATTTATAGCGTAGTTCATCTGTTGCGTTCTGGGCTAAAGGAGAGTGCTACGCTCGGAGTTTCCTTGCATGATTGAATAAGAAATAAATACATCTGCAAGAAAACCAAGGAGCCCAAAAAATTGCCAGGCTTAAGTGGCAGTAGACAGGACACATTGATCGTAGAACGGATGGCCGATGAAGCCGAAATATTCTGAAGTGGCGACCGCGAACCAGTAGACATTGCGTTAGAAGGCATCCCTAGATCCCTAGCATCAATAGATGGACCAATGACCTGGTGAAGGTTGTATGCTAGAAGCAAGGAATCGGTCAATGTGGCAACACTTGGGGGAGATCTGTGTCCAGCAGTGGAAGTCTTTCGGTTGAAATGATGATAATTATGAGGCGTTGTAGGTGACACCACAATATTCCTGATCAGCCTCATCCAGTATTATTTTTCCTTGTACCAGGCAATCGTGGCCTTTGGAAGCTCGCCAAACACACAGAGAGATGAAATTTAATACGGGACGCCATTGAATATTTATTTATGATAATATATAATGATTTATGCCTGGACTGCTTACGGTTAATAATTTTTCGTGCTTCTGATGTAACGAAACTTCGCGAAGATGAATGGTGTGACAGCGCATGTATTGTTGTTTTGAATTGTTTATGCTTCACTAGAGGTCGGAGTGGTTAGTACTTATGAGCATTGTTTTTGGAGCCTTTGTAGGATATTGATTTGTTTTACGTTGCTGAACTTGCTTGCTCGCTCTAATTTGTTTATTTTAGTCTTTCAATCGTCATTTTTCACTTAGGGAAAAAAGTATTAATTATTTACATACAAAATATACGATCACACTTGTAATCCACTCAGGGTTAGGTAGTGGTGTGTCTAATAGTACACCCACAATTTGCTAGTAATATTTAAGTCCGAAGCGTCCGATTCTGGTTGTTTTATAACATTTTTGACAATAAATGCCTCATAGACACTTCACAATCATTAACCTTATAATTATCAGACAACTTCATGATTTCACACAATAAAATAAACATACACAGCTAGTTGTAAACAAATTGACAGAAGATGGATAATATCCCCAATAGCAACAACAAAACAACTCCCAAGATTTCAATCCCCAAGTCCCTCAGATTTTTATTTTGTTAGAAACTTATACAACAAGAAGCCTACATTGAATTACGACGCAAGATCCCTGCCTACCTCAGAAACAGTTTAGCGTCAACAACACGATACCGTTAACTAGAAAACTTTGATATTGCCGATATGTAGGCAAACAGTGATACTAGCCAAGTAACAAGAGTAATAGGAACTGCTGGAAACTTGGACCGAGTGGACCAAGTCCATACATCGATTGGTTGATGAAGTACGCCTGTCTTATTGGAATCAGGGAAGGGCCGGAGATATATGATTAGTATATGCAGTGATTCTGTACAAGGAGTTCTATTTACCTAGTGGTGTTGCGCTTCTTCCAAAGGTTTATTATTTTTATTATAAGCCTACATTGTTCCACTGCAGGGCAAAGGCGTCCCTTCCCTCTTTCTACTTTTCACGATCTAGTGCGATTGTAGGCCAATCCTTATTTTAAATCTTTGTGGCTGTGAAATAAATATAATGATGCAAGAGATGTTATCAAACATAGGTTTCGTTCTAGAGCATACAGTTTGTATTGTGTGAGGCAGACTAAATAGTTTGTTTTATTTTGCTATTTTCTGTAGGCCTTCGACCGCCGTTACAGGTAGTCAGTAGCCCGTCTTAACAAGAGGTATCGGGTTACCCAGCTCGAACTGTGTTGTGGAGGTCAGACAGACAGTAGTGGCATGTAAAATACTGGTATCCGACTGTATTCGGTAAGACTGGATACCGACCCCAACACAGTGTGGGGAAAGGCTTGTCAGATAATGATGTTTTTTTTTCTTGTTGGGTAGGCCCTGTAAATTAACAGTACCTATTCACGGTCGGTGTGATTCTTAATTACTAAAAGTACGTACTAATAGAGATAGTTAGGTACAAGCAATTATTTTTTCAACCTAATAAACAAATATTTTTCCTGTAAACAAACAAGAATAATCATTTTATTTTTCACATCTATCTCAAAAACGTTCCTTATTTCTTACGCATTCATGCCTACAGCTGTCCTCTACTTTGAAGTATTAAATAATAGCTGAAATGGAAAAAAATACTTCATTAGCAAGCTGAGGGAAACGACAGCCGAATATAATTCCACTGGAGTGAAGTTGAGTGTGGGTAAGCCGTATTTAACGCGAGACGTAGTCTAAGGGAGCGGATATAGACGCGCGGATTCCGCGCGGGTGTAAAAGCGAGAGCGTTTGATGGTGAATTTACTGTTTTAATTACTTTTTTTTTAACTTTGCCCATACTATGAATTTATCCTGTGTCGTGGGTGCGTTCACAAACATATAAACTCACATACATAAATACCCATTACATCACCCCTATAATCCCCGAAGGGTTAGGCAGAGCTGTACCCGATAGTGCACCCACATTTCGCCAGTTATGCTTGAGTTTCGTGTATTATGTAGGGGGTGAGCCTATTGCTATCAATTGGACACAAATCCATGGCTGCTAGTGATACTGAGAAATTACTGATGGAAAAATCAATC
This sequence comes from Diarsia dahlii, assembly GCA_949775195.1. Classification (NCBI taxonomy): domain Eukaryota; kingdom Metazoa; phylum Arthropoda; class Insecta; order Lepidoptera; family Noctuidae; genus Diarsia; species Diarsia dahlii. The sequence goes on from OX459207.1 coordinate 20,847,515, forward strand.
AATAACAATTTACCCAACCTGGGAATCGAACCGAAGACCTCATACCCAGCAGTCGCATTTGCAACTAAACCATTGAGGCAGCTTTATTTTTACAGTTTATAAGTCGAATTATTATTTACTGTTTTATCGGTGTCATTGCCGTTAATGTTACTAATAACTGCGGTCCTCAGAGATATTTAATGATTACTTAAGCCGTCGCTTAGTAAAGATTTGACATACATTTAAATGACAAAACCTTTACTAAGTGATGGCCTCAGTAATCATTGTAGCCCTCTGAGTACGGCAGAGTCACCTAAAGTTTGCATTCATCGTCAGAATCGCTTCCGCATCCGTTGCAACCACTCCAATGTGTCCATCCCCTTAATTCCTAGGGCCCTGAGGCCTCCCTTTTATTTTACGTTTAATATTATTCCGGTAGGCTAATATTTGATGGGAGATCGGGCGGTTTTGTTCGCAATCAAAGGTAGTCGCCGCGTAAACGTGAATTAACTTTTATGCTGTATAACGCGGGTTTCTTTTCAAGTCTAGTTATATTTGATTTTTGGATTCAGTTATTCTTTTGATGTTTTGTGTACCTGCTGTAAATCCTGTGGGTAAATGAAATTATTTTTTAATTCAAACCTTACATTTCAGAAAAGTTCAACACGCGCGTGCTCCAAAAAATTTATTTAAAGCGCTAAATCGGCAATAATTTATTTATTTGTTCACTAAATCTATAATATGACTCGTAAGATGTTGGTATTTACTAACATATTACGAATCTGCTATTTGACATTAGCGCAGCATTGGCGCCTTTCATCAAATGTGGCCATTTTACGAATCTCCATACAACATTGTCAGTTAGAGGAATTGCGTGATATGAATCCTCAGCGAGTAACATTAGGAATTGCCACATTGTGACCATTTTACGAATTCGAACGTGATTCATAACATTATCCTTAGACGAATCTGCCAAAGTGGCCGTTTTAGACCCCCTGTTCTATTTTCAACATGAAGGGATCTCTCGCGTGGCCACGACACCGGCCTAAAGCATGACCAGCCGCAGCAGTTACTTTCCTCTTTAGCTTTTCTTCTCAGACCAGTCGCTTTCTGTAAGAACGTTACGGTGACCATAGTATCAATTGCATTAAGCGGGGTCAATGTAAAGGGGAAACTCGAGACCCGCGAGACGTGAAAATCATGGAAACCGATGTCTGAAAAATTAAAAATTCTTATTAATAAATAAAGCAAAGGCTGTCATTTTATCATAATTGGCATGCAACTGTGTAGTTACCAGACCACTTCCTGTCTGTAACTGTTAACTTCTCGTAGAGAGATTGTTCGTGGATGCAATCAAAGAATTGAAGAAGTTGTACACCAGATATATTAAAATAAATATCAAATAGAAAATACATGAGCGCAGCCGTCAGGCGATCACATTGGCGAATACAAAAGTCAATCTCAATTCAAATACCTACGACAGTAGCATAGAATAGAGAACTATGAATCAAACAGTGACTGCACAAAGAAGATCAACATTCAACACTTCCCCTCAATCGCTGTTTGAACTCAGACATCACCGCTGGCTCAACTGGCCTAAAAACCTAAGCCCAAGTTCACAACACAGAACTTATGTTTAGGAGCACACAAAGACTTAGTTAATACATCAGCCACCATTTCCTGAGTAGACAAATAATTCAACTTAATCACATGATTATTCACAGCCTCCCTAACATAGTGGTACCTGATGTCTATGTGCTTCGTCCTCCTATGAAACACTGGATTGACACCAAGTTTCTGAGCAGACTGATTATCATTGAACATATCTATTATCAACCCAGAACTACCAGTCAATTCAGTCACCAAGTCCCTAAGACAACTTGCCTCCTTAGCAGCCTCGCTAAGAGCAATGTACTCAGCCTCAGTACTTGATAAACTAACACATGTTTGTTTTCTACATTCCCAGGAGATGGTGTTACCCCCATACTTGAAAACAAACCCCGAAAATGATTTTCGGTCACGTACGTCACCGCCCCAGTCCGCGTCTACAAACCCCTCAACCTTAACATGACCCGACCTGCTAAACACAAGGCTAACGTTTTGAGTCCCCTTAAGATATCTCAATACACGTTTCGCAGCCCTCCAGTGTTCCATAGTATGACACGTATTAAACTGGCTTAAGTACGAAACTGCAAACGTAATGTCCGGCCGTGTAAATACACTCAGATACATAAGAGAACCTATCAATTCCCTATACAGAACAGTACCCTCGCCTAACACACTCGTATCAGTAAACTTAACATTTGGGTCCAAAGGAGTCTGGACTGGTTTGCATTCTGACATACCGAAACTGTCAAGCAAGCGCTCAACATACCGCGCCTGACAAAGCTTAAGAGTTTTGTTCATCCTGTCACGCACTACCGAGACCCCGAGAACATGCCGCACCGCACCCAAGTCTGTAATCTTGAACGGCTTACGTAAACTCTCTTTCAGCTCTTCAGCCATGCGTGCATCATTGTAACAGACAACGAAATCGTCCACATACAAAGCAATGTAAACAACCGACTTACCATTTCGTTTGTAGAAGATACATTGTTCAAGTTGGCATTGAACAAAACCTGTCGACAGAAGCACGTCCTTCACCCTCTGATACCAAGCTCGCGAAGCTTGTTTCAGTCCGTAGACTGCCTTCTTCAATCTGTAGACTTTATTTTCTCCACCAGGTGAAATGAACCCCTCCGGTTGAAACATAAATATCTCCTCATCTAAATTACCGTTGAGGAACGCTGTCTGTACGTCCAGATGGTCTATATCCAGATCCATCTCTACAGAAATCGCCAACAACAGTCGCATAGAACTGTACCGTACTACCGGTGAAAACGTTTCAAAATAATCTTCACCATACTTTTGGGTGAACCCCTTGGCTACTAACGTAGCTTTATACCGGGCTATCTTCCCCTCGGCGTCACACTTAATTTTGAAGATCCATTTATTCCGAACCACATTTTTGCCCATAGGCCGATCCACCAACTCCCAAGCTTCATGTTGATTGAACGAGTCAATCTCTTCCTGCATAGCTTGCCGCCACAAGTCGCTCTGCCCAGAACCCAGAGCTTCCTTAACAGTGTGCGGTTCAGCTGGGATCGTATCATGTACGTACAAACCCTTAGATTGTCTAGATCTAAAATTGTACCTCGGTTCCGGAGGTTCCACCACCTCCTCAACGCTATCTTCAAAAACCAAAGTGTTGTCGCCGCCATCATCACCGCTCGCTGACACAATCGGCACAACATTCACCGTTACCGACTCTTCAGTGACAGGCTCCCGAGCTGCATCACCAGCCACCTCAGGCACGCTTGACTTCCCCTCTCCAGTGGAATCGTCAACTATTTCCCCTGAAAGAAAGATTTCTATAGTGGCTGATCCGTGTCCAGTTCCTAGCACTTTGGCTGGGAACACACTTTCATTAAATAATACATCACGGCTTCTCTTTATAGCATGTGTCTCAGAGTCATACAACCTGTAAGATCTGCCATTGTCTTCATAACCGACAAAAATATACCTCTTACTCTTAGGTTGTAACTTATTCCGCTTAACGTCATCAATATGTACATGGGCCTCGCAACCGAAAACACGTAAGTGGTCATACTTTACCCTACTACCCGACCAAACCTCTTCGGGCGTCTTCCCGCCTAATCTACTAGACGGAGACCGATTAATAAGGTACCCCGCAGTGTTAGCCGCCTCAGCCCACAGCTTGTGATCCAAACCCGCATGATACAACATACAACGTACCCGTTCCAAAAGAGTTCTGTTCAACCTCTCCGCCGCACCATTCATTTGGGGCGAATACGAAACAGTAACCTGATGCACAATGCCCTTCTGTCTAAAGAATGCGCTCAGCTCTTTGTTTACGTATTCCGTACCGTTATCACTGCGTATAGCCTTTACCTTGGATTCACATTGATTTTCCACGAGCCTAATAAAGTCTTTGGTGACGCTAGCTACTTCGCTCTTATTCTTCAAGAAGTACAAGAATACTTTCCGCGAGTGATCATCTAGAAATGTTAAAATGTACCGCTTACCTGAGTGGGACGCAACAGGAATCGAACACAAGTCCGTGTGCACCAGATCCAACCGCTTAGTCGCTACATCACGCCTAGATTTCTTGAACGGAAACCTTATTTGTTTTCCAAGAATGCAAACATCGCAATTATTTGCAATTTCTGTATTCTGAAAATCAATAACGTGTGACAGTGACTTCAAGCTGTCATAACTTAAATGACCCAATCTATGGTGCCAAGACTCCTTTGAAACCTCTTTTACACTACTTAAAGCTATCGCGTTAGTATGCAGTTTGTATACCCCGCCAACAGACCTAACACTAGCTATACAAGATTTATTTCTAAAAATCTTACAAGTAGACTGAATAAATTCCACTCTAAGCCCTTTAACCGCTAAACTATTTACAGAAAGTAAATTTACACTCAGTCCCGGAACGTACATCACTTCTTTAAGAGTCAAATCATAATCTCCGAGTTTTAAACACACATTACCGATACCGATGCATTTCAAAGTCTGTCCGCTCGCCACGTTTACCTCTACACTGCTTGTAGAAAAATCATGTATCCAGTCTCGCTGTCCCGTCATGTGACTCGACGCATCCGAGTCTACGTACCACGTGTCAGCCAAGAACCGAGTCGCGACCATTGCCGCCCCTTTCTGGATACACTCCTTCTTTACGTGACCAGACTTTCCACAGTTCCAACACCTCGACTTCTTGTCTTTGTGTCTCTTACCAGACTTATTCTCCGACTTATCAGCAATCAGGCAATCTCCACCTTTGCAATTGTCAGACCACTTCGTATCCTGAAGCAATTTAGCCTTCACGAAGTCACTGGTCAGGTCGGTCACACTACTCTCCAAGGCCATGATCATTGGATCAAACTTAGGAGGTAATCCCTGAAGAATAATCGCCGCCAAGAACTCATCGTCAATCGGTTTATTTACAGCCGCCAACTGTTGCGAAAGCGACAAACATTCGCCAACATATTTATCCATATCGCCACCAAAGTCGTCCAACTTTACCGAGCACAGCATCCGCAACAGTTTTAATCTCCTGCCTATGCCCTTTTCGTCGTACGCCTTCTCCAGGCTCAGCCAGGCATCCTTACTCGTCTTCGCAGTCATCACGTGAGACACGCACGAAGCGTCCAGTGACAGGCAGATCTTAGCCAACGCCTTTTCATCCTTACGCCGTTTCAGCTCTGGAGTCGACTTATCGTCCTCCGGATACCCGTCGATAGAACACCAAAGGTCGTCATGGATAAGTAGGTTTCTCACATTAAACTTCCAGAGGAGGTAATTCTCTCGCCCCCTCAAACGCTCAATAGAAAGCCCACTCACGCTTCCGCCTCCTGCAGACATGGTTGCCATCTCTCTTCCGCTCACTGTATCTCAGTACAATTTTTTTCTTCTTTGCGCACTCTGGGCCCATAACCCTTGTTAACTTCTCGTAGAGAGATTGTTCGTGGATGCAATCAAAGAATTGAAGAAGTTGTACACCAGATATATTAAAATAAATATCAAATAGAAAATACATGAGCGCAGCCGTCAGGCGATCACATTGGCGAATACAAAAGTCAATCTCAATTCAAATACCTACGACAGTAGCATAGAATAGAGAACTATGAATCAAACAGTGACTGCACAAAGAAGGTCAACATTCAACAGTAACCATACTTTTTGTTTTTTTTTTGGTAGAGCGGAACGAAGTGTCAGACTTCTACTGACTAAAAACCAACCATGTTCCTTCTTAGCCCTTGTGGCGAGGCCGCGGTATCTCTTTCAAATAACCCACAGCCCCGACGGGATCTATAACCAAACCTCACACTGCTACATCATCGTACCAGAAATACGATGACATTTCTCATGAAAGCAACTCATTGAATGTTAGTTACTGCAAGTTGAAACTTGACGCAAACTCCTGGTTCCTGGTCCCCAAAGGTGTCAGGCAATTTAATTAAGTTACTGAGACTTCATAAGACCTAACATGTGAACTGAAACTTTGAGTACCGTTAGTTTGAATGTCTTCGATGTTACTAAATGATTACATTAAATGCTATGAAATATATGTAGTTTTAATACCGCGAGACATATATCCAGGTCTGAAAGCAGGACACAAATCCCACCGTCATGCATATGCACATGCACACATGGGCCCATTCTCCCGCCCGACACAAACTACATATATTTCATAGCATTTAATGTCATGGATTTCCGCAAAGTAACGCCTGATTCCCAGATATCAGTTGGATAGCTAAGACTAGCTTAAGATCTGTATTAACTATGTTATTTAGTATATACAGCCTCGGAAAGCACGTTAAGCTGATGGTCCCGGCTGCCATACATAGATCTTTGGTCGTTACAGGTAGTCAGTGACCTGATAGTCTGAAAACCAGTCTGACCAAAGGGTATCGTATTACCCAGAATTAACTGGGTTGTCAGGTCAGATAGGCAGTCGCTCCACGAAAGTACTGGTATTCAGCTGTATCTGGTAGTTGGGAAAAGGCTAGGCAGATGATGTACTAGATAACATCTTCATTAGTAATTAATATGTTACTTTTCTACCCGATGTTTTTTTTTTTGATTTTTTTCGATGTTACTTATTGTAACCGATAACTTAATGTAAGGTAGGTATGTACTATGTGTGTCACAATTATGTAATCGGAACGAAGGAGCCTGAAACTCACGACACAGGGAATCCTAGTGTGAGTTTCAGGAATCAACGAAATGACTGTAATTTAATTATTCTTATTCTACCTTAGAAATATTTATCGACAGACGACAGATCTTCCCTGCTCTCAAAACGGTGAAGGAAAACATCGTGAGGAAACCGGCATGTCTTACAACCAAAATATTCGAAGACATGCGACATCTACCTATCCGCACTGGGCCCGCGTGGTAGATTATATATAGCCCATCCTTCTCTTAGAGAGGAGGCCTCTGAGTCCCTGCAGTGGGAACATTATAGGCTGATGATGATGACAGATCTTCCCTACTGGCTAATTAAAGGCCTGCGGATAGTAGAAAACTCTGAAACCAGGCTAGGCACTAACCATTCGAAAAAGAAGAATTATGTTACTTTACATCATTTTTCGAATCTTCTCTCAACTATGTTGGCTTCGTCTTCTGTCTAACCGAGTGCAGCTGAATGCCAGTATTTTACATAGTCGACTGATAGTTTCTGGGTAATACGATAATGCTTGGCCGGACTGGTTGTCAAGCTATCGAGCTATCATGTCTTCTGACTACTCGTAACGACAGTCAAAGAGCTACAAATGTCAGCCAGAACCATCTGCTTAACATGTTTTACAAATCGAGACTTGCAACTTTTCTACATTAAAGAACTTTGTAGATTTTAATCTTGAAAACACAGATAACTCTATGTTGTCCTGTTTCCTCTGGTGAATGCGATATTCTTAAGTAGGTCGTTGAGAAAATTGCTAAGTATTTCCTAATTTTACTTGGTACCTAACCAACCAACCAACCAACTAACCAACCAACTAACTTGGTTAGGTACCAAGTAAAATTAGAAAATACTTAGCAATTTTAGTAAAGCAAGCCTTTTAACAGAAACCTTTTCATGAACAAGTAGACTTTGTAATAAATTTATAACTAACCTTTAACGTCCTCACTGCTGGCGCTTAGGCCTCTTTTCTATAAGAAATACATACTGTATATATACATTCACGCTTTCCTTCTATGGAAGTAGGCAGAAACCACAAACCAAAATACCATGACTCCCTAACAGAAATGTGGGCCGTAATCCACCACAAGAGCCACGGCAAGATGATGCTTGTCTTCTATGTCATTCCGGTTTCCTCACAATGTTCTCCTCTACCATTTTTAAAAGCAATGGTTATTAAATAAATTAGCACAGTATGGAATTTGTCTGGGATCGAACCTACCACTCTTAAGTTGCAGTCGCCAGTCGGTAAAATTAGACCACCGAACTCTTAATGAAAATTTTGATTTCAGGGTTTCATAAAAACTCTTGGGTTTGGCCCCAACATAATATAATATACCTTAAGTTTTAATAGCCTCCAAAAAAGCCAATTTCCATAAACTGCAACCCCATCCCCATTATTAGGCAGAACCATTTGTTTTCCTTACTTACTACGTCGTAAACAGCAATAGCAGCCAGAGCAGCCAGTCTAGAACCTAGGTACCGAAACTAGGTTATAGTAGAGCAGTAACGAGCCAGCCATCCGTCACTATTTGTTACAAAGACACTTAAAGTTAACTGCCCGAGAGTAGGTACGCAGTTAAGACACTTAGGTTGTGTGCAAGCGGGGAAACTTTTACTTGTTCTACACGATATTGTACGTGGGAACGTGTTTTCTTGGGTATTTTTCTTACGAAGAAACACAGGTGATATTACGGGTCTATCTTTTATAGTAGATTTTTTTATTTCCGAATTTTGTTTTGCCATAGCAGTGGATGGCAGAAACTTCATTTCGCCGAAAATCATTTGGCGTACACTCATTTACCATACATTCAAAACGCATAATTTTGTAAGTCAGAATCATCTTTGAGCAATAAACTTCATTTCCAGAACTATCATTTCGCCGAAAATTCATAATCAGAATCGTCTTTTGGCACGCATTTCATTTCAAACATACGTGTAACATGCAGCAGGCATGACTTCTGTCTCGGCTCCGGCGCTGCGGTGCTCCGGCGGACGTCCCACGCAAGCATATCGTCGCAGATGGTTTTAACACACACCGCCGCAGCTTCGGCTTAATATTGTAATAGAATTGGCATTATACCTTATAAAAATCTACCAAATAAAATTCTGCCATCTTAAAAGTATGCCATTGAAAATTCGGCCATATAAACATTCTGCGAAACGATAATTCTATTAAATCATTATTTTGCCTTAAACACATTCGTTCAAAGAAGAATATGCCAAGTGTGTTATGCCAAATAAATTTCGGAGCATCAAGTTTCTGCCAGATAGATGGTACCCGATATTACGTATCATTACTCGTTTTTGAGGAGCTTGTATTAGCTGTATAACAACAGCCGGTAGGGTCAATCTACAGGTTAGTCCGTGGATGGGTGACCACACATTACATACCGAGTTTCCTCTGTGCACCGGAAAACACGTTAAACTGTTGGTACCAGTTTTCATTTGTAAATCTTTGACATGTGAGTGGCCAAAACTGAGTCTGACAACCAGTCTCACGGGGTATCGTACTACCCAGTAGTAACTTGGTTTCGGAGGTCAGGGGGTCTAAAACGGCCACTTTGGCAGGTCATAATATGAATTGCGTTAAAAAGCGTAAAATGGACCTTTCATTATAATAACTGCGTCTGTAACAATTTAGTAAAATACATCATAATAGGAAAATAATATGAATTGCGTTAACATTCGTAAAATAGTCACAGACGCAGTTTTTATTATGAAAGGTCCATTTTACGCTTTTAAACGCAATTCATATTATGACCTGCCAAAGTGGCCATTTTAGACCCCCAGATCTATGCGCTCCACATTAAAAAAATAACAAAAAATAAAACCGACTTCAAAAAAAAAAAACACAAAAAAGTGAAAAATAAACTTCAGAAGAAAAATCAGCTTCTGAAGTCGGTGACTTTTGTTTGTTTGATTTCATTTTTTTGCCACCGACTTCAGAAACTGATTTTTCACTTTTGACATGTTCATGGGTCATAATGTGGACAATGAGTTTTGTTGATTTTTCAAAATCCGCTTGTCCGATTTCGATAAAAAAGTTATGGGACCATTTGGGAAGTATACCCTTTCCAACAAAAAAAGAATTTTTCAAATCGGTTACAAAGTGACGGAGATGCCCGAACAAATATAAAAAAAATATATAAATAAACATCCGAATTGAGAAACTCCATCTTTTTTTAGAAGTCGGTTAAAAATACAGGTATTGTCAGTTGAATCTGGTAAAACCGAAGCCCGAGCCCAAAATGTAACTGTTGCAAAATGACTGACAGATGATGAAAAAATTACAAGATTCTTTGTCGAAAAAATCTTATGGCATCTTTACGGATTAAAATATTTCCTTATCACGCAAACTCGGCTTACCAAGATCTCAGCGTCTTTAGAGATTATAGCCGTCACGGGCAATTATAATTATTTTGCATTTTAAGAACTTTCTGCCTACAAAGTACATGCATACATTTTGTTTTAAGCCCAGTGACCTAGTTTGTAATAAGTTGATTGGGAGGCCAAAATTGTTAATACAGCTTTGTGAGAACTTAGACGAAGTATTATAAGGGTAATACTGGTACTAAATATGTCGAGAAGTCTGTCTGTCTCATTTGTGTTTCTGGTCTAATAGTTCAGAGTGTGTTATTTTTTGTGTTATCGTTAGGAATTTCTCAATAAAAACTCGATGTCGTAATCAGCGCTCGGTTGATAGAAACTAAAAAACGAATTGAATAGTTGGGATCAACAACACGACAAACAATAATGAAGAATGATGTGATGTTTATATAAGAACAGTTCTTCTTGTTTCCTTCTTTTTTTCTCCCCTGTCACTCCATCCTCTTTCATATTTCCTCACACGATCCATCAAACTTTTCTATGGCTTTCCTCTCCCTCTGCAACCATCTAGACTCTACAGTTATATTCACTACTCTTTTAGTCATATGTTATTCGTCCCCTAAAACATGTCCATGACCAAGACGGTCCAGTCCCTTTCAACTTTTCTTTAACGGGCGCAACTTTTAAACTTCCTCCATCGAGATATAAGTACTAACGTACTAGAGAAGACACCGTAAATTCCTAGTTTGTCCCGTTCAACTGCGGCGATCGCGCCGCACCGTCGCCGAAGAAAACGCGTGAGTGCCGTGATTTACATGGCGCTTAAGACCGGAAAATGAACTAATTTACTAATTTACTACTTTTCTTGAACTTGTGGTAAATTAGTTACGGTTTAGACGAATTGTTATTATTTTAGCGCTGCAGCGAACTAAAGATTCAAATTACGAAATGGGACAATTCAGTTATTTGACGTAGCTTCTCTAGTACGTTAGTACTTATATCTCGATGACTTCCTCTAATATAATAATATTTGTTCCTTACCTTATCCATTCTTGTCACACCACACATCAACCTCAACATGAAATAGACCAATTAGACAATCGGGTCTTAAATATAACTGACAGAATATAAGCGTTGTACGTATCACATACCTACATATCTGCCTAATCTTTCGAGGAATACAGGTGTGATGACATGGGTCTGACTTAGGTTTCTAGGTTTGGTAGATATGTCTCGTTTCGCTTTTGTAGTCAGAGCTATACAACAATAAATCATATCGCGGTAACAAGGACATGACAATTTATTTCTGTACTAGAAACTAGATTTGCCCTTGGATATATTGTGGATAAAACTTACTGTGAATTCTTTTCAGGCCATCCGTTTGCCAAAAATCTACAAAATCGATTCAACAGATGTTTATGATATCTACATTTTTTTTTCCAAAATCTGTTGACTTTTTTCAGGTAAACATTTTAGCGAAAGTCGGTCGGGGAAAGTGTTATTGGGTTTTCCGATCAGGAAATTCTCAGTCGTAGCCATGGAGTCCGGATTTGGTTTATGGCAATAGGCTCGCCCCATATTATAATAATATGGAGATATTTTTATTTTTTTGAGAGGAGGCCTGAGTCCCTGCAGTGGGTACATTATAGGCTGATGATGATGATGATGATATAATTATATGGAACTTTACTAGCGAAATATAGATGTACACCTCTGCCAAACTTCACAAAACATTTTTTTTTTCAAGATTCTGTATTCTTTTTCCCGTTCAACATTTTGAGATATTTTAAATTGAACTGAAACAAAAGTTCGAGCTACATCGGTACAATGTTAGATAATAACACTTAAACACTAAACACTGTAGTTCAGTGACCGCCATTACTTTCGTTACAACAAAGTGCTACAATTAACACACAATTTATGGGAGGGTACTACACTGTTTTGTAGTTACGATTTTAAAAGGGCAGGAACTCCTTCAGAGACGGTTTTAGGTACTAGGAATTGTACTATTTGGTGGTATATATGTTACTATATAAGAAATTACTTCATCATAATCATCATTTCAGCCGAAAGACGTCCACTGCTGGACATAGGTCTTCCCCAAGTGACACCACATTGACCGGTCCCATGCATTTCGCATCCAGAAATCACTTACATGATTATAATCAAGGAGAAAATTAACGAGAATAGATGATAGGTTTTACCAAAACTTCTTAAGAAAATTAAGTGAAAACGACATACAATGTTAAAATTCAAGGAATAGAACGTTATAATGAGAAATAATTAGGAAGAAGCTTACAACTATTGTCTTTATACTACAGGCAATAATATGATCAATAATAATTATGTATACACTTGGCAAAGTTTAAACAAGAACGTTTCGTGAAATAACGATTGCAACTTTGAGATATGACCTACTTTATGATAATGTTCCAAAATATTGGTTTAGTTGTGTAACATCAAAACAAAATCAATAGAGTACGCGAAAGTTGCTTCTTAACTTGCTAAGTGTATACGTAGGTGTTGTGTGTGTGTGTGTGTTGTACACTGATAAGCGAAGAAAGAAGATAGATAACAAACAATTGTGATGCTCATAATAAAGTATAGCAACCAATAATAAGGTCACAGGAAACAATAACGTCAAACCACTTACCAAAAAAAGAACTAGAAAAATAAAGAAGATTGTCCTAAATTCCCACTGAATTACAAACGGAGACAGAATAATAAAATAATGCTCCTAATAAAAACAGTAACTACTACTAGAAGATTAATAGTAGTTTATGCGACTGTGCATAATGAAGGGCATTACAACACAAGTGTGGGTTTAAGAAACGAGCCGAAGGCGAGTTTCTTAATAGCATCACACGAGTGTTGTAATGCCTAATTATGTATAGTTGCATACACTAATTTATCTACCCGAATATCATAAGGGCTCTATGATGGGTTCAGGAACCATAGGGAAAAGACCAGCATTGTTACCAGTGTAATGCAATAAAAAATAAACAGGTTATTAGTTGCATTCGTCGCTGCATTTACGATATCTGGCGGAGTGTTCATGTCAATTTCTGAGTCACTATCACTCATTTTCGACAGAAATAAAGAGTTCTTTATTTCCAGTTACGAGTAGAAATTTTTTCTGATAAGTTTATCAGAAAAAAATTCTACTCGTAACTGGAAATAAAAAGCTAACGAACAAATGACAGCTCGAGCGAGATGGCGGCGTTTCGGTAATCTGTAATTTTTTTTAAATCTTAAGCAAACGAACAAAGTCACTATTCTTGTGTCACTCGAGATCAAAATGTCGTGCGATTTATAATTAAAATCATACTGAATTGGGGTTTCGTATCGATAGGTATCTGTTTTAATGTAGATACTAGAATAGCACACTCACTTGAATTTGACACCTGTTCCAAATTTAAACTCATAACCTACTGTTTTCAGTAGGTTATGAGCTCATTACAGTTCTGTTTATTTCTGCTGGTTGGTAATGCTGGTCATTGCCTATGGTTTTTGAACGCATTAGAGAGGGTTTATGATATTTGGGTAGATAAACTATCGTAATTTACCTACCGCTAAACAAAAGCACATAAATTATGGGGTGCACGTACGTTCGGGTCGGTATGGATCGCCATATCCGGGTGGAAAAGTCGAATTAAACAATGTAGAAAATCGCTCGGTTTAGATCGTCTTGTGTCGAGTTGACTTGTACATGATCCTAATTTAACAGCTGTATTTCGGTACTCAAAAATCATTCCGGTATTTTATAGGGTATTTCATATATCCACATGTTGGTTACTTCTTTGAAGTTTGGATTAATAAATTCAAGATTTCTATCTCTGGTAACAGATTGTCGTGTCGTGTCTTTGTATAGTACAATGAAGTTTGTCGATCGACACGAATCTAATAAAAGCCGATTATGTGTAGCAATCGCTTGAGATCAACTAGGATCGTCGCACCAACATCGAACGTGCCGACCCGAACATACATAAATATATGGGGCACCCTAACAACCCACATATCATCTTAAACTAACCCCCAAGGAAGGACTAAAGTATCCCAAAAAATATGGCGAAGAAGTGAACTAAGAAAACAAATAGACAAGGAATTGTAGTCGGCGTTCACGGAACATTAAGCACCCTACAGATATGTATTAGTAAGTGCACAATAGTGCTTTTATTAGCACAAGATTAATAGCCCAAGTTTTGCGGATGATAGTAGGTATTAGGTCAGACTGGTGGAAATATTCTGGCCGTGCAACTTTGTTTTTATTTGTTTAAATTTCTTGGTAACGGTCCACATTAAGGAAGGCAGATGTGAGTAGCAACGCCGGGAGAGGACGACTTGGAAAGACATACACTGATATTATTGGTGTCGTTCTTCAAAAAGGACAGGTGCGTAGTACTTGAAACCTGCATTTACTAACCATAAATGGGAACCCTTGACCTCTAGTAGTAGACAGTTTACAATTGACTATCTTCTTCCTGCTTTTGCCCATATTATTTGGGGTCGACACAACTCGTTCTTGTCTTTCATTGTCCCCTGTCAACCACCATGCTATCATTTGTTCCGTGTACTTTCATTTTACAATTGACCATTTAACAAAACTGCATTCAAAAGTTAAAATAGTAGACTACTAACAATTTTACTACCAACCATTTTCACGGCACATTGGTTGCTGTTTTTTTAGAAAAAAAAACTTCATCGAACCACACATTGTCGTAAAATTTTATTGTTCCAAGTCTGCAAACTTGAACAACGAACAAAGGGTACACGCGACAATGACCCTCATTACTTATGATTTTCACAGCTGTTTTGCTGAATTGGCGTACACAGGACTTGGGTTATTAGGAACGTCAAATATTGTATTTTTGGAGGGGACACATTAGAAACACCGTTAAAAGCTAGAATTAATTGCTGCCAATTATTTTTCATGAGTTTTTCATTATTTTTGTACCTTTTGTTAACTGAACGAAGAAGATTTAATTGAAGTTATACTAAATGGGTTTGTGTTTCAAAATTAGTATTTTTCACTCTTTTTTGTCTTAATTTCAGAGGGATTCCTAATTCATGATTTTACATTTCTAAACTAACTTTACTTTTCGTGGCTGCACTTTTTTGGAAATAGAAAATAAAATGAAGATCAGACCATGGTTGATTTAGTCACATTTTTAAACCCAAAACAAAGTTATAGGAAAATAATCTCACCGCTTAAAACTTTGTCCTTACCGTCTTTTAAAAGCCCGTAACGACATTGAATTTCAAAGATACTAAGCGGACGCCTTCCACAATACGAGTCATTGGAAAATAATAGGAATTCCGCTTCGGAATTATTGTAAAGACCTATCTCCGATTGTTGAACCTCAATCACAATTCAATCACGGTCTGTTTTCATATCAGCCGATCGAAATATCATTGGAAATGTCGCGAGCAGGATGGTCGCGGGTGGAATGTATGGGAGAGGGGGGCAGACGGGCCCGCTATGCTGTCGTAGATGACTAGTTTGGGTTCCTGCCCTCCTGGTACTTAGTTGGTTTAAATGTTAAGTAATTATGAATGTTAAAACTGACGATCGGTTATTCTACAACAACTACGAATAGAATTAACTAACTATGAATAGAATGGACTTAAGCTTTTCAGTAGATGTTGTTAATCCAAAATATTTTTGAAGCTTCCGTCGTCGCTGTCAATCAATCAAATAATTTATTTGCGTAATATGGGTAAAATAGATGGTACATAATGCATTACATAATACAAAAAAACGATCCTCATATTAACCATTTCTGGTATGCAAAAACTTAAAACTTAAGATAAAAGTTTATGAAAAAAATTAATTAGGCACCTACATAGGTACACACTTATAGGTATGTGAAATTACATACTAACTTAAATTAAACTAGTTATATTGCACTGATATGAACATACATAGTAAGGCGCTACAGTAATTTTCTATTCTTATAACTAAGGTCTAATGGCCAAATTCCCTCTGAATTGTGCCACTCGAACATAATACTTCTTCACAAGAAAGGAGACAAAGCAGAAATTTCAAACTACCGACCCATAAGCCTCATTTCACACTTATACAAACTTTTCATAAAAGTAATAGAAAACCGTATCGCTCCGACACTTGATCTTCACCAACCTCCCGAGCAGGCAGAATTTCGTCCCCATTTCTCCACAACAGACCATCTCCATACTGTAAACCAAGTTATCGAAAAGTACAACGAATTTAACAAGCCGCTATACCTAGCCTTTGTGGATTATGCCAAGGCATTTGACAGTATATACCACCACTCAGTCATTAATGCCTTGGAATCTCAAAACGTACCACACACCTACATTGATTTAATTGACACCATTTATCGAAATAGCTCTGCGAACATCAAGTTGCACATTTCTGGTCCAAATTTCAATATAGAAAAAGGTGTAAAACAGGGCGATCCACTCTCACCCAAGCTGTTCACAAGTGCATTGCAGGAGGTTTTCAACAAGCTGCCCGATTCGTGGCAGTCACGAGGCATACATGTTAGCGGCCGACATCTAACAAACCTCCGCTTTGCCGATGACATCGTGCTTTTCTCCACATCAGCTCCAGAATTCGAAGAAATGCTCCAAGATCTGAGCACAGCAAGTCTTGAGGTTGGACTTTCAATGAATAGATCCAAGACCCAGATCATGACCAACAGCACGAAACGTAGGGTCGCGGTAGACGGGCATTCGTTGCAATATGTCGACGAGTATACCTATTTAGGCCAGATAGTGTCTTTCCAAAACAGGCAAGACAAGGAAGTCGAAAGACGAGTTCAAAATGCCTGGAAGACTTTCTGAGCAGTGTATTCCTGGGTCGTGTAGAAACATTTATTTACTAACCAGGCGTATATTTTTTTTTAATTAAATGCCACTTTGTCTAGTAGACCCAAGGTCTGTTATTGATTTCGTTTACAATATAGTTCGGTAAGTGGAGCTGTAAAACTACACATGTGCTGGTATTTTTGAAGTCCGCCATCACCTATCACCACAATGACAATTTGAATTGAGTCCAGCCATAATTTGTCTTCAGTAGCGTATAAAACACTGGCTGGAATAATGTTGTCACTTAAGGATGCAAAAAAACTAAGAACAAGAATTAAAACAATGAAATGTTTACTAATAAACATGACAAAAAAATATAAAGGAACAAAATATTGGTCAGTTTCCTTAATAGCAATCATAAACTAAGTCTCAATGACTACCCAAAAAATATATAAAGGAAATCACAAGCGTGTCCTCTCGATTATAATCACCGTATATTTCCACACATGAATGAGTTGCACTGAAACGATTTCCCGTCGCGTCCTGAAACGATTTTCCTTAAGATTTTTTTTATTCAGTACATCCTCCAATTTCGACGGTTTACTCATCATTTAAACTGAACGAAATTAAATTACGAGCTTTTTTTTAAATACAAAAGGTCCTCTAGTGGTTCTGACAGGCAGTATCTTCAAAGGATCTTGTGTTAGGAAACCTTTATTAAATGTTATTTACATATTGAGTTGTGTTCCTCAGGGAAATGCTTTTAAGTTTATTTTGGCGTGATTTGATTGGATAAGGAAGAACGTTTTGATTGAAGTACGGTTTTGGGTGCTGGGAAATGAACAAGGTGTAATTAAGTTGTATTGGAGAACTCGTAGATGCTGGTAACCGCTATCTATGAGTAATTATGACATACATTGATTTATGCACTATGTTTCGTTAAAGGCTACGTTCTAGATAGTCTAATCTCCTCGCACTTCATTTTATTTACATAATTGTCTCTCTAGTGATTTATTATTTAAGGTAGTCTGTGTAAAACGTAGTGCGTAGAATATTTATAATAGTTTAGTATGTAAAACCTTATTATAATCCTGGAATACTCGTTTGGGCTTTGGGCAGTAAGTCCATATGGTGGGACCATTTTAATCTCGAGATCTTTAAAACTAAGCTCTCTTAATCATTGGACCTTGGTTTCCACACAATGGATGCCTGAAGATGAACAGTGCATAGTCCGGCCTAGAAGGAGGGGGTAACGATATGCACGCTGATTGGCTTAGACTGGTTGTCTGGACTCAGAAATGGGAATATAGGACTGTAAGGGCTAATTAACAAAAACAAACGGAACCCACAATCAATTGTTACATTCGTCTCCAAAAATAATGTTCAACACTAATAACATCTCTAAATCCTCTCCTCTCCCGATCCACTTCAATCCTATCAAGTGGTATCAGTTATAAATCGTATAAAATTGCGCATTATTCTAGTCAGTCGTCAGGACGTGTCCGTTGCGCGGGCGAGGCAGCGAGGCAACGGGCGAGGCGGCGAGGCAACGGGTGAGGCAAAGGATTAAGGTGTAAGGTGCACGGAATAAATCGATGCCAAACACGTATTACGTACTGGCGTGGCGACAAGTGGTTTGGGAATTGAGTTTTATTTGTCTTTAATGTGATTTTTTTTCTGGAGCTTCAGACTAGCGCTTTTAAAAAACGTATCACAGTCAGAAAAGGTTTGTTTGTCTGTCATTATCATGTCCACAAAACCAAAGATGTGTGCAAACTGCCGCCTGTTGAGTAGGCTGAAGTAGCATTGTTCTTATCGAGTTGAAACCAATCGTTAACTCAGAGTTGGCTGAAACCCCCATAATGTAGCCAGACGAAAAGAAAATTGTAGAAAGCTTAGAACGAATCCTCACCAATTAAGACGAACGAAGATGATTGAATTGATGAATTTCTTGAAATTATCTATATCAAGAAAATCAACCACATTTTAAAGTGTTTCTATAGTAATGTGATTGAATCAGTGCAGAACTAGCAACAATAGCTATAACATTCATCAACATCATCTAATCCAACCTGACTTCACCCACTGTTGGGTATATTCCTCTATTTTTGCTCTTCGCAATTTTCCAAACATTCTGACACTATCGTTCTCGCATCTAATCGTCGAAGAAACAATTACTCCTATAACAAAGTGTTGGACACACACTTCACATTCAGCAGGTCATCATCGTCTGCCTAGCCTTTTCCCAAGTATGTTGAGGTCGGATTCCAGTCTAACCGAATGCATCTGAATACCAGTACTTTACATGGAGCGACTGCCTATCTGACCTCCACAACCCAATTAATACTAGGTAATATGATACCTTTTTTCTTCTCTATGGAAATCAGCAGGTCCAAATCAAATAATATCGTAACAATTGTGTCTTCACGTATACTTACACGTCGTTTGATTCGTCACGGGCTACCAGTCGGATTTATTGTGAAAGTTAGCTAATAAATAGTGTCGCGGCGCCGCCGGAGTCGCGGGGCGAGCTTGTAGTATTAACAAGTAATGCCAGTTAAGAACTCCGTGTAGAATATTAAGAAGTCTTAAGTCTATTGAGAGATTAGGTTTTAATTTTGAGGTGAAGTTATTGAGCTCTGGTAGAATCATTTCCTGCTTAGACTTTTTCTCACAAAAACATCGCAATAATTATTGTGTTTTTGATTACTCAGTTATTGCGGAAAGACTAACATGAAGCGAACAACACAAAACCAGTCAAATTCTAATCAATTAAGCCACGGAGTCAGAATTTGTGCCCGGTTGACGGCAATAGACTCGCCCTTGATCACTGGAACTTAAACATACCTGTCGAAATGTGGGTGTACTAAGGTACGCCTATGCCTAACCCTTCGGGGATTACATAATGCTATGTTTAGCGTGATTTTATGTCTAATCAATTAAGAAAGCAGCCTAAACAGTTTTTACACCACTTAACATTCGAACATTCTGATGCACTAACACCAGGTTTCTATAACCAAAATTCTCGGAGCGTCGAGATTAAATGCAAGTTACGATGGGCTGCTGAAAATTCATTCAATCAATCACCACAGTTTACGAGCGCTTGACAGTTTGTTAGCTAATTTGAATGTTGTTCCCTTCCCAGAAACTCGGTGTTAAACTAAAGGAATTATCGATGACCCATTTCGAAAGCAAAGTTTCGAGAAAATTCGGATCTTGGCATCCCTTTCCATCCTTTCAAGAGACGGTCATCTCCTTGTAAAAAAATAAACATACTACCTATGCCCATGGGAGAAGACAGGATAAAGTTTCCTTACCCGCTGACCGATTCTCAGGGCCCTTCGGAAAACTTTCGTGTGGGGTTGATATACTGCACATTTCCTCATTTTCCTCTTTCCTCCATCACAGGCATGGATACGACTGGCTCTGATTTATCTCTAAAGTTATGGATCTTTATTCAATTGGATGAAACTTGCGGTGTCGTTCATCTTCACTTTTTATTAGTTGGACAGGTATAAAAAGTTGTATTATTTGCAATGTTACATATTCTGGCGTTAGTTTGAAGACGAATCGGTAAGAAATTCAATACAAGATGGTTTTTGATTTACTGTTTTGTAAGGAAATGTATTTTTAACTCACCTGGTTTGCTTGCCTGTCAAATGAAAGAATTAAAAAGCTGAAGCCTGCTTTGGTGGGACGCCTGTAATCCGCTTAGGGTTAGGCAGAGGTATACCTAATCGTACACCTACATTTCATCAGTTATGTTTAAGTCCCATGTAAAAGGGGGCAAGTCTATTGCTTTCAACCTGGCACAAATTAAGACTTCGTGGCTACTACTGAGAAATTTCAAACGAAAAAAGCCAACAATACTTTGTTCAATCCGAGAATCGAACTCATAACCTTATATTCAGCAATCGCGCTTGTGACCACTAGATCAACCAGGCTCTTCAAACGGCTGCTTAAAACCAAAGCAAAAATTTACTAAAAAGAGCACTCGTAGTCACAGTCTATTCAGACCAAGTTTCCGTAAAGTTACTAACTAGTTAAATCCCATTTTACTCCACAATTAAAAACAAGAACAATAAAACTTTTTCAAGGCAATCACAAAAATAAAAATAAAAAGAACTTTAAAAACGAAAACCAAACATTAGTGGAAAGCAAAGTTTTTAACAAAACGCGAACTATTTATACACCCATACTTATAAGCCGTTTGGGGTACACTGCCCATGACATTATTTTAACATACCAACTTACATTTACACTTATCAATACCCCTATTCCTTTAACCACAAGGTCGGTTATCCTCTGACTGGAGAGTATAAATAAGTTTGTTTTCCAGGGTCACAGCTGCAAAATGCTAGGTCTACTCATTTGTGGTCATCCTGGCTAAATATCCTGAAGCTGTAAAGTGCTTTATGTTAGTTATGCGTTATGTAGTTCAGTTCTGTTTGTTTTGGGTTTAGCCTCTGGGACTGTGAGGTCAACGGGAGGCTAGGCTAGGCTAAGCTAGCTTATGGCTAAAACCTGGCGTGTACATAGCAGAGAAAAATGGGTATAGTGTCGAGTTGTGCCTTTGAGTGTCGTGTAATCGTATGTAGTCCGTACAGGTGTTCGAAAAGCATTCGAAAAAGTTAACAAGTGACAATCGCTTTTAAAGCGTTTCGAATGTAACTGCAACCACTTTGAAAAGGATGGATTTTATGTCTACAATGGAAAGGATGATTTTATCAGTACAGAACCTTGAACAAAATTGAAAATAGAGATCAATTTTTATTTTTATTTTTTTTTATTAGCCTACTTTGTGTCCCACTGCTGAGCAAAGGCCTCCCCTTTCTCCTTCCATATGTCTCTATCATGGGCGATGACCTACGAGACACTTCAATCAATGTATGACAAATCAATAAAACAAAGTCCTCCGCCGCGACTGTCTGTCTATCTGTCTGTCTGTTCGCGATAAACTCAAAAACTACTGCACTGATTTTCATGCTGTTTTCACCAATGGATAAAAGGGTTCTTGAGAAACGTTTTAGCATATAATTTATTCCTGGAATAGGTTTCCAGGGGTTGCGGGAACGGGATCAAAATTTCATGATTACTTTTGGTCGCCATAACCGATATTCACGCGGGCGAAGCCATGGGCATGTAACTAACAGCTACCTGTTAGTTACAAAGAAATTAAATATTTCCAAACATGTCAATATAAAACAAAACAAAGTAGAAACCTAAGGTTATAATAATAAATTCCAAGAAACCTGCTACAAGAACGAGATAGATAGCTCTGTCGTATTAGTTATGAGCTATCGAATATACGTGGTCCGGTTTATAAGTCCAGCCACGATATTTATGTGACTGACTTCTTATGGCTTCTTATTCCCTGGCGGTTATTATGTGTGATGTTTTAACGGTAGTTTTTAGTTGTGTTATGAGTTGGTGAACCTTCGGTTTATCTGATTAAAAATGATCATCATAAGTTTTAAGTAGTTTAGTTTAGTTTTTTCATTTGCGGATGTATGTGTTGCTAATGGTTCAGCTGTCTGATTCCTGGATGTCAAATTAGGTAACCTAAAATAATATCACGCCTGTAATCCTCGAAGGGTTAAGTAAAGATGTACTCAGTACATAAACTTTTGGCCGGTCATGTTCAAGGGGGCCTCATTGCCATCAACTAGGCACAAATTCCTTATGACAAAACCCATTATCACTTTACCCGACCTAGGAATCGAATCCAAAACCTCATGCATGCATTAATTAATGTTCCCATATTACCTTACCCCATGGTAAGGTAATATGGGAACATTAATTAATGCACACCCATGTATTGGAACGCTTTTTAGGGTTCCGTAGTCAACTAGGAACCCTTATAGTTTCGCCATGTCTGTCTGTCCGTCCGTCCGTCCTCGCTTAATCTCTGTGACCGTTAGCACTAGAAAGCTGAAATTTGGTACCAATATGTGTATCAATCACGCCAACAAAGTGGTAAAATAAAAATTGGAAAAAAATGTTTTATTAGGGTATTGTATTATGTAGTATGTATTTCAACCCAAACGTGTGATATATTGTTGGAAAGGTATTTAAAAATAAATAGGGGTTTACTATAATCATTTGTTGATAATGTCAATAATTTCGGAAATAATCGCTCCAAAAGTAAAAAACAATGCGTCCCCCCTCTCTAACTTTTGAACCATAAGTTTAGAAAATATGAAAAAAATCTGAAAAGTAGAACTTTATAAGGACTTTCTCGGAAAATTATTTTGAACTTGGATGGAAACAACAGATGGAAACAGCAGTGAACCAATATAATTTGGTCCCTGAATCGTATGAGCGCCTATACAATCCAGAGGTCAAGTTTCATTGGTCCTTTGAAGAAATTATATAAATTATAGCATACCGTTTTGGTACGGAACCCTTCATGTGCGAGTCCGACTTGCACTTGGCCAGTTTTTATCATATTGATTTAGCACGTGAACGACTATTAAAAGTACTATATCCACATCATTTCATCACCATGGCTCTCTAAACGGGGAAAGAAAACATCGAAAGAAAACTATGCCTATTAGTAAAACTTTAAAGACAAGTCTGACAACCAGTCTTTACGTATTACCCAGTACTAACTGGGTTGTGGAGCTGCGCTCCATGTAAAATACTACTGGTATTCAGTATGGCTGGAAGAAAGCCCACCAAGGCAAGGAAAAGGCTATGCAGACATTGGCAAGAGAACCAGTGATCGCAGTCCGTTATCATCAACACATGGCAGGACGTTACACGTCTAGACTCCGTTTTAAACTTGTTCTCCCCCAAATGGAAAATAGGTGGCCTTTCCTCAACCACCGTCAAAACAAAACGCGAGCGCAAGTGCAGCCCACTATAGCCCTCATGCATATTTCATGGCCTGATCGCGTATGTCACGGCTATTGATTCCGTACACCGTGCCCGGACGTCCGACATACGGTTTTCAGGTCACCGAATAGTGTCTGCTTTACATAGAGGTTTCTTTGGACGGCTAGTACACACGGCAAGAGGGATGGTTATTTATGCAAACAGCTCCGAAATTCAAATAGGAGTCATTTACTCAAAGTCTAAGCTTTTTCTACTACCTAAGCCTTGCCTTGTGACCCGGTGGTCGTGGGTTCGATTCCCACAGGAAGCATACTTTGTAAAGTTGTTTCCGGTTTCGCTTGTCTGATAAAAAAATTGGTTTCGTACTTCGGAAGGCACGTATGTGTCGGTGGTCCCGGCCGCCAAATGGCGGTCGTCAAACCATGTCAGAGGCCCTTGAAGCGGTTTAGAAACACTGGACACTAGGGTGTGTGGGGTCGTAAGACCTTACTGCCCACACGCTAGGAAGAAAAAGAAGACTACATAAGCCTAGTGTTTCATGTACTCTAGTACCAGTTCTTTCCAAGCTATAAGCACTTCCGTTCATATTCACTTCGCTTCATAATCTGTCCAGCCTTTTCCCAATTGTGCTGAGGTCGGCTTGCAATCTTAACGTATGCAGCGAATATCAGTATTTTACATGGAGCGACTGCCTATCTGACCTACACAACTCAATTAGTAGGTTCGCATACCATCCAAAAAATACGATAAAAACCTTCATTGAGATTTCTTTGCTACCCAGTCCGAATGGGTATTATTACGAACGTTTCCAAGGCATTGTATTAAACCTAAGCTGATGTATCGTAGAGACGAACAAAACAACTAATAGATATAGGTACCTCCTTTTGCGGTTTCAAGTCGGATAAGAGCTAGTTCTAGATGTAGCCGATACGAGAACTGTGAACCTACGAGATATTTCTTGGATATTAATGTTGTTCCGCATGAGAACCAAGGTTACCGACGTAGTCCGAATAATCGCCAGACTTAAATGGCAATGGGCAGGGGCACATTGCTCGCAGAACGGATGGCCGATGGGGCCGAAAAGTTCTGAAGTGGCGACCGCGAACCGGAAGACATTGCGTTAATGTTTTCTTGCTGGTAAAATTAAAAGCACTTGCCATTTTATATTTCGTCTTTAGGCACTTAAAATCAATGGTTGATCAATATTATCGATTTGATGAACAATATTTAAACATAAGAGTGGTTTTCGACTCAACAAAATTCACCGTAAAAATGTCGGTAAAACTTTCTCAGTCCAAAACTAAAAATTTAAAGTGCCAAGTCCCCAGTTTACCCAATCAAATCATTACTATTGGCCACAGTCCAAACTCGTAGAGTCGAGCGTCCCAATATTGAATTTATACGATTATTAACCTATGGGACTTTGGAGCCGGGCAGCGATGGTGCACGATATGCGGTCGTTATGTAAATAGCTAGCTAGCCAGTAATAACATAATACCACTTCTTTCAAGTCGGTTAGGTCTATGGTAATGTGGGGTAGTAGGTGCTTTGTTTTCATGGTTGCGGAGATGTCATTAGGGTTAGAAAATCGAGCGTATTATCCGTAATAGCACTGCGAGTAGCCGCTTTCTATGTGAGTTTGGAAAGGGGTGTAGTTTTTCTTTCTATTGTATAGGTATTTCTGTTAGTTCTCCTAGGTGAATAAGTGGATGGAATTACATCACCTGAATAGACTTTTCCCAACTATGTTTTGGTTGTTTTCCAGTCTGACCGGATGCAGCTATCAGCAGGATATCTGTATCTGTCATGGAGGCAAGAGGTAGACAGAGATGAACCTAATAGTACACCCACATTTCACCAGTTATTTTTAAGTCCCATTGCATGTAATAGGGGACAACCCTATTGCCAATTGCCATCAACTGGGCACAAAACCAGACTCCGTGGCTGCTGCTGAGGAATTCCTGAAAGAAAAATCCATTATCTCTTTGCCCACTCCGGGAATCGAATCCAGGACCTCATGTTGAGCAGTCGCGCTTGCGATCGAGGCAGTAAAATAATTCTTTATCCCGTAATCTCAACCCCCTTCAAACAAACCTACCTCCCATACAAGCATGGAACAGCTTCTCATACAAATAAGTAACATAAGGTGTAATGAGAAAATATAATCACACGTGAAAGTAGGAACATGGTGGACTAATATCCGTATGTTTATCTGTTAGGAGAGTAGGCAGAGATCAGAGGTGGCAGGGCTTTGTTGAAAAGAGATTGTGACATGTTTTTTGCCTATTTTCATAACCTGATGATCGACAACACAAGGAATCAAGGAGCGGGTCTGCGGGTTGTTTTGAAGAGATGCCACGGCCCCGGACACTAACGGCTAAGAAGGAACATGGGTGGTTTTTAGTCAATAGAAGTCCCTTCCGCTCCGCCCAGAGAGCTTGGAGCTATTTTAATGATTTCCCACCATAAAAAAAAATATAAAAAAGGGGTCCAAGTGATGGGTTCCAACCCATTACGTACCAAGATTCTTCGATGTCTAAAATCTGCGTTATACTTTTGGTTCCAACTCTTTCAGTTGTCAAAAGTCTGATAACCCGTGTACCTAAGGATTTTCGTGATACTCTGAAACTGAGTTGTGGAAATCATTCTGGTTAGACTGGAAACCGACCTCATCATAGTTGGGAAAAGGTTAGGCAGATCTACATTTTGATTATAAACATAACAACAGAATTTGGCGAATCGGTTTGATACATTTGGTCGCATTGGGTCCAATTGATTCTAATTGGTCTCATTCTGAGCAAAAAGAGGGAACCATATTCCACCATTAGTATTAACGAATAGTTATACGCCATCATTATAAATGGTTAATTCATATAAAGCATTAGCATATTAAATTAAAATTTGAAAAGGTTTACACAGCGGTAAACAGCAATAAACGTAGTTTATTAAAACGCTGAGTTTGTTTATTCAATATACAGACTACACGCATGATAATATTAATCTATGCCCAAAGGTGGGTAGGCAAATAATAAACACAAAGGTGTATCGTTAGCCACACCTGTTGTTCGTAATCTTTACAAATTATTGTACTCGGCGAACTGGCGCCCAACTGGGACTCGTGTGCAAAAACTTATGAAAAAATTAAACCTTTGTGATGTGTTATGTTTTCTGTCCTTTGGGTTTTGGACTAACTATTAGGTTACTCGTTGTAACTTGTCAGGGCTTAGTTCGAAGGTAGTTACTAGGTTTTACTAAGGTAAAAATAAAAAGGTAGCGGTGTTAAGGTTAGTCCGACCGTGTAATTCGAGGTGAAAATCAGCCATTGGGGATCTAGAATTTTAGGGTTAATACTGATACAGACCTCTTTCTAGGAATTAGACCTTTGCCTCTGGCAGCTTTTAAATTCTTTTGATGTTTACAGTAGGCAATCTGAGTTAATTTTGACGACGTTTTTGTTTTAAAGGAAATGTTTATAATTTTTTAACAAAGTGGTTCTTGGTTATCTCAGATGTAAAAAATAATAGTTGGTATAATCAACATCATCATCATTTTTGAAAAAAGACGTCCACTGATGAACATAGGCCTCTCTCTGGTGTCGCCACACTGACCAGTCCCGTGCGTCTTGCGTCTTGCATATTATTGAATTAATGTTACCGTTACTGAGATGAAGAGGGCTATCCTCTCTCCTAATGTTGCTGTGCCCGACAGGGTCCATACTGATCTCCTATTTAATAACACCATCTTTGTAATACATATGGAATGCAATAAATAATTGAGTATTGAGTATCATCATTATTTGAGCCATAAGTTCGTCACATCATGAACTGGTCCTGTGCTTAACGCATCCAGGCACATAATGAACTCCCGTCGTGGCTGCGGGTTGTTCGAAAGAGATAGCGCGGCCTCGACACAAAGGGCTAAGAAGGAACATGGGTGGTTTTTAGTCATGACACTTCCTACCGGTCTACCAAGAGCGGGAGGAGTCATTTGATGATTTCCCACCCCCCATAAAAAAAAACAGCACATAATGAGCATTCCAAAATGCAATGGATAATATTCCAACTAATTTATTATACTAATTCCTCACCCAGAACCTATTAACAAAATAAAACATACCACCTAATTGTGTACTCTATAAAGAAGTCCCATTACAAAAGACAGAATACTGCAAATAAAACAAACTTGCAACAAGCAAAGTTAAGTTAAAGGTGCTCCGGCGTCCGGCTTGGAATCCCCCTTCTTATGAAATTCAATGAGCATTTTGTCTCACTCTCGGGTACATAAGTACATATGTGAGCGCGTTTGTAATCCTGTGAATCTTTTGGTGGATGGGACAAGATGGAAGAAAAAGGAACCTTTTTGGTATAAAGGCCAGGGGGTTTTGCACTTAGCCTGTGCTGAAAAGCTGTAGTTTACACGCTAGTTCGTAAATAGGTTTATTTTCTGGAAATTACAGATGTACCTATTTAGAAAATTGATGTGAAAAGGTTCTTGAAAGGCCCGTTTCCTTTAGTTTACTATGAAAGTAGACGGAATAAATTCAATCTAGCATTTTTTTAGAAAGGTGAAAACCGTTTCAGTTATCAATAAAGTTGTTTCTAACTTACTTTACAAAATCGGTACGTCTCATAATATGACAATCGACGTCATAGTTTTATACATTGTCTGATATTCTTGTTAAAAAAATCGTTGCACAGCATTAGAATTGTTTTCTGCATAACGGTTGCTTTTACAAACGTTTAAATAAATAGCCAGACTAGGAACAACTACCTGTACACCATACTAATATTTTTTTCTGGCGTAGATCGAACCCGCGATATCGATCGAACAGCGCAGTAGCAACCGTGCTTATGACATGATAATATTGGTCCTTTCAAAGTTATTTTACCTGTTATTTCATAACTATTACCGTCGACGAAGTCTCAGAGAAACAATTTAACTGTCTTGCAACGAAATTAATTAGCTAAGAATACTGGGTTATCATGACCAGAGATTGCACACGATATAAAGGTATGGAAGAAGAAAGGGGAGGCCTTTGTTCAGTACCATGTAGGGTAGCAAAAAAAGAATACTGGAGGTTGTCATTTTCTTCCCGTTCCTCTCATGCCTTATCCCAAACACTGTTCCTCTCGTGCCATAATCCCATACTTGACACGTAGCTACCTAGATCTGCGAGTTAACTTGCGCCACACTTTATCTATCTATTTTGATGGTTCGGCTTAGTTCAACGTTGTATAAAGCTTACCGTTTGTCCGACTATGAAAGTGTTTTGAGTTTTGTTTCACACCTTTTTGAGCCATTATCGTAGTATCTTTAATACGAAAGCTTTAAAATATTGCGGGTTTATCTAGTCCCCGCAAGCATTGCTGGTGAGTATGAGGTATTAAATGAGATATCATAAATTAAATGAGGTATTAAGAATTCAATCCTGTGGTAGGGCAAAGTGATGATTTTTTTAGAAAATGATTTTTTTTGGGCATTAAGAAATTTTTGTTGTTGGTTAGTTATAAGATTTTAAACTGACATGGCACACCCGCAATGACTTCAGTTTATCCGTGATCATGGTGCTTCAATAACAGCGCCGAAATATCGGGAACTCGAAACAATAAGTAAACATGGAAATATCCCGTTTTCAGTATAAATATACAGTTAGTTGTCACTAAATTAGTTAGGTCTTAGCAAAACATTAGCCTAAACTAAAACCTAAGCTGCTAAACAAAGCTAAAGCTGTTCAATAATGTATTAGGCGGTGCTTTGCCGGAATAAATGGGGTGTTATCAGTTAAGAGCCCATTCTAATGAAAATTCTCTGTAATTTCCATCCAAGACTGATTTCTGTGAGCGGCGCTACCGTCGTGTCTGACGAACGGTCCAAGCTATGAGCGATTCATTAAGTATTTTATTTACATTTTGCTTTAACTGAATTTGATAGAAATCAATTATAAATAACCAACATGGTGCCCGTAATAGGTACCCAAAAGGTAAGGCCGAGGTGCTAGAGTAATTTTACACTTGGCCAGTTATGTTTATATCAAGTAATGGGGGGGGTGAACCTCCAGTCGGGGCTGCGGTTTGTTCGAAAGAGATACCGCGGCCTAGACACAATGGACTAAGAAGAAACATGGCTGGGTTTTAGTCAGTAGAACTTTGACACTCCCTTCCGCTCTGCCCAGAGCGGGAGGTACATGATTTTCCATAACAAAAAAAAAAAGGTAGCACTCCGGGAGTGCCGGCAGAAGTGAAAACTTCAATATTAACTTTCGAACTCGCGTCAGGGTCACGTGACCCTGACGCGAGTTTGAAAGTTTTTACCCATACAAAAAAAAAGTGCTCAGCGCCGCTAAAGAAGTTTTCACTTCAAAAAAATGGTTGGTGAGCCTATTGACTCCGAGTGCGAATCCTGTCTCCGGGCTGCTACTAATAAATTCCTGGTAAAAACCCCGATGACACCTTGCCCGACCTGGGAATTGAAACTCAAAATCAAATCTTAATATTTTATTTCAGATAGGCCGACCTAAGTACTTATAAAACATCGAAAAATGGTGCATGGTTCGAGTTGGTCGTATCCTTTGTAGTATTTCAACGAGACGGTGAACATTTTATTTTTAAACTTAAGCCTCTACAAATGATGGACGAAATCTCGACGACCAGTACGAATTTAAATTTAATAAAAAATACACCAATCTTAACTTATTACATATTACCAATCTATACTTTCAGAAACTGAAGATTTTCCCTCAAAATCTTACCGTATGCACCACAAATGTAAGAGTAAGTTCATTTGTATTCATTGCGCGCGTTCCCTGTCAATCGAGTGCGTCCCTCCGATGAAGATTGATGGAGAGCCCCCGCTAAAATAAACGGGCGAGTCTACACACGACAATTATGTCAACACCCCTGTGGCACTGTTTTAATATACGAGTACGTTTGTGACCCATAGGTCTTCGGCTGTCAGGGTGGAGGTTGAGAAGGGGTGACATCAGTTTAAACAGTATTCGACTTGTTGTCTCTTTATGGCTTGGTGGTCATATGAGTATCAGGTGTTGGGTTTATTTCCTAGGTAGGGATATGTAGGAAATAAACCCAACACCTGATACTCATATGACCATCAAGTCGGAAGGCGCGGAAGGCGCTCCGGGCGTCGGGGGCCACGTGATGGCTTCCGGCCACCGTAGACGCGGGCCTGTGGACGGTGAGTAACGGGCTAGCTCGCCGTCCGGCCGTCGTCATGACGGCAACAGACCGTGTCGGCGGCGCGTTCGTGTTCCACGCGCGCCTCAAAGAGATGTCAGCAAGGAGGGGCCCGCAAGGGCCGACGCCCGACGGGGCCGCGGATTTTTGTACTAGATTACGTGGCCTCGGCGCAAGGGCAAAGAAGGAACATGGGTTCGGTTTTTAGTCAGTAGAAGTCTGACACTCCCCTTCGCTCTGCCCAAGAGCGGGGGGGGGTCATTCGATGATTTTCCACCCACCAAAAAAAAAAAAAAAAGGTAGGGATATGTGTTGTTGGGTTTTTCTTTAGAGGAATATCTGAGTAGCTGCACGGAGTTTGACGTGGCTTGACCCCTATTATATGATACTTAAACATAATACTGCCTAGTTGTTCTAGAGGTCACAAGGGTGACTGCCGAGCATTCGATGTCGGACAAAGTGTTATTGAGTTTTTCCATTAGTCAGTCACGGAGTCCCCCTATTACAAGGGACTTAAACATAACTGGCGATATGTGAGTGTACTATTAGGTACACCACTGTCTAACCATTCAGGAATAACAGTCGCAATCAATGATAATATTTATTTTGTAAAAAGGGTTTTAAAATACTTTTATACGTCAAAACAAACTGAAACGTGACGTTTGCTCATGCGGGTTTTACATTTAAATTAACAATAGTAAGCCAAAGCAAATATTGCATGCAACGCCAACAACAAATATTGAAATAGAACCGCTTTTCCACAATGAAACTTTCAGATTTACAAAATCGTTTTATTAAAATGACTTTTGCAACAAAACACAAAGTTCTTTTGTATTAAATATAAAAATCTAGAGACAATGGCTGTGACCACACGCCTGCGGGCACAGTTGTACTAGTTATTCAGTCTCCTGCCATTTTGTCACCCGAAAACCTTTTTATTGTACACACCAATGCATATAAAATGTACAGAAGCTTCACAAAAGCTTATACATTGATTTAGAACTGGCGATATATGGTACGCCTCTGCCATATGATTCTGGATGTAGGAATATTGCATGGCAGCTCAACTCCAGCTGACACAGGTGAACTTTGAGCATGGATAGGAAACCTCTCCGTGGTACCCTTACGGATATACGGTTGGAAGCCGGCAATCGGTTGTCACCACCGCTGTGACTGCCCTGAGAGTCGTTGTCTGGCACTGCACGAACAGTTTTACCAATTTTGATTTTGACTAATAGTAACAGCGATAGTTTCACGAGTTACTTTTCTGTTCATGACTACTCTGCGACACCATTGTGATATTCGAGCAACGAATTAAAATGCCGGTTCGGGAATCCGTACAAATCGACAAAGCTTTCGGTTCAATTTTATTTTATTGTAAAACGCATAGTTAGGTTTGTTGATGTCCGGTGAGCGTGCGAGCCTCGATGGCGTATCGGGGAACCTAAAATGCCACCGACATTTTTTTTTCACAAATACACTGTTGGCCATGCGCACCTATAAAATTAAGTTTTATGCCCGTTCATTTGTTTTATAGATTGGATCGCCAGTTCATTTTTGTTTTTAGATTGGAGTGAAATTGTAATTTGGATGTTAGGTGTCGAGTTCCGCAGTGTGGGTTGTGTGTATTGGAAATTGAATTACTTATTTGTTCGGAAACGGTATATGAAAATGATGTTTTGGTTCCGTATTGGTAATATAGAGAGAGTACCCTATCATAAAAATGTAATTAAGCAGCCCTTTGCTTTTGCTTTTAGTACCTACATATTATGGATTTATTTTTGTGTACATAATTGGGTGAAAAAATCTTCAGTAATTGGCTTTTTTGGGTTACCTACTTATAAGTGAATGTTAAACGATTCAAAACCATAGGATTACCTGTATTTTTGTATGTGACGAAATTTTATAAAAGTTTTAACTAACGGGCATTATGTGGTGGACCGACGACATCGTGAGAGTCGCGGGCAACCGGTGGATGCAAACGGCAGGCTGCCGATCTTTATGGCGTTCTATGGGGGAGGCCTTTGTCCAGCAGTGGACGTCTAATGGCTGATGATGATGAACGGGCATTATGAATAGGATATTAAAAAACGTTATCGAATACCTACTGTATAATTTTACACAGTAATTTAAAACTAACAAAACCAAACAAACAATAAACCAGCCGCAAAACGCCATTAAACAAACAACCTACTTACATCCCGTTTATAAGTCCCAAACGTAATACTCAAAAATTTCCATCCGCTTACCCTCTACCATTTCACCATTTCACCACATACGGAACTCAAAAGGAAACAGAAGAAGAAAAATACAAACTTAAACTTAAACTGAATTGCATGCCAGTTTCAACACAGTGTATACTTTATTCTGTCCGCCACAACACGGGCGATGTCGCTTGTCGCTCGCAACGACATTCCAATTCCATTTTGTGGCTTTGTGACATCGTGGCACAACTTGTCATATTTATATGACGTATAACTCGGGGAGACGGGATATATGATATGTGGAACTAACGCGGAATTATGGGGGGTTAGTATGCCAACAATTATAGATGTTAAAGATATGGGAAAGGGTTAAAGTTGATGATTTTTGCTTTAGAAATGATGTTGCAAAGAACGAATCTAAGTCTATGCCGTATTGCCATTGATGATATTTATTATTTAATAAAGGAAGCCACGAAACCTGCATTTAAATACGATTCTACCGCTTAAAACAAATTGCAAGTGAGATTTAAAAAGATGGAAGTTCCCGTAATATGTCAGATTTGCCGCTCACTGGGCGTCATCTTAGCGGATCAGCCGCGTGAAGTTCTGTCTGTATGCAAAGGCAAAATAAATACTCCTGCTCTGAATGAGAGTTTAAATTGTGGGGGCTTCCGAGGTTTTTTTAAAGAATGTGTACCTATCTTTGTCATTGGTATAATTATTGAAGGTGAACTTTTTTTCTTTTGTCGTGGATATGTCTTCTTGTTTCGTTTATACACGAACGTAGTATATAAACCTTTCTCCATAATTGCTTTTGACCTTTCGATATTATTATTGATATTATAATTATCATACCATTTTCGAACTGATATTCTGATTGGTCATGTATTTTTTTATTGTATCCGGTTATTCCGGTATTCCTAATTGAGAAAAGGCTGAATTATTGTATAGTTTTAGAATTTCAATGGCGGTACTATGGATGTTTACTGACTAAAAAAAATATGATTCTAATTAGTCCGTCTGTTAGATTATCGAAAAATATTGGATACGTATTTTTTGTTTTATCAAATCAATAAAAATTGACGAAGATAAAACACGTCAAAGATTTGAGTGGGAGGTTGTGACGTCACTGCTCGATATGAAATGTCATACTAATGTCTTAGAATATGACGTCACACGAGTTTTCAAAGCACTGTATCGTCTTCGTTGTTAACGTGAAAAAAGAAAAAATATGTGTCCAATATCTATTGGAAATCTATCTGACGGACTAATTAGTTTTTTTTTGTTAACATCCCTATTACTACTGTGTTTTAAACTAGTTTGTGGTCACGTCTTGAGCATACTGCCATTGAAATTAATACTGCTGTTACATTCTGGCTTCACATTGGTGATTTGAGTTTTATAACGAGTTATAATTGGATTGAATTCTCCGCCTCCCGCATCTAGTTTGGTCCAGATACCGTTAGACATCTCGTTGGGGGGTGACTCCAGTACTTATTTCCACCATCAGCTATGTATCCTCTGATAGACATGACTAGACTACTGGTATTTTAGCTTGAGCAGTGTCGCGTCTACATAAGAAAGGTTTAAGACAAACTTTTCACTAAGCTATCCTTTAGGCAATTGTAAAAAAGTTGTTAAAGGTAGTTGAAAGTCTCGACATTTTTCGTTATTCTGCATACCAAGTTACCAAGTACTTGTCTCAAAGTTTTTGTGGAATTACCTACTTCAAACGAAACGGGATAATTCTATTTATTATTTTACCAGACATTTTGGCGGTACGTACGTCTGGGTCTAAACCGAACTAGGCTAAACAAGGTCAAGTAGAACGCACTGACATTCAGACTTAAGTATAATAATCTAGTTTTTTGTATACGGCTTTTTGCTTTATTATAACTATTGGAAAATTGAACAAAAGCTATATAATACAGTGTGGGTGTATATTTGTGTTGATTCTTTGACGCGCCTTAAGTGAAATTTGAAAGAAGAAAAGCTATAAGCTTCGTTGATTACGAAAATCGAGACAAATAACTTATGTTTGTATTGTAATTTTATTGAAAAGAGAGTTTATTAAACTCTACGTATCAAGTAAACAAGTTGTTGTCTTGTGATGGACTAGGTACCACCCTTGTTTGTGATCATACCTACACCTGTCTGTAAGGCGATTCTTACACGACACTGCTCCCCTTCGCGGTGGCTGCAGGTGATGGAATCATTAGAGCAGAACGCTTCAACGTTTGACAGCGCGGACTAGTGCTGTCATTAGAGAATCGCCGAATCGCCGATCGAATTGAAACTATTTGTTCGTAACATGAATAATGAACACTGAATGACATCTAAGTTATTCTCTTGCCCTTACCCCAATTCATTTGGGGTCGACGCAGCATCTCTTCCATACCTCTATGTTTCTCGGCATCACATGAGATACCTCCTTTCTTACCATATCATTTTTAACACAGTCCATGCATCGTTTCTTTGGCCTTCCCCTACTCTTAATGAAATCTAACTAATAAGCGAAAACATTTAAAATATGTTACACCATTTTCTTACACAGAAACTTGCCCCAGCAACCATCACAACACAAAATTCGACATCATTTCACAAAATCATACATCCATTACAATTATTAATTAAAACAAACCACGAAGGAGTTAATGAAGTAATATCTCCGTTTAAACATCGGATCAAAGGGAAACTTCGTTGGAATTGTTTGACAAGTCGTGCAGAGGTCGTATAGAGGTTGTGTAGGAGGCGAGCGGAGCCGCGGGGCGCTGTTGTGTAATTACACCACTTGTTTAGCTGATTCGTTTCTGATTTATGGTGTAGTGGGCGTTTTCTGAACACATTTGGAGTTACATCGCTTGATGAATTTGGTTTGAGATGTGGTACTGTGAATTCTTATAGGGCAAGGAAAGTTAGGTACCTTTAAAATTAATAATTACTTTGTTGATAAAACAAAACAGCTCTTGTTGATGCTAAAATCTGTAGGAATGTATGCTAGAATTCATGGTACATATTTTTTTTTTAGATTTGAAAGCCTTTTTTAGTAGCTCTGTACTAAGATTGAAGGATGCAAGTAAATACATGTAAGAGTTTTAAATACTTAAGTTTTTGGAAGCATGAGGAACAGGGTGTAAAGTTACTCATCTTCCTAACCAGCTCTTAGGTTTCTGTTGGCGTTACTAATGCAGATAATTATTTTACACGATGTAGGATTTTGAGTGTTTTTTTTTTTAGGTACCTATCCTAGGGTACCTATGTACCATTGTAGATGCCACCACTTGATATTTAATTCAAAAGAAATAAGTAAGTACAATATTAAGAACCCATCAGAAAAGTTCCCTAGTATTGTCCAGACATAAACCTACATATTTCAGTTTTCTTTAACCGATATCACCTCTTTAACTTCCTACATGAATGTCACAATACAAATATATGTCTGCGCTTCAGTGCAGAAAGGAAATTGAATACACAATCTCAGGAATCGACCGCCTCGGCCGGATTACGAGGCGCTACAGGGTTGCTACCACTACTTTTTTAACCCAGATAACTTGAAGGAATAAGAGCACTTTAAAATGAAGCTATATTTTCTCTTGGAGTGGAAGTGTGATGCTGTTCTATAATAGGATACTAAGTGACATGTCCATGTGTCCTGGTAACCCGTTATTAGTACATGACGTTATTGGAGGCACATAACTTATAGACCGGACCTCGGCTGACTGATATTTAGATTATTGGTATCTAGTTGATAGCTAAAGGCTCGCCGCTTGTTACATAAAACTTCAACATAAATGGGTGAACTATTAAGGTTCCTAGTCCTCTGTTAACCCATGGAAGATTACCGATGTCAGAAGAAAATGGGGAAAAATGTGCTAGATTAGATCATAGATTAGACGGAGGAATGAGGTGAGACAACCGGCCAACAGTAACCGCCGAAAGAAGCTGGATAGCCAGGACACAAAACTGCCAAAACTTAAAGATTTGGAAGAGACTTACACTCAGAATTTTGTGACTAAAGGTTGAATAAGAAGAATGAACGAAGAGATATAACATTTTTAAACAGTATTTTGATTTAGCATTAAACACGACAGAAAGAAAATTGTGTATTTCCATACGTTGGTATGATATTGGAGACGAAACCATAGTTCAGTGGCAACCCTTAACAAACGAACACAACTTCCTTCTTCACATGATAACATCAGTGTTTAAAGTTTAAACACTCACGATTTGAATCGCACTATGAGAAAATGCATTACAAAGTTCTACGATGTAATAGCATTGGTTCTTATGGCTTTTACGTAGCTGTTTATAGCATCATTATCTTGATGCAAAGTCTTCGAAAATTGTTCTTGAATCAGTTGTTTCCATCATTATTCTTCCAGTACATCCTTAAATAGGCTTCTTCTGGGTAAGCTCGTTCCATCGTCGACCTCATCTCTGCCCTTAGGGCAAGATTGAGGTCAAGAGTAAGCCCATATTAAATAAAAATAAAAAAATGTACTACTAATATTATAAATACGAAAGTTTGTGAATGGATAGATGGATGTTTGTTACTCTTTCACGAAAAAACTACTGAACGGATTTCAATTAAATTTTACACACAGATAGTTTATAACCTGGATTTATACATTTAATCATTTTAATCCCGGTAGAGGTAGTACGATCCCGTGGGACAATTATCGAACTCCACGCGGGTGAAGCCGCTGACACAACCTAGTATTTCATAAAGTAAAACCTAAACAGTTTGATAAACATTAAGTAGATACACTGATACACCATATAAATAACTAACAAATTGTTTGCTAAAGGCCTGTCGCATGAAAAAGGCTTTTCCGACGCGTTATTGATTAGTTTGTGATTGGTTTCGTCATGTACAAAGTTATATACGTTTTGCTATTGATACCTAGTGTGACATTTTGTCTAGTCATTGGTGATTCGTGTTTGTAACAGTTTCCTTGTGAACCGTGGGTAAAAACTAGGCACTAAATGTCCTTATAGTCCAAGATCCCAGGGCCGCCAGACGTCACGTATTTTCTGACGAAGGAAATGTGGGCGATTGAGTAGTGTTAGTATGAACTAAGAACACACTACTACCAGCTAGCTTGCTTGGACGGTCAATTTTCAGGTATCAGGTCATAAAGGTAAACAAAAAAATTACTTGCTTCACGTATTTTCTACTAGCTGATTTTTACGCATATTGTAGGCAATATCCTTAAAAATAAGTTGCCAAATACTCGCAGACACATCCTAGCGGCCGTTTAAAACGGCCGCTAGGATGTGTTGCTTAACAGACGCTTTAAAGTTCCCAAAAAGTTTAGACTTAAACGTATTGTGGCTGTTTACCTGAGATCGCATGGCATCGCTCGTGTGGCTGACATACAGACCTCCACTGGACTCATTCGGTGGGCATTCAACAGGATCTGTCCATTGCCTGTGTCTTCAGAATTTTGTTGAAAACGTTGCTTTCAACGCTCGGATGCATTTTGGAGCGCCTGCCCAATATAGCATGGCAATATTTCGATCAATTAGCTTTAAGTATTAAATAATAAGGCGTTAAGTAAACTTTAAAGCGTCTGCTAAGCAATATGGCCGACGGAAAGTGTCTGGGAGTATTTGCGACTTATTTTTAAGAATATTGCCTAAAATATACGTAAAAATCTGCTTGTAGAAAATACGTGAAGTAAGTAATTTTTTTGTGTACCTTGATGACCTGAAAATTGGCCGTCCGAGCAAGCTAGCTGGTAGTAGTGTGTTCTTAGTTCATACTAACACTACTCAATCGCTCACATTTCCTTCGTCAGAAAATACGTGACGTCTGGCGGCCCTGGGATCTTGGACTATTAATACTCCTAAGTTTTTCTCCTTCAAACGGGTACGGAAAGTGTGCACATCTTGCTAAATCGTTTTCACATAATGTGCCATCTCAACAGGAATGATTTAAACAAGGTTTTGTACCGATATTCAGATTTAAAAGAGGGTCCATGGAGTTTTTTGCCGTTGTAATCTTCGATCAATAAAGGTTGTAATCTATAGAAATCTGAGTTTTGAAATGGGCTGCTACACTTTCACAGTTCTCGTGCCTTGTGACTTGTTGGCTTTGTTTCGATAATTCAAATACTACTAACTTGAACTTGATTTTTTAAGTGTATTATTGGAAACCATGCACCATCCCGTAAATGAAAACTTTTTGGATATACCAAAGAGCTGCAATCACAAAGAAGCAACGAGCAACGATCAATGATCTTCTCTCCCTAGAATTCTCTCTCCCTTATATTCTCCCGTTTGGTCAGCAGTAGGCTTTTTATAGGCTGTTATTTTTCCTGACAACCCTAAATTTCAATAACAGTTCAGATACAATATATAAAGCTGTACACCTAAACACTGGAGCGTTTTATATTCCCACAATATATGTTCGTATCTACATAATATACTTACTTGCGGTGGAACGAGGATCTCTTTACAATATCGTAATGTAATTTCTTTTGCCAAGGTAGGATATGAATTGAGTGTTATTGATATTTTGGAATATCGCTACATTCATGTTTTATCTGAAACGCTCCACGTAAAAAACTGGTAGGTACCTTATTATTCTGATGCATCCATTTAGTTGGGCAAGCTAGATAGATCATTATAAAAGACAGGCAGAACATGATAATGATGCCAAATTACTTAAAGCACTTATCACACCTAA
Source organism: Diarsia dahlii (assembly GCA_949775195.1). Classification (NCBI taxonomy): domain Eukaryota; kingdom Metazoa; phylum Arthropoda; class Insecta; order Lepidoptera; family Noctuidae; genus Diarsia; species Diarsia dahlii. Next base: position 20,887,283 of record OX459207.1, read on the forward strand.
AAAAATAAGTTTGTGTAAGTACATGCAATTTTGTTTTAAAAAATGTGATTATCTATTTATTTATTATATACAAAAAAAAGGATAAAAACATTAAAAAAATAGAAGAGCACAAAGCGCAGCAGTAGGTACATCATTCAAAACTAACACTAGTAAAGTGCTAAGAAGTCGATAAAGTCACAAATTAATAGTCTTCAGATAATTTAACTCTTTAATACAAACAGAACCAAAACCAATGCATTGTTTTCCACAAACCATAACCAAAAGAGAAAAATACAAATATTTCTCCATTTCGAACCGAATTACTCTCAACCAGTATTATTACCGAAGTTGGTTTCCATTTGCTAATCCTTTAAGCCTTAACACCTTGCCAGAGGATTTCCAGCAGGATTAAATTCCTAAAAAAAATCAACATTTTTCAAAAGAAAAGCTCCTCAGAAAAAATAGCTAAACACGTCCCGGGGAAACAGGGAATAAATGGAAACCGTTCTTTCAGGTAAGCGCCTGAATCGGGCTCTGATAACGGTCGGGACTTAGATTCGATGAATCTGGATATGAATTGGTGAATAGTTGATTTTGTGACGTTATTTATTTATTTATTTATTCATTGATTAGCACATACATTTGTTGTAACAGGTAAGACCCAAGCTAACAAAAGTAGTCATACATTGTTAATAGTTCAGTCCCAAGTAACGGGTCTGGGTTAGAAGTACAAGTTACACAGTGGACAACGCACCTAGTGTCACCCTCTGGAATTCCGCCAAAGAACAAGTAAATATGTCCAAATGCCGAGACACACTATTGAAAATTGGATTGGAATGATTATGGCAAAAAGAAGGTGTCTGATGAGATGACAAATAAAAGAGATGTATGGAAAAAGATGATATTATTCTGTTCCTTAATGGATATAAGAATGATGACATGTGGGGTATGGGAACGAATATATTAACCGGGTTATAGATGACGATATCAGGTCGTGGGTCTCATGATTGGCAAAGTGATGGAGTGGTTTGAAGTTGGTAATTCGGTAACCGGTACTCATGCGTCGTTGAACACATATTGCTATCTGACGAGCGCATGTGAAAATGAGGGAAGAAGAAAAAACTACATCTTATATAATAAAAAAAATACATCTTAGAAATTTCGCTTGCGCCAGCAGAACTAAGAGAATGTTAACTCTGTGAAGTGTCTGGGTCACCAAGACACAGGCTGTGCCTAGTTTGGGACCCGTTGTTAACCCTATCAGATTTCTGTTGCAAACTAAATAAACGAATTTGAATTTGAATAAAATAAATAAAAAGAGAAGTCCTGACTGACTGACTGACTCATCAACGCCCAGCCCAAACCCTTAGACCTACAAAGCTGAAATTTTGCACAGAGGTTCCCTTTATAATGTAGATAAGGAATAAGGAAGAATTTTTCGAAATTCAACCCCTAAGGGAATTAAATAGGGGATGTAAGTTTGTATGGAAAATCGTCATTTTCACGCGGGCGAAGCCGCTGGCAAAAGCTACTAATATTATATTTGTGCACCCATTTGTGATTTTTATACTTTTTCATTTCCATGATCCCGATTGCATTCTTTACTTTTTTTTTAAAACGTTTCCCCACACCTATTTCTAATTTCTCCTGTATTGTGGGTGCGTTTACAAACATATAATAATAATAATAATAATCCTACATTAACTAATGATAAATGTCGCAAATGTCACATCCACCCAGAAACCATTCAGCACATAACAGGAGCATGCACAACTCTCACGCAAACCGACTACACACACAGGCACAATCAAGTGGCCAATATCATTCACCAAAAACTAGCACTCAAACATACACTCATCCAAAATACCAACACTCCTTACTATAATTATAAACCATTACCTACCCTAGAAAACGAAACACATAAGCTCTTCTACGATCGCGGTATTCTCTCTGATAGGACGACCCATCACAACAGGCCGGATATAATCCTACAGGACAAAATAAACAAAATTACTTACCTGATAGATATTGCCGTCCCCAACACGCACAACATACAGAAAACAATCACTGAAAAAATAAGTAAATACGCAGAATTGAAAGAAGAAGTTACAAGATTATGGCAACAAGAAAAAGTGTATGTAGTCCCAATAGTCCTTTCCACAACAGGGGTAATCCCAAATCATCTCCTCCATAGCTTAAAATTATTAGACCTTAAAGAAACTCTCTACATTACACTACAAAAAGCTGCGATTTTAAATACATGCAGAATAGTTAGGAAGTTTATGCAAATAGAAGAGAACGAAATAGGACCACTTCACAACACATAAAAAAAACTCACACACATCACACACACACACACACACCACACGCTACATTTGCTTTGGTTTCGACCCGTAAATGTGGTAAAAATCCAGTCTAAGCTGAGAAGAAAAAACACATTCCGAAAATAATAATAATATTCCACAACTATCACACAACGCCATCTAGTCCCAAGCTAAGCAGAGCTTGTGTTATGGGTACTAGACAACTGATAAACATACTTATATATTTCTAAATACATACATATTATAGATAAATTACACCCAGACACAGAACAAATGATCGTGCTCATCACACAAACATTTGTCCTGGGTGGGAATCGAACCCACGACCTCCGGCATAGCAGTTAGGGTCACTAACCACTAGACCAACAGGCCAGTCATATTAAACTTACATACACAAACCAAAAACCCAGACCCGAAACAACTATCTGTATGTCATACAAATATTTGTTCCGTGCGGGGATCGAACCCGTGACACGCATTGCAGCAGTCCAATCGCTCAGCCAGTGCGCCAACGGTGCCGTCGTATTTAACAATTTATGTACGCATACGCAATAAATACCACACAAATTTGTTCATTTATTTAAAGTGTTTTGTTCATATCCAGTTGTTCACATCTTGGTATCGGACTCATCTCGTCGGTAAAGCGATCGTATCATCGCGCTAGTCTCCGACAGATCCACTGATACAGTTTACACTTTTGTATCGAGGGCGAGGCGTATCTTACGCGTGATGGAAAACTTTGTTAACATTGTGTTGTGCAGGAAATTAGATTATTTTGTTTGGTTGTTTTTTAATTTTGTGATAGAAAAATTAGAGTAGTTTTTTTTTTAATATTTATAATCTTGAACCGGAAGACCCATCAGGTAAACCAACGACATCGTTAGAGTCGCGGGCAACCGATGGATGTAAACGGCAGGCTGCCGTTCTTTGTGGCGTTCTATGGGGGAGGCCTTTGTCCAGCAGTGGACGTCTTATGGCTGATGATGATGATGTATTATTATAATTCACATTCTATCTTTGTTCCAGAAGAAGCCTCTACCCTTCACTTATTCAAAGTCGACAATCGTACAACCATGTCACACCAAGGATTAGCCCTTAAACCCTTGACCGTCAGTCTTACACAGTGACCTACGTAAGCACACGACAAGCCAACCTGTGTTCTATCTAGATTGCCCTGCACACTCCGTGCAAGGACAAAGCGACATACAGCTATACAGGGTAGCCAGTAAATTGAGCGTGAGCGGCGACAATTTGACGTCAATTTGGCGTTATTACGACGCTGTCTTGTTGCCTCGTAAATTTTCGGGGGTGGGGGGTAAAGGGGTGGGGGGATGCACTGGTTTTTGTGGTAGCGTTTATGATCGTTTATGTGATGAGTGTTGTGTGGTTTTGCAGATAGAAGAAGAATTGGGGTGGAAAAAAAACGATCCGGCTCGAAGGACCTGGCTTTGTGGGGGTTATTATCATTTGCAGACAGCAGACAAATAATTTATTTTTGGAAATAAATCCAGAAATTAAAAACATTCGATAGGTAGATTTTTCTAGTTCTTCTACAATTTATTGTGTTTAATAATGACGAATTTATCTACCTTCTCCATGATATTGAAAAGTCTAAACATAACCCTGTCTTTGAGGTTCCAAAGGGGGATTAACAATATGAATTGAAAAATTACTTCTGACGATACCAACATCATAATCAGTCAGTTATTGATGGTATCATTAGCCGTTTGATAATATTGACCAAATTTAGCTAAATTGCTTCTAAATAACATCAATTTGGAGGCAATTTGCTGCTATTACGACGATGTCTTGAATTTTGAAATAAGGCTGCGTTTACAGTAGCTTGAGATTAGTGGAAAATTACGTTGATTACGTATAACGACATATTTCTGTGTCAGTGTAAAAGGGTATAAATACTTCATTTCTTCATATATAGTTAAATCTGTTTTCACCTTTTTTTACTAGAGGTACAAATTTTAACGTATGAAGAATAACTGCATCGGTGGTTGCCCCGGTTGGATAGGCAGATCTTAAAGAGTAAGACAATGATATTATAAATAAAAAGAGGTAGATATCGCATTAGCACGCACAAATTGTTGAGGAAAAACTACGACAATTGTTGCAGTTTAGCAACTAGCTATCTCTTTCTATCTTATATGTTCCGTATTATCTATCTCTGTCGTAGAACGCAACGATATCTGAACGCCATTCGGTAAGAACATGGCGTATCTTTCTTTAAAATATCATTGGAGTAAGAGCTCAAAAATCAGTAACTGGGTTGAAATGGTCAGATAGGCTGTTGCATCATGAACTCGTAAAATACTTGTTTTCAATTGCATTAGGATGCTGCTAATTCTGCTAACACAAGACTGTATCAACTAAATATGAAGCTTTTTTCAGAAATGATGGAAAACTGACCGCTTGTAAAAAACTGACTGACTGAACGAATTTTAAAAAGTGAACACTGTTTTAAAATATGTAAGTCTTATTATTCTTGCACTATTTCAGTGACGGTTATAATGACGCGTAGATAATTAAATTTTACAGATGAAGAATGAGTAACCTCGAAAATCTTCCTCCTTCCTTGCCATATAATGCTTTACACAGCCAGAGTCGACACTAACACGGTTGGGAAAGGCTAGTCAAAACATAACAGTAACAGCCCTATTATTCCGTAGGGCGATATAGATACAAACACAACACAAAAAATGTAAGAAAGAGACACAGAATATTATTAGGAGAGTCTATTATGGAAAATGAGAATCTGTCTCGTTCGGATGATGAGTTTATAATTAAACTGTCACAACTCTCGCATATTTCGATCTCAAATACGACAGTTTGCTAAATTAATGTTTCTCTTGAAGTAAATATTTTGTGGAACGTCAAGCCTACGTAAGATAGGGGCGGCAGTCAAGGCTATTTTCGGAGCTATTTGTTCAGAAAAACTGTAGAAAAATTGAAGGAGATTGAAAAGTGAATATGTACTGGTATATTAGTGACCGATTTACAGTCGCCTATCTGGTCAAAATGTAATGAACACACTGATTTTTTTCGCATAAAATATTCAGTTTTGGTCCCATCATAAAAATTGTTCAGTCACTAATAAGCAGTCCCTCTATAATTCTATATGAAGTACAACTAATAGACACTATTGTTGTTTTTAGGGTTCCGTAGTCAACTAGGAACCCTTATAGTTTCGCCATGTCTGTCTGTCCGTCCGTCCGTCCTCGCTTAATCTCTGTGACCGTTAGCACTAGAAAGCTGAAATTTGGTACCAATATGTGTATCAATCACGCCGACAAAGTGGTAAAATAAAAATTGGAAAAAAATGTTTTATTAGGATAATATCCCCTATAAGTAAAGTGGGAAGTGATTTTTTTTTTAATTTAAACCCTAACGTGCGATATATTGTTGGAAAGGTATTTAAAAATGAATAGGGGTTTACTAAAATCATTTTTTGATAATGTCAATAATTTCGGAAATAATCGCTCCAAAAGTAAAAAACAATGTGTCCCCCCCCCTCTAACTTTTGAACCATAAGTTTAGAAAATATGAAAAAAATCTGAAAAGTAGAACTTTATAAGGACTTTCTAGGAAAATCATTTTGAACTTGGATGGGAACAACAGATGGAAACAGCAGTTAACCAATATAATTTGGTCCCTGAATCGTATGAGCGCCTATACAATCTAGAGGTCAAGTTTCATTGGCCCGTAGAAGAAATTGTATAAATTATTATAGCATACCGTTTTGGTACGGAACCCTTCATGTGCGAGTCCGACTCGCACTTGGCCAGTTTTTTAACTTCTATTACTTACAGCTTACCCACTCACATACCCACATAACATGACGCCTGTAGCTTTCTCGAAGGATTAGGCAGAGATACACCCATTATTACTCTCACGTTTCACGTAAATACCTAGATAAGCGTTACACTTCCTTTACGACTGCAGACACAACATTGTCTCAATGAGACGTGACACCATTTAACCTTAACACTGAGTAAATCTGTGTTTCCACGTAGTCTGTCTGTACTGTTAATAGTACTGAATTGAGACACTATCGGTTACATAATCGGTAGATTACTAGAGCCACCTTTATTGTAGTGCAGATTTGTGATGTAACCTTAACAACAGGTCTGTTATTCTATTCAGAACTATACTGACTATGATGACTTGTTAAAATTTCAGAATCAGAATCATTTATTTGTTAAACATAGGTATCACATTAAGGATCTTAAAAGTTACCGATACTGACACTGGTCGCCCGCATCATTCCACTGCTGCGCAAAGACTTGCTATAACTTTCTGTTGTTTCGATCCAGGGTTCATGGTAGACCTCTCGACATGGGCATTATCAAACTCGTCACACCAATTTTTACGAGGTGTCAGAGTTCCAGAAAGTGTCTATTTTGGCCCGCAGCTCATTGGGTACGCGGCAGACGTGGCCAGTCCAGTCCCACTTCAAATTAACGGCTTTTTGATCAACGTCAGTCATTTGTGTTGTGGAGTGCAGTGTGGTGTTGTATACATGGTCGGTTAGTATGACGCCTAGAATACTGCGCTGCATTTCTCAAAGTTAGTTTGACTGAAATCCGACCACAACATAGTTGCGAAAAGGCTAGACAGATAATGATCATGACAGTGTGTGCCAATATACGTAAACAATACTTTATCTATCACTCCCTGAACACTACTAAACAACATGATACAAACATCATTACCATAATTATTGGTGTCTGTCGCCCAACTATAATTAGCTCTAAAATCGACAGCGCGCATAAAACACGTTATAATCAGGGTCCTGTATAAAACAGATAAAACAATATAAACTACAGACTCAGTTGGTACGCTCGTATATTTTGACAAGGTCCGCAATGGGCCTGCAATTACGTTAGACGCATATAATGCCGGACATATTGCAGCGGTATTAGGGGCGATGTTGAAACGGTTTTATTACGAGAGTCGAGAGCTATCTTCAAGGTTAAGCATGGCTTGCCTAGGTCTATCCGTAAATGGGTGGCTTTCCATTATATAACGAGGTTTCTTCGTGACTCGGGAACCACGTTAACTCGTTCGTCTCGGCTGCCAATTAAAGATCTTTGACAATGGTTACAGGTATTCAGTGATCCGAAAACTTGACAACTAGCCTTTCGAACCTAATTGCAACGATGTCCGCAGGGTCAGAAAATAAATAACCTTGTGTATATCTACGAGTGTTCCAGTTATTTTCTCCGTTTTTGTGAATTTAGTTGACTAATCCAATTTTTTCTCTCATGTCTAATCTAAAGTAATTCTTTTCTAATGACTAATAAGACGTATATAAAGTTTATACAATAATTCTGTGGACTGTGAAATGATTACTTAACATTATAATAGTCAATCTGCACATCTAACTGAAGAGAAACTTTTGTAACATAATAGGTAGAGTTACTCGTGCAGAAACTTTGGAGTTAGTTAAGCATTATTGAACTAAACGTAACTAGGTCGAAAATTATGTTTTCCTGTTCATCCACTTAAAACCTCGAAATACAGAGTGTAAAGGTCACCTCTCTGCAGACTGTTGGGGAGAATATCATACCAAGATGACTGGAACTGATTTGTTTCATTAAAAGGAACGCAGTGAATATTTGATTTCAGACGTCGTTCGTTAGAGTTTTTCAAAATCCATTGTCGGTTTTATTTTAGCCGTATTATTTACATGAATGGAGTGCTGCGCACAGATAATGTAACTTTACATTGAAATATAGGAACAGTAACAGAGAAAAGCAAAAAAAAATCTGTTTAAAATTCCGATGGAATATAATTAATAAAATTGGACCTGGATGCTCCCTGTCAGTTTGCGAACAACTGGCCCTTACTACACCCTAGTTCGCTCTAATTTTTCTTATATCGATTAATTTCCACTATCGTTCGTCCCCATCACCCCCAGTTTATCATAATGTATAAGCATGAAGTGTGTGTCAGTGAGGTCAGCAGATACCCAGCTCGTTACTGCAGCGATCCGTCGATAGTACACAATGTTGTTTGTGATTACACTCGCAACTTACGTACAAATTGTTTATGATGTGAATTATGAACCAAATTGTTTAGTATGTGAATTATGAACACAAATTTTGGTGCTCATATTGCAGGTAAATTCATGGATTTTCAATTTATCTCTGTTTGGATTTTGGGGTGAAATAGTGTTATTGTTATTTTAGTGAGTATGTGTGTGTGTGTGTGTTTTAGTTGGCCCTATCAGAATACCAGTGCAGTGACATTTGGTTTAAATGTTACAGCACGATACTGAGCCCTTCTTAGACGTTTGACCTTGTACAGGACCAATTTTTGTCTTATTTAAAAGCTTTTCTCATGTTTAATTTTTGTTTTTCATTGTTGATTTTAAATGTTTTTGTCTGTCCCGTGTTAATAAATACGTTTTCGTTCTCTTTCTTATTATGTTAATCTATCTTTGTAAACCCAGTTTCTAGAACAAGTTTGAAGCGTGGCGTCTTACTACATGGGACTTAGAATACAAAAGGCAAATGGTGTCCACACCTCTGTGTAGCTCAGTGTGTACCCAAATTTCTCATGTAGAACCATAAAGTTTTTATTTTACTACGTTTTAATATTCTGTCTTGAAATCATAAACACGCGTATTTGTTTCTTCTCTTTGTTATGAGAAGTTTTTATCTATATTAAGACAATAGGCTAATAGGGTTATTTTGTATTATACACGTTGCACTACAGTCTTACCAAGGGCTAATACATTACATACTGGAGAAATTCCTAGTGTGGGGCAACGTTTAAAAAAAAAAAAAAAATACACAATACTAACTGGGTTGTAAAGGTCTGGTAGCAGTAGTTACTTGTAAAATACCAGTATTCAACTGCATCCGATGACACTGGTAACCAGCTCCGACATAGTTAGAAAAACGGCTAGACAGATGGAGATGATTCTGAAGATTACACTACGATCACAATAACAGTTATTTTATGTTACACTGAAGATACCGCTGAGAATCGAAGATTAGGATATGTAGGACACAAGGTACCTACATAGATTAGTTTTACCGTCTAAAGCCTCGATTATTTTAACCGGGTCATACAATAATCCTAAAGGCCTACGCACACGAGAGACTTAAATTCCCGGAACATAGTAGGCTACCCAAACTTTGGCAGAATACTCCAAAAGGATAGATAGGGGTGTGTCTATTTAATTTTACACTCACATTTTAGACTCATGTAACAAGGGCGAAATAATTACCTTGAATGCATGCATTAATCTATACTCCTGGCTGACTGATAACTGCGAAATTTCTGATGGAAAGAATCAAAGAAAACTTTGCCAGACCTGGGGGTTTAAAATACCACTGTAGCAGATCATTATATGAATTGCGTTAAAAAGCGAAAATATGGACCTTTCATAATAGTAACTGCGCCTGTGACCATTTTACGAATTTTAACGCAATTATGTTTTTAACGCAATAAAATTCATATTATTTTCCTACTTTGATCTATTTCCCTTAATCAAACTGGGAATCAAACCAAGAACCTCATGCTCAGCAGACGCACTTACTAACAGTACATCAATGGAACAGGCATGGTGATGCTATGATTGGATTGCACACAAAAATAATAATCATCGGCAACATGCTTGACATACAACGCAAGAAAAAAAAGTATGGAACAAGCCCGCCACACTATTCCCAAATCACTGTAACTCCTGTAAGCCAGAATCAACAGCGTCGACCACTAGAAAAGCGCATAGACAATGAAGCTCGATGAAGTTTAGAGAAACAATTTAACTGTCTTACGGGATCGTAACGAAATTAATCAAAAAAGAAAAGCGGAGGAGTAGAAAAAGCATGATTTCCACTAGCAAGAAATTAGCACACACGCATCTCCCGCTCTTTAAGACCTCCAAAAGGTATCTCGTCTACTCAACCCCTAAAGGGTTTCCACGGCCGCTCCCCAGTTATTTCCTAAACATAGCGAAACTCGGAACAAGCCGTAAAACGAAACAAGTACACTTTGGACAAACGAGAAAAAACTCCAGAATTCGTGAGGAAAAGTTTTTTTGTGAAAACAAAAGTAATTTGCAACGAAGCTTGTTAATAACGTGTTCTGTATTAATTTCCTTTTTAATTATAGCTTGTTCTTAATTATTATTTTCATTTCTAGCATTTATTTTTGCTTTGTAAAGTAAAGTTCAAGATGGGTTTTAGGTTTCACGGTATTATTACTTTGTTATTTTTAATTGCGTTTACTACTAATTAGTTTTCACCTTGAAAATGCTTTAGAATACTGTAAGGGAAGGTGTTTGATTAGCATCGTTTAGTTCAACGCTAAAATTTCGAAATCCACCAGGACGTTTAATGCCTCCCTTACATTTTAACCACCGTCTTCTTGTAGTGGACATCGGCATTTCAACACTTGTCACACACAGATTTTCACGCACAGACTTTATAAAACTAATCTACAACCTAAAATCAGGCTTGAACACGCTAAAAAGATGAAACACTCAGTAATTTGTCTTATGCTATAATATGTCTTATCCTTACATACATAGTATAAAACAAAGTCGCTATTTTTGTCTGTATGCTTAAATCTTTAAAACTACGCAACGGATTTTGATGCGGTTTTTTTAATAGATAGAGTGATTCAAGAGGAAGGTTTTAGTATATAATTTGAACGACATCCACGCGGGTGAAGCCGCGGGCATCAGCTAGTACTATATAATCTCTTGTTATAACATCACGCTTGGTATCCCAAAAGAGTTAGGCGAATTAGTATGAAGGCGTATCCACAATTTCCCCACTTACATTCATGTTATTATATTTATGTTCCCATTGTAAATACCCCGCATAGTATATTTTGTCGAAATAACACCGCTAATATAAATCAGCATAATGTATAGAACGGCGGCGTCATCATTATTTAGTGCACCGCATTGCCCCAGTTGTGGATAATAACGATACACTATTCAATTTAGTTTTAGTACTACACTATATTCTAATGCTAAATATTAATGAGGCGATGAAAGAGGATTTGAATGGAAGGTACCAGGGGATCATGAAACGTTAGAGCTGTGCAGCTGGCCTTAGCTGGGCGAATATAGCTTGAGTCCGTCTATCATCATCATCGTCTTCACCCTACTTGGATTTGGCACGACCACGTTTTCTTTTTGCATTCTCCCCTGTTACAATTCACCGCAACTTGCTTGGCCTTTATTCCTTTCTCTTTCATATCAATGCTATTCTTCTCTAACTACCTGCATTAGTCACATCAGTTTCATCCGTCCTCATTACATGTCTATACTAAATGAGTAAGTGATTAACGAAGTAAGTATTTCGTTGTTTTTTGAAGAACAATACTATAGTACTCGCGAAAAGAGTGTCTTATTATATTCATCCTCAATGACAGGCTTGTTTATCAACTACTGAGTTTAAGTCAAAGTGCTATTGGGTTTTTCATTAGAAATTTCCCAGTAGTAGCCCGGAGTTTGGAAGTTGGTGGTATAATACCCCCGTGCCTCGGGAAGCACGTTAAGCCGTTGGTCCTGCGCCTGATCTCTCTCCGGTCGTGTCGGATTGCCGTCCCATCGGACTATGAGAGAAAAGGAACAGAGAGTGCACCTGTGCCTGCGCACACACGCCTGCACTATAATATCTCCCGCTGGCTTGGCTAATCTCCACTGGGATTGGCCGCCGTGGCCGAAAAACGGTCAGGAGGACTATTATCTATACTTATAATAAATCTGTAGAGAGGTCAATTCTGTACATGATATATATTTTCAAAATAACTATCAGGGGGTAATTAGTGATCGATACTGATGCCAAAAATGCAATCAGTAAAATTTTTGTCTGTCTGTCTGTCTTTCTGTCTGTCTGTCTGTCTGTCTTCCTGTCTGTATGTTCCTTATAGAAACAAAAACTACTCGACGGATTTTAACGAAACTTGGTACAATTATTCTTCATATTCCTGGGGAGGATATAGTATACTTTTCATCACGCTACAATCAATAGGAGCAGAGCAGTGAAGGGATATGTTGTGAAAACGGGAGAAGTTGCTCCATTTTTTAAGCTTCCGTCGCGTGTGCAGACTTAATGGTTAAAAAAAAAAAAAATTAAAATTCATTTATTTCAGGTTAGAGACACCCATATTAGAAACAGATAAAAAGTCACATACAATAAAATAAATAACTACAATTTCAATAACACATAATCATAATAATAATACTCTAATAATCATAAATTCAAAATATAAATAAAATAATTCAAAATAATATTCAGTTACATAATAATATCGTTAGTCTCTTACATGCGACACTATATGTAACTTGTCTGTCACAGCAGTGTCGCACATAAGGACAGTCCAACCTATTTGCTATCATATTCAGAACAGTGTTGGAGCTGGCCCGCACTCTGCGCACAAGAGACGCGCAGCGCTTCCGCATGGTCGCATGGAAGCAGTCCGTGCGCGCCCATGCGAACATACCTGAAGCGCTGCAGTAGCGAGGCAGACCCAACACCGCTCTGAACGCGTTGTTAAACTGAACGCGGAGGGCGTTGTAGCTTTTCTGCGTGTAACTAATCCACAGGCTGCACGTGTACATGGACGTGCAATAAAGCTACATAGAAATCATTTATGACGGAAATGTTCTACATAAAATTATCTAAAAAATATCCCACAACAGCATATGTCTATCTTTTATGGTTGACTCACAATAACACTAGCTTAGCAGTTCGGAGCTTTCTGATTAAACAGGGTGGAATTTTGTAATGTCACCTGGAGGGAAAGTACTCTTAATACTGCATATAGAAAATTTTACTCAAAGGAAACATTCCTTTATTTTTGAATAGAAAGCAAACTGCATTCAAAGATTTTCGAAAATTCTCTTCTCCAACACCCAGGAATCGAACCGGCTAAAATCTGAAAAAATTATACCCTGTACTTTTATTGCATCGATCGTTAGGGTCAATTATAAGGATGAAATCTCTCTAACAAACATGATAAATTAAATGAAAGGAAAACCTGCCTGCGAGATTTTTTTTGTGGGGATATGTAAAAAATCAAAGGACATTGGGAACTTTACTATGGGAAAAATCCCCACGGCGGACAGAGATGAAACGGAATTTATTTGAAAGTTTTAGACCTGCAGGTATGTTTACTTAAAGCGCTATGTTGTGACATGTGGGAATTCTGAGGTAGGACGAGTCTAAGTTGGAAATATTTTTGTCTTAAATGTTTTTTTTTTTACATTTTATGTTATTTTGCATCGCAGATTAACTAGCTTGAGCAGCGCCGTTCAGTAAACGCGCGATGTTCGTCGGCTTAATAGATAATCTGTCGTAGCGCGCATTATCATAGCTATTTTTTAGCTTTGGGCCCGCAAGGGCCGACGCCCGTCGGGCTTGGCCTCGGCACAAGGGCTAAGAAAGAACATGGGTGGTTTTTAGTCAGTAGAAGTCTGAGACTCCATACCGCCTGGCCAGAGCGGGAGAAGTCATTTGATGATTTCACAGACCCAAAAAAAAACGGTGTAATGTGAAGTGTACAAGTAAAAGTATCAAAGTGTTGAAACCTTATTTTCTGAATGTTCCCATATGTAACAGAAAAATGAAATGCACGGCATTAAAGTGGATACCAGTATCTATCATCTGTGATAGGTTTTGTTTGTGTCCGCTACTTTTCGAAAAGCGGGGCAGAAAGTTCCCAATGTCATTTACATGAAATCTTATGCGAATGACAACGAGTTGAGAGCTGAAGTTCGGAATACGATTTATAATATTCACCACAACACTTTATTAAAGGTTACTAAAATGAATTCGTTAAAAGAATAAATTTGTGTATCCAAGAGAAAGGAGCCCATTTCGAGCAACTAATTAGTTAGTTTACCATTTTTTGTAAATAATTAGATTTCCTGGTTTTCTTTTCATTTAATTTATCATGTTTGTTAGAGAGATTTCAGACTTTTATTTGACTCTAACGATCGATGCAATAAAAGTACAGGGTATATTTTTTTCAGATTTTAGCCGGTTCGATTCCCGGGTGTGGGAGAAGAGAATTTTCGAAAAAAATTGAATGCAGTTTGCTTTCTATTCAAAAATAAAGGAATGTTTCCTTTGAGTAAAACTTACGTACTCAAGACGCTTTTGTTACGTAAGAAAATATGGACGTCCCGACTTATTTATTACTGTAACTACCAAGCCCAAGTGGGATGAAATCACTCGGGAGCTTCTTGAGGGTCAAGCACCGCATGACCGCCATGATATTATCGCAAGAGTTTTTCATTTAAAATTAAAATCAATGATAGATCTACTTACCAAAGATAACATTTTTAGTATAACGCGGACGAAGTCGCGGGCAAAAGCTAGTTATTATTATAAGTCTTATATTTTTTGTGTCTTGCTTCCCTGGTCGGTGCGAGTCTCACCCGGGTCTCTGAAAAGTGGTCCAACTGACATTGGGTCTACCAGCGCTTCTTCGGTACCTTTCTTATAAGGCTCCACCTGTCATCATCATTTTCTAGCCAAATGTCTAGCTCACTTCTATTAATTATTTTATGAAACGAAACAAATTAGGATTCTCGTTTTTCAAAATAAATAAAATATGAGGCAAACAAAAAACGTCGTAAGTGGGGCGAACCATGTGAAGCAAATGTGGGACAATTCTATTTTGGGTATCAGGAAAATATGATCTAAAGAAGCAGCCAGGTGTAATTTTATCTGCGAACAAAAGAGAAAAGGAATAATTATTTTACAATCGTATTACGTAAACCGATACTTTTCAGAACAGCATAGTACACGAAATAAGGTCATCGGGTCCTACAAAACTCACCTACTTTTAGGCATAATGCACACTCAACGACCCTCAAAGCTGAACACGTACTCAGCCTCAAAATTCGCCACTGTATGTACCCAAATCAACATACAAAATTAGATTAAACAAAAAAGAAAGGACTTAAAACAACACAGGGGCAACAATAGAATAGACGTATTCCTACTTTACATTCAGGCCCACATGTCTACAACCGACTTTATTCGCCTCACGAAATAAATCTTTCTTTATTTATACTTTCAACTAACCTATTGTTTTTTTTTTCTTTCTTTCCTTCTCTCGGTTTCCTCAGTGATTTGGAAGTTTTTTCTTGTGTTGTGGTGTTCGGTTACCTCGCGGTGTTAAAGTTGACAATCTTGTATGGTGGTTAGAGGTTTGTGTAGTGGCTTTGAAGATAAACATACTTTGTTTACTACTATGTTGTACTTTTTGTACAAAACCATTTATCTTGTTTGAACACAAAATTCAACCTCACGAGTAAATTTCGTAATATTTTGGCATTATAAAACACATTAGTTACTCGTCCGTTACCGAAAACAACAAAATAATGGTTATTGAACAATTATTTTGTAAAATTTCACTGTGCGATTCAACCATCGAAGATCTAAAATAATAAGTTATTGCAGATATTATACTGGTGCAGCTCTACTTTTCTGAATTAGTATGCATATCATTATTGCAATTAGCTTTTCAGTACGTCATCCGAATCTTGTGCACATAAATTCTATTGGACAAACACAATATCTCCTTTTGTTAGCTGTGTTCATGTGTATTTTTAATTGATTGAATAAACTGGTCCATGTTAAGTGTATGAGAAACAAGTTATTTATATCTTCCCTAACACATAGTTATCACAATGCTTGTCACATACTGTATGTGTTTTCAAATATCTGTTTACTAGTAATGAAACAAGTCAATATGTCTACCAAAACGAAGTTATTTACAACACAATAACATTATCATAATGTAGACGCAAAGAGGAAGAAGGAAAGAATACTAATTTTCTATGATGACGCAAAAATGGCCCATTAGACGACGGGGGGGAAATAAATGCTTTTTTTTATGTAATTGCCAAGACAGATTTTTGGGACAGTCACTCTGTTCCCAATCACTGCTGTCTTGAGAATCAAAACAATTGTCTTGGACCGGCAACGGAATTGAAACGATGGTAAGATTTTTTTTTTTCTTAGCCCGCTCTGTCTCCACTCCTTCCATTTTTCACGAACCCGCGCGTCTTCCTTCCAGTTTTGGTAAGTTACCGAATAGTAAATATTATTGACACCCTGTTAGTCATACACATCACGCTTATTCGACGAAAGGGAAGGCAGGGTGTTACATAATCCCGTGGGGGCTGCGGGTTGTTCACAAGAGAAACCGCGGCCTCGACATGAAGGGCTAAGAAGAAAAATGGGTGGTTTTTAGTCAGTAGAAGTCTGACACTCCCTTTCGCTCTGCCCAAGAGCAGGAGGGGTTATTTGATGATTTTCCACCCACCCAAAAAAAAAAGGGTGTAATATCGAGCCATAATTTGCCAGTTATAGATCAGAGATTCAAAGACTTCCATGATTCAGAGAGCAAACTTCGACTACCACAAAGAATGACAACATAAATTCCCTTGGGAATAGGCAGAAACTACAGGACGACACCTGCCACGATCTTGCCTTGTCCACATTCATACATGCACACCGGCTACGAGGACTACGCACCTGTCCTTTTTGAAGAACCTCACGAATAAGGTCAGTGTGTCTTTCTAAGGCGTCCCCTCTCATTGTTGCCACTCACATCTGCCTCGTAAATACTTTAATAATAATAATTCATTTATTTCAATCACAAGTGATCATAATTAGCAATTAGGTACATTCATTAAAATAAGACAAAACACAATTACATTTACAGATTAAATTGGTACATGTCAAAAAATTAAAAATAATCATAATGTCACATTTAAAATTAAAAAGTAATATATAACTAATACAAACATTATTGAATATTCATCACAAATAAAATTATTTAAAGAAAACACGAACAGATTATAAATAGAAATGTGTTGTCATTCGTTCATTTTATTGTCACCACATTAACCATGCAACAATGGTTAAGGTAGTGACAGTCGAACCTCTCAGCCATCATCCTCAAGATGGTGTTGGAGCTGGCGCGGACCCTGCGCACCAAGGATGTGCACCGTTTCCGCATCGTCGCATAGAAGCAATTAATGCGCGACTCGGCGAACATCCCCGACGCACTGCAGTGCCCAGGCAGCCCCAACAACCTCCTGTAGGCATTGTTGAATTGGACTCGTAGGGCGCTGTACTGTTTTTGAGTATAGTTAGCCCACAGGGCGCTCGAATAGAAGCAAGTGCAGTACGCTCTGAAAAGAGTGTTTTTCACTTCCTCCGAGCATCGTGCAAACCTGCGAGCTATCATGTTCGCTCTAACAGACAACGCCCTACGTTCCCGTTCTATGTCTGAATCGTCTTTCAGGTCAGAGGTCACCAGATGCCCAAGGTATTTAAAGGTGTCAACCCTATTAAGTGGAACATTATTTAACATTATGCTAGGGATAATATCTGGACATTTACCCCTGGCCCGAAAAACCATACATTCACTTTTCTTGCTGTTATAGAGCAGGCCATGGCTGAGAGCATATTCCTCACAAATACCGAGCAGCTTAGACAGGCCACAAACCGAGGCGCTCAGCAGCACCATGTCGTCCGCATAGCTAATGTTGTTTACACAAACTCCACCAACATGACATCCGACATGCGTGCTGCTCAGCCTCTCGATTAGTGCGTTTATATACAGGTTGAAGAGCGTTGGTGAGGTCAACCCCCCTTGCCTCACCCCGCACTCCAACCTGTATGGTTCAGACAACGCCCCCGACCACCGAACTACGTTGACCTGGTTCCCGTACCAGTATTTAAGAATACGAATGCATTCACTTGGCAGGGATGTGTCGTAAAGTTTGTCCCAGAGGATATCATAGGAAACCAGGTCAAACGCTTTCGAAAGGTCGAGGAAGCAAGCATAGACTGGTGTTTTGCGATCAGTATAGTACTTGACAGTCTGCTTCAAACACAGAATAGCCGTCTCAGTGGAGAGTCCCGATCTAAAACCAAATTGGTTGTCATGCAACTCGAGACAACCACTCATCAGTGTGTTCAGAAGACTGTCAAGTACCTTAGACAGAATTGTAGCCAGAGAGATGGGTCTATAGTTGTTGGCGTCGCTTATATCACCAGTTTTACTTTTCACGATCGGTACCACCACGGTCTGCATCATAGCTGGCGGCAGGTATGAATGCCCTAGACATATGGAGTAAAACAAAGCCAGAACCCTTGGAAGATGAACGCCAGCATATTTAAGATGCTCGATACTCAAGTCATCGTGGCCAGGAGACTTGCCTCGGGTCATGGTCGTGATAACCTTTCTAACCTCTTTGGCCGTAAACCTTACGCTGAGCTCCTGCCCCCGAGTCACACCTTCAAGTCCCGACCGTGATGGTCCCAATGGTGAAGTTACCATGAAATGGCTTTTAAACATATCAGCTATGTTCTTCGGATCAGTAATGCCAGCAACACTCACAGGCAAGCCCGGCCTTCTGTTTACTTTATTAGTAGACTTCCAAAAACTACGAAAATCATGTTTGGCGTGATGCGTTGCCAGAATGTCCATTTTAAGTTGCTCACTGTTATTTTGACACCACTTTAGTCGGCTTTTAAAGATTTTACGGCTTTCTTGCATCTCACTCCAAACACGACCCGACCCTGGTCTGCCACACAATATCCATAACTGGAACTTAGACCTGGCCTCCCGGTGAGCACCACTGACATGTTTGTTCCATCCTACTACAGGTTTCTTCTTACATATCCTATTATTACCAGAATAACTGTCATTAGCCGCTCGGCCTAAGATATCTACAATTTCATTATACATTTTGTCGATAACAGACTTATGTTCGACGTCATCGCAAGAGAAATCACAACAGTTACTTAAGTCACTCGGAAAATCTATTAATTTTAATCGATCATTACATAATTTATTGTATAGTTTAATTTGTTCAGATGTTCTCTCGCCCCAACGTACTTTATTACATGGTTCGATATTATTACATGCTATTTTAGGTTTAATACTATTTAAATTACAACGAACAAGCAAAGGAAAGTGATCCGACCACATGACATCATACTTAATTTCTACATTAACAACTGTTTGCATAGCCGACTCTGTAGCTATATCTCTGTAGCTTTATGCAAAAAATTAAATATCAATAAAAATAAAATAACTTAGGATTACCACGCAGGCGAAACCGCAGATAAGAGCAAGCTATAAATGAAGTTCACATAATACTGACATGGTTGCAATGTGAGAACTTTAGTTTACATTCACATAATAATTTCAGGAAAATACGAATAAAGAGTAAAAAGATATTATTTTATGAAACAACTCCAGCCGTACTGACGTTGTTTTAATCTGGTAAAAATGTTTTTCACTTTTTATCTCATACTCGACGTATTCCAATGATTCATTGTTTTACGAACGTGTGTGCAACTGAATACGGTTTTTTATCCTTTTTTGGGATATTATGGTGAAAAATATATGAATAACTTTATTGCAGACTGCGATATTTTGTAGCTGCTGTCGTTTTTTGGAAAGTTGTGGAAAGTTGCAGGAAATATGGTTAGGCTTCGTAATATAATTTCTGTTTTATGTCTGTTAAAATTATAAATGGATGGATCGAGTAATGCAGGTTATCTTGTACAAGTTAGCAACTATTATGTATGATTTTTTTACAACAGCTTCAGGCTTACCATAATCAAAATTGAGTAAATATAATCTGATATAAATCTAACTGACTTGCTGCCTCGTTTGTCTAGTGGTCGCAAGCGTGACTGCTGTGCACCCAGGACCTGGGTCCGATTCCCAGATCAGGCAAACTGTTATTGGGCTGAATTTGTGTCTGGTTGATGACCATAGGGTCGCCCCCTATTTCATGGTACTTAATTTAACACCTCTGCCTCATCTTTCGGTGATTACAGGCTTGATTACAGGTTGTGTTAAGAATCTTAAACCTAAATTGTATAGAAACCAACTTTAAAACATAGAAATACAGCTCCCATAATCCTCAGCCACCTAAATTAAACTCACATAAACCTACACGGCTCCACTCAATTCTCGTACTGAGATGTAAATCCACTAAACACCCGATAAATTCCACAATTTCGCCCATTAAAGTCATTTAAGTCGTAAATAGGTAACCGCGGTTGCCTTTCGGGGCTTGCCTAACAATATTTTATTTTAATGTTGGTAGCACTGAAATAATTAGCCACGGAACGTCAGCCGAGCGGAAACTTCGTGTAGAAACCGAAAACATTTGGGGATTCATCAGGAGTATAGTTAGGATGTGAGTGATGGCATGAGAGAAGCGGGAACCTAAAAAATATAAAATAAAGCGTTTGTATTGACTCGCAATCTGGAGACGTCCGAAGGTCTTTGATATTGGGCTGCGGGTCGTTTGAATGGGCTACGGATTGTTCGAAAGAGATACTGTGGCCTCGGCACAAATGCCTAAGTAGGAACTTTGGTGGTTTTTAGTCAGTAGAAGTCTGACACTCCCTACCGCTCTGCCCAGAGCGGGAGGAGTCATTTGATGATTTCTTACCCTCCAAAAAAAACGTTTCTATTATTGTAAATCGCGTTATGGAACTCAAATAGAGTTGAGCAAGACACTTAGCTAAGCCGCGATGATGGCAGAAGGTGTAAGGTGCGTCCAAGGAATGGAAAGGAAAGTGTTGCACGCAATGACGTATTATATATAGACACGTTATCAACCAACATCTCGGCGCTTAAAAATGGCGAAAATACTAGATAACTACCTAGACGCGTAAAGAAAGGGAAAGAAAATATGACACTGTACGGCGGGATGCCTGTTGCTAGAGGGAGATAAATATAGTGTCCCAACCTCCCCTAACGTCAACTGACTACTAACTTCATGCGCCGGCCGCCATTAGACGCAGCGTCGTACAAAATAAAATAAAATAATGTAATTTTGTAAACTTACGCGTGAAATGACACATTTTTGTCTTTAATTTTTAAGGTATAATTTGTACACACGGCTACACATCAAGCTATACAAAACCAGTTAATCTTGGCCTCACGTTACTAGATCTTTTCGCACAATGAACGATCAGATTATAATGGTTTTGTATAGCTTGATGTGTAGCCGTGTGTACATCCTCTGAAAACACACGACGGCATGTTTTCTTTGTGTTTTGCACAGGTTTTCACATACGATATAAATTAAAAACAAACGTAGCGTCGCGCGACAGGTTGGTGCGTGACTGAGCGCAATGTGGTCAATTGCCTTCATTTCATGTTGCCATTTTAGAGTGCGGACAACGTATCTATAGTTTTATACATCATTGGTTGCACGTGTGGCGGTGAGGTGGGTGTGCGATATTGTTGCCATCGCAGGAATATCCTGGACGAGGCTGGCACAAGAGCGTAGAGCTAGGCCTGTACGCAACAGTGGGTAAAATCGGGCTGTGGATGATGATTATTTACTATAATTCCTGGTTGAGAATTGTAAATGTACGTAAAGTTGCTAAATCCAAAAGGTAACTCTGTAGTTAGATAACAAATTAAAGATTTCAGTTTACAAATGCACGAGCTTCTGCCCGCGGCTTCACCCGCGTGGTCTGGGTTTCGGTTTAATATTATTATAGTTACTAGCTGACCCACGCAACTTTGTCTGCGTCTCTATATATAACTTATAACTTTCCTCGATAAATCAACTATCCAACCAAAATTATTAAGTTAAATCGTAACAAACAAAAATTTTTATCTTTCCTCTTCATAATATTAGTTAAGATTATACTAAAATGAGTATTACTATAAATATCTCTTACTGTTAAAATTAAATATACGATGTCGATAACACCCTGTACTTGTAAACATTATTTTGTTTGAATTTGAATTTCCCGGAGGCCAGCCAGAATCCCCCGTACGTACATTGCGACGCAATCCGCGTAATTATTTTTCCGCGCTGGTATTTTTACATTGCGATATCTTCTAAGATATTTGTTTAAACTGTATAGAGTAAAGAGCACAAATATTCTATATTAAATTTCCGTTCTAACGAACATATTTATTTAGATATAGATTAATACCATAGGGGTTAAATAAGCATCGCAAAAAATAATTCTTTTTAACCTAACATTTTAATAGTAAAAAATGGTTACAGTGAGTCAATCTTAAAAGATAGACAGATGCTGTCGCGGACTTTTGTTTAGAACTTTTAAATACGAGTAATTACTTCATACATGATATTCTCGTAACTTAAACCGTTTTCGCAGCGCACGCAACGGAAGCTCTCAGAAAGGAATTTTCTTTTCCCGTTTTTGCAACATTTCTCATTTATGCTCCGCTCCTATTAATTGTAGCGTGATGTTATATAGCCTATAACCTTCCTCGATAAATGAACTATCCAACACAAAAAGAATTTTTCAAATCCAACCAGTAGTTCCAGAGTTTATCGCGTTCAAACAAACAAACAAACAAACTCTTCAGCTTTATAACATTAGTATAGATATAGATTACTAGCTGACCCACGCAACTTCGTCTGCGTCACATAAATATAGCTTATAACCTTTCTCGATATCGACTATCCGACATAAATTAAGCTAAATCGTAACAAACAAAAAATCTTATTTTTCCTCTTTATTATAATAGTTCAGATGGTTTAGATTAGCTTAGATTATATTAAAGTGTGAATTACTACAGGTATCTCTAACTGTTAAATATGGGTCCATATTGGCTCACCTAAAGTTCTTTATCCGAAATTGTTCTTCCTAACGATTTGTAATCCGAATGATCACTCTTCCTAAAATTTTTCATCCTAAAGTTTTCATTCATACTATTTGTAGTCCTACCGACGATGTTCATAACACTCATGTTTCCGAAAATTGGAATTCATAATATCATTAGTGTAAATATATTTAAACTCCTACTGTTTTTTATCCTAACGCTTTTATTCCTAAACATAATTACCATAATATTTTCACTCATAAAACTGTTTAGAATGATTAAAGGTACGTCTTGGGGGCACTATGAAAAAAATACTTAGAAAAATTTCGCGACCAATTTCGAGGTAGCGCTCGCCGGCCGCTGCCGCGGCACCGCTCGCTTCGCTCGCTCGGCTCGCGCGTAGTTGGTCACAGTTCTAACCTAACCTAACCTATGGATATCTTTGCATAGTATATAAGGTCCCATTAAAATAGGTGGACAAATTTTAACACAGCGTTTAGTAAGCCTAACTAAAGACATCTAAACAAAAAAAAAACACTATATATAAAGTGATTTTATTTTGACTTAAAATAATAAATTGCCGGCACTCTAGAACAAACTCATCCTATAAAAGTAGGTATTTTATTTCTTATTCTTATATTTTTTTTTGCTATTGTCCTTAATATAGCGGTCTGAATGATTTCTAAAATTTTGTCCACCTATTTTAATGGGACCTTTTATAATACTGATTATTATGAATAAAAAGTAATATAAACAAAAAAAAAGATATGACTTTGAATAATAGTGTAAAAGATGGTTATGTTGAGAAAATATAGGAAAACAAATAATAGTGTAATAGATGTTTATTGCTACAGACATTATGAAGTCGAATGCTTCGGAATTAAAACATTAGAGACAGAGAAGTTAGGAATTGCGATTGTTAGGATGAAAAATGTTAGGAAGAACATTTTCGGATTTCCAATTATCGGAGTTGAAATTTTAGGTGAACTTTGGCGCACCCGTTAAATATACTACAACACTCTAAACTTGTAAACATTATGATGCACTAAATATTTTGAATTTGAATTTCTCGGAGGCCAGCCAGAATCCCTCGTACCTACATTGCGACGCGCGAAATATTTTGCCGCGCGGATACTTTTACATTGCGATATCTTCTAAGATATTTGTTTAAACTGTATAGAGTAAAGGGCACAAATATTCTATATTAAATTTCCGTTCTAACAAACACATTTATTTTGATATAAATTAATACCATATGGGTTAAATAAGCTTCGCAAAAAATAATTCTTTTTAACCTAACAGTTTAACTGTAAAAAAAGGTTACAGTGAGTCAATCTTAAAAGATAGTTATAT
Source organism: Diarsia dahlii (assembly GCA_949775195.1). Classification (NCBI taxonomy): domain Eukaryota; kingdom Metazoa; phylum Arthropoda; class Insecta; order Lepidoptera; family Noctuidae; genus Diarsia; species Diarsia dahlii. The sequence continues at coordinate 20,911,564 of OX459207.1, forward strand.
GCTGTCGCGGACTTTTTTTTAGAACGTTTAAAGAGGAACAATTCCTTCATACATGATATTAGCGTAACTTAAACCGTTTTCGCAGCGCACGCAGCGGAAGCTCTCAAAAAGGAAATACCTTTTCCCGTTTTTGTAACATTTTTCATTTATGCTCCGCTCCTATTAGCCGTAGCGTGATGTTATATAGCCTATAGCCTTCCTCGATAAATGGACTATCCAACACAAAAAGAATTTTTCAATTCCAACCAGCAGTTTCTGAGTTTACCGCGTTCAAACAAACAAACAAACAAACAAACAAACTCTTCAGCTTTATAATATTAGTATAGATGGCAAGTAAATTCAGTAATATAATGATCATTTATGACATAAACTACTACATTTTAGTCATAAATGAAATCAATTAGCACTCACTATAGCCGCACCCTCCGTACCGTAAGCAAAACAGTCAGAATAGTGCAGCGGGAGGTAAATCCTGCAATTAGACGGAGACGCCGATATGCTGGCTGTACCTGGCTTTGTAGCAGTCGTGACGTAGTTACTGGTGTTTTGGTTCTACTTGTTACTCGGGTATGAATTTACTTTAGGAACTGGTGTGTTTGATATAATTGGTTATGTACCTTTTCTATCTTTTACTGTCTCGTTGATCTAGTGGTCGTAATCGCGACTGCTGAACATGAGGGCCTGTGTTCGATTTTCAGTTCTAGTGAATTTTTACTGGGATTTTCCATCAGACTTTTCCCAGTAGCAGCCACTGAGTCTGGGTTAGTGCCAGGCTTTTTTTTTATTGGGACAAGCCCACCACACTATTCCCAAACCACTGTAACTCCTGTTAGCCAGAATCAACAGTGGCGACCACAAGAAAAGCGCCGAGACAATGAAGCTCGACGAAGTCCCAGAGAAATGATTTAACTGTCTTGGATCCCGCAACGAAATTAATCAGAAAATAATAGCGGAGGAGTAGGAAAAAGCATAATTTCCACTTTAGTGCCAGGCTTATGGGAATAGACTCACCCCCTTCTATAATTATAGGATCTAAACTTTAGGTACTGGTGAAACATGGGTGTCCTATTTGTTAGGTACAGCTGCCCAACCCTTCGGGGATTACATTTGTGATTTTATGTCCATCTTTGTGTTTCTTATAATGATATTTTTATGACGTAAAAGTAAATATTCAAAAACTAGATTTTTTTAATAACAATTATTGTAGCTGTGCTATAATAATTTATAGTAAACGTCAAAAGCATAATAAATAACACTTTATAATTTCTTTACCCCCGAGAACAATGCTTCTTTATTTCTATTTATTTATTGTTCAAGCACAACAACTACCTACTCAACAAGCAAAACTTTTTCTTTCATCTAATTAAGTTATTTATAAGTATAACAGAACTTTGAAACTTGTATGTTTGTTCGTGTGACGTTTGAAATCCTAAATGGCAACAAAAAGCCGCAACTGTCTCGACACGAAGCGCCATATTGATGTAAAAAAAGTTTTTTGTAGCCTTATGGGGTGCCAGTGAGAGCGACTATTTAATTGGGTATCGGACTTTTATAAATACCAAATAGTAATTCAATTGCCTGTTTATGTTACCTGCATTTTTAAGAAATTACAAAGTTGTCAAGAATATATTGGTTCTAAAAAAACGAAACCAGTTGTCTATTCTTTCAATTGTAATTCAAAATCTTGCAAACACCATAATATTATTGAAGTAGCCTACATCAAGCAGTGGACTGCTAACTTCTAGTGGCTGGTGATGATTATGTCTGTGACTCCAGCTTTTTTATTGTTCCGAAAAATAATACTACTGACGAAAATTTAGCTGTACTGTCGTAGGAAACAAGAATGTCCTAGAATGAAAAAAAAACGAAAATCAATTCAAACTGGGCCTTTGGCTAGTCGTTTAGGGGTAGTAATCGATGTAACATGAAATAAAGAATGCTGGATATCAATAGTTCGAGGCTAATCCAGCATATCAGAGAGACATTACTGGATGACATATACCTAAAGCCAAGTTAGAGGTCCATGGCATAAAAACTCTGATGAAAACGATGAAAGAAAAGGAGAAAGGCTGATTATGATTATTGGTTTCCCTTCGCGTTTTCTTCTTGTCTATAATTATTATTTAAAATTAATTTGTATATTTTTCAGAAGCGCTTATAAGTCCAGTACAACAATTAGATCTGTTTCCCGCTACCACTCCGCCCACACCACATCGTGACGTGTTAATGCTGGTTGATGGATGCGCCGCCCACAACCAGCGTGGATTACTACCCGCGCCGACAGATTCCCACCAAACACACATTTTTTATTGCCCACGCTGTTGTAGAATTACGCTTTAAATGTCTTTTTATGTATGGTTTAGAGGGATAGGTGGAAAATAATGCAAGATTGGAAAAGGTATGATGAAGAGGGATGAGAAAATCACTTAAGTATTGGATAAACATATAGGCACAGTCGTCCTGCAGCGGTGGGAAGTTTGACTTGTGAGCTTTGTAGATGGCTTAAACTATTTCATTATTTTCACAGTGTAAAAGGGCACTTAATGATCTTATTGATATAGTGATTTCTTTATAACTACTATATTTACTACTAGGTACATCTCTGCCTTACCCTCTGGGTACTACAGGTAGGATAATGTTATGTTATTTCTTTAGTTATGTCAGGTACTTTGTACTCGCAACGCACGTGTGTGATGACCATCTCAAACAAAATGCCTATGGGAAAATTTTCATCAGTTTTCAAATAATTTCCTTACAAAAATTCACCTAGCAGAATGATATTAATTCTCTGGTCTGGTAATAATTCTATTGATCTGTGTATTTGTGTATGTGGGTTTAAATGTTTGTGAACGCACCCACGGTACAGGAGAAATTCCTAGTGTGGGGCAACATGTTTAAAAAAAAAATAAAAAATCCATTGTCTTATATTCACAATTCATATGATTTAAGACCAAGAACCGACCTATCCTCGGCCACAAAATCACTTCTATACGTCAGTATTCTTCAGCATTTTTCTCTTTCTTCTCGCAACATTTCCCCAATTACTCATAGCCACAATATCATTTCCAACATCGGTATTCAGTACCGAATGATACAATATTTCGTTCGCAAGTACGTCACGTAATAAATGCGTTGTATCGGCGCATACGGTCGTAACTCACACTGAGCGTACGTATCTCATCGCGGTAAATCGCTGGGAGACGTAAATAGTCGTAAATGCTATGTTTTTCAATGGGTTATCGCGAGCCAATATGTGGCGCTGTACTACAATGATGGACTGCAGTTTTAATTATGTATGGAAGTTGTGGTAGTTGTTGTGTGTTGATTCTGCTTTAGTTTTTTTTTTAACCGAGTTTTTTGTTTGTTTTTTTAAACTTCATACAATATGTATGTCATACTATCATCGCTGCAAAGAGGAGATAGTGGCTTAATAATAACTGGCAATCGAATCTATCTTTAAGACTTTTTCCTAGGTTGGTCCTTGGATGGGTGAGCACTCATTACATACCGAGTTATGTCATGTTGATTCCGGCTGTCATTTGTAGATCTTTGACTGTCGTTTTAACCTTCGGCATGCCTGGTGGGTTTATCAGACCCGGATTTTTAACTTGTAAATTCTAAAATATTTATTGATAAATCAGTTATTTAAATGTACTAATATGTTTACTAGAGGTGTATGTTAGAAAATAAAAATAAAAAAATATTGTAAATTAATAACTTTTAATAATTATAATGCCAATTCATTAAACTTAAGTAGTGTTTTTGAATCGTTTTAAACTTAGTTACAATTATACACACTTTACTTATTAAAAACTAAAGAGATCTCAATCAGACTATACTAACATAATATTAAAAGGCACTTCTATGTTCTTATAAATAACTAAAGAATATTCAGTCTATAAACATTTTCCGGAGTTCTGGTCCGAAAGCAAATTGCACATTGGAAAACTATATACGCACGTCTTACTACCACGAGAGTGCGTTTTGGTCTCAGGTACGAGTAGTGGGCTGCGGGTGCCTAGCATTTCATAACGGCCAGCTACTAAGTGCGGTTAGGCGAGAAATTCGAATTTGAAGGAAATTCAATGGTTTATGTACTCAGGTGGGTCTGACGGACCCTACCAGGCATGCCGAAGGTTAAATATTGTCAATGGCCTACATGTCTGTAAAACACTCTTACCAGAGGGTATCGTATTACCTAGTAACCGCGTTGTGCAGGTCAGATAAGCAGTCGCTCCATGTAAAATACTGGTATGTAGCGTATCCGGTTAGACTGGAAGCCAACCGCAACTTAATTGGGAAATGTTTGGTAGGTGATAATGGCCATCATCGCTATTTCTTCTACTAGGTTGAAAGGTTATCAATACTGCTATTGTACCTATGTGATAATCACAGGAGAGTTCCTCAAATATCAGGCTTTTGAAGAAATACAACGCTGCTTTACCTCGACTAATACAATTACAATGATTGATGTACATAATAACCTAATCACCTCTATCATTTTGAGGTAAGCATATAACTTTCAACCTGCACATAAAATAAAATTAACAACCATACCGTCACAGCCTAAATAATTTAGCGGCATTAATTACAAGCAAAAAGCCAGTACAAAAAGCGACAGTGTTCAACATTACGCAAAAAATTCGTCAAAAAGTGGAAAAAAAAACCTTAAAAAGTTAAGCAACGGAAATGGCGCACGGCAAAAGGCTCTGCTCTATTAAATTATTCCGTTTGGTCGAGTCAAAATGGTAGATCTTAATGTTGCCAGCATTGAAAAGAGGCCGGCTGAAAGGGTGGGCTTTTTGCCTTATTTTTACACTGTGGTCAAGTGCTTTCGTGTGGACGAATTGTTGATTTTACGTTTTTGCGATGCCTTTTGTTGGGTTTCAAGAGTTATGTTAGTGATACTGTTATTTACGAACGTAAATAGTTACTGTTAACTCGTGCGTAGCATCTCATAGTTGGGTAAAATCCTCCACTGTGACCTCCAAATCTTAAAATTTAGGGCCAATGTTGACACTTGAATTTGTCTAGACCGACATCACCAACGAGTTCTGCCTCGTCCCACTTTAGCTTAGCGGCTTTTTGAGCAACATCAGTAATTCGTATTTTAGAGTGCAGTTTGAAGTTGCATAAATGATAACTTAGTTACCTTAGTTATAAGTTAGCACAGTTTTCCAGGCGTTACTAGGAAACTGTGCTCGTAAAAAAGCCGTATCGCCTGTTATTCCCCGACGAGTTAACCAGTCAGATGCATCTAAATGGCACTCAAATTTCGCCCTTATTACCCGCTCCATGTAATAGTGACAAGCCTATTGCCATCAACCGATAAAATATCCCGAGTCTCGGCTACTACTAAAAAAATAAAATATTTTTTTCCCAACCTAGGAATTCAATCCAGAACCTCATATTTAAAACCAGTGCTTGCGACCATTATGTAAATGAGACAGTCCGATATTAATAGGTTTTGGTATATTGCTGTAATGATTTCTTCTTTAAAAGAAGGGTTCCGTACGTGTTGAACTAATTTCTGTATTTTTTTCAGAATTTTAGGTTCAGTAGTTTCGGAGATAAGGGGAGTTTGTATCAATAGCTTACTTTTTGAAACCCTGACATGAACGCGCATCGTAATCAATTTTTGAATTCAAATTATCTATGTTGAAGTATTAAACGGTCGTCACGTTAAGTCCGCAGTTTCACGCTCGACCCATAGGTCTCTCAAAACAATATTTTCAACCCCACCTAGTGTTCAGGTGTGGTCGTGTTATAGCCACAACCAGAATAATTGATCGATAAGAGCGGTGGTGCCATACCACAAATCAATTATTTATTTAGCCTGTGGTTATTCCACTGCAAATTGAATTGGAAACAATCTAAACAAGCTCGAATTTATTGTTCTATTGTAGCGCGGATTTAATCAGGTTTGGTTGCAATTAGAGTAATTAATTAATGTGTTTATGTGGCTTCTAGTAATACATAATGTTTGGTGTGTTTGTGTCGCGGTATATAGGGAACTGTATAGGGTAAGTAATGGGTGTGATGTATCGTAATCACTATACATGTAAGTTGATATGTCATTAAGTAGAATATGTTCTGGATTGTGTTAGGTATTTGCATTACAACATTAATATCGTGCCCTGCGTGTCCTGCTGGTTGTTCACTGCAGGAACTAATGGACACTACCGAAAGCGCTAAACTAGTAGCCCAATTCTGGGCCGACACAATTTAGATTGCCATCGACACGCTAAGAAGAAGATTACAACATTTTGTACCTCATCATCATCATCATCATCATCAGCCATTAGACGTCCACTGCTGGACAAAGGCCTCCCCCATAGAACGCCATAACGAACGGCAGCCTGCCGTTTACATCCATCGGTTGCCCGCGACTCTCACGATGTCGTCGGTCCACCTGGTAAAAGGCCTGCCAACGCTGCGTCTTCCGGTTCGTGGTCGCCACTCGAGAACCTTTCTTCCCCATCGGTTGTCTGTTCTTCGAGCGATGTGGCCTGCCCATTGCCACTTCAACTTGCATATTCTGCGAGCTATGTTGGTGACCCTGGTTCTTCGGCGAATTTTCTCATTCCGGATTCTGTCGCACAAAGAAACTCCGAGCATAGCTCTCTCCATGGCTTGTTGCGTGACTCTGAGCTTCTCTAAGAGGCCAGCAGTTAAGGACCATGTCTCTGTGCCATAAGTCATCACCTTCACGTTTTGTACCTAGTAGCTTATAATGTTCCCCTGCTGCGACTCCAGGTTTTCTCTCTAAGAGAGGGAGTGGGTTATAATTCACCACGCGGGCCCAGTGCGGGTTGAAAAATGTCACATGTGATCGAATATTTGGTTTTAGGACATGGCGGTTTCTTCACGGTGTTTCGTTTTGAGAGTAACGATGATGAAATAATTTGCCGGCCTGGGTTCGAACCCACGACTTACTGCTAGGTATTTCCAATATAAAAGGTATTACTATTTTTAAATTGTGTAGGTAGTAGCATTAGTAGTAAAATCATCACACTAATCTAAATTAGTGTTATAATTGTGAGTTTTGGGAGACCTGGTGACCCGTCACACAATTAGATATTGTGTGCCTATTTTGGGCACATCATCATCATCCTATAATGTTCCCACTGCAGGGACTCAGGCCTCCTCTCTAAGAGAAGGATGGGCTATAATCTACCACGCGGGCTCAGTGCGGATTGGTAGATGTCACATGTCTTCGAATATTTTGGTTGTAAGACATGCTGGTTTCCTCACGATGTTTTCCTTCACCGTTTTGAGAGCAATGGTGATGAAATAAATTACACAAAGTAATTAGCCTGACGGGGTTCGAACCCACAACTCACTGTTCGTAAGTCGGGGCCGCCACCACTGGGCCACCACTGCTCTCATCTTTTTGGGCACCAGTCTCTCACAAATAAAACAGTAATTAGGTACTATTCACTTTAACGTTTGTGATGAGAAAATAATCATAATTATTATTTATTACAACATCATCGCTTGGGCACGGGTTTCATGCTCAAACGCCATGCACGTTGCGGCAGTAACTGAGAGGAAACCAATGAAAGAAATTATCAAGAACACGCCACGAGGCACTGCGCCACGAGGCACTGCGCCCCGACAGGACTGCTCTTCTGAAAGAAACAATCGATGTGCGTGCGTTCTGCATTACCTGTGGTCATAAATGACCGATAAATGAACGATACGGTTGGTCCATTAATTTAAAGTCGCTCAGCGAGCTATGGAGCGAGCTATGCTAGGGGTCTCTCTCAAGGATCGCATCCGAAATGAGGTGATCCGACAGAGGACCAGAGTTGTCAACATAGCTCACAGAATAAGTAAGCTGAAGTGGCAGTGGGCCGGCCTAATTAGTCGCAGAACCGATGACCGTTGGAGTAGACGTGTTCTTGAGTAGAGACCGCGAATCGGCAAGCGTAAGGTGGGACGCCCGCAGGCTCGGTGGAGCGATGATCTTCGCAGAGTGGCTGGTAACAACTGGATGAGAGTTGCCGAAAATCGAGTTGAGTGGCGTAAGATTAAAGAGGCCTATATCCAGCAGTGGATTGCAATAGGCTGATGATGATGATGATAAATGGTGCGTTGCACTGACTGGACGGGTCCACTCAAATCTGTGTGGTACTTTCTTCAAAAGACCATCTCAGACACTAATCTGCATAGTCTTCATGTGTGTATAACAAGATTATGTCTGGACCTTGAAAGAGACTATGACCTCTGAGTTTGTCGGAAGTTTTTTCTCGGAGTAGTCAGGTACGAAACACCAGCCTCATCTAGTTTTAAAAAAGTGACTTGTAAAAGTGTTTGTAAAAACCTATTTGCAAAATAAGAAAATACCATTTTCATCTCTTGCATGCCTCTTCTCTTCTCTTGCCTTTATCCAAATCATTTGGGGTCGGCGCAGCATGTCTCTTTCTTCCATACTAAGAAAGAATTCTTTCTTTTCCATACTAAGAAAGAAAGAAAGAAAAAATATTTATTTGTCGTAGAATCATAACAAGCATACATCGAGACATACAGGAAAAGCAATACACATACAACGCATAACAAATATTAAAAAATATAACAAGCAGGGAGATGAAAAAGACAGTTGCACGTCGTGACTGCGGCAAGTAGGTTGCCACTCAGCATGGTGCTGTGCTATGGGGACCCACAGCACAGCGCTGGTTTCAGTGGTCACCCGTGAAAAAACGTACGAAAGCCAAAACAGCTTCAAAATTCTGTGTTTCTGTCGAAAATACCAAAAATATCATAATACCAAGAAAAAAACATCATTAAATCCCTTTCCCCGTTACCCTTAGACAATAATAGTAGTTTATGCGACTGTGCATAATGAAGGGCATTACAACACAAGTGTGGGTTTAAGAAACGAGCCGAAGGCGAGTTTCTTAATAGCATCACACGAGTGTTGTAATGCCTAATTATGTATAGTTGCATACACTACTTTATCTACCCAAATATCATAAGGGCTCTATGATGGGTTAAGGAACCATAGGGAAATGACCAGCATTGTTACCAGTGTAATGCAATAAAAAATACCGAACAAATGACAGCTCGAAATGGCGGCGTTTCGGATATTTGTCATTTTTTTAAATCATAGGCAAACGAACAAAGTCACTATTCTTGTGTCACTCGAGATCAAAATGTCGTGCGATTTATAATTAAAATCATACTGAATTGGGGTTTCGTATTGATAGGTATCTGTTTTAATGTAGATACTAGATTAGCACACTCACTTGAATTTGACACCTGTTCCAAATTTAAACTCATAACCTACTGTTTTCAGTAGGTAATGAGTTCATTACAGTTCTGTTTATTTCTGCTGGTTGGTAATGCTGGTCATTGCCTATGGTTTTTGAACGCATTAGAGAGGGTTTATGATATTTGGGTAGATAAAAGTAATTAAACAAAAGCAAAACAGCCACATAAAGAACATACAGCGACGTTAAACGTAATGTATCGTAATTTATTCACGAACCCTCCTCATTACCTCCTGTGTCACTCCCAGTGGCTTATGAGGACCCTTTATCAGGATTTAGATAAAATGATTTATTCTATACACCTTGTTTAGCAAGGATAAACATGGATTTTTTACTCAATAAGATAGAAAAAGTCAGTTGAACGAAATACTTTACTAAACTGACGGCACGGTTGGCGCAGTGGCTGAGCGATTCGACTGTTGCGAGTTCGATTCCCGCACGGAACAAATATTTGTATGGTCTACAGATAGTTGTTTCGGGTCTGGGTGTTTGGTTTGTGTATGTGAGTTTAAATGTTTGTAAACGCACCTACGATAAAGGAGAAATTCCTAGTGTGAGACAAAAAAAAAACATAACATAACATCACGCCAGAGAGCAGCAAAGGTGTACCTATTAGTATACCCACACATTTCACCAGTTACGTTTAAGTCCCATGTAATAGGGCACGAGCCTATTGCCATCAACCGGGCACAAAATAATCCAGACACTGTTGCTGCTACTAAGAAAATCCCGATGAAAAAACCCAATAACAATTGTCTGACTAGGGAATCGGATACATGACCTCATGCTTAGTGTCGTTAATGCGACCACTAGACCAACGAGGAAAGAAGAGTAACTTTATATCTGGATTATTCTCAGCATTCATCATCAGCCTATATTTTCCCACAGCAGGGACTTAGGCCTCCCCTCTTGTAGAGATGGGTAGACGTCACAAATCTTTGAATTTTTGGTTCTAAGACATGCTGGTTTCCTCACGATGTTTTCCTTCACCATTTGCAGAGTAGTGGTGATGAAATAAATTACACAAAGTAATACGCCTGCCTGTGTTTGAATCCACGACTAATTGTTCATAAGTCAGGGCCGCCACCACTGGGATTATAATGTTCGATTGCCCGCCTGCCTTATCCCTACTATAACCTACTTATTATTCCATACAAGACAACAACGAAAATTATTTATTTATTTAAACTTCATGCACAAGAGTGGTACATAGGCGGCATTCTCTACCAGTCAACCTTAGGGTCAAATAAGACAGCACTGTGGTAGAGTACAAAAAATAATAATAAGGAGAAAACCATTATGTAATATAAATTGATATACATATAGGACATACTAATACATATTATTATTGATAGAATATAATAAACCAATATATATTATAATACATACAAAACAGTCTAAAACACGAGAAACCTTATAATAAACACTGTGACCAGAGATTTGATTATGAGCAATTTAGTCCAATTTTAAATAGTACTTCCGAACTGCTCTTTTGAAAGCCATTATAATAACCAATACCAATTAGTAATTATATATAAAACCGCATGATATATACGTCTCAAACTATCTAGAAATTAAAATTTCTCAACTGCAATTACCCAACAGAGTGGCTATAAAACACGGCTTCTATAACCCCTATTACCTGAACTTACACGTAAATATGGCGGAGACGGGAAAGTTCTCCAACTATTCCATTGAGCGAAACTCCGGCAAACTATGTGTGCCAGGTCATAGTGCTGGAAACTCGCGTGGAGACGAGGTATGAGCAGGTATGAGGAGATAATGGCTGACTGGTTGAAATGGTCTTGTCGTCCATGAAGTTTTAAACATTTGTCGTTAAATATTTCATTACATATAAATGTTCATTTTTAAGTTGACTACCCCTACGTAGTCAAGTGACGTGTACGTCGGACTGACAAGTCTCGAGTTCAAAGCCAAGCCAAGTCAGTGAAAGAAAACAAAGTGAGGAAACCCTCACGTTCCCACTGCTGGGATGAGTCAGGAGACTCATCCCAGCAGTGGGAACCGAAGCCATGTGACAGCTACCAACTCACACTGGGCCCGCGTGATGGATTATAGCCCATTCCCTCTATTAGAGGGAATGGGCTCGAATGGCAAATCGAATGGGCACATGGCTTCGAATATTTGGTGCTTCATAATGTATTAGGCCTTAATCACATGGTATTTTCGCACTCATGCAAAGGCAAAAACCCAATGCGAAAAATGCATCGTTGGAACTTGTGTGTCGATTTTTTTGTGTGATAGAGTCTCAGTCGTTGTGATTGATTGATCGAAAAGCAATAGTCAATCAAAAACAGGAGTATATTGCATTGCTGTCACTGTAGTTTAAGTTGTATTACATAACGTAACATCACGCCTTTAATTCCCAAAAGGTTAGGCATCGATGTAGTGATTCAATAGGGGATCGGACAAAAAAAAACTAATTAGTCCGTCAGATAGATTTCCAAAAAATATTGCCCAGATATTTTTTCTTTTTTCACGTAAACAAAAAATGAAGACGATACAGTGCTTCGAAAACTCGTGTGACGTCATATGATAGTCCATTTTGTACCTTCAAGTGACGTTTCAAGCCCCCACTCCATGATCTTTGACGCGCTTTATCTTCGTCAATTTTTATTGATTTGATAAAACAAAAAACACGTATCCAATATTTTTCGATAATCTAACTGACGGATCTAAACAGAATTCTATTTTTTTGAGTCAGTCCGATCCCCTATTGGTACACCCACATTTTACGACCGTATTGCCATTAACTGGCCGTAAATTCAAATTCCGTGGCTGCTACTGAGAAATTACTAATGGAAATACCCAATAATACTTAGCCCAAACTGAGAATCGAACCTGACTCAACCTGTAGCAACCACTTCACCACCCTGGGAGTATTAAATAGTATTCATTATGAGAATTTCTATAATCACGCCTGTTATCAACCAAAATATTACACCTACCTACAGGCCAGGCTATAGGGTGACACAGGTACCTCTAAAGAGCTCATCAGAATATCTATAGATAGTCAATCAGCTGAGCGCAAGTGAGTGTCATCGAAGCCCTCCATGTGTATGAGTCGACACTCGCTAATGCGTGCGCCGTGTCGCGCCAGCCTCGCTCTAGTGTTTGCTGGCGACGTCTGCTAGCACCCTTATTCTGGACAACTACTCATTTTGAAGGTGGTATTTTGTCTTGTCGGGGTTGATCGGGTTGTTCAAAAAGATGCCGCGGCCTCGACACAGAGGACTACGAAGGAGCATCGGTGGTTTTTAGTCAGTAGAAGTATGACACTCCCTACCGGTCTGCCCAGAGCGGGAGGAGTCATAATAAAATAATAAATGTTTTTTTTTTTTTATTGTAACTAATAAGAGAGGAGTTCGTGACTGAATTATAGCAGCTGCTCGGGCCGATTTTCAGGTTAAGCCTTGTTTGCCTGGGAAAATCCGTGGATAGGTGACCAACCGATAAATATCCTAAAGGGTTGCGTGTCTCGGAAAACAAGTTAAGCCGTTCATCTCGGCTGTCATTCGTACATATGTGACAGTCGAAACAGATATTGTGTGTGGCCCAAAAAGTGACATCTTTTTATCCCAGTCTGGTACTAACTGTGTTGTGGAGGTCAAATAGGCAGTCACTCTGTGTAAAATACTAGTATTCAGGTTAGAATAAAAGCCAACCACAACATAGTTGCGAAAAGGCTAGGCAGATGATGATGGTTTTAAACCTATAATATAATTACCGCCGAACTTCACTTACATGTAAGTTCGTTTGACTATAAAATTTCGTAGAGATTTTTTATGATTAGATGACTATCATCTGCCTAATCTTTCCTCAACTAAATTGAACTCAGTTTGCAGTATAGCTTGATTTAACTATTGCTCATTATTTATCCACAAGCCCAACTAGTACCGTTTTCGAATGTAATTGGCAAAATATTCGATAATACCTACGCTTCGGTTTTAGATTACAGGTACCGAAGGCCGGTGTGATACCAACTACCACAGAATGCAATTGAAATCAATTGAAATTAAATGCTCGCTTTAGCCCATTGACTTGTAAACAATTGCGCACTATTGCGATGTTCAATTGTGTTGCTTTGAAAATAAACGGTACTATTGTAGCTAGAAACTAATGTATTTCACCAGGTGTGCTGGTGACAGAAATAATTGTATGAGTATAAAAGTGTTTTTCTTTTAAATGTGATCTATTGGTTCCATTATGTGAGATCAGTTTGAGTGTAGCAGGCTTGATGAATACTAGCTCTGTCAATCGGCTTTTGTAGAATTCATCGTAAATTGAAACTGTACTTCATCTTCGTTTTCATCAAGCTGACAGAAGGTATTTCGTATAGCAGTGGCCCCGGCTTACTTCTCAAAGGTGTTTGGTTAGTACCAGGTCCTCTCGCTGCTTTCAAAACAGAAAATAAAACATCGTGAGGAATCCGACAGTTAAAGAGTAACCATGGAGCTTCTTGCTGGTTCTTCTCCAAAAGGAACGACCAACCCGAACCGTGAACCTTTTCTCGACGTTGTGTAAGTGCCTATGTAGGCCTATGAAATAAAATGTTTTGATTTTCAAAAAGTTGAAGACTGAGAAGATCCACCGACTCGCACCCACGCCCTGGATTATGGCTAATTCCCTTTCGCAGAGAGGAAGTAGGTAATATAATAATTATATAATGACGTCACATCGTTGCAGTAACAATCTCACCTGCACACCTCCGAATCAGGCAGTTTAGTGGACAATCGTGGAGTGGAATCCATTTGCAAGCCGACGAGGGCAGGATCGTGAGCGGCAATATTAGGCGTCCTGAGAGTGCTACACTTCGCATGTACGGCTATACTACGGATGTGCGGATATACCCGTGTTTGCCGAGTGCCTAATGTTGGAGGTAAGACCCTTTGTGATGTGACCGTGTGTGGAGATGATGGGAAATTGAATGATAATTAATTTTGTGTGTTAATGTATGTTTAACCTATACTGTTCCCACTGCTGGACTTATGCCGCCTCTCAATGATAGGGTATGAGATAGGCTCGGTATCCGCACATCTTCTTACGTCTCCGCTTTGGTGGATACCAGTCCATAGTCCACCAGACAGGCTTTGTCTACAAATGAACAGTGGTGAATGGCAAATGACTGGGTTCATATCCACGTCCTATAATTTGTAAGTCTGGGCCACTACTACTGGGTTACCATTGCTTTTAATCTGTAAATGTTATTCCATCCCGATTGCGATTTAAATGCTGTCAGAACACAATCCTATTACCGGCATAATTTGATAAGAAGAAGAAAATTAGTGAAAGAATTCAAAAGTGCCTATTACTGGCCTACTTGAAATAAATATTTTTGACTTTGACTTTGAAAAGAAAAAAATAAAAGTAGTTCATCGGGTCAATTTAGTATGCCATATGATAGATAATTAATAGCAGGAGAGTGCCGGTGGCACCATTTGGATGATGACAAGAAGATAAGAAGTCACGGGCAACAGCTAGTATTAAAATAAACATAAGCCAGAGTATGAAGATATTAATTATTATGCTTGGTAACACAAATTCAGCAGTCGAACGGTAACGTCTTTGGGCTAAAAGCAGAAATAACAGGAAATCAAAACAGCTACACGAAAACATCCTGGTAGAAACTTATTATGGAGTGTTGTGTTATTGTTTGCGTCCCTCACATAATCTCATCTCGAAATACCTTCGACACGTGTTAATATTCTCGTGAAAAATAAAAGTATTTACTCAATCAAGGCTTGTCAATTCTGTGATGCATCGCCGAACGCCACCTGCCTTCATCTGTCAATCGTGTCGGGAATTCGACGAAAAAATTCGGCGAAAATATTTTTTCGTTAAAACTGTGTACTGAAAAATATTGATAATATTCGCTAGTACGGCGTGTACGGACAGATGATTTGGACGTTCGACATTTGGACAATGGAAAAAAAGTATTAAAGAATTGGAGCATGTTAGGTTCTGTGATTTTCATCTACCTTGTCGATGTTCCGCACATTCGTACGAAACCCTTTGCTAAATAAATCATTTATTATGCGGACAGCCAAAGAGTGGAACTCCGTGCCTGCGTCGGTTTGCTCGAGTTCATATAACCCCAATCTCTTTAAGTCGCGAGTAAATAGGCTTCTTCTGGGTTAGCTCGTTACATCGTCGACCTCATCTTTGCCCATTGGGTAAGATTGAGGTCAAGAGTACACCCATATCTTATATAAAAAAAACTTCATAATGGATCTTCGTATTTATCATCATTTTTCTGCCCTTGTCCAATTTTATTTGGGGTCAGCGCAACACGTTTTATTTTTCATTTTGCTCCTTTCTCTTTCATATAATTATCATTATAAAAAAAAACAATCCATTCATATTTTCTTTGGCCTTCTTCTATCTTACTATCTATAATGAAATGATAAGTGTTTCAATAAACCAAACTACAGCTGTATCCAATAACAAATAAAATCGATGTTAATAATAATATCCGAGACGAAAATGTTCGACATTCTTTCCCAAATATCGGGTAAAAATAATATTAAGTATCCAAAGAAAATGTTGTGAAATAATAAGGTCTGCCTTTTTGTTCAATAACTAGACTGGAATTTTTGGTAAAAAGACATGTAATTTAAGAAACTTAGGCTTGATAGACCAGCCATGTTTTCCACGAATTTGGAACTGAATGATTGTTCTAAAATAAATTGGTACAAGGGCAGGACAAAGATGATCGTTGTTTTTTTTTAATTTGTTATCAGATTTCAGATTTCGTGGTAACTGTTGTTTTGTTTTATACTTCAAGGACGAGTCTGTTTTTGGCGAATTTCGGAGAAAAAGAGCCGTCTGTGTTATCATTAATGTGGAATATCGATAAAGTCGAAGTTTAGATGCCCGATCTATCAACAGTTTTAAATCAAAGCTTTCAAATTATATTATTGAAAGCACTCACATAATAATGTTAATAGCTTAATGTTACTAGCCTACTAGTTGAGAATAAAACCGTTGAAAGTGTATCCCTACGAATTTAAAAACTAAGTCATTTACGCCCGAATACTCGAACGTCACTCAATTTTAAGTTGCACTTAAATCTCGTGCTGTCTTTGTTACTTTAACGCAGAGTGACAGAGATAGCACGAGCTTTGAGGGCTACCTATAATTGAGTGACGTATGAGTATTCGGGCGTTATTAGAGACTATAATAAAATTGTATTGTATCGGTAACTGTTACCTAGCATAAGTTTATTATATTATATTATCAGATTTGTAAGTAGTTCTTTTTTTTTTGAATAAACCATTTTAAACCTAGAATTGGTGATCGCGTTCAATGTAATTGGCTACAATTTAAATGCTCACCAAAAAAGATTTTTAGACCCTAGACTAAAGTACAGTAAAGTATCAAATAAAATATTTTAACTTCAAATAAAATAAACCCACTCTATACCGTGGTGCCTAAAGAACAACGTTCAAGTTCCAAAATAATTACAACCTCATCAGAATAATTGTACGTGTTGTATTTATATTCTTTTTGCCTACCAAAATGGATAAATGCTCACCAAATCTTGTTTCTCTGAAGTAGTAACATTAATACCCAAAATGACAGTTCTAGGGTATGCGAACCCACTGGCCGCAACTACGAAAACTTGGATGCAAGAGCGAGCGAAGTTAGCTCGGGACTTGGGGCACCCCGACTCGGACAGGTTAGGTTAGAAGTCCCCTTCGTGGTTATTTTTTTTAAACCACCCAGAATAAGGAGCCCCGCGAAGCAGGGCTCCGTCGACTATATTCAAAAAATATTTACGACCGACCGTTAGCATTTTTGCCTCAGTAAAATTTACTAAATTGAAAGTCGTGAAATACAATATTGGTGACATCTATTTAGCGATAACATAAAATATTTGGTCTGCACTTAACTCTAAAGCAATCATGCATACATTCAGTTTCCACCTACATTATGTAAGCTATAAGGCTACCTAACATCTGGTAACTGTATTCTCGTATCTGTCATTTTTATTATTATTCATTTGCCTCTGGCGTGTATTCAGCCGTGTTATTGAAAGCCTATGTACAGCATTCGACGTTTCGCAGACTGACGTAGTGACTATCTGATTACCTGTTAGTAGTAATAAAGCTCCACCGGGGCTGTGGGTCCCGTCGCAGCCCCAACGGGACCCACAGCCCCGGGTTCTTCGAAAGAGATACCGCACAAGGGCTTAGAAGGAACATGGGTGGTTTTTATTAAGTAGAAGTCTGACACTCCCTATGGGACAGTTGCACGCTGGCAACACTGGCGACAGGTCGTGAAAAAACGGCCTCGTAACTAATAAATTTTTAAATTATTGTTTTTATTGTGTTTAGTGTATTTAAATTCAATTGTATACATAGAATAAACGTATTAAGTGACACACGTAGTGTTTGTGACCAGTTTTATAGTGAAAACTGAAAAGCAATTGTTATTTCAATAATTAACATGTACCGGCTGTCAACGCTTGAACTGTGGATTTGAATTCATCAAACCGGGGGAGTATTTTGTTTTGATTTATTAGTAGTTGCTGTGTTATTCATACACTAGACATCACACAAACACTGCTCAGAGCTCTGAGCGACGTCCAGTATACACTGGCTACGTTTATGTCTCATTTTGCTTGACGAATATTGTGGAAGCAAAATCGAGGACGAAAACACTTGCCCCATACAAAACATACACTGCAAACCTTACTTCACACAAAATATGTGCTTATTATGCTGTAAATATTATAAGTAAACCACTTAGTTGCTAATTAATGTAGATAGACTTTGTTCCCACTAAAACTCATTAGCAATCCTTAGTCAAAATAGTTATTCTAGTAATAATATTAATGTTGAAATAAATTATCCTTAGAGTATTAACTGTAATTTTGAGAATATCATATCAATTAGCTTTTCTTTGTTCTTGGATTTTTAATTTTTCCTTTTTCTTTTCTCTCACTTACCAACCTACCTCCATATTTTGATAATCCTTTCTAAAAACTTTTCTACTGTTTTTAAATATTGTTTACCTCTTTTTAAATTCAAAACCCCTCCAATTTCCTCAAGTTCTCAATTGACATAATTATTCTCTTCACATACTCAGCTGTTTCCTGTCACATTTCAGGTCTTGTTTGTGGATATCAGTCAATATGATGACACGCGGAGCTACCATTCGTGACATGACTGACAAACTGAAAGCAGCGCTGAGGGAACTGGATGCTTCGAGAAATGAGTGCACCAAACTGCTGAGGGAACGAGAAGAAAGTGAAGTTGAAATTGAGTTAATGGTGAACAAAAACACTCAACTGAAGAATGAGCTTGCGGAACTTCACACACACCATATGGACATACTTGACCAGCATAAACACCTCCGTCAACTTGTTGAAAACTTCCAGCAATGTAGCGACACCTACGATCAGGCTTTGAGTCGCATATCTGAACTGGAGCAAGAACTAAGTAGGGCCCAACACTCAATAGTTCACTTAGAATCTCTTAGAGCCCGAGAAGAGTCTGCGAACACCTGCAGTCTTTATGATGAGTTGGTTGGTAGCCGGTCAGGACCTGTATGTGTTGAGCCAATAGTAACTATAGACTTAACCAATGAAACTATATCTAAAACTTATTTATTTACTAGTCATAATAAGATTAAAAAATATATTAAAATCAATAAACGAATTCAAACCATTAAAAGATCTTTGAAACGCCTAAAAGTTAACAAACAAAACACAAAACTAAGGCAAAAAAATTTAAATTTAATTCAAGAACTGAAAAAGTGTGACAGTGAATTACAATTATGTCGGACATTGTATGATACCGACACTCAGAACCTTCAGGATGAGCTGTTTGTAAGGGAATATGCAATTAAGGATATTTTTAGTAAATATGAGGCTTCTCAACAAGACCTGAGTAAGCGCATGCAGGAGGCCAATGAGCTGGTGGACCTGGTCACGTACAATGCGGAGAGATATGAGTCCCTGACAAATAACCTCTCTTGTAGCTGTGCCTGCATGGGTACACCACAGCCTCAGCACCATTCACCTATACCCTCAGCGGCTCAGCCAGCTGGTAATGATAATAATAATCTTGCGAATACTAGTTACTTATTTTCTGATGGTTTAGGTAGAGGGCTAGGAAAATTAATTAGTAATAACCTGAGTTATTGTACACAAAATTATTGTATGCCTGGGTCAACCTATAAACAGATTATGACATCAGCGTCAAAAACTGTTTGTGGTCCTGATACTACCATTACTATATGTGTTGGTAACAGTTCTAAAATTAAAAAGGAAGACCTCACTGACTGGGTATCAGAGTTGTTAAAGTTAGATTGTAGTAAAATTATATTGTGTGCTTTTCCATATTTTGAAAGACTTTGTGATAGGAAAAACAATTATATACACATGTTAAACAATCATTTGCATTTCTTGGTAGGTCACTATTGTGATAAGCTTGTATATCTTGACATCAACACTTTTGTTGATAAGCTTAAGTCGACTCCAGGTAATGTGTATCTACCTGTTAGGCTTAGACACAAAATAGCTAGGCTATTAGCTTTTAATATTCACACAGACATAAGTAGTATGTCGAAGTTTGCTTATATTGTGGACACTGCGACTATTAGTCATGGTACTAATGTACAGGAGGTGACCTTAGAAAAATATAGCACTAGTGCTATAAATGTTTACAATCATTGTACGGAGGAGGTTCCATATGTCACCGTGGAATACTCTCAATTAGAAGTTTTAAGTGATAGTATCTTGTTGTCTGGTGATGGCACAGGAGACTCTGGGCTCACTCCAGATATTAATATTAGTTTAAACTAGGAAGTAAGACAACAGAAGGTACCATTAACAATATTGTTAAACATATCAACAGAAAGGTATCTTCTTGCTCTAAATTAGTTAGTAAAAAAGGGCCTCAGCAGAACACTTTGAATTTATTCCACCAAAATATCCAAGGCATTTCTTCCAAATTATTAGAAATAGAATTGTTTTTAGAGAAAAGTATGTTTGACATTATTTGTTTTACTGAACATTGGCTTAAGGATTACCAAATGCTTATTAATTATGAAAACTATACGGTGGGTAGCTGTTTTAACCGTAAATCAATGCTGCGAGGAGGTTCATTAATCTTAATTAAAAATTCAATTAAATTCAAAACTCGTGATGATATTGTTAAACTATCGATTGAACATAATATTGAGCTATCTTGTGTTGAGATGGATAAGCATGTAATATTGTGCGTTTACAGGCCCCCAAATTATCAAAACTACTCTACATTTGAGTCAGTAATGGAAGATGTTTTAGCAAAACTTGTAACTGGTAATAAATCAGTGGTTATATGTGGCGACTTTAATGTTAATATTTTAGATAAAAATTCAAATAGCAGTAGATTTTTGCATCTTTTTAAATCATTTAATTTATTAAACGTGTTTTCGGATCCAACCCGAATTACTACAAATACTGCTACATGTCTGGATAATGTTTTTTGTTGCTGCGACTACTTGGATAAATTCATTGTAAATTACCTTCCTTCGGATCACAGCGGTCAAGTCGTTGTGTTTGAATCCTTCACACCAGTACAAAAAATCCAAATAAAATCTAGGCAGATAACACCCAGCAATTTAAATAAATTTAATGATAATTTAATTAGTAATTTAGGCATTCCAAGCCAGATTATCGACAATGTAAATCTATTTTATGAAGAATTCTTTTCGGTGATTCACACGGAGTTCAATAATACAATAAAAACGAAAACTAAATCTATTTGCCCTAAGTTTATGTTCAGTGACTGGGCAACTAAGGGCATTAGGAAAAGTAGGGAGCGATTGTTTGAGTTGTACGGTCTCAAGCCCTACATTAACTCAGAAACTTTCAATAAATATGTTGCAAGTTACTCTAAAATCTTTAAAAACGCTTGCAAAGTAGCTAAAGCCTTATTCATTAGTAACAAGATTAAATCCGCCGATAACAAAATAAAAACGGTTTGGAAAATTATCAATAGTGAAACGAATAGAAATAAAAAATATAATAATGATATCACTCTAGAGACTTCACGTGGCCTTTTAAGTTCTAAAAACGAAGTTGCTCAAGAATTTGTAGATTTCTTCACTGGTATCCCACTTAAAACTACTGAAACCTTAAATTCGTCACCCTTGCTTTCTATTGAGTTATTAAGAGCGAACGTTTCAGCCTGTCCGGTTGAATTTCAATTTAAACATATAAACCCCATAGCAGTCATTAAAGCTTTTAAGGAAATTAAAGTCAAATTAACCGAAGATCTATGGGGACTGTCGATTAAAGTTTGTCAAGCTATTATTGAGACTGTCGCTCCGTACTTAGCCTTAATATTTAATTTGTGTGTGGACCAGGGAGTCTTCCCGGACCTTATGAAATACAGCAAGGTAATACCACTTTTCAAATCCGGTGACAGTAAAGACACCAATAATTATAGACCCGTATCCGTTTTGCCAGTTTTCAGCAAGGTGTTTGAAAAAGTAATGCTTAATCAAATGCTCATTCACTTTAACACCAACAAAATCTTACATGAGAAACAGTATGGTTTCACCAAAGGACGTTGTACGACTGACGCCGGTGTCACCTTATTAAAACATATATTTACTGCGTGGGAAGAGTCACAAGATGCCATAGGGATCTTCTGTGACCTCTCCAAAGCATTTGATTGCGTCAACCACGAAACCCTTCTCATAAAGCTCAAACATTACGGTTTAGGGAATCTTGCGCTCAGTTTAATGAAATCGTATTTAAGCGATAGACATCAGCAAGTACAAATAAATGGTGTCAATTCAATGGGCTTAAAAGTAAGCATGGGTGTGCCACAAGGTTCGATATTAGGTCCCTTTCTCTTTTTAGTCTATATTAATGATCTACCCCATTTATTTAAAAACCAACCTGAAATGGTATTGTTTGCCGACGATACTTCTTTAATATTTAAGGTAAACAGACGTGCCACGAATCTTGATGACGTAAATAACGCCTTACTGCAGGTTCATAATTGGTTCACCGTTAATAATTTAGTATTAAATGGGAAAAAAACGAAGTGCATAAGATTTGCTCTACCAAATGTCAAAAGTACTGATTGTGACATAGTATTGAATCAAGAGAGACTAGAATTTGTCAATGAAACTGTTTTCTTGGGGATAACGATTGACTCAAGGCTACAGTGGGGTCCGCATTTAACATCTCTTGCAGGACGGCTGAGTTCAGCAGCATATATGCTGTTAGGAAAATCCGTCAATTTACTGACGTAGATACAGCGAGACTAGTCTATTTTAGCTATTTTCATAGTGTTATGTCATACGGTATTTTACTATGGGGACGGGCTGCAGACGTCGAGTCTATATTTATTCTGCAGAAAAGAGCCATTAGAGCCATATATGGTCTACGAAGGCGCGATTCTCTGAGAGAGCTGTTTAAGGAAGTTAACATCATGACAGTACCTTGTCAATACATCTATGAAAACATCATGTACGTCAGGAAAAATCTGCATTTATTTAGCAAAAGAGGTGATAGACACCACTATAATACGAGAAATAGGGACCAACTAGTTCAGCCAGGTTTCAGGCTAGCTAAAGTAGACTCATCTTTCATGGGGTACTGTTTAAAATGTTACAATAAAATACCTCCTCACATTCTTCAACTGAGTGAGACGAAATTTAAAACTTGTGTAAAACGCACACTATGTAGGCAAGCATACTATAAGTTGGGGGATTACATTGATGATAAAAATGCTTGGCTCCATGCTGGTCCTGCTCCACAACCATAGGGGCAATTACATCGATTATCATGTGAAGTTATTGTAGAGGCTGCAGAAGATTGTAAAAATATCTTTGCATTGTATAGATTCAATGTCTTAATATTGTATAATTGCATGGCACATGTGTGAGTACTATGTACTATAAAGCCCCTTTTTACATTTTAACATATTTACATTTAGTTATATTTTAGTGACGTTGCCCTGGTGGCTGAGAGAATGTCATGCTCACTCAAATGTCTCGCTGATGGTGGCGGGTGTGTCGGATCATTTAGTTCCCTTCAAAATGGTTGAGTTGAATGGTGCTGATCCATGCGTCATGTTCGTGAACGGGCGCTGTCAGTGGAGACTGGTCATTCCTTAGTTGCCATGGTGTAAATATATTTTTCTTTTTGATTTGTTTATTAAGTATATCTTTTTACTCTGGACGCTCTTAACTTGCACGTCTTGCTACATAGTTCTCACATAATATACCATCTCAACATGAATGATATAATGTACCAAGATTTTGTAACAAATTCTAATTTAAAAGAGTGTCCATGGAGTTTCTTGCCCGTTCTTTTTCATGAGATCTACGTTAGGGAACTGGCAACTGCAGTACTTTCACAAGTTATTATGCCTTGTGATTGTGACTGTAGCGTAGGAGTGCAATGCGTCGTTTCGGGAGTTGCTGCGTCGGGCTGCGCGGCGCCGGATGTTACCGGCGGCGAGTGGTGTGGGTGCGGGGGCGCGCGGCGGCGTGTGCCGTGGCGGTGGGTGTGCGGGGCTCCGGGTCGCGGGGCGGTGGTTGCACGTTGCGGCGTGCATTCGTTGTTCCGTGATTCGGGGTCTCGAGCATTCGTTGTTGCGGTTTGCGTCGCTGTGTGCTTTCGTGCTCGCAGTGTTCGTTGTTGCGGGCATTCGGTGGCGTGTGGTTCGGCGTGGTGGCTTTCGGAATGGCGCATTGCACTCGTAGTTTCGTTCTTCTTCCGTCCTTCTGACATTCAAAAGTGCCTGTAATGGCTAAATTGAAATAAACGATTTGAGTTTGAGTTTGAGTTTGAGTTACAGTAGGAGTCATTCGATGATTTCCCACCACCAAAAAAAAAACTACTAAAGTCGATATTCAAAGACATTATTTTTATTTAGCACACACTTTACTTGTCTTTCTGTTTTCGTCGAGATGCACAACTGATATACTACTTTAATATTCAAACAAAAAGATTTTTAAGACAAAGCACGTGTAAAGTAACATTATTTTCTCGGTGTAAGTATATTCGAGAAATTTAGACACGATTTTAGCGTGAAAAAGGACACTAAAAACATATTTTTATTACGAAAGTGCTTTAATATCATTTATGGATACAGTTTAAAGAAAAAGCCTATAAAATAATTCAAGACCCGCAAAATTATGAGCGTAGTAAATTTAGTTAAGAAAAAAGTGGATACTCGAATAATAAACCCTTAGGTACTTTTCTAACAGTAACGAGCGAGGTCGGGTCAAGGTGAAAACCTCTCGTTTTATTAAGCCTGTAATAAAAGCTTATAAAAATCTGAAGCTTAAAAATAGAGCTAAAGGGGGAAAAAGTTAGCATCTCACAAACTCTTGAACAAAATATTAAATTCAGTATTATTTCATAGTTTATTGAAACCAATCCAGGAGATCGCAAGGTTATTGGTCGAACGGTTGCCGCAAACAACCTAAATGACCCGTAAAACAATTAACCCTTTATAACGACACGTTGAAAATTGGGATAGGCTCCGCGACCAATAAAACCATTAAAATTCTAAACTCTGTGAGCCATGGTTTTGTCATAATAAGGTGTTAAGTAACAAGTTATAAGCGATTTGAATAAATCAGCAATCAAGACTCGAAACAATGTCTTTTCATCGAATTTCTGAAAGTACTGGAAATCATTCCTATATTCCTTTTCAATCGTCCTTTCGCTGATAAGTGGTATATGTAGAATATGATTGTGTCTCTTAAATTGCATGATAACATTTGGTTCTCTGCCTTGTACAGGCAATTGACTTCTGCTACTTGTTATGTTTTTTTGCAGACAAGATGTTAAAATACAAATTTTTGCTCTGAATTCTTTTCATAAAATAAATGTGTAAAAGTGATCTTAAACGCGATATATTTCTCATGGCGAGGCTCTGTCACCACCACAAAACGCTACCACACATCCCTTACACTCCGCTCCAAAAATCTTGAGACAATGACGGTGTTTGGAGAAAACTCGAGCTCATCAATTTTATGGCACAAGTTTTGAGCCGCAGTGGGGCGACGCGGCTTCCGTGACGTCATCATAATGTAAGCGGTTACAATCATTACTCGAGTTACTGGGGAAACGAACCGGGGGATTACTGAGAGCTTATGAGCGAAGGGTATTACTGCTTATTAGGCTGGATTTCTTAGTTAGAAGGATAAAGTACTAGTGATGGTTTACCAGGATCCTTCATGGCCACGGTCGTCAACCTGAGGATGTGGTATGGTGGCGAACTTGAGACTAGCCATCGGTGCAAGAGATATTATTAGGCCACGACGTCAACTGAACACGTGCCCTCTTTGATCTCTTACTAACATAGTTCAATGATACCGCAACCCGACACGATCGGATCGAGTTCATGAAGTAAACAAGCATGCTCACACCTGTAAGTATAAGTCGAATATACGTTATAATAGTAACATGGAAGTCTTCATTCCGTAGTTGATACCTAATGAAAACCTCATCCCCATCTAAAAGAATCTACTATAAATCCTACTTTCCACGCCCGAAAAACCACATCAAGCGAATCTTAAAGGCTGGCACTGTAATTCTTCTTTTTCAACCCACGCCGCATACAAAGAAAGATGGTAGGAGCCCTAATTAAAGGCCCCTAGGCTAATTACTGCGACATGCTGAATCCGGGCCTGGCGCGACGGCTTAAAATTGTTAAGACGCGTTATTTGAGAAGACATTTGTTACAAAAAGCTCTCTTGGGAGCGTGTGGCAGGGCTGGAATTAAGGTGCATGAGTGCCTGCAAAATGTACTTTTTTGGTCGTTGTGAAAAAGACGAAAGTAACTTGATGTATGTTAAGCTGTAGTAGTATAGTAATTAGGAACGATGTTTATACCTTTACCTTACTTTACATTTTATACGCTTAAAGTGGAGTTGGGTAGGACATGTTAGATGTGGAGATGGCCAATGGAGTAAAGTACTGACCGTTTGGTTGACGATATCCTCTTGATCGCGGGAAGTGAATGGATGAGGAACGGAAAAGAGTGCCAGAAGAAAGAGGGGGGGGGGTCTTATAAAAAAGTGGGAGATTCCGAGCTGAAATTGTCTAAAATAACATCACAAGCATACCTTTTTTAAATTTCCATCATCTACACCATTGTCCTAAAACAGCCCACTCCAAAAACGCTAAAGGTAAATATTGAAGTAGACCGCAGTGGTTATTACAGGATATTGTTTTAAACCATATGAGAGCTGGAAACACAGAAAGTGGCGCAATCCCTAATGATCGTTATACTTTTAGATCTTCAAGGTGATTTTTAGATTTATAAAAGCGAAATCGAATCGGAAACTTCATTTCCGATTCGATTTCGCGTTTTATTTACGTATCGTATTATTTACATCCACGAGATGACCAAGATTACCAACGTAGCCTTAAGAATTAAGGGGCAGAGAGCAGAGCAAATTACTCACAGAACCGACGGATGACCGATAGGGCTGAAAAATTCTGGAGAGGCGACCGCGAACCGGTAGACGTTGCGTTGGAAGGCCTCCCATGCTGCCACGCACGGCACCGGTCAATGTGGTGACTCTTAGAAGTCAGTAACAGTGGATATCATTCAGCTGAAATGATGAATCCCGATTTCAAAGATTAAATTTCTGTTCCAGATTTGCCATCGACACGTTTACACCGGAAAACAGTAAAGTAATTTCATAAAATTAATTATTGAAAGGCTAGAACGTCGATTAGAGCGTTTGCGCCCGCCGTAAGCTAACTAAATCCGGCCCTGTTGGCAGGAGGCGGGAGGGGCGGGGGTAGATTAATCCCTCTTGATGGATCGCTATCCCGAATCTGTTTTTGCGTAAATGAGAATAAACTGTTTGTCCGACCTGTCACCTATAGCTGGTTTTTGCAAGTTTAAGCTGTTTTTGGGAGGTGTGATGAGTTGTGCGATCGGCATATTTGTACCAATAGAGCATGTTTTGCCAATTATATTTTGTTTTATTTGTAGAGGTGAACCTGTTTCCATTAACCGTCTAAACGTCTAAATTTGAAGCATCACCAAAATTAAAATAGCAAATTCTAGCATTTTGCAATCTGAGAATCAAATTTAGACCTTATTGCTTGCGACCACTGAAGAAACGAGAAACTCAAAACATTTTTCATTCTCCAAAATAACGCCTAATAAGCCCAGTGAAAACAATTACATCTGAACCATGATCCAGTTTTTGACGTGACAACGTCTTATAAATTGGTTTGCCGGGTGACACTTCAAGAAACTGCGTTACGCTCCGCTCACGTTATGCGCTCACAATGAGAGCGAGTGAGAGGCACGCGTCCCTTCCACTCGGGCATGGTTAATTGGCTCGCCTAAGAGCGAGAGAGACAGACATAATTTTTTTTTGTTAATATGAAATTCAGTGCGAGATTCTTTGTATAAATAAATGTTTTAAATTGTTACTATTATTTCATCCTTCTTCCTACTATACGAATGAATATTCACATTAAAATTATTTTACCACTCAAAGTCGTTGTCACGTAAAACTTTCGCCCGTATACCGACTTTACAGGCAACCAATTTTTACTAATTTATGATACATCATGTGTTTTATAATGTGTTTGTTTATTTTTTCGAGCGTATGGCACTCGTGGGCAGCAGATGAAAATCAGCGTCAGGTGGTGCACTTTGTGCTGCCTTCTGGCATTATGCTGAGCTGAGGCCCTTTTGGCATTAGTAGCTTTAATTGTTTTGAATTTGTTTTGTTCTTTTTATGGTATTTTTGCCAAAAAAACACAATTTTCTTTCTTTTCTTTCTTTCTTTATATCCAATATTTGAGAAATTTTTAAAATAAATAGACTAGATAGTAGGTCGCTTCGACTCCAAATAAATTGGGTTAGTGAGAATGATGATGATGATGATTTGGCTTATTCCACAAATCCCCCGTGAAAATCCTTGGAAGTATTTTTACAAATACACTTGAGCTCTATGGACGGTCCCCAGATTGCGTGGTCAGTGGCGTTTGAGCATAAAATTAAAATCAATACTAATGAAGAAAAACTTTCATCAAACAATTTTTTTTCAATACAAAATCCATTATTTATCTTCCACCACTAATCCGTCGACAGGTCAGTCAACTCTAAGTAGTAGCATAAATAAGGATTAACTACCCCCCGCCCCGGTCTCTCACTCTGTGTATTTGAGTCGTGCCGACATTGAGATCAAAAGGATTAGGAAGCTACGATGTTGGTGACGGTTTGAAGACCAAGATTTAATTGGGGTCTTCCTATCCGGAACCTATTGGGATTCTTTTATGAAAATGGAATAATGGAATAATAATGCTGAAAATTTAAGGCAACAATGGACTATAATGGAAATACTGGTTGATGAGACATTGCAATTTTGTCGTTCTAAAATCGTAACCGTGATGTCTGTAAATAATAATAGCTGTTCAGGTGAATGGATCTTCAGGTTAAGTCGCGCTTGGCTAGGTTAGTTCGTGGATGGATGATTACATACCGAGTTTCCTCCGTGCTTCGGAAAGCACGTTAAAGCATTGGTTCCGGCTGTCTTTTGTGGATCTTTGACCGTCTTTACAAGTAGTCAGTGGCCTGAAAGTCTGAAAACCAGTCTTACTGAGAGGTATCGTATTATCCCGGACTAACTAGGTTGTGGAGGTCTGATAGGCAGTCACTTCATAATACTGGTATTCAGTTGCATCCGATGGGACTGGAAGCTGACCCTGATATATTTGGGAAAAGGCTAGACAGACAGAAAAAAAGAAGAAAGAAAGAAAAAATATTGATTTGATGATCTGTGATTTCTCTAATATTGTTGACTTCCATAGACCATGGTGCTGGCTTTTTTGCCACACAAAACCATAATAAAAACATCTAATATAAGTACGACATGGAAAGCATTCTTACAATCTCACCAGTTGCATTATTTCTGACAACCAACTCCTTAAAACCTAAAAGGATTCATAAAACTCTTGTAAAATATCCAAAGACCACTTTCAATCATCTTTCGCCGGCCCTTTTCCAAGTTCAATAAAAAAATCGACAAAATATCTTAACACCCGCAACCCTCAAATCGTTTTGAGGAACCAGTCAGTTATGCCACTTCAAAATTAAGCATTACATCACATAAAAATATGAATATTTTCACAGATCCCGCTTCCACCTGTAAAATATAATATTCAAAGGCAATATCTCCGAGCGATTCCGAGAACCTATAAATGTTCACCATAAAAATGACGTTACACCCACGTAACTCAACCAATCGATAACCAACCTTATATCTCTATAATAAGGGTTAGTACAACCGCAAAGGTAAGTTGGTGAACGTAAATATTAGCACCTGAATAATCTGTTATATGGTCTGATATTTATTTCTTTCAATGTATTAGTGCCTTCCTAAGCTGAGGCCGTTCTTCTTTTATGTATGGCGGTAATAAAACACAAGGATCTCTGTGGAAAGTTTTAATTAGTTGGAAAATATAAGTAACCAGCTTTTGCCTGCGGCTTCGCCCGCGTGATAATGATGATTTTACATACAAACTTTCATCCCCTATTTAACTCCCTTAGGGATTGAATTTCGAAAAATCGTTCCTTATTCCTTGTCTACATTATAAAGGGAACCTCTGTGCAAAATTTCAGCTTTCTAGGTCCAAGAGTTTGGGCTGGGCGTTGATGAGTCAGTCAGTCAGTAAGGACTTCTCTTTTTATTTTTATAGATTTAGACATAGCTTAGCCATATCTTGGTCAATTTATACTGAAGATATACCTTTCGCTTTGACCAGGTTGGTTTTAATTGGGTTATTGATTTTCAGACCCTTTGAGCTAGGTCTAGGTTTCTAGGTGGCTACTGTTTCATAAAGATATAGTTTTGAGGCCATCTTTGAAGTTCAAAGGTGAAGGTAATATTTTGGGTTGCTAAATCAATTTTCTGAAGGAACGTGTAAATGCTATTCTCTCTTATGAGGTCTATTCATGTCATATATAGACTGTATTACGTTAATCCGAAGTTCAAATACCTACATACGTTTTTATTCGATTACTCATTAAATAGGACATAAAACATAAGTAGTAACAGTAATATCCTACTAATATCCTTCCTACTAATATTATAAATGCGAAAGTTTGTGAGGATGGATGGATGGATGGATGGATGTTTGTTGCTCTTTCACGCGAGAACGGCTGATCGGATCTGGATGAAATTTGGCACAGAGGTAGATTATAGTCTGGAATAACACATGGGCTATAAATTATCCCCATAATAACTTAAGGGGGTGAGCAGTATTGCATTATCCATAATCCTCAACTGTTTTAGAGCTTGATACTGGAAATACGAAATAACGCAAGGGACATCGAGCGTGCTGTGCAATTTTTCACTTTAAGCACCTGGTGCGAGCGTTGCAAATCCAAGAGAAAGCTGAAGTCCCTTACGTCATTTAAAATTTCCGGTATCGTACACAATCGAACTGTCAACTGACATACTATATTAAAACAGAAGGTCTATTTCAAACTGTTTGTCACTGGTGTACGTAGCCTAACGGTACAGAGACTTACCTGTAAACAAAGGTACGCAAGTTCAAATCACAGTCAGTATTCACTTTTTGTGATTTTTTATAAGATTTCCAAAAATGTTGAAACGTGTTCGCGAGTTCGATCCCCAATCGGTTTTCACTTTTTGTAAGTTCCACGTATTTGTTTTCATTTCGATGCTATATGATTTTCAAATCAATTCAGAGTAAATTTATATAATCTACTTTTAATTGTAAATACAATATTATAAATCTGTAGACGTAGAGTTTCTGTTTATTGAACATAAGTATTTAGAAAAAATAATGTTTTCTTTTGTTGTGTCTGTGTGTCTTGGGTGTATAGTTTATTATAGTATTATCACGTGTACATTTTAAAACTAATAAGATTAGGGTTTTAGTTTTTGTTTCATTGGAATTGGTGCTCTCTATCAAAAGATATACGAATTTAAGGTATTTAAGAAAACTTATCATCATTTAGAAACATACATGCAACGACATCTATTGCATCAAAACGGTACTAATTAATAAGTGTGTTCACAAGATAACTTTTAAATCGTATTTTTCAAACAGTTACGATAACAAAATGTACCCTTGATTAGTTTAAATGACGCTGCTTTGAAAATCTACATAGGGTTTTTTTTTGGAGGGTGGGAAATCATCATTTGACTCCTCCCGCTCTGGGCAGAGCGGTAGGGAATGTTAGACTTCTACTGACTAAAAACCACCCATGTTCCTTTTTTGCCTTTTGTGCTGTGGCCGCGATATTTCTTTCGAACAACCCGTAGCCCCGACAAGCGGCGGCCCTTGCGGGCCTCAACCATATTGCTGACATCTCTTTGAGGCGCGCGTGGAACCGAACGCGCCGTCGACACGGCCTGTCGTCGTCTTACGACGGGCGGACGGCGAGCTAGCCCACTACTTACCGTCCACACCTACGGTGGCCGGAAGCCATCACGTGACCCCCGACGCCCAGAGCGTCTCCTATTGCGGCTGGGACGAGAGGTTCTCTCTCTCACCACGCCACCTCCTTCGCTAGCATCACTGCTTCGCCGAAGGAGGCGACGGCGTCCCATTCCCTCTCGCCCCGCAACATGGCTTGAACCAGGGCCGGACGCGAGAGGTCGCCGCCGCCGATCGTCGCTAAGAGAACACGACGGGGCTCAACCTAAGTGGGGCTCCGCCCAAGCAAGGCAGACCTCCACGGTGTGCTCCACCGTGTCCTCCGGCTGATCCTTGCAATAGTAGCATTTGGGCGTTTCCTTCCGCCTGATTCGGTGCAGGTGCCTCCCGAATCCCGAAACAACCGTGTCCGGTGAGGACCTGCGCCAGACGAAAGGTGAGGGCGCCGTGGCGCCTCTCAAGCCACTCCTCAAAGAGGAGACTTACCACCACTGTGCCCTGCACGGGGTTGCGACAGTCGCTCTCTCCATGTCGCCATGAAATCACACCAGTGGGGTCTGTCCGCCATGCGGCAATATACGGCGGCAGCGGAGTTATCCCCCAGTGTAGTGCCTCCGCGCACCATTCATGCAGGAAACTACATAGCCTAAACCCTATAGTGTGTGTTTGCTTCCCATGCATTAAATTTTGGCAGTTTAACTTCGTCTTCGACAGATGGCATTGTTCATTTGACACCATTTTCAGAATTGCGGTGTTAATATTTGTCGTGAATAGTCAACAAATACAAATTGACAGGTACACAGTAAGAAAAACAGCTGTAAAAACTTTAAAATAAAAACCTAATTAAAATTAGATAAGACCCGCGACGTAAATATATTTGTTCAGTGTGGAAATCGAATACAGGACATGCAGCGCCACAGTCAAACGCCGAGGCACTGCGCCAACCGTGCCGTATCGGCTGTGGCTGCCTTGGGCATTGCCGCAACTTTGCTTAACAATGGCCAGATTGCACTTTCCGTTTACAAATTGCCGTCGAATCTTACCCCAACTTGCAACATCACCAAAAATCTGCGATTGGCCATGGAACAGATGTCTTTGCAAATAAACTGCTTTAAACAGGAGAGAGTCGCCTGGAATTAGATGTAGATGCGAAAATTCCACTTTCCGAAGAGTTTTCCCATCCAGTGCCAACAGAAGATCCCGAAAGAGTTAGGCAGTGGTGTACCTAATCGTAAACCCACATTTTGCCAGTAATGTTCAAGCGCCATGGAATAGGGGGCGTTTGATGTCTATAGATATAATATTGCCATCGACCTGGCACGAAAACCACGCTCCGTGGCCTCTACTGCGAAAACACTTTGCAATCAAACCTCGGACCTCATCCTCAGTAGTTGCACTTGAGACCACTCGATCAACGAGACAGTCACACATCAAAATTTCCACGTGAACGAAGTCGCGGGTATCAGCTAGTATCAAATAGAACAAAAAAGTGTTATTAAAAATGAAGACTACATACCTAATTATGTACAACGACATATTAGACAATAAGGTGTCAAAGTACTCCGCTGCATCGCTGTTATCATTAAACCGATATTTCTAAAGCAGTATTCTACCTACACACAGGACCCGCGTGAAATACGGTCCATTCCTAAACCACATAGGCTGATTACTTAAGAAGGGCCCAAACTCATACTAATGAGATTCCGATCGATATTTCCGAACAATACGAACACACACGAAAACCTTGAAACATACAACACATAATACTATTATGTAAATCCTGACCCAAACTAATCTACCCAATGCTTGTTGTGACATGTTATAAATCTTCGCAATCTCACGAGAAAGGCAAATCTTTAAGGACAACACATCAGCCTGATTGGTGTAGGGGACGCAAATACGAGGAGGACTTCGTAACGTTTTGCCCAACGTAGGAATCGAATCCTACTGTGTTCGATTCGTTATTAGATTTTTTCCACCAGGAAGGCACAGTAGGTACCCGGAATTAGGATTTACATACATACACAACATTAGGCTTATAATCTCCGAAGGTTTCGCTAGAACTATACCTAACAGCCACATTTCCCCAATTATATTTAAGTCTCATGTAATAGGGGGCGAGCCTATTGCCATAAATCAGGCAATTCCAGACTATATGGCTGCTACTACGAAATTTCTGGTGGAAAAACCCCATGACAATTTGCCAAACCCGGGAATCGAACCCAGGATCTCATGCTCAGCAAAAGTACTTGTGTTCACTAGAACAACCATTCAGTCAGGATTTGTGCCATTAAGCTCGCCCTCTACACTTACATAGTAACTCTGTTACTGTACTAGGTAACTCTGACTATCCCTTCAGAGATTCCAGGTGTAATGTTATGCAAAACCAATGTTAATCTCGACCTAAACAAATTACCACAATACTTGTTGTGACATGTTATAAATCTTCACAATCAAAAGAAAGTAAAATGGTCAAGGACACCATAACACAATCCAAGATGGCCGCCGGCCAAGTTTTCACAAGCAAATAACAACCGCAACAAACCTCCTTTTGTTAATGGTTGAGAAAAATGCAGCAATTTCTTCAAGAGAGCTTCCTTTGCAAATAAAATGTATGGGGTGCTCTGGCGAAATAAAGTACAAGGCGGCTTGTAGGTAGTAGGTAAGTCAGTATTCATAGTTAGGTTGAAACGAAATAATATGGCTTTGTTTCCATTTGTAATGGGGCTTGTTTTATTATGTTTGGTATTTAGACTAGATTTGATAGAAGAAGAAATTTGATTAAAATAAAAACAGTATCAATAGAGTTTCTTAAATATCTCTTGCGCTAATATCGCACAGGAAGTAATCGTCTTTCAATCAAAATATGCCCCATCCAATACAAGCTTAAGATCTTAGTAATTATTAGAAAACAAAGGTTACATAATTTTGCTTTCTACATTGGTCACAAATATCTCGTTTTTGATAAATATCGTTGAATGTTGGCGACAGTGTCAAGGTGGGAATTAGGTGACTGCTGAGATAACGAGTGATAGAGAGTTATGAAAGAAGAAAATATACTGCGTCTAGCCCAAATAAATTATGGTGATGGTGTTGAGTCAAATGCATTCCAGGATTCGACCCTTATCGCATCAAAAATTAAAAGTAATAGACCAGTACAATATTTGCAAACAGATTTCCACACAAAGAATGTAAACAAATCCACCTACAGAATAGATCCAGGTGTTCTTAATACCAAAACCTCTTAAACCCCAACTACTAAGCACTGCACCCCAACTTCCTAAGAAAAATAGCAAGTGCTCGCTCTCGCGTTATGATTATAACACGGCCATGTATCGTCACCGCTCCGCAGTAAACTATTACACGGAGGTAAGTGAGTCCGTAATTTATTCGGGTAATCGCGTAATTTGTCGTAGAGGATTGGTGTAATTTGTCCGCAGGTGCGGCCCCGGCGCCTGTTTTCTTGGAAATACGCTCCATGTACAACGAAGGACATTTTTTGAGTTAAATTTTTCTCTTTTCCTGTTTTGTTTCAGCGAGTTCGTAGAACTTGAGTTTAGGACCATGCTTTGAAGTTTTATTTATCAACTAGCTGATACCCGCGACTTCGTTCACGTGGAAATTTTGATGTGTGACTGTCTCGTTGATCGAGTGGTCTCAAGTGCAACTACTGAGGATGAGGTCCGAGGTTTGATTGCAAAGTGTTTTCGCAGTAGAGGCCACGGAGCGTGGTTTTCGTGCCAGGTCGATGGCAATATTATATCTATAGACATCAAACGCCCCCTATTCCATGGCGCTTGAACATTACTGGCAAAATGTGGGTTTACGATTAGGTACACCACTGCCTAACTCTTTCGGGATCTTCTGTTGGCACTGGATGGGAAAACTCTTCGGAAAGTGGAATTTTCGCATCTACATCTAATTCCAGGCGACTCTCTCCTGTTTAAAGCAGTTTATTTGCAAAGACATCTGTTCCATGGCCAATCGCAGATTTTTGGTGATGTTGCAAGTTGGGGTAAGATTCGACGGCAATTTGTAAACGGAAAGTGCAATCTGGCCATTGTTAAGCAAAGTTGCGGCAATGCCCAAGGCAGCCACAGCCGATACGGCACGGTTGGCGCAGTGCCTCGGCGTTTGACTGTGGCGCTGCATGTCCTGTATTCGATTTCCACACTGAACAAATATATTTACGTCGCGGGTCTTATCTAATTTTAATTAGGTTTTTATTTTAAAGTTTTTACAGCTGTTTTTCTTACTGTGTACCTGTCAATTTGTATTTGTTGACTATTCACGACAAATATTAACACCGCAATTCTGAAAATGGTGTCAAATGAACAATGCCATCTGTCGAAGACGAAGTTAAACTGCCAAAATTTAATGCATGGGAAGCAAACACACACTATAGGGTTTAGGCTATGTAGTTTCCTGCATGAATGGTGCGCGGAGGCACTACACTGGGGGATAACTCCGCTGCCGCCGTATATTGCCGCATGGCGGACAGACCCCACTGGTGTGATTTCATGGCGACATGGAGAGAGCGACTGTCGCAACCCCGTGCAGGGCACAGTGGTGGTAAGTCTCCTCTTTGAGGAGTGGCTTGAGAGGCGCCACGGCGCCCTCACCTTTCGTCTGGCGCAGGTCCTCACCGGACACGGTTGTTTCGGGATTCGGGAGGCACCTGCACCGAATCAGGCGGAAGGAAACGCCCAAATGCTACTATTGCAAGGATCAGCCGGAGGACACGGTGGAGCACACCGTGGAGGTCTGCCTTGCTTGGGCGGAGCCCCACTTAGGTTGAGCCCCGTCGTGTTCTCTTAGCGACGATCGGCGGCGGCGACCTCTCGCGTCCGGCCCTGGTTCAAGCCATGTTGCGGGGCGAGAGGGAATGGGACGCCGTCGCCTCCTTCGGCGAAGCAGTGATGCTAGCGAAGGAGGTGGCGTGGTGAGAGAGAGAACCTCTCGTCCCAGCCGCAATAGGAGACGCTCTGGGCGTCGGGGGTCACGTGATGGCTTCCGGCCACCGTAGGTGTGGACGGTAAGTAGTGGGCTAGCTCGCCGTCCGCCCGTCGTAAGACGACGACAGGCCGTGTCGACGGCGCGTTCGGTTCCACGCGCGCCTCAAAGAGATGTCAGCAATATGGTTGAGGCCCGCAAGGGCCGCCGCTTGTCGGGGCTACGGGTTGTTCGAAAGAAATATCGCGGCCACAGCACAAAAGGCAAAAAAGGAACATGGGTGGTTTTTAGTCAGTAGAAGTCTAACATTCCCTACCGCTCTGCCCAGAGCGGGAGGAGTCAAATGATGATTTCCCACCCTCCAAAAAAAAACCCTATGTAGATTTTCAAAGCAGCGTCATTTAAACTAATCAAGGGTACATTTTGTTATCGTAACTGTTTGAAAAATACGATTTAAAAGTTATCTTGTGAACACACTTATTAATTAGTACCGTTTTGATGCAATAGATGTCGTTGCATGTATGTTTCTAAATGATGATAAGTTTTCTTAAATACCTTAAATTCGTATATCTTTTGATAGAGAGCACCAATTCCAATGAAACAAAAACTAAAACCCTAATCTTATTAGTTTTAAAATGTACACGTGATAATACTATAATAAACTATACACCCAAGACACACAGACACAACAAAAGAAAACATTATTTTTTCTAAATACTTATGTTCAATAAACAGAAACTCTACGTCTACAGATTTATAATATTGTATTTACAATTAAAAGTAGATTATATAAATTTACTCTGAATTGATTTGAAAATCATATAGCATCGAAATGAAAACAAATACGTGGAACTTACAAAAAGTGAAAACCGATTGGGGATCGAACTCGCGAACACGTTTCAACATTTTTGGAAATCTTATAAAAAATCACAAAAAGTGAATACTGACTGTGATTTGAACTTGCGTACCTTTGTTTACAGGTAAGTCTCTGTACCGTTAGGCTACGTACACCAGTGACAAACAGTTTGAAATAGACCTTCTGTTTTAATATAGTATGTCAGTTGACAGTTCGATTGTGTACGATACCGGAAATTTTAAATGACGTAAGGGACTTCAGCTTTCTCTTGGATTTGCAACGCTCGCACCAGGTGCTTAAAGTGAAAAATTGCACAGCACGCTCGATGTCCCTTGCGTTATTTCGTATTTCCAGTATCAAGCTCTAAAACAGTTGAGGATTATGGATAATGCAATACTGCTCACCCCCTTAAGTTATTATGGGGATAATTTATAGCCCATGTGTTATTCCAGACTATAATCTACCTCTGTGCCAAATTTCATCCAGATCCGATCAGCCGTTCTCGCGTGAAAGAGCAACAAACATCCATCCATCCATCCATCCATCCTCACAAACTTTCGCATTTATAATATTAGTAGGATTTGGGGCGAAATAAAATGATTAAGTCATGTTTTTTTTTGTGTTGACACAAGGTTGGTTTTGCGCTTCAAAAATCTAGTACGTGTCAAGTCTCTTGTCTTGGGGCATAAAACTGTTACCGGCAGGCAGAAAAAAAGCGACCTCACTCAAGGATTAAATGTATGGGTTTCAAATCATCTTTACACAGTATACAACGAAGTTGCTCCAGCTGTTTATACGATTAGATCTTTAAAAGTACGAAATGGATTTTGAGTGCACAGTTTTCAGCAATAGATAGAGTGATTCAAGAGGAAGGTTTATATTTACATTGCACCCGTGCTAGAGGGCCGCTAGTTTCACATAAAGAATTACCCTACTTATTACCCATTCTGCTGTTGACCTAACCAGATGGTCAATGCAATTGTGTTGCTTGCTAAAAGGCGCACACTTATTAACAAACAACACAATTGACCCAACAAAAAAACTGAAACCTACAAAACGAACAATAAACGGTTGTAGCTACAACAGTTGTAGTGTTGTTCCAACTTGTTGTAGGCAAAGTGATTGCAGCACAACAAGCCGGTGTTAACTACACGTTGTCGAGAGGTGATTAACTGCAGTGGCCAGCTGATGGCCGGGATGTACGGGGGACGGAAGAGGCCGGGGACTGATGATAATAAAATATTCCTAAGTATGATATGTTCAGTAACAATTTATAGGATTTAACTTACACGTTTGAATGGCATGAGACTAAAAGAGTGATAAATATAAATGTTGATAGAAGGAGAGTCAGAGGAAGACCGAAGAAAATATGGATGGATTGTATGATGAATGATATGAAGGAAAAAAGGAGTGTAAATGATTGCGTAATGATTGACAGGGGGGATAGGAAGAAAATGTGTTGCGCAGAGCCCAAATAACATGGGGTAAATGCAGGATGAATGAATCAACTCACTGGTGCGGTGTCAGCAAAGCTAAAGCTAAGGTAGGACAGTGCAGCCCCTTCGTTTTACCTCCTGCTGAGAATCTCGTACTCGAGAGCACAGACAAAGTAACATTCTACCATCAATAACGATGATGGAAAAGGGTTATTGATATTCCATTAGGAATTTCTCAGTAGTGGCTACTAAGTCTGGACTTGTACCCAGTTGAAGGCAAATACTTGGCCCCCTATTACATGGAACTTAAAAGACAGCCGGCGAAATCTGGGTATACTTTCAGGTACCTCTACCCTACCCGTGTCTTTACCTGTACGCTTGCACAAACGCATTGATATGGTTTGAAAGCAATTGTGACGTATTGAACCTCTCAACCTAAAATGTTACTTGCTAAGCTAATTATTTGAACTATTGTAAAAAAAACGGCTCTAACTTGAATGTAGCAATCAAAAAATCCTAGCAAATAAAGAAAAACATTTCATTCCAAGTTAATTTAGATTAAGAAACTATGTTTTATTAAGGACTGAGATGCGGGTCAGAGCCCATTCGTCCCCTAAAATTCGTCCCCCAGCGTAAAAGTTGTAGATTCGGCCCCTATATAGGTGCCCATTGGTCTCCTGGTAGGGACCAATTAATATTTTAATAAAAAATATTATTTTTAAGGTACCCATTCGTCCCCTATAATATATAAACAATATAAGTTAAAGATTCGGCACCTATTCAGGTGCCTATTGGTCCCCTGAGATAAAATTAGCTATATTTTACATAAGAAACGGTTAACATAGTACACGTGTGAAGAGTTTTAATTTAATACATCATAACAGATCATTGAAAAAAGAGCTATGATTAATGATAATCCGTCATGATAATAATATAACCTGTCGATAGGCTTACGATGTAAAATTGTCTCACTACGAATGGCTTGTTAAAAAAACGGGTTACAAATAATAGTTAAGGTGTTGAAAATTGGTAAGTAGGTACTCTCCAGATGTGCGCGGGGTGTGAAATGCCGAAGCGGGAGGGGTAATCTTAGCCAAAGTATCTGCGCGCGAGCAAATAACAAAGGCGTAGCCCAAAACAATAGACGCTCGATGAAAGGACTTGCACCTGATTGACTAAGTAATTTTTTTTAGATTTAAGTTATTATGATTTTGCATGTATGTAGTTGGTAAATTTTATATACAAAAAAATAAGAAGTGATTATTTACTGTTGATATGTGTTCTATTTTTTTTGCATATTTTATATTTAATGTTGATTTATATGATGGTCAATCAAGGCTGATTTTTGTAAAAGAGTTGTATTTTGTTAGTTTCTAGGACATTGTGATTTTGTATGTGTTAATCTTATTTGAAATAAACATGATATCTACCGAATTACTATATTTTTTATTTTAGCCTTTTCTGCGCGACTGTACCAGGACTACCAAGCTGCAGTTTACACATATACATGTACTTATATTAGAAGAATGAATAAAAATAAATATTCTTCAGGGGACGAATGGGCCCCTCAAAAGTTCCAGGGGACGAGTGGGCACAGGGTGCGAATCTTAGGGGACGAATGGGCTCTGACCCGAGAGGCGGACAAGGGTAAGCAAATCAACTAGTTGCTTTAAGGAATGTTTCCGGAAGGGGAAACTTACACTTACAAAGAAAGGAGATAGTTTATTTATCCAAAGTTTCATCACTCACTAAAGAACTTCCTTTTAACTTTAGTAAAAATCTCAATAAACGTAAATCAATATATCTCTTCACCTTTTATGGATCCCATCAATCTGATAGCCATTCACCAGCCTTTATATTTCACGCGAAACCACTTCTAGTACTCAAAGCTCAACGTCGGAACTACACAGCGGCCGTAAACCTTTGGTAAGCACATTCGTTGTAAACTCGCCCATGATTTACGAGCAAACGCGTGCACTATAAAAAATGTTTAGTGTAAAAATCAGTTCACAGCGAAAGAATGGAAATCCTTGCCTCATTTTCCGCTCACAGTAATTTTTGATGAAGGTTTGTGATACCTGATTTTTGGGTTCATGACGAGGTAGATTGTTTTGGACAGGTAAATTATGTTGTGTTTTTCTGACTGCTTGCTTACTGAGGACTAACTGTGTATTTTTTCGAATGCCTTTAAATAAATCTTTGTTTAAATGCCAATGGTGTCACTCAATAGGTAGAAATTTCGATAGTTTGATGAAGTGTTCCTTGTGAATGTTGGTAGATGATGTCCTCTGTTGATTGAAAGAAAATTCTCTTTTGAAATGAAAACAAATAAAAATATCTACTGAGATAACTTTATGAACTCTTCAACTAATATTCGAAGAGAAATATAAACATGGAGAAGCAAAGACGGTGAAATTTGAAAAATTGTAAATACGGGTTCCCGTTCCGCCGTTCTCAACGGCCAAGCAAGGACTTGACTTAACTTAAAATAAATAAAACATCTCTCCTAAAGAAATTCACCACTTAGTACAAGTTCGTCGGGCAAATTGATATTCAGCCAGCATCCCAGAATTTTTCAAATAAAAAATAAACAAA
Organism: Diarsia dahlii; assembly: GCA_949775195.1. Taxonomy (NCBI): domain Eukaryota; kingdom Metazoa; phylum Arthropoda; class Insecta; order Lepidoptera; family Noctuidae; genus Diarsia; species Diarsia dahlii. Next base: position 20,953,102 of record OX459207.1, read on the forward strand.
CGCTAAACAAGTCTGGTCCCAAAAAGTACTTATTTACCTCAAACCGAACTTTCTTCAGAGTTACCCTGACACGGCCTCTTGATAATTTAATTTTTTTCTCTCGTAAGAAGACGTAGCTCATTACGCATTCGAGCCTCGTACGCCACTATTTATTCCTTATACATTCGGCTCACGTAATAAATCACAGTTATTTAATCTACTGAAAGATATATATGGGTATTTACCCGAGTATTTCTATCATAATATTTGTTGAATGCTAGTTTTGTGGGCCTCATATAGTTTTTAATCTGGAAAAGACAGAGCTAATGGTATGAGATACATAAATAAGACATTTATTCTACTATGTATCTTCATTCTACATAGTTTTATATTTTGTAGCGCTACATTTTTTGTGAAAGGTAATAAAATTTGGGAAAGTCACTTTTCTTGAAGCAGTGTTCGTACTCATAATATTTCAGACTTGAATTGAGTTGGTTCGAGTATTTTGTCAACTTCTTTCTACTTTTTCTGGAATTATTTTACGAATTTGTCTTGTAAATGTAGAACTTGTTCCATCAATATTTTTTTAGTTGTAGCTTGTCACAATTCTGTTTCAACGAGGAATGATGGACGTGACCTTATTTTTTTCTTTTATTATCTCAGAAGTTTACAAAAAGATAGATCTTTGCGACAACCGAGGCCAATATAAGCTTACCATGAACCTTACAAAATTACTAAAAACTGTCCTCGATAGCAAAGTTTATTATTCGAGCCAAAAGAAACGCTTCAATAACCGATGGATTAGCTCCAAGCTAACAAAATATCGACGCCCTAATCCAGGATACTGGAGAGGTGAGGGAAAAATTAGATTGGCGAGCACCGGACACGGTGGAACCTAGCCATAATCTCATTGCCCTGGACCGGCAGGCGGGGGACAAGTTACATGCGAGATGGATGTGACACTTCCTGATTGGAGGATGGAGTATGTCGAGCAAAATTGTAGTCATAAAGGGCAAGGGGATGTAGATAGAGGAATAGAAACAGATATTGTCAACAGAGTTTTGAGTTAAAGTCAAGAATGTTTAAATGGTATATTGATTTACCATTACTGATCATTTGCACACCATTCTAATTTCCGTAAACAGACAGTAATAAATAAACGCCAACAAAGTTTTAGAATGCAGAAAATAAATTACCCTAAATTGAAGCGCGAGGAATGTCAGTGGAAATTTTCGTCGCGAAGATTTCATCTCTTGTACCAAATTGTGTACCCAAAGGGCGCAACGCCGCACGAATATTTGTGAGTCTTTTTACAGGGACACGGCAAATGGGAACCGAATCATTTCCGACTCGGATTATATATTGATTCTACATCGACGGATTTAGTGAAGATTTTCGACCAAAAACGTACTGGAGGAAATTGGGTTAAGTGCTCACTTCTAGGCTTGATCGACGGACTCCATCCGGATTTTTGGAGCTAAAAATTTAGGTCAACTTCATAGCGCTCTGTAGTCTAGTTTGTGTTTTTACCCGACTACGGCGAAGCCAAAATGAAGGGTAATGATTTTGGCAGTCTATGTATGTATGTATGTTCCACCGTAGCGCCTAAACTACTGAACGGATTTTAATAAATTAGGTGTCAATAGATTTGAAAGAATAGTCCGAGTGACATAGGCTTATAAATTCTTTTTATGACGGAATTTAAATGTCAAAAACTTACCTCAAAAAATATTAAATTGAGATAATCATAGTAAGTTTGGTATTAAATGAAAGCTCTTGGCGAGCACAATACAAATATGTAATTATAGTTTAAGTACACACAAAAATAAAATTCAAATAAAAAAATTAAGATCAAAAATCTAAAACCCGACTACTAACAAAAACGCGGTCTTAAAAGTAGAAAACAAGATAATAATTCTTGTCTGATATTCTTCGTAGTCGCATGCCACCTTGCTAATGGCAATTAGCAGCTGACTTCTGTATCAATGAGAATGCCATGAAGGAGCATCAGGTATCAACGGCATGCGACTACGAAGAATATCAGACAAGAATTATTTTCTTGTTTTCTACTTTTAAGACCGCGATTTTGTTAGTAGTCGGGTTTTAGATATTTGAACTTAATTTTTTTATGTTTCACATCAATTTCTACCATGCATATTGAAATAATTTTCTGAATCGTATGATATTTTGACAAGCAATAATCCTATCAATACATAATATTAGAATGTTTTTAAGTTATGTGAGAATACCGAGTAAGTGGATAAGGTACTTAATGGCTTATGTTTTACTAAATATAATAAACTAGCAGTTGCCCGCGACTTCGTTCGCGTAGAAATTTTGACTCTCTTGTCTGGACTGCCTGTGGATGGTACTATGTCAAATCGAATGCCAAATGCCAATCGAAGCGATTATATACCCTTAAACCAGCCCTGTCGTAAAATCTATTCCTACCTGAAATGTCTTAACTATATTCTATCTCTATGCCAATTTTCAGGTACAAAAAGCCAAGGATTTCATATGGACTTACGGGAGCCCTTAGTCCAGGTCTTCCTTACAAATTTCTTAGCTTAGATCTCCTACTCCTAAACTCTAGACTTGTTACAGGTTGTTAGTACAAAAAAAAAACAGTACATTTTTACAAACATGTGAAATTCCTCAGACCTCCTTATTCTGGCCATGTTGCTAAACTCGCTAAATCTGTTCTTAGTCAACGTCTACTAACTATAAAGTACCTTCCTGCCAAAATTGTAGCACAAAAAAATTAAGGACTGTCATACAAACTCGCGTGAGCCCTTAGACCTCCCTAGTCCGGCCCTGTCGCAAAATCGGTTCTTAGCAAACTTCTACTCACCTACTACGTCCCTGCCAAAATTCAAGTTAGTAGCACACAAAATGATGGACTTTTAAACAAACTTGCGAGCGCCCTTAAGCCTCTCTAATCCGGCCCTGCCACAAAACCTGTAATTAGCAGAGTTCTACTAACTATAAACTACGTGCCTGCCAAAAATCAAGTTTGTAGCACAAAAAATTAAGGATTTTCTTACGAACTTGCAAGAACCCTTAGACCTTCCTAATCCGGCCCTGTCACAAAATCTGTTCTTACCAGACGTCTACTAACTATAAACTACGTCCGTCTCAAAAATCAAGTTTGTAGCTCAAAAAATGTAGGACTTTCATACAAACTGGCGAGAGCCCTTAGACCTCCCTAATCCGGCCCTGTCTGAAAATCGGTTCTAAGCAGACGTCTACTAACTTTAAACTACGTCCCTGCCAAAAATGAAGATTGTGGCACAAAAAATGAAAGACTTTCATACAAACTGGCGAGAGCCCTTAGACCTCCCTAATCCGGCCCTGTCACAAAATCGGTTCTAAGCAGACGTCTACTGCCTATAAACTACGTCTCTGCCAAAAATCAAGATTGTAGCACAAAAAATGATGGACTTTCATACAAACTTACGAGGGCCCTTAGACCACCCTAATCCGGCCCTGTCGCAAAACTAATTTATAGCGGATGCCTACTGACTATGAACTACGTCTCTGCCAAAAATCAAGATTATAGCACGAAAAATTAAGGACTTTCATACAAACTTGTGAGGGCCCTTAGACCACCCTAATCCGGCCCTGTCGCAAAATTAATTCATAGCAGACGCCCACTGACTATAAACTACGTATCTGCCAAAAATCTAGATTGTAGCACAAAAAATTAAGGAGTTTCATACAAACTTGCGAGGGCCCTTAGACCACCCTAATCCGGCCCTGTCGCAAAATCCGTTCTTAGCGGACGTCTACTAACCATAAACTACCTCCCTGCCAAAAATCATCTTTGTACGTCCAGCGGTTTTCGAGATTTCGTGATGAATCAGTGAGTGACCTTTCGCTTTTATAGATATAGATTAATATTTCATATAATAATAAATATGAATCCTTTTCTCAAAGCTTCCAATTTTATCGTATTATAAACTTATAGAACAACAGAATATTATCATTAACGCTGAAACAACATAAGAGGGTCTTATTTCGAAGTATTAAACTAAAACAAAAAAGCAATGTATTATTATTTTCAATTATTTCTCTCGAAATCACTCATCACGTGTTTCGTCTTATCACTCATCGCTTATCAGACAGCTCTTCATCGACTCGTATTCCCTGTTCCCAAGTTCCACTTTACATAAATTACATTCTCATACACTTCTCCTCAATAAGGAGTATCAATTTGGAAAAAGTATTCGTAACAAGTACCACATTCACAAACCCTGGAATTTCATTACGACAAACAAATGTATCGATATCCGATGATTACATTATATTCAAAGGGAAATTTCTAAGATGCTTTTATAACGTATCGGGAATTATTGTTCCGAATTTTTCCTACCCTCAATAATAACGTTTTCTTTGAAACACTTGAACGAAATTGCTGGGAATTTTAAGCCTTACTCAATGAATTTTGGAATATTCAACTTTGTTTTTGTGTTGTTCTATATTGGTTCGCTTTAGTGAAGGAAACACAATTTAGAGGATGTTGAATTTGTTGCGAATTTATATATTTTTGTTTCCTTTGTTTCGAATTTTTCGTTGTTTGTTGATATTAAGTTTGATCTGTTGCCTTAGGGTGACCGCTTTCTCTTTTGAAAAAACAAAATCAATCTCGGATATCAATATCTAAGTATTTATCGTCTTGTATTACGGTTTGTCTACAAGTTTAGAAAATATTTCTTTTCTAGTTAAAAGTTTCAGTTACAAAATATATTTTTTCAGATTTTCCTAGAATAACGAATAATAATATTATTATAATTGGGAGCTGTTTGTTACGAGGAAAGTTTTTGAGAAAATAATTGAAGCTGGGAGGCAATAAACACATTTTTATTAGTAGACCTCTAACATAAATCGGACGAGGATGTTTATTGCTTGTTTTTAGGAAATGAGAGAAAGTTAAGATTGAGATTTTTATTCCTACATTATTACTTTTTTAGAAGTGGACTTATTTATTAATAAAATTATATTATTATGAATATTTTCATGGAATGGTTGAATTTTCCATATACAGGACTGTATTTCGTTACTCCGAAGTTCGAAATAACGAAGTACGGTATACAGAAAGTTTGTGAGTCCGAATAACGTTAGTCAGAATGTACGCTATGACGAAGTACGGTATTCAGAATGTTCGTTACTCCGATGTACGTTACTCCGAAAGTTTGCTACTTCGAAGTACTGTACTCAGAATGTTCGTCACTACGATGTACGTTACTTCGAAAGTTTGCTACTACGAAGTACTGTATTCAGAATGTACACTATCGCGAAGTACGGAACTCCGAAAGTTTGCTATGACCAATTACTCAATAATAACGAAATACAGTCCTCGATTTGATGTCGTGTCTAGATTGAAATAGACTTTCTAGGGGTTGAGCTAAGCTGCGTGCAATTGGAGAAGCCTATGTCCGATGTCGAATTCTATATTGTTGTCGTGGTCCGTTACCGATGACCTTGCAGGGATCCACTGGATGTGGGACGCACGGGACCGGTCAATATAGCGACACTTGGAGGAGGCCTATGTCCAGCAGTGGACGTCGTTGTTGTTGTCTTGTGAGACTGCTTTAGGCTAATGATGATGATACTCATCACTATCACTTTCACTTCACTACATAGCTCCGCCCGGTCTGTCTGTCTATTCGCGATAAACTCAAAAACTACTGCACCGATTTTCATGATGTTTTAACCAACGGATATAGTGATTCTCGAAGAAGGTTTTGGTCTATACTTTGTACAGTTTTTGTTTAACCGACATCCACGCGGGAGAATCCTCGGGCATCAGCTAGTATACGGTAAAATGTTATCAAAGAGAAGATTCTAAATACAAAACTGTTATAACATTATAGTTTGCAAATAGTATGTTTGCTGTTAGCTAACACAATGTGTTCTCCAAAGTGTCGATAATTTGAGAGATAAATGAACAGCTTGGCGTTCGGAGCATAATGTTATTAGCACACAAAGCTTTTGTTCATATTCTGGAACATAATCTTCTAGCAGATAGTTTATTCAATTTATTTGCATTATCGCTTATAGTTTCTTGAATACTGTGAATCTTATACAGAATTAATAAGGTTTTGCCAATTCATATCATTCTTTTACTTATTTTACTATTGGTTGATGTGACCATGTAGTGGAAAAATTGTTAAAGTTGTTATTATTATAATTGACAATGCCAGAGTAATAATAGACGTAATAGACGTTTTACTATTACTACCCAAAATATTTCTATAAATAGCCGTAGTACTTCGAGTAGCAGCAACTAAACACATAAGTAAAGTCATCAGGTTTGCTAAGCGTGCGAATGCAATACGTTCTAATGATTAATTACCCAAGCAACCTCGTCGACATGACAGAGTTCTAGTTTAAGCTAATGTAAGTCAAATCATTATGTCATAACTGACACGACGCAGAAGATTTTTTTCTCTCGCCAGCGAGTGTAGTGAGTGGACGTGCCTACCGATTTGCTTTAACAAATATTGAATACGATCGTTCAAGTTAGAACTTAGCTACTATATAAAGACAGTTGATTTTTCAAAGTGCTCAAAAAGTGTACGCAATTAACTAGTTACCGACACAAAAGTGCGAAAGAGATAGTTTGCAGCACGCGCAGCGGTCGTGATATCATAAAGGTGCGCGTAGTGCATAAGCGGAGCGATAAGCGGAGTTATTGTTTGTTGACACTTCTTTTTTCAACATTGTTATTAACAGCAACATGAACGCTTTCCGCTCGCCTACTAAAAATCCTACTACGACGAAAACAATGTTTTCGGGAGAAACCAGTACTTCTCAGCCTGATTTATCAAAAATTACCGAAGTATATTCAGAAAATGTGGCTTACCGGAAGAGGAAAACGCCTGTCAGCGACTTTGAAAATCAGTTCACTGAATTTAAAAATGAATTAATGAAAGAAATGGTTGGAATACTACAGGATTCTTGTACAAAGCAGAACCAAAATATAGAAAAAATATGTGATAATATTTCTTCCATTAACGGAACATTACAAGACATGAAGGTGACAACCGAAGAGCTGATAGCAGAAAATAAAAATCTAAAAACGCAAATAACTACACTAACCAACACCGTTAAAGAAAACGAAGAAAAAATAATATCCCTGCGAACTGACGTCCAGCAGTTAAAATCTGTTTCTGCTGCGCCGGCTAATCCACAGACTTCTTGTGAAGACCTTTTTGAGGAATTTCAGGACCGAACTGAACGTAGTAGAAACATTATCATTGTGGGCGTTCCTGAGAGACATATTAGTAACAGCGAAGAGAGACGTGAAACAGAAAGGAATGAATCAGCAAGAATTATAAATACTGTATACCCGGATTGTCCTAGAGCAGTAAAAGTGTTACGAGTCGGAAAATATGATGGCAAGAAAATACGACCACTAAAATTATCCTTTTCATCCCAGGAAATCGCCAAGACTATATTGCGAAATAAAGCTAACCTGACATTAGATGGTGTGCGAATTTACTCTGATCAAACTCCCCAACAACAAAAGTTCATGAAAAATCTTAGAGACGAATTACAACAGAGAAAAGATAACGGAGAAAAGGATTTAATCATAAAATTTTCAAAGGGAACACCAAAGATAGTTAGAGAACAGTCAAAAAACTAGGAGAACCTGTAACGAAGCAAAACTCAATTACATACGAACTAACGAATACCTATGCAAATATCACGACTAAAACTAAATCAATAAGCTTCCTTTACGCAAATGTTCGCAGTATTGTTGCACCAGGGAAACTTGATGAAATACAGTGTATCATACAAACGTTTCAGTGCACTATACAGGTTATATTACTGGTCGAAACCTGGATAAAGAATGAAAATGAAGCCTTAAGGCAAAAAATTACCAAACTATACACACTATTATAACTATAGAACATCTTCAAGGGGCGGTGGTGTGTCAATATATGTGCATAACGAACTAAAGCATGAATTAATGGAAGAGCATTGCGAAGACAACAATCACTTTTTATGGATACACCTGGAAAAACTCTCTTTAGATATTGGAGTAGTATACAAGCAGCCTGCAGCAAATGTACAAAAGTTTCTTGAAACATATACAAATCAGTTGATCAAACGGAAGAGAATGATCATTTTTGGAGATTTTAACTTGAATCTACTAAGTAAAGAAAAATCTATTAAAGAATATAAGACAGTGCTAAAAGAAAACGGGCTTAGAATACTAAATAAAATTGATAAAACATACTCCACCCGTATCACTAAAACTTCTAAGACCTTATTAGACCACGTATGTACAACTCTAAACGACAATACTTTTCATATGGCTTTAGTGGAAAGCGCCATGTCAGATCACAAGCAAATTTACTTCGAGGTGAACAGAACGATACCGGAAAGACCCAAAAGAGTAACTTACGAAGCTATTAATTATGATAATCTATATAAAACTATAAAAGATCATACTTTATCTGACATACACAATGATTTCACAACGTTGGAGAAGGACCTATTGGATGCTATTTCTAAAAATAAAACATATAAAACGAAAATACTAAATAGGCCGAGACAAGACTGGATCAATAATCACCTTATAACATCCATAAACAAAAGGAATATTCTGTGGCACACATTGAAACATTTCTCACCTGAAGACAAAGAGGTGGAAGACGAGTTCCTACAGCAGAAGAATAATGTGTATAAAGAAATTCAATCAACAAAGAACCAATACTATTACAAAGCTTTTAAAAATTGTAAAAAAAATCCTCTGAAAATGTGGCAACTTATTAATAGTCTGGCTAACAACAAAACAAAACATAATTCTGCTCTTGTAAAATTAGACACGCCTACAGGCCAAATTACTGACAAAAAGGAAATCTGTGAGTGTTTTAACATATTCTTCTCAAATATTGGTGCAGAACTTGCTAGCAAAATTCCAAAATCGTATCATAATAATCAAGCTTTACAAGTACCCGCTAGCAAAATAAACAGTACGGCCAATCTAACACAATTTGATCCTGCTACTATTTCAGAGGTACTTAAAATAATTGAAAATTTAGATGCAAACACAAGCCGGCATTGATGGAATAAGTACAAAAATGTTAAAATGTATTAAAGATCAAATAGCGGAAAACTTAACTCTTTGTATTAATAGATGTCTAACGGGAGGGAATTTTCCAGAATCCTTGAAAGTTGCAAAAGTCAGCCCCATATATAAATCGGGAAATAAATCAGATCCAGGTAATTACCGACCGATATCTGTATTACCAATATTATCGAAGGTTTTTGAAAAAATACTGCACAACCGACTTAGTTCATTTCTAGAATCAAAAAAGTTCTTATACGATAAACAATATGGGTTTCGACCAAAGTCAAACACGGTTGCAGCTGCAACCGATTTAGTGACAAAAATTAAATACAATATTGATAGTAAAAAAATTACACTGGGAGTGTTTGTGGATTTAAGAAAAGCTTTTGATACTGTTAGTCACGAAGTACTTTTGTTAAAATTAAGTCATTTAGGTATCTCAGGATCCGCTTTACAAATGTTAAAATCGTACCTTAGTAACAGATATCAGATTGTGAAAATCGGTGACGCCCAAAGTGGACCTCGACAAATCACCTACGGAGTGCCCCAGGGCTCAATCCTTGGACCACTGTTATTTCTTATCTACATAAATAGCATCCATGAAATCGGTCTAAGAGGAGATATAGCACTATACGCTGACGACACCAGTCTATTTTACTCAGGTACCTCAATATCCTTAATTATAGAACGAGCTCAACATGATCTAAATCTCTTACATACTTGGCTAAAATCAAATTTACTGACAATAAACATAGAAAAAACAAACTATATTATATTCGCTGCAAAAAACAAAAAGATTGGCCAACATAGTAACCTACATATTGATGGCCAAATCCTAAAGAGAGTTCATCAAGAAAAGTATCTTGGTCTTATACTTGATGATCAACTTACGTGGAAACCACATATAGAAAGTGTCAAAAGCAAACTTACATCACTAACAGGTGCGCTCCGTGGCATAGTGCGGTGTCTACCTAGACATGTGCGCTATACTATATATAACTCTATGGTTAAATCTCACTTGGACTACTTGATTGAGGTCTGGGGAACTGCCGCCAAATCAAACCTAAAAAATCTCCAAATTGCTCAAAACAAAATTATCAAAACACTATTTAGATATAACCATTTAACTCCTACTGAAAAAATCTACAAAGAAACACAACTTATGAATCTCCTTCAGATGTATAAGTACAACACATGCATACTCGTAAGAAAAATTCTAACTAAAGACATACATTCCCAGATAATATTTACAAAAAGGGCACAAACTTATAAAATTTTAACAAGACAAGCTAATGACATTTGCTTAACCCAACCTAGGACTAAATATGGAAAGAGAAATATTATGTATGAAGGGGCGAACTTATATAACAAACTACCTAAAGACATAAAAGAAATCAAATCGCCATGCGTATTCAAGAGAACTTTAAAAAAATATAATTATACTAAAAGACCTTTCCCCGCAAATTTAGATATAAATGCTAAAAGAAAAATAATAAAAAAAAAGTAGTAATTAATATTTAAGAAGAAAAAAAAAACATGAAAACCAATATAATCAAGAATAAGTAATGATAGTCTACATAACCAAAAATAAATAAATATGTATATGTACAAATACTTTAAAAACATTTGTAAGAATCGCTTAATGTTCTGCACTGTGTCGTAGGCCTTAGTAAACACGCAAGAACTATTAAATTGCACCCTACCCTCATTGCCCAAAACATTTCTGTTGCGTCTTGTTTCTTGTGTGTAACCTACCTTCTGATTTGTTAATTTTGTACTTGTTGTGCTAAGTTGAAATATGTATTATTGTAATGATAGTTTTAAGATACATATTTGTTTTTGTTTTTTATCTACGCTAACTGGCAGATAACATTGTAAACTTATAGTTATGTTTTTCTCTGTAAGTGAATTTGTAATTCTTTTGAGAAAATAAATATCTTTAACCGTAAGATAAAAAAGTACATACGGACAGGTGAATGTGGACGAGGCAGAAGGAGTATGTAAGGATCGAAGCAGATTGGGCTTCGGGATGTTCAAAAGAGATACCACGGCCCCGGACACAAAGGGCCAAGAAGGAACATGGGTGGTTTTTAGTCAGTAGAAGTCTGACACTGCCTTTCGCTCCGTCCGGCGGCGCCCGAGCGGGAGGAGTCATTTGACGATTTCTCACCCTCCAAAATAAAAAAGGATGGCATTCTTTAAATTCTGCCTACCCCGATGGAAAAAGGGAGTTGTTATTATAAGTTACAGCTAGGTTTTTGACCTGTTGCCTTGACTATCCAAAATATTATATAAATAGCCATCACATTTCGGGTAGCAGCAACTAAACACATAAGTAAAGCCATCAGGTTTGCAGTGCGCGCGTATTCGCCGCGGCACGATGGCACGACAGGGCACGTGCACAAACATGCATTACCATAATCAAACGTGTTTGCTGCGTACGGTAGGTCCGTACTGGGATGCAAGATGTGGCATTTTGTTGGGGTTTGGGCAAGCGAAATGTTGGGCATTAATTGAGATGGTTGTATTGCTCATCGTCTTGTTATCAGCCCATGAATGTTACTAGTACACATCACATTACGTATTACTGTGGAGAAAAAATGAACTGTATTTCGTTACTCCGAAGTTCGAAATACCGAAGTACGGTATACAGAAAGTTCGTGAGTCCGAATTACGTTAGTCAGAATGTACGCTATGACGAAGTACGGTATTCAGAATGTTCGTTACTCCGATGTACGTTACTCCGAAAGTTTGCTACTTCGAAGTACTGTACTCAGAATGTTCGTCACTCCGATGTACGTTACTTCGAAAGTTTGCTACTACGAAGTACTGTAGAATATTCCTCATTAGAGAGTATTTCGAATTAGTCAAGTATAAATGATGATTATTGTGCAAATAGGTTTTACAAGTCAGTAATTCTCAATTATTATTGAGTAATTGGTCATAGCAAACTTTCGGAGTTCCGTACTTCGCGATAGTGTACATTCTGAATACAGTACTTCGTAGTAGCAAACTTTCGAAGTAACGTACATCGGAGTCACGAACATTCTGAGTACAGTACTTCGAAGTATCAAACTTTCGGAGTAACGTACATCGGAGTAACGAACATTCTGAATACCGTACTTCGTCATAGCGTACATTCTGACTAACGTAATTCGGACTCACAAACTTTCTGTATACCGTACTTCGGTATTTCGAACTTCGGAGTAACGAAATACAGTCGAAAAAATGGTATCATATTCACCATTTGGCAATGTGTGTCGGATATGCTGCCCGTAACTTTCCCAATGCTGAGACAGTGACCTTTTCTCTTAGGGCCAAATACTAAGACAGCAGCTTTCCCTCTAAAGGATAAAATGGGTTATAATCCATAACGGGAGTCTACCAGTGTGAGTTGGTTCATGTGTGGAAAGCGCATTTTAAACTTTAATCAACTTAAAACCTACTTACTTTATCTGCCGTCTGTTGTACGAACTCTAAGGTAAAACACATTACGTGCTTAATGAACAGAATCATTAAATATCAAGATATTTATTTTTAATAAATTGTAATTTTCATGATATAACGCCGCATTATTTCCATTCAGTGCGTCCTCAAACATAACCCCAAGATTATGCAGCGTCTATCCACACTCTAACGTATAAAAACATAAACTATCCAGTTAATATCTTTGCTCAGAAACAGTTTAGTCCTCACTTAACTCAATGTAAGGATCTACACGATAAGGGACGAGCCTACGTGACTTCTCTCCTATTTTTCTATTTTCTTGGCGAAATTTTAGGGTTTGAGAGAAAAAAGAAGGAATTCAATCGAGAGGGTTATTAAATTAGATTGAGGGTAAGGGTCGTTTTGGTCCTGAGCACTAGTTGGCTTGAGAGCTCTTGAAGTTTCTGGGATAATAAATAAGTATGTCAATGATTTCTGCCTGATTGGACTAAAGTATGTAAGCGACACTGCTGAAACTAAGTTCCTCGGTTCGATGGCCAGGTCAGGCAACGTTTTATTTAGAATAATGTAATCTCTTAATAGTATTTGGCCCTGGATTTGTGCCCAGTTGATGCCAATAGTCTCCTACTTTTTCAATAAATTGGAGTGGTACAGGAATATCTCTGCCTGACCCTTCCGGGATAAACAGGCTTCATGTTCTTTGTTAGTTATGATATATCAAGACTACTGTGGTTTTGTTAGTTTTAATAAAGTATTTGACAGGTCGTTCTTTATCTATGTCGAATTAACTTAATTTTTTCTTGTAAAATGTAATTAGTTCTGCTTAACTATGGTTAAATATAACTAATTACATCGGGGGGCACGGCAGTGCCCCCGCCGAGTCGAGCGCGAAGCAAACACTACCATCCTTTACTGGAACCATTTCGCCGCATTTTCAGGCCCATAATCAAGAACCTCTGGATAAGACCAGCACGCAGAAATTTTCGTCATCCAATAAGCTATAAAATCACACTTAAAATAAAAAAAAATAAGTCTATAGGTCATTTAGTTCCGAAGTTAAGCGAAAGCAAAGTTTTGCATTTATGAAACTCACTCACTCACTCACTCATGATCATCAGAATAGAACTAGTACTTCCCATAAACTCAGAGAGCTGAAATTTGGTACAGAGTTAGGGTTTAATAGCCACATAAAGTGAAAACTATAAAAACTAGGATAATCGAAAAAAAAAAAAATAGCACTCCGGGAGTGCCGGCATTGACTTGTACCCACTAACGTATAAAGAATGTTCAACGGCCAAGTCACACAACCTTAACTATAATAATAAAGAAATCGCATTAAGGAACCTAAGACTTGGCGCGACTTTGTCTAGATTTCATTACTTTTTAGAGATAAACAAGCAGCTCCATCGAGACTTGGCTAGTTTTTTTACAGAATGTTTTTGGTGGGTTTGATTTACAAGAACTTGTATACCAAATGCCAATCCAAAACAGATTTTCAAGAACTTGTCTAAGCTGAATCGCCACTGAAAATTTTCCACTTTAAATACAACTCCTAATTGATTACAACGTTAAATCTAGCTGAAAACAAACCTGAAACATTAAATACAAATCCCTTTCTCGAAATAAAATCGGGAGAAGATTTAACGTAACCCTAACCTGCTATATATATGTAGGACGATCAATTTGTCCGTCGGACAGTCGGTCCGAGGGCCATCAAAACAAATGCTACAATTTATTGGATCCATTTTCTATCGCACACGTAGTCGTACATTTGAAGATGTTTCGGCCCAAATTTCGTAGCTACGTGTATGTTGTAATTTAATTTTCCTTGCCTTTTCAGATGGGTTTTTAGGGTACGGACTGGATTTGGGTGAAAGAGTAGCTAATGAGTAACAACCACACGGGTTTTTCCTCAAGTTTTAACAACGCATTAGCCAGTTATTGGGTATGCCATGCCATAGAGGCAACCAACCCAATGATACATAGTTCTGAAAACGTTAGGCAGATGATAATCATGATTAACCGTTCAGGCCCGACTGGAACGACGTCGTTCCACTAAGAAAATTCCGTTGAGACCCGCTGGAACGACGTCGTTCCAGTCGGGCGCAGCAAATTCAAACCTTATTTTTACCTAAAATATGGCTCTAAATTGTCTGGCAAAATTTGTGCCAAAGGGTAACTAGCTAGAGCTGCGTATGGCACCAATAAATTACTAAACATAAACCTGGAACACTTTTAAAAAAATATTGAGAGGTGCCATAGTGACGTTTGACAGTTGATGCAAAAAACGGTGTGGTAAAGTGTGGGTGTCGTAGTGTTTTTGTGTTTTGTGTTTGATTTTGTTTGTGAAACGTTGGTAAGTAAATGTTTATTAGGTTAGAAGTCCCTATTGCAACTTTGTAGATAATAATTTGCTAGGCAATTCATATCCCAAAATTAGTTTTCGAGCCAACAAAATATCATAACAAAGATTTCGTCGTCGTCATTGAATGAGCGAATTGAAAATATGAATTTGACTCCTTTTCATTGAAATATGGTCTTGGAAACATTATTATCAACATAAAATATAGTGATAATTCAATATATCGTGTATTCGAAGCAAATAATTTCGTATTTATTTATATTTCAAGGTTATTTCGCAATTCTAAAATGACAGTTCGCCAATAAGAATCTTATAAGAATTTTGAGTTGGAATCTTATTAGAATAATGTATGTAGGTCTCCTAAAAAAACACTATCATTAGATTACTTGTACATATGTTATATTAGTTCTAAAGTTTCATGTAAATTGATTCAGTAGTTTTACCAAAACAAAATAAGATACGCAACAAGTCGAGTGGCGGCGAGTTCTGTCCTAAATCCGGTCGTCTGTGGGATGACAATATACGTCTTTTAAAATAAGAGTTGTTTATATAATAAATACATCGTCTAGCTCTTCAGAAACAAGAAACTGTTTACCGTTTGAGATAAGAGATAATAAAACTCGATAGAGGGAGAGCCGGCTGCAAAAATACCTACCTCATCAGGTACCCCAATAGGCTATCTTTAGATCGTTAACCGACACTTATACACGTAAAAAAAATCAGGTCTGCCAGTGCCGATCCTGCCGGGTCATGGAAAAAAATCATATTTTTTGTCGTATTTTTTTGGTGAAAATTACGTCACAAGGTACCCGAATTAAAGTGCTGGCAACAGTTAACCATTGATTAATTACCTAAAAAAAAGTAGGTCTGCCATTGCGCACTCTGCCGGAAGTACTTGGCAGACCTCTAAAATATGGCCCCTCCAGCACCATGAACCTACCTCATCGAGTACCCTGATGGAACCTACGCCAAATAATAGCCAAGATGCCCTCGATAGAGGATCAAAAGGTCTGCCAGGTCTAATCTTGCCGGAACTTAGTGTTCAAAGCAATTGAAGTTGGTATGGTAAGTAGGCAGCATTATTTCATACAAAGAAGAAGGGGCGAAATGTCCCTTGTAACACTTTCTCCTATATATCAAATGAAAGAGCATAAAAAATAGATCATTTTATTCCAAAACAGTAAATGTGTGAATACTGGGGGAAAAAAGTTATTCACCGATAAAGAGAGAAAATATTTTTTTTATTTTTTTTCATCGGACATACTTGGGTGAGGTGTCTATTGATAGGTCTTTTAAAATGACCGCGATGTTTCTAAGATCATTTTTTCTCAAAGTCAATCGTTTGAAAGATAGACAGTTTCAAAGTGCTAAAATGTGTCCCCCCACCCCCTCTAACTTTTAAACTAAGAGAGTGAAAACTCTAAAAAAATATATGCTGTAGATCGCAATGAAAAATTACAACCAAGATTAGTTTGAACGAGATGAAGTTAGCCGTTTTTGAGATATAGCACATTTAAGAAACCGCAAATATAACTTTGTCATTCATACAGTTACTATGAAAAACAAACTTATCACAAAATGTGTATTTTTGTTGCCGCTTTAACAAAAAATAATACAAATTAAAGGTGGCTCCTACGATGGTAAGGAACCCTTCATGTGCGAGTCCGACTCACACTTGGCCAGTTTTTTTTTAAATCCAATTTGTTTTTATCTCCATTTATTCACGTTTACTGTGTGAATAATTGGAGATAAAAATTATTCACCTATAAAGAAATGATTTTTTTATTTTATCTTTTATTAGTGCTAGTGACCCGAACCGGCTTTGCAAGGGTGCAATGTGCGGAATATAAAACTTCCCCTTGAATCACTTTTGTCTATTGCTGATAACTGCATTAAAATCCGTTGGGTACCATCTATCTGGCAGAAACTTGATGCTCCGAAATTTATTTGGCATACCACAGTTGGCATATTCTTCTTTGAACGAATGTGTTTCATCATCATCATCATCCACAACCCGAATTCACCCACTGCTGGGTATAGGCCTCTCTTTTAGAATTTTATTTGGTAGATTTTTATACGGTATAACGACCGTCTCGCGAAAGTATCCTTTATGGGCGGCATGGGCACCGGGCCTTAGGCCGACGAAGGAGGCCGGCGGAGGCCCGGCACTTCGGGGACAGAAGATATTAGTGTTATTTAATATGCGAGCGAAGCGAGCGCGCGTCATGGAGTACATGCGTTGCATGTATGAGTGACGTCATTATTATTATTATTACTAATAATAATTATTGTTATTATTTTCGACATACATTTAATGTTCTCACCTAGAAATTATAGCCGGGGTGAGCTGATAATAATAATTAATAATAAAAGTTATTATTATTATTGCATGTTACACGTATGTATGAAATGAAATGCGTGCCAAAAGACGATTCTGATTATGAATTTTCGGCGAAATGATGGTTCTGGAAATGAAGTTTAAGCTCAAAGATGATGCCGACTTACAAAATTATGCGTTTTGAATTTATGGTAAATGAGTGTATGCCAAATGATTTTCTGCGAAATGTAGTTTCTGCCATCCACTGTTATGCAAAACAAAATTCGGGTATAAAAAATTCTGCTAAAAAAGGTAGACCCAAATCCGTTACGATGTTTGTGTGTTTATGAGCAATACACTCAAAAAGTATTCGTACTTTCTACGATGACATCGTCCCAAGCACGAGCAGGGCCAACGAAGTTTTGAAAATGGCGGCGATGTGTTTCTGTGTGATTTCTAATCATCATTATTTCATCAGAGCTGTGGTGGCCCAGTGACTGCTCCGACTTACGAACAGTAAGTCGTGGGGCTCGAACCCAGGCAGGCACATTACTTTGTGTAATTTATTTCAACACCACTGCTCTCAAAACGGTGAAGGAAAATATCGCGAGGAAACCGGCATATCTTAGAACCAAAAAATTCTAAGATCTGTGACATCTACCATCCCGCACTGGGCACGCGTGGTGGATTATAGCCCATCCCTCTCCCAGAGAGGAGGCCTGAGTCCCTGCAGTGGGAACATAATAGGCTGAGGATGATGATTATTTTAGCCGAAAGACGTCCACTGCTGGACATAGGTCTCCCCCAAGTGGCGCCACATTGACCGGTCCCGTGCATCTCGCATCCAACGGATCCCCGCAACCTTCACCAGGTCATCGGTCCACCTAGTGGGAGGCCTTCCAACGCAACGTCTTCCAGTTCGCGGTCGCCACTCCAGAACTTTCGGCCCCATCCGTCATTCGTTCTGCGAGCAGTGTGTGGTTTTATAAATATCCTCATGCATGGTCATCGTACCAGGTTCATCGTCGGCGTGGTGTCCCGAGGTCGGCGCGTAGACCTGTATGACCTTCAGCACACATCTTGTGGATATTCTGAGTATAAGGTACACCACCCTGGTCGACACACTCTCGATCTTCACCACGTTATTCATGAGGGACTTGTGGACGATAATCCCAACACCACCCTGGGACTGCCGGTAACCCTCTCGGAAGTAGAGTCGGATTTCAGGATTATCGTGTCCTCCCCCTCTCTTCGGACCTCAAATAATTCCACAATACTCCATCGCAACCTGCTCAATTCCTCTTCGAGTTCCGTTACTTTTAGGTAGCCGGACCTTTTCCCTTGCCACGCCGCTGCCTCGACCGCTACCGTAGTCGAGGGGTACTAGGGGCCATTTTTGTGCGCTCATTTCCATTTGGGAAGGTTTGCCATAATCGCCACGCTTGGCAGACGGGTTGGCAAGCGCAGTAAGGTCATAACAAAGCACAGTAGAATGGTGCTGCCCATTTTCTGGTACGTCCCTTAGTCGCCTCTTGCGACACTCACGGGTAGATATGGGATGGTGCTATTCTTTACGCCCGACACCATATGGAACGCGTTTCTACGTTTAGATCTTGTAAACTACGCAATGGATTTTAATGCAGTTTTTAGAAATAGACAGAGTAATTCAAGATGAAGGTTTATATTCAGCAATTTCACCCGTGCAAAGGGCGGGGCGGGTCGTCGTCTTTCGGCTGAAATAATGATGATGAGAAATTCGGACGATGTCATCGTAAAAAGTGCGAATACTATTTGAGTCTAAAAAATTAAAAAATCATTTCTTTAAAGGTGAATAACTTTTCTCTCCAATTATTCACACAGTAAACGTGTGAAAAATTGGAAAAAATAAATCAATTATTCACTCACACAGTAAACGTGTGATGGACGGTGTGAATAATTGGAAAAAAATAAATTTGATAAAAAAAAACTGGCCAAGTATGAGTCGGACTCGCACATGAAGGGTTCCGTAGCATCGTAGGAGCCACCTTTAATTTGTATTATTTTTTGTTAAAGCGGCAACAGAAATACACATTTTGTGATAAGTTTGTTTTTCATAGTAACTGTATGAATAACAAAGTTATATTTGCGGTTTTTTAAATGTGCTATATCTCAAAAACGGCTAACTTCATTTCGTTCAAACTAATCTTTGTTATAATTTTTCATTGCGATCTACAGCATATATTTTTTTAGAGTTTTCACTCTCTTAGTTTAAAAGTTAGAGGGGGTGGGGACATATTTTAGCACTTTGAAACTGTCTATCTTTCAAACGATTGACTTTGAGAAAAAATGATCTTAGAAACATCGCGGTCATTTTAAAAGACCTATCAATAGACACCTCACCCAAGTATGTCCGATGAAAAAAAATAAAAAAAATATTTTCTCTCTTTAACGGTGAATAACTTTTTTCCCCCAGTATTCACACATTTACTGTTTCGAAATAAAATGATCTATTTTTTACGCTCTTTCATTTGATATAAAGGAGAAAGTGTTACAAGGGACATTTCGCCCCTTCTTCTTTGTATGAAATAATGCTGCCTACTTACCATACCAACTTCAAATGCTTTGAACACTAAGTTCCGGCAAGATTAGACCTGGCAGACCTTTTGATCCTCTATCGAGGGCATCTTGGCTATTATTTGGCGTAGGTTCCATCAGGGTACTCGATGAGGTAGGTTCATGGTGCTGGAGGGGCCATATTTTAGAGGTCTGCCAAGTACTTCCGGCAGAGTGCGCAATGGCAGACCTACTTTTTTTTAGGTAATTAATCAATGGTTAACTGTTGCCAGCACTTTAATTCGGGTACCTTGTGACGTAATTTTCACCAAAAAAATACGACAAAAAATATGAATTTTTTCCATGACCCGGCAGGATCGGCACTGGCAGACCTGATTTTTTTTACGTGTTTAAGTGTCGGTTAACGATCTAAAGATAGCCTATTGGGGTACCTGATGAGGTAGGTATTTTTGCAGCCGGCTCTCCCACTACGAGCATTAAGCGTTTTAGTGAGCAAGGTCAGATGACGCATGCGATGACGTAACTAGGCGGTCCGTGAGGGAGTTGAGTTAAAATCTTATTAGAATAATGTATGTAGGTCTCCTAAAAAAACACTGTCACCGTATTACTTGTACATTTGTTATATTAGTTCTAAAGTTTCGTGTAAATTGATTCAGTAGTTTTACCAAAACAAAATAAGATACGCAACAGGTCGTGTGGCGGCGAGTTCTGTCCTAACTATACGATATTTATAATTCTAAATAAGCTATAAAAGAGTTGTTTATATAATAATACATCGTCTAGCTCTTCAGAAACACGAAACTGTTTACCGTTTGAGATAAGAGATAACAGAACTCGAGCGATAAGCGTTTTAGTGAGCAAGGTCCGATGACTCATGCGATGACGTAACCAGGCGGTGCGTGAGGGAGGGGGGCCCGTTATTTCGCGCGGCGCTTGAGAGGAAAGCTTTTAAAAAAATAAAACCGACTTCAAGAAAAACACAAAAAAGAGCAAAATAAACTTTAGAAGAAAAATCAGTTTCTGAAGTCGGTGACTTTTGTTTGTTTGATTTAATTTTCTTTGCCACCGACTTCAGAAACTGATTTTTCTTCTAAAGTTTATTTTGCACTTTTTTGTGTTTTTTTTTGAAGTCGGTTTTATTTTTTGTTAAAAAGTTTTTATTTTTCACTTTTTAGTGGTTCACATGTTCATGGGTCAATGTGGACAATGTAGTTTTTTTTTGAGTTTTGTTGATTTTTCAGAAACCGCTTGTCCGATTTCGATAAAAAAATTAAGGGACCATTTCGGAAGTACACCCTTTCCAACAAAAAAAGAATTTTTCAAATCGGTTAGCAAGTGACGGTGTTATGCCCGAACAAACATAAAAAAAAAAATACAAACATCCGAATTGAGAACCACCTTATTTTTTTTGAAGTCGGTTAAAAATACGTGTTAGGTTTCTGTGACTATATTGACCGTCATAATCTGTCTAGAATTTTTTCAACTATGTTGGTGTCGGCTTCCAGTCTACCCAGATGCAGCTAAATGCCAGTATTTTAGTTGAAGTGATTACCTATCTGACCTCTACAACCGGGTTAGTATTGGGTAATACGATGGCCTTTGGTAGGACAGGTATGACTGGGATTATACTGACTGCATTACCTAACATTTATGAGGTCGTATTTTAACCTGAATTCGCATAACTTATCTCGAAAAAACTTCTCACTAGACCAATACCTACTTCGTCATCCTATAATGTTCTCACTGCAGGGACTCAGGCCTCCTCTCTAGGAGAGGGATGGGCTGCACAATCCACCACGCGGGCCCAGTGCGGTTTGGGTGGAGCAGTGGTGATGAAATAAATTACAGAAAGTAATTCGCCTGCCTAGGTTCGAACCCATGACTTACTGTTCGCCACCACTGGGCCACCGATGCTCTAGAAGTAAACCAATACTTACACGAACTACTCGTATATCCAAATCATTCACAAAACAAATGTGGTGTCTAAACGTATGTCCAGTTCGTTTGTTGATACAAATGTAAATTGCGTATATATCACAAACACATACAGGCAAACAACAAGACGAAGTGTATATCAAGTCGGAATGTAACCGAAATGGACCGCAGGCAGGCGCTGGCTACTTCAAGTTGAGTGAACTTTGGTTAGCCGTTGACGGCGAAGCGCACGCTGATAGGAATCGGTCGTGCGTGGAACTATTGCTAGCTTCCCGGTCGTTCTAGATATGAAGAGATTTCAGGAAATAGATAAATTGGTAACATGTTAACAAACATAACATCACGCTTGTATTGTGTAAGAGTTAGTCAGGTATGTATATTAAGTATGTGCACCTGTATTTTTATAGTTAGGTTTTACATTAAACAAAATTGCGACTGTAGACGCCGTGACGGTTTAGACAGAAGTGTACCTAATAGTTGTCCCACATTTTGCCAGTTATGTTTAAGTCCCTTGTAATAGGGGGCGAGCCTATTAACATCAACCAAGCACGGATTTAGGATCCGTGGCTGCTACTGATAAATGTCAGAAAAACTCAATAATACTTTGTCCGACCTAGAAATTAAACTCGCTAAACAAACGAGGCAGTTATATTTGAATCCCTCAATACTTCATGAAAAACACCCAACCACAGCTATCAATTTAAGTGAGGGCGTAGGGATACGTATCTTTTGTTTATATCTCTCTTATATTTTTTCCTGACATAATCATCATTCTCCTGTCCGTATTCTAATTTATTTGGGGTCTGCGCAACATGTTTTCTTCTTACATAAATATTTCTCTCTTACTCGTTATACCAGCAGTCACCTCCTTTCTAGCCATATCATCCTTCACACAGTCCATCCATCGTTTCTTTGGTTTTAAGCTATTGCATAGCTTCTATCGCGGGCCTTGAGCGTGGAGAGCGAATCCAGAAATTCCCTAACGAAAATATTCAGGATTCAGTATTCAACCAGGTTGCTATGGTTACGGAAAATAACAAGGTTGTCAACTGAGGTTGTCAAATTAAATAATTAATTATTTGCTGTTGATAAAAAATGCTATGCAATAGCTTTACCGCGGCAGTCTCCGAGTGCCACATTTAGTTTTTTTTTCTTCTTTTATAGCCATCTAATCGATTACAAATTTTTTCCTCACAGTACAGTACCAAAGTTATAACAAAGCTTTTAACCCTTATTAAAATAAAGGTATAATGCTTACCACTTAAGTTTTTTGTTTAAAAAAGTATTTTTCTTGCACCGGCAACATTTGAATTTGTTATTAAGTAAAACGTTGTCTTTTTTTAAATTCAAATAGTGGGAACTTTTTATTTATAAACGTCACCCGTCCATATACGTCAATGTCAAAGTGAGCCAGTCGGCAGTTTGGTGAAAAAAATTTGAAATTGTTGTGACGTTTCTCAAAAAAATTTAGTTTTGTTCAACAAAAAATCCGGTAAGTGTTTTTTGCGTTCAGATTCATAAACTATGTTATATTCTTGTTGTTTTGCATCCATTAGGTTGAAAAATCCGGTAATATATGCATGTTTTTTGATCGTGTGAAGTTATGGGTAATAGTGGTAAATTATATGCCATTGTGCTATCGTGCCTAACTGTAAATTGGATTTACTAATATATTTATGTGATTCTGTGTGCTAAGTCATGTTTCAGGGTTTTTCACACTGCGGAGGAAGCTCAAGGAGAATAAATACACATTATTATCTACTTTTCATAATTAATAAAACTTTATTTTTATTATGAACACGAGTATATTTTATTTACCTACTACAAATAGACATTACATTCATATCTACATTCGAAAAAATGTTATTAGGTACCAATATTTTTTTTGTATTACTTAAATTACACAAGCAAATCCAGGGAAAACAACTAGTATAGAAATTCGTTCAAATCGTATTGAATAATGGTAACTATTTTACCACCATCGTAATATTTTACAAGTCGATAATGGATAATGGTAAGATATTTACCACCGAAAAAACCCCCTTTTCCCTCCCCTTTTTAGTTTTTTTTTCATCAAAAATGAAATCAGCAGCCCCTAATTACCTAGAAACAAACCTCGTTTTCTCCTAAATATCCACAGGGGCTCGTGTTTGTTTAAGGGTTAATGACCTATTTTCAGCAATAATTTTAGCCCATTTTCTCCAATTTCCAGTGAGCCAACAAACTACACTTTCCTCACAGTTCAATAAAACTCTCAACTGGATTACCTCGAACACGAACAGGCGAAGAAACACAGAATTGTTTTAGAACGCAACTCCACCATTTCTTTCCATCACTAAGCAACTATCCGTACGTGAGCGCACGGCCACCGGTGGCGGATGGGAAAGGAAAGAAAGAAAGAAAGAAATTCTGAGGTAATCATGTAACTGGCCAGATAATAACGGCCTTTGGGTCGAATGATAAATTGAAAAGGACCACGTTTTGTGTAAATTTCTTTTGGATGAAAAGAAGATTTGGGACGTTTTTTTTGTCCATGTGTGAAAAATGTGTTCGTGATTATGGTCTTTTTGTGTAAGGATAAGCTAGAATTTACGTAAATTACGTGATGGTAAGTTTTCAGAAAAATATTGTATTTTTATTTAAGTAAGTAAGCGTCCAACATCACAAATAGCAAATATTTTGATGTTTGAAGAAGGAACATGTTTTTTATATAATTTCTAAAAAAGTAGTATTTACGACTTCGTTTTGTGTAGTAAAAACTGAAATCCTGATCAGAACAAATAAATTTTCCTCACTGCAAATAATGCTGTTATGATTTAATTTTCCCTCACCATACCAGAGCTTTAAGCAAAAGGAGTTCTAACAAAATAAACACAACCAATACCGACACCGAAAAATATAGAACTCCAAATAGAAATCCCCTTTTGATTCGAACCATCTTTCAAAATATTATCGTTCAGAAACTACCTGTTTAATAGAGCGCCGCCACAATGGTGTCCCAACGGAAAAGTCACAGGTAACAATGGGCCAATACCTCCCAAATAAATCAAACCTTCGGTTCCTACTGCGCATTGTATCCACTCAAACTACACCGAATTATCACCTTTAAATTCACATTCCTAAAGCTCATAACTCTATGAAATATTTTACTTGTAGTCTTATTTTGTTTCGGACAATTCAAAGGAATATACGTTGTATTGTTGAGGTAACAAAGACGGTGTTTCTGTGGGGTGTAGAGACATTAATCAGCGGCCGTCAGTTTGACACACAAAAGCGTCAAATGTTCGCTGTGAATGAATGAAGTAATTTGTTGTAGATATATTTAGTACATAGTGTTCGTTTGTTTTGGTTTAGGCTTTACTTGGTTTTGTTGTATTTGATTAGAATCTGAACATCGTCATAATTTATCATCTGGAGTAATGGAATTACGCACCTGTTTTGCACGAGTGCGTCACGATTTCTTAAAGTTCTTTTGCCCAAAAGGTCTTTTTAAAGTATACCATACCTAGTTTGACACACTCATCATCATCATTTCAGCCAAATGACGTCCACTGCTGGACATAGGCCTTCCCCAGGCGTCGCCACATTGACCGGTCCCGTGCGTCTCTCATCCAGCGGGTTCCTGCAACCTTGACCAGGTCATCGGTCCACCTAGTGGGAGGCCTTCCAACGCAACGTCTTCCGGTTCGCGTTCGCCATTCCAGAACTTTTCGGCCCCATCGGCCATCCGTTCTGCGAGCAATGTGCCCTGCCCATTGCCACTTAAGTCTGGCGATTCTTCGGGCTACGTCGGTAACCTTGGTTCTCATGCGGATGTCCTCATTTCTGATTCGATCACGCAAGGAAACTTCAAGCATAGCCCTCTCCATTGTCCTTTGGGTGACTTTGACCTTTTGTTTAACACTCTACGTAGATATTTTACTGAAAATCTAATGACGAGGGTGATCTTTATTCATACATCTTTACCAGTGCATGCTTAGATTAGTAGTAAAGTGAACACTGCCCACGCATGTTCATCACGGAGACAAACATGACAGAGACGACTCGTATCTGAGTGGTGAGAACATCTGCATGTCCAAATGTCTCTGTTTTGCCTCAGCGGAAATGCTTTTTTTTTAGAGGGTGGGTAATCATCAATTAATGACTCCTCCCGCTCTTAGCGGAGCAGTAGGGAGTGTCAGACTTCTACTGACTAAAAACCACCCATGTTTCTTCTTAGCCCTTGTACCGTGGCCGCGGTATCTCTTTTGAACAACCCGCAGCACCGACAGGCTTGTAAATAAATGCACCCTTACATAATTTCCCATTCAAAGAATCGCGACTTTCTCCATTCAATCACGTAGTCAGTATAACTTTACCCAACCTGTATTTATATTACATCATCACTATTAATTATTAACCCTCTAACAACATTTTACTTAAATACAATTAAAATTCATACCAAAAGTTAGAACATACATATTAGCGGTTAGCAACCGGGGCATAACCGTTCAAATATGAACTTAGCAGTAAAAACATATTAATTGATAACATGGCGGGTTAAATCGCCAATTAATTCAACAATTATAACTTCTAACTGTATTCATAGGGTGAGTACAGTCAGCTCGCTCATCTAGTCAAATGATATGGTTTTGTTAAACTTCATTTCTGTTGCGGTTTGAAAATAATGTTGAGAGAAATTCAAGAAAACTTATCAAAAGATATGCTATGTTGTATTAAGAATAAGATAAGAAATTACACAGCAAAACATGGTTATAATAAAAATTCAAATTAAGTCGATCTTTGCTTAGAAAATAGTTCTGTAAGTCATCATTACAATTAAATGCCGAGTTTCTTGCAAGCCTTGGAAAGCACGTAAAGCCGTTGGTCCTGGATTTCATTAATACATGCTTGACAGTCGTTACAGGTAGTAGGTGCATGTCGCTAGTCGTCACAGTGGCATGAAAAGTTGATAACCAGCCTTAGCAAGGGGTATTGTATTTACTGTGAAGTTCAGATTGGCAGTCGCTTCACATAAAATACCAGTATTCAGCCGAATCCGGTAAGACTGGAAGCCGACCCCAACATAGTTGGGAAAAGACTAGCAGATGAAGAAGTGATTACAATAAGCAAGACTAAATTACATTTACCTATATAAGGTCCCATTAAAATAGGTGGACAAAATTTCAGAAATCTTTCAGACCACCAAAATAAGGACAATGGTAAAAAAAATAATAAGAAAAACGCATTTAAGTACCTACTCATATAGGATGAGTTTGTTCTAGAGTGCCTGTCAATTTATTATTTTATGTAAAAAAACCCACTTTATTTATAGTAGATTATTGCATCGAGCACAATATTATAGTAGATTGTACACCAAGTGCATAAAACGCACCATTTTGCGCGAGACGTTTATCCATCCGATGCGAGCTTGCTAGCGAGGATGGATACAAAGTAGAGAGCAAAATGGGTTTTATGGACGAGTTTTACACTCTACTTTTCACTTCGATTGCGAGGAAATGTAACAGCAACTTGTAAATATTGTAAAAATAATTACTGTTCCCGTCAATTAACTTTTTTCTTTTTTTAGGTAGGAAACGTGACATAACACCTGACTTGGATCGTTACTCATATTGCTCAGTTATAAAAACATTTTGAGCAAGCCTATTGCCATCAACCAATGTAATTAGGAGTAAGCCTATTGCCATCAACCGATGTAATTAGGAGCAAGCCTATTACCATCAACCAATCTAATTAGAAGCAAACCTATTGCCATCAACCGACCTAATTAGGAGCAAGCGTATTGCCATCAACTGATGTAATTAGGGACAAGCCTATTGCCATCAACTGATGTAATTGGGGGCAAGCTTATTGCCATCAACCGATGTAATTAGGAGTAAGCCTATTGCCATCAACCGATGTAATTAGGAGCAAGCCTATTACCATCCACCAATCTAATTAGAAGCAAACCTATTGCCATCAACCGATCTAATTAGGAGCAAGCCTATTCACATCAACTTTCCTTGTATTCGTAATGAAAAGCAGTAATCCCTTGTTCTTAGAATACTAACGAAACGAATTAAAGAGGTTATTCTATGAAGTTGAAGTTGTTCGTGTGGCTGTTGGGCCGATTACCTGTGCCGATTACCTTGGTCTTCGACGAAGATTTTACTTTATGCTCCAGAGCATAAAACGCGACTTTATGTCGCCTACGCACGACATAAAGACGAATTTTAGAGCGAGAGAAGTGAAAAGTAATTTATTATTGCACCGAGTGCCTGATTTAGAGCCCGAGCGTCAGCGAGGGCTCTAATCAAACAGGCATGAGGGCAATATAAATTACTTAAGGCGAGGTGCATAATCTGCTTTTCTTTCAACTATTACCTATAGGAATAGTAGATAAAAGAAACTCATATCAAACAGTTAAAAGATTTTCTATAACACTGTCGGCTTCATTAAGAATGTTTTCCGGAGTTAATGTGTCGCTAGATGATTCCATTTTAATTCGAAGCCGAAGCACTCAAAATCAGATAGTATCACACTTTATCGTTTCCAAAAATATTGTCAAGCAAAATTAACAAAGTTCCCGCCAAGTCACTTATTTTAAATTTCTTTCATTTTTAAATCAGAGTTAGCAGCAATCATTTTTTAATTTTGGAACAAGTAGGATAGAAACGAATAATACGTACGTAAAAAAAAAGTATTGATATCGGCTGGCTGAATAGAGATGCCATTGAGATTGGCACCTTTTGGTGCGATTAAAAAAAATAAACTGTGCAATAATGAAATTTTATACATTTTTATTGCTCTAGAGCATTAAGACTCGCTTTGTACTGAGTTTTTAGTGTGATTGTGATGAAATTATAGGATAGTTGGAAGAAAATGTTTTTTTTGTTTAGATATCCTTGGTTAGACCTACTGAAAGCTGTGTTAAAATTTGTCCACCTATTTTAATGGGACCTTATATAATTTTTTTGTTTGTTTTAATTATCATGTCTAGATATCAATCACGTTCGCGTTTTTATTTTGACCTGAATGTATAGTTCTTATTTAGTGTTTGTTATTTAAGGACAAGAAAATTTAGTACATTTGGAATACAAAACATTCAGTGAGCCATACGGGTAACAAGAGATACCCAAAGACATTGTCCAAATTATTACACTAGGAATATTCTATCATGGTTGACTGTACATTAACTAATATCCGGGTAGGGTAGCTTAGCACGCATATGAAATTCAATGAGCTAAGCCGAGTGGAGCCGAACGAAGCCGACATGAGCCGAACTTCGCCGAGTTGTACCGAAGTGTGCTATTAACTCCCTTTAGTTTTGTATGAGCGGATACTCCAAGTTTGGGACAAGAATGAACTTTCAAAGGTAGCTTGTGAATAATTGATTTTGCAGGGCTGATTGTTTTGTCATAAAAGTAAGGGTAAAATTGTTTGTTTGTGTGAAACTTCAAATTGCATGGTAGAAAGCAAAAACTCTGACAAAGTGGTATTTTTTTTTGCATTGTAGGAAATCATCAAATGACTCCTCCCGTTCTGGGTGACGCAGAAGGGAGTATCAGACTTCTACTGACTATACACCACCCATGTTCAATCTTAGCCCTTTGTGTCCGGGGCCATGGTGTCTCTTTCGAATAACCCCCAGCCCCAGACGATGTGGTATCATTCATTGACGTGGTGACATAACATCACGCTTGACCTGATTGCTATCAACCGGGCACAAATCCAGACTCCATACAAGCTTCTGAGAAATTTCTATAGAAAAACCCAATATTATTATGACCAACTATTTGATAGATAATTACATTTCGATAGCACTTCAGTACACTTGCGACTAAACACAGGTAGTATTCGATAGCAACACACATTCCGTTTTACGATACATACAACAGATTCGTGATAGGGCTGCCAATATAGAATGGAATGTATATATTGTTTTGATTACTTTGATGGTTGACCACTCTTTACATACTGAGTTTCCTCCGTGCCTCAACAAGTAATTTACTTCGTTAGTCTGGGCTGCCATCAATGTCTGTGGGCTGAGGTAGGCCGAAGCAAGGAAAACCTGTTCAGGTGGAGATTCATAGATGACCCTGCGCTGGAGTGTAAATGTGGTGTTGCCCCACAAACTATGAGGGTAATACATATTGTGTCATGCCTTTCCTGTTGTTTGCACATCACAGGAGCTAATGGAGGCTACAGAAAGTAGCACGCTAAGTAGAAGAAGACCAACCCGTCCTGACCCGTTGTCGATCTATCATCATCATCATCATCATCATCGGATTAGCCTTTTCCCAACTATGTTGGGGTCGGCAATATTTTACATGGAGCGGCTGTCTATTTGACCTCCACAACCCTGTCTTCTTCTTCTTGTCGTGTGGGTAGTAAGGTCTAACGACCCAACACACCCTAGTGTCAGAGTTTCTAAACCGCCGCAAGGGCCCAACCCTGTAAGAACTGGCTAATACGAAAGCCCTTGTTAATACTCTAATGCAACGTTAATGCAGCTGAATAGTTACTTGGAGTCAGTTAGTTGCCAGTAGTTACTTGGAGCGACTGTCACTCTATTACCATCCCTCACAAAAGAGGGACATCCCTAAAAGTGAGCATTCTCTTAACTGATAAAAATCTGAGTTGTCGAGAAGTTAGTGCCGCCGTGTGCCGCCGGGTCGCTAATGCCGTGCCGTGCCGTGGTGACGCCGCGGAATTCTAAGTGAGGGACGGGAAAACATTGCGAGGAGGTCAGACTTTCTATTGGTGTTACCGGGTTCTGCGTATTTGATTACTATTTTTTGGTGATCTTTGGAATTTTTTGGTTTTATTCAGGCTTTTCGAAACCAAGGGTTGATCTAAGGCCCCTTCGGGGCTGCGAGTTGTTCGAAAGTGATATCGCGGCCTCGACATAATTCCACTTTATCAACACACATCAAATCAGACACAATCAAAATAAGGCCTATTTAAACACGCACCGTTAGATTGTGTGCGCTCGGCTCAGTGAGTTAAGTTGAAATTCTTACAGTTCAAAATATTCAGTCTTCATGAGCGTTCATAAGAATGATGCTCATTTAGATATTTATGTTACTAACATTAAGGTTCCTGGGTCTCTATTTTAAGTATTCCCAGTATGATTGTATGTGTCTGTGTTTCCCAACTAGGTACAAACCTAATTAAATTCAAGTACCTAGAGTTCGGTAATATAAGTAGTTTTTCTATGACAAAGGCAAACACACACACACACACTAGAAAGACATAATACACTGATCTTATTGGTGCCGTTCTTCAGATAGGACAGGTGCGTTGTACTTGTAACCGGCGCGCGTGTATGACCAGATGTATGAATGTGGACGAGGCAAAAGGAGTATGTAAGGGTCGGTGTTCTGTGGTTTTTGCCTACCATGAGAAAAGGGCGTGAGTTTATGTATGTGTGTTTACAAAGACATGCTTGTTTTGATCCGGTGAGTTGACATAGTTCAATCACCGCAAGAAAAACACATATTTATGCCAAAAAACTTCTAAAGATAAGAAACGACAGTAAAATTCTTTCCCCCACATGCGGAACCTTAAACCATCTATTTTTTCCGGGGATCGTTCCAGAGGCTCGTTTAATTTGCTGAATGATTTACTTGTGTTCGCAAAGGAAAGGAAAAATCGTCCGTTTATACTTTAGACTTCGACGTCGATCAATGAGGACGATTTTGCATTTTAAACAAGTTTCTTTTTTACACCCTTGTTGAGCTTAAAGGAAATGTAGATACGCTGAACTTACTGTGAATGATTGGTATCTGTAAATGTTGGAAAATAAGAAAGGTATTGAAAGAATAAAGAGAAGCCATTGTAATCTTCGCTTTTGCCTATTACAACATAACTCCACTAGTGGTGGCCTAGTGGTGGTGGCCCCGACTTACGAACAGTAAGTCGTGGGTTCAAACCCAGGCAGGCGCATTACTTTGTGTAATTTATTTTATCACCAACGGTCTCAAAACGGTGAAAGAAAACATCGTGAGGAAACCGGCATGTCTTAAAACAAAAAAAATCGAAGACATGTGACATCTACCAACCCGCACTGGGCCCGTGTGGTGGATTATAGCCCATCCCTCTCCTAGAGAGGACGCCTGGGTCCCTGCAGTGGGAAAATTATAGGCTGATGATGACAACATAACTAACGACATAATTATATATGTGTCTCTCTAATAACCTATCCCTTCTACTCTAATTATGTCGGTAATAGGTACATACATAATGTCGTATCCCGTTGGTCTCGTAGTCCCAAGCTCAACTGCTTAGCGTGGGGTCCTTGGTTCGATTCCCGGATCAGGTTGAAGGAAGGTTTTTCCATAAAAAAAACCTCAGTAGTAGCTCGGTGTATAAAATTTTGCTATATGATACCATTAGACTTTGAGAGTAAAGGTACAGAGAGTGCACCTGTGTTTGCGCATACACTTCTGCACTTAATTTCTTGCGCGCTGGTGTAATTATAATCTCCGCTAAGATTCTGATCTGACCTCTATAACCCAGTGAGTATAATGGGTAATAATTATACCCCTTGGTAAGACTGTTTATCAGCCTTACAAACTACTTCCCACTATGTGTATCAATATTTCTTCAAATCAATGTTTTATAAAACATCTTGAAACTTGCATCTCTTAAAACGTATGCTAAGTTCGAACCATAATTTCGCACCAACTTGCAATATTTTCTAGAAAAATGCTCTCACAAGCAAAAATCAGCTAAACACACAATACACCTGAGCAGCTCAATTTGGAACAGCTTGTTCGACGGCTCAGACGGGGCAGTCTTTTTGCAGCTAAAAGCACCTCGATTTCTGAGCAACGAGTCACTGAAAAGATGCTTACAGAAAATTAACTGTACCAAAGGCATAATTAAAAATAATGCACACAAAAGTACACCTAAATGACTAACATTTAAGACTGTATTCCTAGTAAAATTATTAATGGGTACGAAATAATCTATGTATTTAAGTCTAACACAGTCTTACAGTATATAAACTAGTGGAATTTCTGCCTGAAGTTCTACAAGCTCGGAGCACGGAGTTGGCGGCACGTAGCGCTACGGCCCTCGTAGCCCCGTAGCTCCGTAGCCGCGTAGCCGCGTAGACGCTCTACGAGTAGTTTTCAATACAAATTGCTTTGAGTCGAGTCTGGTGCAGAATTTGCGCTATATTGCAATGTAAAGTTTTATTTCTATGTTTTGAACGTTTGATTGTTGGATTAGTTCTGGTGTACTGTGGGGACAGAGAGAGTTGTGTTATTGTACTTAAACTGACATAAACTTTATGGTGGCCATTTTGTTGCTTTTATGGGTTTCAGCTCAAATAAATTGACAGTGTGGAGACCCTCTGCAAGATATACGCCATCTCCTGTCCTTTCCATCCTACACAACCACTTACACCTTTCAGGATTTCATCGAAGAAAATGTTAGAGCTATCCAGGTGGCTCAGTTTGAGTTCATCGACACACAAAAACGAAGAAACTCAAATAACAATTCAAGATTCATACCTTTAACGTAAATACAACTTTTTAATGTTTTTAGAAAGTCTGATCGACGTCCAATAAGTCATTTTAATTGCTCCTCAACTCAAAACCAGGGTAAAATTAATTAGGGAACTGCACCAAGACGGATGGAGGGCGGATGGGTAACAAACACCATATAAAGCCCTCATCCATCGCACGCGTGGACCAATACACTCCCACGCTGTGATAAATTATTACTATCGGCGGGTAAATGAATATACGACTTGGTTTCTTTCTTTTTATTTAGATGATTTCTGGTATTTGGGTGGTTCTATTGCAAAGAAAATTAACATCGCCTTTCGTCCCCGAAAGATTATGCGGAGCTATTTAATAGCATTTTCAATTTGTCAGGTATGTTTATATTTAAATCTACACTAATATTATAAAGAGGAAGGATTTGTACCTATTTTTGTATGTTTGTATGTTTGTAATGAATAGGCTCAAAAAGTACTGGGCCGATTTCAAAAATTCTTTCACCCTTGGAAAGCTACATTCACCCTGAGTAACATAGGCTACTTTTTATCCCTGTATTCCCACGGAAACGGGATCTACGCGGGTGAAACCGCGGGACGTCCGCTAGTCTCATATAATATATATATTCGACTGGCCTGTTGGTCTAGTGGTTAGTGACCCTAACTGCTATGCCGGTGGTCGTGGGTTCGATTCCCACCCAGGACAAATGTTTGTGTGATGAGCACGATCATTTGTTCTGTGTCTGGGTGTAATTTATCTATAATATGTATGTATTTAGAAATATATAAGTATGTTTATCAGTTGTCTAGTACCCATAACACAAGCTCTGCTTAGCTTGGGACTAGATGGCGTTGTGTGATAGTTGTGGAAAAAAAAAAAAAAAAATATATAAGAACAAGCGAGATTGTTGCAACCAATCGTACACAAATTCAAACTCCGTGGTTGCTATAACTGTGTCCTGATGGAAAATTCGATAACACTGGCTGACGTAGGAATCGAACCCAGAAAGCGATTCTCATGCAGTCTACTGGACCCATTATGTACAAATTTAAAATTTTGGTTACAATATACCTGTAATCCCTGGAAGGTAAGGCAGATCTAATAGTACAAATACATTTCGTCAGTTATGTTTATGTAATAGGGGGCAAGCCTATTGCCAGTTAAACTTTGATAAGACGTCATAACTTCTGGTTTCCTCTACATAAAATTACAAGTAACCATAAATTTAACCTTCATTCGTGCACTGTTTATTGGCCGAAAACCCTTCATCCATCTGCAGCAGCCAGGATAGGAAGCATTCACAAACGAATACCTTGCTCCGCCACTTTGTCAGCGATCCACGTCGATGTGCAGGGATGCTTTGAAGAATTCCAATCGGACCGGGCTTCAAGTTTCATTTCCTGTAAAACGGATGACACAAAGGACTTTGGGCTAATCTGTCCCACGACTGGGTGTAAACTTTAGAAGAATCTTGTCAAAGAAAGTGTTCTAAGTTATGAAGATTCTAAATTTTTGGTCTGATTAATTAATTATACATGACGTTAGATGTGAGTAATTTAGTAACATTAAAACGGCGAGGAGAAGATAGCGGGACGACTTGGATGGCTTTCTCACCAACTGGCGAGAAAAAGCACAACATCCCAATCTAATTTACCTATTTTAAATTGTAGCATCTGCGTACGTTGTTACTTATTAGTAGCGCCAATAATTCTTGATTGATCAATCTAGGCTATTTTTTTCTTTATTTATGCGCATTGTCAGTCGACCTTTTTTAGTCCGAATACGCGTACACAGGAGCTAATATCATTTAGCCATTTTTTCCTCATAGTCAAAATTATTGATTCTTTTAAAACAGAAAATTACCTGCTCTTTGCCTACTTGGAAACTTTGTATTTTTTTATTTTGTGTTCTTTTATATCCACAAAATTCGTATGTATTTCTTGTATTTATTTTTTCCTTAAATTATACATTTAATTAGCGGAAAAGTGTTTTCTTGAAGTTTTGACGCTACATAAAGTCAGGGTTGGGAAAATACGGCAGGTTGGCGTTCTATGGAGGAGGCCTTTGTCCAGCAGTGGTCGTTTTCTTAAAACAGTTAGCCTGTGCCTTGTAAACATCGTTGGTCCACAACATAACATAACATCACGCGTGTAATCCACGAAAGATTAAGCAGAGATGTACCACATTTCGCCAGTTTTGTTAAAGTAGCTTCCTAGTACATGTGGTACTAGAAAGCCAGCCTATTCAGACACCGTGGAATGAATATAATTATTATGTGTTATGGTATGTGAATGGGCAAAATATCTGTTAAAAGACGTCTTAACAAAATGCAACCCTACTGCAAAGGGCGACATTCATCCAACAAGTCGAATGTAACATGTCTATGAGTTTTAGATTTTAGATGTTTCACTCTCACAGAACCCTTACTTAGTGGTTAACGCTTAAAAAATAATCTTCGGCCCATGGATAGCTATACGTAGGCACTAAACATGATATCATACCCTAGCCACCCCCACTATCAAACACCCTCTATATCAAGTATCTATTTGAACATAAACCGTTTATCGCTGGCTATCGCTCGGACAATGGCGGCCGGGGGGATGACGGGGGAACAGGGGTGACATCCGCTTCCGACGGAACCGGAAATGGCTGATATGTGACTTTGTTTTGCGCCGTTTGTTGAGCTTCCCTTATTTACTGTTAGTAATAGCTGTTAATATATTTTGAAATATCGTTAGATTTTTGTTAGGATATGACGTAATGCTCTAATGGGTAATATTGTAGGAGTATATTGTTTTTGTAATGGATATTATGGGTCAAGAAATGGAAATATATTATTATATGGTTCATAATACATGTTTCTATTCAGCTCATCTAAGGGAGGTCTATAACCAGCAGTGGTCGTGAGTCAACTAATGATGATATTCCGTCTTTTTATCACCATAATTATAACTAGGATCACTGACTATTTGTAATGACTGTCATCTACAAATTACGGCCTGGACCAACGGCTTAACTTCCTTTCCGATGGACGGAGGATACTCGGTATGCAATGAGAGGTCAGCCATCCACATACCAACCTAGGCCACCTAAAGATTGATCTCAGCGGTTGTAATTATCTAGCCAGGAACTAAGCCAGCTAAAATGAACCGTAAGTGAAATTTTTATTCAAACAATATTTATTTGTGTTCAAACAAACAAATAATTCCTCAACAAATCGTAACACCATTCAAATAAATTATAATTATTTTAAAATAATAAATCATGATGTTTTTCTGACCTAAACAAATAGGTTGTTTGTATTTGAACAAAACAGTAAACATTAAAATGATATTAACCAACCTAGCTGCAATCAAAGTAATAATTTTAATCATTAAATGTCCAGCATTATGAATTGTATTAATTAATCTCTAATCACATTACATAATTATAATTTAATTAATTAAACGTTTCAGTAATTTAGTATAAACAAAACTATCATCGTTTATAAAATGTATGTGTCGTATTATAATTTAACCTCGTTAATTTATATTGCAGATGATTAAATCTACGTTATGAATACAAATATAATAATAATACCAGCCCATTACTGTCCAAATATTGGTCAAAGGTCTTCTCATACAATACAAATATAGAATTCATTAATTCACTGATTCATTATGCACACATACAGCCGCATTGTTGCACAAGTTATTTTTTTTTGCAAATATAGTAAAAACGAAATCAAACAAACAAAATAATGTCACCGACTTCAGAAGCTGATTTTTCTTCTGAAGTTTATTTTTCACTTTTTGGTGTTTTTGAAGTCGGTTGTTTTTTGTTGCAATTTTTATTTTTTAATTTTTAGTTGTATTAACCTATACTTTAACATTCAACCAAGAACCTAACCCATAACCTTCTGACGGTACCGACAGACAACTGACTCTTTCAAAATTTAACTCAATAGCTCCAGACATCAAAATTATTGAAAAAAACTCTCTTCGTCTCCTTGGGTCTCCTATCCATGAAAATTCTTTTCCCGATTTTATCGAGGAGAAAATTCTAAATTTTAATGATGTTTCGGAAAGATTGCTCCAAATTAACATGCATTCGGCCATCACCATTATTCGCTACTGCTGTTTCGGCCCTAAATTAACATATTTCCTTCGTGCTTCCCCTTTATGGAAGCACAAACATCTTTTGGACAAAATGGACCAAATCATCAGACATACTTTGTCATCCATTTTAAATGTGGCTTTGGACGACCGAGCTTGGGAACAAGCAACTCTTCCCATTCGTATGGGAGGACTCGGCGTCCGCAAAATTTCTAGTATTAGTTTACCGGCTTTTATATCCTCGGTTCACGGCACGGAGAAATTAATCAGGAATATCCTGGCTTCCACACTGGTTGGTTTTGATGTGCGGTGTTTCTCCGAGGCTATAGTCGCTTGGAAAATCGCTTGCCCGAATACAGAAGAACCCGACCATCCTTTTTCCCAGAGACGGTGGGACGAGCCGCTCTGCAGGGTAGTTCAGAATAATCTACTGAACACGTCTGCTACTACTGCTGAGCGTGCGCGCCTGCTGGCTGTGGGTGAGTGGGAGTCGGGTCTTTGGCTTCACGCACTGCCGTCGTCAAGCATTGGCACTCTATTTGACGACACTACTTTTCGCCTCGCTGCTGCTTTACGTCTTGGTGCCGTATGCTGCTCTCCTCATCGCTGTCAATGTGGTGAAGCTGTCAGCGGCCTCGGACACCATGGCCTGTCCTGCAGTCGAAGTGCGGGTCGTTTTGCGCGACACGCAAACATAAACGACATCATCCGACGAGCTCTTGTTACCGTCGGCGTCCCTGCTGTCTTAGAGCCAAATGGCTTGGCACGCGACGATGGCAAGAGACCGGACGGCATGTCGTTGTTTCCTTGGAAGATGGGTAGGCCTTTAGTATGGGACGCAACTTGCGTCGATACTCTTGCGCCATCGCATCTTCCAAGCTCTTCGTGTTGTGCTGGCGCTGCCGCTGCGGCTGCGGAGAACCTCAAGCGGCGTAAATATAGTAACCTTTGTGGAAACTATATTTTCGAGCCGTTTGGGGTAGAAACTTTAGGGCCGTGGGGTCCTAGTGCACACAGCCTTTTTAAGGATATTTCAAAACGCCTTGTTGACGCTTCCTCCGACCCAAGGGCTGGCTTTTTCTTTGGCCAGAGGATAAGTGTTGCCATACAACGCGGCAACGCTGCCAGTCTCTTGGGTACTTTACCTGCTGACAGCGTTGAGGAGGAGTTTTTCGATGCCCTTTTATAGTTAGTTTGTTTTTAGGTTAGTTTAGTTTATATATTTAGTATAGTCTTACATTTATAAATAAATAATTAAGCAAACCTACCTTCAAGATTACCTTATTATTACTTTCAACTCCTAACCGTTGAGGAGAAGTACCTTCCATTATCAGCTCATCAATATGAAGGGATGACTGCTAGATGCGAATACTTGAATAGCGTCAGAAAAAGCACGAAACACTTAATACGTGCCTATGAAATTTGAGAGTTGCTTTCGATTTCTCTGTAACTCACAAAAAAAAATACCTATCGAATTGAGAACCTCCTCCTTTTTGGGAAGTCGGTTAAAAAAGCATTTGGTAAAGTTTATTACCTAAAGGAAGGTACCAAAGTAAATTATTTTGTAAACTTTACTCAACATGGTTGATGTTAGCTACATCAAACCTTGACAACTTGACGTTCTAGAATGTATTTTGATTTTAAAGCAGAATCTGATGAAAGTTGCTATCCACCTAATAAAATAATCTCATATGGAATCATTTCTCACAAAACCAACCTGAAACAAGCTTATTTATACCTTCTATTTTCTTTCGAATCAAACGAAAACCAATGTAATTACAAGTTAGTTTTTGTAGCGCCATTAATAAATAAATTATCTGCTACTAGTAAAAGTTTCATAGTCCGCGCCACAGCAATGTTGTAAACTAGTTTACTATTAAACTATTTACTATCCAGCCAGCTCGTAATTAACTTAGTTTTTGAACGATGCAATGGCATAATAGCTCTGCGATTTTATTAAAAAGCGTATTGTAACGACATTTGTTTTTAATCTGATACTATTTTTGGAAAATTAATATGTTAATAACGTAAACAAAGAGTTAGGCAGGGAATACTCACATTTTGCCAGTTTATTTTCAGTCCCATAGTATTGGATAGCATATCGCCGTCAACTGGGCACGAATATAATATAATTGTTGTTTTTTTACCCATAAGTTTATGCAGGGTTAAGTACTTTACGTACTTCTCGATATCATAATACAAGACCTGCAAGTGGAGGACCTCATCCAGGGAAGTAGTACCCTATCATCCAAACTAAAAGTTATGTGCCCACAATATAGGACTTTTAGAATTCCATAATTCAGATGACGAAAGCGTGTTTGCAAGTGTAGCGTGGAACACCCATCAACTATACTAAAGACTTGAGATAGACAGGTACTTAGGTCAGACTGGATGACTAAAGAGGAAGACAAGTTGTTTTTTTTTTATTGAAAATGGGCTTGCTCTTGACCTCAATCTTGCCCTAAGGGCAGTGGTGATGTCGACGATGGAACAAGCTTACCCAGAAGAAACCTGTTTTGGAAAGGAGGCCTTTCTCCAGAAGTGGACTGCGATCTCCAATAGTTGATAAACGGTGCTGACCAGGCCTCATGCCTCACCAATATCGTAAAAACAAAACACTGCCTTCACTAAATGGCTATAAATTGTTTCCTGTGAACAGTAAATTGAATGCTTGACGCACATAAATTATTTCCACATTGAGTGACGTCACATGCACATAGTTACCCTGTGTCGGGGTTAATAAATCAAGCTGTGTTATCTCTATAAAACTGTCTATAGTCACATTTGTTTTAAACTTGTCTGACTTTAGGATTGGGCGGGGTTTTTATGACAGCGGGTATGGGTTTATTAAATGTAGCTAGTTTGATTCTACTTAGACCTATTTTAAGCCGTACACAGGTTTCTAAATATTCGTTTCTTATATTTTCAAAGCAATTATAGAATGGAGAGGTTTGAAAAGAGAACATAGAGGCCTTTGCCCAGTAGTGGGAAACACAAACAGGCTAACAAAAAAAAAAATGAATTATTTTCAAAGAGCGTCCCCATACTGTAGCACCGTTAGTCGTCAAAGTTCATTTAAAAGTATCAAATAAGACGTAAAGGTGACGCTATAAAATCGTATGAAAACAAGAAAAGACGCCAGTTTCCTCATCTACGAAATTGTTTTCTTGAGGTAACATAGAAAGCAGTCTTATTAATGCGATTTTTCATAGCGTTTGACTGGATTTTCTGCCAGGGTTTGCGGTTACCTTACCTCCATCCTTTTCCCCGCTACCATTGCACCCACACATTTAAAACCACTCTCACCCCGCTCACGTCCACGTTTTGAGATAAAACGCAATATAACTTGCAACAGTACGGTTCTATTCAGATTAGTTCTAACAAGAGAATATTGAGTTCTTTGCTTCTACAGTTCTACCTTTATTGACGCCGTATGGACCTAACTACGTGACTAGGTTTGTTAGCTGTTTCAATGGACTTTTTATTGGTTTCAATTAGAAATTGTGGAGTTAACACGTCTAGTGATCACAAATATAACTTGGGAGTGATTCTAAGTTCGATCTCAAACACATTGAAATTGGATTTGGGATTTACAATTTAACAATTTTGACGAACAACACTATGTATGAATTTGCGGTGGCCAATGGTAAAAGAATAGCTGTTATCTTTTAGTTGACAAAATGTAATTTTTATTTGAAATTCAGAAACCCAATACATCTTGTGGTCAACAATTTACCTGTGGACGTTCAGTCTTAGGTTGGATCTAAGGTTTAGGCTAAGCGGTAAGGCTAAGAATTTACATTATAAAATTCTGAAGAGTGACACAGTTCTGGATTTGCGGTAACCAATAGTAAAAGGTATATTCGAGTATTACATAGGTAAGGTCACGTATGGTGTTCCGTATGGTGTCGGACGCAAAGAATAGCACCATCCCATATCTTCCCGTGGGTGTCGTCAGAGGCGACTAAGGGATGTACCAGAGAATGGGCAGCAGCGTTCTCTGTGCTTTTTGTATCGACCGTACTGCGATCGCCAACCCGCCTGCCAAGCGTGGCGATTATGGCAAACCCCCCCTAAGCAAAAATTACACTTAGGGGAGGCCTATGTCCAGCAGTGGACGTCTTTCGGCTGAAATGATGAAGGTCACGTATTCTTTTCAAGTATTATACACCAATTTATAGAACAAACATGCATAGCACATATAGCATGAATGGTATAATGTTAGTGGACCATACCCCTCAGTCTATTCCTCAGGACGATAAACGTTCCACATTTCGTAAGACGAATAGATTTTTACTATTATATACATTTTTTCATAAAAGCTACAAATTTACCGATACGGACCTTTATAGAAAACTGGCGTGGGTTGGGTCTAAACTGTGTGTGGGTTGACTAATAGTGTGTTGTGGGCAATCTCTCAGCTGCCATGTAAATGGCGCCTGTCTATATATTTTGTGTGTTTGATAAATTGTTTCACAGTGAGTTCAGTAACCCGAAATATTTTCACCGGGAAAATCGTGCAGGGAAAAACAGAAGTATTGGATTTAGAGGATGTATTGAAGTATTGGATTTTTGGGGTTGGTGGGATCTACCTCCTAGTGGTCTACCCCGGGCAACGGAATCGCTGACTTTTGTTAGCGGTTACGGCTGAATGATCCAAACACTGGTGGAAGGGCCTGCAAAGGTCCGCCTGGCTAGTTACCACCCTCCCGCCGAAGTCCGGCGCCAAACAGTTCGCTGTGTTCCGATGGTGCGCGGGAGAGCCAGTGCTACTGGGAAGGCTCGCTCCATCGTAGACCTCATCCTTGCTCAGGCAAGCCTCGAGGTCAAGAGCTGACCCA
The DNA here is from genome assembly GCA_949775195.1 of Diarsia dahlii. Classification (NCBI taxonomy): domain Eukaryota; kingdom Metazoa; phylum Arthropoda; class Insecta; order Lepidoptera; family Noctuidae; genus Diarsia; species Diarsia dahlii. The sequence goes on from OX459207.1 coordinate 20,995,201, forward strand.
TCTTAAATAAAAAAAAAAATCTTTGGTAACAGATTTATTTCAACATAACGTCACGCCCATAATCTCAAAAGGGTTAGGCAGAGGTCATTATTGCACTGATATTTGGTTATTTATGTTTAAGTACCATGTAATAGGGGGTCAGATCTAACAGGGAAGAATGGAAAAAGAAAACGTGTTGCGCCGACCCCAAATAAAATGTGATTTTATTTAATTTTTTATTTTATTTGTTAGGGACAAAGAACATGCAATGCAAAAACATGAAAATTACATGCCAGCTCAATTAAAGGTTCTTAAAATAACACAACTTAGAAATACATTTATACACAATTACACAATCTCACATATTTATGTTATTACATATGTAACCAACAACATTGTCCACGAATTCACAAATAAAAATAGTTACAGAAAACAGACAAAGATAAGTGCAGAAACATGATGATGATAATGTAATAGGGGGTGAACCTATTACCATCAAACGGGCACAAATCTGGACTCCGTGGGTGTTACTGAGAAAATCCCTGATGTTATTATCCTTACATAGTATAAAACAAAGTCGCTATTTTTGTCTGTCTGTTTGTCTGTATGCTTAAATCTTTAAAACTACGCAACGGATTTTGATGCGGTCTTTTTTAATAGATAGAGTGATTCAAGAGGAAGGTTTTAGTATATAATTTGAACGACATCCACGCGGGTGAAGCCGCGGGCATCAGCTAGTAACTATGTAAATTGCAAAGTATGGGTGGATGTGAATTACTCAATCATAAACAGAATCGCTGAAACGTATCAGCGAAAAGGTACATATGTCACTTACCCACACTGGAGTGACAATAAAACAAAATTGCTTTTAGACGTCGTGGTAAGCCCACGGTAGTGCTATGGGTTGTTTGAAAGAGATACCGCGGCCCTGGAACACAAAGGGCTGTGAAGGAACATGGGTGGTTTTTAGTCAGTAGAAGTCTGACACTCCCTAAACCCACTGGAGTGGTTTCTTTTTCCGTAAAACTGCTAAATATGGCGACGCTTAGGAATGCTAACTCCAGCAGAAAACATGTTTCGATTGAAATAATTAATGAACACATGGGCGATTTACTTACTTTGATCTACATATTTACCAAATAGAACTTCTGCCCCGTGTGTTAATAAAACACGGCAGTCTCTTTAGCCAAACTAATCTAAACAAATACTTTGCACGTGTTTTTCTGTTATTCTGTCATTTATGAACAAAAGTATAAGCAAATAATCAAACGGGAAAGATCAGTCGCTATAATGTCTCTTGAATACAATCTTCGAAAGGTGAGTTTTCATCAAAACACATGTTCTGCGTTAGAACATAGCCATACGCTACATTATGGGGCTGAGTTAAACACTTTATTTTTGTATGGCCGGAAATTCCTCCCACTCTGGGCAGAGCGGTGGTAGTGCCAGACATCTATTGACTAAAAACCACCCATGTTCCTTCTTAGCCCTTTGTGTCGAGACCGCGGTACCTCTTTCGAACAACCCGTAGCCCCGATGGGCTGAGTTAAACCCTGAACCAGGAAATATGCTGAGTTAATTACTAAATAAAGAAAAGATAGTGTGTTTGTAATAAATCTTCTATCTATATAAATAAAAAGAGAAGTCCTGCCATGACTGACTGACTCATCAATGCCCAGCCCAAACCCTTGGACCTAGAAAGCTGAAATTTTGCACAGAGGTTTCCTTAATAATGTAAACAAGGAATAAGGAAGGATTTTTCGAAATTCAACCTCTAAGGGAGTTAAATAGGGGATGAAAGTTTGTATGGAAAATCGTCACAATCACGCGGGCGAAGCCGCTGGCAAAAACTAGTAAATAAATAAATTAGATAAGTTGGTAGAAAAACCGCAGCTTGTTTGCAATATGCGCTAATTACCCTATGGAGGAAAAGAGGTGGTGTGCCCTTTTACGAAGTGTGAAAATATTATGTTAAGCGGATTATTTATAGTGTATTTATGAAATAAACCACAACATCATGTCAGTGTCACCTTAATTTATGAGCTTTGTTTTGAATTATTGTGATTGGTTTTTAACCGTTTCTTTCTTCTTTTTTTGGGCACAAATTCAGACTATTACCGAGCAGGCTGCCCAATACACTTTTAGGCAAATTTTGTTAATGAAACAGAACTCAATAAACATAATTATCAAAACAGTGCTTGAGAGCTTTAAATATCCCGTCGGGGCTGCTGGTTGTTCGAAAGAGATACTGTTTCCTCGGCACAAGGGTTAAGAAGGACCATGGGTGGTTTTTAGTCAGTAGAAGTCTGACATTCTCTTCCGCTGTGCCCAGAGTGGGAGGGGTTATTTGATGATTTCCCACTCCCCAAAAAAAAAGAGCATTCAAAATCAAAATTCCGTAAAAATGAAGACAGTGACAAACTGTTAGTTCTTATGGCTTAGATGTGTTGATCGTGATCAGATTCACTTGCGAAATCGGCCTTTTACCTGACTCCGAGAATGCAAACCGTGTTCAACAGTCGTTAAACAATATTCAGAAAACCAATAGTATTTTCTATTTAACCTTTTAAAAACTACCACCACCACAGCACCTAAAATGTAAAATCATAGCAGTGAACGTCAACAAGCCCGTGCAGCGCGCTGAAGCGAACAAAGCCGTGATTTAAAGCGATTTGCGCTGCACCAACTATTTACCAAGTAAAAACTTAAACCGCTTTATTGTGTTAGACCTTTTCTTTTTTTTTTGGTGGGTGGAAAATCATCAAATGACCCCCCCCGCTCTTGGGCGAAGGGGAGTGTCAGACTTCTACTGACTAAAAACCGAACCCACGTTCCTTCTTTGCCCTTGCGTCGAGGTCACGTCATCTAGTACAAAAATCCGCGGCCCCGACGGGCACAATGTTACGGTTGAAGTACCTAGTACAGAAATCATTTGACATAGAAAATCTTTTTACCATTTCGAAGTATGACTGGTTTAACTTTGTGTAATTTATTTCATCACCACTGTTCTCAAAATGGTGGGATGGAAAATGTCAGGAAGAAACTGGCATGTCCTGGAATCTGAATTTCGAAGACTTGTGACATCTATCAACCCCCACTAGACCCACGTTGCGGGTTATAGCCCATTCCCTAAGAGTAGTGGAAACATTCTGGGCTGATAAATATGCTTATGAGTGGTTTTCAAAGTTCAATAGATTGACCTGAGGCCCTACTATGACGTCTTAAAACAATTCTTATTCCAGTTTGGAAACCTGACAGAACTATACAGGGTATCTATCACCATCTCTTTTTCTCACTGGAATAGGAACTGTTATAGGACGTCATGGTATGCCTTCAGTTCAGTTAAATAATTGGCGAATTTAACTATAAACTGAAACCACATTTTTGGTAATCTTCTAATCCGTGTTTATGAGTCCAAATCATTGTAATTGGTCAGGTAGCGGGTTTAACATTAATTAGTGGTAAATTGTTGACATGCGAGCAGAAAATTCTGTCGAAATTATTATGAAATACGGTTTGATTTACATTACTCTTGCATATCTGCATTACAATCCAAACTAATTAATATTTTATCGGGCCGTTAGCAAAGTCAATTAAAAAGAATTGTGATGACTTTGGTGTTTTTACAAACCAATAAATGGATTATTGGTTAATCTCAATCTTTGATATTAAGAAACTAGCTTTTGCCAGCGGCTTCGCCCTCGTGAAAATGACGATTTTGCATACAAACTTTCATCCCCTATTTAACTCCCTTCAAAATCCCTCCCTTAAAAATCCTTCCTTATCTATACTAATATTATAAAGCTGAAGAGTTTGTTTGTTTGTTTGTTTGAACGCGGTAAACTCAGAAACTGCTGGTTGGAATTGAAAAATTCTTTTTGTGTTGGATAGTCCATTTATCGAGGAAGGCTATAGGTTATATAACATCACGCTTCGGCTAATAGGAGCGGAGCATAAATGAAAAATGTTACAAAAAACGGGAAAAGGTATTTCCTTTTTGAGAGCTTCCGCTGCGTGCGCTGCGAAAACGGTTTAAGTTACGCTAATATCATGTATGAAAGAATTGTTCCTCTTTAAAAGTTCTAAAAAAAAGTCCGCGACAGCATATATCTATCTTTTAAGATTGACTCACTGTAAACTTTTTTTACAGTTAAAAATAATTATTTTTTGCGAAGCTTATTTAACCCATATGGTATTAATCTATATCTAAATAAATGTGTTTGTTAGAACGGAAATTTAATATAAAATATTTGTGCCCTTTACTCTATACAGTTTTAACAAATATCTTAGAAGATATCGCAATGTAAAAATATCCGCGAGGCAAAATAATTCGCGCGTCGCAATGTAGGTCCGGGGGATTCTGGCTGGCCTTCCGTGAAATTCAAATTCAAAATATTTACTGCATCATAATGTTTACAAGTCTTAGTACAGAGTGTTAGAGATACCTATAGTAATTCACACTTTAATATAATCTAAGCTAATCTAAACCATCTAAACTATTTTAATAAAGAGGAAAGATAAGATTTTTTGTTTGTTACGATTTAGCTTAATTTATGTCGGATAGTCGATATCGAGAAAGTCGCTTGGTAGGGGCTTTTGGCGGTTTTGTCATACAAAACTATGTCAGGCCTTTGCTGGGTGGCGGCTTGAGTAATCGTTGGATATCTCTGAGTGCTGCAGTTAGTTTAATTCGACTATTCAAAAGTGCCTGTTACTGGCCTACTTGAAATAAATATTTTTGACTTTGACTTTGACTTTGGCTATAAGCTATATTTATGTGACGCAGACGAAGTTGCGTGGGTCAGCTAGTTCCTTAATAAGGAAGGATTTTTCGAAATTCAACCCACATTATTTCTTTTCATTATTCATTCTACATTTTAAAGGGAACCTCTGAGCAAAATTTCAGCTTTATAGGTCCAAGGGTTTGGGCTGGGCGTTGATGAGTCAGTCAGTCAGTCAGGACTTCTCTTTTTATTTATATAGATATAAAAATTGACCTTTCATAATAGTAACTCCATCTATGACCATTTTACGATTTTTTGAGCAAATCATTATAATGATCTGCTAAAGCCCAATTTAGACGCCCAGCATTCGGTCTTTTCATCATGAACATAAAAGCATTTCATAGGTACCAATAATTAAATCTTCTTCAAGTCAAGGCCACTTTCATAATTAAAAACATTTTTAACAAGCTTCCTCACAAATTCCAAACAAAATCTCCACTTATTTGCAAGAACATTTTTCGCTCCAAAATTATAAATTTCCAACAGTTTAAAACGCCAATAATTTAAAGAGTCGAATTTCCTAATTATTTTGTAAATCCCTTTATAAATGAGTTCAATTAATTCGGTAGTGTAACCAAAATAAACAGTTTTAACAATAAAGCGACGTAACGAGTTCCTGCGGTTTCTGAACGTTAGATGAACTGTGAACGAGATTTAATTAATATATGTTGTGTGTCGAGCACGGGATGCGGTCCGCACTGAGTTTGGGGGCTCGGTTGAGTACACACCAAGAAATCTGTGTTATTTCTATCTCTTTTTATCTCTTTTTCCGCTTTGTGTTAGTGAGACGGGATACCTACTTCAGTGAGACAAATATATCATCGAATATCGTTTCTTCGAAAACTTTTCATCGATATCACTATACCGCGACGCTTTGTTAAATCGACGCCTTGTTACTGCAATGATTCATTACATCGAAAAACTGTACTGCGAACGATTTTACTTCGTAAGTATCATACTGCGAAGCCTTGTTTAATCAAGGTCTTGTTACTGAGGTGTTCTGTTACCTAGGAAAACTTACATTGATTGATACAAGTACATTGATTTTCTTTTTCATTGGTAAAACTAGAATTAGAAATTTATGGGATATTACATAAGAAGTAAACAATTTCTCTGTTTCAAGGAAATTGTGAATCTCAGTAATAACTTAAAAGATGCCCTTTCAAAAACTAATCTAGCTCATCAACCAAGAATAACAACATCACTAAAACCATCTTAAACCCTAACCCAAATTATGTCGCCTGTACAAGTAACACACCATTCAACTTCTCTATTTCCCATTGCTCGTTCGTGAACACGACTCGAGATTGCGACTGATTAAAATTAAATGTCAAACTGACATCTGTCAGATTAACTATTCTATTTTGTGTCAAGGAATGTTTCATATTGTCTTCTTTTATTTATACATTTAAATAATTCTACTGTACGTGTGTATGTCACTGAACTCCTCCTTAACGGGTGGACCAATTTGGATGAAATTTTTTGTGTGTGTTCCAGTAGATTAAAAAATGGACTGGATTCACAATTGGACCCAGTAGGTGACGCTGCTGTCTGGGCAGGACGACGCTAGCAGTTTTATAATTTGAAACATTCTTTTGTAATAATAATATCTACATGGAGGAAAATTATATAACAAAATAATACTGAATAACAACAGCTTATGGCCGCCGCTTCGTCTTAGCCGAAGCCGGAAATTATCTATCAAGAACGTAATACCAGGGTAAATTGGTTCTGATGCTAATGCGCAAAAAGGTAATATTTGTACAGATAAACTACGTTGCAACTTTTTACGCGATAACTGTCGCAGTTTCAGCTAATTACATTTACGTTTCAGCTGATTCTAAGTTAAAAGAAGATCCCCAACCCGATTTTCAAGAACACCTAAAATTCTTTTGACTCTCTACACATGGTACTAAAAATCGCTACCGTGACTCAGTCACAAAAAAAAACTGTTCTAGTAATCCTGTCTAACCCCACAAATTCCAATAAGAACTAAAAAAACCTCAAGTCTCGTACAGAAGGACCGTTCCGTAACAAAGTTAAACCGCTCACAATTAGATAGTACCATCAATTACCAAGTTCCTCTATGTGTAACTAAGTCAATTACCCGCTGCTACAGAAATAGGCGGCATTTGACAATTTGGGGGCAACTTGTACCGCTTGTTACCAAACTAAGGTGGGCCAGATGTTTCTACAAGTATTTATTGTTAGAAGTTTTGAGATGGGAATTGAATTGATATGTTTTTTTTTGTAGATGTGAATGTGATCTTTGAAAATTTTTCCTTTGGGTGTTATAACAAAATTTAGGTGTTTCTTAGAAATAACAAATTTTCCAGTTTTTTTATATCATTTCGAATCCTAGAATAAAAGCTTTCTTCGTATTTTGCATCGTTTAAAGCAACGATCAGCGATTCCCTTAGCTTGCCCAAATGTTCAATGCTGATCAATTTTTTCCAAAAAAAAAAATATATAATCTCCCACAACACCTGAACATCTTCAAAAACGTCACTCCCTACAGCCACCATGCTTTAAGTACATTTTACTGACCACCCTGCACTGGGCCCACGTGTTGGATTCTAGCCCATTCCCTCTCTCTCTCACTGACGATGTCCCACAGAGAGGAGTCCTGTGTCCCAGCAGTGGGAACATTGTACACTGTAGACTGATTATTATCACTAATCAGTTGCGCAAAAGTTTACCAGTACCCCGCCCTAATGAATCGAAGATAGAATCCTCCTCTACAAATAGACATAAAATTAACCGGTGACAAAATCAATATCTTACCAACAATATTCAACTACTACAAGAAACTTTTCACCACAAGTCATAAGTCCATTGTCAATTAACTTCAATTACTGATAGAACTAATGAACATGTCCAAACTAGCGCTAGATGAAAGGAGACCTGTTCGCACTGTTCTAGCGCCAATTATGAACAAGTTGGCACGTGTTTGAATCAAACATGATTTCTACTATCGCGCGAGTTGTTTCGGAGTTGTCCGAAGTTTCGGCTAACTAGGTTAGTGGGGAGAAATGGTCGTCATAATCTTTTTGGGGAACATCTTTGTGTTTAAGAGGTCTTCTTTTGATTTTTGCAATGATACTTTTTTGTACAGTTTTTTTTAAATCTGTATATGTAGGTTGAAGTTTAAAAATTACTCATTTTAATGGTTGGCTAAAATAAGATCATTAAATTGAAATACTAACTGCTATAAGGTGCTTTTTCAAAATGGGTTAAAATATGGAGAATTTTGCTGTTCATCCCCATTGAGATTTACACTTTGAAACGGGCGGCTAAGTAGAGTATTTTTCTTTGAAGTTTTTGAAAAACTTGCCAACATTCTTAAATTACAAAAAAAAAAAAACAATGGCAAAATATTTGAAGTGCCTATAAACACTTCGTTTGAAGCATGGAAATACAATAAAATCAGTCCGTACCTAAAATAAATTATAAGTTTCAACATGGCAGGATAAATTGGGTTAAATCAAGAGACTAGAATAGGGTATTTCACCAAAAAAATCTAATAAGTCCGTCAGATAGATTTTCAATAAATAATGGACACGTATTTTTTCTTTTTTCACGTAAACAAAATATGAAGACGATACAGTGCTTCGAAAAGTCGTGTCAAGTCGTGTGACGTCATAAGGATAGTACTTTTTTACCCACTAAGTGACGCCAAAAACCCCCACTCTTGATCTTTGACACATTTTATTTTCGTCAATTTTTATTATATTGATAAAACAAAAAACACGTATCCAATATTTTTCGATAATCTAACAGACGGACTAATTAGATTTTTTTGATGAAATACCCTATTGAGACAAACACAAAATTCTTAAGTTACATCTAATGGGAATAATAACAAAGTACTACATAGTTCCCATTTTCATTTAGTTTTAGCTATAATATCAAAATGCCGAATTGAGACCAATTTAGATTTTAGTTCACGTCGTTGTTTTTATTGCTTGTTTAATAAGTTTCTGAACTAAGTTGTTTTTATTTGGTTAGATAAGCAAAGATGACTAGATTTGACTTGAAATTTTTGTCTATGACTCAAAAAGTAGACACAAATGGACAAGGAATAGACTTTCAGCAAAAAATATCATTAACAGATATTTTTGCTGAAAGTCTATTCTTACCTACCTACTCAAGCGGAAGATGGTCTTCTATACTTTATGCCTGCCGTGGAATAATGAATAAGTTTATTTTATGTGTACATCTTCGATATTTCTTGATTTAATCAAAAGTATCGCTCAATATCAATAAACCGCCAATTAATTTGATATCGGCAATTATTACCTAATTACCGCCTATCAAAATAATTATTTTCTAGATCAACAAATTGTAATTCTTGAAGATTTTCGAACCTCGTTCAATAATATAGGTGGGAGTAAGACGGCTAGTTCGACACAAACAGAAAGTTTCCCCGCTAGGTCTCACGAGTGCTATGACAAAGTACTATATCGTTTACACGTTAAATTAGTGCTCGCTATAAAATCAAAAAGCCGCCGTTGGTGGCTGCGTTTACACCGTACTGTAACTTTCTAATTGCCGTTATTATAATGTTAAGTTAAAATTGTCCTGAGTTAGAATTGATTTTGTTTTCAGTAGATACCTTTAGATTATTTGAGATACATATTTTGCTGGTGCGGGTTTCACAGTGACAACTTAAATAAACATACATCAACAATGAAATTGTGTTCTGCCTACCCAAGTAAATATTATATTGAATCAAATGGATTTTAGCTACAGTTTGTTAAATGCAGTTATGATAACACTGCTGCTCATTTCCTGGCATAACCGATAAATCAAACACACTTTTCTAAAACAGAAAACTTTAACGTTTGTTTGCACAAACCAGCTACTCTCAGATCTGCTTAAAATTCTGCTGATCCGATAAACCGCGCCCGCAAGAGACGATCACCCAAAATACATAAAACTCAAATATTTAAACTTGCGAACCGAATTTGATTCCTATCGCCAACACTCCAATTTTATATCGTCGGCACACAGTAAACTTTTATGTTTACCCATAACGTTTCTATTTCTGGCTAATATAATTGAAATGGAATTCGTGTATTGTTTTAAACAAACGATGGGAACAAACGATCAATCAGTTCGCGAGCTGGTAATCGGATAAGCCCGAATGGATGAAAAGCTTTTTATTTAATTTATTTTAGAATACACGTGGATGTTTTATTGTATTATTCCACGTGTATCACGGGGTACACTATTATTTTGAATTAAATTGGTGTATCGACAGGGTGGTAAAGGAAAAACATCACAAGGTGGTTTTATGTTCCAGTTAGGCTGTACCAATTAAAATAAAAGTAGCTAAGTCAGTCACATTATTTTTACGTAATTTGCAAATATATGACAAATTCTCCATGTACAAAAATTTCAACCAATTTTCTCTCAAAAATTGTCACTACTAAAACTCAACGATTCTCAAAGCCATTTAAGTACGTTTTGGTGTAAAGGCAGTCCGGCCCGACACCCAGTAATTCTCGATCTCGGCCAACGAGGCAAGTTTAATGAAATTCTTGCTGCCCTATCTCCGTACTATGCTTACACCGTGTTTTTAACTTCGCACTTTCCTACTGCTTGTTTTGCTGGTAGATATGAAAAAGTGTGGTGGAAAATACATGGGGGATTTAGCGTTTAGAGGGATGGTCTTTTAAGTATGGTTATGACTTTAGTAATTTAATTTTGACTGATAAAAAGACGTTTGGTGGCTGAGGTTTCGTTTCGGAGTTTTGTCTCAGTCTTGTGCAAGAAGATTCTTGTAGCGTTATTAGTTTTGTAATATTTAGATAAGCGGGTCATTTATTATTAGATACATCTCAGCCTGAACGTTTGGATTATTTTTATTTAAATTAAGCACTTGCAGATTTATACTTCCACGTTGGTCTAGTCACAAGCGCTGCTGCTGAGTATGAGGTCCAGGGTTCCAATCCTATGTCCAATAAAGTATTACTGGATGTTTCCAATAGGATTTTTGGAGCAACAGCCCGTGGTTAAGTCTTGTGCTGGTTTGGCACATTAGGGGACTTTAAACATAAATGGGGTAATGTTGGTGTTTTCGTACAGTTCTGCCTAATCTTGATGAGATTACAGGCATGATTAAGATAATTATTAATTAATAAATAACAATTGCAAAAATCTTGTGAAAAATTAATTAATAAACCAAAAGAAAACATTCATAAAATGAAAAGTGAGCTACTCCGTTAATAGAAAAATATTTGAGGGACTAAGCACGAAAATTAAAATTTTAATGAATTCTTTTAAAATTATGCTTTCATTAAAACTAAAAGAGAAGTAAATATGCACATTTTCCCTTGCACTTCAAGAATTCAAATTAAAACCAAATATAAAAGAACGAACGCACTTCTTTCTTTGCATAAATTAGTTCTTCAACTTTGCATTAAAACATCGTTAATGTTTTGTTGGTGAATAACCTAATTAGATATTTAACTTCAAAAACGTTATGATAGAAAACAATATAGATGAAAATATTGGGAACTGCATAGGTATCTGTATCAATGAAAGCTCGATCGAAATCGAGTGCTTTCTCGGAACTGGAATCCGATAGTAAAGGATAGTAAAGGATTCATTTAGACTTTGAGCAACAAAGAACAATCCTTTGAAGGTTGGCTTTCAGCTTATTCTAAGGCATCTGAATACTCGCCGTGGTCGCTGAGCCCTATTTCGTCCCGCCCAGGCCAGACTGGGTGGAGGACCTCAGTGGCTCAGTGACCATCATTGCGTCGGCCGCCGCCGGCACCCCGGCCCTTGAGATGGTCAGGAAGGGTCAGGGGTGCGTAGCAGCACGGTTCGGGGAGATAGTGGTGGCGGGAGTCTACTTCTCTCCGAGCCGAACTCTCGCCGAGTTCCAAAACTCCCTCAGGGAGTTGAGTGTCGTCATCGGAGGCTATTCCCTTCCCGTACTTGTGCTCGGGGACTTCAATGCCAAGAACTTGGCTTGGGGTTCTCGTTACACGGATGTGCGGGGTAGGATGGTCGAGTGCTGGGCTCTGGAAACAGGCCTGGACATCCTGAACCGGGGTTCTGTGGCCACGTGTGTGCGGATGCGGGGTGAGTCGGTGGTGGACATCTCGTTCGCCAGCCCCGCTCTGTCGCAGCGTGTCGCTGACTGGCGCGTCATGGAGGAGGTGGAGACCTACTCCGACCACCGGTATATCCGGTTTGAGGTCTCTGCCCAGTCCTCAAGCGCGCCGGTCCCGCAGACCCCGAGTGGTCCGCGTTGGGCGCTGAAGCAGCTGGACCGGGAGCTCCTCCTGGAGGCCGCGATCGTGTGGTCCTGGGGGTCATCCCCAGCCAGGCCCGCCGACGTCAACACCGAGGCGGCTTGGTTCCAGGAGGCCATGTCCGAGATATGCGACATGGCAATGCCCCGAGTCCGGCCAGGAAGCGCCCGGCGTCATGTGTACTGGTGGTCGCAAGAGCTGTCGCACCTGCGTCAGCAGTGTGTGGTGGCGCGGCGCCGGTACACCAGGCATCGCAGGCGCCGCATTCGTCCTCCGAATGCGGAAGCCGTGGAGGCGGAGCTATATGAAGGGTACAGAGCGGCGAAGACCGCCCTCTCCGAGGCTCGTCGGCGGGCCAAGGATCAGGCCCGCGAGGAGATGCTGGAGACTCTCAACAGAGATCCGTGGGGGCGCCCTTATAAGGTGGTGCGGAATCAACTCCGCACCCGGGGCCCCCCGCTGACGCAGAGTCTCCGGCCTGAGCTCGTGGAGGACGTGGTGAGCGTTCTGTTCCCTTCGCGAGGGGAGCATCGTCCCCCGCCAATGGCTCCGCCACCTGCGGTGCCGGAAGCGGACCAATCAGGATCTGATGACGACATTCCGGAGGTGACTGGGGTAGACCTGAGAGTGGCGGTACGGAGGCTTAAGGCCAAAAATACCGCCCCGGGGCCTGATGGCTTGCCTGGCAAAGCCTGGGCCCTGGCCTCAGAGGCTCTTGGGCCCCGACTGGAGGGGTTCTTCAGCGCGTGCATGGAGAGAGGCCAGTTCCCGCGTCGTTGGAAGACGGGGAAGCTGGTCCTCATTCAGAAGCCCGGGCGCCCTGCGGACTCGCCGTCCGCATACCGGCCCATTGTGCTGCTCGACGAGGTGGGCAAGCTCTTTGAAAGAGTAATTGCAAACCGCCTCGCCGAGCACCTTGAGGGAATGGGTCCGGATCTTGCGGAACACCAGTTCGGTTTCCGCAAGAGGCGCTCGACGGTGGACGCCGTCATGCGCGTGAGAGCCCTCACGACGGGGGATGCGGTCTCTCGGGGCGGTGTGGTCTTGGCGGTGTCTCTCGACATCGCCAACGCCTTCAACACTATGCCCTGGAGCTGCATCAAGGAGGCACTCCGGTATCACCGGGTGCCGGCCTACCTTCGTCGTGTAGTCGGGGACTATCTGACAGACAGGGCTGTCATCTACCCTGGTCAAGACGGACAATGGAACCGGCGAGAGATGTCGTGCGGTGTTCCGCAGGGTTCGGTTCTGGGGCCGCCCCTGTGGAACATCGGTTACGACTGGGTGCTGCGTGCCGACCTCCCTGACGGCGTCAGCGTCGTTTGCTACGCGGACGACACGCTGGTGCTGGCACGGGGGGAGTCGCACGAGGCGGCGGCCGCGAACATGACACGCGGGGTTGCGATAGTCGTTGAGAGGATCCGGCAGCTGGGTCTCGAGGTGGCACTTCACAAGTCCGAGGCCATGTGTTTCTATGGGCGTGGGAACGTGCCACCGTCGGGATCCCAGCTATCGGTGGGAGGGGTTTCCATCGGCGTCGAGTGTACTTTAAAGTACCTCGGACTCGTCCTCGACAGCCGGTGGAACTTCGTGGAGCACTTCCGACGTTTGGCTCCCAGACTGGAGCGGGCCGCGGCTGCCTTTAGGTGGCTCTTGCCCAATCTGGGGGGGCCAAACGCCTCCTGCCGTAGGCTGTATGCGGGGATCGTGCGGTCCATGGCCCTTTACGGGGCCCCGGTGTGGGCGCGTGCCGTGAAAAAGCGGGCCGTCCACTACCTGAACGCGCCCCAAAAGGTCATGGCCGTAAGGCTTGTCCGCGGGTACCGCACGATCTCCCGCGAGGCGGCGATTCTCCTTGCCGGATTGCCGCCGTGGGATCTGGAGGCGATAGTCCTCGCGCGCCTACGTGAGTGGCGCGCGGAGGCGCTTCACCGGGGGGTCACTCTGCTGCCGCGGCACATTGCTGCGCGGCGGACAGACCTCCGGTGCGATCTCATGGCGGCATGGAGACAGCGACTGTCGCAACCCAGCGCAGGGCACGCCACGATAGTGGCGGTAAGTCCCCTCTTTGAGGAGTGGCTGGAGAGGCGCCACGGCGCCCTCACCTACCGTCTGACGCAGGTCCTCACCGGACACGGGTGTTTCGGGAGGTACCTGTACCGAATCAGGCGGGAGGAAACGCCCGGATGCTTCCACTGCGAGGATCGACCGGAGGACACGGTGGAGCACACTGTGGAGGCGTGCCCTGCTTGGGCGGAGCCCCGCCGTGTTCTCGTAGCGGCGATCGGCGGCGGCGACCTCTCGCGCCCGGCCCTGGTGCAAGCCATGGTCCGGGGCGAGGAGGAATGGGACGCCGTCGCCTCCTTCTGCGAAGCAGTGATGCTAGCGAAGGAGGTGGCGGAACGAGAGAGGGAGAGAACCTCTCAACGTCCCAGCCGCCGCGGAAGGCGCTCCGGGCGTCGGGGGTCACGCGATGACCTCCGGCCACCGTAGACGCGGGCCTGTGGACGGTGAGTAACGGGCTAGCTCGCCGTCCGGCCGTCGTCATGACGGCAACAGACCGTGTCGGCGGCGCGTACGTGTTCCACGCGCGCCTCAAAGAGATGTCAGCAAGGAGGGGCCCGCAAGGGCCGACGCCCGTCGGGGCTGTGGATATCGAAAGGTTACCGCGGCTCCGACACAAGGGCGAAGAAGAAGGAACATGGGTTTGGTTTTTAGTCAGTAGAAGTCTGACACTCCCCTTCGCTCTGCCCAAGAGCGGGGGGGGTTATTCGATGATTTTCCACCCACCAAAAAAAAAAAAAAAAAAAAAAAAAGGCATCTGAATACTAGTTTAATTAAAGTGACTGCTCATTTCATCTCTGCATGACACAAAATACTAAATCCATTGGTTAGATTTGTTATGTTGCGGGTTTCTGTTTCTTTTTCTTTTGTAACGGCTGTCAAAGATCTAGAAACGACAATAGGGGATCGGACAAAAAAAAACTAATTAGTCCGTCAGATAGATTTCCAAAAATTATTGGACACGTATTTTTTCTTTTTTCACGTAAACTTAAAATGAAGACGATACAGTGCTTCGAAAACTCGTGTGACGTCATATTAAGACAGTACATTTTGACGACACAAGTGACGTTTCAAGCCCCACTCCAAGATCTTTGACACGTTTTATCTTCGTCATTTTTTATTGATTTGATAAAACAAAAAACACATATTCAATATTTTTCGATAATCTAACTTACGGACTAAACAGAATCATATTATTTTGACCCAGTCCGATCCCCTATTGAAACCATTGGCTAAAAGTGCTTTGCGAGACACGGAGGGATTTAGGCATGTGAAGGTATACCCTCGCCGAGAAACTCCATCCACGGCAGGGCGTGTGGGGGAGTGTAAAGCTAAGCGAAGGGCACTGAGGCTAGACAAGTGCTACTTTGTAAATTATCGAACTAACCCCTAACTTTTGAGGATGAGAAATCATCAAATGACTCCTCCCGCTCCGGTAGGGTGGAAGGGAGTGTCAGAATACTGACCAAAAACCACGCATGTTCCTTCTTAGCCCTTTATGTCCAGGGCCACGGTATCTCTTTCGAACAACCCACAGCCCCGGCAGAACAACCCGCTGCTCCGATAGGCAATAAACTCCCTTTACCTCAGAGTGTCTTGGTGAGAGTGTACCGTGGCAAAATGATCAGCCATCTACGGACCGACTTCGGACAACCCTTGTTGACTGGTCAATCTTTCAACCTCGACATGAGAGCGTATATTAGTAAGACGTAGCTATAAGAGATTCTATAAGTACACAATACACACCAAATCAACCTAAACCTTAAACTCAGCAGTATTCTCATGAAAAATATATCCGTTATGTCTTCCAAAAAGAATATTTGGTACATTTCCCGCGGTGTGTCACGTCTATAGCTTGTCACGGTTGCTAAGGGCGTGTTAACGGCCCTTTCAAACACGCGCCGGTTTTTTTTGCCCGGATGAGAGTTTTGTTGGACCGTTTTCATGTTTCAGTCTTCTATATGCGTTCAAGTCCTGTTGTGAAATCAATAAATACTTTTTCTTTCTTTCTTTCTTTCTATATAATATTTAGAGAATTTTCTATCAGGTATTTCTTTCAGTTGTCCAGAATTGTACCCAGTTGATAGTAATTGGCTTGCCCTTTATATATGGGACTTAAACATACCTGGCGGAATGTGGGTGTACCATTAGGTACCTCTACATATCCCTTCAGGGCTTATATAATAAGCGTGATGTTGTTATTTTAATGATTTTCGAGTTTGAGAATCTAAAAAGATGCTGTGTTAAGTGTTTAAATGGCCATAATTTCGTCACTTAAGTTTAAGTCTTGAAATGTTTGTCGCTATTGTCGAGGTAAGCCGAATTCCTTGTTGCTTCTACATAAGACTACAATAAAGCAATTTAGCTGATATCGGAATTCAACTCAAGACCACACAGTCAGAATTGGACTAACAGTTGGTCATCTCGTGACCAAGGCTTGCAAAATTGTCAAAACATCAGGAGTTCAGAAATTTGGATATTCATAAGATATCCAATAACCCAATAGATCTTGGACATAGGTTTTAAGAACATTGTTACAAACCCAATGGATAATAAATTAACTGACCGTATAAGTTTTTTACTAACAAGGTTATTAATTCAGTCACTTGTAGGATCTATGAATTAATAAATCTTCAAAAGCTAAGAAGAAGTGACGGAACAAACTCCCAAGCAAGACATTTCTCTTTCATGAACATACCCTTTCATTTCAGACCATATTCTACATTACCACATCTCATAATCACCGATTTTCGAACCAAAATCATCACACCAAATTGAATCGATTGTAAAGCAATGGCGTCCGCATATTAATTGGCTATTTACCGTATAATTAATGCGATTATCAATTGATTACAGATGTTGAGAACATTTAATTACTGGTGCGAGTGGAACACTAATTGAATTGAATGTGATTGTTTGTTTGTATGATTGTATCGACGCATGGAACTGTCATTATGTTAATAATTAAGCACTTAGTAGTATTGAATTGTACGGAAATGTATTGTAGTACCTAAATACTGTTAGTGTTAGTAGAACAAAGACTTTTTAACCGACTTCTAAAAAACGAAGGAGGTTCTCAATTCGAATGTTTTTTTTTTTTTTATGTTTGTTCGGGCATAACTCTGTCACTTGCAAACCGATTTGAAAAATTCTTTTTTTGTTGGAAAGGGTGTACTTTCCAAATGGTCCCATATTTTTTTTATCGAAATCGAACAAGCGGTTTTTGAAAAATCAACAAAAAAACTTCATTGTCCACATTATGACTCATGAACATGTGAATTTACATGTGAACCACTAAAAAGTGAAAAATAAAAACTTTTTAACAAAAAATAAAACCGACTTCAAAAAAAAAACACGAAAAAGTGAAAAATAAACTTTAGAAGAAAAATCAGTTTCTGAAGTCGGTGACTTTTGTTTGTTTGATTTTATTTTTTTGCCACCGACTTCAGAAACTGATTCTGATGCAAAGGAGGAACAAGAACTGAACTCTTAGGCAATACGAGTATAATATTGTCGATACCAGAGGGTTTCGACAGCGTTTCGTTTGCAACAAAGACTTTCAGCACTTCACTATCACTACATAGTATAAAACAAAGTCCCTTCCCACTGTATGTCCCTATGTATGCTTAAATCTTTAAAAATACGCAACGGATTTTGATGAGGGATTTTTTAATAGATAGAGTGATTCAAGAGGAAGGTTTTAATACCTTTTTTGTACCCGTTAGAAGCCGGGGCGGGTCACTAGTTTAACATAAGATTAGATTTAATTGCGCGACTGCTGAGCATGAGTATCTAGGTTTGATTCCAGGGTCAGGCATAGTGTTATTGGGTTTTACTATCAGGAATTTCTAGTAGTAGCTCGTTCCCTATTAAATGGGACCTAAACATAACTGGCAAAGTGGCTTTCAGTTACAGCTCTACCTTACGCGACAGGCGTGATGTTATGTTAATTAATTTATTTTTACGTTTATTGTTGGAATGTCACTTTGCTCAGGCATCGTGGCCGACAGGATAAGGTATTCCATCTTTTGTATTCTCTCACCTCAATTTGTGGGTAACTCAGATTACCTTTGTCAGAGCATATAGACCAAAAACCACAAAACCATCATGACAAACTTGCCCAATCTTCTAACAACAAAAATACCTATTTATATTTATTCTCCCATCAGAACATTCTGTAAGTGGTTTGGCATTAATTTGAACCATCTCGTATGAGTAATGCACCTAACTGTCGCCGTAAACTCCCGCCGGTATACTTGAATAACGACTTAACTCGATAATGCTGCGCTGAACTTAGTTCAACTAAATTATATTATTAGAACTCGCTGTGATGGTAAAGGATCTAGGTCTTAGATGTTGTGTCCGTAAGGGGTTGGGATGTTTTTATCTACGATGATACCGTCATTGGTGTCTGTTCGTGTTAGTCCATTTTAATTGGACTCAAAAATGAATATCTTACCAGGAGTAAGTAAAGAATTTACTTATTAGATAACAGTTACTTTCTTCTACTTTTCTAGACGAAGACTAACTTTAACTTAACTCCGACCAATATGTAAAAACCTAGTTGTTTTCATTATTCAAGTTCTTGAACGCGCAGTGGAACTAACATTTACCTGAATAGTAAATGTGATATTGTCCATACAAAAACTGTGAAAATTACCAACATAATCATTGGATACAAATTAACTGGCGAATGAAAAACTGGTCCTTATAATAATATATAATAAGTAAAGGGACAACGTATATCTTTCCTATCCATCCAAATCATGATTGATGGGATTAATGTCAGTTTTTGACGAATGAGATCGTTTTTAAGTTTTAAGAATAGTTCATTTCATATTAGGACATTCATCAGTGTGCATTTATTTTACGATCACTGTGCAATTGTTTTGACTGATATAAAGCGTTATAATTGCAAAATTTCATGTTCATTCCAAGGATAGAACGTACCGCGGGGTTAGACAATATTTTCACGAGTTATCCAGCAATGCTACCAAAATGCTTGCGCATCAATACTCCTTTGGGGTTAGCCCTTACGTAAACAGGACTAACAATAGTTTCTTAGAAGAATATATTTTGAATTTAAGTACTACCCTTCTTCTCTATTGACCAATTAATTCTAATAACTCTCCGTCTTGAATATCGCAGACGGTACTCTAAACCAAGAATACCAAGAGCAACAGACATAAGTACAGAATCTATAATATATTGCAGGCATGTTGCTACTTGGTTAGTTCGCTCTATTTGGCCAGAATGTTTGTCTCCAGTCCCAGTGGTGTTACTATTCGTAGTTTACAACTTGTGTAAACGGCAGGATTAGGAATGTGTTGGCGTGTTGGGACCAATGTTTGAGTCAATATTTGTGTTGTAACATGTGAATTTTTCGTCGTTGGAGTAGCATACAAAATCCGAAGTGTGCTTCGCTAATAGACACACTCACTCATTCATCACTCATTTCCACGTTCCTCGGTGTTGCTCCTCTTCTCGCTAATTGATGAAAATGGCATCCCACCATCTTCTCGGTTTTCCGTGCCGGCGTTTAGTTGTCTCAGGACTCTACTCAGACTTCGTGTCCCAGGAAGAAATTGACGACACGGTTGGCGCAGTGGCTAAGCGATTGGACTGCTGCGCTACGTGTCGCGGGTTCGATCCCCGCACGGAACAAGTATTTGTATGGCCTACAGATAGTTGTTTCGGATCTGGGCGTGTTTGTGTATGTGAGTTTCAATGTTTGTAAACGCACTCACGATACAGGAGAAATTCCTAGTGTGGGGCAACGTTTTTATAAAGCAAACAAATACCCTAAGCTGGTATTAAGTTGATCCTTTTAAGTTTGCTGTCTGCAAGCATGATTATTTTTATTCTTAGGGAGCTTTCTTCTTAGGAAATCAAGGTACAAAAGAAAGCTCATTAAAAGTGCCTCTATAAGTTCCACGTCTCAAAAATATCATACCATCATCATCTGAATATGAATATCATGCAGCTGAATACCAGTATTTTACATAAAGCGACCGCCTATAGATATGTCTCAAGTCAACCAGTATGCTTGGGAACAATAACATCTTCAAGAACTAATGATAAATGTATACAAACAAAATATAATCAAGTTGTGTCGATTTGTTATTCCACCCCTTAGGAACTGTATATTTACATAAATAGTCCGGTTTGAAACCAGACGCGATCGTAAAAGTTACCACTGTATACCTCGTGAATAATAATAAACGTAATTGTAAATCTTACGACTTGTGGGAATATTGAAATGTATTCAGAAGCTTTTGAATTAAAGTGTGGTCATAGTCTTGAATCCTTGTTAGTAAAATAAAAGATTATTAAGAATGAGATTTTTTTTTTTGGTAGAATATATTATGTACCTACTAATTACGCCAGAGTGAGATCACAGGAAAGAGCAATAATTGCCTTACCGTCCTTTCTTAAAGACAAAACCCAAAAACACTTTGCATAACCTGGGAATTGTATCCAGGACTTCACGTTAGCTTAACATTTTTTCAAGACCAACAGGACAGAGACTATAACAGGTAGTCATTTATTTCGGTTAGGTTATATTACGGGAGCAAGTTTACAGCAAAAATAACTAAAGTTGACAGCTTCATTTTAAAAACAAAACTGCGGTCAAAAGGCAACAATAAAAATATTAAAAAAAAACTTTTTATGAATAAAATGTAATGCACTAAAAATGTTAGAAAAATAAAATTTTAACGTCACAATTTTCCCGCGGATGCGACGCACAAAAACGCGAAGCCGGCTGAACCTATGACAGCTAGTCGCTGTCAATACACACTGTATGTTGGACACCCCATTTTTTAATTGGTTTTAGGCTATGCTCGGTAAAAAAAACGTAGTGCTAACAACGTTTGCCAATTCACCTTTGAAACTAGGCCTTCTATAGTGAGGGATGTGTGACGGCAATTTATGAAGGGGCGAACTGATTTGAGAGAGTACTTCAGTTTTTGGAAATATCACTCTAACCTGGTTTTCTAGATGTGAAAGGTTTATTATTTCAGAGAGCTGCCTACTATAAACGATAAGTCGGGTAATGAATTATTTCAAAACTGCCTCGCTGGTTGTAAGCGCTACTACAAACCATGAGACCATGGATTCGTTTCTAAAGTCAGATAAAGCGTTATAGGGGTTTCCACCAAAACCTTCTAAACTGGAATCTGGCAATGCCCTTACTAATGGCAATGTGCTCGAAGCTCAATACATGACACTTAACTTAGCCGGCGAAAAGGATGACAGTTACGTTATAAAGTATCTTACATTAGTTTTTTTTTTCAATACGTTAATACACATTATACACAAATAAGAAAGACTGAAATATTTAGTTTGTATCCAAAAGAGTCTATAAAGACGTAATCGTCCTCGGTCCTCAGAAGTCTAACAAAATTATCGAGTAGCCATAAATCAATCTAAAACGAACCAAGTTGAGGATTAAAGACGTTGAGAGCCGTAACATTTGAGCTAGGGTCCAGTTTAATATAAGTTGTGACCTTGGCTGCAATGGCGTCGCCGTCTGCCGCTTACGACTCAACCTAGAAGTTGGCGACGATAAATTACTTATAATAGAGGGTGGGTACAGTTTTTGGATTTTAATGGGAAGCCGGTTGTGGTGATAGTTGGTCCTTTTGGAGTAGGACTGAGTTTTGGTTAATCTCGGCTTTGGTTTGGATCTAACTAATTGGCAAAACATTAACTAACTAATTCGCATTACGAGCAGCCACCTCGCTGATGAAAAGACGTGAAGATTGAAAACCAAAAGTGCCAGCTAAATCATTGGGCGGTAGTTCATATTCTTTTCACTTCTCTCGCTCTAAAATTCGTCTTTATGTCGTGCGTAGGCGACATAAAGTCGCGTTTTATGCTCTAGAGCATAAAGTAAAATCTTCGTCGATGACCAAGGTAATCGGCACAGGTAATCGGCCCAACAGCCACAGGAACAACTTCAACTTTATAAAATAACCTCTTTAATTTAATTCGTTTCGTTAGTATTCAAAGAACAAGGGATTACGCTACGATATTATGATGACGCTAATAGTTCGAGGGACTAAATAAGTCTTTAACCCGAGGTAAACACTGTGCTTTTCATTACGAATACAAGGAAAGTTGATGGGAATAGGCTTGCCCCCAATTACCTAAATCGCTTGATGGCAATAGGCTTGCTCTTAATTAGATTGGTTGATGGCAATAGGCCTGCTCCTCATTACACCCGTTGCTGGCAATAGGCTTGCCCCCAATTACATCAGTTGATGGCAATAGGCTTGCCCCCAATAACATCAGTTGATGACAATAGGATTTTCCTAATTACATCGGTTGATGGCAATAGGCTTGCCCCCAATTACATCAGTTGATGGTAATAGGCTTGCTCCTAATTAGATCGGTTGATGGCAATAGGTTTGCTTCTAATTATATTGGTTGATGGTAATAGGCTTGCTCCTAATTATACCGGTTGCTGGCAATAGGCTTTCCCCTAATTACACCAGTTGATGGCAATAGGCTTGCCCTCAATTACTTAAATCGGTGGATGGCATTAGGCTTGCTCCGTATTACATCGGTTGATGGCAATAGGCTTGCTCCTAATTAGATTGGTTGATGACAATAGGCTTTTCCTAATTACATCGGTTGATGGCATTAGGCTTGCCAATTACATCAGTTGATGTTAATAGGCTTACTCCTAATTACATTGGTTGATGGCCAATAGGCTTGCTCAAAATGTTTTTATAACTGAGCAGTGTATGAGTAACGACCCAAGTCAGGTGTTATGTCACGTTACCTACTGAAAAAAAGAAAAAAGTTAATTGACGGGAACAATAATTATTTTTACAATATTTACAAGTTGCGGTTTCATTTCCTCGCAATCGAAGTGAAAAGTAGAGTGTAAAACTCGTCCATAAAACCCATTTTACTCTCTACTTTATATCCATCCTCGCTCGCAAGCTCGCATCGGATGGATAAACGTCTCGCGCAAAATGGTGCGTTTTATGCACTTGGTGTACAATCTACTATTTCACTTCTCTCGCTCTAAAATTCGTCTTTATGTCGTGCGTAGGCGACATAAAGTCGCGTTTTATGCTCTAGAGCATAAAGTAAAATCTTCGTCGAAGACTAAGGTAATCGGCACAGGTAAACGGCCCAACAGCCACAGGAACAACTTCAACTTCATAGAATAACCTCTTTAATCGTTAGTATTCTAAGAACAAGGGATTACTGCTTTTCATTACGAATACAAGGAAAGTTGATGGAAATAGGCTTCCCCCAATTACCTAAATCGCTTGATGGCAATAGGCTTGCTCTTAATTAGGTTGGTTGATGGCAATAGGCTTGCTCCTAATTACATCATTTGATGGGAATAGGCTTACTATTAATTACATTGATTGATGGCAATAGGCTTGCTCCCAATTACCTAAATCAGTGGATGGCAATAGGCTTGCTCCTAATTACATCGTTTGATGGCAATAGGCTTACTCCTAATAAGATTGGTTGATGGCAATAGGCTTTTCCTAATTACATCGGTTGATGGCAATAGGCTTGTCCCTAATTACATCAATTGATGGCAATAGGCTTGGTCCTAATTACAATGGTTGATAGTTAAGGCTTGGTCCCAATTACATCAGTTGATGGCAATAGGCTTGCTCCTAATTACATTGGTTGATGGCAATAGGCTTGCTCCTAATTACATTGGTTGATGGCAATAGGTTTGCTCAAAATGTTTTTATAACTGAGCAGTAACGACATAAGTCAGATGTTATGTCAAGTTTCCTACTGAAAAAAAAAGTTAATTGGCGGGAACCATAATTATTTTTACAATATTTACAAGTTGCTGTTGCATTTCCTCGCAATCGAAGTGAAAAGTAGAGTGTAAAACTCGTCCATAAAACCCATTTTACTCTCTACTTTATATCCATCCTCGCTCGCAAGCTCGCATCGGATGGATAAACGTCTCGCGCAAAATGGTGCGTTTTATGCACTTGATGTACAATCTACTATTTTATAAGAAATTGACTAAAATATCGTAGAACTTTTTTATAATAACTAATGAAGTTAGTCGATTTATGCAGTACTATTTTTATGTACCTTTGTAATACTAAACATGATTTTTTTAAAAGCGTTCATGGAGTTTTATTCTCGTTCTTTTCCTATAACTTTCTGAGTTATTAACCAACAATTCAAAAGTGCCTGTAAAAGATTTAACTGAAGAAAACGGTTTGAGTAGAGTTTGAAAAAGTTTTAGAACCTAAAAGCCACCATAAAATTCAATTATTATTTGCTAAAATCGTCAGAAATTCGCCTGTTAAAGCTTAATAAATACAGAAAGATTTTCTAAAAATAGCCACACACATAAAAACTCATAAACCTAAAACATAACATAACATTAATTTAATGTAGGACACAAATTAATGCGCGCCTGCCAACCATTGAAATAAAACCCTTATTAAATTATACTGGAATTGTAAACAACTCGACATGTGTAATTTATTTAACGTACAACTCATGTGGACCGAGGTAATGTGTGTTGAATTAGAAACTCGAATTATACTGAGAGTTTCGCTCGAATCATTCCGACCATTTTGTGGCAGTTTTGAAGTTAGAAGTTACTGTTTTAGTATTATTACAGTTAACTCGATTACATTAGTTTTTTCTGAGTTTTATTCTAGGTACTATGTTTTAGACATGTTGATATGATTTTATTTATAAATGGGTCTTTCTGACAGTCTACTTCCAGCAACAGTGTTCGGAATTGCATTCAAGAAAATTGTACCCGGGTTTTTTGTCCTATAATGCTGAACTGTTTCGGACAAAATCGAAAATGGTGAGGTGCTTCTAAGTAATTAATAAAACCACATCATAAACTCAGCGCCGGCAGGTGGATTTCATGTATAAAATTTTTGACGATGTCGCCTCTGAGTCACCCATTTTTATTTTTTTTAGTGGGTGGAAAATTAACAAATAACCCCCCGCTCTCGGGCAGAGCAGAAGGGAGTGTCAGACTTGTACTGACTAAAAACCAACCCATGTTCCTTCTTCGCCCTTGTGCCGAGGCCGCGTTATGCCATTCGATAATCCGCAGCCCCGACGGGCGTCGGCCCTTCCTAGATGTCAGCAACAGGGAAGGGGCCCTTCCCTGTTGCTGACATCTCTTTGAGGCGCGCGTGGAACACGAACGTGCTAACGACATTGTCTGTTGCCGTCATGAGACGGCCGGACGGCGAGCTAGCCCATTACTCACCGTCCACAGGCCAAGTTAAAGACAAATAAGAACGCTAAAATAATAGTAACAACAGCCCTAACTTCGCTGGAAATCGCAAACAACTTTACATAATCTAATTCCGCGTATTATTACAAATTCCTCGAACCTTCGCTAAAACAAGAGGCCTATTTCCTAAAATTCCATAATAAAGCTTATTTAGCACCAATAGAAAGGTCTGGAATAGTTAATTACTGGAAATAAAGTTTTTCAGAAGAGTTTGGAGGGAATTTTGTTCGGGATCTTAGTCGTAGGATCGTGCGATTGTCGCAATTGTCGCGTCAATCGACTGTCGACAAATTAAGGGTCCTTAGGTCGCTCTCTAATTTGTAGTTCCTCTTGGGACTAGTGTAGGGGTGGCGGGGATACTTACGTTTCGGGGAAGTTGTCCTTGTATGGAGATAAATTTAAAGTCAATAACGGTGCAAATTACCTTCATACGACGTATGAAAGACGGCTTTAATTAAGAACATTCACGTTGACAAAATGAGAATTTGATATTGATTTTTCCGTATGTTTGAAAAATAATAAGCTACATATTTTTCCATTACAAATAAAAAATCCACCTCTCAATGGAAAAAAAACCATGCCGGGTTTTTCAAAATCCAGAATTCTAGAAAAAAACGACAACCATAATTATAAAAAAATATTTAATACAAACAGGCTCGTTCAATTTTTTTTCTGTCTATTTTATTTTCAGTATTCTTTTCAAACGTTATCCTGTCCCAGTTGTTTATCCTCTTTTCTATTTATTTCCATTGAAGCTACCAGCCCTATTGAAGTATCCTGAAACATTAGCACTGGACCGGAATGTCATAGGACGAAAATACTCGTTTTTTGGACACGAATAAACGTTTGCTCCATTTACCGTAATCATGTCGACTTGAGCTTGAGGAAAATTAAGTGTTACTTCGACTTTTATAAAGATGGCTGGAGGCAAGATAAATGTGTTATAATGTCGTAGTTTCAGTTTTAGATTTGAAAATTGAATTGGTAGCTGAAAATTTGTTCTTGTTGCTCTTCATTATGGTTTCCGCGAAAAGACTGTTGAAAATAGACCACTGTTGGACATAGGCCTCCCCAAGTGTCACCACATTCACCAGTCCCGTGCGTCTCGTATTCAGTGGATCCCTACAACATTCATCAGGTTTAGTCGCTCATTAGAAAGTATTTGCAGGAGTAAAACATATTTGTTGAGAGTGAGCACTTTAAGATCAAAACTTCATAAGACTTCTCTTGAACCGCACACTCGCACCCTTACCACGCAGCAAACTTCCCATTATTGTTTTAATTTTGTAGACTAAGTGAAGCATCAATATTAAATTACGTAGGATCTCATTTAATTAAAATACAAATGACAGTTTCCAATCATTATTAAAATATTTACGCCCCTAACGAAGTAATTCCTACAATCACAATAAGCACTAGTTTATTTACTTAGTGAAGTCCAAGTATGGGGTGAAAAGGGGAGCAAAGGGGGCGATGTCAAAATAACAGGAAATAATAACGGTACGGACGTTTTTATTGCTTTTTTATTTCTCCCCCCTGCGACCTCTTTAGATGAAAATCGATGGACCCCGCGGATGTCCCAAAACTAGCAGTTTATGGGGTGAAGCACTGCTGTAATGTCAGTTCACGGGGTGACCCATTTCTCTCACGGACCAATTGGATGCGATAATCGGAAAATGATTTTTGAAATGAATGTTGACACTGATAATAAAAGTAAGTCGTCGGGGATGTCGATGGGTTTCCGGAGTTGCGGATACGCAAGAGCTTGTCAAGTAAATTGGGTTAATCTACCATTAAGAACTTTTATATAGAACTACTGAAGGATTAGACTGAGGTGGACCAGCTATAACACAACAGTTTTCATACTTATTATACAAGGTAAATAAATCATTAATAGTTGTTACAGCTAGTCAGTGGCCTGAAAGTGACAACCAGTCTTATTAAAGTATTACCCTGTACTTATTGGGTTGTGGAAGCCAGATAGGCAGGTTCTCCGTATAAAACACTGTTGTTTAACTGCATTCGGTTAGAAGTGGAAGTCGACCTAAACATAGATGGGTAAAGGCTAGGCAGATGATGACGAATCAAAGAAAATCGGTTTTAGACATCTAAAAATAGTCATGACCAAAATACTTCTTTCTCTATTCGTACATTTAACGCTGCCTTTTCGCGAATCTGTCATTTTGCTGTCATTTTACGATTCTGACCACAATTCTGACCATTTCAGAAAAAAGTCTAACACCTGACAATTTGCTAATCTGTCAATTTACGTTTCTGGCGTTTTGCGCTCAAACCATTCTTACTAACTTATTATTTTTTAATTCCATAATGTTTAACACTATCTAGTGCCAATATCGTAACAAGTTTAACTATCGTCTTGACCTGTAACCAAGCTACTTGCCTCTAACTGACCATCGACGGACTAATCAACTGAGTCTGCGGTTCACCGATAATTTATAATTGACGCTCAGAAACCGCACTGATATTGAACTGGCCAGTTAACTTCATCACGTAACTGTCCAAGTTTCAGGCACAGTTAAACCATATCTGCCTTATTACAAAACGTAGTTAAACCTGGTTTAACTTAGACTTGGTTTATCTCGCATGACGTCTCACTTCAATAATATTCAAAAGAAAGTGACAGCATGCGAGATAAACCAGGTCTAAGTTAAACCAGGTTTAACTACCTTTTGTAATAAGGCGGTCAGAGTTTCTTATAATATATTTTTTTTTGTTATACACCGCACCAGCTGATGCCCGCGGCTTCACCGCGTGGATATCGGTTATCGCGACCAAAAGAAACCTTTTCATCCCCCTCCCCCCCTTTTAACCTCTTACAACCCTTTTTAACCGACTTCCCAAAAGGAGGAGGTTCTCAATTCGATTGGTAGGTTTTTTTTTTTTCTAATTAAAAAGGGCATGTATTTAAACCGTTATCTGTATATTCCCTTTTTTCGAACAAAATATTTTAAAGTTACACCAAAAATACTGACTTGCACACAAATTATGCACACTAAAGAAATCAAATTTAGTATCCTTTTTAATGGCATTTGCAGAACTCTTTTACTGAACGAATAACTATTATCAAAATAGTATATCTAATAATTATTTAGTCTAACAAACATTTTAAAACTTTTTTAAGGAAAACCTACGCCTGATTTACTCCATGACGCGCGCTCGCTTCGCTCGCATATTAAATAACACTAATATCTTCTGTCCCCGAAGTGCCGGGCCTCCGCCGGCCTCCTTCGTCGGCCTACGGCCCGGTGCCCATGCCGCCCATAAAGGACACTGTCGCGAGACGGTCGTATTAGATATCAGTTTTAGAAATTCCGTTGTAAGATTGTACAATTTAGAGTGCAAGTTAGTAGTTTTGATAAGCAATTAGTATTTTTGTTTTACAAATCATATATCCGATGTACTAACTACATTTTTGGTGTGAATTTGATAAAAAAGGTCATCTCGTTTTGTGTGATGTTTTAGACTTTTTTGTAGGACATGTTTAGTTAATCAATTGGTTTTTTTGCACAGCATTAATTTTTCTGGTATGCATTCAGTTAATTAGAGGAGTTACCTATTGTGCTGAAAAATTAAACAGATGTGCATTTAAATATAACCCATTAAAAAGTAGCCTATGTCCTTTCTCAGGCTTTATCTGTGTACCAAATTTCATTTAAATTAGTTCAGTAGTTTTACCTTGAAAGCGCGACAAACAGTCAGACAGAGTTACTTTCGCATTTCGTGTTTCTAAAGATATTTCGACTAATGATATTTTTCGGCCTTAAGCACATAAATACATAAACCCACGTTGTTATCCAGTGGTGCATGCGATTACTATAAAACTTCATTCTATACGATCCTTACATACTCATATACACATCTGATCCTTCACACACGTTTACAGTACCTACTATTTAACTTCATCAAATACTCATAATAAACATGACCTCGATTTTCCCAAAATAGTCAAATCAGTGTAGAATAGTTGTAATCTTTTGGGTTAACTCGTTCCATCGTCGATTTCATCTGTATTCTTAGGTCAAGAATAGGCCCATTTCATCATTCTCTTGCCGTTATCCCAATTAATTTGAGGTAGGTGAAGCATGTCTTCTCCTTCCATATTTCTCTGTTTCTCGTCATGTCATGAACACCTCCTTTCTTGCAATATCATTCTTAACACAATCTATCCATCGTTTCTATGGTCTTCCTCTACTTTTACCCATCCACATTCATACTCAAAACCTTCCTCGTGACATTTTCTTTATTACTCCGCATCTCTTGCCTATACCATGACAACCGATTACCAAACAAGTTTTCAGTCACCGGTGCCACTTTCAGACTTCTTCTTATGACCAATGATGGGCTCAGGTGTTTTTTTATATTTTAATGAAATATAAAAAAAAAAACAGCTAAGTTCTTTTTTCAAATACTGTTTAATGTTCATCAGGTCAAACAACGTTGAAATAATCCTTCCAATTTGATTTCTACAAACATCATACAAACACCCAATTTCGATGTTACTCCAATCACTCCCCTGACCCTATGCCCTTGACAGTGAAACGTCACTTTGTCATTGATTAGGTGTGGGTGATTAATCAGCCATGTCTGCGGTTTGTCGTAATTACCAGCAGACAATTAACTCTGATTCCAGATGATCTCGAATTAACTTGTGGTATTCACTCCCGACCCCTGATTAGCTATTTGTTAATGTCAGACAGTTACCAGATGACACCAGTTTAGTTATTTATTGACATGGTTTAATTATGTAAATTAGTTACTATTTCCTGAAAATATTGAATGGAAATTATGACGAGATGAAGCAAAGACTGTCCACTGGATAAAAGAATGACGAATCACAAATGATAGGTATTTACAACGCAACTGTGAGTGACTTTAATGACGATATTCTTGAAGAATGCTCAAGTGCATAATACTCGCAATTGGCGAATAAGTCTGATCAAATTATAGGCGAGAGGATCTTAGTATATAACATTCTGAAGCTTCTGGTTATCTACATAGGATAAAAACATGACGTGTTTATGTTGTGTATGTGTAAATTGCACCTGTCGGCGGCATAATAGTTTTATTTATCACCAGGATCAATTTCTACTCCTTTATATCGTTACGACTGCCTCGGGATAAAGTCATTACTTCCAAATACTGTCTACCACTTGCAGCACTAAATCAGCTCGTAAACATCACAGTTTTATCTCCAGAGAATTAAACACTGCTCTTTGTGAGAAAAAATAAATTCGCAGAGATGGCCCCGATACAGAACCCATTTAGACAGTAAACTGCTTTCCATTTAGTCGAAATAATAGGTTACAGCCTTCCGAGGCACCTTATTTCACTTATCGAGTAAACCGTGTAGCTTAGCTCCGCTTTTTCCGCTTTTTTCGCTGTTTTCTGCTCTTTTATCATGGTAAACACCTTTGTCTACAGTCTATTAAGTGACGAGTGTGTCGTGTCTGTTAAAAGGGTTCTTGTCTCGATTTTTTGTGTGTATTCTTTGCTTCTTTGTTATGTTAAATTCGTGTCTGAAGTTTTCTTTATTCGCGCGTTGGATGTCGCGTTTAAAGACTTTGGTGATTGGTTTGGAACAAGATTGTGTTTGATAATGATCGTGATTTAGATGGGAAGTTTATGTTATACCTGTATGGGCTTGTGTGCTTTTTTAACCAAACAACTTTTGTAATAAAAGATAAGTACTTAATGATGGCTCTTACAGTAGATTTCATCATCATCATCATCATTTAAGCCAAAAGACGTCCTCATAGGCCTCCCCCAGGTGTCGCTACATTGACCGGTCCTGTGCCTCTACAATAGATTTAGCGCTCAACAAAAACTTTTGTAGTGAGACAGAGACTTACATGCAGTGACCTTCAAATATGAGGTTCACTGGGATTAATCTGCCAAGTCTACCATCACAATTTATGAAAGACTTCTAGACGATGAATAAATATTTATGAAAAATTGTTGAAACTTTTCAAAAACTTTTATTAAAGTTTGTAGTAAGATATAGCATTTTCTTTGTCAAATATTCGAATAATGTTAACGACGATAAAAAAATTATAACAAAACGCAAAAGTTTTGCAACAGATTTTCTTTACAAAATATTGTTTATTTTACTGCATAAAACAACACTGAATCTTTGTTCATTTTAATGCAGAATTTACACATAAATGTTTTAACAAGTAAACTGTATCTGTCAGTTCGTTATTTTTTACCCCTGAACAGCTTAATGGCATTCAGATATCATTAAGCGCAACATTTAAGTGAGCATTGAGCAGTGATAGACTAGTGGTGTGACCGTTGGGCTACCGCACCTCTGATTTTCATCAAATCAAATCAAAAATGTTTATTTGCAAGAATATGGTCAATAGGTGTTACAATATGGGTTCCAGCATATCCTGCCATTACATGGTGTACAAATATTTCTATATATAATATCTATAAATCGTGACTTATAATATTAATAACACTAATGCATTATATTATTACTAATTATTTAATTTAATATAATTTTATTGGAATAAATATTGCAATTTTGATATAATTATAATAATGATGAGTAAATCTTTCTTTTATTATGATACTAACGATTTATCCTCTAAATATTCTTTTACACTATAATAATTTTTCTCTAATAATAATCTAAACAATGACCTTTTGAACTACGACATTGGCAAATCTTGAATGTTATTTGGCAAATGGTTATAAATAATAATTGCCATGCAGTAAATATTTGTTTTAAATAGCATTAACTTTATTTGAGGTAATTTCAATTTGTCTTTGTGTCGTGTTCTATTTATTGTGTAACTGCTTTTTTCAAATAAATTATAGTTGTTTTTAACAAACATCCATGTTTCAAATATATAAAGACATGGCAAAGGCAGTACTCTAAGTTTTTGGAATAATGGTTCACAGCTATCTAAAAAATGGGCTCCACATATTGCCCGGATACATTTTTTTTGACCTGTGAAAACTCTTTCCACGTCTACTGAGTTTCCCCAAATAATAAGGCCATATCTGAGTACAGATGCTACATAGGCATGGTAAGCAAGCATTGCGGTCTTTAGATTTACCGTTTGTCTTAATCTTTTCAGCACATACACAAATCGATCTATTTTGTTGGTTATCATCTTCGGAGTGATGTCCCTATTGTGTGATTATCACTCACTTTGGTTACGGAAAGTATCATGATGTAACATGCCTTTTTTTTGGGTGGTGGGAAAACAGAAAAGAGGTACCGCGGCCTCGACACAAAGGGCTACAAAGGAAAATAAGTGTTTTTTTTATTGGGTTGGGAAATCCTCAAATGACTCCTCCCGCTCTAGGCAGAGCGGTAGGGAGTGTCAGACTTCTACTGACTAAAAACCACCCATGTTTCTGCTTAGCCCTTTGTGTCGAGGCCGCGGTATTACTTTCGAACAACCCGCAGCCCTAAAGGGGAGGTAACAGGCTGTGAGTTATTTTTTTTTGTTTTACTGCATTTAAAGCCAAGTCGGAAGTCCTACACCAAAAACTCTGGTTCCAGGTTAGGCACTAACCACACGAACGAGAATTAGTAAGTAAACTATGATCTTAGATAGGACATGGAATAATTTAACCTCGGTAATACGTATCTTTCCGTCGCTCGTCGCCGAAGGAGGCCTATAAAACGCTGACGTAACGACCTAGAAGCGTTTGTGACGAATTGGACGGAGAAAACCACACAGAGGGAAGAGTGGACGGTATAGGCTAAAAAAATACGTTTCTTTGGCATTAAAATCCAAAAAGCAAAGTCCCGAGTAAAACAAGTAACAAAGCTAAAACTATTACTTATTAATATTCTGAAACATTTTGACCTCCTTCGAACAAAGACAAAAGAGTTGTTTATATTTATATTAGTTTTCAAGTCCGTTCTCAGTTTGTCCTCAATGTCTTAGTTTTTCTGTATTCTGCATTATTCATTGACTTGGGTACTAAACAGGGTTCCGCAGACTACTTTGCAGTTTCTCGTAAACGATGAAGAAAAACTGTCAACTTCAATAGTTTATAAGACTTCGTTCGTGAGAGGTCGGGGAATAATCTGTTGTGTCCCTCGTTTATTGAAAAATCTTTAGTTTATTCTTGGGCTTTGTTTTGAAAGAATTTTTGCAAGAAAATGTAGAAGATCATAGTTTTAAGATCTTTTGTTTTCTCTTTTATACATTTTTTATGACGCACGCAGCACACGCACGCAGTTTAACGTTCCAATTTAGGTCTTAAACTCGGTCCTTATTTCTTAAAGTGATAAAATATCAACCTTTTTTCACCCGACCGTGGCAAAGTCCAAAGGGAGTATTATGTGTTTGACCTGTATGTATAGTTATTAAAAAAAAAAAAAACTAAAAACCCGGTGCTGTCAAAAACAGAATAACGGGAAACAAGCACATTTTAAATTAAATAAAAGTTGGAAGCAGGCGGGACCAAAGATCATGTATATTTTGATTTGAACATCTACATAATTTTTCAAGAAAATATATATAACTTTATTATCAAGCAACTAACTTAAAAATAACGTATATAAGCAGGCGGGACCTACTTCAAATAAATTTAAAAAATGGGTGCCACCTGCAATCATCCTGCATTTAACTTTTATAAGCATAAGCGTCAATCACACCATGTTGTTTTACACACAAAATAACTTTGTCTATGAACAATACATATGTCGTTTATTTTCTTTGGAACAAACAGACAGGAGTCACAAGAAACAGCTAGTATCTCTACACTTGTCATTGTTTAAGACATCTCCAAACCTATTGTTTAGTAAAAAAAACAAGTATTCCTATAAAAAGTATTGACAATTCCCACATTCTAAACCTAAGTCCTGTTCAGACATTAAAGGGGCTAACATCTCCCGTCGGGGCTGTGGATTGTCGAAAGGATAACGCGGCTCCGACACAAGGGCGAAGAAGGAACATGGGTTTGGTTTTTAGTCAGTAGAAGTCTGACACTCTCTACCGCTCTGCCCAGAGTGGGAGGGGTTATTCGATGATTTTCCACCCACCAAAAAAAAAAAAAAAAGGGTCTAACATCTAACTACTAAGTACGAATTCAAGTCCTTGTTGTCAAGCTCGTACTTTATTCGAAACAACTCGATAAATGAACAAACTAGATAAAGAAACCTACTTAAAGAAGGAGAACAGAATAAGTAATAATAAAGCATTGGCTGCTTACTTACTAATGATAGTCTGCCACAAACATAAACGGAGAACTGTATTTGATACTTTTTGTATAAAAATAAGCATAATAGCATCCCATTGAGTGTCATTAACTGAATAACATTATTTAATCTTAAATAAGGGAATAGGAAATGTTCTGATATGAAATCCCATCAGATACGCAGCAGTAAGGAAAATAATTATCCTTCTGGGTTAAGACGGCTAGATAATTCAGTCTTAAGACATTCGTTCACACATCAGTATTAAAACTAGTCGTTTCCTTCATCTCACATTAACTTGACTACCATCTAAAATTAATTAAATTCACCATCAAAACAAACGCCACAATGGCATGTTGATGTTAAATTAAAACGGGAACTATTATGTATAGTTTGGGCATAACTTATGGGCTCCGTTGGGATCTAAATCATCTCTGTGACGCTATAGAATTAATTATTCTACGCAGTCGTCCGGCGAGAAAGGGTTAACAAGGATGGCTGTGTGGTCAAACCTGAGATACGAATGGTTTTGAAGCTGAAAATTTAAGTCCGTTTTGGACTAATTGTTGTGTAACTATGCTCGCCAATTTTGGTTATTGTGATTTAGTTTTTTTCAGGATTAACAATATTTTTTGTTTCATGCAAAAGGTTTGACCTCTCATGGGACTT
Source organism: Diarsia dahlii (assembly GCA_949775195.1). Lineage (NCBI taxonomy): Eukaryota > Metazoa > Arthropoda > Insecta > Lepidoptera > Noctuidae > Diarsia > Diarsia dahlii. Next base: position 21,030,418 of record OX459207.1, read on the forward strand.
AAACATTATTGGCGAAATGTGGATGTACTATTATGTATTCTTATGCCTAACCCTTCGGGAGTTTCAGTCTTAATGTTTTACCGGAAGAGCGGAAGTACCTATTACAAGCAATGTTTTGCTTAAAAGGTTCTTCTTCCTATCATTTTTGTTGTTTACATAAGGCGTAGAAATAAAAGTTCTTTTTTTTATGTAAATTGTGTAAATTTAAAGTTTTTCAGCCTGGCTTTAAAAAGTAGCCATTTCAATATTATAATAGTTTTCAAAGCATTGCATGGGTAAAAATCCATCTTATCGTCTTTTTACGATAATCCTCCAATTAAAATATCCAGCAACAAGGGTTAAAACAATAAACACTAGGTTCTTAACTTGTCCCAGTTAAAATCTTTAAATTACTGATCTCAGCTCAACACCTAGCTAACAACATTGCCAAGGCAATCTAATCCTAAGAAACGAGTTAGAAGCCAAATATCTTTACTAATACTAACGGCAGTAATACCGTAATACTAACAAATATAAGAGACATAAAAGCGATATAGAACGGAGTGAAATGTCGACGGACCGGCGAGCAGTGGCTATGGCTATGATAGCCACTTTCTAATGGCCAAAGTGTCGCGTGTATCTGTCATGGATTATGTTAATACTGGAATGGAAACTGGGAAGATGTCTTACTGACCTTTTTGGATTGTTCTTTGGAAAGGTCAGGTAATAGGCAATCGGTGTGCGAGCATGACCAGATTTATGAATATAAATGAAGCAAAAGGAGTATTTTAGGATTGTAGTTGGTGGCGTTCTGTAAAGAAAATAATTGAACAATTATGACAAGAAGCTCGTCGCTCAGCTAAGAGCTTTTCTGCAGGTTCAAAATAGTTATGATAGCCCGCGATTGCAAAGTCATATTACAAACGATGTCCTGTCCTGTATTTTGTCCAACTCCAAATCGAGTAAATGAAGTAAATCATACTCTAAGGAATTAAAAAATTGCCAACCTTAAGTGGCAGTGGGCAGGGGCACATTGCTCGCAGAACGGATGGCCGATGGGGCCGGAAACTTCTGGAATGGCAACCGCGAACTGGAAGACGTTGCGTTGGAGGGCCTCCCACTAGGTGGTCCGATGACCTGGTTAAGGTTGCGGGGATCCGCTGGATGCGAGACGCTGAGACCGGTCAATGTGACAAAACTTGAGGGAGGCCTATGATGATGATGACACTCTAGAGACTAAGATACGTCAAAAAAAATTACAAGCCTACTCAGATATTTCACCATACCATTCCAGCCTTACCATAGTCTAGGACAATAATCGTAGAAGTTCAGAAACAAAACCAGTTTGGCGATACTCCAGTACAGAGCTGTAATGAGGGTTTTAAGTCTAATGAATGAAACTGAATTTCAGCACTTACACTGGGGCTGTGGGGCTGCTGGGGCTGCGCTCCTGTGATAACGACCCCAGTCATGTTATGCTGATTGTAAGTGGCCTATTGTTTTAATTAGTTCGCTGTTTTTAAGATTTTTGGAGAAAGGTCTATGCGTAGGATGGCTCAGTAGGCGACTCGGCCGCTGTAACTCGCCCGATCCGGTCGAGACAGGAATTTCACTGGGATAATTTATGAAAAAGTGATTTCGGTGTGTGATTTAGTTTTAAGCTTTGCTGAATACGTAGTTTGGATTTTTAAGTATCCAGTAAAGTTTAATGCTAATTAGTTTGAAATAGTTAGACATTCAGTCGCCCCATGTACATTATGGTATTCAGCTGTATGCGGTTAGACTGACAGCTGAACCAAACCTAGTTGTGAAAAGGATAGACCAATGATGATAAGTTTGAAATATTAATGAGTTTTTGAAAAGACCTTCCACTTTCATCCATTTTAGAATCTTATTCACTAAAAGTTTATAGGTACTGAAGTAACATAAACATACACATTTTGTCAGTAACGTTTATCTCCCTAATCAGTAGTTTAAAATCTAATTTAAATCACAGCACTTTGAATCAAAAATATCGAAAATGTCAACACGAAATCTAATATACATCTTTAATCAAATTAATATCTAACTCCTAAGCAATAAAAATGTTCAGTCCACTGCATCGAACCACACTACCAACCTAAGAAAACAAACTTGCTGACTACATTCATTTCTCAGCTCAGCATATAGAATTGGTATTATTTTTCTGGTTTCTATACGAGCGACCTTATCTGGGTCTTCGCTAGGTATTTCCGAGCCAATGCTCACCAAAGGGACAAAGGGCACAAAGCCCTTAAATGTTCTCTATAAATATATACGTAAGGACCGTGAGGGTTTAAGACAGAAGTCTCACTTTGAGTATTTGGGAGAAAATGCCTCTTTCGGTAGGTATAAAAATCTTCGAGTCAACTGGTATACAAAATTAGTTTTTGTATACGCAAAACAGAAAACAAGTTTCTAGTCTATTTTAGGGTTCTGTACCTCAAAAGGAAAAAAACGGAACCCTATAGGATCACTCGTGTGTCTGTCTGTCTGTCCGACTATCCCCGTCCCCCTTTCATCCGAAATAATTGAGCCTAAAAATTTGAAAAAACATACAGAAATTAGTTCAACACTAAGACTGCGGAAAAACCTATAAGAAGTCTTTGGTGCTAAAATAACATGGAAAATCTCTGAATATCTACTACAATGGTACAGAACCCTTCATGTGCGAGTCCGACTTGCACTTGGCCAGTTTTCTATGTAGAGAATCTTTAGACAATATTTCGAATCAAAACTTAAAAAAATGTGACCTATTATGAAAATCAAAGTTGTCCGTACAAAAACATGCTCACAAACATGCCACATTGACTACCGAGTTGACTCATTGCTCGTGATGTTTTGTTCCATCATCATCATCGATCACAAATTCCATTTGTCTTTTAAAAAATTAGAACGGTGATTGAAACTAAACTTATTTATTCATTTTTGGTGCAAACGTAACTTCATACCTTAAAATCTGCGTCTATCACTAAACATTTTTAATGCTTTGTGGCAAAGGTGTCTTCATACTCCCGTCAGGGCTGCGGGTTGTTTGAAAGAGATGCCGCGGGCTCGTCACAAAGGACTTAGAAGGAATATGGGTGGTTTTTAGTCAATAGAAGTCTGACACTCCCTTTCGCTCTGCCTAAGAGCGGGAGGGGGGGGGGTTTATTTGAAGATTTCCCACAGACCAAAAAAAAAAATGTGTCTTCTTACTTGAAATCAAGTTCTTCACACCTTGTCCTTCTGTATACTTGTATGGTGCACCACCTTACACGATATCATGTCGTGGGACCGTCAGCAAACGTGATTAACGTTCAGAAAAGATGGAAATTGGAACGATTAATATTAGTACGTCGCGTGGGATGTGAATGGACGGCTGTTTAATTTTGTTTGTGGCGAATGTACATGATACTGCGGTGATATTTATTGTAGTACTAGATTTTATCAAGGGCTTCACCCGCGAAAATGTCGAGATTTATCCTACAGGAACGTACTATTGGGATGAAAGTTCTTTGCATTCAACCAAGTCATAATGTATGTATGCGTATAGCAAAACAGAAATAGAAAACGGTTTATTATCCAGGTAATACCCAAACAGGTATAGGTACATATAACATCTAGAAAAAAAAAAAAAAACCAATGAAATTCAAACTGTCATCAACGCGTGAAAAGTTAAGAGACAGACAGAGTTACTCTCCTATTTCTATTATGGTATTGTGTTGTGTGTTTTAATACATAATTACAGAGTTTCAAACACTCAAATACTTACTTTTTTTTTTTAAACGTTGCCCCACACTAGGAATTTCTTCTGTATCGCGGGTGCGTTCACAGACATTTAAACTCACATACACATATACCCAGACCCGAAACAACTACCTGGATTAACACATGGGATTTTTATCCCGATTCTCGATTTTTTCTTTTTTTTCACGTGGGATAATTTTCGAGTTGTAGCGGGCGAAGCCGCTGGCAACAGCTAGTTAAAAATACTTTTTTCACGTAAAATATTTCATAATTTTAGGAATGACCTGCTGAAGGTTAGTTGGATCCGCTGAATGCCAAACGCACGGGACCGGTTAGTGTGTCGACTCTAGGGGGATGCCTATGTCCACTCTGTAGTGGACGTCTTTTTGCTGAAATGATGATTGCTGATGATATACATTTTAAGAATTAGAAAAGTTATTATTGCCCAGCGGTGGGTTTGAGTATAAGTTTAAAAAAATGTTGATGTCTAGGGATAGTACTGATTGTACATGTTAATGTTACGAAAATACTATGATATGATATATATTTTGAGCATTAAAACTAAATTAGAATTAAAAAAAAGACAATTACAACAAACCTAACATTTATTCATCCAAAATAATTTACACAGAACTAAATAAAGAACCAAACTTATTACAAAACAACAATTTAAATCTCACAATAGAACAAAGACGGCTCACGTGTTCACAAACAAACGCAATGTACGCAATGGTCTCGTCTTGACTCCACGAAGGCTGGCGGGCGAGAAAAGGGCTGTGCATTGGTTGCGTGCCTTTTTATACCCTTGCCGCTGCTAGAGAGGTGCGCAGTTCGAAGAGATGCTAAAAATATTAATATGATATTTTCGACTCAAAAATCGACATAAATTACGATTCGTTTAAACCGCGCGCTCGTATTAGGCCCTCAGGGTACTGATCTACTACCTCAACGCACCTTATCCGGTAATCAAAATCTTGACATTTGAAGAGAATTATTAAAATGTCTGAATATTTTCCACCATAATAAGGCGGGACGGGTTAGCATCTATCATTATTTATGTACTATTGCAATCTTGCGCCATAAATTATTTATACCAAGGCTACAACCACTTGGGAGTTCCTTGCGGTTTTAATACATTCCCCTTTGCCTTGGAAATTGAAGAAAAACTTTTGAACGTAGGTTGAGGTTAATCAAATATTTAGACCTATTAAATAACTATCACAAACTATTTAAAAGTCAGTGACCTGTGAAAGACCGAGAGGTATTTAAACAATTAGCCTGTAAGGTCAACTAAATTAGAATCTAATCTATCCATTTATGTAGTATTATAAGACTCATACATCTTTAAAAGATCTATTTTCAGTTTAAAAAGAAAATAAATATTTAATTAGTCTTCATAATTTACACTCCGCACACAAAATTTAGTCTAGTTGAAGAAGTGTTGTGTTACCTAATTATTTACGTCATTATCTCTACTACTCAACATCTGTATGTTCAAGGGTTCAGAAAACTATCAGCCTTGGATATTTTTTTATGTTTTCAAACCTCATTCATTTACTTAATTCTTTATTTGAATTTATTACTTATTTATTTTACTGGCCTGTTGGTCTAGTGGTTAGTGACCCTAACTGCTATGCCGGAGGTCGTGGGTTCGATTCCCACCCAGGACAAATGTTTGTGTGATGAGCACGATCATTTGTTCTGTGTCTGGGTGTAATTTATCTATAACTAGCTTTTGCCAGCGGCTTCACCCGCGTGAAAATGACGATTTTTCATACAAACTTTCATCCCCTATTTAACTCTCTTAGGGGTTGAATTTCGAAAAATCCTTCCTTATTCCTTGTCTACATTATAAAGGGAACCTCTGTGCAAAATTTCAGCTTTCTAGGTCCAAGGGTTTGGGCTGGGCGTTGATGAGTCAGTCAGTCAGTCAGTCAGTCAGTCAGTCAGGACTTCTCTTTTTATTTATATAGATATGTATGTATTTAGAAATATATAATGTTTATCAGTTGTCTAGTACCCATAACACAAGCTCTGCTTAGCTTGGGACTAGATGGCGTTGTGTGATAGTTAATATAAAAAAAAAAAAAATATATATATATTAATTTTTGCCATATCAATGTGTCCTGTTACTTTTTTAAGCGGATGCTTTCTGTGTTTGTAATACATTGAACTTTTTTTTTAAATTTCAATTTACTTTTTTACTGCAATTTTTCTCTTTTTTACTGGCACTGGAACCATGTCAACGAATTATTGTGCCTGTGTTTTACGGTTGTTAGTATACAATGTAGAAGTATTATTTTAGGCAAATTAAAATTAAGTTTTATGTATTAAACATGATAACAACACTTGCTCTAGTTCACATAATTATTGTAACCACATCATGTATTTCTAGTTTTTTTGTTTACCTCAATACGTTACTAGGCTAATAACCTAGCTTGATATATTATATAGAACTAGTTTCTGATCTCAATAAGCACATTAATATCCATTTATCTTGTGACTAAGTGTTCTCAATTCTTGTACTTTCGTATAATTATCCGCTCGCTTGCTTTCGATTTCAAGAAAACCGTCGAGCTTTGCTCGTGACATTTGACCTAAACACTCGGCGCAGCCGCCTCTCATTAAAACTTGATTTACAATCGATACGAGAGACCTAGCGTAATTTTGTTTATTGTTTTGTGTAGACAAAAAGATAAGGAAAAGAGTAACGTTTGTTATTTTGACAAAAGTTGAGTGTAAAATATTTTATAAGAGGCTAAAGTTAAGGTCGAGCATATTTTGCCGGTTTGTCGAATAACGTGAAATTGTGAAAAAGTTTGCGCAAAAGGTATATAGTTTTTCGTCATTTTTATAAACTAGACTAGTTATTTGTACTATTGAACAAGAAACAATAACGATTGTGGTAAAAAATCGTCATTTAAAATAAAAGGACACAAAGCACAAAGAAACACAAAATGTCGGCCTCAAACTTCACTTATTAATTGTAAAAAAAAATTCGTCGGGTGATGTTGCAAACTTGCGTCTAAATGATAAACAATCTAATAATCTATGGTTTAAAGGCGTTTTGAAAGGACTTTACAGTCTTTAAAATAGAGTTTAGAGTTGTTTAACAAAAAATATATTTTGGCAACGATCGTTGCCGAAAGCAAGGCAAGCGAGAGAGTTTTGGTTTTGGAAACAATCGTTGCCAGAAGCAAGCGAGTGGATACTTACCTTTAGGTTAAAATCCGGTTGCACACACATACACTGTATTATAATTAAGCACATAATCACTATTTTATTCACTATCACTCACTCAAAACAACTAAATTACTTGAAAATACATGGAGAAACCGTCAAGCGTTCGCGTCATTCATCGGATTTCAAAGACTGACATTCAACTTTTTTTTTTAAATCGAATTGACCATACAGGTAAAGTGTTGTATTATTTTTAGCATGAAGAATTTAATAAAGTAGCGGATAGAAAAGGAAAAAGGATTGAAACTTCATGTGATGGAAAGAAATAGATATAATACGACGCCATGTTGACGAAAAGTAAAAAAGGGACAAAAGTCACTTTGGGGCGTTTTACGGTATTATAAAAAAAAGGGACAAAAGTCACTTTGGGGCGCTTTACCGGGTATATTTTAACTTCTGAGTGATTTTACGGGTGCTTGTAACGGTGTTAGAATTTTGTCAGAATGCTTGCGTAATTTATGAAATTTTAAGACCAGTTCCGTATCCAAAGTAATAGTTATCACATTGGATATTTACTAGACAATAGTTTTCAGCAAAAACATATACAAAAGATAGTAAATTAAAGTTAAGATTTTAAGTTTTGTTCAACCTAACCTTGCAAAAAAACAAACATGGCGGCCCGCGAAATTCAATATTATATTTTTTTAAAATTCATTAAAAATAAATAAATTTAATTAAAGAGAGTATTTCTTGGTCAGGGGGTCGTCATAGGTGCGGTTCTTGTAGAAAAAAATAACATCGTATGTATTGTGTTTACTCAAAATTCACAAAAAAAAAATAAACAAACAATGTCGAGTGCAATTTTTTCATTTAATTCATTAATTAATTAATTCCATATTTTAATTTATTGTATAAACCTATCAGCATAATACTTACAAGTAAGTTACACTATTAAATTATCTTTCAGATAGTAGCAAAATTTTTAATTTACGTGAAACAGTATATTTGTGATAAATTATTTAATTTAAGTGATTAAATTATTCCCCGTCGGCAATAAATACTGGTTAAAAAAAAAAAAAATAATAATATTTTTCTATTATCAACTATGTTTATTTTTATTTTATCGTACGTAAATAGAACCCTTCCACCAATAAAAGCCATAAAATATATATGGTATCGATTTACTTTTTGAAATAATAAGTTTTAAATTTCACATAAAATCACATAAGTTTTTTGCCAACCCTAGTCAATGTTTACGAAATAATATAATAAATTTGAAACGAAATACTAACAAACACTTGACACCACTTGAAAGGGTCTCTCATAAGCTTGAACAAAAACATTACTTGAAGCGTCTATTGTTTATAACACGTCAACAAAAAATTAAGATAAGAGCCCGGCCGGCCGGCGCGCGCCGGCGCACCTTTTTTTTCCAAGGTCGGGCGTTTGCCGTCATAAAAAATGTGTGGGAAAGGAAAAAAAAGGCGTCTGAACGGGTATCGGGTGTATCACAAAAACAACGATTTTAAGATTTAATGTGGCGGACCTGAAATACCATCATCCCCTGTAAGTTGAGGTGCGATGGGGTTGAAATGTCTAAAAATCAACATGGGTGTCGATTCCGAGAATATCAGGAGTGCTGATTACGAATATGACATTTATTTTGAGATCCAGAAGACGGCGGATTCAACTATATGTATTATCTATTCTATACAGGGTTATTGTTGATTTGTTGTGATAACAATGATGATGATTGTGATGATAATGATGATGATTGTGATTACGATGATAATGATTGTGTTTACGATGATGATAATTGTGATAATGAAGATGATGATTGTGATAGTGATTATGATGATGATGATTGTGATTACGATGATAATGGTTGTGATAACGATCATGGTGATTTTGATAGTGGTTGTGGTAGTGATAGTGATTGTGATTAAGATAGTGATAGTGATTGGTATAGGGATAGTGATTGTGATAGTGATAGTGATAGTGATTGTTATTGTTATAGTAATAGTGATTGTGATTGTGATGGTTATTGTGATTGTGATAGTGATAGTGATTGTGATTGTTATAGTGATAGTGATAGTGATAGTGATAGTGATAGTGATAGTGATAGTGATAGTGATAGTGATAGTGATAGTGATAGTGATTGTGACAGTGATGGTGATTGTGATAATGATGCTGATTGTGATAGTGATAATTATTGTGATTCTCTTTATTTTGATATCCAGAAGATGGCTTTCAATGATTCGATTTCTATACAGGGTTAAGGGAAAAAAACGGTTCAGTAAATCACGAGAAACAGCTTGGCACCTCTTATAAGTGCAGCTTCCTAGAACGCAGGGGTCTTGATATGCTGGATAGTAGTTTTACTTAATTCATCAACGATCAGATCAACCCCAGGGGGAGATGACAATAGATTTTGCTATTGTGTCTGCTGTCCGTTCGTTGAAGTGTTAATGATAGGTTATTTTGTTGAACGTAGATACATGATTTAACATGATAGGTATAATTGGAATTGTATAGAGTGTGGTATATTCATTTTCACTTTAATTTCATTTTCTTTGTAACAAAATTTATTATTATTTATTCCATTTTCTTTTCATAATCGATTGTACACCTAGACTTAAGTTAGCAACTAGCGGTAATCTGGCGTCTTTGTTGTCAATGTTGTGTTTACCTGTAATTGGCATATATATTAGAATATTACTGTAGGATTCAGTTTATATATGTGTATGTATGTGCTGTGGGTGAACCTCAAGTAAATAAATAAATAAGTATATACCTAGATAGACGATAAATACTTTTAGGGTATCTATGGATCGCAATAAAACCTTTTAGCTAAAAACGAAAACGAAACGAAATGCCCTAAGTGAGTATACATATCTTCAATTCAAACGCAGAGCTCATTATGTTGATTTTTGAAGAGTTCCCTAGAATATCTTTCACATTTCATTTTTGAAGAGATCCCGCGAGATCGGGAACTATGTGGGTAAAACCAAAAATCTGCCAGAAGTCACTATTCCACGCGAACGAAGTCGCGGGCAAAAGCTAGTCAATCATAGGTAGTTACAACAGATATAACATTACGTATAAACTAAATTGACTTGTACCCGCTAACGTATAAAGAATGTTCAACGGCCAAGACACACAACATTAACTATGATAATAAAGAAATCTCAATAAGGAACCTAAGACTTGGCACGTCTTTGTCTAGATTTCAATACTTTTTAGAGATAAACAAGCAGCTCCATCGAGACTTGGCTAGTTTTTTTACAGAATGTTTTTGTTGGGATCTTGTTTACCAATTCATCGTTATTTTTCCATTTCCGTCTTAGTATCCAATAAAATTGCGTTCATTACATCCCTAGCGAGGAAATTTTAACTAAGTCTAGATTTTTATGTATGTAAGATTTTTACGCCTATCGTAGATTGATACTTACCTACTATAGGCGTAAAAATGATGGCTTCGATCAATCATAGTAAATGATTTTTTGTCGTGTTCATTCTAAGTTTTTAAACTGACATGGTCACTGACACTACTATTAATATCATAAACGGGCGTTTATCCGTGATCATGGTGCTTGTAACAGCGCCGAAATATCGGGAACTCGAAACAACAATCAAACATGGTAAATATCCCGTTTATGATATTAGTAGTAGTGTTCATTCTAGCTTAGTTTCGATACTATATTTCATATTCTCAAAGCATTCTTCTTCATAACGTATGGAATAAAGTTCTAATATATTTAGGAAAAAAATCAGGTATGCGAACTCCGCGCACTGATGCAGTCAAAGGCATTTTCTCTAGAAAGTTGGTACCTAAACCAATCGCGGTGCCTGTAGCATATTCCTTAAACAATTTTATCCACTGCTAACTTACTGAATTTTCAATTAGTTTTATACTTTGTGCCTTGACTTATTGCGACTAACTAGGAGGCTATGGTCAACTGGACCCGCGTCAATCTGTGAACAAATCGACCAAGTCAAAATGTTATTTGTTCAGTAGAACATCAGGCGGGTCCATTTTGAGTGATTCCCGTTGACCAAAGATTCCTAGAACAAGTTTCAAGTGATGCTTAGTTTGTGGCTCACTTAAGCTATTCATATGATTAAAGAATTTTATTTCTCAAAAAAGAAATTACAATATTTCACTTACTTGAGAACATTTGTAACTTAAAAATATGGTATAACATAAAACTTTGACTTACAAACTATGTGGGTAATATTTTTTTATAAAACAAAATCATTAATACCTACGCTTAAAACTTATGTGCATAAACTTACGTATTGCTAAAACATTCCAGAAGCACAAATCTTGCAATTTTTATCCATCCACCCGCAAAAGGAACAATAATAGCGTCAACACGGTGCCACAACAAAGCAACGCTGCAGAAGGACAAGTTTGGTTAAAATAACGTATGATCATTTAGAATGTGATTCTTTAGTTTAGATTTAAAAATGTTATATGAGTTCGCATTTTTTACCTCTTTAGGCAGCTTATTATATTGTTGCACTCCCGCAAAAATAATTGTTCTCTCACCATTGACTGTCCGCACTCGCGGCAGTAAAATGTGATCCTTCCTACGACTGCTACGATTATGTACCTGATGTATTTTAGTGAAGTGTAGTGTAGTGTGTATTCATCATTCACTTGCCCTTTTCCCAATTTATTTGTGGTCAATGCAGCATGTCTTCTTCTTCCATACTTTTGTCACTGGTCATGTCAGCATTCACTTCCTTAAAATATTACAAAAGTCAATGTCTATTGAATGCAATGTCAATATCTCTGGGCTCAAATGGCGAAAAGGCAAAACATAGGTTTTCAGGAGAAGCAAAAAACCAAAAAGATTTTTCGTTATATCTCTGAGCTATAAATCTTAAAGCCACATAAAAATATCCAAGGGACAAAGTTCTTAGATTTTTGATATCTTTAAAAAGGTTTCTCCAAAAATGGGCCTAGTATTGTATTTACTGAGATAGCATATAGGTCACACGTCATCATAATAACAGATCCCTTAACGTGTAAATATTAATCCAGTCATAACTTCCACCTCTGACGTAATTTCCTGACTGATGAAAGTCTTAACTATCCAGCAGATTGCGCTGCGCTCATTCTGTAGCAGAGCGGCTCCCTCAGGAGGTGATGTGAGGATTGTTCACATTCACAATTACGTGTTCCTCTCAATGTAGATAACTAGATTAACAAAACTATGTCATACTGGAATTTCATTCTCTTTGAGTCTGAGTCTAATTAGTAGTGAACATTATTAAGGTTCGTTTCAACTTTCTTTTTCCTGTTTATAGCAGTCCAATACCTATGTAGGTAGATTAAGGAACCTTTTGATGTTTATGATTAGAAATAAATCCTTTGCATGGATGTGCGTAGCAATGGCATTGGAAAAATCAAATCAATAGTCACTAAGTTGTTTATGTTGTCAGAAAATTATTTAAAAGTAGAGCAATGGTATTTTAATAGGTGAAGTACCCAATATCTCATGAAAACTGCGATGCTCACTGCGAATTGCACTTATAATGACACAATTTGCAGTCGGAATGATTACAGATCAGCTCTTGGGCTATTGCTTATATTTAATCTATTGCATAGATTCTATCGCGGGCCTTGAGTTGAGCGTGGAGAGCGAATCCAGAGATTTCCTAACAAAAATATTCAGGATTCAGTATTCAGTACTCAACCAGGTTGCTATGGTTACGGAAAATAACAAGGTTGTCAACTGAGGTTGTCAAATTAAATAATTGTTTGTCTCTTTGCTTTCTCCTTCTAAAATATTCTTACTCGTATAATTTGTGTACAAAGTGTTTTAAATATGAATAAACAAAGTGCATTTATTAAGGGGACGGTGAACGAACATTCTCCATACAAACGTAATACCAAAATTTTCGTAAATAGTAAAAAACATTTACTATTTACGAAATGCAAGCGAATTGCTATTTACTATTGACGAAATGCAATTCGCTTGCATTTCGTAAATAGTAAATGTTTTAAAAAAAAAGTTTAATAGGAACCTAGATAAATATCGTCTGTATCCGAATAACATAATTTTAAGTTGGTAATATGTTCGTATCGCGAATGATTTTGGTATTACGTTTGTATAGAGAAATGTTCGTTCACCGTCCCCTTAATGAAGAAAGTCACGAAAAAATTGTGAAAGAAATAAGTGAGGAGTGAGTACTCTATATACATTCATTTTATTATTAGTACGCATCTATCATAAGTTTTTTTGGTTTTTGCATTACTATTCTGCGAATCGGTCTAAAACGATTCGTTTTCTTATAAAATATCTAAAATAAAATAAATAATTTTCATATTTTTCAATGTTATGACACTTACGTCAGGCTGTCAATACTTTTTCTTTTAAATTTTCTGTCATAGAGTTTCTTACTAGCTTAGTTAGTCTATGAAGGTTAGTTTTGATTTATATAATGTACATCGCGCGAAATTCGAAGATCAAACTCTTAATATCGTTATTTTTGTTCAAATTTTTTGAATGAATAATTATTTTGGTGTGTAATTACACTATTAATACCTAATTATTTATACCTATTATTGCATAAGTTGATAAAAATGCTATGCAATAGATTTACCGCGGCAGTCTCCGAGTGCCACACGTTTTTTTTTTTTTTTTTTAATTTAGTAACTACTATTGTTATTCTAATGTGCACAAGTGTTCACACGAGCTCTTTCGGACAATTCAACCTACAAAGCACGCAGGTAGTTTAAATTATCCACATGACACCCACATACCAACCTCGTGCAGCAAAACTCATCATCATCAGTCTATAATGTTTCCACAACGGACTTATACTGGACTCAAGCCTCCTCTCTTGGAGAGGAATGGGCTAAATCCACCACGCGGACCCAGTGCCGGTTGGTAGATGTCAAATTTAATGTCTTCGAGATTTTCTCACAATGTTTTCCTTCACCGTAGAGGTGATGAAATAAATTACACAAAACATGCGCCTGTGTAGGTTCGCACCCATGACTTATTGTTCGTAAGTCGGGGCTGACACCACTGGATCACCACTGGTCGCAAAACTAATACGTTTAATTACATTCCTAGTTTATACCTCAAAAGAGACGTAGGTACCACTCCGAGATGAGTCCAGTTCCGAAAATACTGAAACATCGACAATTCTATTCCAACTGTGCGGCAAAATTTTCAGGCAAACTTGTTCTGTGCGAGTGCAAAATGCAATACTGTAAGTTGTTATGATTCGTCCCGGGAATAGTTCTGTACATGGTCTGTGCCGAAATTGTCAACGTATATTTAACTTTATCGCTTCAAGTTTACGTTTATTATTATGTGTGTTAGTGGAATGGTAATGGAGGCTTTGTGCCACTTTATTTTCGATGGAAACGTTTAGGTTTTTATGAAAGCGGTTTGTTTAGGATGCATAATTATGGGTTTGCAGAACGCTGAAATGATTTTCCTTATACAATTGTTTTGTAATACGCGACTGTTATGGTTTCAATCAGCTGAAAGGTAGTTCTATAATGGAGGATAATTTGGTCTAAAATTGAAGTGTTTTTCAGTAGGTACCTACAGTAGCAGACACGTAGTCTCGGAGAGTTGTACCTGATTGATGACAATAGGCCCGCCCCTTATTACATGGAACACCACTGGTGAAATGTGAGTGTACTATTAGGTTCACTTCTGTCAAACCCTTCGGTGATTATGTGTGTCCCTACGTTCCAAACGACACACATACAAATTATCATCTAAAATCTAAAGGTTCTAACCTACTCTTACTATTTTAAAAGCATTGCTTTTAATCGAGGAATCGTGTCCGCACTTCATTATTTAAGGCTGTGTACAGATAATTAATCAGTTCCAACGTGGTGCACTATTTGTCTTGGTAACGAATGTCATTAAAGGTTTTTTTCTACAGTTGCACAGTTGTGTTGCTAGCTTTATTTATAACTTGTTGAAAGCTGGGATTAGAATGGTCGTTCACGTTTTTTTTACCAGCTTTTAAAATGTGTAATTACTGAAATCACATGTTTTTGTACTAACTTCAATTGATCAAATTATATTATATTACGTGTCTTTTTTGGTTAGCTGGTTGGCAGACTTTCAGGTCACTGACTACCTTTAGAGGATCGTTACAAAAGCGGCGTAATACTAACATACATAAAAATTGTCTCCCAAATTGGACCCCTTAAACTTAATCACTTCCTAGTGCTTTAGCTGTGGAGAAAAAGTGCGAGTATAAACCAGTCAAAAATCATGATTATTATCATACGGTCTTGGCTTAATTTTCCAGGATAATTCTAAGTAAAGACTGCCTAAACTACTTGAAATTCTAAAGATTTTCCAAAAATCAAGCAACTCCTATTGTCTTTATTCCATGGCTTTATCGACACTCAAAACAACCTTAATGTAACCGTATGTACCCCAAAGAACCCTTCTCCTTCCGATTACATCTAAATTCTTTATCCACCCAATCACGGACGGTTTTCCAGAACAATCTCGTAACGGCTCCCCTTTCTTTTCTGACCACTATTTTTACAAACCATAGACCGCCATTGATAGATCATTAAGCAAATGATTCCCGGGGGTAAGCAGCAGTGATCGGAATCTTTACGTACCTAATGGTCTGCTAATAACGCTGAGATTACCCCAAAATTTTCCTTATAGCAACCCCGCAGGTGATTCTAGCCTAATGGGATCCCAACATTATATTGCATTATTTGATGGTTGCCAAATTAAGAGGAATCGTTGTTACTTACGTTTTTCCTTGAGTTTTTCTTGAGATGTTGTTTTCGGGATATAAACAAAGGATTATAGATGTGAAATTTATTTTTGCAATGCTACTACTCTCTCAAAAACCTTTGTGATTCGTAAATAATGTATTTACACGGTCACTAGGAAAAAACAAATGTTTTCCCCATTTTTCTTCCAGAAAGTTACCTCTAGGCTAGGGCAAGCAGTTTTTTTTTCGTAAAAGCAAAGTCTACTATTTATAGCCACATCCTTATTACTTCCTTTTCTCAGCAACTTGTAAATAAAGAATATTATAAGTTTTAAACATTGAAATTGATAGAAAACTAGACATATTTGTTCTTAAATTTATAAAAAAAAAATCTTTTAACAAAAAATAAAACACAAAAAAGTGAAAAATAAACTTAAGAAAAAAAATCTTGACTTTCTCTGTTTGAGTTAATTTTTTTGCCACCGACTTCACCGAGTTTTTTATTATTTTCATTTTTAGTTTTAATATCCTGTAGAAAAAAAGAACACCGACGAATTGATAACCTCCTCCTTTTTGAAATCGGTTAAAAATATGATTTTGATAAATCGGATCTGTACTCGAGTAGAAACAGGGCAATATTAAACGTCGATCTCAACAATTTAAACAAGAAAACCAAACCATTTCAACTATAGAACTTATCTTTTGACTCTAATTAACTATAGAACCAATATCATCAACTAAGTATTTGGACATTTAATTTAGGTTTATCCAAGTCGACCTTTCAAACAATTTGACGCACACTTCAAACTAACTAGCCACCAAACAAGTACATCCACCTACAAGCGGAATATCTTAGGCCCCCTTCCTCCCTCCTTCTTACGCAGTTTATCCTCTCTTGTGTATAACCCTTCGAGTGGGTGAACTAATAAAGGGTTAGCTATCGTAAATTCTTTCATTTCCGTCCCGAAGTTGGTTAAAAATAAACTTTACGATGGGAAGAGGAAACTTAGTTCAGAAAAGACTGGTAAGCTAGTAAGTAGGTATGCACCTAAAATCTTTATACTATTTTTAATTTTATATTTTATACCATGCAATGTTCGACAGTACAGCAAGCAAGTACAGTAACTACAGAATGTAGGAAACAAGTGGCGAGCTTTGCCTGCTATGCCCGCGTGGAGGTTACAAAGTATTCCACCTTAATAATTATTTTCGATATACAAATAATTCCATATCAAAACCCAGGCCATAGAATACATGGGTGCCAAGTTTCATGGATACTTCCATGGAACTTGGCAATTCAATTGGTACGAATTTAAAAATGTTTAAATAGGATGACAGTACGGAATTGACGATCTTAGTAACTTAGTAGCTAGAATATTCATGGAACGTTAAATTACCATGCAATACCTTCATCATTTAAACTGAAAGCCATTTCACCTAACCCAACCATCACCTATAAAAGCCAAAAACTAAACACCGAAATAAAGCGAGTATCCGAAAAAAGAGAGATAATACGAATAATAGGGTGTTGTAACAAAAATTCGTTCCACGTAGCGCTTAGTAAACTCTCCTTCGTCACTTGCCGTACCTTCGTCACCGGACAAAAACGTTAGCACATTACTGAGCCTTTCACCCTACGACGCCTGGCTGAACAAATTCAGTGTTAGTGTTAGCTAAGTCGGGAGTCAGCTGCTGAGGTTCGAGTAATAAGTGGGAATATATTTTTTGTTGAAAGACTGATAAGTAAATCTGTGTGTCTACACAGTACTTTGATAAAATTAGATGGTTGTCCTGAAAAATATAATTGTTGAAAATGAAGAGGATTCGAGATTTTTTTGTTTTCCTCATGATGTGTCCCAATTAAAATACTTTTCTAGGAATATCTCAGTAGCAGCCACCGAGTCCGGATTTATACACAGTTGTTGGCAATAGGCTCGCCCCTATTACATGGGACTTAAATATAAACGGCAATGTGGGTGTACTAATTGGTAAGGTTAGGCAGAGGCTTCAAGGATTACACATGTGATGTTATGTTATTGCTGATGCAAAATCCATAGAATTTGTTGTCTGTAGTAAACTAACTCACTCAATCATTGTGTACCATTGTGTAGACAAACATGTAAGGCCAATTAGCGATAACATCTCAGAAAACTCTTGGATCGACTGGGATAAAAAAAATCTCAATTTATTTAATGCTTTTTCGTACGTACAACATCTTTATATCAACTATTTTTATATCTACTTAGCAAAACATTCAAAAGATTATTTATTACGTTCCCGTCTGAGTTTGTGTGACCCTTAAATCTTTAAGGGTAGGTCACCCTGCTTTATCGTAGGTGTCTCCAAAAGTTACTGTGGAATTAATCTCTAGATGATGCACAGCTTCTTCCCACGTCGGTCTCGAATCGGTAAGTTTACTAATGATAATTGGGACATCAACCTTTATTCCTAAGTTCATTCAATTTTTTATTTGGATATCTATAAGCTGATTTAGCACAAATTACCTACCGAGTTTCCTTCTCGGAAATCATGCTAAGCCGTTGGATTCGGCTGTCTTTGTAGGTCTTCGACAGTCGTAGGTAATAGGTAGCCATAGTGATCAGAAAGTCAGGCAGTCACTCCATATAAAATACTGGTATTCAGCTGCATCCGGTTAGACTGGATGATGAACTATGCTGAAACTGATTTGGTAATGATTAACAATGTGTAAAGTTTTTTTAATCTTTTTAAGGCGAGGTTGCAATACTTTGTTTTTATGTACGCATGACCTCACCCCCCGCCCTGCCGCGCCAGCGATATAATGCCTCAATATTGACTGCTTTTTGCTTCTTGGAGAAAAACTATAAAGAAATTATACAATATGTTTTCAACATTTACTTCAGAATAAAAAGTTTTTTTTTTTTTATTTAGTTCGATTTTTATAGGTTCAAAAATCTTAAAAAGTACTGCAACCCCGCCTTAAGCAAGAATGTTTTAAGTTATTAACGTCAATTCACACTTTCGAAAGTAAAATCAGAATATCCTTTGATTAGCATAAAACTTGGTTAAATTAATACAACAATTTGGATGTAAGCAAATATTGGAGTTACTCTCGAAACATCAGCTTGATTAAAGGCTCGTTTATTAATTACCTACTATATTAAAATTTTATTAATACTTAATACTAATTAATGCGGATTAATTAGAGTGGAATGAGTTCAAGATACTCTTGTACGAAGCAAGTTCACTCAACTTGCTTACTACGCACAGTTCCTAGAACTACATGATTATTCAACAGAAAAGTCAAAAATAGGCAGCGAATAGATATTTCGTAGAACACGAGCGTGTACCGATGAGATTAGAAATAAACGTTACAATATTTATATCCTTGAGGAGCCTGTAGCTATATAATAAAAGCCACTTGGGTCGATTTTTAAGTTAAGTGGGGCTTACCTAGATTGTTTCGTGGTGACCACCTAGTACATACCAAGTATCTTTCTTGCCTCAGAAAGTATATTAACGCTGTTGGTCCCGATTGTTATATTTTGCTGATTTTTGACAGTTGGTATAGGTAGTACCGTATTACCTAGTATTAACTGGGTTGTGGAGGTCAGATAGGCAGTCGCTCCATGTAAAATACTGGTATTCAGGTGCATTCGGTTAGACTGGAAGCCGACCCCAATATAGTTGGGAAAAGGCTAGGCAGATGATGATGGTATAGGTAGTACCGTATTACCTAGTATTAACTGGGTTGTGGAGGTCAGATAGGCAGTCGATTTGCGTAAAATACTGGTTTCAGCTGCATCCATTTAGTCTGGAAACCCACACAGTCGACAAAGTTTGTAAAAGGCTATATAGGATAGTTGATTGAAGGCACTGCTGGCTGCACTGGAATAAAAAAACATCTTAAGAAAGGAGGGACATGAAGTTATGGTACGGGAAATAATACGTAAAGTATTATTACAGAAATACACACATCAAAAGTGTCTAGGGATCAAGCATTTTTATGCGGATTTCTTGAGATTGAGATGTGGCTTTGTAATAAATTTATGATTTTATAAATTTATATGGATCCTTTTTGGTGCATTTCATAATTTGAATCAGGAACTGTTAATCAAATTCGAGTAAAAGATGAAAACCAGCTGTCAATATTTTCCCTATAAAAACATACAACGCATTGAAGACATTATTAGTGCTACTGTTTCCCTACTACTGATTAAAACCAACGTTATTATGGAGCGGCGACGTCATTTAAGCAGGGAAGAAATGCTCAGAGCCGTGGGAATGATAGAAGCTGGTTCCCGGCAACGTACTGTGGCTTTAGCTCTGAATACAAGTCAGAGTGTTATCAGTCGACTTTGGACACGTTACCGAAGCACTGGTACCGTGGCTGAGCGCCATGGAGGATGGTATCGCTGCACCACACGGAGACAAGACCGATACATTCAAATCTTAACTCGAAGAGCTCCAACAATAACCGCCATGATGTTAGTCGTGAGGCTTCATCACTCTTCAGGGAACTTAATTAGCGACCAAACAGTCAGAAACCGCTTGCATGAAGTGAACCTTCATTCCCGAAGACCGCTACGGGTACCACCTATAGCAATGCACAATCGTAGGATTCGATATCAATGGGCTCTTGAACACAGAAATTGGGCAGAAGAACAATGGCGTTTCGTGTGCTTTTCTGATGAGTCTCGTTTTGGTATGAGACCGGATACAAGACGTATACGACACTGGAGAACCCCTGGACGCCAACAGCGATTAAAATCCTGCCAGGAAGTCCATCCTTATAGTGGTGGAACCATCATGGTATGCATGGGCGGGTATTTGGATCGGCGGAAGAACTGAGTTGATTTGGATCAGAGGCAACCTCAACGCTCAAATTTATGCTGAGACGATTGTATCAGACGTCATCGTTCCTCTACAAGTGCAAATCGGTCCCTTATTTCAGTTAATGCATGATAATGCACGACCGCACACCGCAAGAGTTGTAAGACAGACTCTCGCCGCAGCTAACATCAATGTCCTGCCCTGGCCTGCTCAGTCGCCAGACTTGAACCCGATTGAGCATGCATGGGATATGCTACAGAGAAGAGCTCTGCCGAATATGGAGGGTATCCAGTCGCAAGAAGACCTTTTTTTGTTGTTGCAACGAACATGGGCGGCCATTCCACAGCGTGATTTGGATGAACTCATTTTGAGTATGCCAAACCGATGTTCTTGTGTTGTTAGTGTTCGCGGTAGAAACACGGATTATTAATTGTTTAAGTTACCCAATAAAATTTTAAAGAAAACTGTTATTTCAGTCTTTTTTTCGAACTTTAATGTTAGTGGTTCAAATGTCAAAAATCCCTTTATTAGGAAAATGGCAAATTTCTTTATTAATGCAAAGGTGACTTGGTTTATCGTTACTGTGACAAACGAAAACACTTTAATTGATGAATCCTTAAAGAAAATTTTAATTAATATCAATCAGGAGAAAAGTTATTGCAAAAATATATGTTGATCCCTAGACACTTTTGATGTGTGTATTTTAAGTAAAATGTATAGGCTTCGACAGAGCAGCGGTGGCCCAGTGGTGGCGGCCCCGACTTACGAACAGTGAGTCGTGGGTTCGAACCCCGTCAGGCGCATTACTTTGTGTAATTTATTTCATCACCACTGCTCTCAAAACGGTGAAGGAAAACATCGTGAGGAAACCGGCATGTCTTCGAACCAAAAAATTCGAAGACATGTGACTTCTACCAATCCGCACTGGGCCCGCGTGGTAGATTATAGCCCATCCTTCTCTTAGAGAGGAGGCCTGAGTCCCTGCAGTGGGAACATTATAGGCTGATGATGATGATAGGCTTTGAGAGTACGCGTTTAACCAAAATTCACTAGAATCACAAGACAGCTAAAATATTTCCATACGCCTACCGAGGCTGCGGGTTGTTCGAAAGAGATACCGCGGCCTTGACACAAAGAGCTAAGAAGAAACATGGGTGGTTTTTAGTCAGTAGAAGTCTCACACTCCCTTCCGCTCCGGCCAGAGCGGGAGGATTTTGTTGATTTCCCACCCTCTACAAAAAAAGCTAAAATATTTCCTGAAAACAAAAAACAATAATCCCAAAAGTGCTTACTCTTAAATCCCCACACAATCAATACTAATTGTCGCGAGATCGAACAAAGAAATCCGTCGAGTAGCCATTCTGTCAGTACTGACTCATCTATCATCGTCAGTTGTATGTTTGCAAAGGACAGCATTTACAGCGACCAACCCATTCGTGCCCCGCGCTGGTCACCGATCCGATGTGACTTTTAACCCTTTTTTGAACGATTTATCTTCAGTGGATGTTGTCGGTGTCTTGGTATTTCTATTTGGTTTCTTTGTGGAGTATTTAGGGATGTAAGTCTTGATTTGGTCCTTATTGATACTTACATGTATGGTTTCGGTAACATTTGTGTTCTAATTGTATACTGAGCTTCAATTATCTTCACCATTGTTAGAACAGTGGATAAGAAATAAATAACACACTTACTACTGTTTGAATGCAGGTCTCTTCTTTAAGAGAATTAATATATACTCGCCATTAGTCACCACGCGGGCCCAGTGTGGGTTGGTAGATGGCACATGTATTATGTTTGATTCCAAGACATGCAGGTTTCTTCACGACGTTTTCCATCAACATTTTGAGAGCAGTGATGTGTGTAACTTACACAAAGTAATGCGCCTTCCTGGGTTCGAATTCACGACCTACTGCTCGTAAGTCGGGGCCACCATCACTGGACCACCGCTGCTCTTATAACATACTTGCCTGGGTATAAGCCACTCGTAAGCTAAGGTTGTCGCTACTTCCGGGTTCCCATCGCTCTTTTATTCCACAAAGTACTCGTATTAGTTTGGTGTCAGTTCATGTCTTTATAACGAAATAAATATAAAATATTATGATAAGGGTTAGTTTTGATGTATGGAGACTGCTGAGAAACGCTTGTTCGTGATTTTTTTCATTGTTTTTTTTTTTTATATTATTATTTTTTTTATCATGAATGGGCTTGCTCTTGACCTCAATCTTGCCCTAAGGGCAGAGATGATGTCAACGATGGAACGAGCTTACCCAGAAGAAGCCTGTTTACTCGCGACTTAAATAGATTAGGGTTAAATGAACTCGGAAAAACCGACGCAGGCAGGGAATTCCACTCCTTGGCTGAGCGCATAATAAAGGACTTGGCAAAGCGCTTCGTTCGAATGTGTGGAACGTCGACTAGGTACCTATCGGTGATAACCTGCAGTACGTCTAGTCTCCCGATGGAAGAAGGGAGATGGTGGAATAAGCTTGTGGAGCTCCTGCGCACACTCTCCGAAGTACAGTCTGTAGAAGACCGACAGACATGCGACTTTGCGACGATTTTTATAGTCGTCCCAATCGATTCGAGTTCGATGATCAAGTTAAGGCTTTCGGTTCTAGAACGACTGAAAATTAAGCGTGTATAAGTATATTCTCCTTTACTATAAGTTGTTGTTATGTTTAACAACACAAAGTTATTATTACACCCGATCTCATCCATAACTTAATACAAACGATATACGTACGAACGTACACCTAGATACACCAACACCGCTACTATACCGTTTATCTTCCAAACTGCTGGCAGACAATTTATTAGCAGAGATAGCTCATAAATAATAGAGTGCCTAACTTAATATTGTATTAACATTCAACATCTATTAATATTCCTGGATTATGGCGAATTAGTTGCTAGCTCTAACTGGGTTTAGGCGATATGTATGATTCTGTGAATCTAATCTTATGTCATTAATACGTGAATCATAATAAATGTGACTTTCATAGACTTAGGCTATGTTCACATCTGAAGGAGCCCGTTTGGCAGGCCTCTCAATATATAAAAGGTGCTGAGTAACCGGGATGATAGTTGGAGAGCAGGAATAAAATTCAGAGTTAGGTGTAAACTATATACATGAAAATTTATGTACAATTTACAAACTTTACAATGATGTTGGAAAATATTTTTATCACACGAAATCATGAAAATAAAATATATTAGAACATGAAAGATGTTTGACCGCCCGTGTCCGAAACCATCATTCTTTTTATTTTAGAGAATAGAGCGCCGCATCGGCCCACCGGCCAGTGACATACGCACGTCGCCTCCTTGGTCACGGCCTCGCGGCGTTCATAGTAGTGGGTTAGGCACTACACATCAAACAGAAGCTCGTGATTGAATACAAAATAACAGATGCTCGGATCAATTTTCAGTATAAGCCGCACTTGCTTAGGTTGGTGACCACCCGTAACATACCGAATATCCTACGTGCCTCAGAAAGCATGTTAAGCTACAGCTTATCCTGTAGGGAAATGATCCTTAGGGCCCTACAGGGCGTTCCTGTCATTTAATTTTGTAGATCATTGACAGTCGTTTTAGGATCGTATTACCCAGTACTAACTGGGTTGTGGACTTGTGGAGGTCAGATAGGCTATCGATGCATGTAAAAAATAAACCCGACTTAAAAAAAAAAACACAAAAAAAAGTTAAAAATAAACTTTAGAAGAAAAATCAGTTTCTGAAGTCGGTGGCAAAAAAAATTTAATCAAACAAACAAAAGTCACCGACTTCAGAAACTGATTTTTCTTCTTAAGTTTATTTTTAACTTTTTTGTTGTTTTTTTGTTTTGAAGTCGGTTTTATTTTTTGTTAATAGTTTTTATTTTTCACTTTTTAGCGGTGCACATGTTCATGGGTCATAATGTGGACAATGTAGTTTTTTTTTGAGTTTTGTTCATTTTTCAAAAACCGCTGGTCCGGTTTCGATAAAAAGATTATGGGACCATTTGGGAAGTATACCCTTTCAAACAAAAAAATATTTTTTCAAATCGGTTAGCAAGTGACGGAGTTATGCCCGAACAAACATAAAAATATATATACATATAAACATCCGAATTGAGAACCTCCTTCTTTTTTTAGAAGTCGGTTAATAATACTGATATTCAGCTGTATTCGGTCAGATTGGAAGCCAGCCCCATAAAGTACCATTTACCTAGACTTTTACCCCATAGTTGGTAAAAGTCTAGGTAAATGGTACTTCAACCATAACCTCTCTGTTTTCCAAATATTCTTCAATTTAGAGATATAAAAATTCGAAGACCTTTTGTGACACCTACCAACATACCACTGGGCCAACGAAGTGCATTATTGCCCACTTCCTTCACAGAAAGCCCAGCAGTGGGAACGTTTATATGGGCTGATTACATAACATGCATTCAGCGATGGCTATACATTTGGTGTAAACACAGCTTTATACAATGAGCATTCGTAGTGATCACTTAAATAAAATAATTAACTCTTTAACCAAACATCAATATCGGTAAAGTCAATAAAACTACTCGTAAAACCACAAACTGTTTCATTAATTGCCTTCATTTATTAACTCGCGAGAAATATAAACGTCAAAAAGCACAACATTTCACATTTTAAACTGTTCATTTTCAAACCCCCGTTTAAATATTGAAAGGTTTTTTCAAATAAAACAAATGATTCTGCTATAAAATTGACTTCGGACCCTCAGACCGCACCAGGCGTCACTTGTCATAATTATTGTGACATTCAAAAGAAAACGCAGCGAATTCCTTTACAAACATAACCACACACCCGTTCAAACAAACTCCTACCTTATCATAACCACGTAAGTTCCTCACAAACTGCATTTGTTAACCTAGCAAGCAATCTTTCAGCAGCTATTGAACCAAAGAAAATTGCACTTTATACCGCAACAAGAAAGTTGTAAGTTGAAATTCAGGAAAGGTTCTTCATTTTTATGTACGGTTCGCTTTTAATTTGTCATATAAAGCGTGATTTATATTTTAAAAGTTGAACGAGTAGCAACGTGTGAGTGAGGTTACAAGGGACATGTTTTAAATAATTTAAAGTTTATTACGGTAGTTTCTGTAAGCGTATTTACTCTAAAAGAATTGTGGGAAGTGTGTTAATTTGTTATATTTATAAGCATGGAGTTTATTTATTTACATACATGTTTATTCCAGGCCTATGTCCAGCAGTGGACGTCTTTTGGAAATGATGACATGTTTATTCAGTAACTTTGTAAATTAAATTTAAATGGATGTATTTGTAAATTAAATTTAAATGGATGTATTTGTAAATTAAATTTAAATGGATGTATTTGTAAATTAAATTTAAATGGATGAATTAAAAAATTATATCTTGTGTGTGATTTGTGAAAAGTTTAATTTCTAGTAATTTCAATGGGTGTCGTTGGTCTAGTGGTTGCAAGAGTTATTGCTCAGTTTGAGGTTTGCGGTTCGATTCTGATTTTAGGAAAGGCGTTGTTGAGATTTTCATTAGAAAATTCTCATTAGGAGCCTGGAATCTATATACATTTACACCAGTTGATCGCATTAGCGCAACCCTTATTACGTACGAATTAACCATAACTGGCGCAGTTAACCATAACTATGCTCTACTTTGAGGGATTAATGTGTAGTGTTAAATTTTACGTTTACTGACCTACGTTCCCAACGAAGGTTTATAAGTACAATTCTATCACAAGCAAGCTCACATTAGCTTTTCCCCGCGGTTTCACTCGCGTTTGTGTTCGAAATTATAACACAAGATAATTTCGAACAGCCAATGGCACTTGGAGACAATAAAGTTTCCCATAAGTGAACGAATTTTCAAAATTGGTTGAGCAGTTTTTTCCCCACCCCTACACCCTCACAAACGTTACCTCTTTATAATATTTTTATTTAGATAAAAATATGATAAGGTTGGATCCAATACTTTAATACTTAATATTCACAAAAACACTGCAGTGAATACTTTTTTAACAAGTATTTTCAAGAAAATATCTATTTACGCTATTAAGAGCCGACTTTAAGTAAATATCGGAAGCAATTTTCGAGGCAAATAGCGTCCGTTGCAAGATTGCATTAGCGACGGCAAATATAAGCCGTGTACATACTACGGCCTGTGTGGAGCAGATAGAACAGCCTGTATACTGTAGCTGGAGCATGTTGTATAATGTGTGGTAAAAACTGAACATGTTACGGAAGAGGTGAGGAACTTAGGATGGGGATACAGTGATGGGTTTTACATTATGTTGCGTGGTTCATCATTCATCATCATCATTTCAGCCCAAAAGACGTCTACTGCTGGACATATGCCTCCCCCAAGTGTCGTCACATAGACCGGTCCCGTGCGTCTCACATCCAGAGGATTCCCGTAATCTTTGTTGCGTGGTTACGTTAATAATAAGCCACGTGTCATCAATTTTCAGGTTAAAACGCGCTTGCGTAGGTTTACCTGTGGATTATATACCACCCATTATATACGGAATTTCCTCCCTACCTCGGGTCCCGGCTGATATTTGTACAATCTTGACAGTAATTACAGGTAGTCAGTGCCTCGTCTGTCAACCAGTCTTACATAGGTATTGTATTACCCGTTATTAACTGGGTTGTGGAGGTCAGATAGGCTACTTAGACTAGAAGTCAATACTAGGGTTTTGTCCTGTTTCGTAGCTTTGGCGCAGTGACTCGGCTATTGGCTACTGCGCTGCGTGTCATAGGTTCGATCCCCGCACGACCGCAAATTATGCATGGCCTACAGCCTCACCATTAACACTGAAAACGGGTTATTTACTACTATTTGCTTTGAGTCCCCGATATTTCAACAAATAGTGAACATGGTAAATATCTCATTTTCAGTGGTTTCACGTCACTTTAAAAACTTATATGGCCTACAGATAATCGTTCAGGTCTGGCTGTTTGTTTATGTGAGTTTAAATGATTTTTAATGCACCCATGATACAAGAAAGATTCTTAGAGAGGCGCAACGTTTAAAAGGGGAAAAAACATATTTCGACACTATCCGAAATTTTTGATTTTTGCGAATGAAAGTTCTAAAAAGTGAGGACTGTTTGAATTTTTAGCCATTTTTGGCCATACCCAGCCTTCTTTTTTCGAGAAAGTAGAAAACAACAAATCGTCAGCTGCTACAATCCTTACATATGCTCCTTTTCATTTGTCATCTTTTATACATCTAGTCATACGAGCACGCCGGTAGCGAGTACTACACACCAATCTTTTTTTATAA
This sequence comes from Diarsia dahlii, assembly GCA_949775195.1. Classification (NCBI taxonomy): domain Eukaryota; kingdom Metazoa; phylum Arthropoda; class Insecta; order Lepidoptera; family Noctuidae; genus Diarsia; species Diarsia dahlii. The sequence continues at coordinate 21,058,137 of OX459207.1, forward strand.
ACCGCTAACCGCTCCCGCACCCGCGTCCTCTTATCACCCACCTCCCAAACCAAAAACCCCGCGTAGATCTCATAAGAAACACAAGTACTAACGTTCAGCGTAATGGCTGCGTTCAGTTCGACGGCTTGCACCGTCTACTGCAGCCTCCCAGTGAGGAGGAAAAACGCTTCTTTACATCCCTCCTCTGACTTTTTGCACCGAGTGTGTAATGCTTACTTCCTTTGTAAGACTTAATGAGATACAAGCTTGTATTTTAAATTGGTTTGTGTTTGTTTGGAATGTGTCTTCCTTCCTTCTTCGATTTAAGTACCAAGTGTATAGTCTCTTGTAGGTAAAGTGTATTCCAACTTGCTTATCTGGGGTTTGACTGTCTCGTTGGTTTAGTAATCGGAAGGGCGACTCAAGTGAATGTGGTTCTGAGTTCAATTGCCAGGTCAAGCAAAGTGAATTCCTGTCTGTGCTGCTGGTTGTTCGAAAGAGATACTACGGCTTCGGACACAAAGGGCTAAGAAAGAACATGGATGGTTTTTAGTCAGTTAAAGTCTGACACTCTTTTCCACACCACCCAGAGCGAGAGGAGTCATTATTTGATGATTTCCCACCTTTCAAATAATGTTTTTCGATAGCTGCCACGGAATCTGGATTTGTGCCCGGTTGATCGCAATAGGCTCGCCCGCTATTACATGGATGGGTCTTAAACATAACTAGCGAAATGTGAGTATTAGTTACAGCTCTGCCTAACCTTAATATTACTCTTCACCTTTCTTCCTTCTTCTTCTACTTCTTATTCTTGCCTATTTTATGAATAAATGAAATAAATAACCCATCGAGAATTGTAGGCATGGTAATATTACGAGTAGTTTCAAATATATCATAACCTTTTCTTGAACTCATTGAACATAATTATATTATTATATCGAAACCGCTGGAACAAGCAGTAATTAGATCAAACCTACACGACTAATGAAAAGTAATCAGTTGTGACATTTTAAAAGGTCAATAGATTCTGGCCTTGTCATGTTTGAAAATAACTTTATTAATATTTCTTTGCTGCGAGCAATCTATTCCAAGACACAGTTCCGGGAAAATTGATTTTAATAACTTACGAACAAGTACCTAAACAAATAAAATATCGTCCTTCGTGGTCTAGGAATATCCTCGGTCCCACGAGTTACACGCTCATACGATAAGTGTGATTTGAGCAGCGACATCATCTCATTCTACTTGGAAGCAAGCCATTTTCTTCTTCCACACTCTCTCTCTTGTCAGATGTCACTGCATCATTTTCTCCTTTCATTAATTTCTGTTACGCCTGCGTAGAAATATAAAGAGCACGCCTCTAGGACTGTATTTCGTTACTCCGAAGTTCGAAATACCGAAGTACGGTATTCAGAATGTTCGTTACTCCGATGTACGTTACTCCGAAAGTTTGCTACTACGAAGTACTGTACTCAGAATGTTCGTCACTCCGATGTACGTTACTTCGAAAGTTTGCTACTACGAAGTACTGTATTCAGAATGTACACTATCGCGAAGTACGGAACTCCGAAAGTTTGCTATGACCAATTACTCAATAATAATTGAGAATATTCCTCATTAGAGAGTATTTCGAATTAGTCAAGTATAAATGATGATTATTGTGCAAATAGTTTTTACAAGTCAGTAATTCTCAATTATTATTGAGTAATTGGCCATAGCAAACTTTCGGAGTTCCGTACTTCGCGATAGTGTACATTCTGAATACAGTACTTCGTAGTAGCAAACTTTCGAAGTAACGTACATCGGAGTGACGAACATTCTGAGTACAGTACTTCGTAGTAGCAAACTTTCGGAGTAACGTACATCGGAGTAACGAACATTCTGAATACCGTACTTCGTCATAGCGTACATTCTGACTAACGTAATTCGGACTCACGAACTTTCTGTATACCGTACTTCGGTATTTTGAACTTCGGAGTAACGAAATACAGTCTTGCTGAGGTTGTGAACCGTCAAGCACACATTAATATTTTTAAGCTATTGCGTAGCTTCTATCGCGGGCCTTGAGCGTGGAGAGCGAATCCAGAAATTCCGTAACGAAAATATTCAATATTCAACCAGGTTGCTATGGTTACGGAAAATAACAAGGTTGTCAACTGAGGTTGTCAAATTAAATAATTTATAACCTCACGTGTAAAAGTGTAAAGTTTTTCTGTTTTGTCTCTCTGCTTTCTCCTTCTAAAATATTCTTACTAGTATAATTTGTGAACAAAGTGTTTTAAATATGAATAAACAAAGTGCATTTATTAATGAAGAAAGTCACGAAAAAATAGCGAAATAGTCTCAGAGTGAGTACTCCTCGAGTACTCTATAATAATATACATTCATTTTATAATTATTACGCATCTATCATAGGTTTTATTGGTTTTTGCATTACTATTCTGCGAATCGGTCTTAGAAAACAATTCGTTTTCTAATAAAATATCCAAAATAAAATAAATAATTTTCATATTTACAATGTTGCCTTTAAATTGCCTTTAAATGTATACAGGCAGCTTCTGGGCACACTCGTTCCTTCATAGACCTCTTCCATCGCTTTTCATCAGGCGTGATCGAGATCAAAAGCAGACCCATTTTTTTTAAGTATAAAAAACATAAGAAAGTTCTCTAAAACCAGTGCCCTTCATCACTTCCTAGTGTTTCAGTAGGGGTAAAAAATGGTTGAACAAACTCCCCAGCAACATCCATTATTGTTGTTATATTCGCCCAAAATTGAGAAGATTTTCTACCTGTAAACTTGACGACATAAAGTAGGTGCTTTAGATTTTAAACTTAATTATGATTTCCCGTTGAAACTAGTTTCGACACGAGTGACCTTCTAATTATTGCCACGTGACTACGTAACTAAACTCCACACGGTTTTACTTCTATTTGATTTTTATTTAGAACACTGAGATGCCCTTGATTTTTGCAGAAAGGAACTCACCTAACTATAACTCGCCTAACTTTTTCCAAACTATGTTAGATTTGGCTTCCAGTCTTACCGGATGCAAGTATTCAGACCAGTATTTTACATGGACCGACTGCCCATCTGACCTCCACAAACCAGTTAATACTGGGTATTTCGATACCCTTTTGGTAAGACTGGTTGTCAGAGTTCCAGGTCAAGGTGGTCATTTTAGAACCCCTGATTGTCTGAAAAAAGATGATTCCGTGCATTACGAAGGCACGTATAAGCCGATGGTCCCGGCCGCCAAACAATGTCAAAGGCCCTTGAGGTGGTTTAGAAACTCTGACACCAGGGTATATGGGGTTAAACCTTACTGCCCACACAATAAGAATGAGACAACAACTCAACTGGATGCTATACAAAAAGCACGTGGAAAGTTTGTACACACGGCTACACATCAAGCTATACAAAACCAGTTAATCTTGGCCTCACTCTACTAGATCTTTTCGCACAATGAACGATCAGATTATACTGGTTTTGTATAGCTTGATGTGTAGCCGTGTGTACATATACGTATGATTGTATATGTTACCGGCCAAACCCGATTTCAGGATAAACTAGTTTTGCCTAGGCTAAACTAGTTCTTCCTTCACGTTCAGTGTTAGCGTTTCCGTCAGCAGGTCGACGGAGTCCCGCTACGCGAGGCTCCTATTTCTGTCTACAGGGTTTTGAGCAACCTAACTAACCGAACCTCGGGGTGCCCCTGACGTCAACCGTCAGCAGGCCCACGTTCTTCCTTCACTATCGATTATAGTATAAACTAGTTGAGCCAAGGCGAAACTAGTTTGTCCTGAAATCGGGGTTGGCCGGTAACATCCTTATCCTTACATCTGTCTGTTTGTCTGTATGCTTAAATCTTTAAAACTACGCAACGGATTTTGATGCGGTTTTCTTTAATAGATAGAGTGATTCAAGAGGAAGGTTTTAGTATATAATTTGAACGACATCCACGCGGGTGAAGCCGCGGGCATCAGCTAGTATTATATAAAATAGAAGAAAGAGACTGGTTGTCAGACTCACGTGAAAATAAAAATATTATGATCAGACAAAACTATACACAGCAATAAAATAAAACCCGTATACTAGATTCCAGAAACATGAATAACAGAGCAGCATCAATAGTAGCATAGATTTACGACATCAACCCCCGCTTGCCGGCGCGGGTACATTTGTACCCGCAGAACAATTTGACGCAAAAGCATTCGTCAGCTATGGATGACACAAATGTGCGACGCGACGGTACTAAAGAACCGCGAGATACGAGAGGGTTAGACGCTTTGTGATGTAGTATTGCCAGAATTTTGAAATAATAGAAATAATGTATTTTTAAAGTTGGTTAAATTGAAGTTTGGACTGCTGAAATTACAGAATCGTTGAACTTGTTGTAGGATTCTGAGCAGTCATCTCTGCAACTGTCTATTTAAAAAAAAAAAAAAACTTTTTCCCGCACTAGGAATATCTCCTGTATCGAACCCAGCGTTTAAAAACATTTGGGAATTGAACATGTACGCGTAGCGCAGCAGTCAATTGTTTAACTACTGCACCATTATTTATTTATTTATTTAAACTTCATGCACAAACGTGGTACATAGGCGGACTTAATGCCACAAGGCATTCTCTACCAGTCAACCTTAGGGTCAAATAGGACAGCATTGTAGTAGAGTACAGAAACAAATAAATGAAGAGAATTCTATTTTGTTAACATAAATTAATATACCTACATAAATGGTACATACTAATACATATAAGTAAAGATGAAATTAAATAAACTAATATATATTATAATACATACAAATAGTTCAAAAAAATAAAAAAATAAAATGAGAAACCAAACAATAATTACCATGACTACCATACAATATGATTAACTCAGTCCGATTTTAAAAAGTGCTTCCGCACATTTCTTTTGAAGGCATTTTTTTTTCTTTTGATTCATGTGATACCTGGAGAGATAAGACCGTTGGCCGCTGAGAATAATTATCTAGCCACAGAATGATCATCAGCGCCTCGTACCCCAATTTACTAGCGGTCTGCAAAGAACAACGTCTTCTTCCAAAATTCTGAATTAGTGGACATCTTAGTAGGCATGCAGCCTGTCGGGGCTGTGGGTTGTTCGAAAGAGATACCGCGGCCCCAGACACAAAGGGCTTAGAAGGAACATGGGTAGTTTTTAGTCAGAGAAGTCTGACACCCCCTTCCGCTCTGCCCAGAGCGGGAGAAGTCATTTAATGATTTCCCACTAACCAAAAAAAAGGCATGTTCGCATGCATTTCAGTAGCTATAGACCAGAGTTCTAAATCGCGGTTCATGAAACAACAAAACTCCACCGACCTTGGAGTTTTAGATAAAACCTTTTTTCCAATTTCATCCCGAATATATTGTTTGGTCAGGCAACACCAAGTCCTGACTCAGCATAAGCTATGACTGAGTGTATCTTATTGATTCGAGATGAGATGTCGATACAGCCACGCGATATCTTATGTAAGCTATATGTTGATCATGTATTCTTATGTAAGCTATCTTCTATATTGAGATTCAGTTACTGTATTTAAAGTGAAGAGAGTGACTGGTAGGATGCTGATATGAAGTATACTCATATGAGGCACTGTTTAATTAATACATCTTAAAAAAATAGGTTTCCGCTGGATGTGACCGGTCAATGTGGCGACACCTGGGGGAGGCCTATGTACAGCAGTGGACGTCATTTGGCTGAAATGATAAAAATACGTTTAAACAACATCAACTAGGCCAAAACTGATCGTCGTTTTATATTAACCTTACAATATTTCTATCCATTTCATTTAAATGCAAGTATTTATTGCTTTTTCACCATATTTTGAATATGATTGTAAATAACATGCTTGCGTTTTTTATCCATGAAAAACGTCAGACGTCAATTTTCAGCAGTTGCCTACGGCAATCTCGAGTTACGTTACGTGGAACTATAAAACGTTATACAGCCATGTCTACCGAAACTCGAGTATGTATACAAAACAATGGGGAACCCAAAAATAGCGCAGGAAACGGTACAACAACAAAGAAACAAGTTAAAAAGGCGTAAAGAAAAACGTCACGAAAAATACTACAACAAGCGCAATTCCCACGGCGCTGTTCAAGAAAATCTTATGAATTCGACGTAATAAAGATGCAAATGTGTACGTTTTTTTTCCTCGCCAGTGTACTGCCGGTTCACTCGGAAGGAAACTTCACAAATGGCGTGCATTGCGACTCTGTTTACACTATCTGTCAAAATAATTGTGCACGTTCCCGCGTGGCTGTGACGCAGACATGTTTGTGCACCATATTGGAGCGTTGTTTTATTATTTGTGTACAAAAATATTGCTATTTCAGAGGAGTGCAGCTCGAGGTAATGCTATCGAGTGTTGGTGTACAGTGGCTGATATGTCTTATCTTTGGAAGTGCGTTAATATTTCTAAGCTTTATGGGAGATTAAAATATTTTTGGAGTAAATTCGTAAGTTCATCATACAGGCAACTAAAGTTAGTTTTAAAAAAAATAAAACCGACTTCGACAAAAATAAAACACAAAAAAATAAAAACTTTTTTACAAAAAATAAAACCGACTTCGACAAAAAAAACACTCAAAAGTGAAAAATAAACTTGAGAAGAAAAATCAGTTTCTGAAGTCGGTGACTTTTGTTTCTTTGATTTCATTTTTTTGTCACCGACTTCAGAAACTGATTTTTCTTCTCAAGTTTATTTTTCACTTTTGAGTGTTTTTTTTGTCGAAGTCGGTTTTATTTTTTGTAAAAAAGTTTTTATTTTTCACTTTTTAGTGTTTCACATGTGCTTACCCCTTCACAACGTACTGGCGTGATGTTATGTTAGGAACTGGTATAAACAATAGACAGACAATATGAGATTTCAGCAATCCCAGTCCATTTGCTATCATTTATTGAGGAGTTCCGTTGCCTATCTCCGAAGTTCTTCATCAGATCTTCACAAAATAGTTTTTATAACCTTTGTAGTGAGTACAGGCGTGATATTATGTTGTGTGATGGCGTAAACAATGCTTAGATATGCTATAGCAACAATCGCGGTTAATCTGCTGTTATTTATTGAAGAGTTCCCCCGATTTCTACAAGATCCCATCATCAGATATTGAAATGGTGAAAATGGGACCACACGGGAAGCACCAGCTTTCAAATGAAAAAAGAATCATGAAAATCAGTTCACCCAGTCGCAAGTTATGAGTGAACAAACATAAAAAAAAAAAAAAAAAAAAAAAAAAAATACAGTCGAATTGATAACCTCCTCCTTTTTTTGGAAGTCGGTTAAAAAAGGACTTTGTCCAGCAGTGGGACAGCCCACTACTGTGCAAAGGCCTCCCCCAATTCCTCACATGTGTACTTTTCTTGTGCCTCCTCGAACCAGCCTTCGTGGTACGCGTCCACATCGTCTAGCCACGTCTTTCTGGGCCGGCCTCGGCGGTGACGTCCGTCTTCTGGCAACCGTTTTCTCCGAAGTTCAAGTTGGGCTGATAATAAATAATGGTGATGTCACGAATAGAAGCATTTATCTCGATCCCTGTAATAATCTCTAACTTAGATTAAATGCCTTTGAGTCTTTCAATCACATTACGAACTAATTTGCTTTAAAGACTTCTTTGTCCGATGGGAAATCTAGCAGTTTACATCAAACAGTCAAAGAGATAAACGGAATAATATCTAAAATCCATTTGGAATTTGTCACTAATATAACTTTTAATGGAGAGTCCGTTCTACCCTCGTCAGGGCGGTCTCTGTCGCTATTGTTTTAGCCGAATGTCAATATCTAAGATAATCTTCAGCCTGGTATAAAGTCTGGCAACAGTCACGGTGACAGATATTATTAATTTTGTGCTAATATTTGTGGCACATTGTGTACTAGTATTTAGTTCAGGGTTTTTGTTAGAAGTAAGATTGTCAAATAATGTTGTCACTTTGTCAGTGATGTTTTTAATCAAATCGGGAGGATAAAGTGAGGTTTTTTATTTGTAACACAGAATTAATATAGGTACGTATGGGATGAATTTAGTATAATGTAAAGAAAGTGAACCATGTTTGTCCATTTTGTAAACAAATAAACAAATTCTATATCTTTGTTTAAAAGTTACCTCATGCTATGTAAAATTAAAAAAAAAAACAATAACTTAAAAAACGCCCAGACTGAATTGACCTGGTGAAGGTTGCATCTGCTAGATGCAAAACACACGGGACCGGTCAATATGTTGAATTTTTGGGAAGGCCTATGACCAGCAGTGGACGTCTGAATCATCATCATCAATGATGATTAAAATCACGCCCAAGCGTTTCTTTGCTCTCATGGTTAGACAGAATAATATTAAAATAAATAATAATAACATTGAATCAGTAAAGTGGAACAAAACTTAGAAATAATCCTCCTTTTGGGCTTCGCCGCAGTCAGGTAAAAAATAATGGGAACAATTACCCAAATGAAACATTCAGAAGCTTGCCATATCCAACGACTGATACCACTTATTTTAGGAAAATTTTACCTCATCAATCTACACTAACAGTTTGAAATCCAAACCTACAATGTCCTCTATCTATACACACGCTGTCCCTCTCACTCCACCTTGTTTAATCCTTTTATCCTTTCTAATGACGTCTAGAGCAAGTGATAGGCTAGCCGTGCGTCCGTGCCGTCTCCAGCATACAGCGCTGTAATGTGCTGGAGACGCGGCGACGGCAAAGCGCTTAAAGCGGCATTTAGTGCAGATTGCGCTGAGCTGTATACTCGAGGTAAGGTAGGGCGTACAGATGCGATCGGATGGTAATTGGTTTCTTAGTCATTTAGATTTTGTTTGTGATGGTAAACCATTAGCTGAAAGGGCTTTTTTTCTAACTTAGATGTGACTGACTCGTTGGTTTAGTGGTGAGTAAAAGGTCTTAAGTTCGATGGAAAGGAATGTTTTTGGATTATTCTATGAGGAACTTTTCAGCACTAAGTTGGAGTATGGGCCTATGTCCAAAAGATGGCAATAGACTCCTTCTATAAATGTCTATATCATATTCGGTAACCCTTTAGGTATTACAGACGCTGTTATGGTTAGGTTGTCACGTTCTCAAGTTTTCCCAAAATCTCGACATATCAAATCATCATAATTGTCTGCTTAGCCTTTTCCCATTCGTGTTGTTTTCATCCTTCATAATTTCAGTCTTCCTGAATACCAGTATTTTACGTGAACCGATTGCATATATAACTATTCAAAAACGTAGCGTAAATATTAAAGTGGTATCGCGTACAAAGTACATAATTGATTGACTGTTTGAGCTGGAATAATTTCATGAATAAAATAATATACCGGAGCGATTGACCGACTCGCGATATTGGATTTATTCCGGCATCAATATTTATATCTATCTAGACTTTATACGAATTACAAAATAACTAACATACTGTGTTTTTGAAGCCCAGAGACATACGGCAAATATTTTTTTGGGATCACTCATAATGATATTTTCATTTTACAAAATAAGGCTGTAATTACATAACGCTATTATGGATTTTGTATATTTAATAAATAAACTAAAGTAGGAAACATAAACGTAGTGTTCTTGACGCAGAGTTGCTTCGCAGAATATCCGATTCGCAATGCAACAGACTCTTCTTGCAACTTTTGGGAATTGGATTTTGTTTTCAACATTCTTACCAAAGAGTATCGTATTACCGAGTATTAGCTGGATTGTGGAGGTCAGATAGGCAGTTGCTCCATGTAAAATACTGGTATTCAGCTACATCTGGTTAGACTGAAAGCCGAAAAAATAAAAAATATATATATTGTGGAATATAAGATAGTAGACGTACGTGAACACTAACTCGCTTACATGCTGGATTCAATACCTTCATGAAAGTAGTTTCACGTCTGCAGTGCTTTAGGTGGAGTTTAACTCACGACCTCTCACTGGCCAATCAGACATTTATGTCTCCTTAAGTAATCAAATCTTTCTTTTCCTACTTTCTGCGAAAAAGTAGGAAAAGAAAGATTTGATTACTCTGAGGAAAATGCTCTTCTTCACACATCGTGATTAAACCAGCATGCCTAAGAGATATTTTTCGATGGCCGCGCGTAATCTTAAAACGGTGAAGGATAACATCGGTAGGAAACCGGAATGTCTTAGAACCAAAAAAATCAAAGACATGTGACATCTACCAACCCGCACTGGGCCCGCATGGTGGAATATAGCCCATCCCTCTCCTAGAGAGGAGGACTGAGTCCCTGCAGTGGGAACATTATAGGCTGATGATGATGATATAAAGTCAATTCAGAGACCCATGAACAGCATATACACTCTGACACAGGTTAGCCACTAACCATTTGATAAAGATTTCAAATCCAATCGAAATATAGTCGTTAACGTGCGCCACATCTTACGTACACAGTGTATTAAAATAATATCAGCGTTATATTGCGCCGCTGCAGTGCGCCCATATTGAAACATTATAATCTGTTTTTGATTAGCTTTCTGACCGTTACGTGAACGCTCTCCCACTAACTTTGTAGTAACAGAGGCAATAAGAAAATTCTGACGTTGCATCAATCGTTTTTGAGCTCTATTACTAAGTAAATAAGAACAGGTTTATTTCGAAACGGAAAAATTAAGTTTTAGGTCGTTCGTTGGTTTCTGAATTCATATACCGAAAAAGGAAACGATCGCAGTTCTAAAGTCGATATTAGCAACTCCACTTTCTTGTTCATTTTGTCTTGAATCTTTCACTCGAAGTGAAATGTCAGAACACAAAATAAATCAAAATCTCAGCACTCGGCATTTACATAAATTACTTACTCGCCTACCGAATCTCGATAGGAACATTCGAATGTATTCCTACGCATTTTATCAGCTGCGTCTGTACGTGAAATAAAGCAAATACTAGCTTCAGAATAACCTAGCTCTTACTCAAACATAGAAATCTGAAACCAAAACATCCAATACTAATCTATAATTTAAATACGAATCGAATAAAAACATAAAGAGAAGTGTGAGTGGAAAGTGCCAGACCAATGGAAACCACGCCCATAGCTCTGAGACTTTAATTAATAATTGAAAGGTGAAAAATGTGAAATATCCCCCGCCCTGATAGAAATAAAACTGTAAAGAGACCTTTACAATGTACGTTTATATGTATTTTATGGAATAACAGTTGGATTTTATCGCGAAAGAGTTGTAAACGTAAATCTTATGTATAGGCGTTTCGACTATAAACTTTAAAAACTAACAGGTGCATTGAAATTGGAAAACAATGTACTCGTTTTCTGCTTTCATAATCTCTTTGTTGATAGTTTTATGATTTCTAAAATGAGAATCAATCACTTATTTTGTACTACTCAACATCCAAATCAAAATCAATCAATTGATCGACCGCTTGCTGTCGACTGGCGATTTTGAAGAGTCGAAAGTTCCATCTAAAGCTTTTTCTCGTTAAAATAATGGTCAACACACACACATACTACGATTGCCATACGAATCCAACTGTGAAATGTAGTAGCTTAAAAAAGTCGTCTATTACCGGTGTATATTATATGACATGAAAACATTGATTTCCTTCAAAAAAAATTACCATCAAACAGAAACAACTTCCTCTTTTCCCCATTTCGAAATCACTTGAAACCCGCATTTCCTCCTCTCGAAAAGAACCACTCTAGGCAAAGTTGTACATGTAACGAAGTCATGTGAACTCTTCCTTACGCGAGCTAATTTCAAATAGTCACGTCTTGGCGCAGGTGGGACTGGGGATCGAATTCGCGTCTATGGATAGAATAGAGCGGCTGTCAACCGCGCGTGTGTCTCGCTGATATGTTATGTTTTATGGCACCATTTGTATTTATGTTACATTGATTTTACGATGTTATGTATTTTAGAATCAATTTTGTAGAGAAATGTTTTTAAATATAAATTATTGACGAGACAACGTCTAATGAATCGATTAACGCTGGCTGCATGCACGAAATTGTCCCGTTACGCTCATTGTCCTGTTACGTTCATTGTACGCTTGCGCCGCATCTATTTTCATCATTGTTTTGTTATGACGTTGTCACGTTAAACTATCCTCCGTAAACCAGCAACGATAGCTATTAAGAGGTGTAGACATATTATGCCACAAAGATGACTTTGATCTTATAAATTTTGGTCGAACCGGTACGGATAAACTTCAGACTTGAATCCTGAATCTGGACACTGACAGATGACGGGGGTGAGTTCTGAAGTATCCAAGAAAACCCGATGACTGCAACTTATTCGTAACAGATAAAGCTTTACCCTTGGCTGCCAAATAGAGAACGTTTAATACGATATTAGCCAATCTACCACTGCCGTCACTCACATCGCACAATGTTACCTACATATTTTAACAGCCGGCAAGTTATATCAGATCTCACTGACAATGATATTTACGAGTTAATTCAAGGCTCGCGAACACAGATATAAATAAACCTAGATAACGCAAGAGCAACTATTTCGCGTGCCTCTTTTCGTGCCTAGCTTACGTACAAAAATCGTAAGAGGCCACTTTCGAACTCAGTCTGCATCGGTGTATAGTCGTACGTCGGAGCTGGTGCAAAAGGCAGGGGTTGGGCCTAAGGGGGCGCCGTACGCGGCGGTGTCTTTGAATCGATTTGATTTTTCGATTTTCAGTGCTTGTGACGTCATAATAGGTAGTCAAAAATGGCACACTTGGTTTTCATACAGATCGTGACACTTGCGTTATCTAGGTCTATCTATATCTGTGCTCACGAACTTAAGTTCAGCTTACAGATTTATGTGTAGCACAAATTAATAATTTATAACTTTGTTACCTATTCGTGTATTAGACAGTAATTACATTACTTTGAACAAGCGTATCGTCTTACTGTGTATTATAATTTTAAGCCTCTCGGTAATGATTTTGTGTTGTTATTAAGGGATCTATTGAAAACCAGAGGAACCAAAGTTTAGTATTGAAACTGTCATAATATTAATACATCACTGTCGATCGACAATCACATACTTTTTCAACACACTTGCTCATAAAGTGGCTAAAATTTCACCGCAAGTAGGCACATAATGACACCTATAATCAAACTGTGAATTTTTCATTACTATTATTCACTAGTGAGTTATAGGGTTTTTTTTTAAATTTTATTGGTTGAGTTGCTATGTTCTTAAAAAAGTTTCGATACAAAAAAGATCGTGTTCAATAGTAAAAATAAATTAGTGTACCTAGTGCTTGCTCATTTCATGAAACTTTGTATTTAAATAGATAATTTAAATTTAGTACGTTTTTAATAAATAAAACTTTCACTCAAATATAATTTTTGTTTTCTCTGAGATAAATAAAAATTTGAATTCCCCATTTTGTACGTGGCTCAAAACACTATCCACAACAAGCAAAAAAAAAACCTCTTTTAGTCTATGGCCGATTGCTTATAAAAAAAAAACATTTTCCCGCTACTGCAAAAAAAATACACAACTCGTTTTCACTGTTATTATAGTTATTTTATTAGTTAAAATGTCTAGTTTTGAAGAAAATGATTCATGTTGTACACCGCCCGATGTAAGATTTGAAGCCCTTAGCGTTATGGAAAATTTGCTACCCGAAAACTCCAAGGAGAAATATCTATTAGTATACCAAAATTTCAAGCAGTGGCAAAACACCAAGAATACGCAGGCATTTTCTGAAAATGTGTTCTTGGCGTACTTTAAAGAATTATCTTCTAAGTACAAACCTAGCTCTTTGTGGTGTATATACTCAATGTTAAAAAGTACAGTCCGAACGAAGAATGGAGTGGACTTAAAAACATACTCTAATTTGTCAGCTTATCTAAAAAGACTGTCAGATGGATTTAGAAGCAAGAAATCAAAGGTTTTATCGTATAACGATGTTGAAAAATTTATAAAAGATGCTCCAGATAACCAATATCTGGTTAATAAGGTTAGTTAAACTAATTTTAAATATCTATCTACGTGACTTCAGCTTCAGCGTGATGTGTGTTAAACTTAATAATTTCTTTTTCACTCCTCTTGCTCAAAAATAACGTCATAATAGCATACCAGAGCGGGCGTAAAATTGCATATATTGCCCTAGGGCTAAAAGTAAATCTCGTACGACAACTTGTTCAGCCAGCTGGTGCGTGATTTAGTTTCAAGTAAAAAAAATGTTTAATTTTTAAAAATGGAACTAAACGCGCTGAATGTCGAACTCTTTGCTACAATGTGTGTGTTGCATTGCAGCTACAGAAGAAATAAAAAAAAGGCATTGGCGCGAAATTTTTGGAATTGTATTATTAAATTTAATTTAATTTTTAATAAAATAAACTCATATTGAACATCTTTATTTTATTTTCTCGCAATCGTAGTGAAAAGTACAGTGTAACACACGGCGCTTAAATCCCATTATAACTCGGTTCCTATTTTATATAATGGGTCATTTTAGGCCCTTGTATTACAATGTACTATTTCTTTTTTTCAAGTTGCTTTAATATTTGGTGTAACTGGTGCATTTAGGATACAAGAATTAACAAATATAACTGTAAAAGACATACAGAACCATGGCCAGATGCTTTTAGTGAAGATACCTATAACGAAGAATAAAATACCAAGGTCATTCACCATACACGGTCCATTCTATGAAATTGGTAATTGTTTCTCTGAATAAACTTTTTATCTACTAAATAAAATGTTTTTTCTTGTATTATTTTATTCACAAGTGTGTTGAAAAACGTCGTATGATACACGTGTGTATTGATGATTACCGTCCTCGGCTTTCTTAAGACCCTCACCTGACGGCTCGGGTCTCAATAGCGCCTCCGCGGTAATCACCAACGTTAAACACATGTACCATATTGTACTATTTCTGTTATAACTAGGCTCACACTCTGCTATAATTATAAGAGTTCATGGGGCTTAAACATAACTGGTATACTTTATACATTTATGATAACAGGGAGTGATGTTATATTGTCTCTTTGAAAAATTCCGCTTCTATGCTTTCATGACATAAATACAGGGAGACTATTTGATAGAGGAATACACTGAGAACAAACCATTTCAGAGAAGTTGTCCATGTTCTAGCTCGCTATATCTCTTGTGTCTCGGGTGAATCTACGGGATAACTTGGGTATTCAGCTGTTCCGACTACTGGCTACAGAACATTCGTTTAATGGGATTGGGAGAAATTTAGATAACTAAACATTTGAGAACATACTAGAACTGCTTGACATAACGATTAAGGATGTAAATGATGTATTTGTCAGTAATTTATTAATACCGTGTTTTTTTTTGTAAATAAAATGTTAGTTTGAAGAAAGAAAGAAGATAGGTAGGGTATACCATTCTTAACCAACTGCGGGGCCCAAAACGTGGGTAATGTTTATAGTTTTCGGGTATATAATATTGATACGAAGACAGGTAGTGATAAATGAGACTCATGCTGACTATTGGCAAAATAATTATGATAATGATGAGCTACAATCAAAAGAGCTTATTTAATCTCGTGTCTCAACGATACAAAGACACTAGAGTTTTCTTCAAGCTAAAAAACAAGTTACCAATTTAGTGTGTCTCAACCCCCAATAAAACGTCGAACATTTACATCCAATCCAATACTCCCGCGCCCGACACCCAACCTACACTAAGTCCACAAAATTATTTGCGCACTAAAGCGGTGTATGAATTTATAAGCGACGCCCGGAATCCTAAAATTCAACTAAACCGGGAAACTTTCGTCCCTCCTGACCTTCAAGAAACTTGCGTCTGATGTAGGTACCTACCTTCTACATACCTACTTGAAATTTACAACCCTCCTCCCGCTATGCTTGTTCATTTTCTTCAACTATTGTGCCTTTGTTTTCGGGAATTTTCAATTTATTTGGATGTGTTTTAATTGGTGCTGTTTATACGATACTTTCGCCCAGTTTTTGAAAAAAATTATACAAAAATTAGGTAACTAATAGTCAAGCTCGCATAAGCAGCTGTGATTGGTCAAATTAATTATCATAAGCCAATCGTCAACCGGAAGACGTTGCGTTTGAAGGCCTCCCACTAGGTGGACCGATGACCTGGTGAAGTTTGCGGGGACCCGCTAGATGCGAGACGCACGGGACTGGTCAATGCGGTGACACCTGGGGGAGGCCTATGCCGATCAGTCAGACGTCTTTTGGCTGAAATGATGATGATGATGAATCGTGTCACTTGACTGGGGTGGTCTGGCAATACGTTACACGTACGTTATACGTTACAGAAACTTAAGAATGTTTATGAAGATGATGGCTTCGTTAAGAATGCTACTGATGACGTCAAATACAAAAAGCCTTGCTCTGTATCTATTAACTTCTAATTGACTCTAAGTATATAAACGAACTCTGAAATTTTCTAATGTGAAAATATGTAATTTTCCGTTTAGACATTGAACAAACATCAATTAATAGGAAAAACTGTAAAATTAGAGTATCAAAGAAAATTTTAATGTTTACTAGAATACTTGGCTATGAACCCTATAAAACGAGGCTTATGAAGATTTGAAGCACCATTTCTTTTACATTTATAGTAACATCATTTCTAGATAGATAGAATATTTTTTATTACGGGGGAAGCGCCAGGTAAATTCATGGACCTACAAATTGCAAAAAACGCAAGTAAATAACGAAGTACTTTAATTTTGCGGGCTACCCTGGCGCTGCCGCCTTCAGTACGCCATACAAATTACAAGTGTAAACACGATACAAACAATGTAGAACTAGTGGATGGGGTGCTTTTTGTCGCTGAAATCCTTTCCGTTATCATTGAGGGTTAACCAGTGAGCATTTTATCCTCCTAAGTATTTTTATACAAATATTTTCACCCATTCCATCCTCCATTAAATATCATGATCTAAAGCCTTTCTCCACGCACTGAAGTATAATCTCCATGATTAGCAGCCGTTGTTCGTGCGCCGTTTGACAAAAGACTCAATTTGAACTTCGATTATTATCGCAATGCTGTTTCTGGCATCCAATCAAATTTGTACTATGTAGAGATGCGAAGACATTTAATATTGTACGTAGAGGAGCTTTGAACAAGTTAGAGTGACAGCCAGGAAAGGTAAATGAAGACTTCAAGGAGATCTGAAGGAACAAGGATATCTATCTATCTTGGATGCCTGATTAGCATTTTTGCCATAATACGAACACCTAAGATACAATTCGTACCGCGAAAATCACCATTTCGGATTGTAGCGATACGATTAGTTTCACCCCCTGTGGCTATAGCCCCATCTAAAAACGAGTCATTTTATTTGCTAGTTTTGCTGGCGGAGGTTGCTATTGCGGCCTTCTACGAATTTGTATCTTTATTGAGTTGCACGTAGGTAAACATAGAACATTGCCTTTTTTGCAGCGATTGCAATATATATTGGCTTCATAACTCTGTGCCTTTTTCTTTTTTTTCAATTTCGCTATGAAGTAAATTCCATTTTTATGTTTTATATAAAAACTTTCAAGCGTTGTACCATTTTAGGCTTTAGACAGTTTAGCAATAATTTTCAAATAGAAACCGAATTAAATTCGACTAACAAAATAATTGATTTACTTTTGAGAAATCTAATTTAGTATCCGAAAACAGTAGCGAACTTGAGCGCCTACTTCCACTAAGCCAATCACAACTTAATCCAAAACAAGAACAGCAATTTCCCGAATATTTTAGTTACAGAGGGCGACCCCATTCTTGCCCGAAAAAAACCTAAACGCTTCGATTTCATTATGCATACCCCAGCCAATTGTCCAAGTTGGATAATAAAAGTGGGAATAGTGACCCATGAACGTAATATTATCATGTTATTGTAAACAAAACCACGGCTTCCCTTTCTGTCGTTACCGGTTGAATAACGAGGCAAGTTTTATAAAAAAATCCGGGTATTATCCCGTTGGGGCTGAAAGTTAGGCTGTAGCGGCTATACGCACCACCTGACTGCCATTGGGCTAAGGTGAGCTCATTAATTATGTAAGTTGTAATTCCAACATTAATTTCGGTCAAGATTGAAGTGAAATTACTGCATAATCTTCATCATTTGCAAGATTTTGTAAGAAATATGAATTACACACTAAAATAATGTTCATGATACACAGGTGCACAGGTGCATACATAGTACTCGCAACCAGCGTACGTGATAACCAGATGTATGAATGTGGCTGAGAGTCTGAGACAAAAGGAGTGTGTAAAGATCGTAGCAGGTGGCGTTCTGTGTGTGTGTTTCTTCCTATCCCCATGGAAAAAGGGCGTAAGCTTTTGTTATGTGTAAAAAATATAGTCGCAAATAAAATTATGTCATTTGAAGTATGGTGAAAAACAGGAACTCGATCGCGGAAAACCGTTAAATCAAGGGGAAAAAAGAAAGAAAAGGTCCGTATTTTTTCCGTATTTGGATACCGTTATCCAAATCCAGTTCAAAAAAGTTTCAAACAATTAACGAATCCCGAAATACTCGACATTCCAAATAAAGCAAGTAAAACACCATAATGAGGGGTGAGGGTACATTGATCCCCCGTATCTTGCACAGTCTTACGCAACACAGGTACGGCACAAAGGATGGGGGCAGTCTTTGACTCCACAAAGACATAATTACTTTGTGAAGAATTGTCTCGGCACGCCTTCAAATGACAGAATCGCTGCGATAATTCCCGAAATTCTCGGGAATTTTGACGTAACCCGAGGTTCCGATTTTTGAGTCGATTTTTAAACGTTGCGGGCTTGCTTTTTAAGACTTTTGTGATTTATGTTTTAGGGTCGTGTGAAGGATTAAAGTGTCTGCTCGTTTTTTGGCTGACTCAAGTTTTTTACGAACTTTTACTTCAGTTTAATAGCAGTAAAGAATTACGCCAACATTTTTTTTTCAAATGCTATATAGACCGTTGCGGGGAGGTACGATTCTCCTTTGTTAGGTGATGTTGTTCAGAGATGCATTCGGAACAACAGCCTTGTTGTTAAATAGATATTAAGTATACTAACATAGATATAAGTTATCTTTTTGTTTTTGTTTTTACTAACCCTTATGGATGTTGCTTATCCGAAATAAAGAATATTTTATTTTATTTTATTTATTTATTTATAGCGAGGGAAAACTGATAATATATTCAAATTAAAATAAAATTCCTGGTAGTACACCAAACGATGTTTCGCAAAAACCAGTAATCTGACTATAGCCTTAGTCATCAGAATCCCGATTTCTGAGAACTAGGTAAAGCCTCCAAGCCTCCATTAATTTGCTAGCAAATCCCACGCCATGTGATCGTTTGACCAAAATATACTTAAATATTAATCCGGCTCGAAGGACCATTGTTATTTGTGTTGGAGTAAAAGACTGGACTTTATGTAAATGGGCAAGCGTTTATTGCCGTTTGTTTAACAGTATGTTAAGTGTCCTGGACCAACAATTTATGTTCAGAAAGAGTATTTTCGTAAATTGTGGTGATGTCTGCAGCTACTAGCAGTCATGATTATACCAAGCCGTGTAGCCATCCGTTTCGTGCAACAAACCTGATCACGGGTTTGATTCATAAGATCGTTTTGACATGTTAAACTATGCATCACATTTTCAAGAATGCGGGTTAGAAGTCCCTAAAAAACTAATGGACACGTAGAAACACGATAGCTGATATTATATCACCACACAACATAAACCACCAGAATTCATTAAAAATCGTGTCTCAAATTAATAACACAGGTCGGGCTGGTGGAGTGACATAACGACTTCATTAATTGCTCGTATTTATGACGTATCTCATGGTGATACGCCATAAATGATTGATGGCTGTGATGGCGTGAGAATAGCATTATGTTTTGAAGTCTAATTGATTGCTGTGTCGAGGGGCACTGATTTATTCCACGAGATTGGCAAGGGGTTGTCAGACCTTCAAAACAAGCGGGGTTCGTTCTAAATTACATTATTGGAATGGTGTCAGTAAAGCGAATAAATACTACAATTTAGTTGACAATATTAAGGCTAAGTAGAGATACTGATTGATAACTTTTTATTCATAGATTTTGAGTATCAGGGCAAACAGATTCATGATTCAAAATCTTAAAAAACCTGGCACAATTTTAAAACCTAATCCCTAAAATGAACAATCGATTATCCAGTTGGATATAAAACCTTCGTCAAATCGGCACCCCTGAGAAATAGGGGCATCCAGCATTAATTCAAGTTATAATGGATACAGTGCCGTTCACCCCTCCGTTGGGACTACCTTTGTCAGCGGCAGTCAGCGCCATCGATGTGGGTTATTATTTGAATTTTATAACACACTAGTGGGAAAAACTCTTTATTTGTTATGTTTAGCTTTATGTGATTAGATTTGTTTAGTTTTTCTATCCATGTGGGATGGAGAAGTTTTATTTGACATAGATACTGTACAAGTATGATGTATGATTTGTATTAACATGATCATTTTTTATAATTATGTTTTATCGACGTTAGTCGTCGGTTGTTAAAGTTAGTCAGTGGTCTGACAACTAGTCTAACCAAGGAATATACAAAATACTGGATACCCATATGGTTGGGAAAAGACTATAATAATAATATTTATTTACCACCCAAAGTTACAGATCACGAAAACAATTAACAAATGTTACAGTAATTTATACAACCCTGCCTCTTAAACTAGGTTAACCTGTATTTTAAGAGACAGTGTTCGGCCGACTAGGCAGGTGATGGTGATTTAATTAGTTTTATGATTATGGTAAAGTAAGTGACTATTTGCCTTTTCTTTGTATGGGCTCCTGTAAGCCTACAATGTACAACAAAGGAAAACCAGGACTATAAGCAGTACAGGAAAGATTTAGAATTATTTTGAACTGGAATAGGTGAACAGTAAAAAAACAAGGTGGAAAAGTTTTTCTTGTTTCTAGTTATCTAATTTACTTTTATATTTTCAGACTTTGTGATAAAACGGAAATAAGATCTATGAGCTGTCTAGAATTGACAAAGTGACTGATGAGTTTTCGATAAAACAGGAATAAAGCCTGCCTCGTGTCTGAGACAAACAAAATTTAATATTGTATTATTGGTTTACAAGTTTTGGTCCAGTTGCTACGTACGGAAATTATTATAATGTTTGGTAACATTATAATAATTTCCGATTATTATTGGATTTAGATATTCCTATTTGCAGATTATTTCGAGAAAAATGTACCTGTGGTAATAATTTCCGCTTTTATTAGTTGTCTATTATTGTAGGTTATTGATTGTTGAATTACTATCATCAGAAAACTAAAATTAACCTAAACTTCTATCCTTCGTGACAACACTGTAGTTGCTGCCGTAAAGAAAGGTGCGAAACAAAATACATATAGCAAGGCAATTTTTCCCTAAATACTCCAGTAATACGCCTTTCACTTAAAGCGGCAGAACAACAAAGATCCGTACCACATTTACTAGAAGCACTTAATCACTTCGTTCCGCTCCTAAAGAGCTAATCCGTAGAGTGCAAGGTGAACTCTTTCAACAACAAACAAAAGTAACACAACTCAATCAGGGAACATTTTTAAAGGCCAGTCCATACAACGGCCAATCAGGGCACAATTTTAAATGCCAGTCCACTCAACAGTCAATCGAATGCTTCCTAAATCGCAAATGTGCGCGTCTGTTTATTTATCTCGTTCAAATCGTGGATGATCGAAACAGGGGAGATTCCAGTAAGTGAAGCTGTTGAAGTGTGATAATGCTTACTTAGGTTTTACACAAATGAGTTGTACTCAAAGTGACTCAAACGATACGCCGCCCTTGATTTCATTAAATCAATTGCCACATTGTCATTAATTGAGCAAAACTATGGAGCAAATGCGGTGGTCCAGTGGTGGCGGCCCCGAGTTACGAACAGTAATTCGTGGGTTCCAACCCGACAAATCCTTGCCTTAGCTGGATAGCTCCACTCTTCGTGTGGTTCTTTTTTCAAAACGGACTCACGGTCGCGGTCTTTATGACTTGACCAGGTCTGAATTTTACAAATGACAGCGACCTCTGTGTCTGTTTCTACTGTTAGTTCTCAGAGTAGGTAGTCAAGTACAAATCAACTGACATGATGTGACGCGTAAAAGTGTTCTTATAAAACCAATTTACAGAAAGGAGAAATGATTTACCATGAAAAGATTCATAGATGACTCTGCCCTGGAGTGTAAATGTGGTCTTGCCACACTTGACTCTGTAGAGCGCAGAGCCAGGAGGCTAATTGGTGACGATAAGCTGGTTGTCAAGCTACATAGCCTGGCCCACTGTCGCAAAGTCGCATGTCTGTCGGTCTTCTACAGACTGTACTTCGGAGAGTGTGCGCAAGAGCTCCACGAGCTTATTCCACCATCTCCCTTCTTCCATCGGAGACTAGACGTACTGCAGGTTATCACCGATACCTAGTCGACGTTCCACACATTCGAACGAAGCGCTTTGCTAAGTCCTTTATTATGCGCACAGCCAAGGAGTGGAATTCCCTGCCTGCGTCGGTTTTTCCGAGTTCATATAACCCTAATCTATTTAATTCGCGGGTAAACAGGCTTCTTCTGGGTAAGCTCGTTCCATCGTCGACATCATCTCTGCCCTTAGGGCAAGATTGAAGTCAAGAGCAAGCACACTTATAAAAAAAAAAAAAGAACTATGGGGCACTTGATATCGTGTCCTGCCTGTCCTATTACTTGCATATCACAGGAGCTGATGGAGGCCACAAGAGCCCAACTCGTCGCCAAATTTTGGGCCGACTTAATTCAAATTGTCATCGACACGCTAAGAAGAAGAAGATGGAAAGATTGTCCATTATTAGGGCTGAGATATTTATGTTCCGTGTGGTGTCGGACGTAAAGAATAGCACCATCCCATATCTTCCCGTGGGTGTCGTAAGAGGCGATTATGGGACTTACCAGAGAATGGGCAGCAGCGTTCTCTGTGTCTTTGTAACAACCATACTGCGATCGCCAACCCGCCTGCCAAGCGTGGCGATTATGGCAAACCCCCCCAAAAATGCCTGGGGGAGGCCTATGTCCAGCAGTGGACGTCTTTTGGCTGAAATGATGATGATTTATGTACCTGTATTTTATCCAGTAGGTCATTCATTCACAATCGTAATAAAGCAACTTTATTCCAATTCAACCACGTTAACATATCCCTTACTTCTGCGATCACTGTCCCGAATCAATCCTGTTATGTCAGCCGGCATGGATCAAATTAAACCGTTATACTTCACCTGTATCGATATGGACCTGTACGGACCTTACCTACTTATTTACTTTGAACAAAATTGCCGTGTTCGTTAATGGGATTTTATACTGTGTGTGTGTGTGTGTTTTGATTTAGGATTGACCGTTGGAAAGTGAGTTATGTTTTGTATAATTATAAAGTCACCTTCCAGTAATAAGCCAATTTTAGACAAGTTTGCAAGTAAAGTGGTGTTAGCTGATTTGATAAAAATCGTCATTTTTCTCTCATGATCTGATACTATGTTAATTAAATATTAATGATTTATTCAGATACATCTTCTAGAATAAATTCTATAAATGGAAACCGCATCAAAATCCGCAGTACGAGTTAAGAAGATCAGCATGGTCACACATACAGACAGGAAGAACTACCTACTTATTTTTAACCGACTTCCTAAAAAGGAGGAGGTTCTCAATTCGATTGGAATGTTTTTTTTTTTTTTTTCTATGTAGGTATGTACACCGATTACGCTGCGATTTATGATCCGATTTACGTGATTCTTTTTTAGTTTGATGCGGAATAGTTGCCATTTGGTTCCATAAAAATTTAGCATTCATGGTTTGGCCCAGTACTTTTTATTTTATGAACATTTTTTAAAATTTATGAACATTTTTCGTTTATGTGTATCGCGAATAACTTCGTGGTTTATGAACCAATTTTGATGATTCTTTTTTTATTGGAACGGAGATACTTCAAGGGCCACCATGATATGGAAACCAGGACCTAGTGATGGAATCCCAGAGAAATCGAGGAAAACCCTCAAATTTCATAGGCACTTATTACGTGTTTCGTGCTTTTTCTGACGCTATACAAGTATTCGCATCTAGCAGTCATCACTTCACGTTGATCAGCTTATGAAGGAAGGTACTACTCCTCAGTGGTTAGGAGTTGAAAGCAATAATCAGGGAATCTTGAAGGTTAAGGGTTAGGTGTCATAGTAAGTATTTCTATAAGATATTACAACTAAAAATTAAAAAATAAAAAACTTTTTTGCAAAAAAAAACAACCGACTTCAAAAACACAAAAAAGTGAAAAATAAACTTCAGTAGAAAAATTAGCTTCTGAAGTCGGTGGCAAAAAAACCAAATTAAACAAAGAAATGTCACCGACTTCAGAAACTGATTTTTCTTCTGAAGTTTATTTTTCACTTTTTGGTGTTTTTGAAGTCGGTTGTTTTTTTTTTTGCAAAAAAGTTTTATAATCTGTAAAGAGAAATTTAATAGAACAAGTTAAAACAATCAACAGATAAACTTAGCACAAAACTAAATCAGTGCGGGTCTGTGTCGATCAGTAACAGAAAAATAAACACCGTCCTTTAAATATCGACATCTATTCCCATCCCTAAACAAACCTGACCTATCGGCATCCTCGGATCACGATCAGCTACTTTAACTTGACATTTCATTCATATTGTAATACGGCCGCTTCCGGCTATCCGCGGGTTGACCGGAGTTGACCGGACCCGTCACGTAATGGAGGGTTTCACCAATCAATAACATTTTCTTTTGTGTTGTTCACTGAAAGATTACGTCTTTTATGGTCCAATTCTTTAATTCACCGATCGTTTTTGCGCTGGTAATTTTGAACAACAACAAGGCTTTCTTCGAACGATAATGCTTGTTATATACGGTCGGTGACTCAAGATAGGTATACAACTCAACAGATTACTTGGTGAGTACTTATTTCGGGTCACTGATTGTACCTGTGAAGGTGGGTCCATTTTGCTAACTGACCCGTGACCGCATCAGCATAGTTGTTACCAATACGAGAGTAAAAGCAACGATATAAATAGACAGTTGATAGCTTTTTACAGATTCTATAATACCCCATAAAACATAAACAAAA
Source organism: Diarsia dahlii (assembly GCA_949775195.1). NCBI lineage: Eukaryota > Metazoa > Arthropoda > Insecta > Lepidoptera > Noctuidae > Diarsia > Diarsia dahlii. The sequence goes on from OX459207.1 coordinate 21,083,184, forward strand.
GAAAACATTGGTTCCGAATAATAGTCTTCTCATAAATCGATAAAAAAGGAACTGTAACAGCTAATTTGTTTTCCCGGGTTGAGGGTATATTCCGTATTGTTTATAATGATGGCCAGAGATACTCTTTCTGAAGCTTTCAGTTGTATATCGATGCTGCTGGCTGTACTGTTTGTTGGTCTACTGAGCGTAAGTAGTCTCGAGCTTCGAGCATTACGTCGGAAAGTCGTGTTTTTTCTACTAGTAATTTCTCCTCCTATAAATTACATTGTGCTTAACCATAACTAAAAAATGCAGTGGTTACTCTACCTAACCCTTTACGGGTTACAGGCGTGATGTTGTATTTAATTACAGCCACAAGGTTCTTGAACAAGGTAAAATTGGAATCTGAAGTCACAAAACAGTCCAATTTAAAGTAGTCTTCAGGCAATCTCCCGCTAAACCATATTTAGGTCAGCACACAATTTCGTAGCATAAACTTTATTGTTCCGTGGGACCTTCAATATCGTGAAGTGGCGCAATAAACCTGCTGTAACAACAATAATATACCAATAACTTCGCCATGCATTATTCAAATATTTCAAGCGTTTGATGACGCATTGTGTTGTTTAGCGTTTTCATTTAATTTCAACTGAGTGTACGTCAATTGGAGAAAATGGGCTGTAATGAAGGAGATTGTGAAAGAAAATTATTATAAGGCGTAAGTTTTTTTATATCTTAGGTAATACCTATGATTGTTCTATTACGTATATAGTTGTGTTTAAAATACAATTTGCATGTGGTGGTCACAGTTTTAACCTTATATGGTTGGGATACTCCAGCATTGTTACTTCGACCAAATTCTAAAAACGTCCTAAAATACATCCCCTTAAAGATAAGTAAAATCATTCTACGCAACCCTATTATTGATCGAAGACGCAACCAATGAAAACTCATAGTCTATCTACTCCATTTTATACTCAACACGCCAGAATTAAAGAACACTAGATGTGGGTAAACTAGACACAAATTGATTTAGTGTACCTTAAACGTAAGTGCAAAGTTGCAAACTAACCAAGGCATGAACAAATCCGAAAAGCTTTTCAAACGGAAAAAAAAAAAACACACAGTTCGACCTCACATCAATATTATACCTATCTGAACTACTCTTGATCTCTACATTCTTTTATCTGGATTATTGAAAAAATAAAACGTCAGCCTCCACGGATAGATTTTGCTCCTTTTACCTATTCTATTTCTATTTATCTTCGGGGACGCCGGCAGACACCAGACGGGCGATCAGTCCTTTCGTTGTGGATTATTTCGCCCAGTTCCCCATTTTGGTGGATCCCCTTCATGGGTTACTGGTGGTCGGCATCGCGAATCTTCCTGTTGCCTTGCAGAAGCTCACCAGTTGTTCGGTAGAGATTTCTGCGAGCTTCTCTTCATTAATCTCGTCTGTTCCTAGGATTTCCCATCTGAGTGGCTCATACATTGTGCATTCCGCCACAAGGTGGAAACTTGTTTCTTCTGCTTCTCCACATGCTGGGCATATGGGATCTTCCTTTACTTTCATAATCGTCAGGTGTCTATTGAGTCCACAGTGTCCTGTTGCGATGCCTACTACTAGTCTTATGTTTCCCCTTTACCTAACTAGGTCTTGAATTACCGACATAAACACATATTGTTCCATACATGTCTAATTGGTACGCCGTACGATTGTAGAATAAAAAAGAAATCACGTTTCTAAAGGTTTTTTCTAGGGTTTGTTTTGAATGCGGATTTGAAGAACCGTTGAATAAAAGATTTGAGATTTGGTAAATCAACTTATTATTCTGTATTTGGGAACAATCAATTACTTCAGACTTTGAATAATGTGAAGGGAAGTGCAAAAATAGTATGATAATGTCTTTATGTCTGTTTAAGATTTAAAGAGCGAACTTAGATTTAGAAGTTTAGTTCAGTCGTACTTTACTCAAAAATAAATCTAAAATGAATGTGCCTACAAGCGTGGGTATACTACAAACAAGCGACTGTAATCAAGTATATTAAAAGACTAAGGATGTAAACTTTATGCCAATATGGTAAAATTTATATTCCAAAGGTAGACGTATTTATAGCAGCAGCTATGCTTCTTAACCACAATGGCAGACCACTCACAGTGATTCCTACCAGTGGTTTTTCACATCGTTATGAAAACACTTCCACAGAATATGGTGACACTACCTACTGCTTACTGTTTTTAAAGTATATTATAGTGACTGTCAGTAACCAAACAAGAACACTTATTTCTCCGTTTACCAAATGAATTTCATACGACTAAAGAAAACCTAACATAGCTTAAACATTTCTGTCGAAATGTAGATCCCCTGTGCAACCTTGCGGAGCAAATAACCTGATATTTTTTTATAACTGTTATAAGTTTTGAACGGGGAAAACCTTTAGATCAATTATTTCTCATCATTTAAATAATCATCTGACAAAATCGCAAATTAAGTTAAAAAAATCTCCAACAAACTCTTCAGTTTTGAGCAGATGAACCGAATAAAAATCTCGCCGCACGAGATTTCATCGCCAGCGATAATCCGTAATAATTGATTGCTTTATCGTCATAACACGGAATTAAAACAAAAAGCGACCGGCTTTAAACTTCCAACTTGTAATTATAATTTTATTTTAACGCCTGCAAAGTACTTCATTTGTTCTTATTAATCGTTTTCATCGGTGCTTTAATTTGTTTAATGTTTTCGAAGTACTGATTGGAGCTTATATAATATTAAGTTCGTATGTTTGGTAAACCTAGAATGCGTCAGTATTTCAAGTATCTTATAGTTTTGACGGAAAACGGGGCTGTACCGAGGTTTATCGTATGGAGAAAAATCAATCAATCATCTCCACCAGCTTCTCCCAATCTGCGCCACAACACCTATTCCTCCTCATCTAGTCTGAACTAGTCGCCTGTTCAAGGTCGTCGGTATTATTAATATTTAATGCCCTGGAGTGGCGTATATGTTAGTTTCTACATTGATATTCAGGAGAGACAGTCGAGTTTGATGTGCCGTTAAGATGGCAGCACGTAAATTTACACACAGACAGGTGACATGCAAACAGATTGTAAATATTCAAAGTGTGGTGGAAACTAGGTTGTGAGGGTCAGGCGGGCAGTGATTCCATGTATACTAGTATTCAGCAGCGTCTGGCTAGGCAGGTATTAGACATGCAAACAGAACTAGGCACACATTTACACAACAACAAAAGTACAAGTAACTCACTCATACACTCCTAAATCTACTTATTTTCTTAAAGAGACTGTCCTCATCGAGTGACGAGTGAAGAGCCTTCAAGCTCATCGAAGTAAAAATATTTTGTAGATTCCTCCAGTAAGAGGAAATCATTTATAAAATGAGGCACTCCCAAAGATTGGGCGTTACAACTCAATGCTGAAAGGTCAAAAGTGATCGACGTGATCTTTCAGAGGACAACTTCAAAGCTAAATGTCAAATTTTTGTTTATCTTAACTAACTCAAGATAAGAAGAATTAGGATTTTGTTGTTTGAAGGTATGCCTTTGGCATGATTGTCTCCACAAAAGCTTAAAATAATAACTTTGTCTGATTATTTATTTAACAGAGGAATGGAAGCTATGTTAAATTGTTAACCCACACTAGAATTAGTAAGAGGAAAACGGCCCACTCTTTCCCAGTAAAAGAAGACCCTGTGTCCCAGGAGTGGGAACATAAAGGCTTTGATAACATAAATATTGTTGCGAGTGACTGGTGAATTATAAAGATAACATCGCGCCTTTAATGTCCGAAGGGTTAGGCAGAGGTGTACTCAATAGTCCACCCGACTTTCACCAGTTTTGTTTTAGTCCCATATAATAGGGGACGCACCTATTGCCATCAACCGGGCTCAAAACCAGACGCCGTGGCTGTTACTGAGACATTTTTGATGGTGAAAAGAGACACATAAATATCTGTTCTATAAACTTCAATATCACTTACACATTAACCAAGGACAATACAGTGGGAAGGGGCGGTCAATTATTGAAGTCCATTTAACTATGTTCAAAGTTAGTTAACCTTTTAAACTGCCCTGTAACAAACCTAGCCTTTGACCTCGTAAGTTAAAACTGATTATGATAACAATTACTTACTAACAAAAATAAATGTTGGACAACTCGGAGAAACGATTGACAGAAGGCGTACTTTAAATAATGTCAGTAAAGGCATCATAAAACAGTAATTTGAAGGAAGTTTTGAATGAGTGAGGTGCGGAAAAAAGTATATAATTTACTAGCTGATGCTAGCGGCTTCGTCCGCGTGGATGTATCGCGACCGATGTCGGTTATCGTGACTAAAAGTTATCTTTTGATCCCTCCTTTAAACCCCTTACAGCCCTTTTTCGCGTTAAAAAATAGCCTATGTCCTTTCTCAGGCTCTGGATTATCTATGTACCAAATTTCATTTAAATCAGTTCAGTAGTTTTGGCGAGAACGCGCGACAGACAGACAGAGTTACTTTCGCATTTATAATATTAGTAAGGATTTTAGGTTTACTGCTCTGATAAACTTGTAGACACTCAAGTAACAGCAAAGCTCAGCTACACACGCGGGCGTACATATAACGTCTCATCGAACTGTTATCTATACTGACTAGGCACAATTACATAACATAATTATATAAAACGAGGGAGGGACAAAAAAAACTAACTTCAGTTGTGAAAGAGACACCTACATTACGTACATACATAGTGTATTTGATCAATGACTCGGCGAGATCTCTATATATAAATTCAACTACCCCTTACCAGCTGTACTTGCTTCTCACCAATCGATAAGGGTTTATAATTTTCGATTTATATACGTCACAGACAAGACAGCAATAGAGAGTTATGGAAGAAGAAGACTAGACAAGAATTGGGATAAGGGCAAGAGAATCCATACTAATATTATAAATGCGAAAGTAACTCTGTCTGTCTGTCTGTCTGTCTGATAATCTTTCACGCCTAAACGGCTGAACGGATTTTGATGAAATTTGGTACAGACATAGTTTGGAACTTGAGAAAGGACATAGGATAGTTTTTTTTTTTTCGCGAGATAAACCAAAAATCTGCTGGAAGTCACTATTCCACGCGAACGAAGTCGCGGGTAAAAGCTAGTGAGAAAATAATTATGGAAACGTCACAGTAACTCAATGGAACTTCTGTCCTCTATTCTCTGTCCACATAGAGCGGTAACTAGATTAATGGAACCAGTCACGTATGACCCCCGGAACCGGAAACGGTGACGTGACGTCACTCGTTATTATGACTCAACACGGAAGTGAAACTGAAAGTTTACTGTGAGCGGCCATTTGTCTTTCAGTTACAATTTAATTGGAACGTTTTTTAGACCACTTTACTGTGTTTTGTTTTTGTGACTGTTCCTAAATTACCCCAGGCTGATAAAATTTTCGTTTTTCCTAAATCATAGTAATATTAGTATTTTCAATCGGTTTCCCCAATGGGGAAAGGGCGAGCTCCTTTTCCACCGCTCAGCCCTGTGAGGCTCGACCTTCTGAATGGATACCTCCCCACCATACTAATAGAAATGAATTCCTTAACATTTAATAGGTCCAATGCCTCGTATCATTATAAGATCAAGGAAAGGATCGAAAGATATTATAGTCAATCAGACAAAGGAATTCATAGTTATTGAAATATATTGAAAGTGGTTTCAAACAGTTAATTAATGATTGAGAGATGCCAAATATCTTAGTATTGCAACCAATAGTTCATGTAAATAACCCTTACGCTAGCTGTACGGGAGCACCAGGACTTGGTTAGAATAAAACGAGGAGAATCTGGGATTACTTAAAAATGTGTACTATCGAGGTAATGACACAAGCAGTAATGAATATGCAGTTCTTCTATCAAAAACTTAAAACTAAAACAGGACGCATCGTCGCTCGCTGCTACGACGAATCCATCAGGCGCTCCAACATGCCCCCGGACGTTGAAAGATTGTCTTTCAACAAGCATCAGAAGAGACGGGTAATGGGCAAATTCTGTTGAAGGCTCGTCTTATTACTCCAGCAGTAGTCCGGATGTCAGCCACACGAACGATGCCATCTGTTCCTGGATGGACGGCGACAATTCTGCCTAGCTTCCACTTGAGGGGAGGTAGGTTATCTTCCTTTATCACTACCAAGGAATCCAACTTCAATGCAGCTTTGCAGGAACGCCATTTTGTTCTCTGCTGCAACTCAGAAACAAACTCCTTACTCCACCGGACCCAGAAATGCTGGCGGAGTTGCTCGATCCTTTGGAAACGAGTTAAATGATGAATTGAGTGTTCCTGTATATCTCGCTGTGGCAGTGAAGTAAGCGGTCGACCGACGAGGAAGTGTCCCGGTGTCAGAGGTGTAAGGTCTGCAGGATCAGTGGATAGCGGCGTCAATGGACGAGAGTTCAAAATCGCCTCAATTTGGATCAGCGTGGTGTTAAGCTCTTCGTACGTGAGGTTACAATTTCCCAACACTCGTTTTAAATGGTATTTGGTCGACTTAACACCCGCTTCCCAGAGTCCACCAAAGTGAGGAGTATAAGCGGGAATAAAGTGCATCTTAACTCCATCATTAGCCAAACTTTCACCTAAGGAATCGCAATTTGACTTTAAAAATTTAGATAAATCGTTGTACGCTCCAACGAATGAGGTACCGTTGTCAGAATAAATGTTAACGGGTTTTCCCCTTCGCGAAATAAACCTATACAAGGCCAATAAATATTTATTACTAGTTAGGTCACCTACTAGCTCCAAGTGAATAGCCTTGGTGGTAAAACAAATAAATATCGCAACGTACACCTTTACTAGCCTACAACCGCGGCCTTGCCGACTGGCACACATGATGGGACCGGCATAATCAACACCAACACTCTCGAAGGGGTAGCCTCCCAGATGGAGACGCTGCTGGGGTAAATTCCCCATTAAGGGTGTAATTACATTACCCTTCATACGACAACAGCGCACACAGTTATGATAGCAAACCTTAGCTAAATTTCGGCCGCCTATAGGCCAATAAGATTCCCTTATCGACGCTAATAATAACTGTGGGCCTGCGTGCATTAATCTCTTGTGTTCGAAATTAAACAAAAGCTTAGTAAATATATGTGTGGACTGTAAAATAATAGGGTGTTTTTTATTATATGAGAAGTCAGAATTCTCTAAGCGTCCTCCGACACGCATTATATTGTTGCTGTCTAAATAAACATTAAATTTGAGAAGGGCGCTTTTTGAAGGTAAACTTTGTTTGTTTGCAAGTAATTTGTGCTCTGGAAACGAATCGATTTGACATCTTAAAATAATAACATTTAATGCTTCCTGTAGTTCTTCTTCTGATAGAAAGTTTCTAATTACAGGAAGTTTTCTACAAATTCTAATAAATCTCAACACATATGCTATGGAACGAACAAGTCGTAAATAATTAGAGAAACGCTTAAAATCTATAAATAAATCGCAAGAACTATTTCCTACAATAGCACTCAACGAAACTTGAGGTCGCGTTTCGGGCAATGTCTCGACTTCTAAACATTTAAGGTGAGATGGCCAGTTGGACTGATCTTCCTTCAAGAAGTCGGGGCCACACCACCACAGATGTAATCCTTGCAGAGCATCAATATCCACGCCACGAGATATGAGATCTGCTGGGTTCTTGGCAGTTGGGACATGACGCCAAGTACAGTTTCCTGTCTTATCCAAAATTTCAGCAACGCGATTGCGTACGAATGGCTGAAGTTTGGAGGGCAACATTTGTAACCATCCCAACACAATGGTCGAGTCTGTCCAACAGTAAACCCGATCGAACTTTACTCGAAGTGATTTGACTACCTTCTCACACACGCGAGCTCCCACTACGGCACCACACAGTTCCAACCTCGGAATCGTGGTAGGTTTAATCGGTGCCACACGACTTTTCCCTATCAGTAAGCGGACCATGCATTCACCATCACCGCGGACACTACGGACATAGGCACACGCACCGTACGCGCGCTCAGATGCATCTGTGAATACATGGAGTTCTAACGTGTGGTACGAATCGAACATAACAAAACGTGGGATACGCAAGTTATTTAGAAGAGGGAGATTTTTAACAATAGTTTTAAAGGTTGAGTTGAATTCCAGAGTCAACGGTTCGTCCCATGAAAGGTTGTCCAACCACATTCTTTGCAACAACATTTTCATGGTCACTACAGAAGGAGATAAAAGACCTAAAGGGTCAAAAATGCGTGCAATTGCTGAAAGCAAATCACGCTTAGTACTGCCATTAGAAGGCATCTCAGAACTAATCACGAAACCTAGTTCGTCAGAGTCAGCAAACCAGTTGAGCCCCAACAGTTTATTGGGCTCACTAGATCCTATACCTAAATCTAAGGATGACTGAGAAGGTCCTGAGACTAAAACAGGTTCGTTCGACTTCCACTTTCGAAGTGGCATGCAAGCTGATCTGAGTGCATTGGTGACTTCATTGCGAATTACATTACTTATTACTTCATTTAAATCATTGCCACCCGTGAGTAGATCATCTACGTAAAAATCATGCTTGATAATGGTGGCAATCTTATCATCAGTGCACTCAATACCTAATTGCTTAAGGCAGCCCGTCGCTAGAAACGGCGCACTCGCCGTACCGTATGTGACGGTATTCAGTTTAAATACCTTGACAGGACTACACGTGTCATCACGCCAAACTACCTGTTGCAAGTGCCTATCAGATGGATGGACTACTATCTGTCTATACATCTTTTCAACATCGGCTGACAAGACATACTTATACTGTCGAAACCGAAGAAGTATAGACAGAAGATCGTCCTGAACAGTAGGACCCACCATCTGTAAATCATTCAAGGATACTCCTGATGAAGTAGGGCAACTAGCATTGAACACTACACGTAGTTTGGTAGTGGTACTACATTCGCGTAGTACCCCGTGATGAGGTATGTAATAGGCATTTAAATCTAATTCCTTGTTTACGGTCATATGACCTAACGACTCATACTCTGCCATAAACTCGTGATACAACTTACTAAAATCAGGCTTAGCCTTAAGTCTGCGTTCCAGGGAATATAAACATTTAGACGCCCTATGAAATGAGTCACCTAGAACAGAAGGGTTCTGCTTCATTGGTATACGGACACAAAAACGACCGTCCTCTAAACGAGTCGTGTTTTTAATAAAATGGTCCTCACATAATTTTTTCTCTGGCAAATAAGTAGACTGCTGCGAGGTAACCTCTTCAAGGTTCCAAAATCGCGTCAACTCATCACTAATAAATCTTGAGTCATGATCATTATAGGAACTAGTTTGAGTAAAGTGACAACTTACACTGTTACTAAATTTAATATTATCGTATAAAATGGGACCAGAGACGATCCAGCCTAACCTGGTTTCACATAATACTGGCTTCCCAACCCCTAGCTTTAATCTTTGAGAACCTAACAGGTCCCAGAATAGATCAGCACCAATTAAAAGATCTACATCGGAGGGCTTGTAAAAAGTAGGGTCTGCCAGACAAATATCAGTAGGAATATTTAGGTTAGATAAATCTAATTCACGACATGGCATTTCATTCGTTATTAGTGGCAAAACAAAACAAAACAACTTAGCAACATAACTGTTGTTGAGTGACGTCATTTTTACCTGACAAGTATTGCCTACGCGTGAGGTCGCGTTATTTATGCCATAAATTGAGCCATCTATCGAACTTGTATCTAATTTAAGTCGTTTACATAGTCGCTCCGTCATAAAGCATGATGTACTACCACTATCGAGTGTCGCTCGCACAATATGCTCACGATCATTATGATCTAATACTTTAACTAAAGCTGTTGACAACAACACGCCGCGCTCCTTCCTACTGTCGCCATAAGAAGGTGAAATGTTCGCAGACAAAGCTACGTTATTAGCGTCAGTGCTAGCAGAGTGCGCGGGCGACGCAGACGTTGACGGAGACGATGTTGTATTATCACTACGATTGTCGCTAGTGTCTGAAGTATGAAGTAATATGTTATGCCTTCGCTTGCATAACTTACAACCCGGTTTTTTACAGTTGTTGGAGAAGTGACCCGGACGAAAACAATTGTAACACAATTTAAAACTAGGCATTAATTTACGACGAGCCTCGTTACTCAACGAAAGGAACTGTGAACAATTAGATAGACTATGGTCACCTTTGCAATTGGGACATTGCCTCGTGACCGATTCAGTGCTTACTACATTATTAGAATCTTGTGTCGTCACCATAGACTTGATTTTACTCGTTGAACCTGATTTAGCGACACCTGACACGTTGTGTCTTGGTATTTCTAGGGTTTCAACTAAATCAGCGCGTGTGCGAATAAATTGGAGAAATACATCGAAAGTAATCTTACTATCCTTGTCAGTACGACCTATAAATTCCTCCCATTCGCGATAAGACTTTTGATCCAACTTACGAGTAACTAAATATATCAACAAAGTATCCCATTGCTTGACTGGTTCACCTAACGATTCTAACGCTCTTAAGTTTTTATTTAACACGTCTATTAAACCTTTCAAAGCGGTTGAGGATTCCTTTGTGATAATGTCAACGTTACATAATGCTGACAAGTGATTCTGCACTAATAACCTTTTATTGTCAAATCGATCGCAAATTAAGTTCCAAGCCACATTATAGTTGCTAGCGGAAAACTCAATGGATTGAACAACCACAGCAGCAGATCCATCCAGAGAAGCACGCAAATAATGAAATTTGTTGATTTCATCTATCTCGTCATTATTATGGATGAGGCTAGTAAAGGTGTCACGAAACTCCAACCAATGGGTATATAATCCATTAAACTTCGGAAGTTGTATAATAGGCAACTTAATATTATGTTTATAACCACTACCACGAGTACTTTTATCACAAACCGAATCATTTTCTTTATTAGAGTTACTCAGTAACTGTTGAGCCCTCGACAATGCCTTAAAGTACAATGTCTCGAACTCACAGCGCTCAGACAACTGGGCCTTCGCATCATCAACCATACATTCTAACCGCAACTGTACCCCATCGTATTGTTCGTACAACGACTCAAGTTTACCCATTCGCAGCTGTAATTCCGTGACGTCACAACTACTTAGTGTCTTGTCAATCATTGCGTCCAGGTAACTGATGAATATAGTTAAGCGGCCCTTATAACTGCCTCGCTTCTTTATTAATTCCTTTTCCTCGGACATACTGGGACTCGAGTGTTGTCGACCTGAAATGTATACAGTAACAATACGTTTATAAACTTAAACAGAACAGTTACGTATCTACTTACTAAGTTATACGGTTGATTTTAATGTGATGACTGATGGAACTATGTAATTAGATAATTTTTAATGTAATTATCTGTATATAATAATAAACTGATTACCTACTAATATTATTATGAGGGTGTGCAAACTTTTTATTAGAAAATCCTCAATAACTAATCTTTAAGTTATATTAATTAGGATATAAGTAAGCAATAAATCTGAAGTACACTACGGTTTAACTAACTGACACTATAATCAATAATTGGAAATAATATCTAACACTAATCCGAATAAACTATGCCCTATGAATACCCACGCATCAACTAATAATTAACTGAATAGTTATCGCTCTAATGCGACAATACAAATTATATAAATGTAGTACTAATTCCTACTTTATTTAATTGTATTACATATTATCAATTGTCGCTAATTGTATGCGCAGCATACAAAAATAACGAAACCATTCAAAATGCAAAAGGTACTAAATGAACATAATTTATATTAATACAAGTTAAAAATGCACTGACCTTTAGTAACTTATAATTAAAGTTAAATACAACCTGTACGAGTGTTGGGTGACGATATTATCCAATATAAAACTTAACACCGTGAAAATAATATGTACTATAATATGTACTATGTACGATCCAAATTCCACGCTGGCGGCACCGGCGTATAACCTCTCAAGTCCAGGTTAATTAATCCGTCCTTAATATCGCTGATTTCATTAATCTTCGAATTAACTTGATGAATACCACAATCCGGCTCGACAATGGACCATGTACGGGAGCACCAGGACTTGGTTAGAATAAAACGAGGAGAATCTGGGATTACTTAAAAATGTGTACTATCGAGGTAATGACACAAGCAGTAATGAATATGCAGTTCTTCTATCAAAAACTTAAAACTAAAACAGGACGCATCGTCGCTCGCTGCTACGACGAATCCATCAGGCGCTCCAACACTAGCGTAATAGGTAATTGATCAGTCGTGACTCACACGATACTTCACATCTGCACCTGAAGCACTCAGAGCAACACTTCCATATGTGACGTAAGCGACTTTTCAGCGGCAATGCGTCGGCATCATGCTCCTAGTGAACACTGTCCCTAGCAGTCCTTTCGAACTGGTGAACGTGACAGGGCGGCTTTTCAGCGGCAGAATGTCGGTCATCATGCTATCAGTAGACATGGTCCCTAACAGTCATCAGACTGGTTATAAAATAGATATGGTATCAAACCATCCCCATCCCTCCCCATGTATAGTGTGCACTTTTCGTACAACTAGCGCATCTGCAAGACACGTGTTTGTCAAAGCCTGACCGAATCATTTGTCAAAGTTATAGAACATTTATTTTAGAATCACTTTATGGTTGGTCATATTGGGGCTGAGAATCAAAACTCAAAAGGCAAATTGGCTGTATCGTTGATTAGAGCTAATGAATACATAATTCAAGAATTATCAGATAATAGAGTTGATAATCAAAACTCAGAATCATTTTGCAATAGAATTGGAGATCAACTCTATTGGAACCCTACAGACAGCCCCAAAAGCGCCCACCCGTCACCACTTCCTAGTGTTGGAACTGAGGAGAAGAAGTGGCGCAACAAACTCCCCAGCAACACGCTTCTGTCTGTTCAGTTGGAAGAACTTTAATTACTCCATCAGCCTAGGATAATTATCGTAATAAGGAACTCACCCAGTCGTTCACCAACAAACACACACACACATAATAATCGTGAACTACTCTAAACAGGGCTTTGAACCAAACTATATTTAACTTATTCATTCGCACTCTCGCGATCACACGCTAGGACATAGCCTCTCCATATTAACTAAGTCTCCTAAATTGGCTTTAATCGCTCATATCGACCGAACACTCTCGCGGTATCAAACCGACTGCCCTTCCGTCATCTCCAAAACCACCACGCTGCACACCCGCGCTGCACACACGGCTTGCCTCGCATACTTCCCACGGGTTTATTTTATCGCAGTTTTTTGCCGAAACTTCTCAATTGTTTTAAGGGTCTCTTTAGGTAGACTGACCGGCGTTTATTGCAAACAGATGTGGGTATGCTTGTTTGTGCTCTCTTAGAAATCGGATTATTTTTTATCGTTTCTTAAGAGTTATTTATAATAATAATAATAATAAATGAAGCCGACGTGGGGATGCATCGAGATGTTGTCGCGGTGGACAAGGGCCTCACCCCGCTCTCCTTGGCTAAAGAGAACTGGCGCAAACCTGTAGTGCTTGACACTAAAGACCGCATGGAGGTATGGCAGAGCAAGGAGCTCCACGGACGCTTTTTCCAGGCCCTACACGGGCAAGATGTAGACTTCCTAGCGTACGTAGCCTGGCTACGTTCCGGGGAACTCTTTGGAGAAACCGAAGGTTTTGTCAGTGCAATTATGGACGAAGTTATGATGACGAATAACTACCGGAGATTTATTGTGAAGGACGGTACGGTTGACATATGTCGGGCATGCCACCGTCCGGGAGAATCAATCCGTCACATTATCTCCGGGTGTTCTCGTCTGGCTAACGGAGAATACTTGCATAGACACAACCTTGTAGCCAGGATTATCCATCAGCAACTTGCTCTGAAATACAACCTTGTGGAATCGGAAGTGCCGTACTACAGGTATGTGCCCGACCCAGTTCTCGATAATGGCAGTATCACACTGTACTGGGATCAATCCATCATCACTGACAGGACTATTATAGCTAATAAGCCTGATATAGTGGTGGTGGATCGATCAGAGCGGCGCGCAATGATTGTTGACATAACCGTCCCGCATGACGAGAACCTCGTGAAACCCGAGAAAGATAAACAAATCAAGTATCTTGACTTGGCTCGCGAGGTTGTCGACATGTGGGATGTGGACTCAGCGATCATTGTGCCGATAGTCATCACAGCCAATGGCTTAATTGCCAAGAGCCTCGACCAACATCTGAGGAGGCTCTCGTTAGGCGGCTGGATCAAGGGCTTGATGCAGAGAGCGGTACTCCTGGACACGGCTCGCATTGTTAGGAGGTTCCTTTCTCTGGAGCCCTGACCGCCGGTAGCTTGGACCCTGTTCCCGATACCGGTGGGTTACAATTTTTTATATTTTTAAATGTTTTTTTTTATTGTTTTTATAGGAAATATTTAAAAATGTGTGAAATTTGTTTATATAATGAATAAAGGGAATAATAATAATATAATAATATTCCACAACTATCACACAACGCCATCTAGTCCCAAGCTAAGCAGAGCTTGTGTTATGGGTACTAGACAACTGATAAACATACTTATATATTTCTAAATACATACATATTATAGATAAATTACACCCAGACACAGAACAAATGATCGTGCACATCACACAAACATTTGTCCTGGGTGGGAATCGAACCCACGACCTCCGGCATAGCAGTTAGGGTCACTAACCACTAGACCAACAGGCCATTTGAAACTACATTTGGCTTGTCAGCCTATACAAGTGTCTAGTCCGTTTCCCATTAAACCAAGGATTTATTATGCCTTTCCAAGGAGTCGAATATTACTTTAGAATTCAAAACTAGAAAGTTCGTTTTGTTATTAATTACGGTCAGGCCGTCGGGCCTTAAAATATAAAAGCAATGTGTTTGAAAATTGCCCGATACCTCGTGGTGATTTTAAAAACCAGAATCAAGATCAGAATATAAATTCCTTAATAATTAAGAGTACGTGACAGACAGTCACATTTTTCATTATCTGGGATTGATAAATAGTTATATTTATGGGTCAAAGCTAAAAAAAATCTAAACATCGCATCAATTTGAAAAAATACATTCACCTACATTTTATTTTGTTAACTATCCCGTTGGTCTAGTGGTCACAATCGTGACTGATAAGCGTGGGGTGCTGGGTTCGATTTCTGTGTCAATTTTTAATTATACCTGTTGTTGTCTCGTCCTCGATGATGAATCAAGTTACTAAGGTAGTATATTTCCATGTTACCTGAGGGCGCCACATAAAGTTTAAATCTTCAAAGTAAAAAATCTATCCGAACGCTCCCATTCCCAGCTCACTGTTCTATTATCTGTGGATTTCATTCGTTTCTTATGTCACTGCGAGGCGTCACCGCTTTCGATAAAATATTTTTTTATTTATTGTTCTAAAGTGTTTTTAGTGTTGATTTAACAAATTAATGGGAAAACACAACGATATGGACCGAGTAATACGGAAATTAAGGAGAAAAATTAATAAATTGGAAGAAATAACCAAAGGTTAGTTGACAGACGCCAATGGCGCCTTTTTTCCCTCTAAAAATTTATTTTTTCCTAGAACTATGAGAAGTAAAGTGTATTTATCCTTAAAATGATTAATTTGATAGTTGTTGCTGTACTGATACGAGTACCGAACAACTTTTCTCACGATAAAATCGAACGGTAGGTAACGTCATACCTACACCGAAAAACTGCAATTGACGGAAAATTTTGTTGCTATGCTGGCAGAGTATCGAACAAGATAAGTCAATTTTGCACGCAAGTCACACATTGTTGTTGCTATACTGTCAGAGTATCGAACAACTTTTAAAAAACCAGTTTTTACTTTTTACACGCAAGCCCCACGTGGAGGGCGTTGTTGCTATACTGTCAGAGTATCGAACAACTAGGCGTGCTGTGTCAGTGATCTTGCAACTTAGTTCCCCTTTTTTCTTGTTGTTGCTATACTGTCAGAGTATCGGACAACACGGCAAAGGTGTAATATCCACCATTGTTCTCGATACAGGGTCTTCTCGAAGTCGTTCTCCAAGGGGCCGTCACCACACCCGGTCACCAAGCGCTCGCTCCCGATCGCGACACCGGTCACCAAGTGCTCGCTCCCGATCGCAACACCGGTCACCAAGTACTCGTTCCCGATCGCGACACCGGTCATCAAGTACTCGTTCCCGTCCGCGATACCACTCACGCGGCCGCACCCGATCACCAAGTGTACGGTGCCACTCCCGATCGCCTAGTGTGCATACCACATTACAACAACCGGAAAATCACCATATTAGTGAGCCTTCAAATATCCAAAACTTGGATATTCCTCAGACGTTGGTGGATGAAGCCCCCGAAACAGCACCAAATAATACAATAATAGAGCAAGATGTACAACAGCAGGAGGCTGAACATAATGAAATTGACGTTGACATTATATCTGCCATGGGTGCTGTGGAGGAGGAGCCTGTAAACGGCCCTCCAGCTCACAACGAGATTGCTCAACGCTGGACACCTATTTTAAATAAAGGCCTAAAAAAGGAGGATAAGGTTCTCTTACTAAAATAATATGCTCCATTTCACAACATACCCTCTATGGTTCCCCCAAAATTAAATCCGGAACTGTCAGCCGCTGTATCTGAGCCGGTAAAGAAAAGAGATCTAATTATAGAATACAGACAGAAAAATGTGGCTGCTGCCCTAGCAGCCGTTGGCCGTGGTTTGGAATGTTTTATGTTTTATAACAAAGTTGATGGAATAAAGAAATTTAATGATGCTGCCAAGATTTTATGTGAATTATTACACAGTGAAACTCAGAATAGAAGAGCTCTTATCTTAAGCGTAATAAATAAAGAAATGAAGGACTCCTTACAAGGAAGTCCCGACGAATTCCTTTTTGGTGCAGGCCTCACAGAAAGGATTAAGGTAGCCAAGGCGGTCCAGAGGTCTGCACAGGATCTGGGTACAACTGTTGTTAAACAAAATATTGTTCGAGCTAATCAACGACCTTTAAACTCACGGGTCCCTCCTCAACCAGGATACAAACGCTCGGGATTCAACAGAATGAAGAGCGAGAACCAACAAGGTGGAGGGGGGAAGAAAGCTTTTACTCAGAAGAAAATGCGACGACCACCCCAGCATCAGCGCGAACGGACTCACAACCCACGCAAATAAACCTGCACCAAGAGGTAGGCAGATTACCCTATTTTAAAAAGATATGGGAAACAATTACAGATGACCCTGTAATTCTGACTTGGGTGTCTGGATATACTCTTAATTTTATCAAAACTCCTTGTCAGGGGGATACCCCACTTAATAACAAATTTTCTCAATCTGAGACAATTCTGGTTAGAAAGGAAATTGATGAATTACTTAAAATTAAGGCTGTTGAAAGTTGTATGCCAACCAAGGACCATTTTTGTTCACCCATTTTCTTAGTACAGAAACCAAATGGAGAATACCGTTTTATTCTAAATCTTAAAAAACTAAATAAATTTATGCTGCCTGACCATTTCAAGTTAGAAGATTACAGTACAGTTTGCAAGTTAATACAGAAAAATGATTATATGGCAACCATTGATTTAAAAAATGCTTATTACATGATAAACATAGACCCTAACTACAGAAAATACCTACGATTTTATTTTGATGGCAAATTGTACCAGTTTACAGTTCTACCATTCGGCCTCTGTACAGCCCCTTTTCTATTTACAAAAATATTCAAACCTATACTCTCTGTGATTAGAAAAAGAGGAATAAGAATGGTACAATACCTTGATGATACCTGTATCATTGCAGAATCTTATTTAGAATGTAAAAATCAAGTCAATTTCATACTTAATCTTTTTGAAAACCTGGGTTTTTTAGTAAATTACAAAAAATGCATAATTACACCTAAATTAGAATGCAAATTTTTAGGGTTTATTTTCAATAGTAAACATATGATCATTTCAATTGACCAGGACAAAAGACAGAGATGTTTAGAGTTACTTTTGAAACTTAAACATAGAATTTCAATTAGATTTTTAGCTCAAGTTTTAGGAACATTAGTTTCTGTTTGTCCTGCCATTAAATATGGCATGCTATATACCAAACATCTGGAAAGAATTAAATATTTATCACTACTGTCAAGTAATGATAATTTTGAAAGTATCATAACATTACCTAATAGTTGTCAAGAAGATATAGTATGGTGGCTTACAAATTTAAAAACAGCTGTGTGTCCTATAAGGAAAAACAAATTTTGTTTAGAAATTGAAACTGATGCATCTCTTACTGGATGGGGTGCAAGATGCGGTAACAAAACTGCCAGTGGCCCATGGACACAAGAAGAGGCAAAACTCCATATCAATATGCTAGAACTTCATGCAGCCTTCTTAGGATTAAAAAGGTTTGCTAAAGACATGCATGATTGTGAAATACTGTTGAGAATTGACAACACCACTGCAATCTCATATATAAATCGTTTAACACCAACATTTGAACAATGTTTCAAAATCAATATGGCAGTGGTGTGAATCAAAAAACATATGGATTTATGCCTCTTACATTAATACTAAGAATAACTTAATTGCAGATTTTCAGTCGCGAAAGGAATTAGGTCATACAGAATGGGAACTTAGTAATAGATATTTTAAAATTATAACTAACAGTTTTGGAAACCCTGACATAGATTTGTTCGCATCACGCACAAACACAAAATGCGAAAAATATGTTTCGTGGCACCCTGATCCTGATGCATTCAAAGTTGATGCATTCACATTGTCTTGGTCAAACATTTATTTTTATGCTTTTCCCCCCTTTTCAATGATTTCTAAAAGTATTGAAAAAATTATAGTGGATAAAGGTAAAGGTATCATGGTCGTACCAGATTGGCCTACACAACCATGGTACCCTATTTTTAAAAAACTCTTAATAAGTAAGCCATTGTTATTTAAACCAAACAAAGGTTTACTAAAGTTATGCAATTCCAGGTCATTTCATCCGCTACATGGGAGCCTAACATTGATGGTAGGACAGCTCTGCGGCGCAGCTTTCTTGAAGCAGGCTTAGAGCAAGAAGCTACAGACATAATGCTTAACTCAATCTCAAACAATACTCTAAAGCAATATTCCCCTTGCATAAAAGATTGGATAACATACTGCTATACAAACCAGCTAAGTACATTAAAACCTAGTATACCAGAAATTATATCTTATCTTACTAGTAAATTTAGAGAAGGTTTATCATATGGCAGCTTGAACTCTACCCGGTCAGCACTGTCACTACTATTGGGCTCTCATATTGGCACAGATTGCAATATCAAAAGACTGTTTAGAGGTTTCTTTAAGTTAAGGCCAAGTCAGCCTAAATATGATTACACATGGGATGTGTCTAAAGTATTAAATTACATTGAAAACAAATTTATAACTTGTGATAATTTAGAAGTATGTTCAAAAAAGACTGTAACTCTTTTAGTTTTAGCTACAGGCCATAGGGCCCAAACAATATGTGCCATTGATATAGATCATATTAAAATAGAATCTGATTTTGTAGTAATTCAAGTAGATAAAATACTTAAAACATCTGCACCTAATAGAATGCAACCTTTTATTAAATTACCATTTTTCACTGACCGACCACATGTCTGTCCAGCTAAAGCTGTTATTGATTATATAAATATTACTAAAAATATTAGAGGTAATTTTAAAAGCCTATTTTTGTCATATAGAAAACCTTATAAACCTGTAACTGTCAGTTCAATCAGCCGTTGGATAAAATCTGTATTGCAAGAAAGTGGCATAAATATTAGCACGTTCTCTGCACACAGCACTCGACATGCGTCTACTTCTGCAGCGCTTCAGAGGGGTGTCTCGATCGACGAGATCCGAAGAACGGCTGGCTGGACTGACAGCTTCACAGAAGCAATACTTCGCACTTAATTATAGATTAATTAATAAGTAAAAATATTGTGGTCTATTAAGTTATGTAGTACCTAACTTAACAGAAGTTTAATAAAAAGATCTGATTGTACAACAGTCTTTGAACATCTACCTTAGTAACTTGATTCATCATCGAGGACGAGACAACAACAGGTATAATTGAACAATCAAACTAGCTTACCTGTAAGCGCCGTTCGATTGAAATTATTCCTGTTGTTGTCTCGTCCGAAGATGATGAGTCCCACCCACCCTAAAGTCCCTTTTTGGTTGTAGCAATCAGATATTTTTTGGCTGATAACTAAATGAAATCCACAGATAATAGAACAGTGAGCTGGGAATGGGAGCGTTCGGATAGATTTTTTACTTTGAAGATTTAAACTTTATGTGGCGCCCTCAGGTAACATGGAAATATACTACCTTAGTAACTTGATTCATCATCTTCGGACGAGACAACAACAGGAATAATTTCAATCGAACGGCGCTTACAGGTAAGCTAGTTTGATTGTTCAAATATTGCTCATATCGTACTGATAACTTTTTTTTGGTGGGTGTCAAATCATCAAATGACCCCCCCCCCCGCTCTTGGGCAGAGCGAAGGGGAGACAGCAACATGCAGAGATATAGGGGCTGTTTGCCAACAGCGTATTGTTCACCACCGGCTGGTTTTCTAGAAGTAGCTCGGAGTTTGGGAGTTGGCGGTATGATGCCCCGTGGTTTGGAAAGGACGTTAAGCCGTTGCGTCCTGCACTTGATCTCACTCCGGCCGTGTCGGATTGCGTGTCAACGGACCATGACTGCGCACTATAATACTCCAAAAACGGTGAAAAGAACTATTATTTTGGCACCCATTCCTAATCACCAGTCATTATTATTTTGCAAGACCAAAAACAATGGATCTACTGATTGTAACATGATAATTGTAGCTAGAAAGAGAGTTGACCACTAGGATAAAGAACAAACAAAAGATTGAAGACTTGTCATGTAATGTAGATTATGCAAAACCCATAAAATCACCACCCAGACTTGAGATCTTAACTTAATTCTAGATCTACCTACCCCACTTTCGTCCAAGATTACCGCTATTCACCAACAAATCAGAACCATTCCATTAAAATAGAATCCGGTATGTAAACAAAACCGAAAGCGGCTTAGCCGAGGCGAGGCGTTTAAAAATCTATGCTCCTCGAGGCAGCGAGGCTGAGGCGTGGCGCAAGATTATTGTTTGAGGCACGGAGGCACGTATGGACCGCGGTCTGTTGTGACATAGAGACGTGTATGTGACTCGTGAGGCAATGAAGTTCCGGTTAAACTGGGAAACTAGACTGCTCAGGCCACTGTTTGGAAAATTAAACAAATTATAGAACAACTAAAGTGGGTTAAAGCAATCTATGAAGTTTCTAGTAATTAAATATTCACCTCAAATATTGTGTGCCTATCACACAATATTTGAGGTGAATACTTAATGAGTCTAAACTTATTTAACTGCGTAACCCTACCTATATTTTATAAAAATATTATTGTGAACTTTTCTTTTCTTTTCTTTGAAAGGTTCTAGGTAGAGATCTACCAATTAGAACACCCACATTTCACCAGTTATGTTTCAGTCCCATTTAATAGGGGGTACTTTATATAACATCACGCCATTATTACCCTGGAGGGTTAAACTAACCCTGCATTGGCCTGGGAAACTGATAGCGTGACGACAATTAACTAAAACATCAATCATCCACTCCATCTATTTCGACTAACACACGGATAAACTCTAAAATGTTGCATTGCGTATACCTAGTTATATTACACAGCAGCCAGCTAATAACTACGAGAGGGATTGTATTTGTATAGCGCTATGTACGAGAGCTTACTGTGCTGTAATTTTAATTAATATGGATAATTATAATTACCGTGGTATGGACATGTGATGCGGAGGAATGAAGAACATTTAGTGAGGAAAATGTTGATGGGAATGTAGATAAGGGTAGAGGAAGATCAAAGAAATGATGGATGGACTGTATGAAGGATAATATGACTAGAGGAGATTGTTGAGGTAATGAGTAATGAAGAACTATGGAAGTAGAAGACATGCAGTGCTTACCCCAAATAAATTGGGTTACCCCAATGAGTAGGAGAATGATGCTGATGGGGGTGGATTAGAAGAGGTTGTTATAGCTGAGGTAAATAGTCATCATCAACAGCCTATTAATGTTCCCACTGCTGGGACACAGGCCTCCTCTCTTTGAGAGGGAATGGGCTATAATCTACCACGCGGGCCCAATGCGGATTGGTAGATGTCACATGTCTTCGAATTTTTTGGTTCTAAGACTTGCCGGTTTCCTCGCGATGTTTTCCTTCACTGTTTTGAGAGCAGCGGTGATGAAATAAATTACACAAAGTAATGTGCCTGCCTGGGTTCGAACCCACGACCAACTGTTCAAATAAAATATATGTTAAAATATATGTTAAAATATATGTTAAAATATATGTTAAAATATATGTTAAAGTATATGTTAAAATATATGTTGTAGCTATGTTGAGGTAAATAGTAATGCTTCAAATCTATTACAGTCTTAATGTGGGGCAAAAACCTATTCCCATACAAGGAAGGCATGAACCATTGTGGCCACTTGTTCAAGCTGGGCATGGTGCAATAAGTAAGTAGATAGGTGCACATCATTTGCTTGTTTATGATAAACCGTCAGTCGCAACCGTAACACAAATATTTTTAAACTTTAGTGTCGGTATGGGTGTTTAAAAAAATAAAAGTGTGATAGCCGATTCAACAGCATATTTCCAACAAAATATATCAAAACTTGTATTGAATACAGAAAATATGTTCTGTATTCAATACAGAAAATATTTTAACAACTGTCTGCCATCCTGCAAAAATCTCAACAAACGTTTAAGGAAAACGAACCAATATTGAGATACCAATTAAAGAAACAGTTGTGACACCGAATCGTCATTTGCAAAAGAAATATTTAGATAAAATTCCACCTATTAATAAACAGAAACTCCAAAATGGATGAGACAGTTACTAGGAATAATACCAATAGGAGCAGATGCGGCGAAATATCACTATTTTACACGAAGCGCCGCCGGGAACGCCCGAGACCTCAACCCAATTAGTGGTTAGCTAAGGTTCAACTTGACGAGACTACGGTCAAAATCAAAAGCTGGGTTAAGTCAGCCTTGAATAACAATGGAATTCATGTATTCCTTAAGACAAATAAATCAGTTGAAGGTAGACAAACAATACATTTAATATAATTAAAGTAAAGGAAAAAGGTTCCCTTGATCAGATGAAATTTTCAAGCCAACATTTTCCGCTGCAAAAGGCAGACTTTTTAAACTTATAGAAAAAATTCCATCCCAACGTATTCCCAGCCAACTGACACAACTTTTATGAAGGAAACAAAAAAATTACGAATAAACTGTAGTTATAACTGAATTCAAATGTAATTTCCATCTGTCCGACTCAGAGCATAATATGAATACTTTTTCATTTCAAGTTTTAACGTTTCCACATTTTCGGTAATTACAATTCTGTCTTCTGTCGCGTTGGAGATGTTTATTTTTTTTGTGGATTTTTAATTGAATTTGGAACTTTGACCAACAAGTTAAATCGAAAATCTAGAATTTTAAATAAAGTATTTTTGCACCTGTATCAATCAGTGGTGTCGGAACTAAATATTTTAAGATATTTTTTGTTGACATTATTCTATATTACTATAGAGTTAACAAGTGGCTTGACGGTTATTCCCTGTGCACTTTTAGGCTTTTTTTCAGCGGCTCGCGGCGTCGCGTGGCTTCCGTTAATTCTAACAGAGTGAATTTTTGCGGTGTACTATGTACCCACTTTTTGTACAAAAAGAACGGATTTTTACGCTTCCCCGTGGCGCTTTGTAACCCCAGTGCAGTTTGCAGCACAGTTCATTTTTAGGTTTGGACAATTACGGAGGTCTGTTGGTCAGACATGAAAGAGAAAATCCATTGGACATGCAAATAGACTAAATTCCTGCTCGGTTTACGTTTTTTGTTTTGAATACGCGATTTTAACTTTCATAGGTAACTGTTAGCCGTAACGGATGAACGAAATGAATGGGTAAACTAAAAATATTTCGTTTAAAGAGTTATGTTTGAACTAACATGCAAACAAGAAATATTTAAACATAAAAAAGCTTTGGTATCGGATTCCCAAAAGCACTTCGAAAAAAGCATTACCTTTTATTAAACAGGAAAAGCAAACATAAATCGTAAGTTTAAAAGCATAATTAAAAAGACTAGCTTAACACCAACATTTCGCCGTCATTTTTGAATGAATGAAAAAATTCATTCATTCCTTCATACCGCTCATTTCATTCGGCGTTTGAATGACGTAACGTTTCGTACAATTCGTACTACGTGAAAAGTCCACCTAATTTTGGAAATGCGCCCCTCTATTTATGCAGGGGCTCTGAACTCAGGTAGGTCGGGGTACGAACGTACTCTTCCCGGTTTTGGGCCAAAAATAATTTTCTTTTCTTCTTTGTAGAATTTCGGTAATCATAGATAGTGTTTGTGTTTTAAAAAAAATAAACAAAACGCTGTATTAATAAGCAGATATATCAATTAATGTGGTTTTTTTTTGGAGGGTGGGAAATCATCAAATGACTCCTCCCGCTCTGGGCAGAACGGAAGGGAGTTTCAGACTTCTACTGACTAAAAACCACCCATGTTCCTTCTTAGCCCTTTGTGTCCGGGGCCGCGGTATCTCTTTCGAACAACCCGCAGACTCGACAAATATATATGTTGACCGCAAGGAAGAAAAGTAGTTGGTTAGGCAATCTAATTTAGGAATTAGTGGTGTCTTTAGGAGCCCGTGGCTAAATGATATCAGCTGCATGGGTGACTTCCAAGGTTTACATGGTTGGTCAATATGGATGGCTGATCATAATCACATACCGAGTTTCCTCAGTAATTCGGTAAGCACATTAAGCCGTTTGGTCCCGGCTGTCACTTGTAGACATTAGTAAGCCATTACGAGTAATTAGAAACCGAATGTCTGTCATCCAGTCTTACCAAGGCGTATTAGGCGCGTAGGCGTTTGTCTATATAGGTTAGATAGGCAACCGTTGCATCCTTACATAGTATAAAACAAAGTCGCTATTTTTGTCTGTCTGTTTGTCTGTATGCTTAAATCTTTAAAACTACGCAACGGATTTTTTTTCCGTGTGGTGTCGGACGTAAAGAATAGCACCATCCCATATCTTCCCGTGGGTGTCGTAAGAGGCGACTAAGGGACTTACCAGAGAATGGGCAGCAGCGTTCTCTGTGTCTTTGTAACAACCATACTGCGATCGCCAACCCGCCTGCCAAGCGTGGCGATTATGGCAAACCCCCCCCAAAAATGCCTGGGGGAGGCCTATGTCCAGCAGTGGACGTCTTTTGGCTGAAATGATGATGAATGATGAACGGATTTTGATGCGGTTTTTTTTAATAGATAGAGTGATTCAAGAGGAAGGTTTTAGTATATAATTTGAACGTCATCCACGCGGGTGAAGCCGCGGGCATCAGCTAGTCTTTATATATATATAAATAAAAAGAGAAGTCCTGACTGACTGACTCATCAACGCCCAGCCCAAACCCTTGGACCTAGAAAGCTGAAATTTTGCACAGAGGTTCCCTTTATAATGTAGACAAGGAATAAGGAAGGATTTTTCGAAATGCAATCCCTAAGGGAGTTAAACAGGGGATGAAAGTTTGTATGGAAAATCGACATTTTCACGCGGGCGAAGCCGCTGGCAAAAGCTAGTGTAAAATACTTTCGGCCGTCTAGGTAGATGATGAACTAGGCTGTCTTGAGATAATTCTCTATTTCTATAATAACTTTTATCTGCATCTGCATCCAGTTAAAGGTTAAAGGACTAAGAGGGAACATGGGTGGTTTTTAGTCGGTAGAAGTCTGGGGGAGTCTTTTGATTATTTACTACCGGGTTCCCAAAAAAAAAAAAGCTAAGCTGATGATGATGATGAGCAGTTGGCCGTTAAGTGGGTATTTCTGTATGTGAGTTTAAATGTTTGTGAAATTCCTAGTGTGGGGCACGTTTTTATTTAAAAAAAAAGTCGTGTCAGTCGAGGTGATTCCTTTAGGTACATTATAGGGCCTCTGAACTTTATGATAAAAATCTCTGTCAGGTCAATTATTATTTCCTTATTCTGAATACATAAATTTAAAAAATTAACAGTACATTCTCCTCGAAACGAAGTTTATTAAGTCAGGCGATCGCGATTCCGGAATTAATAAGTTCGTGACCGGAGCAGTTAATAAAAACATGGACGACGCGCGCTTGGACCGATATTAATATACGTTGTTCTTTAATAATAATGATTAAAGTAAGTAGATAATTTTAAAAATGTTTGTGAGAATAAAAAGTATATTTACCTTAGAATTTTTATTACCTTTGTTATTGAAATGGGAGCGTTTCGTTGGTTAAGTTCAGAAGTTGGATGTCACATGTGGATCTTCGACCATCTTCAGCGGTAGTTTGAAGCGCTGGTAGCTTAAGTCTTAAACTTCCTTACCTTAGTAAGGGTTAATTTTTATTGGGGTTGTGGGGTTATTTTGGGTTATTATTATGGAAGTCAAATAGGTAGTCCCCATATGACACATGTTAAATACTAGTATTCAGTTGATTTTGGTATGTCTGGCACACATGAGATGGCTTCCGTCCTGTCTGTCTTAAAAGCCAAATTACAAAGAAAAGTTTACGCCATAAAATACAACAGTTTTTAAAGATCTCTTAATAAAAATGCCAGAATTAGCAAAAAATCCTCTAAAGAATAAAAACGAACAGCAAAAAGAGCTTCACAATTCAGCTTCTCCTAAACCCGAACATACATCGACTTATAAATTCAAAATCGCTACAAAAGAAGTATTGTAAAAACCGTCATTTAGCCGGTTTGCTGGCCGTCCGGCACGAGGCGGTTCCTTTTGATCAGCGAACCGGAAGTGAATAAATAAAGTTGTTTCGGGTTCCGTTTCATTATTCATACGTGGCTGAGGTTCCTTTGATACAGTTGTGCCAACTTAAAAGTCGAACCGCGGTTAAGTTTTGACTAGTTTGTACTGAAGATTTATTGTTTCAAGTTATTAGTTAAAATGGAAATACAAACAAGAAAGAAACACTTTTTAAAGAACAATAAATTAACAGTGAAGATGCAGAAAAAAATAAATTATGTCTTAATAAATGGATTTTTAGTAATAGTTTTTTTTTTTTTGTTATTAAAAAACATTGCCCCACACTAGGAATTTGTCCTGTTTCGTGGGTGCATTCACAAACATTTAAACTCACATTCACAAATACCCAGACCCGAAACAACTATCTGTAGGCCAAACAATTATTTGTTCCGTGCGGGGATCGAACCCGCGACACGCAGCGCAGCAGTCCAATCGCTCAGCCACTGCGCCAACCGTGCCGTCTATAGTTACCGTCTAGTTCACTGAATGTCTCACTGGGCTAGTGGTCGCAACCTCCTTTGTGCTCAGAGCACAAAGGAGGTTTGTGTCCCAGGTTAGGAAAAGTGTTATTGAATTTTCCATGAGGAATTTCTAAGCAGCATCCTTGGACTTTGGATTTGTGTCTAGTTGAAAGCAATACAGTAAGCCCCCTATTATATGTGACGTAAACATGCCTGGCGATAATGTGGTTGGCCTATTAGGTGTACATACCTACCTACGCTTTACCTACTGTCATTGTAATATTCAAAGTTACTATTGCAATAACATGAAAGCTTCATATCTCTAAAACTATATTTAAAAGTTTATTTAAACCATATTTTGTTGAAATTTCTTTCATTTCACATATGTTTTCGATGTAAGCGTTCTTAAAATACGAGAATCGTCCCTCTGACCAAT
Source organism: Diarsia dahlii (assembly GCA_949775195.1). Classification (NCBI taxonomy): domain Eukaryota; kingdom Metazoa; phylum Arthropoda; class Insecta; order Lepidoptera; family Noctuidae; genus Diarsia; species Diarsia dahlii. The sequence goes on from OX459207.1 coordinate 21,111,004, forward strand.
ATCACGAAATAACCAATTCCCCACTCAATAATATTCCAATCTCAATCCAAATTCAACCGTATAATTGACCCATAAAACCGAAATAATAAAAGCAAACAGTCGTTCAATTCATTCGTTCGCGAATGATAATCGCTAATTGAACACGTCTCGTTCACGTCAACGTTGAAGCGACGTGATTTAAAATGACGTGACTGAATCGTGTGACGTCAATCTATTGCTGTGTCAATTAATTTTACTAAGTGTTTTATTATTGGCTGGATTGCTGATGGAATTTTCAGGTAATGGCATTTTTTAATTTCAAGGGTTTTTTTTTTGTGTACTGGCTGGAACATATTATTATAGTGCATGTGTGATTGGTGGTTGTTCTTTGTTCACATTGCTTGTTCTGGTTCAAAAGTGGCAGGTGTACCGTTAGACACACAAACAGGCTCCGCTAATACTCGTACACACCGTAGTGCAACATTTCAACGCAGTACTACACCAATGATGCTACGCGGTGCTACATCGATGCTACGCGGTGCTACATCGATGCTACGCGGTGCTACATCGATGCTACGACATGCTACGCTGGTGCTACGACATGCTACGCTGGTGCTACGACATGCTACGCTGATGCTACGCCGGTGCTATGACGTGCTACACCGATGCTTCGTGATGCCAAGGCGATGGTACGCCCCAGGAAAAATTGTGTCTTCTTTCATAAGGGCTCCCACACATAAACACGATACGACGTCGCGTCGTACAACGATGCGGCGTCGTTTCACGATACGACGTCGCGTCGTGGATATCTACTAGATTTCCAAGACGCGACGTCGTATCGTGAAACGACGCCGCATCTTTGTACGACGCGACGTCGTAATGTGCGGGAGCCCTAACACCCCTCTACTACGTGCTCAGTTAATACAAAACCACTAACTAACATGAAAGTTCAACGTGACTTTTTTTCGAACTCAGAGAGCTTTAGTGATTACTTAGGCCTTCAATTAGTAAAGGTTTGGACAGTTTTGTCATAGAAAAGTATGTCAAATCTTTACTAAGTGATGGCTTAAGTAAATATCTCTGAGTATCACAGTTAGACTGACAAAATAAAACAATATGGGACCGACAAAACAGTAACACAAAAGACCGGCCCTCACTGACATTTTTTAATTTTTCCACGAAAGCCTTTTATAAATAACGTTATCGTGATTATCTCACACAAGTGGATTACAGAGCAACCAGAGGAAACACAAAAACTGTAGGAAACAACGTTTAATTTAAATGCCAGCAGTAAAGTACATATTTTTAAATGTGGGCAGCATACAGAGCGGTCTAATAGAATTAAGTGGTTCTTTTAATTCTAATGTTTAGCGTCCATGCTGCAAAATGCTGCGAATCTAGGATGAGTACTGTTGGGAGTTTTTGTAAATGGGATTTGTTTTTGTATTTTAGGTTAACTAAGGGGATGATTGTAGTATTAACTGTGGACTAGTTTTATAGGAGGACTTCGAATGGTTATATTGGTGAAAGGATTAGCTAGTCAACGTGGGGAGCACTAACTGGCAGCCTAGGATGCACCAGTTGCTAACACGCTTTGAAGAAATGGTTTCCCAGCAATTATTTTTGCACAGTGTCACTTAATGTGATGTACGCTTGGTTGATGGATTCATGAAGGGTCTGTTTACAGCCTCTATAAAGGTTTTGGAAACCTTGTTAAAATGAAGACAAACGAAACACGTAAGTTTAGGTTAAACAAAACTTTTATAGTGTTACCTTACTTTATTTTTACCCGACTGAGGCGAAACCCAAAAGGAGGGTTAGGTGTTTGACGTGTATGTATGTATGTCCGTTTCTTTGTTCCCTCATAACTCCTAGACGGATTTGAATAAAATATACGTCGTTAGATTCGTCTTGATGGCAGAGATTTTTTTTTCCTTACCCTACACTGTCCCACTGCTGGGCAAAGGCCTCCGCCATGGCTTTCCAAGTTTTCTTACAATTTGCCTTCTCCGTCCAATCCATTAGCGGAGAAAAAATAATCCTATACCATCGAGTACGGTATCAAAAGGAGATTACAAAAATGTAAATAACACTTATATAATTACTAGCAGTTGCCCGCGACTTCGTTCGCGAGGAAATTTTGACGTGTATGTATGTGTGGGACTGCCTCTGGATGTACTATGCCAAAGCGAATGACAATTAATGCCAATCGAAGCGATTATATTCCCCTAAACTGGCCCTGTCATAAAATCTGTTCCCACACATACAAATACATATGTCTTAACTATATTCTATCTCTATACCAATTTTCAGCTCCAAAACGCCAAGGATTTCATTTATATACTTGCGGTAGCCCTTAGTCCAGATCGTCACAAAAAAAATTGTTAGATAATACACTTGCTAAATTTCAGGCCGGTAGTACAAAAATCAAACTTACATACAAACTCGCGAGAGCCTTTAGAGCTCCCTAATCCGACCCTAATGCAAAATCTGTTCTTAGCAAACCTCTACTCACCATGAACTCCGTCCCGGAAAAAAATCAGGAGAGTAAGGACTTTCATACAAACTTGCGAGGGCTCATAAACCACCCTAATCAGGCCCTGTCGCAAAACTAATTCATAGAAGATGTCTACTGACTATAAACTACGTCTCTGCCAAAAATCAAGATTGTAGCACGAAAAATTAAGGACTTTCATACAAACTTGCGAGGGCTCATAAACCACCCCAATCCGGCCCTGTCGCAAAATTAATTCATAACAGACGCTTACTGACAATAAACTACGTCTTTGCCAAAAATCAAGATTGTAGCACGAAAAATGAAGGACTTTCATACAAACTTGTGAGGGCCCTTAGACCACCCTAATCCGGCCCTGTCACAAAATTATTTCATAGCAGACGTCTACTGCCTATAAACTACGTCTCTGCCAAAAATCAAGAGTGTAGCACGAAAAATGAAGGACTTTCATACAAACTTGCGAGGGCCCTTAGACCACCCTAATCCGGCCCTGTCGCAAAATCCGTTCATAGCAGACGTCTACTAACTACATACTACGTCCCTGCCAAAAATCAAGATTGTAGCCCAAAAAATGAAGGACGGTCATACAAACTTGTGAGGGCTCATAGACCACCCTAATCCGGCCCTGTCGCAAAACTAATTTATAGCGGATGTCTACTGACTATAAACTACGTCTCTGCCAAAAATCTAGATTGCAGCACAAACAAATCAGAACTTTCATACAAACTGGCGAGAGCCCTTAGACCTCCCTAATCCGGCCCTGCCACAAAATCTGTTCTTACCAGGCGTCTACTAACTATAAACTACGTCCCTGCCAAAAATGAAGATTGTGGCACAAAAAATGAAGGACTTTCATACAAACTTGAGAGGGCCCTTAGACCACCCTAATCCGGCCCTGTCGCAAAATTAATTCATAACAGACGCCCACTGACTATAAACTACGTCTCTGCCAAAAATCAAGATTGTAGCACGAAAAATTAAGGACTTTCATATAAACTTGTGAGGGCCCTTAGACCACCCTAATCCGGCCCTGTCGCAAAATTAATTCACAGCAGACGCCCACTGACTATAAACTACGTCTCTGCCAAAAACCTAGATTGTAGCACAAAAAATGAAGGAGTTTCATACAAACTTGCGAGGGCTCTTAGACCACCCTAATCCGGCCCTTTCGCAAAATCCGTTCTTAGCGGACGTCTACTAACCATAAACTACCTCCCTGCCAAAAATCATCTTTGTACGTCCAGCGGTTTTCGAGATTTCATGATGAATCAGTGAGTGAGTGAGTGACCTTTCGCTTTTATAGATATATAGAAAAGAAATTCAAAGTGAAAAATCCTATAAACAAGCACAAAAGTTAAATCATCTGTGAAGAATTTTATGCAACCACGAAAGAACAAACACAAAAGAACTAAAAAGTTGAAAATAAAAAAAGTAGTTAAAAACTAAAAAACCCGACTGAAATAACGGAAAAGCAAGATTAGATTTTATCTACTTTTTTTTTGTATGTATACTTACTGTTCATTTACTTTTTCATACTTTTTTGTGTAAATACAAATACTAGCATTCCGAGTATACCTAGTTTAATTCAATTTCAAACTCGAAATATTTTGAACAAAAAGGTAAAAATATACAATAAGCTTTACAATATGTTAGCATATCCCATACAAAATAATCTTTATCACGACACACAAATCCGATTTTTATTATAACAGCCATGGATTAAAATTTCAAACGTTCTGCATCAAAGCGTCATAAAGTACGGATTTATTTGAAACATTTGTTTTGTTACGAAATAAAATTTTTACTGAACATTTGTATACAGGATGACATGTCACCGATGTGTGCGCGAAATGAAAATGAAATTTTAAATATTTTATTTGGGAAATGTTTAATTGAGTCGGACGTAGGTGAGGATATTTTTTATAACTGCAAGGCAGGTGATCCGCTTGGTACGTAATTACGCATATTCAACGTCACACAAGTCGGGTAAATAAATTAAAAAAAAAAAGTTACAGACTATGTTGGTTTTAAACCTTTATCTATATGTACTTAGACTGAACTTTGACAATTATGTTCCTATATAAAGGGTGTAAAAGTACCCTTAACGAATCCGAAAGGTTCACCCGTAACGGCGATCACTTTTTTGTTCTAGACCATACCGGAACCCAGGTATATAGGCTACTTACGGAGATATTGGGGGTTTTTTTTTAGCTTTTTTTTCAATTACTAGTTTTTCATGTTATAACTTTACTTTAATTACCTCCATAACCCGTTTACTATTCAAAGCATCCACAAACACAATGTATTAAGAGTGCTTCATTGAGTTTTACCATAAAATGTGATTTTTCACCCCAAAAAAAAAGTCGTGTTTCAGCAGAAATCTTTGCGCAGGGGTACTTAGTTTGTTGTGTATTATAATGCTTGATTGACGGCTTACACCCTGTATAATTATACAATAGTGTACTTATTGTTGAAACCCAAATTAAATTCATAAATAAGTGATTCTTCAAGTGAAACCAAACAGATTTAAGATAGTTTAAAAGTAAAGAAAAGAAAAAAAAATACGTTTACGTCGCACGTTTGTGCTAGACCTGTGCAGTTAAATATACTCAGTAATGGACGTTAGATTACTGTTTATGCTTACTCTGAATGTATACATGTAAATATTGACACTAAACATTTCCTCCTAGTAATTTTACAGCATTTTGGAAAAAAAATATTGCAGAAAAGCTATTTTTGGCAAAATATGATAATATATTATATATGATTTATGTGCAAAATATGATTAAACCTTACACGCTTTCTACGATTAAGTTATCAACAGTAATATTTTTAAGTTTGATGTCATGACATTTATTTAAACAGATTTATTTTTATGTTTTATTAGGTGTCGGCTGTTCTATTGATAATGTCTCTGTAAATAATCTCAGTTACGCAGACGACATGGTTTTGCTCAGCCCCTCTGTCAAGGCACTGCAAAAGCTACTGCACATATGTGAAGTGTACGCTAGTAAGCATGGTCTCAAATATAATGTTAAAAAATCGGAGTTGATGGTATTTAGATACGATAATAGTCCATTACCTACGCCTGACATATCTTTGTGTAACACCAAGCTAAAAGTTGTTAAGAGTTTTAAATATCTTGGTCATATCGTAACGGATAAATTGCGTGACGAAGAGGATTTAGAAAGACAGAGGAGAATGTTGGCAGCGAAAAGTAACATGCTTGCTCGGCGATTCGCTAAATGTACTAATCAGGTGAAAGTCACTCTGTTCAATGCGTACTGTCGGTCGCTTTACACTGGCCATCTCTGGTACAAGCACACACAACGCGCTTATAACACCCTACGTGTGCAATATAATAACGCATTCAGGTGTATTTTCGGGCTACCGTGGAGGTGTAGTGCGTCTGGCATGTTCGCGGAGAACAGAGTCGACGATTTCTATGCCGTATTGAGAAAAGCGAGGGCCTCCTTTATGAGCCGTGTACATGATTCTGACAATGGAATATTGAGAGCCATATATGAAGCTAATTATTTCTTTGTATATGGCTGTCAATATTCCAGCTAACAATTTTAATTAATTAATATTTTTATTTTAAATTTTGCAATATTTGTAATGTTTGTAATGTAATGTATAATGTATAGTAATGTAATTTTATTTCAATTTTATGTAATTTGGTGTTTTATTTTGTCGTATGGGCGTCTTGCCTGAATTAAATGAATTTTATTTTATTTTTATTTATTTTTTATTTTATTTTCTTAAAATATAATTATCATTGCTGTATATATCCAGTCAAAATATTATTTAAAACTAGTGCAGACATTGTCTCCGGCAGCCGTGTATCAAGTTTTAATTTTCCGGGAGGGATAGCACAGTACCATGCACTAGATACCTGGTACTCGTATCTTTCGATTCAAATTCGTTGGAATCAGAACCGGTTATAACTAGTGCGCGGATATTCAGATGTATACTTACGTGAATGTTGACTTCTAAGTTTAGAGTGCGCTTCACTACTGAATAATCCCGGTTTATGAGACCGAAGAAACATGCTCTGAGGTAATGATTTTAGTACTAGATGACGTGGCCTCGGCACAAGGGCAAAGAAGGAACATGGGTTCGGTTTTTAGTCAGTAGAAGTCTGACACTCCCCTTCGCTCTGCCCAAGAGGTTCCCCCGCTCGTGAAAAAAAAATAAAAGGTAATGAAAAAAGTATGTGTCTAATAATTTCATCAGTAGAGTAAATTTAAACTAGTATTCGTAATTTTGCAGAATGATAGGTCTTCTACAAGAGTAGATGATCTTTATAAAAAGTACTAGCAGTTGCCCGCGACTTCGTTCGCGTAGAAATTTTGACTCTCTTGTCTGGACTGCCTGTGCATGGTACTATGTCAAATCGAATGCCAAATGCCAATCGAAGCGATTATATTCCCTTAAACCAGCCCTGTCGTAAAATGTATTCCTACCTGAAATGTCTTAACTTTATTCTATCTATCTGCCAATTTTCAGGTACAAAAAGCCAAGGATTTCATATGGACTTACGGGAGCCCTTAGTCCAGGTCTTCCTTACAAACTTAGCTTAGATCTCCTACTCCTAAACTCTAGACTTGTTAAATTTCAGGTTGTTAGTACAAAAAAAAAACAGTAAATTTTTACAAACATGTGAAAGCCCTCAGACCTCCTTATTCTGGCCATGTTGCTAAACTCGCTAAATCCGTTCTTAGTCAACGTCTACTAACTATAAAGTACCTTCCTGCCAAAATTGTAGCACAAAAAAGGAAGGACTGTCATACAAACTCGCGTGAGCCCTTAGACCTCCCTAGTCCGGCCCTGTTGCAAAATCGGTTCTTAGCAAACTTCTACTCACCTACTACGTCCCTGCCAAAATTCAAGTTAGTAGCACACAAAATGATGGACTTTTAAACAAACTTGCGAGCGCCCTTAAACCTCTCTAGTCCGGCCCTGCCACAAAACCTGTACTTAGCAGAGTTCTTCTAACTATAAACTACGTGCCTGCCAAAAATCAAGTTTGTAGCACAAAAAATTAAGGATTTTCTTACGAATTTGCAAGAACCCTTAGACCTCCCTAATCCGGCCCTGTCACAAAATCTGTTCTTACCAGACGTCTACTAACTATAAACTACGTCCGTCTCAAAAATCAACTTTGTAGCTCAAAAAATGAAGGACTTTCATACAAACTGGCGAGAGCCCTTAGACCTCCCTAATCCGGCCCTGTCTCAAAATCTGTTCTAAGCAGACGTCTACTAACTTTAAACTACGTCTCTGCCAAAAATGAAGATTGTGGCACAAAAAATGAAAGACTTTCATACAAACTGGCGAGAGCCCTTAGACCTCCCTAATCCGGCCCTGTCACAAAATCGGTTCTAAGCAGACGTCTACTGCCTATTAACTACGTCTCTGCCAAAAATCAAGATTGTAGCACAAAAAATGAAGGACTTTCAAACAAACTTGCGAGGGCCCTTAGACCACCCTAATCCGGCCCTGTCGCAAAACTAATTTATAGCGGATGCCTACTGACTATAAACTACGTCTCTGCCAAAAATCAAGATTGTAGCACAAAAAATGAAGGAGTTTCATACAAACTTGCGAGGGCCCTTAGACCACCCTAATCCGGCCCTGTCGCAAAACCCGTTCTTAGTGGACGTCTACTAACCATAAACTACCTCCCTGCCAAAAATCATCTTTGTACGTCCAGCGGTTTTCGAGATTTCGTGATGAATCAGTGAGTGAGTGAGTGAGTGACCTTTCGCTTTTATAGATATAGATGAAATATCGTATGCCAGCGATAAATACGAGAAAATTTTGAGATTTTCATTTAGAAATTCTTCAGTGTTCATCACGGAGTTTTTGTTTTTGAGCCGGGTTGAAGGACTCGCCCCCTATTGCATGGGACTTAACTGACAAAATGTGGGTGTTCTATTAGGAACTACTGCCTGAACCCTTTTTTTGGAAAATAGGAAATCATCAAATGACTCCTCCCTTTCTAGGCAGAGCGGTAGGGAGTGTCAGACTTTTACTGACTAAAAACCACCCATGTTCCTTCTTAGCCCTTAGTGCCGAGGCCGCGGTATCTCTTTCGAACAACCCAGGGCCCCGACGGGTACTGCCTAACCCTTTGGGCGTAACAAACAAAAACCTTACGTAAAAACATTATTATAATATATTAATTAAGTTAGAATATGTATATGCATCCGGATATCCGATCTTTAATAATAACCCAGCAAAGCAGACAACCCCATCTCACGTCCACGATAATACTTTCCCGGCAACAATCTTGCTGACTAGTTAATCTTTTTGCTACGGCATGAGTTTTCTCTTATAGTTTTATGCTGAAACAAGTTAGCGGACTAGAAAATAAATACTGGGAACATTGTGCTTGGCTTATCTAAAACGTGGATAATCAATTGAACAGATTTGAACTAGTTATATTATTATTTGGCAATTGCTGCACTAAGAAATCGTTCTCAACCATCATAATTATTATTTTTAAAAAATATACGTTCGACTAGGTGTCAAAAGGGAACTCCCCCGCACACTCGATGCGTATTTGTTTTTTGTGTGTATTTCTGAGTTTTGCACGAGCCGACTGTGGCCTTAAAATTGTCGACATGTGCATCATTTATGCGTGAAGTATGAAACATAAAAATATGCAACATGAAATTGAAGATTTTTTCTTAAAAACTGAGTACTGTTCTACATTATCAGTAGCATGGTTGAGTCTTCAAGTAAGATATTTCTGTAACGTGAAAATGATCGTTCTTTACACAACAAGACTAGTATCTCTTTTACCACACTTTTGCATCTTTTTGTAATTAAAAAATCATAAGAAGAAAATGCACGATACGCCGAGTTTTGCTATTACATGCATGATGTTCAAAAATAGCCATAATATGGGTCGTTGATAGTTCTTCCTCGTGTAAAGCTCCCAAAATTCTTATAACCTGTATAGTGCTTCTATTTCTAACCTCGTTCTAAAACTATGATAGTTAAAATATTCACACAACTAAAATACACACGAGAATATGAATAAACATGTTCACAAATGGACATTTCTAGTCGAGAATATTTTCGACTGCATTTTGTTAGAAAAGAGAAATATGTTCGCACATTTCAGAAGTACTTATGTAAATAATTAATTGCTACGCTGCTTGAAAATGTTTTTAGAATGAATTACTGATGTAACTGGTTTAGAACGTGACTTAGGTTTTATATTTTGCGTCAGAGAAGCCTGGTATTCACCACCTTTAAAGTATAAGTTTTAGATGGCATTTGTTACCTTTAGTTGAACTCAAATTAATTGTGGAATTCAAATTATTCACACACATTTGTTTTTTATTGAAAACTAATCCCAATACTATTGAGAATTGAGTAAAATTGAGCTAGCTAATTTATACCGAAACAATGTTTGGTGCTCTCGTGATCGCATGCGTTGCTACTGATAGGCTTGATAGGATTCGATTCCCAGAAATAAAGAGAGGTAACAGTAATTTCTCTATTAGAAATTTCTCTGTAGCAGTATACGGCAAAAGATCCGCCCCCTATTGCATGTGAGTTAAACATTTCTGGCGAAATGAGGGTGTACTAAATATACACTTCTGTCTAACCATACACTCATTACGGACGCTTTGTTATGTTATATACTAGCTGATGCCCGCGGCATCACCCGCGTGGATGTCGTTCAAATTATATACTAAAACCTTCCTCTTGAATCACTCTATCTATAAAAAAAAAATCGCATCAAAATCCGTTGCGTAGTTTTAAAGATTTAAGCATACAGACAAACAGACAAAAATAGCGACTTTGTTTTATACTATGTATGTAAGGATTATGTTACAGTAAAAACTACTTTTGACTGGTTTCAGTCAAAACCGTTATTGCGTTAAAACGCGTTTATTCTAATGAAATAAATGTTAGCTATCGTACAAGTTATCCAAAGGGTCAAAAAAAAAAACCTGACAACCTAATAAGTTTCCTAACGACCTTTATGTTATTATAATTTAGTAGAGAAATAAAACAGAAATCACCTAATAATTTGTTATAATAGTTTTGACTGGTCAAGTAGTTTTGACTGTTTAACAGTTTTGACTGTGACATACAAAAGAAAATACAAGCCGAGTATCTTATCATTCAAAAACTGTTCAACACTCCGGCTGCATATTAAACTTTCAGCTATCTTCATAGAATACACTTTCAAGAAACAGTTGACAAGACAAACAGAAAACTATTACAAGGAGACTTGCTCTTGTTAATTTTCATAGGATAACTCCATCGAGCGGGATCACAAACTTGCGCTAAGTTAGCGTAGCTTAGCTGTGACGTCAGAGCTTGTGCTTATTAGATAGTGGGTAAGCCCCTTTATGTAACTGTCTTGTTTATACTTACTTCACTTATTTGCTCAAGGGGTAGTTTGTTTGTATTGGGATTATAATTATGGATGTTGGAGTTGTCAAGTTAATCTGAATCTTAAATCGTAACACTCGTAGTGTTATATTTGTCTAAATTATAAGTTTTAGTTTTCTTAAGGTTCGGACTCTTTTAGACTATTTTTGAAGTATCAAGCATTGGCAGCAAGTATTTTTTTCATCCAATCCAAAACATATCGTATAAAAACAAATAGTTTTTTTGTTATACTGGGTTTTATAAAACCGACAAGTGAAGCCTGAAAAAACTTTTGAATCCCTTTATTTCTATTCTAATATAAAATGTGGACTACAATACATTATGTATAAGTGGCTCACTAGTCTGTTTTGAAACAATAAACACAAGTAAGTGACGCATAAATCTATCTTTTACTCCGATATGCGTGGGAACTGTGCACAGTTTGGGGTTCCGCAGAGCGAGGGCGGGGACCGTCGTCTTAATGTAGTGTAGAGTGATATACGGGTGTTACTTGGGACAATGTACCTAGATGTTTAAGCTAGTAACCAAACCTGCGTTTGTCGTTCTAATTTGCTTGTTAGAGCTTTATAGTAGACTAGCTTTTGCCTGCGACTTCGCTTGCGTTTATTTGGATAATTACAACCAATTCGGGTCATACTCGACTTGAAATATTACAGTTGAGTAGAGCATGAATAACTGGTCTATCAATACTCTAGAGTAACGGAATGAGTAATCATCATCATCATCATCATCAGCCTATAATGTTCCCACTGCAGGGACTCAGGCCTCCTCTCTAGGAGAGGGATGGGCTATAATCCAACACGCGGGCCCAGTGCGGATTGGCAGATGTCACATGTCTTCGAATTTTTTGGTTCTAAGACATGTCGGTTTCCTCACGATGTTTTCCTTCACCGTTTTGAGAGCAGCGGTGATGAAATAAATTACACAAAGTAATGCGCCTGCCTGGGTTCGAACCCACGACCTATTGTTCGTAAGTCGGGGCCGACACCAATGGGCCACCGCTGCTCTCTCTGATGAGTAATATATTTACTCAATTAAAAAAGAAAAACAAATCATACCATTTTCCGGTAAGGGTAACGTTTATCTCCAACGTTGCGATAGCTGTGTCCTATTTTCCTCTTCTTTCACCAATTTTAGATTTGAAAACCATGAAAAATCAACTTTCAATTCACAAACACACAACTGTGCCTATTTTCCTTCAAAAAAATCCACACAGCACTCTAAAGCACACATCATATACGGAACCTCGGGCACACACTTCAAATTCGCGGCGCATCTTTTTTTCTTACTCTGAATATTTCAAAGCCTCGCATGAATCCTTTGCAAGTGTAGTGTTACCGTTGTTGCGTGTTGTTACGTGTTGTTGCGTTGTTGCGTATGGCTGTTTATGCTTTATTTATCCACAAGGGGATTGCTACGTAGATTGCTCAGCGTGCTTATTTGCTTACGTGCTTTCTTTGCTTCAGAATCGCCGGTTTGATGTATGGTGGGCTTGGAGGTAAATGTGGTGGAGTTGAGCAAGGGGATGTTATGTGTCTTGTCTTTTTTTGTTTTTGCGGGTGTGCGATTTTGGCATAGGAAAGCCGCTTATGCACTGAACGTATGGTCAGTGGTGGACTGCGAGAAGTTCCAAATGAATGAAAAAAGTTGTGACGTTTTAGAAAAATTGCGATGTGTTTAAAAATACTGGCTGTTACGTAGAAATTGAATAAACTCTTTCTACTTACACAGCTCAGTTTATGATGAAGGATATAAAATAGGTTTTGTTAGGAATTTCAAAATTCCTAGGAAACTATTATTAGATGTGTAAGTCGATACCACCTTTCTCATGTACTTATCTCTTTACTGTATATTTCTCGCAAACTTCATCATCGTCGACGTCGATTGACGTCCCCATTAAATGATGATGATTCATCATCATCATCATCATTTCAGCCGAAAGACGTCCACTGCTGGACATAGGCCTCCCCTAAGTGTAATTTTTGCTTAGAGGGGGTTTGCCATAATCGCCACGCTTGGCAGGCGGGTTGGCGATCGCAGTACGGTCGATACAAAAAGCACAGAGAACGCTGCTGCCCATTCTCTGGTACATCCTTTAGTCGCCTCTTACGACACCCACGGGAAGATAGGGGATGGTGCTATTCTTTTTCGTCCAACACCATACGGAATGATGATTTAACTTTTGTGCTTGATGATTCATGATTCATGGATGATTCATCATTTCAGCCAAAATACGTTCTCTGATGGATATAGGCCTCGCATCCAGTGGATCCCCATAACCTTTATCAGGTCGTCGGTTCACCTTTACGAGGTAACCTTTTCAATGAAAGAATACTGCTATTAAGTCTTTGTAAAAAAAAATAATACATATTCAATTATGAACAGTATTCAGTTCAACAAGTAGTTACGTATGACAGGTAGTTATGAAACGTAACACACCCTTGATGGTACCTCTGAATGCCGGACATTCCCGCTTTGTACCCTCGCATACTTGCAGTTAGTAGTATGAGCTGCGAGAGACGTGCTTCTACCCGCACAACTATTTGGATGAGGATGTTTACTTTATTTCGTATGTATTTGTGCATGTAAAGTCAGAAAAATTATTTGTTCCGCAACTCGGCTTCTATAAGCTGTAGTTTCACAAAAGGGTATCATTATCTGCATAGCTTTTCCCAACTATGCACTTCCAGGCTAAACTTTTGAATAAGAATAAAGGGATTGCTCCAAAAAAACTTAAAACCCTTAAAATAGTTAGTAACATAACGCGATTCAATTAGAGAAGTCATCTTTTATATAAAAAAAATATCGAGAAAAATGTAAAGGGCAACAACTACAAATACACAACACTTATGGGCCTACTACACGCTCAAGCTTCACCACACTTTTCGTTCACACTTCACAGTACATCGCGCGTATGGTTGGTAAAACTGTATTACCATTACAAACCACACGAGCGATGTACTGTGTGCACCGTGTAATCGCGCAGGCAAGACTGTGGGGAAGTGTGAGCATGTGGTAGGCGCATAAGTCTCAAGGACGTTATAACAAAGGCAAGGATTACACGTGTATTCCATAGCATTCAACATCAACAACATCATAGCATTATCCGACAATACCCTCCACATTTACAGCGTGAGTAATCACAGGACAGCAACACATTACCCAAACAAAAGCTACAATAATATATATAATCATCCCTTATAACAATCATGGGACTATGAGCACCACCCTAATGCTAATTTGTAAATAAATAGCCGCTGAAAATGTCGCGCACGACAAATTTGTAGCTTGTTCACAACACAGATTGTTTGGATGTCCCATTTTTGTTTAATTTATCGCAGCACCCCGGAAGGGGAAGTTTTGAGGCGCTAATTACCCCTGAAACATTAAAGGTACCTGAGATCTGCTATCAGTTTGACCCCGAAAGAACTGGCCTTTGATCTCCGTTGAAGAAACTTCGTACTGTCGAGTTCGTTATCTTCAAGATGATCGATGTTACTGTGTGAAGGTTTTAAAGTTTATATTTTCCGCGTCGGTGTCGGTTTGGTATTGAAGAAAACTCTTGTAGCTGATTATCTTTGTTGAGGAATCTTTCGAGGATGCTTCCGGGGTTTTAGGATTTGCTCTGTTTTTAGTCTCGCGAAATTGAATTAAGTAAACTTTCATTTTCATAGAATAAAATAGAAACTCGATGCTTTGTCATGCCTTGGGTAAACAATCACTATGGGATAAGTTGAAGTGAGCCCAATTTAGGAGACTATCTTCTATCCCTAATTTTACATTTTTACATGCAATTTTTATTTGCAGTCTATTTTGAATAATAATGATTATTTTATCATTTCATACCATTAATTTTACCTTGTTGGAAAGTTAAGAAAGCTGTGTTTCATTAAAGGTCAGAAAATTCATATGCAGATTCCTTTTAGTCCTGCTTAGTTGTCAAACATTTTTTTGTAGTGCGAAATGACTAAAAATAATGTACATTATGAATTATCTGACCTTTTTCCCTCTGTTAAGTGATTTGAACGCCAAAATACCCATGTAGAAGTGTACTCATCATCCTGATCAGGACAGCATCCGTCTCGTTGCCAAGAGACATCGTATCTCAACAAACAGACTCGTTGAGTACGTCCCAGATCGATTACTTGAAAACTATTACAAGTTGCTAAGTCTACGGGTATGCCCTACATTGGGTAGTGAATCTGGCACGAGCCCAGAATCTCCTAAGTACCAACGTTAGTACCTACTTCTCACCGTTATTATTTTGTTTCGTCTCTAGGATACGGGGCAATACTTTTTATTTGGTTACTTTTTGCTGAGTATTTTTGCTTCGAAGTATTTTTTGCCATGACCTTTAAGCGTTAGTGAGCATTAATTCTTTACACATGTAGTCTATGTTGTGTCTTCTGTAGAAGTTAATAAGGAACATCGACGCGATTATCATTCACCTTAAACTCAACACATATTTTGACACCACGGAGAACATTTTTTTCTCGATTCATAGCTGAGATTTTTCAAAAGGTCGTGAGGTTAGAATTATAATTCTGAACTAATAGTGATAATTCGGACGCCGAAGCCTTTTAGCCTTCTTCATTCTTTCATGTAGTATTGTTCAAGTAAATCTGTAATGTTTTCATAGTTGTCTTTCGTAATATCATAACGTTCGAATAACATCAAAGCCTATCGTAAAAATATTAGCCAGTCAGCAAGGCATACAGACCATCAGTCAGATTACATAGAAGTCAGTTTTACTATCGCTACTTTTGGAGACTATTCTAATAACAGAATTATTTTCTTCTGCGGAAAAGAGATGATAACTTTCAGTTGACGAAAACAGAAATACCACCATTAATACATCTCTCACCGTGTCAACGTCTCCAAAATAAAAGTAGGAAAAACAGAGCTATTAACTTAAAACTTGTTCCGAAAGCTTCCTCCATAGTCTTGGCATTCCGTACAATACTAACAATAAAATAAAAATGCACAACGACTCGCCTTCATAGAGAAGTAACGCTCTGTCTGTGCTCTCAACTAGAAACCGGTATCTGGCATTTAGAGCTACACAATTTTTGGAAAGCTTTTAGGTTATCTGTGACGTAACGTTATATGGAATTATGGAGCTTGACGTAATCAGGTTATGGTATCTATTTTGTTTGAAATCGGGTGTAAAATGAGGCAGTATTTCATGTATTATTTTTTTGATCTGATATAAATTCGATTTGAGTTTAATAACGTAATTTTGACACGTTTTAATCTGATCATTTTACAATTATAAAATTTGGTAATTATTCAGTTTGATTGACTTCATATTTGTGACGTAATTTAATGTAAAATATTTTATACCCTCGAAAGCAATAAATAATATTTTAAACAATCAATTACCCGTGAGTGGGTAGGTAGTTAGGTTATGTCCTAACTGAAAAATACAGATATTAATAAAAGGATGTTGGTACTGCAAAAACCAACTATTACGTTACTATTATAAAATCAAGAAATTCTGTGTCTTTCACAACAACATAAAAGAAAACTCCCAATCAGCTACCACGTTATACCTCACAGCAGTAGCCGACAAGTGTTTTACAGCTGTCCGAGCGTCTCCTTTAATTAAACTTGCCGGCTGGCAATTAAACGCTTATATTTTAAACAATATTAAACGCTTAATTCTGTACAATATTGAATCCTGGACCTTGCACGTTACTTAACATGTCCATTGAGAATGATCCCCTGAATATCCTATTATTGAAAGAGGCTGAATGGATTTTAGAGATGCATCAAGAGAGAGATAGGCAATAAGATGGCCTATTGCATGGGTCTTGAACGTAACTGTTGAAACTTAGGGTAGTATGGACATAGATGTTATTGACGTGTTTAACGTACTGGTTGGTAGCAATATATTTTTTCACACTTTACATTAGTGGTATTACATATGCACAACTCAGTAGACATTAAAATACAATATAACGTCGCGACTTGGGTCGCGGAGGATCGCTTCGTACGTCTGTTCCCGTTGGCGGTTGGGATACTCCACTACGTCGCCTGCGCAGCCTTCCCTGTGCTCTGCGGGGGAGGTGCGTGGGCGGCGAAGGAGGGGGCGCGCGCGGTATGGTAGTGAGGCCGCGTAACAACAACATGGTACTTTCGCTAACCATGCAAAAACCCCGCGTTACATCCTCCCGCTCTAGCCTAACTAAGCGCCCTCGCAGTTGGGCTAGTCCAAATAACTGCGCAGTCTACCACGACGGCGTTTCTCACGAATGGGTGGTTCTACTTGCGCGGCGAAGGGCGTGAGGTGCGAAACATGACACTTGCCTACGTTCCTACCGGTCTGTACATTCTCCAGACCATACCTTTGGCAAGGCACGCATTCCTTTATATAATTCGCGATGAACCTGCGCATACCTGGCCAATAATACCTTGCGCAAATGCGGCTCAACGTGCGTTCTACGCCGAAATGGCCGGTTGTCGGCGCGTCATGGAAATCAGCCATGACTTGCCTCCGTTCGTGCTCAGGCACGACTAGGCAGCCGTCCTCGTCGTCGTCTGACTCTAGGCTGTACCTGTATAAAATACTGTCAGAGATGGTGTACCCGCGGTCGGACCATAGTCTCCCCCTAGAGGGTTCGTCAGACTCCATGTCCTCAATTATTTTCCTTACCTCTGGGTCCAATAATTGGTTGCTGCGGATAACGCCACTGTTCCTCTTTGATACATCAATGACCGTCAAACATAGGTCACATTCATTTTGGTCCTTCTTACTCACCTGCACGACATTGGAGGCCAAAGGTGTCTCACACTCTTTGATGACGTCATCTTGCAGCAGCTCATCAAGCACATTCTGCAAGGCCTCTTTCTCGTTCTGTGACATCTCGTGCGGTGGACAGAACCTATTGCGTTCTTGGTCTGAACTCACCTTTTCATCGGAGCGCAGCGACAGCTCAGTTGATGCGGCGCACAGCAGGCTCGCGTCAGTAGGTTCAAGCGTGTAGGTGTAAACAAAATCATGGCTCTTTCCCGGATTATCTGAGAACGACCATGTGCGTCGGGCGACGTCTATTACCATGCCGGCCCGCGTCAAGAAGTCTACACCTAACAGCGTCCTAGTGTCGTCGCCAGGTAATACTAAAAACTGACACATTACCCTGCGACCTTTAACTACGATATTTACCTCGGTCGACAACAGGTCTCTCCACCCTTGTGTACCGTCTGCGAGGCGTACGTAACGTTTAGTTTTACTAAACCTACTTCCTGATTCTACTAACAATTGGTGCAATAGAGGGCTCGCAATACTATGTGTAGAGCCGGTATCTACAATAGCCACGCCGTTACGGTCCATAACACTAATATTTACCATTGGGTGCTGTTCGCGCGCACTCATATTTGTTATTCCAACGCACGAATCAGTATCATTGTCAAAACTATCATCCCGGCTACAAAAATCTACATCAACAGTATTGAAAGATGTTTTGTCTTCGGGTTTCGACAATGTTTTCGCACAAACATCACATTTCGACCTCACGACACCTTGTTTACCGCACCCATAACAATGTAACTCCTTATGTGTAGCGTCACTATTATTTTTGTTAGTGGCCGCCTTATCGCGATTGCGACACTCATCGCTGACGTGCCCAAATTTCTTACAATGACTACAGCGGGGTCTACTTTTGTTATTGTTACGCGGCACCGTCTCATCTAAGTTACTGGAACTCGACTTCGAAGCCGGTTGAGTCAGATTACGGTCGGTGGTAGGTACTGCCAATGTTTTAGTTAACGGAGTCGCATTACTATTACTATTCGTAACCGACTTTGTTACTTTAAGCGCCTTATAGGTATCCTCCGCGATCCTTACCTTACATACTAGATCATCTAAGTTACGGACACAATCACGCGGCACTCGTTTAATTACGCGTCGCTGCAGTAATCCGTAACAAAAGTCCACCTGCACTACATCTTCGAGCTTATATGGTAAAGTATTTGCGTGGCTGCGCGAGCTGCGCGCAGCTCGCGGGGCGTGAAGAGGGGGTGAGGGGTAGCTTTGAAAAATGATTTCGACTAACGCATTGCACCTCTCAATGAAACTGAAAAAAAAAATGTTCCAATGCAGCTCGCGGTACTACCTACCTACACCTACTTACACCTACCTACACCTACCTACACCTACCTGCACCTACCTACACCTACCTACTACCTACCTACACCTACCTACCTACACCTGCCTACTACCTACCTACACCTGCCTACTACCTACCTACTACCTACCTACACCTACCTACTACCTACCTACACCTACCTACTACCTACCTACACCTACCTACTACCTACCTACACCTACCTACTACCTACCTACACCTACACCTACCTACACCTACCTACACATACCTACTACCTACCTACTACCTACCACCTACCTACTACCTACCTACTACCACTAAAACAACATTACCCTAAAGTTTGCTTGTCGTCGCCCCTGAGTAAAGCTTCACCCACTCAACCTTCGTTACGCTAAGGAGGTCGCCGGCTCGCTTCGCTCGCCACCTCCCCCCTTCGCTCCACTCGGTCTCGCAGGTTCGCTCCACTCAGGACCTACCTACCACCGGAAAGCTATCATGACATTATGCCTACGCTACGGGGGTCGCCGGCTCGCTTCGCTCGCCCGCTCCCCCCTTCGCTTTACCGCTGTACCACCACCGGACAGGTTTCGACGCCTACTATAATATTTGTTCAAACACCTAATGGCTATCTCTAACCGTTATGAAGTTACAGCCCTTTTAATTTTAGGGGAGGTTGGGGAGGGGAGGGTATACAAATTTCAACGCCCCTCAAATAGATTTAGGTAAGAATCAAAAATTTTTTCAGGAGTAAAAAAAGAGGGGAAGAGGGGGGGTGAAGGGGGGGAGAGGGGGGAGTTTCAAAAAATGATTTTGACTAACGCAATGCCCCTCTATATGAATCTGAAAAAAAATTCGTTCCAAGTCTCTTAACTTCCGAGATCCGCCTAAAGGGGGGGTGAAGGGGGGCAAGGGGGTCAAATTTAAAAAATGGTTTTTACTTTTCCGAGCCTCCTCTATATGAATCTGAAAAAAAAATCGTTCCAAGTCTCTTAACTTTCGAGATCCGCCTAAAAGGGGGGAAAAGGGGGAAAAAGGGGGCCACTTTGAAAAATGATTTTTACTTTACCAAGCCCCCTCTATACGAATCCCAAAAAAAAAACACGTAAAGTCTCTTTGTTTCCGAGATACGATAGGGAGGGGGGAGAAGAGGGGGGAAAAGGGGGGGTTTGGGACTTTTCCCATACTCACGAGAGTTAGTTGATTACGAATCTGTCAAAATATACCCACCTCCCCATCCACCATCTGGGAGAACAATTCTGTCAGTCAGTATAGTATAATAATAATAACTAGTATTTGCGTGGCTGCGCGAGCTGCGCGCAGCTCGCGGGGCGTGAAGAGGGGGAGAGGGGGAGCTTTGAAAAATGATTTCGACAAACGCATCGCACCTCTCAATGAATCTGAAAAAAAAAATGTACCAATGCAGCTCGCGGTACTACCTACCCACACCTACCTACACCTACCTACACCTACCTACACCTACCTACACCTACCTACACCTACCTACACCTACCTACACCTACCTACACCTACCTACACCTACCTACACCTACCTACACCTACCTACACCTACCTACACCTACCTACACCTACCTACACCTACCTACACCTACCTACACCTACCTACACCTACCTACACCTACCTACTACCTACACCTACCTACACCTTCCTACACCTACCTACACCTACCTACACCTTCCTATTACCTACCTACACCTACCTACACTTACCTACTACCTACCTACACCTACCTACACCTACCTACACCTACCTACACCTACCTACACCTACCTACACCTACCTACACCTACCTACACCTACCTACACCTACCTACACCTACCTACACCTACCTACACCTACCTACACCTACCTACACCTACCTACACCTACCTACACCTACCTACACCTACCTACACCTACCTACACCTACCTACACCTACCTACACCTACCTACACCTACCTACACCTACCTACACCTACCTACACCTACCTACACCTACCTACACCTACCTACAC
The DNA here is from genome assembly GCA_949775195.1 of Diarsia dahlii. Taxonomy (NCBI): domain Eukaryota; kingdom Metazoa; phylum Arthropoda; class Insecta; order Lepidoptera; family Noctuidae; genus Diarsia; species Diarsia dahlii. Next base: position 21,132,042 of record OX459207.1, read on the forward strand.
CTACCTACACCTACCTACACCTACCTACTACCTACCTACTACCTACCTACACCTACATACACCTACCTACACCTACCTACACCTACCTACACCTACCTACACCTACCTACACCTACCTACACCTACCTACTACCTACCTACTACCTACCTACTACCTACCTACACCTACCTACTACCTACCTGCACCTACCTATCACCTACCTACCACCTACCTACTACCTCCTACTACCACTAAAATACATTACCCTAAAGTTTGCTTGTCGTCGCCCCTGAGTAACGCTTCACCCACTCAACCTTCGTTACGCTAAGGAGGTCGCCGGCTCGCTTTGCTCGCCACCTCCCCCCTTCGCTCCACTCGGTCTCGCAGGTTCGCTCCACTCAGGACCTACCTACCACCGGAAAGCTATCATGACATTATCCCTACGCTAGGGGGGTCGCCGGCTCGCTTCGCTCGCCCGCTCCCCCCTTCGCTTTACCGGTACCACCACAGGATAGGCTCCTTTCAATGAATCTGAAAAAAAAAATGTTCCAAGTCTCTTAACTTCCGAGATCCGCTTAAAGGGGGGAGAAGAGTGGAAAAGGGGTCGATTTTGAAAAATGGTTTTTACTTCCCCGAGCCTCCTCTATACGAATCCCTAAAAAAAAACACGTAAAATCTCTTTATTTTTGAGATCCGCCTAAAGGGGGGGTGAAGGGGGGCAAGGGGGTCAAATTTGAAAAATGGTTTTTACTTTCCTGAGCCTACTCTATATGAATCCCTAAAAAAAAACACGTAAAATTTCTTTATTTCCGAGATCCGCCTAAAGGGGGGGAGAAGGGGGAAAAGGGGGGCCACATTGAAAAATGATTTTTACTTTACCAAGCCCCCTCTATACGAATCCCTAAAAAAAAACACGTAAAGTCTCTTTGTTTCCGAGATACGATAGGGAGGGGGGAGAAGGGGGGGGAAAAGGGGGGGTTTGGGACTTTTCCCATACTCACGAGAGTTGCTTGTTTACGAATCTGTCAAAATATACCCACCTCCCCATCCACCATCTGGGAGAACAATTCTGTCAGTCAGTGAGTGAGTGGTAATTAAGCTTTATATAATATAACTAGTATTTGCGTAGCTGCGCGAGCTGCGCGCAGCTCGCGGGGCGTGAAGAGGAGGAGAGGGGGAGCTTTGAAAAATGATTTCGACAAACGCATTGCACCTCTCAATGAATCTGAAAAAAAAAATGTACCAATGCAGCTCGCGGTACTACCTACCCACACCTACCTACACCTACCTACACCTACCTACACCTACCTACACCTACCTACACCTACCTACACCTACCTACACCTACCTACACCTACCTACACCTACCTACACCTACCTACACCTACCTACACCTACCTACACCTACCTACACCTACCTACACCTACCTACACCTACCTACACCTACCTACACCTACCTACACCTACCTACACCTACCTACACCTACCTACACCTACCTACACCTACCTACACCTACCTACACCTACCTACACCTACCTACACCTACCTACACCTACCTACACCTACCTACACCTACCTACACCTACCTACACCTACCTACACCTACCTACACCTACCTACACCTACCTACACCTACCTACACCTACCTACACCTACCTACACCTACCTACACCTACCTACACCTACCTACACCTACCTACACCTACCTACACCTACCTACACCTACCTACACCTACCTACACCTACCTACACCTACCTACACCTACCTACACCTACCTACACCTACCTACTACCTACCTACACCTACACCTACACCTACCTACACATACCTACTACCTACCACCTACCTACTACCTACCTACTACCACTAAAAAAACATTACCCTAAAGTTTGCTTGTCGTCGCCCCTGAGTTACGCTTCACCCACTCAACCTTCGATACGCTAAGGAGGTCGCCGGCTCGCTCCGCTCGCCACCTCCCCCCTTCGCTCCACTCAGGACCTACCTACCACCGGAAAGCTATCATGACTTTATCCCTACGCTACGGGGGTCGCCGGCTCGCTTCGCTCGCCCGCTCCCCCCTTCGCTTTACCGCTGTACCACCACCGGACAGGTTTCGACGCCTACTATAATATTTGTTCAAACACCTAATGGCTATCTCTAACCGTTTTGAAGTAACAGTCCTTTTAATTTTAGGGGAGGTTGGGGAGGGGAGGGTATACAAATTTCAACGCCCCTCAAATAGATTTAGGTAAGAATCAAAAAAATTTTCAGGAGTAAAAAAAGAGATGAAGAGGGGGGGGGGGTGAAGGGGGGAGAGGGGGGAGTTTCTAAAAATGATTTCGACTAACGCAATGCCCCTCTATATGAATCTGAAAAAAAAAAATGTTCCAAGTCTCTTAACTACCGAGATCCGAAAGGGGGGTGAAGGGGGGCAAGGGGGTCAAATTTGAAAAATGGTTTTTACTTCCCCAATCCTCTTCTATACGAATCCCTAAAAAAAAACACGTAAAATCTCTTAATTTCCGAGATCCGCCTAGTGGGGGGGAGAAGGGGGAAAAGGGGGGCCACTTTGAAAAATGATTTTTAATTTACCGAGCCCCCTCTATACGAATCCCAAAAAAAAAACACGTAAAGTCTCTTTGTTTCCGAGATACGGTAGGGAGGGGGGAGAAGGGTGGGGAAAAGGGGGGGTTTGGGACTTTTCCCATACTCACGAGAGTTAGTTGTTTACGAATCTGTCAAAATATACCCACCTCCCCATCCACCATCTGGGAGAACAATTATGTCAATCAGTCAGTGAGTCAGTGGTAATTTAGCTTTATATAATATAACTAGTATTTGCGTGGCTGCGCGAGCTGCGCGCAGCTCGCGGGTCGTGAAGCCCGGATAGAGGTAGCTTTGAAAAATGATTTCAACTAACGCATTGCCCCTTTCAATGAATCTGAAAAAAAAAATGTTCCAAGTCTCTTAACTTCCGAGATCCGCCTAAAGGGGGGGGGGAGAAGGGGGGGCAAGGGTGTCAATTTTGAAAAATGGTTTTTACTTTCCCGAGCCTCCTCTATACGAATCCGTAAACAAAACAGAACACGAGTTTAAAAAAAAAGGGTAAAGAGGGGGGGGGGATGAAGAGGGTGAAAGGGGGAGCTTTGAAAAATGATTTCGACTAACTCATTGCCCCTTTCAATGAATCTGAAAAAAAAATGTTCCAAGTCTCTTAACTTCCGAGATCCGCCTAAAGGGGGGAGAAAGGGGGCAAATGGGGCAACTTTGAAAAAGGTAGGAGGAGAAAAGGGGGCAAAAAAGAGAGGTGTTGCACTTTTTATCTACTCATGAGAGTTACTTATACGCTTCACCCACTCAACCTTCGTTACGCTACGGAGGTCGCCGGCTCGCTTCGCTCGCCACCTCCCCTCTTCCCTTCACTCAAGACCTGCCTACCACCGAGTTACATAACGAAATACACAACCGGGACAACACAATCCGGTCAAAAGGTGGCCGGCTGTCTCATTTAATTTTATCGTGTCGAAAATTATGATTTTTCATCATTTTTCCAAGATGGCCACCACACTGTCCGCCATCTTGTTTTTCTGAAAAGTCTTAATTTTTCTGAAATATCGAGGATACAAGCTACCGACTGGTGTACTTTGTGTTGATAAGTTTTAAGTTTGGTAGAACAAAAGAATTCGCCAAAGTCGGTTCAGATAAGAAAATTCAAGCCCCAATGACTCTCGGGGTTGCCAGCTGAAAAGAATGAAAAGGGTCAAATGTATTTTGAGGCACCTTATTCTCGGTGTTTATGTATAAAATTTCCATACGAAATGTCGTTATTTCCACTATTCATGTTTTTGGGAAAAATCTGGGAAAATACCCTAAAAATGGGGAAAATTTTTGCGTAAGGTAACACTCGACAACGAAGTACACAATCGCTTCATACAACACAATGCTGTCGGGGGAAGCCGGCTGTCCCATTAATCGTGTCGAAAATTAGGATTTTTCATCATTTTTACAAGATGGCCGCCACACTGTCCGCCATCTTTTTTTTCTGAAAAGTCATAATTTTCCTGAAATGTCAGGGATATAGGCCACCAATTTGTATACCTGATGTTGCCAACTTTTGAGTTTGGTAGAACAAACTAATTCGCCAAAGTCGGGTCTCATCCAAAAATTCAAGCACCAATGGCTCTCGGGGTTGCCAGCTGAAAGTGATGAAAATTGTCAAATGTTATTTGCGGGACCCCATTCTTGGTGTTTATGTAAAATTTCTATTCAAAATGTCGATATTTCTACTTTTCAAGTTTTCGGGGAAAATCTGGGAAATTTCCCTAAAAATGGGGAAAATTTTTGCACCAGGCCACACTCCTTGACGAATTACATAACCGGTCCATACAACACAATCCGGTCGGGGGATGCCAGCTGTCCCAATTATCGTGTCGAAAATTGGGATTTTTCGGCCTTTTTACAAGATGGCCGCCATGGAATCCGCCATCTTGTTTTTTTTTGTAAAGTCATAATTTTCCTTAAATGTCAAGAATATAGGCCACCGACCGGTGTACCTGGTGTTGCCAACTTTTGAGTTTGGTAAAACAAACTAATTCGCCAAAGTCAAAAAGTCCCAAAAATGAAAAAGTTCAATATTTTTTGGGGTGGCCAACTAAAACGAACGAAAATGGTCAAATGTCATTTGTGGGACCCCAATGTTGCCGGCTAGTCAAAGTCTCTATTTAAAATGTCATTATTTCTACTTTTCATGTTTTCGGGGAAAATCTGGGAAAACACCCTAAAAATGGGGAAAATTTTTGCACCAGGCAACACTCGTCAACAAAACACACAACCGCTCCCTACAACTTGAACCCGTCCGATGTTGCCAACTACCCGAAAAATGGATTTGAAAAAAATTGAAATTTCCAACTTTTTACAAAATGGCCGCCGCAGCGTCCTCCATCTTGGATTTTCACAATGTCATAATTTTTCCATATTGTCATTGAAATTACCAACAAATTGGCAAACTTTTTGTTGGCAGTTCTAGAATTTGGTAGAAGAAAAGAAGTCGTCAAAGTCGAGTGAAAAAAGTCGACAATTTCAAAACGTCCTGGCGCGGCCGCCATCTTGTTTTTTTTTTTTTTTTACTTTTTTTTTAAATGGTTTTAGATTTGGTATAGGACCTCTGAGTCGAAATCCATCCAAGTGTTTCCCCCACCGAAACCGGAAATGGACTCGCCCACCATCTTGGATTTGAACTTTCCCTATAATTTTCCTCTACTCGATTGGTCAGATGACACATTTTTGCAAAACATACCCCTAACCCATCTCTCACCCATTCCGAGAAACGACATGTCAATGAGTGAGTGAGTCAGTCAGTCAGTGGTCTTGTAGTTTTATATAACTATAACTAGTATTTGCGTGGCTGCGCGAGCTGCGCGCAGCTCGCGGGTCGTGAAGAGGGGGAGGAGGGGAGCTTTGAAAAATCATTTCGACTAACGCATTCAAAACGCAAAACGCAAAATCTGGGAAGATACCCTAAAAATGGGGATTTTTTTTGCAACAGGCAACATTACTTAACGTAATACACAACCGGGACAACACAATCCGGTCAGAAGGTGCTGTCCCATTTATCGTGTCGAAAATTGGTATTTTTCATCATTTTTCCAAGATGGCCACCACACTGTCCGCCATCTTGTTTTTCTGAAAAGTCACAATTTTTCTGAAATATCGAGGATACAGGTTACCGACTGGTGTACTTGGTGTTGCCAAGTTTTAAGTTTGGTAAAACAAAAGAATTCGCCAAAGTCAGTTCTGATCCGAAAATTCAAGCCCCTATGACTCTCGGGGTTGCCAGCTGAAAAGAATGAAAATGGTCAAATGTCATTTGAGGCACCCCATTCTTGGTGTATATTATTATGTAAAAATTTCCATTCAAAATGTCGTTATTTCCATTATTCATGTTTTTGGGAAAAATCTGGGAAAATACCCTAAAAATAGGGAAAACATTTGCGTAAGGTAATACTCGACAACAAAAAACACAATCGCTTCATACAACACATTTCGGTCGGGGGATGCTGGCTGTCCCATTTATCGTGTCGAAAATTGGTATTTTTCATCATTTTTACAAGATGGCCGCCACACTCCGCCATTTTGTTTTTCTGAAAAGTCATAATTTTCCTTGAATGTCAAGAATATAGGCCACCAACCGGTGTACTTGGTGTTGCCAACTTTTGAGTTTAGTAGAACAAACTAATTCGCCAAAGTCTGTTCTGATCCGAAAATTTAAGACCCAATGACTCTCGGGGTTGCCAGCTGAAAAGAATGAAAATGGTCAAATGTCATTTGAAGCACCCCATTTTTGGTGTTTATGTAAAATTTCCATTCGAAATGTCGTTATTTCCACTATTCATGTTTTTGGGAAAAATCTAGGAAAATACCCTAAAAATGGGGAAAATTTTTGCGTAAAGTAACACTCCACAACAAAGTACACAATCGTTTCATACAACACAATCCGGTCGGGGGATGCCGGCTGTCCCATTAATCGTGTCGAAAATTAGGATTTTTCATCATTTTTACAAGATGGCCGCCACACTTTTCGCCATTTTTTTTTTTTGAAAAGTCATAATTTTCCTGAAATCTCAGGGATATAGGCCACCAACTGGTGTACTTGGTGTTGCCAACTTTTGAGTTTAGTAGAACAAACTAATTCGCCAAAGTCGGGTCTGACCCAAAAATTCAAGCACCGATGGCTCTAGGGGTTGCCAGCTGAAAGTAATGAAAATGGTCAAATGTCATTCGGGGAACCTCATTCTTGGTGCTTATGTAAAATTTCCATTCAAAATGTCGTTATTTCTACTTTTCATGTTTTCGGGGAAAATCTGGGAAATTTCCCTAAAAATGGGGAAAAATTTTGCACCAGGCCACACTCCTTGACTAATTACATAACCGGTCCATACAACACAATCCGGTCGGGGGATGCCGGCTGTCCCATTAATAGTGTCGAAAATTAGGATTTTTCATCATTTTTACAAGATGGCCGCCACACTTTTCGCCATTTTTTTTTTTTGAAAAGTCATAATTTTCCTGAAATGTCAAGAATATAGGCCACCGATTGGTGTACTTGGTGTTGCCAACTTTCGAGTTTGGTAGAACAAACTAATTCGCCAAAGTCAAAAAGTCCCAAAAATTAAAAAGTTCAATATTTTTTGGGGTTGCCAATTAAAACGAACGAAAATGGTCAAATGTCATTTGTGGGACCCCAATGTTGCCGGCTAGTCAAAGTCTCTATTTAAAATGTCATTATTTCTACTTTTCATGTTTTCGGGGAAAATCTGGGAAAATACCCTAAAAATGGGGAATATTTTTGCACCAGGCAACACTCGTCAACAAAACACACAACCGCTCCCTACAACTCGAACCCGTCCGATGTTGCCAACTACCCGAAAAATGGATTTGAAAAAAATCGAAATTTCCAACTTTTTACAAAATGGCCGCCGCAGCGTCCTCCATCTTGGATTTTCACAATGTCATAATTTTTCCCAATTGCCATTGAAATTACCAACAAATTGGCAGACTTTTCGTTGGCGGTTTTAGAATTTGGTAGAAGAAAACAATTTGTCAAAGTCGAGTGAAAAAAGTCGACAATTTCAAAACGTCATAGCGCGGCCGCCATCTTGTTTTTTTTTTTTTTTTACTTTTTTTTTTAAATGCTTTTAGATTCCGTATAGGACCTTTGAGTCGAAATTCATCCAAGTCTTTCCCCCACCGAAATCGGAAATGGACTCGCCCACCATCTTGGATTTGAACTTTCCCTATAATTTTCCTCTTCTCGATAGGTCAGATTACACATTTTTGCAAAACATACCCCTAACCCAACTCTCACCCATTCCGAGAAACGACATGTCAATGAGTGAGTGAGTCAGTCAGTGGTCTTGTAGTTTTATATAACTATAATTTGGCAATTAGTGCCCGCACTTTGCACAAAAACACATCCGCGCGTTCTTCTTCGCGTTGCTCGGTGGAGGAGATCTGTCGTAGGACTTGATACGCGGGCTGCGCGACGCCGTAGGTCGCGCGAAGGCGGGAAATCGCGTCGGTCCACGTGATCGCAGACGCCTTGACGCCGCGCCACCACACGGCGGCTTCGCCTTCCAGCAGCATCGGCAATCCTCGGAGGGCGTGCTCGTCGCTCACGGCGGCGCACTCCTTGTAGACCTCGACGGCATCCAGGAATGCTTCTAGGACCTCAGCGTCCTGGGAGGTCCCGTCGAATCTCGCCGTGCATCTTGTAAAGTTGGCGTCAGCACGTGCGGCTGCAGCGCTGGAACTCTCGTTGCTGGCGTTGGTGGTTGGCGTCATCCCAACAGGGGTGGAGGCCCTGAATTCGCCATTGGCTGACATCAGCGAGTTAATGAGGCTTCTGTTAGCTTCCACTTGCGCACGCGTGATTGTCTCAATCAGCGTGGATAGGAAGTCTGTGGGGATCTGGGGAGCTGGTTCCTGTGTCGCTCTCGAGCCAGCGCTCGCGGTTTCGTCCGCGTGGCCGTGCTCGGTGACACTCTCCTCCTCTTCGGTGAGCGTGACGTTACCCTCATCCTCTCCTTGTTGTTGACGGAGCGCTTCTCCTCTCCTCGTTGTCGGCATCTTCACACTCGTGATGACAACGGTAAGGTAGAATGTCCGTGCTTAAACCTAACAAGGTGGGTAGGTATTCACTTGGTCACGTAGGCACCGGTTCACAGATTTTAACGATTCGTGGCCCCACGTTGGGCGCCAGTTTAACGTACTGGTTGGTAGCAATATATTTTTTCACACTTTACATTAGTGGTATTACATATGCACAACTCAGTAGACATTAAAATACAATATAACGTCGCGACTTGGGTCGCGGAGGATCGCTTCGTACGTCTGTTCCCGTTGGCGGTTGGGATACTCCACTACGTCGCCTGCGCAGCCTTCCCTGTGCTCTGCGGGGGAGGTGCGTGGGCGGCGAAGGAGGGGGCGCGCGCGGTATGGTAGTGAGGCCGCGTAACAACAACATGGTACTTTCGCTAACCATGCAAAAACCCCGCGTTACACGTGTTGTTATTTTGCACCTAGTTCAGCAACTTATAATATGCTTTTAAATTGATGATCATGTTTATACGTCAAATGGTAAAACATAGAGCGTGTTCGATAATGTAACATCTCTTCGTAACTACCTATGTTAGCAAAGAAACAGACGGACATGAATCTGAAAAGATTTAAGACTCATTATTGTGTACCATATACCAAAAGCACGCAAAGCCATTGGTCCCGGCTGTCGCTTGTAGGCTATTGACAGACGTAGCAGCTAGTCAGTGGCCCAAAAATTTGACAAACAGTCTTAAAAAGGTGCGCATATTATACTAGGTTGTAGAGGTCGGTATAGGTAGTTATATTTTAAAATTCTGATTTAGCTGCACCCGGTTACACTAAAACCCCAACCCAACGTAGTTTGGAAAAATCTAGACAAAGGATGTCTTTAAACTGTTAACATTCTAGTTATTTAAAGAGTAGATAAACTTCACAGTGATGAAAAAAAAAGGCAATAACTAAACTCGACTTAAAATACATTAATAAAATGTTGAACGCCAAAAAGGTGAAGTTTGATTGAATTTAAACTTTGAAACGAGTTTAGGCGACAAAATTAGACGCTGCCACTTAAATAATGGCAAAAGTTTCTATCGTACTTATTTATTTTTAGATGATTCCTCATAATAATTGTGATAATTATTAGTTATTACAGATTTTTAAGATAAACTTATAGTCTTAATGCAATCATATCGTGTTATGCTTTGTGTGTTAATGGGAAACAACATTATGTAATGTGAACACTTGATTTCCCCAGAGAATGAGGTAGATCTATGTTAGATAAGATACCTATCTCCCTACCTCAGTTATTATTGTTTGCGTGATGATAAATAATCAAAGTTATTACAGTAAAAAGTAGTATAGCTTTATCTAATGATTTTAAAGTAAATAAAACACTAAACTGACGAAAACACGAACGGAAAAGCGAAACTTTTAATGTATATAGTAGCAGCAGTAGTTTAGATTTCATGGGTTTTCTTTCATTTGATTTATACTAGTGTGTTAGAAAGATTGAACTTATCGATTGATTCCATAAAAGTACAAGATGTTGCCTCTTCGATTAAGTATAATAGGTATATTTTTCTTCAGTTATTTCATATTTAAATACGTATTATAATACTAAATCCTCCTATTCAGACCGTGTTTGAAAATCTGACTGGTCATTTTCTAAAAGAAAAGCTAACAGCAAAAATATAATGTTTAACTTCAACAAAAAGTGTTGGAGCACTAGAGAATCTCGTGACGAACAATATGAACGTAGTATTTTCAAATTTTCCGCGCCGGTGCCCAGCTAAAGTAATTTCTTTAAAACATTTTAGAAGCAATTTTGACAAAAGAATGCACTTAAACCTGCGGGTCGTTTGGTTGGAGTGACTCTTTAGAAGCCTGAGACTGGGATATCGACGATTCAATTTAGTGGTTCCATTTATATGTGGAAAGGTATGGAAATACCATAGCTAGATGGTAATTTAAGGCTAGATAATAACGTTCTCCATATAGGAGTGTTGAGTAGTTTCTACCGCGAAATTGGCTAGGGCCGTTCAAAAATATAAAAACGAATACTCAACGCAATTTTTGCTATTATCGTATGGAGATAATCAGCTCAAGCTGATTCCACGTCGATAAGTTTGGGTCACTCCTTTTCTCATCTGTCATAGGTACCATGGTTTTCACGTTTTATTGAAACAACTCTGAAGTTACGTTTGCTAAGATTTTTGGGAAATAATGATTACTTACTTTACAAAGGATTATGTACTAGAATGGATTGACCACTCACTTTTCAATGGTCTAGAATTACTAAACTTGCCGTAACATTTCAGTCACGTACGTCCCTGAAAAAACCTGGTCTTTTATTATTAATAGTAATAGTCCACCATTAACACTAAAAGTGCTTCTACAGTCCGCCCAGAGCAATATTGACAAAAAATTGCCACGTTTTATTCCCCTGCGCTTAGCTAAAATATTTTTCTTTTCCGTGTGAAGTGTGGGTTTTAGAGGATTTGCTGGTCCCAGCGTTTATTTTACGTGTATTGGCAATCTGTACCAGGTTTTGAAAAGGATATTTCAAAAATGCTGGAAACGATATCAAAGCTGGCGTCAAAGCAACGAGAAATATACAAAACGGAATGATTTTGGATGTTGATATTTTTTTTTACTGCATACCTATATGAAACACCTGCATCGAGTCGATGTATATATTCGTGTATATTTCAGTGTTATATACCACTTTGTTTTTAAAATTATTTGAGTTCATATCACAGGCGCTGTTGAAGGCTACTGAAAGCACCAAACTCGTTGCCAAAATTTTGGACAGACTCAATTTAAATTGTCATCGATACGCTATGAAGAAGATTTGAGTTTATACTAAAAACAATAACAAGTTATACATTAAATCGATCATGGTAGTCGATGCCCATATACATATGAGTTCGGTTGAAATCTCTAGGTACTACAAAGGATTTATTTGTAGGAGATATTGATAACTAATATTTAAGAAATGAAACATTAACATCATTCTTCTACAATCAGGGTGTAGTACCCGTTTTCATTAACATTTTGTACAGTACCTGAATGAATACTTAAATGAAAGTGCTCTGTCGGATATCTAATACTTAGCTCAGAACGAGAATTTAAGAACATCGGTATAATAATATCATCATCACCATCAGCCTATAATGTTCCCACTGCAGGGACTCAGGCCTCCTCTATAGGAGAGGGATGGGCTATAATCCACCACGTGGGCCCAGTGCGTTTTGGTAGAGATGTCACATGTCTTAAAAATTTTTGGTTCTAAGACATGTCGGTTTCCTCCCGTAATCATCAAACAAAAACAATTGTATGACTTTAAAGACCAAAAATCTCATACAGTCATCTCTTAAAATATCAATTAAAATCCAGCTTATTTCGCCACAAACTGCCACCATTATCATGAAACAAGAAAACTTACTCAAGCGAACGCTGTCGAAGCTTCAGAGGCTAATTTTTACACAATTACAAACAACTTCGGCAACAATGTCAGTGTTGCCGAAACACAGATTAACAGAGTTTTCGTTTTAATATTCGCTATATAAATCGTGATTTATAAAGTTTGCTTTTAGGGACTTTTATTGGGCCTTTTTTGAAGAACCCTTTAAATAAAAGATGATTAAAAGTGTTTCTGATGTCGTTTTCTACTTAGCTTCATCCTAACTATGTTAGGATGAGCTTGAAGTCCAGGTAAACCAGTATTTTATGTAGAGTTACTGCTTGTCTCACCTCCAAAAGCCAGTTTTTGGGCAACACAATATTGCTCGATAAGAATATATGGATGTAGACCTCATGCCTTCAGATTACCAGTAACGATTGACAAAGCATTCTTAACGTAAAGAGGAAGAACGTTGTACAACACAACATCTGTCAGGTTTGAAAAGGACTGTGTCAGATGGGAATACCTCGACTATAACGTGATCTTCGCAACTTTGCAGTTTGACAAAAGACAATTCTAAAAAGTTACTGGTATTTTTTTTCACTATACTCAACAAGCTAATTTTTAATTCCTGGTGTCCTAGATAAGGGCTGGGTTTGACATTGCTGCAACAATTTTTAAACGGCCTGAATGCCTTAAGCCTTATGCCCATACTTTTTTGAGCTCTCCATCATCGAATAGCTGATAGAATACTTTAATATTATAATACTTTCTGAAATATAAAGTTTCATATTATATGTCAAGTTTAAATATAGCTCTCTGATGACAGTCCAACATTTTCTACATGAACTTTTGTCTCATATAAATTCAATACAAAACGAGTCTTTCTTTGTTCCAAAAATAAACATCAAAACCCACTCATCGTGTTGACTACCTACAACATAGTATTGGGTATAAAACCCTATAAATAAGCCCTCATCCCTGTGCAATGGGTCGCACTAATATTTAGACCATAAGCCGCAGATAATAATTTGATGCTATTTAGTTGGCGTATCGCCATGGAACAATTTGTTGGGCTCTATATTTAGGCTTTTGTTTTTGTTTATAGGATTTTAGGCTGTTTTTAGAACATTAAAATTAAATCATAGATTGACCAGTGACAATTTATTCAAGGTATAATTTTTGTCAGGATGTAGGATGATGATATTGTATCGAAACTTATCTCATGCGTAGGTAGTTGTTAAATGTCAATCTTTACTATCAAAGTTATTTTAAGGAACACAGTAATTTGATGGTGCCTGTATTGAATCAATCATTGGTTGTTATTTTTAGCATTGGAAGCTGTCAATCGTGGTAATAATAATCTCACTTTACTTACAAAATACTGAGTTGAAAATATTTGAGAGATGACAGTTTTATGTTAGAAAGAAGAATAATAAGTAACAAGACTACCAAATATTTTGGTTAGAAAACTAAGAATCACCACATAGTCTGTTAAAAAAACCTACAACAGAAACAGATAGGTTCCTAACAGAAAACAGCCCGTAAAAGAAAAAACAATTTGTATGACAAAACTAGAAGACACAGAAATATAAAACGTAGGGGAAATCAATGGCACTGTTAATACAAATGAAAAAGTATCCCATTTTAGATGACAAAATCCCATACGGTACCAGTCGAACCAAATCAATATAATTATTTCCCCAATATGTCCAGGCTATCAGTAAGCTATATTTCAGGTGAAATCCGCAAATAATTTGACAGTAACGGTTGATAGCCGGCATTAGCCGTAGCGATGCAAATCGTACTGTATCGTAAATATGTGCCTTCTCCCTCGTTTGGTATATAAATCTGGTTTAGCTTGTTAAATTGGCTGCATTGGGTCTAAATGGAATTTTTTGTCGCTGGAGAATAGAGATAGTTTGGGAAGGTTGGTATTATTGATTTTAGGTTGTGTGTAGGTTAAAAGAATGAGGCTTTAATAAATAAAGAAATGGAATAGAAATAATTTATTTTCAGATAACAAAGACCCATAGATAAACCTTAAACTAAACCTTAACCTAAACCTAAACCCTTAACCTAAATGTACATCTTAAAACATTAATTTGTAGTAGTATTCATCATCATCAGCCTATAATGTTCCCACTTCAGGGACTCAGGCCTACTCTCTAGGAGAGGGATGGGCTATAATTTACCACGCGAGCCAAGTGCGGATTGGTAGATGTCAAATATCTTCAAATTTTTTTGGTTCCAAGACATGCCGGTTTCCTAACGATGTTTTCCTTCGCCGTTTTGAGAACAGTGGTGATGAAATAAATTACACAAAGTAATGTGCCTGACGAGGTTCAAACCCACGACTCACTGTTAGTAAGTTGGGGCCGCCACCACTGGGCCACCACTGCTCTCTATCAGGATTGGTAACTAATAGTGGTAGTATTAGTAACTTGAAACTATGTAAATAGTACTTTACTTCAATTGCAATACTGTGACATAATATTATTCTTGAATGCAGCTTAAAACGGTTAATTTTGATGTTAAAATGGAACTTGGGAAAATCGTAACATAATAATATATTTAACTATCGGTATGCTCAGAAATAGGTACTCACAACTGAGCATTATTGGAATTCTCTTTCAGTAATATCTATTTTAGGAACGTATAGTTATTACGAAAACACGATAATACTTTGTCCATATAGCCAGAATAAGACCTCAAATTAATCTTACCACAGACTTATTGGAAATCGATACCCCCACATGCTAAATCTAAAAGTCTAAGCACATACCCAGACCAGACCAGAGTCGACCCAAACGAACCGATACAAATACAATCTACGAATAAAATCCGAAGACAGTCTAAACAACAAGCATTAAGCTGTAACAAACGATCCTTGTAAACACTCCCGTTTCTGCATAAGTTTGGATTTGCAAACAATGTCGGATAAACTTGCCAAGTTTTTCATGCATTTGGCAACACTTTATCTCCTCACTATATGGTTCATTATTCTCCAACTTGGTGTTACGTGTTAAGTTAGTTGTACAACTCGGTGCATTTACGAAGCTAGCTGCTGGCACTCGCTTACACTATTTGCATTGTTAATAGAGTCAACTGATTCAATATTATCGATGTGCTGGACCGTGAAAGGTTCGCTAGTGGTGTTTTATAACGTCTGCTGGACTAGGGACGTAGCCTCGGATTTATTCGGATATTTATCCGACAGATGTGGTTAGGGAGGACAATAAAATGTCTGAATGCTTATTTGGTGAATAAGAATGAGTATAGTGTATGGAACTCGTATTTCTGTGGCGTCTTAGATATAGATAAAGGTATTAGGTAAGGAATCTATATTTTTATTATATGTACTACTGGACTGATATAAAAAAAATATATTTCTCGAATCTTGACTTCAGATTTGCCTTAAAGAATCAAAATGATATCACCCCTCATAATTAATGTACGCTTCGTTCGAGCCATGCGGTCTTCACTGAGAGATTGGGCCCGAGGTCTGTTCACGAAGAGGCCTTTATGGAATATTTGCTGAGTTAAGGTTTTATTTTGCTGTTCAGTTTGGTTAGTTAAGTTAAGGTCATCACTATTCATCTAAGTTTCAATTGTGCTCATTGTATCACTAGCTTCGGTGAAAGAAAAAATCATGAGGTAACTAGCATGCCTGAGAGATATTTCTCGGCATGTAAATCCAAATTCGAGGCCCATGGGTGCCCCGTCGGGGCTGTGGTTTCCCGTCGGGGCTGTGGTTCCCGTCGGGGCTGTGGTTCCCGTTGGGGCTGTGGTTTGTCGAAAGGTTAACGCGGCTCCGACACAAGGGCGAAGAAGGAACATGGGTTTGGTTTTTAGTCAGTAGAAGTCTGACACTCCCCTTCGCTCTGCCCAAGAGCGGGGGAGGTTATTCGATGATTTTCCACCCACCAAAAAAAAAAAAAAAGGCCCATGGGTGCCATAAACACTCTGACACCAGGTTAAGCACTAACCACACGATAATACGAGTATTGTGGCGCCCCCTAGTGAGTTACAGCCATGACACCTGTCTAAGAACATGAACTCATCGAGCACAAACCCGTTATTGAAAACCGCATCAAAATCGGATCATTAGTTTAGAAGATAGGTGGGAACTTAAAAAAAGTGCACACACAAACATCTCTCACCCTAAACGCATATACCTGCTCCGTTCCGTCGTGCGTAATAAATAAAGAAAGAATAAAATAATCAGCACACCTGTATTCCTTGAGAGTACGGCAGAGCTGACACCCTCATTTTGCCAGCTAGGTTTAAATCTTAAATTAAAAAAAACTGCCCAAGTGTAAGTCAGACTTGCGCATGAAGGGTTCCGTACTTAGACTTCTAATAAGTTTTCTTGTAAACTATAAGTGTTGAACTAATTTCTGTATTTTTTTCAGAATTTTAGGTTCAGTTGTTTCGGAGATAAGGGGGGGAATGGTCGGACAGACAGACAGACAGACACACGAGTGATCCTATAAGGGTTCCGTTTTTTCCTTTTGAGGTATGGAACCCTAAAAAGGAGCCGTCTGATCTAACATTAAATAATTCCTGATAACAAGTTACCTACCCGACGCGGTAATTGAATTCAGGAACTCATATTCACAACAACGCAATTACTATACCATTTGGGCAGCCATTACCTTATCACTGTTTACCAATTTCCCTTTAATCGGTTTTTGAATGAAATTACAGCAAACAAAACTTTAAACCTGTGATGAATATTCCTGCAGTCCGTATTATATTCTTAGCTTAAAGCAGCAGCTTTTAGCATTTATTTGGTTTAGTTTGCGCTCATTAGCAACCAGTAATGACCGTCTATTAGTTTCCTTTGTTCGCGACCTAGAGGATCCGATCTGTGAGTAGCCGAAACGACCTGTATTTGGTTTCTAACGAATCTAGGTTCATTATGTGGTGCTTTAGGCTTTCAAGACACAGTTTTCTATTGAACTGTCATGGATATTAATTGGAGGTCTCGTGGCTAAATAATAGAAGCCGCTCAGGTTGAAATTCTCTGCTAAACAGCGCTTGCTTATAATTATCATTATATAACATTACGCCTATAATCCTCAAAGAATTTAAAATAGGTGTACCTAATAGTATGACCACACTTCACCCGTTATGTTTAGGTAATAGGGGGCGAACCTATACCTATCAACATGGCATAAATACAGACTCCGTGGCTGTTACCTTAAATTAATATTCCTGAGAGAAAAATCAATAACTCTTTGACCGACCAGGGAATCGAAGCCAATACCTCTTGCTCTGCAGTCACGCTTACGACCACTAGACAAACGAGGTCCAGGAACAGCGACGAGACAATGGATAGGTTATTATTTATCTATCACATAACTAGTTACTCTTAGCCTCGGAAAGATTGGTAAATAGTTTGCCGTAGTTGTAATTTGAAGATTTTTGACAATCGATCTAGTCAGGTGCCATGAACATCTGACAACCGGCCTTACTAAGGGATATCGTAGTAACCAATATTAATTAGGTTGTGGAGATGAGATAGGCAGTCATCAACAGTTTATAATGTTCCCACTGCAGGGACTCAGGCCTCATCTCTAGGAGAGGGATGGGCTATAATCTACCACGCGGGCCCAGTGCGGATTGGTAGATGTCACATGTCTTCGAATTTTTGGTTCTAAGACATGCCGGTTTCCTTACGATGTTTTCCTTTACCGTTTTGGGAGCAGTGGTGATGAAATAAATTACACAAAGTAATGCGCCTGACGGGGTTCGAACCCACGACTCACAGTTCGTAAGTAGGGGCCGCCACCACTGGAGATAGGCAGTCGCTCCATGTAAAATACCAGTCAGCTGCATACGTTTAGATTGGAAGCCGGCCTCAACAGAGTTAAAAGGAAATGCAGATGACAATGGCAGGGATACTAATTGTGGTGACTTGATTGATAGACTATGTACAGTCAGAAGATGTGTGACGGTTTTGAGTTAAGCAGATAGTAATAATTTTAGTTAATTGTTATTTTCTACACAGTTGATGTTCCTATCTGTACAACCTACTACGGCAGATAATAAGAGGATCGTATCTTCAAGTGACGATGTCTTGCATAATAGAATGAAGGACTTTCAATCCTGAATAATCTGAGCGAAAATCAAACAATCCCCCTAAAGACACGTCAGTAATTTAATTCTCAGCAGAATGAGAGAGCAAAAAAAACAAAGCGACCATTTTTTCCTCCCCTAAAAATCAAATAGGGGAAGTCGTAAAAATTGAAATGTTTGCTCCTCACCTCTTGGAACTTCGCTCACTGCTTAAAGAGGAACGTAAACAAAAGAAAGGGAGGCTGAGCCACGATTAAATTCTGTTTGAATCCGTATTAAACATACATGGTATGGTGGGGTCTCCCATGCGTTTCGCCATGACGTCCCCTTCGGTGGAAATGTCGAGCTTTTTTTTTTCAAATAAACGTGTCTTGTTCTCTAAATGGCAGCAAGTGTTTGTAAACCTCCTTGATTTAGAAAGGACTGCGGAAAGAAGGTAATTTCGATTTGTGGCACATCCTTTCTTACATGTATTACTGTTGTGAAAGCGTGTGAAAGACTTTAATTTTGTTTGGTTGATGTTTTTTGTTGAGAACACTTTTTGAGGAGAGACAGAGGTACTAATCTTGAGGCATGGGTAGCCACCAGTCACAGTTAAATACCTGTGGTTTTTTTTTAAATTCGGTTATTACTTATCAAAGAATTTCATGATTTACAAAAATGATTCAACATACTTATTTATCAGCGAAATAAATCATGGTTGCTTAAATCATTTAACATATTTATAAACCATGTGTAATGTGTAATATGTGCATGAATAATAATTAATCCCTTGTTTAACGATATTACGATGTTCATTAAAACATCAGGTGTAATTTACCTTGGTATTCGAATCAACATTTGATTCACAGACCGTTATTTCCACAAAAATATAGCGTTTACACGAAATAAGTAATTCAACGGCTGATAATAAATTATAACGAGCGATTAATCACGATATTACGAGTTTTATTTACGGAAAAGAGAATAAAATAACGGAGAATGATAATGAACAGGAGTTTTTGGACCATTTCCCTATTTATGTGGGAATGTATTTCGCGCCAAGATTCTCGGGGGTTCCGCTTTGTGTTCACGTTTTGTCACTGAATGACTTTTTATGTGTTTCTTTTTGCGTACATTTTGTAAGTGGAGGAAAAATGACGGAGGAAAATAACAGTATTACTGTTAGCTTCACAGAATTATTTTAAATGCTTATGGAGATTTTTGTTTAAAAAGTGCAGTTGCTGTGTTTAAACATGTTCACTAATTCTGCAACCTGTTGCCTTATTTACTGGGCTCCTAATCACATTTTATGCCCCAGGGAGTAATCATACTTAATTATAATAAATTACACAAATTGATTATTGCAAACAAGGAACCATGAGCTTTTAAAAGGAAATTTTGTAGGAATAAAATTAATATGGTTAGGCGGAAGCAAAATACTCCAACTCAATTATGCATACTTAATTTGCTTGCTTTCATCTTAGAAGTCTTCATGAATCTTTATTACATTATATGGGCTTTTATAAATCACTGGAATTATAATATTAGTGACAATCACAGTAAAAATTGAGGAAAATTCATACAGTTTACACGCCAGTGATCCCCAAAACGCTTTAGAGGTTAAAGTGCTCAGCTAACAGAGGTATTATTGTCATATATCTGGTAAAAATTTTGACTTCGGGCTGCGACTGAGAAGGTCCTAGTAAAGAAACCCAATTACTCTTTGACCGACCCAGGATCCACACTAACACAGGAACACAAAATTAGAAAAAGAAGTAAAATTATTTACTGTCACCACGAACAAAAGAAGACCCAGTATTTTGTTTTAACAGAAAACCTCATAAAAAGCATTCAACTATCGTCAAACATGCGCATAAAACCTTCAATTCGCTAACCGATCCCAAAAATTGGTTTACGACGCAAAAAACCATTTGATACAAGCAACCTTTTCCCTCTGAACATATTGTACATAAAGTAGATATACAATATATTTGCATCGAAAGGCATTACGAGCTTCAAGGCAGGGTTATTTCACGGCTCATAAAAATTTGATTTTGAAACCGAGTAGAGCGGAATCTGACACATTGTATGTATCATACATGTATCATACAATATTGTGAGACGTGCACACTGATACATGCTGGCTACGACCTGAAATGTAATACTTTTTAAAATATCTTTCCGTAGAGAAAGATTGCGGTTGGCTTGGTCTTGTTGGTGATTCGGGTATCCTTTATAGTTTTATGGAATTGTCAAAGATGTGGGTAACCTTATTTATTCATTTACACTTTGAGTTGGATTTTGAGAGATGGGCATTTTCACTTGTCCACTTTTAGTGAGTTACTTTATAATTATGACCAGGAAATAGATAAGATAAATTGCTGGAAACAAGAAAAGAAAAAGAAAACTGTATTTTAGAGTAACACTGCGCCGCCGTGGTTTAAGAAATTGTAATATGAATGTGACGTATGAAAGTGCGGTTCAGTATTAGGGCGAGAATCAG
Organism: Diarsia dahlii; assembly: GCA_949775195.1. NCBI lineage: Eukaryota > Metazoa > Arthropoda > Insecta > Lepidoptera > Noctuidae > Diarsia > Diarsia dahlii. Next base: position 21,152,592 of record OX459207.1, read on the forward strand.
ACGGGACTCTCGATGTTTTATTTAACCGTTTTACTAGCAGTGGTGCCATGACAAAATAAATTATAATCAAAACTCAAGCCACACAACGAGCCAAGGATGGCTGATGATGATGACAGTTCTCGCAAACGAACAACAATTCATCATCATCATCATCATCAGCCTATTATTGTTCCCACTGCTGAGACACAGGCCTCCTCTCTTTGAGAGGGAATGGGCTATAATCTACCACGCGGGCCCACTGCGGATTGGTAGATGTCACATGTCTTCGAATTTTTGGTTCTAAGACATGCCGGTTTCCTCACGATGTTTTCCTTCACCGTTTTGAGAGCAGCGGAGATGAAATAAATTACACAAAGTAATGTGCCTGCCTGGGTTCGAACCCACGACCTACTGTTCGTAAGTCGGGGCCGCCACCACTGGGCCACCGCTGCTGTCACAACAACAACAATTCAATTAATAGAAATGATGCAGGCTACAAGGGTGGCAAAAGTACAAATAAAAAAGTTAAATTCCGTAAATTTAATTCACGCAACAACGGCTGGAGCTGTCAATATGTAAATATGGACGGCTCACAAAAACTGCTGGAATAATTCCGCCATATAAAACATTTCACTTCCATTTTGTTCGGGTAGGATGTAAAAGGGATTTCTATAATCATGCCAGATCATTGGCCTTGTTACGAGACAAAGAGTTAATTGTGATATCAGCACGCTTTGTGATGATTTTCAGGTTTTCATTGTTACAGGGCTGAGCAACTGTTTTGGGGGAATTGAACCTTCTACAAATTATGTAAAGATTAAGAATTTATCTAAGTGAAACACACGGTTCTTGGCAACACCTTGTGTCAAAAAAATCTATTTTTTTTATGTTGAACATTCGTTTTCACATTCGTCATTTATAATGTTAAGCTCCTTAACGATAATACTACAACCAGGGAATTGATCCTAGGCTTGTTATGAGCTCATTTGGGATCACTAAACCAAAAAGTCAGTCTTCCAGGTGGTCTTTTTTTATAAATCATGTTGTTATTGTTAGTGACTAATCAGGTGCCATAGTTTATAAGCCGCCCTTGAACCTCTAACTTGACTTTCCAAGTGGTTCTTTACAATAACGTACTAACTTAAAAAAAAAACTTGTTGAAGTAAAAACTTCTTTAGCGGCGCTGAGCACTTTTTTTTGTATGGGTAAAAACTTTCAAACTCGCGTCAGGGTCACGTGATGCTGATCGAAAAAGCGTAAGATTTTTCGATCAGCATCACGTGACCCTGACGCGAGTTTGAAAGTTAATATTGAAGTTTTCACTTCTGCCGGCACTCCCGGAGTGCTATTTTTTTTTAAAGACATAGTTCAGCAGAACACAAAATGATTGACATGATCAACAAACCAAAGAAACATAACAAACCCCAAACAGAACCATACAAATCGATGCTACAAAGTCCAATGACTTGCAAGAAGTAGCATAGATACCAGTAAGTGATTCCAGCGACCCAGGATGTGACCCAGAAACCCACTTCCTATTATCAGACGATGGATCATACGTTGCGATATTTCTCGTCATAAGAAAGCTGAACTTTGAACGGTATCTATAGCCAGCGTAAACGGATTTGTTTCGTGACCTTGAAGGAAAAAACACGAAATAGGAAATAACGTCACGCTTCCACAAGCAGATAGAAAGGAAATCAGTTGAGGTTTTTTCAGCAAGATAAATAAGGAACTATACCGTTTTATTGCAAAACACATTTTTTTATTTATACAATTTTTTTTTACTTTTTTTGTAATAATATCATAACAGTCATCGAAATACAGTTTACTGGTTTAAGTTATCTTATGCAAGACTAGCTGATGCCCGCGACTTCGTTCACGTGGAAATTTTCAAGTTTCTAAGATAAATTATAGCCTTTATTAATATGTTGCCCAGACTTAATACCTATACAACGAAAAAAAATCATTCAAATCCGTCAAGTAGTTCCGAAGATTAGCGTGTACAAACATACAGACAAACAGACAGATTTTTTTTTCGGATTCTTGCTCTATTACTATTTCTAAACCCCCCTCAATTAATTTTTTTTTAATACATTCAATGTACAGACACAGTTTTTTTACTGTTTTATTATATGTATAGATAATGATCTCGTCGTGGCTGCGGGTTGTTCGAAAGAGATACCGCGGCCTCGACACAAAGGGCTAAGAAGGAACATGGGTGTTTTTACTCAGTAGAAGTCGGACACTCGCTACCGTTCTGCCCAGAGCGGGAGCTTCGACTAAAGGTAGAACTCCGTTTTTAGGGTTCCGTAGTCAACTTGGAACCCTTATAGTTTCGCCATGTCTGTCTGTCCGTCCGTCCGTCCGTCCTCGCTTAATCTCTGTGACCGTTAGCACTAGAAAGCTGAAATTTGGTACCAATATGTGTATCAATCACGCCGATAAAGTGGTTAAATAAAATTTGGAAAAAAATGTTTTATTAGGGTAGGGTAAAGTGGGAAGTGATTTTTTTTTAAATTTCAACCCTAATGTGTGATATATTATTAAAAAGGTATTTAAAAATGAATAGGGGTTCACTAAAAACATTTTTTGATAATGTCAATAATTTCGGAAATAATCGCTCCAAAAGTAAAACACAATGTGTCCCCTCTAACTTTTGAACCTTAAGTTTAGAAAATATGAAAAAAAAATCTGAAAAGTAGAACTTTATAAGGACTTTCTAGGAAAATTATTTTGAACTTGGATGGAAACAGTTTTTGTACAAAAAAGACAAAAAGTTGTACAAAATATTTTCTGGACTAAGTTTGTAGTATAATCGTATATGCAAGCATTTTTTTAACTTCGTTTACATATTTTATTATCCTGAACGTATCTTTTTTCAAACAAAAAAAGAATTTTTACTACGGAACCCTACACTGAGCGTGGCCCGACACGCTCTTGGCCGGTTTTATACGATGAATACATAATCTACAGATCCAAGTGTACACACCATTGAACCACTTTACCAAACAAGCAAACTTGAAACCTAAAATTATTTGAATCGCCATTTTTCTCAAAAACATTACTTTCATAAATACTTTTACAGACAAAACTACCTCCTACATCCTCCATAGTTCCCACTACTTACACAGAATCAAGTGGACTGACTTACCTTATCTCCGGACCCTACATCCATTACCAGTTACACTAAAGACGATGGCCACAACAAGAGGCTACATTCAGCTTACTCCACTAACTCATCTGGACACATCCTAATCTCGTTGACAAATGAACTGGACCAACGGAATAGCATTATCTTAGTAGTGGAAGAAACGATACCTTCACAACCAAAAACAAGGCAAAAGCAACTATAACCTTCAAGTTACAGGGTTTCATTTTGGATGTGGAAGTTTGTTAGCCAAAATCTGCCATTATGTCGTATGAGCGCAGGGGGCGTTTAAGCGAGCCCCGAGGGGGTTAATCAACTATTTACACTACAAGATAACAGGCGAGTAGATTGCTCATAAAAACCCTTCCGCAGCCTTGATGTATGTGAGGCAAGGGGTCGATTCTTGAAGATTTAAATTGGTTTCTAAATGAATGTGTTGGTCAAGCTATTATCCTTTGTTGTGTATAGGCTGCAAACTGTGTGTATCTAATAAATTGATAGGGGAGAAAACACTGAAGTCTTGGTAATCAAAAATATGGAATTGAAAGTTTTCCTGCAGCGTTTTCTTGTGATTGCAATCAATTCAAAATGAATAATGTAAAAGAATGCAGCTTCTCGACTGTAGTCTTTATTAATTAATTTCCATGACAGTGTAAACTGAAACACTTTCAGCGTTTCTATCAAGAACGACACTTTGATTATTTAATTAACCGCTGTACTAGTTATTTTAACCCTGACCTGTTCTTACTTCTTCCCCTGTCACCTACTATTAACAACTACATAATTATCTCCACAATTCAAACAATCCAACCATAATCACAGTCCTGTCTCTAAACTAGTTCAAACCAGTTTCTCCCGGTTCAGAATTACAATAGCGAACTTTAAAATAAACTTGGCTTGGCCAGGAGTCATGTTAAACGTCCCGGCCAGTCGGGCTGGGCTTGAAATATCACTCAACTTACCAACTAGCCAAGCCCGAGTTTTTTCCCCACTTTTTATAACTGTCATAGTTCGAGGAGTCACTTTGATCTTTGTATGGAGTGTTTTTGTTCGACACGGCGAGGGAGCGATTTTATGAAGAAACTCCCGAGTTTTTAAGGGTGTTGTGGAGTCTCGAGTTTCTTTAATAAATGGGAGTTGAACGGTGAATGGAAACGCTACCCCTTTTTTGTTTGTTTGGAAAAGTGAGTAAACTGAGTTTCGATGACTTACGGTAGAGAACGGAACTTGTTGGTTATGGTCACATATCATGACGAGTATATGTATTCAAACCGTTTATTGTAATCCACAATGTACATTTTCAGGTGACAGGTAAAATAATTTAAGACACAATCATGGACCCTGTCGGGCACAGCATAGCATTCTCTACTGCTTAAATTGGTTTTTTCGCAGAATTGAAGCAGTTTGTTATGACGGATATTATGACATCGAGCTGATCTTCATCTGTCTAGCCAATGTTGGGCCAATGTGTGCTACATATCCAGCTGTATTTAACTGACCAATGTCATCACACCAACTCATTACAAAATAAAGGAATAAAATTTAAGTGAGGAAACACTTAAAATATTCCTTGATTGTTCAATTACCGTTCTTGACCCAAAAACACAAGGTCCCAAAATAATACACAATAATTATTCAGCCATAAAACATACGCAGGTAATCTGTGCTTCAAAGGGGTCCCGCAAGGTCGGGTAACAAACTAATTATTATCAATCCGGTAGGCGGCAGGATAACTCCTAATAATTAATCTATAGCTATTAACAAATACGGGGCCCGATAAATCCGCACAATTTGCAACATTTATTATTCCACATCCTGCTTGGGAAAACTAATTTATTGTGAATCTGGTTAAGGGCTTTTTTCCTATTGCTGACTTCAGGATTAAAGATTTATACTGTAGTAATGAATTTTATGGTTTTTCTATGCATAGAGATTAAAAATAGATCTGCCTTTTTTTAGTCTTTGGAGGCAAGAAGTGATAAATAGATTCATGAAAAAGTATCCTTATGTGCCATAATTCTAGGTTACTATTTTTCAGATACCTTCCAGTAGCTTGAAGTTATTAATAATACGAAATGAATGGATGGTACTATGTTTTAAGAAAATAATTTTGTTGCAAGTCTGGGTCTTAGCTATCCAACAAAATCCTGACTCTATTTAATCATAATAAATAACACTCTTAATTATTCCAAGATAAAAATGAGGAATGGTGTAAATCTATAAGTTAATTTATGCAATATCGCTTCCAATTTATAGAGGGCGAAGAATTCAATAAATATTTAGCCAGAATGTATCTTAAATAAGGATCTTTAGACAAAGACCAAATAACGGCAGTCTTGCAGGGAAAGCCAAAAAGTCTTCAATATTTTATATAGCGAGCAGATGACCAATAAATTTGTTTGTTGTAACGAGTTTCGATACGCTCGTAAATTTTAAACCACAGCTAAGTAACCAAATTTAATATTATAACATGTATATCTTATGCGGAGCGGGATGTCGCTAGGGTTGCCACACTTGCCGCTGCCAAAAATTATTTTGTTGAGACCGTTCTGAGACGGAGGTTACGTTTATTTAGTTCAGCCGTTTGTTTTCGAAATGAGTGTGTTAATTAGCCATAATATGAACCTCTTTGTTGCTGAAATAAAATGTTCAATAATCCTCTTAATTTTTAAATCGATACATTAAACGTTTTTTTTTTCTATCATTTAGGTACAGTATCTTTTTTTAAATACTGTGATTTAGGACTTTTGTTTTAAAAGTAGTTAATTGACGTAAAGCCACGTCACTAACGACACGAATAGTACTTCATATCCGTTAAAATGCGAAAAGTTAAATTTTTCAAGTATAAGAATGTAAACTAAATCATTAGTCACGCTTTGCATCTTCAATAATCTCCATCTTCCCTCTAAAAAGATGCTTACAATAATAACGGATGCACTTTACAATCCAGACACGGATTATAATCGCCTCAGACTCGCAAACCCTGGCTGACGAGTAATTATGCACTGCACACATAATTCAATGTCGACCTCATATAGTTCGCGCTCACTTGCTTCATTTTGCTAAACCGACGAAATGGCGTGACAGAGGATGATGAATTATTATCTTTTGAACATTGCTATAATATTAAATCAATGCTTTTGAATTATAATTACGTTGAAGACTTACAGTTTTGTCACCATCGTGTTTCTGCTCTTATTTATGGACTAGCTGATGCCCGCGGCTTCACCCGCGTAGATGTCGTTCAAATTATATACTAAAACCTTCCTCTTGAATCACTCTATCTATTAAAAAAAACCGCATCAAAATCCGTTGCGTAGTTTTAAAGATTTAAGCATACAGACAAACAGACAAAAATAGCGACTTTGTTTTATACTATGTAAGGATGTAAGGATAATTAATTGTGGTCGATCTAACTTATTTTTTCTTATAATCTACCGTTTCAGTATTACGCTATCATTTCCTATTCTTCTTTCATTTATACCATTCCTCACGTAGCCCAAGTACCTTTGCTCGATCTACCTCTTTTTTTTATCCATCAACATGCATTATTTATAACGTCTATTGCTCTAAGATCGAATACAGCTTGTTTTATTTGAATTCATAGTTTATTTCTAGCGCTTGTCATTTATTTGTCATTCTAAGGGCCTTATTATACTAGCGGATTGCGAACGTCTTCAAAGAGGAGCGGGCGCGCAACGAATTCGTTACGGACACACAACGAACACACCGCACATGCGCGGCGAATTCGTTGCGGACGCGCTATGGGATCGCCGCGGACAGTGTATGTGTATTGTAGTGTGCAGTGTATCGTACGGCGGTAATTTGCTACACACACGCGACGAAAACGTAACGAATTCGCCACGCGTCCGCGACGTCTTCGCTGCGCAGCCGCGGCGTGTTCGCGACGCATTCGCTGCGCGTCCGCTCCGCCCCGCATCCGCTTCCAAACCGCTAGTATGATAAGGCCCTAATACTAAAAATATTATGTTTAAGATGTGACCGCATGGAAAAATATTGAACAAAAAAATCGGTGTTCTAATAAATAATGTCATCATAAGAGAAGGAAATAAAACTCTTAACAAACTTTCACACGTTTTTATTATAGCTGAAGATTTAGGGAAATATAACTAAGATCTTTTTACTATATTTTCAACAATGTATGATCTTCTACATCTAATTTTCCATCAATAATCCTAGCTCTGCCAACCCTGCAATACAGACGTCGTTATGCACACCGGGCGCTCCTAAATAAAGTCGGAGGATCGGCTACATTCTGTTGCTTCATATTGCTGCCAGCAACTTAACCTTTCCATCACATCCAACCACAACCTTATTTGTTTCAACTGCTCTGCTTCCGTCCATCAATCTTGAGAAAACTTTTGACGTTTTAGGGCTGAAGGAATCCTCTTTTTTGAGTAAGAAATACCAATGAAATTATTTCCATAGCAAATTTCTATCTTATTGTTGGAAACTACAAGTTTGCAGTTATAGAATACACTTATCATAACACACACCGAAAAATAATATTCGAATAGTTTGTACTTTTCAAACGACTGTCTCCCAAAACGCGTTTTTCTTGCTGATGTTTAAGCAGGGAGGAAAAAATTGTGGGACAAATTCCTTAGCAACACATCTGCATGTAAAGGTTAAAATAACTTTTATACATTACAAAACCAAGAGAACATTAAAATAATTAAATAGCTGCTAAATTCCTGCAAGCACTCGGAAATAAGTATATAGGCATGTAATTCTCAGAAGCACTAATACTTATAAAATGTATATCGTGAAATATAGCCAACATGCTGTGAGCCAGTTTGTTGATCTACAAATATTTTATTATAATACATGAACCTTATATATATGAACCGTTCATATATATGAACCGTTCATATATATGAACCTTTTATTTTATATTATGAACCTGTTCCAGGTTTTTTATCAGGTTTTTGGATCATTTTAGTATTGGTTACATCTTACATCAATAGTCCACATCCACCAGTCCTATACCCCAGACATCGTTAGACACACCAGCTGCTCTAAATAAAGTCAGCAGATTGGCTCCAGCTGTAGCTTCATATTGCAGCGCCGACTGTCACAGATAAGCGGTTTTAGTCTGTCTCCACACCTGTTGATGATATGAAACCCTGGTATATTACCTGGGATTACAGCTGAACTGTGCCTTGACGTAGCTTTAGGAGATTAAGCAAAAATATTGGTTTCTTGGTCTTCTCCTTATGTAAACATGACTTGTAAGATCTGAAGACTTGGTGTGTGATAGTTTTTACTTCGAAATATTCATGATCATGTTTTATTTTCTACTCTAAAGATTTTTCGCAGTAAAATAAAAAAGTTCGTTTTCAATGTGAAACTTGTATATTTATTTATGGAAGTGAACGTTAGTGCTTTTTGACGAAAAATAAATAGGCTTTTTACTTTACTTTATACCTTTTCATAAGTTTTAACCCTCTGCAGCTGACGTAGTAGTCCAACAGACACCGCGAAAACAAAATTCCGTTTTTTACCGGCAATTTTCAAATTTGAGCGCCGCCGCTGCGAGTACCTTACTGTAATGGGCTCGCACGTCGGTAGGTGTGCGGTGGGCGGTCGCAGTGAGCATACGTGTGCGTAGCGAAAGAAGGTGTCCACGAGACTACCAGGTCAGCGATAACGTAAGTGTCCACGAGACTACCACCTCAGTCAAATGGTTATATCTTCATAGTGTCTCCTATACAACCACGTCAGCAAACTGGTATAAATGATATTATTTCGCGTTATTTTCCAATATTCATAAAAAGAATTCATAAAAATAAATCATTTACAGAGACTTAGTGCTAGATCATTATGAAAATCCGAGTGTAGAATGAAAGATTGCCAAGGGAGCTGTGAATGACTATCACTAGAATTTTAGGCAAGGAAACTCCCCCTTTTTGGAGGGTGGGAAATCATCAATTAACCCCTCCCGCTCTTGGGCAGAGCGAAAGGGAGTGTCAGACTTCTACTGACTAAAAACCAACCATGTTTCTTCTTAGCCCTTTATGTTGTGGCCGCGGCATCTTTTACCCACCTCCACCACCAGTAGTTCAGTCTGTTCCACTAATTTAACTAAAATGATGTTGTTTATCTAACAAAAATAAAGAGACAAACTAAATACCTTTGCTGTGATTGTTCGAAGCCAATTTGCCTTCAGTGCTCCAAGCCAGTGTGTGATAATTGTCAAACAAAGCTGTGATTTTGAAACTCTCTAGTTTTTAAGTTAACCAACGAATGTTTCTCATTTTTCCCAGACTGATTAATGTAATTGTGAACTTTTAAAATGTATAATGTTAAATTTGAAAAAGTTAATTTTCTAATTTTTTTTTATGACATAAATGTATAAGTAGAAATTTATAGACTGATTTGTGTTAAGTAAACAAACGTTGTTTGTTTTGAAAATACAAATCGCTTTTTTTTATTTCAAGTAAATTTGACATATGAAATAGGTTAGAAATCTAATAAAAATGATTAAGTTAGCTGCATACTTTAATTCTACAAAAATATTTGCTGTTGAAATGGTGTCTCGTGTACTACCACGTCAGTTGAATTGTACAAATTGAGCCACGTCAGTTGCAGAGGGTTAATCCTCAACCAAAAATAAACACAACAAATACCTTTAGCCAATATTTTCCGCTTCGCAAATAAATAAGAAGGCACTCCCAACTCACAATCAGCCACAAATGGTATATTTACAGCGATTGCACCGTTCCCCTTAATGCGGAACATTCTTTAAATGGTTACGTAAGTGGCGTCATAGTGACCCGAAACTTTCAATCGAGCCTTTATCAATATTATCTACAGCAGAACGCCGAACGCCGGCGAAATGAAAGAATCTGGTCTTTTCACAAAAAAGGTCCCGGAATGGGAAAAGAAATTTCTCGAAAGCGACCTTTCTTAGATGTTTATCTGCTGCCTTTAACTGGCTTCTACCGTACCAGTTGCAGTGCGACCGTAGTCGAGGATTGCGAATCTCTCCATTTCGATTGCCCGTTTTGATCCGAGCAAGGTTTCTGCTATTGATGCATGATGAGCATTGGTTACAAAAGTGTGAGGGGGAAAATTATGATTGTGTCGTCACGGTAAAAGTCAAAGTATACAATTTAAAGATGAGCTCATAAAACAAGATAAATCTATTGACGAAAATAGCTCTTAATTTTGAGTTTAAATAAAAAATAAATACATTTACATTAATTTAATGTACAGGCGAATGCTCTTAATGCCTCCTTTTAGGTATTTCTGCTTTTGCGGTATTTAAGAGGTCTTTATTTAAAGAGAAAAGAGCCGAAGACGACTCGGTAATTCTTTGAGTGGAGATATTAAGGAGCAAGGCTGCGATGATTTACAGATTCCGCGATTATTTTGCCCTGGACTTTTCTTTTAATCTGCTTAGTGCTTTTAAGATACTTTTTTGCTGAAGTTGTTATCTGTTTTACGCCCTAGTTTTCTCATTTAAGCGATTTAGAGACCTTGAAAATTTGAAATGAAAGTTTATTACTTTAAAAATAATATGCCTTTGTCTGTATTGGTCGAGATTTTTTGGACCTCAAGTATCAAATGGGGCAATTTGGTTTAACTCAGCCATACATAATGAAATTCAGCACAAACGGCGTAACACATCGACGAAACTTCGTAACTACTACGCTCTACATGTAAACGAAAGACAATTATGGAGCTCAGAGCCTGGGAAAGGGAAATAAGGGACGTCATATCATTTTCCCCAAGCCAGCACCAGGATTCGTTTAGTCTAAATCATGACCCAAACATTCATCCCAAAACTCGCGATAAACTACATCTGCTTATCCAGAAAAGGGTTGAAACGAAATAGAATAATACTTCTTCCTATAGGGTCGTCGGCCTCTACTTCAACCCTATTACCCTTCGGTCTAATTACAAATTAATGCTTGTTACTTTCTTTAATAAAGGGCTAAGGGAGCCCTTAATTATATAAAAATGTTTGGCTGCTCCTTTTATTTTTGGCGAAAAATTGTACAGAAGTAACTTGTTTTAGAAGTGATGTAAAAATGTCGATAGATTTAACTTTTATTATACTATTATTATCATGTACCGTTTCGCGCCTGTCGATAAAACTTTGGCATGTTGTTCATTTACAAGGAAAATTTTGTCGATATTTTTACAATAGCGTGACACGTGTTTAGAACTTTTGTAGGAGTTTGGTTTCAATAATAAACCGACGAAGTTTATTTAACATTATCAAAGTAAAAAAAACACGTTTGGGAAATAAATAATAATAATAAATAAATCGGATTACCGCACTTGATCACGAAATCTTCCATAATTTATTTATTTATTATCTATACATATAATAAATCTGTAGACAAAATATTTTTGTACATTGAAAATATTTAAAAAAGGAATTTTCAGGGTATTATAGTATAACCAACAGAACTCATTTCCAGCATTTTTGGAATTTTTGTCTGTTTGTCTGTTTCGATGACTAAGCATCACGTAAAATTTACGAAACTAATGTAGGTAACTTTTATACATAAATATTGTGTGTAACTTGGGGTATTACTTAGTCTTTGTTTCATCGTAATCGGTGCTCTCTATCAAAAGATATTTGAATTTATAGTTTTCAAGAAGAACTTTATCATTATGATCATGAATGAGACATGCAGCGACATCTATTAAACGAATATGGTACTTATTAATAATGCCTTCAAAAGATAACTTTAGTAAAGTTATGATAGCTTAAGGTACTCTGTAGGTAAGTAGTCTAAATGACACTGCTTTCAAAGTCTACTTTAGTCTACGTAGCCTAAACTCTAAACCCTATAGTATGATTGATCGCTTTCCATGCATTCAATTTTAGCAGTTTATTTTCGTCTTCGATAGATGGCGTTGTTTTTATTTCTTGCGTAGCCCATGGTGTGGGGTGTCATTAGATAGGTCTTTGAAAAAGATTGTGAGTTTGCTTATACACTTTTTCGATTAAGGGATTTGTTAGTGAAATATTAAGCTATAAAGTGCAAATTTTGTTAGACTCAAGTCAGGCTACCACTTCTAATTTGCTACAGCGTCTGTAAGTTAACGCAGGGCAATTTTTTATTTTTTTTTATTTTTACTTTTGTCTAAGCGACGCATTTTGGTTTTCGACAACCTCGCGAACGAAGTCGCGGGCACAGCTAGTTTATAAAATAAAATAAAAGAAGTAAAAATAAATAAAAATAAAAATTAATTAAATTAATTAATTAAATTAAATTATTTTTTTAAATTATTTTTGTTAATAGTAATTTAATAATAGATTACTTTCATAGACAATTTACAACTAGTAAGTAAGTTTTTGCGATCTTTAGCATTATAGGAGGACTTTAGTTTGAGACGTAGTTTTAAGACAAAAACCGTTCAGAACCAAGACATCAACTACATTTAGGGCGGACTCTTCCAAAAAAACTTAACTTTGGTTAAAAACTCCTTGTTTATTATAACTTGCCTGTTCTCAGGCCTCTTTTAAAAGTTTATTGTTTCAATCAGTCTTTCCCTAGAAAAACAAACCGAAATAATGTTTGAAAGTCGGACACGGAAATGTCATGCTATGATTGGATTGTGAATAATTTTTGAACATCCGCTGTTGTCTTCGTCGTCGTTCGTCGTAGGTTTAAAGAATGGTTGGAAATATTCATAATCTCATTGGATTTTTTGGTCAGCATAACATCACGGCAGGTAATCACCAAAGAGTTAGGAACAGGTGTTTCAATAGGAAATGAAACACCTTTTCCTAACTGTTGGAATTGTTGGTAAGTTAACTTTTAACCGGTTTGCCTTCAGATCAAGTTTACACAGACATTTAGCTTCTGGGTACGCTTGTTCTATTGTAGACCTCATCCATGGCTTTCAGACATGATCTTTATCAAGAGCAGGCCCATTAGCAATAAAAATTCCTTTGTAATAGAAAGCGAGACGTTCTCATTAACTGGATATACATCCAGACTCCTGTCTGCTATTGACAAATTTCAATCATGGGCGTGACATAATAAACCCAATGACACTTTTCCATAACTGGGAATCAAATCTAAGATCTCATGACATGACCACTAGAAATAAATGAACAAGGCAGTTACATCAGATAAGAAGATCCCTAGTTAATAAAAATACTTATTAATACTATTTCCTTTCATTTAAACCAGCTTTATATAAATCGAGAAGTTTTGTTCTTGTTTTCCGTATAAACCACAAATCCCGAAGCTTTATTAGTGTAACGCTGATAAGACAATTCTCCAGTTCTTCTTATACAGAAATTAAATCCCGTCGAGCAAGTTTATAAACTACGGACTACAGACTTACAACGTTACAACGTTATTCGTTCGGCAGACAATAGCCGTGATTGATGGTTATAATGGACAATACATTATACATGTTGTTATTTTTCAGAAAGTTCTTTGATAAAGCTAAAATGAAATTGTATTTAACGCGTCTAGGATCTGATATTATAATATATAAAGCTAAATTACCACTGACTGACTCACTCACTGATTGACAGAATTGTTCTCCCAGATGGTGGATGGGGAGGTGGGTATATTTTGACAGATTCGTAAACAAGCAACTCTCGTGAGTATGGAAAAATTGCCAAAACCCCCATTTCCCCCCCCCTTCTCCCCCCTCCCTATCGTATCTCGGAAACAAAGAGACTTTACGTGTTTTTTTTAGGGATTCGTATAGAGGGGGCTCGATAAAGTAAAAGTCATTTTTCAAAGTGGCCCCCCTTTTCCCCCTTCTCCCCCCCTTTAGGCGGATCTCGGAAATAAAGAGATTTTACGTGTTTTTTTTTAGGGATTCGTATAGAGTAGGCTCGGGGAAGTAAAAACCATTTTTCAAATTTGACCCCCTTGCCCCCCTTCACCCCCCTCTTTAGGCGGATCTCGGAAGTTAAGAGACTTGGAACGGATTTTTTTTTCAGATTCATATAGAGGGGCATTGCGTTAGTCGAAATCATTTTTAAAAACTCCCCCCTCTCCCCCCCTTTACCCCCCCCCCTCTTCACCTCTTTTTTTACTTCTGAAAAATTTTTTGATTCTTACCTAAATCTATTTGAGGGGCGTTGAAATTTGTATACCCTCCCCTCCCCAACCTCCCCTAAAATTAAAAGGACTGTAACTTCATAACGGTTAGAGATAGCCATTAGGTGCTTGAACAAATATTATAATAGGCGTCGAAACCTGTCCGGTGGTGGTACAGCGGTAAAGCGAAGGGGGGAGCGGGTGAGCGAAGCGAGCCGGCGACCCCCGTAGCGTAGAGATAAAGTCATGATAGCTTTCCGGTGGTAGGTAGGTCCTGAGTGGAGCGAACCTGCGAGACCGAGTGGAGCGAAGGAGGGAGGTGGCGAGCGGAGCGAGCCGGCGACCTCCTTATCGTAACGAAGGTTGAGTGGGTGAAGCGTAACTCAGGGGCGACGACAAGCAAACTTTAGGGTAATGTTTTTTTAGTAGTAGTAGGAGGTAGTAGGTAGGTAGTAGGTAGGTGTAGGTAGGTAGTAGGTAGGTGTAGGTAGGTAGTAGGTAGGTGTAGGTAGGTAGTAGGTAGGTGTAGGTAGGTAGTAGGAAGGTGTAGGTAGGTAGTAGGTAGGTGTAGGTAGGTAGTAGGTAGGTGTAGGTAGGTAGTAGGTAGGTGTAGGTAGGTAGTAGGAAGGTGTAGGTAGGTAGTAGGTAGGTGTAGGTAGGTAGTAGGTAGGTGTAGGTAGGTAGTAGGTAGGTGTAGGTAGGTGTAGGTAGGTAGTAGGTAGGTGTAGGTAGGTAGTACCGCGAGCTGCATTGGAACATTTTTTTTTTCCGATTCACTGAGAGGTGCAATGCGTTAGTCGAAATCATTTTTCAAAGCTCCCCCTCTCCCCCACTTCACGCCCCGCGAGCTGCGCGCAGCTCGCGCAGCCACGCAAATACTAGTTATACTATATAAAGCTAAATTACCACTGACTGACTCACTGATTGACAGAATTGTTCTCCCAGATGGTGGATGGGGAGGTGGGTATATTTTGACAGATTCGTAAACAAGCAACTCTCGTGAGTATGGAAAAATTGCCAAAACCCCCCTTTTCCCCCCCCTTCTCCCCCCTCCCTATCGTATCTCGGAAACAAAGAGATTTTACGTGTTTTTTTTTAGGGAATCGTATAGAGGAGGCTTTGGGAAGTAAAAACCATTTTTAAAATTTGACCCCCTTGCCCCCCTTCACCCCCCCTTTAGGCGGATCTCGGAAATAAAGAGACATTACTTGTGTTTTTTTAGGGATTTGTATAGTGTAGGCTCGGAAAAGTAAAAACCATTTTTCATGTTTGACCCCCTTGCCCCCCTTCACCCCCCTTTAGGCGGATCTCGGAAGTTAAGAGACTTGGAACATTTTTTTTTTCAGATTCATATAGAGGGGCATTGCGTCAGTCGAAATCATTTTTAGAAACTCCCCCCTCTCCCCCCTCTTCACCCCCCCCCTCATCACCTCTTTTTTTACTCCTGAAAAAATTTTTGATTCTTACCTAAATCTATTTGAGGGGCGTTGAAATTTGTATACCCTCCCCTCCCCAACCTCCCCTAAAATTAAAAGGGCTGTAACTTCATAACGGTTAGAGATAGCCATTAGGTGTTTGAACAAATATTATAGTAGGCGTCGAAACCTGTCCGGTGGTGGTACAGCGGTAAAGCGAAGGGGGGAGCGGGCGAGCGAAGCGAGCCGGCGACCCCCGTAGCGTAGGGATAATGTCATGATAGCTGTCCGGTGGTAGGTAGGTTGAGTGGGTGAAGCGTAACTCAGGGGCGACGACAAGCAAACTTTAGGGTAATGTTTTTTTAGTGGTAGTAGGAGGTAGTAGGTAGGTAGTAGGTAGGTGGTAGGTAGTAGGTAGGTGTAGGTAGGTGTAGGTGTAGGTAGGTAGTAGGTAGCTGTAGGTAGGTAGTAGGTAGGTGTAGGTAGTCTAGGTAGGTAGTAGGTAGGTGTAGGTAGGTAGTAGGTAGGTAGTAGGTAGGTGTAGGTAGGTGTAGGTAGGTGTAGGTAGGTGTAGGTAGGTGTAGGTAGGTGTAGGTAGGTGTAGGTAGGTGTAGGTAGGTGTAGGTAGGTGTAGGTAGGTGTAGGTAGGTAGTAGGTAGGTGTAGGTAGGTAGTACCGCGAGCTGCATTGGAACATTTTTTTTTTCAGATTCATTGAGAGGTGCAATGCGTTAGTCGAAATCATTTTTC
This sequence comes from Diarsia dahlii, assembly GCA_949775195.1. Classification (NCBI taxonomy): domain Eukaryota; kingdom Metazoa; phylum Arthropoda; class Insecta; order Lepidoptera; family Noctuidae; genus Diarsia; species Diarsia dahlii. Next base: position 21,168,937 of record OX459207.1, read on the forward strand.
AAAGCTCCTCCTCTCCCCCCCTTCACGCCCCGCGAGCTGCGCGCAGCTCGCGCAGCCACGCAAATACTAGTAGTTATATAAAACTACAAGACCACTGACTGACTGACTCATTGACATGTCGTTTCTCGGAATGGGTGAGAGATGGGTTAGGGGTATGTTTTGCAAAAATGTGCTATCTGACCAATCGAGTAGAGGAAAATTATAGGGAAAGTTCAAATCCAAGATGGCGGGCGAGTCCATTTCTGGTTTCGGTGGGGGAAAGACTTGGATGGATTTTGACTCGGAGGTCCTATACGAAATCTGAAAGCATTTAAAAAAAAAAGTAAAAAAAAAAAAAAACAAGATGGCGGCCGCGCCAGGACGTTTTGAAATTGTCGACTTTTTTCACTCGACTTTGACGAATTGTTTTCTTCTACCAAATTCTAAAACCACCAACGAAAAGTCTGCCAATTTGTTGGTTATTTCAATGGCAATTGGGAAAAATTATGACATTGTAAAAATCCAAGATGGAGGACGCTGCGGCGGCCATTTTGTAAAAAGTTGGATATTTCGATTTTTTTCAAATCCATTTTTCGGGTAGTTGGCAACATCGGACGGGTTCGAGTTGTACCGAGCGGTTGTGTGTTTTGTTGACGAGTGTTGCCTGGTGCAAAAATTTTCCCCATTTTTAGGGTATTTTCCCAGATTTTCCCCAAAAACATGAAAAGTAGAAATAATGACATTTTAAATAGAGACTTTGACTAGCCGGCAACATTGGGGTCCCCCAAATGACATTTGACCATTTTGGTTCGTTTTAATTGGCAACCCCAAAAAATATTAAACTTTTTAATTTTTGGGACTTTTTGACTTTGGCGAATTAGTTTGTTCTACCAAACTCGAAAGTTGGCAACACCAAGTACACCAATCGGTGGCCTATATTCTTGACATTTCAGGAAAATTATGACTTTTCAGAAAAACAAGATGGCGGATTCCATGGCGGCCATCTTGTAAAAAGGCCGAAAAATCCCAATTTTCGACAAGATAATTGGGACAGCTGGCATCCCCCGAACGGATTGTGTTGTATGGACCGGTTATGTAATTCGTCAAGGAGTGTGGCCTGGTGCAAAAAATTTCCCCATTTTTAGGGAAATTTCCCAGATTTTCCCCGAAAACATGAAAAGTAGAAATAACGACATTTTGAATGGAAATTTTACATAAACACCAAGAATGGGGTCCCTCAAATGACATTTGACCATTTTCATCACTTTCAGCTGGCAACCCCGAGAGCCATTGGCGCTAGAATTTTTGGGTCAGACCCGACTTTGGCGAATTAGTTTGTTCTACTAAAGTCAAAAGTTGGCAACACCAAGTACACCAGTTGGTGGCCTATATCCTTGAAATTTCAGGAAAATTATGACTTTTCAGAAAAAAAAGATGGCGGACAGTGTGGCGGCCATCTTGTAAGAATGATGTCAAATCCCAATTTACGACACGATAATTGGGACAGCTGGCATCTCCCGACTAGATTGTGTTGTATTGACCGGTTAAGTGATTTGTCAAGGAGTGTTGCTTGGTGCAAATTTTTTCCCCATTTTTAAGTAAATTTCCCAGATTTTCCCCGAAAACATGAAAAGTAGAAATAACGACATTTTGAATGGAAATTTTACATAAACACCAAGAATGGGGACCCTCAAATGACATTTGACCATTTTCATTATTTTCAGCTGGCAACCCCTAAGAGCCATTGGCGCTAGAATTTTTGGGTCAGACCCGACTTTGGCGAATTAGTTTGTTCTACAAAAGTCAAAAGTTGGCAACACCAAGTACACCAGTTGGTGGCCTATATCCCTGAGATTTCAGGAAAATTATGACTTTTCAGGAAAAAAAAAATGGCGGACTGTGTGGCGGCCATCTTGTAAAAATGATGAAAAATCCTATTTTTCGACACGATTAATGGGACAGATGGCATCTCCCGACCGGATTGTGTTGTATAAAGCGATTGTGTACTTTGTTGTGGAGTGTTACCTTACGCAAAAAATTTCCCCATTTTTAGGGTATTTTCCCAGATTTTTTCCAAAAACATGAATAGTGGAAATAACGACATTTTGAATGGATTTTTTTTACATAAACACCAAGAATGGGGTGCCTCAAATGACATTTGACCATTTTCATTATTTTCAGCTGGCAACCCCGAGAGTCATTGGGGCTTGAATTTTCGGATCAGAACCGACTTTGGCGAATTCTTTTGTTCTACTTAACTTAAAACTTAGCAACACCAAGTACACCAGTCGGTAGCTTGTATCCTCGATATTTCAGAAAAAATAATATTTTTCAGAAAAACAAGATGGCGGACAGTGTGGTGGCCATCTTGGAAAAATGATGAAAAATCCCAATTTTCGACACGATAACTGGGACAGCCGGCACCTTCTGACCGGATTGTGTTGTCCCGGTTGTGTATTTCACTAATTTATGTTGCCTGTTGCAAAAAATCAGTTTAGGGTATTTTCCCAGATTTTGCCCAAAAACATGAAAGTAAAAGTAAAGACTTTTAGAATGAAGACTTTGACTAGCTGGCAACATAGTAACTCCGTAGCGTATTGTAGTACGCGTCGAAACCTATCCTGTGGTGGTACCGGTAAAGCGAAGCGTAGGGATAAGGTCACGATAGCTTTTCCTCGGTGGTAGGCCGGTCTTGAGTGGAGCGAAGAGGGGAGGTGGCGAGCGAAGCGAGCCGGCGACCTCCGTAGCGTAACGAAGGTTGAGTGGGTAAAGCGTTTATGTAACTCTCATGAGTAGCTAAAAAGTGCAAAACCTCCCCTTTTTCCCCATTTTCCCATCCTACCTTTTTCAAAGTTACCCTATTTGCCCCCTTTCTCCCCCCTTTAAGCGGATCTCGAAAGTTAAGAGACTTGTAACATTTTTTTTTCCAGATTCATTGAAAGGGGCAATGCGTTAGTCGAAATCATTTTTCAAAGCTCCTCCTCTCCCCCTCTTCACGACCCGCGAGCTGCGCGCAGCTCGCGCAGCCACGCAAATACTAGTTATACTATATAAAGCTAAATTACCACTGACTCACTCACTGACTGACTGACAGAATTGTTCTCCCAGATGGTGGATGGGGAGGTGGGTATATTTTGAAAGATTCGTAAACAAGTCACTCTCGTGAGTATGGGAAAAGTCCCAAACCCCCCCTTTCCCCCCCCCTTCTCCCCCCTCCCTATCGTGTCTCGGAAACAAAGAGACTTTACGTGTTTTTTTTAGGGATTCGTATAGAGGAGGCTCGGTAAAGTAAAAATCATTTTTCAGAGTGCCCCCCCTTGCCCCCCTTCTCCCCCCTTTTAGGTGGATCTCGGAAATAAAGAGACATTACGTGTGTTTTTTTAGAGATTCGTATAGAAGAGGGTTGGGGAAGTAAAAAACATTTTTCAAATTTGACCCCCTTGCCCCCCTTCACCCCCCCTTTAGGCGGATCTCGGAAATAAAGAGATTTTACGTGTTTTTTTTTAGGGATTCGTATAGAAGAGGCTCGGGGAAGTAAAAAACATTTTTCAAAGTGGCCCCCCTTTTCCCCCTTCTCCCCCCCTTTAGGCGGATCTCGGAAATAAAGAGACATTACGTGTGTTTTTTAGGGATACCTATAGAGGAGGCTCGAGGAAGTAAAAACCATTTTTTAAATTTGACCCCCTTGCCCCCCTTCACCCCCCCTTTAGGCGGATCTCGAAAGTTAAGAGACTTGGAACGATTTTTTTTTCAGATTCATATAGAGGGGCATTGCGTTAGTTGAAATCATTTTTAGAATCTCCCCCCTCTCCCCCCCTTCACCCCCCCCCCCTCTTCATCTCTTTTTTTACTCCTGAAAAAATTTTTGATTCTTACCTAAATCTATTTGAGGGGCGTTGAAATTTGTATACCCTCCCCTTCCCAACCTCCCCTAAAATTAAAAGGGCTGTAACTTCATAACGGTTAGAGTTAGCCATTAGGTGTTTGAACAAATATTATAGGAGGCGTCGAAACCAGTCCGGTGGTGGTACAGCGGTAAAGCGAAGGGGGGAGCGGGCGAGCGAAGCGAGCCGGCGATCCCCGTAGCGTAGGGATAATGTCATGATAGCTTTCCGGTGGTAGGTAGGTCCTGAGTGGAGCGAACCTGCGAGACCGAGTGGAGCGAAGGGGGGAGGTGGCGAGCGAAGCGAGCCGGCGACCTCCTTAGCGTAACGAAGGTTGAGTGGGTGAAGCGTAACTCAGGGGCGACGACAAGCAAACTTTAGGGTAATGTTTTTTTAGTGGTAGTAGGAGGTTGTAGGTAGGTAGTAGGTAGGGTGGTAGGTAGTAGGTATGTGTAGGTAGGTGTAGGTAGGTGAAGGTAGGTGTAGGTAGGTGTAGGGGTAGGTAGGTGTAGGGGTAGGTAGGTGTTGGTAGGTAGTAGGTAGGTGTAGGTAGGTGTAGGTAGGTAGTAGGTAGGTGTAGGTAGGTAGGTAGTAGGTGTAGGTAGGTGTTGGGAGGTGTAGGTAGGTAGTAGGTAGGTGTAGGTCGGTGTAGGTAGGTGTAGGTAGGTAGGTAGTAGGTAGGTGTAGGTAGGTGTTAGTAGGTGTAGGTATTTTTCAAAGCTCCCCCTCTGCCCCACTTCACGACCCGCGAGCTGCGCGCAGCTCGCGCAGCCACGCAAATACTAGTTATACTATATAAAGCTAAATTACCACTGACTGACTTATTGACAGAATTGTTCTCCCAGATGGTGGATGGGGAGGTGGGTATATTTTGACAGATTCGTAAACAACTAACTCTCGTGAGTATGGGAAAAGTCCCAAACCCCCCCTTTCCCCCCCCCTTCTCCCCCCTCCCTATCGTATCTCGGAAACAAAGAAACTTTACGTGTTTTTTTTTACAGATTCGTATAGAGGAGGCTCTGAAAAGTAAAAATCATTTTTCAAGTGACCCCCCTTGCCCCCCTTCTCCCCCCCTTTAGGCGGATCTCGGAAATAAAGAGATTTTACGTGTTTTTTTTTAAGGATTCGTATAGAAGAGGCTTGGGGAAGTATAAACCATTTTTCAAATTTGACCCCCTTGCCCCCCTTCTCCCCCCTTTTAGGCGGATCTCGAAAGATATGAGACTTGGAACGATTTTTTTTTTCAGATTCATATAGAGGGGCATTGCGTTAGTCGAAATCATTTTTAGAAACGCCCCCCTCTCCCCCCCTTCACCCCCCCCCCTCTTCACCTCTTTTTTACTCCTGAAAAATTTTTTGATTCTTACCTAAATCTATTTGAGGGGCGTTGAAATTTGTATACCCTCCCCACCCTGTCCGGTGGTGGTACAGCGGTAAAGCGAAGGGGGGAGCGGGCGAGCGAAGCGAGCCGGCGACCCCCGTAGCGTAGGGATAATGTCATGATAGCTTTCCGGTGGTAGGTAGGTACTGAGTGGTGCGAACCTGCGAGACCGAGTGGAGCGAAGGGGGGAGGTGGCGAGCGAAGCGAGCCGGCGACCTCCTTAGCGTAACGAAGGTTGAGTGGGTGAAGCGTAACTCAGGGGCGACGACAAGCAAACTTTAGGGTAATGTTTTTTTTGTGGTAGTAGGAGGTAGTAGGTAGGTAGTTGGTAGGTAGGTAGTAGGTAGGTGTAGGTAGGTAGTAGGTAGGTGTACGTAGGTGTAGGTAGGTGTAGGTAGGTGTAGGTAGGTGTAGGTAGGTAGTAGGTAGGTGTAGGTAGGTAGTAGGTAGGTGTAGGTAGGTAGTAGGTAGGTGTAGGTAGGTGTAGGTAGGTGTAGGTAGGTGTAGGTAGGTAGTAGGTAGGTAGTAGGTTGGTAGTAGGTAGGTGTAGGTAGGTAGTAGGTAGGTGTAGGTAGGTAGTAGGTTGGTAGTAGGTGGGTGTATATAGGTAGGTATAACAGATTCATTGAAAGGGGTAATGCGTTAGTCGAAATCATCTTTCAAAGCGCTCTCCCCCTCTTCACGCCCCGCGAGCTGCGCGCAGCTCGCGCAGCCACGCAAATACTAGTTATACTATATAAAGCTAAATTACCACTGACTGACTCACTGACAGAATTGTTCTCCCAGATGGTGGATGGGGAGGTGGGTATATTTTGACAGATTCGTAAACAGGTAACTCTCGTGAGTATGGGAAAAGTCCCAAACCCCCCCTTTTCCCCCCCCTTCTCCCCCCTCCCTATCGTATCTCGGAAACAAAGATACTTTACGTGTTTTTTTTTAGGGATTCGTATAGAAGAGGCTCGGTAAAGTAAAAATCATTTTTCAGAGTGCCCCCCCTTGCCCCCCTTCTCCCCCCTTTTAGGTGGATCTCGGAAATAAAGAGATTTTACGTGTTTTTTTCTAGGGATTCGTATAGAGGAGGCTCGGGGAAGTAAAAACCATTTTTCAAATTTGACCCCCTTGCCCCCCTTCACCCCCCCTTTAGGCGGATCTCGGAAATAAAGAGATTTTACGTGTTTTTTTTAAGGATTCGTATAGAGTAGGCTCGGGGAAGTAAAAACCATTTTTCAAATTTGACCCCCTTGCCCCCCTTCACCCCCCCACTTTCGGATCTCGGAAGTTAAGAGACTTGGAACATTTTTTTTTTCAGATTCATTAAAAGGGGCAATGCGTTAGTCGAAATCATTTTTCAAAGCTCCCCCTCTCCCTCCCTTCACCCCCCCCCCTCTTCACCCCTTTCACCCCCCCCCCCTCTTCACCCCTTTTTTCTGTTTTGTTTACGGATTCGTATAGAGGAGGCTTGGTAAAGTAAAATACATTTTCCAAAGTGGCCCTCCTTGCCCCCCTTCACCCCCCCATTAGACGGATCTCGGAAATAAAGAGACATTACGTGTGTTTTTTTAGGGATTCGTATAGACGATGCTCGGGGAAGTAAAAACCATTTTTCAAATTTGACCCCCTTGCCCCCCTTCACCCCCCCTTTAGGCGGATCTCGGAAATAAAGAGACATTACGTGTGTTTTTTTAGGGATTCGTATAGAGGAGGCTCGGGGAAGTAAAAACCATTTTTCAAATTTGACCCCCTTGCCCCCCTTCACCCCCCCTTTAGGCGGATCTCGGAAGTTAAGAGACTTGAAACATTTTTTTTTCAGATTCATATAGAGGGGCATTGCTTTAATCGAAATCATTTTTAGAAACTCCCCCCTCTCCCCCCCTTCACCCCCCCCCCCTCTTCACCTCTATTTTTACTGCTGAAAAATTTTTTGATTCTTACCTAAATCTATTTGAGGGGCGTTGAAATTTGTATACCCTCTCCTCCCCAACCTCCCCTAAAATTAAAAGGGCTGTAACTTCATAACGGTTAGAGATAGCCCTTAGGTGTTTGAACAAATATTATAGTAGGCGTCGAAACCTGTCCGGTGGTGGTACAGCGGTAAAGCGAAGGGGGGAACGGGCGAGCGAAGCGAGCCAGCGACCCCCGTAGCGTAGGGATAATTTCATGATAGCTTTCCGGTGGTAGGTAGGTCCTGAGTGGAGCGAACCTGCGAGACCGAGTGGAGCGAAGGGGGGAGGTGGCGAGCGAAGCGAGCCGGCGACCTCCTTAGCGTAACGAAGGTTGAGTGGGTGAAGCGTAACTCAGGGGCGACGACAAGCAAACTTTAGGGTAATGTTTTTTTAGTGGTAGTAGGAGGTAGTAGGTAGTAGGTATGTGTAGGTAGGTGTAGGTAGGTAGTAGGTATGTGTAGGTAGGTGTAGGTAGGTAGTAGGTAGGTAGTAGGTAGTAGGTAGGTAGTAGGTAGGTAGTAGGTAGGTAGTAGGTAGGTAGTAGGTAGGTAGTAGGTAGGTGTAGGTAGGTAGTAGGTAGGTGTAGGTAGGTAGTAGGTAGGTGTAGGTAGGTGTAGGTAGGTGTAGGTAGGTAGTAGGTAGGTGTAGGTAGGTGTAGGTAGGTAGTAGGTAGGTAGTAGGTAGGTAGGTGTAGGTAGGTGTAGGTAGGTGTAGGTAGGTGTAGGTAGGTGTAGGTAGGTGTAGGTAGGTGTAGGTAGGTGTAGGTAGGTGTAGGTAGGTGTAGGTAGGTGTAGGTAGGTGTAGGTAGGTGTAGGTAGGTGTAGGTAGGTGTAGGTAGGTGTAGGTAGGTGTAGGTAGGTGTAGGTAGGTGTAGGTAGGTGTAGGTAGGTGTAGGTAGGTGTAGGTAGGTGTAGGTAGGTGTAGGTAGGTGTAGGTAGGTGTAGGTAGGTGTAGGTAGGTGTAGGTAGGTGTAGGTAGGTGTAGGTAGGTGTAGGTAGGTGTAGGTAGGTGTAGGTAGGTGTAGGTAGGTGTAGGTAGGTGTAGGTAGGTGTAGGTAGGTGTAGGTAGGTGTAGGTAGGTAGTAGGTAGGTGTAGGTAGGTAGTAGGTAGGTGTAGGTAGGTAGTAGGTAGGTGTAGGTAGGTGTAGGTAGGTAGTACCGCGAGCTGCATTGGAACATTTTTTTTTTCAGATTCATTGAGAGGTGCAATGCGTTAGTTGAAATCACTTTTCAAAGCTCCCCCTCTCCCCCTCTTCACGCCCCGCGAGCTGCGCGCAGCTCGCGCAGCCACGCAAATACTAGTCGAAACTATATAGATAAACTGTATTTTGACCAAGCTGTTAGTAATAATCAGAGAAAAACAGAGATATATTAAATAGCATACGTATGAATGTGGACGAGGCAAAAGGAGTATTAAGGATCGTATCAGGTGACATTCTGTAGTTTCTGCCTACCCCCTGGGACCCCCTTTATGTTTGTATGTATAATCATGACCTGTTTTTCAATCATCATCATCAACACTAACAGCTTTAAAAAATAGTTAAACGGGTGCTGCTGTAAAGCACATAATTTGTTACCAAAATGACGAATCATGAACGAAAATTCATGCAATTAAAATCAAAAACATTTTTACCGAATCCGGAGAGGAAAGCTTGTTCAATATTAATGAACGAGATGCCATGAAAAAGCTCAAAAGATAAGTTTACCGGCCTCGTTATAAATACAAGTTTTAATTTTAACCAATAACGGTTGGCGAAAGGAATCGTCCATTAAACTATGTCCGTCCACAGTTTGTACGCAAGCAAGCTGCTTGTCACAGATAGGGTAGACAGAGGTCGTGCTTGATTGATGACTATAATGGACAATGCATTGTTGTCAGGCCTTTTCCTTTACATTATAAGCGAAAGTCGTACCAAAGCGTTATAGGTGAAATGTGTCATGAGAATGATTTTTTCATCGGTTTTGTGTTTACGGAATCGAGAAGCTTTATTCGAAAACATTGAGATGATTGACTGCTTTATTGCTTGGTGTAAGCTCACTCATTAGCCTGAGGTCTTAAATTCGATTCCCAGAACGGTCAAAATGGTTTTGGCTTACGTGGCAACCGTGATGTTTTGTTATCTAAGATATTATAAGCGAGAAGACGTGTAATCTTAATAACGATTTAGAAACAGCCAAGTAGGTATCTCATGCATGTCTTACTGGTATATCTTCTGAATATCATCTACTTACTTATATGAATTTTGCTTGAATTCTGCTACCATTTTTCGGTCACAGTTAAGTAAAGATTCTACTCACCTCCTATCACCACGTCTAGCCAAGTGTCCCGCCCACATCCATTTCCGACCCTCAATAGTTTTCCGAAATCCAGTACTTTAGTAGAACGACAGAAAAATCTATGTTCCGAACAACGGTCTCCTCTAAGAATAGCGTAGATCATTAAAACTTCAAAATTTGGAGTATTATCCGCTATTGTTTGTCCCACAAACCTCAAACGCAGTCCACACTGCTCGTCATAGATAGCTGACAGAAGTCATGATTGATGGATGGCACTGCCAACGATGCAGAGTGGGTCACGCGCGCATTGTTAGCGCAAACGACTTTTATTTCTACCAGGCTTTACTCAGTAACCTCGATATAATCAATACCAACGTAATATGAGACATAAGGGTAACGCTACTTGGTAAGAAAAACATCAGCAAACTAAAACTGGTATTGTTAGTCGTGGACTGAACTCGAGTTGAACTTGACACGCCTCATTCCACCCCATTAGACATAATTGACAAGTACAGTTTGTTTGTTTGACATAAACGTCCACTTTTCAACACAGAATGACTTTATAGACATCTTTAACATTGACCTATGACATTTTTAGCATTGATTAAAGCAAAATCCAAATATGGGGGTTTGTCAAGAACGGCTGGTGTGGGAGGTAATCTACGACTGTATTTCGTTACTCCGAAGTTCGAAATACCGAAGTACGGTATACAGAAAGTTTGTGAGTCCGAATTACGTTAGTCAGAATGTACGCTATGACGAAGTACGGTATTCAGAATGTTCGTTACTCCGATGTACGTTACTCCGAAAGTTTGCTACTTCGAAGTACTGTAGGTACTCAGAATGTTCGTCACTCCGATGTACGTTACTTCGAAAGTTTGCTACTACGAAGTACTGTATTCAGAATGTACACTATCGCGAAGTACGGAACTCCGAAAGTTTGCTATGACCAATTACTCAATAATAATTGAGAATTACTGACTTGTAAAACCTATTTGCACAATAATCATCATTATTTTATACTTGACTAATTCGAAATACTCTCTAATGAGGAATATTCTCAATTATTATTAAGTAATTGGTCATAGCAAACTTTCGGAGTTCCGTACTTCGCGATAATGTACATTCTGCATACAGTACTTCGTAGTAGCAAACTTTCGAAGTAACGTACATCGGAGTGACGAACATTCTGAGTACAGTACTTCGAAGTAGCAAACTTTCGGAGTAACGTACATCGGAGTAACGAACATTCTGAATACCGTACTTCGTCATAGCGTACATTCTGACTAACGTAATTCGGACTCACGAACTTTCTGTATACCGTACTTCGGTATTTCGAACTTCGGAGTAACGAAATACAGTCGTAATCTACACATACGGAGGAACTACCTTTTCTGAAGATCCGCCAATTACGTCCAAAAAATTCTGGGATTGATTTGGTGAGCGATATCTCGCTGTTGTCATGATTGGTTATCATGACAACAGCGAGATATGGTCGACTCGAAATCATAATACTTGAGTTGAGACGACTAGACTTGAGTCGGCACTGTCGATATGGGTGTAAGTACATTTTAAACGTGGTTCTAAATTACACCGCGTCTTAAGCCATAATGGCCAAGTCATCCGCAGTTCTCAGAAATTCTGGGGATTACAATGCTGATTAGCCCTTCATGCGTATCAAAAGGTCTGTAAAGACCTCTGAACAATGCGTAGGTATTATAAAATATTCAATTGCGCTTCGGTTAACATTTAAAATCCTTTCAGACAAGATTCATGGAAAAATACCTTTGAAAGCTTTGTTTGTGTAGTATATCAATGGATTATTATTCAGAAGTCAAATCGGGTAACTTGTAGCTCCCACGTTTGACCCCCGTACTGGTACATGTTTCTAGAACTCAATGCTCATTACTTTCTTTCTGAAAATAAATTCTAGCTCAAGATATAATATTATATTCCAGCCTTTATTTCGCTACTTATCCGTAAAATGATATGAAATAGAGACGCTATAATGTATTATCCACAACAAAACACTTCGCTGGTTCCCCGAATAGATAAGTAGAGTTGTACCTATAGTAATCATTTCGCCAGTTAGTAGCTATAATGTTACCAGTACGTTTTTAACCTTTTGAACGCCAGAGCGTTAGACGCATGGCGCACCTCCCACGCCAAGGCACAAAAATCTACAAAATCATTATTTTATATTACGGTTTTTGTCGTCTATAGACGTCGGTGGCGTATTGGCGTATTGGCGTATACTTGACTGTGGCGGTCAAAAGGTTAAACTGACATAGTCATACACTAAAACATACGTGTACCAAACTATCGGAAAATCAAACCAAATATTAAACATGGTAAATATCCTGTTTTCAGTGTTAATCATTTTTATTACTGTTTATCCTTCAAGCTTAAATATGAATTTAAAAGTTTAATATTTGCATTTTTTTATTCTGATTGGTCTTGCCCACTCTATTGAATTTAAAGCTTTGAAGGCCACGAAGTAGACAAAACCCATAGAAACTATCCTCTATTCCCACATAAACCGGAAAATTCAAAACCCACATGAATACACGTCTAAAGCAAACTTGCGAATTCACCCTCCACCCCATATCAAAATCAGTACACAATCAAGCATTGGTCCCTTCATCCCGAGTCCTCCCGAGTCCTACATTCAACATACACCCAAGCGAGGCCCTCCCGACAATTAATCCGTCCTTAACAAAAAACCGTTGGCGTACAATAGCGTTGTGTTCCCGACTCACAAATGGGCAACAACCTCTTGCTATTATCCGCATAAATTGTTAGGGAATCATCTTTGTCCCGGCCCTTTGTTCGGCAGCTCTTCAGCAGGTCTGGTCTTCATTAAGTTAATTATGTCCCGCCTTTGTGTGGAGTGCGTATGACCTTCTGCGATACGAGCCTGAGTGTGAGCTTTTTTAGATAAACGGTCAAGTAATGGCGTTTTGTGTTATAAGGTTTTTGTTTGCGGAAAAGTCTGGCAATGTACGAGTTATTATTTAATTTACAAATATTTATTACGATCTCTCTTAAGATCTAAGTGCTAATTCAATTACAGAATCATACCTATGTCTTATCAACCTTAAAAAGATGGTTCCGTGCTTCGGAAGGCACGTATAAGCCGGTGGCCCCGGCCGGTGGCGAATGGCGGTCGTCAAACCATGTCAGAGGCCCTCGCGGCGGTTTAGAAACTCTGACACTAGGGTGTGTAGGGTCGTTAGACCATACTGCCCACACGATAAGAAGAAGAAGAAGAAGAAGAATTCAATTTCTCTGTTACTTACACTAATACTAATTGACACACACACTAGACACACACTAAACACTAGCACACACACTCATTTGTTTTGTCGAGGTCTACTATTGCCAATTTGCCACTCAACTGTGTTCATCATCTCCCTGTTCTTGTCTCATTCTATTTGGGGTCGTCGCAACCCGTCTTCTTCTTCCATTATCTTTCATATCATTCCTCACACAATCCATCCATCTTTTCTTTAGCCTTCCTCTCCATTGTCTCTCCATCTACCACTCAACCGAGTTATAGCAACTAAATGGTAGTTAAATACGTAAGAAACTGATTCTTTAATCAAAATAAGGTAAGGAAATAAGAACACAGTAAACATGCACTAACAAAGAATGTTATAGTTACTTAAGCTATCTTTTTTCTCATTTCCCCCAGTTTCTGCCACTGACATACAAATTATTAAATTTCAGTTTCCAGGAAAACAAGGAAAACAAATTACAATTTTTATTAAACTTACTCTTTAATTATTCTCCTTTCGTACGAAAATGTTGCATACAAAATAAAGCATCCATGTTTCCGATCCCTATATAATCCCCAAAACTTAGTTTAAAACTGCACTGTGCTAAAAAGGCAAAAGAAACCCCAATGTGCAAACACGGTGAAATTGCACTCAAAGAAATTCCAGCTTGAAATTCTGGTTACTTATGTTTGAGCAAAATTCTTGTTTCCGACAAAACTCGGTTTTTGGAGGAATATTTGTCAATAATTTATTTTTCCAGGGAACGTTACATGGAGATGTTTATTAAATTGGGACATCCATCTTCACATCGTAGTCACGTGTTTTATATTATGATACAGGTTGGGAAATAGGGAAAATTTAAGAGAATAATTTTGTATGATTTGTACAATTTTTCAATTGTCTAAATGAGTCGTATTGATGGTATCATTATCATCTCAATTAGAATCTCAATTAGAATCTCAATTTCTCTTGAAATCAAAAATGTACACATAAAGGAAAAACAAATGTTTGACAACCGTGATTTTTTACGATCTTAAACTGGTTAACGCCCAATTTAATGTGACTTCTCCGTACCAACAAAATCTCACCACCGGCCCTGATTCACCAAAGTCGGTCATTCCAGAAAGCTGTAAACCTACACTGCACCAAACTCCATTGTCTAGAATTCAATCAAATTAATACGTCACAACTCCAATCCAAACTAATCAGAATATTAATGAGAGTAGCGACGACGCGTATTACATCGACGCATGAATATGCATATTCCGCCGCTACGCCCGCGTACTACGCACACCACGCGTAGTCGCGTATCATTCGTAATCTGCGTGTAAGGCGGCAGAGTTTTGCTATTAGAGTTAAATCTCTTTCTGAATATCATTCGCGGCATGTGTCGCTAATGAAATAATTCTGTCCTACACTTTATTGTGGATCAAGTTTTGGGTCAAAGATTAGTGATTCTGGCTTTATGTAGACGTGACGCATGGTTTTAAATTTCATTGCTATGCGGGAATAGTAAAGGGAAGAAGTGTGTGGTTTCACATTGTTTATATTAGGACTTAGTCATCGTTGTGTCAGTGTCAGTGGTGATTCCTGATTTGTGCAATAACTTTCTACAAGATTGTCAGCAACTTATTATATTCATCGCGATCGTCTGGATCACTGACAGAATGTCACTTTATTTAGACGCCTTTATTGCTACTGCAACTTAATAATAATACTGTAGTTTAACACAGTTTCTATTGCTCAAGAATCGATCGTAGAACTTTAAGTCTAAAATCACGTCTTTAGAAAAAATCTAGATTAATAAAAAATCCAATACCAATTACGTTATTCATGAATAAGCTCGCATAAACTTAATGGCGAGAAAAACTAGAATGATTGAGTCTGACTAGCTTTGCGATATTAAAATTCTCTCAAAGTTTTTACGATTAAAATTTTAAAACTCGATGAGTCAGACTTTGCGCGCTTACTCAATACCAACAGTTAAATGCAAAGCTATTTTCAAATAAAACTTGATTGGACATTCATTTGTACACTGAACGCGATCAGCAAATTTAAACCATATTTGAAAACTGTCACTGTGCCATTAAACGATGATGACATTGACAGCTCTTGAACGCGATTTTTTGACTTCGTTCAGGCTCGATGGTGAAAATACGATATTCTAAAACACGAGCACGTGAAACCTCTGTTCAACAAAAATAATCATAGTAAAGTTATTTTCTATATTAATGTTAGAGCGACTGGAGTTTCTAAAGGCAATATTTCAAAAGAACAATATATGAATATTTTCCTGTTCGGACGATAAATATTGCCGGAGCACCCGAATATACGGTAGAATAATAATTTCTTTTGCGGTTGCTTTTTTATAGCGAAAATACTAACGTAGAGTGTTTCCTGAACAGTATTTTAAGTAAGTGTAAGAAACATAAGCAGTGTTATTTCAAACTGTAAGCTGTATTTTTGTAATATGTCTTCGATGTCGTTTGTCTTGTACCTGCTATCTCCGCATTCGTCACGGATTCTATGCCAATTGTAATGTGAAGGAAGTGAGAGAGAAACTGTTTTCGCACACATTTCGTGTACTCTCACCTCGAGAGTTTTTACCTATGTCAGAGTGTTAGTAAGACATAATAACAAAATATCATCTTTCCTATCTTGCACCATTTGTCTCCTCTACATCCTACTCTATGCCCCAATGTCTTAGAATAAGCCGCAAAGACTCAAGTCATACGTAGCCGACTGGCATTTAGTTCCGTCGTCTCCAGCAGCCAACCAGCGCCAACCAACGCCAACTTATACCGATGTGGCAGGCTTTGCGTCACTCGCACTCCAGAAACGTATTAGTTTTAAGGATTTTAGCGGAGGATCTTGAGTTATTCCGGAATATTCTAAGATCATTATTTTAAAAGGCGCTGCAGACTTTACCTTTAAAATTATAGTGAGTAGGTACAAATATATTTCGGGAGTGAGGGGATCAGATTTTTTAACAGGATACTTAGTTTGGGAGGCTTTGCGTAAGTAATGGAAATTTTGTTGGGCTTTCTAATATTTTGAAATGTTTTAATAACGAGGTATTAAATTCGTGATGGTATTATTTTAAGGGTTTAGCTACAGAACAGACATATTTATACACATTGAACGAGACAAACTACGAGAAAATAAATAACACACTCTGATGATTATTTCAGGATGGCAGCTGAGTTTAATAGTGATCGGTTATGGAGGATTAGGTCTGGTAGTGGACAGCAAACTGTAGGATGATGAAGATCATCATCAACCTGTAATGTTCCCACTGCAGGGACTCAAGCCTCCACTCTAGGAGAGGGATGAGCTGTAATCCACCACGCGGGTCCAGTTGGTAGGTGTCACAAGTCGTCAATTTTTTTGTTCTAAGATAATATGCTGGTTTCCTCTCCATGTTTGCCTACACCGGTTTAAGAGCAGCGGTGATGAAATAAATTACACAAAGTAATGCGCTTACCTGGGTTCAAACCCACGAGTCGGGGCCACCACCACAAGGCCACCGCTGCTCTACTGCGTGATGAAGATAATGAAAATCTATGTACGTGTGTATGTCACTGGACTCCTCCTAAACGGCTGGACTGATTTGGATGAAACTTTCTGGCGATATTTCAATGGGTTCTTGCATGGTTTGAAAATACAATAAAATTGTACCTGGTAGTTGGCGTTGCTGTCCGGGCAGGACGACGTCTGTCAGGTCCGCTAATAAAACTAAAATAAAAAAAAACAAATCCCGAAAAGAAACATAATTTCTTTACAAAATCTAGTACCTACACCATGTAACCAGCACTAAGAAGATTAACCCAAAGAACCGACAGAAGTTGGCGCTGCATTTTATTAAGTTCATCTGCATTAAAATGTATTCAGCGCTGTAGGGGGCGCCACCGGCGGTCGCTAGTAATTGCTAATGTAACAGTGATTTTATTAAAACCCTTATTGGACCGTTTTGCATTTTAAAACTGAACCTATTGATTGTGCTGACGGGAATTTTACGGAGGTTATTTTATAGCAGTTTAATGGGATTAAGTGCAGATGATGGAAAGCGGGGGCTGTAATGGGATTAACCACGATTTACTTTGTCTTTCTTGGTTAATTAGGCTGCTAATTGCGTGGGGAAAAGGTGACTTTGAGATTATTTGCTCTGAATTTTTGTTCTCGGTTGATGGTAAGAATGTCGAGTACTATAAAGTCATTTATAGTGTACTCGACATATTGGTACAGGTTTACCTGAGTCTTGGGGGCGTATTCGCGTAGTCGTGTCATATTATGTAAAACTAGCTTTTGCCAGCGGCTTCGCCCGCGTGAAAATGACGATTTTCCATACAAACTTTCATCCCCTATTTAACTCTCTACGGGTTGAATTTCGAAAAATCCTTCCTTATTCCTTGTCTACATTATAAAGGGAACCTCTGTGCAAAATTTCAGCTTTCTAGGTCCAAGCGTTTGGGCTGGGCGTTGATGAGTCAGTCAGTCAGTCAGGACTTCTCTTTTTATTTATATATAGACTAGCTTTTGCCCGCGACTTCGTTCGCGTGGAATAGTGACTTCCGGCAGATTTTTGGTTTATCTCGCGAAAAAAAAAAAAAAAAAAAAACTATCCTATGTCCTTTCTCAAGTTCCAAACTATGTCTGTACCAAATTTCACACAAATCGGTTCAGTAGTTTAGGCGTGAAGCAAAGACAGACAGACAGAAAGACAGACAGACAGAGTTACTTTCGCATTTATAATATTAGTTAGGAAGTTAGGATAGTTAGGATAGATCTTACTGAAGTCTCGAAACCACATAAAACGAGTAAGCTAATATCACAAAAGTTACCGGTTAGTAAAATAATTTGATCATCATCTGCCTAGCCTTTTTCCAACTATGTTGGGGTCGGCTTCCAGTCTATCCGGATGCAGCTGAATACCAGTATTTTACATGGAGCGACTGCTTATCTGACCTGCACAACCCAGTTAATACTGGGTAATATGATACCCTTTTGGTAAGACTGGTTGTCTGACTTTCAGTAAGATAACTTTATATTCCGTAGAAATTATTAATGGTTTAATAAAATCACAATGACATACAATGAGACATAACCCATGACGGTCCATGATGAAATTATTTAACATTTAAATATAAGGATTCAGTTTAATTACAAACTCGGCTTAGTCATTTTAAACAAAGTTGCTATTTTATAATCTCTACAATTGAAAAGTCATCTACAAAAACTTTTTAATTAAAATCGTCAATTAAGAAGATTAAAGGTCAGCGCACAGTTATAAGGACTGTACGGTACTGACATGACTTTATCTCGAGTGGTTCGACATTTTGTAGTGGACAAAATGTCGAACGACTGCCTTACGAAAAGCATAGCCACATCATCGCGTCAGAGTATGATCAGCTAGTACTGGTCTTACTTTAATGAGAGAAAGGGGGCACAATTGCTACGGTTTTGAGGCAAATATCCCATTAAACATAGACATAAGAACATCAGTACTTTAGAACTAAGGATAGACACCCGACTTTTTCTATAACCTGTGTATGGAGGGCCACCGCTATTTTAATTTTCTCGCAATTTTTCATAACTTTTGGGTAGCAGTTTATAGAAACCACTTGCTCTCCGAATTTCAACTAGGTGGTGCCATCAATTTCGGCATTTTTCGTCAAAATGAATCTATGACGTTTCCGTTTTTTGCCAAATATACGTCAATATGGTGCAGTACTTGCAAGTGTGTGTTGACCTTAAGATAGTCACTTTTACAATTCAAAAATCTGTTACTACACTTACTTATAAATAGTTTGAGTATCAGTGGTTACAACTCTGTCTACAAGTTGATCTACATTGTAACAGTAGGTGCTCAGGTTTATTTCACAGTCACTCGAGAATTAAGCAAAACTGAACGCTTCAACAGTCCTGCAGGTAAGAGCTACGGTTCAAACTACGCTTTAAGATACACCTGGGGACATCTAAATTGGGCACATTGATTTTTAATTTTTTGGGGAATTTTTGATGTTCTATCTATAGGGTGCCTACAATATTCATTAATTGAATTCTTGGATTACAAATGTGATACTATACATAATAATTATGTGTACCAGAGCGAATAGCAATTGGTAAAAAAAACGTGTGGCACTTGGAGACTGCCGCGGTAAATCTATTGCATAGCATTTTTTATCAACTTATGCAATAATAGGTATAAATAATTAGGTATTAATAGTGTAATTACACACCAAAATAATTATTCATTCAAAAAATTTGAACAAAAATAACGATATTAAGAGTTTGATCTTCGAATTTCGCGCGATGTACATTATATAAATCGAAACTAACCTTCATAGACTAACTAAGCTAGTAAGAAACTCTATGACAGAAAATTTAAAAGAAAAAGTATTGACAGCCTGACGTAAGTATCATAACATTGAAAAGTATGAAAATTATTTATTTTATTTTAGATATTTTATAAGAAAACGAATCGTTTTAGACCGATTCGCAGAATAGTAATGCAAAAACCAATAAAACTTATGATAGATGCGTACTAATAATAAAATGAATGTTTATAGAGTACTTACTCCTCACTCATTTTCTTTCACAATTTTTTCGTGACTTTCTTCATTAATAAATGCACTTTGTTTATTTATATTTAAAACACTTTGTACACAAATTATACGAGTAAGAATATTTTAGAAGGAGAAAGCAGAGAGACAAACAATTATTTAATTTGACAACCTCAGTTGACAACCTTGTTATTTTCCGTAACCATAGCAAACTGCTTTAAAATTTGCGTTACGAAATCTCTGGATTCGCTCTCCACGCTCAACTCAAGGCCCGCGATAGAATCTATGCAATAGATTAAAAACCATTTATTTGAAACTAGCGGCTCGCATGGGCGCAATTTACTAATGAAGTAAATGAAAAGGGTTCTTAGAAAATATAACCATTTTTTTTAAATTTATCCCTTGCTCTACCAATTAAACAAATACAAAACTGGTGGAACCTTTCTCAATTGACGATTGATTTTTATGCGGCAATTTATTCTTATTCATACAGAGTTAATAGTAAGACCTTACTTTAAATGTATTGTCACTTAGCAGTCGAAACGATTTCAAAAAACAAAAATAAACTTTGAATGTTCCAATTGAATCTGTCCGAAAGTGTAGGATATCTTTACGCTACGAGAGCGTCACTAGATGCTTCCTAATTGCATTTCACCGACTACCCTCTTCCAGATTACTTCTGTTGCAATTTACACGAGTGTACCAGCTCAATCTGACCCCCCTCGCTCCGCCGGCACTTCGTCGAACGGGCCCTGAAGAGTTCACTTCATTTATATGCTGGGCTCCAATTAAACTGGGCGCCCTCTTACAATCTTAACACGGTCCAATTTTAATTTTAAGGAATTGTTCTTCTCCTTTTAGAAATAAGTTTTTAAGTGTCGCGAAAATAATTGGATTTATTCTATTGGCTCTACATAGACGATATTGGAAGTATAAATAGATAGCATCTACGTATATGTATTATTATTTTCTTGCTTCAATATCCATTTGAGTCAAACGAATTTCATGAAAGTATTATTGTCAGTTTCATAAGTATTAATAAGTTGATTCTCGTTGTTGTTATTGTATCGTAAAAAGTTGGTTGGTTTTACTGCTGTATCAACGTTATTATTAAACACTAGGTGTTGTCGTCCAACTTACCCCAGTGTCTCAAGACGAAAGTCTATGACCAGTGTGTGATGCCAGTGATTACATACGGGACCGAAACGTGGTCGCTCACAATGGGCCTTATCAGAAAGCTCAAAGTCACCCTAAGGGCAATGGAGAGGGCTATGCTCGGAGTTTCCTTGCGTGATCGAATCAGAAATGAGGACATCCGCATGAGAACCAAGGTTACCGACGTAGCCCGAAGAATCGCCAGACTTAAGTGGCAATGGGCAGGGCACATTGCTCGCAGAACGGATGGCCGATGGGGCCGAAAAGTTCTGGAATGGCGACCGCGAACCGGAAGACGTTGCGTTGGAAGGCCTCCCACTAGGTGGACCGATGACCTGGTCAAGGTTGCAGGAACCCGCTGGATGAGAGACGCACGGGACCGGTCAATGTGGCGACGCCTGGGGGAGGCCTATGTCCAGCAGTGGACGTCTTTTGGCTGAAATGATGATGATGATGATGAGGTGTTGCCAGCGTTTTCGCCCGCTAAAACTAGAAAAAAATTCCACGGGAAGATAAAAGCTGGATAAAAACTATCCTGTGTTCATCTAGGTTATAAACTATCTGTGTTCCAAATTTTATCCAAATCCGTTCAGTAGTTTTTGCGTGAAAGAGTAACAGTTTAGTTAGAAAGAGCTTTTGCGTGAAAGAGTAACAGATAGTTTTTATTCCGATTTTATCTTCCCGTGGGATAATTTTCGAGTCGCAGCGGGTGAAGTCGCTGGCAACTGCTTGTGATAACATAAAAGTTAGTAAGAGAGATGAATATTATTGTACACCTACATTTTGCAATTTCTTTTGATTTTAAATCGACCAATACTTAATTACTTACCTTTTATTGAACACAAAGTCAGACTACGTAATACTCTACTGTAAAAGCTTTTATAGAAAAATCTAATAACACTAATTAGTGTCGATTCAAAATCAAAAGAAATTTCCCAGCCTGAAAATCCAAAATCAGAGCCCAAAACTGCATACTCAACAGTAACACTTCATCATTGATCATTTCAGCCGAAAAACATCCACTACTGGACATAGGTCTCCCCAAGTGTCACCACATTGACCGGTCCTGTGCGTCTTGCATCCAGCGATCCCCTATACAACCTTTACCAGATCATCAGTCCACCTAGTGGGAGGCCTTCCAACACTCGCGGCCACTAACCCTACAAGGTAATCAGTACCTAATTATTTAAATAGATCTCAATCCCTAAACCAGTTTAATAATTACTATATTTTCGTCTGCAATCACATACAATCGCTTCGTTCAAGGTAACTGGGGTCCAAATACACCATGTATATGTAAATGAGCCTGCAAAGGATTTGATAGCGTTATTACCCTGCTCAACCCCAACTAAAAAGGTTCCAAGGCTGTGAACCTTCTTGGAGACCTCCTAAACCCAATTGAGATAATCAGCTGTTTACATTATGGAAAAATGTTTTTATTTTTTGTTTCTACAGTGTTATGGTTGGGGTGACAAAGTGAAAACAATGTGGATTTTTTTTTTTGTTTTATTTTTTAATTTATCTGGAATAGGAATTTAACGTGTCAGTCCTACACGTCTTAAATTATTGATCTCGTTTAACCAATCATCATATTTTTTCTAGACATAGTTATTTTTAAGTTTGCCACAGACTTATGATTATATTAACATAAATTATAACATCTTGATTCTTTATTTTATTTCAATCTAATCAAAAAGCAAGCCACTTCAGCACCGAATTGAAATAAAATCAAGCTCTACAGAAGCATTGACAACGACTGGAGAAAACTTCAAATTTTATCTTTAAAATACTATGTATTAGCCATTAGGATAATGATTTAGGTAAGTGAATGTATAATTTATTTTAAGTTCATAACAAGTCATGTCTAGAAAATTGTTTATGTTCGCTAAGCGAGACTGTTTGACGTGAAATTCATGTGAAATATTTATCTACAGGAGTTTTCCTTAGAAACGAATATACTTAGGTATTAATCGAATGTCAAACAACTCATTATACTTATCCTTCAGCGAATCTCGCAACCCGATCCGATTTACTCAGCTTATCTCTCGGCCTTCCATTACTTTTGACAGAACATAAAACAGAGATTAACATAGCTTCCAGCAAAAATAATATACGTTTTAAAATGAAGAAGAAACGGTTTTTCAGAAATCCTCTCTAAGCAGGTTTATCTGATTTAAGTGACATGTGGTTCTAAAAGAAAATGTCTGCCGTCCAGACAAATCATATTACTTGATAGGTTAAAGTCGTCCCTGGAGCCACTTCGCCCTGTTCCAAACTGTAAAGTGCCGATAGAAAATAACGTTAAAGGAAAAAAGAAAAAAAACTCTATACATTTTATTAAATTCCCAGCCAGAGTTACCACAAAGAGATATTATAGAAAAAAAGAGTAATTTGATCTACCCGACCGCAAGTTGACACAAGATAGACGTTACTTCAAAATTCGTTATGACGAATATTCTGGAATTTAATTAGGACGTGCGACTGACAAGGTAAACGGAAGTGGGACATGGGGTCATAAATAAAGGATATTGTGTTTATATACAAAAATAACAATGCTGGGGAAAATATTTTGGTTAGGATATTTGGTCTGGCAAATTTTAATGTTCCTTTGTTTGTATTTACGACCTTATGAAACGTGGATGGCATCTAAATTCAATTAGCATAGTAATTAATTTAGAATTATTCAATATCCAGACACTCGTACTTGAGAGAATCGTCTACAAAATGTTTATTTAATCAAAGTTCAGCCGAAAATAATCGCCGCTTTGATTTATTCGCTAAGTTATAATTAAGTACATGAATACTTGAGTAAGTTCGGTATTGTGGCAAAGTTGTACGACAAAGAATTTGACTATAGCATTATTGGAACAAATAATATGTAGAACAGTGACGATAACTTAACTTCCACTTATTTTGGGTGCTGACTGATTGATGGGCTAAGTGCCAGCCTTCTGCCATCAAACACATTACTGTGACGAAGTGATGAGACATTCTATGTGACTGTTGCTTTAGGGTCATTACATTTTCAACTGATTTTAATTGTAGATGATGCTAGATTTCCTTCTACATATTACAATATCCTATCCTATATCTGCCCCGGTGTAGTAAAAGTATCTTCATAAAAGCATACCTCGATAACATAGACTACAAACCGTATCTACAAAGGGATACCTCAAAAAGATTGTATGCAATATTCGCTCAGTGACCTCCGATTCCTAACTCAAGAATTTTTGGTTGCTGCTGTGGTGTGTTATGGTTATTAGTTTGAGATACCGTAGTTATACTGAGTAGTAACTGGGAGTTGGTTTCCCAACTTTAGATTCTCAGTTCAAACACTAGGAAATAGTGAAAAGTGGATGTTTTGAGGGACTGTGTTATGTAGTTTTTGACTTGTGAAGTGCTGATCAAAAAAACAGGAGACTTTATCTCTCTATGCTCGAAGTTTCCTTGCTTGCTTTTATCGAATCAGAAATGAGGACATTCACACGAGAACCAAGATTACCGACGTAGCCCGAAGAAACGCTAGACTTAAGTGGCAATGGGCACTGGGCAGGGCACATTGCTTGCAGAACGGATGGCCGATGGGGCCGAAAAGTTCTGGAGTGGCGACCGTGAACCGGAAGACGTTGCATTGGAAGGCGTCTGACTAGGTGGACCGATGACCTGGTGAAGGTTGCGGGGACCCGCTGGATGCGAGACGTACGGAACTGGTCCATGTGGCGACACCTGGGGAAGGCCTATGTCCAGCAGTGGACGTCTTTTGGCTGAAATGATGATGATGATGATTGTTACAATCATAAAACATATCCCTCAGAGGATATAAAACTTGGAGTGGGTGTAGATCTGACGAGGAATGCGTCATCGCGTCAGGCAGTCTGACGACGGACAGTTAGAATACTTACTGTACCATTACAGATATGGTATGTAGTACTCAACTGGAAACTATTTTAATTGACATTCCATTATTACTTCGAGCTTCCGAGTATAACGAGAATGTAGAGACTGTTACTCCCTTTTTGTGCAAAAGGCATTTCATATACAAATCATTACTTGCTGAGTGTATGATGGCGAATTCAAACCACAACGTTTTTTTATAACGTATTTTTTGCCAATGCGTTCAAGTCCTGTTGTGAAATCTTTCTTTCTTTCTTTTTTTTCTTAACTTGTGCAGTTTTCTCCGTCCGTGGAATTTGTCACAAAAGCTTCTAAGTCGGCACGCAAGCGTTTTCGAGGCCTCCCTCAGTGACGACGCCCGTCAACAATAATAGTTTGCTATATTTTTAAACTTGTGATAATCCTAATTATTGTTCTTTCATAGGCTTGAGATTTGTGAAAGATATTTCAGCAGTACAAAAAAAATATCTGTTACACCGATAGTAAGAAAGAAATTGAAACATTTATTTCATCTCACTTATGGTAGGCAATTCTCCGGTTCACAAGCACACTCGTATTTTTCCACAAATATAGCTGATAAGTTTCCGCCTATAAACGCACTGACCCATTTTTCAGCCGCCAATAGCTGTCACAGACAGAATCGTCCCGCGTCATGCACAAATGTCACTCCGCTCTTACGCACGCTGGTTACCGCTGAATATTGTCGGAATTTGCTGGGCCTTTTGTACTACGAGATATTTTATTCATTCTACAATCATTCATACATTACGTTTCATTTATTTATTCATTTTACTTTATTAATCGACTAATTTACAAAAAACAAAGCATGAGCTTATGATTTTGTATCTACATCCTTCCTTACATAGTATAAAACAAAGTCGCTATTTTTGTCTGTTTGTTTGTCTGTATGCTTAAATCTTTAAAACTACGCAACGGATTTTGATGCGGTTTTTTTTAATAGATAGAGTGATTCAATAGGATGGTTTTAGTATATAATTTGAACGACATCCACGCGGGTGAAGCCGCGGGCATCAGCTAGTATTTCATAAATTATTCACATGACATTTGACATTATTTTATAAACACTAATAGGTCTATTCACCATACAAATAACATTTCTATTAAATTCTAAAATAATCATTCTCTAATAAAATACACACATAATCAAATTATTATTTACTAGCTGATACCCGCGACTTCGTTCACGTGGAAATTTTGATGTGTGACTGTCTCGTTGATCGAGTGGTCTCAAGTGCAACTACTGAGGATGAGGTCCGAGGTTTGATTGCAAAGTGTTTTCGCAGTAGAGGCCACGGAGCGTGGTTTTCGTGCCAGGTCGATGGCAATATTATATCTATAGACATCAAACGCCCCCTATTCCATGGCGCTTGAACATTACTGGCAAAATGTGGGTTTACGATTAGGTACACCACTGCCTAACTCTTTCGGGATCTTCTGTTGGCACTGGATGGGAAAACTCTTCGTAAAGTGGAATTTTTGCATCTACATCTAATTCCAGGCGACTCTCTCCTGTTTAAAGCAGTTTATTTGCAAAGACATCTGTTCCATGGCCAATCGCAGATTTTTGGTGATGTTGCAAGTTGGGGTAAGATTCGACGGCAATTTGTAAACGGAAAGTGCAATCTGGCCATTGTTAAGCAAAGTTGCGGCAATGCCCAAGGCAGCCACAGCCGATAAGACGGCATGGTTGGCGCAGTGCCTCGGCGTTTGACTGTGGCTCTGCATGTCCTGTATTCGATTTCCACACTGAACAAATATATTTACGTCGCGGGTCTTATCTAATTTTTCATTACTCATACTCTGAAAGTAGGTCAGAACGTGCCTGCGGAGCGGGCTGAAAGTACTACTTTTCAGCCCTAGGGAGAATCGCTTTCTACTGACAGCTGTCAAATTATTTTATGTAATTGGGAGCAAGTCTATTGCCACCAACTAATGTAATTAGGAGCAAGCTTATTGCCACCAACCGATGTGATTAGGTGCAAGCCTATTAAGATCAACCAATGTAATTAGGAGCAAGCCTATTGCCATCAACTGATGTAATTGGGGGTAAGCCTATTGCCATCAACCGATGTAATCAGGAGCAAGCCTATTGCCATCAACCAATCTAATTAGGAGCAAGCCTATTGCCATCAACCGATGTAATTAGGAGCAAGCCTATTGCCATCAATTGGTGTAATTAGGAGCAAGCCTATTGCCATCAACCGATTTGGGTAATTGGGAGCAAGCCTATTGCCATCAACCAATGTAATTAGGAGCAAGCCCATTGCCATCAACTGATGTAATTGGGGCAAGCCTATTGCCATCAACCGATTTAATTAGGAGCAAGCCCATTGCCATCAACTGATGTAATTGGGGGCAAGCCTATTGCCATCAACCGATGTAATTAGGAACAAAGCCTATTGCCATCCACCGATTAGGTGATTGGGGGCAAGCCTATTCCCATCAACTTTCCTTGTATTCGTAATGAAAAGCACAGTGTTTACCTCGGGTTAAAGACTTATTTAGTCCCTCGAACTATTAGCGCCCTCGCTGCGCTCAGGCGCCAAACTACGTGCGACTCGGGACTAAATAAGTTCCTTTCACCCCTAAGGTAACAATGTACTATTAATTAGGTTTTTATTTTAAAGTTTTTACAGCTGTTTTTCTTACTGTGTACCTGTCAATTTGTATTTGTTGACTATTCACGACAAATATTAACACCGCAATTCTGAAAATGGTGTCAAATGAACAATGCCATCTGTCGAAGACGAAGTTAAACTGCCAAAATTTAATGCATGGGAAGCAAACACACACTATAGGGTTTAGGCTATGTAGTTTCCTGCATGAATGGTGCGCGGAGGCACTATACTGGGGGATAACTCCGCTGCCGCCGTATATTGCCGCATGGCGGACAGACCCCACTGGTGTGATTTCATGGCGACATGGAGAGAGCGACTGTCGCAACCCCGTGCAGGGCACAGTGGTGGTAAGTCTCCTCTTTGAGGAGTGGCTTGAGAGGCGCCACGGCGCTCTCACCTTTCGTCTGGCGCAGGTCCTCACCGGACACGGTTGTTTCGGGATTCGGGAGGCACCTGCACCGAATCAGGCGGAAGGAAACGCCCAAATGCTACTATTGCAAGGATCAGCCGGAGGACACGGTGGAGCACACCGTGGAGGTCTGCCTTGCTTGGGCGGAGCCCCACTTGGGTTGAGCCCCGTCGTGTTCTCTTAGCGACGATCGGCGGCGGCGACCTCTCGCGTCCTGCCCTGGTTCAAGCCATGTTGCGGGGCGAGAGGGAATGGGACGCCGTCGCCTCCTTCGGCGAAGCAGTGATGCTAGCGAAGGAGGTGGCGTGGTGAGAGAGAGAACCTCTCGTCCCAGCCGCAATAGGAGACGCTCTGGGCGTCGGGGGTCACGTGATGGCTTCCGGCCACCGTAGGTGCGGGCCTGTGGACGGTAAGTAGTGGGCTAGCTCGCCGTCCGCCCGTCGTAAGACGACGACAGGCCGTGTCGACGGCGCGTTCGGTTCCACGCGCGCCTCAAAGAGATGTCAGCAATATGGTTGAGGCCCGCAAGGGCCGCCGCTTGTCGGGGCTACGGGTTGTTCGAAAGAAATATCGCGGCCACAGCACAAAAGGCAAAAAAGGAACGTGGGTGGTTTTTAGTCAGTAGAAGTCTAACATTCCCTACCGCTCTGCCCAGAACGGGAGGAGTCAAATGATGATTTCCCACCCTCCAAAAAAAAACC
Organism: Diarsia dahlii; assembly: GCA_949775195.1. NCBI lineage: Eukaryota > Metazoa > Arthropoda > Insecta > Lepidoptera > Noctuidae > Diarsia > Diarsia dahlii. The sequence goes on from OX459207.1 coordinate 21,197,039, forward strand.
CTATGTAGATTTTCAAAGCAGCGTCATTTAAACTAATCAAGGGTACATTTTGTTATCGTAACTGTTTGAAAAATACGATTTAAAAGTTATCTTGTGAACACACTTATAGTACCGTTTTGATGCAATAGATGTCGTTGCATGTATGTTTCTAAATTAAACTACAACTACTAAAAGGTTATTGCAGGGATATATGTTGGTCCCTGGACACTTTTGATGTGTGTAGTTTTAAGTTATTTAAAAAAAAAAACATTGTTCATTTTAATTTTTGTCTGTTTATTTTTATATGTATGCCCTGTGTCTGTACCAATAAATGTTATTTCTTTCTTTCTTTTCTTTAAATGATGATAAGTTTTCTTAAATACCTTAAATTCGTATATCTTTTGATAGAGAGCACTAATTCCAATGAAACAAAAACTAAAACCCTAATCTTATTAGTTTTAAAATGTACACGTGATAATACTATAATAAACTATATACCCAAGACACTCAGACACAACAAAAGAAAACATTATTTTTTCTAAATAATTATGTTCAGTATACAGAAACTCTACGTCTACAGATTTATAATATTGTATTTACAATTAAAAGTAGATTATATAAATTTACTCTGAATTGATTTGAAAATCATATAGCATCGAAATGAAAACAAATACGTGGAACTTACAAAAAGTGAAAACCGATTGGGGATCGAACTCGCGAACACGTTTCAACATTTTTGGAAATCTTATAAAAAATCACTAAAAGTGAATATTGACTGTGATTTGAACTTGCGTACCTTTGTTTACGGGTAAGTCTCTGTACCGTTAGGCTACGTACACCAGTGACAAACAGTTTGAAATAGACCTTCTGTTTTAATATAGTATGACAGTTGACAGTTCGATTGTGTACGATACCGGAAATTTGAAATGACGTAAGGGACTTCAGCTTTCTCTTGGATTTGCAACGCTCGCACCAGGTGCTTAAAGTGAAAAATTGCACAGCACGCTCGATGTCCCTTGCGTTATTTCGTATTTCCAGTATCAAGCTGAAAACAGTTGAGGATTATGGATAATGCAATACTGCTCACCCCCTTAAGTTATTATGGGGATAATTTATAGCCCATGTGTTATTCCAGACTATAATCTACCTCTGTGCCAAATTTCATCCAGATCCGATCAGCCGTTCTCGCGTGAAAGAGCAACAAACATCCATCCATCCATCCATCCATCCTCACAAACTTTCGCATTTATAATATTAGTAGGATTTATTTAAACTGCATTAGTGGTACAATAGGCGGACTAAATACCGCAAGGCATTCTCTACCTTTGAGTCATATAAGAAAACATTGCTGCACCTCAGCACAGTCGAAGCACTACAAAACCGCGAAAGTGAAAACTGTATACAAAAAAAAAGACAATTGTATTGGCATGAAAACAATTGAAACATCTGAGACCTTCAAACTAGCACCTAACACAAACTTTAACACATAGAAACCTCACTTGCTAACTTAGAAACAGACCAATTAGGTCAACACCTGTCTATACAACCTCTATTAACCCAAACTGACGTAGCTAATAGACGTAGCGTTCCGTGTGTTGTCGGACGTAAAGAATAGCACCATCCCATATCTTCCCGTGGGTGTCGTAAGAGGCGACTAAGGGACTTACCAGAGAATGGGCAGCAGCGTTCTCTGTGTCTTTGTAACAACCATACTGCGATCGCCAACCCGCCTGCCAAGCGTGGCGATTATGGCAAACCCCCCCAAAAATGCCTGGGGGAGGCCTATGTCCAGCAGTGGACGTCTTTTGGCTGAAATGATGATGATGAATGACGTAGCTAATTGTGCAATGTGCAGCCACTGCCCCAATCCAATTACCATCTGCCAACTGATGCACAACTGAATCCACAGTGATATCTTGATAAAGCTCGCCTGTTCTGTAATCACGCCTGCCGCTTGCGTTATAGCAACATGTCGCTAGCAGGGGTGACGCACGCAGCAAACGATAGCAACGTGTCGCAGGGGTGACGCACTTTTCAAACCACAGATTGAACATATTTATTCAGGCGTAAACACATCGGTTTGCTTTCAACCACAGGTGGGCATTGTGGGCAGTTCTTTTAAATGTTTTCTGTTTTTCATCTTGGTTTATTTGAATTTTTAATATTTCTGTAAATATTTAAATCATCGTCCTCGCGGCCTTATCTCAGTTTATTTGGAGTCGGCGTAGCACGTCTTCTTTTTGACCGATTGCGGCGAAGCCCAAAAGGAGGATTAGGCGTGTTTCCATACTTCTTTCTCAATTTTCGATATCAGTAGACACGTCATCGTTTCTAGTAAATAAATAAAAGGAAATAAATTCGTTCGTCACCAATAATATTTATTCGTACCTAATTGAAATAACTTATAACTAAGTTAAGTTAGTTAAATGCCCTCAATTGAGTACCTAAGTTTTTCAGGCAAAAATTTGCTGAAACTTGTTATTTTTAAACTTCGTCACAATTACTTTCACCAGTTAAAACTCGATGAACGACCTGAAAAATATTTTTATCTTTGAACATCGAAGTGAAACTTTAGAACTTCGTGATTTTCAGACTCCAAGGCAGAATTCCGTGAAATATAATTTTGTGTGACCTATTTTGATAGTGAGGCCAATATCTGTCATTGTCAGGACGTGACGTCATGCGTGTCCTGTAACAGTTACATGTCCTGTGTATTCGGAAAAAGTTAGTTGGTTGTAGGTGTTCTGCGTTATGTATGGTATGAAAAAATAAATGATTGTAGAATTTATTTTGCAATTAACAAAATTCCAGGGATTAATTTTCTGCTTTGTCATAGAGTTAAAAAAAAAATCATCAAAGAGTTATATTAGACAAAAACAGTACCTGAAAGAATGAATTAAGCCTTTATTTCATGCATCTACAAATAAGAAAAAGAAAGAAAAGAAAAAGTATTTATTGATTTCACAACAGGACTGCTTAATCTAACCTTCAGGCTCAGTGGAATACACCACGAGAAGATTCAACGAAATTTCCCAAATGCTGCAAAGCCCAGCTGAATTCTTCTATTAGTCTACCTCTCAAAGTTCTTCTTACCAAACTGCGGAGTAAACATAATAATATTCTCAAACAACCTCGAGGTCTCGAGGACCCCCATTGACAAAAATAGCTCCTAGTGTATCGTGTTCGCTGAATATAGCCTGGGGTTTATCCAAGTTCATCATGCGTATTAAATAATCAATTAAGTCATCCAGAATCTGTAATAAGTCGTACAGCGATTCAGCCAGTATGACGCTTTCATCTGCAAATCTCAAGTATGAGATATACTCACCGTCGATCTTGATGCCATGTCCTTCCCAGTTCAATGTTTAAATACGCAACTATGTGGCGTTTAACTTTAAGAAAACAAAAAACATTTTTGAATTCAATTAATTTGCGGGATTGTTATTTTCTTCTCAGTGACACTGACCTATATGTGCTCGGTCCAATATCTGTCATAGTCAGTCGCTGACGTCACAGCTTGTTGTGAACACCGCATGACGCAAGCCGGATGCATCCGAGCGTGTTTGGAGCACCGTGTACCGACCGGCGGCGACCTGATAGAAAAGGCTCAGTGTAAGAATTTAAGTTTTTGATTTTGATATTGTTTTAGTATTTTATTATCGTTGTACTAGTAATAACGTGACTGCCTTGTTGGTCCAGTGATTACAGTCGTGACTGCCGAGACGTCCCGGTTTCAATTTCCAGTTCAGGCAAATTTTTACTGGGTAATTCCATCAGGGATTTCCCAGATCTCTCGTAGAAGCCACGAAGTTTGAATTTGTGCCCAGTTGATGACAATAGGTTCACCCCCTATTACATGGAATGTAAACATAACAGGCGCAATGTGGGTGTACTGTACTATTAGCTACATCTCTGCCTAACTCTATGTGTGTACTAGAACCAACGTACATCAAGTTTGGCCAATATCGGCCATATCCAGTGACGTGACAGCGTGTCGCGAGCACCTTGTCACGCATTCGAGCGTTATTCAATCACCATGTACTGACGCGATGAAGTGCTAGCGAAGGTGTGGTAAGAAATTACGTGTTATAAGGTCACACCTTTTTCCATAAGGGGTTAAAGTAAAAAACGTCAACTTCTATGTTACTTATGTACAAGGAGTACATAAGTAACATAGAAGTTGACGTTCCTTTGTTTTGAGAGATGAAAATAATTAATACATTTCTACTACAGTAAAACGGGGTAAATAGAAGCGGGGTGAATCAAAATAACAATTTGAGGGGATTTTAACGTTGAATTAATATTGTGTGTTGCCACAAACGTATCTAAATTATAAAGCAAAATTAAGCGTATAAAATAGGGTACTTGTTGGTAACCTATCGAATTAATTCAATGATAGAATCCCTTTCAAACTTTTGTCTCTATTCACCCCTGCGTTTATAATAAACCGTTTTACCCGGTTATAATAAAAAAATATTTTTGGTAAAAGGTATTTCATCATCATCGGCCTAGCCTTTTGCCAGCTATGTTGGGGTCGGCTCCCAGTCTAACCGGACGCAGCTGAATACCAGTATTTGACATGGAGCGACTGCCTATCTGACCTCCACAACCCAGTTAATACTAGATGGTAAAAGGTATTTATAAATAAGTAATACGTTAGTTATCACACGTACATGGTAATTTAAAATCTCACTTAATTAAGAGCCACCTTGCACAGAACGATTATAAATAAATCAAATCCTTGAACATTCAGGTCATCATAACAGATTGAAATACACTACCGTCAAAATTCAATAAATCAAACTCTAAACTCTTCCAATTAATTACTACCAGTCAATCTATCTATACTTATAATAAATCTGTAGAGAGGTCAATTCTGTACATGATATATATTTTCAAAATAACTATCAGGGGGTAATTAGTGATCGATACTGATGCCAAAAATGCAATCAGTAAAATTTTTGTCTGTCTGTCTGTCTGTCTGTCTGTCTGTCTGTCTGTATGTTCCTTATAGAAACAAAAACTACTCGACGGATTTTAACGAAACTTGGTACAATTATTCTTCATACTCCTGGGGAGGTTATAGTATACTTTTCATCACGCTACAATCAATAGGAGCAGAGCAGTGAAGGAAAATGTTGGGAAAACGGGAGAAGTTGCTCCATTTTTTAAGCTTCCGTCGCGTGTGCAGCCATAATGGTTAAAGCTACATAAAAATCATTTAAGACGGAAATGTTCTACGTAAAATTATCTAAAAAATATCCCACAACAGCATATGTCTATCTTTTATGGTTGACTCACAATAACACGTGTAACTCCCGATAGCTTAGCAGTTCGGAGCTTTCTGATTATACGGGTGGAATTTTGTAATGCCACCTGGAGGGAAAGTACTCTTAATACTGCAGATAGAAAATTTTACTCAAAGGAAACATTCCTTTATTTTTTAATAGAAAGCAAACTGCATTCAAAGATTTTCGAAAATTCTCTTCTCGCACACCCGGGAATCGAACCGGCTAAAATCTGAAAAAATTATACCCTGTACTTTTATTGCATCGATCGTTAGGGTCAATTATAAGGATGAAATCTCTCTAACAAACATGATAAATTAAATGAAAGGAAAACCTGCCTGCGAGATCGCCAGATCTCACCCCATTAGATTTTTTTTTGTGGGGATATGTAAAAAATCAAATTTACATGAAATCTTATGCGAATGACAACGAGTTGAGAGTTGAAGTTCAGAATACGATTTATAATATTCACCACAACACTTTATTAAAGGTTACTAGAATTTGTGTATCCAAGAGAATGGAGCTCATTTCGAGCAACTAATTGGTTAGTTTACCATTTTTTGTAATTAATTAAATTAATTTAAGATTTCCTGGTTTTCTTTTCATTTAATTTATCATGTTTGTTAGAGAGATTTCATCCTTATAATTGACCCTAACGATGATGCAATTTAAGTACGGGGTATATTTTTTCCAGATTTTAGCCGGTTCGATTCCCGGGTGTGGGAGAAGAGAATTTTCGAAATTTTTTGAATGCAGTTTGCTTTCTATTCAAAAATAAAGGAATGTTTCCTTTGAGTAAAATTTACGTACTCAAGACGCTTTTTGTTACGTAAGAAAATATGGACGTCCCGACTTATTTATTACTTTATCTACCAAGCCCAAGTGGGATGAAATCACTCGGGAGCTTCTTGAGGGTCAAGCACCGCATGACCGCCATGATATTATCGCAAGAGTTTTTCATTTAAAATTAAAATCAATGATAGATCTACTTACCAAAGATAACATTTTTAGTATAACGCGGACGAAGTCGCGGGCAAAAGCTAGTTATTAAATAATTTACATTTAGAAATTAAAAAAATTTTAAAGCATCTCCTAAAAACTGACCGAAATTATTACCTCAACACAGAAAAGGTTAAACAAAAAACGGTTTATGCAATCTCGTAATTCTTTTTGTGTATTAAAATGATATCATGAAGAATTTAAGATGCAAATAATGTTATCAAACAGCGTCTTATTATATTAAAAGTACGCCTTTTATCCCCAGGGAGATTTATCTTTTTACTCTTGTATCTTTTCTGTAGTAAATGTATATTTAGAGAACATTAAGGATGTAAGGTTTATAAGGCTAAGAAGGAGTGGATTCTGTAAAGTGAACCAAGAGAAAAGCCACTTAGTCTTGAGTAGTGAAATTGGCTGATCTGGCCTGAATGGTGGCTGGATCAGGTTGCAGCTTTTAATTGGATAAGAAAAGCACCGGATTATATTCCATCATAGGATGTCTTCTGGCTGAAAAAATGATCATTATGATGAAACTTTTGTTTTGTTAGTTTATATAAGGTCCCATTAAAATAGATGGACAAATTTTAACAGAGCGTTCAGTAGGTCTAACCAAGGATTTCTAAACAACAAAAAAACATTAAATAAAGTGATTTTTTTTTACTTAAAATAATAAATTGCCGGCTCCAGAACAAACTTATCCTTTATGAGTATGTACTTAAATGCATTTTTCTTATTATTTTTTTTACCTTAGTTTGGTGGTCTGAGTGATTTCTGAAATTTTGTCCACCTATTTTAATGGGACCTTATATTATATTCCCACTGCCTGAGACACTGAGATTTTTTCCTGTGTCTCCTCGAACCAGCATTGGAGACTTTTGCCCAGCAGCCACCGTGCATGCAGCTGACATGACCCGCCCAATCCCATTTTAGGCTGGCATATAGAATCAATAAAGCATCTTAAAACCGTAAAGACATTCTCAAAGACAAAAACAACCCTTCCTAAAAGAACAGATAAGATATAAACCCCACGATACCTAAGGGTTAAAGTTAAAACTAAGAACATTTCCTGATAGCAAGCTATTAGAAGGCACTTTGCGTTCAGCCAAGCTAAACGTTAGGCGTCTAGCGCAGCTCGCAGGGCGCGATTACCTCATGCATAATATTGATACTTCACCAACTAGAACTTTACCAGCTCGATACGGAGCCCGATATGTTAATTTGAATTCATTATAATTATGCTTGTAGCTACTTGGTTCAAGATTTTAATAAGTTTATCATAAAGCGTACATTTTCCGTACGTAAGCGTACAGTTCAGGAAGTAGTTTTTTTTTTGTTTGGAGGGTGGGAAATCATCAAATGACTCCTCCCGCTCTGGGACGGGTGGTAGGGAGTGTCAGACTTCTACTGACTAAAAACCACCCATGTTCCTTCTTAGCCTTTTGTTTCTAGGCCGCGGTATCTCTTTCGAACAACCCGTAGCCCCAACGGGAAGGAAGGAGCTCGTGACTTAATAATACCTGTCTTTAGGTTAAGTATTGCTTGCCCTACCATTACATACCGAGTTTCCTCCATGCCTCGGAAAGCACGTTAATCCGTTGGTCCCGACTGCTATATATTTATATATCTTTGGCAGGCGTATCATATAGAATACTGGTATTCAGTTACATCCAGTTAGACTGGAATCCAACATGAAGCATACAGAGTCTTGAATATTATTAAATTGCATTCCAGAAAGACTTCACTCTGAATCTCAAGTTAAGATCACGTATAAACACAAGCAGTGGAACGGGGTTACCTCACCTCATTTTTATAAGTTGGTGGCCGATTTAAGGCGATGCCATTGTGGTGTTTATGAGTGGCCGTTGAAGTAGCTTTATGGATAGTATTGTTTCCTGCTCGAGTTGAGAAGCAGATGCGATGCACTACCTACAATATAATGGTGGACACAAATCATCCAAAACTCCTATAGCTGTCTTATACCTAATTCATTACGTGTGCCTTGCAATTTAGGAAATTACGAAAAATATTTTTTTGGAGGGTAGGAAATCATCAAATGACTCCTCCCGCTCTGGGCAAAGTGGTAGAGAGTGTCAGACTTCTACTGACTAAAAGGGCAAAGAAGAAACATGGGTAGTACCCATGTTTCTTCTTAGCCCTTTGTGTCGAGGCGGCGGTTTCTCATTCGAACAACCCGGAGCCCCGACGGGATGAAAACCATCTCACTTAACATATTTAAAAGCTCAATTATGACCTGAATAATAGTGCATTTGCTAGTAGGTACTAATTTGGACAACATAACATCAGTGCTAGGTACATCTACGTCATCGGCAATGCGTGACATGCGATTACGTCATGAATATTGATAAGAGATACTCACGGGCTTGTTATGTGTGCATACGGACTGCAGAACCACTGGATTAGACAAATGTACATCAGCATCAATACTGACTACTGATTAACTGGGCTATTACGCGAGACATGATACTGATCAACATCAAGATATCCTCCATAAGCCCCTTCTTATCATCATCTTCAGCCTATATTATTCCCACTGCAGGGACTCAGGCCTCCTCTCTAGGAGAGGGATAGGCTATAATCCACCACGCGGGCCCAGTGCGGGTTAGTAGATGTCACTTGTCTTTGAATTTTTGGTTATAAGATATGCATAAGCCCCTCAAAAATACAAAATTATGACTTCAAAAATTTACATGAGGTTTTGAGCATTTGAAGTACATACATAACATAACATCACGCCATGTGATCTCCGCGTACACAACATTTCCCCAGGTATATCTAAGTCCCATGTAGTAGGGGGCGAACCTATCATCCAGGCACAAATCCAGACACTGTGGCTGCAACTGTGAAATTCCCAACCAGAAATTTTCTCAATTTATCTGTCCTAGTATCCTAGTCTATAATAAAAGTAAAAGTGCACAAATAAAAGTATGAACTCAGACAAATAGACGATGATCATAACGGCAACGAACTGGAAAAACGACATTAAAACTGCTAAAATATTGTCAGTCCATTCCTTTTGAACCTAACGTTGAACTCGTACCAACTTCAAAACTTTCCTCCCTATAAACTTTTAAACTTTTACAATAAATTTATCTCCAACGAATTCTGGCAGCACTTCATCGATGCCACATCCATATTTCTTGCTGCTGTGCACCTTTCATCCTCTACTGTAATTGACAGCAGCACCTGACACCCGACTAAGTGATTTTTTATTTATTCATCCGATGAACCTGAACACTGTAATAGATGAAGATTCTTGAAGAAAAGTTTTGAAAGATTAATAACGTGTGAGATAATGATACAGCGGTGAGAGATTAATGAGTCAGCTGATCAGGTGTGAGATATGGGAGGCCATTAGTTTTGAACGTGCTTTAGAGTGAAAAAAATCGCAGGTGTGGTACTAAGATTACTTTTTAAAGGTCTTTTTAAGTCACTTACATTTTTAGTGTCAATTTACGATAATAATATTCTTATAAGTTAGATTTTAACACTTCAAAACATAGTTTGACAAGGCAATTCGTAGCGAAATCATTAGCTTTTGCTCCTACTTAATGTTCACTATATTACTAAATAGATATCTGCTAATGATTCCCTGGTAGCCCAAAGGTGTCGTTGCCATTTATGAGTCTCCAGTAAATACAGTATAATGCTAACCAATTTACGAAGCACTAAACAATTAATATACCCCCGAGACACGCCTGCTATCAACTTATAGTCGAAACTAAAGCCACACATTAAACGCCCATAATTTTAGTTAGGTTGTAATTTACAAACAAAATCGTAAAACCAGTGGCTTGTAACCAATCAAATAGACAGGCGACGTTGCATTAACTTAGGACATGGAGAAGTAAGAAATGGAGTGTTAAGTCTCTGATTAGAGTCGTTAAAAAATTGCAAACATTCAAGCCCGTTACCGAAATATTTGACAGTCAAAGCAACACCATTATGCTACCTTCTGCGTCACTATGTTCATAAGCATTTTCCACAATCATCCGTTACTTTTTACACGACTGCCCCAAAAAAAAGAGTGTTATGTTTTTTACACGACTGCCCCAAAAAAAAGAGTGTTATGTTTTTAGCGTTCATGTATGTATGTTTGTCTGTGAGTTTCTTTATTCCACCGTAACTTCTAAACGCCTTAACCGATTTTGATGTTTATGGTATCGTTAGATTCTTTGCATTATCCCGGGTGACATAGGCTAGTCAAAAATTATGGTAGGGTGGCCATGGTTTAGGAATAAAAACAACTTTAGATTTTTTTTTATTGAATTTTCAATAAAAACTATAATCATCATCTAGAACTTGTTAAGTAGATTACAAAAATATACCATAGTAGTATTCAATATCTATTGTTTACTAGTAATATAACTCAACAAATGATATGATGACATTTTAAACCCGGTAATCGATACGAACAAGCTACATATCCGTAGATTCCTTATAATTAAAGGAATAAAACTGGCTAGGTTACAACTCCCAAATCCATGCATTACGGCAGTTAAACGGTCTTAAAGTTTGTATGAAAAATAAATATGCGTGAATCAATGTACTTGAAACTTAGCAAGAATATTAATTTAAAGAGGTAATAATATTTGCCATTATAAGATTTTCAAAAGCCCCCTATAAGGGTTGAAAGAAAAGTTCAGGGTTTAAGTTTGTACTGCGAAGAATTTTTACTGCGAAGTCGAATCAACTTGAAACTCGTTACTTACACAAATAAAGCGTTACGTGTGTAATAAAACAATTGATTAAAAAAGTGGCCTAGTGCGAGTTTTACCCGCGCACCGTGGGTTAAATGTTAACAATTAGTTCACAGTTCTTAAGCATGCATCTATAATATTCAATTCTATGTAAATTGTTTACGAATAGGTAAATGAAATGAAAAAAATGCTTGTAGGTATTCATTACGCAAAAAAATTAATTCAGGTCATTTTACAAAAGACGGACAGACTGACATACGGACAGACAGACAGACGGAAAAGAAGTTTATAAGGGGTCCGTTTTTTGCCGGTTGGAATCCTAACAAATGAAGAACTACGCGTACTGTTTTTCGAAATAACCCTTTATAGGGTTAATGGACTTTTTTTGTCTTACTATTAATTAGTAAGACAAAATAGTCCACTTTTTATTAAGTACCTCAAATTCAGTAACCTATATGAACAAACTACAACTACTACTACTACCAAATATAATCTTTGTAAGGCAAGGAATAATTCTGGCTATATTTCACCCCTATCTATAAAAACAGTCCATTAAAATTTCACGCTCGCTTCGCTCGCGCATCTGTTCATTCTGTGCTTCCGCCATTCAAAATCACTTCCCAGACTTTTCTCATACTTCTATAACTATTCTTATTTCTGAGACATGAACAATAATAAACCCAATTCCTTCATAGCTCTGATTACTTTTCTTTATTACTTAATAAAGTACTCGTCACCAAACATTTTGATTTGTGGAGCTTCATGGGGCTGAAATGTTGATATTTTTTTATCTTCTGGATAAGTCTCATTGAGTAGCGTTTATTTAAAAGATATGTATATTGGCGAGTTAGACGTTATCCCAACTATGTTTTAGTCGGCTTCCAGTATAACTGGATGCAGCTGAAAACCGGTATTTATATGGAACGACTGTCTTTTTGACTTGCACACTGCACAACTAACTTAGTACTGGGTAATACGATAACTCTTGGTAAGACTGCTTATCAGACTTTCGGGCAACTGACTATGTCAGAAGGAATAATCGTTTATCGTTCTCGAGAAGGTATCAATCGCATCTTCCAAACCTCCGTCTTAGTAGCTTGGTTCCAGAAGTGGAGGATTGACGTCAAGCATAATACGAGTAAGCGGTTCTCTTCTCGAAACCAAGTACAACAGTAGTTTGCCTTCTTTCCTTTCAATGACAATAATTATCTTTGCGCCTATAACCGTCCCCAACCCAATTTATAAAATTGTACAAAAAAATTCACGCTCGCTTCGCTCGCGCACCCGTCCTGTTCCTTCTCCATTCTATCTCGCTCGTTTGAAACGCTCATCTACTTTTATTCTCAAATCTATTTATAAATAGTCCATCCAGGGAAAATTGTCCACCTTTTATCCCTTTGGTTAAGTCTCGTAAGGGTAGCACTTAATAAAAACAGTTTGGTAATAACTTCGTTTTACAAAAGATGTTTCTAATAATAGCCCTCGCTTAACGGAGAAGTTAAAATCAAACGGCGCAAGTGACCACTCATGTTGACCCGTGACAATGCACAAGTTGCAAACAGTAACATTGAACAGAAGCATAGTGAATCTAACGCATGACACAGTTAGGAGGTTTCCCAACGTTTTACCTTACGTTACGTTTAACCTAACCTAACCTAACCACATGATAAACAGTCCCTCCAAAATCGAAATCATCTGGTATCTCAAAGTTAATGAATATAAGTAATAATCGATTTAATTTCGCATTATCTTTAGCGCAACATTACTTTCCTGAAAAATAAAGCAAGTATATCGTGGCATTTTGGTTATAAAATACCGCTTTATCACTAAAAAGTATGAAATAAAAACAAATAATTAAAAAACACGCCTGCCGTGTCAAAAAGTAAACTAAAAAATAAAAAACAAGTCAAAAGATTTCAGTGATGAATGGGAGCAAGATCCCGTGATTATATTTAAAAATAGAAAACTGAAAACTAACATTTTTATTGCAGTCGGGGGACAGTTCGGTGGCTCATTTGCTTTACAGGTCCCCCCGACTACAATAAAAATTTTAGTTTTCAGTTTTCTATTTTTAAATATATCGGAGAATACGGTATTCTTCATGATGACGATGATAAGACAGGATGGATATCTCAAAATAACAGTCAGTGGTTCATGATAAACGATAAATTCAACCACATGGAATGCAGTGAGGTTAGTAGGAAACACGACCACGACCAACTGCAGCGCCGTCCGCCCCGGAAGCCCCTGCTGGCTTGGGCTCCTCTAAATTGACGAGCGCCTCCGTTATCATTCATCTGACAGTTGTCGTTATAAATCGTGCCAGAACTAAACACATCCAAGCAACTACTAAAGAGGTTGAACTACACGACAATAGTTGCTCGACATTCCAGTAGTTCTGATTTTATCAACGTTCAGAGACTTTAATCTCCGACAAATATAATCACGGGATCTTGCTCCCATTCATCACTGAAATCTTTTGACTTGTTTTTTATTTTTTAGTTTACTTTTTGACACGGCAGGCGTGTTTTTTAATTTTTTAATTATTTGTTTACTCAGCAATCGGATCGTTTTGATGAACTTATCTCTCCCGTCTAATCTTTCTTCTCGTGTAACTCACAAATTCTGTGGATTCAGACTCAACGAATTTATATGATGCTTTTAAACACTCCATTTAGTGCATACTTCACGACGAAAACCTATCAAAATTTTACGAGCCCGCCACGGAGGAGACTGGCAGAATTGGAAGTGTCTCCGATCTTTGCGGCTTAATCATGGCTCGAATTAGGCACGAGACACTCGCTCAAACTTTTGACATCAGCTATTTTGAGACTGCAGCGGCGCCATTACACTTTGACGTTTTAAAGAGCCAGACCATTTTAGGAATCCTGGATGCTGATTTAATGGGTACTATTTTAAAGTCAACATCGGTTTGGGTATATTAAATAAAGTAGGGTCTTACAACACACAAATGAGGGATTTTTACTTTGCAGTATAAAGCTACACATTAATTTTATTATTGAGCCATAAAATCTACTTCTAAAAATAGATGATTAAGGGGCAGAACTACATTTATTTACTCATCAGTCGTAGGGCAAATACGATGTTAGACACGCTCTGATTGTCAGGTTGCGAATTACTCAATAATACTGCGGAACACAACTCACGACATGACGTCTTATTGAGAACAGTGGAGGAAAAAACATGTTAAAGGTCGACATCAATTAAACTAAGATAAGGGCAAGGACATGGGGAAACTTTGAAACATAAAAATACCAAATTTACACCCGACTAGCCTAGATTTTACATCGTCCTTATTTAGCTGTAACAGCCGAACATCTCATATTACGCGGCGAGCAGACGACGAGTCAGCGTGACGTATAGCTGACAAAGACAGACATGATGTATGGCATGGCAAGTGCTGGCTGGACGGTCGCGGCTGTGGCTGGCGTGATATTTAGAAATTAAAAGTTCAGCACAAGTTTTAGTAAAAGGAAAATCATAAAAACTTCTACAGATTATTGAAGTTAAGGAAAATGTTCTGCTCTTTAGAAAAGCTCTATTATCTCTAGTTCCGACCTATATTCTATTTTCATCCTACCTAAAACTACCCTGCTACCAACGATCGTATTCCGATTTCCTCTAAAAAATCCTACCAATAACATTTTCAAGAGTCATTCGCAAAAAAGCTCGTATCGATTTACACGTAGCGAATCCTCGCTTTGGGGCGTTCGCTTTGACCTATCGACACCGAGAAATATAATATAGCGTCATTGTGGATGCCGGTAGCATGCTAACACGTCGGCAAGTTAAAAGTATCAGAATTCACGGGGATAGGGATCGCTGGCGCGTGTGACGTCATCAATATTCACGTGCTGTCGGCGTGACGGGCCGTCACGGCGCCGCGTCACACTGACGTGAGGGCGTGATTAATGGAGGCGTGTCACACCAGGTGCATTTTGCTGTCGGGACATAATAATGTCATCAATGTATTGGTCTTTAAGTCTTTATGGGCCGTTCGAACACCTGCTGAAAGGGTAATCTTTTTAAAGAGTAGTTATTTATGATCTGTTTTATTTTTTTATTAAACACTTTATTACTTATTATTTTGTAAATGAAACGTGTTGCGCTGATTACAAGTAACATGGGTCGAGGGTAGTGATATTTTAAATATTATTTTATTCCAACAGATAATAATTATTGTCTTGATTGATAGTTGTTAGTGTTAAAGGTATACTTCAGAAGTCTAAAAGTCCTACTCTTACCAAAGAGTACCGTATGACCCAGGATCTAGTTAATATATTTTAGATCCAGTCGCCCTATGTCAAAAATTTACTTTCAGCTGAATATAGTTAGACTGAACGCCGAACCCAATAGTCGATATCAAACAAGCATGATAATTCGATTAAAGACACCATAATTTCATTAGTATTTACAAACGCGTCTACGTTTCCATATGGGCGAATATAATATGCATTTCAGTACGTAGGTATCGCCTGGCCCCCGGTATCAATATTCTAGTACCAGTATTCGCGCGTATTCCCGCAGGCGTTATGAGAACTGATCTGCTTCGATAAACTATCGCTACGATCTTGCATATATGCTAGGAGAGCATATATGCAAGATCTTCATTGCATATAGGAATGTTTTCTTTCTTAGTTACGACCACTGGGCATGAGCTTCTGGGTTTGATTCCCGGATCAGGCAAAGTGTTTTTTTTTATATTAAATGGGCTTACTCTTGACCTCAATCTTGCCCTAAGGGCAGAGATGAGGTCGACGATGGAACGAGCTTACCCAGAAGAAGCCTATTTACTCGCGACTTAAATAGATTGGGGTTAAATGAACTCGGGAAGACCGACGCAGGCAGGGTGTTCCACTCCTTGGCTGTACGAATAATGAAAGATTTATTCTCTTCTCTCAAATGAAAGTGTTATTAGGTTTTCCATTAGGGATTTCTTAGTAGTAGACGCGGAGTCTGGATTTGTGTTGGCAATAGACCCATCACATGGGATTTAAGCAAAACAAAGTAAGTACTATTATGTACACTTCTGCCAAACCTTTCGGGAATTATTGTTATTTTTTTATAAGTATTCGATTTTCTTCTATTTCTTCACAGTCACAGTATTGCTTTTTAGGGTTCCGTAGTCAACTAGGAACCCTTATAGTTTCACCATGTCTGTCTGTCCGTCCGTCCGTCTGTCTGTCCTCACTTATTATCTGTGACCGTTAGCACTAGAAAGCTGGGTACCAATATGTGTATTAATCACGCCGACAAAGTGTAAAATTAAAATTGGAAAAAATGTTTTATTAGGGTAGCAATTATATAGTGGGAAGTGATTATTTTTTTAATTTCAACCCTAACGTGTGATATTTTGTTGGAAAGGTATTTAAAAATGAATAGGAGTTGGGTTTCCTAAAATCATTTTTTGATAATGTCAATAATTTCGGAAATAATCGCTCGAAAAGTAAAAAACAATGTCCCCTCTAACTTTTGAACCATAAGTTTAGAAAATATATAAATCTGAAAAGTAGAACTTCATAAGGACATAGTAGAAAAATCATTTTGAAAAAAAAAAAAAAACCACCGTTAAGCTCATAAGTGGGAACACTTATTGTGACGGACGGGAAAATAAGGAACCCTACACTAAGCGTGGCCCGACACGCTCCTGGCCGGTTTTTTTCAGTTGCTTTCAGTGCATTTCGTGTGTGGCGACTAGCGACATCTATCGCAACACCTGCGTACTAACAAACGATCGACAGAAGTTCCTACATCGCGCTATCAACATTATCCGCGACATAAGCCTATATAGGAGTTCCCGACTTACAACTGTCGGGCAGTTAGCCCGCCGGACACAACACCCGTCCGGTCGGAGGATCCTCCCTTTTCAACGGGGGATGAGGAACTTTACACCCTGTTCCTCATACCCCCAAACGTGTTTGTTTTACAGTAATGTGATGAGGTTTTCGATAGTTTTAATCTAACCAACACGTTTTTGGCAAAAGGTTCTGTTTCAGAAGAATATTATGTAGGTACAAATAAAGGTTAAAGTTCAATAATTCTAATAAGGCTTTCCACGAAGTTGGCTTCAACCTGCAAAATAAAATCATGTTGTTTAATTAAATTAACATATTCTTCACGTAATAATATTATGTGCTCTAAACAAACAACCCCTAATTACACATACTTAATTAATAATTTCAAATAAAATAAATGTGGAGTTATTAAAACATTGAATTTTCGCTCGTAGTTAATAAAATACTTAAACAATTAACTTCGGGAGTTCAGTTCTTAAAGATTAATTAACTGTTTTATAATATAATTGCTACTTATATTAAAATTGAATTATAATTTGCTTGACGAGTACATCCTTGCTTTTAAATAAAATGAGATTTAGAGATTTTCATGACAATTTGGGAGCAAAAATGTAGAGAGTTTATTACCAAACTTATTAATTTAAATCTATATAAATGTACGCTTAGTAGATTCCAAAATGCTCATTAATTTTTTTTATCTTGTTTTACAATAAGCAACAATTTATTTTTAGGCTATCCTCCCATTAAACTACTCTCATACTTGAAATAATACAGTAACATATTTAATAACGTTGTAAACCAAATAAAAGATGTTGTTTCTTTCAGGTCTTTTCCATAAAAAACGGCCAACCCGAACCTGCAACTTTTGTTGACGATTTATAAGTGGCATTTGTAAGAACTATGTGAATTTTGAACATAATTGATTATTTCGCCAATAGTATAAGATAAAAATCACAGATGGCGCACTGTGTATCAAAAGAAGACTGTTCAAGATTAAAGTCACGATACTGATATACATACACAGTTTACTGATAACCCTGGTAGTGGTATGTTGAAGCTTTTTTATGTATAATACAAATAACAAACTCAAGGATTTCATGATTTTGACTTTGATTATGAAAATGAGGACTATTTCAAGAGCATGTCCTTACCGGAAGAATTCGCACAGAAAAATTTAAATCTGGACTATTGTAATAAGAACAGATGAATGCTAATGACATTATTTTATAGATTTTATTTTTCAATCAGATTTCAACACGAACAGTTTCAACTATCGCAGGAGTCAAAGAATCCCACAAACCGTGTACAATTTTTTTGTCACTAAATCAATTTTTAGTGTTCCGTAGTCAACATGGAACCCATATAGTTTCGCCATGTCCGTTCGTCCGTCTGTCTGTCCGTCCGTCCGTCCATCCGCACTGTATCTCAAAGACTTTTAGTACTAGAAAGCCGTAATTTTAATTATTCAAACTCTTTTTTTAATCTATTGCATAGATTCTATCGCGGGCCTTGAGTTGAGCGTGGAGAGCGAATCCAGAGATTTCCTAACAAAAATATTCAGGATTCAGTATTCAACCAGGTTGCTATGGTTACGGAAAATAACAAGGTTGTCAACTGAGGTTGTCAAATTAAATAATTGTTTGTCTCTCTGCTTTCTCCTTCTAAAATATTCTTACTCGTATAATTTGTGTACAAAGTGTTTTAAATTAAATATGAATAAACAAAGTGCATTTATTAATGAAGAAAGTCACGAAAAAATAGTGAAAGAAAATGAGTGAGGAGTGAGTACTCTATAAACATTCATTTTATTATTAGTACGCATCTATCATAAGTTTTATTGGTTTTTGCATTACTATCCTGCGAATCGGTCTAAAACGATTCGTTTTCTTATAAAATATCTAAAATAAAATAAATAATTTTCATATTTTTCAATGATAAGACACTTACGTCAGGCTGTCAATACTTTTTCTTTTAAATTTTCTGTCATAGAGTTTCTTACTAGCTTAGTTAGTCTATGAAGGTTAGTTTTGATTTATATAATGTACATCGCGCGAAATTCGAAGATAAAACTCTTAATATCGTTATTTTTGTTCAAATTTTTTGAATGAATAATTATTTTGGTGTGTAATTACACTATTATACCTAATTATTTATACCTATTATTGCATAAGTTGATAAAAAATGCTATGCAATAGATTTACCGCGGCAGTCTCCGAGTGCCACACGTTTTTTTTTAGATTGATACGATTAATTGGACCTATGTCATGTGCTCTTTTATTTAGAATCCCTTTAGTCAAAATGGGCCCTATTCTGTATGTATTAAATAACAATTTTCTATTTCTGGACTGAAACCTACCACAAATTGCGCAACATCTCTCAATATTACACAATATCCATTCTCTACCAAATCATCGAAACTTATTTAAGTATCACTTGCATAACCCTTAGTAGGAAAAATATTAAAATGACATTCTAACCCAAACCTTGAAACTAACGACCATGTTTTACATATCCACGAACTTTCTAATAATCTATCGCAACCTTGAACTCATCATTACGTAAGAACTCGTTATTTTGTATTGAACATCAATGTCTACAAGTATGGAATGTTGGCTAAGATGCACTTATATGGAAAAATACTTGTAACTTTAGGATGGCAGCACTTATGTTAAGACGTGGTCGAAAAGGCCTTGATATTCTTTGTAGGTAAGTATTTGGTGCGATACTTGTTGCAGTTCAAGTGTTAGTTTCATTTTAATTTGGTCATAGGTTGAAGGTCAACGTTTAGCTGTTGCCAAATATGGGGTATAATAATGTATTTGGCCATTATGATAATTTAATTAGTTGAAATTAATTTATTAATTTGAAGCGCGATGCTTTGCTGAATTAGCAAACTTAATTTAATAGCGTGTCTAAATAATATAGAACATTCATTTCCATAATACTCAATCTAACGTTCTTATTCGTAAATAATTACCTACCTGTTCATTATCACATCGTATTGATTTTAGTGTCAAAAGTACAACATTAAGATTACAGATGGCTGATGGATGTTTATTAAAGAAAATAAATCTAAAAGGGTCCATCTTTTAGATTTATTTCCTTTCTAAACACGATGTTCACAAAAGTATAGAATGTTATCACTCTCACTTAATAGTATATAAAAATAAATTAATGTTTAAATCAAGGCATAACAAAAGTGAATTGACTTATTTTATCGCAAAAACTACGGGGTGTTATAAGTTTGACATGTCGGTCTGTCTGTCTGTGTGTGTGTCTGTCTGTGGCATCATAACTCCCGAACGCAAGAAGTGATTTCATTTTTTTTTATTACACTTTAAATTCCTGTAGAAATATATCCTACTAATATTATAAATGCGAAAGTTTGTGAGGATGGATGGATGGATGGATGTTTGTTGCTCTTTCACGCGAGAACGGCTGATCGGATCTGGATGAAATTTGGCACAGAGGTAGATTATAGTCTGGAATAACACATGGGCTATATATTATCCCCATAATAACTTAAGGGGGTGAGCAGTATTGCATTATCCATAATCTTCAACTGTTTTACAGCTTGATACTGGAAATACGAAATAAGGCAAGGGGCATTGAGCGTGCTGTGCAATTTTTCACTTTAAGCACCTGTTGCGAGCGTTGCAAATCCAAGAGAAAGCTGAAGTCCGTTACGTCATTTCAAATTAACGGTATCGAATCACAATCGAACTGTCATACTATATTAAAACAGAAGGTCTATTTCAAACTATTTGTCACTGGTGTACGTAGCCTAACGGTACAGAGACTTACCTGCTAACAAAGGTACGCAAGTTCAAATCACAGTCAGCATCCACTTTTTGTGATTTTTTATGTTGAAAGATTTCCAAAAATGATAAACATGATCGCGAGTTCGATCCCCAATCGGTTTTCACTTTTTGTAAGTTCCAGGTTTTTGTTTTCATTTCGATGCTATATGATTTTCAAATCAATTCAGAGTAAATTAATATTATCTTCTTTTAATTGTAAATACAATAATAAAATCTGTAGGTATATTGAACATAATTATTTAGAAAAAATAATGTTTTCTTTTGTTGTGTTACAATCATCATTACAATTTTTGTATGTAGTCTGTGTGCCTTGGGTGTATTAGTTTATTAATAAGACTAGGGTTTTAGTTTTTGTTTCACTGTAGGTAATTGGTGCTCTATCAAAATATATACGAATTTAAAGTATTTAAGAAGAACTTATCATCATTAAGAAACATACATGCAACGACATCTATTGCATCAAAACGGTACTAATGAATAAATGTGTTCACAAGATACAATTTTAAATCGTCTTTTTCAAACAGATAAGATAGCAAAATGTACCCATGATTAGTTTAAAATGACGCTGCTTTGAAAATCTACAAAGGGTTTTTTGTTTGGAGGGTGGGAAATCATCATATTTTGACTCCTCCCACTCTGGGCAGAGCGGTAGGGAATGTCAGACTTCTACTGACTTAAAACCACCCATGTTCCTTTTTTGCCTTTTGTGCTGTGGCCGCGATATCTCTTTCGAACAACCCGTAGCCCCGACAAGCGGCGGCCCTTGCGGGCCTCAACCATATTGCTGACATCTCTTTGAGGCACGCGTGGAACCGAACGCGCCGTCGACACGGCCTGTCGTCGACATAAGACGGGCGGACGGCGAGCTAGCCCACTACTTACCGTCCACAGGCCCGCGCCTACGGTGGTCGGAAGCCATCACGTGACTCCCGACGCCCAGAGCGTCTCCTATTGCGGCTGGGATGAGAGGTTCTCTCTCTCACATTACGCCACCTCCTTCGATAGGATCACTGCTTCGCCGAAGGAGGCGACGGCGTCCCATTCCCTCTCGCCCCGCAACATGGCTTGAACCAGGGCCGGACGCGAGAGGTCGCCGCCGCCGATCGCCGCCGCCGATCGCCGCCGCCGATCGCCGCTAAGAGATCACAACGGGGCTCAACCCAAGCGGGGCTCCACCCAAGCGGGGCAGACCTCCGCAGTGTGCTCCACCGTGTCCTCCGGCTGATCCTTGCAATGGTAGCATCCGGGCGTTTCCTTCCGCCTGATTCGGTGCAGGTACCTCCCGACTCCCGAAACAACCGTGTCCGATGAGTACCTGCGCCAGACGGAAGGTGAGGGCGCCGTGGCGCCTCTCAAGCCACTCCTCAAAGAGGAGACTTACCACCACTGTGCCCTGCGCGGGGTTGCGACAGTCGCTCTCTCCATGTCGCCATGAAATCACACCAGGGGGTCTGTCCACCAAGCGACAATATACCGCGGCAGCGGATCGGCTGTGGCAGCCTCGGGCATTGCTGCAACTTTGCTTAACAATGGCCAGATTGCATTTTCCGTTTACAAATTGCCGTTAAATCTTAACCCAACTTGCAACATTACCAAAAATCTGCAACTGGCCATGGAACAGATGCGTGTTTGCAAACAAGCTGCTTTAAACAGGAGAGAGTTGCCTGGAATTAGATGTAGATGCGAAAATTCCACTTTCCGAAGAGTTTTCCCATCCAGTGCCAACAGAAGATTCCGAAAGAGTTAGGCAGTGGTGTACCTAATCGTAAACCCACATTTGCCAGTAATGATCAAGCGCCATGTAATAGGGGGCGTTTGATGTCTATAGATATAATATTGCCATCGACCTGGCACGAAAACCACGCTCCGTGGCCTCTGCTGCGAAAACACTTTGCAATCAAACCCCGGACCAAATCCTCAGTAGTTGCACTTGAGACCACTCGATCAACGAGACAGTCACACATCAAAATTTCCACGTGAACGAAGTCGCGGGCATCAGCTAGTGCATTATAAACCCTAAAATATTAATAACAGTTGATTCACATTCAATGAATCTAAACATATACCTACAATTGATTACTCTCATTCCGAAATCTTAGTTAATCAATAGGATGCAGAGGCCAGAATGTTACAAAATAAACTAGAGGCTCGTTTTAAAAATTACCATAGAAATAGTAGCCGATTGACCGTTTAAATACTAATCGATTTCACCGTTTTGTTGGAATAGTGTTTAGAACATAACTGGTGAGCAAAGAATTTATAATATGGACATACTTAGCATAAAACCGCAAAAAGTCTCTTAGTTTTTACTAGGCTAAATTCCCAAAACTGTCCTGAGAGAAAAACTTGGGAATATTTTACAGCAGACCTTGAAACGAAACTTAGGAGATGACATAAAAATAATGGAACTAGATACTCTTAAATAAAATCCTTGACCTTACCTAAATGCTAGACGTTATTCAAAACCTTAATTTTCCTCTACAAAGAGTTCATAAAACAGCTGTAAATAAAATATAGGTGAAAGGCGCAGACTTTTTCAGCAGAGTGATACGCCTAACTTTTGCAGACTTGTAACCATAGGTAACTTGATGTACTTGATATTCAGGATGTTCAGCAGGATCGGGGTGATAAATGAAAGACGATTTCTTCAGTAAAAACAAGGGCGCTGCGATGTGGAGTGTAGTGCGTGTGGAGTGTAGGGGAGACGGTGATCTTCGTATGTAGGTGGTGTCTTCAAGCAGCGGTCAATCGAATAGTGAATCAGAATTTTGTGGGCGGGCTATATTTATAGCCTTAACATCTTAGCGCTAGGCGCGGCAGTGAGAAAATGCGGCAACTTTTTGACTGGCCAATGAGAGGCGACTATTTATGATGTATATGTGTGTGTGAGCTGTAAACGCATGTCTGTATATGTGTGTAAGCAGCTTTTATTTATTGTACATAAGACACAATTTGAAATACATAGTTACATACTTGGAAATAGTAAAATCTAGTACATATTAGGTCAGAGTTGAACATACAATGTAAAAATCTTATATATCTAGGTTACATGTGTAGATTTTCTACGTTTTTGTTGTACATAACAAGTTATACTTATGTATTAGGCACTAAAGGGCGCTAAACAGTAAACAAAAGTGGTTCTTTACGTTAATACACAAGCAATAAGGCTCCTATATGCCTTAGAAGTGAATAAAACTATTCTAACAAGGACTAATAACAAAAATAACACGATTACATGGCTAAATTTTACATGCATCTAGCCTTATATCTAAGCTGTTATTTACAATCTCCCCCTCGTGCGCGAGCACCATTTAAAAGGTTTTAGTCCGCTGTAGGGATTAAGATGAGGCGAGAGGCTGGGCGACGAAGTAATCCAGCAGCTGTTCTTATCTCAGTTACTCGTACTCGTCCATCTGGGCCTGGGTAGACTTTCATGATCTCACCTCGAGGCCACACTCCTCTGGGCATCGTGCCATCACATATTATGACGATGTCGCCAACTTTTAAGTTCTTATGTTGGGGATTGGTGCTAGGTCGGGGCATCAAGAGAGGCTTGTATTCTGCCGTCCATCTTGCCCAAAAGGCATCGGCTAATGCTTGACTAGCTTTCCAGGAGTGTGAAGTCAGCTGTGCGTCTTTAAATGAGCCAAAGGGTGACATCCCACTTGAGCGCCCTATTAGGAAGTGATTAGGGGTCAACGCTTCTTCATCTAAGTTGGGATTCACCGGGGTCAATGGCCTCGAATTTACCACGTGTTCAGCCTCTAATATTAACGTGTGTAATATATCGTCAGGAGGAAACCTTTCTTTCAGAGTGACTCGTAATGCTGTTTTCACCGATCTGACCATTCTTTCCCAGGCGCCGCCCATGTTTGGGGCACCAGGTGGTATCTTCTTCCAGGTGATCAGCTTTTCAGACGCGAAAGCTCTTAGGTCTTGGTCATTGCCTTGCATGGCTTCGGATATTTCTTTTTCAGCGCCAACGAAGTTGGTTCCGTTGTCGCTATATATTACTGTCGGCGTGCCGCGGCGAGCTATCATTCTGCGCAGGCTCATGATCATAGAGGAGGCCGAGAGGGATGTGGCCACCTCTAGGTGCACTGCTCGTGTGGTGAGGCAGGTATATAAGGCGCACCACCTTTTCTCTAGCCTTCGCCCGACATTGACATGCATGGGCCCAAAATAATCCACCGCGGTAGCTGTGAAGGGCGGTTGGTTTTGGGCCAGCCTTTCAGCTGGTAAGTCGCCTAAGGGAATTTTTGAGGGGATCCCCCTATAGGTCCGACACCATTGGCATTTGTTGCAAATATAGCGTATAACGCCGCGCAGTCCTATTATGTGGTAGCGTTGTCTCAGCTCATTCATAACGGTTTGATGGTTGCCGTGGTTGAAAGTTGAGTGCGTGTGATGCACCAACAGCTGAGTAAAGCCTTCTTTGGCATGTAGGACTGGCAGGTTTTGCTTTTCTTTTATTCTGCTGTCTAGACACAGGATACCGTTGCGGTCGATCTTCACGGAGAGCTTGTAGAACGGGGACTTCTTCGGTGGTCGCCGTCCAGCCTCAATCGTCGTGATGTCTTCGCCGAACGAGTTATATTGGCTCCTTCTTACTAGCAGCAGTTCAGCTAGTTTTATATGGCTTGGTGCCAGTTCTTTACTTGTGATTCTTTTGAGCATTTTGGCTTTAAATACCTCGGCGGCGAGCAGAACGGTGGCAGCAACACGCACTAATCGAGTGTATTTCGAAAAACGTTCTAACTTTGGTAAATAATCGCTAACGTCATGCCTAATAATCACATGGACTTGCTTAAGAACTCTTTCCTCCCCTGAAGGGGGTGGCGGCTCCGCGGCTCGCTTTTCCTGCGGCCATAATGCGGGGTCGCCCCTTATGAACTCGGGTCCATAAAACCATCTGTGGTTAGAGTCAAAATCGACAGGAATGCCCTTGGTCGCGTCGTCCGCGACGTTATCAGCACTGGGTACCCATCGCCAGTTAGCTGGAGTAGTTAGGCTCTCGATTTCAGCCAGTCTATGAGCTACAAACGACTTGAAAGTGCGCGGGTCCGACTTAATCCAAGCTAATACGGTTCTAGAGTCAGACCAATAGAAGCAATTTAATGTTTTATAATCGGACTCGCGCTTGACCGATTCAGCTAATCGACTGCCTAACACTGCAGCCTGAAGCTCTAAACGGGGTATCGAAATAGGTTTCAGCGGAGCCACTTTGGCTTTACCTGCTATCAGTCGTGATGTTTTAGTACCGTCCGAGTTCGTACTTACGAAATAAATCGCGGCTGAATACACTTTCTCACTTGCGTCACAGAAAATGTGTAACTCCCCTTCGTTAGGGGGTGTAGCAGGTACGTATCTATCTATTTCTAACGTTTTTAATAGCTGTAAGTTTTTAATGAAAGATAACCACGTCACGTGATGCTCGGTTGTGATGGGATCGTCCCAATCTATACCACTGCGCCATACTTCTTGTATGAGACATTTGCCTATCATCGTAATCGGCGAAACTAAACCTAGTGGGTCGAATACCGACATGACCGCGCTAGTTACCTGTCGCTTGGTAGGCAGAGTGTCGCCTTGTATGACGCTGGCGGGCGTACTTCTTAAGTTGACGTTAAAACCTAACGTATCGCGTGCGTGATTCCATATCAGACCTAATGTTCGTTCTGTATCGCTTTTCCCTAGCGTAGTCGAATCGCTACTGCGCGTATCTGTGACGTCACTTATAACAGCCGGCACGTTCGATGCCCATCCGCGTAATTCGAAAGATGCGTTTAAGTGGACCTTATACATAGCGTCTATCACTCGCTTCGCTTCGCTTTCGCTGTCGAACGCGCCTAGGTAATCGTCCATGTAAAAATTACGCACCGTGGCTCTCGCGACTTCGGGATATTGATGGCCGTGATCGTCTGCGTTTTTATTTTTCACGTATATAGCGGTACACGGAGAGGATGCCGCCCCGAATATCAACGACGTCATTCGGTACTCCTGCGGTGGTCCTACCCTATCTTCGCCCCTCCATAAAAATCGCAAACTATCGCGGTCCTGCATAGCGATCTTGACCTGCAAAAACATCTCTTTTATGTCTGCTACTACTGCAATTTTACCCTCCCTGAATCTAACTAGCACACCGAATAGCGATTGGAGTAAGTCAGGGCCTGCTAATAACGCGTCATTTAGACTTTTTCCCCCATACTTAGCTGCTGCATCGAACACTAAACGTACCTTACCCTTCTGTGGATGCACTACTGAAAAGTGCGGTAAGTACCAGCTGCGTGGCGATGTAGCTGGGGTGTCTACCCTTTCGGCGTAGCCCGCTTCCAACAAGTTATTAACCTGCTTGCTATATTCGGTTTTTAGATTTGGGTTTTTATCTAATTTATTTTCTAAATTATACAGACGACTGAGAGCTTGTTTTTTATTATTCGGCATTACCTCATCGTCTGTGCGCCACAGTAATCCCGTTTCGAACCTATTACAGCTTACTTTTTTACAAGTTCCTTCTAAGATCGCTAGGGCGCGCTGCTCGGGGTCAGACGTTGGCCGTCGTGGCTCTATTCCTAGCGAATCTAAACTGAAAAAATTCCTAATAAGTTCTAACGCGGGGTCATCTGTTGTAGTGGGCCGTACGTGGTTAACCAGCGCTACGGTACTACGTGGACGTGCATCTTGCCCGTGCAGCACCCAACCTAACTTGGTCAGCGATGCTACGGGCTGGGTCTTTTTGCCGACACGAAGTTGTCTGGACGTGATTAAATGCCAGTTGTCTTGGCCTATTAAAATAGTCGGTTTTCCCAACTCGTAGCACAGCTCATCTTCTAACTCTGCTAGGTGGCTGCACTGTCGCACTACGTCCCTGCTTACCTCCTGTGGAGATAGATTTAAATTTTCTATGGTGTTTGCACTCATAGTTTCTAAGTTTCGACTACATAAACCGCGGATCGATAAATTGACGTGACACGACTCTGCATCGTCTATACGATTACCTCCCACCCCCTCTAGAGATAATAGTTGGCTGCGACCCCTAGGTATAACGCTGTCGGCCACGCCTCGTTCAACAAGCGTCATGGTTGAACCTTCATCAAGTAAGGCGTAAGTGGCCGTCGAACCTATCGGACCGCTTAATTCCACCGGAACTATTTTTAGGTAGGTATTAGAGGTATGTATATGATTTATCGAGCTTACATTACCGCGGGTAGGCAGAGTTGTATTGCCGCTGCCGTGCAACATTTTATTATGCGATGCTTCGCACCCGTTTATTCCGCATGGTACGTATTTACATCTGAATGTACGTATGTGCGAGTTACTTAAACATCTAAAACACAACTTTTCACGTTTGGCCGCGTCCCATCGTTCTTTTATTGGTAATTTCACGAAGTCTGCACACTCCGCGGCGGTATGGTTTCCCGCACAAAATACGCATTTTTTATTTTTATTTACCTCTGCTGACGACTCGCTATTCGGTCGTGATGGGCGTGGCTTTTGCGATTTCGGCGCCTGTTTTTTAGAGTTGGATTTATTAACATTGGCGACCGTTTTATTGTGCGTTTTTTCCTCGATTTCTGATTCATCCGATGAGGAATCGGAGTCATCTTTATGCCGGCTACGTGACTGTGGGCGTTCGCGAGCCGTGTTCACCGTGCGCGGCCTATTACGGTTTTTCCTTTCATCACGCGCTGCATCATAGGCGAACATGGCACCGCACTGGTCGGCCATGATGTTTAGAAATCGAGATAATAACTCTAGTTCCGGCGCCCCGGAGCGCTCTGAACGGAACTCGTACCATTTATATTTTAAAATTAAACTGAGTTTTTCTACAATTCGACTCACTAACTCAGGTGAATACAGATATTGCGGTTGGTCGAGTGCTTTTATCGCCGCAACTGTATTGGCTATTTTGCTCGCGAAACTACTGACATTGCGCCCGTCTTCGCTCATGCGGGGCATGCGTTTTATATTTTCGAGTTCTGATAAGACGAGTAACTCTGGTCGGCCGTAACGCCTTTCTAACGCGTCCATGACTTCATACGGATCCGACACCGTGAATAATAACGCCCTAACGGTTTCGCGGGCTGCACCTCTTAGTGCTTTTCTTAGGCGGGCTACGTTTTGTACGTCAGAAAACATGCCTACTGTGTCATTAAAGACTGATCGGAAAGCTATCCACTCGGCAATCGCCCCGTCGAAGTGGGGCAGTTCGTGGATGAACTTGGGAGCCGCGGAGTCTGATTTATTGGAATTTACCGCCTGCATTATCGCGTTGGCCAGCATCGCCATGTCGCTGCCACTATTTGACATGTCGTTTCCAACGCGTGGTTCCTTCCTACATATAGTGGGTGATCGCGGGGCCTGTCCCGGGACTTGGGTATTACCTACGATAGCTGGCCTGTCTGCTACACATTGTTCCGAAATCCAGCCTTTAACACGCGACTCTTCTAACCTAGGCGGGCGCTCCGCGTCGTTAGAACTTTCCAGTTCGATCCTGGCTATTTCTAGACGACTCATAGCAACTGCGGATGCCGCCTGAGCTCGTGCTAACTCGGAATTATGTAACTCTAGCTCTGCTTTTAACATAGATAATCTACTACACGCCCTATCCGTCGTGGGGACATTAACTACAGTGCCCGGCGCACTCCTTACTAATGTATTATCTAAATCGACTTGCGCGGACCTATCTTTGACTATCGTTTGCTCGTTACGTGATGTGCTGCTGTCACCGCTCGTGTCCTCTATGCTGGTGCCATTACTCCACGTATTTGTTTCGGCCGACGTAGTCTGACCGGACGCCGGCGTGGCGTCTGTGAGAGGCGTAGATTTGCCTGAACGCAATACACGTGCGTCACTCATCGCGCAAGAGGGTCCCTAATCCTACCAATTACTTAGAATTTAACACTTTTTTAACACTTTTTATCACTTTATCACTTTATCACTTTCACTTATTGTTCTTCTTGATGTGACGCCTACTTTGTCTAGCTGCCTGTCGGACTACTAACGTAGGGATGCCGAACAGGAATAGGAACGTATAAGGAAAGGAGGGTATGGGAACCTCCCAGCAGAGGGCGAAGGTGCTCACGGGTGCATCAGAACATGGGAGGAAAACCACATCCGTCGTTGCGTGCCAACCAGTGGCCCCAGAGCGTTCCAACACCGTACCGGCGGGGTCTGACTATAACACCAGGGATGGTGCGTGGAGGCGTCAGTTCGTCCACTATGCCTCCGTACGATATAGGCCGTTTAACACCGCTAGGTGGCCACGTACGAGTGATAAATGATGATTGCTTCCAAGTAATTAGCAGCGGTTAGGCAAGACCGACTACTAACACTCGCGCGTACTTGTTTCTTTCTTGACTGGAACGTTTCTTTCTTGAAAGGTTCGTGCAGAGAACTTGATATTTTCTCTCTTGAATGACGAAATCTTGAATTTTCTTTCTTGAAAGCTTGATACAGCGATCCGGCCGAGAAGGACCATTGGAAGGCGCAGACTTTTTCAGCAGAGTGATACGCCTAACTTTTGCAGACTTGTAACCATAGGTAACTTGATGTACTTGATATTCAGGATGTTCAGCAGGATCGGGGTGATAAATGAAAGACGATTTCTTCAGTAAAAACAAGGGCGCTGCGATGTGGAGTGTAGTGCGTGTGGAGTGTAGGGGAGACGGTGATCTTCGTATGTAGGTGGTGTCTTCAAGCAGCGGTCAATCGAATAGTGAATCAGAATTTTGTGGGCGGGCTATATTTATAGCCTTAACATCTTAGCGCTAGGCGCGGCAGTGAGAAAATGCGGCAACTTTTTGACTGGCCAATGAGAGGCGACTATTTATGATGTATATGTGTGTGTGAGCTGTAAACGCATGTCTGTATATGTGTGTAAGCAGCTTTTATTTATTGTACATAAGACACAATTTGAAATACATAGTTACATACTTGGAAATAGTAAAATCTAGTACATATTAGGTCAGAGTTGAACATACAATGTAAAAATCTTATATATCTAGGTTACATGTGTAGATTTTCTACGTTTTTGTTGTACATAACAAGTTATACTTATGTATTAGGCACTAAAGGGCGCTAAACAGTAAACAAAAGTGGTTCTTTACGTTAATACACAAACAATAAGGCTCCTATATGCCTTAGAAGTGAATAAAACTATTCTAACAAGGACTAATAACAAAAATAACACGATTACATGGCTAAATTTTACATGCATCTAGCCTTATATCTAAGCTGTTATTTACAATAGGTGTTTATTAAATTAACAAGTCTCTGCACTACCTTTAAAGTTAAGTTTAGAAAATAATGAAGACACATTACCAAGTTCTCGTCATTAGGTAACTAATTAACGAACTTAGCGGACACATAAAAATGTTAGCAAACCATCGAACTATAATAAAACAAATATTACTTCATGATAATAAAATGAATTGAGTACATACACAAATAGGTATGACATAACCAATGAATGGTGTTTGAAGACATTTCTTTCGAAAGAGATAAAATAAAACGTGTGTCTGTGTGACATTCATTACTAGATATGGCTACGCCTACGGCTATCGTTACGAACAGAAGGGTCCAAAGTGGTGCAACATCCTTGTTCTTTGTTGGACACAACACATTACTTAATATAGGTTATACCAGTTGTTTTATAAATAGACAGTCTACTTTCAAAGGCCATCATAACTTAGAATTATGTTAAAAGACAGAAAACTTTTGAGGATTTATCTGTATGAGGCTTGACGAGGCAGCGTGTGGTGAAGATGACTAATGAACGTTATTACGAACAATAAGCAACAGTTAAAAGAATGCTGGTAGTTTTTGCCAAATCAAAAACCAAAATAATACAATATTTCTAACACATCTTCAAAATACAACCTTACAATGAACTTGATCTACCTCTATAAATAGTTACATAATAACTTGACATTTGAACAAAACCGGTAACTTGCAGTCAGCGCAATGTTATGTAAACATAGTCCAACGTGTATGTTAATATACCGGTTTGTTTCGAATTCTTCAACTGGCTGTACTAGTGACCTGACAGATTTGTGTCGCGTTAGGCACAATCATCGGTATTAGGTAGTGAGGAGAATTTCTTGTGGTTTGGTAGAAAATTATGTTTATTTTGTTTGAATTTTAACACTTCGATGTTTCAGAGTATTTTCAGAAAAACAAAAAGATAACTCAATCTCTTTTAAAGTCCAGACACAAACTTAACCAATTCGTCATTAACACCCATACAGATTAGTGTATAAGTGTGTGCCTATTTACATCACTTGGTGTGCCTTTTCGTGGGGAATGCGACATGTCCTGGAACCGAAAAAATACAGAGACATCTGCGAACTCGCACTTGTGCCACGTGGTGGCTTACGACCCACTCCCTTCTATATAGGGATGTCTGCGGTCCAGCAGTGAGAACTTAATATTCTCATTAAGTTACTACATATAAGATGTGGCTGGTAGAACAGCACGATTTGTGGTGTAAGTAGATAAACCAATATCAAAACAATTCTCAAAACCGATTTTGATTTCCCAAAATAAAAAAGGTTTACGCAAAACTTGTGCATTTGACATAAAACTAAAATCTGTTAGCCGAATAACTCTTTTGTTTTGGGTATATTTTAATACATCTTTACAGAAATTTTCTTTCTTTGAAATGTTTTATTGTGAAAATTCGTTTTATTGGTAAATCTGGATACGTTTGTCCATAAGCCCAATCATCATCATCAGAATCCTCGACAAGAGCTTGCTGATGATTGCTGTAAAAATACCAATTTTAGCTTACCATAGGAATGCGTTAAAACAGGTGTAATTTTTTTCGGAAATGCTAAATGAAACTTAACTAACATTTAAGTTAACTCCCGCTATAACCCATCACTTAACATCTGACCCCAAATACTCCGCTCTCGTGGCCCGCCCGTAATAAATTGTGCTTGAAACTTGTAATATTTGAAGATATTAATTCCCTGTCAGTAACCTGGAGTTTTAATTACGCCACTCGTAATTTAACGATGTCGTAAATTATTATTAATTCATTAGTTTTCGTTGAGTACTGATGTACTGAGGTCAAGGGTGAGGCGATGAGGTCAGAGCTCTTCACTGCTAATCGACTGCGACATTTTGACAAATTATGGACGGAATCGCTGAATTTACGTGGACAGTAAACTGTTGAGTAGTTTCGGAAGTTCTGAAATCGTAAATATTTATTATTTTCCGCGGTTTTTAAAGAAATGCTGAATTGTACAATATTTGCTCATTACGTAAGGGTATATTTTTATTACAACCACATTGAAATTGCTGATGATGTTGTAGAACCGAGTTGGTGCTTGTAACAGCGCCGAAATATCGGGAACTCGGAAATAAAACTAAACATGGTAAATATCCCGTTTTCAATATTAATAATGATGTTGTAGAAGTTTGAAGGACTGAGTCAAGTAACTTATAAAGAAATAATTACCCCTCTTTCTGGTAATATCACGTTTAATTGAGATAACTTTGACCTTCCTGACTCTGTTGTATAACCATATTTCTGAGCAACACTCATGCTCAATCATTTACTGCATTCCACAATGTGGACGTAGGTGGTTACCTAAAATTTAATGAGATCTTATTGAGCACACAGTAGGAGAGAGGAAGCATAAATTATTTTGCATAATGAGACACCAAAATTTAATTAAACATTGAGACACATCGTTTAAACGTGCTGTAAGCTTAGCACACACGCAGCATACTGCAACATGAAACAGATACCGTGAATGCACCGCTGAATGGCGCAATTTTCATATGAAATGATTAGACGCAGGCTGAGCGGCTGAGCTTGTATTCATAGCGCCGCGCCTGTAATGCCGGCAAATGGCTATAAACGCAAATCGCTCGCAAATCCAACGCTTGAGGCTTGTGGCCATACAGTATGAGGGAACTGAGATTCTGTTTAACATAAAGCTAAGTCACAAGCTTAAGTGATGTTAACACAAATTAAGTATAACGCTTTGAATTGAGGACTCGCTTGCACGCTGCTAGCTGATAGACCAAGACAAAGTAAAATTCTATCAGAACTGCATGTCTTCCTTGAGAATTGTTGAAAGCTGCACAGAATCGTGACCGTTGGAAGGAATGGAGGGAGTCCTTTGTCCAGTTGTGGGATAATATGAGCTAGCTATACTTAATAATATAAAAATAACTGGCCGACTTCAGTTTATGAATAACTACAAACAAACTTCGTGAAGTACTATTTAAATATTGGCACCAACAAAAGCTGTCTGCTCAGGCCTTCAAAATTCTTAAACCTATCTTATTCCCCGCTACTGGTATGGGCTGAGTCATAGCTACACAGTGCAAACGTCGATTTGTCGCGTTTACAATCAGCGAGTATTGCACTGCGACTGTAGCGAGCGACTGTAGGCACAGTGCCTCGGCGAACGCAGCCACGGGACGTGACTCGTGTAGATATTATACTCGCATGTATTATAGCGGTGTAAAGCTAGCGGTGTGCTTAGATTTTTAAAATTTGCTTTACTTTACATAATCTTCGTTGATCAGTCTACTCTTCTTTATCATGTGCTAAGCTAACCTCTGACTTGGCTGAATGCCGTCAAAAAATAACTCTAATGGGTACTGGTTTCCTCACGATATTTGCTGGTGTCTTCATCGAAGCAAGGTGTGACCGTCAGACTGACATAATTATGATAGGTCTCGAGTTCGAACTCAAGACCAAGACCTTTGCTTTTTACCCGACTACGGCGAAGCCAAAAGGAAGGGTTATGATTTTGGCAGTCTATGTATGTATGTATGTATGTTCCACCGTAGCGCTTAAACTACTGAACGGATTTTAATAAATTAGGTGTCAATAGATTTGTAAGAATAGCCCGGGTGACATAGGCTACATAAATTTTATAAATTCTTTTTATGACGGAATTTAAACTTACCTAAAAAAAATTAAATTGAGATCATAGCAAGTTTGGTATCAAATGAAAGACCTACTTTTAAGACCGCGATTTTGTTAGTAGTCGGGTTTTAGATTTTTGAACTTAATTTTTTTTTCGAATTCATGTTCGTACTGTTTAATTATAACCTACTAGTCACTACTTAGTAACCTACTAGTCTACTTTTTATGATTATTTACTGGTTGTAATAAGTGGCAATGGGCAGGGCATTGCTCGCAGAACGGATGGCCGATGGGGCCGAAAAGTTCTGGAATGGCGACCGCGAACCGGAAGACGTTGCGTTGGAAGGCCCCCCACTAGGTGGACCGATGACCTGGTCAAGGTTGCAGGAACCCGCTGGATGCGAGACGCACAGGACCGGTCAATGTGGCGATACCTGGGGGAGGCCTATGTCCAGCAGTGGACGTCTTTTGGCTGAAATGATGCTGATGACTGGTTGAAATAAATGCTTCCTTTGTGCCTGGCCTCGAACTGCACTAAGTTCATCATCAGCCTATAGTGTTCCCACTGTAGGGACTCAGGCCTCCTCATAAGAGAAGGATGGGCTATAATCCACCACGCGGGCCCAGCGCGGATTGGTAGATGTCGCATATCTTCGAATTTATGGTTCTAAGATATGCCGGTTTCCTCACGATGTTTTCCTTCACCGTTTTGAGAGCAGTGGTGATGAAATAAATTATACAAAGTAATGCGCCTGCCTGGGTTCGAACCCACGACCAACTGATCGTAAGTGCCACTGCTCTAAGCAACAAGCTCCAACTGCACTAAGTTATTGCTATTGAAATCCGCGTTTCAATGCTGGGTAGACTATTGTATGCCCACGAATCATACTATAATTCACAGCAGTGGAATCACTCTATAAATCCTATTAATACTCACGCAGCATAAGTAAGGTATTCATTTCCTCATTCTGCATGCAATAGTACCATCACTCTCACTTCATCTGCGAAGACGTATCAACGTTTACGTGATATGGCCATTCATTTCCCTCCACGAAGAGCTATGATTGTTTATGCGCAACCAGCGAGTAATCAATCTTAATATTAGACACGTAAATTATCTATTAACGTAGTTTTTACATTTACGTAACATATAAACTTTGAGAGGTGCTGGTGTCAGATCATGTGAGTACATGTTCGGGTCGACATGATTTGGCACAGCAGTATGTACCTTCGTAAAAACAGCTCGGCCTAGCTCGAATATCCAACCGTGGTTACGAAGGTAACCACTGGTACGTGGTTCTCGTGCGGTTGTAAGATGGGTAGATGACATAGTTGTCATCAGGGGAAAAATCTGGATGAGGCTGGTTGTAGATGATGATGGACCTGAACATAATTTTTCGAATTGTAGATGCCGAACTGAGTTTGGCGATCAGCGCTAACAAAATGAAAACCGAATACCCATAATGTAGTAATTGCTTTGGGTAGGTTTCGTTGCTCAAAAAGTACTGACAAATTGACAAATGTTAACTACCGAATAATGATGTCTTAACATTTCTACAACAAAGTTAAAGACGCGATTATTTCCCAAATCAATGGCATTCACTTGTGTATTGCAATATCTCCTGTCATCACCACATCATAGCCCATCACGATACGGAAAGGGTTACAAATCAACAACACTTGTACCTGTCAATTAAATTAAGCATTTAAACCGGTAACCGATGACGAAGCAACCTGTCTCATGATCAAAGAGTTTACTACTTTTAAGTTTAAGTTACCACACATGCGGTTAACTTTCAACTTTACTTTACTAACAGTTAAGTAACAGAAACTTGCAAAGTCATACGTTATTTAATTATGTGTGTAACATCAGGTTTGTTTCCGGATTAGTAAATGATCTTGTGTAATAAATAGAGTTTAATGGTGTAGTGATGTTTTTTAGATAGTGTGTAATTATTTGTAAAGGCCAGCTATTGTGGGTGAATACATCGTAAAGGGCAAAGATGAAATTATGTCAAGATGACAGATGACATGGTTTGTCTTTGTTGACGGACAATATTGTTTCACCTCTATCCGTATACGGACTTCTTGGGCAATCTATGATTAAAACTGTGTTTTAGTAGGTACATACAGTGGCGTTTGAAAATGTTGATTTATCTCACCCATCGGTAGATTTTAACATAGCGTGTGCTATATTTTCTTAAACATAGCAACCCACTCTTTCCAAACTTTTGTCTTACACCCCGAAACAAAATAGAAATCATAAAAATAAACCTCCGCAACATACCTACAGCCCTAACCAGCAGCCATCTCTCACCGCAAAATAACTCACTAACTGTATTAAGTAAAGCAACGGCTAAGGTAATGAACTTATCCCACACCATTCTGCAAAGACCCCCCGATTATCCACCCACACCACTATTTACGAGAATTAAGGATTTGGGAGAGCTCTAGCTATAATGGTCGTTGAGTAGAAGGCTTCGGAGCAATACGCTCATTTGGGGTAATATTTCTCCCATCACGGCTTTTTGATGTGCTAAGCAGGTAAATCAGGTGCTTTTGATCCCAGATTGTATGTTAACGACGGTTCAGACTTGTAATTATTCGATTTTTACCGAGCTTACTGTTTTTCGAAAGAGATTTTCTTTTTTGGAGATGTTATTTCTATTAAGTGTGTCTTGCGGATTAGTGTGGCTTTCGTCTTGGATTTAAAATGTCTAGTCTAGAAGATTTTTGTAAAAGAGATTCTGTTTTCTTTTCTATTTTCGTATGAGTGCTATGTTGATAATAATATGTACAACGGTATGTGCTATATTGTTAATTATTTTCCTACTATTACCACACCTATACCACCTATACCTTATTTGTTTGTAGTTAACAAATCGATTTTTGTGAAGTTACTTCAGAACTATTTATACCGCATCGTTATCCAAAAAAATCATAATAAGATTCTTGGTTATAAACACTATTCTAATAATAATAGGTATGTAAACGTCTAAGACTTACTAAAATGGTACTTACTTCAATAGGTACCTAACTAACTGAAACTTGTTGAAATAAGTGCTGTTATAATTATTAGCTGTTTCCCGCTATCCTGATGTATAATTCTTAACAAGTTCATACCGTAGTCAACAAACTCATACAGATAAAATAAAATAAAATAAACATTAAGAAAAACGCGACAAAATATTGAAAAAAGAACGCCGAGCGAGTTATCGCGCGTCGACTTTATCTATGGAAATCTATGCGCGGCGCGAATGGAACCTACTTTTAATTAAAACTTTCTTATATCCTTCCGTATGCTCCCCTTTTTATTTTTAGGTTAGAATATCGCTGACTATTCCTGACTCCTGCATTTATAACTGGAAATAGAAATCGTGTAATTATTGTCCTATTTTTATTAGCAGAATGTTATAAACGGAAAAATATTATGCAAGAAATTTTAAAAACTCCTGCTTTATTATGCTTTTAATTATACAACCTTTATCGAAGTGGATTATAAATATTCTACTATTAAATGAAAGTATAGGTATAGGTGAATATGGCGGCGCGTTCGTGTTCCACGCGCGCCTCAAAGAGATGTCAGCAACTTGGAAGGGCCAGTTTGTTTTTTTAGTCACATGAAGCGTTTTCCGCTTGTCCAAACGACTCATTAGAGTCGTTCATTGTATCGATAGCCCTGTTCATATCTGAACGTAGGCTTTGGCGTATTATAAACCCCGCAAGGGCCGACACCCGTCGTGGCTGTGGATTATCGAAAGGATAACGCGTCTCCGACACAAGGGCGAAGAAGGAACATGGGTTTGGTTTTTAATCAGTAGAAGTCTGACACTCCCCTTCGCTCTGCCCAAGAGCGGGGGGGAGGGCTATTCGATGATTTTCCACCCACCAAAAAAAAAAAAAGTATAGGTGAATATTCTGTTTTGTTTTGACATTATTGTACGTGCGATTTTGACCCATCTGATGAGACGGTATGGATTCCTTCAAACCAATGCATAGGTAATTCGAAATCAATCATACTTTTACGCAGCGATGATGTAATTATTGTTTTAATTCACAAGACCGCGTGTTGAGACAGGAATAAATGAAAAGACACTCAATTACTGGCAACCCAACGTATACTGTAAAGCGAGGAACACACCTGCGACACGCCGTATTAATGGCAACTTTGCAACTAACACGGCTTTATTATATTGTACTTGTTGTAATAGTTTCAGATGCACTCGCAACGGATTCGGAACGGTTACAGTTGTTTGCAGTTTTAGAAACTGACTGAAGTTGGGGGACCTTATTTGGTAAATGAACACAGGTGTGAAACTAGTCCTATATCGTATTTAGTGGCAGACGTTCCCGATTTTTTATGGATAGTTTTTCGTTTTTAATTTTAGTCATACTCGTAAACCTGCACCGTTTTTCCGTGAAGGATGCACTGTATATATTATTATATCGTTCTAGAAGGTCCTCTCCCCGCGTTCCTACTCACATCTGACTTATACGACTAGGTATTCAAGTATCTACGTTTTCTTACTCGTCTTAATGTTCATACATACATGTTTCCCGTTGTTAAATATAAATAGATGCGTAACAGTATGGATCACTATTCCCTATGTAGACAGTACT
This sequence comes from Diarsia dahlii, assembly GCA_949775195.1. NCBI lineage: Eukaryota > Metazoa > Arthropoda > Insecta > Lepidoptera > Noctuidae > Diarsia > Diarsia dahlii. Next base: position 21,236,171 of record OX459207.1, read on the forward strand.
TGTCAAGTTAAGGGAGACACACCTGCCATCCTGGATTAGGGTGGCACTTGCACGAGTTCGCGGATTCATTGTACTGCACTTGTTCTGTTCTACACGCTAGTGCGGTGGCGGTACCGGTTGGTGGCTATGCAGAGCATTTTTTTTTTAATATTCGATTATCTATATCGACAAATACAAAGATCAATTACCAACATTTTAATAAATTTAGTATGCACACTAATATTCAGGGAGACCTCGTTAGTAATAGTAAATGCATTTACGTGCTCTAGACAGTATTAATGTTGAAACTACTCCAAGACGACATTTAATGAAACAATATTACATCGCAGACACACATAATATAGCAAGTGCTTCAGTATTCACTTAGAACACGAGCATAACTCGAAACATCATAATTTGATTACAACATACACTAGTTTACCAACTACGTAGGTATCTTAAAGTTCTTGATAATAATTGCATCGCAGTTACGTTGATACATGTTGAGGCAAAGTTTTGTGATAAACGACGCACTTAAGAGCAACTTAATAGGCACTGCAATTTAACTTATTATTTTGACCTTTTTCGTGTTACAAAAACTTTATTTTAATGGCATACGAGAGTTTAGATTTTACGTGTCATTAAATTTAACTTAGAATGGAAAATAATTTGTTATTTTTTGTTGTGGTTTTGGCTACTGAGATACTAATACATAATTTCGATCGTTGTTTTTGCTTACGGATCATTGAACGTATAACGCATATTTATTAAACTTATCTTGCACGCAACGCCCTTCTTTTATTTCTAGACTATCATATATTATTATCCTTTCTTCCACAGAAACATTATTACATAATGTGTTTAGTTATTAATGCCCTATAATATAGTCTATCTATAAACACAAAACACACACACAATATTTATACTACCCTTACATAACCGAGTCATATTTTTTTCATTTCAGCCGAAAGATCCACTGCTCGATCTAAGATACTGGTAATTATTATAATAATAAAAAATAATATTGTATTGTGATTATGGAAGTGAATTCCAGAGATGTACAGCACAAACAGTAAATGTATCCATCATAAAGACTTGTGGAATAGGGAAAAACAAATTCTAATTTTCACAAAAACTTAAACAGAAAAAAAAAACTAAGCATCCAGTCTTAGTGTCGTCCACCCTTCCCCGCCTTGTAGGAAAGTTGTTGGCTTTCCACACAATATACTTCTGCAGAGCTCCCAATTGTGTAAGCGGCCGCCATATTGATTCAGTGAATAAATTCCACACAAGCACACACAATAAGTATGTCGAACCAGTACACTGTACACTGTGCACTGCAGTTCGCAACTAGCTCTCCGTTCTTTGTTCGGCAACTAAATTAACTTTATGTTTTTACTTGTGGAAAGCGGTTTACAATTGTTGTTTGTGTAATGCAATTTAAAGGACTGGGAAGGGAAATAAGATGCAGCGGTTTAATAGTTATGTGCTGTAAAGGAAAAGGTTGCATGCTTTGAAAATATGTAGGAAGCGTGCTGGGCTAAAACTTACTGAACGAGCGATGACCTGCATTTAAGATAGACAATAGTTTATTTTGATTAAGTCCAACTTACATTTTGTTGCTATAATCTGGTTTGTGTAGTAACAAAATATAGTAAACGTGGTTGTTTCCCGTAATAACGTAATAACCAATGTTCCTTATCTATAAAAAGCGATATTTATTCAAAAGTAGATAATAAATAGGCTGCAACTGGAAAATCATTTCGATTTCAGACTAAAAACAAAATAAACCGAATAAGAGTATGATGCGTTGGCTTATCGAGGTCCTATCGAACTAATATTTGCATGGCCTGTGAAAAACCTACCCAAATAATTCTCGGAAACCTGTAAAAATAATATCGTTTTTTTAAACTACCGTCCTCTTTGCAGGTCACAGTGGAGTGAAAAACTAAAAGCAATAATGTTTGTTTTTATGAAATAGCAACACAGATGGTTCAAATCGTTTTAACTGCGGTGTCCAGACGTTTGTTAGTTTATGAGGTTGTTGACCGTGACACATGACCACTACAGCCAACAGCTGTAAGCCTGAAAGACACAATTACAGTAAAAAGTTTTATATTAACACTAGGCACAAATTGTAGTAAAATAGGTATTAAGGTAACGCGAGTATTTAGTGGTAACTACATCACGTTACATAATGAACTCCCAAACAATGCACCACTTGTAATAACATCGAGAGGTCAAAGAATAAATAATTAACATGCCTGCTGAATTCGTTGATTATCCCAATACGTTACTATTAAAGCAGTTTTTAATCATCTAGACTCAATAAAATTGCCAAACGCGAGGCTTATGTCCGTGAATGATGCTAGAAATAAAACTAGATTTGAGTGAGAATTTGGTTCAAAACCTGACAGATTTCTATCGAGATTTATCCTTCAGCATTGTTTTAAGGCTTTCTCATAATTAATCTTCAATCAAATCGCGAGGAAATCGTTTTAAAGGTACCCAAATCCACAAACTAATTCAATGAACTCGCGAATTCACAATCCATTTTCGGAATTCTAGCCGTACTTTTCTATAAAGCCGTCAATGTCACTTAAGATAAAGCCTCGCGCAAACCGTGGCACTTGAAGCGATGGGAGTGGTCTACTCCGGTCCCGCGTCCCGCCATCCCGGGACAAAGTTCCCGGCGTCGCTAAATCAAGTGTCTTGGCGCAAACCGCGGCGGTCACATTTCGCGTAATCACGCCACCTAATTGTGTAAGTTTGGTCTCAAGTTGGTGAGTGACGGTGGGTGCTCCGTGTGTGGTACGCTTACCTGCTGCTCGCTGTTTAAACGTTTTTGGAATTGTTTCGTGTATTTCACCTTTAATTATACTACACAACACAACATCACGTTCGGTATAATCCTCGAAGGGTGAAGCAAAGATGTACTCGAACTTGTACATCGACAATTTTGCATAAGTCCTATGTAATAGACGGCACAAGCCCGGACTCCTAGTTACTTCTGAGAAATTCTGTAAAACACAACAACATTTTGTTTCTCAGTCGTGCTTGCGACTATTATACTCAGTCGCCAGATCTGTATTATGTTGACGATAATGTTATATCGCTGCTTTCTCGGGAACGTCCTCTGCGTCAACCACTCAAAATAAACAGTATCGGGGAATACAAACTGACAGCACAAACCTAATATTAAAGTGGTTAGTGATGGCTCTGAAAATAAAGTGAGTGCGAAAGTAACCAAGAACTATTTTAGGAAACATACTAATGTACATAATGCTGATGATATAAATGACTATTGCCAGATTTAAGTAGGCATTAAGTATACTTACTAGTGATTTGTGAAAATCGTTCCAAATGGAATTAGGCTCAGGCTAATAGTGTTAGTAAAATGAGCAGTAATTTGAGCTAGATTAAGATCTGTGAGTAGGTGGCTCGTGGCTCGTTATGTTCCTCTACAATTTGAATGTGAACACCTATTCTAAAATCTTGACATGTTTAACTGCCGCACTCAAAGAGCTTTAATGACAACAGTAAGTCAAAATTATTGGTGTAATGATGGATGGTTGATGGTTGATAGCCAGGACTTAGGCTTACGGCTATACTTCATAAAATATATACCAGCGTGTTGGTCGGAAATTAGCTTACGTGAAACCAACTTAACCAAACCTAGGTCTTTTGTCAGTGTCAGGTCAATAGTATTAAACGCCTTGACCAAATTAAGTTCTATCAGTCTTATAATAAAAAAATGTATATATGACGTGAATGACGTCATAAGATTCTCATTAAAACTCATCAAAGCGTTTGCGCCTTGACTTGTCTCTCTCATCTTTAAAACAAAAACTGCCACAAATTATTTTTCTGAAAAAAATAACAAAACCGTTTAAAATGCCAAGTTAATTAAAGAAAGGTCAATCAGTACTCTACACTAATTAAGCGCGGGGTCACAGGTCAGGACGAACAATAGGACCGTTTGTTGCCAATATAAGGTTAAGGACACAACCATGTTACCTGCCAAACTTCATTATCAAGCACTTTTGTAAATCTTTTAAAACTCTTATAAAAATATTTTATTCATTGAGTGATTCTTGAGAATATTAGTAGTAAAATTGTTTTCTTGTTTATTCTGTCTGTATTTCTATCGTTTTTTTTTCACGGTTTATCTAATTTTAATATAAAATGCTACATACAGGCTATTTCAATCATAAAAATTACTGCAGAAGTAACATAGGAAACAAAAGTGCTTTTTTCAATTATTAAGCAATGTTTGGACACATACCTAATTAAATTAAATTAACCTAAAAAGCATTTACCTATTTCAAATCATAAAGCATTTCTCTCTTTTCTTTTGGCTCTGAAGCCACAGCAACCACAGCTACAGTACGTAATTAAACCAGAAATTGTAATCCGATGTCCAATCTTCTTGAGTCACTATATGTACACCTTAGAATAAGACCAAAATTGTATTAAGGGTTGAGAATACAATTACAAATCATTAAAAATCGCATTACCAGGCACAGTCATTATTTGTCAATAAGTTCGATTAGTTAGAAAGTTTAAACTAGTAGCCAATTACTCATACAATATCTGTAAAGAAAAACCAGCAAGAAACTCCATAGACACTTCTTTTTTATCATATACCATCAAATATTCATTAACAAAATTCACTTTCATTGAAAAAAAAAAGACTCAAACTAAATCCTATTCCTATTTCCACCCAGACAAACTACAGACTACAACATATTATCGTCAGTCGTGAGACCGCAGCGGTTGGCCTAGGCCTGCAAGACAAACTCCCTGCGGCCCGAGATAGGGCGCTAATGTCTGTTTGTGCCAACTTTGTGCACCACTCACCCTCGTACTGTCGCCTTGTCGCGTTGTTGCGTTGTCGCCAGATTGTTGCGGTCGCGGAGACTGTCCGGTGTTGCCGAGATTCTTTATCGAGACGATAAAACTTTTTGTTGTATGGCACTTGTTAAAGAGAACATGGTTAACCGCTTTTGATTTTTGCTGGGAAAACTGTATTTATTGACGCTTTTCGTAACAATAGAAAAAAAAATTTTTTAGGCGATGCCATATTCAGGTTTTGACAATCCATTCCTTTAGTGTTCAAGTTCTGTAGAAGAATTGCTTTCACAGGTTCTACTGTAAGACCACTCATAAATATATCCCTTATTCTCAAGATAAAGATCTTTATAAGTCAGCTGGTCAGAACAGCCGTTTTCTGAATGTGTTTGAATTTCCCATATTCAGAAACTGGTGGCTAGGTGAGACTGGATGTGGAAGAAGTAGGACAAGGCTCTGTGGCGCAGTTAGCAAGCCTTGGCCTGTGTCCAGCAGAGAACTGGAACTGGAATATGCTGAGTTGATTGATTTTGATGTTCAGAAAACTGAGAACTGTGGTGTTTTAAAATATTAGGCAATCATTCAAACAACGAAACAGAGCTCAGAGCTGTAGAGCTGTCTCACAAACTATGCTCATATCCTGCATAAAAATATGTAGCCGAAGAGAGTCTACTAACCTACGCTCTAAATAAATCAAAAATGTCCCGAAATTGTCCCTCCACGTTTTGACAACAGTATCTGAAGGTTTTTGTCCCGCTTCGTCCAACCGGCAAGGCGCAGCGGCGGCGTCCCGGCATGGGTAGGCAGGTTCGGATCACCATTGTTCAGCCTCTGTTCATTTATCAGCGTCCGTTTTTACTTCATTATGCTAATTTTGAAACTCTGTTGATATTTTGTGTGACCAGAGTGGATAAAAAAAGATTCCGACGAATTGATAACCTCCTCCTTTTTGAAGTTGGTTAAAAATAAAGATAACGTAAAGCGGGATGCGCTAAAGTGAAACTTCAGAAAATTCGAATTTTCTTTTCATGTTTGTATTAATGTTTTTCTAGTTATTTTTATTCTAATTCAAAATTACGCATTTGTTTCGTTTGATGATATTTAGATCAACTAAGCTATTTATTTCACATTTTGGTTTAACAGAGCAAGAAAATTGAATAATCACAGGCTACTCGAGCACTTTCACCATAAGCAAACATATAAGTTTTTCTAAATAATTTACCTTTGCTGCGGCCTCTAACTTTTGGCGGAACTCTTCCACACGTTTACAGGTACAATTACAGCTCGGAAAGTTGGTTCCGACATCTAATACACAAAGGGATTCGTTTTCATTACTCTGCCTACGCTCCGATGGCTCAAGCGCATACTCCTCGTAATTCAATATAACAAGCGGATCTTCATGCCTTGAAGGAAATAAAACAAATATATCGTGGCACGTGGCAGAACCAGGAACTGAAGTCAAATGTATTGAATTTGACGTTTATCGTTGCTTAAAAGCGGCTCTATGGGGTTCAAAGATGAATTGGACGTGTTCTCAAGGCTGTATCGGCAGGTAAATGTATCTTATTGGTATGTATTTGGAAGCACTTCGTTATTTGGCATCGTAATAAAATAAATATATTGGATATTAGGTAAGTACAAGTACGTTGAGCCTTAGCTCAACGTACCTGTACTTACCTACTACTTACTTGGCTAACCACAGTGGTATGAAAACGATTATAACCTGGGATCATAGGGTCGAGTTCACAGTGATTGTTACTGAATGAAGGAATGTTTATATTGGTAGCTCTTGAATGTAATTTACGCATTGATCGCCATCAATTTAAATGCGAAACTACGTAATACGCTGCCAGAGTGTTGCCACTGACTAGAGAAATGGAAAGTCAAGATGCCACTACTATTATCTTAGATCGTGTGAAACTTTTACTCTATATCATAATAACTTTTACTCATAATTACAAGCACAAGTAAATGCTATCATTATAATATCATGACCAGATGGCCATTAAAACGGTCTAGCTTCAAGAGTTAATCAAGTTTTTGCATTATGACTAATACGTTCATCATTATTAACTCTCCCGAGCAAATGAATTCAGAACTCGAGGCAATAATTATATTTATTGGATTTTTATTAATTACGTTCAAGTTGTAATTATTCTTTTGGGCCAAGAACATGAAAAAGTAATCATTCACAGAAATAGAAAACGAAATTATTGAGTGAAATCGACGTCAATTTATTTATTGGCTAATTCCCTAGGTACTCCTAGGCACGATTTTATTATATTAAAACATAATTACGAGTATCTTTGAAAAGGTCTAATAAGCAATTGGACTAAGTTCTTTGATTTAGTAATTTATGAAAAAAAACAGTTATTGATTAGGCACAAAGCTATTTTCTTACTTAATTAATATGCTTGAATCACTAATCACCGTCCCACTGCATGGCACAGGCCGATCGTAGTTTCACTAGCACTTGCCCGGATAATAGCCCACAGTCTGTTGACAGAGCCACGAAACCTTACCCACTGGACCATCAGTACTTCACATACCAAACACTTTAAATACCAAAATGGTTACAAAACATACAACAACATCAAGCCTTAATCCCCGAAAGATTAAACATTGACAGATGTACCTATTACACACCTTTATAAATATTTCACCAATAATGTATACATAAGTTACATTTAATAGGGGGGCCGCCACACTATTCCCAAACTACTGTAACTCCTGAAAGCCAGAATCAACAGTGGCGACCATAAGGAAAGCGAGGCAAAGTGAGGTGACCGAGAGAGGGGGTGAGCCTATTGCCAACAACAAGACACAAATCCTGGCTGCTACTGAGAAGTTTCTGATGGAAAAACTCAATCACATATTGCCCGACCTGGTAATCGAACCGAGGACTTCATGCTTAGCAGTGGCGCTTGCGACCACAAGACCTACGAACCAGCGTTACATAATATCGTAAAACACTTTCATCCACAAAAAACAAAACATAATTTCCTCTCCCCAACCAGTTTTCCCACAGGCTGTTCATTCCTCCCCGACTTCATATAATACGTAAAGAACGTACGTTTTAGAAGGCACTCATGTTGCTGCAACTTTTATTATTCATTAGAAGCAATAGCTTCGGTAATAAGACTGTTTCTATTCGCGCCGCGGATACCGGTGTTGCTAGAAACAGTTTTGGTCCCTTTGAATGGGGTAAATGGTGTTTTAGGCCGAGTTTTGGGACCTCAAATGTATTCGGTTTTCGGCGGACGTGGCTTGCTATTTGAGTTTAGATTAGGATGGTGATTTGGTGATAGCAGATGTCTTTATTGTAATTTTTGACTGCCAATTTGGTTTTGTACGCCGTAAAAACCGTTAAAGCAATGCTCCTTATTATAGGATGGAACTACATAGTTTATTAGCTCAGTGTACATTTTATAATTATGTTATATAGCTATGCAGTATCTTATCTAAACTCCTAATAATAGTATAAAGTGAAGATTATTTCGGCTTGAGTTCAAAAACAAGCTCATGCTAAACATCTACTTTACTATCATCGAGCTACTACAAAGTGACACTATTCCATCCAAGCAAAATAACTTTAATTCCAACAAAGTAAGGCAACACAAAGTCTTTGCTCTGGCAGCCCAGCGAGCCTTATCACGATGTTTTAACGGCGTCCGAACGAAGAATGGGATCGCTATTGTAATTTGTTGGTGTTTTACCGTTTTATGGGCCCTGCTTTATTCATGGGGATGTTATGGGCTCCCGGCGATCGCTTCGTTAACTATGTATCGCGGACGGGGTTACTAAACGTAAAAAAAGCGTATGGAGAACTTTATGGGAGTTTTTGGAGAATGTACCTAGATAGAGAGTGATGATCGTAAATTGGTTTTGTTGGGGGGTTTCAACGTAGAATAGGCTAATTGATTAGCTGTAATCTGTCCTTGAAATATAGTTTGCCTAGATAAAGGGTTTTCGCTACTGTCTAATATCCAAATTTTGTAGAGAGTTAACTGACTGAAATAAGTGATTTGATTTTGATTCATACAATATCAAAATCAAATCATTTATTTATCAGTAAACATGGATAATTAACTGTTGTGTGTGCTTTCTAATTTCAGATCCCTTGTTGATTCCCGTCGGGGCCGCGGATTTTTGTACTAGATTACGTGGCCTCGGCGCAAGGGCAAAGAAGGAACATGGGTTCGGTTTTTAGTCAGTAGAAGTCTGACACTCCCCTTCGCTCTGCCCAAGAGCGGGGGGGGGGGGTCATTCGATGATTTTCCACCCACCAAAAAAAAAAAAAAAGATCCCTTGTTGATATTACGATGTTGTTACTTCCTCAATTAGTTAACTAAGTATATACTCATGTTAAATTGTTTAATACACCATATATTTATACAGCCATGTGTACCTAACATATGGGCTGCGGGTTATTCGAAAGAGATATCGCGGCTTCGGAACACAAAGGCATAAAAAGAAACATGGATGGTTTTTAGTCAGTAGAAGTCTGACACTCCCTTCCACTCTGCCCAGAGCGGAGGAGTCATCTGATAATTTACCAGTCACCAAAAAAAATTGTTTAACATGTAAACATCTGGCCAAGTGCAAGTCGGACTTGCACATGAAGGTTTCCGTAATTAGAGTTCTTATAGATACACAATTTTCTGTATTTTTTTCAGAATTTTAGGCTCAGTAGTTTCGGAGAAAAGGGGGAATGGTCGGACAGACAGACAGACAGACACACGAGTGATCCTATAAGGGTTTTTTCCTTTTTAGGTACGGAACCCTAAAAAACGGGATTCAGAAATGTTACAAATATGTACCAGCTTTTTATAATTTGAAGGTGCCTCACAGCGTGAAACGACTTCTATCTGCATGTATGTCGCCGTGAAGTCATCGTAGAAGGCTTAAACTACCCTCCAAGGCGTAGTATTACCCCCGAACTAACTTAATGCAACCGGAGACGGGATGAAGGTTACTGTACAACGAGTACACAACAATTTTGTAAACTTTGTTACAAGTTCCGAAGACGGATAGGTCAGCTTGCTAATTGAAGTTTCTTGCGTCGGTAGTTCTTCTCGAAAGTTCGAGTTAAACGTTTAAGAACCGTACTCACTGGTGCTTACGAGGAGAAGTTTTAGCTTTTTTTTGAGCTGAGTTAGTGATGGTGAGCCTGATGTGAGTTAGTAACTTCTGTCTATGACTGGCTGTGTTCAAGTCTAAAGATTTCTCGCATGTACGAGTGTTTTAGTACCTAGAATAGAGACAGAATACTGAACAAAATCTATTTCAAAAGTTGTGCGAATTTAACATGACGTAACGAACAATATACTGACAGAGATTTATATTGTAACCACATTACGCCAATTGTAATGATTATAAATCCCATTCCATATGACGCAGATATTTCCTATTAACGAGCACAAATACAGAAATTCCTACTAAAATTATAATCGGATTAATTTTGATCGTTCGCTATTTAATACTAATAAAATGCATTTTCACTTTCGTATAATAAAATAGATATTATATAAGCAAAACGTGGTACTATTGGGAACTGACTGTCCATTTCATTCTGTAAGTTATTTTTGGAGCATTTCTGGAGCTCACCTTTTGACCTTGCGGTCTAAATGACCCTAAGGTGGGCGACATTGCCGATAAAATGTAAGTAGCTGTTCTGTAAACATGTGTGTTTAACTGGACTAGTAGTTGTGCAGCTTGGGAGAATTAATATAAGAAAGTTTATACAAGTTTTGGTCTTTTAATCTGGTTACTTAATTATTGTTTGGGAGTTTTATTATTGCTCAGCTCGGGGTAGGTTTACGTTTGCAGGCTTTTTGTTTTAGTTTGATATTATAATAATAATAATAATTGCATTTATTTCGGGCAGCGCCCATAATGTTAGTAACAATGATCTTAAAAACTAGTGTTAGTAGACATAATACACAATACACAAATTAAATTAAACAGTATGAGTTTCATCCAATGACGCAGCATTGGAGACTCCCATCTATCTGTGAATAAACTCAAGATAGTGTTGGTACTACCACGGAGACGAGCAAGTATGTTGTACGAAACTAAATAATCGCATGCTTGATTTATTCAAATAGTCCAATAATATTTGTCACGTAGGTACCGTCAGTCAGGGCTGCGGATTATCGAAAGAGATAACGCGGCCTTGGCACAAGGGCGAAGAAGGAACATGGGTGGCTTTTAGTCAGTAAAAGTCTGACATTCCCTTCCGCTCTGCCCAAGAGCGGGAGGAGTTATTAAAATTTGATGATTTCCCAACCACTAAAAAAACAAAAAATAAAGGAACAGTAAATCAGTCAGTTTGTACCTACAATTCAGTCAAATACTTCATCACAAAGAAATATTACTTCAGGGAAATATTTAAAGTTATGCAAGAAAGAATGTCTGAGGGTTAAAAGTAGTTGTGTCCATAAAATCATGTTAATAAGCCCTGACGGGTTAAGTCGTAAGAAAGTTATGTAAAGGAACAAGCCCAAGATTTTCTTGAGCCACTTTATGAAAAGTAGGTATTCTTAAAAGTGCTTATTTTATTTGTCTGAACTTTTCTGGCTGTACCTACTTTCAAAGCTGACTTTGTTCTTTTATTAAAATTCTAGTATATTTTTGGTACGGACCAAAAATATACTAAAAAATACTCTAAAATTAGAAAGGTCTAATTTTAGAGTATTTGAACTTCATGATAAATACAAGTTTCTTCGTGAAAACTCTTTGATGGAAAAGTAGGTCGGTATTCACTGTGTCAATTTAATGTATGGTTCAGCTTGCATCTGACCTCCACAACCCAATCAATACTGGGTAATACAATACCCTTTTGTAAAACTGGTTTTGTAAAACTCCCTGTATCGACTGCCAGATATCTATATATGGCAGCCGGGACCAACAGCTTCACGTGCTTTTCGAGGCACGGAGGAAACTCTGTATGTACCTAATGGGTGGTCACCAATCTACCGGGCAACCTAGGCAAGCGCGGCTTAACCCAAAGATCGACCCTAGTAGCAGTTATTATTAGGCCACGAGCTCGTCAACTTACAAAATAATTCTCAGACCAAATATTCAAGCCCAGCTTTCACCCAATCGCAGCCTCCCTGGTACATTCAGACGAACGATTTCTAAAAGTTCTCAAGTGCATCCACGCTGTATGTAAGCGGTGATAAATGAAATAATTTTATTTCTCCACGAGTTTCAGGTCTTACAAGTGATTTATAGTTGGCCCGGGGCTCGAACCTGCTCACGGGGATTACGTACCGAAACTGAGGGGAACGAACGGGTAGGGGGGGAGGGGGTGAAATAAAACTGTTTCGATTTGTGGACGTTGCACGTAGTTTTTAGGTTTTTAGTTTAAATGCGGTTTTGAACTAAGTGTGCGTAAGCGGAGAGTACTTAATAATTTATGGTTTTGTTACAGTCGAAATGAGGTTTTGTTAAGAGCAAAACCTTGTTGAGGATTAGGGGTGCTCGTTTTACGAATTTGAAATATTTACACAGATAATTAATCATCGTGGCTGCCTCGATGGTCCAGTTGTCGCAAGTGTGACTACTGAGTATGAGGGCCTGGGTTCGATTCACGGGTCAGGCAAACTGTTATTGGGTGAAACAGTCTCAGCATCTGGATTGGTGCCCAGTGACTTAGCAATAGGTCACCCCCTTTTACACAGCTGACAAAATGTGGCTGTACTATGCACGTCTGCCTAGTCCGTCGTGGATTACAGGTGTGATATTATGTTATTTTTTATTAAACTTTGATAAAATAAACTATTATAGGATCTAGACGGCACTCATACAAAAACATAAAGCAATATCAGGCAAACATTATTTTGTTAGCAGAAGAGAAATAGCAAGGAAAACCGATCTATGTACTTAAATAACTTGTACATATATACCTAGGGGGAGGCCTATGTCCAGCAGTGGACGTCTTTTGGCTGAAATGATGACATATACCTATACCTAGTCACATTATAAAGACTTCTTCCATGGAGAACATCCGAAGGGTCAGATACATCTATTTATAGACAAGGAAAGTAGAAACGAAAAAATGTTTCCATCAATATTAAGTTAAGCATCGTTATTTATGTCTATTTTAGGAAATCATTGGAAAAATTCCCATCGAAAAACTCAAGATGCTTGAAATAAAAGAAGAAGATTGCGCTCAAAATATAACTTATACTTGAAATGGAGGAGTTTTTGTTGTAAAGACAGAATATTTAGACGCAAAATTACCAAATGTATATTTACCTATGTGTTGAGGATTTAGTCGAACGTGGAGGGGCTTTATATTGTACTTAATTATAGAAAGTCTAACAACAATAGTTACTGTTGAGTGATTCTCAGAAAAACCTCATACAGTCTTCAAAGAAAATTACATGCTTCTGTTATTGTTCAGTCCAAGGCCTCACCTCGTATGTCTCTATAACAATTCAATTTAAAGACGTTTCCGAGGCCTCTCGCGGTTTATTAATTAAAGCTTACAGCTGGAGGCCTGTTTGATCTCCCGCCCGAGGCCCGCAGTCCTAACCAAATACTCAGAATTGTTTAATCATGGTTCACAAATGTGGACTGCGAATCAAGGTGAGCTGTGTTTTGTTTATGTTAATGAATTGCAAACACCTGATGTTACATTCATTGCATTCAGTTAAGTTATTTATTTCTGTTGGTTCACTGTTGGGGCTTTGAACTTTAGTGCAATATTATTAATGTGTTTGACATAAACTCTGTATTAATGAACTCCCTTATAATAAATCTTCATACCTGTACAAAGATGTTTTAAAAGCTTCATCTCTTCTACTATTTAAGCTGTCCATGTGAGTGACCTTAATGATCTCATTAAATAAGTTACCACTAAATGTGTGTGTAAATGTTTTTTTTTTCTTTTTATTTATTTTTAGGGACTTTTATACAGATGTAGGTACATGCTAGTCCCATCGGATCTTCTTATGTAAATCGTAACAACACAAACTTAATTAAATTATAAACAGCTCCGGAGTTAGGTGTTGACAAAATATGATGGAACATGCAAACATCGTGCATATTAAAAAATAAATATTTTTTTGATCAGTAAATGATTGCGAACTAAATATTCTGTGTACGGAAGTAAGGTTATTTATCATCGCGTTGCAGTCTAACCGGACGCAGCTATGTCCAAGTATTATATTTTACATAGAGCGACTGCCTAACTGTCCTCCACAATCTAGTTCATTACTGGGTAACACGGTCTCCCTTAGTAAGACTGGTTGCCAGCCTTTCGGACCATTGCCTACCTGTAACAACTGCCAAAGATCTACATATTGTGCCAACCAGGACCAACGGTTTAATATATTTTCGAGGAACTAAGGCATGATTGTAATCGAGCAAATGAGTTTAACTTAGAGATCGACCAGAGGGGTTATTATTATATAACCATGAGCTTCTCCACAGAATTAAAGGATTCAGTTTTATTCTTCAATATTTCTATGAACATTCTGTTGTTCATATAATTACAGATAATTGAGAGACGAAATGGAGAACTCGCACGATTTTATTTACAATCAGTATCCAATATTAATCGAGGAGGCATGAGATCAACATTAAGAACAGCGGGAGGTATCTACTCCTGTTTATTTTGTCTGTCCTAACTGATGTTAAAGCCTATCTGTATCCCAAATTTCAGCGCAACGCATACAGGCGTTAAGGCGCTACAGACAAACAAAACCAACTTTCACATTTTAAATATTAGTCAGGGTCCCAAAAGACCTCTCGCAGCAATCTAATCCGTACAAATAATAACAAACGCACTTGTGCCATAATCCCTTTGTCTACTGCCACTACATTAGCGCGAACTACTCAGGTGTCCACTATAAATCATGCGACAATGATATCGAGTGAAAAATGGTGCGCGATATAATTGAAACATCGCGTGCGTCTGTTGTGGCAATTTCGTGTTAATACTAGCTGCGAATTATATAAGTGTCTATAGTGATGTCGAAATAGGGCGCTGTTTTGTTACGATTGTTATTATTTGATTGTGTAGCGTTTCTAGGAACTGCTTTTTTGAACTTTTTTGCGATAAATTGTTGCTGTCAAACGCACATACCTTTTATATGAAAAAAGCAAAATTAAAAATTTTGAAAAAACCCACGACGGTTAAAAAAACCCAAGAATGTCCGTCGGGAGCTGAACATTGCAAAACTAGTTCATTTAATGGCAGCCCCCGACGGACATTCTTAGGTTTTTTTAAGGCGGGTGTTTTATGTTATTTTATCCTTTTTTCAATTAATTTTTAATCGACGACGTAAGTTTTTTCAAAATTTTTAATTTTGCTTTTTATTTTAAACTTTTTACTTTTCTTTTATTTTTATTTTTTTTATCTAAGAACATGCACCAATCAAACCCGAACCCATAACTGGAAACTGCATCAAAATCGGACTAGTAGTTTTGGAGAAAAATGGCAACATGTATTTGCACAAACACACAAACAAACAACCTCTCACCCCAAACGCATATAGTGTCTCCGTTCCGTCGTGGGTAAAAACTGGTTTTATATGGAAGTAATTTAATTTTTAAATGTTTTTGTGAACTTATCCAAACTAAAAAGGGTAAGCAAATAAAAAAACTAGTACTGGGAAATATAAAAGTAAATACCAACTTTGACCTTTGACAAATATGGTTAAATCTCCAATCAAATTTTAAAAACTTAACATCACACATGTAATCTTCGATGGCTTAGCTAAAGGTGGAAGAGAGAGAGAGAGAGAGAAGGCTTAAGTTCCATGTAATAGGGGGTGAGCCTTTTACCTTAAACCGGACACAAATCCAGGCTCCGGTAATCTCGAGAACCTCGTGATCAGCTGTTGCGTACCGACCACTAAACCAATGATACAGCCCAGGAGTTGGGTAGAACTATGAAGTAAATACTAACAAGATCAAATGCTCTTGTTGTTATTGGCCAGAAGCATCTAGAACAGGTTTCGAAAATCCTGGTGCCCACGAAGTTAGGACGATGAACGCACCACTATCGTCATAATTACCCTTCAAAGCTCAGTTTGTTTACTTTAAATATGGTTGAATGAGAAGTGCATGACTTTGTCAACTCGGTGTTCTGTGTCCACCGCTTGACAAAGATGTCTCAAGCACTACCATGGTGACAGGTTTCGTCATCATTGTCATCATCATCCGCCTGTAAATATTCCCACTGCTGGGACACTGACCTTCTCTCTTTTTTTCGTTTCGTTTTTTTAAAAAACGTTGCCCCACACTAGAAATTTCTCCTGTATCGTGGGTGCGTTTACAAACATTGAAAACCACATACACAAACACGCCCAGACCCGAAACAACTATCTGTAGGCCATACAGATACTTGTTCCGTGCGGGGATCGAACCCGCGACACCGAGCGCAGCAGTCCAATCGCTTAGCCTCTGCGCCAACCGTGTCGTCAATGAGAGGGAGTGGGCTATAATGTTCCACGCGGGCCCAGGGCGGATTGGTAGATGTCACAAGTCTTCGAATTTTTGATTCTAGGACATGCTGGTATTTTCTCACGGTTTTTGAGAGCTGCTTTATCGCCACTGCTGCAGTGGCGATGAAATAAATTACACAAAGTAAGGCACCTGTCCGGGATAGTGAGATCGAACTCACAACTTACTGTTCGTAAGTCGGTTCCACCACCACTGGACCACCACGTACTACATACATAACAGCAAACTAAAAAAACCTAAAGATATAAAAATAAATCAAGCTTGAAAATGTTCACAAAATATGGCGAGGAAGCCACAGCGTTGAATAATAAATGGCAGACATGCGTACGAGCGTACGATGCAACGTTACCTGATACACTGGCTCCTGAATACGAACCGTGGCTGTGGAATATATTGCTCGGCGAACTGAATTGGGACCGACCGTGGTTTATGGGATTCTTTGCTAGTATCGCGGGTTCAATTCTTGTTGAATATCATCGGAATCCTGTGATGCTGCTTTAGTTTTGTGCTGGACACTTTGCCTAGATAATCTCGACTACTTTTGTAGTAGGCTTTCAGTCCAAACAGATGAAATTCAAACCGTTTTTAATAAAGAAAATATTCTCCTATAACGTCCGCATTTCGACAGATCATCCTAGATACAGCCAAATACGTGTATTTTCGGGTGAGAAATTATTAAATGACCTCTCCTGTTCTAGGTGGAGCGAGGGAGTGTCAGACATGTACTCACTAAAACCCACCCGTGTTCCTTCTTAGCCCTTTGTGTTTCAGGACCGCAGTCCCACAGCCCCGGCAGGCATCGGATCTTGCGGACCCCTTCCATTTTGCTGACATCTCTTTGAGGTGCGTATGGAGCACGAACACGCTGTCGACATAGGACGGATGGACGGCGAGCTATCCAGCACTTACCGTACAAAACCCCCCACGCTCACGGTGGTCGGGAGCCTGACGCCGTGACTGGGTTCTCTCTCTTTCACATTCCGCCATCTCCTTCGCTATCATGACTGCTTCGCCGAAGAAGTTGACGGCTTTCCATACCCGACCAATTGACTCAACCGGAAGTCGAACCCAGGAACATGCTCAACCACTAGACCAACGTGGCAGCATTAGCAGTGTGTATAATTACCAACTCAATTGTGATCCTACGTATATAAATAGCAAGTAACAATACACGTGAAAGTTCATTATTGTGAGCTTTTCCGAATGTATCCTTTTTTTCCTCATTGTAAAATAAAAAATATCTTCTATTTTATTATTACTACTAGTTTTTTCGCCATTCAATCAATCAAGCCAATCATATTCTCCAGGGACCACCTACTCATCAAAACCCAATGTCTTATTTATTTCAGGCTACACATTTGTAAGCCATGACATATTTATGCTCCAATCATAATTAATGTCAATTTGTAACAATTTGCTCCTCCCAACAAAACTTTGTGACTCATTTCCTCCATCAACATTCTCTCATTAATACTTTGAATCTTCCCCAGATCAAAGCCATTAAAAATAACAGCCACAAAACACATATTTGTGTCCGCCATTTTACACAAATGTGCATTTCGAATATTAGATCTAAATTCGTCCTGACGGCCCTATTCTGAGTGTCAATTCTAATAACTCTGTCAAAAGTGATATTCGTTCTTATGGCGTGTGTTGTTTAAAGCTCAAAATACTATATCCGTTTTTAGACACAGTGCTTGTGTGGTCTTCGGGATAATTATAGCTAATACGTCTTCATTAATTGATTGCACACTGAATACTTAACAAAAATACATTTCGAACTTGAGTCTTTACTGTATTTACCAGAATAATTTAGTTCATCATCATCATCCAGTCTGCCTTCACCCATTGCTGGGTACCTATAGGCCTCTCTTTGCTTGTGTCACGCTTCATGCTCTAGCGTTAGCCTCATCCAATATTAATTTGGTTACATAAATTAATTGACATAGCAATCTCGCAGATAATCTACAGTACCAAGTCTATTTTTAGATAGCTTTGACTATCATCACAATGTATGACAGCTTCCCTTTCAGAATAAGATCGCCGATGTCAGAATGCGCGTCGCCGGGGACAGTGTCGCTTTGATCAACATGTTGCTTCTATTTCTGACCAACTATTTCCAACAAAGAACATGTTGGTGATGCGATACAAGTGTTTGTGTTTAAAGAGAGTTGATACTTGACGCAAGCGGCTTGAAACTTTCTGATGTGGTTCACTTTGATCGTTTCTGAAGTGTGTCAGATTTGCTAAGGCGTGTGTGAAAAGAAAATAGACGTTGTGTTCTGAGGAACGGAAATAGAAAAAGATAATTATTTGATTGAATTACTTCATCACCCTGGTAAAGTGAATTATTATAGGAGGTTAATTAAAGGAAAGGTCTAATGACCTAAGTATACTTACACACACAAATTATGAAGCTTATTTAAAAGCAACGATGTTAGTCATCTTTCATCATCATCATCATTTCAGCCAAAAGACGTCCACTGCTGGACATAGGCCTCCCCCAGGCGTCGCCACATTGACCGGTCCCGTGCGTCTCTCATCCAGCGGGTTCCTGCAACCTTGACCAGGTCATCGGTCCACCTAGTGGGAGGCCTTCCAACGCAACGTCTTCCGGTTCGCGGTCGCCATTCCAGAACTTTTCGGCCCCATCGGCCATCCGTTCTGCATCTTTCTGTTAACTGCATTGA
Organism: Diarsia dahlii; assembly: GCA_949775195.1. Taxonomy (NCBI): domain Eukaryota; kingdom Metazoa; phylum Arthropoda; class Insecta; order Lepidoptera; family Noctuidae; genus Diarsia; species Diarsia dahlii. The sequence continues at coordinate 21,255,169 of OX459207.1, forward strand.
ACTTAGTGACACATATTTTATACTCATAATATATCATCTTTATCAGCAAAACCGACAATTCTTTGTACAACGCCGAATAAACGAACAAAGGAAGTATACTTTGTACACAACATGAATTATCTACATCTACATCTACACTAATATTATAAAGAGGAAAGATTTGTACCTATTTTTGTATGTTTGTAATGAATAGGCTCAAAAAGTACTGGGCCGATTTCAAAAATTCTTTCACCCTTGGAAAGCTACATTCACCCTGAGTAACATAGGCTACTTTTTATCCCTGTATTCCCACGGGAACGGGATCTACGCGGGTGAAACCGCGGGACGTCCGCTAGTTTATTTATATTGAAATCTGCTCTTTCATGAAAAAATGCAAACCAACTTGGACATTAAATTTGTGTTAAGTGGTACACCAGCTTATCTATACTTCTATACTAATATAATTATAAACAGGTAAAGTTTGTGTGCTTGTATATTTATTATTTGGGTAATCTCGGGATCTACTGAACCGATTTTAAAAATTCTTTCACCAATAGAAAGCCACATTATTGCTGAGTGTTATAGGCTTTTTATCCCTGTATTCCCACGGGAACGGGATCTACGCGGGTGAAACCGCGGGAAGTCCGCAAGTACTAAATAACTCGATAAATTATGGGTCTAGAACCATAAACAGTTTGCACGTCACTAATATTATACCAACATCACAAAACAACTGAGTACCAAGCTCGCTACTTACCATATTACTATGTGCATAGCATTAGTTGCGGCACAAGTTGCCAGCATTATAATAATCGGCGGCGTGTATGGGACTAATTACTTCTGGATCAAGTGCCCTGTTTGCAAGTTTCCACTCTATTCATGAGCTGCCATTAAACCTTGTTAGGAGCTGCAATTATGGTGTGGGGATCTTCAATGCAAATTGGGTGATTTAGGATTGTTTGAAATCGTCTTTATTAGTCGACCTCCTTCATTTTCTGCCTGCGTCATATAGGAACGTTAATTATATTACCTAGCGTTTGAAGAAAAGAGGGTATTTTTGGATAAATAATCTCCTTTTAAAACCCTTTATTTTGATACCCCACTCGATGGTATAGGATTTTTTTTTTTTTGAACTCCGCGATTTGGCCCCACAATTTTGCTTTGTTTTTTAATTATAATGTGCCTATAACACTCGCGCCATCAAGACGAATCTAACGACGTAAATTTCATTCAAATCCCTTCATCCGTTTAGGAGTTATGAGGGAACAAAGAAACGGACATACATACAAACACGTCAAACACATAACCCTCCTTTTGGGCTTCGCCGCAGTCGGGTAAAAACACATAACCCTCCTTTTGGGCTTCGCCGCAGTCGGGTTAAAAGTAAGAAAAGAATAAAGCAGATGTGAGAGGAACTTCAGGGAGGGCACCAATGCTCTAGTCCTACGAATATTATAAATGCGAAAGTTTGTGAGTATGTATGGATGAATGGATGTTTGTCATAGGATGCTCTTTCACGCAAAAACTACTGAACGGATTTGGATACAATTTGGTACACAGATAGTTTATAACCTGGATTAACACATAGGTTAGTTTTTATTCCGATTTTATATTCCCGTGGGATAATTTTCGAGTTGTAGCGGGCGAAGCCGCTGGCAACACCTAGTAAGACATAATATTGACCGTATTGGATGATATTCAATCAGAAAAAGAGCAGAAAGATCCGTGCTCGCAAACGATAAACGTACGCCACGTTTATCGTGTCCGATCAGTTGTATGAACGTGAACGAATAAGAATGATAACGCCTCCCACTAGGATCCACACAGACAATATGATCGTAATAAGTGGCGTCCTGTAGTCTGTGCCTACACCTATGCGTTAAAACGTAAGTCTGTATAAAAGTATATGTTTAGCTATTGTACATTGGTTGGTACACAAACTAACATGACATTAACCTCTTTTATTACTAAATGGCTTCTAACAAATCCTTACATAGGTCGTCACTTTAAGATCCCCAGGCTGATAGTCTTGTTTAGCGACAAACATATTAGGGGCCGGGTTGAAAGCCAACTCAAAGCCGACCAAAAGCCAGCTGATTGAGCATTCGCGTGACCCCGTCGCATTTTATTGATATTTATGGACTCTCTACACACCGTCGCGAACCGCCGAATGCCTGCGGAAGTTCCCGAGCGTCGCTGAACCTATTAGATTTATGTTCGCCTTCAGTAATCGATAGCTATTGGTCGCATTGATGTCAACTCCAAGTTTTGGCTCCGTGAATAATGTGAGGTTTTCCGTGCTTTTAGTTTTCCGAAGAGTTCGAGTGGTGTTTGTATGTGGCGATATATTTAACTCGTGTTTGGGTGCAGAAAAGCATGTGACTTTTAGAATAGGGTCAAGCGCTATTTTTATGGCTCGTAATTTACTTTCGTTAAAGATTTATGGTCAGTTGGATCCTCTATCTATGTGATACAAATGTGTTAGCGTTAAAATAATTATAATCGTTTTAAGATGTGCTACCGTTGGCGCGTACCTATTTATAAATCCTTCTAACACACGCAATATTGACTTAATTCGGCGTAGGTTAGAGGGAGGGCTGAACGCGTTGGTGATGGTGATTCGAGGCAACTTGTTTGTTAACAGGTAGACATTATTGTGGTACGGGCTACTAATAAATGTTTGTGTGGTATAGAATTAATAACTATTAGTTATGTGTGTTTCTTGTATACCCTTTGTACCATTGTTCCGTATTTAGAATAGATACGGATTGACGTTTCGGTGTGACAGTCAGCCAACAATGATTAGGCGCCTCAAAAATTCATTTTGTATTCTAAATCATTGAAATCGCTCTCCATTGCGACAAATACGGTAATTTTTACTTTCTTTGGCCCAAATTAACCCGGGCCCAAACTTTAACAATAATGAAATTATTTAAAAACTTCGCCGCGGAATGGGAGTTGCCCCTTTGATGACGATTAGCTGTTTGTGTCGCGAACATTCCAGATAAATGGGTTTTGTGAATGTTTGTCAAAGTGTTGAAGAGTTCTTTGTTGTAAAGAACCTTTTTTCAGGAAAGATACGCTTTTGGACAAAGCTGTTTCTTTTGAAGATGCCGTGAATCTTTCTTTATTTATATGGGCCCCAGAAATAGCGCTATATGCTTCTGTAGTTAGTACCTATGTATTTTGTCGAGTGTTAACTGGTTGTCTTGTTAACCAGGTTTTGTTACTGATACTAGAAACTAGTTTTTGTTTTAGCAAGATGCGGCGATCATCATATCATTCGCGACTTCGATTTACTATTATAATTATTAAGTCAAATCCATCATTGCACGTGTAAACGCGCACGCCCTTGATGCCACGAAATATTGTCCAACTTTCGATAGTTTACTTCAAACTAAATCATTTCATGACCACTCTTTGACACACACTATATCAACATAATTCCATACAATCGATATCAGATACTTTTTGTTCGATATCTTTCACCTAGCGAAATGTCTAAACACAAAATGAATCAGAAGTGAAAAATAAAATTCATTAATAAACCGATCCAACAATGTTGAGTTTCGGCACTCGACTACTGAATGATCTAACAATGAAATGAAAGAAGCAAATAAAGGTTCATTCCTGTGTAAAGTTAGAAAATTGGGAAAGTAACGAAATGTGATGTCTTAGTAATTTTATTAGTATGGTATGAAAGTGGATTCAAACGAAAAATAATTGTCACTCGAGTGGAGCTTTTTAAATAGGAAAATTCCCAAATCAAATATTTAAATGTAATCCCGTACATCAAACTACCAGGTTCCACGAATCGACTTTGACTCATAAACTGACGAGCTGTATTCTGGGAATGCTTTAGTGCTTTCAAACCAAAACTGGCTAAATCCTCAAATTAGTCGACGTGCCAGTAAAGTGAGTTAGCTCTCCATTGCATTTATGTGACATGGACGCGTCAATGTAAACTGGCGTTTGCATTTATATGATGCTAAATTTGTGTGGACATTGCTTGTATTTGATTTTAAGGACATCGAGTTGACGATGATGTCATTTAGCCGACTTCGACCACAGTGACTGTATTCGATGGCTATTCTAGGGTGGTTGTTGAGACCTTTGGTGAGCTGATCTTTCATACGCTCTCAAAGTCACTACAGCATATCTAAGATTGGCCGAAAAGGTCCGAGCACAAAGCGGACGTCATGTCAGAATACGATTGACATTACTGTAGAGTATATCTGTAGATGTAATGTGATGACGTTTTGAATCCAATTGCGAACTTCTTTCTTTCTTCAAAGGCGTTGACCTGCCACCAATGCACATGACATGCCCACACCGGCCGATTTTGTGATCGGTTTTCCATTCTAAGGGATCAACATCGCACTTTTGAAGTATCTATTCTTAAATAGCTTTCATTAGAAGGTTATTGGTGTATAAAGAAGATATAAAAAAAACCGAAGTGCCCGTATTAGGGTCTTCTCTATTATAATAGGACTTGGTACGTAATCGTAATAAATGGTTACACTACCTATATATTTTTATACTTTCAAGGTAAAGAGATGTACGGTATATTATATACTGTATTGTTAAGATCCGTAGAAAACGAGTCTTACCTCCGTAATATTCAGTATTTCCTAATATTTACTTTATTTTACTTACAATATCCTCGAGTGTTCTTAAAATAAGTGGCTCAACCACGCTACGTGTCCGAGATAACATCATCCGGCTGTACCCACTGTCCGCAGAATCCTTTCTGTAAAGAAACTTTGTGGAGGAAAAACATTATTAAGTTATAAAGAGATCTTGAGTGAAATCCTGAAGTTAGACGGAATATTTGAAACAATGCTCCACTAACCTGGTTTATAAAGGGTATGTTGTGGGAAGGTACCTTTTATGTTTTGCGTGAAGGTGTTATGCAAGCTAGCCATTTCATGAAAGTTGATAAATTACGAACAAGTTTTATTTAAAAACGAATTGATGAATACCTTTTTATCATTGTGCACTAATTTCTGTATTTTTTTACAATTAAAACATATTGTAGTTATACAATAAATAATGGACCACAAAGGCATATTTAATTGACTTAAGCAAACATAACTGACTACATCAGTGTAGAATTTACATACACTAAAATGTAGTCTGTATACCTATAACATACTACATGATATATAATATTGTATAGCATAATTAAGTCGAAAGATAACCATTGCTATGCAAATCGAATTGATAACCACCTCCTTTTTAACGTCAGTTAAAAGTTCAAACTTGATAAGTCAGCATTCGCAGAAAAAATACTTAACAAAAAATGCTAAGCCATCTCAAAAACCACTTTGATCGTATTGTCAGTCATTTGTTCTAAACCCGTCATCCGGAAACACACGAAACACATCAAACAGAATGCGTCAACTTTCAGATATTTTATATATTCGGATGTGAAAGAATGTCTTTACAAATACAGGGTGTTAGGTTAAACGAGGGAAATATTGAAGGAGGGTATTCAGTATTCGATTCTCGTCCCAAATATGTAAAAAACTATACTTAAACTTAATTTGTGACGTGATTGTCCCATGGCCCTCGCACGCTCTCCAGATCTCAATTTATTAGACACTAGCTGACGTCACGCGGTTTCAACCGCGTAGTTCCCGTTCCCGTGGGAATACAGAGATATAAAATGTAGCCTATGTCATCCGGGATGAATGTAGCTTTCTAATGGTAAAAGAATTTTTAAAATCGGTTCAGTAGATCCCGAGATTACCCCTTACAATTTAACAAATATACAAACACACAAACTTTACTTCTTTATAATATTAGTATATATATAGATTTCTTTTTCGCTATTGTCCTACGTCCGTTTTAAAATATGTTGGGAAAATGGATTTTAACTAAAAGTCATTGATCCGCGCACATTTTCTGTGATAAACGCAAAGATTTTCTGTCTGTTATTTAGCAGTGTTTTTTTTTTCTTTCATATTTTTATTGGTAACATGTAAGCAATTGCGGGTTCCAAATTATGTCCCCCGTTTAAACTAACATACTGTATAACCCCGTTACGCGCGTCATCCGGCGTAGAATGCGTCTCAACCGGCGCGCGGCGTAGAATATAAGTCGCGTGACAAATGCGGCGATTAGTACTGCCCGCTTCATTTGTGCTCGAATCGTGTCGTATAAAATTAAGCCCCTTTGATCTACACTCGTTAGTATATGCTCTTTATGGAGAGGCGCCCTTTTTCATGTTATTGCTTCTTTTTCGTGTGTGTGTCTATTTTGAGAGGCTTTGAAGGGTTAAGTTTTCTTTCTTTGATCATGCGTGGAGATGTTTTTAGAGTTATTGAGTTGTTGTAGGATGATTTCGTTCCAATTGTTTTTGTTTAAAAATGAATTAGTATTTGAATAATAGTAGGTAAAGGTGAGCACAAGTAACTACGATAATCATTTTAAGGTACTTTTTTTTTAGCGGGTTTGAAATCATCAAATAACCCTCCCGCTCAAGGGGGTGTCAGACTTCTACTGATTAAAAACCACCCATGATCCTTCTTAGCCCTTTAAGTCGAGGCCGCGGTATCTCTTGTGAACAACCCACCGCCTCTAGGCAGGATTCTAGGATACCTCGCTTGGAATGTAGAACTTAATTAAGAAAATCAAGAGTTCTTGTTACTGAGCGTTTACATTAGGGTTTATATGTGATTGTTCAATTAAAACAAGCCTTCACGTTTCCTTACATTGAACCGAAGCACGAAAGTATCTAAAAAATGAATACCCCAATTCATCACATTTACACAAAAATAAAGACAGTAAAAAGCAATAATTTACATCCCAGCCTTCATTTTACACGTCCCAACATACTTCTATTCAAACCAGCGATTATAAGCTTTATGTCGCAGTCCTTAAGGTAAATAATGGTATATTGAAGAGGGTCCTAAAATTGAAACAAATCCGTCCTTTTTGGCGCCTATATAAACAGTATAAATCTTCGATGAGTCTGACGTGCTAAGCCCCACTTAACGGCGCACACCTCAATGTATCTTTGCTAGGATTTAATAATTACTCGTGTCACTTTCACGCGTTTGTATTACGTAAAAACAACCGCGGCTGGTTGGCAAAACAAAAATTATAATAAATGGAATATTCTGCTGATTATAAAATTATTGCTTCTACATATTTATATTCTGTTTTAAGTAATTAATTTACAACATTGGTTCGACTTTTAATTGCTGCCATAAATTCACAATATCATCCGATGTGTCAATTTTGTAAACATCTAAACTCTGACACTATTAATTCTTATTAATGATGCCATAAATTAATTCTCATGAATATTTTAATTTAGTTTTTGGTATTTAATTTAAATCTTATATTCCTTCTTTATCGTGAACGTTAGTACTTAACATGGTGTTAGAGCTTTTATGTCTCCCATGGGCCCCTGAGTTAGCTTAACATTTCCGTCGAGAAATATCTATTCTCTCAATCTTATAATAATCCAAACATTAATACAGTATGTCGAAGGTTTAATCTTCCGTTGGCAATTAGCCGTAGTATCCAAACTTGGTTAAATCTCGTAGTTTCATAATCCATTACAGTAATTGTGAGCAAACCCCGAGCGCTTCAACAGAATTATGTAAATGCAAGACATACGTTGCATAGTACTGCCAGCATATTTTACGTCGAATGGAATTACTAAGCCAGCACCGGGTAATGAAATAGCGTTATTAAAGAAGAGTGTACTATCAATATTGTACTGCTTTTTCGTAATATGAGGTTATTTTGCAATCAGTTGCGTATTGTGTAACAGAGAAACGGAAAAAAGTGGTGATCGATTTAGCTAAAATTAGAGCTTTTGGTCTGGTATTCGGATTCAATATTCTCTTTCTCTAGTTATCTGTGATTTATGTGTTTTTTAGAACACAATTTATAATATAACATTTTATTTTCACAATTAAACAATGTAAGCCACCTGACATGTGAGTATATCCTAAACAATTGCACAACCACAACACAACGGTCGCTCCAAAACCATCCCGGGTACAGTCAAGGACCATAATTCTGTTGTGCGAACCGCCCGGGACTCTCCAGGCCCTATATATTACTACACAAGGGTGCATATTTTACTCCACTTATGACAAACGCCCCGTTTTTTTCCACGTCGCTTTTCTGAATAATTTTTCGTCTGTCACTCGGTCGTACGCCCATTGTGTCTCAAATAAAAAGCGTATCTTTTTCAGCGTGAATTCGTTAAGAGTATTTTATTAAGGCCGATTATTCGAAGTGGTTTGTTTGAATAATTGTTCTGTAATGAAGACAGGTTCGAAGATTCGTTTCTTCTAATGAGCTTAACGTTCTTTTTGTGTTTTCTTTTCCGGTTTGGTTTTTGGTTTATTGACTCAAGTTTTCTATACGAAGCTCATTATATAATTGTTAGTCAATTAGCAGACTCCTTGTCAGTTCAATCACGCAACATATTCGACAAGCTTCTAATTTTGTTGACTGCCATCTAACGCTAACAGCCCCGAGGGAGGCTAAAACTTTGAGATATAATCCCTTATAAGAGGCAACCTCTTCCGAGGGAAACTATGGAGAGGATTATAACTTTAACGAGAGCACGTGAAAGTTTGTTAAATATTTAATGAATATGTTTAATTATAGCTACATAAAAGGTTTTGAGTCTGGTAAAATTGATCGCCCGAAATATTTAACTAGCAAAATTATGGGTGATGTTTTCTTTTCCATAGTACCAAGTATTCTAAGTTAGCTGACATAAACCTTAAGTACCGTAGTACTAAAACAAAGAGTAAAATATTTTTTATTTTAGTAGGTACGTTTGCGACAAAGAGCGGAATAAAAACGCGCCTACCGTGGATTGCGTCACTTATTTTATTTTTGTCATCCACACATCAGTAACGAAGTGCTTCATTCTGTTTTATGATATGGCATTTTATTAGAAGCCTACAAATATTAGGATACGATGCGGAAGACTAAGGCCTGTGTGGGACTGGGGCCCGGGGATTGTGATGCATGTTGGAAGAGGGCTATGTAGTGAACTGTGATACACTAAGTTCCTAGTATCAAACCAATAAGAGGCAGTCCTTTGCCCGACAAGCTAGTTAGTATCAGATCAACACCCAGTATTATTAATATAGACCAGACCAGTTTAGCTGTAGCAACCTTTGTTACGTTTTATAAGAGTAAAACTTAAATAAGACTGGGCAGGACATGTCTGCCGCACGGCCGGACAAACTGCGGACCAAGCAGTAAACTGGTGCCTTGCTTGACACAGTGAGACGAGGTCGCGAAAGGCCAAGAAGGAGATTGCGGGACGAACTATAGACAGGTTCCGTCAGAAATGGAAGGAGGACGCGCGGTAACGCTAGAAATAAATAGTGTGGATGGGAGGCTTTTGTCTAGAACCTCTCCTAGGCAAACATGTAAATATTGCGTTTTTACTGTGCATAATGGTGTAGAATTGAGTAATTTTTATAACCTGCTTACTCATCCAAGCAACCAAACTGCCAAACAATAACAACCCACCCAAAGAAAACAATTGAAACTACAAAACAATGACAAACACACTTCAATTACTAGCAGCCCCACGATCCCGCGTAATCCCGCCTTAAACCCGCCCGACTTGAGATCTTCTAATACTTGAGATTTTTCGGCGAAGGGACAGAGACGGAGTCGGGACAGCGGCGGGAACGTCGTCGGCGGGAACTCTCGGAATCCCGAACATTCACTTTCAGACGCGGCACGTGATTTCTTGGGCCCAAAGGGTCCTAAGGGCTGTATTTATAATGTATTCGACTTAAATCTCTGTCAGGCTGCAATGTTAGATTTAGAGAGTAAGGATGAATGTGAGATGTGTGATTGGAATGTAGGAAGATATAGGGACTTGTGTCTCAAACCTTGTATGGGTGGCAGAATGTTCGGAACCATTTTATTGTTTTCTTAGTCAAATATGTGGATATTTAAGAATCAAACGAACTTACCTAGTAAAGTTTGATATCTAATTATACGAGTGTCTCTCCCGAAGATGATTACAGTTTACATGCAGCAGTACGAGAGTTGATGCTGTCCTTATCACACTTTTTAGAGAATTTATTTTTAAATAAATAAAAAAAAATAGTATAAAAAGTAGTGTATTGACTATTTCCCCCCACTGTAGTGCAAGCCGCCATTGCGCTGCAACGACAATCCTTGACTCATTTTTTAGAGTTCGATTTTTTCGATATGTCTCGGGATTATCAGGGAGGGAGGGAGTGTAATCATCTTCGGGAGAGACACTCGTATAATTAGATATCAAACTTCACTAGGTAAGTTCGTTTGATTCTTAATTATACTTCGTATCTCTCCCGAAGATGATTACAGTTTACATGCAGATGTTTAGAGCATCGAAAAAAATTGACATTAAAGCGATCGATAAAATATTATGCTATTTATTACGTTTTAATTACTGAAACGTAATGCTAATTATATTTGTTTGTAATAATCATAAAACTAAGGTACAACAATAATAAATAATCATCTAAAGAGTGTATCTACAAATTCAGTTTAGTTATGGGGAGGTACATTCTTATTATAGTGTTTTTGTAATACATGGGAATTGGGAAGATTCACTCCAGCCTGCGGCCTTTCGAATAACTTCCAGATTGACACCTGCTCTGTGAGCAGACGCAGATGCGTGCCTTGTACTGTGTGTCCCATACAATTTTACATCTATGCCACTTTTTTCTAGAACTTGTTTTACCCAGTGAGAAAAAGTTTGAGAACCCACTTTCTTATGTGGTTTGATAACTACAAAATAAAGAATCTTCTTGACACATGACACGTAAGCAAACAGTTTTATCTATATAGTGTTTGAAGGTTAAAGCTGGGAAAACGTTAGGGTTTTTTCTAATATATGGCAACAGAATCAATGGTACCTGGCCGGTTTATATTAAATCTTCGATTTTAATTATAATTTTGTCTGAATCAAAAGTAATATTTTTTATTTTTATTAGGCTTAAAGTTTGATTTCTCTGTGCAGATGCTAGTGCTAAAAGAGTTACAGTTTTTAATAAAATCTTTTAGTGTAATTGAATCATTAGGAAAGTACTTAATTGGTTTAATAACTTTCTACAAGATTGTGATTCCAGGTGTGGAATTTTGGTTTAAACAATAGACCTCTTTGAAAAACCTTTTTAAATTTCCTGACCTAACAATATTGATATTGCAGAACTATTAAGTGTGCTGTAACACCCGAATTAACTAGCTAAGTCAAGAATTCTATTAATTGAATAGTGTGGGAATCACAGTAATCTAAACCTTTACCATTACAATATAGCCACTATATGAGTTTAGTGCAGTATTATATTGCTTCAGCGCGTTTATGGAGAGAGAGGCCATCAATATATTGAGAGATGCTTTGGGTTCCGCGCATTAATAGTGACTGCCGGATAAATTCCCTGCGATCAGAGTAAGATCCGAGTGGAGAGGATACTCCCCCTTGAAAGTAAAACACAGTAGATTTTTGTCAGGATTAAAATAAAGTACTTTCGAAATAAGTAATTTTAACCGCACTGGGTGCCAAGGCTGTATTGGTCAATATGGTAGTACTATAATCCCTTCTGCTTGTCATTTTTAATTTTATGAAAACTTTTGAGATAAGACTAAAAGGAGTAAAAGCATAAAAAATATACTAATCAACAATAAATATCATCTGCCTAGCCTTTTCCCAACTATATTGGGGTCGGCTTCCAGTCTAACCGGATGCAGCTGAATACCAGTATTTTACATGGAGCGACTGCCTATCTGACCTCCACACCCCAGTTAATACTAGGTAATACGATACCCTTTGGTAAGACTGGATGTCAGAATTTCAGGTCACTGACTACCTGTAACGACTGCCAAAGACTATATATATGGCAGCCGGGACCAACAGCTTAACGTGCTTTCCGAGGCACGGAGGAAACTCGGTATGTCGGGCGGTCACCCATCCACAGACCGCCCTAGGCAAGCAAGGCTCCTCCAACAACAATAAATAATAACAATAATTTCGGAAATTGGATCCAATTTCCAGGAAGTACATCTGTAACATTTATGATTCTGGCTATTTGCAAATAAGTCGAACTGTGGAATACCGAGTGAAAGTGTTACTATATTAAATGCGTAATCTGCTATTCCGATTCTGTATCTATATTAGCAATTGCTATAGTATTGTCTATTCTGAGTATCTTCACACCATTGTGTGAAGTAAAGATTTTTAGACCATAAAAAGTTGCCAGTAACTCAAAAGTATTTATGATATTTATATGTGTTTATTGTAATTATTAGAATAGTTTAGTGCCAGAGATTTTGCTCTTCCTAGAACCTTTGTGTATACCCAGCCGTATTGAATGGCGGAGCATGCTGATGTTAACAGACCTATAAGTCTATCAGGTTCCCTTTTCGGTAATGTTTTGGGCATGTTGCTTGCACAGAACAGGCACTTTATACTTGGGTAAATTTTACTTTTGTCAGTGTTGATTAAAAATCCTTATCTTTATAATAATTCTTTTGTCGCTTCGACGTTATTATGACAGGTTAACCGATGCATAAAAAATCATATTATAGTTTACTGATAAATACCCCTGATATATACCAGTGAACGTAAATAATTCAGTACAGGTTTTGTTAATTTAGTGAATACGTAGGCACAGATATTATAATACTTCGTAGGGTACGGGTGCGGTACAGAGTCCAAGCGGCAAAACGTTAAGCTCAAATAATTGATTAGTAGGTAAATCTTTTTAAGTTCCAAGTAAGACTTAGGTACCCAAATAATCTCGCTTTGGGCAACTGCAACCAAAAACATACGCGTCTTTTAAGTCTATATTTGCCATAAAACAATTTTGATTTATACCTGTGCGGTAGTCTTCCATTTTAAAGTGGTCAACATGAACGGATTTAGTTAATCCTTTTAAATTAAGGAAATGTTCCCCGTTAGGCTTAGGTACTGTAAACAAAGGTGAAGGTGAAATACATCACACTAATATTATAAAGGCGAAAGTTTGTAAGTGTGTATGTTTGTTAGTTCCTCACGCAAAAACTACTGAACGCATTTCGATAAAATTTGGTACACAGATAGTTTATAAACTGAATTACCACATAAGATAGTTTTAATCCCGATTTTATCTTCCCGTGGGATAATTTTTGAGTTGTAGGTGGCGAAGCCGCTGGTAAACAGCTAGTCATTGAGAAATAAAACCTGATTATAGCTCAGAATAACAATTATCAATGTTATTTTCTGTGACCATGAATAACCTTTTTGGTATGTCAGGCTGATGTGGTTCACAAATAAAAGGTATTTTATATCCTTTAATTCAAGAAAGGATTGTTTTATCCTTTGTAATGAGTATGTATTCATTAAAGTAATGCTGTAACCAGCCAGCTATTGGAATATTGTTGTCTACCTGTGCCGAGGTGATTAGCGGCGTCAGGCTGCGTGGTTGGCCACCCGTGCACGCGTGGCCGTCTGTGCGCGGTGCGGCGGCGGCGGTGATCCCGCGGCGGCGGAGGCGGCTCGCGACTCGGCGGCTGGTGCCCGCACGCGGCACCCCCCATGCGTTTAAAGGACCGTTTAGACGATACGTAGTACTCGACTGATTGCGCTGCTGATTGAATCTCGCATTATTTGCGGTGAATCTTAATAAAATTCTGAGGTAGGTAGTCGTTTTATAGCCTGGGTAGATTTTAGATGATCAGGCAAATTAGAACCGAATAGATAATCGTCTTTTGTAGCGTTTTTTACTACATCCCTTTTTCGTTTACTCGGATTGTAACAGTGAATCTTCTAGACAGAGATTCTCTGTGGTTTGCGTTGCGCGTTAGTCGCCCTGCATTATCACCGAGTGTCTTAATAATGTCTTGTGGTATGTTTACGATTAGAGTTAAAGCTGTGCTTTGTAGATTGCTGAGAAACAGCTGGCCATTTGATTTTGTTTTTACTCACTGTGTGCTTAGCATGGGTGCTTTCGTGTGAATACAATTTTCAGCAGCCAGATATTGTTTTAGGATAACAACGTTTTCCTTTTTACCCGACTACGGCGAAGCCAAAAGGAAGGGTAATGATTTTGGCAGTCTATGTATGTATGTATTTATGTATGTATGTATGTTCCACCGTTGCGCCTAAACTACTGAACGGATTTTTTTGTCAGACCTCGACCGTCAATTAAGATGTGTTTCCACCGCGTTGTCAAATCTTTGTGTAAATTGTCTCCAAATGCTTTATTTAGTGTAGGGTCTGAGCCCAACAATTGTAAAATATCCGGGTCTAGTTCATCAGGATTTTCACCAACCGTTTATTTTCCTTCTTATGGTGCCTCATTATTTGGGATCTCACCTACCAAGGAGTAAAATATAATCATAAGTCACCCGCCATAAATAGGTAGGTAGGTAGGTACTTGACTTTATCCACACACGCTTTGCGTCGGGATATATAAGTTGGTGGGTGCAGGTATCAACACATTCGGCGGCCATAGTATCCACACACGATATACGTCGGGATATATAAGTTGGTGGGTGCAGGTATCAACACATTCGGCGGCCATAGTATCCACACACGATAAACGTCGGGATATCACAATGAATAAAATCATTTTATGGCATTTGTAACTTTGGCATGCATCCACACACGATATACGTCGGGATATATAAGTTGGTGGGTGCCGGTATCAACACATTCGGCGGCCATAGTATCCACACACGATACACGTCGGGATATATATAATGGTGGGTGCAGGTATCAACACATTCGGCGGCCATAGTATCCACACACGATAAACGTCGGGATATCACAATGAATAAAATCATTTTATGGCATTTGTAACTTTGGCATGCATCCACACACGATATACGTCGGGATATATAAGTTGGTGGGTGCCGGTATCAACACATTCGGCGGCCATAGTATCCACACACGATATACGTCGGGATATATAAGTTGGTGGGTGCAGACCAGGTATCAACACATTCGGCGGCCATAGTATCCACACACGATAGACGTCGGCGTAACACCAAGAATAAAATCATTATAAGGTACTTGCAACTTGGCATTAGGCATCCACACACGATATAAATACGTCGGGATATTAAAATTGGTGGGTAGTTAGACACATAATGGTCATACATACAATGCACACACGATAAACGTCGGCATAACACAATGAATTTATTTTTTCAGAACAATCTTAAATGGTTCTAGATCACTAAATAGTTAAATCCTCCGACTCGAATGCGAAGGAGATACCGCTGATTCACTTTCCGATGACGATGAGGAGATTCTTCTTCGTTTTTTCACTTTTGTTAGTAAATTTTCGACACTGTCACTATCGTCCCGACAAGATCGCTTTATTTTTTCCATCGTGTAACGAAATTACAGTTATTTCCGGACGAAACAAAGTTTTGTGTGAGTCGGACAACACGAAATCACGTAATGAGTCAAGGATTGTCGTTGCAGCGCAATGGCGGCTTGCACTACAGTGGGGGGAAATAGTCAATACACTACTTTTTATACTATTTTTTTTTATTTATTTAAAAATAAATTCTCTAAAAAGTGTGATAAGGACAGCATCAACTCTCGTACTGCTGCATGTAAACTGTAATCATCTTCGGGAGAGATACGAAGTATAATTCAAATTGATCGGCAATCATGGTTGTAACTGTAAGACTAAACTATACTAGGTTATATTTTAACAGCCATTTTAAATCGATAAGCTATACTCGATCGAAAAAATGTATCTCATGTTTTAATTTGTAGTTCCGAGGCACGTATACAGCTCACAAAAGACAAAGAAATATCTTAGTCTTTTAGTTCTGAATAGTACTTAAACAACAAAACAAGACAATCTACTTTAATGTTCATCCAGTGATAAATGTTGACATTTATATGAGTTTAGACCTAAAAGCAGATAACATAAATCATTATTTAGGTAAATCACGTTGCTGATACCGATCTTGAACTACACGTACTTACATCTATCTCTTTATATCTACAATAGCTAGCCTAAATTAAATCATCTGTGTTTGTCTGTGCGTCCGCGTTGTTCTTCTAAACATCTGAATGGATGATGATTGAGTACGATTTGATTAAAATTCTCTGAATGATGTCACCAATATTCACAGAAATTATTCCCGAAGGTAACTTAAATTTAAAGTCAGATATAATGAAAAAAACCTACATACCGAGCAAAGAAGGGGTGAGTCACTAGTATACCACTCAGCCCACCCCAGAATTTGTCTCAAAAATGGATGTGTAAAATAATTGTAAAAGCTAGTAAAAGTATGATAAATGCGTGGAACGATTTGTGAGCGTAATATATCAGTAGGAATGCGACACATTCGCTCGAGTCGATCGATCCAGAGATTAGCTCTGTGCCGACTGCCGTCACATTGTTACTGACCTCTCGTGCTTTTTAAACTGAATGCTAGTTCCAAATGGCATTGATATAGATTATATCTTAAGTCTTGGACCTTAAGAGATTGGAAACGATTGTATTTGTTAGAAACTTCGACAATTATAGTATGTGGGGTATACTATAATTGTCGAGGCTAGGCAAGGCGTGAGTGGCAAGGACAGACACAAGAAGGACATTCAATAATCTTATCAGAGAGGTTCCTCAGAAAGATCAGGTGCATCATTACACGTATGAACTAGATGTATGATCGTAGACGAAACGAATCGAGAATGTAAGGGTTGTGGCAGCTGGCGGTAGGTTCTGTGATTTCTTCCTACAAGCATGGGAAAACCGGCGTGAGTTTGTATATGTATGTGTGTTGAACCGCAGCATCATCCAAGTCAATCTATCGTATTCAGAAGGAATTCCCATTGTTACCGTTTTTTAACCGACTTCCAAAAAAAGGAGGAGGTTATCAATTCGACTGTTTTTTTTTTTTTTTTTTTTATGTTTGTTCGCTCATAACTTGCGACTGGGTGAACTGATTTTCATGATTCTTTTTTCATTTGAAAGCTGGTGCTTCCCGTGTGGTCCCATTGTCACCATTTCAATATCTGATGATGGGATCTTGTAGAAATCGGGGGAACTCTTCAATAAATAACAGCAGATTAACCGCGATTGTTGCTATAGCATATCTAAGCATTGTTTACGCCATCACACAACATAATATCACGCCTGTACTCACTACAAAGGTTATAAAAACTATTTTGTGGAACGGAACTCCTCAATAAATGATAGCAAATGGACTGGGATTGCTGAAATCTCATATTGTCTGTCTATTGTTTACACCAGTTCCTAACATAACATCACGCCGGTACGTTGTTAAGGGGTAAGCACATGTGAAACACTAAAAAGTGAAAAATAAAAACTTTGTTACAAAAAATAAAACCGACTTCGACAAAAAAAAACACTCAAAAGTGAAAAATAAACTTGAGAAGAAAAATCAGTTTCTGAAGTCGGTGACAAAAAAATGAAATCAAAGAAACAAAAGTCACCGACTTCAGAAACTGATTTTTCTTCTCAAGTTTATTTTTCACTTTTGAGTGTTTTTTTTTGTCGAAGTCGGTTTTATTTTTTGTAAAAAAGTTTTCAGATTATAGCCAAATAACATTTTCACAATCTTTAATCATAGCAATATTTTATTAGGTATTGTGGTTGAGAAATGTTTAGTTCTACCTACCGGCAAACTAGGCTGAATTAGGTTTTCGTGACAAAGATCGGTAAAAGACAATTGTGTGAACATTACTATTAATGGTCTTGCTATTAAAACAATAGCTTTCTGTCCTAATACTACGAAGTTACACTGCTGGGACACAGGGCTTCTCTCTTGGGAAGTGCCCAGTGTGCGTTTAGGTACTGTAATAAAAGCTTTTCTACATTTTATTAGGTTTTTCCAAACACGCCTCGCAGTCGACACAGTGTCCGTCCAAAAGCAAAGATGGCCAAATGTTATTTACGTGGTCGTCAGTTTGGACGGCTATTTCCGACGATGGCAGACCAGGAGACAGGCAGACACACAACTCTGATGGAAAACGCTGTTGACACTCTCGCACATTAGCGGGTGATTCACGCTCTCTGTTTGTGTTGTCACAATATAATGTGTGTGCTTAGACACGGAGATTGACCGAATTCTTCCTTACTGCCTTTGATGTAGAACTTATACTCAATTTTACTAATACGAAGCTATTCTCAAATATAATCACCCGTTGGATTTGTAACTCTCGGCGTTGAGTGAAGCATTCAAAATCCAATAGAGTATTATCATTAAAGTATCGTTATGTGTTAAAACCGGCATTGTTATTTCTTCTTTAAAATGTTGCATTAATTTTATGTTGATTGTTATTTATGTCGTAACAAATGGCCCGAGTTTTCGGCATTTTGTTGTCTTCATTTTAGAGCCTGCTTGTGATATCGTCTCTATTAATGTTACATTATGTAAGCAACTTTCGATTACTAAACTTGTATTGATATGAACGTGTTTGTGATAGAGGTTACCTTGAACTATTGCTGTGGGTTCACTTTACAATAATAATGACAACAACATGATAAATCTTAGACTATTAGATAAAGATTTGCGAAAATGCAAATTTTATTATGATTAGATTACCAACATTAGCGAAATATACCTAATTGGAACATTTGTGTGGTGGTAGAGCTTATGGCTAAATAATCACAGCAACATGGTACAATCTTCAAGAATAAGTAGCGCTTGCTGAGGCTGGTCCGTGGATAGGTAACCATAATCACATGCCGAGTTTCCTCCGTGCTTCGGAAAGCACGTTAAGCAGATGGTTATATCGGTCGCTTGAAGATCTTTGACAGTCCTTACGAGTAGTCAGAAGCTGAAATTCTGACATCCAGTGTTAGTAACCCACCACTAATACTAATTGGGCCCAGTATACCCACTCATCAAATCTGTCGGAGAGCCGCGGCTCCGGTCCGCGAAAATAAAATGGCCGCAACTGTCAACCGAAATTCCCGTTTGAACAAACAGCGGCTTCATGTAAAATACTGGTACCTACTCAAATGCATCCAGCTAGAATGGAAGCCGACCCCAACATAGCTTGGGAAAAAGCTAGGCAGACTATGATGACCTAAGTGAAAATTGTTTACTTTCTTATTAAAGACAACAACACACTCAAAACCTTATGCACAGCAACGGATGTTTCCCTTCCACAGAAAAAATCACGTAGACAAAAATGAGTAATGCGAATTAAACTGCTCCCAAGTCGGCAATTTTTCATTTTAATCTGTAGCGTACGAACAATATACAAAAGAGATTATTCTTCTCAAATAAAATGTATAACCCGGGGCGTATGACTCCAGTAATTAAATTATTATATTAGTCGCAAACACGCGACAATGGTACTCGGTCAAGGCCTCAGGACTCCGCAGGATCTTAGAACGTGGAGGATTTTTTAAACGTTCATATTTTTTTGTTATTTACGAGGCCAAGGCCCGAACAGCTGTGCTCGGAGAAATGGACTCATAAATCCAGTGAAAGAAATTATGTTTTTGATTTAAATTTATATTTTTCATTTTTCATCATGACAATACTTTGCGAACGACTGGGATGGTTTTTCATAATGTAAATTGTTTGGTATTTTTTATGTATTTCATTATGCATCTATTAATACGTAAATAAATAAAACGATAATTAACATGCAACATGTAAATTGACACAAAACAAAACACAATCTAAATCAATAATATTACACACAAGACAAATCTAATATCTATTGAGGTAGAAATATTACAAATTAATTGCTTATTATAATCGCTCTTTTATACTATTACCATGTCAAAACATAACATCACGCATGTAATCCCTAAAGGGTTTGGCAGAACACAACCACATTTCGCCAGTTAGCTTCAAATCCCATGTAATAGGTAGGAGGCCAATCTATTGCCATGCAAAAAGCATTCATTTGTGTCCCACTGCAGGGCAAAAGCCTCTCCCTCTTTCCACTTAACCCAATCCAGTGCTACGGTTTGCCAGTCCCTGCGAAAAGAATCGTCGCGCCATCTCCTTCTAGGCCTGCCGTGTCGTCGGTTGCTGCTGTTTGGGACCCATTGCGTGGTTACTTTGACCCACTTTTTTTATAAATAGATAAAATACTAAAATATTCAATAAAAATAACTAAATCAATAGACAGCTAATGCAAGGAGCTCGTGGCGAAATATTAAGAACAAGAAACATGGATGACAGTATCACGTTTTCCGACGTATTGGGTAATATTGTTACAGACAACGCTTTTCTTGCGTAACTTTCTAAAATATTTACTTCTGCCTGTCCCCCGGGAAGCAACGCTTTAAGATATGTCGTGTACCGTCTACTTGTTATTCGCACAATAAAAATGATAATATATCTCGATGTGTGTTGTTGTAAGTCGACAGAGTTTCCCCAAGTGTAGGGTTTTTGTAACAAACAAAAAACGTTAGTACTTACCAGTACTTATATTATTCTTAGAACATTATACTTATTTGACGAAAGCCCTGAAATAGTGTTTCTGATATAGTTTTTTCACGAAAACGTAATATCTCCGAAATGGTTTACGTTCACAATATATTAAATTATATGGCATGTTTTACATCCAGTAACTATGTTAATTTAATTATTCGAAACGTCAAAAGCTACATGATAACAAAGGAATTTTTGGTGGAACCAATAACAGAACATTTTCTAAATTCCAGGTTTATGCAGCATGTCTTCTTCGTCCATACTTTTCTGTGACTCGTTATCTTAGTAGTCATTCTCTTTCTTGCCATATTATTCATCTTTCACTTAGTCTAAACATCATTTCTTACTTTCCATAACAAAACCTTCCATACCATATTAAGGCTTGATGGGCTAAATAATCACCAACCAGTAACAGAAAGTTTTTTTTGGGGAAGGGAGATCATCAAATGACTCCTCTCGCTATGGGCAGAGCAGTAGGGAGTGTCAGACTTCTACTGACTAAAAACCACTCATGTTCCTTCTTAGCCCTTTGTGCCAAGACCGCGGTATCTTTTTCGACCATCACCATCATCCTCAGACCAACTTCACCGATGCCCAAGAGCGGGGGGGTCATCATCAAATGACCCCCCCCGCTCTTGGGCAGAGCGAAGGGGTGTCAGACTTCTACTGACTAAAAACCGAACCCATGTTCCTTCTTTGCCCTTGTGCCGAGGCCACGTCATCTAATACTAAAATCCGCGGCCCCGACGGGCTCCTGTCCATACCTCATCCAAGTATTACCCACCATGGCAGTGGCACACTATCGCCTGCCCAACAGCAAGCTTAAATAACCCTAAATCAATTTAACACCTATCTTTAAAATTAAACCCATTTTCAGAGCACGTCGGAAAACTTTTGGGGAGGTTCAGTCGTTCACGTTTCAACTACTGTGTCTCATGTAAGCCAGGATCTGCTAAGTAATGACGGTCGCCGGCTCCCAGGAAACTCAACTGACTTACAAACCGCACTCGATTGCACTGCGGACTTACTGTAACTCCAATTTAGGAGCCGATCGGATTCGACGAACGATTCCTACGAGCCGAACTATTGTTGGGTAAAAACTGTGTGTTTAACGTGATTTGGGGATAAGGCTTATTTTCAGCTTTTCTAGTTTTTGGGTTGGTAAAGGGGTGCTAATGACTATAATTGTTATTTTTTTGCACGGAGCTTAGGAGTTTTTACGACTCCAAATATAAGAGATCTAGAGCCGTCATGACGAAATCTGTCATAGAGAAATACTATATCTGAGTGAATCTGGAAGAGGCATTTGCCCAGTTGTAGTATTCCCAAATTGAATATCCAATTTATCGTATTTTTGAGTACTTATTCAATTTGTATGTTTAATCGTTTTTTATCTTCTGTAAAGAGATACAGGAAAATGTCAATAGGAGTTAAAACAATTAAAAAGAAACAACCACCTTAATAGCTCTGCCAGTTACTCTCTTAGAAAAAAAAAATCTCCTTTCTACAGCCGACCCTCCCGACCTTATGCATTTTCCACAGCGTGTACCTACAGTATCAGGCATGCGTCGGACAGGCGACAAGGCGACACGGGCGCGGCGTGGGGGCGACAAGCAAACACGTCACAACACGTCGCGCGGGCAAACGCCGACGTGACGTGACGCCCACAAATGGCGGCTACATTTGACATGGGCTAACTTTGAGCAGTGAGTACCTTCACTACATTCTAAGTAGGCTTCGGCTTTATTTTGTGTATTATTAGAATTATTTCATGGTAGTCTTGAAATAGGAGTGCATTACAACACTTACTAAAATGGGAAAATAAAGCGTTGTTTAATTTTACAAGTAAAAACATCGCTTCCCGGAGTCGACAATACATCTACTGCTGCCTAATTCATGTATCACGCTTATTTTTTATGCTTAGATACTACCAAAATCAAACCCAGAATAACCATTGGTGAACTAGGTGCTATTTTTCCAGGCCAATCTATCATAGTGTAAAACAACTGAAATAACAAGCGACTATCTAAATCCTTTACATTACAAAACATTTGGCCAGTATCACACAGTCCATTGTCAAACGCTGACCGAATAATTTCCAGCGAGATTGCCGCGTGGATGTGCAATCTTTGGGATTAGCCGGTCGGCGGCGAGTTATGGACGTTAAACAACGTAATGTATTGGCTAGCTGCTATTTATTGCCTTAATCCTATTGCCTGAGCGTTGCGCGCAATGTATATGGGACTTTCCAAGATTTGTTTCCTTGGCAAGCATTGTAACTGTTGCTTGTAGGAATCTACGTCTTTTATTTTTTTTATTTAGATCTATGTATGCGTATTGTTTGTTATTTTATAGTAGAATTTCTTTAAACTAGTTTGATATTCTCTACTTAGTTATGCTTATTGAAGAACCTAAAATA
This sequence comes from Diarsia dahlii, assembly GCA_949775195.1. Classification (NCBI taxonomy): domain Eukaryota; kingdom Metazoa; phylum Arthropoda; class Insecta; order Lepidoptera; family Noctuidae; genus Diarsia; species Diarsia dahlii. The sequence goes on from OX459207.1 coordinate 21,277,985, forward strand.
TCAATCATCATTTTCACTGAACATTTATTGAAGTTTCAGAGAATTTAATACAATTGAAGAGTAGATAATCCAAGTGCTATAAGATTACTGTTCTGAGCAAACAGTGGGTCTCGATATCGATTCCAAGTAACTTCAGTCTGATCGTAAACAAGAGCTGAGTTGTTTATTCTGTCGAGTTAGTTGTTGGATTCCAGGAATTCCAGATAATGGCGCTATTTAAAGATGACCAGGATTATAATAATGTTTGAATTTTTATAGAAAATTAATTGATGAATTGAATTAATTAAATACAAATAAGGGTTGAAGGGTACCTGTGACTGTGTAGCGTCCAAGGACTAGAGAGAGATGTGTCGCGAGATGGACAAACAATAGGTATTGTTGTCATTGCGGGAATAAACTGGATGAGGCTGGCACAAGAACTTGTAGCTTGGCACGAGCAAAGAGAGGCCTATGCCCAGCAGTGGGTGAAGTCGGGCTGTGGATATAAAATTAGCATTTTCAAATGAAAGCAAATTGGTTATATAAAATTCACATAAAATCAAAAATTAGTACAGTTGGAATAGGTTGAATAGCATGATTTCAATTTCTGTTGTGGAAGTCGTTGCATAAATACAAAACACTTTGACAGCTATTGCAGCTTACCTAGGCTCTCAGACCAGGTACTCACAGCCCACAAATGGACAAAGTTAAATTAACTTAAAAACAGCTTGGCAGCCATACTCCACTTCAAGATTATATCTACAAGAACTGCGTAAACATCGCACAGTATTTCGAAGCAATCTAATGCCGGTCTAATATCAGAATTGGGATGACACCAGAATAAAAGGTCTTGACAAACTGAATACCAACTCAAGGTTATATAAAGGGCAAACAGTGGTCCCGAACTAGCAAAATTATCCGTGTTTACCTGTTCCCACACCTTTGATCCGCTATCAAGCGTTTATGAACACACCCTATAATACATGGGCAGTTTATTATTTTATAAATTCGCTTGCACAAAGGTCCGAGTCGAACCCAATTTACGCCTCGAGGAACATAAAGGGGGTTGGAGAACCAACTTTGGTGTGCTCCTCCGGAAATGTTGCGTTATCACTTAAATTTGGGACACAAGGGTGAGTTTTGCTTGGTTTTGGATGCGTAGAATTGTATAGATAGTGTTGTATTAGTGCGACGTCCTGTGGACGACAAGATCACGCCTCGACTTCGTTAACTTCTATTTATTGATTTCGCTCCAAGATGTTTATAGTTCGCTTCTGGTAAAAGATTTGTGGCTCGAATATCCACTGCTACACTATTCCTGTAAGTGGGAGACGACGGAGAAACGAAACGATAAATATGGGAGGTATTTACTGAAACGTTTCCTTTGGCTATTAAAATAGATTTAATGTTCGGTTTCAGGATTTATGTAAACACAAATAAATGTAATACTAATAATTGTATGAGAGACGACAAACACTATTAGCTCGGCTTACTCCGCCTGTCATATTATTCTACACACATCAAAAGTGTCTAGGGATCAACATATATTTTTGCAATAACTTTTCTCCTGATTGATATTAATTAAAATTTTCTTTAAGGATTCATCAAATAAAGTGTTTTCGTTTGTCACAGTAACGATAAACCAAGTCACCTTTGCATTAATAAAGAAATTTGCCATTTTCCTAATAAAGGGATTTTTGACATTTGAACCACTAACATTAAAGTTCGAATAAAAGACTGAAATAACAGTTTCCTTTAAAATTTTATTGGGTAACTTAAACAATTAATAATCCGTGTTTCTACCGCGAACACTAACAACACAAGAACATCGGTTTGGCATACTCAAAATGAGTTCATCCAAATCACGCTGTGGAATGGCCGCCCATGTTCGTTGCAACAACAAAAAAAGGTCTTCTTGCGACTGGATACCCTCCATATTCGGCAGAGCTCTTCTCTGTAGCATATCCCATGCATGCTCAATCGGGTTCAAGTCTGGCGACTGAGCAGGCCACGGCAGGACTTTGATGTTAGCTGCGGCGAGAGTCTGTCTTACAACTCTTGCGGTGTGCGGTCGTGCATTATCATGCATTAACTGAAATAAGGGACCGATTTGCACTTGTAGAGGAACGATGACGTCTGATACAATCGTCTCAGCATAAATTTGAGCGTTGAGGTTGCCTCTGATCCAAATCAACTCAGTTCTTCCGCCGATCCAAATACCCGCCCATACCATGATGGTTCCACCACTATAAGGATGGACTTCCTGGCAGGATTTTAATCGCTGTTGGCGTCCAGGGGTTCTCCAGTGTCGTATACGTCTTGTATCCGGTCTCATACGAAAACGAGACTCATCAGAAAAGCACACGAAACGCCATTGTTCTTCTGCCCAATTTCTGTGTTCAAGAGCCCATTGATATCGAATCCTACGATTGTGCATTGCTATAGGTGGTACCCGTAGCGGTCTTCGGGAATGAAGGTTCACTTCATGCAAGCGGTTTCTGACTGTTTGGTCGCTAATTAAGTTCCCTGAAGAGTGATGAAGCCTCACGGCTAACATCATGGCGGTAATTGTTGGAGCTCTTCGAGTTAAGATTTGAATGTATCGGTCTTGTCTACGTGTGGTGCAGCGATACCGTCCTCCATGGCGCTCAGCCACGGTACCAGTGCTTCGGTAACGTGTCCAAAGTCGACTGATAACACTCTGACTTGTATTCAGAGCTAAAGCCACAGTACGTTGCCGGGAACCAGCTTCTATCATTCCCACGGCTCTGAGCATTTCTTCCCTGCTTAAATGACGTCGCCGCTCCATAATAACGTTGGTTTTAATAAGAAAAATGTGTTATTTCAGTCTTTTTTTCGAACTTTAATGTTAGTGGTTCAAATGTCAAAAATCCCTTTATTAGGAAAATGGCAAATTTCTTTATTAATGCAAAGGTGACTTGGTTTATCGTTACTGTGACAAACGAAAACACTTTATTTGATGAATCCTTAAAGAAAATTTTAATTAATATCAATCAGGAGAAAAGTTATTGCAAAAATATATGTTGATCCCTAGACACTTTTGATGTGTGTAGTTATTAAAGGAATACATAGTCTGTGTTTATGTCAGACATTACTTCAGTTTGGAAGCCTAAAGTCAAATAAAAGTCGCTGTATATTAAACACCGCTGGAAACATTGTGATTTACTTTGATTTACATAAAATAAACGTTATTCTTGGATTTATTTTCTTTGATGGCCGAATTTCTAAATAGTAGGTAGCTGCTGGGAATACTAATAAAAATAAATCAGCAATTCCAAAGGTCATCCTATCGACGTTTTTTGATAAACTCGTGCGATATTAGAATGTTACACAAGTCAACATTAACGACGTGTTTTGATACACAGTCGTATTAATGATCAATCACTGAAATAATAATTGAAATGTGAGTCTTTGAATACAAAACACAATCGCTTCCACACACAACGGTAGCAAATAAAGCAAATCGCTGATTTCCCAAAGTGCCCTCCCAAGCTCTTTGTGCGGCGCGATGTAGACATTAATCGTTGCTTCCAAAAGCACTACAATACAATAAAAGCGCTAAACACCAACACAATGAGCTCCACTAAATATTTCACTACAAAAAGCTTGCGCTGTCTCACTCTAACATTTTCGCGATTGGAATGAGACATTACAGGGATAAATGGTTTCCTTTGATGTCAACGCAGCGACGCCGACGTAGCACCGCTACATATCACTTAGTATTCTTACGTTTACTGTCAGACGTTATAAGACTAAAAAATAATCACTAAGAAAATTTAACACACTGCATTCATTCCGGCGCACTTAAAGGATGTTTTTTTTTATTAGCACGAGAAATACGTGGGTGGTAATGATTTATTTGTTTTATTTTTTCTTAGTACATAATGAATACTTGAATCAGTACAGTAAAGTGCACCAATATGTGTACACTTGTCAACTATCAACTGTAATCATCTTAAACTGCATTGACTGCAATTTTGTTGAAAACAAATACAGACAAGACAGGCATCGCCGATGTTGGCTAGGCGGGTCACATTTCCGTGAGAGGTCAGTACAGATGGACCAGAATCATCACACACCCAAGAAACGTTAACGTGACGATTTAGACTCGTTCGGGACTAATTGGCCAGAGAAGGCACAACACCGGGGGAGTTGGAAAGGACTTTGAGAGGCCTTTGCCTAGCAGTGGGACACAAAAGTGAACACAAAAAAAAAATATGCACGTTGTCTTTTATAATCTATGTTACAATGTAATGGGTATTATCTCAAAGTTCCTATCAACAGTCCACGAGAGAATCGCTTTTAGATTTAGTTAAGTGCTCATGACAGTACCACAGTCACGGTAATATATATGTCTATATATGACTATTTATACTGTGCCACAGTGGTCCGCTAATATTGTCTTTGTTTGTCCGGATCGATCCGACGATAAGTCTATCGCTGATCGCTAAATAAATTATTGCCTTTGTACGGCCGTCTTTATTTGTTTTGTCTATGTCGCTGTCCCTTCTGATTCGTCACCATTTTGTTTTATAAACACTGCCTGGAAATACTTCGGTTTAGCGCCAAATAAAGAGAAAATAGAATAAGTTTTTTTTTAAGTTATTTGCACTGGCTCATTTTATGTTGCGGGCAAACTTTTAGTTGAATATTGGTAAAATGCTAGGCAGATGATGATTAGTAATTCGGGCAGCGTTAAAATTAGGCAATTATCTTGAATCAATGTATTTTAAAGTCTGTTTACAATACACGTACCGCATGAAAATTATGAATATGTCGGAGATTGCAGTCTCTGAACGTGGATAAAATCAGAACTACTGGAATGTCGAGCAACTATTGTCGTGTAGTTCAACCTCTTTAGTAGTTGCTTGGGTGTGTTTAGTTCTGGCACGATTTATAACGACAACTGTCAGATGAATGATGACGGAGGCGCTCGTCAATTTAGAGGAGCCCGAGCCAGCAGGGGCTTCCGGGGCGGACGGCGCTGCAGTTGGTCGTGGTCGTGTTTCCTACTAACCTCACTGCATTCCATGTGGTTGAATTCATCGTTTATCATGAACCACTGACTGTTATTTTGAGATATCCATCCTGTCTTATCATCGTCATCATGAAGAATACCGTGTTCTCCGACATATATTATAGCTAGCCCATACTGACTCACTGTTAGGCAAACGCCTCCCACCGTTCTTTCCAACGGACACGATTCTGTGCAACTTCTTTCCAATTCTCAAGGAATCTCATCTAGCTCTTTCTGCCATCTGCTTTGTGGTCTACCACGACCCCAAGTCACTGTTTCATGGCACCAATCCTCCTACCGGGGCTGTGGGACCTACAGGAACACAGATAGCTAAGAAGGAACATGGGTGGGTTTTTGTCAGTAGAAGACTGACACTCCCTTCCGCTTTAGCTAGAGCGGGTGTGAGCACCAATTCTGAGCCATTCGCGCATGCGACAGACATGTACTCAAATGTACTGCCTTGTTCTAAGTTATTTATTTATAAATTAATTTCCGGCTCAAATGTGTAATAAAATGCAAGTAGGTATCTATATCTACATGTTAACCAAGCTTTTGTCTGTGCTTTTGTGTTGTGACCTATCTGAGCCAGGATTTAATAATAATCACGTTCTAGTCATACGCACTACATAATACGTGATTATTCTAAGAAACTCTAACAAGGATACTAAGGTCTGCCGCGATGCCTTCTGGGTCTATCGGCTCTAATAAGTGGATATTAGCTACCAACTTACAACCAATATAAAGTGTACCTACAGAGATTTATAAAATATCTTATTTCAAAATGATTTTGAACCCACTTTGACTTGCGTTAATAAATCAAATATCAATGTCACCTACTTAATTTATCGTCACACAAAAAGATGATTTGTTACCAAGTCCCAATCAACTGACTCAAAAGAAATAAAACTCAAAAAACCTTTACACATGCAATCACTTAAAACAATCAATACCAAAGAATTCGATGAAAACAAGCTATCAATGCTAGGAAAGTTCACGCCAGCTAGTGCGGGAGGGGGAGACAGAAAGATTAATGATGTTTCATCCCTCTTTACACCCCTTGCATCAATCACTTAGCCCTTTGATGTATTATTTACTCCCAAAGTTATTTTTGTGTCTCTTCTGTTTTTGAAGGGGCACAAATATTTTTCAACACCATCTGTCTATTATAGATGACGTGTTTTGATAGTAAGAGGGATGAAGAGGGGTGAACGGGGGTGAAGTGGGAATAGTTTTGGCAAATGTTATGATGATGGCATGGGGCTCTTTGCCATGATTTGGGGGTGAAAAGAAAACAAATGGTCAGCTGTTTGTTGGAGATTGCCGACATAGTTTAATAAATAGCGAAGGATTAGTGATATTAGGGAGATGAGTTAGGTATTGAGTGCTTACTGACTAATTTAAACAAATTAATTAATTAAATGTTGAGGCATTAGTTTACTAAAGAAGAAAAATGACCAGCAATTAAAAGAAAAGACACTAAATAGGTAAATAGATGAACAATTAGTGCCTATCTAGTGACAGGACACTGGACAGACTATGATGAAGGACATTTTAACAATGAAGGAAGGAAGGCGGTCTTGTTTACCAATAAATCTTCTTCCCCGAGGGGTCTATTAACTAATCATATTGAATATGCTTCAAGTTACTAAATAAAACCTTGAACTAAGTCACCGAACACGTGATTGGTGTCCGTGACCCTAATCCCAAAGTAATCGCCATTGACGATACTTTATAGGCACACTCGTAAATACCCATCAAAACATATTTATTGCAAATTATAACAGTTATGAATAATAATTTTATTTTGATTAGTTGAACCGAAACTATACCTTTTTTTGGTGGTTGAGAAATCATATGACCCCTCCCACTCTTGGGCAGAGTGAAGGGAGTGTCAGATTTCTACTGACTAAAAACCACCCATGTTCCTTCTTAGCCCTTTGTGTCGAGGCCGCGGTATCTCTTGCGTACAACCCGCAGCCTCGACGGGGCAGAAACCATGCCTTACTTACAGTTGACAACAAAATCAAGTTGTTTTTAGGGTTCCGTGCCATTTTGTTTGCCGCCTGTCTGTCAAACTCAAGACCCTGTATCTCGGGAACGCTTGTAGATATCGAGTTGAAATTAAAATCATTTACTCAAGTCTCTTATAAAAAGCTGTGAAAAGAATCAAACTTCTAAGTTTACGTTACAGAAAGATTCGGCCGTTCGTGCCGCAATAAACATTTCGACTAGTGATGTGCCTGGTGGCAATATTGCCAGTGCCGGTAAAATACCGAAATAGCCAGTAGCATTGGAAATATTGCCAAAATTGCCGGTCAATGTAGATAAGGGCCTATAAATGTTAATTATAAGTGTATTACATAGTTTCCGTACTTAATTTAACTAAGAAATTTTTCCCGAATATTTCCATTCCCGGCAATATTCCCGGCAATTTTGCCACCAAAATTCCCACTTCGGTCAATATTGCCGGCAACGGCACATCTCTAATTTCGACACTCTCTAGGAAACCAAAATGTACAGGGTACTTCCCGTAGACCTAGAAAAATGCACCGACTAACAACAAGTTTATACAGAACCCTAATAATCGCACTTGGCCGGTTTTATTATTTGATGCATCTTTGAGCATTTGGAAACAGCCTTGGAAAATATGCCAATAGGTTCTATTAAGGTGTTAACGTGTGCGTTAACAACAGTATTACAATAATATCAAGTAGGTACACACGGCTACACATCAAGCTATACAAAACCAGTTAATCTTGGCCTCACTTTACTAGATCTTTTCGCACAATGAACGATCAGATTATACTGGTTTTGTATAGCTTGATGTGTAGCCGTGTGTACGAGTCTAACAAAAACAGATGAATCTATTATACGGACCAGGATGTAATGTCAAATGAGCACTTCTAGTTTTTTTCTTATACTGGTTTGAAAGTTCATTGAAATGGAAGTTTTTGTACACGGAAAATAAATCTATTCTCACTGATTAATAAGAATCCATACCGCACATAAAAAGATCAAGGGCAGAGATAAATTGAAACCGCAATGTCAAATTATGTTTGACACTTGAAATGTAGTTACATTGAATTGATTCGAAGAACTAACATGACATTGTTAGCCGTTCCTTTGAAGTGCTTACTCATAAATATAATGGTATTTTTATTGAAGTGTGATTGTAAGTCAAACAAGTTGAAGGTCCTCTAAAAGACAACATTATGAAATCAGAAAATAAATATGAATCATAATATTAGGTGTCGCAGATGTGTTGTTATTTTGGCACAAAACAAAAATAAATAATGGTGGTAATTAGTCAATATTAATAATGAGAGTGACCCAGCAGTGGGACCATTAGAGGCTGATTTAGGTTATGCGGTACAGTTCGATTGGCAGTAGTTATGTCGCGCTTTTTTTTTGGAGTGTGTGAAATAATTAAATCTCCCACACAGGGCAGAGCGGTAGGGAGTGTCAGACTTCTACTGACTAAAAACCACCCATGTTCCTTTTTAGCCGTTCATGCCGAGGCCGCGGTATCTCTTTCGAACAGCCCGCCGCCCCGACGCGGCGACGGGGTCGCACTTGCACGTCCTCTAAACTGACGAGGAAGATTTTAGTTGTAATTTCAGTAATTTAAAAAATCAATTGCCAGCCAGCTTCTAAATCGGTAGACACAAAATGTCATATTTTAGTCTTCACTTGGTAATATTCGTACTTTATCCTATACCTAATAATTATAAACATAGTCTTAAGATATAATCCGAAGTTTAATAAACAACATTCCAATCCCACGCGGCCTTTTTTGTTTTTCTAACATTTCGCAAAATCTTCGGAAGGTCACTCCTAAGAGATTATGGACATTAAGTATGGATTTACATAATATTTTATTAGAGTAGGAATTTAATCAAATAGGTATAGTTTAAATATCATCAAAAGGCCACAGGATTAAAATTGATTGTTTCTCTAAAAGGGTAAAATACCGAATTCAATAGGTTTTGAATCCTTCATCTTTTTTTTGTTATTTTAACAAGCTTGGATTGTATTTAACTATTAATAAATCAGGCTATATAAAATAATACTGTGCACTTAAAATGACATTCAAAAAATTCATTATTTTGAGTCAGGATTTGTTTAGTATTTTTGTATATTATTTGACTCTGTAGTAACGATCTTGAGTTTGACGACACACAATGATCCGCTAGATGGCGCTTAAAGTATCAACAGTTTAAATAAGGTACATATTATCTGATCTATCCAACTTTCCTCTCGCAGGTCTGCTGGAAGAAATATCACATGAAATAAGTAGTAAGTGCAGTACCTTTGTGCTCTTCTATTTTTTTTAATGTTTTTTTGGATTTTGTGTGTACATAAATAAATAAATAAATAAAATCTATAGAATCTGTTGAAATGTCCTGTAATTCAAATATTTAAATGTTCGTAATGTAATAAAGAAACCCTAAAAAACTCTCTAACTGCTACAAAACTGCTCTACCAAAACTATAAACTTGACACTTATCAAGAAGCTGATAACAATAATGATACTGGACTTATCTAGCTAAACTGACTCTATCTAGCTTGTGATTTTCACACAATTTCTCAACTCAATCATATTTAGACATTATTACTTAGAAAAAATGAAAAGATTCTAAAATAAATCGGAGTCATTTACGTCCATTTTACTTTACACCGATCCCATGGGCAATCCCCTTTCTCTGGCGGCTGTTTAAACCCTGCGTGCGCAGAAAAATGGCAAAAAGATTAGGTAAAACTCATCCCAACATACACGAAATAAAGACCGTCTCAGCAGCCGCTAAGTTCAAATCGATTAAGGCTAATAGGACATTACGATATTCATCAAATCGCTGATGTATACAGTACAAGGCAATGAACTCTGGCTAAATCGATTTACTAAAATAAATGTGCTTTTAAAACCGTATAGTGTAATCGAGTTGTGGTCAGTTGATTGAGTACGTGTCGTAATATTAGAGATGAGTCTTTAAAGGTCATGTATGTGGCTATGTACCTATCTACTTGCAAGAGGCGGTACTTGTTTTTGGTCGAAATTGAAAGTGTTACAAATGAGATTTGCTCTTTGGGAAGCCCATGTTTTTTGTTTTGTCTATGATGTCATTGTTAGCGAGTGGTACCAATTAGATCACGTAAGACCTCTTTTGTAATTTGAAATTTGAATTGGTGTTCACTTGTTTAGGTCAGTGGGAACAGAGGTATAAAAAATCGGTTTCGTTTTTCGTTGGTTCCAAGAACACTTTTTTATGTGTGTAGTGATAAGTACTCGTATAAATGCTTTTATGTTTCTATAAACTTGTTACACCAGGGACTACCTACAGTATTCTCTCCTTCTTATTTTTGACAATTCAAACTTTGTCTTAAATACTATTTATTATTCTGTCTTTATTTAATTAGACTTATAGCTCTTAATTGTAATTCATTATGTATGAATTTGTCAGGGTCTTTCAAAATTCTGAATGTAACTGTACCCATGTTATGTTTTCCCGGTTAATGTTATAAAAGATGCCATGGGTTCCACAATGGTGTGCTATTTGTAACCAGCGCTGTGACGTCACGAACATCTGTCATGCGGTTTGGACATGTCGTAATACTAGGGCTGTCAAAAACAGAAACAAGACACGAACTAGAGAAATTTTTTTTTTCGTGAAAATGAAAATTCGAGAATAATGGAAGACGGAGACACACTGAAAAACACAAATAAAAAAAGAACCCGACTTGATATTTTGGAATCGTCGTTGACAGAAATTAAAAGTTGATGTGGCACTCGGAGACTGCCGCGGTAAAGCTATTGCATAGCATTTTTTATCAACTTATGCAAATAATTATTTATTTATTTTATTTATGCAGTATTTTTTAAAAAGAATTTAAAAAATTATATAAGTAAATCAAAAGTAACCTTCATAGACTAAGCTAGTAAGAAACTCTATGACAGAAAATTCAAAAGAAAAAGTATTGACAGCTTGTCAGCCTGACGTAAGTGTCATAACATTGAAAAATATGAAAATTATTTATTTTATTTTAGATATTTTAGAAAACGAATCGTCTTCTAAGACCGATTCGCAGAATAGTAATGCAAAAACCAATAAAACGTATGATAGATGCGTAATAATAATAAAATGAATGTATATAGAGTACTCGAGGAGTACTCACTCATTATCTTTCACAATTTTTTCGTGACTTTCTTCATTAATAAATGCACTTTGTTTATTCATATTTAAATCACTTTGTACACAAATTATACGAGTAAGAATATTTTAGAAGGAGAAAGCAGAGAGACAAAACAGAAAAACTTTACACATTTACAACGTAAGGTTATAAATTATTTAATTTGACAACCTCAGTTGCCAACCTTGTTATTTTCCGTAACCATAGCAACCTGGTTGAGTACTGAATCTTAATTTTTTTGTTAGGAAATTTATGGATTCGCTCTCCACGCTCAAGGCCCGCGATAGAAGCTATGCAATAGCTTAATAAAGGCAGAAGTACAAAGTTGATGATGCACGTTTACAGGGTTAAACTTTATGTAGAGATGTTTATTAGTCCAGTTATGACGGTTTCAAATTAGGATTTTTTCAGTAACCGATCTGAGTCTGGCTTTGTGCCCGGTTGAAGGGAATAGGCTCGCCTCTATTAAATAGAACTTAAAAATAAGTTGCATCGTATAAATTTAATGTACCTACAAGCGTGACATTATGTTTGATGATTCATAGATTCTGTGACTTGTACTAATAAAACCTTATAAACTTGTATTTGAAGAGATTCAAGAATTATTAACTCGTCTTGTTTGACATTTTGTGATCTGTGTTTAATTAATTTCTATAATTTAAATGCCAAAAGTCTAGAGTAATAATGTTAGTGGTCTACAGTAAGTGCGGTAGTATTAGTGGTATTAGGCTATGAGTGACGACAATTCTTTGAACGCCAGCCCTAGGCGTGGCCTTGTTAGGTTATTTAGAAATGATTTAATAAGAACTTGTAATTTAAATAAGCGTTTAGTGGGTGAGTGATTGTATAGGCGTTTTTAAAGGTTAAGGTTTCGCCAATTCTTTTAGGTATTTTTATGAAGTTTTAGTTTTCTTGTCACTGAGCTAAATGGCCAGTTTTCCTGTGGTTCTCTTTGTTGGGTATAGTTAACATTTAATAAGAAATCGGAAAAGTACAACTTTTTTTATAAACCGGGCTAAATATTATAAGCCCTAGAGCGACATTTTGCGAAAGAGACATTTTGCGAAAGAGACATTCTGCGAAAACGACATTATAAGAAAGATACATTTTGCGACTGAGCCGTTTTTTATTATTTACAAGAACAAGTTTATGGAGTTATTTATTGTAATAAAAAAATTAACCTTTATGCCTCTTTAGTCAACTGATCCCACTCATTTAGAACCCGTGGGATGAGTTTACTAATGAATTATTTTTATTGTTTCTCTTTGATCGATTGAACCCGCTTTTATAATTGAAGAAAAAATGTCGCCGAATAAAGCCTGGAGCTATGTCAATACATTAAGAATTGTGTCTTAGGGATAATAGCACGAAATGAAATATCAAGCAGTGAAAATTTCAATAATCGTACCCATTGGTTACTGGTCACTATAGTCTATTTTTAATAGCGAACAATTTACTACTAGTTTGGTTCACTATTCGCACGGAAAGGCCTTAAAATCAAAATATCAAATACTAGGAGTGCAGACGCCATAAAAAGTATCCAATCAAAAAAGCTCACACCTTGCGTACGAAGTATTGCAAGCATTCTATGAAAGAGTGAAATATGCGGGCCACAAAGGGCGGTTCACACTGCATGCAATTTGTATCGTTTCAGGGAGCCTTTCACGTTCGGTGGCGAGTGGCGACGAAACTTCGTGTCGCGCTCACCTTTGAACACTTACCTTTACGAATACTGGTAATCGGGATAGGTAGGTTCTATATCAATAAATTGGCTGGTAGCTTTGTAGCTTTTATTTTGTTTCAGATACTTTGGATAATATAAAATAGGTGTGTAAAACAGGTATCAAAAGTTCAATAAAATAATAAATGACACACGAGACACGAGAACACATCTGGTTTTTTTTATCCTAGAAAGTTTAGGCATAAAAGTACTTAAACAAAACTATGTTCCATGTTGTAGAGGGCCAATTTATAATCACCATGGACCAGAAACAAATTCAAATAACTACAAAAAATACTGAAAGAAAATTCAATAACCCTGCCGGACTTAAGACGTACTAAAAATCTTGTGGTCCCAGTTCATCGTAGCAAGATGGAACTGTTTTGGTTTCATTTTATAAGTCAAGCTACACAATAACTATCAAAATAAATGGCAGGTCCACTTGAATCTGTGTGGTTCTTTCTTCAAAAGACCATCTCAGACACCTGTACCTCATGTGAGTATACCAAGATTATGTCTGGACCGGCTGTTTCTTCACGGAGTAATGAAATTTAAAAAAAAACCAATTCACAACATAAAATATATCATTAATCAATCAATTCCAAAATGATAAAAAACTATTTAAATCAATCACCGGACATAAATTAATTAACGGAGATACATATCTTTTGTTTTATTTTTTGCATGGCCATTTATTTTATTTGACAGCTTAAATAGTTAGTAAGTACTTCCACCTGTGTGGCCTTTTACTAATGACTTCTTAATTTTGTGTGTCATTGTCACCCTACTTCCTCGACAAGACATTCAATTAGACTCACAATAGGAAAGTATTTAGACTCATGGTCACCCGCTAACAATTCAATTCACTGAATCAGACACAGGGCTATTATTGTAAATATTTTGTCCAACCAGCAATGATCATTTTAATCAATAAAATGATATTATTGCGCCATGCACGAACAAACATTATTAAATTAAAAAGATTAATTGGTGCAACATTCGAAAATAATTTACTTTCGAAACCAAAGTATTAATGATAGTAGTTTATTATTATTTTAGTAAATGAATATGAATAGCGGTAATACCCGACCTTTCATCACGATAGAGTTATCAAAATAATCCCAGATCATTTAGACAGCATTCACTCATTCGATTCAGTTTTAGCAATTAATTTATTATAGAGTAATTGCAGTACTAATTATTTCATCATGTTTGTAATTAAATAATTTTCATAAATGCTTTAAGTATAGTACGTCTACAGAAAATTTGTAGCAGTAAATACTTGAATGACGAATACTTGACGGCACGGTTGGCGCAGTGGCTCAAGCAATGGACTGCTGCGCTGCGTGTCGCGGGTTCGATCCCCGCACGGAACAAATATTTGTATGACCTACAGATAGTTGTTCCGGGTCTGGGTATTTGTGTATGTGAGTTTAAATGTTTGTGAACGCACCCACGATACAGGAGAAATTCCTAGTGTGTGGCAACGTTTAAAAAAAAAAAATCGAAATCTTTTGAAATATTCGAAGGTGGTTCACAAAAGTTAGGTACTTCAATGATTCGTCTTGTATCTAAGCATAAATATTAAATATATTTACATAACACTTGATCACAATCAATGTCTTAGCAAAAATCGAAACGCTCAATATACAGATAGTGCCAGTTCACTCGCTAGATGGCGCTACAATACCATCAAAGAAACTCGCTACCGAAGGCAGTGAAGCTGATGATGAGTCGAGATGCCCCACAAACCATGGGACTCTTAATGTCGTGTCCTGTGTGTTGTTGCCTGCAAGCAGCGCCTAATGGACGTCACTGAAGAAACTTTCAGCCGAATTTTGGGTCGAATCAATTTGTATGTATATAGCTACATCGACTCGCATAATAATTATAAGAACTGTGCCTACTGATCAACATCAGCTTATTAATGTTCCCACTGCTGGGACACAGGCCTACTCTCTTTGAGAGGTACTGGACTATAATAATTATACCAAGCGGGTCCAGTGCGGTATGGTAAATGTCACAAATTTCGAATTTTTGGTTCTAGGACATGCCGGTTTCCTCACGATGTTTTCCTTCACCGTGTTTGAGAGCAGTGGTGATGAAATAAATTACACAAAGTAATGTGCCTGCCTGGGTTCTACTGTTCGTAAGTCGGAGCAGCCACCACTGGACCACCGCAGCTCTGTGTGCCTACTGACTAGACATTAATATTATGAATTTAGTTCAGGCGAATTTTGAATGGACACACATACCATAGAGGTTCGATCCCTACCCTACCGAGATCAAAATACCAACATTCCACTCCAGAGGGTAATTATCCTATTTATGAATAACAATTTTCATATTCTGAGAACTTCCGATATGTTACTCAGCATTCAATAAAATTGGATTTCTGTCGTATTTCGGAATTTTCCAATTTTATTTCGAGAGCGCTCGGATTTCCTAGAACCAGACCAATCATTTAAAGCGGAAATTGTTTTTCATATGTTTGTGGTTAAATAGTTTTTCAAGTTGACATACATCAAATATTACGTTTAAGGGCTTATTGCATAAGCGGATTTCAATGAAATATCAGTATTCCGTCCTACTGCCGCTGAACAGAGTTTGTGTTATTTTTTATTCATAAAAAAGAAACTTAGAATGTTGTGCTATGATACTGAAATAGAATTGAGTAGATCGCCTTGCAATATGACCGGTTAATAACTGAGTGACGTCCAAGAACTTGAACGGATATTTTAGTTGTCTAGCGGCGAAATAGTTGTAGTAAAAAACGTGAAGAAGATGCTGAATATGATGCTTCAGATCCATATTTAGGAATTTTAATATTTATGTACTTTCTATGAAAGTAATTATGAACAGACAAAATCTCCAAATAAAATAGCGCTAAACCTACTCCAAAAATAACAACGAGCCAATATTAGCTCCCACTTTATTAGCAGCCTGTATCCAATATACGGTCAGCAGCAGTAGAGCAGTAGGTATCGAATAAAGCAATAAGTGTTCATTAGTAGGGTTAGCAGCGGAATAGAGTAAGTACCGTGTTTGCTCCGTGTACGTACACACTACGTACTCTTCACGCGGCAGTCCAATTTCTTGGCCCGGATAAAAGACACGCGCGTTGGGTTGCCCGGGAGTTGGGCACCGGGAATTAATTTTAGATTTTCTTGAGGTATTTACTGTTCTTATGATTAAAGTTGGAGGAATACGGATAATGCTTTTTATAAATAAGGTTTTTTTTTTTATTATAAATGAGTTTGCTCTTGACTTCAATCTTGCCCTAAGGGCAGAGATGATGTCGACGTTGGAATGAGCTTACCCAGTAGAAGCCTGTTTACTCGCGACTTAAACAGATTATGGTTTTATGAACTCGGAAAAACCGACGCAGGCAGGGAATTCCACTCCTTGGCTGTGCGCATAATAAAGGACCCGGCAAAGCGCTTCGTTCGAATGTGTGGAATGTCGACTAGGTATCGGTGATACCCTGCAGTACGTCTAGTCTCCCGATGGAAGAAGGGAGATGGTGGGATCAGCTCGTGGAGCTCTTGCGCACACTCTCCGAAGACGAAGACCGACAGACATGCGACTTTGCGACGGTAATATTGTCGTGAGCATAACATAACATTGTGGCTGGTATTTTTCAAAGGGTTTGCGAGATATGTACCTGGAGTAGCACACCCATCTTCTTTCCATGTAAGCCTATTGACACCATCATCATCTCATAATTTGCGTATCCTTTTTCCAACGTAGTCGGCTGCTAGTCTAACCGGATGCAGCTGAAAGGAATCGAAGATCTCATTCTAAATAGGCACACCTGTAACCATGAGAAACAGCCACAAAAATTGCGTGTTTTTTCTTCAATAACTTCAACTTGAGATAAATAGATGTTTTTAGACCTACCATATCAGTTCATAATGAAAACTTATCAAATATAAAATAAATAATCAAATTACTACGTGCAAACCGTATGGCCAACTTTTTGCGGCAATTAACTGTACATTTGCTGTAATTATTTGCATTTTATATAACACAGTTGTTGTGTGTGGTGTGTTAATAAAAATTGTGCTCAATTCCAAGTTATTATTGATAATTGCACTTTTCAGAACACAGTTCATATAATATTACATTGTTGGTAATCAAATTCGATCATTTACCAGTTCCGTTTAATCATTGAAGCGTTTTTTTTTAATGTACAGATTTAGAGAAATTTATTAATGGCCATTTATTAAAATATATTAATTTATTCGGATATCCAACAAGCGATACACAAATATTAAAAAAAACTGTAATGATACAAAAATGGTTCATTATAATATCTACCATGTTACTCCTTTTACTTTCATTTAATTCCACACACAATCCTTCCATCTTTTGAATCTTTGAGCGTTACCAAAATACCCTGAATACCGCTCGAAATAATAATTCTCCCCTCAAGGCAATGCATGCATAAGCGATCTCTCGCATTCATAATTATTTATGTATGTAAAGTACAGGTAAGTATGCACACCCTCGCTTAAATATTAATCACATATACGAGTACATTACTGTACGTACTGTTCATGGCTTGCGATTAACAAAGCACCTTCAAAATTATCTAATCAACTGGTTTTTAAAACAGACTGCTAAACTAAGCATATGACTAACTTTATTTTAGAGTTCACAATATTCTCTCTTAAGACATCATCCGTAGCATGGTTCCACCCACTGCTGAGTATAGTCATATCTTTGCTTTTGCCAATCTCACTGTCTCTGTGCCAGCTTTATCCAGGGTTTTCCCACGAAGGCATCAATGTCATCTGCACGTCTCCCCGCCGGCGCCGGACGACCCAAACAGAACTATTTGAAGTTTCATTCATTGGACGCCATTCGGTCACTTCTATTCTACCTGCGCTATACGCGCCACCCTGCAAAACTATGGTTCATGAAGTTTCTTGCCCATTCTTCTCCTGTAATAGGAATTAGATTTGGAACACGGGAAACTAGCTTCATTTTTTTGACTGACGACTCCTTAACAATGAAACAAACATGTTTCAAAACGATTTGAGTTTGAAAACAAAGAGCAACAACATACCCAATTCCTTTTCACACAACATACCGAAAAAAAGCTAAAGAATAAAATCGTAATTCCCAACTCCCGGTGTATCCGGGTGGGTGCATCGAGTAATCGGTTTACTCGGACCGAGGCGCCTCGAAACGGACTGCGATAGATTTACTCGCCTCATTTTGCTCGACACGAGACGAGGGCGACTCTATTTGAGAAAACTTATACTTGTGTAAGTTCCCTTTGCGAGTAAATGACTCGTGTTTCGTTTTTCTCGGTAGAGATGTGAGTTAGTGGAGTGGGTTTTTTAATTAAAAATTTATTTCAAATGTTGACGAAGTTTTGTTACATATTAAGATATATTTCTAGGTTACCAGACTTGCAGGGATTAGTAGCTTAGCTCTCTAAAACTACAGTTGCGATGAACTTGGTTCTACCTGTTGGTAGTAGTTACTAAAAGAGAGCTTTAGTTTTCTCTGTTGCTTGCACTAGAATTTTTGTAAAAACTAATTTTTTTTTTACTTCACACTCACATTCCAAAATGACTGACATTGTTCCAATAAAGTCATTATGAGATATTTTTAAATGTCAAACAAAGGAAATAGTATTGATTTTAGTTTCTATTAGATTTAGTTACGTACGTTGAATTTTGGTGTTTCATTTGATATGATTCGTAGAATTAGACAAAATGCTATGTAGAATTGTGGCTTACCTCGAGGTAGCCTTTTGTGATAATTCGTAGATAGACAAAATTATGAACAGAAGCCATCAATAGGCCGTGATATTTCACCAGAATGTTACATTAATCTCTTCATCAAAGCTGCCATTCCGATAGCATCCCGCACCATAGCCAGTTCTTCCTCAGACTCTGTCCGGCTACATATGCCTGCGTTCACACCAAAATGACGGCTTAGAACCAAATTATCAGTCTTCAAAGCGCATAGTGTGTGGAGTTTCCAGAATACCATGTGTCCGCCTGCGTCCGGCCTCTGTCCGGTGGCGGCTTAATTTGTTTATGCGTGGTCCGTTGGCGGCAGAAATTGTGCTTGTGCACTAAGCCTTATTAAACCTAATAGAATTGAACAAATATTTCACTCGTCTGGCCTTCGATGTTCGATTGAAATGTAATTAGTTCTAACGCTGAGTTGCGAGTTAATTGTTTGATTTTATCGCGTAGTAACAATATCGGAGGAGAACCTTCTAGGAATGTTATTGGAGATATTAAATCAAAACAAAGTTTGAGTCAGAGCTGCCAATGTTAATGATTGGTTTCATTACGTTCTCTTGATAACTATTTAGATTAGATATGAGTATGCTCGAGACTTTGTTTGTGTGAATGAGGGAAAATAATCAAATTGATTAAGTTATAGATTGTTTTAAAGCTACGTGGTGGATCTCAAGTATGAAAAATCTTCTAATTACTTATAGAAAAACCGGAACTTAGTTACAAATATCTACTTTCAACAATCTGACTATTGCTCTAACTGTCGCAAATGTGACTGCGTAGATGGTTTGAATTGCCAGGACAAAAAAAAATGTTAATGGATTTTTCCATCAGACATGTCCAGTAGCAGCCTCGGAATACTGGATTTGTGTCCAGTTGAAGGTGATGGCATAGCAATATGTATAAGAATATCTAGGTAACTATTTAGAAACTCTCATTATTGACCAAAATAATGTAGCAACGTCGGCTGTCAAATGTCAAGTGACAATGACGTAGGGCGACGTTGCGTCAAGTATATTGTTGATTTAATAATTATCGTAAATATCTTAAAAACAAAGGTTCTAATTTCAAATAAACCTAGTTTACATTATTTTGGTCAATACTGAGAGTTGCTAAATAGTTACCTAGATATTCTTATACATATTGCTATGCCATCAAAGGCATAATAGGCTTACCTCCTATAACATACCTGGCGACTTTTAAACATAACTGGCGAAATGTGTGCGACAGATACTTCTGTCCAACCCTTTACGGATTATAGGCGTGATGTTTCGTTATGTTATTGACAACGACTTGTAAAAATAGTACTTTTCCCCGAATACATAAATATTGCACTAGCTCGGCCTGTAGACTAACCCCGGTCTATCGCTCAAACAATAACTCGATCGACTGTTGACACTTGCACCCTTTACCGTGTACAAGAGGGTCTTGTTATTTAATCTATTATTTAAATGGTCAGCACAATGAATACACAGGCAGTATAGGTACTAGTTGCTAACTAGAATAATAACATTGAACGGCAAATAATTTGCTTAGTGGTCAATTCTACCCTAGCTATCTACATCGGTTTTAAACCCTAACTAAACACTGAACTGTGAAGGACTACTATACGTATAAATGAAACTATTGGACCTCCGATTGTTTTTTTTTCGTGAGGAATTTGTATATACACTCTGACGTGATTAGTGATATTCTTCTGAAAGGTCAGATGACTAGATGTTTGAACTTGGACGAATCAAAAATATTTTTTTTTTTTAAACCGTTGCCCCGCACTAGGAATTTCTCCTGTATCGTGGGTGCGTTCACAAACATTAAACTCACATGCACAAACACACCCAGACCCGAAACAACTATCTGTAGGCCATACAAATATTTGTTCCGTGCGGGGATCGAACCCGCGACACGCAGCGCAGCAGTCCAATCGCTCGAAGCCACTGCGCCAACCGTGCCGTCAAAGGTATGTAAGGAATATAACGGGTGGGCTGCGGGTTGTTCGAAAGAGATACCAGGGCCTCAAAGGGCTAAGAAAGAACATGGGTGGTTTTAAATTAGTAGAAGTCTGACACTCCCTCCTGCTCCACCCAGAGCGGTAGAAGTAATTTTTGATGAAATCTTAACAACAAAAAACTGGCCAAGTGCGAGTCGGACTCGCACATGAAGGGTTCCGTACCAAAACGGTATGCTATTTATACAATTTCTTCTACGGGCCAATGAAACTTGACCTCTGGATTGTATAGGCGCTCATACGATTCAGGGACCAAATTATATTGGTTTCCTGCTGTTTCCATCTGTTGTTTCCATCCAAGTTCAAAATGATTTTCCTAGAAAGTCCTTATAAAGTTCTACTTTTTAGATTTTTTTCATATTTTCTAAACATATGGTTCAAAAGTTAGAAGAGACACATTGTTTTTTACTTTTGGAGCGATTATTTCCGAAATTATTGACATTATCAAAAAATGATTTTAGTAAACCCCTATTCATTTTCAAATACCTTTCCAACAATATATACACGTTAGGGTTGAAATTAAAAAAAAAATCACTTCCCACTCTACCCTAATAAAACATTTTTATCCAATTTTTATTTTACCACTTTGTCGTCGTGATGGATACACATATTGGTACCAAATTTCAGCTTTCTAGTGCTAGCGGTCACAGAGATTAAGCGAGGACGGACGGACAGACAGACATGGCGAAACTATAAGGGTTCCTAGTTGACTACGGAACCCTAAAAAAAAGGATTATAGCAGGTGGAGTTCTACAGTTACTACCTACCAACATGGAAATGTGTGAGTGAGTTTATGTATGAGTGTAAACATGTTAACTTCAACACAAAACACAAGTACCAGGGTCTCATAACACCAAAATAGCACAAGCTAAGTGTCTACTAATAGAAATTCAAGTAAACGACGAGGTAACCGATGGCGGAGCCCTGAGCCCGTACTATAAGTAATGGGGGGCAGGTGTGCCCAATGTTAACGTAAGTGCGGCCCGCATTGCGATGGAGAATTATTTTATTTTATACGATACGCCTGCCGAGGGGAAACTTTTTATCGGTTACATTGCTAGTGAGAGTGGAGGTTGACTTTTTTTATAAGATTTTTTTCGTGGGTTTGGGAGGATTTTTTTTGTTATAGTTAAAGAGATACAAGAAATATCAAATGTAACGGTTGCACCCAGCAGTGAGTGTAAATAAGTTGTTCATTGTTCAAAATACGAAACACTAAAAAAAACTTTTACCTTGTTTTCTCTATAAACTTCGTCTTCAGTGTCAATGACACAGAGAGAGAGAAGTTGTGACTATTCGTGAATATTAAAAAAAAGCCATAAAACTCCAAAAATAATCTTACCATCGCAACGCAAATCACATTCCTAAAAAAATTCCTCCCATAATAGAACCACAAAAGCATAAGAAATACAATGTGCAAGAACATCTTATATTACGTCCTTATGTTGTTAACAGCCCCTTAAGGAAAACGGGTCATTCCCTTACAGTAAGCGATACCCTCGTAAGTTTTAACTGTCTTCCAAGGTGAATGAGTTACCTGCGTATTGGGTAACCCTTGCGAATTAGCTGTAATCAGCCCGTTGGAACACATGGGTAATGGTGATGGAGGGAGGTGCGAGGGAAACTGACGTCAGGAGTATTCCAGCTTGCGTAGGATGGACTAACTATGATATAGGGTGTACAACAGACGTACTTATATAAACTGAGAACGTCTTTTAGGGTCCCGTAGCCGAATGGCAAAAAATGGAAGGAATCCTAATAGATTCGTCATGTCTTTCCGTCCGTATGTCACAATGATGAATGTGCACTAGATGAATATTAAAATTTTATACCGGTATTGACAGACTTGGTCTTTGACTAACATCCAGAAGTCCAAACTCAAAGTTTGCCAAAGAGCAGTATACCGCAGTAAAGTGCAGTATTTTAGGTGTTAAATTAACGGATCGTGTTCGAAACACAATACTGCATTCCAAAACAAATATAGCTGACGTGGCTCAAAAGGCTACCCCCAACTCAAATGGCGGGATGAATTAGACAGGTTTCGCCAGAACTGGAAGGAAGACACACGGAAAAATAAAAGGAGTGGAGGGAGACCTTTGGCATGGAGTGGGAAAGAGCAAGCTAGAAAAAAAAACTGGTAGACGAACTAGCTTGTTTTACGTCGCTGTTTCTTTTTTTCTTATTCATGAAATGCAAGGCAAACGCCAATAGGTACACCGGTTCCCCATTAGTGCTATTATGTGGGCATCTATTTATCACAAACAAGAATACAAACTCTTATCAGAAAATAAATCACCAACTAGCCTGGCCGATGAGATGAGATGAGAGAACGATGATGATGATTCATCATCGTTCTCTTGCCGTTATCCTAATTGATTCGGGGTCGGCGCAGCATATGCTTCTCCTTCCATATGTCTCTATCACCCGTCATCTTGTCAGACACTTCTTTTCTTGCCATATCATCCTTCAAACAGTCCATCCATCGTTTCTTTGGTCTACCTCTTCTTTTTACCCGACTACGGCAAAGCCAAAGGAGGGTTATGATTTTGACTGGCTATGTATGTATGTATGTATGTTTGTATGTTTGTATGTATTTATGTGTGTATCTTCATTTGTTCCCTCATAGCTTCTAATCTACTTAACGGAACTCGACATATGAGGTATCGTTAGAACCGTCTTAATTCCGCTGAACATAGGCTACGTGACGTGTCACAAAAAGCGATTTGGCGCCCTCTAGCGGACAAAAAGTAAGGCTTAAAAAATTTGAAAGGTCCTCACTTGTACATTTCCAAAATATTGCTCAAATTAATCACGCCCTCTAGCGGACAAAAAGTCAAGAGTGAAAAAAAATATTAACACCAAAATTGTCTAAGTAAAAAAAAGTAAAAAACTGAAACCCGACTACGACAAAAAAAACGACGCTGAAAAGGTATGAAACAAGATTTTCAGGATAGAACAAAAAGAAAAGCCGTAGTCACACGTTATAGGTACCAACCTAAACACTTTAATACCGTGTGACTACGGCTTTTCTTTTTGTTCTATCCTGAAAATCTTGTTTCATACTTTTTCAGCGTCGTTTTTTTTGTCGTAGTCGGGTTTCAGTTTTTCTAGCCATATCATCCTTCAAACAGTCCATCCATCGTTTCTTTGGTCTACCTCTACTTTTATACTATCCTCATGACGTCATCGATTCTAGCCTGACCAAACCGAGCTAAATAAAGTGCTTTAAGTAGAGACATTTTTCACTATTTTTATAGAAGACAAAATAAAGCTGATACCGAGCCTTGCTACTCTGAATACAGACACTCAAGATTCAAATTTCAATGATTACAATACAACCCAGCCTGAAATAAGCTTTCCACTGAACCTATTGTATTTTATTAACGGATTCTTTTCACCGCCGTATTGATAACAAAGTCATTACCCTTTAAAGGTTAAATGGTGACATCTCTTTTGTTTTACGTTTCATAAAGCCAACCGAAGCGATTTCAATTTATTGTGTGCGGTTTTTTAGACTCAAATTAATATTGGTATTGCTTTTCATTTTGCTGTTTTTTACAATACCAATTTGTTATTTTTATTTCAGGTATCGCACAAAAAAGACCAGCTCTTGATTTCATAAAACAAATTGGTTAAGACTGATTTCTTAGGCATTTTATAAGTTTTTGATAAGGTGTACGGAGACTAAGGTATTAAAAAATAATTCACCTCCTAACCCACAACTCTGTAGTACCTACAGAGACTGTATTATTCCTTCCCATAAATAAACTTTTGGCATTTTCTGAGGCAAATAGGTACCACCAACTTTCAAACTCAGAGTTGTTTACACTTAGAAAACCCAATAACAATTCGCTTGACCTGGGAATCGAACCCACTACCTTACGACCAACAGTCATGTTTGCGAGTTACGAGTCATGGTAGTGCTTTGGCAGTCATAGAACGTTTGACCTACTGAGGCAGGTACCTAACCCCATTAGAGAAAATCCGGGGCACGTTTAGGCGCACAGTTTACGAGGCGAGCGCCGAAAGAAACGTCCCGTCGATAACAGCCAGTTACTTCGTAAAAATATACTTTATTGTTCTTTGAGTGTTATTGCGAACAAGTTTCTTGGGTGACATAAGAAGAAATGGGCAGTGGGTTTACTTTCTAGAGAGAGTCTCAGCCAGGTTTTTGAATAAACCTATGCCATCCCACTGCTAGACATTTCTTCTCAACCATTCGTGTGTTGTAAAATTGTACTCCTAAATAGCATGGCCGTGTTATAAATAACATCTTGAACTCAGTCAGTCCCCATTTTGTGTCATGAGTTCGAACCGAAGCAGGCTCATTACTTTGTGTAATTTATTTCATCACCGCTGTTCTCAAAACGGTAAAGGAAAACATCGTGAGGAACCCGGCATGTCTTAGAACCAAAAAATTCAAAAACATGTGACATCTGCCAACCCACACTGGGCACGCGTGGTGGATCCATCCCTCTCCTAGAGAGGAGGCCTTAGTCCCTGCAGTGGGAACATTATAGGCTGATGATGATGATAAAAGACGATACTTTCAGCATGTTCTTGAAAAAGAAGGCTCTAAACCCATTGCAACAAACCTCTTTGGTTACCTACTTTAGAATTTAAACCTATGTAATGTACAGTGCGATCAAATTATCTTGGCAGCTCCGAACTTCGTGCAGGTCATTTTGTTACAACGAATGTATAAAAGTGTTATGATATTTATTTTATTTGTATTTCTCACTGTTTAAATTAGATATTTTCTGATCGTTTAAGTATTGGTTTATCTGGCAATAACAGTTTTATTCCCAAGTTTACATGCGTAAAATTTCGCAAAGCCTATGTTCAGAGCTGCCAAGATAATTTGATCGCACTGTACTGATGACGATAATGCACAGTGAACCTTCTGAAATATCCTACGTTGTCGTCCCGTGAAAAGTCAATAATAACGGGTAACCAAGTCACAGGTCATCGTTCGTCTCAAATAAAGATGTTTTTACAGCTCCTTACATTCATCCGAACAATAAACATTGATGTGCCTTATTCATAGACGTTTTATATGAATTCAGTAAGTGCGTACTGCCTACCAACATCGCTGATATTCGCTCTCTTTTTGTTAAGTATATATTATTGATATCAACTCCCAGTTGATCTGTCTGGCGGCTGCGATGTTTTAGATTGATTTTTTATAGAGTACTGACTAAATCTACAGGAGGATTATCGGTTCACTAGTTAAAAACTGAAAGATTTGTATGTGATACAATACACAGATAGACAATGACCAGTTTTAAGGCGCACTTAGTATATTTGTAAACGAAGTCTAACGTAAAGTATAATGTGAAATGTTAAAAGTACAGTTAGAAAAATAAAAAATAACAATTTACAGAGCACCCAGCTTGGTTAGTTTAAGTCCTGGAGTGATTATAAATTTACATTATAATAATAATGTACTAATTATCCTGATTCCCGTGGTATATTAAAAATTTTGACGTCCACGAGGGTAGAGTCACGGGGGGAAAAGCTATAACTTAATACAATAAACTGTGTGTACATAAATAGTAAAATAAATAAATATAAGAAAAATATCTTGGTCAGTAATTTCCAGTCGTTTCCAACAGAGATTGATTACCATTATGCTTTTATAAGGAATCTTTAGTGATCATACTACATGTTTTAAAACTGTGAGTAAGAATAATAATAATATCCAAACTTTAACACTTAAGCGTAAAAAAAATCTTTTCACCAAAAAAATCTTAAATCACTATGTTGGCGCTTTCCCACCATTAAATCTAGATTTCCTAACGATGTTTTTTTGCCGTAAATCTAGTCTAAGATCAACTTACAAAGTCAACATAATGACATAGAAAACGTCACATTGATTGCTCGTGAACCGGGCCATCAAAGCTACAGGATGGAAATAAAACTAAAATAAATAAAGTAAGAAAGAAAAACAGTGAGTATTTGCGCTAGGTAACCGACTTGTATTACTGTGACCTTGACCTTGCCCTTCAACATGATATTATTTCTGTTGTCAAGTGGATCAATTCGAGATCGTGCTTCTAATAACATTCAGTGTTTTCTTAAGTTTGTTCAGAAGTGACGCCATGTTCATATGTCTGTCTGTATGTTTGTTTGTGGGTCTGTGTTTTCACATAATTATACCGCTTATGTTCTCTAAGACAGAGATCGTATAGCACTTGCATTCTACGTTCACATCTAGTCGAAGGGTATGATTTTTTGCCGCATTATGTTGACATCACACAGTAGGTACTGCATTTGTTTTTAACCTGAGTTTCATAGGGAAGGTTACGCGTGATCTCCAGTTTGTACCGTAAAATATCGTGTTGAACAGTGAAGTTTGAATATCCGGTTAGGATACCCACATTTCTATAATTACTTTTAAAGTACATGCACAATAGTAGGCAAGCCCATTGCCATCGACTAGACACAAACCCGTACTGCAGGCTGCTATGTTACAAATCCTGATGGAAACCCAATAAATCTTTGTCTAACCTGGTAATCGAACCCAGCTAACAGCGATTGCTGCCACTCACTGCACCAACAAAGCAGTCATGAATAATATTTAGTTGTATAAAATGTAAAGATTTCAAGTGTGATCAAACACTGAACGCTGATAAAAAGAGTCAAGAAGAAGGCTTTCTGATGCTCTAGTTCTAAAACGTATTTACCGTAGAAAAGTTTAGTACAGTTCCACTTAACATTTCGGGAAATACAGTCATAATGAATGGCAAGCAATAAATTAGTGTTTTGCTTTACGAAGTAACTGTCTGCCGCTGTGAGTCGAGCTGGCTGTGAGCTACACAAAGTTTCTCAAAGGAGCTGCCAACAGATATTGTAGTGTCTATCATTAATGTTAGTACGAACTACACTCGGTGGTGGATAAAGCTTAAAACTAGTGGCGACATCTTCTTAAAGACAGTTCTCACTTTGTCTTCAGGCACTGATTCTTGGGCTGCGGGTTGTTAGAAAGAGATACCTAAGGGCTAAGACGGAAGTAAAGAAAGAAAGAAAAAATGTTTATTTGACGTCAGTACATCAAGCACACACAATAATAATAATAAAAAAAGATTACAAAAATGGAAATACCTTCTTAGTAGGTATGTAAGTCTCAAAGAGATGTCAGCAAGGAGGGGCCCGCAAGGGCCGACGCCCGTCGGGGCTGCGGATTGTCGAAAGAGATGCCGCGGCCTCGGCACAAGGGCGAAGAAGGAACATGGGTGGTTTTTAGTCAGTAGAAGTCTGACACTCCCTTCCGCTCTGCCTAAGAGCGGGGGGGGGGTTATTTGATGATTTTCCACCCACCAAAAAGGGCTAAGTAGAAACATGAGTGGTTTTTAGCAAGTAGAAGTCTGACACTCTCTACCGCTCTGCCCAGCGCCAAAAAACCTATCGCCTACCAAAAAAAGGCACTGATAAATATCACAACAGCAGATATAAGATAAGAATCAGTATATAATGAATGAAGGCTTTTGAAAGAAAAACATGACTTTGAAGGCGGCACCATAATGTCTGGCTGAATAAACCTTAGTTCATTCAAAAATCGAACAACCTCTACACCTAAAAGGAAGGTCAAGCAGAAGCACCCTGAACCAAACCAAAATCCATCAAATGTTAAAACTACTCCCACTAAAAGCTTCAGAAATTCGAACTTGCATTTAGAAAACAGTGCTACTACTTACAGTTGCGACCAGTTGCCAACAGATGGCGATGTCTCGAAGATGAAACGATCGGCCAACGACCAGACAAAATCGTTTAATAAAAATACGATAGATGGAGTTATTAGTTCCGAGGTGGAAAAATGTCGAAAAATATATATCTATGGTGGTCAACAATGTGCTGGTTTAGGAGACATTCTTGTTCGTACGAGACTGAATTCAAAATTTGAAAGGTACAAAATATCTTCAACGATAAAACCGTCTGCTCAAACTATAGATATCCTCAAAGACTGTTACAAGTATATAGAAGATGCACCGGAAAATTATATTATCTTGAGTGTTGCACAGAATGACAAAAATCCTACGAAAGTGACTATGGACTTGGCTGCGTTATTAAGTAAGCTACAATTTATAAATATTATAATTTTAAGTGTCACCTACAACCCATACTTGAATGAATGGAAGCTCAATAATTTACTACAAGGTATTTGTAATAATTTTAAGAAATGTAAATTCCTATGTTTATCAAATATCACAAAATATAAAACATCCTTTTTATATGATACTAGTAAACGAATTAATAGTTTGATAGATAGAAATGACTATCAAAACTTAACTTTAAGGCATTTTCCTGCCCTTGAACCTGAATTAAATAAATTAGTATCAAAACTGCCGCCAAAGAGGGGCACTATTCCATTTTATTTCTCAGTAAACACCAACCAACGTTCTACTTGTACACAGCAAAATATAAATGCTAACACGAATCATCTTTTTCGTGACCAATAATAATACTGATTGTAACTATGATTATACCGCTACTCTTTTACACCAAAATATTGCTGGCTTGCTCAATAAAGTTGATTCTGTCCAATTATGTTTAAATGATTTAGCTGATAAGGAATTTAATGTAGATATTCTTTGTTTTTCTGAGACGTTTGTAAGAGCAGGCGATGAATTAAATATTAATTTTAAAAACTTTAATCTAGCATCGTCTTTTTCAAGGAAAAGAGAAAAGCGTGGTGGTGTGTGTATCCTTGTACAAAAAATGTTTGACTTTAAGAACATAGAATTACCTAAGGATTTATGTACTGAAAAAATATTTGAATGTTGTGGCGTTGAGATACCTTCACTAAAATGTATTGTAATTTGTATTTATAGAATCCCGAATTCAAGAACATTTCTATTTTTTGAAAAATTAGACCTGTTGTTGCACAAATTACTCAAACGAAAAAAACGTCTTATCATAACAGGAGACCTAAATATCGATACTCTAAAAGATAGCAATGATACAACCAAACTTAAAGATATTTTAGCTAACTATGGGTTAAGTCTGCATATAGATAAACCAACACGCCAGCTTTCTTGCTTAGATCAGATTGTAAGTAACATAGAACATTCAACTGGAACTACACACGAAGTTTTTTTATCAGATCATAACACATGTCAAACACTAACATTCCCAGTTGAAGAGAGGAAACCTGCCTTAAAATATTGGTATAACATAAACAGGGATTACTCAGATGACAACATACAAAAATTTATGGATGCTATTGGGAGTTTGTCCTGGATTGATGTTTTCGAAAACACTGACGCTAACGATAGCTTCAATATATTCCATGAAAACTTTTCACTATTTTATAAATTATGTTTTCCCTTAAGGAAAACTAAAATCAATGTCAATAATACATCACCTAAATGGATTACCAAAGGTATTAGGACATCTTGCGCTTATAAAAGACATCTTAAAAAAACATGTTACCTAAATAATAAAAATAACGAAGTACGGTCTAAGTATTTAAAATATAATAAAATATTAAAATCTTGCGTCCTCCGCTCAAAGAAAAGTTCCAACCTCAACTATATACTAAAATCTCAAAATAAAAATAAAGCTACATGGGATATCATCAAAAACAGAACAGACACACACAAAACATTTAATCAAATAGACGCAATAGATCACGACGGCTTAATTTTAAATGACCCAATTCAAATAACCAACTCATTAAATAATTTCTTCATTGATATTTCTAACACAACACCTCAACCTACCAAAAGCATCCGTACATCTCAACCCGCACGGAACGACTCCAGTATATTTTTGAATCCTTGTTCTGACGCTGAAGTGTTTCGTACAATAATATCTTTAAATAATAAAAAGTCGGTAGGGTATGATGAGATATCCACCCACATACTGAAACTATGCGCTAAAATTATATCACCAATACTGTGTCACACAATTAACTTATCTTTATTTGAGGGTATCTTCCCTAATATTCTAAAATCTTCAATAGTAAAACCCCTTCATAAAAGTAAGAGTACACTAGATAAAACTAATTATAGACCAATCACACTAATTTCAATGTTCTCTAAAATTTATGAGAAAATAATGCATAGTCGTTTAATCCATTTTATAAACAAACATAAAATTATAAATGAAGAACAAAATGGGTTTCAAAAAGGTAAGTCAACCACTTTAGCAGCATTCTCTCTAGTAAGGTCCATAACAGACAATATAGATAAAAAACGTTCTGTTTCAGTTATTTTCCTTGATATGAGCAAGGCTTTTGATCTCGTTAATCACGAAACACTTCTTGATAAATGCGAGCGCTATGGAATTAGAGGTACTGCACTAGAATGGCTAAAAAGTTATCTCGGCAATAGACAACAGTGTGTTGAAGTATCCCGTATTAACGATAAACTTGTTGCAATATCATACAGATCCTTATTCCGTCACAATGGGTCAGGAGTGCCTCAAGGAAGTATACTTGGGCCTCTTCTCTTCCTGTTATACATCAATGACTTACCCAATATAACAAAACATAAATGCGTGCTATTTGCCGATGATGTTTCAGTAATAATACCCGAGATTGACAAAACACTACACCAACAGGAAGTAGAGCAAACCATTACCGATATAATAAACTGGCTAAATGAAAACAACCTTAAAGTAAATCTGTCTAAAACAAAATTCATTCAATTTGCAAACTACAAACAAAGCCCTCCAAAAATTAATTTAGTACACAATAATGAAACAATAAATAGAGAAAATAGCATCAAATTTTTAGGCTTAACGTTAGATCAAAATTGTAATTGGGGAGTCCATATTGACAACCTATGTAAAAGGATAAACAGCTTCGTATACGCGCTAAAACAGCTACGCAAAACAGCAAATGAAGAAGCTGCACTCAACGCCTACCATGGCTATGTAGCGTCTGTACTGAGATACGGCTTACTCCTATGGGGTAACTCGACACATGTCCCAAGAGCCTTCATAGCACAAAAAAAATGTCTGAGAGCAATTGTTGGGATTCCTCCATATGAGAGCTGCAGACCAGTTTTTAAAAAGCTAAACATTCTAACTCTAGCATGTATGTACATTTTAGAAATAGGAATTTTCGTTAAAAAAAATTTACACTTCTTCTCATCAGTAACAGAAAACAATCGATTTACAAAAAGGGACCCCACTAAGTTAAAAAACCAATTTTGCAACAGCACTCTTCATTATAAAAACAGTTACTTAATGTCAATTAAAATATTTAACCATATTCCAAAACCAATCAGAGAGACACCCCTGCATTTTTATAAAAATAAGTTGAGATCGTGGCTACTTCATAGGAGTTTTTACTCAATAAAAGAATTTTTTGATGATAAATAGGTACCTACGATATTAATATGTTATACACTTTTTTATATTTTTATGACTCTAAATGATAATGTTGTGTTTTATATTATTATAATTTATATAGGTACAGTCTGCACAATTTTTTGGTTTTGTTTTACTTTTATTAGAATGTAAGTTTTGTTAGAGTATAATATGTAATTTAGTGTTAGGTATAAGTGTGTGTGTTTAAAAAATAACTTAAACTATAATTTTAGTATCAATTATTACATGTACCTAAATATTCGTATGCCGCGTCTAGCGGTGGATATGTCGAGAACTATACCATTTGTGTAACAACTTTGTAAGTACCGTATCCTACGAATAAATGTCTTTGTCTTTGTCTTTGTCACCCCTTTGTGTACAACTAAAAATAAATGTTGTTGTTCAAAAGATGAAACTCATTGGGGTTTAGGTACAACTTATTTGTGCGACTTGACAAGCAGAATAATTTAAAAATTAATAAAAAGTAGTGTATTTATCACAAAAATTTAATTTATGGCACCCAAAACTACATTTAATGAAGAAGAAACACACTTGATCACACATACCCATGGATAGTCAACCCCAACAATAAAATACGACTACTTGATCCCCATGAATCTTCTATCTATCTTCTATCTATATAAATAAAAAGAAAAGTCCTGACTGACTGACTGACTGACTCATCAACACCCAGCCCAAACTCTTGGACCTAGAAAGCTGAAATTTTGCACAGAGGTTCCCTTTATAGTGTAGACAAGGAATAAGGAAGGATTTTTTGAAATTCAACCCCTAAGGGATTTAAATAGGGGATGAAAGTTTGTATGGAAAATCGTCATTTTCACGCGGGCGAAGCCGCTGGCAAAAGCTAGTATGAAATAATCATCATACAAATGTGCAGAGTGCACCCTGTACCACGGCACACTTGGTGCCCTCGTATCATCGGATCTCGCTATCGATACGTATCGCTATCGCCACACAACATCGTGGTAAAAGCCATGTTACGATACTGAAACACTTTATTGTGAACTAGTTGGGTGAGGCCATTGTGATCGCGGACAATGGACGAATACGTGCACAAATAATAAATAATATCGCGAACTGCCTGCTGGGTAAATATTTGAAGCCGAAATTGTAATTCTTTTGTCTTGATTGAAATTGTAAACGAGCAAAGAATAAAAGCTAATGTTTTCAAAAGTTATTGTGGTTCATTTCACTCTATGTTGTTCATTTTATCTTTTTATGTTGTAATTGGACTTCGAATTTAGCCAAATAATATCAGTTTCCAGGTTGAAGTGCCGACCCGTCGGGGTTGCGGATTATCGAAAGAGATGACGTGGCCTCGGCACAAGGGCGAAGAAGGAACATGGGTGGTTTTGAGTCAGTAGAAGTCTGACACTCCCTTCCGCTCTGCCCAAGAGCGGGGCAGATTATTTGATGATTCTCCATCCACCAAAAAAAAAAAAAAACGACCCCCGCTAATCACTTGCACTGCCACCTGCCTCATCGATGTATGGTTATGTGTTGCCCATGGCTGTGCACGTCCCTGTACAAATAACGGAGCAGTTTGCTCTTGTGTCTCGCCCCGCTAATCGCTCGCACTCTCACCTCTCCTATCGATGCATGGTTACGTGTTGCCCATGGTTGTTCAACACCACGTCCCTGTATTAATAACAGAGCAGTTTGATCGCGGGTCACCGGAGTGGGTCGTACCTTTATAATTACACATTATTTGCATGTTTAGTTGTTGATGTTGTTAGCTATTTCCAACTAATTAATTGTTGTAGGTTATTTTTAAATTAACGAGGCATGCTGTGTACTAACTTTGAACTAATTGGTACAGTTTTGAGTACTATAATTATGTACCTACACGCTTAACAAAAAACTTAAGCGGTTTTCTCTGGAAATCTAGATTGAAACTTCATAGTTTCTAAAAACTGCTGAAAATAAGATCTCATCATGAGATCGGATCTTATTTCATATTAGAATATCTACCAGAACACTGTTTGTAATACAATAAATAGCTTTACAGTGGAGTACAATCAATGTACTGGAAAAAATCAGTTTCAAATGTTGCTTCGTGTGTAAAAATTATTGCGCGGGACTAAACAAACCATACTGCAGAATTACTTACATTCAAAAAGTTTACTCCTTATTTTGTGGGCTTCTATTAAACCAAGTAGAAACCTTGATGGTTGATGGCTTCTGTCTCTTACTCCAACCCTATACACATCATTTTTAACAAACTGAGAAAATAAAACTGTTTTTTACTAGAATTTGAATCAGCTTAGCATAAACTAGATAATTATTATGAATATTAAATACAGTCATAATATGCTTTCTGAGAAGTAAAATCTCGAAATGAGATTTAACAACTGATTGAATTGACATTCATAATACCAGAGGTGAACGATCTTATACCAATTTTCAGAAGCACTAAACGACAAATAAATGCCTATATTACGGTACTATTGAAATTTCAACTCTCGACGGCAAGCCGAGCGTTGAAAATCCACCAGAGCTGTATCGCCTGTCAGTGTGGAAACTGACGTTAATTTTCCTTGTAGCGACAGAGTAGCGCCCCTTAATCTAGAACATTAAATACCGTAACCACTCTTCTATAAAACAATTAGTAGACTAATCGCTTTAAAATCAAATAACATCAGTCTTCTGTAGCCGAAGAGTTTTCAACAAAATAAACTAAATTATTTCTAGAGAATCTGGCAGACTCCCACGCCCAGCAACTAATACTCGATAAGTTTTAGTCAAAATGAAGGTATTAGATAATTAGACAATAATTAGGCTTTGAATATAATGTAGTTACATTCTAACATTTAAGACCTTGTTTGATTATTTAACAACGTAGTAGAATTATTTGATAATTAGTTTTTGTATATTTTGGTTGTCGCAATTAAAATTCTTTGTTCAGTCATAATTAGAAAAGCTAAGTACTTTATTTCGTGGTAGTTTATTTGTTTCGATTTGCTCGTTATTGTTATCGCCTCAAACTGACTATAAATCTTGCTGACAATATTGCTGGTACAACCTATGTATTCATAGCGTATACATAGCGTGAAAATTACCATCACAATAAACTTCATCTATATTTTCTGTACATATAATTTACGTAATACAGAAATGTTTTTGTTTGTTATATTATAGAAAAACAGTCACAGGGAAAAATGTCTAAAATGGCCAATTTAGCAGATCATAATAGGATCATAATATGAATTGCGTTAAAATTCGTATAAATGTTCACGAGTTCATTTTACGATTTTTATACAAGTAGCCAAAACGTAGCAAAGAACTTCAAGTTACAACCTTGTATAATTTTCCAGCTTACTTCAAATAAACACAAAATAGGTTTCTTATTTATTATAATTTCATGCATAAGTTAAATAATACTTCTGCACTGATGTACGGTGGCTATTTTAGTCTATTCATGTAGTTTTTTTTTCTATAGAGGCACCTACCTAATATGGCGTAAGTACATAATAATTATAACTAAACTTACGTAACTAACCAAATAGTTAAATTAATTCAAATATAGGTAGGTACATAAGTTAGCATTACGTGTTTTTGAACATGCAAATTAATCAGCTAATATGCAGCAATTTATTAAATGTTCTCATTACTTTTGATGGTTCAATTATTAATGTATGTATAATTTTAGTGACTGTCACTAAAATAATACCTGCCTACATTAATTAATTAATAAAAAAATATATACGGTACCTTTTTTTTTGGTAGGTGGAAAAACATCAAATGACCCCCCCCCCCTCCCCGCTCTTGGGCAGAGCGAAGGGGAGTGTCAGACTTCTACTGACTAAAAACCGAACCCATGTTCCTTCTTTGCCCTTGTGCCGAGGCCACGTCATCTAGTACTAAAATCCGCGGCCCCGACGGGATTCTAGTAGTTCTAGCAGAAGCTAGAATCAGTCATCATCATCACTGTCCTATTACTAAGGTATATCAATATTGCTGACACCGGTCGTCAAACACGTATTTGACAGCCTGTGACAACTGTCACAGGTTAATGGTGTATGACAATCGTGGCGTCAAAATCAAGGTAATGAAAGATAAGTTTGACAATAAATAACACAAAGGAAGGTAGCTTTGAACGCAGTCTTCGACCCACTATAATATTATGCTAAGATTGCAACCATATACTGCATTGTTTTGCAAACGGTTAGTTACTTTCTTTATTAACCTTCGGCATGCCTGGTGACTAAAAGTTACACAGCATAAGTATAAGTATAAGTACGACGGGCTGGTGTCCGCAACTCCACGTTCGATGCGCGTATTTTGCGTGCAGGTGGGAATATCACTCGATCCACCCTAGCTCCCCGAGAAAAGCCAGCAGTCCCTTGGTGTTACTGGCAATCTCGCGGAGAGTACCTGGGTCACCGAAGTACTTGGTCCTATACCGGGCAACGCCCGGACAGTGCAGAAGCACGTGGGCGGCTGTTTCTTCTTCCTCCATGCAGGCTCGACACAGAGGACTATCTGTGACACCTATAACAAAGAGGTGCTTATTAAAAGTACCGTGTCCAGTGATGGCAGCCGTCACTGTGCGTAGTTGCAGCTTAGTCAGCCGGAGCGCTTGTTTGGTGAGGCGGGTGTCGATGGCGGGTAGCGCCTCCTTGGCCCGCCTGCACTCGCCGTGGTCTAGCCACAGCTTGGCGTGAAGTTCTTTGGTACGTTTCCTTACCAGCGTGCGAAGATAGCCGAACGGGAGTGGCACGATGGGTTCTGGTCCCACCACCGCCATGCTCGAGCCCCTTCGAGCGAGCTCGTCCGCTGCATCATTGCCTCGGGAGCCGCTATGTCCTTTAATCCATTGAATGGTTACATTATTGAGGTTACCAACCTGGTTCAGGCGTTGATGGCACTCGTGTATTAGCCCGGAATTGACCGTGGGGCTCCTTAATGCCAGCAGCACTGCCATGCTGTCTGAGAGTATACGGATGGAGTGATCCTTTACCTCCCGAGCCAAGATGGCAGATGCCGCCAGGGAGATACCCAAGCATTCTGCCTGAAAGACAGTGTTGTGGGCCCCCAGAGGTACGGCGATGTGGATATTGAGATCCTCCGAGAAGACCCCTGCACCAGTACCAGTACCTGTTTTGGATCCGTCCGTGAAGATCCGTACTTCTGCAGGGTTAAGTCCCTCGCAGCGGTGGTCTTCATGGAGTTGGATTTTGTATTTTTTATCGAATACGTACTGTTTGGGTACTCGATCGTTAACAGCTACACAGCATGCCTGGTGGTTGTTACAAAGACACAGAGAACGCTGCTGCCCATTCTCTGGTAAGTCCCTTAGTCGCCTCTTACGACACCCACGGGAAGATATGGGATGGTGCTATTCTTTACGTCCGACACCACACGGAACCATACTGCGATCGCCAACCCGCCTGCCAAGCGTGGCGATTATGGCAAACCCCCCCCAAAAATGCCTGGGGGAGGCCTATGTCCAGCAGTGGACGTCTTTTGGCTGAAATGATGATGATGATGATGATGCCTGGTGGGTTTATCAGACCCGGATTTTTAACTTGTAAATTCTAAAATATTTATTGATAAATAAGTTATTTAAATGTACTAATATGTTGACTAGAGGTGTGTATGTTAGAATATAAAATTAAAAAATATTGTAAATCACCAAATTTTAATAATTATAATGCCAATTAAACTTAAGTAGTGTTGTTAAATCGTTTTAAACTTAGTTAGTCTTATACAGACTTTACTTATTAAAAACTAAAGAGATCTCAATCAGACTATATAAACTTATAAGGCACTTCTATGTACTTATAAATAACTAAAGAATATTCAGTCTATAAACATTTTCCATACTTCTGGTCCGAAAGGAAATTGCACATTGGAAAACTTTACGCACATCCTACTACCACGAGAGTGCGTTCTGGTCTCAGGTAGTGGCCTGCGGATGCGTAGCAATTCATAACGGCCAGCTACTAAGTGCGGTTAGGCGAAAAATTCGAATTTAAAGGAAATACAATGGTTCATGTACACAGGTGGGTCTGACAGACCCTACCAGGCATGCCGAAGGTTAAACTTGTCACCTACGAACGGAGCTGTCTTTTACCTTATTTAAATCCTGAAGGAAGCAAATAACTGCGAATTAGGGTTTACGAATCCCCATTTGGTCAGATTGGATTTACATAACCGATGTTAAAAGTACCATTATACTTTTCCGATGGACGGATATTATAAACACTAGTGAAGCCTCAGACTCGTAAAGTTATTTAAACTAGTGAGTAGCATATTCTAAACAAGTTGTGCAAGAAGCATCGCGTCGCCAGCCAATCGATTAGCAGCGAATCAATATAATCAATGTGTAGTCAAAGCCAACGGGGTGAGGTCGCGTGTCGTTGCACTCGCCATGAATTAAATAAACATCGACCTATTACTGACTAGCTTTAGCCCGTGGCCTCGATTACAATACACAGGGATAAAAGTGTTCTATATTCTAATTGTAACAGTGGTCTACTTTAGAAAAAAATTTCATTCAAATCCGTTCAGTAGTCAAGGCGTAAGAAAGTGACAGAGTTATTTTCATAAACACATTTAACATAACATCGGGCATGTAATAGTACCTTATAGTACACCCACATTTCAACAGTTTTGTATAAGTCTCATGACATATAACCCAATAATTATAGTGAGCCTATTTGCCATCAATCGGGCACAAATTCAGCCTCCATGACTGTAACTGAAAAAAAGCAAAATTAAAAATTTTGAAAAAACCCACGACGGTTAAAAATTAATTGAAAAAAGGATAAAATAACATAAAACACCCGCCTTAAAAAATCCCAAGAATGTTCGTCGGGGGCTGCCATTAAATTTTGCAATGTTCAGCTCCCGACGAACATTCTTGGGTTTTTTTAAGGCGGGTGTTTTATGTTATTTTATCCTTTTTTCAATTAATTTTTAACCGTCGTGGGTTTTTTCAAAATTTTTAATTTTACTTTATAATTTAAACTTTTTACCTTTATTTTTTTATCTAAGAACATGCACCAGTCAAATCCAAACCCATCACAGAAAACTGCATCAAAATCGAACTAGTAGTTTTGGAGAAAAGTGGCAACTTTGATTTGCACAAACATCCTCTCACCCCAAACGCATTACAGTCTCCGTTCCGTCGTGGGTAAAAATCCTGATGGAAAAACAAAATAACACTTTGCCCGACCCGAGAATCGAACTCAAGACCTCATGCTCAGCAGTTGCGATTGCAATCACTAGACCATAGTCATCAGTTTTCATAAACACAATACTACCTTTTCTTATCTATAGAATCTTCTAAACTGCCTTTGCTACTTCCATACATCGGTGATACACGCACGCTTATTGCGAGTTCTACGCACATGACCTTTCTGAAAACATCACCAAGAGTTACTTTCCCATTAGAACATGAGAATAGATTGCTAGTTGTTTTGTAACGGTCATTAATTAAAATGTTTCTAAACAAAGAGGTTTACGTCATTATATGGTAATTAGAGGGCACTGTTTTGTGAATGTTTACGAGATAATTACTTTGATTACTGCATTCGCAACGCAACTGATTAGTGGCTAACATTGTCTCCTCTCGAACTGCGAATGGGTAGTTATAAGTCTCGCCGGGACTCGAAAGAGATGCCGCAGCCTCGATACAAAGGGCTAGAATAGAATAGAATAGAATGCATTTATTTGTCAGAATATTGTACAAAGCTGGAAGGTGGTTTAATATACGTCGATCAGAATATTCTGCCGTTTCCGGCGTACAAACATGTATAGTTTTGGATTATCATTATTACATTAAAATTAAAATTAAGTTATCAATCAATAGAAATTACAAATAATATAAATGAATTGAATTAAATTATAAAACAGATTTTTACCAAAGTCAAAATTCAATGATGTCAAGTGGCTAAGCAGGCTAAGAAGCAACATGGGTGGGTTTTAGGCTTCAGTAGAAGTCTGACACTAACTAGCACTCTGCCCAGAGCGGGAGGAGTCATATTTTAATGTTTTCCCACACTACAAAAAAAACGGTAGTAAATTAATGTATTGGACTTTCATCCTGCTAGTTTCGTGTAAACATTAAATTATTGTTTCGCACATAAATTAAACTTAAAGACCCTGTTGTATAACTCTGTACAAATACAGAGTTGCTTGCGCTCTACTGCAAACAGCTGTGTACATACTGTACATACATAACATTACGGCTGTAGTCCTTGATGGGTTAGTTAGGCAAATAAAGTATTTAATACACCCACATTTAGCAAGTTATGTTTGAATCCCAAGTAGTAGGGGACGAGTCTGCTATCAATCGGGTACAAGTCCAAACTTCGTGGTTGCCACTGATAAGTCCTGATCGAAAAACCGAGTAGGTACCTACATCTTGCTTGTCCCGGGAATCGAACGCAAAACATCATACTCAGCAGTCACGTTTGTGACCACTAGACCAACGAGGCAGTCAGCTGAATGTCACGCAAAAACATTTTAGTTAGTTTTTCTCAAAGTAAAACATCTCCTTCTTTATCGCGTGGTTAGTATCATTTTTTAGGGCCTCTGACTTGGCTCAAAACACACAAGGTATAAAATGAAAAACATCACAGTCATGTGATGGGCTATTTTAAACCTTGTGTATTTTGCAGTACTTTCTTTAATAACAGAAAGAAAATTTGTTTAACTGACAAGACTATAAGGCTTCCATTGATAGGCACAGCATCCTTTTATCTGGTAACAAAGGACAAACCGCGCACAGCCAGACGAATCAATTCGCTCCGGTTAAAGACCTCACTTAGCAGTTAGCAGCCGTAAAGCGTGTGGGTTTATGATAATGCCGTCTTTAATAGACGCAAATATTCACGGTTTTTAACTTTAAAATGGCTTTAGATAAACAATGTGTAGACCGACACTTACCAGAATAGTATGTTTATACAAGATCACAGATGGTCACCCTAGTAATTACTTTAAGGCGAGGTTACCCCGATAAACGTCGTCAACAATAGCGTTTTACTCGTACATGGAACG
Organism: Diarsia dahlii; assembly: GCA_949775195.1. Lineage (NCBI taxonomy): Eukaryota > Metazoa > Arthropoda > Insecta > Lepidoptera > Noctuidae > Diarsia > Diarsia dahlii. The sequence continues at coordinate 21,319,021 of OX459207.1, forward strand.
GATTTAAATTTTGAAAAAAATGTATTTCATAGTTTACTCTTCGATCATGATAATTATGTCGGCATGCGATACACGATTACTTACACTTCACTGCATCCAATTAAATCGCAAAGACAAGTCCAAATGATGGCTAAATAATCGTTTTACTTGAGTTATAATAGGCTTTGAAAAGTAAAACTTATATCCTATTAAAGGTCGTAAAAAATGTGTATTATCTCGGGTCACATAATGTATAATTTCTTTATCATTTTTCTCCAAGAGAGAAAAACAGTCAAAATTTAGGCATTATATCGCTCGCGCGGCAGGGCGGGGGGTGAGGTCGTGCGTACATAAAAACAAAGTAGTGCAACCTCGCCTTAACGTTTTTAACGAAAACAGAATACATTACGGTAAATTTAATGAAGTCTAAAACGGTGGAGGAAAACATTATGCTGAGGCCTATGTCCAGCAGTGGACGTCTTTTGGCTGAAATGATGATGATGATGGATCATTTAAAATTTTAGGCTATCATGCTAAGTTACCTACTCTGGTTGGTAAACCGATTGCGAAGTCGACCATCCACGGACTTCAGAAACAGCCTTCGGTAAGTCGTCGACGCATCGTTGAATTAGTAAACATTGTTGTAACTTGTGTTTACATTCTGCAATGAGTTTGTACTTACTACGAGTACATGTAAGTTTCTTAAAGCTTCGGGCGGTCATCGTCAAACTTGTTCGTAATGGTGCATTTATAGCTGATGTTCAGCATATTAGTATTTAAGCAGGACTAAGAGAGGGAGAGAAGGGTGGCTTTTAGATATAGACAAAAAGACGTCAAAAAAATATATACCTAAGTAAATTAAAAGGAACCGAATCATTATAATAATAATAAATAAATAATAAATTTATTTACTCAAACAGACAGATTGTAGTAGGTATACATGGTAATAGTAAAGTTCTTACATAATAATGTTAAGTAGTCTACACTCGAGTGGGTGAAGCGCTGTCCTCCTCGCTAGGTTACAAGATAACCTGTGTTAAGGAGAAGCAGTCTCGGTCCCCTATGCTTAATGGTACAGTGATAAATACATAACATAGTACAATTTTAATGGCATTATATTTTAGTGAGTAAATACATATTTAATATTCTATATGAATCTTATTCTACTTAGCAAATTAATGTAGGTGTGGTGTGTCAGTGAATGTGGGAATGCGCATGAACGTGTGTGTGGTGCGTGGGTGTGGGTGTGTGTGGTGTGTGTGTGTGTGTGTGGAATGTGTGTGTGTGTGTGGTGTATGTGTGTGGCGTATATGTGTATGTGAATCCGTGGGAGTGCGTGGAGAGCCCAGTGCAATGCTCATCAACTTGTGAGTATTTTTTCGGTTTCATCATATGTCAAATTTTGAAGGTATTGCCGGATAGTTTTTTTACAATTGTGATATGATAAACCGTAAATATGCATGCTCTTACTTATTTTATTGTAAAGATACGGACCCAAGTAATAGAAGAATCTTCCTGCAAACGTGGAGTGCACTTGCGGAACAATGCAAACACTATCTTTTCGCCGTTTAGTGATTTCCCGGTATGGGATATTGTGGTGCTGTAAAACGACTGTTTGTAAAATAAAGTTTTGTCGAACGTTGAGAACTTGACAGTCCTTACATAATTGATTGGTCGGGAACAATATTGGACATTAACACCGGTATCTATAAACAATTCATAGTGATTGCTTGAGTAAAAGTCATTGTTTAAGGTACGATTTTTTCTCTGTAGTTAAGTAATTCATTGATGTTCGAACTGTCTAAGGTTAGAATTCTTAGGTTTTCTTTCATTGACGGTTCTAACTTCGTTTAAATTCTTGTTCATTGCATAAAAATGTTTGCATAATGAATTACTTAAGTTCAAGTAATTACTATAACTTGACTGTAGATACGGATGTAAGATCTCAAGTTTAATGTGATGATAAAAAATATCACATCATAGTTAGGGACTAGCTCTTACTGATTCTTCTTCTTCTTACTGATAAAATTCAAAACAACATTAAAAAGATTTTAGAAAAGTAAGTAAAAGGTAAAATTAATAAAAAAAAATAGTTGTAATTTTACAATGGCACGTGAAAATGATTAACCTGTAATCATTTTCACGTGCCATTGTAAAATTAATCAAAATTTGTATAAAAACTCGATGGAAAAAAATGTTTTCCCTTTTTATTTCATAGAATTCCAGGTGATCAAAAAATGTACCTAACTACATCGACAAAAACTGAACATGTTAATTTAGCAGGCAATTTGCACCCTTATTGACCGAATGAAAATTGTGATTGTTTCCACGAAAACAATTACTGCGATATTTCTAACAAATCATTGTATGTTATGACAACATAATTCGGTATACGTTGAACATCGAATATGCAGAGAATCGATACTTGATTACTCGTAAATTGGTTTATAATTACCGATGTTTTGCTACATCACTAGCCATACAATATTTTATTGCAAAATATGTAAGTGCTCACAGTTTTAAGATGTTGGCTATCCTCTTGATTAAAGATAATTTAAATATATAGCTTTATAAATACTTACCACTTATTCAAGTGGTTTAGTCTAAGTAAACAGGTACTTGACCTTTTCAAAATCTGCTTCTTGTTGACTTTAGTTGACTTATGTTTGATTACCAACGTTACAAGTGCTATTTATATTATACTGCAACATTTAATATTTGGTTCTTTTTCGATTTTCATGGCCAAACAGTGAATAACCACAATTTTTACCTATTGTTTTAAGTGTTATCTTAAGGTGGTTGTTTAGTCGAATAAAGTCTTGATTTCAATGTTCCTTTAACATTTAGACAAATATTTGGGTATCCGTTGTATTACTATCTGCTTCAGATCTAACGTCGGCTGTAATGCTCAAAAGCGAGAAACAACAAAACTTTGTAATTACCGACAAACCTACAACAATCTAACTTAAATTCATCTCACCAAATAATCATAAAACTCACAAAATCTCAAATAAATCTTAGAAAAACTTTTCTGTAGCATTTGGCTTGTAAAATGTGAGTAGCGACGTTGTTGCCGCGCATGACAATCGTGCACTATTGAAACTTGTCGCCCGCGTCACGTGCGCGTCGCCTCGTCGTCGCCTCGTCGTCGCCCCGTCGCCGGCGACACGCAGCTGAATGTATAATGTACCAGAGAGATTTTTACAATGGAATCAGACGAGGATTTAAATTAGAAGTGAAGATAATTTGAGGAAATCGTGTGAGGTGAGGGAAATGGAAACGTTATCTTTTAAAACGTTATTCATAATAAGATTCTCTAAAAGGAAAGCTTGCAGAATTTAGATATGTATATGTTTACTTTCAAATATGAATGTCATGAATAAGTTATTCAAAGTATTTGAACACTTTGAACAGGCATTAAAAAGTTAGAACAAGTTTTTGAATATCGTGGAACTAAATTCAGTTTTATGGCAAACTCAAAAAAAACTCAAACTCAAATATTTTATTTCAATTAAGCCATTACAGGCACTTTTGAATGTCAGAAGGACGGAAGAAGAACGAAACTACGAGTGCAATACGTCATTCCGAAAGCCACCACACCGAACCACACGCCACCGAATGCCCGCAACAACGAACACTGCGAGCACAAAAGCACGCAGCGACGCAAACCGCAACAACGAATGCTCGAGACCCCGAATCACGGAACAACGAATGCACGCCACAACGCGCAACCGCCGCCCCGCGACCCGGAGCCCCGCACACCCGCCGCCACGGCACACACCGCCGCGCGCCCCCGCACCCACAGCACTCGCCGCCGGTAACATCCGGCGCCGCGCAGCCCGACGCAGCAACTCCCGAAACGACGCATTGCACTCCTACGCTACAGTCACAATTACAAGGCATAATAACTTGTGAAAGTACTGCAGTTGCCAGTTCCCTAACGTAGATCTCATGAAGAAGAACGGGCAAGAAACTCCATGGACACTCTTTTAAATCAGAATTTGTTACAAAATCTTGGTACATTATATCATTCATGTTGAGATGGTACATTATGTGAGAACTATGTAGCAAGACGTGCAAGTTAAGAGCGTCCAGAGTAAAAAGATATAAAAAACAAATCAAAGAAAAATATATAAACCATGGCAGCTAAGAGATGACCAGTCTCCACTGACAGCGCCCGTTCACGAACATGACGCATGGATCAGCACCATCTAACTCAACCATTTTGAAGGGAACTAAATGATCCGACACACCCGCCACCATCAGCGAGACATTTGAGTGAGCATGACATTCTCCCAGCCACCAGGGTAACGTCACTAAAATATAACTAAATGTAAAAAGTAGCTGTATAGTAGGTACATAGTACTCACACATGTGCCATGCAATTATACAATATTAAAACATTGAATCTATACAATGCAAAGATATTTTTACAATCTTCTGCAGCCTCTACACTAACTTCACATGATAGTCGATTTATTTGCCCCTAAGGTTGTGGAGCAGGACCAGCATTGAGCCAAGCATTTTTATCATCAATGTAGCATTTTTATGCATTGAATGTGGAGTCCCATTTACGATCATATATACATAAAAATAGTAAGGCTTCTGTTTGACATCTAATGGAGTGCAGAAATAAAATAAAATAATAATTTCATATAAAAACTCGAGGTCTAAATCCAATCATAGTTATTCGACCTGGAGTTCAAATAGATCACACGTTTGTTACCATAGAAGCCATTTATTAACTTTGTTTCGCTTTCACCTTCAGTCGATATTTATTAGGCAAATCTGATTATTAAAAAATAAGAAAATTTTGAAGTCTAGACGAGATAAAAACATGAGTGATCCAATTAACTGGAGACGTTGAGATTATTCTAAATTCAAGGACTTAATGCCACTTGCTCTTGAAAACTTCGATAATATTATAAACTAATACACAGTTCAAATTCACTGTGTTATTCCCAATTGGAGGTCAACTTCCAAAGACTTGACGTAATCAAATAATATGATTAAGTTAATTACGTGTAATTAAAAGTAAATGAAGGTCTGGGAGTAAGACACAAACATATTTTATTAGCTTGTTGTTATTCCGATATGCGAGTCGAAAAGTTGTGGCTGAGGAGTTATCTTGCTCCTCATTTGGGGATCAAACATCAATAATATAATTTGTTATCTAAGCATTCTGGAGTCACCAATCAATGCCAAAGGAAAAGTTTCAATCACAATATCTTTTGACAAACATTAGTCATTCAAATAGTGTTTTCATTGTGACATATTTTGCAACGTATTGTTTCTGTCTCTTGTCTCCTCTTACAAGTTTAATGTCCAATGCTTTCAAAGACTACTTTACCTTCTTCTTTTTCATATCAATCTCTTCAGATTTCCCGGCAGCCTTGCCTTTAAACTTCAATTTAAATTCTGCACCCACTCATAGCCAATCTAGAGCTGCGTAATAAAGCACGCACTATCGACTATCGACACCCAAATAAATTGCGATTCAAAATAAACAGGGTATTGGTAAAAACACTTGGCGCGGGACATAAAGCGAGGCTGTATCAGGAGCACTATAAATCGTGAGCGTATGTGTACATATAAGTACATAGGTACATGCAGTATAACTGGGGAGACGACCCATTGTTGGGGACGTTGATATAAGAAAGATTTGGAAGTGGCTTTAGAGACTGTCGATAATGTCTTATAATGAATAAATAAGTACGAGGATTAAGTATCTTGTGTATCCTACCATGAATCTTATATTGGTATAATATATGACCAGCAATTTTTAAATATTTGTATCGATCTGTCTTATTAACTAAGGGTTTCCACAGGGATCGATTATGAGTCCACTCCCGCACTTGGATGAAAATAATCAAATTAAATTACGGAAATATATTTTAACAACATTGTTTATGAAAAATGGTTTATTTCTCACGTCATGAACTGTAAAATCCGCTGATGCTACGAGGTGAGTTCTCTCTTGTATATCTTTCCTCTCCGGTCCGGTCCCGCGCCGCTGAACTTATGTCTCACCCGGGACTCCGCTCTGTCGCTGAACTAACTTTTTTTAACTCTCATTACGTATTTACGACCAACTCATATTAAAAACTTTTGTTTAAAAAAAGATTTATTTTAACTTTCTCATATTATTTGAATTGTGGGATTCGATTTGTATACATTTACGTTGACCTGTGCGTGAAGGTGAATTAAAAGAAGCCCTTTAATTCACCTTTCGTACCAAATTTGTTTTGTTACAGCAAGTCAAAATGCGAATCAATCAAAATATTGTTACAACTGTAACTACAAAATCATGTATTTAATTTCAAAACTACATCAAAACATAAGTCAAGTTTGTTGCCCTTGTGAATGATAAATGGCCAAACAAATAAAAGTTCAATGCACTTTTAGATTAAGACAAATCTGCACTTAAGTTTTACAAATAGTAGCAGATATATATAAACTAAATAGAACTGTCATTTGTTACTACAACTCTGTTTTAAAAGGTACTTAATAAAACCAAAGAAAAAGTACTTAAAAAGAGATTAAGTACTTTACTTACATAGCTATTTCAAGCTATTATTTAACGGGACGGAGCAATAAAAAGTATTGCGTGGTTCATGGACAAACCTCAAGGGTAAAGCGCAAGTCCTATAGCGGGTGGAGCGGATAGTAAGTAAAAGTAATTGCTAGTATGATGCTACAGTTATCAAATATAACTTTTGGGAGTTTTTCTTAAGCCCAGGAAAAGGGTTAATGGGTTATAGACGCTGCGAAACTAGGTATCTAACTTTTGTTTTTTTTTCTTATTTGTGCTGTTCAGAAATGCAAACCATAACCAATGTTAATCTTCAAAGTAAAACCATAATATTTATGTCACCATAATACGTCATTACTAAAATCATTTTTAAACGTCAAACTATGAATTGATGCTAGTTGTACATTATTGTTTCGATAAGGTCAATGTTATTCGTTTAAAATGTAATCTTGCTGAACTGCTGCTCCGTTCCGCGTTCAGTCTGACCCAATCTTAACAATTTGAAACGTAATACAGTCACTTAATTGTAAGACGTTAGTTAGGCTGTTCTTAAAATCCTAATTAGAATTCTTGATTTGTAATCATGTTTGTAATGTTGTGCCATGTTCCAGTTAATGTTTAATATTGTTAAGGCTATCTTTTCATCGGATCATGGCCATTTATCACGAAAACGAGTTTTCTAGTGACAGTTGCTGAGAAACATGGGTTTCACTGTATTTTTATTGTCTTAACATTACATCACGCCTGTAAATCCCCGATGAATTAGGCAGAAGTAGACCCGTAATACTTACACACAATATGTTTCTACAGAAATCTTATTAAGCAACGACCTAACTATCAACTTGCTTTTTATAAATATTTACTCAATCTTCAAATCCCTTTGTACCCCTTTAAAACTCATCATCTTCTTTTTTACAACTCAGAAAGTACTCACACAACACTAAACTTCATAGTCTTTCTAAATGAACACGTCTAAACAACGTTAACCCACTCTCTGCGTTTAAAACTATAAAAGAACGCTTCACGTTAAAGTTTTCTTACGTTTTAATGCGACTTCAAAGACTGTTGTACAAGCAAATGAGCTTCTAAAGATCATATCATAACGTTCATGTCTCATGAGCAAACAATGTCATACTTATGAGTAGCGATTCTTGTAAACGCGAAGTAACATTGCAAATGGAAGGATATTTAATTTTATCCTACTTAATATTACCATTTGTGAGGATGTATGTATATCTGGATGTGTGTTACTTTTTTAGGCAAAAACTACTGCCCAGATTTGGCTGAAATTTGGCACACAGACAGTTTACTACCTGGATTAATATCGGCCGTAGGACAGTTGCCAAACTCTACGAGAGCCGCGGGTATAAGCTATTCTCAAATAGCATCATCATCACCATCATTCTTCTGCCCTTATCTCAATTCTTCTTCTTCCGTTCTCATCTATTACTCGTCTTAGTAGCAATCTTTTTTCGGGCACCATGCTTCACCTTTCTTTCTTCTCTTGACTGTTGTTATTGTCATAGCATACACACGCACATTGATAAAGCCGCAAAGAACTAAAACACCTTTCCTCTTTTGAAAAGATGATGACAAAAAGATTTAACTTCCTACTTTACTTTCAGAACACAATCCGTATTTCCTGTATAATCACGCGTCCTTACAATCACTCAGCGGGACTACATCGCGCATCGGTAGTTAAGGGTCCTCTCTTTGTAGCACTAGCGTTACTTTAACCGGCTGTCTTCGGCGTAGCGTTTATTTGGGCCGTAGTACTGATTGCGCACTTCTGCCGCGCTGACAAAAGAACTGTTTATTTGTTTTATTTGCTCTCCTCACTGCCAGCCGTAATCAAAGACACTTGTAACAGGAGCACAGAAATAAGAGGAAGGTGACACTGAGGAAAGTGGTGTTGAGTATCTGTTTACGATTACGGTACACATTTTTTTCGTAATAAAGAAAATAGTAAGTACTTACATTTGTTTTTCTTTAGTAAGGAAAGAAAAATATATTTTGGAGCTCAAATAATTCGTAGAATTAGGTGTTTCATACGATGTCTCACGGCTTTTTGGTTCATTATGATTAATTAATTTGTTTAGTTCATTACAACTTGGATGATTTTGGCGTTCGTAGATTGTTTATCTGACAACCAATGGGCATCATAAATTACCCATACTAACTGGGTTATGCAGGTCAGATATGCAATCGCTCCAAGTAAAATATTAGTATTAACCTGCATCCAGTAAGATTGGAAACCTCAACATGGTTGGGCATTGGCTAGGTAGATTATGAGTTTGTTTCGAATAGTTATAGTCTTGATGAGGTTCATTTAGCAACCTTCCGAACATTTTGAAAGAGGAAGTTTTACTGAAAACCAAAATCAAAATACTTTATTTCGCAGAAGCCTACATGAGCACTTGTAAAACGTCGACAAAAAGGTGCACGGCTCGGGTTGGTCGATTACTATGGAGAAGAACCGGCAAAAAACTCCATGGAAAACCAATGGACGTTTCACCTGCCATATTCACTCGCAGTTTCATTCCTTTCTTAGATCCGTTGTTGGTAATCATCGTACTCTCGCAAGGTTCATAATTAGACGTGAAATATTTGAGTAGTTTGTAATTTGAACAACTTAAACACTTTGGCCTCGTACTAGTCTGTACTGTGAATGTAAATGTATTTGTAATATTATTTTGTACCTACTAATTGTGAAAACCAAAAAAATCAAAAATCCCGACTGAAAAAACTGAAAAGCAAAAAACAATCACATTTTAAAATAAACAAAACTTGGAAGCAGGCGGGGTTCTATTTTTTTCATTTCATACTTTAATATTCAAATGAACCCCGCCTGCTTCCAAGTTTTGTTTAATTTAAAATGTGATTGTTTTTTGCTTTTCAGTTTTTTCAGTCGGGTTTTTTAACTACTTTTTTTTATTTCCAACTTTTTAGTTCTTTTGTGTTTGTTCTTTCATTGGTCGCGTAAAATTCTTTGCAGATGATTTAGGTAACTTTTGTACCTACTTGTTTATAGGATTTGTCACTTTGAATTTTTTTTAAACATATAAGTGTAATATATTTTTGTAATCTCCTTTTAAAACCCTTTATTTTGATACCCTACTCGATGGTATCGGAAAAAAAATATTTTTGAACTCCGCAATTTGACCCCCAAAATCCGCAATTTTTCATTGTTTTTTAATTTTAATGTAGCCTGTAGCACTCGCGCCATCAAGACGTTTATTTCATTCAAGTCCCTTCATCCGTTTAGGAGGGAACAAAGAAACGAACATACATACATAAATACACGTCAAACACATAACCCTCCTTTTGGGCTTCACCGCAGTCGGGTAAAAATAGCACTCATTATTTCGTCTGTCTGTCTCTTAGGTCTGTCTTATTTCATGAAACCTATTTATAAGTAGATAGTAATTCCTTGATTAAGTTTCAATGGTTTATTTGGAAGAACAGTTCAGTATACATACTTGTTAACTGACAATTCTTACTCTTCTGTAACGAATGATGCTATGAAGAAAGCACTAGATTATAAATATCTCACAATTCACACTTAAAAACAAAGCAGCTCATTTACGCACATCTATTTAGTCAGACATTTTCATTCAGCCGTAATTTAATTGTTCATCTGCGACGGGACGCGGGATGCGGGCTGGCGGGATGGCGGGACGCGGGCACTCGGGCAGGTCGTCACGCGCGCCGCCGACCGCATTACACCAAAACAACATTAATCGTTAAATCCCGTTAATTACCGCCGTCGTCAATCCACCGGCGACTGCGGCGCGGCTGCGGGACGACTGCGGGGCGGCTGCGGGGCGACTGCGGCGCGGCTGCGCTCCGCAACGACTCCACGTCGCAAACACATTAATTTGCGACGCGTCCCCGCAGCCGGACCGCATTATGCACTCGATACTATTAATTTTCTTTTTTAAAGCAGTTTTTATTACTTTTTATAGCAGATTTATCGCGTTCACGCTCACTGCAAGCTGTAAATCTCGGTAACGGCTTATTAATTCTACTGCTAATATATACAGCTTGTAATTATCGTTAAAATCGAGCTTTTACTTGAACGCGCTGCTTCCGTGCACCGCAGTGCATGCGGATGACGTCACATTATCATATTAATATGCACCTTGCTTCCTGTACTACAATGTAGTTCCAGACGTTGGCTTTAATACGTTTTGCGGATTCGCAGATTCGCGGATAGCAGCATAATTTTTTTCATGCTAAAAAATCTTAACAAACTTAAATAAACTCACATCTTTTTGTCATGGGTTTCTTTAGGAAGAAAGTATTGAATCCCGTTGTAGGTTTTGCAACATTTGTTTTCAGTGAATGAATTTTAGACGCAATTAGATTCAAAACAACTAAGACACAGTCATGTTACTAACTTCAAAAATCTGCACAAAATTAAATTCCCAATCAAAATTGATGAAGAAGATCCTCTAACACTAAAGCGACTTCAAAACGAAACTTAAATTCAAAACCAATACTCAATGATAATAATTCTGAATGAGCAAACAATAATCCAGCATGTCTGGAAGTGGAACATGTTTCCAGCGAATTTGTGAACGTTTACGTGTGACGCTCGCAGACGGGGCCGGGTGTCAAAGCACTGCACGCCTCATTGACTTCACACTATTAGGGGGGAGTCTCCAGTGAGCTCTCCATACGTGCGACTTGGATAAATTATTACTATTATCCTAATACTTCCACTTGAAGGCGAATATTATATGAGTCTACGAGCACACTTGTCGCACTTTATGGATCAGAATGCTGGATGGAGAGAGTAGTCAACATAGAAGGAATGCATCAGGGACAGAAAAATTACTAAAGAATTGCGTGATGGTTGACAGGGTACCATGAGAGATAAGACATGTTGTACTGCCCTCAGTTACATATGGGAAAGGATAGGCATATAATGATCTGCCGTGATCCGCAATGAAACAGCAGTTACTAAAATAAACTTCAGCTTTCGTAAATTTTAAAGTTTACTTGAGTGTTACTTAGTTATTCCTCGTGGTATAGGATTAAGACTAGTTTTTGCGTTATTAGTTCATTTTAAATACTCCTTTGTAATATAATTATAAACTTAAGCAAGATGTTGTTTGAATAATTTAAATTTAAATTTCTGTTTAAATAAGAAGAAAATGTCTGCAACTGTACGCATAAATATTTTCAAATTACTTAATTTATTTTCTAGTTAGTAACAGTTGCTTGTTCAAGTTGAAAGGCTGTAAACAAAATGAGATGTGTACGAAGCAACATTAATTCTCATTGTAACAGAAATTACTCATGATACGAGCTACATTACCTTGCGAAGAATAAATAAAACAAACTGCTAATAAACACATCTCATTTGAAAAGAAAAATGTACAACATCAATTTTATTTTAATTAAAGTTGTAATTCAAAAGACTCATTCATGTCGTAAACTCAAAGTTCATTTGGTTATTTTTTGTTCTAAACTAATTATTTGTGACATTACGAAGTTCTTAGAAATAGGTACATAAGAACTTTCAACTTAGTGGCCTAACATACTTTTACTTAAATATACATTTACAATTTTTTTTTTGCGAGACTGTCTTCAGTATAGATTAAATGGTGGAGAATTTCTTACCTCTTCTTACTAAACCATCTATAAATATAGGTAGAAATCATACATAAAGCCTTAAAAATCATGATCAGTCTTGAAAATTATTCACTATCACTCCCGTCACATGTTATGCATTTGTCTTGGTATCGGAACGAACCCCTAACATCTGTGTAAGCAAATGTTTGTGAATCGAAGTCGCTTGACGCGCCTCCGACTTCGTTAAGTTGTAACGCAAACAAATTATCTTTCACAGCCCAACGACCTCTGAACCACTGAACGTACTTATTATAATTTAATACATATATTATACTTAAATGTATTTACTCGGAGTCGACAAGTATTGAGTGTGTTCGATTATAAACTCATTGAGTAGACCAAGTTAGTAAAGAAAGTAACTCTTAGTAACTATATGTTGATTTATTACTTTTACTAGCCCGTATAATCCCATTGCTGGTCAAAGCCTACCAACCTCCTTTCGCCGTCGTGGTTATGGTTAGCTTATGATAAATAAACAAAACTGTACTCTCTTATATAAATCACGTGTAAAGAATTTGGAGCAGTTGTCATGTCTTGGGACTTAAGGTTACACTTATAACATTACAGGAGTGAGTATGTGAAAGATTAGAGATTTTTTCTAACAAGAACTTACATTTAAAGGTGTCACTTAACGATTACAGATGAAGGAATATCCGGTATATGTGTGGCATTTTTGCAACACAAGCACAAATATCTAAATACTTAAGTATTTTACAAGTAATAATATGGAAAACACTACAACTTACCGATTTGCACAACATAGACTCTGGACAGTCTTTAGTAAATCACTGTTTTTATAAACTTTTACAGTGAACGAGACTATTCGACGTATACTGTTGTATAAAGTCAGAACATTTGTGCAAATATTATTGATTAACGCGGCTGTTATATTTATGGCGACAATTGGCGATAATGAGGCAGTTGTGTGTGATTGTGATTCTCTTACCGTCACGACGGACAAACAATCGACCGCTGCACGTATGTACATTACTGGTCCAACACTAATGTTGTAGATGGTGTACTGCTTTGAGCTGTGTTGAAGATGTTCATCATTCATAGCTCATTTTCACTAAAATCAAAATATTATATGCCTAACAATGACGATGATGATGTCATCTAACCGATTTCAGCCACAGCGACTGCATTTGATGGCTTTCTAGGATTGTTGTCAAGAGCTTTGTTGTGCTGCTTTTTCATGTGTTCTTAAGTGACTAGTATATCCAAATTAGGTCGTCAGCTCAGTCTTAAAAATACAGTGATATCAAGGAAAAAATTCTAAATCTTAAGCAGAGCTATTTGATGAATGATCAGTCCACTGCCATAATCCCATTTCGTCCGGGGTCTACGAAGATGTAATTTTATTCCATATTGTAGCTGCTCTCTAAAGAAGGTGACTGCATTCTAAACTACTAACTGCTGCTTTCTAAAAAAGGGATACAATCTGACCATAATGATCATACATTTACAATCGTCTAGGTACGTACAAATCCTTATTTTTTATTAATTTTATGAATATTTTTGTGCAGAGATATCCCAAACTTCATAAATCACTTATAGGCATAATAAATAGTGTGAGACCGCATCTGCGTCACATACTCTCTCCCATCGCCGTATGCCTGTAATTCACGGCTGATGAATAATTCACCGTCCGAAAGACCAATTGTTTACCTCGCCGCCATTGCTCCGACACTATCTGCATTTATATTAAACCATCACGCTAAGCCTGCCATGTTTTCCAACAATCATCTCAGCGGTTTTCATATTCACCGCGTTTTTTAGTTTATTTTTATTGTTGCTTCTTGTTACACGTACTAGCACGTCGTTTAAAACGTTGTCGTCGCACGTGTGTTCGGGTTTTAGAGACAAAATATTTGACATCATTTTTAGGATTGGCATCTTGAAAATTGAAATCTTTATAGGATTGAATATAAAAGGCACTGAAATTAAAATGACCGCTACATTAAGTTATATTTTGACTAACATTCATGTAACAATAAGAATAAGAATAAATTTATTAAGTCATTGTTACAATAGTTTCTTATTATAACTAGCACTAATAAAAACGTAACAGGTTAAATTTTACTATTGTTACAAAACAGAGGTCCCCAAACTAGGCTGAGCCTGTATCTTGGGGGCCGGAGTTGCGTTAACTTAAAATTAATATTAATAAGTAGTTATCTTGCGATCTGCGAACATCAAGTTGCACATTTCTGGTCCAAATTTCAATATAGAAAAAGGTGTAAAATAGGGCGATCCACTCTCACCCAAGCTGTTCACAAGTGCATTGCAGGAGGTTTTCAACAAGCTGCCCGATTCGTGGCAGTCACGAGGCATACATGTTAGCGGCCGACATCTAACAAACCTCCGCTTTGCCGATGACATCGTGCTTTTCTCCACATCAGCTCCAGAACTCGAAGAAATGCTCCAAGATCTGAGCACAGCAAGTCTTGAGGTTGGACTTTCAATGAATAGATCCAAGACCCAGATCATGACCAACAGCACGAAACGTAGGGTCGCGGTAGACGGGCATTCGTTGCAATATGTCGACGAGTATACCTATTTAGGCCAGATAGTGTCGTTCCAAAACAGGCAAGACAAGGAAGTCGAAAGACGAGTTCAAAATGCCTGGAAGACTTTCTGGGCCCTGAAGGAACATATAAAGGGAAGCCTTCCCCTAACATTAAAGAGGAAACTCGTTGACATGTGCATCCTGCCCGTCCTAACCTACGGTGCACAAAGTTGGTCACTTACTGAACAACAGAAGTCCAAACTCAAGATTTGCCAGCGAGCAATGGAGCGCAGCATAATTGGTGTTAAGCGAACCGATCGCGTTAGAAACACCACCCTGCGCTCCATAACTAAAATAGCTGATGTTGGAGAAAAAACAGCCAGACTGAAGTGGGAGTGGGCAGGCCACGTAGCACGGATGCACCCGGAGAGATGGGCAAAGATCGTCACTCACTGGACGCCAGAGGAAGGACAGCGCCGTCGAGGTCGACCGCGGCGAAGGTGGCGTGACGATCTGATCATGTTTGCGGGGCTAACATGGCCAGAGATCGCCCATGATAGAGATGTATGGAAAGAGAAAGGGGAGGCCTTTGCTCAGCAGTGGGACACAAAGTAGGCTAATAAAAAAAAAAAAGTAGTTATCTTTAAACAAAAACAAAAATAAAATTAGGTATATTATTATTACATAAATGAAAAAGTATTATAATGCGGTGTGTTAGTGCGTGTGTACGTGTGTGTGTGTGTATGTGTGTGTGTATGTGTGTGTGTGTGTGAGTGTATATGTTTGGTGTAATTTAGTTAACTTAAAATTTGTTCCGTCTCTTCGTACGATAGTTTGGCAAACCATTTTATTAAAGTTTTCTTGCATGAAAAGTTGTTCAAGTTTTTAATGTCGCAGTTTTTATTAATTTTATTGTAAATATGGATATGTGAGTAGAATGGGCATCGTCTGGCTAAAAGGCTATGAGCTTCCGGAGGAGGGATGTAGAGGACGCGTTTAGAGATAAGGTTTTCATAGTCAGGTCTATTTTTTAGGGTTTTATGAACAAGTAGAGTTGCTTTTAAAATAAATAATTGTCGCACTCTTAATACAGTAAACTCCTTATAAATAAGATCTGTTGGGTAGCGAAAAGGCTTTCTTAAAGTTACTTTTATAACGGCTCTTTGAGCTCTTTCTATCTCTATAATAGTGCTTTTCCCGGCTGCACCCCAAACAGAAATCCCGTATTGAAGTACTGACTGACATAAACCAAGGTAAATTGTACGTAGTATTTCAAATGGTGTGCAGTTACGTAGCTTTTTCATTACATGTATCAACTTTCTAACGCAAGATGCCTCTATTCGAGTCTGCGTGACACTGGTCAGTTTTTCTCATTCGTCAGTTCATTTAATTCGACAGTTTCGTTGATTAGTCGGTTTCGCTGATTGGACAGTTGTGTAAATTCGATAGTTGCGTCAACTCGACAGTTTTGCAACCTTAAATTTCCAGTTTCTTTGAATCCTGTCCAGAATCAGACTTGTCGAAGTGCAGTCGGTACGAAATTCAAGGGTAAGCACTTTACAAACTTGTGTATTATACTTTATACACGCATTTTGCCAGTTATGTTTAAGTCCCGTGAGAGGAGTCATCAACAAAACAAGTACCAACTCTGGGCTGCTACTGAGAAATACCCGTAAAAATTCAATAACACTTTGTCCATTCCTGCCCCCGTAGCATGGCGATTCTATCTCTATTCTACCAAGAATAGACTTTTTCTATACAATTTGACATAAAACCTTGCTACAATCGGTCATTTTGTCGAATCTTCCGTCGACAAAAGCCGTTTCTTCGGAGGTCACGCTAAGCCGACTGGTATCGAATTCAAGACGTACTAAGAATCATTTGACAGTGTACTTACGATCAACCCTCTGAGATCCCATTACAGATGTGATGTCAATTCATCTGCCTAGCCTTTTCCCAACTATATAGGGGTCGGCTTCCAGTCTAACCGGATGCAGCTGAATACCAGTATTTTACATGGAGCGACTGCCTATCTGACCTCCACAACCCAGTTAATACTAGGTAATACGATACCCTTTGGTAAGACTGGATGTCAGAATTTTCAGGTCACTGACTACCTGTATCGACTGCCATAGATCTACATAAGGCAGCCGGGACCAACAGCTTAACGTGCTTTCCGAGGCACGGAGGAAACTCGGTATGTCGGGCGGTCACCCATCCACAGACCGACCTAGGCAAGGACAGCTTTACCTAAAGATCGACCCGAGTGGCAGTTCTTATTAAGCCACGAGCTCCTCCGTGATCAGAGATGTGATGTCAATTACGTTATATAATATGACGATGGCGTCAATTCGTGTCCCACTTCAACGTAGTGTACAACATACATTAGTTGTCAACAGTTGTAATAATAATGGCTGTGTGATCAGAATTAGCTGCAACTTGCTATCAACCGAAATGGGTCAAAGTAGACGCCGTTGAAATTGGCTCGAGTGTCTGCGTCATGCGAGTTCACAAGTTTGCCTAAGTATAGTTTACTTGCATTGCTGACTTACTGTCATACAATTTGCATGCGAAGCTCATCTATTAAACTTTCATACTGATGGCATAACGAGGAACTCGTGTCTAAATAATAACAACCGCTCGGTTCGATCTTAAGGTTCAACCGCACTTGCCTAGCTTGATCTGTATCCACATTACCTATTACAGACCGAGTTTTCATCGTGATACGGCAAGCACCTTTGTCAGTCGTTACGGGTAGTCAGTGACTCGAAAGTCTGGCAACCAGTTCTAACAAGGGGTATTGTATTATCCAGTCGCTCCAGGTGAACTTATCTATCTAGAAAAGCGTAAAAGCGTTGTTGTCTGTTGAAATTTCAATGGTAGAACTATTTTTATTGAGAGTTATAATACTTGCAAGATTTCCAATAAAACAGTATTTGTGTGGTTGCTTTCCAATTTATCCATGCAACATTAAAAATTTGCGAGTTGGATTTTCTACGTTCAACTCGACACGGAAAGTTGAAAATCCTACAACGAGCTCAATATCCCTAACGTCATCAAACTTTCGTCTATTTCTCAGAATATGGAACACAAACCCTAAGCCAGTAGCCTCCAAGCCAGTAGGCACCCTAGCCTGTAGCTTCCCGCTAATCTAGTAGCGTCAGCACAAAAGCGCGATAAGGGCGGGGACAGGCGTAGGCGTCGCCCTATCACCGGTATTTATTGCGGGCGATACAATTATCGTGCGATTTACTGCCGAGTTGCCGACGGTACCTTCAGGTGGCCGAATATTACCGAATTTGTTCACGGGATTTGTTCTTTGAAAGGGTTTGAGATGTTTGTCAAGGTTTTGAAAAGGATTTATATAATATTTCCCTTTAAAAACAACTTAAGAAAGTTGTGTGTAAGTAGCAGTAATGAGTGTAATAAAATGATGCAGTGCTGATATTGAGCTACACTAAGAAATCGTATTAACAAAGGTAACCAATAATATGATATCTGTCTATATAATATCCGTTATCTTACCTAAGTATCGATTAGCGATATTATCAGAATGCGCAGGGGCTGGGTCATTGGGTGCTAAACTGCGTGTCACGGCTACAATTCCTGCATGGAAAAAGAATATTTCGTGTTGGGCAACGTTTTGTAAAACAGATAAGATAAAAAGAAGGCTAATTAAGAAATAATGTTTAACAGTCGTACCCTAACTGCCCTAGAATACCTACTACAATACTTCATAAGAATACATCTATACATAAAAAGCAAACCAATCGTCCTTCATCAAACAACCGCTTAATACAAAATACCGTATCTTCGATCTTGAGTACCCGCATAATCTCTATGCCTACAGGATTCGTTAGCAGGCGGCGCGCGGCGCGCGGTGCCGTCCAAAGACGCTCAACTCAAAGACTTGTCCTATCTGAGCTCTTCTCATCATCTCATCGTCTCATCTGCATTGAACACATCGCAATTATCTACTTAGTTCAGACAGGACGCTTAGTAAAAAAGTAGGCCTGCTTGGTAATACAGGGTAAAGAGATTTTTAAGTTGATGTTTTGTTATACACTTGATAGTTGAATGAATGAATATATTGTTTTTACAAGGTATTTTGGCTGGTGGATGACTCATTGTGGTAATTGAGCTGTTTTCGGAAATTATTGAAGATAGTATCTATAATAACTGTTAAGCCTAAGTTGGTTCGTGGATGGGTCCACCCATTACTTACCGAGTTTTCTCCGTGCCTCGGAAAGCACGTTAAGCCGTTGGTTCAGGCTGCCAAATATAGATCTTTGGAAGTCGTTTCAGGTAGTCAGTGAGCTGAAAGTCTAACAACCAGTCTTACTAGTTCTAACTGTGTTGTGTAGGTCAGATAGGCAATCACTACATTTAAAAATACTGGTATTCAGCTGCATCCGGTAAGACTGGAAGCTAACCTCAATTTAGTTGGGAAAAGGCTACATAGATGAGTTGATATCGTGGAGACATATAATAGTTATTCGTTATAAAACGTGGTAAACCTGATATTTTTTTTTTTTTTTTTTTTTAAACGTTGCCCCACACTAGGAATTTCTCCTGTATCGTGGGTGCGTTCACAAACATTTAAACTCACATACACAAATACCCAGACTCGGAACAACTATCTGTAGGTCATACAAATATTTGTTCCGTGCGGGGATCGAACCCGCGACACGCAGCGCAGCAGTCCATTGCTTGAGCCACTGCGCCAACCGTGCCGTATTTATACAACTATACAGACATTCAAAGGCAGCTTAATGTCAACTTAATTTTAAAGATAGATAACATTGTATTCTAACTAGACGAGAATAGAGAACTAGAATTCAAATACAGGTAAAGTCCCCCAAGAGAGCAGCTTTTCGTTAAATTAGTCTATTGTTAACGAAGCGTTCTACAAACTATGTCAGACAAACTCTACGTAGCATGTACTTTTATTGTATAGTGTATGAAAAGGGTGCTAAATTGGCACATACATACATAAACTCACGCCCTTTTCCCATGAAAGGCTGGCAGGCAGGGTAGGCTGGAATCACAGAGCGCAAAATGCAGCGATCCTTACATACTTACTCCTTTTGCAAACCAAATTAGAACATTGACTTAAAACATGATTGGCTTTCCTCCCACTGTCCTTTGAAAGCTCAATATGGAACATGAATGTCTACAGAATGTACGTCCGAGAACAGACATAGAAGGTATTATTATACGTACATAATATTTTGGGTCTCGACAACGATCAAACATTGTTGTAGGCAAGATTTAACCAACCGATTACATTATAAATACAAATAATACTAAAACTGCTGAGAATTTCACGGAATTTCTGAAAAGCGTTCGTAAATAAAACAGAGTAAACTAAAATAACACGGGTCTCACGCGGCTCATAAACAAAATAGCTGTAAATCAAAGAGAAGCAGTTTGAGTGCCGCCCTACATTCTACTGAATACGTTGCTTTGTACCTGAATTATATTTTAGAAGCCCAAATATAGACTTTATGAAACAGTATAAAACAGAAATTCATTTTTATTTGACTATGAAGTCCATTGCGCGTTTGAAGGGACTGTTCGCAATATTTTGGTCTACAAATTCAGCAATGGATCTTTGAATTTATAATGTTTGTGTTGGTAACTATAATTTTAATTATGTGTACTTACTGTACCTACTTAGGCAAGCCTGAGGCTAGACCTGAGTTGAACACATTTGGACCCAAACATTACCTATTCACCGACATTATTAGACGGTCTTATTTGCCTTATAATCTTATATTTACCAAATATTTATGTTACACATTAATTATAATTAACCCTTTTATTTTGATGGAGGACTTACGAACAGTTTTAAAAATGAAAGAGCATCAACAATTTATGAATCTAGTTATATTTCAGCAGCAGCCCGGAGTCTGGAATTGTACCCGTTTGGTATATATCTCAGTCAGTATAGATCCACCCTTGTTACTAAGGACTCGAATATGTATAGCGAAATATTACACGTTTATCTTTGTCTAACCTTGCAGAGATGTATGAAAATAACTAACCATATAACAATGAAATCTAATAACTTAATCCTCTTACAACACATAATATACATGAAATATTAAGAATAAGACAGCAGGTATAAAATAGCACATAACCAAATGAAACAGCAATAAGTCACGACTTCATATAAATCAGAAGACAAGACGCGTGAAATTGCTATTGTAAGGAGTTATGTATCGAGAGGCTGCCCGAGTGCCGGAGTGCCGGAGTGCCGGCGAACCTCTCGCTGCCACGTCTTCTGCTCTGATAAGCGATATGACTAAAAGGACATGGCTGTTTTCGGCGATTATGTGAAGTAAACTATTTAAGTAAATAAATGAGATGACAATTTCGAAGACATTTGACATCTACCAATTCGCACTGGGCCCGCGTGGTGGATTATAGCCCATCGCTCACCTAGAGAGGAGGCCAGAGTCCCTGCAGTGGGAACATTATAGACTGATGATGTAATGAGATAGTCTGACCAGCCAATACATGAACTAGGTCCATTTTCAGACAAGGATAAACTAGTGTAGTTGAGAATATACTGCAAGTTTCCTTCAACAGAACCGAATAACCGTCTGTTATATTCATACTATAACATTATATGTTTAACCTGAAATATAGCACATAATTAAAAAATAGTGTTAGTGTAAAACTACTGCTGAAGAAAGAAGCGCGTTTAAGAAGATACCTTCATCAAATGATTCGAAGCACTTGTTACAAGTCGCGAGTAAGTTACTTGGATTTAGATTACCTGATTATTAGTTTAATAAATTATTCTTATAGTAACAATTCAACAATAGATCTTAAAAATCAACGTTAAAAATGAAAACTGAATCAATCGCGTCTGTAGTGTCGCAAGATTGAAAGTCGGCTCGTGTGCACCGATCCTAACCTGGAGATTGAATTCAGGAGCCAGGAAGATTATTAATCTCGTCTCTCCAGCCTTTTATATTACGATATTGTATTCCATTTAATATGACCTAAAACACCGACGGGTTTTGTTCTGAGAAAAATTGTTAGATAACACTTTTTTTCTGTAACTCGAAATTGCGAGTTACATAATCTTATCGTCTGCCTAGCCTTATATCTACTGACTGTCATACATAAGTTCATAAAAAATGGTTCTTAAGGGCCTCTAAATAAATTAGTTTGTACTCTATCAAAGATGCTCTTGTCTGACAGAAGATGTATATTTTGCTGAAATGATGACGATGGTAATAATAGAAATACTTAAAGAATTACAAAACAGTTAAACGTATGTTCGTATTAGGGACGACGACATTTTCTCAAACCAAAACAATCGTCTAGAAACAGGTCAGGAGTTAATTATTTAAGATGACACCTGACATGAAACTTATTCAAACTACTTTACCATTTCCGAACTTGCTACTTCTGGTTACCTACACTGAATAACAAACATTATTTTACAAGGAAATGATCTTTATCTCTTAACAGGGACAGGAAAATATTGATGTTACCTACCTATCAGACGTCTTCAGACTCCATATCACTTGGTGAAACTGCAAGTCGAGCCTACGAGATTCAGGCCTTGGAACCAAATCCCACGAATGACAGCCGAGAGAAACGGCTTCATGTCCACTCCGAGGCACGCAGTGCTCTGCGACACTACTAACTAACTTTTTTAATTTGCTTTAACCCAGCCATTTTACAAATGAATATTCATTTACATTTTCAGTAATTTTCCATTTCAATTTATTATTCGAGTTTCCAGTCCGGCGAACAGGACAGAGCCAGCTGAATGCGCGTAAGTTTTAGATTTGATTCGCCTTTCAATTTGCAAGAAGTGTTGCAAATATTGTAATTAAAGTAGATTCATTTTAGCAAGTTGGCAACTCCATCAGCATTGGAAAAGGCTGGATAGTGCCAACTTTAGATATGCTACTGTTAACTTTGAGTTAACAATGGGATTGGACGCTTGAACTCAAATCGAGAATGCATGTTTTATTCTAATAGGTTTTGCAGAGTTTTATTGTGCGGAATTTAGAACTTAGCATCGTGCTATTTTAGTTCGTGCATATATATTAACCATAGTATAAAAAACAAACACATAGCATTGCGGTCTACAATGTTCCCAATGGTAGGTCATAAGCCTTGAGGGAGTAGGCAAACATCTACCATGCGATATTGATAAAACACAATCACCTAAGTTTTAAATAGGTCAACGTAAATACACAATACACTACTACTAAACTAAATAAAGCACTTTCTATACACAACCCTACATAACCCCCTAAGCCCGGTCTCTCGGACCCCGTCTAAGAACTCAGCAGAATACTTAACCCTGCAGCGAGTCATTAGAGCGTGTCGCCGTGTTATTGCGGGGCCCGGGAGACCCGCGACAAATCGCCGCTCAGCCTGAATTACTCACACTCGTGTTATTGCCGCGCTTGTTACAGGGTTATGTATTTACTGCCAAGTATTTTAGGTAAATGCTTGGAGAAACATGAGGGTGTAAATTTTATGATAACTGGTTCTGAGATAAAAAAGGAGTGATATTTTAGATGACAATCTGAGAACATACTTGCACACAGAATCTAGTGATATTTTAACATGCCACGGAGCAAAAGAAGAATAATTATGAAGACTTAAAAACTCTGTGAGAGGCAATTAGAACTACTCGTTATAGCCAAATTGATCAATGTACCAGCAGTAAATGTGTTATAATAGGTTACTGACTTGACCCAAGGCAGTTACACACAAGAGTACCAATAAACCAAGGTATACGATAGTTACTTAAACCAACACCAAATGGGCGCGAGAAGACAGACGTCACCGAGGGAAGCATAGAAAATACAGGCGTGCGACGACACAGGCAAAAAAATCTTCAAATTCAACGGAACAGAATGTTACAGCCATGAAACACATTAAAACACAATATTTCACACCCGAAACCTTACTAAAAAGAGCTCCTTAGAAATAAGAATCACATCTTATTCCCCATTCGACAATCGCACAAAATAGGCCACAACTATCGGCTCAAAAATATCTTGCGATAGTTCGTTTAGGGCCGCAGTAGGCAAGGTGCAGACTGGGAGCCATTCTTACGGTATCAATACGCTATTTATATTTATCGAGGGTACTCTTATCTGTTCAGTGTGATTTATGCCTTATTTTTCGAAGCTAGTCGCACGCTCGATCTGATAGGACTATCGCTTCTGTTTTTTGGCAAAGAGTTTTTTTAGAGCAACAGTATTACGGTTATATGTTAGGATCAGTGACTGATCTTTGTGCTTCGGGATTAACAACCTTTTCTGCCTCTGTATTGCTTTGTAAATTGGGTTATTTTTAAGGTGAGAACCAGACCAAAGTTTAGGCTGTTATATCCACTAAAAAGGTTCCGTATTCAACACGGTTCTGGTCAATACATTAATTATTTTCGCCATTAACGTTATGAATTATTCCGATTCCCTAAATCTGATACACGTGTAACAGAGATTGGTTATTTAATTAAAGGTGGATTTGGTTGGAGACTAGACAGGAATAATTCATTTTTATTGCAATTGCTATGAGCTCTGGTCGGAATCCGAAAAATCATAGCTACGTGTCTTGAGTTTGAACTCTAGACCTATGACTTGATTCTTTTTTCTTTTTGCTTCTTCATCACTACATGTAAAACAAAGTCCTCCAACGCCTCTATCTGTCTGTATGTCTTTCGCGATAAACTCAAAAACTACTGCACCTATTTTCATGTTGTTTTCACCAAAGCATAGAGCGGTTCTCGAAGAAGGTTTTAGTATATGATACACTGACATTCCACGCGGGCGATGGCGCGGGCGTCAGCTAGTAAGATATAAACGTATCTAATAATAATGTCTGATTAAACTACTAATATTATAGTAATTGGGCTATCTCGGGTAGTCGCGCCATCGCGTCAGTAACTCGTCTGTCACAAGTGATTGATATTTAATCGAGTAACGTTCGGCTGTAATTGTGCCGCGGACTGTAATGATAATAACTCGTGTTAACTTAATGATACACGGTGTAATCGTAATTAATATCTGCTTGTAATGGTTATATTGTTAGGTTGAAGAAATCGTTTATTTATCAGGTATTTACTTTAAAGTTTTGTTAAAAGCTCTTTTTTCAAAGGAATGATCAGCTATGTATGTTTACATAACATCACGCTTTGTAATACCTGAAGGGTTCGGCAGAGTTGTAGTTAATAGTTCACCCACATTTCGCTAGTTATGTTTAAATTCCATATAATAGGGGGGGGGGGGAGGGAGGTAGCGTATTGCTATCAAACGAGCATGAATTCAAACTCCACGGAGTTTGAAATGTTGCTAATTTCCGAATTCTGTGTTTATTTAAGACTTCAAAATTAAAATTAAAATATGAACTTTATGAACTTCAAAATAATATGAGACAGTTTCCAAATAGCCTGTTTTTTGCATCTTCCTAGTTTTGAGCTGACAAGTAAAATCAGCAGAACAAACTCCCCAGCAACACAATCAAAATTGCTGTAATAAACGTTTTATTAGGAGGTGCCTCGGGAGGTGATTTCATTGCTTAGGTTCTGGTACGCCAACCAACGCAATAGAGTGCGGTGGGCGGGTGCATATTCAGATGTATACGGTTTGGAATGTGGGGTTAGGCAGGGCGGAATTAGCTCCCCCCACCTCTTTAATTTATACATGAACCGGCTCATCGGTGAGCTCAGTAACACTGGTATTGGTTGTTCCATAGACGGGGTAAGTGTTAACAACATAAGTTACGCGGACGATATGGTGTTACTGAGCCCATCGATTGCAGCGTTACGGAAATTGGTGTGCATCTGCCAATCGTACGCGGAAGCCCATGGGCTCAGATACAACGCGAATAAGAGTGAGTTCATGTTGTTCAAGTCAGGAACCAAAGGCTACTCATATGTTCCTCATGTAACTCTATGCGGCATGCGTTTAAAAAAGGTAAGTGCCTTTAAGTATCTGGGTCACTGGGTGACCGAAGACCTGTGTGACAATGAGGACATCGAGAGGGAGCGCAGGGCACTGTCCATCCGGTGTAATATGTTGGCTCGTAGGTTTGCACGTTGCACTAATCAGGTGAAGATAACATTATTCAAGGCATACTGTCAGACCTTCTACACGTGCAGCCTATGGACAAATTTTACATTGCGGGGGTACAGTGCTCTGCGTGTCCAGTATAACAATGCGTTTAGGATATTGTTGGGGCTGCCACGCTTTTGTAGTGCTTCCGCTATGTTTGCTGAGGCGCAGACTGATGATTTTTTCGGTATAATTAGAAAAAGGTGCGCCTCGCTGTTAAGGCGTGTGCGTGGCAGCACGAATGGTATTCTTAGCGCGTTGTCCCAGAGGTGGGACTCACCAATGTTGATGAGGTGGATGCGGCTGCACGCTAGCGGCCCCTCATACTTATAATAGGTAATAATAGGTTTTGACATTCACGACTAAATTTTTATAATATTTTTAAATTATTGATTGTTTTAAATTTATTCATCTTTATTTGTGTGTTTACTTCATATTGTTTTAATGTAATGTTATGGATTTTTATTATCTGAAATAAATACATTGAATTGAATTGAATTGAATTAGCGAAAAATAACATTGTAACTTAATCTCAATTTAGTAGTTCCAATGAAATTCAAAGTATAATAGTAACTAGCTGACCCACGCAACTTCGTCTGCGTCACATAAATATAGCTTATACCCTTTCTCGATATCGACTATCCGACATAAATTAAGCTAAATCGTAACAAACAAAAAATCTTATGTTTCCTCTTTATTATAATAGTTCAGATGGTTTAGATTAACTTAGATTATATTAAAGTGTGAATTACTATAGGTATCTCTTACTGTTAAATATACTATAACACTCTATACTTGTAAACATTATGATGCAGTAAATATTTTGAATTTGAATTTCCCGGAGGCCAGCCAGAATCCCCCGTACCTACATTGCGACGCGCTAAATATTTTGCCGCGCGGATATTTTGACATTGCGATATCATCTAAGATATTTGTTTAAACTGTATAGAGTAAAGGGCACAAATATTCTATATTAAATTTCCGTTCTAACAAACACATTTATTTAGATATAGATTAATACCATATGGGTTAAATAAGCTTCGCAAAAAATAATTATTTTTAACCTAACAGTTTAACTGTAAAAAAAGGTTACAGTGAGTCAATCTTAAAAGATAGATATATGCTGTCGCGGACTTTTTTTTCGAACTTTTAAAGAGGAACAATTCCTTCATACATGATATTTGCGTAACTTAAACTGTTTTCGCAGCGCACGCAGCGGAAGCTCTCAAAAAGGAAATACCTTTTCCCGTTTTTGTAACATTTTTCATTTATGCTCCGCTCCTATTAGCCGTAGCGTGATGTTATATAGCCTATAGCCTTCCTCGATAAATGGACTATCCAACACAAAAATAATTTTTCAATTCCAACAAGCAGTTTCTGAGTTTACCGCGTTCAAACAAACAAACAAACAAACAAACTCTTCAGCTTTATAATATTAGTATAGATATCAGTTTCGAAACCAGACTAAACTAATATTATGTTAGCAAAACATAACATGGAACTAGTAATTTTCCAATAGATCAGACTGGTAATGGAGAAATGAAGAAAGACTGGTCGGGGCATGCAGATTTATAAAATATGTTCCATTCAATATCCCCAGGGGCTGCAGTCTCTACACTAATAACGACGCTACGAATGTCGCTAAGTCGTAAAATCGTAAACTTTCTTTAATAGATTTTCAACCTTATGCCTTTGAAATAAAGCTGAAAATCTATTAAAAAAATTTGACATCGATACGACTTAGCGACAGATTTTTAACGATATTTAGTGTAGAGACTGCAGGCCCTGTATTGTACAGTGCGGGTGGAAGAACACATTAACGACCACAGTGTAGGTGATATCAGTAGGATCAAATTTTTTTGAGAATATTGTGTCGTATGTTGTTGTTGTTATATTAATATTTCCTCTTTATTTTTCATGAACACTGCAGATACAGGTCTTGCAGTATTGTGAATTAAGTATTGTTAATTTTTTATACTCTTGGACTTTTATATTACTGTATTATAATTTCTATTTCGTACAGAATGTTTATCTCTCAAAATAAGTAACCTTTTTATAATGTTGAAAATTAAATCAGGCACCGACAAAAACTTCTGCCCGTTTTATAACATAAAGGTTGAATGAACTATTATCTTGTAAGGACAAATCCAATTACTTTACCCATCCTTGAATTTGAAACCTATTTGTATACGATCGTCAGACCAAAATGGTTCCTATAATAAGGTTAATGACCCGAACAATCTTTATTGCAGACAGAATCACAATTTAGACTGTTGCGCACCAATAAAATTACTCTTGTTCCTACTCTGTGGCGTCTTATAACGGAAGCCTGCTCGCAAGGGGAATGCGAATAAGACAATATTGCCTGCGAACGTTTGACCTGCGATAAATATCGCCATTACCCTTCCCGCTCGCACTAATCACGCAGCTATAGCCCCGTCCCTGTCCCCCGCACACCTCATCCCGATGCCTAATGGAGAGGAATGTAGTGTACGAGACTCTCTTAAACGACGTAAACAAGTGTTGACAGTTGAACTCTCTCGAACCTTCCATTGCTTATTTTTTTCTCGATGCATTAAAGGCTGTCTTTGTATCACGAAATCCTTTGAGAGCTCCGTGTCTATTGAAGCGAGCAGTGGAAATAAAAATGTTTGATCATATCGATTTTGTAGTGGAATTTTAATGGATAAAAGTTATTATGGAAAATCCTTCAAAGAAAATACTACGTCGAGTAGAACGGCCACAGAATGTGAAAGTTATGCAAGAGCGAGATTGAAACTACGGTAGTTTGTGTTTTAGAACAATTAGCTTTATTTCGTTGAACAATGTTCGGTTTGAAACAAAGAGCTCTCGTAATTTGTTTCAGACGCTTTGAGAGCGCTTCATCATCGTGTCAGTGCGTAAACGAGAACTACCTTCCAATGGACTCTCAATATCTCTGGTTATTCTTTAAGGTTAAGTAATGCTTCCAGACATGGATTCGTGGTTGCCATGCCTTCGATTCGATCGAGTTTCCTCCGTGTCTTATTTTCAGATCTTGTGAAAGTCTGACAATCAGTCATGCCCAGGGGAATCGTGTAGAGGTCAAAAAAGCAGTCGCTCTGTGTAATTGTAAAATTCAGCTAGACTGGAAGCCGCTCCTAAAATAGTTGGGAAAAGGTAGGCATTTATGATGATAAATGGAAGAAATAGTGATTAGAAAACCGTTTCTGGTGATAAAGCACACAGTCAGTTACACAAGTAGATAATTATAGCTGTGTAGGCTACACAAGAACATAAACAGATAAATTGAAACGTCTTCGCATTACTAACAAAGTGTCTCCAACAAACTGAACTTGTAGAAGTTATAATACAACTCTTTCCATATTACATAAGTAGCTATCTACATACGGGTGGATACAATATTATTTCGGTCCCAAAGTACATATAGTCCTGACCTTTCTAGATCAGACGTATGCGACTTATTCGTGTTTCTGATTGAATATCAAAACTTTGCTTGTTCAAACCAACTTCTTTGGGCGAACATCGGCATTTCCTTTTTGATGTTGTAAGCGGAGGCGCCTTTTTTACTTTGTTTGCCTTATTAAAGAATCAGTTATACTGGTGTGGACAAGTTGTTATTGTTGTTGTTGATATTGTTTGTTATTATAATAATATAAGTATAGATGAGAATGTTGAGAAGTGATGTGCGGAGGAACAAGAATCGATAAAGTAAGGAGTATAATTATTAGAGGAAGTTTGGAAGGGGTATCTCTTATAGAAAATTGAAAGGAAGTCGTCTTTCTTGGTGACTATGGTGACCAAATAGTGATGAAATTGTGTGAGGAATAATATGAAAGAGAAAGGCGTAAATAATGCCGTGACGTCCGAAAGGGTTGAGTGGAAGAAGAAAACGTGTTGCGTCAATCCCAAGTAGAAAGGGATAAGGAAAGGAAGGCGATGACGAAGTATAGATATGTACGTATCCAGAGCTACATCTGAAACTTGTCCTTTCATCATTTCAGCCAAAAGACGTCCACTGCTGGACATAGGCCTCCCCCAGGTGTCGCCACATTGACCGGTCTCGTGCGTCTCTCATCCAGCGGGTCCCCGCAACCTTGACCAGGTCGTCGGTCCACCTAGTGGGAGGCCTTCCAACGCAACGTCTTCCGGTTCGCGGTCGCCATTCCAGAACTTTTCGGCCCCATCGGCCATCCGTTATTCGAGCAATGTGCCCTGCCCATTGCCACTTAAGTCTGGCGATTCTTCGGGCTACGTCGGTAACCTTGGTTCTCAAGTGGATGTCCTCGTTTCTGATTCGATCACGCAAGGAAATTCCGAGCATAGCCCTCTCCATTGCCCTTTGGGTGACTTTGAGCTTTCTGATGAGGCCCATTTTGAGCGACCACGTTTCGGTCCCGTATGTAATCACTGGCAACACACACTGGTCAGAGACTTTCGTCTTGAGACACTGGGGTAAGTTGGACGAGAAGATACCGCGCAGCTTCCCGACGCTTGTCCTTTAAGACGACTTTTTTTTGGTGTATGGGAAATCATCAATTGACTCCTCCCGCTCTGGGCAGAGGGGTAGGGAGTGTCAGACTTCTACTGACTAAAAACCACCCATGTTCCTTCTTAGTCCTTTGTGCCGAGACCGCAGTATCTCTTTTGAATAACCCGCAGCCCCTTTACGACGACCTGTATTCATAGTTTACATACCGTTTTAGTATGGTACCAGAAAATGCTCAAAAACAGCCTACCTATTGCCGTTTTAAAAATCCTAGCTCTTTTTGACAGCACCTCAGGTCGGCCTGGAAACTAGCCTACCTTGACTAGGCGCACAAAGGAGGCGCTGTAGCATGCATGCCATACCACACACGACGTCAGACAAGCGCCTGATACTGACGCGTGACGTCGCCGGCACAAAGAACGCTACAACGTTACAATTTACGGTTTTTCTGAAACACCCCTACGCGCTACGTTGGTGCTAGATGTATACAGGTTGTTTGGGAGACAGAGTAACACAATTTCCTTAGGAGTAGTGGAGCATATCCTAGTTACTTTTTAGTGTCCCGTGTGTCCCAATAATTGAGACATCAATTTCTTTAATCGGCTCTAATTTTATATAAAGATCTCAATAAAATGATGTTGCCAACTATATTTCTTCTACGAAATATTATGTGCACTACTAAAATCTTTGGAGTTAGATTCTGAGCTACTAAGTGACATTTCCAATCCCTCAAAAAGTGTCAGTCCTTCTTCGAAACACCCTGTATATCCGAGTTATTTGCGATCTGATCCGTGTTGTGGATCATTTTTGTTGGTACCTAAAGTTCGGGTTTACCCGGGTAATGTTGGCACAGGTAATATATTCAGAGAAACACTTTTACTTTATGGTCAGGCATGATGTGAGGTAAAAGGGTGTAGCCGTTTGAGGTCACTGAACTTGGTTTGGGCGAGTGTGTCAAGAAATGTTAGAATAATAGTCAAGTTACTTATATATACGTTATCACTACAACTTAGTTTTTATAAAGACGGCACTTTAAACCTAAATAAACTAATAATTACCTAAAGGTTTCCTTTGTTCTATTTCGCAATTGACCGGGCCTGTAACTGAGTTCAAACAATAAACTCAAACCAACTTAAAAAAGAAGGACAACCAAATTAGTGCCTAATTACATTGTTTTTGAAGTGTAGACCTAGTCTAGTCTAGACTTGAATATCCAACAAAGCGTTTTTTAGTTATGGGGAGAGGCTTTTGCCCTGCACTGGGATGATACAGGCTAAGTATCGCCTAGTGTAAAAGAAAATTGACAAAATTCGTCTACAGAAATGACAAACAAAATTCCTAGGAGCTCCACAATCTTTATACTCCACTTGTTAAGATTAAAACGGAAAACAATAAACGTAGAGGCTGTAAGTACAATTATTAATATCCCCTCGAGTCAAGTTTACGACGCACTGATAACCGGATGATAAGCTCCACGTTTTTATATACTTAAACAATTTAATGCGAGGAAAATATGGAGAATTGGAGAACTAGCGCCGAGTGCTGCGACTCGCTGTGAAGTAATTGAGTCGGTATAAAATCTTAAACGCTGTGAATAAAAGGAAAATAAATGCGTTGCGGTGTTGTTGCGGTGTTGCGGTGTTGCGGAGACGACAAACTTGTTAGTGAGCGGATTATTTTGCTCGTTATTGTTATAAAGCTGCAAATATTATTGTTATAAAGCTGCAAATAATAACGTGATTGATGTTTAAGTACTGCGGATGTTTGCTGATTGGGATGATGGTTTAGATAGTATTGTTTTATCGTATTTTACATTGACTCATCCCAGAGGCCTTTGAGGTCGTTTAGAAACTCTGACACTAGGGTGTATCGGGTCGTTAGACCTTACTGCCACACGATAAGAAATAAAGTACGGAGTATATTTCATGACAAGTGATAGTACTGGTCCCCTATTACATGGGACTTAGAAAAAACTGGCGAAATATGGGTGTAGGTACGATGTTATGTAATTTATTTATTTAGTACAGCAAAAGCCATTAACACTAAATTAACTAATCCTTTTATTCGGTCTTCTCGCAAAACCACAAGCATTCTAACACTATCGTCTTCCATCCATCAGCAAACAAATCCAATTATTCAGGGTTGGTCTCCACGAGCGCGTTGAGCATCGTTAGCATACGCGGTATAGCTGATAATGTTATCTAAGTTCAATAATTATCAATTTTTTTTTGACAAAAACCACTGCTGTAACAAAGCCTTTGAGCAACCCCATGAACGAGCAATAGTTGTTTTGTTTGAGATAGAAATCCTATAACATTAAAGAAAGTATTGCTATTCAAATGTTTCTAACCACGTGCAAAATATAGGTTAGTTGGTGCGCAAACAAAGCAATAGCTAGCTGCAATCCAATTGAATATCTATAACGCCACGGTTCGGATTCTCAAACAGATGAAACAGTTTCAATACTGAACGGAATAGAATATAACCTGCAGAGCCCGTATCGTATTACATTACACTGCAATTTTGTAACCTGGTAATCGTACAATATACTGCGATGTTAGAGCGGAAAATTTCCTTTGCACATACGAGTACATACGTCATAGTTTCAAAAATCTAGCACTGAATAAATTCTTAACCAGGTGTGCCTTAATATTTTGATCTCCACAAGCTTCTGATACAACGTTAAATTCAAAATTAAAAGTCTTTAATCAAACTATGCTGAGAATTATCACTTTTTGAACTTCAAAAATGACACAAGATAGTCCTCTAATCACATTTGTATTCATCGACTTCATCGTGGCGATGGATTTCCACCTTATGTTCTTATTGCATTGGCTGGTTGGGTATGAATATCTTACTGATTATAAACCTAGTCGGGATGTCAAATAAGGAGTATTTAATATGACTTAATTATTCAATTACATTCACGAAGTGAATGGAATCACAATCGTTACTGTTCGAGTTATGCTTGGAAAGATATTTTGGTAACAAATAATAATAATTTCATCAGATTTAACAGAACCTCTTATATTTTATTTCCGATCATAGCGACAGGAGGAGACATTTTCACCCTTTTCTATTTTTAGCACAAGCCAAAAATAATGATCAAGAAACTAGGAAAACCTTTAACAAAGTTGAAGGTTAAGTACCTCAACGAAAGCTTCTTTACTTCACGTAGCTATTTTTACATTTCTACAGAAATTGTCCTTTTGTACAGAAAACATGCAAATCTGACAGCTTGATAGGAAAATAAATACCGACCGCGTGTTGTGGACAGGCGATGTTCAACGTTTTCCAACTTTGCTGTGCCGTGGAGCAAACAAACGGACACAGAGTTGTAGTGTCAACACACAGTGTCGCACCGGCTGGCGTGTGATTCAGTTGTAATGCAGTGTGCAATGGACGTCATTGCGAATGAATAATTGGACTCATTTGGAAGTCGATAAATCTGTTCGGTTTTAAATTGTGACTGCTGTTCACTTCATGCTGTACTTACTGAACTGTGGTTCCAAAGTTTTGTGTCACGAAAATAAAGGCGATGAATTTCTTTATTTTTGTCAGGTTATGTAATTTTTTTGTTAAGTTTAGTGTTGTCTAACATTTTATTATTAAGTTTTATCGATAGTAACCCACGATAATTTCAACACATTGATTTTAATAAATCAATGATCAAAGTACCTATTTCTAACATCATTAATACCTTTATCGTACTAAGAATCTGTTTTACTAAGAAGCATGGAACGGTAAGTACTATCGACCTCGTTCGCAGAACATCTCTCCCGTCTGTACCGATAGAGTAGACCACAATAGCTTATTACTTGGAAATTCACCGCCGTTTGATTCAAAGGCTAATCTTTTATATGCGTTTTCAATTTCAAGGCTCATTCCTCAGATCTTATGAGAACAAGTAGTCTGTTCTAAGCTAAGCTATAAGCCCCACAAACAAGAAAACTACTCAAGATTTTTCCTAGAAGCTGTATATTAAAAGAATTGGTTCATGAACGTCAAAACAATGTTATTAGAAAACACACTCACTTAAAATACCTGTACCATGTACTAAGTATCATTCATGGAAAATATCAACTAAAATAAAAGCATCTTTCAACAGTTTGAACTAAAAACAAATACAAACGAAACGCCACTATTTTCGTGTCTCGCACCCATATGGAAGCTGTGACAGCCGTGTTACGTCCCGGCGACAAATCTTACGATATCTCCAACTTGGCACGTTAAAACTACGCGCTTCACATACAATGGCGGACATTTATTATTTAGGATCAGCACCGATAATCAGTGCCATTACCCGATTTCTTTCACTAGGGTGCCGCCCTCGATTTACTCACCACTTTGTATCGCCCTTATTCCTGTGTAGACAAAGTTCAATTTTGTTTGCTACTTTAAATTTTACAATGTTATTCTAAGCTTTTATCGTCATGTTTGTGTCTTTAACATAAGGTTGTTGTTTGCTTGTGTGGGGTGTATTAGTAAGTTGGTGTGTATTTTTATCATGACGTGCAAAGGTGGCCGGACGCATCGGTCCCTGGGAGCCAACGCATCTGGCGTTGAAATTCGCTTGATATATTGTTTCATGTTCGCACCGCCTCGCGCCTGTAATACTTGCCAGAGATGGGGCACAGTCGCATACCGTACGGCTGGCGACACTTTTTGGAAAACATTTTACGTTTTGTAGAAACGTATTCGTGACTTCTAATTATTCAAATGAGGATTGTAGTCAATGAGTTAACTGTCACGTTTAAACAATGGGAATTTTATGATCGTTGTTCGTTTAGGTTTAAACTATGACATTAGCGGCATGCAAACGTCACAATAAAATTATTATCCAAATGAATTTACCACATCATTTATTTCCCATAATCAAGTTTGATCAAAAAAGTTCAACTACAAAAACCGTGCCCTTATCTTTAGTAAATATTACAATACATATATGACATCACGCCTGTAATCTCAGAAGGGTTAGACAGAGGTGTACCTAATGTTAGGTACACCCACATATCACCAGTTATGTGTAAGTCTCATGTAATAGGAGGCGCGCCATCAACTGAGGATAAATCAAGAGTCCATCGCCATGGCAGCTACCTAGAAATTCATGACGATAAAACCCAATAACACCCAACCCAACTCTGAATTCAAACCCGGCAACTCAGCAGTTGCGCTTGCAATCGCAAGACCAGTGGGGCAGTAAATATCACAATATTTGAATAAAACATAAAAAAGTCATAATATCGATACAGCCGGGGTCAGTTTGTACACAACGTGTCCCACCCCTAGCCACCGAGCGGGGGTGAGTAAATATTAAAACTCAACGAGTTGTTTGTAAAAAATAAAACAATAAAACCGTGTTATAGGGATTTGGATTTATTTCGCACAATTTTCCTAATATTGGGTGACTTGTTTATGGCTTGTTGCGATGTTTCAGCGGTGGGAGTTGGGAACTCGGTTTTTTTA
Source organism: Diarsia dahlii (assembly GCA_949775195.1). Classification (NCBI taxonomy): domain Eukaryota; kingdom Metazoa; phylum Arthropoda; class Insecta; order Lepidoptera; family Noctuidae; genus Diarsia; species Diarsia dahlii. The sequence continues at coordinate 21,354,735 of OX459207.1, forward strand.
TTGGATTTGACCAAATAATATGAGTTTTTATTAAGTGCTCTTCTTTTGTTTTCTGTTACCTGTCTTCATTGCACTTCAGTGTTTGAATTCAGCCGTTCGATTTTCGTCTCGTTCTTTTCTTTCATTCGGAACATTTTACTTGTTTTATCATCGGTGACTGCACAAGCATTTGCATAATTTATTTGTTTTGGTCTTGTAAAAAATCTTCATCAGTGACACTTACCAAAAGTAAATCAACACGCTTGATGATCGTCTCTATGACCAAATAACACTAAAACTATCTAAGATGTAAGTAGATTCTCATCACAACGTGTCCCCTTACATTACCCTAAGTCATGTCTCACAATCCCATGGTTACCGATGGGGCAATCTATCCGCCCCCAAACCGAATGATGACTCGAACAAATATATTCAAAGGAATCACATATTTATCTCGCCATTCGCCAGATTGTTCTGCAGATAGGTTCTACTGACGCTTTTAGGAGATAGGATGGGCTAGCGATCTGTCACTGCGGGCAATAAATTGTTTTACTGCCATTTTTACACCCAATGCCTGGTTTATTGCTGGCGATATTTTGATTTACGAGATTAGAAGTGTCCTTTATATCAAAGGTATAGAAAGGTATAGGGTTCCGTTGAGTTACGAAATGGTAGTCGGTGTTTCAAGGTTCAATCTAAATTACGGTCTACGTAAATTATCTCATAGAATTTAATTTAATTTCTGTTTTCGAAGAACTTTTACCTCTGAATCCACTGTGAATGTGGTACTGATGGATATCCTACTTCAAAAGCCGTGACTGAGTGGAGCATATTACGTCAAAATATATGCGTTCCACATGATGTAACTCTCAGCCATCCATATAAATTGTCCTTCACAATGTATTTCCTTATCCTGTAACAAAATGAAGCGTACAATTTTGATTTGGAAATCTATTTCGAGCTCCAAACCTCTATAATCCAAGCAAACAGCTCGAAACGGCTCGGTTCGGCTTGTTCTGTGTATTCAAAGCAGCGGCACATACATTGTTTGAGACGAGTCCAAACGTATCGATTTGCGAGCGCGATTAGATCGCTCCTATCGACTGACCTAATCGATGTGGGACGAGCACTGGCCCGAATACGAATCACTTTTAATAGTGGACCGTTTTTTTTTTCTTATTTTAGCTTACTTTGCTCGTTAATTTTTAGTATTATTGGTGCCTGTTCTTGAGATTTTTTCTGTTGATGGCGCTATTAAAAAAGTTGTAAGTATTTTTTCAGAGAATAACATCATCATTCGTTTTTTCCATTATAATGTTTTTTTCCCTATTCTGCTCTTATCTGAAGATAGTTTATTTAAACAATCAGATCTTCAGAAAATAAAGTCGGTGACAGTTATTAAATATTCTGTTTAAGATCCAGACTCTACTTATTTGTACAATTCTGTTTTAAAAATATTATTTTGAATGAAAACCCTACGGTATAAAGTTCGATGCCTACAACTATATAGTTGGAATTTTCAATCCAATTTGTTTTATCATAGAGCTAATAGTAGAACAATAAAGTTATCCTTTTAGTTGTTCTTGTAAAGGCAATGTTTGATTAAACTAGAATAACAGTATCAAGTGAGCCAACAACGTAGGACGTTGAAACGAGACCTAAGGGCGACCTAAATAGGTCAACTTTTTGTTTTGATGTTCGGCCAGTGGAACAATATTAATATTCATGTAGGATCGCGCTGGGACATGTCCAATATCGACTCGATCTGATACTGATTTACAATTACTGAACTTGTAGTGGATATATATTTGTTATTATTTCATTTGCGGGGGCTGAGGACGTTGCGCGTCGGCTGTAAACCATCACGTATGTAGGTCTATACCAATTGAATTGTAAGGCTTTGTAATTGCTTTTAGGGCACGCTCGTTTTTCTTGCCGTTTGCTCTCATATGTGATTTATTCTCTTAATATTAGTAGTTACTAGCTTCTAGCTAGGTAGGAAATAATACCATGGGATATACTACCTGGATAGAAAATATCCCACGTCGCACCACGTCCGTCCCACCACGTTTGATATAACTTAACCGGACGGAATAACTTTCTCATCTATCTTTATAGGCAAAGCTGACTGAGCATTAACGCACAGGCCAAATTTGGCACACGTGTTCCTCTTATGACGTAGGCATCAACTAAAGAAGGATTTTTCAAAATTCAACCCCAATGGAGTGAAAAAGGGGGCATAATTTGTATGGAAAATCGACATTTTCATCGGGCGAAGCCGCGGGCTAAAGCTAGTTCATATTATTAGTACTTGTAAGTCAACCACTGAGTCACAGCTTCTCAAAACTGCCAAGTTCAAAATTTTCTTCCTCCTTTGAAAAATTAATTATCAATTTATTCGCACAAAGCGCACTTGACATAATCCCTTTGGCACGTTTTTTTACCAAAGCCATCAAAGAGAGGAAGGGGCGGCATTTCCTTTGCCGAAACTTGCCAATGGATTTTATCATTAGGCTTAATAATTGCATAGAAATCGCCTCAGGGTTCACCATCCCCTCTGCTTGCACCCTTCCCTTGACGTGGGAAGATCAACAGATGCTTTCGTGGAATTACAATGGAAATTAAATTACCATTAGATGAGAAAAATACTTTTTTGATGAAATGTAAAATAATGCAATTCTCTAGAGAGCTTGGTAGACGAAGATATTATTATCAGCTTCGGCGAACTGGGTTGCCGTCTGAAAACACATTAACTCACGCCATTTTCCCATGGGGGTAGGTAGGAACCATAGAACGCACTTGCTACGTTCCATACATACTTCTTTTGTTTTGTTTTTTGCCTTGTTCTGTTCTGTCTCCTGCTGATATGGAGGGAAGTGGAAACTATGTTTTTTCCTACTCCTCCGCTATTCTTTTCTGATTAATTTCGTTGCGGGATCCAAGACAGTTAAATCATTTCTCTGGGACTTCGTCGAGCTTCATTGTCTCGGCGCTTTTCTTGTGGTCGCCACTGTTGATTCTGGCTAACAGGAGTTACAGTGGTTTGGGAATAGTGTGGCGGGCTTGTCCCAAAGAAAAAAAAATACTTCTTTTGTCTCGTCCAATTTAGTTCAATATTTGAATCACTAACATCGAATCAGTCGAAACTAACTAACATCGAAATCGAAAAAGTCGCTTTTTGCGTTTTTCGCATGATTTTAAAAGAGCTGTCTATTCTTTACTAGTCAAATTCTTTCTAAATTCTAATTTTTTCATCGAGGTTCATATTTCTACCAATTTTCCTTATAAACACAGACATTTTGAAGAACCCCTGTTTAGTTTACTGATAGCACCTAAAATAAGGACGAGCAAGAAATAATGAGTAATTTAAAGAGGTTTTAACACGGAAAGTGTCGTGTTTGGCTTTGTTTACACCTGCATTAGACATGATATGACACTACAGTACTGCGGCGTTTACTTTGTAGGGACCGCAGTGTTAAGTAGTTTGTAAGACTATAAAGAGTCTTGATAGCGTTCGAAGTAACCACTCTCTGATCCAGAATGCTTTGGTGAGTATTTTTCTATAGCTTGTTCTGAAAAGAAGTAGGTAGATTTAAAGAGGCACTTCTTTGCACTTTGTCGATTGAAAAGATATCATAATCATTCTCTTGCCCTTATCCCAATTCATTTGTGGTCGGCGCAGCATGTCTTCCTCATCCATACCTCTATGTTTCTCGTCATCTCATGAGACACCTCCTTTCTTACCATATCATTCTTAACAGCGTCCATCCATAGTTTTTTTGGTTTTCCTCTACTCTCATACCCATCCACATTTTTTTTTTTTTTTAAACTTTGCCCCACACTAGGAATTTCTCCTGTATTGTGGGTGCGTTAACAAACATTTTAACTCACATACACAAACACACCTATTCATATTCAAAACCTTGCATTCATATCACATGTCCATACCACAACAACCGATTTCCACACAACTTTTCAGTCACAGGCGCCACTTTCAGACTTCCTCTTATGTACACATTTCTTATTTTATCCATTCGCGTAACACCGCACATCCCCCTAAGCATTCTCATCTCAGCCAGCATATATATAAGACAGCAGGTCTAACCATTGTTTCATAAATCTTCCCGTTTAGTTTAAGGGGAAAACGGGAGTCGCGGATTATTCCCATGACCTGCCACCATTTCATCCATCCCGTAGTGTGAAGCACAGAGTTAATTCTGCGCTTCACACTACGGTCTATTTCACCGTCGCTTTGCACGAGAGAACCGAGATACCGGAAGTAGGAGCAGTCTGAAAAAATATCTTCGCTATTATATAAATAAGATAGTGTAGAGGTAAGTAAAAGAGAAAAAAAGTGTTAAGTAGAAACAGGAAAAGGTTCGTTGTTCTTTTTTTTGTTTTTTAGTATTTTTGTAACTTATTTTAATCTAGTTTTCTTCATTTTTATCTTACACTTCTTTTTGTCCACTTATAAGTAGTAGAAAATTAATATTGTAACAGAAATCATATTACAATTACGTATATATAGAAGACTATCGTTTTCCTTGTGTGCGTTACCTTATAATATAACGTTATGATCTCGTTGGTCACGTATCGGCGAAACTAGGTCAAAATATTGGATTAGTAGCATTGCAGATACTTCCTATTATGTTTTACAAATGTAATCATTAATAATTACCTACATTATTAAATAGGTTACTATTAATTGCTGTTGTTGTTGTTTTAGTTTATCATCGATGATTTAAATGCATATTCAAATTAATAAAACTAATTTTTTCATAGTTGTGTTTATATGAACTTTATTGTTTTGTGTCATGAAACTTTTTAATATTGTCACGAAATGGGTTGGGTTGGTTTGTATGGTATACCAAACAATAACTGAGGCTTCAACGAAGCAGACATAACTAGTTAATGAGTGCACCACAACTAACACGATAAGCGGCCATCATCCATTCAATCATACCCAGCCAGCCGAATCATGTCCTGTACCACTGGCATGGAGTAACGAATAAATGGAGTCATCATCATCATCAGCCAGTAATGTTCTTACTGCTGGGACACAGTCCTACTCTCTTTGAGAGGAAGTGGGCTAAAATCTACCACACGGGCCTAGTGCGGATTGGTAGATATCATAAGTCTTCGATTTTCTAGGACATGCCGGTTTCCGCACGATTTTTCCTACACCATTTTTGAGAGCAGTGGTGATGAAATAAATTACACAAAGTAATGCGCCTGCCTGGGTTCGAAGTTCAAACCCATGATTTACTGTTCGTAAGTCGGGGCCGCAACCACTGGGCCTAAACACGTTTAATTAAGAGCGTATGCTACCTCAGATTAGCAACCCTATTTGTGGTGGTTCAAACTTCGCTTGAAATACTGTTAGAATAAAGTTCTAATCAGCTTGCACTACAAAGCGGTTGTTACGTCTTTCGCTGCGGCCGAATAGTGCGAAATTAGTGGTATTTTGCGATTTACAAAAAAACTATTGATTGGACTAAAAAAATAAAACACTATGACTTTAGTATGTTGCTCGAAAAATTATTTGACAAAAAAATCAGAACGATGACATGTATTATAATATGGTTTTTACTCGTTAAAATAAATTTTTAGAGGTATCTTCGCGATTTTTTTCTATCAAGCAAAGTTAGTTGTATTATGTTTTCACAACACTATGGCACTAGCATATATCCTGAAGAATATCATATATTTTTCTGATGTTGATTACTGCAGTGAATCATATACTTTTACGCATTATAAAACTCGCGTTTGAGGTACCATAAGCTCTTAACACACCTAGCTGTCCTAATGGAGTAAACACGATTTATTAACACACGGCTTAAAACCGCGAAATAATGTAAATGTGTGATGGTCATTATCGAGTAGATGAAATACTTTTCTGATGACAAAATAAGCACCGTCACTTTATTCTCCTCTGTTCATCGTTGGCACTTTACGTTCCATGTGGCAGAGTAGATTACTGACTGTATTTAAGATGAGGTGCCGCTTAGTTTGATGTTTACTGTTTTAAAAATTTGATAAATAAAACTTAAAACCGATATCCATAAAATTGTTGAATTAAAATAACGTAACTATTGATATTATTTTCACGACGCAATACGTGTAAAGTCTCCTCAAATCATTATTTCAGAAGACTTTAAAAGTAAATAGCTGAGTAGTTACATACCAGCGTTCCATAAATGTTCTCTACTCCATGTCGTTTCCACGTATGTGTGCACGGAGATGAGACATTATGCGCTAGTAATAATTGGAGTAATTTCATCTGCGAGAGTTGTAGTATACGCAATATACGCAATGGATTGATATTAAATGGGTTGTGCGACTGTGTTGTTACTGATGGTGTATTGTGTGTGGTTTCATGTTCCATTGTGGTTGTTGAATAGGTGAAATAGACGACACAAGATAGCATTTTTATACGAAGGATGAGAAAAGACTTCAGACATTGGCTTTACTCAAATTGGGAAGGATTTAAAACTCAATAATTACGAGAGATTTACTCAAAAAGTGACCTTTTACTGAAAAGCCTTAAAATGCTGTTTCTTTACGACAAATAAATCCACAATTCAATTAACCTTTCGAAAACATCAAACATGGCAAAGATTCAATTTTATAAGGCACTTATCTTACATTATAGAAGCCCGTGCTAACATAACGATAGCCGGGATGTCTGGCTTAAGAAATTATCCGAAGCTAATATTAGCATCGCTGGGAGCCAGCCAGGCAGGCAGGCAGGGAAGCAGCCAGGGTTTCCGTAAATCTACCGGCCATTACCGACCCAATAAACGATTTAACTTGATTCCTTCTTTTAATACCGAGTTCAAAGCTCAACTTGGCTATCAAAACACTTTATATAAGCACCTCTCAGGAGCTCCAATAAAGGGTTGAAGTGTGAAATTATTTGAGAGTAAGTAAGAATTCCTGACTCAATTAAGTTTCTAAGTAAAAGTAGGCGTTTGAGAAAGGGTCGTAAAAGAATTTGTCTTAACTTTTCTTGAGTTTAAGACAATTGCTTCTGTTTTATGTTTTTACTGCTCTTTAGTGGTGATGGAATGGGGTCGTGTCTTTGAATAATATCAGTTTGTATAAAAATAATGTTACAGAAAAGCCATAAATACACACAACGCCACAAATGAGAAACTTTTACCTTCTCTTTAATAAATCAAACGTAAGCCTATAAAATGATTTTGTATTTTTTCACACACAATATTGAATGAGTTTAATATGTCATGTCTTAGGTACGCCTCCGTGAATGTGAACCTTTACCAAAATCATGGCATTTTAGCAAAAAGAATCGTTACATCTAATGTGTTTAGAAATTCACAAAGTAGGTATGTTTTTGTTTTTATTCTAGCTAAGTTAGCCTGTGTTTTATGGGATGCTATTTATTTGTTCATTTTGCTTATGAGTCTAGATTTCTAGAAGTTCTGATATCTTTTGTGTTGTGTTAGTAAGTGCAAATTACAAAAAAAAAATGCTGATGTATTCGAACTCTTTACGTTTCGATTAAATTATACTGCGCTAAATTCAGTGATGGCGATTTCGTTCACATTCAAATACCCTACAGCCATTTATCAGTATCATCGAATACTTATTGAAATTCTATTGTGAAACTGTTAAACACATTTCTATAATAAAATCATTCGAACAAAGAAAAATTTACATAAATGTATTTCAACAAAGATTTGATTTGTTCTGAATCCAATGCATTTATATTGATGCTTCTTTAAAATTTTCTTTATCATATTAAACGAACAAAAATATTTTCAATATGAACAAAAAAAAGTTTTAGCTTTAATAGAAATTGATATTGTTTAGTTTAGAGTAACATATTTTGAAGGCATAAAACTAAAGCAAACTAAAGCTTCTGAAAGGCACCTCTTGTACGAAATAGGTTATAAAAATTGAGTTCAGTGACCTGTTTAAGGCGACACTGAGCGTTACATTAAGGCTGGCTTAACACGAGTTAAATCTTGAATATTTTTATTTTTATGAAAGGTTTTTAAGTCTGTGCGCTGTTGCGTTTTACTTTTAGTTATTAGAGTGAGTTTGTGAAGCTGGTAGTTTTATTACGAGCAGAAAATATAATTCAGTCCAGTGTTTTAGTACGGTATTCTTGATTACCTAAAACGTTAACTAGCGTGGCTGTGAACATACAGAGCCAGTGTATACCAAAAGCGTTGCCACTCTTGGTACTATTTGAGTCGTCTTACATGTACGCGGGAAACAATGTGTGTGTGTCGATTCCTAGAAACATTTCCAATAATAAATCTTACCACAAAATCCCTTTTGTATCAATGTAAATATTTAATTCAATACCGATCACACAAATGTTGACAATCTCAATTGTGATCACGTATTTCTTACAAAACTGATTTCTTATCAATCCCCTTTTACCATACTTTTATCTTGTACACTTCGTTGTGCAATTCTATTTGCGAAGCCTTCCTCAATGGTGGCCTATCTTTCCTTGTAAATAAATATTTCTGTGTGTGCACGAGGATGTCTTTTACTTGTATCTTTTAAAAGATAAGGAAAATTTCAATCAATCCACAGTAAAGCATTTTCAAATGAGATTATTTTGGTCGGATACGTTTTGTATTCAGTATTTTGGGTATAAATGATAAAATTAATGATTTGAATGTATTTATGGCAGTATTTTAGCCTTTCTAGGACGTGGGATAAGTCTCTTGAGAGCTTAATTCAATTTAAAAATAGAACATCAAGTTTATTTTCTCTCATTAACTACACTGGATTCCTTTCCAGTGTTTCCTGTATTTAATTCCACTGCTCAGAAACTAAGCTGTTTATGACGTAAGACTGCGCTGGCATTTTTATACAGCCTCTGAGTTATTCGTCGGAAGCGGAGTGAGTATGTGGATGGACGTCGTAAACTGTACCTACCAGAGATACGACTACCTACGGAGCGAGGTAATCAAGGATGCCAGCTGCTGTATTCCAAACCTAGTACGGGAGCTTAGGCTAGGAAAAAATACATCTGGATTACAATACCTAAAACTCTTAATATTTTTCAGCTACAGTTTACTTTGCTCAAGTTATTTTTCGTAAAATAAATTATCGTTTTTCAATTTATGAAATGAATGCGCTGCAGACCCTAGATCAATATTGAATCTCACTATCTCAAAAACACTCAGCTTTACTTTACCCACGATATTTTTATCACAAATTATAAAAACAAAACGATCATAGCGGGTCCAACGTAACATTATCCTTTCAACAAAAGTAAAATAAACTTAAAAAACTTTTTCGTTTATTGGACCCGTAAAAATTAAGCTTCTCAGTTTGGCCACGCTTAACTGCACCTAACTCTTTCGTCCGTCCTTTCCTTGTTGGCCCAAGGCGGCCTTAAAGCCCGGTTTTTGTTCATGTGGAGATGAGCGGAGCGGAGAGGAGATAGCCGGGACACGACCAATTGCGTTGGTTGAAATTCTCTTATTCTTGTCTCTACTGTTATTTTCGAATCGGACACATCTTCGCTTCTCTCCGCTTTGCTGGAAAACGTGGCCTTAAAGTTGGCGGGACGCGGGGCGGGGGTCCGGCGACCCCTGGGGACTCTGGCGCCGGCTTATACGCTAAACAAGGAACGTAAGAACCCCGCACTGACCGTAAACGGCCCAGAGTTTGTGGTGGCGCTGGCGGTACTTCTGTGTGGTAGGGTTAGCATGGGAGGTTTTAAATGTTTTCGTGCAATGTTGCTGGGAATACACATAATTATGTGATTATCTTTTAATTTTATTTCTAAGTCTTTAATATTGCACTTTCTCTTTTCTGGATATTATGCAACCGGGTCTGCGGGTTGTGCGAACGAGATAACGCGGCCCCGGAACACAAAGGGCTAAGAAGGAATATGGGAGGTCTTTAGTTAGTAGAAGTCTGACACTCCATTTTACACCGCCCAGAGACTGCATGATGACGACCCACCCTCCAAAAAAAAAGGGATGGAATGGAGTTAGGCTTTTATTGATTTGTGTGTACCTACATCTTAAACACCGTTTTTTTTTGTCCCATATTGCTTTAAACTTTGACTTTTTAACCCAAAATGATTAATTTAGCATAGGTGGCAGCCCTGTTTCGTCTCACTCGTGTAAGGTTTACTATAACGGCAGCAGAACATACTAGCCACTCGTTCGAACTCAGTGGCTCTCATGTTCCAGTGTAACAAGTATAACCCGCGCTTTATGCCCGATATTGACCACGTATCACTTTAATGTCCACTTACAGGTCCAACCACAATCGGAGAATACTTTAGCTTTCAGATAGAATACCTAGCTTTTATTTCAGGTCATCTATCTGTAGTACTAAAGGAAAATAAAAGTTTTTTTCAACGTTCTTTTATATGATCTAATCTATTGAATTGTTACAAGGGGTGTGATGGGTTAAAATATTGATAAAAATACTGTATTATTCATCAGGAACTTATCACTTTTAATGGGTTTACCCTTGTTTGGTATAACAACGTTTCGTCGAAAATCACTTCGACTAATTTTAGTTACAATAAAGTCATTTCGTATAATTATTCATTTGAACGAATAATTAATTGGTAGATTTTTATTTAGCATATTTATTTATTTGAAATAAAATCATTTGACCGAATTTTCAAATGCACTAATTTTATTTAAACTAATGTTTCAATAGACTAATAATAATGATTTAGTCGAAAGATCGTATCGAATATTCAGTTCATTAATAATTCATTTGTTTTCATTCGTTTCCGTCAGCAGGTCGACGAAGCCCCGCTGCGCAGGGCTCCTATTTCTGTCTGCAGGGTTTAAAAGGACCTAACCAAGTAACCAACCGAACCTCGGGGTGCCCCTGACGTCTACCGTCTACGGTTAAGATTTCTGTGCTGTGTGACTAATAATGATTTTTCAATTGAGTATTCGATAAAATACATGTTATACCACCTGAAAATTACATCAAATGAACATTATACCTTTTGATCAATAGCGCAAATGTTGTTATCGCAAATAAATATTCGATGAACTGAAAATTATGTTAACCGATATTATACAAAATGTATATTTTCTTACGTTGTTCGAACAAGTAACATTATATCAAAAGTTGTTCGGCGAAACAAGGGTGAACCCTTTTTATGTACCTTACTGCATTAAAAATAAAAATGAATAAAAATACTGCTCTCTCCATTATCATCTATTATTATATAATTTTTTTTATTACATCATTCAAACGCTAGCTTTATAATGTGTACTATATACTATGAAATAATACTATAGCCCTTGTTTACAGTCGCATTATTTTACAATACATCAGTGTAGCAGTTTTTGAGGAAAATGGTAACAAACATACACTCAAACGAACATTCTGTCATTGGTTATCAAAGTATTGGAAGACTGGAGACAAATACCGTTAGAACGAAACCCATTATAAAAGGTATCTTTGAATTGAATTCTTCTTCAGTATTCAATACAAAGTACATTAATTCGAATAAACGGCTTCGATAAGAGTCGCCGAATTGTCGAAAATATAAGGTTTGTGAATATAAATGTGACAACAATGGAGTCTTTGCATACAATGTGTGCTAGAGAAATATATTAGATTGATATTGTGCCCATTGAAAACGTATACCAAACCGATGATTCTGAAACCTATTTTGAAATTGAAAATGTATTTAATTTATTTGTATTGGTTTGAAAAAAGAACCAATAGTTTTCTAAGACTAACATGTCATACGTATATTTCAAAATAGCTTCTAATAACCAATAACTAACTCGATTGTTTGTATCACCATAATACTGCTGTTGAACATGGTAGTTTTCTGTATGTTTATAATATAATTTTTGTATGTTAAGGGATAATGTGTAATACGTGAATTTGAATATAATTTATGTATGTTTACAAAGATCATTTAGGTTCTGTTCGAAAGGGATTTTAATTTAAGAACAAAGATGTGTACAGATCACCGGCAGCGTGCAATGTTTCATATAATAATAATTATGTACAAAAGTGATATCAAGCAATGATGCTGAGAGAATAGCTACTATAGGTGGCACCATCCATTTGCTAATTATCTTATTACAGCAGCGAATCACTTCATAAACAGCAATCTATAATTCAGTCCAGACTATACCAAACACGCTAAACCCGGCCATAACTCGCTGGCAATAGGCAACAAACTCAAGTGATTTTAACTTGCCGTACCATTAATATTAGTGCGGCCATATCTCGCCGACACATAACACTAAACCTTTATCAGTGAGTACATAAACACGCGCGATAACCTCCGATGTTCTGACTTAGTTAATTTACTGTAATTGCGCCAACTATGGCTTTCCTAGGGCTGTGCGGTGTGCAAGATCCCGCTTTGGAAACTGGAACATGGAATATGGTGGGTATTCGATGCCTTGGAAATGACGATTTTCCGATTTTTTTTTTCATTCTGTGAAAGCAGCCTCCACGTATACTTAAATGTACAGTTTAAGAAATATCGGTACATGATTTAACTTTGATTACTTCAGAACAAAGATCTGTGCCTTTTTTTTTTTTGGTGGTACTAAAATCCGCGGCCCCGACGGGCGTCGGCCCTTGCGGGCCCCTCCTTGCTGACATCTCTTTGAGGCGCGAGTGGAACTCGAACGCGCCGCCGACACGGTCTGTTGCCGTCATGACGACGGCCGGACGGCGAGCTAGCCCATTACTCACCGTCCACAGGCCCGCGTCTACGGTGGCCGGAAGCCATCACGTGGCCCCCGACGCCCGGGGCGCCTTCCGCGCCTTCCGCGGCGGCTAGGACGTTGAGAAGTTCTCTCCCTATCTCGTTTCGCCACCTCCTTCGCTAGCATCACTGCTTCGCAGAAGGAGGCGACGGCGTCCCATTCCTCCTCGCCCCGGACCATGGCTTGCACCAGGGCCGGACGCGAGAGGTCACCGCCGCCGATCGCCGCTACGAGAACACGGCGGGGCTCCGCCCAAGCAGGGCACACCTCCACTGTATGCTCCACCGTGTCCTCCGGTCGATCCTCGCAGTGAAAGCATCCGGGCGTTTCCTCCCGCCTGATTCGGTGCAGGTACCTCCCGAAACATCCGTGTCCGGTGAGGACCTGCGTCAGACGGAAGGTGAGGGCGCCGTGGCTCCTCTCTAGCCACTCCTCAAAGAGGGGACTTACCGCCACTATCGTGGCGTGTTCTGCACGGGGTTGCGACAGTCGCTGTCTCCATGGCGCCACGAGATCGCACCGGAGGTCTGTCCGCCGCGCAGCAATGTGCAGCGGCAGCAGAGTGGCCCCCCGGTGTAGCGCCTCCGCGCGCCACTCATGTAGTCGCGCGAGGACTATCGCCTCCAGATCCCACGGCGGCAATCCGGCAAGGAGATTCGCCCCCTCGCGGGAGATCGTGCAGTACCCGCGGACTAGCCTTACGGCCATGACCTATTGGTAGTTCAGGTAGTGGACGGCCCGCTTCTTCACGGCACGCGCCATACCGGGGACCCGTAAAGGGCCATGGACCGCACGATCCCCGCATACAGCCTACGGCAGGAGGCGTTTGGCCCCCCCAGATTGGGCAAGAGCCACCTAAAGGCAGCCGCGGCCCGCTCCAGTCTGGGAGCCAAACGTCGGAAGTGCTCCACGAAGTTCCACCGGCTGTCGAGGACAAGTCCAAGGTACTTTATAGTACACTCGACGCCGATGGGAACCCCTCCCACCGTTAGCTGGGATCCCGACGGTGGCACATTCCCACGCCCATGGAAGCACATGGCCTCGGACTTGTGAAAGATCTATGCCTCGAATTCTCTTACACCATTTAGTAAATTTTCCAGATACAGAACTTTTATATGACTACTAGCTGACCCACGCAACTTCGTCTGCGTCACATAAATATAGCTTATAACCTTTCTCGATATATCGACTATCCGACATAAATTAATCTAAATCGTAACAAACAAAAAATCTTATCTTTCTTCTTTATTATAATAGTTTAGATTAGCTTAGATTATATTAAAGTGTGAATTACTATAGGTATCTCTTACTGTTAAATACATATACGATAACACTCTATACTTGTAAACATTATGATGCAGTAAATATTTTGAATTTGAATTTCCCGGAAAGAATCTCCCTACATTGCGACGCTCAAATTATTTTGCCGCGCGGATATTTTTACATTGCGATATCTTCTAAGGTATTTGTTTAAACTGTTTAGAGTAAAGAGCACAAATATTCTATATTAAATTTTCCTTCTAACAAACACATTGATTTAGATATAGATTAATACCATATGGGTTAAATAAGCTTCGCAAAAATTAATTATTTTTAACCTAACAGTTTAATAGTAAAAAAAGGTTACAGTAAGTCAATCTTAAAAGATAGATATATACTGTCGCGGACTTTTTTTTAGAACTTTTAAAGAGGAACAATTCCTTCATACATGATATTTGCGTAACTTAAACCGTTTTCGCAGCGCACGCAGCGGAAGCTCTCAAAAAGGAAATACCTTTTCCCGTTTTTGTATTATTTTTCATTTATGCTCAGCTCCTATTAGCCGTAGCGTGATGTTATGTAGCATGTAGCCTTCCTCGATAAATGTACTATTCAACACAAAAAGAATTTTAAATTCCAACCAGCAGTTCCTGAGTTTACCGCGTTCAAACAAACAAACAAACAAACTCTTCAGCTTTATAATATTAGTATAGATTTGTTCTACTAGGTATTGTGCTTGAATATACCTACAGTATAATTACAGCGTACTCATTTTATCTGACTGTACATGCATCAAATCTTGGGCGGTTAGCCCCGGAACCACCGTGTCGACTGGCTACTCCTATTTTGGCCACGACACACGTGACTTTCTGCTGTGTTGTGTTATTGTGAACCTCGTGTCATATCATGAATTGCTAATCATAATTAGTTATAGTTACTAAATAAAAACAAACTCTTGTTTATTTGATATAATCCTTCACTAGTCGCCAACATCTACGGAGGATTACGATAATCCTACAGAGGAGGTACATTAATTAGTGATCCAATCATTTTCCCTACACGCCCACACGGAAGAACTACGAACAAACTATATTTTTAGCATATATCACGATATAGATCTATATCCTCTACATAGAGCAGAAATAACAACAAACTCTGAGCAAAAAAAATATTAACAGAGAATAGGGTGAAATGGTAATCACTTTATTTATATCGGAATGCGATGAAGGAAGGTGGGCCGTTGTGATCGAAATAGAACCTTTTTCCACGTAAAGTAGGTGAAGGTATAGGGATCTTTTTGAACGAGTAATATTATAGTAATTAACATCCAAGGACTTGTCTTGGTCGTTTTTTTCTCAAGTTGCTGTACTTGTAAGTTTTCTGTTTTAATTATAGCTTCCCTTCAACTTTCTTCAATAAAAAAATAATAGCTCAATGCCGTAGCGTTCATAAATAAATTATACTTAAAAAAATGTGTTTTACTTCGACTATACAAAAAAGGGCCTTTTGAAAGGCCATTGAAGGGTGAGTAAAATTGTTTGAAAGAATATGAAAATGACCGCACCCAAAAGAAAGTCTTGACCCTACTGAATAGAAAAACGAACGCGGATGACTACGACCTATGAAAAATTCATAGAATCTGACACAAAATCAAGAACAAAAAATTCCAGCTTCATTTTACAGCTCCTAAAAAATATAAACCTTATATCCAATCAAGCTAAAGTCAATAAAACTAGCCCACAGTAACATAAATCTCTGAATCTTGTTACACAGCCACAAAATCAAGCAAGTGAAACCCGAATTTCATTGTTACTTCATAAAAACGCTCTAACAATCAGCTGATCAGTCTATAAAACGTAAGACACGCACGAACTCATCAATGAATGTAAACGAAGCACGAACTCGCTCGAGCACTGGCTGCGCACACTCGACCACTCCACTCGACCGAGTGCGCTCGCAGAAATAACTCAATATTCTTTACTTTACAATTCAGCCGGCAGCCCTGCGGTTCGCTTACGGGCCCCTAATGCCACATTACTTTTGTACAGAACCTTCGGCCGGTTCTCCGGGCGTTTTTGTCATGACGGACGGGTAATTTTGCGGGCGAATTTTGCCCGTTATGGGCGGCTAAGGTAAGTTTATCTGGATTAAAATGTTCGGGCCTTCGATGTAGCAGTTCTACTGTGGATGTACTTTAACGTTTTTGTTTCGGCAATACAGAGCCAGCTCACGGTTTAGTGAGGACGAAGAATTAGTTATTTATTTTAATATTGCTGAAAATTTCGTTACGTTTGTCGAAATAGCTCAAGTTCTCGAGTACAGTCGAGAATCCTTGAATATTTCAAACATTCCTTTACCTTTTCTACACTTTACATTTCATTAGATTGTTTTCATCGATCACTTAAATATAAAAGTCCCAATCGCTCACTAACAAATTCAATTCTCCAAATTCACTTTACACATCATTTTCATCACAGCAAAGTAGGTACAATGAGCGCTATAGTCGTGAGCTGTATCGCCATTACGCCACTAATATTTACATTTTTACTATATAACACACTCCTACATGGCAATCTGCCACTAAGCTGGCAAAATTTCCTATACATGTGCCAAAGTTTCTGACTGAAAGTACCCTCCCGGAGTCTGTAGGGACATAGAAACCTTATTTAATCTGCCTGATCCACATTAAGTAATAATAAAGGTAGCCAACGAACCGGAATCAAAATCATATTATGTCGAACAACAGTATTATGTACGTTACGACGGTTATCAGCAGAGGATGGGTAGCGACCTTACACGTCATGTCTGACACAAGACAAGACGTTTGCCATTGTTCTGATGCGGGTTGAGTTCCGCGGTGGGAGATTTATGTCATGGCGGCGGGTTGCAAGGTTTGTTCTTATTTGTTTCAAACATTATTACGTACTAACCTGCCCAAAATAATAATAAAACAATTTCAAACTAATTTTATAAATCTGTTACTAGTCATCCAGTTCAAAATGTATGAAGAAGCTCTAATTGACCTGAAACAAACATGGGTCAGCGATGGTTAATGCCGATGGACAAAGGCGAGTAAAAGTAACTCTCTAGAAATTGCTTCAGCTCATATCTGTTGTTCAACAAATACGGCTGATCCAAATCTACTGAGCCGAAACAAATACCCATTATTTGACCGATATTACGGAAAATTTTCAGTTGATAATA
The DNA here is from genome assembly GCA_949775195.1 of Diarsia dahlii. Taxonomy (NCBI): domain Eukaryota; kingdom Metazoa; phylum Arthropoda; class Insecta; order Lepidoptera; family Noctuidae; genus Diarsia; species Diarsia dahlii. The sequence goes on from OX459207.1 coordinate 21,371,888, forward strand.
CCTATATAGGTTAAAGCAATACCACTCAGTTTCTACATACGCCGATACACACACGTTTATCAGCAGAAGCTAATTGAAAGACAGCCTCTTACAAGAAATGGTAACGAGACAGATATTCTTAGAACTGATCAAAAGGTATCTCAGTTAATCACAAGTCCAAGTAGCCGATATGTTGCGGATACCGGGAATTGATACCCAGTTATGAGCAATAGATAAAATAACTCATTGTATCGTTTAGACACGTTATCAAACTAAGTGTGGGAACAAAACATAACTTTAGTTCAGCGGAATCTAACCTAAATTGTTTAGTTATTTCATCAAAACGTATTTTCATATTTTTTATGCATGACACATTTGATCGTGGGTCCTGGGACCAATTCCCGGGTCATGAAACTTGCCCGTCGGGACGGTGGGCCCGTCGGGGCTGCTGGTTGTTCGAAAGAGATACCGCGGCCTCGACACAAAGAGCTAAGAAGGAACATGGGTGGTTTTTAGTTAGTAAAAGTCTGACATTCCCTACCACTCTGCCCAGAGTAGGAGTAGTCATTTAATGATTTCCCCTCCAAAATAAAAACAGGTATCATGAGGCTAGGTGTTTCCATGGTTATTTGTCAGTAGGAGCTCGAAATCTGAATTTGTAAGATGATTATTTAGGTTTACTTCCAGGAATTTCTCTTCCAATTGTTGCAGCCTAATGGATGCCATTAATGTATTAATTAGCTGATCCATGGAACCCATTTCCATCCCTTAGTTCTAGTGCAGAGTAATTGGATTTGTCTAATGGTATTTCCTGTAATACTGTACTCAGCAAATAGCCTCTATTTCTGCTATTCTACCGCCACACTGACCGCTTAATGATTTCAATTTTCCTTTTGTTGATGTGACGTGATGTGCCATTAGTTTTGACGTAACACCGGTCAAATCCTAGGACGTAAAAATGCCCAAAAACTAAAAATAAAGCAGATTTGCTGACTATCGTGAATCTTTTGGTTGGTTAGGTTTCGCGGTAAGTCACTTTTGTAGGACATCTAGATAAAGTAAAGTCATGGCTCGAGTTATTTAAAGACTAAACCAACGTGTGGACCTAGGTCAAAGTAGTGTGCATGGAGGCACTCAGTTGTTTGAACTTCTGTACTTGTCCTATAATTGGTTTGACCATATCGAAATTCACTAAACGCATAACTGTGTGTACATGCGATCATTGCACACACAAGTTTAATAATTGGTTTGCCCTTCCCCTTTCGAGTGTTTCTGACAAGTCTACATCTAAAGCCACCTCAAGTCAACACGGGTATGGAGAATCTTGCGTTGTGTCGCTTTAATCTTAGGTTGTGGAAATATGACAGCATGACAGCTGCTAGGAATATTAGCAGTCATGTCAGAGGGTAAAGTAATACTTTATACATTGAAATCTATTGAATTGGTAAGTAGTGAATTCTTGAAACCGTGCAGTTTACCGATTATTTGGTTTTTCGCTGTACGAAGTCACGGGAACAGCGCTTTTGACTCACGGTTTACAATCTACTTATAAGTAATAAATTCTATCAGGTCATAATTTCGAGATACAGGCTCAAATTATAATAATTTAAAGGCAAAACGAAATAATATTGCAGTTGCTAAACCGAGTCCTCGCTCAGCCAAACTACGTGATACGTTCCGAGGATACCAAGTACAGTAGCCGCAGGACGCCATCTCCTAAACACACATCTCCGCTATTATTTAATTAAAATAATACAAGTTAATTAAAGCGTGCACTACGTACTATATGTACTATACGTACTATATGTACTCGGTACACGGCTTAGCTAATTAACCCATATTTGCAGGGTGTGGTCTAGCGCGCATACTTGCTTCAATATCCAGTAATAAGCTAAATACGCGCGCTTACATTTAACGCAACTCGTAAATTACGAGGATGAGTTGTGGTGAGATTTCATCTCTTTGTTGGTTCTCTATATTTTGTGAACGAAGCTTGATTTGGGTTCTTGTTGACGAAAAACATCACTAAAATATTGCCTACTACGATAGGCAAAATATACTCATGAAGTGTTTAGTTAGTATAGCGACATTTGAATAGTATAGTATATACACTCTTACAGCTGATCTGGAAAGTCCTGTCTTCTCAATTATAGACACTTAAATTTAATGTTTTAAGTCTTTCATAGAGCAGCGGTGGCCCAGTGGTGGCGGCCCCGACTTACGAACAGTAGGTCGTGGGTTCGAACCCAGGCAGGCACATTACTTTGTGTAATTTATTTCATCACCGCTGCTCTCAAAACGGTGAAGGAAAACATCGTGAGGAAACCGGCATGTCTTAGAACCAAAAAAAATCGAAGACATGTGACATCTACCAATCCGCAGTGGGCCCGGGTGGTAGATTATAGCCCATTCCCTCTCAAAGAGAGGAGGCCTGTGTCCCAGGAGTGGGAACATTAATAGGCTGTTGATGATGACGATGAAGTCTTTCATTAAATCCTTTTCTAAACCACACGCAAAGTAATTAACCAAAACCCGCCACGTTAATTATTCAGACGGCAAACAGAACAATTGCGTATTGTATAGAGACATACATCCATTATAAATTGTTCATATTACAACCTACATCTGGATTGCAATAAACGAGTGCTTTGTGTCTGACACCCACACTATAGGACTAATCCTATTATTAGGTAGCATTTGTTTTTATTCACTATTCTAGGCTAGATTTAAGTCCTGAAGTTCACAACAAGGTTCGACGCGTTAACGCAAATACGTTTTCTCAGTAGCGACATAAAACCTTTCCATATAAATACCCCATTCAATCTGAACCCACGCTGCTTGTTCATTGCAATAGACCTTTTTAAATATACAATTTACATAGAAATAACGTTTTCAATGTGACGGTCTCGGTATAGACAGAGGCTTTCAACAAATCCAGCTGTAGCGTGGACCGACGCGACACGGTGCCGCTTTACAATACAGTACTGGCTCGATTTAGGAAACATTGTAACGCGTTGCTTGAGAAAACGGATAGTTGTTCTTGGTTAGACCACTTGCATCAATGTGGTTTCTTGTTACAAATAAAAAATGTTAGTAAAGTAAAACTGTTGAATTTTGCGGCACATTTACAAATACTCGTACTCATATATTTTTCCAAGAAACGAAAGTCGATGACCTGTCAATTAATTTCCAGTCAGTCTTCATTAATTAATTTGCCTCGGTACAATAACTTAATATACAATAATTACACAGTAAAACTTCCAATTAAATCCTTATTTCCATTTACAAAGAATATTAAGTTAAATATTTATCACATTTATGCGCAGAGGGCGCGATTGGAAATTGCTATGGTTCGCAAATACGGCTGGTCGGTAATCTGTTCATTAAATGGGATATAATTAAAATACGATGGAGTTTCGTGGCCATTAGTGGTCACATCTGCAGTATGCTGCGAAGAATTATGATATTGTGGTGACAGTTAGCAGTGCGGATACCCTTTATGGAGCAGGTCGGTGGTGCGGAAAAGCTTGAGCAATCATAAACATTCAGGTAGGTACACCATCCGTGTTTATCCTAATTTATTGAATTTCATCGCATTACTTAAACTTGTCGTCCACATGCGCCTATCCCAGAATTTGCTTTCTTCTTGTAGTGGGTCCTTTTATTTCCATCATCATAACATCACGCCCGTAATCCCCGAAGTGTTAGGCCTGAGGAGTGCCTAATAGTACCCATATATCGCCAGTCATGTGTTAGTTCAATGTAGTAGTGGCGAGCCTAACGTCATCAGCCGGCTATGAATCCAGACTCTGTGGCCGCTACTGAACAAATCCTGATGGGTAACACTTTGCCCGACCCAGAAATTGAACCCAGGAAAGAAAATTAGTCCATAATTTATGATATTAATGTTTAGTAGTACTTGGAGTAGATAGAAATTGTACAGAATATTAAGTGCTGCCCGGGAGTTGTGAGGCCTCTAATCAGTACATTAACTTTAACACAAGTGAAATCCCGACTGAAGTAGCATAGTGGGTCCGGATGGACTTAGCGGGGTCACTGCGGCTCACTTGGGTTTGAGTCATATTTACATGGACAACACTCTAGATATAAGTCTATAATACATATGCCATGAAAAACGTTGTTTTTAGTGTTACGGTTTTTCATTATAACTGTAGGGAGCCCTTTAAAGTAGGATGAGACGTTGTCTGTTTGTCTGTCGTGGATTTTTATTTTTGTACCATAATACGTAAGGTCCGTATAAGAGTCTCAGATACCAGGGATGCATCGCGCAATAGAGAGGACGATTATACTCAGCAGTGAGTGAAACTAAGCTGCTAATGAATAAATGATGGAACCAAAATATCTGAAACGCATTAGTATTTTGAGACGTACATCATGTAGAATGCTGATGTCTAATCGAATATATTCAAGACTAGCCTCATGTCAAATCAAATCAAATTGGGATGGAAATGGGATAGGCTAACAGTACCAGTAATACCAGTTCATTGCTACCTAACCTCCACAACCCAGACTAGCCTCATGATTCATCCATATTTCCAGACGGCATTAGGAACGTGCCCATCATGCCGCATCATGGCCGTCGCACAGACAATCGCAATAGCGCACACAGACAGATTACCGAGCAATTAGCTCGACGCGGCGGGCTATATAGCGCGCTATATGACACGAGCTATATAGCGCGCTAGGTTGCCCGCGTGCTCATTATAGCGATAGCCTACAAAGTGCTTCACGAGCTATTGGGAGCGATTGCTGGATTGACGATGAATGATTCAGAGAGGCTTTCATCATAATAATATGGTTAGTATTAGTTTGATAGTACCCTATAAAGGTGGTTTACAGAGATTGGAAACGGAGAGCAGAAGACAAGGTGTGACTACGATTGTCTGCCTTAGTTGACTGATTAACTTTAGCAATGGCATACTTTCGGTCGCTAGAAAGCCTTATTTTAATATTTTGATGTATTTTCTGAATACTACTAGATTTAAATAATCATTTAATTACCCACGACGGAACGGAGACGGTATATGCGTTTGGGGTAACACACAAACAAACAACCTCTCGGTTGTTTGTTTGTGTGTTTGTGCAAAAACATGTTGCCATTTTTCTCCAAAAGTACTAGTCCGATTTTGATGCAGTTTTCAGTTATGGGTTCGGGTTTGATGGGTGCATGTTCTTAGATTGGTGTTACGGTGACTACTCACCAGGGGGCGCTGCAGCAAACATTTTTTGTGCAAATCAAAGTTGCCATTTTTCTCCAAAACTACAAGTCCGATTTTGATTCAGTTTTTAGTTATGGGTTCGGGTTTGATTTGTGCATGTTCTTAGATAGGTGTTACGGTGACAACTCACCAGGGGGCGCTGCTGCAAACATTTTTTGTGAAAATCAAAGTTGCAATTTTTCTCCAAAACTACAAGTCCGATTTTGATTCAATTTTCAGTTATGGGTTTAGGTTTGATTGGTGCATGTTCTTAGATAAAAAAATAAAAATGAAAGTAAAAAGTTTAAAATAATAAGCAAAATCAAAAATAAAAAGCAAAATTAAAAATTTTGAAAAAACCCACGACTGTTAAAAATTCATTGAAAAAATGATAAAATAACATAAAACACCCACCTTAAAAAAACCCAAGAATATCCGTCGGGAGCTGAACATTGCAAAACTAGTTCATTTAATGGCAGCCCCCGACGGACATTCTTGGGTTTTTTTAAGTTGGGTGTTTTTTCAAAATTTTTAATTTTGCTTTTTTCACGTTTAAGTTTCACACGATACTCGTTTCTCACCCATATTTCTTGCCATGTAACTCATTTCTCAAAATAATTCGTCTGCTTTCAATTCATCATTCAAAAAATATTTACAAGTGAGCCGTTCCCTCAAAATACTGCCGCAAGCCACTTTATTTGTTAAAAAAGGGAGGAGGTTTTCAATTCAACGCGTATCTTTTTCCAAACGAATTCACTAATTAAAATACATGAAAGTAATTTCTGTAAAATCGTATTTTTTGGATTATGATATTTCAATTGCAAATGTATTTGTAAATTAAAAATGGACGTGCTATATTATTTTGTGCGAATAAATCTACGTTGAATAAATATTAAGTGATGAAGGGCCCCATTTGTGGGTGCGAGTATTTCTGTCTAAAAATTCAAATGTTTATTTACAATTTAGACTGATTGTAAAGGCATCATTATAGGTAGCGAAACAAATATTTTCGTAACGAATGATTTAATCTTCTTTCTGTCCTAAAGCTGATAGATGTGCTCTCAAGATTCTATCAACATTTTCGTATAGTAAGTGAAATCTAAATCTAGCTTCAGAAATTCAAATACAATTTAGTTTCTATCCTGTACCTTCAAAATGTAATAATAACCACCCACTACAATCTCTCACTAAATATAACGAGAACACAGTGGATGTTCATTGGTTCAATGTAAATAATCTACTCCTGAATGGAAAAAAGACCAAGTTGATTAAATTCTCATTTCCTAATGTGAGGCAGTTATCTACAAATGTTCAACTTAATGGAATAGAGTAGGATCCTGTTGAGTCAACAGTTTTTCTTGGTATAACTATTGATTCAAAATTACAGTGGGGCCCACATATTGCAACATTGTCAAAAAAACTTAGTTCGGCCGCCTACGCTGTCAAGAAAATTAGACAGGTTACTGATGTTGATACGGCCAGAATTGTTTATTTCAGTTATTTTCATAGCGTCATGTCGTATGGGATTCTTCTCTGGGGTGCCTGTGCGGACATCGACGCTATCTTTGTTCTACAAAAAAGGGCTGTTAGGGCCATTTACAATCTAGGTCCTAGGGATTCCCTCCGAGAGAAATTCAAAGATATGAATATTCTGACCGTAGCCTCTCAATACATTTTTGAAAATTTACTGTATGTTCATAAAAATATATCAAATGTTAAGAAAATGTCCGATATTCATAGCTTGAATACTAGGAATAAGCACAACCTCGCTGTACATCGCACTCGCCTCCACAGAATAGGCAACTCATTCATGGGTCAATGTATACGCTTTTACAATAAACTTCCCATTGACATTAAAAATTTATCAATCAATCGATTTAAAATTTGCATTAAAACTAAACTATGTAAGAAAGGGTACTTTAAAATAGTTGATTATTTAGATGACAAAAAGGCTTGGGATTGAATTGCTCGCTCTGCTAAGCTTTGTGTAATTCTTATTCAATATTGACATAAAAATCTGATATATCCTATTGTATATTTCCTTTTTTAATTAATTCTTTTACAATTTTTGACATGTAAATTTTGACATTATAATTATTATCCTATTTTGTATGCTCAAATTATTATTTAATTCATTGTAAAACATATTGTACATGCTTTAAAACAGACTTTGATCCCTGAGTTTGTTTCACCATTTCTTCTCAGGGTAGTCAGATACGAAATGTCGACCCCATCTAGCTTAAGTTTAAAATGTGATGACGTGTAAAAGTGATTCCTACATCCTATTTACTGAATAAACAATTTCATTTCATTTCATAGAGGAGCAAACGAAGATAATGTTCTATCTGTGACAAGCGAACAAGCGCACCCAGATCATCCCACACACGCGACGGTGACGGACGGCGACCGCGCGGAAGTCGCGCCGTGAATGGCCCGCGCGGGTACTAGGGACCCAGTCAATGGCCCGCCGCGGGTACTAGGGACCCAGTCAATGAGAGAGAATCAAAGTTAAAGTGTGGGCTGATATCGAGCATCGGGTGGCGAATTTATGTTCCTTCAACTAAGTTTTGAAAGATGGATGATAAATTATAATGAACCTTCTTTGGAAATAACTGATCTTAAATCAGCGGTTGTAAATAGATTTGAACTGAAATATATAGAAAATACGTAAAAGCAGATTTAAATGTAATAATAAACTCGATGTGAAACCAAGATTATGAACTATTTGAAACTTAGAAATGCAGCTGGGTCACTTCAAGTCGAGCAAATAATATAATATTATTTAATACCTATTAGACTCTATCCACTCAGGTCTCAATACCATGCTAATCTACAATGCTGATCAATGCTGATCTACTTCAGCTACTATGTAGGTACTTGTTTCAGCCGTAAATAGTTCAATTCTCTCGGATGAACAAGAGTTAGAGTTAATCAAAAGTTTTTCATAACTTATGAGATTTTATACTAAATGTACTTATCCACAAATTGTCTTTACGTTTTCATCAGAATAAGAAATTACTAGTCACACAGGAAACCCAAAATGTAAAACTTATAATAATTATGTTGAATCTGTTAGAGATTCATTCTCATGAAAAGAAGTATGATTATAAACATTTAAGCTCAGTCATCCTACAGTCAAAACAACCTGAAGAAAATAATTGAAAAACTTTCTGTACTATCTAGAAATACAATATTTTATTAACGTTGTTAAAAGAAAATATGATTGCGAACTGAAAGTGGCTATTATGATGGTAATGAGTTCAATATATTTTTAGATAGGTTTTAGGATGCTTTTAAAAATCATTTGATATTTTGACAGTTTTGACTATTTATTTTAAATTGATAATAACATTCTGGGTATTATTTCAGTATTTTTCATTGCCTTTGTTATTTGCAATATTATTCTGAAAAGCAGTAATTGTCTTTTAAATAAGCATACTGCATAAAGTACTCACAAATCGTTTTATCTTCCTATATTTCCACCATAAAAAAACAATATTTAAAATGTCACTTACGGGATATCTTCCGTGATTTTTATTTGTTTTGAGTTCCCGATATTTCGACGCTGTTGCAAGCGCCATGATCGCGGGTTAACATCGGGAACTCAAAACAAATAAAAATCACGGAAGATATCCCGTAAGTGACATTTTAAATATAGTTATGAACCGTGAAAGCTTAAAACAGTGTTTATAAAAAAACAATAACAACACGCTAACTATTTCTGGCACAACTCTTAGCAGTATTTATCCGGGATGTTAGCCAACACTGTTCATTGACGAGCCGGTAATGAGCGCGATCTTCGCTAATTGTACCCGGGTACCTCTGTACAAAACCTGTGCACGATACATCACTGTTGGGAGCAGCAGTAATGTAACACCGGCCAATTTGGTGCATGGGCAGGAGTTGTCGTTATGTATGGGGTGAAAGGCGAAGTCTATTTTCAACATGAGACCATACGAACGGTAGGTTTAAAATCGTCTTTCCATAGAATGGTCAATAATAAGAGTTAAAAAATCTAATCCATTTAGCCGTCTATTCCGCACAATCGTAAACACAAAAATACAAAAAAAGTGGGGTCAGTTTCATATTTTCAGCTGTCCAGGTTGCTATGTACTGGATGGACAAAATTTAAGTTGTTAACTCTAAAAGAAGAAGAAGTTTCATACTATTAAATTTTGGCATTTTATCAGTTAAATAAATTATTGAAAATGGTTATGATTTATAATTTAATTGTAATAAATTGTTCAAAAACTGAATTCTTGGTGCATCACTGTTTTGAAATACACTGTGACCTTTGCTTCCTCAACTATCTTTGTTTTCTATTTGTTATTGGAAAAGCTTTTAATATTTCCTTTAATTTCATATAAATGGGATTGTGTTGACTTTATCCTCTTTTCGTACATACTCGTACGTGGAAGAGGAAGTTCAATGTTTCAAGTGGAGGAAAGGTTTTCTGTAATCTAATTAATTAATGCTTTTTCGTCGAATCGAAAAGTCGGAATATGTCGAGGGTTTCCGAGATTAAATTAGCTAATCACCTGCAGCGAGTCGTGGACTACTAAGCGTGGGTTTCCGGGTAGAATACCCAGGACTAGCAATGTTTTTCAGAGATTTTGGTTAGTGTTAAGAACTTCTCAGTAACAACCGAAATTTCAGTTTGTGTCCCCGTTGATCGACAATGTGCTCTCTTCTACACGCTGAGCTAACATATCTGAGACAGCTTGTCCATGCTAATATTTAATTCCTACCTCTCAGGAAGACTGTTCCAGGTCAAAGAAGGAGAAACTACATCAAAATTCTTTGAAATACAAGCTGGGGTACCCCAGGGGTCAGTGTTGGGCCCTGTACTCTACACTATCTTCACAGCTGACCTCCCCTGCTCGAATGCCATAACCACAGCTACGTTCGCCGATGATACCGCTATCCTAGCGAGTCATAAGGACCAAGAAATAGCCTCCAAAATCTTACAGGAAGGCCTAAACGAAACAACTGAGTGGCTTCGAAACTGGCGGATTAAAGCTAGTACTTCAAAATCAGTGCAGGTTACTTACACGCTACGCAAAGGCAATTGCCCCTCGGTGAAATTGGAAAACGTCACCCTTCCGCATCTAAACTCTGTCAGATACCTTGGTCTCCATCTCGATAGGCGTATGACATGGAATGAGCACATTAAGAAGAAAAGAGATGAACTCAAAATCAAATACAAAAGCTTCCTGTGGCTGCTAGGACGAAACAGCAAACTGTCAGTGGACAATAAACTTCTGGTATACAAATCAATCCTAAAACCTGTATGGATGTATGGCCTTCAGCTGTGGGGTAGTGCTTGTAACTCCTCCATCATAAAGATACAAAGAATGCAGAACATAATCCTCAGAACAATCAGTAATGTCCCCTGGTATGTGACTAATGCTGAGATCCATGAACACCTGGAAATGCTTACAGTGAGAGAAGAAACAACCAACCTCAATACTAAATACAGGGAACGGCTGGAAGCCCACCCCAATAGGTACCCTTGCACGACAGCTCACAATTCGCAGCTATGCTAAACGCCTTAAAAGAAAAGATATATTAGGAAACTATGAGTAGATGTTCTTGCTGGAGGACACACTCAGAACGAGAAGACCCTACAACACATCTGCTAAAAGTGAATGCACTGATTGCAGATGAAAGATGAAGAAAAAAAAAAAAAAAGCTTGTCCATACTTTGGATAAACACGGGAACCTAGTTGTGAAGTATGTAGCAGATGACCTAAGATCAGGGACTCAATGGGGTTGTTTCCTGGAAACTTCGCCGCAAGATGGCGCTGGTGTTTGGCTATACATGTCAAACTTTTTGAAATAAATGTTTGCATTGTGTGGACGATTTTTTAAGTATTTGCGCGGGTTTTTTAACTCAATTTGTCACTGCACAATGTATGCTACCTGGCGTATCACCCAGTTGAAGGAGGAATTGGAAAAACGAGGAGCAACGCAACAAGGAAAGAAAGCGGAGCTTGTCGAAAGGTACAATAGATTTAACATTTTATCGACTTTTAGCTGTTTCCTGGGCAATATTATGGTTCTACAAGCCTGGAACAATATTGGGCTTAAATCCCGCATGAGCGAACGTTGACTTGAAGTGGGAGAAACCAAGTCAACGTTCGACCCTTGTTTCTCCCACACATTCAAATTATTAATAAAAAGTCAGAATTAATAATAGGTATCGTACTAACCTGTCGCCTTAGAAGTGGTCTCGTAGTCTGTTTCGTTGAAATGTTTCCCACATAACCTCGAAAAATTACTTGTTTTGATTTTTTTTAGTTTCAGTGCCTTTTCCCACTTTCATGCGCAAATTTCTTGGAAATCTGACAACGCCTATTTATTTGCATCCAAAGGCTACACAACGACCCATAATATTGAAAATATTTCAATTTCTATGGAGTTAGACAGTTTGTTTGTAGCCAATGTACAGCGCCCTCTGCGTGGAACTATTTGACAGTTTTCTTCCCCATTGAGTATTTGGCAAATAGGTTTTTGATTGATAAAAAACAAAACACTGCGTACAAAAAAAAAGCCCGACACGGAAACGTGCCAGTCACAATAATCGAGCATGATAGCAATATCCTATTACAATCACATAAGGTCCAACATAACGCTATAATACAGAACATTCGTGATTCATTACCGCTGTGATTGGATTGAATGCGATTGCTAAGGATTCCCGCTAGGCCCACTATCTTTTTATTTCTACGGCTTCGGCGCAATATTCCCTTCATCAAATCCAATCACCTATCTCCCTCACTCCTGGGAGAAAAACAAGGAAAGATAAACGGATTTAGAATTAGATAATTTGATTTATATGTATTTGGAATGTAGATGTGGTATAATGAAGCCTAATGAATGTTCCCGGGTCAGGCGTTTTATTGTGCCCGGTGTGATACGGGGATCTGATTACGTGTTTATTTTTAAAGGAACGTGGAACGGATTTGGTGTAATGTTGTTAAGGATAATCTTGTTAATTTCATTGTGTGTTTGGTTGTGTCTTTGTTTTGTTGAGTGTTCATTATTTAAATAAGCCCAAAACATCAAAGTAGGTCTAAATCTGTTCATCCTCATAATATTTCTTTCACTTTTATTACCATTCACTCAACATAATGTGAAGTCGAAGACATTAACGTAGCACGTCTACAATATACAGATTCATGACTTTAAGTTCATGTAGTTTACTTTCAGAAGACCAGAAACCCGAGTTTTTCCATCAGACATTTCTTACTAACACCCCAAAGTTGACGTTGGTGCCTTGGAAGGTGGGTAGGCTTTTGGTGTGGGATGCAACTTGTGTCGACACCCTTGCGCCATCTCGAGTTGCAAGCACGGCGGGCTGTGCGGGCGCTGCTGCTGCAGCTGCTGAGTCCCTCAAGCGGCACAAATACTGTTACCTCATTGGTAATTATAGTTTTGAGCCGTTTGGGGTCGAGACGCTCGGGTCATGGGGACCGAGTGCACGTGTCCTTTTCAAGGAAATCTCGCGCCGTCTAGTCGACACTTCACGCGACCAGAAGGCTGGCTCTTTCTTTGGTCAAACATTAGCATTGCAGGGCACGTTCCCGGTTGTCGGCGATGCGGAGGAGTATTAGGACGCCTAAGTGTTAACTTTTAGTTTAAATTTTTAGCATCTATTGTACATAATTATTAATCCAAAGTTTAGATTCAACCCAAATTGATGGCAATAAGCTCTCCGAATATCCTATATATTATTCCGAATATCCCGAATATATAGGGCTTCAATGTAACTGTAAAAAATGTGCGTTCACTTTAAAACTATGCCAAATTTTTAGTAGTTATATGTGTTATTTCAATTCCTTCAATTTCTTGATTATTCACACAAGTACCAAGGTACCATAGCACGTAGAATGTTACGTCGCGACTGGAGCGCTTTGCAACAGAACGCTAATCTATGAGTCGTGTCGAAGCTGTTTGTATTCGCGATGGAATTGATACCATGTCGAATGTGAACCACTCGTAATGTAAGTAGCGAGGTGCTTTAATGTGGTTCTTTGGTAATGCAGGTTAGGTTAGGTGGTTTCTTTCATTACATGAAATCGAATTAACTATTAAGATCTCAGTGCAATATAATGTAGATAGCATAGTTTCGTTTGGCTGGCGCTAAGGATACTTACCTCAATACTACCATTGTATATTCTTTTGCAAACATGTCTGTTTATTCGGGCTCTGTAGTCAATTGGAGCCCTTATAGTTTCGCCACGTCCGTCTATCTGTCTGTTTGTCCGTCAGTCCGTCCGCACTATATCTCAAAGACTATTAGTAGGTACTAGAAAGCTGTAATTTGGCATAAATATACAAATGAGTTACGCCAACAAAGTGCTAAAGTAAAATTTTCTTTTTTTTTCTTTTTTAGGGTATTTTCAGTACACATTTAAGTGGCGATGATTTTTTTTTCTTGCAATTTCCATTGTGTGGGGTATCGTTGGATAGGTAAAATATGGCGAGTTTGCTCAAACAGTTTTTTGATTAAGGGATTCGTTTGTGAAATATTAGGCCTGCAATTTTTTGTTAGACTCAAGTGTGCCAACCTAAACCACCTATACAGGTTGTGTTTGGGCGTGTGAAAAAATTCATGATAGTAGCTTAAATAACGAAAATAAAAGGAAAACTATCAAAGCTAAGTAGACTTTACAAGTTTACGCGTAATAGTCAACCAACTTATAAAATGTACTTGTATGAAATATTTTCCTATCCTATAGATAATTAAATGTATAGGAAAATTTATTTACATTTACAGTTTTGTTTTACAATAAAAATCATTGTTCGGAGGCAGGTAAGAAAGTTGGTAAATCAATTTAGTAAGTTCACATATTTGGATAGGCATCTACGGAACCCTACATTGTGCGTGGTCCGATATGCAATTGGCCGGTTTTTTAAAATACTCTTAGATCTTACAATGAGGTAGGTAGACATCATATTGATACGAATATTCATACATTGTGTCTACAACTATCTGATTTCAAATATAAATTCAATGACGCACCATCTTGCGATATAATATGACAAATCACTGAGAATTAATAGTCAAGAGCAAATTGTTTCGCATCAACACAAAGCTTAGCTTGGAATCAATTGAGCATAGCTTGAACACGGCATGACACACATGTGAACGAGGCTTTATGCTGCGTTTGCACGCTCCAGTCACTCGCCTACTCAATTGTCTGGTCATAGGCCAGCAATGTGTAGAATGCGACAGCTGTCCTGTACGACATACAAACTGAGATATGAACAACATTGTTCACGTCTTAGCCCCATATTAATATAGCACTGTCGTTTGTGAGAGGCGTTTGTATCCATTTGTAGTGTTCGAAGATGTTAAATTGGCACAGAGGTATCTTCTTAGAAATAAAGGTATTTGTGAAAGAGCGATGAGAATTTTATTTTTAGACGTTAATACATATTGATCGTTTCGATTAACGAAATCCACAATCACTGTCACCGTGTACTTTACTTACTACAGGCTTAGTCTTGACGATTAGGATTTTTAACGTTTAGTTGTCAAAAAACTCCAGTTCTTCTGAAGACAATCAAAGGTCAAATCTACAAACGCCTTACCCTACAAGGTCATCAGTGTCGTCACAAAAATCTTAAAACTTTGTCCTAAAAACGTTAATTAGGCGAGCAATCCCCGCGACTGACGACTACTTACCATACTTCTACCATGAACTCCCCCCCCCCTCCCCCGGCTAGTCCCCTGGCACCGCAGTAAACCCGCACGATACCGTCAGCCGGGATTAAGTCATTCAAAAATGTTCGGGTCACCGCGAATGCAAATGGCGACATCTCTCGCCGACGGTTATTAAGTGCCAACATTAATTTATTCCGTCTCGTTCATCTTAATTAAAGTCTTGCACTTTTACACTCTGCCAGAGCGGTTAGCTTTTTTTCTAGCCGGAAAACTGGGTATAGTCTTGTCTTAAAGAAAATGGGTCCCTAGAATACTGCTCTCCATTGTGAAGAAAAAGAGCGTAAACACAAGTAGGTAAATGCATATTTTAATGTCCGGAATTTAATTTCTCTCTTACGCCTACTTTTGTTGAAGTAGCATTAAAGTATTTTAATTTTTGAAAGTGAAAATATTTTTTAAAGCACAAGCTTTATGCCGCTTCCAGTCTACAATAAAGATAATTATGCAGAAAAGTGTAGCGGTCTACGAAGGAGCTACGCGGCTCGTAGCTACGTGCTACGGCGTAGCAGTGGTGCTACGCGGTTACGACAGTGTTTGCATTGTTGATTGTATTCAAATGGGTGTCAGCGCTAATAGTTTTATTATTAGCTGCTAGTTTGTTGAGAAAAGATGCAAATCTGTGTCTGGGAATTAATTCTAGTCATTTAAATGCTGGTTCAGCAGCATGCTAATTTTCAATTACTGTGATTTATTTTTTGTTTCATATTACGAACTAGAATATTTTACTAATTCCTTTACTAAATCTGGCAACATCCAATTTGTTAATGAACTTACTTAATAAAAATGTGAAAAATAAAAGCAGAACAACGCAGGTCTTTTTTATTTAAAAAGTTAGTACAAATCTAACGAATACGTGCGCTAAACTCACGGCATTTAATTAAGAAACCAAAATTGCGCGCATTCAAACAAAGTAACAAGTAAATAACCGACTCACAGCGAACCGAAACGAACCGCGAAGCAATAACGAAGTTTACCGAAATATTCCGAACATTTATATATTAGTCGTCGCCTTGTTGCAGAAGTGCATATTAGCTTCGTAAAAGGAAGGATATCACGCCATACAAATATTTAAATCGTTAGATGTGCTCTTTGGTCGCGTAAATATTATGGAAGAGTTAAGTCACACATTCCAAGTGGAACGATAGATAAATATGAATTCAAGTATGTATATATATCATTATATATATGTATGTATCATTAAAAAACCTAACAGTAATAATTTCATAAGGCGGTTTGGTAATTCTAACGATTCAAATCGATTTCGCGGCCCACGTGGCCCACACCGGCGCTTGATTTAATTTCATGTCCAATAGAAGCAGTGCGGGTGGGTCCTTGCGGGTCACGGGAGGCGAGCAGTGGCCCACTCGCTAGCTAATCTCATTCGGGGCGAGTCGTTCACTACGCGAACCGATTTTGTTCAAAGAAACTGCTTTTATTACAGGAATCCGTAAAGCGCACGTGTACTCCGGATTTACGAGGAAAAGTAAAACATTACACTTTTACTGTTTGTATGTGTTTGTGTATGGGACTGCTTTATGGAGGGCTCGTGATAAGAAGCATGGGGATTACGATTATCCCTTCCCTGGACAAATGAGGGAAATAAAAATACTAAGGGGATGTAATAAAAATAAACAGTTACTACCTACATCTCACACAAATTGGATAACACACACACACATACAAATACACCTCGAGATTGAAATCAACTGTTCACATTTCGTGCTAATGTTATATAGATGGCACGTGCTTAGATAACTTTTCATTTAATCTCTATAAGTCACACATATTAACACAAAGCGACACAAATGAATAAAATTAATACCTCAAGAAAACAATTCGTGGGATTTTCTATGCAAAGTTCAATTATATTAAAGTACTAGCTGAACCCGCACATGCGTTGCAATGCTTTTTTTCCTACTTACCTACCACCCTACCTACTACCCTACCTACCACCCTACCTACTACCCTACCTACTACCCTACCTACCACCCTACCTACTACCCTACCTACTACTCTACCTACATACTAACCTACCTACCTACTACCCTACCTACCTACTACCCTACCTACTACCCTACCTACCTACTACCCTACCTACCTACTACCCTAGCTACCTACTACCCTACCTACCTACTTCCCTACCTACCTACTACCCTACCTACCTACTACCCTACCTACCTACTACCCTACCTACCTACTCTACCTACCTACTACCCTACCTACCTACTACCCTACCTACTACCCTACCTACTAAACTACCAACCACTTTCTCACCGTTAAAACCTTCTCTCGACTTCCACAAATAATTGAAGACCAAAATTAGCCAAATCGGTTCAGGCGTTGTTGAGTTATGCGCTTACCAACACATTTTGCGATTCATTTTTATATTATAGAAGATTTATTTTGATATCCTAAAATATCATGGTTTATGTGTTATACGTACCACATATTGCACCACAAAACAATGTTGTATTTACTTCGGAGTAACATTAGAACATGACGCACGGTTTCCCCGAAGGCTTCGTCAGAGCTTACCTTAGAGTATTGAGGGAGAAGACGATTCAGTATGTTTCTATCATCCTCTGCCGAGCCTTTTTCCAACTAAGTTAAGATCGGTTTCCAGTCTATTCAGATACAGCTGAATACTAATACTTTACATGGAAAAACTGCTTAACTAACGTCCACAACCATAGTACTGAGTAATACAATGTGACCCGTTAGTAACACTAGTTGCCAGACTTTCGAGCCACTGACTATCTCTGTAACGATCTTCAAAGATTTACCAATGACAGCCTGGACCAACAGAAAGAAAAGAAAGAAAGAAAAGAAAGAAAGAAAAGAAAGAAAGAAAAGAAAGAAAGAAAAGAAAGAAAGAAAAGAAAGAAAAGAAAGAAAAGAAAGAAAAGAAAGAAAAGAAAGAAAAGAAAGAAAAGAAAGAAAAGAAAGAAAAGAAAGAAAAGAAAGAAAATTCATTTATATGGCAAATGCCACAAATACACACAATGAAAAACAAAAATAATATAAAAAAAGAACTTAAAACTAAACAAATCGTCGCACTGTGTGCCTCACGGCTGCGCCAAAAAGGCCCAGTTCAGCAAAACGTACGTACGTGATTTTCGATGTAGGGAGGTTACTCGGTATATAATTGGTGGTCACCCAACCTTGGAACAATCAAGGGTCTCGACAGAGATAACGACAAAATCGCTAACTTTAGATTGCTAATTACCAACGAATAAATTCGGTTGCAATAATGATGCTTGCGAGAAACGCATCTTGGATGTAGAGACTTGCTTTACAAGCATCATTATTGCAACCGAATTTATTCGTTAGTAATTAAGGATTGAAAGTAAGCGATTTTGTCGTTATCTCTGTCGAGACTGCCAGCCCTGGATTAACCACGAATGCCTCAAAATGTTTCACTGTCGATATAAAATCAGATATGGTAATACCTCAATTCATTAATTGAAAATAATTAATTCATTATTAAACAGCTCAGGGGTACAAGCGGTTTAGTAACACCAGACCAACATAATCTACGCAAACATGATTTAAACCACAAAGCGAAATGGGATCAATCATTATTAGATTTGAAAATACCATTTGTATCCGCAAATGTATTTCGCTATCAAACGGAGTGCTAATCCATACATAACAACATGAACTGAGGCGTAGCACACATTTCAAAAACACGCCAATCGCTACGTCACTCTTATAGACTATCGCTACGGCGTAGCGCCTACGGCGTAGCACCGCTACGCTGAACACTCGTAATAATTTATTTCAGAGCCATAATAATTTATTCGACGTTTAACAGTGATAATAATTTATTGGGGACATATTCGGCGGTGATAACGGAAAAGAAACGGATATCAGAGGCCGTCAAACTGATTGATTGGATCGTTTTCTTGGGCTCGTAGCACTGATAGCGCCCCCGACCAACGAACGGGTGGACGATGTTTTTTCGTATTTTTTTCTAAGATAATACCTACAATTTTGTTAGAAATATCTCAGTCTCATAAAATTAATGATAAGCATTTAGTTTGAATCTCGTTTGAAGTAAATACCTCAACAATCAAGATTAGTTTTGTAAAGCTTTTGGTAATTCCAAGAAGAATTCACTTAAATATAGTACTCAATTATTTTAAAACATTTATGAATTCAGTAAAACAAATGAACAAAAAGTTAAAAACAAACATTTTGAACGTCAAAGTAAAACCCAGTTTCATCACAACCCAAAACTTCACGTGAAATCAAACAAAGAAGGAAAGTGTAAAGAAATCTTCCACACATCTCTCATCTGAACTTAGTACTTACGTTCAGGTAATTTAAAATTAATCCTAGACTTTAGTGCCGCGAGCACCGTAGGGTTAACTTCTCCGTACAATTGTTTTCTAAAAACTTTGCAGTTTGAGTGCAGGGTTACAAGAGAGGGTAGTTTTGAATAGTTGAGCTAAGTAGGACATGTGTGTGTCTATATGAACCGGTGAGGAAAGTAGCACCTTACGTTGTTTTGCCTTGTATTGAATTTAAATATTTTTGGGAAACCAACATAAGGATGACTCAACCTATGACATTCCCACTGCTGGGAGACCGGCCTCCAACAGATAGCGGTTTGTAATTGACAAAAATAGACCCAATGATAATCTGTCTCTACATTTTTAAGTTATAAGACATATTGCTTGTAATGTAATGTTTTCCGTACCTATGTCAGCAAGAAACATGATAAAGATTGTTTTAAGCTTTCACGGTTCATAACTATATTTAAAATGTCACTTACGGGATATCTACCGTGATTATTATTTGTTTTGAGTTTATTTATTTATTTATTTATTTCTTAAGGAAAAACAAACAGTAACATATTACAGGTTAATGACAAGGCTTATGTACTAAAATATGATAAATATGCTACCCACTACGTTTTCCACAGATTACTTTAAAAATTTTTTAGCTAGAGAGACATTTGTATAGGATTATAACTAAAATAACAGTTTTATTCGTATGAACTAAAATAATCATTCTAAAATCTAAAATAACAGATATAAACTAAAGTTACAGTATCAAAAAAAAGTGTATATCATTAAATCTCAATGGTCTACTGTCGATCCTTAAGAGTTGCATGGATTTGCTTCCTGAATACGTTTTTGCTGAGGTAAAGTATGTCGATTAAACTAAACTCGTTGTTGTAATTCTCAACCAAGCGATGAAGAGGTGAGCGCGAGCCAGCGTTAGATTTACAACAGCTAGTAGCAAACAAGCGCCGTGCGCGCACCTCACGTACATGTACTGTCCGATGTTTCGACGCTATTGCGTTCAGTTAACCCGCGATCATGGCGCTTGCAACAGTGTCGAAATATCGGGAACTCAAAACAAATAATAATCACGGAAGATATCCCGTAAGTGACATTTTAAATATATGATAAAGATTGTTGGGTTAAGTCGAGACTGGAAAAAATATAAAATTATACTTACCATCAGGAACAACAGTTTAACAATGCCATTATTTCGTTCGCAACTCAAGCATTTGTCACAGGAGCTTAACTACGAACAGATACAGGAGGATAGCAGTACCTTTCTTAAATTGACGACACCGTAGTCTATGGCCTCAGAATTGACAACCTCACCACTATAGTTCAGCTGTCCGTACAATAAAATCTTTTCAAAACTCTTTTTAAGCCTTTGACTTTACTTCTTTCAAGTAAAGACGTTCTATTATCACATCCGCGCCCATTCGTAGGTCCTAGCAGCCCGCAGGCCGCGGGACCTTGCCCCCGTTGCCCCACCCCTCCCCTTGCCCGCCCGCTGCAATGACTGCTATATTTCACGGCGACGCGGCGGATAGATCGACGCACCTGACGACCAATCACAAGCGCGTTTTAAAGTAAAACCTTCGTGAACTCAGATTTAAAGAAATGATAGTCATGGTGTGCGGTGGTAGAAGTTCAAGGTCGTTTAACTCGTGTTTGTGGTGTTTTGGGATATTTTCACAAGTTACCGATTGTCATGGTAAATGTTCTATTTATTAATAGTGAATTCTTAATTTCGTTTTGTAGTTTAATATATTGTTATGTAAATACCTGTAGGTGACTAAAGTTTAACACTAAGTATGCGACAACTGAATAGAAGATGTTCATTTGAATACGTTATTGTTGTTCCCATAAATTGTTAATTATGAATCAGTTAGATTTTAGCAACCAACTCGAGTTACAGCTTAGTTTAATGACTATGTAACACAATGTGTCACTAGATACGTTACTCGTACATTATATTAATTCATAAAATATGTAAACATATAAAATCTGACAAGCATTAAATCACGGTCCGATAGGCCCGCACCGGCCCGTTTTGAGTCTAGGTCACTTTGTAAAAAGTCATTATGGTCATATATGGAATCATCGCAATTATAAACAACTGAGTGAGACGAAATTTAAAACTTGTGTAAAACGCACACTATGTAGGCAAGCATACTATAAGTTGGGGGATTACATTGATGATAAAAATGCTTGGCTCCATGCTGGTCCTGCTCCACAACCATAGGGGCAATTACATCGATTATCATGTGAAGTTATTGTAGAGGCTGCAGAAGATTGTAAAAATATCTTTGCATTGTATAGATTCAATGTCTTAATATTGTATAATTGCATGGCACATGTGTGAGTACTATGTACTATAAAGCCCCTTTTTACATTTTTACATTTAGTTATATTTTAGTGACGTTGCCCTGGTGGCTGAGAGAATGTCATGCTCACTCAAATGTCTCGCTGATGGTGGCGGGTGTGTCGGATCATTTAGTTCCCTTCAAAATGGTTGAGTTGAATGGTGCTGATCCATGCGTCATGTTCGTGAACGGGCGCTGTCAGTGGAGACTGGGGTCATTCCTTAGTTGCCATGGTGTAAATATATTTTTCTTTTTGATTTGTTTATTAAGTATATCTTTTTACTCTGGACGCTCTTAACTTGCACGTCTTGCTACATAGTTCTCACATAATATACCATCTCAACATGAATGATATAATGTACCAAGATTTTGTAACAAATTCTAATTTAAAAGAGTGTCCATGGAGTTTCTTGCCCGTTCTTCTTCATGAGATCTACGTTAGGGAACTGGCAACTGCAGTACTTTCACAAGTTATTATGCCTTGTGATTGTGACTGTAGCGTAGGAGTGCAATGCGTCGTTTCGGGAGTTGCTGCGTCGGGCTGCGCGGCGCCGGATGTTACCGGCGGCGAGTGGTGTGGGTGCGGGGGCGCGCGGCGGCGTGTGCCGTGGCGGTGGGTGTGCGGGGCTCCGGGTCGCGGGGCGGCGGTTGCACGTTGCGGCGTGCATTCGTTGTTCCGTGATTCGGGGTCTCGAGCATTCGTTGTTGCGGTTTGCGTCGCTGGGTGCTTTCGTGCTCGCAGTGTTCGTTGTTGCGGGCATTCGGTGGCGTGTGGTTCGGCGTGGTGGCTTTCGGAATGGCGCATTGCACTCGTAGTTTCGTTCTTCTTCCGTCCTTCTGACATTCAAAAGTGCCTGTAATGGCTTAATTGAAATAAACGATTTGAGTTTGAGTTTGAGTTTGAGTTAAAATGTCAGCGAATATTGACGGTACGCGGGTGTGAGACAAAGGGTGACCAGTAGATAAATTTCCCTGTTGTAGACCCGCTTTTCTTTTCTTTCATAAACAGCAATAGCTGAATAAAGATGCCGAGAGAAGTATACTTGCATGGTCTGCTCGATATGTATGCTCCAGCTACCAGCAGTTTTGCTTTGGGTAATAAAATCACTTTTGTGACGACAAAATAACCATTCGTTGTCTGTTCAAAACTTGATCATGACATTAACATACAAATTCAGTCGTATTCAGTGGCACAACAGCGCGTTCGCGGCATAGTAATGTTCAGCCATTGTTCCGGACGGCACAGTCCGCGTAATTGGCGCCAATATACGAGATTGTTCCCCAGTAATTTAATTATTTGTTTTGGAAGTGGCCCGAGTTCGTCCTCCGACGAGAGGAGAGAGGAGGCTGTATGGCCTTCTGATAGACGGATTTGTTCGTTATTACACGATGCTGGGGCGGTTTGATTAGCTGGGGTGATTTTCTGGTGATTTCGTTCAGGACTGCTGATTTGCTACTGTTATCGGCGAATTTGGCGTATGAGCCTCTCGATAAAAAAATCTAGATAACAATTCCTCAGTTCTCAATTCAATTGAAGAGTCTACAGAAGTTATTCATAAAAAGCTTCGTAAATTAGCTTTTAAGCAAAACTATGTTACAAAAAGTGCCACACAGTTGAAAGATGGTTTAAGATTATCGACCCACTTTTATGTCCCTCAACAACTGTTAGTCATAGATATGACTTTACGTTTTTCTTAGTTCGGTTCTTTGAACAGGATTCCGCCAGTATATTCTCAACTCATCCTACCCGAGCCGCGGGAAGAGTGACGACGCACACATTTAGTACAAATGTGGATAGAGGGGGGGTGCTGTGCGGTATAGCTGGAGGGAAGCTACAGAGACTAATGTATGATGATTATTTAGGACGCCGCCCCTTCCTTATGGAGCAATAGTTTTTAAAAGCGGAGGGAAAGTGGGTAAATATCGTTGGATGTAGTGTAATGGTAGCTCTTTGTTTACTTGAGTAATAATAATAGTTTATATTTTGCTGAACTAAATTGACACTTATTTCACTTTGTCTCGGAACTACAGAAAAAATGAGATCTCCTTATAAACCCAAATACTTCCATCATTCCTTTTCAGTACGAACTACGAAATAATTCTAGTTCTGCGAACCAATTACGTCAAATAGAAATTGGCCTCAAATAAACGTATTTCTTATATTATTTGTTATATTTTGAGCAACTCGTTGTATTTATTGAAGTGTAAAGTAAAGTTGTGAGCAGCGCGACAGCATGCTTGTTGCTAGTTTCAGCAAAACTTTCACTCGAAAAATATTTGCAATGAAATTCAAGAAAGTGTTATAAGTCTCACTAACTAGTTACTTGTTTTTATTTATTTCTGAGAATTGAAACTGCTCGGCGCTAACTTAGGTTATAAAATGTTTATTATTTCGAACTGTTTCTAACTTTAATTTGAATGGTTTGGCTTTGAAGTCTTTTTAATGTTTCTTAGAATATAGGTCTAGGTTTTACAAATGTCTGGATTTCATTGCATGATTGATCTGAAACGTTGACTATAACTGATTAGCTAATGTTTTTGTTTCAAGCTATTCACGTCATACCGATACTTATTTGAAAATACGAACCCTCTGTTTAAAAATAAACTGGTACAACCATTTTGACGATGTAGTCAAGTTTAAAGGAAACTCTCCTTTAAAGATGCTTTTGTCAGCAAAAGAAAACCGCTTACCGCTGATCTTTTCAGGGAGGTACGAAGCTCCTTGAAATGAAATTCTTTTTCTTTCAATAAATCAATGCTCAGACACGGTCGGAATCTATTTATAACAGTGGTAGAGAGGTATTTTATTTATGTTATGGAATGTGGTAATCGTATATACAACGTGTGACAGTATGTAAGCCGCAAACTGTGTCGTCCATTTAGTACAAGTGTGAGTCGGCAATTCTCGGCAATTCTCGGCGATCGTCGGTCACAGCACGATGCACGTGGCCTCAATTGAATTAAGGACGTCACCATCGCCTTACTTCTGCTATCTTGGTACTTGATTTATTGTGTCAGGTTTCTCCTGTTAGGTTTGGAAATCAGAGTCATAGTTTTCTTATAATGGAATGTTTTACATAATTCTCTTTTAGTTTGAATGTTCACCTTAACAAAAAAAACTTACGCCACGATTACGATCTCGGGAGTGCACTCCATGAGGTCGACAAGTGGATGTGCGATTAACCCTTGTGTGACAAAACTGTACTGCGACTCACCATTACGCTAGTGCGACAATGCTTATGCGACAGAAATTCGACATTATCCAAGCTCGACTAATGCACTTCCGCAGGATATAGATACAGTCTCATCACCAATGATCGTTGGTGATGCTTCCGGTAGCGGATGGCAGTGTAGACTCTCCTTTCCGGTGCATCGAGTTTGGTCCGAGTCCATTTGATGCCGAAAGAGTACATCAGCACCGTAAAGCACCTTGATATAATAATAACGGCTTAGTTTTAGGTTTATATGATACTAGCAGTTGCCCGCGACTTCGTTCGCGTAGAAATTTTGACTCTCTTGTCTGGACTGCCTGTGGATGGTACTATGTCAAATCGAATGCCAAATGCCAATCGAAGCGATTATATTCCCTTAAACCAGCCCTGTCGTAAAATCTATTCCTACCTGAAATGTCTTAACTATATTCTATCTCTCTGCCAATTTTCAGGTACAAAAAGCCAAGGATTTCATATGGACTTACGGGAGCCCTTAGTCCAGGTCTTCCTTACAAACTTAGCTTAGATCTCTTACTCCTAAACTCTAGACTTGTTAAATTTCAGGAGTACAAAAAAAAAAACAGTACATTTTTACAAACATGTGAAAGCCCTCAGACCTCCTTATTCTGGCCATGTTGCTAAACTCGCTAAATCCGTTCTTAGTCAACGTCTACTAACTATTAAGTACGGAAGGTGCGAAAATTGTAGCACAAAAAAGAAAGGACTGTCATACAAACTCGCGTGAGCCCTTAGTCCTCCCTAGTCCGGCCCTGTCGCAAAATCGGTTCTTAGCAAACTTCTACTCACCTACTATGTCCCTGCCAAAATTCAAGTTAGTAGCACACAAAATGATGGACTTTTAAACAAACTTGCGAGCGCCCTTAAACCTCTCTAATTCGGCCCTGCCACAAAACCTGTACTTAGCAGAGTTCTTCTAACTATAAACTACGTGCCTGCCAAAAATCAAGTTTGTAGCACAAAAAATTAAGGATTTTCTTACGAACTTGCAAGAACCCTTACACCTCCCTAATCCGGCCCTGTCACAAAATCTGTTCTTACCAGACGTCTACTAACTATAAACTACGTCCGTCTCAAAAATCAACTTTGTAGCTCAAAAAATTAAGGACTTTCATACAAACTGGCGAGAGCCCTTAGACCTCCCTAATCCGGCCCTGTCTCAAAATCTGTTCTAAGCAGACGTCTACTAACTTTAAACTACGTCCCTGCCAAAAATGAAGATTGTGGCACAAAAAATGAAAGACTTTCATACAAACTGGCGAGAGCCCTTAGACCTTCCTAATCCGGCCCTGTCACAAAATCGGTTCTAAGCAGACGTCTACTGCCTATTAACTACGTCTCTGCCAAAAATCAAGATTGTAGCACAAAAAATGAAGGACTTTCAAACAAACTTGCGAGGGCCCTTAGACCACCCTAATCCGGCCCTGTCGCAAAACTAATTTATAACGGATGCCTACTGACTATAAACTACGTCTCTGCCAATAATCAAGATTATAGCACGAAAAATTAAGGACTTTCATACAAACTTGTGAGGGCCCTTAGACCACCCTAATCCGGCCCTGTCGCAAAATTAATTCATAGCAGACGCCCACTGACTATAAACTACGTATCTGCCAAAAATCTAGATTGTAGCACAAAAAATGAAGGAGTTTCATACAAACTTGCGAGGGCCCTTAGACCACCCTAATCCGGCCCTGTCGCAAAATCCGTTCTTAGCGGACGTCTACTAACCATAAACTACCTCCCTGCCGAAAATCATCTTTGTACGTCCAGCGGTTTTCGAGATTTCGTGATGAATCAGTGAGTGACCTTTCGCTTTTATAGATATAGATTAAACACAGTTTCCCATCACGGTAATATATCAGACAGGATCAAGTAGATCTAAACCCACTTCATGGACAACAAACCCCGCCGTACATTAGTGTCGTATAACGTCGCGCAGTAGCTGCCTGCTGCGGGGTAGGCAGCGCGGCAGCTAATCAACTCGCGCTGATAACGCCAACCCCGCTCACGACCTACGTCACGCCACTGGTACTCGCGCGTTTTTATTTTATTTTGCTTTATAACGCACTTACTTAATGTCGCTCGACTGCTGAGCAAAGTGTATGAAAATTAATTGAAAAATTAAATTCTAGTCATCTTGTCAATATCCGTATCTGACCAGGACCGAAATGTTTGTACCACTGGGTCATCTATGAGACCTAAAGGGTAAATAAATAACTACCATAAAATAAATAAATTATGCCCAAATCGTAGCTGCGCGCTTTTGCTGAGAATTTTTAATGGAAATCGTATGGGCATGTACTTATGGGTTCATGCCCAACAGTAGGCCATGTGACCACCAGCCTAACGAGGCAGCAAATGAGTTATCTCATCGGCAGAACAGATGACACCCATTCACGAATATGACGCATGAATCGGCATTACATAGCTCAACCATACGGCGAGCTCAACGACTCGATGCACCACTAACCATTAACAGGATACGGATCGGTTGGGAACCCGTTTCCCAGAGACAGTGGGTTGAGCCACTCCGCAGGTTGATACAGATAAACCTTATAAATACGTCAGGTAATACTGCTTAGCATGCCCGGTTGCTGGCTGTGGGTGAGTGGGAGTCGGGCCTCTGGCTTCAGGGACTACCGTCACCTAACATAGGCATTATGCTAGGAGACCCAACCTTTGGACTCGTGACTTGTCTGCCATTCGCTCCTTGTGGGGCTTCACATCGCTGTCAATGTGGTGAAGAAGCAGTTGCGTACTCCATGGCCTTGTCTGCAGTGCAGGTCTGATGCAACACGGTGACATAATGATCTCATCTGTCGTGTATAATGTACAATAATGAATAAAAATACTACTATAGTGTACTCAATAGGTTTATCTTGTTGTTGTTGTAGTATATTTTATTTGCACCCATATTTTTATTTGAGCACCGTTGAGCAATTTTCTAAACTTTAAGTAATATTAATATTAAAGTTGTCTGTCGTAAGTCGTTTGCACATAGGTATCTGATTCTTGTATTTGTATATTCTACTCACCCTGTTTATTAATCTTGATCATTATTATCCTTAAAATGTTAATACTAAACCATGAACGTACTAATTACCTTCGTTACTTGTATCGCTCGGCGTGTAGGTAACCACACTTTACGCCCGTATCCGGGACACAACCTACAAAATTAATTAAAAACCTGCATCTATACAACTTTACCAATATTCGTTAAAATTATTTGCTTATTACAAACAAAGTGTGCAACTTTTGTAATCAAATGAAACTTTTGTAATTAATATCGTGAGATCTACGAACTGTCCTTAGATAATTGTTGAAATTTTTGTGTTCCGTGATGTGAATAAAGCAGTTCTTTTTACTGGTGTTTTTGATAGCTCTTTAAAGGAATCGGGGTCAGCGCGAGACGTTGGAAAATACGATAAAGTATAAACAATATTGTGTGCGGAGCGGTGCGGAGCGGTGCGGAGCGGTGCGGAGCGGTGCGGACTGCGGACTGCGAGCTTTGTGTTTATTACGCAGATATATTCACACAAAGAAGACAAAACAAAAACAATTTGTATTACGTGAACAAAAATGTAATACTGTGGCGAGCGTGAGCGCGTCCCTCCTAACTACGTTTGTGCCCGTAGCCCGTAGCCGTAGCCCGTAGATTGTAGGTACGTATACATGAGGTAAAACAACGGCCCTTTTTTGTCTTTTCACTTGTAAAAATATGTAAATAGTGTTAAAATGTTTCAGCTAAGCTCGGCTGACACGCAATGTTTTGTTTTGTTTACAACTCAAGTTATTATTCATTGGCAGCAGGTAATTATTATTGTGAAATTATGTATATTGTCAGTAACTATTAGGTACCTAATCTGTGCTAGAGTTGTTTTAAACTTAATTAATATAAACAAAACAGTTTTACTTAAAATTATTCGTGTATTTTAGTAAAGTTAGTATTTAAGCCAGACTTGTGTTATATAACAAAGGCACCTAATTTCTGTAGGAAAACGTTTTCAGTGGAACATCATTTCGTTTTTGTACGAAACGATGTCACACAAATCCACCGAAAGGCATAAAAGGCAAGGTGACCAATGTGAGCCCAATTTCTTTCAAACAACCCAAACTGACCGCAAAATGTCCGTTCAAACTCGTCCCGTACCTTTAATACCACATTTTTTACCCCGAAGGTATCTGTGATCGATCGCAACTACCGACAACGTCGTTTCCGGGTTCAATCCCGTCAAATTGATATTTTCTCCTTTCGCTCCGAGCTTTAATTTCCTCGGATCCACTTAACACGTTGATTTGACGTTTAATTAGGATCTGTGCGATCAAAATAATTCTCGCATTTCTGTCTACACAGAGCGTTGATAATGCTGACCAAGAAATCAATCGATAACTTTTCTAACTATCTTAGACGACGTACATTGAAGGTTTCCTTCCCGCAATATTCTCAGCTACCCTTGTCTAGCAAGCATTGTAAAGCTAAAGAAGCGACAGAGGTCGTGATGTAGTGATTTCGAAATCGGATTCCTTTGTGTGACGCGGGGCTATCGGTTCACATTGTGGGTCCGCATCGCGATCTGTTTGATACACAGTGGACACACCGCTGCTCCTTTGTCAATGTCGCTGTCGCTGGGGCCATAGCATACATGTATGTATGATACATTGCTTGTGAGGTTCTTTTCAGATTTAACGTTTTTAAATACCTTTGTGTATAGGGCGAATTTGAAAGGAGAAAAGTTACTTGTTTTGGGGAACGCTTTAGTATTTTAATACAATGCCTTGTTAATTTAGGGGTCACAAACATTACTGCTAAGCATGCAATTGCTAGGATTGGAGTAAAAAAGTTTTCTGTCAAGAATATCTCAGTAGTAGTCAAGTCGAACCAAGTGTTCATGTTGAACATTGAAGTTTCTGTTTGTAATTTCAAAATATCAGCTTTTTACTGAATGCCTATGAAAATATATACACCACTTAGAACATTTTTTTTAGTCTCTGTTTGTTCCGACTGTCAAATCTTACGTTTGATTGTCAGTGTTTTATATTAGTTTTGTTAATTATCGATAGATGGCATTAAGATGATGACGCGTAATTCTGAATCTCGCTGTTAAGATTTTCCGCGAGCAGATGACCTCTCCTTGTATTATGAAAATAAAAAGTCTTCGTCGTACCAAACAAATTGGCTTTTATTCATGGTCCTAGCGAACCGGATTTTTTACGGATAGTAGTGAGTGTGTGTTGTGCGTGCAAACCAGGACAAACCGTGAGTACTTTAAAAACATTAAAAAAGTGATTGTTCAAGTTCTAATGTAAAAATAAAAAAAAGAACTTTGAAAAATTCTGAAATGTCAAATGGACTTGCAGAATTTTAATGCAAAAACG
The DNA here is from genome assembly GCA_949775195.1 of Diarsia dahlii. NCBI lineage: Eukaryota > Metazoa > Arthropoda > Insecta > Lepidoptera > Noctuidae > Diarsia > Diarsia dahlii. The sequence continues at coordinate 21,402,083 of OX459207.1, forward strand.
TGTTGAGACGGGGAATCCATGCCCGATTTTGGTCAAAGTGTCTACAAACACTTAGAAAAATTCACCTGAAATTACAACTTATAAAACTTTAGAATGGATTCTCTACTAAGATTGCAAGCAGAAGTAAATAAAAAGATGCAAAGAGGCTTAATAAATTTCAAAAAGTCTCCCAAAGAAAGAGTTACCATTAGCTACGTGGAAACAAGGCTGGAAACTCTAGAAAAACAGTGGTCGATGTTTGAAGAGACTCATAATAAAATAATATCCGAGTTTAAACCAGAAGAATATGAAAAGTCAGAATACTACTTAGGTGATATTTATTGTCAGGCGGAAGAGCTATACATGGATTATAAAGTAGAGTTAAAAGAACGTTTAAATAAGAAAACCGCTTTTGATTGTGTGGAAAACAACAACCCAATAACTCAGACTGCTGTAAAATTGCCTAGCATAGCGATACCTACATTTTCTGGTCACTATTCTCAGTGGACAACATTTCGGGACCTTTTTCAAACATTGATACACAAGAATCAATCATTAGATAATGTGCAAAAACTACATTATCTAAAAACGTATCTCACCGGCGAAGCTGAACAACTGCTGCGACACCTACCTATTACCAGTGATAACTATGTGACGTGTTGGAACATTTTAGAACATAGATTTAACAATAAGAAGTTTATAACAGATTGCATTTTCAAAAGATTCTTTAACCAAAAATGTATAACGATTGAATCATCAAATTCTTTAAAAGAATTTTTTGATACAACTAACGAATGCCTAAATGCTTTATGTAATGAGGGAATTAATATTGAAAATTGGGATCCTATGGTTCTTTATGTACTGTGTTCTAAATTAGATAATGAGTCTCGCAAACAATGGGAAGCTAAGATTTGTAGTTCAAGTAAGGAATTTGCAACATTACAAGATTTTTTAGATTTTGTTGAGCATAGATTTAGGTCACTTGAATTTTTATGTATCAAAACAGTAAAGAGCACTAACACAAAGTCACATCACGTGGTAAAAAATGTAAATGAGAACAAACCTTCTATATGTACCTTTTGTTCCAAAAATGACCATAAGATAGGAAGTTGTAAAGATTTCACTAAAGAAGAGTTGTCAGCGCGTCGCAATTTTGTCCAAAGTTCAGGTTTGTGTTTTAACTGTTTAGGCGCAAATCACATGGTAACTGCATGTCGTTTGCCCACAAGATGTAGAATTTGCAGAAAGAAACACCACTCATTGCTGCATTCGGAGAACTATAGCCAATCAACTGATGAACCAAAAAGGCAATCAGTTGACAGTATCAATGATGTTGAAGCTGCTTCAACATCAAGAGACGAGACCAAGGTAAGGAACATAACGAATTGTATGTCTAACATAAATAATTGTCAGGTTTTATTAGCAACAGCCTTAGTGAATGCAGAAAATAAATCAGGTTCTTATATAACACTGAGGTCTCTAGTAGACCAGGGATCACAGGCTTCTTTTATAACGGAGTCTGCAGTCCAATTACTTGGGCTTAAGAAATTTAAATGCAACAGTGTTATATCAGGAGTGGGGGGTGAAGAGAACGCTTCATTAAATTGTAAAAATGTCGTTTATATCAAATTACAATCCCTCCAAGATCCTAAATTTTCTGTAAAAATCAAAACATATGTTCTTCGGAAACTAACTTCATTTCTTCCTGAAAGACAAATCGTCGATCAGTCGTGGCTAAAGTTACCAGTTGTGAAGTTAGCAGATCCAAAGTTTAACGAACCATCTACAATCGATCTGTTGCTTGGTGCAGAAGTCTATTGTCAAATCATGACTGAGGGATTAATTAGAGGTCCACCAGGAACACCAATAGCACAGAACACCAAGTTGGGTTGGATTTTATCTGGCAAAGTGAGTGATAGTGAAACCAATACTATTACTTGCAATAGTACTATCACTACCATGCATACCAACATTTGCAATGAAGATTTTAATCTGAAACAATTCTGGGAGCTTGAATCAGATAATTTTATTTTACGTAAAAATCAATTCACTCCAGAAGAAAAACGTTGTGAAGAAATATTTGACGAAACAACCAAACGCGATAATTCTGGTAGGTACATTGTAAAGTTACCCTTTAAAGATAATGACCCGAGCTGTAAATATGGTAATTCGCGCAATATTGCCGTAAAGAGATTGTTATCCTTAGAAAAACGATTCTTAAAATCACCGGATTTAAACAATAAATATTCGGATGTTTTTTTAGAGTATTTAAAACTCGGTCATATGGAAATAATACCTACAAATGAAATTGATAAACCAGAAGCAGTTTACTTACCTTATCATGAAGTAGTTAGAGACGATAAAACCACAACCAAATTCAGGATCGTATTTAATGCTTCTAGCCGCGACAAAAATGGTGTTTCACTGAACAGTAACCTTATGGTAGGACCGAAATTACAAGATGATCTTAGGCACATTCTCATGAGATGGAGGCTTCACCCTATTTCCTTAGTGGCTGACATAGTAAAGATGTATCGACAGGTGAAGGTGACTGATCAAGATGCAGATTATCAACGTATAGTGTGGAGATCTGATCCTGAAAAAGATATACAACATTTGCGTTTATTAAGAGTAACGTTTGGGACTGCTTCAGCTCCATACCTAGCGGTAAGAGCGCTTCATCAGGTTGCTTATGATGAAGGAGCCCAATTTCCACTAGCATCTGAAAAAGTACTACAAGATTTCTACATGGATGATCTCATTACTGGCTGTAAAAGTGTTTCAGAAGGAAAACAAATATACCAGGAAATGACCGAACTATTAAGCAAGGGAGGCTTTGAACTACAAAAATGGGCCAGCAATGATGATGGATTACATGAGGCAATAAGTAAGGAAAGCGTATCAAGTAATTTAGAATCAAAGGAAAGACGATTGATGCTGGTACCCGAAAGTGAAACCATAAAAATATTGGGACTTACCTGGAATCGCCGAACCGATGACTTCGAGTACTCCGTTCAGTTACCATCAATATCAGAACCTGTAACAAAACGAAAAGTAATATCTGATATTGGAAAGTTGTTTGACCCAATGGGTTGGATATCACCAGCAATCATAAAAGCTAAAATTATGATTCAAAAGCTTTGGCTTGCAGGAATAGAATGGGATGATAAACTGCCACCTGCGCTATTAAATGAATGGATCAAATATCGTGCAGGACTTATTGAACTTACCAAGTGTCGATTCCCACGATGGATTAATGTCAAGGAAAACAGCATCATAGAACTTCATGGATTCAGTGACGCATCTAGTGAGGCTTATGCTGCCGTGATCTATATTCGTGTTGTTGACGATTCAGGAAATATCTACGTTCATCTGGTAACTTCCAAAACCAAAGTAGCTCCAATTAAGCAAGTATCGATACCAAGGCTTGAGTTATGTGGAGCTGTCTTATTGGCTAAATTGTTGCAGGAAGTCTCAGTAGTGTTGAATGTTCCAAAAACTAATCTACGTGCTTGGACCGACTCAACTGTAGTATTGGCTTGGTTAAGCAGCCACCCAACACGTTGGAAAACGTTTATAGCCAATCGGGTGTCGGAGATATTAAACATATTAGACAGGAACCAATGGTCACACGTATCATCTCCTGATAACCCGGCAGATTGTGCATCGCGAGGAATTAACCCGTCAGACTTACCGATGTTTGAACTTTGGAAAACAGGACCATTATGGTTGAAACATAGTCCTGAAACTCATGTTAAAAGTCAAATACCAGACACAAATTTAGAAGAAAAAACCAAAAAGTTTGTCATGTAACGTACAATGATCAATTGCAGCTGTGGACCAAGTTCTCGTCTCTTCGTAAATTAGTTCGAGTTGTAGCCTACTGCAAAAGATTCATTAAAAAGTCGAGAAACGTACATGATAATAACTTACCTGTATGGTTAACAAGTACAGAATTAAATGAAGCTCTTCATATTTGTGTGAAACAGTGTCAAACAGCGAATTTTCAGCAAGAGATGAAAGATATTAAAGATAAAGGGATAGTACGTAAGAAAAGCAAACTTACGTCATTAAATCCATTCCTAGATGAATCAGGCATCTTGAGAGTTGGTGGTCGTTTAGATAAAGCGGAAATAAAAACTGAAATAAAACACCCAATAATCCTACCGTCAAAATGTCATTTCACTGATTTAGTTTTAAATGAAACTCACCATAACACGTTGCACGGAGGACCACAGCTCATGATTAATTATCTGAGAACGAAATACTGGCTCATTGATGCTAAGAACCAAGCAAAACTGGTTGTTCGTAAATGTGTTGTTTGTGTACGCCATGCTGCACAGACTAGGGTCCAACTGATGGGACAATTGCCTTCAGCTCGAGTTACACCAATTCGAGCGTTTTATCGAAGTGGTGTGGACTACGCAGGTCCTATACAGATTCGAACCTCTAAAGGTAGAGGCCACCGGGCCTATAAGGGTTACATATGTCTTTTCGTATGTATGGCTACAAGAGCCGTACATTTGGAAGCAGTGAGTGATCTCACATCACAAGGGTTTATTGCTGCTTTTAAACGATTTGTGGCTAGACGTGGTCATTGCGCTGACTTATTCAGTGATAACGGAACGAATTTTGTTGGTGCCGCTCGCGAACTCCGAAGCTTGTTCGCCCAAGAAACGTCAACATTGACGATGGAAATCGCCGAGTGTTTGGCAAACAACGGCACTACGTGGCATTTCATTCCACCTCACGCCCCACATTTCGGCGGGCTATGGGAGGCTGGAATAAAGTCCACCAAACATCATTTAAGACGCGTCATAGGTACCACGACTCTTACTTTCGAAGAGATTTCGACGCTATTGTACCAAATAGAAGCTTGCCTTAACTCTCGACCATTATCACAAGTTAGTACAAATTCTCAAGACTCAACACCTCTCACTCCTGGGCACTTTTTAATAGGTGAATCACTGATTCTAGTACCTGAACATAATTACGAAACATCGTCTATTTCGTCATTAAAACGTTGGCAATTAACTCAAAAAATGCTACAACAGTTTTGGCGTAGGTGGTCAAGTGAGTACTTGAGTCAATTTTTACATCGTTATAAGTGGGCAAACAAAACTCCTGAACCTGAGATCGGAGATTTAGTTTTAGTAAAGGAGGATGGACTCCCACCAGCCAAATGGCTTTTAGGTAAAATTGTTTCAAAGCAACCTGGTTTGGACAACATTACGAGGGTAGTCACTCTGAAATGTAAAGGTATCACATTTAAACGACCGATAACTAAACTGTGTGTGTTACCTGTCGCTCATTGAGCTGATTTATGTATGTAACTTTGTATTGTGTAATAGAACCAGATTTTGTTGATTGTTTAGTAAGCTGTTTATCTTCTTGTTTTTTTTATGTAAAGTTTAGTGTATTTTGTTTTTACCCACCATGTTTTACTGATTTAAAAATTTGTTTGATTTTTTTTAACTATATAATACAGTCCACTTTGTCGAATGTGGTCAGTTCATGGTGGGCGGTAACAATGGACATTCTGTCCATAGTGGGCGGAATGTCAAATCTTACGTTTGATTGTCAGTGTTTTATATTAGTTTTGTTAATTATCGATAGATGGCATTAAGATGATGACGCGTAATTCTGAATCTCGCTGTTAAGATTTTCCGCGAGCAGATGACCTCTCCTTGTATTATGAAAATAAAAAGTCTTCGTCGTACCAAACAAATTGGCTTTTATTCACCGACTAATCTCCGAAATGGACAGACTCATTTTGACCATACTTTTACTGGCAGTCATACTGACTAATTTTGTAAGGAGCGATACAACTTAGACTACTATAATTATGGCATACACCTCTGCCCAAGCCTTTGGGCATTACAGGAGTGCTGTCCTGTTTTGTTCTAATCACCAAAGACAGATATTTTAAATGAAATACCAAACATTTCTGACGTCAATACAACGCGGCAACGTCCGTTTGATTCAATACCAAAATAACTTCAGTAATTAAGAACAAAATTCCGGAAATACAAACCAAAGTTCAATCACAAAGCGTTCTACACAAAGCATCTATACTCCATAACGGTTTACATTCGGATTTCCATGTAATTGTTGATAATTCCCTCGCGGCGTTATTATATTATCTGAACTGCAAATATTCCATTACGCGGACAAAAGGAGAGCCCCCAGACTTGCTTAACTTTGATATTTTAAACGATTGTTTTCTTCAAAACTTTGCCTGTCCGACAGACTAGTTAATGATCAAGGAATGGAAGATATTTATTTATGTACCCGTTTTGTTGCGGTTATTTCTTTTGATTTTAATGTGGTTTGTAGTTTTCATGCTTTTAAATTATTTTAAGAGATGGATCATACTTGCAAAGTTTTAAGTTTCCAATCAAATCAAATAAGTACAACAATGACGCATTGTTCTTTTCCCAGCCTATTTCAAAAGAGTTTCTGTCTCCTCGAAAACAATATTCGTAAGTTTTGTAATGTAGATTTTAAGTCAGTGCACATTCAAATTATCATTGCAGGAGGCTTTATCATTGCTTTGTTTTGGAAACGTACCAAAATAGTTTCTAATTCATTATTATGCCAGAAGTACTGTAATGATACATCATTGGAATAGTTATAATAACTTCACTTCTCTAATTAACAAACCGCAATATTTCAATACCAATCCCACACGTCTTTCAGTCGAGCAACTAGTCAACTAAACAGTTGAGTGGACTGTACATACAACCACTATTGGTCGAATGTTTAAAACCGTTGTGCTATGTGACCGTCCCAATGCTCCCGAGTCCTCCCGAATGACTGCAACGCTGCAAGGTGTCTCATCTCGACACAACTCTTATTATACATATATATTTCTTTCATAATAACATTTAGTATTCTTGCAGGAAAGTAGCTTAATTTATCTTGTACAGAAATACATTCAGTTTGATGTAAAACTTGAGTACTGGGAATAGGAATAAGATGTGGGCGAAATTAGTTCTAGGTTGTATTGATCGCCGGTCAGTGAGGTGCTACACCTACGTAACATAATTATACAGGATTCCTACTGTAAACCAGATTCTCTCTTATTTTAAAGAAGCTTGAGATCGTTTAGTTAGTATAAAAATACAAAGTTACGTTTTAAACTTAAACCGTAGAAAACTTTCCTTCCAAACCACAGTTTCCGCTGAAACCATCTTAAACCGTAATAGCGATCCCAATAAAGGCTAGTTGGTACTATAAAAATGAAAATCACATAAACGGTCGGTCGTCGGTGGCGCCTGCCGTAGCTTACGGCTAACCATCGGTTAGAGTTAAACGACAATAACAGCGCGGTGCAACTGGCCGAATTACCTCTCAACGGCGAAGACCCGGTAAGACTTGATAAACAAGCCGTTGAGAACTAAATTATAATAACTTTACGGCGGAAATGTCTACTGACGGAAAATTGGTTTTGATTTAATCTGGTTCAGCTGTGGAGGCAGTGGCACGGCGCGTATGATCCTAATCAGAGTTTATCACGGTGGGCTGAGCACTCATAATATGCTTGATGACACAACTGGCATTGTATCCACGTTATAGAACTAACGTGTTTGACTTACTGTGATTTTGATTATTAGGATTGATACCATACTCTTCAAATACTTGCGTTTATGAAATTAACCACCAGACGCACAGAAGATTATGAGGGAATCCTTTTTCCAGCAGTGGGACCATTCTATTAAAAGAATCAAAACTGGAAACAGTACTTATCCCTTGTCACGGTAACTTGTAGTAGACTTTACGATTTTGATGTTGAATTTACAGCTGTCCGTAGCAATAATCGGCAACAAGTTCTCACAGATGTGAGTTAAAATAAAATTCTGCTAAAAATTGTTTCAGAAGTTGAGTTAAAATCCGAATATAAATGAAATAAAGAGCGGTCTGAAATTCTCACGTGTTCGTGTATTAAGTGAGCGGATGAAATAATAGCTCATTTGTCAGGCGCAGATGAAGGGTTCAGCCGTACAGCCGTTCAGGGGAAACTGCGAGCGTTCATATTTAATGCACACCTTTTTTCAGATGTCACTCTTTTCAGTTACATTGGAATATAAATTGTGAATTCAGGCGACATGTTACCGATTTTATACCCTATTAAATAAAGATTTGACGCTTTTTTTTATTGGTACCTTAACTGCTGATCCAAATTTTAGTAGTAGGACTATTTTAAAACCATTTGTATTAATACATTTAGAGTGATCAGCCCATCATTCCCACATTGTGAATGAGCATTCCCACTGCTGGGACATAAGCCAGGATAAAGTACTATTTCCCACGGAGAGAAGGTCATTATTCACCACGCCATCGCCAGGCCAAAGCGTATTTGTGAATAGATCTGTGACTTTAAGAACTTCTTACAAGTACTATTTTCATGTAAAGTGTGAAGTTAAACGTATTTCTTCTAATGTTACACTTGGGGCAGGCCACAGAACAGATATTTAAATATAATCAGCAGCAATTAGGCTGTGTGTCCACTGTACGTAGGCTGGGTGGTCGTCCGGCGCCCCGCATTGCGACACTCGCTTTATTGTCCGGCCGCCGCGAGCACGCGCTGCAAGGGGTAGGCAGCCCTTTTGGTGGCTGAAACCCTACAGGTTATAGAATAATCTAATTTTAATAAAAAATTGTAAAATAAAAATGAATTGCCTGTGAAAAGGATAGCCTGTGGTAGGTAGGGCCTATATCGCAGGGATTGACAAACAGGAATAAATTAATACAATTATAAAAGGTTTGACGTGTTACAGTATGGTACTCGTCTACAAGCTTATCGTAAATGCTTGATTCACTGTTACTTATATGAATTCTGGTCTCCTTGAGTTCAGTTAAGGAGTTTCAAAGACATTACACACTGCACTTCGGAAGGAGCTCTAGTACCATAACATCTGTTTTAGTCTAAGTGTCTATACATCTCGAGTTTGGAAGTGTCTCCGAAAGCTACAGGTAGTCCATATAAGGCCTTAAGAGCTGTGGCCAGAGTACAGATTAGATTACTAGCTCATAGGCTGTACAGTCTATAAACACAGCTATAACCATGTGGTTCGGTTGATTCCTACTCTTGGTTCAGCCTCGAGTCGTTAGTTTTTATGTAATGACTGCTAATACAAGCTTCTCTTCTATTGTTTTCTTTCATTCGTAAATGCGATATTAGCTTGTTTTCCTGGTTTTATGATGGCGAAAGATTTTTATTGGAACTGTTTGACGAAAATATAAACATTACACTCCTTCTAGAGTAGTGGGGTGGAAGCAGGTTAAACTGGGTTTTAGATGAGGTTCTAGTTAATACAAAACAAAGCTAAAATCTGGTTGTTAAAAATGTTTGAAACCATACTGGGTTTCTAGCTGAATGGTTATAGAAGACCACCAACCTCTGTGGGCAAAACGATGAACATCAACATTGACTGTCTATCTAAAAGTGTCGTGGACGTATCGTCCTTATCCACAATTTTTGCGAGCAGTAAATAAAGCCGGCAGGCAAGTGATCTGAACAGATAGCGGCGCCAGTACTGAACACAGCGAGCTGCACTAAACACGCGATAGCTTGGCAACTTGCCACCGCACTCGCTCGCTCGCTGGCTTGGCGGCTTGGCGGCGCACGGTGCCTCGGTGCACGGTGGGACACTGTGTCACTGCCCTTTTTAGTGCACTGGACCAAGTGCTGGACGGAAATGCGGGTCAAGTGTAGATCTGGTCTTTTATTATTATTGAAAGTTTTTGTAGATGGGCAGCTGTTCAAGTCACTGAAACGAAACTGTGGGTTATGTTCAGTTCAAGATCACACAAGTTCTGACAAGTTCTTCATTAAATAGGGTGTTTTTAAGCATTTAGAATCGTCATCATGACTATGACAATATTAATCATCATGACTCCCGTATTTCCGAAGAATGTTAGCAGAGGTAAATAGTAACCCCCAAATCATCAGCATAGTCATTACAAACCCACGAAACTCGTTCCCGCGGGAGCGATGGCTGTCCAAGTTGTAATTAATACATTAGATAGAGAGACATTACCCACAGCAATAAAATAAAGTAAAGAATGTGAGATTAGAGTGCAATGCCGGCTGTAATAGCTTTGCAATCAGCCGCCGCGCCCGCCGCAATCAATCAGCCTGCCACTCTGCCGGCCCCACTGAGCGGGACGGCGTTATCTCTGCAAAGATAAACTTTATATTTTGAATTAACCGTCACGGAGTGTGAAGTACTTGTAAGTAAACACGGTAAATATCCTGTTTTCAGTATTAATAATAGTGTCATGATACTTATCGTATTTTTCCTAAGATTAGTAAATAATGCTTGAAATTAGAGGTTTTTCTAATAATTTAATAAACTTGGAGAAGTTTGATAACGAAGTTTTAGGGAAGTATTAAAATTATTATATTATTAAAAAGTTAAAAAAAATATTATTCTGTATTTTCTATATTAAATACGTGCAGATACATGATTTTTCAGTCGAATCTGTTGGAGTAACTACTTACTACTAGATAAAGTATAAATATTGATAACGAGCTGTAGTCACTCCCGTCGGAGCTGTGGATATCGAAAGGTTACCGCGGCTCCGACACAAGGGCGAAGAAGAAGGAACATGGGTTTGGTTTTTAGTCAGTAAAAGTCTGACACTCCCCTTCGCTCTGCCCAAGAGCGGGGGGGGGGGGGGGGGGGTTATTCGACTTTTGTTTGTTTGATTTCATGTTTTTGCCACCGACTTCAGAAGCTGATTTTTATTTTTCACTTTTTTGTGTTTTATTTTTGTCGAAGTCGGTTTTAGTTTTTGTAAAAAAGTTTTTATTTTTCACTTTTTAGTGGTTCACATGTGCTTACCCCTTCACAACGTACCGGCGTGATGTTATGTTATGAACTGGTGTAAACAATAGACAGACATGAGATTTCAGCAATCCCAGTCCATTTGCTATCATTTATTGAGGAGTTCCGTTGTCTATCTCCGAAGTTCTTCATCAGATGTTCACCAAATAGTTTTTATAACCTTTGTAGTGAGTTCAGGCGTGATATTATGTTGTGTGATGGCGTAAACAATGTTTAGATATGCTATAGCAACAATCGCGGTTAATCTGCTGTTATTTATTGAAGAGTTCCCCCGATTTCTACAAGATCCCATCATCAGATATTGAAATGGTGACAATGGGACCACACGGGAAGCACCAGCTTTCAAATGAAAAAAGAATCATGAAAATTAGTTCACCCAGTCGCAAGTTATGAGCGAACAAACATAAAAAAAAAAAAAATACAGTCGAATTGATAACCTCCTCCTTTTTTTGAAGTCGGTTAAAAAAAAAAAAGCTGTAGTCCCTGATGTAACATTATATTTATAGAGATGTTATTTATAATAACTAGCAAGTTGTATTCGACGAAAATATAACAGGCACTTTTTTATGAAAAAGATAAATGTAGTAACAATTTGTAAATTCTAACGAAAAGCATTACTAGTTGTTATAAATGGCATCTCTGAGTTATTGGGTTATTAGCAAACAAAATAATAATAATTGTGTTTGTCTAGCCTTTTTCAACAACTTTAGGGTTGGCTATCAGTCTAAACGCAGTTTAATATCAGTATTTAACAACCCAGTTTCTTGATAAAATGATACCCCTCAGGAGGATTTGTGGTCAGTATTTTGGGTTTCTCACTACAGGCCGTCCTAATATCAAAGGTCTCCGAATGACAGCAGGAACAGTAAGTCACAATATACCCACACTAATATTTTTTAAACTGATCTGTGTCTAAGATAACAAAAAAGTACTAATTCGGAATATATCAATGAATTGGCGTGTATAAGTTAATTAAGCCTGTGTGTGTGTGTGTATCTCATCAATCAGCTAATCAGACAGGGAGCAGAGATCAAGGTCAATGCGGGGGCAGGGGTCAAGGGTGAAGTAGTGCAACTTCGACAGGGTTATCGGGTTTACAGGAAACTGAGGATTAATTTGACACTAGTTTCAAGAGTCGGAAACTAGTTTGGCACTAGCTCACATAAAAATTGGTACTAGTTCGACACCTAGTTAGATACAAGCTTTGTACTGGTTCCACTGATCGGATACTAGAGCGACATTCGTTCTACTAGTCGGACTCTAGCTTAGCACGAGTTTCTAGTCACACAATAGTTTGACGTTTGTAGTGACACTACTTCGGAATTTTCACTTTGGAATACATGATCTTTTTCGTTGGTTTGGTATTGGTACTGTTCTTCCTGATACTGATACTGTTAGCCTGCATCATCTCACTGCTGGGAAAAGGTCTCTTCCTATGACTTTCAGTTGTTTCGGTCTGGCCAAAGGCCAATGTGGATCATTGGTCGTTGGGCTTGTTCCGATCCATCCCGCCATTTTCTACAAGGTCAGCCGCGACGCCTTCTGACTGTATCAGGGTTCCAGAAAGTGGCTATTTTGACCTACAGCTCATTGGCCATGTGGCAGACGTGCCCAATGCCCAGCGACATGACAGAAATAAAGCGTTAACTAGTCGTCGTTCAATAGTAAAGTGTTGAGAGAGCTGTTATCCATAATTGACACGCTTGCTGACAGATGCTAAACTGAGCATCGAACGTGGTGACAAATCGAAGTGTAGAGTGATGGGATTACAAGTGACGATCCGTTCGGCCATCAAGTATCCGGCCTTATTTACCTGTATGGCTGGATACTCTATAATTTAATAAATCATCATCATTTCAAAGTTCTCTATTTCTTGTCATCTCAGCAGTCACCTACTTTCTAACCAAATCATCCTTCACACAGTCCATTCATTGTTTTTTTGGTCTTCCTCTTCTCTATATAATAAAATCCATCCATACTAATATTATAAATGCGAAAGTAACTCTGTCTGTCTGTCTGTTACTTTTTCACGCCTAAACGGCTGAACGGATTTTGATGAAATTTGGTACAGACATAGTTTGGAACTTGAGAAAGGACATAGGATAGTTTTTTTTATTTTATTTTTTTTTCGCGAGATAAACCAAAAATCTGCCGGAAGTCACTATTCCACGCGAACGAAGTCGCGGGCAAAAGCTAGTAAATAATAAATTAAAAGTGTTATTGGGTAATCCACCATGAATGGTGAGTATTTTTAAGCCGGCGATCATCGATAAAATTTAAATCAAATTTTATAGGGGCACTTATAAATATGGCAAAATGTTGGTATACACGTCTGCGGGGATAGCCCTTTGGGGATTCCAGGCGTGAGGTTATTATGTTTTATCAAATATTCCTGACAGCATATTTTCAGCAATCATCAGCTCTTCCATCCTCGGTTTTATTTGACCAAAGTCAGATCGCTTGCAATATCATCTGTCACCACACCATAGCAGTAACATTATATTTATAACAGCGTGAACGCACCGCACCGGGATGGACAGTTACCGGGAACGGCTATTAATAACCACTGGTAGTCGGAACCGATCGATTGTCACGGCACCACTCATCTCGTCTTATTACAATATTATAGGTAGTATATAATGTTATGTAATGCTAAGTTTGTTATTTTAGAAATTAGGTACTTATAATTTAGTTAGAATTAACTATCTGTAATAGATTGCATGATTGATCACAACTATCCGATTCTTTATTTATAAGTCGTAGCATTAATAAACAGATGTGTAAGGAGAAGGTTAATATAAACAACACTTATTTCTATTTCAGTCCTCATAATAAATAAATATTAGTAGGTATCATTAATAGAATTTACACACAATCTTCTCACACTCATGACAGGCTAGTTAACATTCACACCAGAACATCCCGGATTCATAAATATATAACGTTCAATATACAAGTCGTATCGCGGATTGATAGTGGTTTAAATGTAGTCGGACGTATAAACATATCCGCGGGTAACGGCGTCATATCCCAGGATGGGTTGCGGATACACGGGGCGGTAACGCATATCAAAATAACTTTACATGTTGCAAATTAACTTTACATTTACAATAATAATATGTAAGTAAATTACCTAACGGGGAAGTACAGGCTGTGCATGTTTAAAATATGGTGGTAATAAAAGCAGAGAAACGTCATAAGAAACTTGCAAGTCGAAGGTGAGAAACCTATTTAAAGACTAACAAACATTCTGCGAGTTATTTATATTATCCTTGTCTCAAAATCCCAGATCTTATCCTCCACGCGATGCAAAATAAAACATAATACCTAACAATCACTCGAAATACGTCACTGAAAAGAATATTATTAAGAATACCAAGATGAAGTCGCGAGTTGTCATGAAGTGGAAAGCTAATTAGGATCAATCTCACGAAGTACTCGTAGAATAACTGAGAGTTCCGCGGAACTACTTCACCTTGTTAGCAGAATAAATAAGATTTTCCGCTGAACAGATTCCACGAAAGTTTTTCTATTTAGGCGGGTCACATGTCACTGTGACAGACGTTTCAGTATCTGTAGCGAGCCTCATAGGAATACAGCTTGTCAAGAAACTTTTGCTCATTAACTTTAGTGGTACCTTTTTTAGTTGGTCAAGTGACCAACTTTGCGCACCGTAGTTTTGGGACGGGCAGGATGCGCATAGTCAAACTCAAACTCAAACTCAAATGATTTATTTCAATTGAACATTTATTTATTTATTTTCTCTTCACAAAGTTGATCTTAATATTAATAATGTGTACAAGAAAGATGGGTAAGCTGTATTCCAACTTTGTAAGAGACTGGTGCCTGATGTAGGTTTTTAGAAAAAAACCTGTGTTACAGGTCACCAGGGCCCTTTTGGCTAGAATTAGCTTGTACAGAGATACTGTCAATACTGTGTAAGAGTAGGTGTGAATTAGACCATTACACGCTCTTTTGAATGCCAGAAAAGCGAGTGAGTCTACTGTATTAGCCTATTCTAAAGCGATATCTTACATAAACAATTTTAGAAACTCACAAATTAATGTGGTTTTTCATTTCAGCCAAAAGACGTCCACTGCTGGACATAGGCCTCCCCCAGGCGTCGCCACATTGACCGGTCCCGTGCGTCTCTCATCCAGCGGGTCCCTGCAACCTTGAACAGGTCATCGGTCCACCTAGTGGGAGGCCTTCCATCACAACGTCTTCCGGTTCGCGGTCGCCATTCCAGAACTTTTCGGCCCCATCGGCCATCCGTTCTGCGAGGAATGTGCCCTGCCCATTGCCACTTAAGTCTGGCGATTCTTCGGGCTACGTCGGTAACCTTGGTTCTCATGCGGATGTCCTCATTTCTGATTCGATCACGCAAGGAAACTCCGAGCATAGCCCTCTCCATTGCCCTTTGGGTGACTTTGAGCTTTCTGATAGGGCCCATTGTGAGCGACCACGTTTCGGTAACGTATGTAATCACTGGCAACACACACTGGTCATAGACTTTCGTCTTGAGACACTGGGGTATGTTGTTAATGTGGTTTAGATGTAGGTAATGTCTGATGTGTGTGTGAAGTGAGTTCATCACAAAATGTAAAGAAAACAATGGAAATATACGCATTCACATTGCATAAACATCTAACTAATATAGTTCTCAAACAAAACGTTTTGCTTACTAAACAAATACTTAACTTGTACATAATACTCCAATACAACTTTCATTCAAAGTACAACTTCAAACAAGGCATGTATGTAAATAACATCAGTATGGAACGCGTATATTTGTCAAAGTTTTTACAAGTTGTGCCACGAATAACATTAATTAACAAATATTGTAATGGAAAGCGTGTAAGTGTGACTCGTCAGTGCATTATAAGAACACTTACAGAAAATCCACAACACACGGAACTTGACGTGAATACGAATTAAAAGTCATCGAGGTATCAAATCTAATTTAGTGAATTTCTAAAATGTTCTGTTGTGAACTTTCAGGCAGCAGTAAATTCTATGAGCGTAGCTTAATAGGGGTGCTATATACTTACCTACAGCTGCTATGTGTTGGTACATTCGATTTGACAGTATTTGTTGAAGAATAAAGTAATTATCACATACATTTTTAGACATCTTTACGTGGCTACCGGAAAACTCGTGACTAAAACGTCTCTCTTAGGGAAAAGTAAACAGCCATTCGAAATGCGTCACATTAATGATCATAAATATGTAGTTTGTAAATCTCAGTTGATCTACTGTCCCCATCTATGTCATGTCAGCATTTCCCTCGAAGCCTGCCAATTTAGATGGGTGTCGTAATGTGCGTGCCATTATATCGCGCCGACGACTTTTTTATTTGCCTGCCTAGCTATATTGTGTTAGAGCGATTATTCCATTTGTGTGGATCAAGTTGTGTACTAAAGAGAAATAAAGTGCTATTTAGACTCCGTGGCTTTTTGTGTTACGACTCGCAATAATTTATTAAAGAAAAGAAACGCTTGATACAATTTAGGGTCGTTTCGAAGAGCGCTTCTTACGAGATTTAGAAATTGCTAGATTTTTGTTGGTGGTCTAACAATACTCATTTGTTTGTAAAATGTAACTGAACAAGTTTCAGATTCACAAAACAAAATGTTTTCTAAAATAAATAATACGTTTCTTTGATTAAAAGTTCATGAAGCACGGAAATTGCAGCCTAGGTCTGAAACTCTTAAACAGAGTAAATATTTAAGTAACATTTTAACTGCCATCCATAATTCAGGGCTTAATTTAACTCGCTCACGTAAATAATTAGAGATAAAGCGAATAATGTGCTAGCCATTAAGACCTCATCCTATAAAATCTCCCCCAACTTTACTCTAATACTCTAAACCATTCAGAACTGTCATAAAACTGGAGTCAATATAACTAGTCTCCGTGATAATAATAACCGTGAATCAAATGAAGTAGGAACACCTAACAATAACGTGTAATGTGGACATTTGCATGAGAACGATGACGATGCCAAGTAATGAATGTGAAGTACTACACGACGAGATTATGAGACCACGTCGAGAGTACTCTGCGAGTCTAGGCTAGGAGACTGCTATTGATAAGTGAGGATAATTTCGTTTTGTATGAAACTGGATTAGTTGATTACTTAATGGATTAGTTGATTACTTAATGGATTTTTCCGATGCGATGGATATTATTAGATAACTAGTAAACAAGAATAATTATACAAGTTCTGCTTCGTTGATCGACTCAGGATACAAGACTATTCTTGGGTTGAAGTCTCATCAGCAGCCTGGAGTCTGTAATGAGACTGGTTGATGTGAATAGACTCAACAAATATTACATTAAATCTAAACATAGCTAGTGAAATGTTGTAGTGCACTTCAGAAAAAACAGGCATGAAACATATTATTATGCTGAGAGAAAGTTCTCACAAGTAACGTTCGCTTACAAATCAAATGCTTTTATTTTGAACAATAAGGTGCATTTGAGTTGTGTGACTAAATTGTGTAGAACATAAGAAAAATATAAATTTTCTTTTTTAACCCGCGAGCACTCGCGTTATGAGCATTTTGCTCACAGTAAATTTAAAACACGCGTCATTTTGTCAAAATTATGCGTACGGACATTGTTCATTCAGTAGCTGAGTTTTGTTCCTTCCCCCACCCCTGGATACAGTTCATTTCTCACCAGTGTGTACCAGTCGCTCGTACGAGGAGATTTGTTGCGCCGTGTACCATAAAGCGGTGTTTTGCTCATCGCGCGGGTATCGACGTAAGTACTTTTTACCCGACTGCGGCGAAGCTTTTTCTCATAGTTTTATTTTTTTTTCCTCTTATCGACAGTTTTTGCTATTTTTATATAATATTATGGTTTAAATTTACTGACATGGGAAACTATTATGTATTTCTATTATTATTATAATATATCATTATTTTTCCTTTAGACTGCCTTAGAAGACTGGCAAATTAGTGCCTATGATTGTTAATTAATAATGAAAAAGATTTATGTTAGAAACTTTTTTAAATATATTTTCTAGAATAAATAAAGTGTAATTTACTTAATAATATTTTAAAATGATATATTTTTTTGGTAAAACTTGCATTTAATGACATTCATAAACATGAGCAAAGTGCTCTACACGCGAGTGACCGCCGTGATTTCTAGAAGCGCGAGTGCTGGCGGGTTAATTGCATGTTTTTACTAAATTCGTAATCACACTCACCTAAATTACGTTAAATCTGAGATACGAGACGCACAGTGTGTCTACTCACAGTCGAACGGCTTCATATCTTAGTTGTAACTACGGTGAAACATTTAGACTGCGATGCGAGCATCATTTAATTTCTCGTTGCCTCGCATTGTGCGCCGTGATTGGCAGTTAACGCCTCAATTGACACGCCATTGTTGTTTCAATGCCGCTAGCAACATACCAACAATACCTGGCAACATAACAACAGTATCTACTAACGTACTAACAATGGGGTTGCCCTATACAACGATTTGGGAGAGATACGCTAGGTTTGCTGGTGGTTGGCCAAGCGAGTGCTGTTCTGGTGGAGTAAGCACAATGGTATATCTATTTCGGTTATCAGCTTGATGAACATTTACTGAGAGAAAATCTCAGCACCAAAACAAACTAATAAATAATAAAACAAATTCAGAATAGCCTCAGCCACTCATTCATAACGAGACATTAGCAGACCGCGTGTACACTCGTACAGTCCCAGCCCGCAGCCCGCAGGTACAGTCGACCGCACTAACTAACAATAACACACAATCTCAATTAATTTCAACACGCGGTCATTAATTGTGCGGTTTTCTTTCCACTCATTATTGTCGCTCAGCTTTATATAAACCACCTCACTGCTCCAATGGGTAATGGACGGGATTTCCTGGCTTCAAGACCTGGCTGGAGGACAAAGAAAATGTCCAAATCCTCTTTTGGATTTATATAAGCTCGAAAATGGGCACAATATTATGAGTTTATCTAGCAGAAATAATCAGACAACAGTACAATTGGAGGAACGCCAAATAAGTGGCGATAAGCTTCCTCAATGATTGTTATACTACATGTAAAGATGTGTTTATTTTGTGATATAAAATGTAGCAAGAATAACACTCGTGGAGAAAACAAAGTGTTTTGTATCCGATATGCTAAACTGGGCGCTGGTTTGTAAACTCAACTAAAAAGCTTTTATAAATAACTATTCATTCAGTGGGATATTGTTTCGATTTCATTTTTCCGCCTCCATTTTGTGAAATGATATTACAGTTCAGGTTCTGAAACGTGAATTGAATAGGTCATACAATTCTGCCTGTATTCGGGAAAAAATTATATTTGTATCCTAAAATTATTTTCCTTTTAAACAACGTTATTTTGTAAATTTATGGCTCAAGCTAAATAGGCAGAGGGCACTAAAAATTTAAATATGTTAAAAATCAATTGACAATGTAAGCTCGTTGTACACGAACGGACAATGGCGAAGTGGGCTAAAATGACTCGCTTACATCAGCCCCCCCAAACCGTAGGTGTTGAATTATTTGGTCTCCCAGCGGGAGCGATACATTATATCCGAGAGGGGCACATCCCCGACATCCCCGACATCCCCGAACTCCTAATTAAACGGGAATACATAATTAACTTTTTCTTTCGCAAATAAAACGGACAATAAAGTAAGGGTCACTCATGAATGTTAACGTACTCCTCTCGGCACGAGTACCACTGACACTACTCACACAAGTGACCTGTGAATGTGGCCGACTTACGATTTACATAGTTTTTATTGTGCCTGTGACGTCATAATGTGTGTCCGTATAAATTGTCTTTTTAATGGTAATTGCTTTACTGTTTTGCTGGCTGTACTTGAAAAATGTATGGAATTCCTGGCTGCGGTTAAAAGGGTTGAAATGGAAGGGCTGGGGGCTAAGTGGGGTACTAATGCAACATCCGATGTGTTAGTATACGAGTGGGCGCCGCGCTTACATTATGTATCAAATTGCGGTCTCAATCATTTTAACTTTTTGTCGTTTTCATCTAGAATGCATGTTAAAGAACTGCGTAATACTTCAAAAATGATGATTTAACTTATAAACACGACGTTTTCGTTCGCAATCATTAGTTATTCGCAATAGTACAAAATGTAATCATGGATACACAGGTATTTAGTACACGCACCAACCTACATATTGATTACACGATAACGGCCTTATTGGCAGGGGTGTCACAACATGCAGGGGTGCGGGTACACGTCCCCGGGGTGTCACTAACTTGTATGAAGCTAACTTAACTTCCAAAGTAATTCCCTTTCCCCAGTCAATTAGAACCCGTCCCCCTCCCCTCCACACGTCGCCAATGCATCGTGTCACTACATCAAAGAACTCCGGGAAAACTTGTGTTTCTTTGACATTCAGCTATAAAGCTGTACAAAGTACAAGCTGTTTATTTATAATATTGCACCTCCAATGTATTTATTCACTTCATAACGAGCTTGGAAACTGCATTTTCCTTTGCACGGATTAATAAATCAACGGACAATGAACGCAAACCTGTGTCGGGTTTTAGTATTGAAAATGAAATGTTTTGGTATCCCTGGAAAAATTTTGTTTAAACTTTACTAATTCTCGTTCAACTGACAATTTCACTGAATTTGGGTAAAAAAATACCTAAAAATTGTTAGTGTTTTGTAGAAATGTTTGAGTTCTGACAACACTGAAATAATAAAATGTTTTTTGTTCGGATTACCCAAAGCTGGAACAATAACACACAAATCAATTGTAGAATTAAATTTAAATCTGTCGGGTGACACGCGGACCTTCCGGCTTAGTACAGTGAGCGGCAACAAGCGCTAATCACGCGGATTATGCCGCTGTGATCGGTTGTACTATTGTAATGTTCGGCAATGCGGCACATTGCTTGCGTAACGTTCGGGATCGTGAGCGACGCGCCGCCGCCGGGGAGAGTGGAGTGCCGCGCAAATCACGGATGGCGGAAAAACAGATTTTTAGATTGTGCATGCAATTAGTTTGAACTGAATGGGTAGATTTAAGCTTAGATTTGAATGACTGTTTTATGGTCTATCTTGTTTTTTAACCGACTTCAAAAAAAGGAGGAGGTTATCAATTCGACTGTATTTTTTTTTTTTTTTTTTTTTATGTTTGTTCGCTCATAACTTGCGCCTGGGTGAACTGATTTTCATGATTCTTTTTTCATTTGAAAGCTGGTGCTTCCCGTGTGGTCCCATTGTCACCATTTTAATATCTGATGATGGGATCTTGTAGAAATCGGGGGAACTCTTCAATAAATAACAGCAGATTAACCGCGATTGTTGCTATAGCATATCTAAGCATTGTTTACGCCATCACACAACATAATATCACGCCTGTACTCACTACAAAGGTTGGTGAACATATTCTGATGAAGTACTTCGGAGATAGAAAACGGAACTCCTCAATAAATGATAGCAAATGGACTGGGATTGCTGAAATCTCATGTCTGTCTATTGTTTACACCAGTTCATAACATAACATCACGCCGGTACGTTGTGAAGGGGTAAGCACATGTGAACCACTAAAAAGTGAAAAATAAAAACTTTTTTACAAAAAATAAAACCGACTTCGACAAAAATAAAACACAAAAAAGTGAAAAATAAAAATCAGCTTCAGAAGTCGGTGGCAAAAACATGAAATCAAACAAACAAAAGTCACCGACTTCAGAAGCTGATTTTTATTTTTCACTTTTTTGTGTTTTATTTTTGTCGAAGTCGGTTTTATTTTTTGTAAAAAAGTTTTTTGTGTAAACAACCGCTGGTGATGACCAGCGGTCGTTTAAAAATAAAACGTAAACAGATGTGTTTACGTATTATTTATCCCGGTTTCTCAATAGCACTGTCAGATATCTCACAAGTTGGAAACATCCAAAATTTTAATAGAGATAACCCTTATTATATTTATAATACTTAGATCAAAACAAATGTATTAGTATGCCATCCCTTAGGGGTTTATCAAATTAGTACTTGTAACAGAACACAGATAAAAGAAACATAGCGTGTGTTGCTGTCCGCCATTCTATGCGAGTTGTAAAACTCCTGAAGAGGGAACAGTTATGCTAGGGTACACATGGCAACACTGCTGCCAACGAAATAGGGTTCCTTGAGGCCACTTTACCGTCGTTGTGTTAATATGTGGCTGGTTATAACTGTTCTACAGTGAAACCGTGTGAAATGCGGCGGATGAAAGAAAATATAAACAAACTTATTATCGCGTTGAATGGACTTCCTAGAAAACCGGTTCTAATTAATTATAACTCGTGATTTAATTTTGACTGTGTCAAAGTAATGTAACTCCATCTGTTTGACAAAAGTATTCAATTACGTGAAGACATATAAATTAATCGAGTCACTAACAAGAACACAACGATTTAATTAAACTCCAAAGAAAATAATAAAATACAAACAACACTGTTAAATTGAAACAAATTGGCATACACAATTAAAATGTCTCCCAATATAAACGTGCATTATTTATAAGACAACGTACAGCATTAGCTAATTAGAGAGGACTCGTAAACTCCATGCAAAGAGGTTCATTATTTTCTTTTACGCGCGCCAACGAATCGCCACGGACAAATTAAAAGGTCACATCTCTAATTTAATTCTTTAGGCGAGTCCGCAGGTGGGGCACACTTACATTCGGCCCCGAGTGTCACATGTCGAGCACATTGCCTGGGTTAGGGCTCCCTAGGTTTACGAGCAGGACCTTATTGCTGTTATTGCCGTTTACGTCCGGCCGACAAATATTTACTAAGTCACATAAAATGCTGTTCAGACAAGCTATTCTTTGTTAGGAGCAGGATCTTGACCCAGTTGCGATCGAATACTGTTTTTCTATATCATTATGTCTTGTACGTATTTTGTGAAAGGGTATCTATTTATTTTTTTCCGGAATATTGCGAGACTGGTTCTCGTTGGAATCGTTATTTCGCTTATATACCGCAAAACGCTATTTCAGGAAAAATAACTGAGAACCTTTGGAGATTTGTAAAAGGTTGTAGGTACGAGTATACTCAAGAGTTTGAGTTCCGGAAAATGTTAAAAGATTTATGTCATGTAAAGTCCCTGTGTTCAGGCAAAGTTTGAACTACACACATCAAAAGTGTCTAGGGATCAACATATATTTTTGCAATAACTTTTCTCCTGATTGATATTAATTAAAATTTTCTTTAAGGATTCATCAAATAAAGTGTTTTCGTTTGTCACAGTAACGATAAACCAAGTCACCTTTGCATTAATTGAGAAATTTGCCATTTTCCTAATAAAGGGATTTTTGACATTTGAACCACTAACATTAAAGTTCGAAAAAAAGACTGAAATAACAGTTTTCTTTAAAATTTTATTGGGTAACTTAAACAATTAATAATCCGTGTTTCTACCGCGAACACTAACAACACAAGAACATCGGTTTGGCATACTCAAAATGAGTACATCCAAATCACGCTGTGGAATGGCCGCCCATGTTCGTTGCAACAACAAAAATAGGTCTTCTTGCGACTGGATACCCTCCATATTCGGCAGAGCTCTTCTCTGTAGCATATCCCATGCATGCTCAATCGGGTTCAAGTCTGGCGACTGAGCAGGCCAGGGCAGGACATTGATGTTAGCTGCGGCGAGAGTCTGTCTTACAACTCTTGCGCGTGTGCGGTCCTGCATTATCATGCATTAACTGAAATAAGGGACCGATTTGCACTTGTAGAGGAACGATGACGTCTGATACAATCGTCTCAGCATAAATTTGAGCGTTGAGGTTGCCTCTGATCCAAATCAACTCAGTTCTTCCGCCGATCCAAATACCCGCCCATACCATGATGGTTCCACCACTATAAGGATAGACTTCCTGGCAGGATTTTAATCGCTGTTGGCGTCCAGGGGTTCTCCAGTGTCGTATACGTCTTGTATCCGGTCTCATACCAAAACGAGACTCATCAGAAAAGCACACGAAACGCCATTGTTCTTCTGCCCAATTTCTGTGTTCAAGAGCCCATTGATATCGAATCCTACGATTGTGCATTGCTATAGGTGGTACCCGTAGCGGTCTTCGGGAATGAAGGTTCACGTCATGCAAGCGGTTTCTGACTGTTTGGTCGCTAATTAAGTTCCCTGAAGAGTGATGAAGCCTCACGGCTAACATCATGGCGGTTATTGTTGGAGCTCTTCGAGTTAAGATTTGAATGTAACGGTCTTGTCTCCGTGTGGTGCAGCGATACCGTCCTCCATGGCGCTCAGCCACGGTACCAGTACTTCGGTAACGTGTCCAAAGTCGACTGGTAACACTCTGACTTGTATTCAGAGCTAAAGCCACAGTACGTTGCCGGGAACCAGCTTCTATCATTCCGACGGCTCTGAGCATTTCTTCCCTGCTTAAATGACGTCGCCGCTCCATAATAACGTTGGTTTTAATGAGAAAAATGTGTTATTTCAGTCTTTTTTTCGAACTTTAATGTTAGTGGTTCAAATGTCAAAAATCCCTTTATTAGGAAAATGGCAAATTTCTTTATTAATGCAAAGGTGACTTGGTTTATCGTTACTGTGACAAACGAAAACACTTTATTTGATGAATCCTTAAAGAAAATTTTAATTAATATCAATCAGGAGAAAAGTTATTGCAAAAATATATGTTGATCCCTAGACACTTTTGATGTGTGTATATTTAAAACATCGTTGCAGCTCCGTACGGAACTCACACATACGTTATGTAGTACTGTGTAGTGTGTAGATATCGGTCGTGCATCGCCGGATTTTCTTTAAGAGACCCGACTCCGTACGCGAACGGTCGCGGGTAGTAATAAAAAATGATAAACTACCCACATTATGTTAATGTATTTTTCTTTTTCATCCCCTAAGATGTTCGTGATAATGGGCGGGTGTGTGTGTGTGGGGGGGGGGCGCGGTGGTGTATCCCGGGGGAAGTTAATTAGTATAATATGTGTTGTGTTTAGCTGCGTATTAATTGTGTGGGGATTGTCTAGACCGGCGCGCGGCGAGCGCCTCCAGATTGTGTTGATGAATGACCAGCGGCGACACATCACTGTAATGTACTTCATTAGCTGCGACAATTCACAAATTAATTATGTTGCATGCTAATGTCTGGTTTTGGAATTGATTGCACCAGATTCTTTTCTGTGAGAATCATTTCCTCTACATTTTTTCCACCTATGGTTTAGGTAAAAAATTGTTAGAATAAATTATGGCAAAGTTGACGGTTCATTAATGAATACGGGTACTCTATAAATATACACATAAGCAGGGTTTTAAACGTAATGAAAACGTTACTGATCCGCTGTTATTATAGCCAACGTTATACAAAAATATTTGCCACCTGAAGGCTATATACACAAATGAGACGTTAAGTAATATTTCGGCTTTATATTTTAATACATGTATGTAGTGCGGAGTATTTTTAGAGAGTCTCTCTTTGCCTGTCGTCACAGCAACAGCGTTGATTTATTTTTATTGTTTGTGTTAAGTACCACTATCCCGTGTTTGTGTAGTATTATTTTTTTTACTGCAAATAAAATTCTACTCTCTTGTTATTTCAACGTTTGATTTGGGATGTATCGCAGTCGAGTTTGTTGTAGACTTTTACCCAGGTGGGCAACAAAGAAAGACTTCCAACCCAAGATGGAAATCTTTCTTTAAATTCTTCATGTTTCGAAGTATATACCACTCATGCTATCCCCAATTTCTCCCTGTTTCTCCATAGTGAAAGATTTCGAGGGACTATAGACTGATTCTTTGAGATCAGCCTATAAAGTCAGGTCATTTTCCCAATATTTAACATCGGGTTATCTTTGCTTTGAATTTATATTTTAATACACTCAAATTCCCGACTCAGAACAACCAAATCATTATTCTATTTATAATCAAAATAGATTTAAGGCCAGACCATTAATTCTCAAGTAAGCATCAAGATTAATCCAAAATAAGTCCAGATTTACAATTGTGGCTAAATAAATCCTATCTAGGTAAATACCTGGGTATGTTAGACTAGAACTGAATAATTTACGACTATTAATTTACTTGGCAATATAATGTTGTAAGTTATTCAGGTCACTTCACAGCTATGTATTATTTTCCACAGGTACCTGCTTACCGGCCGACGATGGAAGAAAAACACCCTGTATCTATTTATACAGAAGTGGGGCACTTCTTAGATGCTCTGACGTCACGGTTATTATGTTTTTGTGACCCTATGTAGTTGATATAATGTACGTTATTATGTTTTATGCACATTGTACCGAGGCCGTTACCAAGTCACTGCTATTTCTGTTGAAAATGGTGAAGTACTTGAAGCTTGTTTGAACGAAAAGATTAAAACCCATTAATACACAAATTCATTTCGAGCGTGATTCCTAATTAACTAGCGAATGAGACTGATAAACTCAGAGAGGTATACGATTTGCCCAGCAATGGCAGAAGCCAAGCAGTGGATGATATGATAATGAATCAAAGAAAATTCTTAAATATTTACGTCCAAAACCACACAAATCGAGCTGCAATAAAGCAAGGTTAATACTAACTACACGATGAACATTCAATAGTTACCTTCGTTACATAAACCTGCAGCACAGTGAACTATTTCCGACCTTCAGTCCACGAGTACCTGCGAGCACCGCGTCGTGGTCGTGACCTTGGTTGCGTTGCCAGAACTGAGCGCATCTGCTGAATGTGCCGAGTGGTGCACCTCACCTGAACGTGCACGGCATTATAACCCAAAGCAAACTATGTTTTATGTAACTAACTACGGGTTGCAGTGGATAAAATGTTGATGAATCTAGGAAAATATTTCAACGGTCCGTGATTAACAGATTTCAGGAATTCTAGTAGAGTAGGGTATGGGTAGAAATGGAGATTTTATTATTAACATTTAAAATGCAGTCTATCTCAAACCACTGTCAAAATAAACTATGTCCACATAACAAATGTTATTCTGCATGAAGGGGAAGGTAGAAGTGCACGTGTATAATTATTGTACACCCACATTGAGCCAGTTGTCAGTTGAGTTGTTTATACGTACTCCATAGTATTTAATTTCATCAACAAAAGACAGCCCAGGTGCACTAGTTAACAGTATTGTGACATTCTGTCAACAGCAGCGCTCACTCGTTCACTCGGTCACTCATTCGCTCACAGGGGCCGATCGTTTTTTGTTCGAGTTGCGACGACCGCGGCGCCCCCTTGCGGTGGAGCGAGCAGCGGCCGCTTTTTACACAAATAGCTGAGGTTTTGTAGCCAGTTCTATTGTCGAGGAAGCTCGATTAGAAATAGATTCGGTTTTGTTTAGAAAATGTTCTCTCGGACAATCAATTACTGCGGAGTCTAACGTAATTATTTAGCCAAGTTAGCTTAGAACTCTAAATTATTCCGTACACTAACGTTTCTTAATTAAATTGCGGTGCTGACGTGATTAGGTATGTAGAAACTGGAACGGTAGTGTCGTCCGTGCTTCATCTGAAACTACGTCAAGGTTGGAACAGTGGCTAAGCGTCTTCTCTACGGGATGAAGCCGGGTTCCATTCTCACACGGAACCAATATCAACACGTGATAGGTAGATAGTCGTTTTCAATGTGGTCGGAATGTCAATGCATGTAATATTTTCTTTTACTTCGTGTGATGAAGAAATCATGAAACTATTCAAACTCATAGATAGCAGTGCAGAGGTCGCTTTGAGTGTAGCGTTTGATATACATAGGGCAAGACAGCAGTAGGACAATTTATAGTTTGTTATATTTGGGTTTATAAACGTATTCAAAATATAGGCAAGTACATACCTACAAGTCTTATGATGAGGTTAATTTTATAAAAATAATTAAGTGCGATAATCGAGAATTAAAAGAGCATCTGAAACATGGCAAAAACCGCCCCATTCCATTTTTATTCCCGTTCCTCCCCCTACTGATCACACAAAAATAGTTGCTGTCTCCACGATAGGCTATGTATGTATGTGAGGGTGTGAGGGGCTCGCAATTACACTGATATATTTGTGGCACAGTTTGTCGCGAGCCGAGAATGCAACCCGCGACTGACGCTCATACACACGGGTGGATAGATCGGCGAACGAATTCATTAACGATTTGGTCATGAACATGAAGTTTTTAAACTGTACGCTAAGATACATCTCCCTTCAAGCACTTGTTTCAACGTAATATAGTTTTTAAAGACCAGTTTGTAACCCTCAGTTATACGAGATTGTTTGTATCGTTACAGAATCGTGTCAAAGTTACAAAGTTGCAACAAGTACAGGACACTTAAGTCAACATTGTTAACTACTTTGTTGGCGTCCCTTCCCGGCCGTGTGCTCCCGACACGTAAGGTGTGCAATGCATCGCGGGAGACAACTCAATTTAACGTGCACCCTCGAGACATACCCCCCGCTCCGCACCCCGCTAGCACCCCGCTCGCGCCTCCTGCACCCCTCCGCTTGATTAATATAAACAAAGTTTATTATACGAGGGATATACTTTCCCGACTCGTCGAAGTTAAAGCTGGCACACATACCAACGCCTTGTTTACCGCGTGTCATATTCATTATTTAAATTAGCCGTAATTAGAAAGGCACGTGCTTCGTTATTCATCGAAGGGTTGCCAACTGTTCTTAGCTATAAATCTCTCGCACAATATGACACACCGGACGGAAATAGTATATTTCATTATTAGTGCGGAAAGCCTGTCATTGCAAAGAGTTCCGTCAAATGTCTACCCGAGCCGAGGCGCAGCCGAAGGTGAGGGTTGACAGTCGGAACAAGTTGCAATGACGGTTCCGCACGTGTACTGAACAATTATTTTTAATACAGTTGCGAAAAAATGAAGCAATTTAATAAAGAACATTTTTGGAAAATGGCGCTAACCGAAGAATATAAGCGGAGATTTTTTTTGTTTTCTTCACCCATTCTGGGTAGGCAAAGGGAACTATGCTTAAGCTATTGCATAGCTTCTATCGCGGGCCTTGAACGTGGAGAAAAAATAATAATTCACGCTTTAGTTCACGGATGTCATGTGTTTCAAAATTTGTATTTATTTATTTTGGGAGTTATAATTGCAGACAAAATAATTGAAAGCTCATTCTCACAGAAATATTTTTATGAAATGCCGTTAATTTTCGTGGAAAAATAATTAAAAATTTTGCAATCACATCACGTAAAAGTACAGAAGTAATTTATATACAAAACTGTTATAAAACGCGCGCTCGGAAAATAAACCCATGTAAACATTAAACATTTTCACAATGCGCAGAAAAACACGTATCAATAAAACATTATAAACCAATGAAACACGAAATAAATGACTAACTAGCTAGGGTAATATAACCAACAGAATATTTAAATAGAACAAGCGTACTGTAAAAAGGATGGAAAATTAAAACGCCTAGTTTTTGTAAATTAATAATGTTAAAATACCCTTAAGAAAAAACTTCTAACTTTCTTTGAAACCGTCCTGATAAAAAAGAATAATTAATTAAAATAAATGCGTCGTCCGTTTGCTTCCTCAACTGGAATAAAAAACTAAACTTATAACAATGAAGTATGCAACATTCTAAACCCTAATTCTGAAATCGCGAATGTTTCTGTGAAATTTCTTTTTAATTTTCAGAATTCCGGGCATTGAGTAAAAAACCTATAAGTGCAGCAATTTGGATGGCGTCCACAAGTAAATTGGTTGGGAGCGAAGCCGCGGCGGATCTCTAGCTAGCAATAAATCTAAACTTAATGAAAAGCGACCGAAATAAAAAGATTTTTAATAACACAACTATTTGAAAAACGTGAGTACTTTGGTAATTAATTGGATGAAGGGGAAGAGTCTGTGCGTATGAATTTAGAGAAGGATACTTTACAAAAAGAAAGTATATATTTTTAAGGTTTCTTGTGAGTTAAAATGAAAATTTAAAAGGAGTTGTTCTTTTTTACCTATTTAGATATTCCCAAATAGATTCAGCCTAGTGGTCACGTTACGTCATCTACGTCACAACAGTAAACATTTGAGCATTCTTTTCATGATAATAGCAACTAGTAATAACTTTTTTATTAAATAGTTCATCCCTTGTTATCCGCCTACACTTCTATATCTCTATTAATACTCCGAGGGCTGCCTCAACCCTTGTATTCATCTTTATCCCGGAATAGACGTACTTACACATTCGCCTACCGTCACGTTGTATAGCCGGGATGAATTGATACTCCGTTAAGATACGAGCGATGAATAAAACAAGCAGCTGTCAGGATTGCATTACCGCCTTATTTAATATCCTCGGAGGAGAATGAGATGATCTGTTATGTGTCTGCTCGACTGTGGGCGTTTGTCTTTATTTGTGTTGTATGGCTTCTCATGAGTTGCTTATTGCCTTGTACAATGACTGCCGCTTCATGGAATTGTGATAGGATGTTTTCAGAAATTGGGCTTATCAATCTTTGTATTCAGTGTTGTTATATTGTTGGCAACATGGCTTATCAATAACTGATTTACTCGTCTCTTGTCTAGTCTTTTCCTAAGAAATTTAGAATTTGCTTCGAGTGTAACTGGTATGAGCTGAATTGTGACTGCTTATCATACCTCTAAAAGGTCACCAGTAAAAAGGTAATACGATACTTACGCCTTGAAAGTCTAATAAAATCTTGGATAACTATAACTGTTTTTTTTACATGGAAACTTTGTACTCTCTTCCTTTGTATAAATATAACAGCTTCATTAAGGATCATCAGAATAGTCTAATAATTATTATTACTCTCGATAGCTGGCTCAAAGCCTTCCTTGAACAGATAACGTAGTTACCTCCCACGGGTGCATCCTACACCTTTCTAAACATGAAAATTTACTCTAGAATAAATCTTAAGATAGGTCATACTTAATCGTCTTACTAAACACCTACGAGTGGGATAACAAAGGTTTATTCTGGGCCGGTCTATTGTCGTACCGAAGGTGTAAACAGGGGGAGAACCTCTCGTCCCAGCCGCCGCGGAAGGCGCTCCAGGCGTCGGGGGCCACGTGATGGCCTCCGGCCACCGTAGACGCGGGCCTGTCGACGGTGAGTAATGGGCTAGCTCGCCCATGACGGCAACAGACCGTGTCGGCGGCGCGTTCGTGTTCCACGCGCACCTCAAAGAGATGTCAGCAAGGAGGGGGGGGCCCTCAAGGGCCGACGCCCGTCGGGGCTGCGGATTATCGAAAGAGATGACGTGGCCTCGGCACAAGGGCGAAGAAGGAACATGGGTTGGTTTTTAGTCAGTAGAAGTCTGACACTCCCCTTCGCTCTTCCCAAGAGCGGGGGGGGGGTTTATTTGATGATTTTCCACCCACCAAAAAAAAAACCGACCCTGGTGCAAGCCATGGTTCGGGGCGAGAGGGAATGGGACGCCGTTGCCTCCTTCTGCGAAGCAGTGATGTTAGTGAAGGAGTTCGATGGCTTTCTACCATCGTAGACGCGGGCCTGTGGACGGTGAGTGATAGGCTACCTCGCCATCCGTCCGTCTTATGACGACGACAGGCCGTGTCGACGGCACGTTCGTAATATTCCACGCGCGCCTCAAAAAGATGTCAGCAATAGGAAGGAGCCCGCAAGGGCCGACGCCCGTCGGTGCTGCGATAGGCGGCGGCGACCTCTCGCGTCCGACCCTGGTGCAAGCCATGGTTCGGGACGAGAGGGAATGGGACGCCGTTGCCTCCTGCGGCCTCGACACAAAGAACTAAGAAGGAACATGGGTGGTTTTTAGTCAGTAGAAGTCTGACACTCCCTTTCACTCTGCCCAAAACGGGAGGAGTTATTTGATGATTCGCAATCATCCAAAAAAAAAATTGTAAACAAAATGCGTGAGACGATGTGGATATACTCACGTAGCATATAAATAGTCCCAAAGAGAAAAATAGAAAGTGATTTGGAAAGCGTTTGACTGATTTAGTGCTTTGATTTTAAATAATTTGAGTCGAGATAAATGAAAGCGATTACTTTAATCTTTTATATCTCAGTGCTGCATCAAACTGGAAACGTTTTCGATTTTAAGAAAAGTTAGGTACTAAACAAAAAACCTTTTTTGAATCAACATGATAGGTACACAGTCTACAAAAACGAAAGGGAAAGGTCTTACGTACCAGTTTTATGGGGTGTAATACGTCTCCCCATAAGCAGCAAACGATCTTGCACAAATAAATGCATGGCGGTGTGAACACCATAAAACTTCGCCTACTTACAGTTCCCCTCGTTTGCCGAAATTGAGCGAGCTCCCCCATAGATAACACTCCATTCCCTCGAGGTGCCATTTACAATGCAGATCGTAATTGGGGCAGGGGAAATTGTTCGTTAGCTACCTATCATTAAGGTCTGTGGTGAGCGCAGCGTGGGTTGGTGAACACTCGCGCTGCATTAATTTCGTCATCTGTATAAGAAACTCGTTGCAATATTGATTAGTTGGTACGACGCCGCACTTATGATCCGTGTATCGAGAACTTTGTACAATGATACGTTTTACTTCGAATCTTGTTTTTCGTGATGAGTTTTCCCAATTATTAGTCCATTACATTGCAGCGGTGGCCCAGTGGTGGCGGCCCCGACTTACGAACAGTAGGTCGTGGGTTCGAACCCAGGCAGGCACATTACTTTGTGAAATTTATTTTCATCACCGCTGCTCTCAAAACGGTGAAGGAAAACATCGTGAGGAAACCGGCATGTCTTAGAATCAAAAAATTCGAAGACATGTGACATCTACCAATCCGCACTGGGCCCACGTGGTGGATTATAGCCCATTCCCTCTCAAAAAGAGAGGAGGCCTGTGTCCCAGCAGTGGAAACATTAATAGGCTGTTGATGATGATGATGATGATTGCCTGCCTCACGGCCCCGTTGGTCTAGTGGTCACAAGCGCGACTGCTGCGCACGAAGCCCTGAGTTCGATTTCTAAGCCGGGCAAAGTGTTTTTGGGTTTTCTGTCAAGATGTGCTCAGTAACAGCCTCGCTTCGCATAGGCTCGCCCTCTATAACATGGGACTTGAAAACATAACTGGCGAAAAGTGAGTATACTATAATTAGGTACACCTCTGCAATTCCTTCGGGTATTACAGGCGTGATTTTATGTTATAGATATACATATATACGCATTTTCCGATTGTAATAAAACATAATTATTGAGATACTATCGAACTTTTTCAAGACGCAGATATACCTACGTCGAGGATCCTCACCAGACTAAGTACCGTCCACATCTGAATTATTCCATGTTTGTGTTGTTCACGCAACCTCGAGTGATCTCCCTCGAGACCTGCACGAGGGTTCGTAATCTAGGATTTCTTTTTCATTTACTTTATTTTGTTGTAATCTAACGTTACGAGTGTTTCGCAGTTAAATCTCGACGTGAGATACGATTCATCTGCATTTCTGTAGCGAGAATTACTTTTTTTCTTAAAGGCATTCACATTGGAACCAATTTGGG
Organism: Diarsia dahlii; assembly: GCA_949775195.1. NCBI lineage: Eukaryota > Metazoa > Arthropoda > Insecta > Lepidoptera > Noctuidae > Diarsia > Diarsia dahlii. The sequence goes on from OX459207.1 coordinate 21,435,377, forward strand.
GAAAAGTGTTTACCTATTTGCAGACTAGATTTTGAGAAAGTTTCATTATTCTGGGAATAATAGATTGTAGATAAATGTTTGTCTTTATAGGTGCCCAATGAGTATTGAAAAAAAAAAGTTAGGTAAAGTCAAACGGGTCTCACAACTCGTAGACAAGGATAGGAGCCGCGGTCTTTCATCATCATCATCATTTCAGCCAAAAGACGTCCACTACTGGACATAAGCCTCCCCCAGGTGTCGCCACATTGACCGGTCCCGTGCGTCTCTCATCCAGCGGGTTCCTGCAACCTTGACCAGGTCATCGGTCCACCTAGTGGGAGGCCTTCCAACGCAACGTCTTTTGGTTCGCGGTCGCCATTCCAGAACTTTTCGGCCATTCCAGAATTTTTCGGCCTTCTTTCTTTGCGGTCTTTAGTTATAGAAAAACAATATTCTAGTTATGGGTAAGCTTTTATACGTGTTTTATTATGTATCGACATGGAAAATAAACAAAAACGAACGAGTTCACACTTCAATTATTTTGGTCTGCTTGAAAAACACGCTAAAAATATGTGTGCGAAGATTGCTTGAAAACAAAACTTATATTTTCTATGCGCGGTCACGTATACAAAGACCTCCCCTAATATGAATAGACTATTCTGCTGACTCCCTGGAGTGCTGTAAACGTGATATATCAAATATTGACAGAATAATGGGATAATTATTCAAATCATTATTTTATGGAAATTATTCTCCAAAAACGCAACAGTTGCTTTAAAAGACAACACAGAACCAAATATGATTTATTATATGATTTTAAATCTTGGGACTAGTTCTACTCGTAAGCCAACAATGAAATAATTTAATTCTGCTAAAGCATTCTTGCAATATTATAGGCACAAACAAAAACAAAATTCGAGATAATTTAATCGTTCAACCTTTGAAGTCTAACTAAGAATTTTAATACTGAAGTCTAATTACATTTTTCACGCAATTATACAATCTTCTCCTTTGAAGGTTTCAAAGCGTTGCGCGTTGGTGGTTCAAAGCAATTTCATTGCATTAATAACGAACGTAAGTAAACTACGCAGTTACTTTGGTTGATTCACGCTCAGAAGAAGATTCATTGAATGTTTTATTGAATTAGATCTATTTTATAATCTTTTATGCTTCAGTAAGTGTAATTTTATTCCAACTTTACCTATAGGGAATGAACGAGACTTAAAATATTGAGCATGTATGTACCTACGACATTACCTATAAATAATATATTTTATTATTATGTATGTTGCACTGACTACTCGAATATTTTCTTCAAGAAATTATTTGAAAGCTTTCCATCTAATGCTGTTTATTTATTTAGCGAAATCTTTTACATTTCAAGTTAAGTGTTACTTGTTTCAGTGCAGTGATCCGTACGTTTAATAAATACAATATGTAAAATATAACGAGGGAATATTGGAGTGAGTAAAGTTTCGATAAATTATGTTTCTTTTTACAGTTTTAGGAACTTTTTAGGGTTCCGTACCTCAAAAGGAAAAAACGGAACCCTTATAGGATCACTCGTGTGTCAGTCTGTTTGTCCTACCATTCCCCCCCCCCCCTTATCTCTGAAACTACCGAGCCTAAAATTTTGAAAAAAATACAGAAATTAGTTCAACACTTATAGATTACAGGGAAACCTATAAGAAGTCTATGGTGCTAAAATAACATGGAAAATCTCTCAATATCTACTACAATGGTACAGAACCCTTCATGTGCAAGTCCGACTTGCACTTGGCCAGTTTTTTTACAATATAAAGTTATTTACGACTTTTATTTGGCTTACCCACCTACTACTGTAGCTTCGATACATTTGAAAGGCAAGCTACAATTACCTATCAATCAAACTTTTTTTCTTTAATTAAATTAAATCAATCAGCTATTCATCAGTTGGGTTCGAACCCAGGCAGGCACATTACTTTGTGTAATTTATTTCATCACCGCTGCTCTCAAAAATGGTGAAGAAAAACATCGAAACCAAAAATTCGAAGACATGTGACACCTACCAATCCGCACTGGGCCCGCGTGGTAGATTATAGCCCATCCCTCTCCTAGAGAGGAGGCCTGAGTCGCTGCAGTGGGAACATTAATAGGCTGTTGATGATTGATGATGATGAATCAGCTAAACTAGTAGAAAGCATCATGGCTGATATCTTAGGCAGAGGAGACAGTCATACAGTCAGCATCTCAACCTTCATTGCACCCCAAAACATTTTTTTTTTCCCAAAATAACTCGCTGTAGCGGAGAGGCATGTTTCGCCGCGGTCGTGTCTATGCTATTGCATATTAACTTTGTTTGTGTGAGGGAATAAATTTTGCGTTTTTCGTTTTTGTCCTAAATCAGCGCGGTATAAAACGAGAGTATAATAGAAGCAGTTGTTTGTTTGCGCGCATAAATCAGCAACTTTGTGCGCTGTGATCGTGCCGCCCCCTCCCCCATCGCCTGCCCTGCACGACCCCCCCCCCCCCTCGTGCACGCCGTGAGGCTCGGTGCACTATTTGCCTCACTTTATTTATAACTTCTTTTAAAATACCATCAAAAGGGTTTTTGCTGACGTCTGAGGTTTAAAATAGTATTCACAAAGAAAATTTAAATGTCTTAAATTGTTTTAAAGTCATATTTTTCTTAAAAGTAAGTATCCCTTTGAGAATCAGAAGAGGAACCCTCATGAGTAAGACTGAGAGCATCAGTCACTTGAGTTTTGATTTAACGATAAAGTCCATCAAACAATACCTACTTGATTGCTGTTTTCGCGTAGGTAGGTACTTGACTTTAATCAGGACAAACCTTAGTCACGACATTACGTTTTTTTTTCCCAATTAATTGTCAAAGAAACATTGTAAAACGGAACAGCGGGCGTCCCAATCTCCGGACGAACGCTCGCCGCTCGTAAACCGTCCACAGTCCACACCAGCACGAGAAAGCACGAAATTGATGAGCACAGAGTGAATGCTCAGAAGGTTGACAGCATCTAACGAGCAAGAAAACACACGATACTCGCTCAGCACTCACATAGACCTGTTGTAATACAATCACAAACAAATGCTCGCAAGAGCGCTTTCAACCGCCGCCGTACGTTGATGCGTGTCTATGTGTGCCTGTGTTTTCGCATGTTGTACAAAGTGGGTTCTCTGTATCTACCTATTGTATGGTAAAAGCCTGTGCTACGTTAAAATTGAATTTAATCCTCGCCTGAATTCCGAGCCAGTGCTAGTGCTGTGACCACAAGCCGAACATGCGACCGACGCCTTCCGAACGAAACCCGACCAATTACGTGATCAAAAAGTGTCCCAACCACGTATTATTAGATGGCAATTTGTTGCACAATTACAAACGGATTTGATGTCGCTTTTGCAGAGAAATTGTAAATGTTAGTGAAGTTAACCAACGTTAGTGAAAATTCGAGCAAAATAATAAATAAATAAATAATAAATAAATAGGTATAATAATAATAATAAATAGGTCGCATGGTGTACTACTGAGGTCTTCTTGTATAATATTTAGTAAATATTAAAATAGTCCCTTTACCTTTATAATACTATGAATTCCCTTAGAATTTGCTTAGTTTTATTTACGAGAATCAGTTAGCAGGATACTTACATTGGAAATCTTTCAAGTAATACACTTGTCATCCATCGAACCGTCGCTATGCGAACGTTTGACAATTTGTCAGCTCCAGTTGAAGCTATCAATTCAAAGGAATCTATTTCTCGAGGAATGTGAAAGTTTATGCAGTCTCAGATATAACAAAGTGTAACTTTCATTGATGGGGTGTTATATTTAATACTTCGCAGGGAGGGACGAAGGGAGCGTCCTCTGGGGACGAGCTTATGCCTGATAAATTCGGAAAATTTCGATTATATAACGAAATTTTTTTTAAAAATACTGTTATTTTATTTCTAGTTTCTGTCTTGAAAAGATACCAATTTGGTTACACAAAGTCACATCAAGTCAGTAAAAAATTCGTTCTGATCTTTATTACTACTAAACTTAAAACTGTTAAGTTTTAAGTTTGCTACGTATACTTCTTATTATTTTTAGCATGGAAAAACAGGCTTTGTTTGTGTTCTATTCTAATCTGTTGATGAAACGTCATACCCATGACGTTTCATCAATAGATTAAGGATTTATTTAAAAAATTAAACTTTTTAATGAGAACACAAACATAATAATGGCAAAACTATAAAACTGTTCTAAGAAAGATGTAATAATTGCTTTGTAGTTACGGTTACTCGATTATGAACGAAATCTCAGAACCACAATTAAGTAAATCACAAACGAAACCGTCTTCCACGAAACACTGGATTTTAAAAGTAATTGATTAAATTCCTTTAGACCATAATGAGTCGTAATAACTACAACTTTCCACCAGCCTGTCTAGCTAGTCCCTTTAGATAAAAGCTTGAAGTAATCCAAATTATCCGCCATTACGGTCGACAATAGGCGCCCACACAAAAGCGCCGGAGTTATTGTTTAGCAAAGTTTTCTATTATTAGGAAACTAAAGACTCTTCGAACAATCTCTTATTAATTACATCAAGATTCAAATATTGTGAAGACTTGTCTTGTCCGTTGGCGCGAGTCGGTTTGTACTGACAGAGGTTTTACGAATATGTCTGATGCTTGTCAGATCAATCATACTGCAGACCACTCATCTACGCATGACAGGAATCTACCGTATTATGTATTTTTTTTTCGAAATCGGATTTATTTATAAGATAGAAATATATTGTCTTTTAAGTGAAGGCAACTATATAATAAAATCAAACGGAAATATCTCTCATTAAATTAACTCAGGTTGATTGTATGCCAAAATATCCTACGGTTACAAAAAGACTTTGATTACCTACAGCTCCGTGATTGAAAAAGTCGTCCGCCATTCTATTAGACCGGTGGTGGTTGTCAAAGTAATAAATAAAATACTTAAAAGTAAAAGGCACGCTTTGATGTAAGCTTCTCGGAAACGGAACGGATGTTTTGAACGTGAAGCCAAGGTGGGTTAGCATCGATATAAACTATTTGATGGTGATCTCTTTAGTATTTATCCGATTATATATTTTCTGACTTTTATGTTTATATCCACTGTCTTTTGATTCGAAAAAATCGCGTTCAATGATGCCAAGATTTGACAAGCAAGGGCGAGTATGTCATATTCTTCTTAAATTCTAAGTTCAATGTGTTTTTTGGATATCCTGAGAGTGTGGAGCCCAACACCTTCTCTCTTACCCGTCATGCACAATTTAGAGTAATTATCTAAGAATTGAATACGACAAAGCTATCCAGGCTGCTAGCGCTGCTTGGGTACTTCATGACTCAGGTTTTGTCGTACCAAAACGTAAGTACCTAAATAGCAATTCGAGAAGATGAAAGTTACAATGTTCATTCATTCTCCAAAATAACAGACTTCTGCCTAAACTTACAAATCAACCACGTCTTTACCCCCACACCGACCGGCGACCTAACCCATAGCTTGTCGCAACTAGTAACTGGTATGTGTTACCAACGGGTGCGCCAAAGTTCACCTAAAATTTCAACTCCGATAATTGGAAATCCGAAAATGTTCTTCCTAACATTTTTCATCCTAACAATCGCAATTCCTAACTTCTCTGTCTCTAATGTTTTAATTCCGAAGCATTCAACTTCATAATATCTGTAGCAATAAACATCTATTACACTATTATTTGTTTTCCTATATTTTCTCAACATAACCATCTTTTACACTATTATTCAAAGTCATATCTTTTTTTTTGTTTATATTACTTTTTATTCATAATAATCAGTAGTATAAAAGGTCCCATTAAAATAGGTGGACAAAATTTTAGAAATCATTCAGACCGCTAAAATAAGGACAATAGCAAAAAATATATAAGAATAAGAAATAAAATACCTACTTTTATAGGATGAGTTTGTTCTAGAGTGCCGGCAATTTATTATTTTAAGTCAAAATAAAATCACTTTATATATAGTGTTTTTTTTTTGTTTAGATGTCTTTAGTTAGGCTTACTAAACACTGTGTTAAAATTTGTCCACCTATTTTAATGGGACCTTATATACTATGCAAAGATATCCATAGGTTAGGTTAGGTTAGAACTGTGACCAACTACGCGCGAGCCGAGCGAGCGAAGCGAGCGGTGCCGCGGCAGCGGCCGGCGAGCGCTACCTCGAAATTGGTCGCGAAATTTTTCTAAGTATTTTTTTCATAGTGCCCCCAAGACGACACTCTGACCTGAATTTCATTCATTTATTTTATTTTAAGACAAAAATCAGTGAAACGACCTTTAATCATTCTAAACAGTTGTATGAGTGAAAATATTATGGTAATTATGTTTAGGAATAAAAGCGTTAGGATAAAAAACAGTAGGAGTTTAAATATATTTACACTAATGATATTATGAATTCCAATTTTCGGAAACATGAGTGCTATAAACATCGTCGGTAGGACTACAAATAGTATGAATGAAAACTTTAGGATGAAAAATTTTAGGAAGAGTGATCATTCGGATTACAAATCGTTAGGAAGAACAATTTCGGATAAAGAACTTTAGGTGAGCCAATATGGACCCGTTACCAACACAATCACTCATTAGCAGCGACAAACAATGGAGCCGCGCGGTTCATAACCACCGACCGTACGATACGATTGCAGGTTGCAGGTGGCCGGTAATAACCTATTAGTTTACTAAAAAGACTGAGCTTTTGGTATGATAGACTGAGTCTTTCGCACGAACTGGTAATGTAAACCTTATGGTATAAACTACTTCACAAAGGTAAATACGTAGTTCTCGCAACCAGCGTGTGATGGCGTACTCACACATGCTTGCATGGTATTCTCTGAACTATCTGTTGATGTTTAGAATTTATCCGATGAACATAAAGATTACAAAAAATGCATACTAGATTGCTAAATTATCTAATACAGTTTTAGAATAGTTTTACTACAAAGGATTTAATTTTGCTAATTGAGATCTAGGTATGTCTTGAGTTATTGACTACCTCGTGGTCGCGAGCGCGACTGCTGAGCATGAGGTCCTAGGTTGGATGCCCGGGTCGGGCAAAGTGCAATTGGGTTTCTTCATCAGAGATATATTTTATTTTAGTAACAGATGGATGTGTGCCCGGTTGATAGCGAGGCTCGCCCCCTATTAAAAGGTATCTATACTGACGAAATATGGGCGTACGGTCAGCATCAGAAGTATATTAACATTACTCAAAGCTGTTTTTTTAATAAAAACTTGTTAGATATTACTCGTTACTACATGTTATTGGAGTGTAAGGACTATTTTAACGAATAATCTACTGAAACATTAAAAATAATATCTAGAGTCCTGTACATACAAGAATTAAAATTCCGAAATGTTCAGCTACTTCTGATGCTGACCGTACTATATTAGGTACACCAGCTCTGCCTAACCCTTCGGGGATTACAGGATTCGAGAAAGCGCTACATTATATTTTATGTATGACCAATATTTGAAGTTCTGAGTAAGATTTGACGGTTACAAGAATAGATGTTGCCGCCACTTCGAGAGATTTGCGCTTCAACTGTTCTACGGTTTAAATCAGACCCTGAGTGGTATATTTGTGTTTTTCATAACTAAAGTTCGAAAGATACTTAGTTATAGATATACTAATTATGTAAAACTGAAACTGAAACCTATAGATTTCAGTAACTTAATATGATCTCAGAAAATTTATTGTGGTCCTTTAAAAGATATTACCGTAAAGTTTCTGGTACATCTGATAAGAATCAAAAGAAGAATGTAATGGTAAACAGGCTGCGTTCTGTAGCTGTATCTGCCTATTCCCATGGAAACACGTTATGAATTGTAATAGATATGTAACATGAACAACTGTAATAAGTGTCATACAGTTGCTATTGTCCAGGTTATACAAATATGTGAATGCTTTTTACGTTTATATGAAAAGCCACTGTCCACTAAAAACAAAGATATATTTTTAAGCCTCTAAAACAATTAATATACTGGACAGATTCCTGAACAATAGTAAAAGCTAACAGTTAAAAATTGAACTGAAATAAATTAAATGGACTGCCATTAAATAGAATTGGACGCCACATATTGTGCCATGTTTAGAAAATATCAAATATATGGTTTTGTGTGCACAATGCAGCAATATGGGCATCACGCGCTACTAAAAGTTTTTTCAGTGACTTATTCCAATAAACCCCATGAATATTAATTCGGCGAGTTATCTCTTGGAATATGGAAATTGGAGTGTTATGTCTTTTTATTTTTACATCCATATTATCCGTGACCGGGATGCACTTTTGAACTATTTACAATTATGTCTTTATTTTATAAACAGTGGTCACCTATAATCAAGAATCAGCAGTTTCCAAAACATTTTCAAAAGAAAGTTAAATTCGTCAGAAATAGGTAGGTATCAAAATAATAACAAGGCATATGTGAGTTTGAATCTGCGGTAATACCAGCCGCGCCAGTAAACGTAAACGTGGACGATAGCGTTGGTATTTAACCGGAGACGCTAAACTTATTACGACAACGAGGCTGGAGTTTATCTGCGAACTGCTTGAAGTGCGCGGCAGAGGTCGCTGCGAGCCTGTGACGTCACGGCGCTGTCACCATTGTTCGCAAGTTGTCGGCTCTGCCTACGGCACTCGCGCCGGTTTCACCCAGTTCCATTCAACGCAATCCAGTTCGAACCGGCTCGCGGCGCCCCCGACCAGTTAATTTAAGTTACCGCGGTCTTTGAGTAATTGGTTCACCGTTTACTCATTCATACGACGGTCTATTTGCTCAAATGGAGTTCTGCAGGCTTTGTGTGCCACTGAAGTCCCTGGTCCTAACAATTGCCTGGATAATTTTAAATTAAGCTGCCAATTAAGATTTTCAGCTCGTCTCGCTGCACCGCGCATTAGCTATGCGACAAAGCGAAGCGGAATGAATAGAACGAGTTCTACGAAAGTGCTAATAATTGATATAAATCCTAGTTTGAAATGTCGATTGAAGAAATGAGCCGAGGTTCTAGTTTACATAACCGCTGGTATTGAATTTCCATTCCAACTATGCAGGTAGTTGTAGCAAATCCTAAATCGCATTCTATAAACTTTGCAATGTGTGTGTTCTAGTGACAATTTAACTGGAGTGCAATTCCAATTCAGGTTAAAATACATCAGAAAGTTTGGTTAAATGCGGCACCGGAGCGGGACCGGAGCGGCGCCGTGGATGGAGTGCGGGTACGGCACTGGTACGGCACGGGTCCAGTGCGGGTGCGGTGCGGCCCAGACGAACGAGTGTTGTTCTACAAAGAGCGAGACTTATTGTAATCAGACGGTGGCAATAAAACCGTCCGAGACGCGCCGTAATGAACGACGGATAGAACAACGTTTAATATTTCCGAAACAAATTGACCAATAAAACAAAAAGTTGCCAAGTCTTGATTTCCTCGGAGCTCGAACTTGTTCAAAGTTCCAATTGTAGTCGGATTGTTTTTTAAAGTATTCTGCGAGTCCGTCCCGGGGGTGTGCGGGGTGAGACTCAGTGAGGTGAGGTAGAGGGGGGGGGGGACAAGGCAAGGAGGCGTTCGCTTCACTCAATAAAAAATCGTGCGGTGATGGTTACGGCAACATTTTCATTCGCTAATCTCCGGGCGCGCACTAATCCTCCGCGACTCGTGACGGACGCGCCATGTTTATTTTATTCCCTTTCCAAATTTATATAAGCCGAAAGGAATTCGCTTTGGACTGAAGCTAAGTTTTTAATAGAATTTGCCAAAGTTTAAATAAGTTAATGTTATTGTTGGAGTAACTGACGTCGCACCATTACTCCGTCAATATTAGATCATTCCCTTGAATTACTAACGACATCCTCTTGTAGGAACTTTTGTTTGTCTCTGACTTACCTGTAAGTGTAGTACTTATAATTTAATTACTTAAAGCTCGTTAATGTTATTGTACCTGAAAGTAATACTTACCCAAATTCCCATAGCGACATCTGAAGTGCCACAAAAACTACAAAATATTCCCAAATAAAAAAACTTTTTAATTACATTTGTAAGAAGCTGGAAGTGTCCCAAATAGCTCCGCTTTCGATATTATCAATCTGGTGAACGAGCGCCGCTCGCTAACGACTGCCGCTCAGCGATGGAAGCTTGTAACTTACAGCACATAACTCGTGAGCTGATCGACCAGACGCAGGGAATGCTACATCTTGAAAAGTAGATATAGATTTTAAAGAGAAGGATGCAAGAAATAACTCAGCTTAAGCCATCAAACAGAGTTACCTAATAGCTCGTCACGAAACACGTCATAGAAACCAATATTCTAGAATTCTTCGTGCATAAATAAAAACTTTATATAATATTATTAAAGTAATTAGATATTAACATAATTAAATCGTAATTTTTCCCAGGTCGGGCTAAAGGCTCGCCCCCTATTAGTTACATGGAGCTTAAACATGACCCGCAATGTGAGTGTACCAATAGGTACAACTCTGACTAACCCTTCGAGTATTACAAGCATGATGTTATGTTTATGTAGAACAAAGTTTTTCCAACTTACCGTGCAAAAAGGTCCAAAAGTTGTAAGAACATGACATGACGTACGCAGCACTTTTAAATAAGTTTGCTCTGCAATATGAAGACAAGACTTGAAACCACGTATATGGGTTATATTATAATAATATAAAAGCAAGACAAAATGCACCTCTTTTATAGAAGTTTCTTTTATGAAACTCTCGGTTGTCTATACAATAATCGCGAGTTGAGACAGAATGTCGGTGGTTTCACACTCTTCCGCAAATGCGGTCGCGACGAGACGTTAAGAAAATCGTCATACGGATGTGATCTAAACTTTGTAGCTGTATTATGTACGTTCGTTTTGTTTCAGTATTTAGAATGTGTAAAATTGTACAAAACTTGGACATTGCACAGACTTCCAGGAACGTAGGTAGTGACTATGAAGAATTTATACCGTTTACCTACAACACACATCCATAAGTCTTGATGGACAAAGATAAAGACATACATATTCAACAAGACCTTATGTTCAGCAGTAACGCTTGTGACCACTTAATTGACGAGGCAAGCAAATAACCGCCAACTCCGTCCACTCCCAATTGTTTTGGCAGACATGCGATCATCGCTGGACACCTTCAAATATACATTTCCCTTGAAAGTTTTTTTTTTTCATCAACAAACCGCGACAGTAAATCAATATCTCTCATCTCTTCCCTTTTATATTTCACTTTCCTCAATCAGTCAAAGAAAATATAAAACATTCTCGGAGCTGTATTAAATCATACCTGAATTAACATGAAAAGCAGAATAAAGTAAAACTCGCGTCACATCCGTCTCTTGTTCGATAAAAGAATATTTATCCTAAAAAAATGGCATCTTATCGGAAATATACAAATGATATTGTCGAACGAGTTGGGACCCGCGTACGTAATGTACGTTTGAGATACATAAGTTATCCCACGGATGTATCTCGCGTCTTGTGTGCTCTGCTCGCTTCGCTCCGAGCCGAGCGAGCGAAAGAACTTTCTTGATTGCTACTTCTCAATCGCAACTTGATCTCATCTCCACAACTATTGATATTTCATGAATATCTCTACATACTCACGACTGCATGCTTTCATTTAATCATGTATTTATTAATTACTTATGCATTGAGTGTGAGTAATTGAATGTATTCATCAATTCTGGAAACTGATATTGTGTGATCAAACAACCACCAAATGAAACGATAATCAGATACAATTCATACATCAAAGTTGGAAGTAATTGCCCATTGTTACCTGCGGCCATTTGCATTTATCGAGATCTCTGCTCGAAAGTTAAAATTACAGATAACTGAAATATGTGATAGTTTCCATTGTACCCGGAATTACGTAATAATAGAGTTGAATTGAAAACCACTCGAGTACCTCGAGTACCGACAACTCCTCCCCGCTCCCCGTTCCCCTCTTACAACTCACATTACACGAAGTTTTCAAGAAAAATGCACGAAAACAATCTCGTCTCAGGTTTCGTCAACGGATATATGGAAGCCGCAAATCCTTACAATATCCAATAGCGTAAAAGAAATGTGCGAAATTAAATTCCGAAGCGTTTCCATTTGTAAAGTACCGCAGAGCTACGCGCTACAGATTAGCGGGCAGTGCTACGCTGCTACGCCACAGTGCTACGCCGCTACGAGACCGCTACGCTGCTACGACACGCTGCAACTTTTTTCGCACATGTAGCACAACTGCCGCGGGTGATCCATCTAGTTTGTCAAACTTTTGCAGTAAAATAAAAGATACTTATATTATTTATTGAAATCTTCTCACGTTTATTCGAATGATCTATTTGTTTTATTCTTCGACAGGCTCTACGAAAGTTTGTTTTTGATAAGTTATGCTTTAGTACCACAGTTAAGTCAGTAAATTGTATAATTTATTCTGAAATTGCGTAGTGAGTAGACAGTTCTGAATTCAATTCTGTATCAACATTTATCAATAATCGTTATCGGCGAATCGGTGGCATATCAATAAATTTCCAAAATAATTATCAGAGCTCAACAAAGGAAACCCTCGTCGAATCGAGTAATTTTCGTGCCCCCGACAAAAATTCCGATTCTCGTTATTCAAATACGAAACCGGAACACGATTCCGGAACTCATTCGAGGCTCGCGCCGCCACGTCGAAGGCCGCTCAATCGAAAATTGAATTTCAATGTCACAACAGTGCAGATGTAAAAATCGTCTCTCGCTCGGCCGACGTCGGGCGTCGTCGGGAACGCTCGGGAGCGCTCGGGATCGTTGGGCGGTGCGCGCGCAGCGGGCTGGCGCGGGCGGCGCGGGGTGCGCGCGCGGTAGGCGCCGGCAGTGTCCCGGGCCGGCCGCGTCCGCCGCACGTGTGTCGCACGATGCCCCCCCGCGCCGCGCGCCCCCCCCGCGCGTCCCGTGACGTGCTGTGACCGCAGTGAGTGCTCTGTGTGGACCCGCTCGCTTCCGCGACTGTGGCGCGATGATCGCGCGACTCCGCACGCGCTGAAACGCATGCGATTTGTCGCGACGGATTTCTGTACCTACAGTAAGTTTCAGTGTTGTTTCGCGACTTAAATGCACAGTCGCTCGGACCGGAGACTCGTTCGAGTTGTCGAACTTTTGATTTATCTGTCGCTCCATCGGAGCCGAGTGAATCGTTTGAGTGGTGCCGACTGCCGACTGGCGAGGATTGCCTCACAAAGCGCTGGTAGTGCTATCAGATCAGAGCGACGCGAGTTATCTCCGATCTCGCGCTGGAGCGAGCCAGCGGAACTCCAGCTAAGCCGCTCTCTCTAGGTACTCACACAACTCTGCGGTCCAACCAACTTTGTGTACACTTAATCCCTGAAAAGTTCGTAGTTTAAATTGTATTTAAAGTGTAGTTTTGTCGTAAACGTTTAATGTTCGTCACTTTATTCATGAATCTCTCGGGAAGCAGAAACTGAATTAAAGCAAAACCGCGAAGACGTTGTGAAGTGTTGACGGCGGCGGATTAGCATCGCGCGGCTCGGCGCGGTGCGGCGCTGCATTCATTAGTGCGGCGCGGTGCCGCAGCTGTACCGAGTGCCGCCGCACCGCGCCGCACCGCGCCGCACCGCGCCTCACCGCGCCGCACCGCGTAGAGCCCGCGTAAAACTTTATGAGCGGTTTAAAGCGAACATTAGCCGCGGCGCACTCGGCACAGATAACGCCGGCCTCTGAATAAAACATTCAATCTCCGAGAGAAGCCACTCTATTTGATTAACGTCGTAATTACTCATATAACTCCGCAGACGTCTCGGAACAACCGATACTTCGCCACCGAATGTTTGTTGCAATATCGTCCGAAACGATCGCCGTAGACAAAGGACGAGTACGTCATTAAAACAAAGTTTCAATAGAATGTCACCGAGAAAAACTTTATTTATTAAAACCGCCGACGTCCCGACCTAAGAAAACTGACGAGGCTTTGAAAACGCAAACTTAACAAAATGATAAGCAGGTAACGAAGACGCCACGAACTGAGCAAAAAGTATTTCTTTTTTAATCCTCCGTCTGAATGGTACAGTGAATAGCTGGAGAGCGGCCGGACATAGTTGTTACAGTATTGCAGGTTGAGGCCGTTCGGGCCGTTTGAGGCAAGACGCTGGAATCGCTTTACCGAGGGTTGAATGGGATTAGCCCTTTCGAGGGGACGCGATAAACTAATATGCGGACTGGAATAGGCTTCGAATAACCAAAGTAATGCGCAGTCCGAGCCGACGTCATCGTCCCCCAATACAAACTGACTGTTAACAATTGAGTCCTGAAACATTCAGTAGGTCACTAAACATCCTTGCAGAATACTTTTCTCAATATTAATAGAACACTTTGATTAGAAATCAATTATATTGTATTATAATAATCAATCTATCATCATAGTGAACGCAGACAAAGTGACAGCCTACCGGTGATCACGCACCTAAAACAATGTATTGAATTGACATAAAATATCGCTACGCTTATAATGCAAGTTCTTATAGATCCTTTGCTATTTGACTTAGCCCTTTGGTCTGTGTGACATAATTCTCTTGCCCAATTTGCACAATTCATTTGGGGTGCCGACCCCAGCCTGCCTTTTTCTTCCATAATTATGAAACGGCATATATTTCAAAAATCTAAGAAGAATGAAGGTGTCTCATGACGTAAGGAGAAACAGAGAGGTATGGAAGAGGAGTACAAGCTGCGCCGACTCCACATGAATTGGGATAAGGGCAAGAGAATTATGATTGATGATCATGACATTTTTCAAAAATCTTAAGCCAGTGGAAAATTTACCAATGTACGACTGGTGGCATTAAGTTCACCTATGTACCACTAGTGTACGTGATGTTTAAGTAAAACATGTATTTCATCAAAATCAATCTCATACAGAACACCAAATAATTGGCATTCAATTTCACCAACAAGTAAACTGTATATTCACTAGAAGATGAAACAACCCTGCTATTAGTAAGCCTCGGTTATCGTACCAAACGACAATTAATTAAATAATCATTTAAATAAGCCGGTAATAGACGGCCGCGTTCAGGGAATCACTTAATGAATAGATTGTTGTTGTGCTCAACTGTTCATTATGAAGGCAAAGGTTTCAGCGCGAACTTCCGCCGAATTCGCCGTAATCCCAGATTATAATAGACAAAGAATATTATGAGCCAGTAATTGGGGCGTTAAGATGTCTTATTAAATTATGTTTAAATTCTCTCGTTTTAAACATGAAAACATAGCGTATGATAGCCGGATTACAGGCGTATTGTGATCCCCGCGGGGAAGACAGAAGCGTACCTATGGCAGAACTGCGGTACAATTTTTTTAGACGTTGCCCTACACTAGGAATTTCTCCTGTGTCGTGGGTGCGTATACAAACATTTAAACTCACATACACAAATACCCAGACCAGGTACAACTATCTGTAGTTCATACTAACATTTGTTGCGTGCGAGGATCGAACCTGCGATACGCAGCGCAGCAGTCAATCAGCCACTGCGCCAACCATATGCCGTCAAAGTTTAAATAATTCAAATGCAAATATTTTATTTCCGAATTAAATCCGTAATGTTTAAAAGAGCACGCGCCTATTGCCATCAACCGGCCATGAATCTGGACGTTAAGCTGTTACTGAGAAATTCTAGAAACTGAAAACCAGATAGGGATCAAAGGCTCATTAACATAAAACCTACACACACATTTAAACTCTAAACTGAAGTATATTCTGAATAATTAATGATCGCTTAAGCGTAAAGCAAATATAGTAAAGCATTTCAAGAGTTACAAACTGTAATTTTATTACTGAACATTATTCGTAAAGTTATCTAGCAATTTTGACTAAGTTTTGTTTTTGTGACCAACATTGCTTAACAACTAATGTTTTCTGAGCAAATAGTGTTGGTTGGTGTGAAAATACAAATAGTTGTGAAAAGCTCGCTTGAGATTGAAGTTATAATATTTCACAATACTGCAGTTATGATAACCCACACTCGTGGTCGAAGGTGGCCGACCACGTTCATTGCGATGAAAATATTCGAGTTAATGCCAGAAATAGGTTTATCAACGCCCTGTTTGTGTTACTGAAAAACCACTTTGTAGGTTAATTGATGTAACTGAGTTTTATTTCGATTGTAAGAATGCGATATTGGATTTAAAACAGTGTAAGTTGGCATTTCAAGATTTTGATTTAATTTCTTCAATCTCAAACCAATAAGGCTCAAAACAATGAGCATTATTAGGTACAGAAAGAAAACTGCTTCTCGATACATTGAACATTGCACGAAAAGCGCCAAATACGTGAAGAGAGACATAAGCACTCTTTAACCACACCTATTACTGTAATGGTCAATTATACTGCTTTAGTTGTGATCGGAATTTTAAAAGCAAGTTCGGTTTGGCCAGTCACATAAATGCAGATACAGGGAAATAGCTTCACGGGTAAGGGTAACGAATACTGAAATCGGTAAGAAGGGCCACAATATATAATATTAGAACAGACATTCACAACTGATACAATATCTAAGTGTTCTAAAGACAACGTTATGTGATATATTGTCACATTCATCAGTTAGCTGGGCATGTCGTAACATCTAATGTTTCGGAAGACGCAGTGTAATTTTCTAACTATATCAAGTTGAGCAACTATAAAGTCATCGTTCACGAGAAGCGACGCAGCGACGTCGACATAAAGAGAGATTGATGGACGGTTCTTAATCTTCAGATACTTATTCCAACGTAAATTCTGCATAAACCCGAGCGCCGTAAATAAGGATCCTCATCACTTTATCCAAACTCGTTCCGCTTTTAATAGGTGTGTGCCATTAGCATTAACTGCTGGATACGTGGCCAGTAGGTGGGTAGGTAGTAGTGCCAGTGGCTCGTGACATTCTGCTCCAAGTCATGAATAATCAGCTGGGTATAGCGGGCGCCGGGTACACTTAGCGCGCCCGAGAGCCGAGAGGAGGCTGATCGCAGATCGCTCCCTCGAGGACAGATAAGCCAATCCCGCGGCGCCATATAAACCTTCACTATTTTATGACGCGATTTAACGCCGCGCCGAAAACCCGGATAAAGTTATGTTTGTTGTTTTGCCTCTATCTCGTCTTACGTTTAATACGAGCCCCCGTCGCTCATCTACTGCTTCGTGCGATATTAGTCAAGTTTAGTTCAGTCAGATCGAATTATTTAAACATTTGTGGTAGTTTGTGAGACAGCTGTGATCATTTGCCACAACGTTCACTGTATTCGTTATCGGCATATTTCTCATGGAATTATGAATTCCTGGTACCGCGCTTTCATCATAGTCTGAGACGTTAACTGAAACTCGCTTTCTGAGAACAAACTCGTCTCGACTTTATACCGTTCTGTTTTATCTGACGTTTCCTCTGAGTATCGTAAATGGTATCCAAATAAATCTTGTGAGCGGTGTTTGTGCCAGTGAGTCTATTACAGTGAGATACCGTCGTGGTGTGTAGTGCGGGAGAGTGCGAGAGTGCGAGAGTGCCAGAGTGCCGGCTTGCGGAGTGGCGGAGGGTGAATAAATAGCGATCCAGATAACAGAAGGGTATGATATCAAATCCTTTCATTGAATGCGTCCCCAGTGCGCTCGTCTGCGTGGATATCCAATTATATACCTTATCCCATGATTGAGTTGTAGTTTTTGTTCTGACAGATGGCTAAAAGAATTACTAAGAATTGATTGAATAAAACACCAAACGTTTAATGTTCTTATTTTGAAGGTTGGATTTAAATAGTATGACGGTTCTACTTAAAATATGATCAATGAAAACTAACATTGGAGAACAAGCCCATAATGCAATATTCCATGATTTCTCCACTAAAGTGAAACATTTCACAACTCGTTATAATGAACCTAGCGTTAATTGGTCGAAGACAGGCGCCATCACAATAGCCCTTCAGCCGCAATTGTGGAACAAATAATCAATTAAAATAATGAAATAATTGTGCGGTGTCGTCCGCCAACGGGCAATAAGTGAGTCGACGCGACTTGTTAGCGAACCAACCATCCTACGTCTGAATTATTCAATATTACAAATTACATTACCATCTACTTGAATTTGGACAAGTTAGGAGTGTTCCCCTCGACCCCTCCTCACGATGTGTCAGTGTTATGTTACCTGTAATTGTAGTTGAGGACTAACTAGTTGGTATCTCTCCATCTAATGGGGAGCTAATGTTACTAACTAACTAACTGACGATGGATCTCACTGTGATGAATATAGCTTTTAAACAAAGAGTGACATAGTACTCGTAAAAACTACAGTTAATGCAAAAGTTCTCGAGCTGATTAAGAGTCGACGACATTTCTACACTTCTATATTTACGCGAGTTTATAATATCCTCGCCTTTTGTCTGAGCTTACCTGGATTTGAATAGCAACAGCTGCAAAGTTTTAACTTTAAAGTAGTACATTACTTAAAGCTATATAGAAATGCCATTGAACAATAAGTAATAACTGTTTAGAAATATTATAAGTCTGTGATTGAGCACTAAACCAATCTGTTTGTATAAACACGCGACAGATAACAGCGTGATTAATGAAGAATCACGTTGTTGTCTACCGCGTGTTGAGATGCTCATAAAAAAACAATTAGTACCGCATTATTACATGAAAGCTCGCTCTCTCTGTGAACTAATGTCTAGAATGACGAAGTGCTCACTGTAACAAGCTCAACTTCGCGTCAAACTATTTTCACAGCTCATTACATACATGAAAATACGTTTGCGGTTAATGCTGTTACCCAATACGAGTCTAATACGAGCGGCGAGCGATGCGCCGCGTGATGGATCGTCCATTGCCGGCAAACTGCCACTTTATTGGACATTAATCGCTGCGATGTAGCGATGGATACGTGATACTGCGATCCGGTGTCGAATTTTAGTTTTCGTTTGTACAGTCCCATTTGTGGATGAATTTGGATCGTTATGGACTTTGTTGCCATGACTTTCAGGTTCTATAGTTTATGTTTATTTATATCTACGATCACTTTGTTCGCTTTGAACAGTTAATTTTGCCGTCGAGTTAAGTGAGCTCATTTATAAATTATCTGTGCTTTAATCGTGATCTGTGATAACTTGTTCAGTGAGTCCTCTTTAATCTTACAACGAATCCTTTTCATAGCCTGTGTTCCAAATACAGTCGAATAAATTTTAAATTATGATTATATTTGAGACTAGCTTTTGCCCGCGACTTCGTCCGCGTTTCCGTCGTTTTTCGTAAGAAAAAGTACCATATGTCCTTTCTCACGGTTCAGTGGCGTTTTTTAGGTGGCATTGGGTATTTTATTTTTAATCGACGGTAACGGAAAGGCTGTCAGTTACCTAGGTACCTACCTACTTAACAAAATAACCTACGATAGAGGTCCTAACTATAGCTACCTTACACTTAAAATCTAAGTGCCAATTTAAATTTAAATACTTATTCTAATAGAATTTTATACCCAGAAATATGTACAACTTACAACAAAAAAAAGAAATGAAAATAAAGCTGAAACGCCTGTGCAATACCATCTACCTATACCTACTTCACTTACAAATAAATACCTATAACTACTATAATTAATAAAAGTATCTACGCTTTTACCTATATAATACAAAACTAAAATTGAACATAAATTAGCCAAAACTTACCTATCGGTATCTAAAAAACTATGCGTACTACTTCTACTTCTACTACCTTCACCTAAAAGTAAATAAAATGCAAACTATTAATAATTTGTAATTTGAACGAATATTTAAACACTACCAAAACAACTAATACCTATTTTAGAAAATAACAACAAAAGAAATTCAAGTAAACTATTTAAAGACTAAAAGTAGCGCTGATAAGCATTGTTTGTTAAAATCAATTATTGTCCGTCAATAAGGTCGAACGCTCTGAACGCATCAACAGCCACGACCCGTGTCGAGCGCGGCAACCGTTACACAAAAATAATCCTTATGGCATGATTCAGTACTCACGCGCGACGCGGTGGCTTATTAGCGTATTTCATGTATAAGTTTGGTGTTTCTATACCGATTACTATGATTACTTTTTTATTGAATAGGTAATAATATTAACTTCTTTTAATTAGGGATGAGTGAGAGTATTATAAACGTAAGAGTAAACAATTAATATAATCAGAAAGCTCCGAACTGCTAAGCTATCGGGAGTTACACGTGTTATTGTGAGTCAACCATAAAAGATAGACATATGCTGTTGTGGGATATTTTTTAGATAATTTTATGTAAAACATTTCCGTCATAAATGATTTCTATGTAGCTTTAACCATTAAGGCTGCACACGCGACGGAAGCTTAAAAAATGGAGCAACTTCTCCCGTTTTCCCAATATTTCCCTTCACTGCTCTGCTCCTATTGATTGCAGCGTGATGAAAAGTATACTATAATCTCCCCAGGAGTATGAAGAATAATTGTACCAAGTTTCGTTAAAATCCGTCGAGTAGTTTCTGTTTCTATAAGGAACATACAGACAGACAGACAGACAGACAGACAGACAGACAAAAATTTTACTGATTGCATTTTTGGCATCAGTATCGATCACTAATTACCCCCTGATAGTTATTTTGAAAATATATATCATGTACAGAATTGACCTCTCTACAGATGAAGAAGTGGAGAAGGTTACAAATTATTATATTATTTCAACACTAACATACGGTGGTTTTAAAGAAAAAATACAGTTTATAAATGATTTTTTTGTAAATTGGTTTAGTTCGTCTTTAAGAAATAATCTATTGATTGGTTAATTTCACAATTGATTGATATCGACACTTGAAAGGCAAAAATTAGCAAGAGACATTGTTGGAGCGAGAATAGAATACGATTAGAATCCAGTTTGCACACAATGTCGCTTGATATTTTTTTCTTTCAAGCGTCTAAACAATTCCACTCTAAACATTACTAACAACTTCAACCAACATAGTGCATTATTCAAACATTTCGGTATAACTCAATTAGATCAGGCCCCAGTAGTGTATTCGCCATCTAATATAATTGATTCGGTAATTAAACGCTCGTAAATAGTTGATTGTTTGCTCCACAATGGGCCCGATGTAATCGGCCACTATTAATAACAGGCTACAATTAAAGCGCGCTTTGTGGCCGATGGCGCGAGCCCGCGTGGCCGTGTGGCCCGCGTGGCCCAGTGGCCCGCGTGTGCCGGTTTATCTGCCATCTGACTAATGACCCGCGCTGGGCTCTGGCCGTGCCTACCCCTGACTGACGGTGTCGTTATAGTGTTACACGTCAGTGCCAAGCCGCAATGTGCGTCGTTGCTGAAACATTTCAACGTGAACATGCCGATGGAAATTATACGAGTATCGTAGTAGTTTAGCTGCAAATGTTGATAATATTATTAGAGCTCAGTCTGTATAGATATCGGAGCCAGAACACGTTACAGTAACATTATATTGATATCTATCGTTTGGCTTCAGATCCACAAATATCAGTTTACTTGATAATAATCTCGTCGTTGTCTGTCTCGTTGTATAGTGCTCGTAAACGCAGCATTCGAAATTCTATTCCCATGTCGGATAAAAGTGTTATTATTGGGTTTTCCCTTTAGAAATGTTTCAGTACCAGCCCGTGTGATGGCAATAGGCTCACCTCCTATTACATGGGGCTTGAACATATCTGGTGAAATGTGGCTGTACTATTAGGTACTCCTCTGCCAAATTTTATTTGTAATGTTTATAATAATCGAACGTTTTACATTGTTTTTTTAACTTCCAAAGAGAAAAGATATTCTTCAAGTTCCCGACACGTTCCTTCCCGAAATGGCCTTAATCTTCATCCATACAGACGTGCTTTAACTATTCTCCAATATTATACACAGTTCGACAATATACAACATTATATCTGAGACATGATTCGTTTTTAAAAACAAACAATGTCAGCCCTGTATTGTTCTGCAATTTGTGTTCGTAACAAAGTTAAACGTAATATAATTTCAATGAATATTTATGGTCCTCGCGCTTTGTTCCAACAACATTCATTTCAATTGAAATCGAATATCAGATGAACAGTTTTATTCACTTTCATAATAATATAATTATCATCCATTTTCTGGGAATTAACTAATAATAACATTTCTGTGATTTATATTCAATTTCTGCGTCATTTCATGCATTGTGAAGAAAACTAAAATTGAATTTCGTTTGGAAACAATTCGTTTTACGTCGCTAAACTTATTAATCCTTTATTTGTCCCACTACGAACGACACTTTTGTGCTTTGCATATTTGAGTATAAAGTGCTTTGTGAAGTGAACATTTTGTTTATTTAACTAGTTTCACAATCACGTAAGTAATTGAGAAAACAAGCTTCCATTCGCGGACTATTTGTGTTCTAGTTCGCTCGAGTGGCCATCTGTCCGCTCACTGAAATACCTCCGCATTTTTCGTTTCTATTACAAGAAGTGTACTCTATCTCGTATATTGGTTCTAATTTACAACTCTCTCTGGATATATATAGATGTTAATTTGTGAAAGAAAAAAGGAACTAACGTGTCAGCTACTTTGTATTCTAAAACTGTTTTTATGTCGCTCGTAATTGCACTCTCGTAAGTTTATTTTGTTTGTGTAGTGGACGGTGTTAGACATCACAGAGTGCGACTTTCTTTGATTATCCTTTGTTGTAGCTTGAACTTAAAGCTACTGATTTGGTATAATTAATGAGCAGTAGGTGTCGCTCGGCTGCGGCTGGCGACATTAAGCTCCGTGTAACACTAGCGCAGGCAGCTCATCCCGCATTACAACACCAACTAAGTACGATTCCATGTATTACACGCTCATTGTATCAGATTAATAGGATTTTGGTTCGTAACGCCACCCCACGCTATTATGTTCTTTACACACGCGCAATAACGCCTTCAATGGCGCAGCCTTTGTGCGCGGTGCAAAGTAATTGCAGAACGCATTATCTCTTTGAATGGCACTTTTTAGTCAGAGAGCTCAATTTGGAACGTAGCCGGAATGTGGCGCATTGAACAAATGTTCAGTAGGAGCAGTTCTGAATACATGTTAGTGTGAGATAGTAACGTATGCCATAGTGACCCGCAGTTGCTCTGTATCGTGTCTTGTTCCGTCTGGCTGCACACTGCACGCTGCACAGTGTTAACCTGCACAATCATGTACACGTACGTACAGTCGCACACACACATAGCGACAGTCGGCTGCTCCGCAAGATGTCGACAGTTTAGTATCGCGACGACAAGCACTCGCAGCGAGTTGGACAACTCTGCAACTGTTGCCAAAATTTACCAAACTTTATGTATGCAGCGCTACAATTGTATAAATACTGCCAAAATCCCTCTATTTGAGAAAATTTGGACCGTTCCGTTCTACAATCTATATCGCCATGTTTATTTCGAATACAGTTTGCGTATTGTGCTTTACAGTTCGTTCCAAGCTCTTCATTAAATCGAAATTTTGAGGTAAAGTTGAAAGCATACCATTATAACTTGATTTATTTACTCCGGCCGTAGCTTTTATTATTTTTATTAATTTCTCGGCAGTTTCACAGGGCGCGGGTGAATCCGTTTACGGACAAAATAAAAGACCCGTCTCTCTAGACGAGACGACTGCTCCCATTCCAGATCCAGGAATACCTTTTTATTATTCTGGGATCGTTTAGCGTCTCCTATATACCTACGTTTATCTAATATTGCTGTTGAAGACAATCTACGCTGTGGAGCAGTTATAAGCGAGCCTCACAAAGGTTCAGTCGCGTCTGTGTCGGTGGCAGAAATACAAATATCTCAGAAAGACTAATGTTGAATGAAGTCTTCGTGTTATGAATAGAGTCACACTCACTATAAGCAAGCTATTATGAGCACAGAAAAAACGCCTTTCAATGAACCTGCTAACAATTGCGTGGTGTTTCACAAAAAGCGCCATTACTGCCATTAGGTCGGAAAGCGCCACAGAACGCACTTCAGTGCGATATCTCATTAAGAGCTGCACGGTATTATATAACAGTTATTTTTATGTGAACTTATTTTAAATATGCGCATTAGTATTTTCATGTTTATAAAGCCACTTTTTTACGACTTTTGAGTTTTATTGTATTATATTACTGACTGAGGGCGCTTTATTTTTTATTTTATATTCAACATTATAATTTATATTCGATGTCTACAGTTAATCTTGAATTTACTTTTTGTGATCTTTCACATTATAGACCAATCTTAAAAATTGTAGAAGTTTTTATAGTCAGGCTAAGCAGTAAACAACCAGTGCCACCAGTGCCACCAGTGCCACCAGTGTACCAGTGTGAACCAGTGTTGAACTGCGAGTGGCCAAGTAAAAGAAAATCTTTTATTAAATTGAGAATGATTGATTATTTTTTATTGAGATGTGAATTGTACCAATGCTATAAATTGACGTATAAAACAAACCAATTGCCGATCCCTTCCTGAATGAGAGATGTACAAAACAAAAATGTAGAGATTGCAAAAAGACCAGCTCGTGTCGAGTGCCATTGTTATTGTGCTCCCAAATCAATGCAAACACAAGTATTGGAGAGCAACACGAGACGATAACCCCTCAGAGATGCGCTTATCTCAGCAGGTTATCAGCTTGTGTTGTTGCTCGCCTGCTCGGGGTAGGAAGGAACAGCTTCAAGCGCCCGACACGTTTAAAATGTATAAGACAGCCTGTTCGAATAATATTATCGGCTCGACGACGAGGCGGCAAGGCGCGAGGCGCGAGGCAGTGAGGCACGTCTCGCCACTTTATTCGCGAGGGGCGCGGGGCGGGAGGCGTCAAGTGCCCTCCTTCACAACTTTGACAAAGAGTGTCAACCTCTTAGCTGTCAAAATTAAGAAGCGTGGCAGGTGGCTTCTGCAAATAATTAGGGTGCACTCGATTGGCCCTCTCGAGCCCTCTCGTCGGCAGGAGGAGGTAGGACGACTTGCCGCGTGTTTAAAATGTCGAGTCTCATTGTTATCTTGTCGCGTTTGTTTTAAAATTACTCAACTTTAGACAAGTACAAATTGCTCCTTGTTACGGTTATTAAGTAGCGCGGAAACACAACTTATGTTCTGTCCGCGTTGTTCTTCTTATAAGATTGAACATTTTATTTTCATTATTATAATCAAGTCTTCAATTTCACATGAATATTAAATTGACCGCAGTAATCATGACAGTGAGTGAGGAAGAGGGTCGAAGTTAAATAATGTGAACAAAGCGATGCTAACGAAGCCTCCGCGATTCGAGGAGGAAACGAAACGAAATACTGCGTTGTTAACATAAGATTGAGCCTCCAGCGATGGGCGAGGTACCTCTTTATAACCGTCTTCATTTAAAAAGGGCCATTCTTATAAAACCTTTTAGCGTTTAATCTTTAAACAGATCCTCTCTTTTCCAAAGTGTGTTTTGTTTTTCGTTGAAATCAAAAGTGCAAACTTTAACAATATTGCCGAAGTAAGTCAGAACGCCTAGATTCTCTTAAATCCGTCTTTCTGAAATAACCAAACAATTTACATTGAAGTGAAACATTTCACAAAGTTCTGTGAAAAGCCTAATCTTGATTGTTGAGGCGTTCATTACAGCACTCATTAATATTAGAGAAGCTTTCCGTGGCAGGAACGAAGGGCAGGGGGGGGGGGGGGGGCAATCAACAGTACTGTTCTTGTGTGCGCTATGTGTATAAAAGTCAAGGCAGCATTAAAACTTTGTGGTAACACTGAGATATAGAACGTCGTTATAAACAAGGTAACACTAACAAGCCTATAAAAGTTTACTTAAATGTCATAGTCGTTTAAACCATGACTTGATGACCGCAAGACCAGAGACTATTAACTTATCTGCCGTCTTGCCCTCGCCAGCTTAGAACCCAGCGGCTTGGCACGTGACGACGGGACGAGACCAGACTAGACGGTATGAACATAATACTTTGTAGGTTGGGTAGACCCTGTGTTGGGATGCAACTCGTGTTGACACCCTTTCGCCATCCCATCTTCTAACCAAGGCGAGGTGAGTTAGAGGTGGCTGATTTGGTAGTTATCGGTTTTGAACTGATCTTCTTCCGAGATATAGCTATGCGGTTTATCGATACTTTACGTGACCCAAATGCTGCCTGTTGACAGCGAAGAGGATGAGCTTTTTGACGTACTGAAACTATTTTGCCCCCTCTTGATTCTTGTTTATATTTATTGTTTTATGCCTGTTTATAGTTTCACTAATTACGTAACAGCTCATGAAATATCAATTATTTTTTAGTTTTCATGGGACTTAGTTACTAAAGTACACTAGTACTAGATATGCTTAGTTTGAAACTTATATACACACATAATATGAAAGTAATTTTGACCATAACTTTTGAGTAAATGCGGGAACCTATATTATACCTATATTATTTACTGTTACATTTGTCTCTTATCGTGATGTACGCCGTAACGTAAATCAGCGTGAAATATCTTATTAGGGCTATTTTCCTCAATTATCCGGCAAGTACTAGGAGCACATGAGTGGATAAGAGATGAGGATGAGAGCCATTGTGTCGGCCTACTCCAATGTACGGAGGATTCATTATTCAGACATCGCTGAGTACTACTCATATTGTGTGTGCGTGTGTGTGTGTGTGTGAGTGAGCTATTTTTAGTTCGAGTACGATTGTGGTCCGATTTTTCTATCGGTATTATATTTTATCATGGTATAATCGATGCGATCGAACTATCAAACATTAGCCATGATTCATGAATATTGTAAATTATTTATTTGGCCATACCAATTGGTACTATTAAAAGTATCGTAACCTTTGTAAACGACGTCATAGTTCTTTTAATAGCGTTATTTTCACAACTTCACTCGTGCCACAATAGCCTAAATTAAAAGCTTAAAGAGCACATTAAAAATACAGTTCGTCAAGATTAAAGCCATGATTAAATTACTTTACAAAAGAAGAAAGTTGGTAAACAAAAACGTAAATAGCGCAAATATAACGAAGTCGCCATTAATTCCACAATCTCACGAACTTTGTACAATAAACACTTTCTAACTAAATCTAAATGAGTCAAATGTTCTTATATAATATAAAAAGTTAGGATCGTGTGACTCAGACAGTGAGCTATGTGCGATGTAAACGATACGACATTCGAATTAAATAGGTAGGTTTGTGTGGTCTGTCTTGTCTGTAAGGTCCACTTTGGCAAAAAGTTTAACAATGTTGATTAAAAAAAAAGAGGAAATAGGTGTGTTTTGTTCGTGAGCTGAGAACCTGACTTCATCGAGAGTGAGTAGTGAGGCACACGCCACGTCACCGCCCCCCCTCGCCTCGCGTGACCGATAATGAGTGCATTATGTCAAGTTGAATCACAGCCGTCACGTGTCCACAGTAAACATAAATTGTAACATTTTGTTTCACCGCTAAACAGTTTCGCGAAAATTGTTTAGAATTTAATTTTCAGCATTTTTGTTGTAACATGCGATGGTTTTATTGAATTTTTGTTCATTCATTGGTTGACTGACATTGAGTGAACTGAATCAATTGAATTTGTTTTGAACTAGATGAGAATGTAAATGAATTAACTTTTGTGAATGTACTCGTTTAACGATCTATTTGTTTTTAACAATGCATGAAAGCTTAGAATTTACTGACAAACAAGTCAGGGGTGATCTATTGTCACCCACTATAAACTGATGGATTCAAAAGACCTTCATTTGTTTCAGTACCCCAAAAAAATAGTTATCTACTTAAGTCGTCAAATTGATTCATTCATGGACGTAAATTACTTGTTTTCCACACAAAATGGGACAAATATATTTTAGTAATTGTGTCTTTGGTCTAGTTGTTCAACTGGTCCCTTGGTGACTGGTGTCGTGCTCGTAACGTGTCGTGCTACTGCTAAGTGTAGGGTTTGATTCCCGAGTCGGGTATAAAGTGATATTGCATTCCCACCAGACTATGACGTGAAAGAAGAGAGAGTGTGTGGCACTGGTGCACTAATATCTCCCACGCCGTTGGCCAATCTCCGCTGAGATTTGCCGCCGTGACCGAAAACTGTCAGGTGGATAGTTCACCTGACAGTTGACGCTAACAGCTGTTTCTACCAGAAGGACACTGAATAGAAACTACTCAAAGTCTTGGCTATACTGGTTGTTTGCTGGAGCGCGTACTGATGACTTTTATGCAATATGACGCAAACGTATGTCGTCACTATTAGGCAGAGTACGCGGCAGCTGCAACGACATTCTGAAGATAATTTCTGATAAATATCAGTGTCCAATTCACTCGCTCTGGGTGAGCATCGTGGTTGGGACGGTAAAATAAAAATAAATTGTGCTAATGTATTGTTGTAAATGTATATACGGCGTCAGGCGTTACTTCAAGTTATGATGTCATTACCTACATTAGTTTACGGACTCATTATAACAATCCTCTTATATTTGCTACTTGTGATGTAAACAAGTAAAAACGTATTACATTACATTTAGATTGAACCGTATGTTTTCATCGAGACTTTTTGAATAAAAACTCGAACAACATCATACCAGGTTTTTTGTTCAGGTTATTATAATACTCATCAAACAGAGCCTTTACAAAGAAATTACTAAAATTATAAAAAGCTTTTATGTAAAATCAGCTCAAAGGCACAATAATGAGTTTGGAATTGAACGAAACAATGTAGAACAATGCGTGAGTTATATACCTCGACTGTTAGCTCCACGGCTAGATTGTGTGATACCCTACAATTGCAGACATTTACTTCATTTAACCTGAATAAATTACGTTTGGGTATTTAAATCATGGTTTCGGTGAACCAACTGAATGGGACTTCAAGTTATGTATTCTTCAAGTAACACTATGTGGTGTATTTATGTACATAATGTATGACATAATTCTGGTGAGGTTTCCGCTTACTAATTACTATTACTTGTAGTAAGCCGAGGTGAGGTGTGCTGCCCTTTCAGACGTGCGTCTCACCGCGGTGTGTACATAGCTGCGGGCGAGTGACGAGGTTTGTCTCAGTCATTGCGGCACTAACATACTTGAAGACTTCACTGTTTGCCGCTAAGACGTGTGAAAAGACGTCAAGCGATTATATTTGAAGAGACGGAATTTACCTCATAAACTTAATAAAATTCATTTGTGTATAATATACAATTATGAGTGTAAGTAAACAATACCATTTACTAAACGCGTGCCCAAGGTCTTAAGCCAAAGTTTTGCTACTCAATAGAGATCTGGTTTGCCTTCCATTCATTCACACCTTCATCTGAAGACTCAGCACTCCACAAACAAAATGGCCTAGTGGGAATATGTTCTACACCATTTATTACGAGTATTTATATAAAAACCTCTCATAAATGAGATTCTATAATATTGGGGCGAAGCGAAAGGAGTATGTAAGCATGCATGTTGTATCAGGTGGTGTTCTGTGGTGTCGGGTACTTTGTTATTTATGAACTCCCAGTGGTCTCTAACTTCACTCATGGTGACGTCATATCGCCAGCACATTAGTATCAACAGACATACATACAAATAACACATGGTTCACACATAGACAGGTATTGTTTGACTCACTTTATATAACAAATACTGGTAGCTTATGAAATATTCAGAACATTATTAGTAGCGCTTCGTAAGTCCGATAATTATCTGTTCCCTCTCACGTTATTATTTATGTCTGTTCCTAGAACAAGGGTGTGGGAACATAATCCTGGGCTTTACAACTTATTAGTGAAGGGTTTTAGATGAGGTGCTCACTTCTAAAGAAAAGGGATATGTTGTAATCGCATTGAACTGATGGAAATGTATTGTATATATTGTAAAGGGTAATAATAATAATTAAGGTAAGAGTTTGCTAATTATGGTAAGAGTTTGCTAAAGACAAATTCAGTTCAAGAAAAAAATAATTTTAGTTTTTCAGTAAAGTTATCAATTTTCTACTAATAATATTAACAAACCAACATGTAATACAAGTTTCTACCACAAATCAAAGTAAAAAGATGTGACAAAATCTTACATCACCTCAAAATCCAAACCTTACATGTTACCCTACCTCAAACGCTTCAAAACCAGTGAAGCGACGAATTGAAATCATACTCCGATTTATGAAAAGACATCTCTTTCGGTTACCTGCGCGCCTGGTAGCTGGTAGCTCGCACTGACGGCCGTCACGCCAGTAATCTGCGGGGATTAGCAGAGGTGTGCTCCCGCTCCGCCGTCTGACACGGTATTACGGCGGGGATTGCGGTTTATCGGGACCAACGTAATCTGTAGTGATGGAGAATTGATAAATACAAGCCTTTCATTACTTATTGACTTCCTAGATATACTTACATAGACTTTCGTTCTTATAATACTTGTTCCTGATGAAACCCGATTTGAATTTTATGATAATGATTATGGAAAACTACTATGAAGGTAAATTTATAAACAAATAAAACATACAAATTACGTAGCCTATTGTAACACACCCTTTGGCCTGAAACAACATTATTACATGCATACATAAATAACTCATGCTTTTATTACCGGTTATTATTTAGCAATATGTTTTACAAGTTTCCACCAGTGTTTAGCGGCCATTGCATTATTAGGTTATAATGTTCAGCACGTAATTACAAAAGTGATAAAAGTGTCAATAAAAGTTCACAAGTCAATAGGCTGGTAAACCACTTTGGCTCCAGCCCATTATTTCTTGCGGTAACTTTTATAACTCACAAAAGAAAAACTTGGAGGAAAAATGGCGGGTTTCATTTATTTATGATTACCATTAAGATTATTTTAAGTTGTGCTAAGTTAACCGTTGCGTTGTTCAGTAGGCTCAAAGTGTGGTCGTGTGACATTAGTGTAACATAATAGTATGAACTTTACTTGGTTTTCATTCATTATGTTGTTCGCGCTTACGAGTATGTGACTTAACTTTAACACATAACATAATTCCTGACAACTTAGTTTAATGGTACTGATAGATCAGTGGCCTTATCAGGAGTTATTACGATTTCTTTTACGCATATACGTTTATTTTAAAATTAAAAATACATACTTTTGAGGGTTCCGTAGCTGAATCAAAAGATTTTCATTAAATTAACAGACAGAAAAGAGTAGTTGCAATTATATTCATGTATTTACAGAAGTTTCAAATAGTTATTAATTTATTTGTTAGTTGGCCGAGTCGTTTTAATTCTTGATTTTACTGAGTTGTACACTAACTTATTTTGTTGAGTTAATTGATTAAATTACACAACTTATTTCGAATTAAACACAAAGTTATTTAATATTCCAGACGTGTATCATAACATAACCTTTCTTCGTAAAGTTTGTCGAATTCCTAACTATGTTTATAGTTACATTTTACATAAAGCGTTCGTACATGAATTACATTTCGTACTAGTTCTCGAAACGTATCGATTTCGTAAAGTTATTCTGATTGGCCACGATGATATTGTCTTCCAATTTCAGTAGTCTATTTAACCTTAATATCTTTATAAAAATATCTTTATGTAGATAAGTACATAAACAGCCATAATTTATTATAAATTATGTATTCGTCGGATGGAACACGAGTTTACACGACACATGACACGAGGCAATGGCGGGCGCGCGAGGCAGTGCCACACTCACACGCACTACGCACTACGCGCCACGAACTACGCACTACGCACAGGACAACCAAACGCGTGTAACATTACCATAAACACACTATTAATAAAACTCGCTACACACCGCCACACTACGTTATGCCACATTATGGACATCACTAATTGAATCTCCAGGTGCGCACAACACTACGGGAAACTTTCACAAATAGAACTCTGCAAAGTACAGAATATTTTTAGCTTAAACAAAATTTATTAGATCTGAGATTAGCTTTCTATTTTGGTTATAGAGCTTGTCAATCTCAGTTTCTATTGAGTTTGACAATATTCTCATGATCGTACATTGAATAAAAATACATAATACAATTTTATTAATGTAGTTATATACAAAAGTGCTTTAGAAAGTCTAAACTTTTTGATAAATATTGACGAAAATGGCTTGTAATATTAAAACGATGATATAATTATTCACCTGAAAGTTACTTTAAATTCAGCCACAAGAGTCCAGTGATTATATCGTTCGATTTCATCCCGCGCGTTGTCGGAGCACGTGTGCGGCATGTCGTGATAATGTATGCGCTGTTCGTTTACATCGACAAGTTTTAATGTGCGACCATCGCTCGTGCAGCGAATAATTAACAATGTATGTCGTGCTATTCGACAACGCCTAGCGTCCTGTTCCCGGCGAAAGGTTTTTAAATGGCCGCTGAATAAAAGTGGATAAGTTTTGTTTAAATTGCATTTCTGTTAGACATCTTTATGTAATTAAACTGTCGGAAACATAAAGTTCTGGATCCTGTAATTATTTGTCAACATATATCCTTACTAACTTGTATCAAAAGTTTAGTTAATTGACAGTGTCACTAAAATATGGAGCACAAAATATCTGCTTACGGCTACATTTCGTGAAACTAAAATAGGTTTGTCGTGCAAATGAGCAGCAGTGGAGCTAATTTACAGCAGTATTTAAACTTGGGTTTAACAAGCAGTGATATATCTTAGGCAGTTTACATAGTACAGGAGAGTGTCACCTGGCCGCTCTACATCAAAGGGGCTATATTTACGACGCAGCTCTAAATGAGGACGGACAGAACGCCCGCTCCTTCAGAGCACCCTCGTAAATTCAGTTGCTACAGTCAAACTCAAACGAATTTGTATTAACCTATAAATCGTAGGGTAAGCATCCCGTTGCAACATTTTTTTCTGACGTGCATTTAAAACCACTTCTCCAGTATTTTAATTAATTGCACAAAAATACTGAATTTGTAAAAAGGAGGTAACAAGTGCATAGAAAGACGTAATAACACATTTTTCCTATCCGCTTGGAATTTTCTTTCAGGACTTCCACTATTAAAGCGACTGGGGCATTTTGTTTTTATCAGACTTGTAACGTGGACCTTCTCTGCTAACATTGTTTCTAGCCCTCTCCCGCCCCCGCTTCCCGGACCACCCGCAGCCTCCTGACCCGGCACAACGCGACACAACACACGCACAACACACGCACACCACACGCACACCACACGCACACCACACGCACGACACACGCGCATCCGCACAAATTGGCGCGCGGTGCCCTTTACAACTTCCGCCAGAGTTGAATACTATTATACTATCGGAAATGTTGTGCGCACAATACATTTGTCTTCCTGCAAATGTTTTGTAACGTTACCGTTGCCAAATAACGCTAGCGGACTTTTAACTTGTTTTGCTGGACATGTTTGGCTCTATTTAGGCTATATGACTGATTGTGGACAGACCAAAAACAACTGTGATTGATAGATTTTGTTTACCTAATTCTATTTGTACAAGCAGACGACGATCAGGGGTGTACCCGGTGTACCTTAGTATCGTATTTCTGCAGGGTAGTACAACCTCAACGCATTCATTCACAAATAAATTAATGTCTTGATTGTATGGCACGTTAAGTATTAGATTGAACTACTCGATATGGGTGACTTGAATGTTTAATCAGTGTAAAAAGTGACACGGGTTTAATTTGCGCCACAAAAAAAGATTGCAGGTTTTGAGAGAAACCATTATTCATATTACATGTATTGCGTACAACACTAATGTCGAAGTAAACAAATACATAATCGCGAAGTAATCCGGTAACGCGATGATTGTGCGTCGTGTAGGTTAGTCGCAGGACTTAGTTCAGCGGCGGATAATTCCGTAATACCGTCTAATTGAGGCGCTTACGCTCATCGACTCAACAAGTGATGGATCCAACTTCAATTAGTATTCCATCCTGCTGCGACTGCGACTGCCGACTGGCTGATGTGAGGAGATATGAGCGCCCTAATTACTGCCTCCTTCGCACGTCACGCCCACTTTATAATCACTTTACAATTAGGTCGCCTATTCAAATTGCTATTGAGCCTATCGTATTTGAAATGTCGGAGTTCGGATGTTGATTTAATTCATAATGACTCTATCCTAGATTTGTGTAGATCTCTGGCAATAAACACTTTGGTGGTCACAATATTTACGTCTCAACAGAATGTCCGAAAGAATCCATCAATAAACGGTCAAATAAACACTTATAAACTCTTATACTTCATATTATTTCTCTATACTTCATACATATTCAAGATTTTAAGACTAATATAAAGTAAGCTGCCGCCGTACAAACGTATCTTGCGACTGAATAAACCTCAGTTTATTGGCAACACCGCCGATATTCTGCATCGGTTTCAACTGACTTATTACTTCGGGAGGCAATACCGAAGTCCTGATGTCGTAACAGAAAACCGTTAAAAGATACATGGATGTAAAGATCGTGAAAATATATTTAGACAAAGATAAATAAAAACATGGTTACCGAAATCCGTAAAATAAATGAAAGTATTGCCATAATCGACAAACATTCTAAATAAATTGATAGTATTAAGATAACGTTACGTAATGATACCGAAGAACGAAATAATCACCTATTTACTGTAAGTGTATGTTTTTCTATTCAAGAATAACGTGTATGTGATTCAATTTGCTTCGATAGCTTCGAGAATTCATTTGAAATCGAATACATGTGTAGGAATATTTCAATATTCCCTATGTTTATTTTAACCTCAATTTGACATAATGCTGTTGTGTCGATCGCAATAACTGACATTAGTGGTGACGACTGACGGACTGATGGGGTGAAGGGTGCCCCCACTGCTCGCGGATCAATAGAGGCGCTCTTCTTTTGTTCATTCACTTCGCTCACTACATCAATAGCTAATTTCGCGATATCAACCAGTCGTGAATGAACGAATGAACGCTTTTGATGTCTCTTGGCAATATCGCCAGCTCCGACAGATTCCACTTTGTATCCAGTGGCGTAGTGGCGTAGTGGCGGCGGCTCCCTCGCGATTTATTGGTACAACGTGATATTTTAGCAGCCCATTATAAATGTATACAGCGACATTTCTTTTACAACTCAACTCATAAAACCGCGTTGAATATAAATTGGATTAGATAATTACGTTCAGTTCACATAATTTATTCTGAGGCTTAATTTGTTATTCATCGTTAAATATAGAAATTTGATGGTGGATGAATATTGATGGTTCTCATTTTAATTCAATTCTGAAAAATCAAGATTTATTTCACAGCTTTTATTTTCTCAAGTGCGGACTAAAGAAGGTTAACGTTGTCGAAAAATTGAGGTTTTGTGTGAGATAAGCGATAGGCGTGTGATCCTGAGCCCTTTGCGAACGTTTCACGTACACAATTTACCTGCGCCTCACCGCACCTCACGCGGGGTGGGGGGGGGATACTGTAGAGCGGTGTGCGTACAAACATTGTGTATCACTAAAGCACACAGTCGCCACGTTTAATACAATAAGTACACATGTTAAAGGAGGATAAGAATCGCCTATAGCCGGCACAGACTTGTTTGTTGAAGGGAAAAACGTGCACGAGAAAATATATGAGAGCGATTTGCTTCATAATACACGTATTGGTGCGCTCAGAGATATTGCTTTGAACGGAGGGTATTTTTGGATATTAATGGTATTAGCTCAAGCAGCCGGGATGAAAAACAAACAGTTTGGAGAGAGTAACTCAACTCGCTCCCGTCGCACGAGCTGCCATCTTACTACCACTTTGATGTGGGTATGAGGTAGCGTGTTCTGTACTAATAGCTGCATTAACGTAGTCAATCAAAGTACGGTACTAACATAGTGTTGATTTAATATTTAATATTTTAAATACTAGATCAACGTGGCAGTTTGATAAAAAAAAGTGAAAAACTAAAACCCGACTACGACAAAAAAAACGACGCTTAAAAAGTTTGAAACAAGATTTTCAGGATAGAACAAAAGAAAAGCCGTAGTCACACGTTATACTCGTAGGTACCAACCTAAACACTTTAATAACGTGTGACTTGTCGTAGTCGGGTTTTAGTTTTTCACTTTGTTTTATTTAAACAATTTTAGTGTTAAATATTTTTTTTTATTTTTGTCCGCTAGAGGGCATCACTCTAAATTTGAGCAATATTTTGGAAATGTACAAGTGAGACCCTTTCAAATGACACCAAACACGGCGTATTTATGTCCATTTTTATTTTTAATACATCACTTTTTGTCCGCTAGAGGGCGCCATATAGAGTTTTGTTGCACGTCACGTAGCCTATGTTCAGAGGGCAATCAAGACGATAAAAAGATACCTCATAATATGTCAAGTTCCGATAAGTAGATTTGGAGCTATGAGGGAACAGATGAAGATACTCACATACATGCATACATAGCCAGTCAAAATCCCTCCTTTGGCTTTGCCGTAGTCGGGTAAAAATTTAAGACTTTATGGTTCCTATTTATAAAATAAAGCCCGCCTAGTTGTACGTCATCGGGTAAAATATAGATGCATCATGTCGTACGAAATGTGCAACATACTCAAGTCATTCTACAATTCATTTAAAAATTCTTTCAAAGTTATTTTTGTCCGCGCCATGCGTCACATGTGTCACACAAATCGACGATAACGTGTTTTGAAATATTTCACAAATTCTTTAGTTGTCACACTCCCCTGCCAGCTCCACTGCATTGCTGTGCCAGTTAGGAGAACAAACGACGCACAACAACGCATAGCTGCTGTCTCTAAACTGACATGACAGAATAGCTCCGCGATATTTCAGCTCATACCTACCCGGATTTCGGTTTTCCAAAACGTTACCCGTACGATTTTATCGACAGAGAAAAATTCGAGCTAGGCGGAAATCACCGGAATATCCGGGATTGACTCATACTGACGCGTACACCTAAACATTTTGTTTGAAACGGTAGTCTATTTGAAATCCGTGTCTCTATTACTAAAAGTTCCTTCTCTTTGTTCCGTTTGAATGTTCAGAATGTTTGGAATACATTTCTTAACGATCTTAAAACGTATTTAAGTAAATGTTTGAGCTTTACAAAGCTGAGATTCACAAAGAGCAGCAGTGGTTGAGGGCCACCAAAGTCGACAAAGTCCGCTGTATTCTAGCAAGGTCCTTGAATTCCGGCAAGGTCAGCTCAAGTCCAGTATGGTCCAGGAGCCCCGTCTGCACGGCGAATATGATCCGTTATGGCAACGCTTACTATTCCGCGGACGTCGCAGATGGAATTGCCTTATACAATTTCAGGACATTGCTGGCTGCGACCATAAAACTGACCGCCATTACCCCGGCGTGCTACCACGAGAACTCGCTCTCGATCGGTACTCGCTCGTTATAGCCACATACAACATCATTCATTTATTTTCAGGCAACTTTGGTGAAAAGAAATGATAATACATATTAGGATATTTATGTTATGTGAGTGAACAGAGGAAGTTTAAAAGTTGCACCAGTTACTGGAAAGGTGAAAGGGAATCGATAGCCATAGTACGAGCATATGATAAGGAAGGATGAATCACATGTAACTAAAAGAGTGATGATTATAAATGTTGATGGAAGGAGAGAGAGAAGAAGACCGAAGAAAAGTAGATAGATTGTGCGAGAAATAACAAGAAGGAAAATGGAGCGTGACGGTTGACAGGAGAGAACGAAGAGAAAAACTATTGTGCTCCTATTTGGGGTCACAGAAAAAGGACAGGAATATGATACAGTAATATTGATATACTAGCTGATACCCGCGACTTCGTTCACGTGGAAATTTTGATGTGTGACTGTCTCGTTGATCGAGTGGTCTCAAGTGCAACTACTGAGGATGAGGTCCGAGGTTTGATTGCAAAGTGTTTTCGCAGTAGAGGCCACGGAGCGTGGTTTTCGTGCCAGGTCAATGGCAATATTATATCTATAGACATCAAACGCCCCCTATTCCATGGCGCTTGAACATTACTGGCAAAATGTGAGTTTACGATTAGGTACACCACTGCCTAACTCTTTCGGGATCTTCTGTTGGCACTGGATGGGAAAACTCTTCGGAAAGTGGAATTTTCGCATCTACATCTAATTCCAGGCGACTCTCTCCTGTTTAAAGCAGTTTATTTGCAAAGACATCTGTTCCATGGCCAATCGCAGATTTTTGGTGATGTTGCAAGTTGGGGTAAGATTCGACGGCAATTTGTAAACGGAAAGTGCAATCTGGCCATTGTTAAGCAAAGTTGCGGCAATGCCCAAGGCAGCCACAGCCGATAAGACGGCACGGTTGGCGCAGTGCCTCGGCGTTTGACTGTGGCGCTGCATGTCCTGTATTCGATTTCCACACTGAACAAATATATTTAGGTCGCGGGTCTTATCTAATTTTAATTATGTTTTTATTTTAAAGTTTTTACAGCTGTTTTTCTTACTGTGTACCTGTCAATTTGTTTTTGTTGACTATTCACGACAAATATTAACACCGCAATTCTGAAAATGGTGTCAAATGAACAATGCCATCTGTCGAAGACGAAGTTAAACTGCCAAAATTTAATGCATGGGAAGCAAACACACACTATAGGGTTTAGGCTATGTAGTTTCCTGTATGAATGGTGCGCGGAGGCACTACACTGGGGGATAACTCCGCTGCCGCCGTATATTGCCGCATGGCGGACAGACCCCACTGGTGTGATTTCATGGCGACATGGAGAGAGCGACTGTCGCAACCCCGTGCAGGGCACAGTGGTGGTAAGTCTCCTCTTTGAGGAGTGGCTTGAGAGGCGCCACGGCGCCCTCAACTTTCGTCTGGCGCAGGTCCTCACCGGACACG
This sequence comes from Diarsia dahlii, assembly GCA_949775195.1. Classification (NCBI taxonomy): domain Eukaryota; kingdom Metazoa; phylum Arthropoda; class Insecta; order Lepidoptera; family Noctuidae; genus Diarsia; species Diarsia dahlii. The sequence goes on from OX459207.1 coordinate 21,474,128, forward strand.
GTTGTTTCGGGATTCGGGAGGCACCTGCACCGAATCAGGCGGAAGGAAACGCCCAAATGCTACTATTGCAAGGATCAGCCGGAGGACACGGTGGAGCACACCGTGGAGGTCTGCCTTGCTTGGGCGGAGCCCCACTTGGGTTGAGCCCCGTCGTGTTCTCTTAGCGACGATCGGCGGCGGCGACCTCTCGCGTCCGGCCCTGGTTCAAGCCATGTTGCGGGGCGAGAGGGAATGGGACGCCGTCGCCTCCTTCGGCGAAGTAGTGATGCTAGCGAAGGAGGTGGCGTGGTGAGAGAGAGAACCTCTCGTCCCAGCCGGAATAGGAGACGCTCTGGGCGTCGGGGGTCACGTGATGGCTTCCGGCCACCGTAGGTGCGGGCCTGTGGACGGTAAGTAGTGGGCTAGCTCGCCGTCCGCCCGTCGTAAGACGACGACAGGCCGTGTCGACGGCGCGTTCGGTTCCACGCGCGCCTCAAAGAGATGTCAGCAATATGGTTGAGGCCCGCAAGGGCCGCCGCTTGTCGGGGCTACGGGTTGTTCGAAAGAAATATCGCGGTCACAGCACAAAAGGCAAAAAAGGAACATGGGTGGTTTTTAGTCAGTAGAAGTCTAACATTCCCTACCGCTCTGCCCAGAGCGGGAGGAGTCAAATGATGATTTCCCACCCTCCGAAAAAAAAACCCTATGTAGATTTTCAAAGCAGCGTCATTTAAACTAATCAAGGGTACATTTTGTTATCGTAACTGTTTGAAAAATACGATTTAAAAGTTATCTTGTGAACACACTTATTAATTAGTACCGTTTTGATGCAATAGATGTCGTTGCATGTTTGTTTCTAAATGATGATAAGTTTTCTTAAATACCTTAAATTCGTATATCTTTTGATAGAGAGCACCAATTCCAATGAAACAAAAACTAAAACCCTAATCTTATTAGTTTTAAAATGTACACGTGATAATACTATAATAAACTATACACCCAAGACACACAGACACAACAAAAGAAAACATTATTTTTTCTAAATAATTATGTTCAATATACAGAAACTCTACGTCTACAGATTTATAATATTGTATTTACAATTAAAAGTAGATTATATAAATTTACTCTGAATTGATTTGAAAATCATATAGCATCGCAATGAAAACAAATACGTGGAACTTACAAAAAGTGAAAACCGATTGGGGATCGAACTCGCGAACACGTTTCAACATTTTTGGAAATCTTATAAAAAATCACAAAAGTGAATACTGACTGTGATTTGAACTTGCGTACCTTTGTTTACAGGTAAGTCTCTGTACCGTTAGGCTACGTACACCAGTGACAAACAGTTTGAAATAGACCTTCTGTTTTAATATAGTATGACAGTTGACAATTCGATTGTGTACGATACCGGAAATTTGAAATGACGTAAGGGACTTCAGCTTTCTCTTGGATTTGCAACGCTCGCACCAGGTGCTTAAAGTGAAAAATTGCACAGCACGCTCGATGTCCCATGCGTTATTTCGTATTTCCAGTATCAAGCTGTAAAACAGTTGAGGATTATGGATAATGCAATACTGCTCACCCCCTTAAGTTATTATGGGGATAATTTATAGCCCATGTGTTATTCCAGACTATAATCTACCTCTGTGCCAAATTTCATCCAGATCCGATCAGCCGTTCTCGCGTGAAAGAGCAACAAACATCCATACATACATCCATCCATCCATCCATCCATCCATCCATCCATCCTCACAAACTTTCGCATTTATAATATTAGTAGGATTGGAAAATAATAATTATGTTTCTGAACCTTCTGAGCGATTTGTCTTAATATTTATTTATTTATTCTTCAACAAATTACATTTTTGTCGAACATTGGTCTTAACAATAAAGCATAAACATTTATTTATCAACATGAGGCTGAGAAATACACAAATACTACATTCACATTGGTCCTAACATTATTAGTAATAATTACTTAATATGAATTATAATAATTTAACAAAATATTCATTAAAAATAACAATAAAAATTCAAATAAAAAAAATCAAAAAAAAAAATACAAATTGTTTGATGAGTCAGGGCGTGAAATTAAATAATGAAGGGTTGTCCATCCCGAATAATATACGTCGTCAAATGAAGTTGATGATCTTTACAATGTATTTATACTTGTGTGAGTTGTTACCTAAACTCTTGTATCCACCGATGCCTTTAATCTCAGACATAAATGTTGAATCAGAGTTATGTACTACTATTAATACTTTTACGGGTTTATTGTATTAATAGTAGTGTCAGTGACCATGTCAGTTTAAAAACTTAACAGGAAAGTAGAAAAAATAAGAATCGTAACGATGAGATGAGAAATTGTCACATAAATCTATACAATCACCGTGAGTACATCTAGGGCACAGTACGTAACCGGACGGGTTCCGTCGCCGCATGCACTTTATTTCGTCCATTACTGTAATGAACCGCGAAATAGCGCCTTCTGCTGAAATATAGCGCAATTATTTTTTTGCGCGGGCGGCATGATTGTGCCGAGACGCGGCGCTATATCACGCTGAGCGACAACCCTAGCCCGCGTCCCCCGCGTCCCCCGCGTCCCCCGCGTGTCCCGCGCCTCGTGCACCCCGCACCCTCTGTGACCATCACACCTAACAGATGTAACAGAAATACCATTACAAACTACACGTCATGTGGTTTGCTATTTTAATGCTCATTCAGTCTGCTAAAGAACAAGTCTTAGTATAGTGATTTGAAAAAAAACAGATTCCTGAGTAACTCAATTAAGGAATTAAGAAAACTTTGTTACGTGAAATTTTTGTTGTGTTTTATCTATGTGTCTCTTTCTCTCACAATACAGTTATTTTATTATGCTCCCCGTCGTCGTTACAAGTACTTCTGCAATAGTGTTCGGTGTGACAAACGCGTCTCGCTCTAACGTATGTTTCACTAGTGTATATTAAATGAGTCGAACATTCCGTCGGTTCCGCTCCACGACACTGCCGCCGAAAAATATCCGCGCGATTCTCTCTGCGCCGTTACTTTAGATGCTTTACTAAACCGACCCCGAACGGCACATAAGTGGAACAATACAATACAAAGGAATATCAACGTTTATGTCTTATGTAGCAACAAGGCGTTTTGCAGTAATAGGACTAGGATTGGTAAAAAAAATCTCGGCCTAGGCTGACGCTGAATAATCTCGCTAAGTTATTTTTGATGGCAACATCGCAGCAAGATTAATAGGGTCCTTTGTCACGAGAACGAGACCTTAACTGTGATGTGTCTCAATTTATATTCTTTTTATGGAGCTGAGTCGGGAGTTGTAAACTTTAGTGGGGATACAAAAACAATGGGCGGGTTGACCACTGGGCGGAGGGACGCAGAAGGTCATCTCTGTGTTAAGTCTATTAAAAGCTCAGACATAGAAAGCGACGCTGAAATGTTCAAAAAAGTCTTTAAAGTGCCTTCAACTTGGGTCTGCATATTTAAAAACCATCTGATTACTTTAATCCATAACAATTATGCTTGATTTATCTGTCAGTTGTGTCATGGAACGGGCCTACTGTACTTTCTTTTATATTCCCTGGGTACGGTTGTGTGACGCTAAGTAGAGTCACACGAGTTGTCCGCTGTTGTACCCAGGCGGCCACGTCCTAACTGCGGCCAACTTTGGGCTGGGGCTAAACTTGCTCCTCATTGTAGCCGAGATAGAATAGGGATCAACTCACTCCGGCTATTGAAAATCAAGGATGCAGGATGTGTTGTTTCGAACTTTTGTTTTTTGTTGTTGTCTCACAATGAATATTTTTATAGTGACTACAAGACATAGCAAATAAGTAAAGTTCAAAATGGTGTCCAGAAATTAGTTTTGAATTTCAATATTCTTTTCTAGTTCTCTGCTAAATACAAAACAGGTACATAGAGACAATTTATTGCGGAGTTGGGGCTCTAGCATGACCTAAATTGAATACATTTCTGTTCAAATGACAACGTAAGCTACAACAATTCCAAGTAAGACAAAAATAAGCGCACAGATTCCTAAACAATTTCTGAACAAACTCCGAATTCATTTCGAACGAAGACCTACAACAACTAGTAAATAATGTTAGAGCTGTTTGTATAAACATGTTAAGGCATGAAAAATATTATTTTCCTTGAACAATAACACAGTGACCATATCGCTACTAAAGCATTTTGCTCACTACACCGTAACATAGCCACGACCGTGCATAAAGGTGTATAAAGGTATCAGGCAAAATACCATTTTTGTCTTGAAGTATCACAATTTATGTTCACTGGACCGTTTCGTCACCACACCATCGCGTGCCATGCAGGTACTTTGTTGGCACCGGCTAAATATTTTTTTTGCGCGCTATACACGGGTATGATAATACGGATGATACTTACGTTCTTGTAGGCGTAGTAGGTAGTGCGTACGTCCTTCATTCTTGCTAGCTCGCCACTCTCGAGCTACGCGCGCTAGTGACAAGCTTGTGACGACGGAGGAAACAAATGTAAGTAGATGTTCAGAGCATGTCACGTGTGTTCGTGACGTGGTGATACTCACGGGAAGGAGACAAGTCAATGATCCCCGCTACAGTCAGGCAGAGAGAAGGTGAAGGCGTCACAGGAGTCTCACAACTCGAAAATGATTGACTGTTACATGTATAACTGTATGCACAGTTTTACCTTTTTAGAAATAGGAAGTCACCTCATTTATCTGAAACTAACATAGAGTTAGATGCATATCTCTAAAAACGAATAATAATCCACAAAGGTACAATGAACTTTAACATTTGGCAAGTACGGGAACGTTGATTTCTTTAAATAAAGACTATTAGGTACAGCTTACAAACAAAACAAGTCCCTGTTAGAAATAATAAGTGCCTTGTTAATGTACGAGTAGCAGCAATAACAAGACCCTTAGTGTACTCGTAATTGGTCTAGCCTTTAAATATCTACAAGTTTAAAGATTGTATTGTGAGATTCAGATGGCAGTGGCTCCTTCTATAAAACATAACATGACGCCTGTAATCCCACTAAGAAAAGGTAGAGATGTAACTATAGTATTAATCCACATTCGCAAGTTGCAGGACGAAATAATAAATAACATAGGAGTACTTTTCCTAGATTAAGTAGTTAGCTAGTTAGAGGAGACTCCCCACGCGTCCTGTTTTCCTGGTAGCTAGTAACAATTGATTGGAGCTCAGGCAGTTCGCACCTGCTCGCTGGTACATACTTAATGAACGCTTTCGTCCGGCGGTGGCGTCCCCACGCGCAGGCCTTGAGTTCACGTCGCTCCAGTGGGGCGGCACACGATTGGAGGTCACGTCGCCAGGAGCGGCAGAAGATCCTGTGCTTTATTACGTGATCTGTAACATAGTTTAGAGAAATTTGCAAAACAAAAAGCAATTGATTGATTGACGTTTGCAGATGATATAGCTGAACAGTGATTTGATTTGACATGATTATGATATGCATGAGTATATATCAGATACCAATTTTGTACAACACCTGTTGTTGGTGAGCAATGTGGACTGTAATTATTTAGGATGGGTTGGAGATGGTAGAAACAGTGTTAGTACGTTATAATTGTTATTTAATACAAGAACAAACTATGTACAAAGCAAATGGATCACTGACACTTGACAACATGTTAAAGAGTCATGAAAATGAAACAATCATTCAAAATATAAATAGTAAATGTTTAAAAAAAAAAGTTTAATAGGAACCTAGATAAATATCGTCTGTATCCGAATAACATAATTTTAAGTTGGTAATATGTTCGTATCGCGAATGATTTTGGTATTACGTTTGTATGGAGAAATGTTCGTTCACCGTCCCCTTAAAGAAGGTGGCATCCCAGCCAGTCGCCAACACCTGTTATGTACTATACTTGAACACCTGACTTTATACCTTACCGCATCTTAATGAAATTTCCGCGGTACTGTAGTGCGTCGAGCATTTTGCCGAAGCGAGAGTGCCCGACTTCTATGCCGTAATACGATCACGTGTAGCGTCATTTGATAGTATTTTAAGAAAATCGACCAATCAACTGCTGGAGGTCGTGAGTGAGGATTGGAACAGTCCGATCCGCCGGTATTGGGTAGAAGTCCACCGGAGTGCCAACCGAAGGTGATGTTTTTATTAGTGGATTTAATTATTTTAATATGTTATTTTTATTGCTGTGATATTTGTTTTAAAATGAATTGTATATATTATTTAAGTAACTTTGTATTTTATATTTTTTATGTAATTTGGGATTAAATGCCTGTTTTAATAAATTATTATTATTTATTATGCATGTTTGGGTGCTTCATCCAGAAAGAGCTTATTTTGCCGGCTATCTAAGAGTTAGTGAGAGCCATTACAGGGGGCCTAAACATGACTGGCAAAAAAAGAAAGTTATTTCACTTACCTTTATCGCAAGTAAGACTAAGCATTTTCAGGTTGTTCAGTTACCGAACATAATGAACCTTCTGCGCGAGTGTGTAGTGTGGTGTGTGTGTGAGTGTGTGTGGGGGGGTAGGTCCCGGTCACCCTCGTGTGTGCCGTGATCAAGTGTTTAGCTTTAATAAGTGATGTCTGTTGATTCGGACGAAAGGCTGTGTTAACGTGTCCTACAAATTGACCGCCATTACATTTGCCGGGTTAGTTTACTTTAGAGCGGCGCGATTAATACGACATTATATTTACCTTTCATGTATATTCATGAAATTAGATTAATGTTTACTGCAATTTCCATGGCAAATATTTACCTAGATACATTAAGCAAGTGTGACCGTTTCATGTTAAAACATTTCATTAATCGATTAAACATTTCACACGGAATTTCGGGACAGTAATCTTTATGAATAATAATAGTCCTCCTGACCGTTTTTCGGTCACGGCGGCCAATCTTAGAGAAGATTAGCCATCTGCGCGGGAGATATTATAGTGCACAAGTGTGTGCGCAGGCACAGGTACACTCTTTGTTCCTTTTCTTTTCTCTCAGGGCACTCTTTGTTCCTTTTCTCTCATAGTCCTCAGGGACGGCAATCCGACACGACCGGAGAGAGATCAGGCGCAGGACCAACGGCTTAACGTGCGCACCGAGGCACGGGGGTATTATACCGCCAACTTCCAAACTCCGGGCTACTACTGGAATATTTAATGAAAAACCCAATAGCACTTTTTGTCCGACCCGGGAATCGAACCCAGGACCTCATGCACAGCAGTCGCGCTTGCGGCCACTACACCAACGAGGCAGTTAATCTTTATGAATATTGTGATGTTATCATCCTACATCACTTTAATAACTATTCTACCAGTCCAGGTACCTCTCTGCCCGCCCCATACTAAAGATAAAAGCGTGAAGCTTGACATTAAAAAGTGCCGAACATCAACTTGACGTCGTTATCGACAAAAAGTGCTTCTCTAACAGAAATCAAGTTGTTTTATCAGCGAATCTGTCCGCCGACGCTGCGGTATCGAGTGGCCGAACTTGGGGCACGCCTGACACCCTGACACCGTGACGTCACTGGGGGGGGAGGGGGAATAGGGGGAGGCTCCTGAACTTCAGCATTTTGGCTTGTTTTATAAGTGTCTGTGTTTCTGAAGAGGTACTGCTGTCAAGTCTTTATTAATAACTGATGGTTCATAGACAATCGTCCTAGCAACAATACATGAGCCTGAATCTGTTAAAATTATATTTAACTCTCTAAAAGCATAAACATCACGCTCGTAATTTCTGAAGTGTAAGACAGAGGTACACCTTTAAATAGTGCATTCACATTCTCCAGTTACATTTTAACTCACACAAGGAAACAAAGTTCGAAACATTACTTAATAGTAAAATACCGTGGTATAATTGGTTGATTTATTAAATTATAACTTGTTTATAACCTTGATTATAAAAAATAATACAGTTCACGTGTAAACGAGCGCAATTTCCCGCTTCCGTGTGCCACAGATTAAATAAAACCAGACAAGTGTTATGTACCGAAGTCTAAACAAATAACTACTCACAAAGAGCCAGTATTATTATAACAAACAGGCAGGACACACCGCGCGCTTGTCGTCGCCGAGTTAATCATAGAGCGTCGTACTGCGCCCTTCATTACTGAGCCCAGTGCATTACAGGCGCACATTAGTACTTGCTGATAGTATACTGCTGTACAGCCACGAGAAATCAAATGTTAAATACTTAGGAAAATTCAAATCAAAGCAGTTATTTCAATTAGGCCAGTTACAGGCACTTTTCAATTGTATATCTAAACCAATGCAAAAATAAAATTTAGCTACAGTCCCAGTCACAAGGCACACAAACTGTGAAAGTACTGTGTAGTTGTCCATTGCAAAATTAAAAAAGAATTTTCTCATGAAATAATGGTTTGTACCTTTATTAGATACGAACTATAACGTAGTAGTCGCTTCCAAAACAACTTCGTGAAAATGTAAAACGTTAATCAATACAGTTGAAGAAAATTGCTTTTGAATTTAACTAAGTGTAGTTTATGTAAGACTCAAAGAGTGAACATCCGACCACATCACGTAGGTATACAATTCATTGGTCGTGAGTGTACATGACATCATGATGCAATAACAGAATACTTCGATATCACTTTAGCGAATTGACCATCAACTCACATCACATCACAGCGGTCTTTTTTTCATTATTTGTGAGTCATATAAAATTGCTATAAACTTTACTGGAGTGAAACCGGTACGTATTCCATCACACGTGTTTTCAAAACTGGACTCTGACAGTTTAGTATGTGTTTTGTACCTGCCAGCAACCGGTCTACTACTTGTTCGTGGACAGGTTTAGTTAACCTGAAGATTTTAATAAGTCAAACTAAACCGTTCCCTGACTGTGCTTCCCTTTTATATTCGCCTTTGGGAAATGATCAAATTACTCCTCCCGTTCTTAGCGGAGCGGAAGGGAGTGTCAGACTTCTACTGACTAAAAACCAACTATGTTTCTTCTTAGCCCTTTGTATCCGGGGCCGTGCAATCTCATACGAACAACCCGCAGTACATACGAGTATAATTTTTTCCTTATATAAAAAGGTCGGGTACCTTATAATGCGTAAATTCTTTGGAAATACCGTATGCGACTTGACACTACACGTGGTGCTCTTAGTAAGTAAGGAAAGAACCTTTGGAATATTCACAAACCTTTACCTTACGAGAAACAAAGACATCCCACAAATATATTCACCTGACAAATTGAATAAGATAATCAATTTTATGAACCGACTTCTAAAAATGGAGAGGGTTATGTATTCTTCCCGCATTTTTTTTATGTATTTTACATCAATGACTTCATGCGCGATTTACGTGATTCTTTTTTCATTTGGTAGAGGAAAACTACGCGGTGGATCATAATTACAAATTGTATGAACCTTGTTTGAGCAGTTTGTGAGTTAGCTCCCTTTAATACGTAAAAAGTTTTTAATTGCTAATAAGACCCTCACTGATTCTCCATTTAAAATGAAACTGAAGTCAGCAGATAAACATACCAACTCATTTTCATAATTATTTTAATTAACATTGTATTCATGTAATATTAATATTTGTGATCAAAGGACAGTTCTGAATCACCATCACATCGGTTGTTAGACCGTACGCTTTACCACAGTTTAGTTATAAACAAACAAAATAGCTCGTATATCACTCCGATTCGTTTCCTCTAAGATTAAGAATTAAATAAATACCCATATTATTAATGGCCGTATTCTATAAAAAAACTTTTTTACAAAAAATAAAACCGACTTCGACAAAAAATAAAACACAAAAAAGTGAAAAATAAAAATCAGCTTCTGAAGTCGGTGACTTTTGTTTGTTTGATTTCATGTTTTTGCCACCGACTTCTGAAGCTGATTTTTATTTTTCACTTTTTGTGTTTTATTTTTTGTCGAAGTCGGTTTTATTTTTTGTAAAAAAGTTTTTATTTTTCACTTTTTAGTGGTTCACATGTGTTTACCCCTTCACAACGTACCGGCGTGATGTTATATTATGAACTGGTGTAAACAATAGACAGACATGAGATTTCAGCAATCCCAGTCCATTTGCTATCATTTATTGAGGAGTTCCGTTGTCTATCTCCGAAGTACTTCATCAGAATATGTTCACCAACCTTTGTAGTGAGTACAGGCGTGATATTATGTTGTGTGATGGCGTAAACAATGCTTAGATATGCTATAGCAACAATCGCGGTTAATCTGCTGTTATTTATTGAAGAGTTCCCCCGATTTCTACAAGATCCCATCATCAGATATTGAAATGGTGACAATGGGACCACACGGGAAGCACCAGCTTTCAAATGAAAAAAGAATCATGAAAATCAGTTCACCCAGTCGCAAGTTATGAGCGAACAAACATAAAAAAAAAAAAAAAGAAAATAAAAAAAATTCCGTCGAATTGATAACCTCCTCCTTTTTTTGAAGTCGGTTAAAAACACTGAACTTATTGGAGGTCGTATATTTATATGTATATACTGGCCTGCGAGAAATAATCATATGTAACACATTGCTGTCATTGATTTAAATAAGCTTAGTTACGGGTTGTTTATATTCTATTGTACTTTGTAACTTGCTTGTAAAATATTAACCACGAATGAATATACTGTGCTGTCCCACTGCTGATCTCATCTTTATTTCAATTGGTTATGGGCCCAGAACCCAGAAGCACAAATGCTAGAGCATTATTTATAAGTTGAGTGGTTTAAATATTATTTTTGTGCTTGTGAAACGTGTGAAACTTACGAAATCGCAATTATGTCAGCTGAGGTTGGCATAAGTGGTATTAAGAGGCTGAAAAATTCGTCCGACTACCCGAATTGGAAATTCCTGGTGCGAAATTACCTTGAAAATAAAAACTGGTGGGGAGTAATTTCTACAGATGTAGTGAATGCTGACGTAGACCGGCAGGCACGAACAACAATATGCTTGTTGTTGGAACCAGAGTGCTTTACCCACGTCTACAATGCGAAGACTGCGAAAGAAGCCTGGAATAGCTTACGTAAAGCGTATGAAGACAAAGGTTGGGGAAGACGCATACATATTCAGCGAGAGCTTTTTAACTGTAAGTTAGAGAATTTTGATTCTATGGAAAGCTACATATCAAAAATTACGTTCCTGACACAACAATTGTCAGATATTGATGCTCCAATCCCTGATGATTGGATCATATCGATTTTGCTGGGTGGATTGACCGCTGAGTACAGCCCTCTCATTATGGCTGTAGATAATAGTGGAAAAGAAATCACGTTGGAGCAAATCAAAATGAAATTGTTACAAGAAGGAAGTAGACAGAGTAAGTTGAACACAGAGTACGAAAAAGCCTTAGTAACACGTAAAGTACAGAACGATGCTAGATCTAACACTAAAACTATTGATCGTAAGCAGAAGTTCGTCTACAAGTGTTTTAAGTGCCACAAGCAAGGACACAAGGCGTCCGAATGCAAGGAGCGGATAAAAACCGCGAATATCTGCCTGAATACAAAGGGGGCGATAAACAAAGATAATTGGTATTTAGACAGTGGGTGCTCAAATCATATGACCCATGATAAAAACAAATTGTTGTCTTACACACATGTAAACGGCAACATGAAGATCGCAGTAGCAAACGGGGAGAAGTTATTGGTGAAAGGACGAGGAAATGCTGAGCCACAAGTCAGCGAAAACGGAAAATTAATTTTAGAAAACGTTTTACATGTTCCTGATTTATCCATGAACCTAATTTCGGTGAGCGATTTGACCAAGAAAAATTATTGCATGAATTTTGACAAAGAAGGTTGCATGATTCAAAGTAAAAAACAAATTATTGCAAGATGTCAAGAGGTCGGTGGAATTTATGAGTTGACAGAAAATCAAAATGACATCGTGAATGTGACATTGTCAAAACAAAATGAAAATATTTCGAACGTTTGGCACAAAAGATTAGCTCATTTATCGCGTAATTATATGAATAAAATGAAAGTTTTAGTAAGCGGTATGGAATTTAAGAGTACCGATTTATGCGAGCCGTGTATTCCATGTATAGAAGGAAAGACATGCAAAAGTCCCTTTAAAAAGCAAGGTACGAGAGCGAACGAGGTCTTACAATTAGTTTTTAGCGACGTTTGTGGACCAATCGAGGAGCCATCGTTCGGTGGTTCGAGGTATATTCTTCTATTTATCGACGATTATACTAGAAAGACTCATGTTTATTTTTTGAGGAACAAAAGCGAAACATTCGATAAGTTCCGTGAATATAAGGCGGAAGTTGAGAATGAGACAAGTAAATTGATTAAATGTCTGAGATCTGACAACGGCGCGGAGTATTGTAATGGTAAATTTAAATCATTTTTAAAGTCTGCAGGTATAAAACACCAGACGACTGTACCGTACACGCCGGAACATAATTCTGTCGCAGAAAGAGCGAATCGTACTATAATAGAGAAGGCAAGAACATTACTGTCAGAATCGAACTTGAGCAAGAAGTATTGGGCCGAGGCTGTAAATACTGTTGTTTACTTAAAGAACAGAAGCCCTACGAAAGCATTGAATAATGCGGTACCAGAAAAGCTTTGGAATGGAAAAGATGTGGATGTTAGTCATCTGAAAATCTTTGGTTGTTTGGCATATAGATTGATACCCAAGCAAAAGAGACGGAAACTGGACATGAAGACGGAACCGATGATTTTTATTGGATATCCTGATAATCAGAAGGGTTATCGTCTGATGAATCCTAAGACAGGTGAAGTGACGACTGCGAGAGATGTGAAATTTCTGGAAAACGTCTTTCTCCAAAAGGAAAACGTGGAAAAGTCGGAAGTAATCATAAACCTAAATAAAGATTCTGTTCCTTCCAGTTTACCGAACGTATCTACAAGCAGATCTGAACATTTAGAGGCTAACAACGATATGTATCGTGATACTGAAGACGAGAACGTAGAAGTATCGGAGGACATAGGACCTGAACCTATAGTACCAGAGCGAGTACCTGATGACGTATTGACTGAAGAAGAAGTCAGAATACCTGAATCAGAAAGGAGGTATCCTTTAAGAGAACGCAGACAAGTCGACCGGTACGGATGCAATGTTATGTATGCCAAGGAGAGCAATCTTGATGGTGATCCATTGACTATTAATGAAGCGTTGGCGAGACCAGATGGTGATTTATGGCAAAAAGCGATAGATAATGAACTTCTGTCACTGAAGGAGAACCAGACTTGGACGTTGGTGGATCTTCCAGCTGATAAGAAGCCTATCCAATGCAAATGGGTGTTCAAAATCAAGAAAGATAGCGATGGCAAGGTAACAAAGTACAAGGCTAGACTTGTAGCAAAAGGCTTCACACAGGTATGTGGTGTAGATTATACTGAGACATATTCTCCTGTAGTAAGAAGCTCTACTTTAAGATTGTTGTTCTCGCTAGCTGTTGAATACGGTTGGTTTATTGACCAATGGGATGTCACGACTGCCTTTTTATACGGAAAAATTAAAGAGGACATTTACATGCTCCAACCAAAAGGAGCAGTAGTCAAAGGTCAAGAAACCAAGGTATGCAAATTGCAGCGTTCTTTGTACGGATTGAAACAAGCTTCAAATGCTTGGTTCAAGGAATTGGATAAAGAAATGTTGAATTTAGGCTTTGTACAATCAAAAATAGAACCGTGTTTGTATCAAAAGCAGTTTAAAAACAACAAGAAGTTGATTGTCGTTATTTACGTAGATGACCTTTTTATTTTTGGAAATTGTGAACAAGAAAAGCAGAAATTAAAAAACAATTTGCTTGACAAGTTTAAAGTGAAAGATTTAGGGCAGGCTAGGCATGTTTTAGGCATGAGGTTAAGGAGGGACAAAGATGTTATTTGTCTAGATCAGCAACAGTTCATTTCGGATATTTTGAATGACTTTAACATGACAGACGCTAAGCCAGTTTTAACCCCAATGGAAGTCGGTATGAAATTAGAAAGATCGACAAATTCTCATAGCGATCTGCCGTATCAAAGCTTAATAGGCTGTCTAAACTATTTGGCCTGTAATACGCGACCAGACATAGCACATGCGGTAAGTGTACTTTCACAATTCAATTCATGCTATGATGAAATACATTTTAAATGTGCGAAACGGGTCTTAAGGTATTTAAAAGGTACGTCTAACCTTTGTCTCACTTTTAGGAAGTCGGGAGATTTAGACTTACGAGGCTACGTAGATGCAGATTGGGGAGGGGCACTTGATAGAAAGTCTTTCACAGGATTAATTTTCAAAATAGGTAAAAATATAGTGTCATGGGAGAGTAGGAAGCAAGCGACAGTATCCTTGTCAAGTACAGAAGCAGAGTACGTAGGATTCAAGGAAGTCAAGCTTCGAAGGAAGCTCTCTATTTACGGAGTTTACTAAATAGTTTAACAGCTGTGGATAGTAAAGCGGTAGTAATATACAATGACAATCAGTCGGCGCATAAAATTGCAGGTAACAAAATGATGCATAATCGGACAAAACATATAGACATAAAATATCATTTTATTCGCGAGTGTGTACTTAATAACAAAATTGAGATAAAGTACATGTCAACTAATAATATGATAGCTGACATTTTAACAAAAAGTGTTCACAGCCCGAAGTTAAGAGAATTTTTAACGGATTTATCCCTATCAAATTATTCGATTAAGGGGGCGATGAGGAGTTAAATGTTAATTTTTATGTTGTATTGGTAATGGATAATTTTCTATGTAGTTTTGTTATGCATTGCTTTCTTTGTTAAATTTCTTCTGATTTTTGTACTATACTTTTGTATACAGCTAGTACAGTGAAACACAGAAGTGTTAGTATTTGATTTATTTTTATGTACCGAGTATAGAAGTAATATGCATGTGTAATAGATTAAGGGGGCGTATTGGAGGTCGTATATTTATATGTATATACTGGCCTGCGAGAAATAATCATATGTAACACATTGCTGTCATTGATTTAAATAAGCTTAGTTACGGGTTGTTTATATTCTATTGTACTTTGTAACTTGCTTGTAAAATATTAACCACGAATGAATATACTGTGCTGTCCCACTGCTGATCTCATCTTTATTTCAATTGAACTTGTGTGTAGTGTTATTTTAGTGTTGATTAATGACACGTGTCACGAGTGTGGCCGCGCGCGACCGTCGACCGGTCGATCACTACTCGCAACACATTTGTTTTGGTAACGCGACACATTGAGACTGCTCAAATAAATATTTGTTCAGCTTTAAAATAATATGTGGCGGATAAAGAATTAGTTTTTTTCATGAATAATTTAGTGCGTTTTTCGTTTAAACTTGTTGGAAGTTGGGTCTTTGATATTTATTTTGCCTACGAATAAAAGAGAGTGAACTCTCACTCTTTCCCCGTGTAGAGTTTTTTTTTCAAACTTCACATATTTTGTCCGGGGAATGAAATTGATATAATAATTTGACAGTTTTAGTATATTGTTTTGATTGAAATAATCAGCTTTTCCCAAAAAATGTGATTTCCATTAAAATACCTGCTGTCAAAGCTATAATATTGTAAACATGGAC
The DNA here is from genome assembly GCA_949775195.1 of Diarsia dahlii. Taxonomy (NCBI): domain Eukaryota; kingdom Metazoa; phylum Arthropoda; class Insecta; order Lepidoptera; family Noctuidae; genus Diarsia; species Diarsia dahlii. The sequence continues at coordinate 21,489,644 of OX459207.1, forward strand.
ACTTACCATTGCCACAGACACACACACACACGCAGCTGCTCACAGACACACACAGGATACGCTCGCCTCACTATGTGACACCAGTACATAAAGGTCCCGCCATCGCCACTACAACGCGGCCATCACGCCGAGCGCTTTATAAATACATTAGGCAACAATCAATACACGAACGCACGCAAGAAGAGATAAATATTTAATTTCCTCGGCAAGGTGTCGTCGGATCGCTCATTTCCGCGGAGATACGCGCGTAATCCCAGAGATTGATGCCACGCCGTACGCGTGCGTTTCAAACATCTATATTTTTCATGTTCGCTCAAACGGATTTTATTCGCAGCTAATGGTTTTTTGGCGGCGCTTTCTATCATATTCCTTTTTGTTGTTACAAAATGATTTTAGGAAGATTGCTGTCAAAATGTTTGCGTCAGTATAATAAGTCTTGAAACTAGATTAAATCTGCTTGACAAATATAATGTTTAAGTAAAGAAATTTTGAGATGTCAGAACTTTCGACGATGATTTTAATAGAATTGACGATCAATTGTTTAGAAAGAGCGATCTCATCTGGTTTTCTTGGTGATAAACTAAATAATGTTCAACATTTATTATTGTCTTAACAGAGAGGATTGCATATAAACATACGCTAACAATAAATTATAACATTGAACTGCACTAAATAATGTCCATAAATTAGAGCGCATTCCATAACACATGTGCACAGCATGCGCGTTTGCGCGTCCATCGTGCGTCGATGTGTTGAATACGCACGTGAGTCGGATGTGTGGCCGCGTCACGTGCCGATGACGTCACGGACACAGACACATCCGGACACATGCAGAGCACTGCGCTTTTGTTGGGACAACTATTCTGCAGTGTTTTGTTTATCAAGATGGATTATTTGAAGCCAAGTTAGTGCCCAAAGGCTTCAGACAGGAATGTCCACGAAAATAACGTAGTAAATATTTTTTTATATGAATTGGGGCCATATTAACGTATGAATCGTATAACTTGACATTTTAATAAAATTACGACAATTTTACGGATAATTACAACCTATATTTTAAATAATTCCTGACCTGTAATAAAACATTTCTTTTTACCACATGGCATGTAAATTACGACATTTCCTTATCAAAACATGAAACGAAAATTCACATATTGGGGTAACTAAACCTAATTGAAGTCAACCACAATCCTCTCCGGCCATAAAATAATTATTCCCCAATTGTATGGCTCATGGCATTGCCACATATCACCCCTGAACCCTCGGCTACAAGTTTAGTCGCGCGATATTACACAAGTTGTAACAAAACGGCACATTAATTCCGTATGTGGCGATATTTGTGTCGCACAAAAAGCGAGCGATACAATTTGCATTGTTCTTGTGGCGGGCGGCACGTACGCAAGAAAAGTTGGCGCGTTCGTAGGTACGTGCGTGTGTGTGTGTGTGTGTGAAACGTTACAGGGTTGGACAGAAGGTGCACGACAGGAAATGTATTGGTTCACGGATTGACGCACTACATACGTTTGTGTCCTCCACCCCGTAAAAGTCCCCGCAGACTGCAGACTTTCGACCGATAGTTTATACTAGGGCTAGTGCTCATATTCTGTATGAACATGTATACTAGTGCGCATATTACATACAACGCTTCGGTATCATCAATTTGATGGGCTACGCGACTGCCTTCAAACTGAACTATCGGCCAACTATTAACTGCTAGATCAAAATGGCGCTCTTATATCGCGGACATACTTGCCAATGCGAGCGCTCTCTTCAAAAGTCACCTACCATTCCTACCAACTAGCAAATTGTTCAAGCGCAGTCGAACGACATTGGTCCGGTTTCGCGACTAAGTGTGCGCGTCAGCAGCCTGAACCGACTAAACTATCGGCCGATAGAAAGTCTGCAGTCTGCGAGGACTCTAAACGGTATCAAATGATTCGACATGCAACGTGAATGCTGTCAAGCGTCATGCGCATGTTTCTCTTGTTTGTTCCTAGCGCGGAGTCTCGTGGCAAGCTCTAAACAACTTCTTTCTTTTGTTTTGCAATCTCCGTCACATCATAGGTTAGCCCCTTTGTACACAAGGCTTCACTAGATACTCAACGATTTTAGTCTTCAAGCGACTGCCGCCATACAAATCCACCGCCGACATTCGTCCCGGGCGACGCGACTCGTGTACGAACTTCAATGGATTTGTATGGCGGCAGTCGCTTGAAGACTAAAATCGTTGTGTACATCCATGTGTACGAAGGGGCTTATTTATAACAGTTGCATACGACAGATAAAAATTACGCGCTGTAACGATTCGTAAGTAAAGTTGGTGTTCAATTTGGCAAGCAATCATTCCCCCTAATTATATAATAGAACGGTAAAAATTTGTCACCAACAATAACACAACATTGTACTAAAGTTTGGGCATTGTTTAAAGCGGATCTTCTGAACCTCAATAAATATGTCGTATGTGTCCAAAACTCCCTGATCCTCGAACACTGGATGCTGCGTGATGCTCTCTCGTCAACTCTACTCGCATAAGAACTTACTTTACGATGGTCGTTTGAGAACAAGTGTTACATCGCCTGTTATTGTTTCATTGGTAATACAATTGTTACAGTTGAATATCATTGGAATCGTGCCCGGTTGAGGACAATAGGTTCGCGCAATGTAACGTAAACCTAGTGTCGTATCGCTGAACTGTCGCCAAAGCGCGTATGAGTGTGAACGTGTGTATGTCTGTGTATGTACGTGTGTGTGTGAACAGTATATACAGCTGACCTTTTTGTAATAAAGGTGAGTAATGTCACAAAATACCACTGCCGTTAAACACATGACTAGGGTCTCTAATATAATGTCAGCCAGTGATTGAACTGCCAGTGTTCATCAGATGTGCTAACATTACCTGATGTTTATTTGCGTGCCTCGTTGTCTAGTGGTTCCAAGCACGACTGCTGAGCATAAGATCCCGGGTTCGTTTCTGGGGTCAGGCAATGAGTTATTAGGTTTATCAATCACGAATACGAGCTGCCACGGAGTTTAAATTTGCCCGGTTAATGTCAATAGGCTCGACCTCTAATACATCATCATTTATCATCATTCTCTTGCTCTTATCCCAATTCATTTGGTGTCGGTGCAGCCTTCAACCATACTTCTTCAACCATACTTCTCTAATACCCGTCATCTCATCATTCGTCCTTTCCTGCCATATTATCATTCTTTAAACAGTCCATCCATCGTTTCTTTGATCTTTTTCTATTACATGGGACTTAAAAACATAACTGGCGAAATTTGTGTACGAAATACTTTAATATAATATGAGTTTCCTTAGTGTCGGTAGAGGAAACCATCACTTATGTGAGAGTAATAGCAGGCATCTGAAACGCATCAGCGCTCGGCTCCACGACCTCAGGCTCGTGTGTGTACGTACAAACTGTACGAAGGCACACGAACGTTTCCAAGATGTTCGGGAAGTCATTTGTACCGGAAATATACATAACAACGTTACTGCGTCTGGAACACGTTTGTTTAAGAATATATTGCGGTAAGTGGCCACCCTGTCTAAGGGCTACGTTTTAAACTTCTGAATTAATTATTGGCTGGGAGGAGCTCTCACTCTGAGCTTACGCATCGTATTGAATAGGGTGGTACATTTTCATGTCGAAAGATGTTTCGGAAAGTATCTGGAGAGCAATTATATTTTATGCGCTCACCTAATATGTGGTACGGAATGCCTATTATATAGCGCACAAATGATAATGACCTCCTATGATTGAATCCGGTCCTTAAATCGTGCATTTCGTCGTCCCATGTTCAGCAGTAAACGTTTACGTGGTTGCGGTAACGCCGGTACGTCCGCTGGGGGTTCACAATGCTCTTTAATTAACATTTAAATGAAAATCCGCACAAACTACACATTAACATGCACGAAAGCTTTAAAAAACACAATTAATTCGCTGCAGTAATTTGATCACTGTTCTTAATAACTGGGACATCGACAATGCGTTCATTTTTACGGTAATCCGTGTGGGGCCATAACGGCGGCGGTTGTTTATGTGTGGCCGCCCCGCCGGCGATTACAGCGAGTTAACAGCGCGTTAACCACCTGATTGCACGTAACGTTGATTGGTTCCGAATCTGCGGGAGCCGGGGACGAGTCTTGTGCAGTACAGCTTTCGTTATACATAATAAAGCTACAGTATAGCATTCCGAATTAAGGATTTAGGCGTAGGCCTGTAATCCTAAAGCTGCCTTTGATGAGCACTCTGAACTGATCAATCTCTCGACGATTATGATTTTATTATTACATTGCATAAATTGCAAACGGTCAATGTTGAGGCGTTCAATTGACACGAATAATGAATATCTTCAATTTAGACAGCCTTACAAAAGTCGTTAATGTAAGAGTATTAGGTCAATAATGTTCAAATACGTATAAGGCATTAATATAAATTAGGAGTACTGTTACGAGTACCACTGAAAATGCCGAGATATTGAATACGGTAACTTTTCCGTGATTCCTGAGTGCTGGGCGCCATGTCAACTAAGTTCGTACCTGAGAGCTATTTCTGTAACGAGATCATAGCTGATATCATTCCCAAGCTCTTATTACCACTATTACCAGAGAGTGCTTGCAGGTTTGATTTTTAGCTGTTTAATATCTAGACCGTAATAAGATTATTCTGATTTCAGTAAATGTGGTTTTAAATTGAATATTGTTATACCTTGGTTGTTAGCTTATTAATAACAGACTTATTCCAATACTATAATATTACCACTGCTTCGTTGGTCTAGTTGGTCGCAAGTGCGACCGCTGACTAAGAGGTCGTGAGTTCGATTCCCGGGTCGGTCAAAGTCATGTCAGAGTTTGAATCTGTCCCTGGCTGATGGCAATAGGCTCGCTCCCTATTACATGGGACTTTAACACAACTATTACACACGTACTTACACAACTATTACACACATACTTACACAACTATTACACACATACTTACACAACTATTACACACGTACTTACACAACTATTACACACGTACTTACACAACTATTACACACATACTTACACAACTATTACACACGTACTTACACAACTATTACACACATACTTACACAACTATTACACACGCACCACATCTTCCTAACACTTTTTTTTTGGAGGTTGGGAAATCATCAAATGACTCCTGCTCTGGGCAGAGCGGTAGGGAGTGTCCGACTTCTACTGACTTAAAACCACCCATGTTCCTTTTTAGCCCTTTGTGCCGAGGCCGCGGTATCTATTTCGGACAAAACGCAAACCCAGGCACGCGTCCCTTTACATGGAGGTTTAACATAACTGGTAAAATGTGTGTATCCCATCGTACCTGTAAGTACACATCTGCAAGTCCCTTTGGACATTACAGTAGCGATGATAGAAATAATTATTATATTTCCGCTCTGATATTTTGGATATTTTAAGTATGAACTCCCGAGTTGAACAAAATATAAAAGGATTTTCATTCGCAGTGTATAGTATTAAGCCCACACTACGCACAGGTGTGCGTGCCACTGGCCAAATAAACTGTTTTACGAGCTACACCCCCCACACCCCCTCCCCTCTGCGTCACCCTGTAAGGGCTGACCCGACCGAGTTATTGTTTCCTTTCCAAATGTGTCGCGAGCATTGTGTGCGTTTATTTTTGTTACAAAGTATATCATTAAACTTCATTTAAAGGTTTTTTTACTAAGAGTCTGATGGACTGATTTTGTTTTGTGGTAATATCTCCTATGTAGGGGCTACATGGTGCTTAAACGAATTAAGATCCTCGTTTAGTATCACATCATAAAATAATGAAAGCATTGTTCAAACGACTTTTGTTCCAGATTACAACATTCGAACTTCACAAACTGCATTTAATATTTATATTCGCAGTTCAAGGAAAGAAATCATCTTTTCAGATGAAAAACACACAACGCCATAGGTGAAACATAATACTAGTATTCACTGGCGGTGTAGGTAGGTATGTATATGCCTCATACGGGCAGGTGTATTGTGTTGGCGCACTGTGCATGTACCTTCGTTACACGCAACACTGTATTTAAAAAGAAACGCGTATTTTTTCACATCGTTATTCCGAATGCTAGCTAGAAACGTTACCTAGGAATATACCTAACAGAAGGGCTATCTCTTATAGATTGTATCAAACTGACTCCAGGGGATAGTAACTAATCGCCAACCGTCGACGAGTGAAATATTCGGTGTGGTACCACGGCGGCCGATACCACAGATACCGCGCATCGCCGCTTTAGATACCGGCCGTGCGATACCACGCGATCGGCGGCCGATACCGCGCGAATATTTGCATCACTTTACGTCCGTACCCGGGCCATTGTGCGCGAAGCCGTCAGGTAACAATTAGTGTTTATCTTATAACTATTGTTCTCCCTAACTTCTAGTCTTTGGGCAAAGACTAGAAATTAGAGACAACAATAGTTTGTTTATTGATTAATTATGAACTGTCTGGGAAATTAATTGAAGGGAACGGTTTTGGAAGAAATGTAAATTACAGGCAGTTTAAAATATAATGATAAGCTGAAAATTTTAGCTTAACTTCCAAGTCAAAAATTATGATACATTACAAATTTACATGTTGAAATATAATATTGCTACTAACAAAACATTGTTTTCATTATAATTGAACAAAAGTTTCTTTTAACGTAAGGCATAAAGGTATAAGGAAATTCCTTTTTAAAATATGCCTTACATACAACGGAGGTTAATTTAAAACGCCGCCGATCACGCAATTAAAGCCTCCACGTGAACGATTATCTCCCGGAAACATAGTACCGTATTACGAACGACCTTCAAACAAGAATCCACACCACTACACATTGATCGCAGCTTTGGTTTCGACTTCGTATCTGGTCTCAACAAGAACAACACAGCTTTCTGAGGCACTTAAGAAACTCGGTGTGTCACTCATCCACAGACCAACCTAGGCAAGCGCGGCCTAACCTGGAGATTGGCCCGAGCGGCTGTTATTGCTTAGCCACGAGCTCCTCGATAACGATATAGTAGAATGAATTACAGACTGAATGAAATAAAGACATTATAACATCATTTAGGTTGAATAGTCAGAGAAAAAATGGGCAACCTAAAACTAAACACAGACACTTATAAAACTTTGAAGGCCACACAAAAACGATCAATTTTAAAGTTTACTCACTTTTATTAGATAAGTTACTGTGTGTCTCTGAGTGTGCTCCATGATTGCATAACTTATCATATTTGAAGAATTCAGTATTTTTAAATTATTCACGTCATTTTCATATTTGAATAGATGATTGAAATTCTTCTTTATCTTGCGATTGAAGGGCCTCGTTATCCCTAAAGCAAAGAAGCAAACTATTTAATTTTTGGTATGATTTTGGTGAATATCACTTATTATACTGTGCGTAAGAAGTTTCAATTTAAAAACTAACCCATACGTTTTGATAATATACTCTACCAAAGTTATAAGACATGGCACTTTTTTATAAATTTGATAAGTTGTAAATTGAAATCATTCTATCACCAAGTCTTTTCTTTACACGAACGAATCCAACGTTCTATTACTTGATCGTCCTTAAATAATTATTGTTTCTGCTAGTAAAAGTTAGAGGCGCTACTTCGCGCAAGTCTTGCAAATTGAAACTTCATTCAGTTTCCATCAATATCAGGAGTTCAGTTGCAACTGTAACTCAAGGATAACATCTGTCATGACATTGACTTATCAGCAAACTCATTGGCCAAAACCATTTTTTTTATTATTTGTGTAATAAAGACCATTATAAATGTACTATACTTTGACTTCTTTCTGGCCAATGCTTATACCGTGTCGATTTTTCATAAGCACACTATTTAGCTTAAAAAACAGATGTTTCTTACAAAACTTTCTGTATGGTACTTTCGCGGTCAAAATGTATAGAACAACAGTTTTTTTTTTTAATTACCGATGAAACGGGCAGGGTTCAAAATCATTTACCGACCGAAGTACGGAACCCTAAAACAGTAAAGCCCAGTATACAATCTTTGGGTTAAACGAGTGGGTCAAATTTTATAACTTGAAGAAGATTACTTAAAACGTGTTTCCGAGTCTACATTACTTTGTTTATGCGTCGACAAATCCTTGATTACCTGCGAGCTTCATTTAGGAATAAAATAAATGTAGATAACAATAGTACATTACCCGTACTTGTCATGTAACATTGGGAGGCTGGAGGGCACAGTGTAATGCGCACATAAATCATACGAGCAGGCGTATCGAGTGCATGTCGAGCGCATGTGTCACGAACATGTGTCCTATGTGCATATACATAGCTCGCATAATTGAGTGGGAGCAATGCGGGTAATGCACATTTTGATTTACTTCCATTCGTGATTAATGTTATTCGAAAGATCGGGTGTTCCGGAATATTACGATAGTGGCTTAATTATGACTGTCTTGTATTTGAAAGAACTTTCATAATTATTTATGCGTATTATAAAATTTATAAAGCGCGTGGTAAAGTCTCGTTTACACTACCACTGTTTATTTAGAGGTGAAAAAGCGTTTAGTTGGTTCAGACTGGACTTCACTTTATTTTTGAGACACTTGAGTATATTTTCAATCAACGAATTAATACAACTTATCGTTATCACAGTTTGTTCATCCAATGATCCAACAGGTGTTTTCTTCTTTACTATTTATATTAATAGTGTGACATGTTGTTGCAGAGTGCGAGGTGTCGCGCAGAATGTGCGCGTGCGCGTGGCGCCTGCACGTGTTCACCGCCGCGCTCGTGCTCGCCGCGCATCTCATCAAAGGTACGTGCCTCTCGCTCACACATCCCTATCTCGCTCTCTGTCTACAAGAGACTATGTCTCTGGTAACTAATAGCCGATGTTGCGGAAAATTACACTGCGCAAAAAACTAGCGTAGTCAGTTGATATTTACGCAACGCGACAGGACACAGGCTGGTATTAAAATCGAGCCACAAATATTAGTACATAATATAATACAATACGAACAGCCCGCAGCTGTACCGGCCCCAACACTTTCTCGTTCCCGGTGGACACGTACTACCGCAGTTATTGTACGTTATCAAAAGAAATGGAACAGTTCAGCTGTAATCCGCCCTTTGTATCTCTCGCTGACCGTAACAACAGATTCCGAATGAATTTTAGATAATGTACCTTCATCATACAAGTCGGTTACGCGGATATTGTCAGATACAATGCGAAACACACCTGTTTGTGAATAAATAACGCCGAGTAGGCTTCAAGTGTGTACACAGACGTGCTCAGTGCTCAATGCGCGGTGCTCACGACTCACGAGTGAGCAGATACAAATCCGTATGTAAATGTGGCGGAGTATTGTAAACAGCGAGTAGTTATCGAGGCCGGATCGAGTTTGCGCAACTTGTTACTGTAGCTAATGGATGTTGCGTTAAGTGGAGCAGTGTAAACACCCGACGAGGGTGTTCGCGGGCTCTCATCATTAATACAGTTGTTGTTAAACTGCAATAGCGAACGAACGTACGGACCGCGCGCGCGTGCTCTAGTTAAGAGTATTCTGCAGACGCAGCACAACACCGTCGTCGCGGTGTACCTACGTCGACCTATCGCGGTCAGCGCAATGACCTAGTTACAAGTGACGAAATCATGAAGTGTTTATTATAATCTATTGTTTAGGTGTAACTCGCCTTACAATTAAATAATGGCCTCACAATCCATTAAGATAAAAACCGACCTGGAAAAACGGTTGTATGACTGTTACATCCAGGAAAAAGCCGATAAAGAAAACCTGCAGCAAATGGTACGTAATCTAAATGTGCACATTAATAGCTTGCAGGAACAAGTACAAGCCCTCCAAGGCGAATTAAATTGCTTGAAAGAAAAAAAAGAACCCAAAGAATCTGTACAAAAACAGGAAGGGCAAACAATATCATTTTCCCAGCGTAATAAAAGTGACGTTGAGTACTGCACTGACGAGGATGAACTCGCTAAAGAGACTGAATGGATTAGGGCCAAGAGCAGGAAGAAGAGGAAGCTTAACACCTCGCACTCTCCAAAACAACAACCCGGAACCAGCGCCCAACAAGATCTTCGAAAAACCGAGAAAGAGATTATCGTGAAAAAGGTGCCCCCGCCACCGCCAATCATAATAGACGGAGTTAAGAACTACCAAACGTTCTACGACTCCCTGACTGAAACCGTACTACCTGAAACGTTTACCGCCAAAATGTTAAATGGAGATTGTGTGAAAGTTAACGCCAAAACCGAGGACTCATATAGAGTTATTGCCAAGCTTTTAACAGAAAAAGACTACCATTGGCATTCATACGAAAATAAGCAGTCTAGACCAATCAGAGTTGTTGTGAAAAAGTTACATTCTTCTTGCCAACCTGATAGAATTAAAGACGACCTAACGACACAAGGTCTAAAAATTGAAAAAGTAGACAGCAAATTGAGCTGGAAGAGCAAAGAACCACTCAACATGTTTGTCTTATCATTTAATAATGAAGAAGATGTCAACAAAATCTATGGCATCAAGTACATTTTAGGGTGTAAAATTGAAATACACCCACTCAAAAATCCTCAACTAATTCCCCAATGCAAGAGATGCCAGGCTTATGGACATACTCATAAATACTGCAAAAAAGAGCCAAGGTGTGTAAAATGCACTGGCAAGCATCTTACAGCCAACTGTACCAAATCTCCTCAAGAGAAGCCAAAATGCGTCCACTGTGGTCTACCTCACCCTGCCAACTATAGAGGGTGTGAAGTAGCTAAACAGATGCAAATTTTGAAAAACAAAAATATTAAAAAGAAGCTTGCGGTACCAACTATCCAACAGTCTTTTCCACTAAGAAATCCTGACAAACAGGCGCAGAAAGCAAGTGGTGTCCAGCCACTGGCAAGACCCATGCAAGTAACCAGCACTGGATCCTATGCGGAAGCTGCAAAACCAAGATCTCAGCCTTTGAATCTAGAGGATAAGATTAACCAGATTTTAAAGTGTATAACTTCATTTGACAAGAGATTAGAGAAACTAGAGTCTAGCACTAAAACAGCTATCTTAAGTAATCAAAAATGAATAACACACTTAAAATAATGGCGTGGAACTCTAATGGGCTCCTCAAACATCAAAATGAGTTGCAGGCGGTCCTGGACACAGAAAATGTAGACGTGTGTTTGGTCTCCGAAACGCACTTCACCAAACAATCTTTTGTAAAATTTAGAGGATACATGATATATAATTCGCTTCACCCTGATAACTCTGCTAGGGGAGGCAGCGCGGTTATAATCAAAGAGCACATTAGCCACTACGTGCAATGTATTTTTGAAGAACAAGACATTCAAGCCGTGGCAGTATCTGTTAAAACCAAATATTGTCCCGTGTCCATTGCAGCCATTTACTGTCCACCACGGCACATGATAAAAAAAGAGAGATATTTACAGCTCTTTGAATTATTAGGTCAGAGATTTATCCTAGGCGGCGATTTTAATGCTAAGCATACGCACTGGGGATCAAGACTTACTACGACTAAGGGAAGGCAGCTCTTAGGTGCAGTTAAAGACGCACATTCTGAAGTTATGAGCACAGGAAAACCAACATACTGGCCTACTGACCACCAGAAGATACCGGATCTTATAGATTTTTTTATATGTAAAAACATATCCGCCAATTACGTCAGCTTGGAGGAAGGTTTTCATATGAACTCAGACCACTCTTCGATTATACTAACGCTTAGTCAAAAAATTCTACTCAAAGAAAGCCACTTAAGCCTGGTTAATAAGTTCACAGATTGGGAAAGTTTTTCTCTTGATCTTGATAATATTATCGACCTTAAAATTCAGATAAAAAACCAAGATCAGCTTGACTCAGAAGTAAACAAGTTTATTGTTAACATCCAACAATGTGCGTGGAACAACACACCACAATTAAAACGTAAATATAAGGGGTTTACCTATCCTAAGGAAATTGTGGATTTACTATCTGAGAAAAGGAAACAAAGGAAAAGGTGGCAGCAAACACGGTGCCCGCGAGATAAAACATCACTAAATAATCTAACTAAAAGGCTAAAGAGGAAAATCCAGCAATATGAAGATGCATCTCTGAATACCAACCTTTTGCAGCTAACCAATGATAAATCAACAGATTACTCACTTTGGAAAGCAACCAAAAATCTAAAAAGGCCGACTAAGCAAATACCGCCCATCAGAGATAGCGACGGAAAATGGGCAATAAGCAATGACCAAAAAGCGTTAAGATTTGCTCAGCATTTAGAAGACACTTTTAAGCCCAATGAAAGCCCAATAGAAATACTTGAGAGTGAAAACTTATTACAAAACCAGAGAATTAAGCTCGTTACTCCTAAAGAAGTAATGAGAGAAATTCAAACTAACATTAGCTCAAAAAAGTCTCCGGGTTACGACCTTATTACAGGTGAAATTCTAAAACACCTCCCGCGCAAGGCTATAGTAAAGCTGACGAAACTTATAAATGCTGCATTTATTTTAAAATATGTACCTGCTCCTTGGAAGGTTGCTGAAGTCATTATGATTGCTAAGCCTGGGAAACCACCACATGAAGCATCATCATACAGACCTATTTCTCTGTTGCCCGTGATATCTAAACTATTCGAAAAATTATTATTGAAACGTTTGAAACCAATAATAGAAGAAAAAGGCCTTATTCCAAATCATCAATTTGGCTTTAGGGAGAAACATTCAACAATCGACCAGGTACATAGAATTACTAACATCATTGAAAAAACCCTCGAAAACAAGGAAGTCTGCGCCACCGTATTTTTAGATGTCGCGCAAGCTTTTGATAAAGTTTGGCATCAGGGTCTAATATTCAAGCTAAGACGCATGCTACCAGAATTTTCAGATATATTAGAGTCATATATCACGAATAGAATGTTCAGAATACGGCAAGAGGACGCATATTCTGAACTAAAAACAATAAAAGCTGGGGTACCACAAGGAAGTGTGCTAGGACCAATATTGTACTTGTTATACACTTGTGACATTCCAGAACTGGAAAACAACACCATTGCCACCTTTGCAGACGATACTGCAATTATGGCTACTGGTTCAAGCCACAGAGAAGCAGTAGAAAAAGTTCAACTAGCTGTGAACAAAGTCTATGACTGGACACAAAAATGGAAGATCAAACTGAATGAATCAAAATCAATTCATATTGACTTCACAAACAAACATCTGGACTATCACCCAATCTACATAAATGGCATGCAGGTGCCTTATGCTAATACAGCCAAATACCTTGGCATGACTCTCGACACCAAATTGCGGTGGAAAACTCACGTCAAAAAGAAAAGACAGGAACTCGACATACGTTATAAAAGTATGTATTGGTTACTTGGAAGGAAATCCTGTCTATCAATACATAATAAAATAACCATATACAAGCATATACTCATGCCAATTTGGACGTATGGTATCCAACTTTGGGGCTGTACTAAACCAAGCAACGTCAAAATTATTCAACAGTTTCAAAATAAAGTACTCAGGGATGCTGTGGATGCACCCTGGTACATAAGAAATGACGACCTTCACCGTGACCTTAAAATGGAGTTCGTCACCACCATCATCCAAAAACTTGCTGAAGCCCACGAACACAGACTACACCGACACGTGAACGTTGAGGCTATTCAGCTCCTAGACAACACAGACTTAGTGCGTAGGCTAAAAAGAACTAAACCTTTTGAACTAGTGTATAGTGTACAAAGTGAGTGAATAATAGGAACAGTGTTGTGCTATACCTATAACACATGAACATAGTGTTTTTATAAAAATAACAGACTCTAAGAAAGTGCTACGGACTTGTGTAAAAGTGCAAATGGACACTATTCTTAGTTTTTAACATAATCTATGACATAGCAAATTAAGTTAGAGTTAAATTACTTATTAGTCTTTTAGGCTAGATCGTAATTAATTTATTAAGAATTCGGTTCTTAATAACAAGGGAAAAAAAAAAAAAAAAAAAAAAAGTGTAAACACCCGACGAGGGTGTTCGCGGGCTCTCCACGCGCTCGGCACCACTCGGGAGCGCTCGGCAACACTCGGGAGCGCTCGGCAACACTCGGGAGCGCTCGGCACCACTCGGCGCTTGCAGCGAACACTCGAGCGCGCCGTCGAACTCGACACTAGTTTAATATGAATATTTAAACGTTCGTCGAGACATCAATTCCGAACGCGAAAATTTGCCACGACTTGTTGAAAACTTGCTCTTTATTCGTAAACTTGTCGCCAGAATCATAAACAAGTTTTAATGGGAATAAAATGAAAAGTTGTTGCGTCGGCTTCATTGCGGAGTCGCGTAGTTGCCGACAGCGAGTCAGGTCCGCGCCGCTAATGAACGATTGTGAGTGTTTTTTGTAACATGTCGGAGCTCAGGTTGCAGTCCCGAAACGTTTACTTTAACGACGTAATTAACTTACGAAAGTAAATTTAAACAATTTGGCGCTCTTACTGAAAAACTGCACTAATTACACCAAGAGAGGCAAACGAGTGAAAAAGTAGTCCTTTACGAATGTAGTGAAAACGATCGGTATATCAAAGCCGAGCAAACAAAGTAAAATAATGAGCGTCGTGAACAATGGAGCGCCTCACTCAGTGGGTTAACGTGGAGCTATTAACAAATCAAACAGAGTAGTTTCGCCGGGAGCGCATTAACACCGTCGTCGGTAATTTATGAGGGTATTACGTCACCGCGCGCACCTGCCGCTCGCGTCGGTGTAACGGCGGCTTAGTGGGTGTCGTGTGCCTAAATAGTGGCGCCCGATGTGGGTCAGAGATCCCTGGAGGAGACATGTAAGTACCGCCCGTAGTACCGCCTGTAGTGCCGCCTGTGGTACCGCCGTAGTACCGCCTGTGGTACCGCCGTAGTACCGCCTGTGGTACCGCGCGACACACGGCACACAGCCACCGACACGCGGTTACAGCTTGCCTTCATTACTGTGTACACACAAAATTAGAACGACTTCAGTGGGAGGAATATAAATGAGTTATTTTCCTATAATTGGAAAGTAATTGCTTTTGCCATCGGACGGTTTTTTTCGACGAAATATTAACAATCTTCGTCTATATTGTCGTTGACGATAGCAACGTTTAAGTTTCTAAAAAACCTTGAAACTAATCATAGACATTTTTGAAATGAAGGAAAGTTAATCGACTTAACTTCGTAATTCTTAAGTAGGTACTAATTGATACAGGTATTATTTTAATTACCAAAGATTCTGAAATAAAAATCTCCAATTTTGCAGTCTTAAATGAATGCTTAAAAACATTCTTAATGCTTATTCAGCATAATATTGCTAATTTTTATCAGAAATCATTAGATGCAATATATAGTCGTGTAAATGCTCCACAAACTATTTGTTGGTGCCACACACGTACATTATACATGAACATTAATATTAAATCACGCAGAATTACGCACTAATTACTACTAATATGTTACATGTTTGGGTGTGTGTGTGTGTGGGTGTAGCTAAGTATAGTATATAAAATATGAATCTTAAACGAGTAAGTAAATTTTTTTACTTTTTGATTAGTATTATAAAAAAATCTGCTAAAAATAACGGTAACAGAGAGTATAACTTTCGTATTTATTTTATTCGTATACTATCTCTATGTATGTGTACAATACACATACATAGAGATAGAAGCTAAAAGTTATAAAACATAGAATTCATGAATGAAGAAACCCCATGCGCCGTACTCCGAGAACTTAACCTCGTCAGCTGAGCTTTGATGTGTGCTTCAGTTGTTTTTGTTCAACGGGCTCTGCTAATTTACACCTAGGTAAAGAAACGTCCATAGTCCACACTGTGCAGGGTTTAGGAACGCAAACTGGAAAAGATTATGGAAAACCTTAGTCTGCTATTTATGAAAGCCATTACCAGTGTTTACCGTGTCAATCAATATCATAGGATCGATTTAAGGATTGATTGGCTCACTCACCTTCACCAAATTATACCAATTGACAAACTGACGACAATGTTGACCTTCAAGCCAACAATAACACCATCAACATACAATTTAGAAACAATAATAAATTAGAAGACAATCATTCGAAAATAGTCAAATAAACAGTTGTTACTGTTTCAAACGAATGAGTTGAACTGTTCTGTGAGTGGTCGGTGTTCTCCTTAATGACCTATCTGCTCAATAGGCCGAGGGTCTAGCCCCCCCTAGCCCCCGCCTGACCCCCGGGACCTCGTGCGTGGAGGCAGATTTATAGTATTGTTTACTGTCACAAATGCCCACCAAATAGAGAGGTGCTCTCGCCTTTTTCTCGTTTTTTAGCGACTCGTCGCTTGTTTACGGCGACCCCTAGGCCCGCTCGGGCGCGCCCCACTTCCTTTAAAAGTAAGTCTATTCTGTGAATAACAAATTATTTGTTTTAGTGTTGCCTAGAATAGAGAGAACGGGTTTTGTGTTTGTACAGAGGTTGAGTGATGACACGTGAGCTTGTAATGTCACTTGGTTTTTTGTATAAAATTTAAAGATCAACCTATTCCTATTACCGGTGTGCTTAAGCCGAGCCGACTGGACTCCGGACCAAACACCATACTTAGGCCCTGTGTCTACAGTCAGTCCGCTGTTCCGTAAGACTAGAATGAAGGCTAGAGTATATTTTTCGTATAGATAAAAAATATCAATACTTAAAGGCAAAAGTTTTTAAGCGCGGTACTCATCGGGAGCTCTCGGCCGAATTCATTACATCCACGTGTAATTTAAGCGGAGTCTGCACTGCACCGCCAGACTGCCTGTCTCTGCACACTTAGCAGAAAATTACGAGTAGAAGGCTCACACATACAAATGACGCTGATTTTTACAGCTTCGGTGTTAATTGTCTCATTTGCAAGTATGATGACTAGAAAAATTAGATAGATATTAGACTTCTTACCGAAATAGTCCTAGTTGAAAAACTTCGATATTACTACCAGAAGGTAAAGAACGTTCATCAGCCGAACGTCGCGTCGTCGTATCTTTAGTTCGTAGCCACTCCGGCCTACGCCGTAGCTATTTGCTACGAAAGGCGTAGCTCGTGCTATCATAAAGTTATCATACCTTTGTAGTACGCAAACCTTCTATATTTTGTGCGTTAGCCGTCAGCCGAACCCCCTCCCCCCCGTCCTCCCTGCCCCGCGACCCGCGTCTCCCGCCGGATAAATAAGAATCTTTTGATCTGCGCTTTTAACTGGTGTTCTTTTAGAATCCCTGGTTTCGTCCCGCTCGCCCCCCCCCCCCCCCCCGCCCCGCCGTCGCCCGCTGCCCGCCCCTTTGACGTCATCCCTCTGCTGCTGAGATATTGTATTTTTCGCCCCAGTGGATGACAAAGACGTTCTAACGATCATCATAACAATGGCTGATGTAGACCGGAGCTTTCAAATATTGACATACCTTCACTTGTGAGTGATGACGTACATACATACTGCACTATTATTTTATTATAATAATGATCGCGGTACATGAACATGATTATTATTACAAACAAAACTACTAGTAGTATTATACCGTTCATGTCATCAATAATTTTCTATGTAATGAGAATAATTATTATTAATATTCGGTTTATTGCTGAATTATTGATAATTGTTCTAATCAGATTAGTAGACGCGACCATTAAACATTTATGTTATCACTTACTATTAATTGCAATTTGTGGATATCGTTATTACTATTGGAGCAGTTAAATAATATTCTGTAACACAAACTCCAGCAGGCCACTATCTCGTACAACGCATAATATTTACATTTGCTTAATTTGGTCGATTTGACATTCCATGTCTGCCATTCTTGGGTTTCAAAAGTTGGAATAAATGAACACGCAATGAAGAGTTGAGTAAAATCCAAATTCTTAAACTACCCTCGGTTATTAACAAATCATGATCTAACAAAGCAACGATCTTTTAACACAAACGTAAAAATAAAATGTTCCGTCAAATAATTTAACATTCCAATGTAAAGGTTCCCGCCGCCGCGCCGGCAGCTCACAGCACTTATTACGCAGAACGTACTGGAAGTGGGTGAAACAATTACTTTCAGTGCGAAGGCGCGTCGACGTCGACGTCAAATAAAAAGTTTATCGCACGGTACCTGCCGACAGCGCCAGTCCTGCTGCTGTATTATTTAGTACTCACGCACACACGCAGCTGACGCCACGACCTGGATATCCAACCGTGCCTGACAGACACCGACTCGACACCACTTTTCTACTTTGGTGTCTATTTCTGTCCCACTAAAGAACTGAGTCAAGTTTGGGAGGAGTTGTCCACTGACCTGGTATTGTTACTAAACTGTTTTAATTCTCCTTGAACAGTTAAATGTTTAATTCGTTGGGTCAGTGGCGTTAATGAGTTTGTGACTCCGCGTTATGAATATGTCGTGCTTTTAAATAGTTAGGGTAACTTTTACGTCGTATTTCGACGAAGTCCAGACAGATAATTGTCATTAGTGCTCACATGTAGTTGACTAGCTGTGATTCCTCTTCCCTTTTTATATCTTCCAGTGAGCCTCTATCAGGCGGTGTCATTATTTAATTATGTGTTGTGTAAGAAGTATAAACCTTATTTTATAACTGCTATATAAATCACAAGAGACAAAACATTTATCATCTATCTTACTTCAAGTATCCCCAAATGACATCCATTTGTCTCCTGGATCTTAGAAAGAGATTATTATTTCTGAGAACTCTGAAAAATACGTAAAGGCAAAAGTAAATAACATTTATCAACATAAAGTATACAGTCCACCGGGACCGCATTAAAATCTAAATTATCCAAAATTTTACAGAATATACGTTTGTTTGTAAACTGCACAAAGAAAATCAAGCGTAGTACTTACTGGTAGCCACGAGGGTATTAGATAATCTGAGAATTACGGAGATAGCCGAGCGACGCCGACTATAAACGAAATGAAAGCAAATAAATGCTGCGCCTTGTCTACTGTGTTTAAAACAAATGATTAGTATTACACACAGGCTGACGTCGAGTGGCCGTGGTGTGTTTGGCTAAATATCGTGGTTATTGAATTAAAACCTTTTGAATGTTGAAAATATAATCTTTAAGTAATATGTTCATTCATAGTTCACAAAGGATAAATATCGAAATAATTCTAGCAATCAAAGAAACAATTTTAGTTAAAATCTTGAAATTCAAAGCAGTTATTCTATAAAATGTACAGAATCTGTAGCCAGATGGTAGGACAGATACCTACTCAATGAGAGATAATTTGTAAAAACCCTTTAATTGAATTATTACAAATCTGTGCTGCTATGAATCCATTAACATTAATTGAAAGCATCCAAATTAATAGCAATTAGCGATAATTGAATGGTCTGTGTTGTGTCGTAGTGCTGCGGGTCGTGCCGTGCCGTGCCGCGCCGCCGCCGTACCGCGCCGTGTTACATACGCATTTGGGACTCGTATCGAGCATTCGGCATGTTAACGTCAGTTTTATGACTTCACTGCGATGACCGTCGATGTGCACAGTGGCAGAACGCTTGGTTACTGAACTACATTCGTGTACATTTAGATGTAGTTGCTGATGAATATAACACTAATTTGCCAGTGACAGTACTGTGTGGAACCACTTCAATAGAACTGTAATAGATTGCAGAAGGTTCACCCTTTGTACTGCTCCGTAAACCTTTTTTTTTTTTGGTGTGTGTAATCATCAAATAACCCCCCCGCTCTTGGGCAGAGCGGAAGGGAGTGTCACTTCTACTGACTAAAAAACCAACTCATGTTCTTTCTTCGCCCTTGTGCCGAGGCCACCTCATCTCTTTCGACAATCCGCGGCCCCGACGGGCGTCGGCCCTTGCGGGTCCCTCCTTGCTGACATCTCTTTGAGGCGCGCGTGGAACAATAACGCGCCATCGACACGGTCTGTTGCCGTCATAAGGCGGCCGGACGGCGAGCTAGCCCATTACTTACCGTCCACAGGCCCGCATCTACGGTGGTCGGAAGCCATCACGTGGCCCCCGACGCCCGGAGCGCCTCCCGCGGCGGCTCGGACGAGAGGTTCTCTCCCTCTCACGTTCCGCCACCTCCTTTGCTAGCATCACTGCTTCGCAGAAGGAGGCGACTGCGTCCCATTCCTCCTCGCCCCGTACCATGGCTTTGCTCCGTAAACCTTATAATTATTCTCTCGGACCACCACTGCGTTACTTTGGAGTATCTTAAGTCGTGGATGAAGGACCTTACAGTATTTGTGTTTAAGATAAAATAATGTTATTTCTGCTCATAATATTCAAATGGGTGTTGATATATTTCATATTCCACCTTATTTGTATCTATTCCATTGTTCCCGCATCACGATAATATACACAAAAGAGTATTAATTCAGCATTCGCACGAAACATGACGAGATACTCATCGGTTTGTGTGACGTAAAGTACTTTCATTTTATTATTGTTACATGCTCGTATCATTTTTATTATAGACTGGAATAAATGTATGCGAGAACAAATTGGGATCCGTCGGACGCTGGCTACTGATTTTAATTGGGGAAAAGGTATTTATGGTTGGGAAAAAGTGTTATTAATTTTATTGGAATTTATTTTTGGAAGAATATTTATCATATTTCTGATATTCTGAAACCACTTATAAATTCGTATTGCATACCTCGGTAGTATGCAGTGCACGTTGGTGTTTTTACGGTTTAAATTAATCCAATTCCACTTCAAATTTTGATGACCAGTTTAATTATTTAAACAACGGTTTCGCGCTGTTTGTCTTGTCGTATTTGATTCATAAGTTCGCGTGTCCCAATCGCAGTAAGATTTCCTTGGCGCACTCGGTATCTGGCGCGTGTACGATACAAGCGAGGGGGGTACTTCCTCACGCTGGCGTGGTACGGCGGCGTGAGGGCAGCGTGTGGCCGCCGCGGTACAAAGTAGACGTGAATGAGCGCGTAATCGTGGCGATCAATCAGCGCGCGAGTGAGGCCGGAAGACTGGCCTAACGCGCCACTGACACGCGAAACGCCGCGCCGGGCGGGACGGTCGCGGCGGTGGTCTGAACGCAGCGGGATAAACGCATCGTTCAAACTGCACGCTTCCGATAATTACACTTCTCCGAGTATTTTTCGAAAGTTTAAGGCTTAAATCTAGCTCTCTGATAGAATAGCATTCAAAACAAAATTAAAATCTCATAATTATGTATGCACGTTTAGTTATATAAAACACGTCAGTATACTAGCCGCATGTTGCGGTTAAAAACCCGATTATTGTAATGCGTTTAACGTCAATTTGGCTGTCAATTTAAATAAATGTAAATAGCTAATGTTCAGAGTGTAGTCTCATTACAATAATCGATTTTTTGAAAATTTCATAAAACTGTACGTGATGTCTGTCTGCGCACTGCAGTCAACAAACTTCAATATTTCACAAAATCAATGATATTTAAAAGACATACATTTCAAAATGGCCGTAGAATACTGACGCAGCTGTATATCGTCTCAATTCATCGCAATCAACTGCTTGTCGTTATAGTTAGTCAGTTTTAATTAAAGTCTTGTCACGACCTCCGCTCTACCCTAGTTTTGAATAAATAGTCCACCCGCTACCCACTACCCGAGTCGTCGATGTCTCGCCAATGACAACACTTGACTGTTCATGTTTAAGACACTGAAGGTTTAGTAAAGTTCCAACAGATTTACCATCCAAATTAAAATAGTGCAATTTCCTCTGAAAATATCACATAATGATAGCATTTACGATGACTATTAACAAAGACTCCGGAACCTGACATCGGACCCGGTATCCGGTACTTTGACACATGATGCAAGTACTGAAATATCCAGAGTCCGCCACTCCGGGGTCTGGGCTACCAGTTTGAATCTAGAGGTGCCTTTCTGTCCTATCAGTTTAAACGCACATTAAACCGGTACGAACGGATCACGACCAGTTGCGGACACCTGTCACCTGTCATACCATCTGTCCGGTGCCAAGTACCTACGCATTTACCGGAACCATTAGCAACGTTAAGCAATGCTCAAAAAGTCTGTAAAATATTAAGCAGGTTGAAGTTCGCTTGAGTCTCCTATACGAGTATAAGTTTGGCGCGTCTCGGTTCATCCCTTAATTACTTGCAAAAACTAAGCGAACTTTGAGCAACGCTTTACACAAGTGCTACAACTTAATTATTACTTAGTGTTCTCACAACAGATTATTAAATTCATAATTTACTATCTAACTTTAATCCTAAATGTTCTCAGATTTTCAAAAGTAATTAACACGCTATTAGATAAACGAAGATTAAGTTTATTACCCCGAGTTGATCTTAGACTTATGATAACTAAAGTACCTCACAAAATATAACAACATCTCTTATCGATTCCGTACCCTCCATTAATACACTTTGTGTGGAATATGTCTCTGATTCTTAAATCGGAAACTACATTATGTTTTGTCCAGAATTTCTTAGTGGATTATCATCCTAATGATACCTTAATAGTATAGGTAATATGTGCATGTGTTTTAGTACCAAAATAAATAGTTCACAAGTAAAATGGAAGTTTCAGACGATTGCCAAAATATTGACTTGATGTGAACTTCGCTCTCCCAAGTTATCATTATTATTTAATTTAATTAATTACGCATTTGTCTTGTTTGAACAGAAGTCGAGACGTTTCGGTATTCGTTTAGATTGGCTTCAATATTCAATGTTACTAGGCGTCACTTGATCAAAATAAAATGGAGAGTTCTAGTCAGTTCTTTGACCTTGTCACTAGATAAAGAAAACCTTTGATCAAAGGTTGAATAATGTGTGTGTCGGGCGAACTTGAAACGTGGTTTGAAGATAAGGTATCGATAGAGTTGTTATGTATTATGTACTGACTCAGGTTAAACCTTCGACAGTTCTTTGCAATGTTATGTGTTCTGATCTAAAATATATATATGTATATATATATATATTGTTTTAAAATACCTATACATTTACTCAATATACAGTTATACGTAGAGCATGGCTTACGGTGGTTACAGCGTGGTCACACAGCGGTGTGAGAAATAAATGAATGTTGGTAACTTGCTATACAATTGCGGAAACAATCAACTCACTTTGCAACTTACAGTTATACCTGTTGTTCATTACTGATATGGAAACTATTACGTTATGTCACGACATGCCGCATGCTTAGCAAACTATACGATATTATTATACTGAACTGTAATGAATGCATCACTTAACCATATTTGAATAGTAATTCCAGATACAGTACAACGTATTTAATTAAATCGAAACGAGTTCCCGGAATTATTCCGTGTTCATTGTTCAACTTGTAATTAAAAAAATTAAAAAATTAAATTAAGGTAGTCGGGTAACCGGGTACCCGGGTATCCGTGACCACGGACAGTGAGGGACCGAAACATTACATTTAAATTTAATAAACGCCAAATAGCCCGTAAAGTTGGCTCACTTTCAATCGCAACTTTCTGAAATGACCCGCCATTTGGCTAACTACGTGTATATGTTACTCGTACCAGTAACGGGTACTAACAAATGACTAGTATTTGCGAACACACAAAAACGCTATTAGGTATCGTATGGTAGGGGAAACGGCGCGTTGTAGGTAGAGAGGGGCGTCCTACGAGCGAGTAAGTACTGGGCGTGGTGCTACTTCATCGTAACATTACGAAGTTTTGCTACTAAATTAGCTTTAAATTCACAACTATTTTTTTTTTTAACTCAACTGTTTGAAAGTCATTCCATTGTGCTGACAATGTGCAGACAAATACTATGAAGTGCCTTAACCGTCGTCTATTACGATAATCTGCTGCTCGTTTTTGTGTGGTGACACTACATAAATCGTCGTGTACTAGCGGTGTTCGCGGTGTCGCTTGCCACACGAGACTCCCAACTAGTCACAGACACGCCACCGACACAGCTAAGCTGCCATTTGAGAACATATTCTTAGTACTATTGTTATTACAGTTTTGTAAGACGTGATAAGTAGTTACAGTTCCTATGCTAGGAATGTAAGTATTTCTGTGTATTACACGGTATCGTATGGCTGTTTGCACGACAAGTGGGATTTCAGAGAAAGTAAGTGCATGGAACAACAACAAAACATAATTATTGTTGAACTGTGAGAGTATCACTCCTGGAAATTGTCGAGTGTTACTCATAAATTTACAAAAGATTACAGAAAAGCGTACACTTAAGTTTGTAGTTATATTTTTAAACAATGTCAGTTTTTGAAAAAAAAACTCTGATCCTTATATTCTCTGTTAGAAAATTCCCTGTAGCAAAGTATTCGTTGAAATAATTGTAATATCGTGAGGTTATGTACACCTCGCTCACTTTCAGGGAATCATGATATTAATGGAGCTGCTCTATTTCAGAAGCAATACACACAACAATAATTGATGTCTGACATTTCGGAACAATACTGTCTGAGTGTCTGACCTTTCAAGGCGATCCCAAATTAAAACCTCTGGTTGTCAGTAGTAATGAGAAAATGTTTCAAACACAAAGCTTTCTATTAATCACAATCCATCATGAGCAAGAGCATACATACGTACACGTCTTTAAACGTATACGTAGGAAATGGTTCCGGCTTCCGATTTCGCAGTGACAAAGTCTGTTGTAATGAACAGCAACCCTTTACGATCACTAGTTACAAACATAAGCTATTTACCTGTAATGGCACGCCACAGCCACGCCACCGCCACGCCACAGCCACGCCGCAGTGTTCGCTCCGCCAACATTTGAGCCGCAACAGCCTATTTTAGATAATTACGGAAACAAAAGTGAGCGGTTTTTGCACGGTGCGGTGCGGTGCGGTGCGGTGGCGCGGGAAGAGCGGCCGGTTCCGGCGGGATTGCGAGCTTTGTTCCGCGCCGAGCGCCGGGGCCGCGCAGGCCGGCGCCGGGGCCCGCGCGGCCCCAGGCCCCGGGGCCTCGCATTGTTTCTAATTAATCAGGAGCTCTCGGCGACTCTACATTGTGTTTCTTTTCTATTATGTATGTGCATGTGTATTATGTGGATTGCGGCCGTACCTCTAAGATTGTGCGCGCGGTATTGAGGCTCGTTACTCTTTGTGCTGTTCGCTACTGATTACTGCGCCGTGGATTGTACCAACACATTCTAATTTATGTTGAGTGTGTATGACGGCCGCATGTACAGATGAGTTGTCTCAGTTCAACTGATAAGCCGCACGTCGATGTATAAATAGTGATCGGTAAACTTACACTTACTTGTAAACTAACTTGCTTGATATCGTATTCAGGTTTACCCATCTCCTGAATAATACATCGTGTTTGGTTCTACCGGTGTTCGCTGTTCAGTGTTACCAACTTATCGTGCTTGTACTTACTGCTACTTCTACCTCGCTACCTCTTAGTTACTATAAAGTTGGTATATTATTAAATTGTCCCCATACATAGTCTAATGAGTTCTGATTACTGTGTGGTATAGTATAAAACGACTAAACATGGTTCAGAAGTAGACATTATTTATTATTTATTTATTTATTACATTTAGTACAGCAAAAGCCATTAACACTAAATTAACTAATCCTTTCATTCGGTCTTCTCGCAAAACCACAAGGATTCTAACATTATCGTCTTCCATTCATCAGCAAACAAATCCAGTTCAGGGTTGGTCTCCACGAGCGCGTTGAGCATCGTTAGCATACGCGGTATAGGGGAGGTGGACCGAGCTACAGTGCGACAAAATGGGACATTAAATAATTTGTGCTTTCTAGAGCGATAATAATTATTTGGAACAAATAATTGACACAGCTCCGCATGTAAGTCTGAGGCGTCGGTGTGACCATGTATGATTTTATACGCTGTTGTTATTTGGTCAACAGCCCGCCTAACCTTAAGGGAATTAAAATTTATTAATTTATAACTCTGCTCATCAACCCATTTAGGCATAATATACGCGGTAATAACGCAGACAAACGAAATAGAGGCAGTTAGTAATATGAATGTTATTCACAGTCTCACCGTTCATACGACTGAGCTACACGCGCTGAGGCCAACGCCCCACTTCTCGGCAACTCTCAACTCCGGTGCTTTACAACTAGAAACACTTAACTCTGGCAATTTTCTGTTCCCTTTCCTATGGCTGTTGTTGTTCACAAATTTGTTTACTCCTATAAACAAGCAATCATAATCTTATTTATTTCCACACAAATTATATTTTCGTGGAAACTTTCATCTCGTTATATAAAGGGACTTGTTAAGTCGTTGACCCTTTTAGCCTCAAATAGACACAAACAAGATCTTACACAAGCATAATATAGTATAAGTAAGTAGGTACAACGTCCGGTATCTCATTAATATTCCAAGTATTCTACTCCCTTCAGATAAACACAACTAAAATAAAAGTTTTTGTTCTAAAAAAAACGTCGCACGAGTAGTGTTGTGTAAACAAGGTCGTTGTTCTCACTAGAACAATTCCAACTCGGCTGTAGTTGCGTCAAGTGCGTATTCACATCGTGGACTAGTTGTAGTTGGCTGAAGCAGGACGAACCTCCGGACAAAAGTCCACAAAGCGAGTTGGGGATGTCTGCGAGAAATTCTCTTCAGTTTGTTTTTTCTGTGTGAACATTAGTGGATGGTAGATGACGAAGCAGTTCACAACAGACAAGGATGACCTCTTTGCTTCTGAGTCAATGACCTGCATTGGGTGGAACTAGAAAAATATTGAACGTCATTGTGCTCAATAACGAGTCTGGGTTTTCGGATGTAACTATGAAGATTTGTGGAAATAATGATTTCGTGGGGTCGATCTTCCAAAGACGTATTTCATAAACGTTTGTAGCTCTAAACGTCTACTATGAACTTCATAATGTATTGCATTAGAGCACATTTAGGTCATATAATATCATACAATCTAGTTGTCAAAAATATTAAATTAGAACCAATAGCGCTCTGCTAATCAAACAATAATACCTGTATTTTTTTACCCATGTAAACAATCAAATTTTAATGATGTTTAGATTTGATTTTAAAGTTTTTTGTTGCATGAAGTAGAACCTCTCTCTCAATAATTAGTTAAAGTTAACCTCGCAGTCGTACCGGCTGCTAATCGCGTCCGTTCCTAATCCGGGCATTACGCGGACTGGCCGGACATTACTAGATAACGTCACTTTGCGAACATTGTCCATTCCGCACCCACCGGGGTTGCCTGCCTCACTGTGCACTCTACTGTTACAACTAGTCACCTGACTCGCGTACTACTTGCCTACTACCTAATACTTGGGGGCTATTACGGAAACAACCAATTTAATGTGAATTTGTACTCTGTGTCCTTCGTATTAGAGATTATATTGTGATGGGTATATCTTCTACCAATCTATGCTATGCGAATTTGAAATCTCTTTGGTGAGCAATAAAAGTCATTAATGTGTTAAAGGTTGGATTGCAAATAGCAGTGTTTTACTAATACCGTGCTATCTGTGGCGATGGAGTGCTGATAGTGCGGGTTAAGGCACGAAGCGCGTTCACAGCTCGCATGTAGATAGCCATCGTTAAACGTAAGGCAGGCCGGATGCCGGACGCCGGACGGCTGCGTCACTGTCCGGAGCTTCCTTGACGTTCCTCACTCAGTGCACTCTTAAATGACTATCGCATTGAGGTATTTGTTTGAAAGTTTTTACGCTTTGGTTTGATCTGCTATAGGGGCAGTTCTTAGTGAACGTGACAACTTCGTTTCCCCGTGTTGTCAGTTATTATGCTTTCACAATGCCGTCATTTCCCGGAAACTTTGTCTCTATTCTGTGAAATATGAGCAAGTCCTTTTGGTAGCAGTTCGATCTGTCGCGATGTCGCCTTAGTTGACTGCGATGTACCTACTCAACATTCAGTTAATGTTACAAGATTCTACGATTTAATTGTCGATTTATGTAGTTATCTTGTTGGATTATATCGTAAATCCCGCAATGATTTGTCAGCTCGTGTCGCACAAGGCGAGTGCGATAACATGGTCATCTGTTTACTCAGCTGATATCGAATCACTCACACATTACAAACATATCGCGTATTGTGTGACGTCACAAACTCGCGCCTTTTCCTCTTGTATCAACTTTCATTAGCATCGTCGCTGTCCACGCACATCTCAATAATATCATAACGACTGTTGTTGGTGGAGGGGGCGGCAGGAGTACGTCTGATGTTGTTTGTTGATGTTGACGGAAGGAGGTTTTATGTTCGGTTCCAGTTTACGAGCTCTTTCCTGTTATTATTCAATGCTTATTAGCTGACACTAAACTTTTATGACGACATCAAATAAAGTACGAATTGGAAAACAATTTGTGGAGGTGGTTGATATCGCAATGGAACTAATACGATTTTTTTGCAACTTTGACATTTATTCTTAAAAGCAAATCAGAGACCAAATCTAAACCACATCTATTTGTTGCATAGTGGAGGCTTTTTATGTGTTATGCTTTTTTTGACGTATGATTGTGTAGTTTACTTAACGAAAATAAAAAAAAATCAGTGATACTGTCAAGTCAATGACAGTACAATATGTTGCGACGTGTTTGGGCGGTCATAGCGTGATGTCGCGTCACGTCAGTGGTGCTCAGTTTTACTAGTTCGCTAGAGTTCTCGACAGACTTAGTGTATCGAGAGTTTCATACCCAACGAATACTAATACAATAAACGATTGAGTATTTAACATCCCTAGAGTTGATCTGAGAGCTGTTTCTTTAATACAATACCGTCTAGCTCACAGTGTGTAGGTACCCGCTGACCGTGCAGACGCACACTCGGCAACTCGGCAGTCGGCACACAATGGCGGCCAGTTTACGAGCCGCGCCCGCTATCGCACCCACTTACCATATTTCTACAATAAACACGACTCCAACACCCCGCACCAACTAATAATCAACCTTAATCTCATCCCCTTAAAGACCAGATTGCATCGCGACTAGTGGCCGTGTTCCGTGTACTTAGCCGCAGTAGAGATGTTATTCAGTAATTCAAGTCAGCCCGAGCTAAATTTATTATTTTACAAGTAACGCTCCTCTCTGCGAAACTACCGCGAGGAGTTTTCAGTTTTATTTTCTTTTTTATTCCGGTGCACAATGCAACCTGAACATATTTCAAACGTATTTAAACGTTTCAGCGGAAATTATAACAAATTGAAATACAAATTGCTTTTGAGTGTAATTGACGTGTGTTTAGCAATACGTGCAATATACGTGCATGCAATATGCAAATACCTTGTACAAATAATAAAATATTCATGTCCGATAATATCGGATACTGACGGTTACTGTGCGGCATCCATGTTTACATCGAACCACGTATCATTTCAACAAAGCTGAGCCTCCATTATTTTCTCGATGTTGGTAATAATGATAAACTGCAAATAAACTACGAACTCCAATGTCGTGGCAGGCTGCCAACCAAAAGATTATAGATCTACATAAATAAAATAACCCTTTCACTCAATTACCTTTTATAAAATAATACCTCAAGTATTTAGGTTCAGTTCAAAACTAAAGGAATGACTGCCGCATTGACTACATTTGTTAAATGTTTGACTAAGGATTTTGCTCAGCTGTAGAGTAGCGAAAGGTTCTGGCCTCAATAGATAGATAACATGGAACTCCATTATTGACTTGGCCTACTGAATATGCATGTATTGACGTGAGGCCAATATTGGCGCACTGTGTGACCGCGCATGGCCAACGCGCAAACACCAATCAGCGGTGCGCTAGCGCTACGGCGTAGCACCACTACGGCGTAGCACCGCTACGGCGTGTAGCGAGCTACGGCGTAGCCAGCCTATGAAATAGAGCGTAGTTAAATCCGCTTTGAACTTTCATCCGACATAGTGATCCGATGGGAATACGTTACCGGCGACATTTTTTCACGTTTTCACAATCCGATTTTTGAGGAACTAACTTTGTAACGTTGTTGTTTTAAATTTTATGATTGACATTGTTTACTACACTTTTTATTATTTTAATTATTTTATTTTTTTCCTGACATTTTTATTTTTATTATTCCGTAAATTTTATTGTTGACAATTTATAAATATTTATGTTTCACTCACTTCTTGTTTTTTATAATTTTATTTGATAATATTTTATGTTGCACGTAAATAATTAATAGTTAATAATAATATTCCACAACTATCACACAACGCCATCTAGTCCCAAGCTAAGCAGAGCTTGTGTTATGGGTACTAGACAACTGATAAACATACTTATTTATAATACTTATATATAGTTAAATGTAATATTGATCATATTTGTACGCCAAATGGCAAAACATAGAGCGCATTATAACCATGTAACACCTCTCTGTAAAAACCTATGTTAACAAATAAACAATATGAATCTGAATCTGTAGTTTTTTTGCTGGCAGGTTGATCTAGCTAAAAGTTTTTGAAGACCATGTAAAAGTCATTTTTTTATTTTGCTTCACTTCATTGTGCTATTATTTTATATATATATAATTATATTGTTAAATTAACAATTAACACAAATGAAATTAAAAACAAATAGCCCGATTTACATTTTAACCACAGAATCATGTGATTGTTCCTTAGAGACTGATCAGAGTTTGGTTTATGGTGATTTCTCCGTAATATAGTGATAACTTAAGATAGAGTGATAGCTCCCACCTGACTGTTTTATGATTGCCGCCGGTTGAGCGGCGCGGCTGTAACTTATACTGCCACGAGCTCTGTGATAAAACATTTAGATCCGATGGAACGGTTGATCTATGTTCAGCCACAACGACAAAATGTTAGCGTCTACTATTTACGTACGGTATGTCAGAAACAATCTAATTTAAAGAAATCTTGTCAGTTAAAAACAGTCATTATAATGATAGTTCTTAACACGGCAATAGTTTAGTTCAATAAGAAGAATCATAAATAAGTAAAAAATTACACAGTATTCGCTTAAAACTTTATAGCATGGGAAAGGCAGGAAGAAATTAAAAAACAAAAGACAAACCATTGTTCACTAAAATTAACTTTCCATTGTTTTGATTCTTAACTTATTTTGCAATGTTTAAAATAATATTGAGGTGTTGGCGTATTCGCTCTAGTTAATTAATATTTAATTTGTTCAATAATACATCGAGCAACCCGCAAGCCTTGAGCCTTGCTCGCCGGCGGACTGTTGTGAGACAGCACACAGACACACCACAGCCAGCAGAGGTGACCACTGTCCAGTAGCGGTCAGTAGTGCGGTGACAACTAACTCGATTTATATTGAAAGTTCCATAATATTAAGTAAACTGTAGTTGATGCGGCCCGTCCTATGGTGGTCATGGTCCATACTGAAACCGATATGTTTGTTGACGTACCGACCAATTTTATTATACGTAGTATCTAAGCAGCGGTGCCCCAGTGGTGTCGGCCCCGACTTACGAACAGTAGGTCGTGGGTTCGAACCCAGGCAGGCGCATTATTATTTATCTATAATATGTATGTATTTAGAAATATATAAGTATGTTTATCAGTTGTCTAGTACCCATAACACAAGCTCTGCTTAGCTTGGGACTAGATGGCGTTGTGTGATAGTTGTGGAATATTATTATTACTTTGTGTAATTTATTTCATCACCGCTGCTCTCAAACACGGTGAAGGAAAACATCGTGAGGAAACCGGCATGTCTTAGAACCAAAAAATTCGAAGACATGTGACATCTGCCAATCCGCACTGGGCCTGCGTGGTAGATTATAGCCCTTCCCTCTCCTAGAGAGGAGGCCTGAGTCCCTGCAGTGACGAGTATCTAATATTCAAATGCTCTTAACCTCAATTATAACGAAAACGTTTTATTTATTTTAAAGTCAATTCTCATTTTAATCAGTGGCTATAACACCACACTAACTTTATTGTTTTAAAACTTCGTTGAACAAAGCTTGGCTCGTAAAAGCTGCACTCTCGACGGTGATGCAACAAACATTGCCTACTAACAAAATAGTCACCACTCGGTGCTAAAACATGAATTAGAAACTAAAATCGTTAGCAATAGCCAACAGTCATAATTGTATAATGGTCACGGAACGAGATAGCTCAGTGTTGACTGCAAAATAGCAAGTTTTTGTGAATTATCCATTAGTTTACTTTTCACGCCCACATCAAAGGTAGTTTGCAAGGAAACAGAGCGCAACGTAAACTAATGTTTGGAGTTATAAACCAGAGAGTTCACAAACACAAGTTTATAATGTGTTTCAGTGTTGTTTGGTCGCACTGAGTCGCGCACCGCGCAACGCTCTGAACTGCACTGTACAGTGGGAACGCGATGTACTTCGTTTTGGAAGTAAAAGTAAGAATTTTATTCTGCGTCCACGTCCATGGCCGCTCTGTGCAAATAAACTTAGAGCCTCGCTCGGGCGATTCAATTCTTCTTCGCTTTGTTGTGTAATCGAATTACTCTTGTTTAGCCGGCGCCGGCGGCCGTAATTAAATAAAAACAAGAACAAAGGGGGCACGTGAGCCCCCCCCCCCCCCCCGTACCCCCACACACACATGACCGACCTACTAATGGATGTGCTACGTGTAGTGGTATGCAGCGTGTTATTAGGTTTAAATTGATTGCATTTCGAGATTGTTGTACCATTACCAAGCAGATAAACATATTATTATTAGAATTCGTCGGGTCTCATCATTATCTAGCAGGGACGTACAGACCGCGGCCCGCCGGTTATATTTCAGTGGCCCGCCAGCAAAAATAGTCCTTCGTACATTTGAAGAAAAATATAACTGAGAAATGAAATAAAAAAATAAAAACTCTGAAAATGTTCGTGCAACTCAAAAATTCTGATTATTTGTGTGATTTCGCGTTTTTAGAAGGCCTTACAGATCTAGTCATAGTTATCGGGACCTATGTTGCAAAACTAAGGACAACCAAGCAATGATGCGATCCCAGTATTTTCAAACTAGCCCCACGTAAATATTTCGGTCTGCCGCATGCTACTAAAATTTTCTAGCTCGCTACGCTCGCTCTTACCGCCGCGTTTTCTGGGTGTCCAATCCTTGAATACGTTACTAGTAAAAGTAAGTTAAATATGCATTTTTCTAATAATAAAATGAAAATCAAAAAATATAAATCACCTTTCCTAGGTCAAAGCCAAAAATTTCGAGCTCGCTTCCCTCGCTCTTGCATTTTCGTATAATATAAAACTTGATTTTGTACTAGCTTTCTTGACTAACAACGAAAATAAAGGGGGTGGCCAAATTAGAGTTGACCCCGGCGGCAAAAAACCTCGCTACGCTACTGCAAAGAGTTGCGCACAAATGCCTTGAAATGCGCCAGCTTATTTGGTTCTACTTATTTATGTGAACAAACTTTTTCGGTATTGAATATTAAAAAAAACGTAAAAGCGAAACCACCTTACAAATGAAAGTTTGAAAAGAAATTTTACGAATGTTACTAACGCTTCAGACTAGTATATTATTTTTTTAATTAATTTTTTGGAAATTTTTATATTTTTTGTTTGCGCTGTGGTGGCCCGCCATTAGTTCATCATTTGCCTAAGTGGCCCTTGGTCTCAATAAGTCAGTGCATCCCACTCTAGCAGAACAGTGCCGCATAACATTTTGTGTACATTTGATAAATGGCTCCACTAATCCTACATTAGCTGTAACTAAATCCCAGCAACAAGAAGTAAAACTACTTCATCACTCCGGTATGGGTGGTGGGGGGAGGGGGGGGGGTAGGCGCTGTAACCGCATTACTGAAGTAAAGCGTGTGTCGCTAGTGTTGCGCCGCGACGTCCGCCTGACAAATATCCGAGATTATCCGCCTGCCGCCGCCGGCGCCTACCGAGAATTATCCGTGTCACAGCACTAAACAAATGTTTCTAACTCCGTACAAACGGGAGCGATCGGCTTACCTCGCGCCTCGTACCTCGCACCTCACGCCTCGCGCCTGGTGCCTCGCGAGGTTGACGGATGTCGAGCTTTCTAAACCGACTTCCGAAAGAACTTCGTGATTTGGCTTACACGTAGTGCGGCTAAGTGAAATACGTCATAGTATATCAACTCTTTGAGACGTAAATAAAAAAAAGTAACATTTCTTTTTAATTTTAGATCTAATTAGATACCTGATTGTTTGTCGAGGTAACTAATTAATCCTATTGTCACCCAAATACCTTTTATAATTGAAAACGGATTTCAGTCTGCTCAAACTGCCTTGTCTTAGGTGAGTATATTTCTCGTGCTGACCCCCTGGTGGTACGCGCGTTATGTTATCAACAAACAATAAAATGCGCTTAATGTTCGCTTTGCCACTCTATCGGGTTTCAGCAGAACGATCTGATAATTATATTGTTATTTGACTTTAATCGGCCTGCCCGCAGGCACATCAACTAAATCGAATCACTTTTTGTTAAAACGCTTATAGATTTACTAAAAATGTTGTTATTGTTTAAAAAAAAAACAACCGACTTCAAAAACACCAAAAGGTGAAAAATAAACTTCAGAAGAAAAATCAGCTTCTGAAGTCGGTGACATTTGTTTGTTTGATTTGGCTTTTTTTGTCACCGACGTCAGAAGCTGACTTTTCTTCTGAAGTGTAATTTTCACTTTTTGGTGTTTTTGAAGTCGTTTTTTTTTTGCAAAAAAGTTTTTTATTTTTTCATTTTTAGTTGTGTATCTTATAGAAATATTTACTATGAAACCTATACTTGTATAGCGTCAGAAAAAGCACGAACACGTAATACGTGCCTATGTTTGAGGGTTGCCCTCGATTTTTTTGGGATTCCATCACCAGGATCTGGTTTCCATATCGTGGTACCACCCTTAAAATATTTTAATTCCAATAAAAAAAGAATCATCAAAATTGGTTCTTAAACGACGAAGTTATTCGCGAACACACATAAAAAAACGAACGAAAAATGTTCATAAATTATAAAAAAAATGATCATGAAATGAAAAGTACTGGGCCAAACCATGCAAAATTTTTATGGAACCAAATGGCAACTATTCCGCATCAAACTAAAAAAGAATCACGTAAATCGGGTCATAAATCGCTGCGTAATCGGTGTACTCCTCCTTTTTGGGAAGTCGGTTAAAAATTGAGTCAACTTCATAATAAAAATTGTTCGAATATAAAATTGTTGATTACTAAATGTTTGATGACTACAATATATCCAAATAAATGTAATTCGAAAAACAAGGACAATCTTGAAATATGAGGAAAATTAACACACAAATACATACGCTGCGTATTCTCGTCGCATCTCCTGAGGGCTATTTGTGTGCAATAACCCGAGCCCTCCCCCCCCGCTCCCCCCCGCTCCCCCCCACACCGCACACACACATGCACGCATTATTGACCAAACACGGCGCGTGACCAGCATCTGTACACACATGTACAGTCAGGGGCAAAAAAATGAAAATTACGACCTTACGATTTTTTGCAAGGTTGTGATGAGGATCGATCTTTACAAAAATCTCAATCTCTGTTTAACCTTAAGCGGAGCAAAATTTTAAAATGAATCCAGTGTCAGTTCAATTGCTGAAACGTAACATAACTTTCAAAATTAAATGCAGAATTATACCTTATACAAAGATGAACACATCACAATTCACTGTTGAGTTTTAGTAAGCACCAACAGATTTTGCCTTTGGCTGTACTGGTCAAATACCGTCGCACACTCATGCGCTATGTTTTAGCATACGCACCGCCCTGCTTAGTACCCACAAAACGAGTCGTGATATACAGCACACAACCCTTCATAATAACATAACCAACAAACCTCTCTTATTGTCGCGAGATAAATAAACAAACTGTAGTAAGGTTTTTGTAGTTCAGAGAGTTTACACTTTGTGAAGACGATGATATCGCGAAGCTTCACCAAAGCCTCTCATTGGTGGAGCTTCGTGTTATCATCTTGTTATCATACTAATAATCAGTAAGTATAACTATAGATAAAAACTGCGTTTTGTCATTCTCAATTGGTACTTCAACAGTAAAACAAGAGTTGTGATGTCTCAACCCCTGACGTAGTTGACTAAACGATAATTAGTTTGTTGTTTTGAGACGCTATTGCTGAGTTAGTCAGAAACACATATATATAGACAAACATTAACATAATTTCCATTCGACCGGTTCTGAGAATAATTCGTGAACTCCCTGAGGCGTTTGTTATCTACGGACAACTGTACTGAGATATAGTTTGCACGATAATCTAGGCCTCGTCTTACAAAGCAAAACAATCGAGTTCAATTAAAAGCGATAAATATATTACGTCATTTTATCTGGTAAAGTGCGATTCCTATAATCACAAATCATTATGAAATGTTTTAAAAAGATATCCGTTTCTTACTATATTTTTTTTGAAAGCTGAAATTTTTTCACAAAACAGAATTACATAGTTCATACAAGATATAATATTATTTGTGTTTAACTATTAGACACAAAACGTAGCGGCAGCACACGTAATCCCGTAGACTCGTAGCATCGTAGTCTCGTAGCCTCGTAGCATGCGTAGCGCGTAGCTAGTATTCGTAGCATCACAACGTTCATAGAATATCTCACTCAGTGTTACACAACAAGTATATTTCAAAAATCGCGAAAGACTACTGACTCTTTAAATGTTTTATAAGGCGATTGGAATTTTGTTGAATTTACGAAAGTGATAAACAGCATTTAAAATACACACATCAAAAGTGTCTAGGGATCAAGCATTTTTATGCGGATTTCTTGAGATTGAGATGTGGCTTTGTAATAAATTTATGATTTTATAAATTTATATGGATCCTTTTTGGTGCATTTCATAATTTGAATCAGGAACTGTGAATCAAATTCGAGTAAAAGATGAAAATCAGCTGTCAATATTTTCCCTATAAAAACATACAACGCATTGAAGACATCATTAGTGCTACTGTTTCCCTACTACTGATTAAAACCAACGTTATTATGGAGCGGCGACGTCATTTAAGCAGGGAAGAAATGCTCAGAGCCGTGGGAATGATAGAAGCTGGTTCCCGGCAACGTACTGTGGCTTTAGCTCTGAATACAAGTCAGAGTGTTATCAGTCGACTTTGGACACGTTACCGAAGCACTGGTACCGTGGCTGAGCGCCATGGAGGACGGTATCGCTGCACCACACGGAGACAAGACCGATACATTCAAATCTTAACTCGAAGAGCTCCAACAATAACCGCCATGATGTTAGCCGTGAGGCTTCATCACTCTTCAGGGAACTTAATTAGCGACCAAACAGTCAGAAACCGCTTGCATGAAGTGAACCTTCATTCCCGAAGACCGCTACGGGTACCACCTATAGCAATGCACAATCGTAGGATTCGATATCAATGGGCTCTTGAACACAGAAATTGGGCAGAAGAACAATGGCGTTTCGTGTGCTTTTCTGATGAGTCTCGTTTTGGTATGAGACCGGATACAAGACGTATACGACACTGGAGAACCCCTGGACGCCAACAGCGATTAAAATCCTGCCAGGAAGTCCATCCTTATAGTGGTGGAACCATCATGGTATGGGCGGGTATTTGGATCGGCGGAAGAACTGAGTTGATTTGGATCAGAGGCAACCTCAACGCTCAAATTTATGCTGAGACGATTGTATCAGACGTCATCGTTCCTCTACAAGTGCAAATCGGTCCCTTATTTCAGTTAATGCATGATAATGCACGACCGCACACCGCAAGAGTTGTAAGACAGACTCTCGCCGCAGCTAACATCAATGTCCTGCCCTGGCCTGCTCAGTCGCCAGACTTGAACCCGATTGAGCATGCATGGGATATGCTACAGAGAAGAGCTCTGCCGAATATGGAGGGTATCCAGTCGCAAGAAGACCTTTTTTTGTTGTTGCAACGAACATGGGCGGCCATTCCACAGCGTGATTTGGATGAACTCATTTTGAGTATGCCAAACCGATGTTCTTGTGTTGTTAGTGTTCGCGGTAGAAACACGGATTATTAATTGTTTAAGTTACCCAATAAAATTTTAAAGAAAACTGTTCATCATCATCATCATCATTTCAGCCGAAAGACGTCCACTGCTGGACATAGGCCTCCCCTAAGTGTCATTTTTGTTTAGGGGGGGTTTGCCATAATCGCCACGCTTGGCAGGCGGGTTGGCGATCGCAGTACGGTCGATACAAAAAGCACAGAGAACGCTGCTGCCCATTCTCTGGTACATCCCTTAGTCGCCTCTTACGACACCCACGGGAAGATATGGGATGGTGCTATTCTTTGCGTCCGACACCATACGGAACAAAACTGTTATTTCAGTCTTTTTTTCGAACTTTAATGTTAGTGGTTCAAATGTCAAAAATCCCTTTATTAGGAAAATGGCAAATTTCTTTATTAATGCAAAGGTGACTTGGTTTATCGTTACTGTGACAAACGAAAACACTTTATTTGATGAATCCATAAAGAAAATTTTAATTAATATCAATCAGGAGAAAAGTTATTGCAAAAATATATGTTGATCCCTAGACACTTTTGATGTGTGTATGTATACCGATTAAATATTTACTCATTTATTTTATAGTGTTCAACAATTAACGTACATTTTGTAGTTTAAGGCTTAATAAAATCCATGCACAAAAAACAACAGGCCGAGTACAAACATGCAATAAGTCACAGCTGACCGCTAGCGAGCGCTGAACATTCGCGTCACCGAGTTGTACATGAGGGACAAGTAATAATACAATACACTTTCCGACAAGTACCTACTATCAATATATTATA
Organism: Diarsia dahlii; assembly: GCA_949775195.1. Classification (NCBI taxonomy): domain Eukaryota; kingdom Metazoa; phylum Arthropoda; class Insecta; order Lepidoptera; family Noctuidae; genus Diarsia; species Diarsia dahlii. The sequence goes on from OX459207.1 coordinate 21,528,323, forward strand.
AACTAGCTTTTGCCAGCGGCTTCGCCCGCGTGAAAATGACGATTTTCCATACAAACTTTCATCCCCTATTTAACTCCCTTAGGGGTTGAATTTCGAAAAATCCTTCCTTATTCCTTGTCTACGTTATAAAGGGAACCTCTGCGCAAAATTACAGCTTTCTAGGTCCAAGGGTTTGGGCTGGGCGTTGATGAGTCAGTCAATCAGTCAGTCAGTCAGTCAGTCAGTCAAGACTTCTCTCTTTATTTATATATAGAAGAAGAATGTTTCGAGTATTTTTAAAACTTTTAATTGTCAAAACGGATCTTCATATTTTGTGCAGAGAGCCTTCACAAAGTGACATTCTATTAGAGCATTCGATTGACATAACCTATAGAACCATCAACGAAAGACGTCGTAAGCAAATGTACTGCTTTAAAATCGCCATTTTATCTAAGCCTTACCTTAATTTGGTTGCATGTACATCATTGTATATCTATACGTCCGCATGATTAAGCTAGCATTATGTCGGTAGATTGTATTCCAATTGTAATAGTAACCAGATCTATTATGTTATAACGATCGATGTGCTTGGCTGTTGATGGCTATTTGACCCAACGATAATACTCCGGTTACACTGAACACTTCATGGTTGATTGAAGGTTGTTTGTTGGTGGAAGGATCAGCCAAACTAGTTCAGACTGATAACAGTCATACTCACCACCATACAAATATTATACAGAGTCGTTCTAACCGTATTCAGTCACGGCGGCCAATCTTAGCGGAGACTAGCCATCAGTGGAGGTGCAGCTGTTCTATACCTTTTCACTCATAGTCAGACCAGACGGGCCAACTGCTTCACATGCTCTCCGACACACGGTAGGTTTGCACCCACAACTACAAAACAAATACAACAATACAAATGCTACTGAAGTATCAGTCAGTGTCCGGTATTAGAGGGTGGCCCGCAATGCGACCGTTCTTCATTCAATCAATGATTTGTTAAACAAAACAAAAACATTTGATGAATTAAAAAGGCTTTAAATGCTATGAAATATATGTAGTTTTAATACCGCGAGACATATATCCAGGTCTGAAAGCAGGACTCAATTCCCACCGTCATGCATATGCACATGCACACATGGGCCCACCCTCCCGCCCTCATGCATATGCACACATACAAAACAAGTGTGAAATAATTAGCATGCCATGCAATCAAACCTATACTCGACACGTGTTTCGCCCCTCCACGGGGCATCCTCAGGAGTTGTTGACTCGTCGAGCGTTCGTGCTCGAATGAGCTAGTCGCACCGCTGTCGGCCCTTTATATACTGTTTTGATGACGCTCGATACAACGTCACAAAGACATCTGTGCCGAGTTACCTGCAATCATACTAAGTAGTGGTGATGGAATTAAATTTGTTTGGTCATTCAACAGTGTATATGCATTGTTATTGTTATGTTTTGATATTTCTAACTGTTCCAACACACTCAACCGGAAACCTTTATCGCAAACATGCAGAATGTTATAGGTGTTGTTGTCGCTCAAAGAGTGGCCGGTGTCGATTAAATGTTTTGCGAAATGTGATTTATCTGGATGGCCATTCCTGTAAGCTGCAACATGTTCCCTGTACCTAATTTCGAAACCACGGCCTGTCTGACCTACATAGACCCCGGTGCAATCATTGCACACTAACTTGTAAACTCCGGATTTTTTTGAATTCTCTAATTTATCTTTACCGTTACATAGTTTACGCAAGTTATGATCCGAACGAAAAGCTACGTGAACATTGTGTTTTCTAAGAATATTCGCTATTCTATCTGAAATTGGGCCTATGTAAGTGAGACTTCCGATATTCTTGTTAATTCTTTCGGGGGGGCATGCATAAAGTGCTGAGCGTGCCTGGTCTTTCTGCTTCTTCTTAATTATATTATCAATAACTTGTTTGGTGTATCCGTTCGAAGTCGCGATTTGATACAAAATTTTGAGTTCTTTGACGTAACTATCTGTGGACAGTGGGAGTGTCATTAAACGGTGGACATGCTAGTTGCTGTTGCTGCTAGTTTATGCTGTAGTGGGTGACAGGATGAAGCGGGAATAGTTGTGTCCGTGTGCGTGGGCTTTCGATAAATTTGGAAATCGAGTTTGTTATTGACCCTTGTGATTGTTAGATCCAAAAAATTAAGGGACTGATTTGATTCTAATTCTAATTTGAATTTAATTTTGGGGTGGCGAGTGTTGAGCTTATTTACGAATATATCTAATTGACGATTAGTACCTGTCCAACAGATAATTATGTCATCTACATAAATCACATTTCGCAAAACATTTAATCGACACCGGCCACTCTTTGAGCGACAACAACACCTATAACATTCTGCATGTTTGCGATAAAGGTTTCCGGTTGAGTGTGTTGGAACAGTTAGAAATATCAAAACATAACAATAACAATGCATATACACTGTTGAATGACCAAACAAATTTAATTCCATCACCACTACTTAGTATGATTGCAGGTAACTCGGCACAGATGTCTTTGTGACGTTGTATCGAGCGTCATCAAAACAGTATATAAAGGGCCGACAGCGGTGCGACTAGCTAGTCACTCGCACTGCAACCACACATATGGGCACGTAAGGGCCCGTGCCCACAAATCCTAGCCATACAATGGCAACACAATGACGGGTCCCGTTGTCACGGGCCCAGGTATAGCCTCCGCGGCCATGGGGCGAAGCCCCGATACCGCATTGCCGCGCCCCCTGGCGGGGGCGCCGCGAATACCAGTTCAGCGACTAGCTCATTCGAGCACGAACGCTCGACGAGTCAACAACTCCTGAGGATGCCCCGTGGAGGGGCGAAACACGTGTCGAGTATAGGTTTGATTGCATGGCATGCTAATTATTTCACACTTGTTTTGTATGTGTGCATATGCATGAGGGCGGGAGGGTGGGCCCATGTGTGCATGTGCATATGCATGACGGTGGGAATTGAGTCCTGCTTTCAGACCTGGATATATGTCTCGCGGTTTTAAAACTACATATATTTCATAGCATTTAATGTCATGGATTTCCGCAAAGTAACGCCTGATTCCATAACTTATCTTAAAAAGGCTTGTTGAATATAAAAGTTTCAGTGTAAGCTATCCGTGAGTACCCCACGTGTACTGCACTCTATGTCGTGTAACACAATTATGGAGTAGTTGTGAGTATCATGTATCTGTTAGCTATGACGTCATCACACGCGGCAATGTTTTTAATTGGCTTAATTAATAACTCGTTACACTAACACACCGGACATGCTCGTCAAACAAAACGCTATTGTTGTTAACTCGCCAACAAATATAACTGCATTAAAAGTTTGTACTAAAATGTACAACACATTTTACTATCAACTTTGTTACAATATTACACCGGAATCAGTTAAACAAATGCTTTTAACCTTTAATAAAATTAGCATAGCTTTGCTTGCGAGCATTCCTGATTTATCATCACCAGTGGGAAATAGCAATTAAACTAAGTCCTACAAGCCTCTGCTCCTTCTAAGTAAATTAATCACATTTCATTAGAATACTATTTACAAGTGGTATCGTCGCCGTCACGTCGCACAATACCGGACAGTCTGGACACCACTCGCCGTACCGGACATCTAGCGTAATGTGTGTTATAAGTCCGCCTTCATAATAACATTAGTTTTATTATTTTATCATGCAGTTTATTCTTTGTGGTGTTTTGAGTTAGTAAAGTGACGCGACTTCTTAACGTATCTATTTAGAAGTGGGTTCATAAACACAATAGCTATTTACCACCTACTTAACAACCCGCTTCCAAATGTATGTTTACATTTAGAAGTGGGTGCATTAATACTATACACCACCGACTGATGAACACCCGTACATCACTCAGGTTTACATTTTATTTTCTCGTATAAAATTGTATAAGTTTAACTCATAGACTCGCATTAGTAGGATTATTTGACAAATAACTTGAGTGGCTCCGTGTGTTACCCTCGTCAACTCGTTTCAATTAAACTCGCACAAAGTGAACCTTCCATTTACAGATAAATAATTGTTTATTCCTAAAATTATTTATTCTTTTACATTACGTTACACAAGAGTTTTGTGTTTAACGACGTGACCTACATCATATTATATTATTCTAATTTCATTTACGTACCTATCTGTAACTATTACTTAAAACAAAGAAGTTGAATATGATCAAATGTAAGCTAATTAGAGTATCCATACACCCCCGGTACATGACAGTGATATAAATGTGGTAATGGAGCCACACTCGACACCCTCCTTCCTTCCGACATTACCCGACACGAGATGAATCACGCTCCACCACAGCATCCCCCGCATGTGCGGCTGTACGGACTCGCGCCTGTAATGAATAGTTTTAATTAGTTTGGAAATTAAACTGCTCTGAACAACTTTCTACATAAAATGTTATAGGGCAAAAGTTAATGAGCCGAATTTTGCGGCGCGACCAAAGAAATTTGTTGCGAATTTAAGTATATCGCTTATTGTACATAACGTTACAGGGAGTTCCCCAGATATAATTATCTCCTTCAATTAATAATTTATTCTCTCTTTCAATAAACAGCTTTTATAATATCTCTGTGGCGTACTTGCAGTAGGTTATGACAATGGAACCGCGCGTAAGTGCCACAATACGATTAAGTTCTCTTGCAGCCGGCTGGTGCGGGCGCGCGGCGGTCTGCCAGGAAATAAAACATTCATCAAGCGCCGGTTCGTTAGTCACAAAGCGTCGCCATCAAAAAGCAATGAAATTATAAGAGCGACGAACAAATTGGAAAACTATTATGTGTCCGTCAGCCTCGTTATTTACTGAGCAATTTGCCGAATGGAATTAACTCGGACGCGAGTTGCACAACCGCCCTCCAATTTGCCGTTCTCGCCGTTGTCCCCCCGTGCGAGTGTGCGAGTGTGCAAGTGTGCAGAGTCGCCGACACAGAACAGTCAGTCATGAATATTCGCACGCAGCACCCTTTCATCATTGTGATTGTAACAAGGTATAAGATTAAATTATAAAAAGGCCGCTCGTGAAACGAATCCGCGCTCGAGCGTGACTCGCATGCGGGAAGCGTTGCGGTGCGCGGTGGACGCGACCCAGACACGCCAGAAGGCGCACTAGTGGGACAAACACACGCGCACTTTCACTGAAACCTGCGTTATATTACCGCTCAACATACTCTATACTTTTAGAAACGGAACAGTCATTATTTTCCTAACAAATAATTACTTTAACTACTGAAAACAGTGCAGATAGGACTGACTTGATTCAAATACCTTGTATACCGTCCTTATCACGTTTGTGAGGAGCAAGTCTTCTGTTCCATCTTGTTGTCTATTACTTACCCCGGGTACCACCCCGCAGCCCCCTCCACCCAGCCATCCCCCTGCCGATGTTCGCCTATTTAGCATACACAGGTGGCAGGTGACCTTTGCAGAATATCCTGTTTGTGTTTTACAAACAAACTTCTACGTAAAGTTATAATGCCACCATACGAGCACTGATAACGACTAAACGTTTAATAACGTAGATACCATCTAATTGCAAGCTATTACATGCTCCTATTACTGTCCCTTACATACATTATCTACCATCTGATAAATTAAATGTAATTTTATCTTTCTCTACCGTAACGCTAGTAAAAGTTAAATCCAATAAATATTTTTCCCTGGCAAGGGAAACATCGATTTAACGGAACCACTCAAATATGTAATCAGAGGGCGATTCTAAATCGTTAACCTACAAAAGAGCGGCGCTAACAATCGAGCCGTATGTTATTTTTATGAGAGCCATTACACGCTGCATCGCCCCGCGCCCCCTCCCCCGTACCCCGCGACATCCATCCGCTGTTGCCGGCTGGTCGCGTAGCCAGCATGTGATCAACAAAACGTCCAATTTGCTTGTATTCTCTGGGCGACACTCATCGCGAACGATATCAAAGGGCGCGCTTTAATTTGCAATCTGTCGCATGTCGTGTCGGTCGTGTCGCGTCGCGTCCCATGTCGTCGTGTCGCATGTCGCCAGGCAACAGTGCAAGACAACGATTTGACATCTAAGCCACAACTGCAACGTGTCTATCGTACCGACTGTTGTAGCACTACTGTGTACATCCAGACAATACTGCTGCGTTACGTTATAATTTGTAAACATTGTTAACATCAAACCACTGTAAATTGTAAAAGAAGTTTTAGAAAAAGTCTATGTCTAGTTCTGTAATTACTGCACTTGTTAATTTTATCTTACCACTTAATTAAAATAAAATATAGCAGGATAACGCCACTAATACTACTAGTTTTTTTATCACTACTCCCTATTACTACATATTTTATAGCAAAGTCCTCCACCGCGTCTGTCTGTTCGTGTTAAACTCATAAACTACTGCACCAATTTTGATGTTATTTTCACTAATGGATGAAAGTTTGTTGGGATATTATTTGACATCCACGAGGACGAAGTCACAAGCAAAAGCTTTATTAATAACCAAATGAAAATAAGAGCACATTGGTAGATCAACATAATCTATGTATATTATTTATTTGATCAATATTGTGTGCTTGAGAAAAAAACGCTAAATACGTATCACGTGACACAGGTAACCGGAGCCGCAAGTCCTCACTTGTTACTGATTGCAGCTGTGCTCGACATATTACCTGACTATCTGCTTACTCTCGAGCTAATACAACTGATTAATTATTATTAGTTATTTGCTAGAAAACAGACTAACTAAATAGAACTAATAGGTAATCTTAGTAGTCACCAGAAGCGCTAGCTGTTTAACTGGAGCAATTGTTGAGCGTAATTTAGGTCTGTTTGGCCAACGATCAACGAACATAGCCTTCTAAACATAACTGGTGGAATGTGTTAGCACTGTAGACACACCTCTGTCAAATAGTTTAGGTAATAGAGGTGTAATGTTATGTGTCATAAGTTCATAACACAAGTAACTATCAAATAAATTAGGTACTAGAAACTTTTTCCGTATGAGACAGGTTAATGGTCAGGAGTAGCCAATCTCACTGAGTACACAGTTATTGACCCCGCGTGAGCTGCTAGCAACAACCCAAACAAAATGCGAATTTTATTTCTTTCTCGTCCAACGCAGCCCGCGGCTCAGGAAACTTTCTAACTTTGCGGAAATAAAAGTTATATATTTCCTTTTCCAGGTTGAAGGTAATCTGCCTCTCTGCCAATTTCTCCGTATGTTAGTATGGCTGTCTATAGTCGTAAAATATAATAATGTAGTACAGTGACTTCGTGTGTAATGAATGGACCATTACCGCGATATATTATCTGTGCGCAGCCAGCACCCGGCAGCCGCCGCGCGCCGGCAGCCGGCAGGTGGTAGGTAGTTAGGTACAGTTCGACATCGTGACCTGAATGAGTAGCGCCCTATTATTCATTTCACCTTCATTTACTCTCTTTATCTATAACTAGCGAGCCACATCGGAGCTACATCGGGGTCGCTCGGCTATTTTCGAATTAATTCGGGAAATAATTTCGTGTTCAATGTTTTACTAGGAACCTTATTTTGCGCAATTTTAATACGCAATTATTGGTATTCGAACGATCCTTATCTATCGTTTTACTTCCGTTATCTTACTTTATTATATTCTTACAGAAGTCTGTAAGGCAGTATGTCTAATGAAAAAATGAAATGGAAAATGTTATAAAGATAAATTGGTTTTCTCTGGCATTAGGTGGTGATTAAGTAAGTTACCTTCATTACTTATATTGTGAGTTGGTTGAGTACGGCGCGGCGGCGCGCGGTGGAGTGGCGGGTGTGGGCCGGCCGATACGGACGCTGATAATGTTCCACTAAAGAGGAATTTATTGTAAAGCTGCGTCAGGCCACCACGGCACTACGGCCTATTAAATCATACTTAGAACATCATTAATATATTAACTTTTAAATTGAATCCTAAAAGGAAACTCAAAAGGTAAAATTACGGCGTACGAAGTATTATATAATTACAAAACCACATCACTCATTACACACCGAGTTTACCGAAAGCACGATAAGTCGTTGGTCCCGGCTGTCAGATGATCTTTGACAGTCGGCACAGTTAGCCAGTGGCCCGAAAGTCTGACAGCCAGTCTTACCAAGGGTATGGTATTAACCAGTACTCACTGGGGTCAGATAGACAATCCTTGCATGTAAAATACTGATATTCAGCTGTAGCTGCATAAGGCTGAAAGCCGACCCCAACATAGTTTGGGAAAGCCAGGCAGATCATTATGTTAACTGGGATCAGTAGATACTGCAACTTGAATGTCGTCTGGTAATGTAATCATGAAAGATAGAATCCTCAGAGAGATAGTAGTCAAGTACGGCTCGCTTGAAACTATGTAGATATTGGTTCCACTACGCGTGTTGTGTAAGTCCACGGTGTATCGTGGCCCAATCTTACTCATCTAGAAGTTGTTAATGACCAGCTTCCTGCAGTGACCACTGTGCCTGGGTAATGGCCGCACTGTCTCGGGCGAGCTATCGCTCCTAAGTGTACATTGTAGTGAATGCCTCGTTGTAGATAGCGATACTGAAGCATAGGTGGCCCCCGATGGCTCCAGGTACTTACAATGTCAAACAACTTTCATTTGGGACTATGTTCCGAGGTTTTTCATACTTACAATGCTAAAATTTTAGCAGACTTCCTGAGGGACACCGATAATAATAATTAATTCATTTATTTTCTCACCACAATATTTAAAGATATTACATGGTAATATTGTTTAGCAATTATATTAAACTCCAATATTGTGGGGGACTGGTGCCTAAGGTAGGCTAATGGCCTGTGTTATAGGACATATAGATTAACCGATTGGATAAGTACAAGCAATAATTCTTAACGAAAACATGTCGCTACTTACTGCTGTCTAAAAAGTTGTCTCAGTACTAAAATAATATAAATAAATCAAGCACGGTACGACCCGGCTCCATTTGGCTCGGCCCGACTCAGCGCAGCCAATCGGCCAATAGAAACATCGCTAGTTTAATTGCCCCCTAGATACGATCTGACAGACGATTTACTAAACTAATCACCCTTTTACGTAAATACTCGCGCTCTATATTTCATGCGCAATCCACTGAATTTATTTTGTTTGTAAAAATATTACGAGTGCGATCAGATTAGCGCGCGAGGGAGATTGCTTTGGAATTCATTTTGATTTTAATTAATGGCTACGTGTAGCGCATGATACCAAATATTTTTGTATTATAGCTAGACCTCAGATTTTGTAGGATGTCATTTAAAACCTATTAGTTGGTTTAACATGAATAATGCTAAGTGTTGAATAAATCCTCCCCACTATGCAAACGTTTTATATAATAAATCATATAGCAGCCAAGAGATGCTCGGGCCAGCATCGCGGGATCTTCACAAATAAAACTGCTCGTCACTCGTCATACGTCTGTGAGATGTTGCTGACGTAGCATAGCCCCCCCCCCCACCCCCGCGCACACTGGTGACGCGACCACATTCAATAACTCCCGAGCACTGAAAAATATGTAAGAGCAGCAGAATGCCGTCTCCACCGCGCCTTTCATGAATTATCGCCTGAAATCTTCAGTTATTCACTGAAGTAGGACGGAATTAACATTACTGCTTTATAAATGTAAGCTCAAAGGAAACGCAAACGAAATAATTAATATTTATCGATCTGTCTGTGTTGTAGACTGAGAAAGCCCCACGCTATTCATGTTTCATGGTTTTTACCTGATCATTTAACTATTACCACTTGAAAGATTATACATTATCTGAACAGAACCAAGAATAGGTACATCATAACTTTAATTGTATTATTTCAATTTTCTATTCCAATTAGTACAACAGTACTCTACTTGGTCATATTGATTTTATGAACAAACTGTTTCCACATTGTAGCAATTGACGAAACTATACTTGTAACAATATAATCGTTAGGTAATTACCCGTTATCAGCTGTGTATCGTCACTCCCCTCACCCCCGTATGTGATAGGGGAGGTCACCACAAAGGATTCACGTCGTGAGTTACAGGAAGTACAGTGGGTGGTAGTGGCGGGCAGTGAACGATACAGTTCCACAACTTCTGTAACGTATCTTACGGTTGAAAATCACTTCTAGTACCAGAAATGTTGTGATTTTATGGAGAACCTCGATAATCTCCATCTCAGGAGATGGAGGGTTACGTCTAACTCCTACAAACTAAAACCTTACAGTTAAAGTTAAGTCAATTATGAGTTGGAATCTGGGAGATACTCATATATTCGTGGCCACCCCGACAGGTATGCCAGCGGTAAATGTACAGCAACACAAATAACGCTGGTGATGAATGGTCTCGTAAAAACTTCTTAACGAAGAGCTTCTTTACTACCTAAACTAAGATGAATGCAGATGTAACCAGGTACGTGCTGCAGCGCGTTGCAGTAACAGAGAGAACCAACCGTGAGCTTATAACGCAATGTCAAGCATCAAGTTTATATGCACGTACGTACACCAGTACACCACACGTAAACGTGATGCATGCTCCGCAGACGAGCTTATAACGTGAGTGAGTACCACACGACTTGACACGACTTGACACGACTACTCTACACTGTTCAGTTGATACTGCGCGCTGTCACTGCATACTGCAGACGTTTGCAGCATTACTTACTTCTCACATAAGTATATATAATCCATAGAGCTGGTAATTTTGTTTGGATACATCAAAAGTTTATAATAATAACAACATCATAACAGAAAACATCACTGTAATATTTTCTTGGAGTCGTAAACTATGTAAATACTAATGGTAATTAGTAAACCCTAACATCAGGCGGTAAATAGTTAACGAAGTGTCATTACGTTCAGCTCGTAATGTGGCGCGATCGCAGTTCGTGTTGTACCGTTATGTACAGTCACACAAAACCTCGGCTAATGAGACGCTATAATCGTTATTTCTACTACAATATGTTTGAAAGGACTCGTAAAAACTTCGGCTCAGCCGTTCTGCAGCTATTAACGATGTACTTACACTCACCGCTCCCGAGACATCGGCCTCATTAGCCTCAATTAGAGAATTATGTGAATAAATAGACGCCGCGCCTCAGTGTGCAATGTGCCTACTCTGGGTAACTACACAGTTGTGTGATACATGTTGCACCGTTTTATTACTGCGTCAACAAAGTAGTTGAGCATGATGTTTATGCTCAACACTACAATTTAGATTAAGACGTTGTGCGCTAACAACAGTGTTCCGCGCGTTGTTTGCACCGATTAGCTGCCCTTAGCTCAGGCGGTAGTTGCGAGCAGGTCCGCGGGGCAGCGCTAGTGTGGTAACCAATCACAATCATTTGCCGCACGAACCCCGGAGGTGCTAAACTGTAATTTGTTGTAATAACTGTGAAAATGCCAAAGTACTAGCTTGAGTCAATATTTTTATGTGCCTAGAGTAAATTGTATTGTTTCTGATCTCCACTAAGTAGCTCAGCCTTAACAGGTTTTTTTAACCGACTTCAAAAAAAGGAGGAGGTTATCAATTCGACTGTATTTTTTTTTTATGTTTATTAGCTCATAACTTGCGACTGGGTGATCTGATTTTCATGATTCTTTTTTCATTTGAAAGCTGGTGCTTCCCGTGTGGTCCCATTGTCACCATTTCAATATCTGATGATGGGATCTTGTAGAAATCGGGGGAACTCTTCAATAAATAACAGCAGATTAACCGCGATTGTTGCTATAGCATATCTAAGCATTGTTTACGCCATCACACAACATAATATCACGCCTGTACTCACTACAAAGGTTATAAAAACTATTTTGTGAAGATCTGATGAAGAACTTCGGAGATAGGCAACGGAACTCCTCAATAAATGATAGCAAATGGACTGGGATTGCTGAAATCTCATGTCTGTCTATTGTTTACACCAGTTCATAACATAACATCACGCCGGTACGTTGTGAAGTGGTAAGCACATGTGAACCACTAAAAAGTGAAAAATAAAAACTTTTTTACAAAAAATAAAACCGACTTCGACAAAAATAAAACACAAAAAAGTGAAAAATAAAAATCAGCTTCTGAAGTCGGTGGCAAAAACATAAAATCAAACAAACAAAAGTCACCGACTTCAGAAGCTGATTTTTATTTTTCACTTTTTTGTGTTTTATTTTTGTCGAAGTCGGTTTTATTTTTTGTAAAAAAGTTTTTTTAACTAGCTCTAACTGAATATAAACTTATGCTTGAAAATTATCTATTTTCCCTCTCATCACCGTATTTAATTCTTAGTACATAACACATTCACCTAATTGTAGTCCTAACTTTATACAAACATTTTTTTTTAATAAGTGCTACCACTAAGGTTGCGGAGTAGCAGATGTAGTGACGTCATTGACAGTGGATGACGGTGATGATGGGTGACGAGTGAGATGACCGAGTGAGCGTGACGGCGCGGCGCGGCGTCGCGGCGGAGTAGTGTTAGCGCCCCTAATTAGAGCAGCTCGCAGTGACGTCATCCAGCACAGGTCACATTATCGGGAAGGGTTAAATGGACGACTGATTTTTAATTTATGATATTAAAACTCATTTTGGTCTAGTTAGTGCTTATGATCAATGCAGTCAGTATACATTACTAAACAAATGTGGGTACTCATTGTAACTTGCTGTATATTTCTTCATTTTCGTTTGTCATTGGTACCTACATTTATAATGTTTCAATCACAATTTTCTCCTCTTCCCACTTTTTTTGATCTAATGCGAGTGTAGACCAATCCTTTAGAAACGAGTCCATCTCGTCTTTGAGATCTCAACCAAAGCTTCAAAAATGTTTTATACTTTGAAAAACCATGGACAAAAGCTAGCCTTATAATAAAGTGGAACATATCATTCTCAGCTTTCGTGATGCATAAACCAACAAATGCCAAAAATGTTGATTTCACAACATTGCAGTTTTCTCAAGTTTAGTTTAGTTTAGTTTTTTAATTTTCAACACTTTAAGCTTTGTGGATTTATCTTCACAAACATTATATTTATAGTTACTATACGTGTGGGTGCGCCACAGATGAAGGGGTTTTATGGGGCAAGTCTTCTTATCGTAGCGTTCTTAAAGGACCAGGAATTTTGGGTCTTTAAATATGAATAAAAGAGTTATTACTTCTACTCTCAGGAAACGTACTTTATAAGAAGTCCTCGAAGTGGTGCTGAGCTCCGACCATTGAACAGTAAGGAACCCTAATCGCATAGCTATTGCAAATTAGGGCGCTAGTTGAAGCGGTGCCGCGTTTGATCCCAATCCTACTAATTACGGAGCTATGTCTCGGGAATGTTCTAGAGATTGTAATGCGTGATTACTTTCCAATCAGCTCAGGACGCATGCTCGGCTTAACACTCGACATCTGGCAGGCCGAGTTTGATTCATTTATAATTAAAATTCCTTCATTAAGTAATTCGTTCATTCGAGGCTAAAATTAAAAGTCGACGATCCGCGACGATATTTTGTTTTTTACTTGTAGAATTGTAGGCATTTTGTAATACAAGAGCCTGTACTATAATATGGGGCCCTAATACGGTCAGCAGGTAGAACTCGTAGATGGTGGATAAAGTGGACAAAACAAACGACCACACAGGGGATGATGTCCGACAGTGGGATGATGTAGGATAACAGTAACAGCAAGTACCTCGGCAAGCCAACTTTACCGAGCAGGAAAACATCGCAATAATCGTGAAAGTTGGTTACGATGCTGTATAAAGTTATTGTATTGTAAGTGGCTACATCCAGCGTTCTGTGCTCCATTGTGACGTCATCTGAGGTGGTGATACATTCAGTGAAGTTCCGACACTGACGCAGTTGATCCTAGGGTTGACTACTTGAGCATAATGCGCGGTACACAGTTGAACGGGAAGTAAGCAGAGACACTGCCTCGTCACGATCATGTCAACAGTGCAGTGTAGTAACCGCTACGCGTCCGCCACGGATTCACACCCTACCGCCATGCCTGTGACACTACCAACAATTTAATTAATTATAATTTCACCAATTATATGGAAATTATAATACCTATAAAGCTTAAAAATAAATTGAAAAAAATAATTAATAATATTTGTAAGTGTAATATCTTAAAATACTATTGCAAATCCAGCCAGGGTCGACAGTTAAAACTAAAAAGTATTTTAAAATAATTAATATCAAACTTTTCTACAAAATTCCTCTAGAACTTAAATTGTAATACAACGACCAAATTCGGTAAGTTATCGCAAGTTGAAATCTGAAAGAACTCTTCTTGTTTAATAACTTTTACGATAACGGAAAACAAACTTGTGCAAGGAACAGAATCAAAGAATGTCGTTCAGGTGTGCGACGAGGTCGGAACGAGGTCGACACGCGGTCGCGTGGTTCGTCTCCTCTCGGCTTTGTTCGGCGCGTGGGTTTTACAAAGCCGATTACGGGCCGTGAGCTGCGCCTCCTAGAGTCACAGCTTTTATAAAAACATCAAACGCAGTAGTCCCAACACAACACGCTGTATACAAAGATCTAAGCGATAATGTACAATGAACGGAACTAGTATGTTCCGCTTTACATAAACGTTGTAATGTTGCTCTTTGCTAGCAGTTGTTCTACTGCACGTAGTGTGACTGTGGCCGCTCTCCGGGCCGGATCGTGTCGCACGGGACGGCACGGAACGGCGCGGCTTGCGATCCGATTGTCGCCGGGATTGCACCGGATTGTCAAGTTCACGCCGCCACTGAACGACAACCTCAGAGGAACAATGTACACAAGCCGATCAGTACGGGCTTTATTTCTTTGTATAAAATACTTAGAAATAAGATTTGAACTTTTTCAAATTGTAAGTAACAACAAGTTTTATTAAAGAAAGCAAGAGTTGGTATGTTTTTCCAACAAATAATAATTTCAAATAAGAAAGTTCGCACCTGATCACGATCTCGCGGAGTTTCCAACGTCTTGAACTTAATTAAAAATCCGTGTGACCCGCACTTGTGAGATGCTCACATTACTGCCTCTATTATTATTGTACAAGTTAATTGATAATAATTACAGTGAGTTACAAAAGCTTCCTTAGCAACTGAAGTATCACTAGTGATGCGTTAACTCGTTAAAATTAGTAACTTCTGTAATATTTATTTATTTATTAAAACTTTATATCCATTGTAGTATCACCGTGTTCCAGTTTAGTACCGTAACGTAGTGTAGGGCATTCTAGTATCGCTTAGACAATGACACATTCACAGTGTTCAACATTCCTAGGGGTCTGGATATTCTAATGTTTAGGTCATCTGGGAACACTCCAAAACTTTTCCGACGTTGGTTTTCGATACATCAGTGTAGATCGTTCTCTTTTGGATCTGAATAAGTCTAACAATTTTATTTCAATACTTAGTCCATTAATATAAAATGTTGTAATTGTTAAATAAGAGGAAAGCACGAATACACTTCGAGTTGTTGAGTGACGGTAACATAAAGCACAGTAATGTGTCGGCGACGGCACGCGCCTGTGCAGACGGACGCCTTAATGAAAGCCTGCTAATGAACGACTCGTTCGGCTAAATCACTCGCACCTCACTTACAACGAGTTTTTCTTCGTCTTCTTACATTAACAGCAATAATGAAGTGGGAATAGTCCGCCACATATCACTGTTATGGATGATCTCCACAGCTCAGTAATACTGAGGGTCTACTGCTTTCAACAAATCTGAAGAAGGTTGCACGTCGTTAGTAACTATAAAATTGACGAAAATTAACTTTCAACTCGAATTATTGTAGTCATGTTCGTTCGATTTTCAGTAAATGTTTCCGTACTACTTCAGAAAAAATTTCTACCAATAATATAATACATTTCGCTCTCAAAATTCTACACGTCAATTGATTTTTGTCGTGAAGTTACGGAATGGCTCACAATAGCAGAGGTCGTGTCTGCGGGTTATACTAAACTCCTTCTGGGAATTTCATAAGCTCGAATTTTAGCTTTTAGTCTCCCATTTAGTTTTATGTGGATGTCGAACGAAGGCCCCCAGCCTTTATAGCGGTATGTATATGCGAGGGTACGCCATAACACGGTGAAGTACGTCGCAGTATCAGAGCCCTCTCGAGCGAACTCGCCCACATTGTGACGTATGTACATCTGGTGTACGTGATCTGCAATACGGCGCAACGTGCTGGTTCACCTGGGGAACAGGTGATCGGCTTTATGCAACCAGTGAAAACACACGCAAACATAGACTCGCTTCACGTGCGGGGATTGCGATTGCGTCTGAGTTTGGCATTATTTTGACGTATCTTGAGATCGCCGTACACCAGTGTTTTCTCTGGCAGTATCGATGCAACCTTCTATACCCAGCGGAGTAATGCCGGTAGATTGCGCTTCGATGTTGTATTGTTACCCGCCGTCACCGTCGTGACTGCGACGTGTTTACATGCCGGTAGTCTGCCAGCTACCCTATATTATTGCTCCGGGTGGTAATTTAATTTAACTCAGGCTTTGCAATTAAAAACTCAAATGACAAACGCCACCGAAATACTGTCGAGATTAAAATGTCACCAAACTAAGCTAACGAGCTACGGCTCTCGTAGCAGCGTAGCGCGTAGCAGCGTAGCAACGTAGCAACGTAGCAAAGCGGCGTAGCGGTTAACTAGTAACTGAGTGGGTGAATAAGTTTTCCAGGAAAAGTACGAAAACGATGTTCAGATGCAGTTTATTGGAAGCTTTTATGTTAGTATCGTGTTACAGTATAGAGCGGTGTGGGAATTGTGCGGAGCAACGTCATACCGCGCGGCTTCGTCCGTTGATGGGCGATAGTTTAGTCTCAAATGATTGATGTATTAAGAAGTTTACTAAGTGGAACTGTATTTAATGATGATTCGATATTTATTGACTGCTGCGTCGGTGTACGTCGATGAATTCTGGTTGCAAGTGCAACCGTGAATACTGTGTATGAGGTCATTCCCAGGTGGGGCAATGTTATTGGGTTTTTCAGGAATTTCTCAGTAGCAGCCACGGAGTCTGAATTTGTGTCCGGTGGATGGTATTAGATTTGGTGAAATGCGGGTATTCTAATGTGTACATCTCTTGTTTAACCTTTCGGGGAGTGTTGATTGTTTATTTTACTCCTCTACTTGCATTTCTCAGATTTACTCCAATCATAGGTTTTTTTAATATCCTGATCTTTCCCACTCCTGAACAAATGTCTCCCCTCATTCCTCCCACTTTTCCCAATCATAGTTGTTAAATATATATTACTATCTGTCGGACCCCTTTGTGATCTGACTATAGCCCGCCCGTGGCCTGAATGTGGCCTGCTTGTGGCCTGGATGTGGCCCTACGCTAACGAAATGTGTATAAACACGGAACAAAGCGGCCAAGCGGGGCTCATTCCCGCCGTCCAATTTACACGATAGGTATTTTTACAACCAACGTTATCCTTGTTGCAAACAACGCGAGGTATTCCCAAATTTATGGCTGACTTTTTATATTTATTAAATCCGGCTTGCGTCTGTAAGGGGCCTGCGGTTGGGGCCCACGGTTGGGGCCCACGGTTGGGGCCCACGTTTGGGGCCCCAATGCTGTTGGAGATTCAGTTTCAATCAATCTCTGTTTGCCATCGAGTTTTCCGCCACAGGTCACAACGTAACTATGAATAATTATAGTCGTTAAGGTTAATGATCGTTTGGTTCGCGTACAATATTTTTTCTTGTGAGTTACAATTAATTCGAACATCCTAATTATTTGCGAAGGTGTGTGAACTCAATGGAGGGTGTTGTCTCCGCAACAGCAGTACAAGTGTAGCGGTAGTGAGAGGTCGCGCTTGACAGCAGCGTGGTGGAGCTGTGTCGCAGAGTTGGACTGCGGTCATATTGTTGTGATAAACTTTGTTCTGTAAAGCCATGGTCATTGGATGAAAAAAATCACAGATATAAAGAAAAACCGCAACACAAATGTTCTTATTGCCAGTTTCTTGTAAAGCGCAAACAGTGTGCAAGTCTGCGAGCGACACGTTGCAATACATTTTATTAAAGTCTGCGTCAGCTGATTTCACTTCAGAGCTCGCCAACGCAAGCAATTTGCATTCCGGACGCAACAACAAGCTCGCAGTACACCGCAGGTGATCCGCTATTATTGCTCGCTGCCCACCTGATGCTGCCCCTCCTCCCCCCCCCCCCCCCGCAACACTACGAGCAGGGTGGAGGAGGGGGGGGGGGGTTGGCAATAGTAACAGTAATTGTCAATCAATTGTGTGGGCAGCGAGCTGTGTGTCGGTGTGTCGGCGCGGGTGCGACGTATTGTTGCAGTATTAACTGTTGCCGCTCACTTGCTCGCCACTCTCAGTTATATTTGTCGTATCTACATGTTTGTAATGTGACATATTTGTGATCGTCGCCTGTTTCCAAATACTCGCTATTTGTGACAAATTCTAAAGTACCCCTATTTTTTCCAAAATATCATGAAACCAAAATGGCAACGTGAAATATAACGTCATTTTGCTCCTGTCACTTAGGTTTCACAAGATTTTGGAATAACAAGTAATGTTTTCTACTAAAGGTTCATTGCGTTAAATGGAGGAATTTCATAATTAACAGCTGTGATACGCAAGAAAAGAAATTTACTAGAATAAAAATATGAATCTCCAACGAGGATGGTGAATATGCCCTGCCCGTATGCCGTTTATTCAAGAGATAAAGTTATCTTTTAGTCATGGTTACTTAATTAAATTACTCTTAGTAAAGTACCTAAGTATGATTAGAAGCATCATACAATTTGCAGATGACAATGTAATATAATATGTATAAATATAGACGGCTAAATTAAAATTACACCGTCTGAAAAGCTGCCGCCTGGACATGAGTTGCCATGGCCGACCTGGAAGTCTTTAAACAGACTCCGGACCCAGGTTGGTCGCAGCAAAAAAAACCTGCTGAGGTTGAGATTTATAATGACTGCACTGAAGTGTAAAATTAAATATGGTGCTGTTCCTCAAACAATGGGGTACTTAATATCGTGTCCTGCATGTCCTGTTGGTTGTTCACTAGAACTGAGGACGCTACCGAAAGTGCCAAACTAGTAGTCAATTCTGGGCCGACATAATTTAGATTACCATCGACACGCTGAGAAGAAGAATAAAAAGTTTCCTTCGTACCTTCGATAATACGTTAGCCTATTGGTCCTGGCTAATATTTGTAGATCTTTTAATAGCCGTTAAAAGTAGTCAGCGGCACAAAAGTTTGAGAACCAGTCTTACAAAGGGGCATTGTAGTACATTGTAGTACATTGTAGTAGTCGGTGCACTAACTGGGTTGTGAAGGTCAGATAGGCAGTCGCTCCAAGTAAAATACAGGTATTCAGCTACTTTGTATTTGGTTAGACTCAAACTCAAACTCAAACTCAAATATTTTATTTCAATTAAGCCATTACAGGCACTTTTGAATGTCAGAAGGACGGAAGAAGAACGAAACTACGAGTGCAATACATCATTCCGAAAGTCACCACGCCGAACCACACGCCACCGAATGCCCGCAACAGCGAACACTGCGAGCACGAAACCAATCCCAACATGGTTGGGAAAAGGCAAGGCAGGTGATGGTGACAGACGGAATCGACACTAGTATTACAACCAAAGAGTGAACATCACAAAACTACGCGCCCTGAAACTTGTCAGTCTGTATCTAGCGACATGTCGTTCGTCATGGACGCTACACGACGCGACCTGCGGGCTGCGGGCTCTGTCGCCGACACAAGGATATATAGGCTTAATGGTGCGCGGCTCAATCGCAGCTCCATTGAAACGCGCGGAGCTGTGGCGGACGCCACGCGGGCACACAGCCAACCGATATCATTTTAATATTTAAACTTCGATTCAAATGGAAGTTAAAAAAATATCTCGCTATAAATTTTCCTGTTCGGGCGCATGAATAGTTCGCATCGCCGCGGGAAATTCACATTCGAACTGGAAAAGAAATATTGTAAAGGGAATCCGTTTTAGAGAGCGGTGCAACGTGAGGGCGAGCGCGGGGAGGTATGCGGTGTGCGGTGTGCGGGGCGGGGGGCAGTCGAGAGCGGGTTACGTAACCCGCACACTCGAGCCGTGTAAAACTTCAACAATATGACGGAAATAAATTTCTATCTGCTGCAGCGGCTATAACTTTAAATAAAGTACACTTCCTCCGGAGGCTGCTCTCCTAATTTCTATTTAATTACGCTCCGCTCGCCGATGAATAATTTTATTTCGTTTATAGCCCCCTCGAGCGCTCACCGCCCCAACACTCACTTAAGCGCTCGTAAACTATTTGTATTATTTGCAACTCGCTCACCGTAAATAATTAAACGATTCACCTTGAAAAAAAGCTCTCGCTAGATATTTTAGTACTTCAGCATGGAGCTTGTTCTAATTTAGCGCTGAAAGCGACGGCGGGTATTAAAAGGTTTAGTAAAGTTAGTGAATGAAGCTGCGACGCGCGACGTGTTCGGGCGAGGTAACGCGCTGATTAGTAAGCGCTGCAGCGGTGCGCGGTGGTCGCTGCTTGCGCTGCAGCGCTGTAAGAGTATTAGCTACAGTTAGTGCCGGTCACTTCCTGCTTAAGAATGTTCTCCGCGGAGATAGCCACCTTTACTTACACCATTGTTACACACATCTATCGACTTACATGCTAATATATTCGTTTCTAATATAAGACTTATGACGTTGCATTCTTAGCACTGAATTGATTAGTTTGCGTAGTTAGTTTTAAATCAAAGACTTTCAAGCATCTAGTAGAAGCACAAGCAAAATGTCAAAGTTTCGGCACGCGGGTACTTCGAATTCCCCGGTAGTATGACAGCGTAGTACGCTAACCGGTAATAACGTCACGTAACGTACGCCTGCTCGGCGGCGTCGCACGCTCCATATTATATTGTAACGTGTACTCTGTAGTGCTCACATACCGACGTGCAATTATCTTCTACAAATTGTATGTTTAATGTAATTAGCGGCAACCTGCGTGTCGTGTGTATCGCTCGTAAACTGCACTTATTTAACTAAATTATTTGTAAACAAACATGCTGTTTTGCCATTGTTCTTATAGTAAGTTCATGGAAGCCAGTTGGCAGATGCGTTTGTTAAATCCTCTTTTTTTTCAACTTCTGGTCACATATTCTAAATCTGTCAAGTTAATGATGTATCAATGTACATTAAATAATGAAACACCTGCTATGAGCAGTTGGTTGTTTGCCACTAGTATGTGTCAGCGCGGAGAGACTGGCGAGTTCACAGAGCGTCGCGAGGAAGTTAGCGCAGCATCCTGCAGCCGGGACCAAGTTTAGCGACGAGTGCGCGAACTTGCTCTCAACTGAATATGTGCTCTGAACAAGTTTGGCAAATAACATTCTGTTTATAGAAATCAGCTACTATTTTCGATTCGTCGGATTTTTAAAATGGACTAATATATAATACCTAACTTATGGTAAAGTCTGTAATCTCCAAACATAACTGGTGAAATATGGGTCTAGTATTACAGTACACTATTGCACCAATTGTAATTAAGTCCCATGTAATAAAGGGCGAGCCTATTGCCATCAACCGGGCACAGTTCCAGACTCCTTGAGTGCTACTGGGAAATTTCTGAAGAAAAAATCCAATAACCCTTTGTCCGACCTGAGAATCAAACCCAGAACCATGTGACCGGTGACCACACCTACGAGCACTAAACTAATTGATTGATAGTTACATAAATTGCACTCGATGATGATTGTTAAAATCTCATGAATTTGATTCATAGAAATAATGGTTTTAGGCATATCCTGCCGATTTCTTCGCGGAACATGGCGTGATAGTATATCCGCTGAATGTCAAAGGAAAATAATGATGATGTATTTGGCGTGAAGCCGCGGACGTAATGCTTATGTTAGTGCTAACGACGCGACGCGCGACTCAGCGCAAACCTATCCGCGCATTTGTGACGAACTGATAACATGAAGCCTGTACTTCTAGTTAGGATTTAGACGCCTTTCCTATATTCATCTTTACCTACGTTAGTTACGAAGTAGTTTTACGTAGGTTCAGTTAGTTCAATAAATTAACAAACAATTACTGGGACCGCTAACCTGGCTGCCGAGTGCGGTTGCCAAAACAGCTTCAAAAAGTTGTAATCATCAACAAAATTTTAGGACATTAATTTACACGTTCTTATTTATTTATGTAAACTTCTTGTTCAATTGTGTTATGTGTAGGTATAGGCTCCCAATATCTCAACCTTTGCGTGGTTTCATATCATTCACTAGCTGTTGTCCGCGGCTTTCGTCGGCGTGAACTTATTATTAAAGTATTACGTCCCTCTTTGAATTGAATTTGTTAACAATTCCAAGGGTTTTTTCACATTGATTTTGAGACAGTGTTTACATATCTATCATTGTTGTGTACAAAGTTTATCCACACATTAGCAAGTAAGACACGCTGCCTGAGTGCGTGTCAGGGCGCGTGACGCTCGCCCTGCGCTCGGGCTGCGGCTGACACCCGGCACCCGCGCGGCGTGCACGACACTAACACGCTTGAGTGTGCTACTCAAGCCGAAAGAGAACCCTCTCACTTAGTAGCTTACGTGAAATTATATCCAAGTACGTGAGAGGTGTATCCCTCATAGTTAGTCATTCTGTATCTGCATTACAGTCGAAGATATTAAGATTCTGAATACAAACCTCATGCACACATTAATACCACATCGCAACTAAACAGGAAGCCTTCTCTTTAAACCAGCAATGAATACCACACGGCCACACCACATCCATCCTTCATACACTATTCTTACTTAATTCTGACGTCACGAGCTTACAACGCTAAAATAGCAGTCGTCGTATTAAAACGCGCGATTCATTTCCGGCGAGAGCCTCCTCTCAACCAACCATTAAATATTTAACGTCTCCGCGCTGAGCAAAAACTGAGAGTGGGCTTAAGGCATTCATCACGCCAGCGCACCGGGCCGGGCCGCACCAGTGCGGGCCACGCTGGGCCACACCGGGCCACGCTGGGCCACACCGGGCCACGCTGGGCCACACCGGGCCACACCAGGCCACACTGGGCCGCACCGGGCCACAGCACACGTACCCTAATGAGCCGACTAATGCGGCGTAACATGTAATCTCAGAATGGAATATTGAATGCTCGCGTACATTATTCATCAACGCACACAATTATTTATACATATTTCATTCGTTGCCGTTGCTTCAACGTTTTTCGTGGGGAACCATTTTTTTGCTTCCTTATAATTAAACGGAGCGCAGTGTTCGTTTTAAATCAGTGTGGTAATTGCGTGTTCAACACTTAATAACAAGTTTTTACTAAAAGCTACGCTGAGCTATCAGGAAATGGTCAATAAAACAACACCTTGCCGGTTTTTAGGGTTCTCTAGTCAACAAGGAACCCTAATATGTAGTTTCACCATATCCGTCCGTCTGTTCCCACTATATTGCAATGAGTTACGCCAACAAACTATGTAAAATATAATCTTGAATATTATTTTTCTGTGGTATCTCCAGTACACATAAAAGTGGCGATGTTTTTTTTTAATTAATTGTAGTAGCTAAGTAGACCTTAAGTTCACGAGTTATAGTCGACCAACTTATAAAATGTACTTGTATAAAATATTTTTCTCAGCAGAAAGCAGCCTCAGCAGGATTAAGATTTACTCTATCCCAATACGGTAGATTATAAATCCGTAATTGTATAATGACCTAGAAGTGATATTTGCAGTTCACAAAGGCGGCGGTCGATGGCGGCGATGTAAAAACAGCTGTAATAGTATTATGAGCGAATATTTGTTCAGTTATAATGTGGGAGCGCCACGCTATGAATTTAATATCGCTCTCGAGCCGCGAGTGATTTAGTGCGGCGTTGTGTGTTGCAAATTAAAGGGAACGTTCCGTACAGCACGGCCGCCCAGTGCCTCAATGTGGCCGCGGCATGCGATCCTCGCGATCTTGAGCACCCCCCGCACACCCCCGCACACCCCGCACAACCCAGCACCCCACACAAACCCACAAAATAACACAGTGCAGTAGCTTCACTTGATTAACGTGATAAGACTTTCATACAGTAATATTTGTAATGGAATGGCTAAGACGCCGCGGTTTGCAATTTTATTGTAAAAAGTACTTTGTCTTTATGTTAATGTTAGATCTAGACTGGGATAAGATCGATACGTCCGCGACAAAAACTCCACAATATTAAAATGTATGGCAAACAGTCGCTTACGCAGTCTCGATGTACTCCATAATTTAATTTTGTGATTCTGTCCTTGTCTCTATTTGCAAGCACTGAAGGTATTCTTATCGGCCTTGACTGCACTTTACAACTTAAAAAAGTGGTAATCAATGAACAAGCGTCATGTTAAACTGCAGTTAATCCCCGCGTTTTGTACTCACCCGTGTGCCCACACCGACCAGTACCAGCAGCCCTGGCCGGTGCGACCCGCACTGGCCGGTGTGACCCGCACTGGCCGGTGTGACCCGCACTGGCCGGTGTGACCCGCACTGGCCGGTGTGATAGGCACTGGCCGCACGTCACTGCCCATAGCATGCCGCGCCTCGTAACTCAAACCCTCCACCGATCATAATCACGTGCTATGTACCGTTTTAGTTGGCGAGCAAGTATACATACAGCTATTATAGTACACCCAAATCATACAAGTATATTTTCAGAATTATAAAATGTGGGAAAAACTATTTTTTTTAACCTTATCCCTCTTGTATCAGTTTTAGGTGAATAATAATACATTACTCTGTACCTTTGTTTGTTACATTCGTAGCTGCCTAGCAGCCGCCACAATATCACAATCAACGTCAACCAAGCATTTTTTACATCAAACTAAGTACACATTTTACGGTTTAACTCAATGTAGCACTCTTAAAACATTGTGTTAATGGATGCTTTGAATAGTAAACGGGTTATGGAGGTAATTTGAGTAAAGTTATAACCTGAAAAACTAGTATTTACAAAAAATTATGTGAAAAATTTGGAACTTTGACCCCCAAATATCTGGGTCCCTAGCTACACAGATATTTGGGGTCAAAGTTCCAGGGTATGGTCTAAAACAAAAAAAAAATGATCGCAGGGGTGGGTATAACAAGTGCCCCTTGTTTGTGTTAAGGGTACTTTTACATCCTTTATATTGTGGCTTAAGAGTTATTCTGATGTTTTAACTATATTACCTTTAACATCAAATTCTGTTAAGTAGTTTTGTGCGTGAAAGAGTAAGAAACGACCATCCATCCTCACAAACTATCGCGTTTACACCAGTAGTATTAGGTAAGGTTACTGAAATAGCGAAAACCTAAATAAATGCAAAGAAGTGACAAAATATACTTAGCAGAAGATGTCTAAATGCACAGCAACTGAATAATGTAATAGATTTATATCTCCTAAATTAATAACAATACCTTCTGAACCTTTTCACAACTACGTTGGAGTCGGCTTTCTGTCTTACCGGACGCAGCTGAATACCAGTGTTGTACATGGAGCGACTGCCTATCTGACCTCCACAACCTAGTTAATACTAGGTAATAAGACTGGTTGTCAGACTGTTTCCCGCGACCAAAAGATATTAATCTTTTAATCCTTCTGAGCTAGCAGTTACTGCCTTATTACAAAACGTAGTTCCTGGTAACCTGGTTTAACTTAGACTTGGTTTATCTCGCATGACGTCTCACTTCAATAATATTCAAAAGAAAGTGACAGCATGCGAGATAAACCAGCTCTAAGTTAAACCAGGTTTAACTACCTTTTGTAATAAGGCGGTTTGTGTCTTATAAAACATATTTACTGACAATACTAGTAAGTATCAGTATAAGACAAGTCAGCGCGTTTCCACGAGTCGCGGCAGGAAATTGAGAAAGTTGCGCAAAGTGACGCCCGAGTGGAGGAACCCACTGAGTCACATCCCCGAGTACTGAGCTGTGCGCTACAGACGATCACACGTCTGTACTTTAGTTGAGACATGACACTGCATGCTGTCTGACATTACTGACACCTAGTTAACCTGTAGAGAAACACGATTTTAGTGGCGGACTTTACGTCAGGGTTTAGAACTAGTTAGTGTTGGAAAAATATAGTTTACCACGGTGGCTAATAACTCTAAAGTGTCCGTATTTAACAGCAGTCTGTTTAGTTCATGATATGGTGAGCCTCATCCCAACGTATCAGTTGGTATCGTCCTGAGCGTGACGTCACGACACATCACACTACTGTCGATGTGTCGCCGCGCGCCACAGATTGCAGCTGTAATTACACCTCGGACCTCAGCCCCCCCCCCCCCTCCTCCCCTCCGCATTCCACGCGAGACCTTCCAGTGACGCAAGCCTCTTTCCGGTTCCGTTATGCGACACTGCACAATCTCTGGATTACTCTGTTGTTTCCCCCATGTGTTCAATGATATATCTGACAGTGTTTGCAATGACGACTTAGTAAGCTAAATCGTATCACACTCTAAACGGAAATACCTATATAAATTAACCCATCTGTAATTTATTGGGACTTATTTATATCACAAATATTATATAAGACGATCGCGAACAAAATATTTGCTTACCGGCGAGAAAATGAAAGCCGCCCCAATCCATCCTAATTAATGATCATCAGAAGTAATTAATTTGCATAATTGGAGGAGAATTACGCCGAAATGCAAAATAGTCGAACGAAACTGAAGTCGAAACGAATTTGCATAACGATGGAATAAATTACGTCACACGGAGAACGACAGCGATGCGTAGCGCTCGTAGCGTGTAGCACGCTCGTAGCGCGAGCACTTCGTAGCGCGTAGCACTTCGTAGCGCGTAGCACTTCGTAGCGCGTAGCAGACTCGTAGCCGTTTTTTTACGCAGTAATCTACAGAATCGTCATTTCATGTAGTTTTTTATTTTCATTGTTCAGCAGACAAGTAACCTCTGCTCACATATTTTGAAATAGACTTAGTAAATAACCCTCCTTTTGGGCTTCGCCACAGTCGGGTAAAAATCTAACTAAATTTTAACTTCTTACATTTAGTTGGTTAGGTTCAACACAATCTTTTTATACTTTTTTATTATTATAAAAGTATATTATTTATTCAATTACTCAAAGCATTGTTATTTTCATGATTTTGGTTACAAACTACATTTCACAATAAACAATATTTAATAACGGACATGGCCGCACAAAGAGCTTATTATCCAATAAACGTTGAAGCCAGTAATCAAATTATCAAATTAGTATTGTATTGTAACACTGAGTACTAACAGTTCTATATAATGCGGCTCAATGTGCACTGATTCGAAAAAACGCATTGTCTCATGTCCACTCCCGGATCTATCTCACTTGAGAGACTACTTTATATTTTACTGTATACTTATTGGTGTGACATTCAGAATGAGAGTTGGTTATTAACTTCATTAACAATGAGTTCAGTGTTCATTCGTAGACTCTTAACTTTTTGTCACGGTAGGCAAACACCACTAAACATCACCTACTGTGATTGTAACATACTCCTTTTACGTCCATGTTAAAACATTTAGTCAATACGTCCGCACAACCCACTTGACTGTTTTGTTGTGGTTAATAATAGCACAACATCTTCTTCTATACTTATAATAAATCTGTAGAGAGGTCAATTCTGTACATGATATATATTTTCAAAATAACTATCAGGGGGTAATTAGTGATCGATACTGATGCCAAAAATGCAATCAGTAAAATTTTTGTCTGTCTGTCTGTCTGTCTGTCTGTCTGTCTGTCTGTCTGTATGTTCCTTATAGAAACAAAAACTACTCGACGGATTTTAACTAAACTTGGTACAATTATTCTTCATACTCCTGGGAAGGTTATAGTATACTTTTCATCACGCTACAATCAATAGGAGCAGAGCAGTGAAGGGAAATGTTGGGAAAACGGGAGAAGTTGCTCCATTTTTTAAGCTTCCGTCGCGTGTGTAGCCTTAATGGTTAAAGCTAAATAGAAATCATTTATGACGGAAATGTTCTACATAAAATTATCTAAAAAATATCCCACAACAGTATATGTGTATCTTTTATGGTTGACTCACAATAACACGTGTAACTCCCGATAGCATAGCAGTTCGGAGCTTTCTGATTATATTTGTTTACTCTTACGTTTATAATACTCTCACTCATCCCTAATTATAAGAAATTAATATTATTACCTATTCAATAAAAAAAGAATCAAAGTAATCGGTACAGAAACATCAAACTGAACCAAATATGAAATACGCTAATAAGCTGCGCGTGAATACTGAATCATGCCATAAGGATTATTTTTGTGTAACGGGAGCGAGCTTCATTCACTATTTGGCTGTTGATGCGTTCAGCGTTCGACCTTATTGACAGACAATAATTGATATTAACAAACCGTGCTTATCAGCGCGACTTTTAGTCTTGAAATAGTTTATTTGAATTTCTTTTGTTGTTATTTTATAAAATAGGTATTAAGTAGTTATTTTGGTAGTGTTTAAATATTCGTTCAAATTACAAATTATTATTAGTTCGCATTTTATTTCTTTTTAGGGGACGTAGTAGGTACGCATAGATTTTTAGATACCGATAGGTACGTTTTGGCTAATTTATGATCAATTTTATTTTTGTAATAAGTAGGTAAAAGCGTAGGTACTTTTATTAATTATAGTAGTTATAGGTATTTATTTTAAGTGAAGTAGGTAAATTAATAAGGCTCAAGGGCAGAATTTTCGTGTTGCTGGAGTAGATCTCGGTGTCAGTTGTTTCTCGCATGGTCAGTTATATGTCGCTCTTTCCCGGGTTAGCAGTTCTAGAAATCTTTATGTTCACGTGCCGGACGGGTCAACTTTCAACATAGTTTACCCGGAAGCTTTGGGCTGAAGTTTTACCTATAGAACGCTATAGGTACCTACATAAGCCTCATGTGAAAGTGATCTAAACAATATTACCAATAGGTACATTAACTTAATAACATACAAGGAGTTACACGCTGACGGAGTCGCGGGCACAGCTATTAATAATAATATTCTGCGGTTCCTTTTTGCGATATTTTTCAACAGTATTGTGGATTGACATATTGTATTTCCCTACTAAAATATGAAAGTTAATCTGTCTGTTACATCAAAACCACTGAACCGTGAGGAAGGACATAAAGGTACTTTTTTACGAAAAACGACGGAAACGCGGACGAAGTCGCGGGCAAAAGCTAGTATTCAAATAAAAGTATGGGACAGATCACTCGCACTTTCATTACAGTCAACAGTGGCAATCGAAAGTATCGACATGGCGAGGCGCGCGGTGTCGGCCGCAAGCCGCTGGACTGTGTCACCGGTGCACAGCGCACAGTTGACCTGCTTGTGCAGACACCGCTGCTATCAATACCTCGTATTATGACGAGCAACTGGGAGAGGGGGGGGGACAATAACTGATTTGCTGATGAGAAGTTTAAATACGAGTAGTGTGAACAAAACGATCTGGACTCATTCTTAACTGATTGGACCCAGCAGTGGGACAGATGAAGCTGGAATAAAAAAAATTGTGAACAGTGACTGCGAGTAGGTAACCTACGAGTTGGTAAGAGAAAATTGAAAATTAGTCTGTGAATCAGTGTCTCCTGTGCTAGAGCCCGCTATGACTCCAGGATTGGAGAGACCGCTGCTGATGATCACAACATTCTCCAGCTTCTGTTGATATTTCTTTAATCTGCTCTATATCTCAGGGCAATCTTCCCCGATAAGAACAATGTTATATACGCAACATAATTTAACAAAATGTGCATAAACATTATGACCGACGGTCTCCAACGTGCAGACAACTATCAGTCATTGGTCGCTAACGGACGCGTAAATGCGCGTTTGCTACATTCGCTCGACAGTCGGTGAGTCTGGGTCAACTCGCCACTCGACGCGGTCACAGCACGCGCGACTGCGCTCATTTGCATACGAGCGACTAAGCGAAGCATGCACACGAGCGACACGAGCGACATGAGCGAACGATATTATGCATCGCATAATCTGAACATTATTACGTACACAACGCCGCGCCGTCCGCGCCTAAAGCCGTCCGCATAGTTAGAACTTGTAAACAGACCAAACAGGAGTTTCTATGATATTTTATAAATATAACTTAGGAAAATAGGTTTCACCGAAATAAAAATGCTAATTGTTAATGTTCTAGTGGTTAGTATAAAGTTGTCGCTGTAGTGTGTGTGTGCAAACAGGATGTTAGTGTGTGTCAGCGTCAATAGGCGGCGCCGGCTACGCGCCGACACGCCGAGCAAACACCTGGCACCGGTAAATGGAGAGCCCATTCACCCAGTAGAGAGAGGCAGCAGTTCACAGCAAACGCCTCAGTACTTTACAGCTATTCACAATTACTGAACAATGTTGTCATTTCAAATGTGACAAAACACATTTTGTACAGAAAGAAGAAAGAAATCATAATCAGCTGTTAGAAATAACCTGTCAGCCACTAACTAGTGCATAGGAGTGACCGCGCGGTTTGATTACCCTCCACTGCAGCACTGCTGGGAACGCTTTACACATTTTGGAGAGTAACTCGGTATTAATGAACGACGCCGCGCCCCTAATGAATACTAGACATTTGTCAGAAAGGAATCTAGGCCGGCTTGGAACAAGAAACCATTCGTTTTGTTCGCTTTGTCCCGACATCTCAGCGCAACTATATTTTACTCATAAATAATGTGCTCTCCTGCCGCCGCAGACAAATTATTAATGGACCCTTGTTTGTTGAGCATCGTAGGATTATCTCTGTACAAACTGTAACCTCGCGCGATGTGCGGACAACGCGCTGCTAGGCACTGTACGGGCATTGCGTTGTTGACTCAGAGATCATTCTTAGCGTGACCTCTGAATGAAGGTAATTTAATCTTTGACCGTTCAACTTTATCTGGATGTGGTCGGGGGCTAACTTTGTCCAGTGCTGATGCAAAAGCTTATTGGATATATTACAACTATTATTGATTACAACTTACAAACGACTTCACCTGTGAGATGAGAGAACACTAAGTAATATTGGCACCAACTTGTACATAAACTATTCGTAAGTAGCACAACTTACGCACACTACATTGAATTGTGTGGAACACCCGTGTGCAGTCAATGCCGACATACGATACCGACACGATATACTGACAGAAAACAAATTATTTAAAAGATTGACGAAAATAATCATATTATAATGAATATTTATTTATTTATTATGTGTCTATACGTCCTCACGTATAGACACATAATACAATGATTTATAATGTGAGCACATAACAAAAAAAAAATCGCCTTATCCTACTAATATTATAAATGCGAAAGTTTGTGAGGATGGATGGATGGATGTATGGATGTTTGTTGCTCTTTCACGCCAGAACGGCTGATCGGATCTGGATGAAATTTGGCACAGAGGTAGATTATAGTCTGGAATAACACATGGGCTATATATTATCCCCATAATAACTTAAGGGGGTGAGCAGTATTGCATTATCCATAATCCTCAACTGTTTTACAGCTTGATACTGAAAATACGAAATAACGCAAGGGACATCGAGCGTGTTGTGCAATTTTTCACTTTACCACCTGGTGCGAGCGTTGCAAATCCAAGAAAAAGCAGAAGTCCCTTACGTCATTTCAAATTTCCGGTATCGAAACACAATCGAACTGTCAACTGTCATACAATATTAAAACAGAAGATCTATTTCAAACTATTTGTCACTGGTGTACGTAGCCTAACGGTACAGAGACTTACCTATAAACAAAGGTACGCAAGTTCAAATCACAGTCAGTATCCACTTTTTGTGTTTTTTTATAATGTTGAAAGATTTCCAAAAATGTTGCAACACGTTCGCGAGTTCGATCCCCAATCGGTTTTCACTTTTTGTAAGTTCCAGGTATTTGTTTTCATTTCGATGCTATATGATTTTCAATTTTTTTTATTTTCGGAGGCCTTTGCCCAGCAGTGGGACAGTGCAGGCTAAATTTAAAAAAAAATGATTTTCAATTAAATTCAGAGTAAATTAATATAATCTACTTTTAATAAAATTGTTAATACAATATTGTTAGGAATCAGAAGTGAAATACGTGATCAAAATAAACAATGTTTAATATCGTTTAGATTACACTTTTACAAAAATATCACGACAAACATTTTAAACAATAATCAAATAGAAATAGCACTAGCAAAATGGAATAATCAGTACACGAGCAAAAACATAAACCAAAAATAGCGAAACACACGATAATAGTCGGGTAGCAAGTCCTTTCCGAGCGCCGTCCAAGCAAAAAGTGACCGTTGCAACGCCGCTCGCCTCGTTTTATGAACTTCTGTCGGTTGCCGCACGTCGACCGTACGCTAACCGGACGGCTACTGGCTGATGGCGTGACTTTGAGCCAACACGGCCTCTCCTGACGCTCTGACGTCCTCGTCAGCTTCCAACAAGGCGGCTGAGTCTTCGCTGTCTCCTTGATAGCGTGTCTCACAACGCCAGTGGGGCGTGCTGGCACCGTGGAGTGCCGCACACAACTGCGCCTGTAGGGCGCGCTAGCACCGTGGAGTGCCGCACACAACTGCGCCTGTAGGGCGCGCTGGCACCGTGGAGTGCCGCACACAACTGCGCCTGTAGGGCGCGCTGGCACCGTGGAGTGCCGCACACAACTGCGCCTGTAGGGCGCGCTGGCAGCCTGGAGCGACGCGCTTAACACGTCAGTAGCGCGCTTGCAGCCTGGAGCGACGCGCTTAACACCTCAGTAGGGCGCGCAGTCGGCCTGCAGCGACGCGCTTCACACGTCAGTAGCGCGCTGGCAGCCTGGAGCGACGCACTGTACATGCCAGTAGGGCGCGCAGTCGGCCTGCAGCGACGCGCTCGGCCTGCAGCGAGGCGCTGGGCTTCAGCGAGGCGCTCGGCCTGCAGCGACGCGCTCAGCAACGCCAGTAGGGCGCGCAGTCGACTTGCAGCGACGCGCTCAGCAACGCCAGTAGGGCGCGCAGTCGCCTTGCAGCGACGCGCTCAGCAACGCCAGTAGGGCGCGCAGTCGCCTTGCAGCGACGCGCTCAGCAACGCCAGTAGGGCGCGCAGTCGCCTTGCAGCGACGCGCTCAGCAACGCCAGTAGGGCGCGCAGTCGCCTTGCAGCGACGCGCTCAGCAACGCCAGTAGGGCGCGCTCGCACCCTGCAGTGACGTGCACGTTCACGGCGTCACTGTGGCAAAGCCCTGGCAACCGCTGCTAAGGCCAAGCAGCGTTGCGTTGCATCCACGTCCACGTTGCGTTACTCTGCAAACAAACAAATTTACAACAGAATTTTGTTCCGCTCGATCACTCCTGACCAAACTTTAGTTCCATTGGGTGGCACCAAATTCGACTCTCATTAATTAAATCAAATGTTATCAAATTATCGAAAATACAACACTCAACTCCATTGAGTCATATACCATAGTCGTTCACACCAACCTTAAAAATTCTATTGCAACAAAAACTGCTGAAATCATCGAGTAAAACCATTAACACCAAGGCTCTCTAACCGAGTAGTACAACAAGAGAGTAATCTCATTCATTAAGGAACATTCAAGTCGAGAATCAAATTCAAAGAAACATTCACCAAACAAAACTTGTCAGACAAGAATACCAATAGGCACATAGGGATGTATAAGCACATTGTTAGCATATCACACAGACTTCTTTCACAACACTGTAGGCATAGGCTCCAAGTTTGCATACCCCTCAGTGGCTGTTGACATAGGCACATTGTTAGCATATCACACAGACTTCCACACACACTGTAGGCATAGGCTCCAAGTTTGCATACCCCTCAGTGGCTGTTGACATAGGCACATTGTTAGCATATCACACAGACTTCCACACACACTGTAGGCATAGGCTCCGAGTTTGCATACCCCTCAGTGGCTGTTGACATAGGCACATCACACAGACTTCCATACACACAGCTGAGGCCACGCGCTTGACCAAACCACACGTCCTTATGTAATGGTTACTCTGCAAAGAGACAAATCTACGACAGAATTTTGTTCCACTCGGTCACTCCTGACCAAACAACCATTAGGCCCACTCTCGTTGATAAAATCAAACGTGGCTAAACTGGAAATTATCGAAAATACAACTATCAACCACCCTGGGTCATGTACCATTGTCGTTTAAATCAATCTTAAAAACATTATTGCGTCAAAAACAAAATGTCAGGTTCACAAAAATCATCGAGTAAAACCACAGATCTCTAACTGACTAGTAAACAAGTCGATCTCCCGTGTGTATCACCATTTGACTTCACACTACGGTCTTTCCAGACCCTGACCTCAACCAGAGCTAAACGCACAACATACAACAAACACACCCACTGTCTACTCGAGTTTCCTCAAAAACCTTCAATTTTAATCGGACTACGACTACACAATAATTACTGGTAATGTCTAACACAATACAGCCAATAGAATCTCTTAATTGGCTTACAACCACAACTTTACTTCATCAAAATCCTTATAAACATCAACTGATACGTAACTCATTGGCATCTTTCTTAGCCTATAATGTGTATTAGGCACTTCTTTAATAAAGCAAAACTTATCAGACTTTACAGTGAACCTGATACGGCCTACGTCTTCACACGAAAACAAGTCAACTGATCATATTGCGTAGGGGTTTGCATTTACGCAGACCATGATTATTTGAGTTTGATGTGCCAACAACTGCAGTTTTTATACGGAAAACAAGACTTTTGACTGTATTTTGCTTAGCATCAGATATACCACAAATCACAACGTTGCCCCACACCAGGAATTTCTCCTGTATCGTGGGTACCTTCACAAATATTTTAAACTCACATACACAAGTACCCGACTTTGAAAAAAAACTAACTAGGTCATACAGATACTTGTACTCATAACGTCATTATAGCACAGTGACCATATCGACTTCACGCGGACACAATGACCGAAATTCGTGTTTAAAATGAGTCCACGTGCTGTTATTGGTCAACCAATCGTTAAGCGACGTATTAGCACCACCATGTAAATAACCACCAATGCGTCCGAGGCATTGCCAATCACCCCAGTGACCTTATAAACACACACATAACATCACGCCTGCAATCCCCGAAGGGTTAGGCAGAGGTACCCAGTATACCCACATTTCGCCAGTTATGTTAAGACATAAGCTTAACCATGTAAATAACCACCAATGCATCCGAGGCATTGCCAATCACCCCAGTGACCTTATAAACACACACATAACATCACGCCTGTAATCCCCGAAGGGTTAGGCAGAGGTACCCAGTATACCCACATTTCGCCAATTATGTTAAGACATAAGCTTAACCATGTAATAGGGGTGAGCCCATTGTCACCAACAGGGCACAAATCCAGAAAATAACACTTTGCCCGACCCGGGAATCGAACCCAGAACCTTCATGCGCAGTAGTCGCGCTTGCGACTACTAAACCAACGAAATATAAAAATGGTTCGATCTTACTTGTATCAGGAACGAAAGTAAATCAACAATCATGTCCGGAGATGTCATCTCAACCGCGAGGTCTCTCACGCGGCTCCTACGACGATCTCGTTCGCGCTTGGAACGGCGATCGGATCCCGAAACTTGCTACGTACGTGACCTTCCACTCCGCTTACGGTGGCTACGAGATCGCTTAGAACGCAAGGCACTAGTTTTTGAACGCGAACAACTCGATCTATCCATTGCTAACTACTACCCGCTTTTATATAAAATTAAAAGCCTGAAAACTAGTTTTTAACTTGTGGGCGAAAAGAATCTCGAATCCCACTTCTGATGTTAGGAATCAGAAGTGAAATACGTGATCAAAATAAACAATGTTTAATATCGTTTAGATTACACTTTTACAAAAATATCACGACAAACATTTTAAACAATAATCAAATAGAAATAGCACTAGCAAAATGGAATAATCAGTACACGAGCAAAAACATAAACCAAAAATAGCGAAACACACGATAATAGTCGGGTAGCAAGTCCTTTCCGAGCGCCGTCCAAGCAAAAAGTGACCGTTGCAACGCCGCTCGCCTCGTTTTATGAACTTCTGTCGGTTGCCGCACGTCGACCGTACGCTAACCGGACGGCTACTGGCTGATGGCGTGACTTTGAGCCAACAATATTATAAATCTGTAGACGTAGAGTTTCTGTATATTGAACATAATTATTTAGAAAAAATAATGTTTTCCTATGTTGTGTCTGTGTGTTTTGGGTGTATTAGTTTATTATAGTATTATCACGTGTACATTTTAAAACTAATAAGATTATAGGGTTTTAGTTTTTGTTTCATTGTAATTGGTGCTCTCTATCAAAAGATATATGAATTTAAGGTATTTAAGAAGAACTTATCATCATTAAGAAACATACATGCAACAACATCTATTGCATCAAAACGGTACTAATTAATAAATGTGTTCACAAAATAACTTTTAAATAGTCTTTTTCAAACAGTTAAGATAACAAAATGTACCCTTGAATAGTTTAAATGACGTTGCTTTGAAAATCTACATAGGGTTTTTTTTGGAGGGTGGGAAATCATCATTTGACTCCTCCCGCTCTGGGCAGAGCGGTAGGGAATGTTAGACTTCTACTGACTAAAAACCACCCATGTTCCTTTTTTGCTTTTTGTGCTGTGGCCGCGATATCTCTTTCGAACAACCCGTAGCCCCGACAAGCGGCGGCCCTTGCGGGCCTCAACCATATTGCTGACATCTCTTTGAGGCGCGCGTGGAACCGAACGCGCCGTCGACACGGCCTGTCGTCGTCTTACGACGGGCGGACGGCGAGCTAGCCCACTACTTACCGTCCACAGGCTCGCGCCTACGGTGGCCGGAAGCCATCACGTGACCCCCGACGCTCAGAGCGTCTCCTTTTGCGGCTGGGACGAGAGGTTCTCTCTCTCACCACGCCACCTCCTTCGCTAGCATCACTACTTCGCCGAAGGAGGCGACGGCGTCCCATTCCCTCTCGCCCCGCAACATGGCTTGAACCAGGGCCGGACGCGAGAGGTCGCCGCCGCCGATCGTCGCTATAGAACACGACGGGGCTCAACCCAAGTGGGGCTCCGCCCAAGCAAGGCAGTCCTCCACGGTGTGCTCCACCGTGTCCTCCAGCTGATCCTTGCAATAGTAGCATTTGGGCGTTTCCTTCCGCCTGATTCGGTGCAGGTGCCTCCCGAATCCCGAAACAACCGTGTCCGGTGAGGACCTGCGCCAGACGAAAGGTGAGGGCGCCGTGGCGCCTCTCAAGCCACTCCTCAAAGAGGAGACTTACCACCACTGTGCCCTGCACGGGGTTGCGACAGTCGCTCTCTCCATGTCGCCATGAAATCACACCAGGGGTCTGTCCGCCATGCGGCAATATGCCGCGGCAGCGGAGTTATCTCACAGTGTAGTGCCTCCGCGCGCCATTAATGCAGGAAACTACATAGCCTAAGCCCTATAGTGTGTGTTTAACTTCGTCTTCCGCAGATGGCATTGTTCATTTGACACCATTTTTAGAATTGCGGTGTTAATATTTGTCGTGAATAGTCAACAAATACAAATTGACAGGTACGCAGTAAGAAAAACAGCTGTAAAAACTTTAAAATAAAAACCTAATTAAAATTAGATAAGACTCGCGACGTAAATATATTTGTTCAGTGTGGAAATCGAATACAGGACATGCAGCGCCACAGTCAAACGCCGAGGCACTGCACCAACCGTGCCGTCTTATCGGCTGTGGCTGCCTCGGGCATTGCTGCAACTTTGCTTAACAATGGCCAGATTGCACTTTAGGTTTACAAATTGCCGTTGAATCTTACCCCAACTTGCAACATTACCAAAAATCTGCAATTGGCCATGGAACAGATGTCTTTGAAAATAAGCTGCTTTAAACAGGAGTAGGAGAGAGTCGCCTGGAATTAGATGTAGATGCGAAAATTCCACTTTCCGAAGAGTTTTCCCATCCAGTGCCAACAGAAGATCCCGAAAGAGTTAGGCAGTGGTGTAGCTAATCTTAAACCCACATTTTGCCAGTAATGTTCAAGCGCCATGTAATAAGGGGCGTTTGATGTCTATAGATATAATATTGCCATCGACCTGCCACGAAAACTACGCTCCGTGACCTCTACTGCGAAAACACTTTGCAATCAAACCCCAGACCTCATCCTCAGTAGTTGCACTTGAGACCACTCGATCAACGAGACAGTCACACATCAAAATTTCCACGTGAACGAAGTCGCGGGCATCAGCTAGTGTAAAATAAATACAACATAAAAAAACTTAGTTCGCAAAAAATTACTAGCAATTGCATTACATGAAATAATACATTACACAAATAATAAAGAAATGAATAACAACATATTACGTTTCTACAATTATTAGAGCGTTATAGTTTCCAATAGTACCGGCGTGATATGACGTCATTTGACGCTAATGCACACGCGACAGGTGACGTCGTTCGATGACTGTCGCTCTTGTGACAGACGCTTTAGAGTTTTTGTCGAGAGCAACATATGGGTTTTTCACATCGGTAGTTCAGATAGAACTAAATTCAATTAAATTGGGTGAGGTTTTTAGTATGCGGAGAGAGAGTCGGGAGTGAGTGGCTGGGTTTAAATCGGTCGGCACCGGTCGATAATTAGCTAGGTGGCCGCCAAACTAGCTCCTGTGACGTGAACTGAGTGTGCTGGTCCGTGTCACACTGGACTTGCATCGCTGCTGTCACCTCATTAGGACAACGTCATCGTTTCATTATGGAAGTGCCAGCTTTTCTCTGTGTCTCCGTCGTGTTAGCGTAAATCATGCTGCGGAAACTTCTAATGGGACAAAAGGCATCCTGTGCCTTAGTCTGGATTATGATTTACCTGAGTCGCTCATTTCATGAGAATGCGTTCATTTGTTAAGCCATAAACACGTGAAGTACAGACAGAGACTTACTTTCGCTTATAATATTACTAATGAGTGTCCTTGCTTCGCACAGCGTCATCGAATCCAACGACCCTACCTCACACACATTTCACCCTCAACTATAAGCCTATTGGCATGAAAAAAACTCGAGTATAAAAAACCCAACAGAAAAAAAAAAAATGCAAAAACCAAGCACATTTTAAATGAAGGACATCTTAGTAACAGGCGGGCTCCCTTTGAATACAACGTGAATAAATAGAATGGACCCCGCATGCTTTTAAAGTGTTTCAGACGGGGTATTTTTAATTTCAAAGTAATCAATAACATTTGCGCTACCAAGACAATCTAGCGACGTATATTTTATCCAAATCCAATAGTTCATTTAGGAGAAAAAAAAAAAAAAATACAGGGAACAAAAAAACAGACATACACTGACAGGTCAAACACATAACCCATCTTTTGGGCTTCGCCGCAGTCAGCGTTTACGACTATTCAACCAACGAGGCAGTCTGAGTATGCATCGAACCAAATTAATATCGTTATCACCGCGTTCTAACACTATCGTACACACTCACATGTGACATAATAATATGTGTGTGTGTGTGTGTGTGGGTTAGTGCCGCCCGCGGTTGTGCGGTGTCGGGGCATGTGGCGGCGGGATGACTTGGGATTTCATTTCCATCCTCAATATCCGGTGTAGACGGGTGGCTTCGATAAAAACTAAATTTATTCCGGAATACGAGCGCGTCCCGCACCCACCACCAGCCTTCCCTCTGTCACCAGTGACTCTGCGTGACGCACCTCACGTACTTGCTCACGAGGAATCTCACGCTGAGTATGTGTGTCAACGGGATAGTGTTTCTTTAGAGATTGTTCTTCTTAGTAACGCTTTCACCGCAAACCAGCCGATCATATTGATGTGCCCGCAACCTGCAGCGTCGGCGACGATCAAATCAATGCTGTCACTATTGCAAACTTATTAATCCCAGCGACGACGCTAATGACAAAATCACGATGCTGCAAAGATTATTTTACGAAGCACCTATAAAGGCGGCTCCGAGCATCATCGAGTAATTAATTAGATCTGGATCCCGTGACTCGCCGCCCCCGCCCGCCTCTGCCGGCACTGGGCGGGCGGCACCGCTCACATAAATCTCGTTTTTATTATTGGGTCTTCGCTCCGGAAATAGGGATTGGAAATGAAGGCGACCGACCGCCGGACACTTGCTACGAATACTACTCCCCGCTACGGGTGCTACGACTGCCGCTACGAGCTACGGCGTAGCAAACATTTCATACCATTTCACATATTCCAAACTAACTAGGTTCTTGTAATCATTAATTTTGGTGATCCTGCAAAACACCTTAAAAAATATTTAACGTACACAGGGTATAAGAAATATTTTCAAGAATATTTTTTTGAGTACAATTAAGGTTTTGTAAGTCCAAATGTGTAATCGGTGTTGTGTAGGGGAGGCACACCTACCATCTCTGGGCCCCAAGTCAGGCTCACCAGCTTGCAGTGCATCTCACTGAACAACAAACGAGGCTCCAAAAACAGTTAACATAAAAACGGTTCAACCATTTAGAAAAAAAAAGGAGTTCAGTAGCGCAGACTAGCGAAGCGTCTCTAATGATAGATAAAAAGCTGCGATAGCCAACCCGCACACTCAGCGTGGCGATTATAGGCATATAGTTGAATGGCAAGCCACAACCAAGCACAGCTTCCAGTTCCCGGCAGCCTGCATGCTATTTCTGCTTTTGATGGTGGTCACGGTAACGGCATGGCCTCCGATCGCCAAGCGCAACATGAGGAGTGACCTCTTCGCAGGATGGCTGGTAGCAACTCGATGTCCATTGTAAAGAATCGAGTTCAATTGCGTGCGATTGAGCTGAATGTAATTAAAAAGCATCAAACACAAGTGATCTGGGTACCCTAGAGTCAAAAAAACTTCTTGGACCTGAGTCTATAGAAGTTTGCTAGACACCAAACTTTGAAAAAAATATACTGGAAATAGTTATCCTACTAATATTATAAATGCGAAAGTTTGTGAGGATGGATGGATGGATGGATGGATGGATGGATGGATGGATGTATGGATGTTTGTTGCTCTTTCACGCGAGAACGGCTGATCGGATCTGGATGAAATTTGGCACAGAGGTAGATTTTAGTCTGAAATAACACATGGGCTATAAATTATCCCCATAATAACTTAAGGGGGTGAGCAGTATTGCATTATCCATAATCCTCAACTGTTTTACAGCTTGATACTGGAAATACGAAATAACGCAAGAGATATCGAGCGTGCTGTGCAATTTTTCACTTTAAGCACCTGGTGCGAGCGTTGCAAATCCAAGAGAAAACTGAAGTCCCTTACGTCATTTCAAATTTCCGGTATCGTACACAATCGAATTGTCAACTGTCATACTATATTAAAACAGAAGGTCTATTTCAAACTGTTTGCCACTGGTGTACGTAGCCTAACGGTACAGAGACTTACCTGTAAACAAAGGTACGCAAGTTCAAATCACAGTCAGTATTCACTTTTTGTGATTTTTTATAAGATTTCCAAAAATGTTGAAACGTGTTCGCGAGTTCGATCCCCAATCGGTTTTCACTTTTTGTAAGTTCCACGTATTTGTTTTCATTTCGATGCTATATGATTTTTAAATCAATTCAGAGTAAATTTATATAATCTACTTTTAATTGTAAATACAATATTATAAATCTGTAGACGTAGAGTTTCTGTATATTGAACATAATTATTTAGAAAAAATAATGTTTTCTTTTGTTGTGTCTGTGTGTCTTGGGTGTATAGTTTATTATAGTATTATCACGTGTACATTTTAAAACTAATAAGATTAGGGTTTTAGTTTTTGTTTCATTGGAATTGGTGCTCTCTATCAAAAGATATACGAATTTAAGGTATTTAAGAAAACTTATCATCATTTAGAAACATACATGCAACAACATCTATTGCATCAAAACGGTACTAATTAATAAGTGTGTTCACAAGATAACTTTTAAATCGTATTTTTCAAACAGTTACGATAACAAAATGTACCCTTGATTAGTTTAAATGACGCTGCTTTGAAAATCTACATAGGGTTTTTTTTTGGAGGGTGGGAAATCATCATTTGACTCCTCCCGCTCTGGGCAGAGCGGTAGGGAATGTTAGACTTCTACTGACTAAAAACCACCCATGTTCCTTTTTTGCCTTTTGTGCTGTGGCCGCGATATTTCTTTCGAACAACCCGTAGCCCCGACAAGCGGCGGCCCTTGCGGGCCTCAACCATATTGCTGACATCTCTTTGAGGCGCGCGTGGAACCGAACGCGCCGTCGACACGGCCTGTCGTCGTCTTACGACGGGCGGACGGCGAGCTAGCCCACTACTTACCGTCCACAGGCCCGCACCTACGGTGGCCGGAAGCCATCACGTGACCCCCGACGCCCAGAGCGTCTCCTATTCCGGCTGGGACGAGAGGTTCTCTCTCTCACCACGCCACCTCCTTCGCTAGCATCACTGCTTCGCCGAAGGAGGCGACGGCGTCCCATTCCCTCTCGCCCTGCAACATGGCTTGAACCAGGGCCGGACGCGAGAGGTCGCCGCCGCCGATCGTCGCTAAGAGAACACGACGGGGCTCAACCCAAGTGGGGCTCCGCCCAAGCAAGGCAGACCTCCACGGTGTGCTCCACCGTGTCCTCCGGCTGATCCTTGCAATAGTAGCATTTGGGCGTTTCCTTCCGCCTGATTCGGTGCAGGTGCCTCCCGAATCCCGAAACAACCGTGTCCGGTGAGGACCTGCGCCAGACGAAAGGTGAGGGCGCCGTGGCGCCTCTCAAGCCACTCCTCAAAGTGGAGACTTACCACCACTGTGCCCTGCACGGGGTTGCGACCGTCACACCAGTGGGGTCTGTCCGCCATGCGGCAATATACGGCGGCAGCGGAGTTATCCCCCAGTGTAGTGCCTCCGCGCACCATTCATACAAATATATACAAATTGCCGTCGAATCTTACCCCAACTTGCAACATCACCAAAAATCTGCGATTGGCCATGGAACAGATGTCTTTGCAAATAAACTGCTTTAAACAGGAGAGAGTCGCCTGGAATTAGATGTAGATGCGAAAATTCCACTTTCCGAAGAGTTTTCCCATCCAGTGCCAACAGAAGATCCCGAAAGAGTTAGGCAGTGGTGTACCTAATCGTAAACCCACATTTTGCCAGTAATGTTCAAGCGCCATGGAATAGGGGGCGTTTGATGTCTATAGATATAATATTGCCATCGACCTGGCACGAAAACCACGCTCCGTGGCCTCTACTGCGAAAACACTTTGCAATCAAACCTCGGACCTCATCCTCAGTAGTTGCACTTGAGACCACTCGATCAACGAGACAGTCAAACATAAAAATTTCCACGTGAACGAAGTCGCGGGTATCAGCTAGTTGAACATATTATTAAAAAAAAAATGTTTTCAATTGGCGTGTTTTAGAAATTTTTGTCTGTAGTCTGTCGGGAGGCCTTCCAACGCAACATCT
The DNA here is from genome assembly GCA_949775195.1 of Diarsia dahlii. Lineage (NCBI taxonomy): Eukaryota > Metazoa > Arthropoda > Insecta > Lepidoptera > Noctuidae > Diarsia > Diarsia dahlii. Next base: position 21,571,717 of record OX459207.1, read on the forward strand.
TCCGGTTCGCGGTCGCCACTCCACAACTTTTCGGCCTATCGGCCATCCGTTCTGCGAATAATGTGCCCATTGTCACTGAAGTCTGGCGAATCGTCGGGCTACGTCGGTAACCTTGATTCTCATGCGGATATCTTCATTTCTGATTCGATCACGAAAGTAAACTCCGAGCATAGCCCTCTCCATTGCCCTTTGGGTGACTTTGAGATTTCTGATGAGGCCCATTGTGAGCGACCATTTTTCGGTCCCATATCTAATCACTGGCAGCACACATTGGTCATAGACTTTCGTCTTGAGACACTGTCGTAAGTTGGACGAGAAGATACCGCGCAACTTCCCGAACGCTGCCCAGCCGAGTAGGATTCGTCGATTGACCTCTTTCTCGAACTGGACCGTTTGTCCCAGGTAGACATAATCGTCCACAACTTCAAGTGTAGTGTCTCCGATCTTGATAAGAGTAGGTGATACAAGGACATTCAACGTAACCTTGGTTTTGTCCATGTTCATTTTAAGACCAACTATTTCGGAAGCTCCACTGAGGTCATCGAGCATTGATTGATTAAAAAAGAAGAACTTACCTATCGTCATCACGAAAGATACATACATGCAACGACATCTATTACACCAAATTGATACTAATTAATAAATGTGTTCACAAGATAACTTTAAAATCTATTTTTTCAAAAAGTTATGATAGCTAAGGTACTCTTATATAGTCTAAATGACACTGCTTTGAGAATCTACAAGGCCTATAATATAAACCTTAAAGTGTGTTCGCTTTCTGTGCATTAAATTTTAACTTCGTCTTCGATAGATGGCGTTGTACATTTGACGAATCAAATTTTGTATTTTCTGAATAAAAAAATTACGAATACACACAGTACGAAAATAAAACGAAAGTAAAATAAGGCAAGCAGCGCCACAATCAATCGCCCAGCCATGCCACTTCGCCAACCGTGCCGTCATATAGCTGTGTGGCTGTGGGTTCCTCGGGCATTGCTGCAACTTTGTTTTACAATAGCCCGACTACACAATAATTGCACATTCCGTTTCCAAATTGCCGCTGAATCTTGCCCTAAATTGCAACATCACCAAAAACTGCGTATTTGCAAATAAACTGAAAAAAGGAGAGATAAGTCTGGAATCGGACGCAGATGGGCCAATTCTATTTTCCGAATATTTTTTCCATCCAGTGCCAACAGTACTAATATGGGACGAGTGCACAATATCGCACAAGCATGCATTAGAGGCGTTGAACCACAGCTTGCAGGACAGCGTTGTTGTGTTGATCACAGGCGATTGTAGTCAGACCCTGCCAGTCATTGCAGGGGACACACCGGTGGATGAAATAAACACATGTCTCAAAGCGCTGTGGTCCAGGATCATAAATCTGCGTCTTATGTTAACTGTAGAACGACCACGAAGCAGGCATCTTAGCAAATAAACTGATTCAAATAGGAGAAACTTCGTGAAACTGGAGGCAGATGGGAATATTCAATTTTCTAAAGATTTTTTTCAGCCAACAGAGGATGAACTTATTATGCACGTTTTACCTATTTTTGAGGTTCATGTAGGTAAATAAAATAAGAATAGTGGTTTTTAGGGAGGCAGGTGCTGCCACCAAGGAACGTGTGGATGATGATCACAATAAAATAACTTAGACAAGATTTGGCAGTTCAAAAGTATTTATGCACATCTATAGACATGATCACGCCTGTAATTCCGAAAGGGTTAGGTAGTGGTGTACCTAATCGTACACCGTTATTTCGCAGTGATCTTGAAGCGCCATGTAAATGGGGACGATTGACGTTTTGATGTACTATGGGCTATTGCCATCAACCGGGCACATAACGAGACTCTGTGGCCTCTAATGAGAAAACCCTTTGCCCGTATCGCGAATCAAATTCCGGACTTCATGCTCAGTAGTCGCGCTTAGGGCTACTGGATCAACAAGACAGACACACATTTTTCCACGTGAACGAAGTCGCGGGCATCAGCTAGTATTTCTATAATTTAAAACCGTAGTCTTACAATAACACGATAAACTACTGAAAATCGTGATATTCAGTGGTCCATATTCATATTTGCAGTTGATTTTTTAAAGGAGAATTAATGTTGGAATGTATGATGATTTAATGAATTATTATATTCCGGTTACGGAATCATTCACTGTGCGTATTCCGACACGAACCTGGCCGTGTAATACATAATAATATAATTCAACTGTGTTTTAGTGATGAGAACGTGTGTATGATCATGTGATTGTGTGTTGCAGTTCTGTCGTGTGGCGAGGCAGGCGGCGGGCCGCGCCTCACTAAGCGCTACGTGGGGCTGTACACTGGGCCCTACTTCGACCCCTCCGCGCCCAACAACATCACCACGCAGCTGGGCACGCACGCCTACTTGCCGTGCAAGGTAACACTCTGTCTCTCCGCGTGTAGCGGTGTGCGGCGCTGTAGCGGGACTGTCTGTGTGACGCTGTAGCGTGTTGCAGGTGCGGCAGCTGAGCAACAAGTCCGTGTCGTGGATCCGGCGCCGCGACGCGCACATCCTCACCGTGGACCGCTTCACCTTCATCGCCGACGAGCGCTTCCAGGCCTTCCTCGTCGAAGCCACTGACACCTGGACGTTACAGGTCTCACTAGCTTCTTTTCTATAATAATTCACTGTTCAAATCAACGTTGGCATATTTGCGAACCGATATAGTTTTTTGATCTATTCTGTAAAACTGCGTTCGGGTTGGTGCGAGGAATGTAGTACAGCATGGTTGTGTCGTGTGCAGGTGAAGTACGTGCAGGCGCGCGACGCCGGCGTGTACGAGTGCCAGGTGGGCACCGAGCCCAAGATGAGCCACTTCGTGCAGCTCAACGTTGTAGGTGAGTGCGCTCCACCGCCACCACCCGTCACTGTCTGCCGCTAGTTGTGTTGGAACTCTTACATTGCGATCGTGTGATATCGGCAGCAGCTGTGGCGTATCTATATTGTTTTTTCGAGTTACACCACAAACTCTTTGCTTTCCACCCTCTGAACACAGCTGTACACAAGTGTCTGTTTGTAATTTCAAATTACTTTTACCTTAATTCCAATTTTCTTTTACTGAATTTAAATAAAAGTTTTTATGGATTTCATAAAAAAAAAGTTTTTTGGCCGTCTATTTGTTCTGGCTAGTCTTTGAAATGGCTGGGGTGATTTTGACGGGAGATAATTTTTACTAGCCAAAAGCTAATATTATAAGGAGTAACAGACTATTTTAGAAAAAAGATCATGGTTTTGTGTAAAACATTTAAAACAACATCCGATTCAAATAGAGCAGTAATGTTTTTTTAATAGTTTCACGCGGTGTAATATATTTGATGTGATGTCGACAGTGCCAAAGATCGAGATCGTGGGCGAGTCAGACCTGTACGTGAAGGCCGGCACGACGGTGAGCCTGAAGTGCGTCATCACGCAGGCGCTGGAGGAGCCCGCCTACATCTTCTGGTACCACAACGACGAGCGCGTGCTCAACTACGACAAGAGCCTCGTCGAGATCCGCATGGAGCGAGTGGCCCCCGACACCACGGTATGTGCCGCTGTGCTACTATACACACTCACTCTCTCTCTCACCGTCACACACAACGACAACGACAGCCTAACATACTCCGTTACGAGCAGAGCTTAAAGTGGAGGGAATGTTTTTTCATGCAAAATATGTAAAAAAAGGTCCACGATTTACATTATCCTGAATGGTTAAGCCTAAGCACTTACCTGACTAAACCTTGTTTCAAACCTTGCACACAAACTAAGGAACTTGAGCGACATGTTTTATGCAATACAAGCCTGTGAATGTTTCGCTGTCGTGTTTACAGGTGGGCAACTTGATCATCTACAGTCCGCGGCGCGAGGACTCCGGCAACTACTCGTGCTCGCCCTCCAACCTGGACTCCGCCTCCGTGATGCTGCACGTGCTCAGCGGTCAGTACCCACCACTGCCACCACCGCCACCGCTTACTACGTCTATATGAACATGAACCCTAAGTTGTTGTTGTTTATGTTCTCAGTCCGTTGACCGCGCCTCCCCGGGTGGGCGCTGGGCTTATTGTGTTTAACAGTGCAACAGACAGATCAATTTGACGGCACGGTTGGCGAAGTGGCTCAAGCAGTTGACTGCTGCGCTACATGTCGCGGGTTCGATCCCAGCACGGAACAAATATTTGTATGGCCTACAGCTGATATAAAGTGTATGTGAGTTAAATGTTTGTGAACGCACCCACAATACAGTAGGGTAATAGGGGCGGGTAGGGTAGTAGGGCAGTAGGGTTGGGTAGGGTATAGGTGGGGTAATGTTCTAAAAAAAAATCACAACATCAAATAATCTTGAGAGGGTATTGTAGATATGGTCATAAAGATATCACTACAACGAGAGAAAGAACCTACGTTTTGGATATAGTGATTACTCCCCCCCACAGGCGAGCAGCCGGCGGCGATGCAGCACGGCAACGCGGCGGGCGCGCCCCCCCCTCCCCCGCGCGCCGCGCTGCTGGCCGCGCTGGCCGCGTCACGTGCGCGCGCGCTGCTCAGGCTACTGCTGCTCATCGCGCTAGCGCTGCTCTACCCGTAAGTTACTCCCGCATGCTATCACAACGTACTCATCTTTAGAACACTTCGCCATTAAACACCAAGATGTATTAATGATTGAAAGTCTTCCGTACACTAAGAGGCTTAGCCCGAATCCTTTTTTTTATTAATTACTAGCTGACCCACGCAACTTCGTCTGCGTCACATAAATATAGCTTATAACCTTTCTCGATATCGACTATCTGACATAAATTAAGCTAAATCGTAACAAACAAAAAATCTTATCTTTCCTCTTTATTATAATAGTTCAGATGGTTTAGATTAGCTTAGATTATAATTATTAAAGTGTGAATTACTATAGGTATCTCTTACTGTTAAATATACTATAACACTCTATACTTGTAAACATTATGATGCAGTAAATATTTTGAATTTGAATTTCCCGGAGGCCAGCCAGAATCCCCCGTACCTACATTGCGACGCGCGAAATATTTTGCCGCGCGGGTATTTTTACATTGCGATATCTTCTAAGATATTTGTTTAAACTGGATAGAGTAAAGGGCACAAATATTCTATATTAAATTTCCGATCTAACAAACACATTTATTTAGTTATAAATTAATACCATAATGGGTTAAATAAGCTTCGCAAAAAATAATTCTTTTTAACCTAACAGTTCAACTTTAAAAAGGTTACAGTGAGTCAATCTTAAAAGATAGATATATGCTGTCGCGGACTTTTTTTTAGAACATTTAAAGAGGAACAATTCCTTCATACATGATATTAGCGTAACTTAAACCGTTTTCGCAGCGCACGCAGCGGAAGCTCTCAAAAAGAAAATACCTTTTCCCGTTTTTGTAACATTTTTCATTTATGCTCCGCTCCTATTAGCCGTAGCGTGATGTTATATAGCCTATAGCCTTCCTCGATAAATGGACTATCCAACACAAAAAGAATTTTTCAATTCCAATCAGCAGTTTCTGAGTTTACCGCGTTCAAACAAACAAACAAACTCTTCAGCTTTATAATATTAGTATAGATTTAGTTGTAAACATCGGGCGTGTAGTGGCTCCATGTGGATGTTATAACCTGAACACTGATGTACAAAATGAGTTTAGGCCTAACATTGTGTAATATTCGGTTTCAGAGTGCTATGTCACGACGAGGACGACGGCAAATAGCGCAGCGACGTGCGAGGAGCCCCGTGAGTGGACTCAGAGACAACAGTGTGAGTGTGAGTGAGAGTGAGAGTGAGTGCGCGGGCGCGCGCGCCCTCACGTCCAACACGCCGCATGCGATGCGGGGTGGTTAAGTTAAATGTATTGTATAAATTTCAAAGGTATTACTTAGATAAAGGAACGGTCTGTCGTACGCGTTGTGATATGAACGATGTGAGAACATAATTTAAATTACGAGATTATTCGTATTGGTACCTACCTACTAAAGTTTATATTATGGGAAACAAAACTATGTACATAGGCTGACGACGCGAGCGGAGCGCGGCTTTGCAGCGCGACTACAGCTCGTGCGTCTTTCACATTTGTAAAGTTGTATATAATTATTATAAACGATTACAATTAATGATATTAATAGTAACATTGATTAATCTACTGCGCGATCATGGCGGCACGTCTCTAATGTAGCCGACACATATGTCAGACACTGCGATCGTATATGTCTGACGTACGTGTTGGAACCTCCCAAGTCGCATGTGCCAGATGTATGTGTCTGACACGTTGCACGTGTCGGACGCACAAGTCTGACACCAAGCATGCCTGACGTGCCTCCACGGGGCGACTACTCATAACGACATCGAAATCGTTTTAACCGCCATCGTCCCTCGGACGGTCATAACATTGTACTCGTGTCATATTTCCAACAGTACAAACTTGCATGGAATTGTATCATAACTTGTGAATTGGTTGAATTGAGTACGATCAACTATTATAATGATATTTTGTATAATGAGGTCGACGCAAGACGGTACTCGACGACGGCGCACTCTCCAATGTAAACCTGTGATTTGTTAACTAGTGCGTGTACAGTAACATCAATGTCGTGAGATGTGACGTGCGCCGTCGGCGGGCTGCGCTCGCGCCGGTCAATACTTTGTTGAGTTTACTGAACGCATGTCGTCGAACAGTGGTGCCGAGTTGAAAACGTTTGGTTCGTTGACACTGTTACTGCCTCACTTGTAAATATATTAATGTAAGTAATACAAAATAAAGATGAAATCGTTGAAACATTGTCGGTGGTATTATTGCGAACTCATGTCGTTCACGACTCGTGTTGCCTGGCTGCCTGCTTGCACTACGAGTGAGAGTGCTTCCCTTTAGTGTATTCTGAACTTTACATAGACCATGAGCAACTGTCCTAGTGATGGAAATAACGTGTAGGTAAATGTAATACTCAATACAATTAAACTAACACATGTGTAGAATTTACATAATTCTGAAATCTCACTGACCAATCTTATAAAAGATTTCGAATATTAGTTGCTTCTGAACAGTGCACAAAAACACCAAGTACTAAAAACTTCTTTATTACTCCCATGCATATCCCAGGTATACACATAATTAATGTTGCATGAGCAATGTAGCTGTGAGTATTTCACAGCTAAAGTCAATTAATGTCTTCTTTTTCATAAACGGTGTACAAACTTCTCCTTCATTTTATGGGAAAGCAAAGTGGGAAACCTAGGAAATGGATTGCAGAATAATGTAAGACTTGCTGATTTTCATATTTTTAATTTTGATTATTATTGCAAAACTTATGTAAAAGAGTATCAGAGAAAGATTTGAATTTTACATCACATAATTGAATATTACGGTAAAAATAGGCAACACCCAGAAGACTTGTAGTTTAGTGTATCACAGTACTTAGTAACGACATGTAAAGCGGGGTGTGTGCGGCGCGGCGCGGCGGTCAGGCCAGCGGGTATAACAATTGATGGACGCTAGTGACAGCGCCGAGCTCATAGCGAAGTTCAGTGGCCACTTAGTACAGATACGCTACTCCGGCTCTGGGTCGGGCGCGGGGGGTGCGGGGGGCGGGGGGCGCAGGAAGGCGCGCAGCTGGTCGCGCACGCCGTAGTTGAGCGCGAGGCTGGCGGTGCGCAGGCGTCGCCCCGACACCGGCGACACCGCGCCCTCTGCAACACATCCGCACACTCTGATCGCAACATTATAATTCGCGAGTGGGTGTAGACATAATACAATATCATAAATGGCGGTAGACGTATCGCGTATTTTTATCGCATTGGTAGCTCAACTTAACGATCTCCTAGTATTTGAACATGAGATTGTTACGAGATTGTTGAGTATCGTGTAGGAGGGCGTTGTAATGTAAACGGCAGTCAATGTGCCTGTTCTTAAATTACCCTAGGCTTAGAAAATGTTCGTGTTTCTTAAATCAAGTTATCATTACATTACTGTCGGTTTTCTCTTCAGAGAAAAGGACCGTGCCCCGCCATCCTCACGATCCTGTGAGGTTCGTCCCAGACTGGTCACCTCCTCACCGACTAAGAATTAATTATAATTAATAATAATATTAATAATAATATTTATTTATTTCACCACAAAAACTAAACAATAACATATTATATGACTTGATAGGCTTAGTATAAAATTCTATAATATGGAATCCTCTGTTGCCGAACTAGGACGGATCCTGTATCTCGGCAAACAGCGCTTTCCCCTAACAGATTTCACTGATTAAGTCAAACTAGGCATACAAGTTGCATCTTAGGTATATGATAATTATTTCAGAAATTAATTTTTATTCATTTAAGTAAAAATTAAAAATTGGATTGATTTGAATAAATTAAATTTATACAATTAAATAATGATTGATTTGATTTGATTTAGTATAATCTATACAAAAAGATAATAATTGGATAATAATTGGCCTTCTTCAAATGTTTTAGCTGTAGGTAAGTTTTCTTAAATATTACAAACGAATCCCTTTATCCAAAAATTGTTTGAGCAAACTCGCAATATTTTTTAAATACCTGTCCAACGACACACAATGGATTTTGCGAGAAAAAATAAATCACTCCCACTTTAATGTGTACTGGAGATACCCAAAAAAATATTTTATCACTTTTTTTTTTTTATATAAATTGAGACAACATCGTGATGGGATAACCTCGCTCTTCCTCGAATTAATTAACAATTGCTTATTAGGTATAAGTTACACATTTTTTTCAAAAAACAATAAAAAGAAAAAAATAGATTTGTGTTTATGGCAGTGTGTTTAGTATAAATGAGTGTTTATAAGTGTGTTCATGAGTGTGTGGATGTATATTTTGTTTGTATTTGTGTGTGTAGGAGTGGGTGCATGTGTGAGTGGGCGTGTGTATATGTGAATGAGTGTGGAAGTGTGTTGGAGTGTGTGTGTGTGTGTGTGTGTTGGAGTGTGTGTGTATGTGTGTGTGTGTTGGAGTGTAAGTATGTGTGTGTGTGTGTTTGTGTGTGTGTCAGTATGCATGACGCTCAACCCAGAGTCGCACAAAATGTCTTCAACGGCATCATAATTAAGTGTGAAGAGCCATTCAGTTAATGTCTTTTTACACTCGTACAGCTGCATAGGGTAAATGTTAAGTACGCGATTTACTTTATTATAGGGCTTGAGTTACATTTTGACGACTAGCAAAAATTGAACGTGCTGAGTATGTAGGGGCTACAATATCACACCGTCTTTTTTTAAGTTTGTCATGGCTAAAGGGTAGAATTTTGTGATATCTTAGTACCATGTGTAGTATATAGAGTTTTCTGACGGAGAGCAGCTTAGAGATTGCGTATAGAGTTTCAGTAGGGAACCTGTAGGGTTTACAGTACATGACCTTGATCAAGGATCTCTGTGCCCTCTCCAGATCTATAAAATACGATTTAGCTGCTCCACCCCATACTGAGATACAATATATGATTACAGATTGGGCCAGTGCGATATATATTTTATTCTGTAGTTCTGCATTCATAACATGTCTCAGGGATTTGAAAACCCATATGAGGTTTCTCACCCTCGCTATAGTTAGTTCGAGGTGTGGGTACCAGCTTAACCTTTGATCTACTACGATACCCAGGTACTTGACGGAATTTACCTTATGAATTACAGGGCAACTACAGGTGGATAGGGTTGGGGTACGACAAGAATGTATTCTAATGTTAAAGTCAGGCGCAGGCTGAGAGTTTGCATATTTAGTAAAGCAGACGTAGTTGGTTTTTTGGGTATTTAGCGTAAGTAGATTCTCCCGTAGCCAATCACCAACCCTAGCCAGTCCACTCTCAGCCTCCAACCTAACTTTGTCCCAGGTCTTAGCAGAGAAGATAATAGTGGTGTCATCCGCGTAGGACAGTATCCTCGCGTCGTTGATACTAAGGTTACAGACCTCATTAATATAGATCAAAAAGAGCGGCGGCCCGAGGACACTGCCCTGCGGGACGCCATACGTTACGTTCTCTTCGTCACTAACATAGTTTCCAATTTTTACCCCCTGTTTTCTGTTTTGAAGGTAACTGCTGAGAAGAGAGAGAGCAGAACCTCGAAATCCTATTCTCTCCAGCCTGTGTATAAGTTTAGAGATAAAGACGGTATCAAAGGCTTTCTTTAGGTCAAGAAAGGCCACTAGGCATTTGTTCCCCTTATCTACTGTATTGCATTTTTATTTTGTTTTTTGTTAGTCCGTTGGCATGTCTCACATTATAAACAGTTATACAGGGTAACATATAATTGGCCATAGAAACTGTAACAAGCATATTATGTAATATATATTTTTTAATGTATTGCTATTGGTTACCTAAATAAATAAAATACATGCCAAATTACAGCTTTCTAGTACTAAAAACTTTTGAGATATAGTGCGGACCCACGGACGGACAGACAGACAGACGGACATGGCGAAGCTATAAGGGTCGCATGTTGGCTACGGAACCCTAAACAGGCAAATACATTTGTATGGATACTCATAACCCCTATTCCCTATTGATGGACAACCCAAATGAACTTGTTTTAAAAAATATTAAAGTAAGAGTCCCTGGCCGGTGTATCTGGTGAGGTAGTGTAGGTGCGTTATGTGTGCGTGAGGAGACGCACCGGCGGCGAGGAACCAGTCGAGGATGTTGGCGCGCTCGTAGGTGTAGCCGTCGGCCGCGCGCACTGGCTCGCGCAGCACGCGGTGCGACAGCGGGCAGCGCAGCGCGTGCGGCGCGGCCAGCTCCTGCACACGCAACACAACACTACACTCAACTACACTCTACGTATACAGGCCGGAAAGGCCATCCAAGCGCGACGCACAAACTTTATTTTGTGTGTGTGTTTTTTTTTTAATGTAAACAAACCACGAGTCTAAAATGAGAGTGGCTGACCTGGTCGTAGGATGGTGGTGGTGCTTGGAGCCAGGTCAGCTCGTCGCGCATGCGTGCCCCCGACGTGCTCGCTTCCCTCTCGCCTACCTCGGCATCCTCTCCGTCCTCCCCATCTACAGTAACGCCGAGCTCTGAACACATAGTGAAGGTACATACACATTAGGCAAAACCCGTACAAGTAAATAAATATGTACATTTATTCAAAAACATGAAAGATCTAATTGCATATTTCATCATCATCATCTCATCGTTATTGCTTGTTATATTTTCGAAACGTTTGGGGGGTATCTGTTACACTTTTCTAAGTCACGTAACATGCTCATCAAAGAGACACAATCACTTCAAATATATCTTGAAACAGTTAGTTGACACTTTGTGGCATATTTTGTTATTTTTCGAGGAAGAAAGCCAATGGATGTCCTCCGTCCTGAGAAAAGCGAAGGAGTCTTTCAACAAACCCGTAGGGGCAGTGGGATCTAATGCGTTTCCCGCTGCCCCAGACTGGCAAGACATGCGGACTTCATCCCGCATAGGCCGCATGGACCAGGGACCTGTTCAAAAAGACCGGAAGAGAACGTTGTCTGCCCTCTGTCGATGGTCAGTGCGTCTGCTACAAGATGGGTGGGCACTCGTCATTGCCTTTCCCCTTTCTGCAGCTTCTTTCTGCGACATGAGTGTTTCGCAGAAGGACATCACCACATCCCAGGACAATGTGCTGCCGACAGCGAGCGAAATACGGTCGACTCTCAAGTGACACATTTCTGAAACGAGAAAACAGCCAGCATTTGCCGCGTCGTGACCTACAGATAATGAACGCAGTGATGGCACCAGGTGTGCGGCTCCCTGCTTAACGACACAGTTACTTCCAGATTCAGCCGTGAGCACTTGCGTCACCCAAAACGTCTGGGAGCCGTGTTTTCTGCCGAGGCAAGTAACCAAGGTTGCTTGCCATGACACAACTTAGCTTTTTCCTTGGCTAAGCATTGCATACTTCGTGGCAATATCGCCAATCGACAGTGCACCATGTTTGTTGCTTGATAATATACTCTACTTTTTCAGGCTTTTTAGTAAACGTGATAGAACACTGATTAAAATAGAATATTATAATACAACATCAGCATACCGTATCCAAAATCCTGTAGTAATGTATTGATCGGACTGCATAGTAGTTTGGAGCCTGTCATGTCTGCCTCTCCGGTTCGCTCATTGAGAAACTTCTCTTCTTCGGGACTCAGTTCCGAACCTGCCACGGAAATCAATAAATCTTTGAATAAAACAACTGCTTCGCAATATTCAGTGTCCAGGTCACTCGGAGAGGTCCTGGGCAGGGTTGTGCGTTGTTATAATATACGAAATAGTTATATATAGGGTGGTGCCGACAATACGACAATAAATGAAACCACTGGTAGTGCTAGTTCATAGGAACATTTTTAAACTATCAAATAAATTCTAACACCTCTGTCCTGTGGTGAAAAATGTGATTTTAAAAATTCATTGAATTGTCTTTGTGTAAAATATGTTTAAGTGTAGTAAATAGTATTTGAAACAATAATATTCGAAACAAAAATACAACAACTAAGTAAATACACTCGAGAGCAATGAATCCGGGTCACTTAAAGAATGTTAAAAATCTCGGAAACTAAAAATGATAGGTTAATGCAATAAATTGTATCTAATAGACAATGTAATACTCCTTAAATGCAAGTAAAAAAAATATGAGTCACCATACATTTTATTAACACAAAATTACATAAAGAAAAAAACTGCTGATCTCTCCTTAAAACAAAAATAGGAAACATGAAATTTTTGAACTTTGTTACGATTTTCTTGATTTTTAATACTTCGTATTGCCTCCTCGTGCTTCCATTACTGCGTTTACGCGGTTTGGCATGCTGTACACCAAGTTCCTTATACGATTTTGGGGAATATTCTCCCATTCCTCTGTGAGAGCAATTTTGAGCTCACGAAGCGTGATTGGGGGAGGGTTTCGTTGTTTTACGCATCTGCCTAGCTTGTCCCAAGCATGCTCGATCGGGTTGATATCCGGGCTGCGCGCTGGCCACTCCATACGAGTAATGTTCATCTCTTGAAGGTAGTCATTCACAATCCTACCTGTATGAGGTCGGGCATTGTCATGCTTAAATATAGCATCCTCACCTAAATTGACCATAAATGGACCAACGTGATCATTGAGGATTTCTTCCACATATCTTTCGCTAGTTAAAGAGCCGTTTTCTATGATCACCAGCTCTGTGCGACTTTCAGAAGAAATTCCGGCCCACACAAGTACAGACCCACCACTGTAGGCTACTTTTTCTTCGATGCATGCTTGCTTGAATCTTTCCCCTGGTCTTCGATACACTCTGTGTCTTCCATCGTGCTGTAGAGCATAAATTTTGATTCGTCGGAGAACATAACTTTTGACCAATCTTCAATACTCCAATTTACGTGGCTCTGGGCATATCTTAGTCTTGAAATACGATGCCCACGCTCCAGTTTAGGGCCGTTTGCAGGTCTAAGGGGTTTTAAGTTAGATTCAGCAAGCCGACGTCTTACTGTCCATGCACTTGGGTTACTTCCTCCGAGGCGTCGAAACTGATTTGTGAGTTCAGTTCCTGTGAGAAAGCGATTTCGAAGCATGGTGTTCACCAAGTATCGGTCTTCTCGTGCTGTGGTACACCTGGTTATGCCCGTTCCTGGTCTGCGTAGGTAAGAACCAGTTTCTTCGTAACGTCGGAGAACTCTTTGTACTGTTGACAGCGACACACCGACAGTCCTGGCTGTATCGCGCTGACTCCGGCCGATTTCCAGCATTGTAAGTATTCTGGTGCATTCTTCAGGCGTAAGCGACATAATTTCAGCTTGAATAATGAATATAGAGCACTATCAACATGGTTTATGTACCCACATAAATGACAGATTACAAACAAAAGCAAAACCAAATGCTGTAATTACGTAGTTCCATCTTCGAAAGTGGCCCTTTTTCAAATTTGATTTTTTTATGATATAACTTTACAATAACTAAGAAGTTTTAATACCTTCATTTAAGGAGTATTACATTGTCTATTAAATACAATTTATTGCATTAACCTATCATTTTTAGTTTCCGAGATTTTTAACATTCTTTAAGTGACCCGGATTCATTGCTCTCGAGTGTATTATGAAACATTTTCTAAGAAACTTTTTTTTTTAATTTATATTTGCGAAACAAGGAGAAACCTTTTCTTTTTTTTTCTTTGTTCTTGGACAGAGCGAAAGGGAGTGTCAGACTTCTACTGACTAAAACCACCCATGTTCGTTCTTAGCCCTTTATGTCGAGGCCGCGGTATCTTTGTGACCAACCCGCAGCCCCGTGGGGGCAAGGAGACCCCTCTGGGCACAACCAGTAATACTCCACATAAACACATTTGTATGATCTTCACATGAAAAGAGTGTCCATAGAGTTTATTGCACATTCTTCTCCATAGAGAATCTACTGGAGTGGGTCACTACAGTCCTTCACAAGTTATAATGCCTTGAGGCTGTGACTGCAGTTTGAGTTTGAGAGTAGAACATAATGATAGTATTGTGACTGACCGGGGACGCATACAATACACTCGCGCAGCCACCGGCGCACGCCCTCGCGGCTCCACAAGCTCGGCGGCGTGCCCTCCTCTAGGTCCTCCTCATCGCGCGGCTCTGCCGGCACCGCCCACACCGCCAGCTCGCCCGCCAACGAGCCACTCAGCAGCAGCGGGCCCGGCGCCAGCGCCACGGCCAGGCTGCGTGCGCTGAGCACGGCCAGCAGGCGCGCGCCGCAGCCCAGCGCCGCCACGCGCCACACGCGCAGCACGCGGTCCGCGCTGGCCGCCGCCAACAGCGCGCCGCCCCAGCGCAGCGCAGACGCGCCGGCGCCGTGCAGTGGAAGCGTCAGCACCGCACGCACGCTCACCGCCTCCTCCTCCTACCACACACCAACGCTCGAGCGAGCTCTCATCGCCATCATTATACGTTATGGACCAAAAGATTAATGTTTTTTTGAGTTTTATTAAAAGCTTAACCGCGGCGAAGGTAGTGCTACAGTCTGATCTTGTTTGTGGGGTAAACATGGCCAGATACAGCACAACATTGAGATATTTAAACGATCAAAGGCGTTTACCCAGTACTCCCAGTAGCGTACAACATGACAGGGTATAAAAAATTTCACATACATTACGTGTACATTAGGTCGACTTCAGATGACCGCAGACGCGAATTGCTTACCGAAACAGTGTCATTTCGATGTAAATGGTGATGAAATAATTATATTGTAAACCACAGCAAAATAAAATAATACATAATGCCCTCATTAATCACAATTATAACTATGTTTATCACTAACCTCGTTATAATTTATGCTCCATATTTTGATGAGCGAGTCGCAGCCAGCCGTAGCGAGGAGATGTGTGTGGTCAGGGAGCGCCAGCGAGCTCGGCGAGTGCGCGAAGTCGCAGCTCTGCACGCCCTCTGGTGAATGTAGCCACATGTTACTCGCTCATAAGTACTCATAAAGGCCCCTCTACACATCGGCAGACGCATCGGTTGATGTCATCTGCAGATGCATCTGCCGATGTGTAGAGGGACCAAAACACACACTCACATGCGACGTGTGCCCGATCTAACGGTAGTTTATGTATAAACTCAGTACTAAACCATAAGATAGCGTACACGCTGTTTTTACTTGAATGCAAGTTTATAAGTGTGTGATGTTGGACTGACCCAGGTCGTGCGCGTGCGGCTCGTGGTGCAGCAGGCGGGCGCGCGGCGGCGGTGCGTGCAGCTGCAGCTCACCCGCCGCGCTGCCCGTGCACAGCACGCGCGCGTCGCTCGCCCACGCGCAGCACGTCACCGCCGCCGAGTGGCCCGCGAACACGCTGCACACAGACCACCATACTTGTAACAACCTCAAGTAGCCCGCTACCGTCAGACTTGAACAAAGCACGGTAGATAGCACGCACTGCAGTGGCTTGGGGTCGTCGTCGTCCAGGCTCCAGAGCGGCGCCAGCCCGTCGTCCGTGGCCAGCAGCAGCAGCGCGGGGCGGCCGGGGGAGGCGCGCGCCGCCCGCACCCCGCCACCCCCCGGCTCGCCCTCCGCGCCCCCCGCGCCCCCCTCGCACGCCGGCAAGCTCAGCGAGCGCAGCTGCACGCCCGACTGCAAGCACAGCACACATGCCTCACTTACCGGTCGTTGCTTACCGGAGTGCCACGTGTGCAATATTTCGATGGCCCGACCGAATAAACCTGCAAGAGCTCTTACACGATTTTTTTATTTTCATTTTTCGTTTCTTTTGCCTATCCTGTACTTACTTAATTTTTTAATAAAATTTAGACTTAAAACCCGGCCTATTATAATAGTGTAACTCAGTAAAACACATTACACGAATAAACGTGTAATGTATTTTACTGAGACCTAGTCACGCAAATTTCACAAAAGTAAACAAAAAAAATAGTTTTTCATGCATTTCTTGAAACTCGAGTTCATATAACCCTAATCTATTTAAGTCGCGAGTAAATAGGCTTCTTCTGAGTAAGCTCGTTTCATTGCTGACCTCATCTCTGCCCTTAGGGCAAGATTGAAGTCAAGTGCAAGCCCATTTATAATTTAAAAAAAACTGGTAGTTGCTTTACAAAAAGTAAATGTCCAAGTCGTAAAAATAGTTTATTGTGTTACCTTGTAACGTTGTACGTTACCTTTTCAACAAATTAAAACAGAAACTTAATCAAACATTAAAAACAGCAATGGTCCAATGGGTTTGTTTACATCCAACTGTCAATGACAGTAACGCAGTCGTCAAAATATAACAACCACAGATAATTACTTGTAGTGCTGTGGCACAATAATGTTACTAAATGATGATTGTTGCGCGCGCGCATCTGCGAAGGAACGAAAATAACAGGCATAATAATATGTCATCACACACGCGCCTCACTAGTTGCGAGTGAACGACCAATAGTAGTTCGTTCCCCACAGTGACACGTGCGTCGGTGACACGTTCCTTTTCGCAATTCGGTGTCCAGCGCGGGCGCTACGCCCCTAGCGGCGGGCGGGCGCTCGTGTCCGTCACACGTGCTTACCTCTCGCCACCATCCGAGCGTGATGTTACATTCTATCTCAAGTATTTCTCCGCCATCGAGCATTTATATTGTGTCTACATAACCTCCCCATACTGGGTAAGTTTTGAACAGCATAAACATGTGTGTATTTTTGTGTTTCCTAACCTTATAGGATATCTAAGCATGCAGCCCTATATTCTCCGACTTTATGCTACGCCCCTAGCGGGCGAGCGCTCGTGTCCGTCACACGTGCTTACCTCTCGCCACCATCCGAGCGTAATGCTAGAACATTCCATTTTGATATTTTCTCCGCCCTCGGTCGTGTAAAATCAGTGGCTACATAACCCCATACTGGGGTCCCAGGTTCCTGCTGGAGGAACACACTAACCATCCAAAGTTCGGGTTGGAACGACGCCTACCCGCTCACTGTGCGCCTACACCTCAGGGGCCCGTATTGGCTCTGTCGTGCGCGCCATAAGGTTCGGCACGGACTTCCCACGTTGGCCATCCTTGCCACGTGGGCCTCGCCGAGCATCTCTTCGGGTCTTCGACGCGACCACTTATCGGCCTACGCCCCTGGCATCCAGCGTGGCACCTCGCTGCGGACATCGCCACGCCAGCTATCAGGGCAGTAACGTGCACCCCACAGGAAAACCTTAACGAAGTGGGTGATTTGTGAACGTTCACCACCCCCAATTCTTGTAAAATATATTTTTATGTTGACCAGTTTACGTGGTTTTATTATATAACCTGCACCACGTAAACCATTATCGTCACAACCTAATATTCGATACTACGTTATTTATACCTCAATCAATCATCAACAGCTTATTAATGTGAACGGTTATTTTTTCCTGAAAAGTTGTAATCTTTAGGGTTCCGTAGTCATAGTTTAGCCATGTCCGTCTGTCTGTTCGTCCGCCTGCACTATTGCTCAGAGTCTTAGTACTAGAAAGTTGTATTATGGCATGAATATACAGTTTAGAGAGTTACGCCGACAAATTAGTGGTAAGATTAAATCTTGAAAAAAGTTTTTTTATGGTAACCAGTGCACATAAAAGTGGGGAAGCCCGTTGTGTTTGGTATCGTGGAAATGTTTTAAAAAAAAACCTTTGCTTTCGTAATTTCTCCTTTAACTGTGCTATAAGACGTTGCTTCGAACCAAATTTCAAGATTTTTTCTTTGCGGTGTGGCATAAACGGCTGTATCTCTTGATTGCGTTGGTTTGTAAATTTGATTAGACCTAAGTATTTGATATTTTCAGCTTGCAACGTCCACGCGTTCCTGAGAAAAAGGGTCTTGATAGACAGACGGACGGACAACAATCCGATCAATCAATGATCCTATATGAGTTCCGTTTTTTCCTTTCGAGGTACGGAACCCTAAAGGGAAAGCAAGTTTGCTCAAACACTTTTTCGATTGGAATTCGTTTGTGAAATATTAAGCTTTATAGCGCAAATTTTTGTTCGACTCAAGTGTGGCTACCTAAACCACCAATACGGGTTGTGTTTGGTCGCGTGAAAAAAATCATTGTAGTAGTGTATTTATAACGAAATTAAAAGGAAAATTATCACAGCTAAGTAGAGTTTACAAGTTTACGAGTAACAGTCGATCAACTTATAAAATGTACCTACTTATTGTAATGTAATGTGTTCCTAAACATAATGTATGGGAGCACAGGTCTTAAAACTGCAAATATAAGTTTGTTTTATTTTAACAATACAAAAATCATTGTTCAGAGGCAGGTAGGCCGGGTGGTGTAAAACTACGGAACCCTACATCGTGCGTGGTCCGCCATGCACTTGGCCGGTTTTTTCTTTTGCACGTTTATTCGGTGGATCCATCGATTTGAAGGAATAACAACACTTACTGATAAAATGTTTGTGTTAATACGATACCTCTGATTGAATTTGACCATTACACGCGCTTTTAAAACGTCAGAAAAATAAATTAAAACTCTTCTTATCATAACTAAGCAAAAAAATTAAACATCATCAGCCTATCCTTACACAAATTGTCGGAATAGCATATTTATTGAGAACTATGACTCCTGAAAGTTAAAGAGAACAAAATAAAAAGTTTATAATGACTGTAATAACTAAGTACTGAGACTGATTCTGTGGTTTTTATATAACCTGAAACCTAATAAATATTTAAACTTATTACTGTTATATTTTATTTTCAACTTAAAACAAACGTTTATTGGTTTTTCTATTACTGTGATTCATTGTGTACCACCTGGATCATTCAGTACCACCCCCAGGTTCATCGTGTACCCCTAGGTGTACACTATGAACCATTAGACTTGTTTTAGAAAAACATGTAATAATTAGGCAATAGTAAATATTTTCCACTAGCTTTTGCCAGCGGCTTCGCCCGCGTGAAAATGACGATTTTTCATACAAACTTTCATCCCCTATTTAACTACCTTAGGGGTTGAATTTCGAAAAATCCTTCCTTATTCCTTGTCTACATTATAAAAGGAACCTCTGTGCAAAATTTCAGCTTTCTAGGTCCAAGGGTTTGGGCTGGGCGTTGATGAGTCAGTCAGTCAATCAGTCAGTCAGTCAGTCAGGACTTCTCTTTTTATTTATATAGATTATATTTAACGCAGTTAATAACATATGTATGTTTTGAGATAAAAATATTTTATCTACCCAAATATCATAAACCCTCTCTAATGCGTTCAAAAACCATAGGCAATGACCAGCATTACCAACCAGCAGAAATAAACAGAACTGTAATGAGCTCATAACCTACTGAAAACAGTAGGTTATGAGTTTAAATTTGGAACAGGTGTCAAATTCAAGTGAGTGTGCTATTCTAGTATCTACATTAAAACAGATACCTATCGATACGAAACCCCAATTCAGTTGATTTTAATTATAAATCGCACGACATTTTGATCTCGAGTGACACAAGAATAGTGACTTTGTTCGTTTGCCTATGATTTAAAAAAAAATGACAGATATCCGAAACGCCGCCATTTCGAGCTGTCATTTGTTCGGTATTTTTCATTGCATTACACTGGTAACAATGCTGGTCATATGCCCTTCATTATGCACAATATGCGACTGTGCATTATGTGCATAATGAAGGGCATATATGTATAGTTGCATACACTACTTTATCTACCCAAATATCATAAGGGCTCTATGATGGGTTCAGGAACCATAGGGAAATGACCAGCATTGTTACCAGTGTAATGCAATAAAAAATAAACAGGTTATTAGTTGCATTCGTCGCTGCATTTACGATATCTGGCGGAGTGTTCATGTTAATTTCTGAGTCACTATCACTGATTTTCGACAGAAATAAAGAACTTATCAGAAAATTTGTCTACTCGTAACTGGAAATAAAAAGCTAACGAACAAATGACAGCTCGAAATGGCGGCGTTTCGGATATCTGTCATTTATTTTTAAATCATAAAGTCACTATTCTTGTGTCACTCGAGATCAAAATGTCGTGCGATTTATAATTAAAATCATACTGAATTGGGGTTTCGTATCGATAGGTATCTGTTTTAATGTAGATACTAGAATAGCACACTCACTTGAATTTGACACCTGTTCCAAAAAACTCATTACCTACTGTTTTCAGTAGGTTATGAGCTCATTACAGTTCTGTTTATTTCTGCTGGTTGGTAATGCTGGTCATTACCTATGGTTTTTGAACGCATTAAAGAGGGTTTATGATATTTGGAGATAAACTACTATTCTTAGAGCCAAGTTCACCAACAGATGTTTAAATTTTTAACCGATGTTTAAACCTTAAACGCCTGTTTAACAAAATTTTGCTGTTCACCAAGCACTAACCATAGATTACGACTGTTAAACACCCGTTTTACTTAAACGAGGTAGCGGACATAGTTTAACCATTGGTTACTGGCTTCCCAACGTTATTCATTCGTTTTGAAGAAATAAAAATAAATATTCAAGACACTTTGGACTACATTTTTTAAAAAAATAATGTGTTAGATGATTTTGAAGCTATTGAGCGAATTTTACGCGCACCCCGTTTAACTCAAATACGGCGCAATTATTTCGAGGAATATGACGTGAAAGCTTTCGGTACAAGATTTCGTTTATATAAACAAACATAGTGTAAGTTCCATTAAAACTGACTTCTCATCTTGGGTGAAATTTGTTGTACGCTTACATATAGCTTCCATCACTAATAATTTAATTCTGGACCGAAAATAACTTGAATCACTTCGACGACAATAAAATAATAACACGACATGACATTGACATAACAGACAAGATGAGAAGAAAAAGGGTGCTAAACAATAAAGACATTCACGTTAACGGACATTGCTGTGACATAGTAAGCATTTCATTTCGTAGAATAATAATGTTACGCTGCCATTTTTGGATGTCAGTCGCCTAAAGGCAAACTTATGCAGGTACCTGACCATCTTTACAAAACAATGTTATACCATTCAATCATTTAGGACCCATCTGTTCAAAAACGTTTGTTTAGTAAACCGTTGGTTACAAATGGATGGTGAACATTAAAAAAACGCAGATTGTTTAAACAACTGTTAAATATTAACGGGGCGGTTATGTAATCAATGGTTATGATGTAGTTGGTGAACTCGGGCCTTAAACTACAATAACGACCGTTCTAGAGCTATTCAAACTTTTAGTAGTTCAATGGTTACCACCCCACCCTATACTATATTGAAAGGGAATGAGGACTATAAACTAACGAAATTAAAACAAAAATGTTTGTATTTTTGACTGAATTGTTTTTTTGACTTTTACTCCCTTTAAATCAAACTTTGACCAAGTTTGATTAAAAGTGGAGAATCAATGTCATGTTTAATCTTTATTGCTTCTTAGTCTGCGCTATTCTGCCAAAGCCAGTTTGTCATTAGGATTCCTTTAGTGAGGCTCGCAAATAGCGATACCATTTAAACTTTTTGCCATACCCTCTGAGACCTTGAAAAGTTATTGAGTCGGGGGTTTATTATTTTTTTTATTTAATTACTTGTTTTACGTAGATATTATAGGCAGTACACTTCCGCGTTCCCACAGAATTTAAGAAGCGTAGTTACCTCCACGTCCCAGACGCAAGCGCGTCCATCGAGCCCGGCAGTGAGCAGAGCGCGGCCCGCGGCGGCGAAGTCTGCCGCCATGACGGGGTAGTGGTGCGCCTGCAGCGCGTGCAACGCCTCCAGCGCGCCCAGCGCCGCGCTCCAGCGGAACACGCGCGCCACGCCGTCACTGCAACACAGCGCACCGCTACACCCCACCGCGTGCCCCCCTCACCCCCCACTAGCTCCCGCACTACCTGGACGCGGTAGCCACCAGCTCGTTGTGCGTGGCTATGTAGTTAATGGCGCCCGCGTGCACCACGTCGGCCCAGCGCAAGCACGTGTCGTCGCGACCCACCAGCTCAGACTGCGGCTCCACCTCAGCCTGCTCTACTGGTTCCTCGTCCACTGGACCGATCCCCTGTAACGGTTCCATTCTAACTACGTGTTGTATAGCAAATAATTATAAATTATAATTGTAATGACTGACTTTAAGGTCACCGAGACCGAAGTGAGCGAGTGCTTCGCACGGGATGTCCAGCTCATCGTCGATTGTGAGGGAGCCTAGCGACCACATCCGCAGTGACCTATCGTTCGAGCCTGTAAATGTATGCAACATCCATTAGGCTGGGTCAGTAAGATATACTGCCGGGTTGACAAGTAGCGGCAGGTGCTGACCGGTGATCATGTAGCGCATGTCGTGTGCGAGCACCACGCACGTGAGGTACCGTGAGTGCGCGTGCACGACGCGCAAGCACCGCAGCCCTTCGCCATCGGGCAGCCACACGCGCGCCGTGCGGTCCAGCGACGCGCTCGCCAGCCGCGCGCGCTCGCCCCAGCCGGCCCAGCGCAGCGCCGTCACCGCCGCTGAGTGGCCGCGCGCCCGCGCTCCGCCCGCCAGCTCCCCGCACGGCCACCCGTCCGCCGCGCGAGTGTGCCACAGTCGCACCAGCGCGTCCTGCCCGCCCGTGGCGCACAACTGCCCATCCTCCGTCACGTCCGCACACAGCGCGCCCAGGTCGTGCACGTTGTCCATCCACGCGAGTGCCGCTGGCATCGCCTTCCCACTGATCCCACTTCGACATACCTCTGAATATAAAAAATAAAGTTAAAAATAGCCAAATTAATGTTGTTATCGGTACCAAGGGAATAGGTTATACCATACCTGCGAGGTCAAAAATCTTGAGCACGCCGTGTGTGCACGCGGTGAGTAGCATGGCACCTTGCGCGGGTGACGCAATGGCGTGCAATGCACCCTCGTGCACGTGCAGACGTGCCAGCAGCTGCGCACGCGGCACGTGCCACACGCACAACACGCCGTCGTCGTGCCCGCTGAGCAGGCGTGCTCGCGCGGCCCAGCACAGCGCGCGCCCTGCGGTGGCGCCGGGTGCGGCCAGCAGGCGGCGCGGAGCCAGGCTGCGGCTCCACACACGCACGGCACCGTCCACTCCGGCCGAAGCCAGCAGCGCTCCGGACGCGGCCCATCGCACCGCTGTGACGCCGTAACGGTGCGCTGTGTCAGCACGCGTCTGCTCCTGCCAGCCGGCGCCGGCGCCCCAGTGCCACAGCCGCAGCGTGCGGTCACCGCTGCCGGTGGCGAGCGCGGAGCCGCTGACGTCAGCACATGTTACCTCAGTGCGGTGCGCGCGCAGCGTCTGCACAAGCGTCGGCTCCTCGATCTCTTCCATAGCTTTTCTGTGTTACAGCTTTCGTGCCGGAGTTCAGGTCTCCTCGTTGGATATACACTGGATCATGATCATGACTCTAACATGTCCAGCTGTCGACATTAGGTATCACGTATAAAGTTGAACCGTTCGGGATGCGTGGTGTGCCAGGTGGCACGACCAGTGTGAGAATTGTGGAGTGGAGAGTGACCCGCGGTGGTGTGACCTCCGCGTCCGGCACGCCGCGTATCGGCAATCGATGATGGTGTCGCGTGTCGCGTGACCGGTGACACCCGGCTCCTCAGGGCCACTCGCGCGTACTACACTCGCTGCCGCGATACGCGATATACTACGCACTATATTCATTTATTATTCACCTACTCTGTTCGTGATGTCATTTACCAGCAGTAGGTCATCGTACTATTGAAATCAAATTGAGTTAAGGTATTGCGATGGAACTAATCTATACACATATCCAAATAATGACAATTGAAGTGTCTGTTTGTTATTTGAAAACAGCTTTTTACTAAAGTAAGAATAGTTATTCTAATTTTTCAAAAATATTATAAAAAATATATTATTGTTATTATATTATTGATGATGATGATGATGATAAAAAAATCTGTCTGTTTATTCCGGCAAATCTCCGAAACGGCTAGACAGATATATTGACGGATTTTTTACTGGCTGTTATTTTAAAAAATGGGTGAGGATGGAGGGTTCCGTCCGGGCAAAAAATTAAACCCTTGAAATTGATAACAAAATCTGAGTCAAATTGGGAAGTAAAATATTACGTAAAAAAATATTTATAAATAATAATTTTAAAACGGACGAAGGTCACGGGTTACAGCTTATCATATACGTACTTACTACTAGGTACTATAGGTAAAAATAAAGTAAAATGAACCAAGAATAGAATTGAATAGAATACGTATTTATATGGACAGCAGCAACACAAAAGAGCAGCACATACATAAACAAATAACAACAAACAGCTTAACAATTAATTAAACAGCTCAACTGCGCTGAGCATGCCCATAACGAAAGGGTAACCAACTCAGCATAAGCTGGGTGTAAAACAAGTTTTCAGTAGGCCCCCCGCAGTGACACACGGATGAGGGTAGTAGGTAGTAAATAAATATTTTTATTCTATTAAATGGGCATTTCTAAGTGTGTAATAAATAAATAATATAAAATCCTCACATTGATTACATCAATGTATAAAATAAATATTTTTCTCACAGAGGATAACATAGTTATATTATTAGTAGTAATAGAACACGAAGATACCTGCTAAATAAATAAGTACTTATCCGAAAACGAAACACAGTTTATTCATCATTTTCATTGGCATGACGCACTTCGGGCCGGCCGATGCAGCATCGACCTAAGCATTTTTTTTAAATTGCAATACCACAATGACATTTCAGTGAGAGTGCGACTACTGCCTAGTTAATATTATTATAATGAGCTAAAAAACGAAACAAATGATTCCGAGAAAGTGTATAGTGCCGGTAGACTAATAAACCTAGGGCAGGAAGATGATATGGGTTCTCTATTGGTTCAGGCAGCGAAGTATTACTGTAGGTAGTTATATCCAGCGCCCGCTCACGTCACCCGTGTCACCCGTGTGCTCGCGCTCCCACCGCTTCATCGACCGCTCACACACACACACACACATACACGCCAAACCCGCTGAAAACCTGTCATTATCGCTGTAGTACCAGTCGAACTGCTATATTTTATTTATTAACGACCTGTGGAAACCGGGTCCATATTGGCTCACCTAAAGTTCTTTACCCGAAATTGTTCTTCCTAACGATTTATAATCCGAATGATCACTCTTCCTAAAATTTTATCCTAAAGTTTTCATTCATACTATTTGTAGTGCTACCGACGATGTTCATAACACTCATGTTTCCGAAAATTGTAATTTATAATATCATTAGTGTAAATATATTTAAACTCCTACTGTTTTTTATCCTAACGCTTTTATTCCTAAACATAATTACCATAATATTTTCACTCATACAACTGTTTAGAATGATTAAAGGTCGTTTCACTGATTTTTGTCTTGAAATGAAATCAATGAATGAAATTCAGGTCAGAGTGTCGTCTTGGGGGCACTATGAAAAAAATACTTAGAAAAATTTCGCGACCAATTTCGAGGTAGCGCTCGCCGGCCGCTGCCGCGACACCGCTCGCTTCGCTCGCTCGGCTCGCGCGTAGTTGGTCACAGTTCTAACCTAACCTAACCTATGGATATCTTTGCATAGTATATAAGGTCCCATTAAAATAGGTGGACAAATTTTAACACAGCGTTTAGTAAGCCTAACTAAAGACATCTAAACAAAAAAAAAAACACTATTATAAAGTGATTTTATTTTGACTTAAAATAATAAATTGCCGGCACTCTAGAACAAACTCATCCCATAAAAGTAGGTATTTTAATGTCTTTTTCTTATATTTTTTTTACTATTGTCCTTTGGGGGTAATGAGGAACAGGGTGTAAAGTTCCTCATCCCCCGTTGAAAAGGGAGGATCCTCCGACCGGACGGGTGTTGTGTCCGGCGGGCTAACTGCCCGACATATGTAAGTCGGGAACTCCTTTATAGGCTTATGTCGCGGATAATGTTGATAGCGCGATGTAGGAACTTCTGTCGATCGTTTGTTAGTACGCAGGTGTTGCGATAGATGTCGCTAGTCGCCACAGTCCTTATTTTAGCGGTCTGAATGATTTCTAAAATGTTGTCCACCTATTTTAATGGGACCTTTTATAATACTGATTATTATGAATAAAAAGTAATATGTATAAACAAAAAAGAAATGACTTTGAATAATAGTGTAAAAGAGTGTTATGTTGAGAAAATATAGGAAAACAAATAATAGTGTAATAGATGTTTGTTGCTACTGACATTATGAAGTTGAATGCTTCGGAATTAAAACATTAGAGACAGAGTAGTTAGGAATTGCGATTGTTAGGATGAAAAATGTTAGGAAGAACATTTTCGGATTTCCAATTATTGGAGTTGAAATTTTAGGTGAACTTTGGCGCACCCGTGGAAACCATGACTCATTGACAGCGTTGTCGGTACCTACCGTCGGTCATCGGTAACTATGTACTAGGTGCTAAAATAGTATACTTCAAAATTGGTTTGAACGATATCGTGCCCTTACCTGTGCCCTTACTTAGAAACCCAACTCACTGCACAAAATGTAGTTTCGAGAAAATCGTGTTTCAGGTTCAAATCGTAAAATTTCTATTAAAATACCTAATAATGAGAGAGTACGTGTATTTTTGATTTCTTATTGTATTCATTATTCGGGTGGAAGAGAAAAAGAACAAAATTCTCAAAACGTAGGAAAAATTAAGGATTGGCTTGAAAAGTGCTGTAAATTATATAAAAATGCTATGTTGGTTTGTGTACGCTTCAAAAACTCAAACAGTCGCGATCGAGCTGAAATTTTAGAATGATAATAATATATAATCCGCATCAAGGATTGTTTTTACAGTATCCACGCGGGCGAAGACGCGGGCATCAGCTAGTAGTAAATAGATTTTGAGATATAGCACCATTATAGCACATTTTAAAAACCGCGATATAGCTTTCTCATTCATACAAACACTACGAGAAACCTAAGTTTCACTTCTACTATGTGTCCCAGCACACATTTTGATTTTGTCCGTCTATTTGTGCCGGCTAATCTCCGAAACAGCTGGACCAATTTTGACGGGGCTTCTACTAGCAGTATCTGATGCTTTATATGGCGTACCTAAGGCTACTTTTACTGTAGTAAAACAATTAGGATAATGAGGGTAAAATGAAACCTATGAAATTGTTAACAAAATCTGATTCAAACATGAAAGTAATATTTTTACAATAATTTCACGCGCACGAAGGTCGCGGGCACCAGCTAGTACAACCATATTATATACGTCCCCAGAATGTTTTAATAAAGAATGATTCTCCAACTCCTAACCGTGGAGTTATACCTTTCATCATCAGCTTATCAACATAAAGTGATGACTGCTAGATGAAAATATCATCATCATCATACAAGCCCGGAATCACCCACTGCTGAGTATAGGTCTCCCCTTTTTTCCGCCACACTTCCCGGCTCTGTGCGTATATCATCCACGTGTTTCCGGCGACTTTGACAATATCGTCAACCCAACGAGCTTTAGGACGGCCCTGGTTTCAAATATGCATTATACTAATGCAGTTGTTACCGAACACAGTTCATGTGAACTGAGTTTTTGCTTCTAATAAAAAAATATTATTTTTAAACATGTGTAAGAATTTAACTTATACATCATCATCTCATCATCTTCGTGCCCTTATCCCATGTCACTTGGGGTCGGCGCAACACGTTTTTTCCTTCCACTCTGCCCAGTTAGTCGTCACGTTATCATTTATTCCTTTTTCCTTCCTATCACTCCTCACACACTCCATCCATCTTTTCTTTGGTCTTCCTCTCCCTCTCCATCCATCCACATTTATATTCATAACTTTTTTAGTCACATGCGATTCATCCCTCCTCATCACATGCCCATACCACGACAGTCGAATCCCTTTTAACTTTTCTGTAATTGGCGCAACTTTTAAACTTCCTCTGATATACTCGTTCCTTACTTTATCCATTCTGGTCACACCACACATCCACCTCAACATTCTCATCTCCGCAACATGCAACCTTTTTTCATCCATCTTCTTCACAGCCAAACATTCCGATCCATACAGTATAACAGGCCTAATCACGGACTTGTACACTCGAGAGCAATGAATCCGGGTCACTTAAAGAATGTTAAAAATCTCGGAAACTAAAAATGATAGGTTAATGCAATAAATTGTATTTAATAGACAATGTAATACTCCTTAAATGAAGGTATTAAAACTTCTTAGTTATTGTAAAGTTATATCATAAAAAAATCAAATTTGAAAAAGGGCCACTTTCGAAGATGGAACTACGTAATTACAGCATTTGGTTTTGCTTTTGTTTGTAATCTGTCATTTATGTGGGTACATAAACCATGTTGATAGTGCTCTATATTCATTATTCAAGCTGAAATTATGTCGCTTACGCCTGAAGAATGCTGTAAGGTTGGGACTTGGGAGACAAGTGAAACACACGAGATCTGGGTAGATACTGATTATATATTGAGATTATTGAGATTAACTACACGGATTAATAGGTATGCATACACATCTATAGTTACTACATCTCATCTTCACCGCATTAAAAAAATTAAATTAACTACAGTTTAATTTAATTTTACGCTATATTATTATATTATATATTTATGATTATACAGTTATACACGAATTATAATAGTAATGATGCTTTTACATTGTGTTTTTTTTTTTTTTTTTTTTTTTTTTACATTTATGTACTTATTACTAAATTATCTTATAACTTATTATACAAACACATATTGTACCTGTATTTAAATACCTATAATCAAGAAACAGGTGGCATGTACAGTTTTGTCCTGTTCTTGTGTATTGTGTACATTTTATTATTTTTCATAATTTCTACATTTGGTGTACATTCTCTTATAACAGTGTATGGACCTTGATAAATGCTTTGGAACTTATTACCTGTTTCATTTTTTATTAAAATTAAATCATTTGGTTTGTATGACACTGGGTTAACATTTCGGTCGTATCTCACTTTTCTGTTTACTTTACTGGCTATTAAATTATCTCGTGCCTCTCTTTGCGTTGTTTGTATTCTGTATTTTAATTCTAATGGGTAGCTATCGTAATTGTATAAAAGATCAACTTGGCCTGAATTTAAGTTCGTTGGTAAAATACATTTTTTGCCGAATACTAACTCAAAAGGGGTAAATCGTGTCTCAGTGTGTACTGATGTATTATATGAAAAACACCAAAATGGAAGCCATGTGCTCCATGCTTCTGTATGATTACCTGTTTGTATCCTTAAATAGTTACCCAAGTGTTTGTGTGAGTTTTCCAATGCGCCAATACTCTGATGATGATACGCCGTTGACTGTAATTTATTTATATGTAATAGGGTACATACCTCTTTCATTGTAGTTGACAAAAACTCTGATCCCATATCTGTTGCTATAGTTCCTGGAATTCCGTATCTGAGAATAAAATTATTAACAAAATTTCTAGCTACGTCACTTGAGGTTTTAGATAACATTGGGTATGCTTCGACGTATTTAGTCAGTTCACATTGGATGGTCAATATATATGTGAAATTATTGTAATCTCTATCCAATGGACCTACCAAGTCCATGTAAATTTTTTCAAAGGCTGATGTTGCCGTAGTCGTGATTTCCATTGGTTCTTTTGTATGATGTGACGAATGTTTTTGTCTCTGACATTTGTCGCATCTTTTCACAAACTCTGTTACATCCACCTCTAGCCTTGGCCAGAAATAATATTTTTTAATATTATTAATCATCCGTCTAATGCCCGCGTGGCCACTAGTGGGCAAAAGATGGAAGTCATTTATGATCACACGTTGATCATCTTTGTTGTTTATTCTCTCTATATCTTTTAATATACATAGTCGTGGTCCGGACCATTTATTTATTTTCTGTACTTCACTTATTATTCTTTCTATAAAATTACTTTTATCATTCTTATTCTTTATGAAATATATTTCCTCTATGTTATATTTCTTACAAAGTATTCCCAACTCTCTCACAAATTCGCCTGGCGAGAATTGCGATCGAGACGCTGGATTTATAAAAATTGTATTTCTTGTTGGTGCATAACAAAAACATTTGTTCTCATATTTTATTTCATTCAAGTCACGATGTCGTGCTAATTCGTTTTCTGTTATAAATCGTAATTCAATGAAACATTTAGGTTTACTAATCATTTCTACAACTTTCGGTTGATCAGGCCGATTGTCGTCAAAAGTAACAGTACCCTGTGTTTGTAACCTGGCCTTCTGGCCTCGTGTCATTACATTGATAACACTGTCATTCATCTCTTTCAACTCCTCCGATGTTATGCGCAAGCGTGACATTGCGTCCGCTGCTGAATTATTTTTCCCTCTCAAATATTCTACTACGAAATCATATTCTTCCAATATCAATCTAAATTTTGTCAATCTGCTTGAAGGATCTTTCATTCCAAATAATGCTATGAGCGGTTTATGATCTGTTTGGACTGTAAACTTACGGCCGTACAAATAAGGTCTAAAATGCTTAACCGACCAAACGATGGCTAGCAACTCTTTCTCGATTGTTGGGTATCTTTTCTCGGCTTTATTCAAGCTTCTACTCGCGAATGCTACTGGTCTACTGTTTCCGTTACACAATACCGATCCAATAGAGTAATTTGACGCGTCAGTTTGTAGAATAAATTGATTATTCTCTGAGAAATCGGGATATTGTAATACTGGATGTTTAATGACACATTGTTTTAGTAATTCAAATGATTTTTGACATTGCTCATCCCAATTAAACATGACATTTTTCCTACACAGTGAATTTAATGGATGTGCTTTCTCTGCGAAGTTTGGGATGAATTTCCTATAATAATTAACGAATGCTACGAATCTTTTTACTTCTTCTGTGTTTATGGGAACTGGGTAGTTTTCCACAACTTTTATCTTATTGGAGTCTGGTATGACTCCCTCTGGAGTAACAATATGACCTAAGAATAGTAATTCTTTCTTTAAGAAATTACATTTTTGGGGATTTAACTTTAAATTTACCTTTCTTAACCTTTCGAATATGTCCTGAAGATTTTTAATATGGGACGTTAGATTTCGGCTAAAACATACTAAATCGTCTTGATATACTAGGCATTTTTCGTATGTCAAACCTGTCATTGCCATAGTCATCATTCTTGAAAAGGAACTGGGACTCGTTTTAAGTCCTTGGGGAAGTCTAGTCATTTGATATCTTCCAGAATCAAATGCTGTGTATTTACGACTGTCGGGATCTAATTTTACATTATAATTTCCTTGATGCAAATCTAAATGTGTAAAGTACATACAGCCTGATAAATAATCTAATATTTCCGTAATATTTGGAAGTGGAAATTTGTCATTCTGTATAACGTTGTTCAGTTTTCTGTAGTCAACTACTAGCCGCCATTTCTTGTTCCCATCGCTATCCGATTTTTTCGGTACAAGTAGAATGGGACTGGACCATTCACTCTGAGATGGTTCTATAATTCCCTCATGTAACATTTTGTCTATTTGACTTTTAATTTCATTTTTTAAAGAGTGTGGTTGTCTGTATGGTTTTGAATAAATTGGTTGAGTGTCTTGTTTCAAAACAATCGTGTGTTGATAAATGTCCGTAGTCGATAATTTATCTCCTTCCAAATAAAAAATATCTGAATATTTGGCACATAAACTTTCAATGTTTTGTTTTTCTTCTTTATTTAGATTACTTAAGGTTAACTTTGTAAATAGCTGCTTCACCCGGTCTGCATTCAACTCGTTTTTGTTAAAAATGCAGATATCGTAATCCCTGGTACTCTGTATATCTAGATTTATTTCTGACAATGTGACGTCATTGGCTGTTGTATTCAAAATACGTACTGGTATTCTACCATTGTCTGGTGCCACTAATGTACTCGCGACAAAGATTCCCTCACATACTTCTTTCGTACTTATCACGCATTCGTCCTTCAAGTTAGTATTTACATAGTGAATTGACTCTGACCTAGCAGGTAATGTCATTAAATAATCCTTGGAATTATATAGTTTCAAAGTTATCTGGTTCCCATTATAACATAATGATAAAACATTGTTACGAAAGTCAATAACCGATGAGTACTTGCTTAAAAAGTCTTGCCCTAAAATTCCATACGCCTTACAAGGCAAGGTGTCAAACACATAGAACTTATGGACTATGTTTTGTTCGTGAGTCCATAATTGTAACTTTACGTATCCGATTGCTTGGACTCTGCCTCCGATCCCATTTATAGTTATGTCCTCCTTACAGATGGGGATATTGAACTTTTGTACGTGTTTATACTTTAAGGCTGAAATGGATGCGCCCGTATCAATTAACCAGCTAAACGGTTGCAAGTGATTCACTATTAACTCTACATAGTAACTACTTTCACTAGCCATGATTTTATTACTTTTAGGAACGAAAAAACTCACTTCCGTATTCCTTGGCATCATATGATGAAGTGCTGGGTTGTGGCCGTGATTCATCTTCTGTGATCACGCGAACATTTCCACGATCCCCTTTATTTCCCCTGTTGGTATTATTTCTAAAAGAGTTACCTCGATAATAGCCTCTACCTCGAGGTTGTTGGCTGCCTGCTGTAGCAGCGGCGCCTGGCTGCCCATAAGCTGCTTGCTGCTGCTGGCCTCTGCCACGTGCCGGGTAGCCACGGGTGTAGCCACGCTGTCTAAATCCACCTCTATACGCACCTCTACTGTTGTGTCTGTGGTTGTTATAATACACTGTCTGCCTGGAATTGGGTTTATAATTTATATTACGTCTCAGTGATAAAATTTCTGCACTCTGGCTGGTCGATGTGCTGTCCTCGTCTAACGCTGCTTGAACAGCATCTTTTAAGCACTGGAACTTCTGAGCTGCCAGAATTGTACTAATCCTGCGATTCCTCAATCCGTCACTAAACTGCCTTATCGCCTGCTTTTCATTAATTGTTTTTAAAACATCAAACTTTTCTGAATTGCCCTCAGATTGTGAAATAGTGAGGTCAACAAACATTTCGGAAAGTTTTTTCCCAAAATCATCTACCGACAATTCGTTTTGCCTGAAGTTTAGCAATTGTTTTTGCAACGCACTTGCGGATTTCTGCGGTAATAGGACTCTCTTCATGTCACACAAAAGCATTTGTACATTGTCATATTTGGTTGCTAATTTTAATTTTGCTCCTTGTGATAATCTACTCTTGAGTACGAAGTTAATCAGATTTTCGTGCGCTTTCGTGTCTATGACCGAACTGTAATAGTCTATGCCGTCTATCAATTGTTTTGTATTTGAAATTTCGTCTGTCATAACCGGTAATAAGTTCAAAGCAACTCTTAAGTCAAACTCCATTTTTATTGTTATTTCCCTATTATCTTTTGCTTGACATAAATTAGTTATTTGTGTATATAAGTCATTAATTTTCTCACAACATTCTGTTATACTATTTGTTTCTTCTGTACTCCTATTTATTTTATTTATGTTTTCTATGTAGCTGTTGTATTGTTTAATTATTACATGAGCTTCGCCTAGCTTTTTCGCTAAAATATCTCCTTGTCTACGTGATGATCCGATTTTAATTAAATATCTCCGTATTTGTCCTAGCTCTTCATATAACTTGTTTAAATATTCTGCCATTAATTTATGAGTAATATTTATACATAACAATTTTTCCCCTCTTATTTACTGGATAAGTACCTACCATTGTCCAAATTTTCACTTGCATGTACATTATTCCTTATTTACTATCTTAAACTTGATAATACCATTGTCCATGTGTGTCCCTTTGTCCATGCGTTACTTAACTTACACGATTATCACTTCACTATAACTGGTTAGACTTTTAAACACTTTCCACTACTTCAAACTGTAGCTTCGTCGATCTTTAAATCGGGATAAAGATTTGGTCGTCGTCGCATGAAAGAACCTCCTCTCTGTCCATTGGCGAGGCTCGCCTCTCGGATCCACTGGAAATGGCATTTCTTGTACTGCTTCCACAAAAAGTACACCACGCCGAGGCTTAAAACAACACGCAGATGATTATCAGTATAAGGGTAATATTCGACATGTGCTCCTTTACTGTTTCCACATGCCCCCGATTCGAACCAACGGCATTTTGGTTCAGGAACACAGTCTCCCTCTCCACGTTGGAACGACACATTTTCGCATCACTAGTTTTTTGAGATTACAATTATCGTAGGATAGTTTATTTTGGCACTGCTATTGTTCATTGTTTTCAATTTTATTAAATAAAGTTGAGTACTTGAAGCCGCAACACTAGATAGATATATGATGACGGTATCGCCACGGCCCCAAATATGGCAGGGTCGCCATGTAAGGTTGGGACTTGGGAGACAAGTGAAACACACGAGATCTGGGTAGATACTGATTATATATTGAGATTATTGAGATTAACTACACGGATTAATAGGTATGCATACACATCTATAGTTACTACATCTCAATGCACCAGAATACTTACAATGCTGGAAACCGGCCGGAGTCAGCGCGATACAGCCAGGACTGTCGGTGTGTCGCTGTAAACAGTACAAAGAGTTCTCCGACGTTACGAAGAAACTGGTTCTAACCTACGCAGACCAGGAACGGGCAGAACCAGGTGTACCACAGCGCGAGAAGACCGATACTTGGTGAACACCATGCTTCGAAATCGCTTTCTCACAGGAACTGAACTCACAAATCAGTTTCGACGCCTCGGAGGAAGTAACCCAAGTGCATGGACAGTAAGACGTCGGCTTGCTGAATCTAACATAGAACCCCTTAGACCTGCAAACGGCCCTAAACTGGAGCGTGGGCATCGTATTTCAAGACTAAGATATGCCCAGAGCCACGTAAATTGGAGTATTGAAGATTGGTCAAAAGTTATGTTCTCCGACGAATCAAAATTTATGCTCTACAAGCACGATGGAAGACACAGAGTGTATCGAAGACCAGGGGAAAGATTCAAGCAAGCATGCATCGAAGAAAAAGTAGCCTACGGTGGTGGGTCTGTACTTGTGTGGGCCAGAATTTCTTCTGAAAGTCGCACAGAGCTGGTGATCATAGAAAACGGCTCTTTAACTAGCGAAAGATATGTGTAAGAAATCCTCAATGATCACGTTGGTCCATTTATGGTCAATTTAGGTGAGGATGCTATATTTATGGATGACAATGCCCGACCTCATACAGGTAGGATTGTGAATGACTACCTTCAAGAGATGAACATTACTCGTGTGGAGTGGCCAGCGCGCAGCCCGGATATCAACCCGATCGAGCATGCTTGGGACGAGCTAGGCAGATGCGTAAAACAACGAAACCCTCCCCCAATCACGCTTCGTGAGCTCAAAATTGCTCTCACAGAGGAATGGGAGAATATTCCCCAAAATCGTATAAGGAACTTGGTGGTTGCATGCCAAACCGCGTAAACGCAGTAATGGAAGCACGAGGAGGCAATACAAAGTATTAAAATTCAAGAAAATCGTAATAAAGTTCAAAAATTTCATGTTTCCTATTTTTGTTTTAAGGAGAGATCAGCAGTTTTTTTCTTTATGTAATTTTGTGTTAATAAAATGTATGGTGACTCATATTTTTTTTACTTTCATTTAAGGAGTATTACATTGTCTATTAAATACAATTTATTGCATTAACCTTTCATTTTTAGTTTCCGAGATTTTTAACATTCTTTAAGTGACCCGGATTCATTGCTCTCGAGTGTATATTTTCCCCTTTAACTTGAGGGGCATCCGCGGGTCGCAAGTTGTTCCAGTGACCTGTCGCCATTTCATCCATCCTGAATTGATCCGGTGCGTTACGTCCCGGTCTACATCGCCATCACCCTGGACAAGCGACCCGAGGACCGAAAATCGGAGCAGATCGGTATGGGCGTTCCGGCAAGGGTCTGACCCAGAACTGGAGAGACCGCCGAAATCACAAAACAAGTATTCCGTTTTGGTTCTACTTAGTTTCAGGCCAACATTCTCCAGTCCTCGCCACCACACTTCCAATTTGCTCTGGACCCCTAGGCCACTCTCGGCAACTAATACAATGTCGTCGGCGAATAGCATACACCAGGGAGCCTCTTCCTGAATGTCCAACGTGAGAGCGTCCATTATCACCAGGAAGAGGTAAGGGCTTAGGGCCGACCCTTGGTACAAGTCAACTGCCACATTGAAGTCGCCGGTAGTACCCGCTGCAGACCGTACTTGGGTTCTACATCGACTGTACATCGCCCGGATCAACTGCACATACTTCCCAGGCACACCTTTCTCCTTAAGAGCCCACCACAGAACCTCACGAGGTACTCGGTCGTATGCCTTTTCGAGGTCGACGAACACCATGTGCAAGTTTTTATGCGCACCTCTGTATTTCTCGCATAGCTGGCGGATAGCAAAGATGGCTTCCGTCGTTCCCCGACCAGGCATAAAACCGAATTAGTTCCGTGAGATCTCGCTCTCTTCTCTCAGTCTCCTTTCAACAACTTTCTCCCATGCTTTCATGGTATGTGACATTAGCTTAAAAATAAAAATTGAAGATGGGCACCAGCGAACTGTTACACCATTCGTCAGGTATGGCCAATAGTAATATAACTTAAACAACGGGTAATTTAACTTAAACAACTTTAAAAAATGCACGAAAAACGTAATATTTTTTTATTTACCTCTTTATTGCCCTCGATTTTTCTGGGATTCCATTATCAGATCCCGACTTGGTGACAATGGGACCACCTCGGGAGTATGACCCTTCCGAACACAAAAAGAAATTTTGAAAATCGGTCTACCATTGACGGAGAAATACATACACACGAATAGAGAACCTCCTCCTTTTTGGAAGTCGGTTAAAAAGAATGTGAACAATAACAAACAATAGCGCTCGTAGCGCGCAGTGCACGCGCAGTGCACGCACGTCGCACACGCGCCGGGCCTTGGCGTGCCTCATCAATAGTGTATAATGTCCACGGCACAGCTTGTACCAATCACTACCGCGCAGATCGATTCACCTGTCATAATCGTTGGAAGGTCAACCTTTGTTTACTAATCAAATGCCCTTCGAGGCTTCACAATCGGCCGACATCCGAGTTACCCTGTCCGTGTTAACTATTACCGAATAACGAGGTCAGCTGTCCGTCGCCAAACGTGATAATAATATATTGAGATTCAGAATAAGTGTTCCTTATAATAATATGTATGGTAGATGGGCAGGAAACACATCACTATGTTGATGTTATATCTACTGCATCTAGAGAGTGCAATGCAAATGCAGAACTAGGTACATTTTTGAAGTGAAAATTTCTTTAGCGGCGCTGAGCACTTTTTTGTATGGGTAAAAACTTTCAAACTCGCGTCAGGGTCACGTGATGCTGATCGAAAAATCTTACGATTTTTCGATCAGCATCACGTGACCCTGACGCGAGTTTGAAAGTTAATATTGAAGTTTTCACTTCTGCCGGCACTCCCGGAGTGCTACCTTTTTTTTTAAAGGTTCTCTATTATGATTTCCAGTCCAACCTTTTGTCAATAGATCTGACAGTCCAATTGGGTCTGGTTTATAACATCGATGGTCGCTGTATCGACAACGGTCCATCGACGGGTTAATGAATCGACAGTACCCCAAATCGATGGTACGCTACATCGACAGTACACAGTACACAGTTCCAAAAATGTTGAAACGTGTTCGCGAGTTCGATCCCCAATCGGTTTTCACTTTTTGTAAGTTCCACGTATTTGTTTTCATTTCGACGCTATATGATTTTCAAATCAATTCAGAGTAAATTTATATAATCTACTTTTAATTGTAAATACAATATTATAAATCTGTAGACGTGGAGTTTCTGTATATTGAACATAATTATTTAGAAAAATTAATGTTTTCTTTTGTTGTGTCTGTGTGTCTTGGATGTATAGTTTATTAAAGTACTAGCTGATGCCCGCGACTTCGTTCACGTGGAAAAATGTGTGTCTGTCTTGTTGATCCAGTAGCCCTAAGCGCGACTACTGAGCATGAAGTCCGGAATTTGATTCGCGATACGGGCAAAGGGTTTTCTCATTAGAGGCCACAGAGTCTCGTTATGTGCCCGGTTGATGGCAATAGCCCATAGTACATCAAAACGTCAATCGTCCCCATTTACATGGCGCTTCAAGATCACTGCGAAATAACGGTGTACGATTAGGTACACCACTACCTAACCCTTTCGGAATTACAGGCGTGATCATGTCTATAGATGTGCATAAATACTTTTGAACTGCCAAATCTTGTCTAAGTTATTTTATTGTGATCATCATCCACACGTTCCTTGGTGGCAGCACCTGCCTCCCTAAAAACCACTATTCTTATTTTATTTACCTACATGAACCTCAAAAATAGGTAAAACGTGCATAATAAGTTCATCCTCTGTTGGCTGAAAAAAATCTTTAGAAAATTGAATATTCCCATCTGCCTCCAGTTTCACGAAGTTTCTCCTATTTGAATCAGTTTATTTGCTAAGATGCCTGCTTCGTGGTCGTTCTACAGTTAACATAAGACGCAGATTTATGATCCTGGACCACAGCGCTTTGAGACATGTGTTTATTTCATCCACCGGTGTGTCCCCTGCAATGACTGGCAGGGTCTGACTACAATCGCCTGTGATCAACACAACAACGCTGTCCTGCAAGCTGTGGTTCAACGCCTCTAATGCATGCTTGTGCGATATTGTGCACTCGTCCCATATTAGTACTGTTGGCACTGGATGGAAAAAATATTCGGAAAATAGAATTGGCCCATCTGCGTCCGATTCCAGACTTATCTCTCCTTTTTTCAGTTTATTTGCAAATACGCAGTTTTTGGTGATGTTGCAATTTAGGGCAAGATTCAGCGGCAATTTGGAAACGGAATGTGCAATTATTGTGTAGTCGGGCTATTGTAAAACAAAGTTGCAGCAATGCCCGAGGAACCCACAGCCACACAGCTATATGACGGCACGGTTGGCGAAGTGGCATGGCTGGGCGATTGATTGTGGCGCTGCTTGCCTTATTTTACTTTCGTTTTATTTTCGTACTGTGTGTATTCGTAATTTTTTTATTCAGAAAATACAAAATTTGATTCGTCAAATGTACAACGCCATCTATCGAAGACGAAGTTAAAATTTAATGCACAGAAAGCGAACACACTTTAAGGTTTATATTATAGGCCTTGTAGATTCTCAAAGCAGTGTCATTTAGACTATATAAGAGTACCTTAGCTATCATAACTTTTTGAAAAAATAGATTTTAAAGTTATCTTGTGAACACATTTATTAATTAGTATCAATTTGGTGTAATAGATGTCGTTGCATGTATGTATCTTTCGTGATGACGATAGGTAAGTTCTTCTTTTTTAATCAATCAATGCTCGATGACCTCAGTGGAGCTTCCGAAATAGTTGGTCTTAAAATGAACATGGACAAAACCAAGGTTACGTTGAATGTCCTTGTATCACCTACTCTTATCAAGATCGGAGACACTACACTTGAAGTTGTGGACGATTATGTCTACCTGGGACAAACGGTCCAGTTCGAGAAAGAGGTCAATCGACGAATCCTACTCGGCTGGGCAGCGTTCGGGAAGTTGCGCGGTATCTTCTCGTCCAACTTACGACAGTGTCTCAAGACGAAAGTCTATGACCAATGTGTGCTGCCAGTGATTAGATATGGGACCGAAAAATGGTCGCTCACAATGGGCCTCATCAGAAATCTCAAAGTCACCCAAAGGGCAATGGAGAGGGCTATGCTCTTAGTTTACTTTCGTGATCGAATCAGAAATGAAGATATCCGCATGAGAATCAAGGTTACCGACGTAGCCCGACGATTCGCCAGACTTCAGTGACAATGGGCACATTATTCGCAGAACGGATGGCCGATAGGCCGAAAAGTTGTGGAGTGGCGACCGCGAACCGGAAGATGTTGCGTTGGAAGGCCTCCCGACAGACTACAGACAAAAATTTCTAAAACACGCCAATTGAAAACATTTTTTTTTTAATAATATGTTCAATGTACAGAAAATCCACGTCTACACAATTATTATTATGTATTTAGATTTATTATCACTTTTTGTTGTTTTTATAATTATTTTAAAATCATAAAGCATCAAAATAAAAACAAATACCAAAAAAATACAAAAAGTGAAAACCGATTGGGGATCGAACTCGCGAACATTTATAAACAGTTTTGGAAATCTTACATCATTATAAAAAACACAAAAAGAAGGCACTGACTGAGATTTGAACTTGCATACCCTTGTTTACAGGTAGGTCGCCGAACCGTTAGGCTACTTTCATCTGTATCAAAAAGTTTGAAATAGCCGTTCGCTTTTAATTCATAGTATGACAGAAGATAGCTGTCAAACAGTTGAAAAATATGCACATAATGCAATATTGCTCATCCCCCTAAGCTATTATAGCGCTAATATATAGCCCATGTGTTATTCCAGATTATAATCTATCTCTGTGCCACATTTCATACAGATCCGTTCAGCCGTTCTGGCGTGAAAGTGGAACAAACATCCATCCATCCTCACAAACTTTCGCATTTATAATATTAGTAGGAAGTAGGATTATCACGTGTACATTTTAAAACTAATAAGATTAGGGTTTTAGTTTTTATTTCATTGGAATTGGTGCTCTCTATCAAAAGATATACGAATTTAAGGTATTTAAGAAAACTTATCATCATTTAGAAACATACATGCAACGACATCTATTGCATCAAAACGGTACTAATTAATAAGTGTGTTCACAAGATAACTTTTAAATCGTATTTTTCAAACAGTTACGATAACAAAATGTACCCTTGATTAGTTTAAATGACGCTGCTTTGAAAATCTACATAGGGTTTTTTTTTGGAGGGTGGGAAATCATCATTTGACTCCTCCCGCTCTGGGCAGAGCGGTAGGGAATGTTAGACTTCTACTGACTAAAAACCACCCATGTTCCTTTTTTGCCTTTTGTGCTGTGGCCGCGATATTTCTTTCGAACAACCCGTAGCCCCGACAAGCGGCGGCCCTTGCGGGCCTCAACCATATTGCTGACATCTCTTTGAGGCGCGCGTGGAACCGAACGCGCCGTCGACACGGCCTGTCGTCGTCTTACGACGAGCGGGCGGCGAGCTAGCCCACTACTTACCGTCCACAGGCCCGCACCTACGGTGGCCGGAAGCCATCACGTGACCCCCGACGCCAAGAGCGTCTCCTATTGCGGCTGGGACGAGAGGTTCTCTCTCTCACCACGCCACCTCCTTCGCTAGCATCACTACTTCGCCGAAGGAGGCGACGGCGTCCCATTCCCTCTCGCCCCGCAACATGGCTTGAACCAGGGCCGGACGCGAGAGGTCGCCGCCGCCGATCGTCGCTATAGAACACGACGGGGCTCAACCCAAGTGGGGCTCCGCCCAAGCAAGGCAGACCTCCACGGTGTGCTCCACCGTGTCCTCCAGCTGATCCTTGCAATAGTAGCATTTGGGCGTTTCCTTCCGCCTGATTCGGTGCAGGTGCCTCCCGAATCCCGAAACAACCGTGTCCGGTGAGGACCTGCGCCAGACGAAAGGTGAGGGCGCCGTGGCGCCTCTCAA
Organism: Diarsia dahlii; assembly: GCA_949775195.1. Taxonomy (NCBI): domain Eukaryota; kingdom Metazoa; phylum Arthropoda; class Insecta; order Lepidoptera; family Noctuidae; genus Diarsia; species Diarsia dahlii. The sequence continues at coordinate 21,613,653 of OX459207.1, forward strand.
GCCACTCCTCAAAGAGGAGACTTACCACCACTGTGCCCTGCACGGGGTTGCGACAGTCGCTCTCTCCATGTCGCCATGAAATTACACCAGTGGGGTCTGTCCGCCATGCGGCAATATACGGCGGCAGCGGAGTTATCCCCCAGTGTAGTGCCTCCGCGCACCATTCATGCAGGAAACTACATAGCCTAAACCCTATAGTGTGTGTTTGCTTCCCATGCATTAAATTTTGGCAGTTTAACTTCGTCTTCGACAGATGGCATTGTTCATTTGACACCATTTTCAGAATCGCGGTGTTAATATTTGTCGTGAATAGTCAACAAATACAAATTGACAGGTACACAGTAAGAACCAAAGCTGTAAAAACTTTAAAATAAAAACCTAATTAAAATTAGATAAGACCCGCGACGTAAATATATTTGTTCAGTGTGGAAATCGAATACAGGACATGCAGCGCCACAGTCAAACGCCGAGGCACTGCGCCAACCGTGCCGTCTTATCGGCTGTGGCTGCCTTGGGCATTGCCGCAACTTTGCTTAACAATGGCCAGATTGCACTTTCCGTTTACAAATTGCCGTCGAATCTTACCCCAACTTGCAACATCACCAAAAATCTGCGATTGGCCATGGAACAGATGTCTTTGCAAATAAACTGCTTTAAACAGGAATTAGATGTAGATGCGAAAATTCCACTTTCCGAAGAGTTTTCCCATCCAGTGCCAACAGAAGATCCCGAAAGAGTTAGGCAGTGGTGTACCTAATCGTAAACCCACATTTTGCCAGTAATGTTCAAGCGCCATGGAATAGGGGGCGTTTGATGTCTATAGATATAATATTGCCATCGACCTGGCACGAAAACCACGCTCCGTGGCCTCTACTGCGAAAACACTTTGCAATCAAACCTCGGACCCCATCCTCAGTAGTTGCACTTGAGACCACTCGATCAACGAGACAGTCACACATCAAAATTTCCACGTGAACGAAGTCGCGGGTATCAGCTAGTATATTATATAATTATTATTCTATTAATAGATGTCAAGGTTTTGTGGATGTCAAGTTTTAAATATTGGATCATGTGATCATGTCTTTGCCATTATTAGAAATTATCACCGTGTAAATAATAAATAATCTGCAAATAAAGTCAAAAGGTAGTGAAACCATAATGGAACGCAGTATTTTGGGTGTCAAAAGGTAAGACAGGATTCGAAACACCACGCTGTGCTCTAAAACGGGCTTAATAGACGTTGGCAAAAAGGTTGCTAGGTTTAAGTGGAATTGGGCGGCTCACGTCACCCGCATGCACTATGACCACTGGGTAAAAGCCTCCACACAATGGTTGCCGGAAGACGGACTGCTGCCCAGGAAGAGTTGGCGTGACGATATGGACACGTACCACGACGTCGAGGGCTGGTTCGATGCAGCATAGAAGAAGAGCTCTTGGAAGGAATTGGGGGAGGCCTTTGCTCAGCAGTGGGACAGTACAGGCTAACGATAAAAATAATTGTACGTTATGTTTATTCGACCTTGATTGACCTCGAAACACTAAACATACAGCCAAACATGTTCTCATTGCTGGGATACAGGCCTCTTCTCTGCAAGAGGAAGCGGCCAGTAATTTGTTTTGTATATTTCGCTAAAACAATATTTATCATCAATGGTTATAATTGTTGTTGTGACAGGTGCGGTCTCTGAACCTCAAACTGGTGCGAGCTCGCGGTTGCACAATAGTCGGACGCGGTACGCAACCGTTACCCATTCCGACTCTTCGATCTGTACGCCGCAGCCGAGCGCCGCGTGTCTGATTGCACCGCTAGCTTACCAGCTGCAGCGGTGTAGTCGGACACGCGGCGTTGATGATGTAACTGTCCCTTAGGACACTTACATTATCAACGCATTCTGTCAGTCGGGTTAAGTTGGGTACCATCTATCTGGCTGAAACTTGATGCTCCGAAATTTTTTTGGCATAACACACTTGGCATATTCTTCTTTGAACGAATGTATTTAAGGCAAAACAATTATTTAATAGAATTATCGTTTCGCCGAATGTTTAAATGGCCGAATTTTCAATGGCATACTTTTAAGATGGCAGAATTTTATTTGGTAGATTTTTATAAGGTATAGCTGATACCCGCGACTTCGTTCACGTGGAAATTTTGATGTGTGACTGTCTCGTTGATCGAGTGGTCTCAAGTGCAACTACTGAGGATGAGGTCCGAGGTTTGATTGCAAAGTGTTTTCGCAGTAGAGGCCACGGAGCGTGGTTTTCGTGCCAGGTCAATGGCAATATTATATCTATAGACATCAAACGCCCCCTTTTCCATGGCGCTTGAATATTACTGGCAAAATGTGGGTTTACGATTAGGTACACCACTGCCTAACTCTTTCGGGATTTTCTGTTGGCACTGGATGGGAACACTCTTCGGAAAGTGGAATTTTCGCATCTACATCTAATTCCAGGCGACTCTCTCCTGTTTAAAGCAGTTTATTTGCAAAGACATCTGTTCCATGGCCAATCGCAGATTTTTGGTGATGTTGCAAGTTGGGGTAAGATTCGACGGCAATTTGTAAACGGAAAGTGCAATCTGACCATTGTTAAGCAAAGTTGCGGCAATGCCCAAGGCAGCCACAGCCGATAAGACGGCACGGTTGGCGCAGTGCCTCGGCGTTTGACTGTGGCGCTGCATGTCCTGTATTCGATTTCCACACTGAACAAATATATTTACGTCGCGGGTCTTATCTAATTTTAATTATGTTTTTATTTTAAAGTTTTTACAGCTGTTTTTCTTACTGTGTACACACGGCTACACATCAAGCTATACATTTCCAGTATAAGCTGGTCTCGAATTGTATAGGATTCCGTACAGTGCGAGATCAGCGTAAACTGGAAATGTATAGCTTGATGTGTAGCCGTGTGTACCTGTCAATTTGTATTTGTTGACTATTCACGACAAATATTAACACCGCAATTCTGAAAATGGTGTCAAATGAACAATGCCATCTGTCGAAGACGAAGTTAAACTGCCAAAATTTAATGCATGGGAAGCAAACACACACTATAGGGTTTAGGCTATATAGTTTCCTGTAGGAATGGTGCGCGGAGGCACTACACTGGGGGATAACTCCGCTGCCGCCGTATATTGCCGCATAGCGGACAGACCCCACTGGTGTGATTTCATGGCGACATGGAGAGAGCGACTGTCGCAACCCCGTGCAGGGCACAGTGGTGGTAAGTCTCCTCTTTGAGGAGTGGCTTGAGAGGCGCCACGGCGCCCTCACCTTTCGTCTGGCGCAGGTCCTCACCGGACACGGTTGTTTCGGGATTCGGGAGGCACCTGCTCCGAATCAGGCGGAAGGAAACGCCCAAATGCTACTATTGCAAGGATCAGCCGGAGGACACGGTGGAGCACACCGTGGAGGTCTGCCTTGCTTGGGCGGAGCCCCACTTGGGTTGAGCCCCGTCGTGTTCTCTTAGCGATGATCGGCGGCGGCGACCTCTCGCGTCCGGCCCTGGTTCAAGCCATGTTGCGGGGCGAGAGGGAATGGGACGCCGTCGCCTCCTTCGGCGAAGCAGTGATGCTAGCGAAGGAGGTGGCGTGGTGAAAGAGAGAACCTCTCGTCCCAGCCGGAATAGGAGACGCTCTGGGCGTCGGGGGTCACGTGATGGCTTCCGGCCACCGTAGGTGCGGGCCTGTGGACGGTAAGTAGTGGGCTAGCTCGCCGTCTGCCCGTCGTAAGACGACGACGTCGTAAGACAGGCCATGTCGACGGCGCGTTCGGTTCCACGCGCGCCTCAAAGAGATGTCAGCAATATGGTTGAGGCCCGCAAGGGCCGCCGCTTGTCGGGGCTACGGGTTGTTCGAAAGAAATATCGCGGCCACAGCACAAAAGGCAAAAAAGGAACATGGGTGGTTTTTAGTCAGTAGAAGTCTAACATTCCCTACCGCTCTGCCCAGAGCGGGAGGAGTCAAATGATGATTTCCCACCCTCCAAAAAAAAACCCTATGTAGATTTTCAAAGCAGCGTCATTTAAACTAATCAAGGGTACATTTTGTTATCGTAACTGTTTGAAAAATACGATTTAAAAGTTATCTTGTGAACACACTTATTAATTAGTACCGTTTTGATGCAATAGATGTTGTTGCATGTATGTTTCTAAATGATGATAAGTTTTCTTAAATACCTTAAATTCGTATATCTTTTGATAGAGAGCACCAATTCCAATGAAACAAAAACTAAAACCCTAATCTTATTAGTTTTAAAATGTACACGTGATAATACTATAATAAACTATACACCCAAGACACACAGACACAACAAAAGAAAACATTATTTTTTCTAAATAATTATGTTCAATATACAGAAACTCTACGTCTACAGATTTATAATATTGTATTTACAATTAAAAGTAGATTATATAAATTTACTCTGAATTGATTTAAAAATCATATAGCATCGAAATGAAAACAAATACGTGGAACTTACAAAAAGTGAAAACCGATTGGGGATCGAACTCGCGAACACGTTTCAACATTTTTGGAAATCTTATAAAAAATCACAAAAAGTGAATACTGACTGTGATTTGAACTTGCGTACCTTTGTTTACAGGTAAGTCTCTGTACCGTTAGGCTACGTACACCAGTGGCAAACAGTTTGAAATAGACCTTCTGTTTTAATATAGTATGACAGTTGACAATTCGATTGTGTACGATACCGGAAATTTGAAATGACGTAAGGGACTTCAGTTTTCTCTTGGATTTGCAACGCTCGCACCAGGTGCTTAAAGTGAAAAATTGCACAGCACGCTCGATATCTCTTGCGTTATTTCGTATTTCCAGTATCAAGCTGTAAAACAGTTGAGGATTATGGATAATGCAATACTGCTCACCCCCTTAAGTTATTATGGGGATAATTTATAGCCCATGTGTTATTCCAGACTATAATCTACCTCTGTGCCAAATTTCATCCAGATCCGATCAGCCGTTCTCGCGTGAAAGAGCAACAAACATCCATACATCCATCCATCCATCCATCCATCCATCCATCCATCCATCCATCCTCACAAACTTTCGCATTTATAATATTAGTAGGATTAGTAGGATTATGCCAATTCTATTACAATATTTTTGAACTAATTTAAAATTAAAAGTCAATGCCTTTTGCAAAAGTTAGTGACAGAAACGAATTGCTGCAAAACTGACTCCACGTAGTCTCTTCTGCCCTGCCCCGAGAGTGTAATCTAAGCCCGCGAAGGCGCGGAGTGGCCAAGCGGCCCGCAAGCTGAGGAGCAGGTGGCTTAAACGCGCGGCACCGCGGCTGAGGCTGCAGCAAGCCGAAGCTGTGGCGGTGTGTGTTAAAACCATCTGCGACGATATGCTTGACCGCCGGAGCACCGCAGCGCCGGAGCCGTGACAGAAGTCATGCCTGCTGCATGTTACACGTATGCATGAAATGAAATGCGTGCCAAAAGACGATTCTGATTGAAACTGAAAATTTCGGCGAAATGATGGTTCTGGAAATGAAGTTTATGATCAAAGATGATTCTGACTTACAAACTTATGCGTTTTGAATTTATTGTAAATGAGTTTATGCCAAATGATTTTCGGCACAATAAAGCAAATGTGCATCCACTGCTATGCAAAACAAAATTCGGAAATAAAAAATTCTACTATAAAAGGTAGACCCCTGTCAGTCACCACCACCGCAGCTCCAAAGCACTTAGCGAGGGTTGTCATCTGTCCTATGCCTGATCAGCGAATTCAACCAAAACCAATCACTGCCATCTTGGATTTTAAATTTGTGATACCCATTTTGAGGGACTGGTGAAATAATATTATGTATATAATAATAATAATATAATAATAATAAAATAGGCTAAAATCATGTGGGAAATACCTATACAGACTGATATTACCGTAACACATAATAGACCAGATTTAATATATGTAGACAAGACCAACAATAGCACATTTTTAATAGATATAGCAGTACCTTCAGACTACAACATAGGAGCTAAAGAAATAGAAAAATTAAGCAAATACCACCTTTTGAAGACAGAAATTCGGCGTTTATGGAATACTCAAACTACAGTTATCCCAATAGTAGTAGGAGCTACAGGCATTAGGTATTAGTAAAAGTTTACAAAGATACATAGACCAGATGAGTACAACAATAGACATAACAATCCTACAAAAACAAGCATCCATACACACAAACACCATACTCAGTAAGGTATTGGGAGACACAGTTTTTGTTAATAGTACACCTCACACACAAGAGAGTACACCTCACACACAAGAGAGTACACCTCACACACAAGAGACCACACCAGACACACAACAATCATCACACACAGTAGACTCTCTGCAATCATCCGTCAGTACCTCACACACACCAAATACACAAAGTCATCCATCAACCACACAAAATACAATCCGCACGCGAAGAAGAAGATAGGGGGAAATAGATATCTTTTTTCCTGCGGGATGCGGGACGGGATATCTATTCCAAAACCGACGTAAGGTCGAGTATCGGAAAACCGAAACAGAAAAATATAATAATAATATTCCACAACTACCACACAACGCCATCTAGTAGTACACACGGCTACACATCAAGCTATACAAAACCAGTATAATCTGATCGTTCATTGTGCGAAAAGATCTAGTAAAGAGAGGCCAAGATTAACTGGTTTTTTATAGCTTGATGTGTAGCCGTGTGTACATATATGTAATCCGCCATTTTGTGGCGGCGGTCATCTTGAACCGATTTTCATCAAACATAGCTAAGAACACTCCTGACAGGTCCTGACTAATTCACCTTTCAAACAAAAAAAATAAATTAGAATCGGTTCATCCGTTCGGGAGCTACGAAGCCACACACAGACACGTCAAACTTAATATAACACCCCGTCGTTTTTGCGTCAGGGGTTAAAAAGTTATCGCAAAAAAAAAATACCTAAAAATACGATATTTTTTTGTTAAGGACCATACCTGGGAACCTTCTAGTTACGGAGATATTGAAGGTCAACGTTCCAACTTTGACTTAATACCTCCATGATGGCCCCTGTACTATTCAAAACAATGTTATCAGTCATATTATGAACGATACACCGAGTCCTTCCGTAAACCGTGTACTCGTATCTTAACCCCAAAAAATGTCGTTTCCCAGCAATATTAGCGTAAAATGACTTAGTTTGATATACAGAATGCTTAGATAACGGCTTCGTGAAGGGTCCGTTTACATGTTGTATACTGTGACCGTGTACGATTTGCATCTGATTCGTTAGTATATGAACAGATATCATTCTAAAGGCGTATCGTATTACTCAGTACTAACTGGATTGCGGAAGTCAGTTAGGTATAATATATAGTCAGCTGCATCCGGCTGGACTGGAAGCCGATCCCAATATTCATGGTTGGGAAAAGACTAGGCAGATATATATTATAATAAATTCTAAAGCTTGCAATCATCTCGAGGAATTTGTTTAATGACCTCCACCCGAATGTGTGAAATTACTCAACCGCGAAAATCATCACTGTACTAAGTGTACTTGTGTCATGCGATGATCCGACCCTATTGTAACATTTTGTACACGAACTGTTTACATAACAAACTCAACATAATCATTACCACATTACTTATATTGAGTACTAGCTGACCCACGCAACTTCGTCTGCGTCACATAAATATAGCTTAAAACCTTTCTCGATGTATCGACTGTCCGACATAAATTAAGCTAAATCGTAACAAACAAAAAATCTTACTATTATTGATCGAAGTTGTAAACATTATGATGCAGTAAATATTTTGAATTTGAATTTCCCGGAAAGAATCTCCCTACATTGCGACGCTCGAATTATTTTGCCGCGCGGATATTTTTACATTGCGATATCTTCTAAGATATTTGTTTAAACTGTTTAGAGTAAAGGGCACAAATATTCTATATTAAATTTTCCTTCTAACAAACACATTTATTTAGATATAGATTAATACCATATGGGTTAAATAAGCTTCGCAAAAAATAATTATTTTTAACCTAACAGTTTAATAGTAAAAAAAGGTTACAGAGAGTCAATCTTAAAAGATAGACATATGCTGTCGCGGACTTTTTTTTAGAAATTTTAAAGAGAAACAATTCCTTCATACATGATATTTGCGTAACTTGAACCGTTTTCGCAGCGCACGCAGCGGAAGCTCTCAAAAAGGAAATACCTTTTCCCGTTTTTGTAACATTTTTCATTTCTGCTCCGCTCCTATTAGCCGTAGCGTGATGTTATATAGCCTATAGCCTTCCTCGATAAATGGAATATCCAACACAAAAATAATTTTAAAATTCCAACCAGCAGTTCCTGAGTTTACCGCGTTCAAACAAACAAACAAACAAACAAACAAACAAACTCTTCAGCTTTATAATATTAGTATAGATTTAAATTCAAAATTATAAGTACGTTAAAGGTAGTCATGAATTTCGCTACAAAAAAAAATATTTTTAAGTAGTACCTTGAGTTAACTCGAGTTTGATAAGTTTTCAACTTCATGTTCTCGATTTGAAAACTGGTTACACCTCATTATTTTCACCACGTCCTCAGTCCGGTCAATTTAGTCATCTGAGGTTACATTAATTCCCACCCGGCTGGAATTTGGTAGGATTGTTCAAAACACCATCATAAATATATATGTCTGAATAATGAATGTAAAAAAATCCTTATCGATCCGACACCTGGAAAAAAAGTTATTCGGGGTCAAGGATCACAGAAACGGGTTTTTCGCAATTTTCAGCAAAGCGGTAAGTTTTATCATATTTGCAAAGACAAAATTATAGATCAAATACACAAAAATGTCTAAACACTTACATTATATTTTTACGATCCACCGTTTTTGAAATATAACAATTCAAAAAGTTGAAAGATAATATTATGTAACCAAAGGACGCAGTTATATACCTACGTGGTGTACTTATACATATTATGAAGATTACAACTAACAAATAGGTTACTCAGACACTGAGTTTGGCGGTAATCATGGCTTATTTCAATGTAATCCATAACGTAGCTAATATCGACGATGACATCGCAGACTGGTGTCTAGTGGTGTCTGGTGGTGGCAGGGCGGCATGGCAGGGGGGCGACGCAGCCAGCGCGGAGGGGGGAGCAGATGGAGATGGTGTGCAGCCTCCGCGCGGAGCGAGCGCGCGCGCTGCGCCACTCGCGTGCTGAGGAGACTGCGGCGCGCACGCGTACTGTGTTTGTGCTGTGAGTGCTGTGTGTGTGTCGTGTTGTGTTGTGTCGTGTGTGTGTGTCAGCGGCAGCATGCGAGCCTGGACCGTGGCGCTGCTGCTCTGCGCCAGCGGTGAGTGCGCCACACAATACCAGCTAGTGCCCTACTGCGCCCCGCTCTACACCGCTCATTATATAGCTAGACCAAAAAATTATGATGTCTTTATATCTTTCATATTTTGGCTTTCTTTGCATATTTCGAGTATTAAAAATATGCATATTTTAACATAATAGATACATAACTGGCGAAATAACTATAGCTGATGTAGGTAGAACATACTAACAGCGCGCCTCTGCCAAACCCTTCGGGAAAATACATGCGTGATGTTGCGTTAATATTTTTATTGGAAAGTGGCACGTGTCAATATTGCACCGGTAGTACTATTCATGTTATCGCCATCAGCTTGCTGATGTTGTTCTATATCACTACGACTAAGGGTCGTCTTAACACGTATTACAAGTTTTGACTAAAGCGAGAACAAAATCTTTGACCACCAAAATATGCGTCGAGAGTTTGGGTCTCGGAATATTACGAAATGTATTAGTAGATATTATTCACTACCACCAAAAATTCAATAATACATTCATACATTTACCAAGCAATGCCAAGTTTATCCTACCTATTTAGAGATTTTTTTATCTTTTTATTTAAAAAATCCTTTATTTTTCATTTTTTTTAAGCAAAATTCATGTATTTACCTAGTACTAACTCCGTAATTTATGAACCAATTTCAAAAACACTTTTTTTATTTATGATTCTACATGTTTTTCGATGGATCATATTGCTTCCATAAAAATATCATCGAAAACGATTCAGTATTTTTTAAATGTTTTTACCTCTTAACTCAGTTATTTATTAGGTTAGCGTTAGAAGCTCGTGGCTTAATTATAAACTGCGGCTTGGGTCGATCTTTAGGTTAAGCTGCGTTTGCCTAGGTTGGTCTGTGGATGGGTGACCACCTATTACATACCGAGTTTCCTCCGCGCCTCGGAAAGCATGTTAAGCTCTTGGTCCCGGCTGCCATATAATTATATGTCAAAACTACTTTTGCCTGGTTTAGTCAAAACTACTTTTGCCTGGTTTAGTAAAAACCCTTATTGCGTTAAAAAGCGTTTATTCTAGCGAAATAAATGTTAGCTATCGTACAATTATCTAAAGGGACAACAAAAAAAAAACCTAACAAACCTAATAAGTTTCCTAACGACATTTCATCATCATTCATCATCATTTCAGCCAAAAGACGTCCACTGCTGGACATAGGCCTCCCCCAGGCATTTTTGGGGGGGTTTGCCATAATCGCCACGCTTGGCAGGCGGGTTGGCGATCGCAGTATGGTTGTTACAAAGACAGAGAACGCTGCTGCCCATTCTCTGGTAAGTCCCTTAGTCGCCTCTTACGACACCCACGGGAAGATATGGGATGGTGCTATTCTTTGCGTCCGACACCACACGGAAACGACATTTAGGTTATAATAATTTAGTAGAGAAATAAAACAGAAACCACCTAATAATTTGTTTTAATAGTTTTGACCGGTCAAAAGTAGTTTTGACTGATTAGGAGTTTTGACTGTGACATAATTATAGATCTTTGGCAGTCGTTACAGATAGTCAGTGTCCTGAAAGTCTGAGCCAGTCTTGCCAAAGGGTATCGTTTTACCTAGTATTAACTGAGTTTTGGAGATCAGATAGGCTGACGCTTCATGTCAAATACTGGTATTTAGCTGCCTCCGGTTATACTGTAAGCCGACCCCAACGTAGTTGGGATACAACTCCGATATTTATGAACCAATTTGAAAAATCTTGTTTTAAGTTCAAATTATACTTTCATTTATTTATTCATTAACAATTTACATTGTGTTGAAAATTATATTTAAAAAAAAGAAATAACACATTTACTTATTTAGTACTTGGAGGACTTACAGCTGATACAAACAAACAAAAAAAGAAAAGAAACCATAATCGGCAGAAACAAATACATTATTAAAACTGGAGTGAAATGTTAAGTTAAAGACTCAATTCATTTCAAATAATAAATGTCAGCAAATTAATAGAATGTCTGATTAATTATTTGCAGGTATAATGTAAAATGCAATGTCAAATTTTTTTACAGTTGGTAACCTAATAAATAACTCCACTGCTTGGTATCAGGAACAATGCTTAACTATGTTAAATTTCGGTGCCATCTTGTGTTTAAATTCCTTCCTTCTTGTGCTTTCCCTAACTTACGCTCCTCTTGTGATTCATACCCATGAATATACTTAGCAAAGTGATTAAGGATTACCAGTATACGAGTATAATATAAACTAGGTACTGTTAAAATGGTAAATTCTCTAAAGTCTCTTTGTGAGATTCTGACTATAGTCCGTATGGCACGTTTCTGTAAAATAAACGCTTTCTCACAGTTATACTTATAACTGTAGCTGTTTCTCCAAAGCATTACGCAGTATCTTAATCTAGGTTCTACTAGCGCGTAATATACTGTAAAACCTTGAGTTGCTTTAGATCTAACAAATATCCCTAAGGCTCCTGAGTGCTTAAGGCTTTTCGATTGGTCCCATAGAAATTTCATCAGAATCAGTGCAGCAGTTTGGTTTCTAACACGTACATTGGCACATCACGCTTGTCGCGTCGCCGCGCACTTTTTTGGTCTTTTCAGTTTTTTAAAACGTATTTTTTTTGGAAAAAAGTTTTATTTTTCAATTTTTTGTTGTAATATCCTATACTTATACTATGCATTTAACATTCCACCAAGAACCCAAACCTAAGGGTTTGGGTTCTTGGTGGAATGTTCAAGATTCCCTTATTATTGCTTTCAAGCCGTTGAGCAGTAGTACCTTCCATAATCAGCTCACCTAGATCACCTGAAAGAATACAACCATTATATACGTCCCCATAATACCTATTTTATTAAAGAATTATCTTCCAACTCCTAACCGTTGAGGAGCTATTCCTTGCGTCATCAGCTCATCAATATGAAGTAATGCCTGCATCTAGCAGTCTACTTGAAAAGCTTTAGTAAATTGGCCAAGTGCATGTCGGACCACGCACAAAGTAAAAAATAAAAAAAAATAAAACACAAAAAAGTGAAAAATAAAAATCAGCTTCTGAAGTCGGTGACTTTTGTTTGTTTGATTTCATGTTTTTGCCACCGACTTCTGAAGCTGATTTTTATTTTTCACTTTTTTGTGTTTTATTTTTGTCGAAGTCGGTTTTATTTTTTGTAAAAAAGTTTTTATTTTTCACTTTTTAGTGGTTCACATGTGCTTACCCCTTCACAACGTACCGGCGTGATGTTATGTTATAAACTGGTGTAAACAATAGACAGACATGAGATTTCAGCAATCCCAGTCCATTTGCTATCATTTATTGAGGAGTTCCGTTGTCTATCTCCGAAGTACTTCATCAGAATATGTTCAACAACCTTTGTAGTGAGTACAGGCGTGATATTATGTTGTGTGATGGCGTAAACAATGCTTAGATATGCTATAGCAACAATCGCGGTTAATCTGCTGTTATTTATTGAAGAGTTCCCCCGATTTCTACAAGATCCCATCATCAGATATTGAAATGGTGACAATGGGACCACACGGGAAGCACCAGCTTTAGCTAAAAAAAGAATCATGAAAATCGGTTAACCCAGTCGCAAGTTATGATAACAAACATAAAAAAAAACGTGTGGCACTCGGAGACTGCCGCGGTAAAGCTATTGCATAGCATTTTTTATCAACTTACGCAATTCCAGAAATTCCTTAACGAAAATAACCTAACACCCCCCACTACGATCGGCACGGCGGTGATACTTTTTAGTTTTCCATCTATCGATGAATAGCAGAACTTTTAATGACTTTTTGAAATATCACGCTTGTCTCTTTAGTTCAGCAACCCGCCTTTAGGTGGCATTGGTTGTATCGGCGTTACTGCGCATGCGTAATCCCCCTCTTCGCCCCGCAATCTGGTGACTCATGCCTGCTTATAATAATATTATTATATATTTTTGCATTACTATTCTGCGAATCGATCTAAACGATTCGTTTTCTTAAATATCTAAAATAATTTTCATATTTTTTAATGTTATGACACTTACGTCAGGCTGTCAATACTTTTTCTTTTAAATTTTCTTACTAGCTTAGTCTATGAAGGTTACTTTTGATTTATATAATTTAAATTCTTTTTATGAATATGTTTAGCTCAAATATTGTATTTTATAACTTACATTTATAAAAATTAATTAACACACTCAGAATTCTTCGAAAAGGTTTTGGATTGAATATTACTGGCTGTTTTGAATACTGGCAAGTTGCATTTTTATGACAACATGAAGTCACTAACTTAAATTTTGAAAAAGAACAGAAAATTACAAGGTGTTAGGTAAAACCTCATTGGTGTGGTTATTTTCGTTACGAAATTTCTGGATTCGGTCTCCACGCTCAAGGCCCGCGATAGAAGCTATGCAATAGCTTAAAATTAAAATAAAAAAAATAAGTTCAAAAATCTAAAACCCGACTACTAACAAAATCGCGGTCTTAAAAGTAGAAAACAAGAAAATAATTCTTGTCTGATATTCTTCGTAGTCGCATGCCACCTTGCTAATGGCACGTAATGGCAATTAGCAGCTGACTTCTGTATCAATGAGAACGCCATGAAGGAGCATCAGATATCAGTGGCATGCGACTACGAAGAATATCAGACAAGAATTATTTTCTTGTTTTCTACTTTTAAGACCGCGATTTTGTTAGTAGTCGGGTTTAAGATTTTTAAACTTAATTTTTTTTTTGGAAACGATAAAGTGTGATACTATCTGATTTTGAGTGCTTCGGCTTCGAATTAAAATGGAATCATCTAGCGACACATTAACTCCGGAAAACATTCTTAATGAAGCCGACAGTGTTATAGAAAATCTTTTTTAACTGTTTGATATGAGTTTCTTTTATCTACTATTCCTATAGGTAATAGTTGAAAGAAAAGCAGATTATGCACCTCGCCTTAAGTAATTTATATTGCCCTCGTGCCTGTTAGATTAGAGCAGGCACTCGGTGCAATAATAAATTACTTTGTGCTCGATGCAATAATCTACTATTAAACGACAATTATTTGGTAGGTACTTAAACTAAAAAAATGACAAATGACTAAAAAGAATTTATTAAAAGAATATAGTCGGCGCTCTTACGCGTCATTATAATATCGATAGAATTTACATATCTTGCCTCAGCTATTTTCTTAGCGGGGCATTCTGAGCTGCCTGTTTTGTGGTGGCTCGGTTTTTTAAAAACGCAAGCATGTTGCACAGTATGGCAGATCGGCAATTTTATTGCACTCATTTATCTGATGACCTTGTTCTCCACAATGTCCACACGTATAGGTAGCCTCCCGACAAGTCTTAGAAGCATGTCTATATTGTTGACATTTAAAGCACCTGGTCACAAGTGTAAAGTCCCTCACTGGGCACGATGTCCAATTAATGTACACTCGGTTTTGATTTATATAGGACCTTTCTTATGCTGGCAGTAACTTCAAGAATGAAGTTACACGTAGGTCCTTCCTTTTTACCCGATTTGTGACTTAATTTTATAGAAGCCATAAAAGAGTCTAGAGGTAAATTAGGCAACTTGTCGGCTAAGTTCTGCTCATAATTATATGCAATCGAAGACTTCTTGATCACTTAAAACGGTTGGTACTCCTATGACAGCAATTCTTGGCCTTTTCTTATGGGGCTCTTCCATTTTCAGGCCGGAACTACTTAGCTGTGATGATTGCCTAAGTTTTTCAATGTCGTCTTTTGTCTCCGTGCTGATTATAACGCCACCGTTTTTGGTTTTGCGTAATTCTCTCACGTGCAACGTCATTTGTTCCGGGTTTATTATTTTTTGGACTAGAGATTTAGTGTCGTCACTAGATTTTAATTTATCTGTTGGATAAATTGCAATAGAGCTGAGGGTATTTGGGCGCAAGTAATTATCCTTGTTGGTTTTAACCATATCAGCAAATGTAACTTTTTCTGCCGTAGTTGTTTTGATGCAGTTTTCTTGAATGCTAGTTTGAATTGTTTGTTGGAAATTTTCAAGGCAATTCGTGAGGTCCCGTTTTTCTTTTAGCACCTGAGCAGAATTTTGAAATTCTTTGACCTTGAGTCTCAAGTCCTGGTAGTAAACTGCCATTTGTGACACGCCATGTCCTACCTTGCGCGAAAGAGAATTGATCTTCAGCTTTTGTTCAGCGTTCAGCTTTCCTTCCTGGGCGATGAGACATAGTTCATCCAGACATCTATTTATGGAGGTCAACCAGCCACTAATCTCGCTGGTTTCCACAACTCCTAATCCTCCTTCTGCCGCATGTGTTTGAGGTTTGGTCGTAGGGCTGCTAGGCGGTGGAATACTCCGCGAGCTGTTTTCAGTATTTGACATAATTTTATAGGTAGTTCTTAGGTAATTGTCATAACTACTTGATATTTACCAAAGTAAATCACAAACTTAGCACAAAAATCCGATTCGGTTTCTAGGTCACAGATCACTCGAATACTTTTTACGTCATGTAATAAATAAAATCGCATAAAATACACACGTCCGCTCTACTAGTGCCAGTAGAGCAGAGAGAGAGTAGGGCTCCAGTTGCCCATCAAAATATGTGAACTTACTAAACTGATTAACCACCCTGCCTACGTGCCTCCGAACGATATTTTTTTTTGTTAAAATGAAACAAACTTACATTTGCAGTTTTACATTACATTATTTACATTATGTATAAGAAAATATTTTATAAATTATTCGACTTTTACTCGTAAAACTTGTAAAGTTAGTTAACTTGTAAAGCTACTTAGCTGTGTTAGTTTTCCTTTTATTTTCGTTACATAGCTATTAGGTATGCCACTACCATGATTTTTTTCACACGCCCAAACACAACCCGTATCGGTGCTTTAGGTATCCACACTTGAGTCTAACAAAAATTTGCTTTTTAAAGCTTAATATTTCACAA
Source organism: Diarsia dahlii (assembly GCA_949775195.1). Classification (NCBI taxonomy): domain Eukaryota; kingdom Metazoa; phylum Arthropoda; class Insecta; order Lepidoptera; family Noctuidae; genus Diarsia; species Diarsia dahlii. The sequence goes on from OX459207.1 coordinate 21,629,893, forward strand.
ACAAATCCTTAACCGAAACAGAGTTTGAGCAAACTCGCAATATTTTATTAAGGGACTAGCTTTTGCCAGCGGCTTCGCCCGCGTGAAAATGTCGATTTTCCATACAAACTTTCATCCCCTATTTAAATCCCTTAGGGGTTGAATTTCGAAAAATCCTTCCTTATTCCTTGTCTACATTATAAAGGGAACCTCTGTGCAAAATTTCAGCTTTCTAGGTCCAAGGGTTTGGGCTGGGCGTTGATGAGTCAGTCAGTCAGTCAGTCAGTCAGTCAGTCAGGACTTCTCTCTTTATTTATATAGATTTTAAATGCATATCTGTAGGTATATATTTTTCAGCACACTATAGGTAACTCCACTAATTAACTAAATGCATGTAATGAAATTACATTTCATTAATTTGTTTTTGCCGCGCTTCGCGCGTGTTAAGTTGTCTGTGGACATCTTTAAAATGTGTATCGGATTGAAGGGTGATTCAATGGCGGATGACGCGTAGAAATATTTGTACATAAAGTATTGTACACTTGTGAGATAGATATAAAAAAAAGTAAAAAACTATGAAACAAGATTTTCAGGATAGAACAAAAAGAAAAGCCGTAGTCACACGGTATTAAAGTGTTTAGGTTGGTACCTATAACGTGTGACTACGGCTTTTCTTTTTGTTCTATCCTGAAAATCTTGTTTCATACTTTTTCAGCGTCGTTTTTTTTTGTCGTAGTCGGGTTTTAGTTTTTTACTTTTTTTTATTTAAACAATTTTGGTGTTAAATATTTTGTTTTACTCTTGACTTTTTGTCCGCTAGAGGGCGTGACTTTAAATTTGAGCAATATTTTGGAAATGTACAAGTGAGGCCCTTTTAAATGATACCAAACACGGCGTGTTTATCTCCATTTTTATTTTTTAAGCCTTCTTTTTGACCGCTAGAGGGCGCCAAATCGCTTTTTGTGACATGTCACGTAGCCTATGTTCAGCGGAAAATTAAGACGGTTCTAACGATACCTCATATGTCGAGTTCCGATCAGAAGATTAGAAGCTATGAGGGAACAGATGAAGATACACACATACATACATACATTCATACAAACATACATACATACATAGCCAGTCAAAATCATAACCCTCCTTTGGCTTTGCCGTAGTCGGGTAAAAAGAAAGGATATTGTTGAGGAGGCGATATTAGTGGACCTTAAATGTCGTTACTTTGTATTTCAGGTGAGATAAAAGTGTACCTAGTAAGTTTAAATCACAAATAATACTGTAATATTTAAGATGTGTAAAATAAAACGAAACTTTGTATTTCAGAGAAACAATTTGTGGTTTATATTTAAATCCTCAATAACTTATCTTATATGCATACCAGAAAAATTAATGCTGTGCAAAAAAACCAATTGATTAACTAAACATGACTGTACAAAAAAGAATAAAAACAAACAAATCGAGATGACCTTTTTTATTGAATTCTAAAATACTAACTTGCTCTCTAAATCGTTCAGATTAGGTTAAGTTACGTTTGGTTTTTTTTTGCTTGTCGTAAGTACTATTACGCTGACAATGTGAGTCAAGATTCCCTTATTATTGCTTTCAACTCCTTACCGTTGAGGAGTAGTACCTTGTATCATCAGCTCATCAACATGAAGTGGTAACTGCTAGATGCGAATACTTGAATAGCATTAGAAAAAGCATAAAACACGTAATACGTGCCTATGAAATTTTGAGGGTTGCCCTCGATTTCTCTGGGACGCCATCACCAGGTCCTAGTTTCCATATCATAGTTCCACCATTGAAATATCTCCTTTGAAATATATCACACATAAGCGAAAAATGTTCAGAAATTAAAAAAAGGTCCCATCATAACTTCATAAGATACTGATTTTCTCAACATGGTAGCACCCTTTCTTTTTTTTTGGTGGGTGGTAATTCATCAAATTACCCCTCCCGCTCTTGGGCAGAGCGAAAGAGAGTGTCAGACTTCTAATGACTAAAAACCCAAAGGTGTTCCTTCTTAGCCCTTTATGTCGAGGCCGCGGTATCTTTGTGACCAACCCGCGGCTCCAACGGGCGTCGGCCCTTGCGGGCCCCTCCCATGTTGCTAACATCTCTTTGAGGCGCGCGTGGAACACGAACGCGCTGTCGACACAAAAATACACACACACGAATAGAGAACCTCCTCCTTTTTGGAAGTCGGTTAATGAGATTTACCTTCTATCATCAGGTCAACCTAATACCCTGAAAGACACCTATCGGTCCATAAGTGCGTATAATATTGAAGGAATTTTCTTTGAACTCTTAACCCTTGAGGAGCAGTACCTTCGATTCTAATTTGTTGATAATGGGACCACCTCGGGAGTTAAGCTGTTTCAAATACAAAAGAGAAGAATTTTGAAAATCGGTCTACAACCGACGGAGATTTCGTGGACTTCTTCAAAAAAAACATATATGCATACATTCACACGAATTAAATAGAGAACCTCCTCCATTAAGAAAGTCGGTTAAAAATATGGACAATCGTTGCAAGCGTATGATTGATATTTGATGTGTGTTTTGTGTGTGTGCAGGTGCGGCGTATGCGGCGCAGCAGAGCCGCCCCGCGCCCCCCGCGCCCCCCGCGCCCCCCGCGCACCCCGCGCACGTTGGGCGCCCCTCACGCTCCGTCACCGACGACGGCGGCGGTGACCGCTGGCGGAACCTCATCGCGGGTCAGTCTCGTACTCTCGTCTTTTCAGTACTAACTTACTATCATTACAGGCCTGTTGAATTGTTAGGGAGAATTTATGAAAAAAACGTGTTGTGCCGTCCCCAAAAATGAGTCCCGTATACGGTAAACAGAATTACACTTGAGCGATCTAATTGTATACAGAAAGCATGGTTCGCCGAAGAACGGTATTACGAAAAATCGATTAGCCGAAACATCATTCAGCGAAAGCACGTTTCGCCGAATAACGCTACAAAGAATGAATGGTTGGCAGAGACCAAGATTTGCCGAAGTCATGGTTCGCCGAAACCCGTTTCAACTAAATAATCTTTCACCGATAGCTATTTTCACCGAAATCACCTTACGCCAATCTGAAACAACCGTCTTGTGTCTTACAAAAACCATTCGATACTCCTGCGCAATCACATCTGCCGTACCGGTGCGGCTGCAGAGGAGCTCAAGCGGCGTAGATATGGTAACTTTTGTGGAAACTATATTTTCGAGCCGTTTGTGGTTGAAACTCTGGGGCCGTGGGGTTTGAGTGCTCATATTAATTAGCCTGCCATGTTCAAGGAAATTTCAAAACGCTAACTTGACGCTTCTCGTGACCTAAGGGCTGGCTTTTATCTTGGCCAGAGGCTAGGTATTGCCATACAACGTGGGAATATCGCCAGTCTTTTGGGCACATTACCGGCTGACAGCGTTGAGGAGCAGTTTTTTTATGCCCTTTTATAGTTTTTTTTTTTCCGGTCGTGTCGGAAAAAATATTAAAACGGAATTTAGTATGGATTTTGTATGTCGATCGTGAACAATGATGACATGAAACTTATTGGATCTCTCACTCTAATCAGCAATTTAAAATGCTTATAACTTAATATTTTATACAAATACTAGCTTTTGCCCGAGGCTTTGCTCGCGTGGATGTCGGCAATATCAAAAATGATTTCTCACGTTAATACGCTTTGTTTAGAATGTTAGAAAAAAATCGTGCATAATTATACCTAATTATAAAAAATAATTTGATAAGCTGTTTTATTACGTTCTTTGCAGGTATTGTTAATGCATTACCAATATAAACGCATGGGAAAACAAGTTATTGCAAGTTATTAATCGAGGCCTGTCTAAATTGTATGAGCAAGACAAAAGACGATTATTTTAGATTGGCGAAAATAGCTATCGGTGAAAGATTATTTAGTTGAAACGGGTTTCGGCGAACCATGACTTCGGCAAATCTTCGTCTCGGCCAACCATTCATTCTTTGTAGCGTTATTCGGCGAAACGTGCTTTCGCTGAATGATATTTCGGCTAATCGATTTTTCGTAATACCGTTCTCCGGCGAACCATGCTTTCTGTATACAATTATACTTCGTATCTCTCCCGAAGATGATTACAGTTTACATGCAGCAGTACGAGAGTTGATGCTGTCCTTATCACACTTTTTAGAGAATTTATTTTTAAATAAATTAAAAAAATAGGATAAAAAGTAGTGTATTGACTATTTCCCCCCACTGTAGTGCAAGCCGCCATTGCGCTGCAACGACAATCCTTGACTCATTACGTGATTTCGTGTTGTCCGACTCACACAAAACTTTGTTTCGTCCGGAAATAACTGTAATTTCGTTACACGATGGGAAAAATAAAGCGATCTTGTCGGGACGATAGTGACAGTGTCGAAAATTTACCAACAAAAGTGAAAAAACGAAGAAGAATCTCCTCATCGTCATCGGAAAGTGAACCAGCGGTATCTCCTTCGCATTCTCTGTCGGAGGATTTAACTATTTAGTGATCTATAACCATTTAAGATTGTTCTCAAAAAATAAATTCATTGTGTTATGCCGACGTTTATCGTGTGTGCATTGTATGTATGACCATTATGTGTCTAACTACCCACCAATTTTAATATCCCGACGTATTTATATCGTGTGTGGATGCCTAATGCCAAGTTGCAAGTACCTTATAATGATTTTATTCTTTGTGTTACGCCGACGTCTATCGTGTGTGGATACTATGGCCGCCGAATGTGTTGATACCTGGTCTGCACCCACCAACTTATATATCCCGACGTATATCGTGTGTGGATACTATGGCCGCCGAATGTGTTGATACCGGCACCCACCAACTTATATATCCCGACGTATATCGTGTGTGGATGCATGCCAAAGTTACAAATGCCATAAAATGATTTTATTCATTGTGATATCCCGACGTTTATCGTGTGTGGATACTATGGCCGCCGAATGTGTTGATACCTGCACCCACCAACTTATATATCCCGACGTATATCGTGTGTGGATACTATGGCCGCCGAATGTGTTGATACCTGCACCCACCAACTTATATATCCCGACGCAAAGCGTGTGTGGTTAAAGTCAAGTACCTACCTACCTACCTATTTATGGCGGGTAACTTATGATTATATTTTACTCCTTGGTAGGTGAGATCCCAAATAATGAGGCACCATAAGAAGGAAAATAAACGGTTGGTGAAAATCCTGATGAACTAGACCCGGATATTTTACAATTGTTGGGCTCAGACCCTACACTAAATAAAGCATTTGGAGACAATTTACACAAAGATTTGACAACGCGGTGGAAACACATCTTAATTAACGGTCTGACTAAAAAATCCGTTCAGTAGTTTAGGCGCTACGGTGGAACATACATACATACATAAATACATACATACGTAGACTGCCAAAATCAATACCCTTCCTTTTGGCTTCGCCGTAGTCGGGTAAAAAGGAAAACGTTGTTATCCTAAAACAATATCTGGCTGCTGAAAATTGTATTCACATGAAAGAACCCATGCTAAGCACACAGTGAGTAAAAACAAAATCAAATGGCCAGCTGTTTCTCAGCAATCTGCAAAGTACAGCTTTAACTCTAATCGTAAACATACCACAAGACATTATTAAGACACTCGGTGATAATGCAGGGCGACTAACGCGCAACGCAAACCACAGAGAATCTCTGTCTAGAAGATTCACTGTTACAATCCGAGTAAACGAAAAAGGGATGTAGTAAAAAACGCTACAAAAGACGATTATCTATTCGGTTCTAATTTGCCTGATCATCTAAAATCTACCCAGGCTATAAAACGACTACCTACCTCAGAATTTTATTAAGATTCACCGCAAATAATGCGAGATTCAATCAGCAGCGCAATCAGTCGAGTACTACGTATCGTCTAAACGGTCCTTTAAACGCATGGGGGGTGCCGCGTGCGGGCACCAGCCGCCGAGTCGCGAGCCGCCTCCGCCGCCGCGGGATCACCGCCGCCGCCGCACCGCGCACAGACGGCCACGCGTGCACGGGTGGCCAACCACGCAGCCTGACGCCGCTAATCACCTCGGCACAGGTAGACAACAATATTCCAATAGCTGGCTGGTTACAGCATTACTTTAATGAATACATACTCATTACAAAGGATAAAACTATCCTTTCTTGAATTAAAGGATATAAAATACCTTTTATTTGTGAACCACATCAGCCTGACATACCAAAAAGGTTATTCATGGTCACAGAAAATAACATTGATAATTGTTATTCTGAGCTATAATCAGGTTTTATTTCTCAATGACTAGCTGTTGCCAGCGGCTTCGCCACCTACAACTCAAAAATTATCCCACGGGAAGATAAAATCGGGATTAAAACTATCTTATGTGTTAATTCAGGTTATAAACTATCTGTGTACCAAATTTTATCGAAATGCGTTCAGTAGTTTTTGCGTGAGGAACTAACAAACATACACACTTACAAACTTTCGCCTTTATAATATTAGTGTGATGTATTTCACCTTCACCTTTGTTTACAGTACCTAAGCCTAACGGGAAACATTTCCTTAATTTAAAAGGATTAACTAAATCCGTTCATGTTGACCACTTTAAAATGGAAGACTACCGCACAGTTATAAATCAAAATTGTTTTATGGCAAATATGGACTTAAAAGATGCGTATATTTTTGGTTGCAGTTGCCCAAAGCGAGATTATTTAGGTACCTAAGTCTTACTTGGAACTTAAAAAGATTTACCTACTAATCAATTATTTGAGCTTAACGTTTTGCCGCTTGGACTCTGTACCGCACCCGTAGGTACCCTACGAAGTATTATAATATCTGTGCCTACGTATTCACTAAATTAACAAAACCTGTACTGAATTATTTACGTTCACTGGGGTATTTATCAGTAAACTATAATATAATTTTTTATGCATCGGTTAACCTGTCATAATAACGTCGAAGCGACAAAATAATTTTTATAAAGATAAGGATTTTTAATCAACACTGACAAAAGTAAAATTTACCCAAGTAAAAAGTGCCTGTTCTGTGCAAGCAACATGCCCAAAACATTACCGAAAAGGGAACCTGATAGACTTATAGGTCTGTTAACATCAGCATGCTCCGCCATTCAATACGGCTGGGTATACAAGGTTCTAGGAAGAGCAAAATCTCTGGCACTAAACTATTCTAATAATTACAATAAACACATATAAATATCATAAATACTTTTGAGTTACTGGCAACTTTTTATGGTCTAAAAATCTTTACTTCACACAATGGTGTGAAGATACTCAGAATAGACAATACTATAGCAATTGCTAATATAGATACAGAATCGGAATAGCAGATTACGCATTTAATAAAGTAACACTTTCACTCGGTATTCCACAGTTCGACTTATTTGCAAATAGCCAGAATCATAAATGTTACAGATGTACTTCCTGGAAATTGGATCCAATTTCCGAAATTATTGTTATTATTTATTGTTGTTGGAGGAGCCTTGCTTGCCTAGGGCGGTCTGTGGATGGGTGACCGCCCGACATACCGAGTTTCCTCCGTGCCTCGGAAAGCACGTTAAGCTGTTGGTCCCGGCTGCCATATATATAGTCTTTGGCAGTCGTTACAGGTAGTCAGTGACCTGAAATTCTGACATCCAGTCTTACCAAAGGGTATCGTATTACCTAGTATTAACTGGGTTGTGGAGGTCAGATAGGCAGTCGCTCCATGTAAAATACTGGTATTCAGCTGCATCCGGTTAGACTGGAAGCCGACCCCAATATAGTTGGGAAAAGGCTAGGCAGATGATATTTATTGTTGATTAATATATTTTTTATGCTTTTACTCCTTTTAGTCTTATCTCAAAAGTTTTCATAAAATTAAAAATGACTAGCAGAAGGGATTATAGTACTACCATATTGACCAATACAGCCTTGGCACCCAGTGCGGTTAAAATTACTTATTTCGAAAGTACTTTATTTTAATCCTGACAAAAATCTACTGTGTTTTACTTTCAAGGGGGAGTATCCTCTCCACTCGGATCTTACTCTGATGGCAGGGAATTTATCCGGCAGTCACTATTAATGCGCGGAACCCAAAGCATCTCTCAATATATTGATGGCCTCTCTCTCCATAAACGCGCTGAAGCAATATAATACTGCACTAAACTCATATAGTGGCTATATTGTAATGGTAAAGGTTTAGATTACTGTGATTCCCACACTATTCAATTAATAGAATTCTTGACTTAGCTAGTTAATTCGGGTGTTACAGCACACTTAATAGTTCTGCAATATCAATATTGTTAGGTCAGGAAATTTAAAAAGGTTTTTCAAAGAGGTCTATTGTTTAAACCAAAATTCCACACCTGGAATCACAATCTTGTATAAAGTTATTAAACCAATTAAGTACTTTCCTAATGATTCAATTACACTAAAAGATTTTATTGAAAACTGTAACTCTTTTAGCACTAGCATCTGCACAGAGAAATCAAACTTTAAGCCTAATAAAAATAAAAAATATTACTTTTGATTCAGACAAAATTATAATTAAAATCGAAGATTTAATATAAACCGGCCAAGTACCATTAATTCTGTTGCCATATATTAGAAAAAGCCCTAACGTTTTCCCAGCTTTAACCTTCAAACACTATATAGATAAAACTGTTTGCTTACGTGTCATGTGTCAAAAAGATTCTTTATTTTGTAGTTATCAAACCACATAAGAAAGTGGGTTCTCAAACTTTTTCTCACTGGGTAAAACAAGTTCTAGAAAAAAGTGGCATAGATGTAAAATTGTATGGGACACACAGTACAAGGCACGCATCTGCGTCTGCTCACAGAGCAGGTGTCAATCTGGAAGTTATTCGAAAGGCCGCAGGCTGGAGTGAATCTTCCCAATTCCCATGTATTACAAAAACACTATAATAAGAATGTACCTCCCCATAACTAAACTGAATTTGTAGATGCACTCTTTAGATGATTATTTATTATTGTTGTACCTTAGTTTTATGATTATTACAAACAAATATAATTAGCATTACGTTTCAGTAATTAAAACGTAATAAATAGCATAATATTTTATCGATCGCTTTAATGTCAATTTTTTTCGATGCTCTAAACATCTGCATGTAAACTGTAATCATCTTCGGGAGAGATACGAAGTATAATTAAGAATCAAACGAACTTACCTAGTGAAGTTTGATATCTAATTATACGAGTGTCTCTCCCGAAGATGATTACACTCCCTCCCTCCCTGATAATCCCGAGACCTATCGAAAAAATCGAACTCTAAAAAATGAGTCAAGGATTGTCGTTGCAGCGCAATGGCGGCTTGCACTACAGTGGGGGGAAATAGTCAATACACTACTTTTTATCCTATTTTTTTAATTTATTTAAAAATAAATTCTCTAAAAAGTGTGATAAGGACAGCATCAACTCTCGTACTGCTGCATGTAAACTGTAATCATCTTCGGGAGAGACACTCGTATAATTAGATATCAAACTTCACTAGGTAAGTTCGTTTGATTCTTAATTAGATCGCTCAAGTGTAATTCTGTTTACCGTACGGGACTCCAGTCACCTTCGCGACCACCAGTCAAACAGGGCTGTCAGCATATCATGGCAGACGTTCACATTGACCAACCTCGTTACCTGGGTATCACCCTGGACAGATCCCTGATATACAATATTACTGCCGGAAAACAAAACAGAAGGTCTATGTCAGTTAGTTCTGCTGGGGAGTTCGCATGCACAGTGTGACATCGTTCCGCAAAAGAGTTCGAACACTACACGATACCTGTCACATAAGTACATCTCCTACGACACAGGAACGAGACAACCGCCACCCCTGTACGATCAACTACGACTTTCTAAGCGTGAAGGTACGCTTAGAAAGTCGTACAAGCTTTTTAAGACATACAACCTCCTTAGAAGACGGTGCGTCAGGCGAACTGTGGAGAAACAAACACCCCATCCATACACCAACAACAATCAACCCGGAAGAGCACCTGCCGCCCAGATACGAACTGCCAGCAATAATATTATATTTGTTTATGCTTCTGAACGCTTAGTATGCAAGTCCTGTTCGCACTTGACCGGTTTTTGAGAAAAACTCAACATAATCACGAGCAACACTATCCTATTTGAGGAGCTAATCACAAATTATTTCAGATACAGCATACCTTGATACCTACAGATACCTTATCGCTTTAATAATTAGTACCTAATAAGTTTTTGAACTTCCTCCTTCATCAAGCAACTGTCACTGTGGCGCGGGGTAGCTGTCTCGAGGTCTCGCGCACTTCCTGGTGCCGCCGACGCGCGACGCAGGCCACTGCCACCTCGTGACACGCTAGCCTTCTGCGAACCACTTACTGGTGTCACATTCTAATCACGTCAAGCTGTCAATTTCTACTAATCCAGAAGGAACTCGAAGGAAATCCATTTTTTTTAAATTTTTGCATAATTATATTGTTTGCAGAATACACGCGCAATGTGGGAGGCGCGGGCTTCGCAGGAGGTGCGGGAGGTGCGGGCGGCGCGTGGCCCGGCGGCGCGGGTGCGTGGCCTGGCGGCGCAGGCGCCTGGCTGCCGCCAGCCATCCCCATACAGCTGACGCGTGAGTACTGACTACCACCCCACAACACTACATGACACACAGATAACCTCCTCTTAGTTAGGCTGTTATCCTAAGGCGACGACTACCAGCCTTCGTAACTTTCCACTATGTACATAGATACCACTACATAATATATCCACTTGTACGAGCAAACCCATTCACTCGTGAATTATTTCAACTTTATGCAGACATCGACGCGCAGCGGATGACTAAAACAAAATATTAGTTAATGGTCAGTTATCCACATAACACGATCAGATGCGATCCTTGTGTGTACTTGTACAATATCAAAGTAATCATTAGTAAAACTGAATGTTTTGTGATACAGAAGGTGACGGCAGCGGTCGCGCGGCCTTGTCGTTGCTGGTGGTGCCCGTGCCTGTGCCAGTGCCCGTGCCCGCGCCGCGCTCCGAGCCCGCCCGTGAGTACCCATCACGCACATGCCACGCTCATGCATTGCACACGCCGAGCACACCCACACGCCCCCACCACGCTCACTGTCCGCCATGTTGCAGAGTGCACGCTGACAGCGCCGCAGAGCGACACGCGACCTTACAGCGAGCCTTCCAGCCCCGCGTACCACCCCGGCTATGGCGTACCGCCGTACAACGCCCTCCCAGTCAACAGCCAGCCGCCACTCTACAACCAGCTGCCAGTGTTCAACCAACGTCCAGCCAGCAACCCGGTGTCGTCGTACGATCCATTGCCAGCGCTGCAGCCCGATGCGGCGCCGACGGCCGCGCCCCCCGCGCCCCTCGACGTGCAGTACGAGTCTCCAACAGCAGCGCCTCTCCCGCGCGAACCCCCGCGACGCCCCAACACCGACGAGCGACTCGCTAGGAACGCGCCCAACTTCCCGCCTGTCGGTGAGACTGTCTTTAATAGCAACTGCGATGTGTATACGTCAGTACCAGATGAAAACTTTACGCAATAAAATATTATCGTTATTTCGAACTAATCCCCTTGCTTCTCTGCAGTTTTCGTAATTATTATGTCTCTTTTAATTTGCAGAGGACTCACGGCTCCTAGTAGAGCAGTTCCGCGCACAAGTCCCGGACGACCCCTCACTGCCTCCGGTAGTGATCGACCCCGTCAGCGTGGTCAGCACCGACGACTACACCGTTGACGAACTCAGAGATGCAGAGACTTCACCCGATGCGCAGTCGCCGCATGAGGCACAGGTGGCCGGCGTGGTGGGTGGGGCGCCACTGGAGCGGAAGCGCCTCAGATGCAAACGGCGCCGCGCGCCGGAGGCCGGCGGGGGCGGGGGCGAGGGTGCTGAAGTGGCAGAGGGGGAGGCACAGGGGCCGCCACCCCCACCACCGCGCTTCGAACGCTCGCTGTTCCTGCGCGCGCGCCTCACCGTGCCGCGCGCCGATTACACAGAACCGTACTCCGTGTGGTATGTTCATCTCTGTGGCATTCTTACGTTTACTCTCTCACATTAAGGATAGTGTCAGACACGCATGGTATACCGTGCAATTCGACACCCACCAAATAACAAGGAGGAGCGCGTTGAGGTGCCACAAATTATACATTTGAAGAAATTACTGATCGTGTTTAATGATTTCATTAAATGGCTGTAGATTTTTCTGTGTGGCTAATAATGAGAAAAAACCCGCCATTTCAAAAACAAAAAAAGTGAAAAATAAATTACAGAAGAAAAATCTACTTCTGACGTCGGTGACATTTTTTTTTATTTTTCCATTTTTAGTTATAGTAGGTATGGTTGTAATCCTATACAAATATTTAACATTCAACCAAGAAACCAAACCCTCAACCTTCAAGATTCCCTTTATTGCTTTCAACTCCTAACTACTGAGGAGTAGTACCCACCTTCCATAATCAGCTCACCTAGAAACAATACAACCGTATATACGTCCCCATAATACATATTTTATTAAAGAATTATCCTCCAACTCCTAACCGTTAAGGAGTTGTAAGTGATAACTGCTAGATGCGAATACTTGTAAATGTTTAGAAAAAGCACGAAACACTTAATACGTGCATACGAGGGTTGCCCTCTCTGGGATGTCTCTGGGATGCCATCATCACCAGGTTAACATTATAGCCTGGAAGAAAACAACTATCGGTCCAGTATGTATGTATCATTTTGAAAGAATTTTCTTTCAACTCCTAACCTTTTAGGAGTTGGACCTTCCAACATCAGCTGAATTTTGAAAATCGGTTTAATAATGAATGGAGATATCCGGAAACAATAATACAAAAAAAACACATAGACGAATTGAGAGTTTCGAGTTCCTTCGTTTTGGAAGTCGTTTGAAAACAATGACCGAATGCCTCTGCTTATCCGAGTAATATAAGATCATGGCGTGTGGCAGGTGGGACGCGGCGAGCGGCGCGTCGCGCGTCGACTTCCACGGCGGCGCCACCTCCACCTACCGCATGATGAAGCGCGACGGACGCGTGCAGAGCGTGCAGGTAAACTCTCACACTGCAGGGCTTGGATCACAACCGAATGCGTTGCTTGAAACTGATGCTGCGGATGTGTGTTTCAGATCCGCTTGGACCGCACGGCGGAGGCAGACGTGCGGCGCTGCGTGGTGTCCGCGCCGCGCCGCGTGTCGCTCGCCGAGCGCGCGCTGCCCGCGCTGCCCGACCTCAGGGCCTTCTCCTTCGCCGGTGACTATGACCTACGTAATGGTATAGTGTAGTACAATCTCCAGTTCGTGTCGCATGCTAACGTGTGGTGTCGCAGGTTACGTGGTGCGCGGCGCCGAGCGCGCCGAACGCTGGCGCCACACGCTGTCGGGCCACAGCGGGGAGCTGGGCGGCGCGCGCGGGGAGGCGCTCACCTTCCGCCACGAGCTGCTGGTCACGCGCTCCGCCGACAACTTCACAACAACGCCGCACTGGTAACTATCACTCTGCCCTGCCGTGGATTATATCCACCACAGCCATTACAAGTACTCAGTACTCATAATATGTGCACAGGTACTCGGTGCGTGTGGACAGTTCGGTGCTGGGCGCCGACGCCGATGGCTTCGTGCACCACTTTGACGAGGTAAAGGCGCAGCACCACGACGCTGCAATGTTCCACCTCGACATCGGTACGTTGACTAGAGCGCACTAAATAGCTGCTTCCTGCACTCTCTCTACATGTACTACTCGGTCACATTAACTTGACGCTTGAGACGCTTGACACTAGACGCAGAGATGCGTCAAGTTAACACTAGAAAGACCAGTATTCGTGCCCTACCTAGAAAGACCAGCATCGTCATATTGACGTTAGGATATCCCTGTGGCATATTCATTGACCTTGATATCAAATTATTGTTAGGTGTCATCATCATCATTTCAGCCATAAGACGTCCACTGCTGGACATAGGCCTCCCCCAGGCATTTTTGGGGGGGTTTGCCATAATCGCCACGCTTGGCAGGCGGGTTGGCGATCGCAGTATGGTTGTTACAAAGACACAGAGAACGCTGCTGCCCATTCTCTGGTACATCCCTTAGTCGCCTCTTACGACACCCACGGGAAGATATGGGATATCATCGTCATTGTTAGGTGTATTTAAGGATATTTTATAATATCTAAAATATTTTAAAATATGTGCATGGGCCATCTACGAGTACCAGCTCCCACGGAATATATTCGTGCTATTTGGTCCACAATATCGACACCAAATTTTGTTGCATTATAAAAGTCCACCCTTTTCCCATGCACCAATTTTAACAGTCTGGTGTAGAACGCTCGGAATCATAACATTTTTATTAGGCACAACAATATGGAGCGATAATGTAAACAAAATATTTCTAAGTACCCTCAAGTATCAAAGGGAACCGGAGCCCTTTGCATTGAATCATTTTGACGATAGTGGTCTTTGTAGGTATTACTCATTGTAATTCCAAAACTAATTAAGATATCAACGTTATAATATATCAATAGGGTGTTTAAAACCACAAAATATTAAAAGTCACAGAGTGTCATGTTGCAACAAGCCGTAACTTTAAAAATATGGTCATTTTACTCCACAAAATCGTCAATTTGACGACTGTGGTCTTTATAGTGTTAATGTGTAATGAACTGTTGTAACGTTGCAGCTGACGCGTGTGATCAAGTTGAAACCACCAATCGGATGGAGAGCGTGGAGCCACTCCGCGAGTTCACCATGCTGCGCCGCGACCCACGACACGACTCGGAGATCGAACAGTGAGTAACGAACGTACACACCAAACGATTATATGACTTATCGAATCATTTACTTGTATTATACGACTTCTTGTGGTTCCGTCGCCAAATGGCAAAATCGAATACGCATTCTACTTGTTGAATGCAGTCTCTAAGAAAACTTGAGCGTTTGCAAAACATCTATATTCATTTGGTTTTCTCCTCCACAATGTTTATAATTTTCGCAAAATACTCAAGTGGCTCCCAATTCGACTTAACAGGAACTCTCGAACATTCAGCTCTGAATAATAGAGTTGCAGTATAGGTAAATTTGACAAAAACTCAAGTTTTCAAGTTTATTGAAAAGTTTATCAAGCTTACTGGCGACTGCAAAGGAAGATGAGAGCCACCGAAGAGGCTTCGATGCCTCCTCTCAATCACCCTGATATGAGCGTCGCTTTCGACGGCTCCAAAGCGGCTGAAAAGCAGAATGCCCTGCCGACGTGAATTTATGAAGGTATGTGTAAAAAAACTTATTTTGTTCAGGTATAAAGAAAAATTCGGTCGTACATACGCCGACGACGTAGAAGAGGCGGTTCGCAAGATCATTTTGATGCAGAGTTCGCGCCATGCGGCGGCTGGCAACCGGCAGGGAGCGTCCTTCGAGCTCGCCACCAACTTCCTGTCGGACCGGCTGGCGGTGGAGCGGCGCGTGATGCTTGGCGCCGAGCCGTCGCCCACCGACGACCCCGGCGCGCCCTTCCCGCACCCGCGCGCCGAGCTGGACGCCATGCGGGGCCGCCTGCCGCGCAACTTCGACTGGCGCGAGCGCGGCGCCGTCACCCCCGTGCGCAGTGAGTGACCCTCTGCGTGCATGCTGAGCGGTAGCACCGTGTTTAGTGAGTCGTAGTAATGACGTGAGTGGTTGTCGTCGGCAGACCAGTGGCTGTGCTCGTCGTGCTGGGCGTTCGCGACGGTGGGCGCGGTGGAGGGCGCGCTGTTCGTGCAGACCGGCCGCCTGGTGCCGCTCAGCGAGCAGGCGCTCGTGGACTGCGCTGGACCGTCAGTTTACACACACACTATACACTTTATTGCTTTACGAGATTGATTCAAACTCGCTTGTCTTAGTTCCTAATGCTGAAAATGAGTTCCAAGAAAGAACTTCAAAGAGGGTTTTAGCAGTATCAGATATTGGGCATAATCACTCTCACGAAATTGGAGTCTTTGGTACAGTCGAACAAGCTAATAAGTATACAGCCAGCTAACTTGTATTTAATTTTAAGATTATACAGATACATTTAGCATACAGCGTTTGACATCAGTCGCTTAATGCGAAACTCTTGATAAAACAAAATTACAATCAATATTTTCTGTGTTATAAAATTATAAAGATCTCTACCCTGTATACTTATTAGCTTGTTCGACTGTACTAACTCCTTCCCACTGGCATTGAAGATGATACTAGTTAAACCCATATAGTAGTATATAGTTGTTCCGTATGGTGTCGGACGCAAAGAATAGCACCATCCCATATCTTCCCGTGGGTGTCGTAAGAGGCGACTAAGGGATGTACCAGAGAATGGGCAGCAGCGTTCTCTGTGCTTTTTGTATCGACCGTACTGCGATCGCCAACCCGCCTGCCAAGCGTGGCGATTATGGCAAACCCCCCCTAAGCAATAATTACACTTAAGGGAGGCCTATGTCCAGCAGTGGACGTCTTTCGGCTGAAATGATGATGATGATGAAACCCATAAAAGAGGTTTCAAAGACTGCATCTATGATTACAGACCCATTGTCTATGCTGTCCAAAGTTCTAGAGGAATATTCAGTGAACGCCTCATTGTGATGTGTAATAACTTTGTGCAACAGGTACGGTGGCCACGGATGTAAGGGGACGTGGCCAAGCGCCGCTTACAACTACATACAAGATCAAGGGCTGCCCGCACTCGACGAGTACACACCCTACAAAGGCAAAGTACGATACTCAAAAAAATATTTGCAAATAGTAACTGATGCTGACTGATTGACTGATGCTCTTAAAAAATGGCCAGATATTTTTAGGGCTCTGTTGCCAAATGACAAAAACGGAATCGTATAGATTCTTCCCGTTCGTCGATTTATCAGTCCGTATGTTATAGTTTTTCAGCGAGTCAGGCACTACCTACAAACACATTCTAGCGTGTCGATGACATTTAAAATTGAGTCAGCCTAAAATTAACGTCAAGTTCTTCGATAGCGTCAATCAGTTAATTTTTCCGCATTTAATTTAATAGATATATTTTAAAACCATATTTTTAGTTGACAAGTAATGAATGTGACATCAAACCGAGATGCTGAAAACAAATTCGTTTATCATATTTGGACGAGTATGTGTGCAGGAGCAGCAATGCCGCGCGGACAGCGTGCCGCCCGTCACGCGCATCAGCGGACACCTCAACGTCACGCAGGACAACGTGCTGGCGCTCAAGGTAACCACCAGCTGTGGGCTGTCTGTCTGTCCGTTCCTATGACACTGCCACTTTCTTCCGAATCTATTAGGACTACAGTGTAAAAACTTTGTTGGTAGTTGTATTTTGTGAAACATTAAAAAAAAAAAGATTGATGGGGGTTCTCCATACATTGAACTGAAATTAAGAAAAACATCGAACCTATTCGTGAGAGATGTTTAAATAAAGGACTTTTGAAACACACATTCGGGATCCTAAAACCCCTTTAACTTTCAAAATAAGAGAATCAAAATTCAATAAAATATATAATTATATGCTGTAGATCTTAATAAACGCTTTCAACCAAAATTAGTTCCAACAAGATATAGTCTGTAATTTTTGAGATAATTATAGCACATTTATTAAAACCGCAAATATAACTTTGTCATTAATGCAAGTACTATGAAAAACCAACTTATCACAGAATGTGTATTTCTCTTGCCGCTATAACAATAAATAATACAAATTAATAGCCCTACTCGAACTTGGCCGTTTTTTTGGTATTCATTTCACACATACATTAAACTGTTTACACAAACTTGCTCACAGCTGTTTGTGGTAGTTTTATATGTTTGTCAGATGTCCCTAACACTAGTGTATCTGTGGCAGATGGCGATTAGGAAGTACGGACCCACCGTCGTGATCATCGACGGCGAAGCTGCCTCCTTCGTGAGCTACAAAAAGAGTTATTACCACGATGCCCGCTGGTCAGTGTTCGATTTAATAGCGAAGCAATATCAATTGTTGTCATCTATACTTATAATAAATCTGTAGAGAGGTCAATTCTGTACATGATATATATTTTCAAAATAACTATCAGGGGGTAATAAGTGATCGATACTGATGCCAAAAATGCAATCAGTAAAATTTATGTCTGTCTGTCTGTCTGTCTGTCTGTATGTTCCTTATAGAAACAAAAACTACTCGACGGATTTTAACGAAACTTGGTACGATTATTCTTCATACTCCTGGGGAGGTTATAGTATACTTTTCATCACGCTACAATCAATAGGAGCAGAGCAGTGAAGGGAAATGTTGGGAAAACGGGAGAAGTTGCTCCATTTTTTAAGTTTCCGTCGCGTGTGCAGCCTTAATGGTTAAAGCTACATAGAAATCATATATGACGGAAATGTTCTACATAAAATTATCAAAAAAATATCCCACAACAGCATAATATGTCTATCTTTTATGGTTGACTCACAATAACACGTGTAACTCCCGATAGCTTAGCAGTTCGGAGCTTTCTGATTATATTTGTTTACTCTTACGTTTATAATACTCTCACTTATCCCTAATTAAAAGTTAATATTATTACCTATTCAATAAAAAAATAATCATAGTAATCGGTATAGAAACAACAGACTTATACATGAAATACGCTAATAAGCCATCGCGCCGTCGCCGTCGCGCGTGAATACTGAATCATGCCATAAGGATTATTTTTGTGTAACGGTTGCCGCGCTCGACGCGGGTCGTGGCTGTTGATGCGTTCAGAGCGTTCGACCTTATTGACAGACAATAATTGATTTTAACAAACAATGCTTATCAGCGCGACTTTTAGTCTTTAAATAGTTTATTTGAATTTCTTTTGTTGTTATTTTATAAAATAGGTATTAGTTGTTTTGGTAGTGTTTAAATATTCGTCCTGCAAATTACAAATTATTAATAGTTTGCATTTTATTTCCTTGGTGAAGTAGTAGTAGAAGTAGAAGTAGTACCTACGCATGGTTTTTTAGATACCGATAGGTAAGTTTTGGCTAATTTATGTTCAATTTTATTTTTGTATTATGTAGGTAAAAGCGTAGATACTTTTATTAATTATAGTAGTTATAGGTATTTATTTGTATGTGAAGTAGGTATAGGTAGATGGTATTGCACAGGCGTTTCAGCTTTATTTTCATTTCTTTTTTTGTTGTAAGTTGTACATATTTCTGGGTATAATTCTATTAGAATATTTTAGTTTAAATAGGCACTTAGATTTTAAGTGTAAGGTAGCTATAGTTAGGACCTCTATCGTATGTTATTTTGTTAGGTAACTGACAGCCTTTTCGTTACCGTCGATTAAAAATAAAATACACAATGCCGGCTAAAAAACGCCACTGAACCGTGAGGAAGGACATTTTGGTAAGTACTTTTTTACGAAAAACGACGGAAACGCGGACGAAGTCGCGGGCAAAAGCTAGTATTGAATTATTGTAGCCAGAGCAGCTCAGCTAAGCATCATAAAATAATGAAGTCTCAGTAATTATTATTTTCGATGAAACTTAGTGTACGTGTTACAGCCGGCGGAACAGCCACAACCACGCCGTGCTGGCGGTGGGCTGGACGGTGCACCGCGGGGAGACCTACTTCATCCTCAAGAACTCGTGGACGGCGGCGTGGGGCGAGGAGGGCTACGTGCGCATGCGCGCCGCCACCAACACGTGCGGCGTGCTGCGCAAGCCCTCGCTGCCGCTGCTGCGCGCGCCCGACGTGCTGCGCGTGCCCGGCTCGGCGCGCGCGGCCGCCCTGCCCAGCGTCTAGCCCGCACTCGTCTCGTTGTTATGTATTGTTTGTTACTTGTTGACAGTCATTAAAGATAATTTTATTATTATTTACCAAACTCTATTTATTCTTTCTCTCGGTAGGGATCCCAATAGTCTAATTTAAAGTAGTTGTTTTTCTCCAGATAAGTTGTTGTTGTAACTGACACTCACTGTTATTTTTTGGCTGTTCTGGCGGGAGTGGGAAATCCCGACGGACGCCTGGAACTCTGCACAGTGCACACGGTGCACACACAGACACTCGAGGAAGTGCTGCACTCGAACTGGTTAACCCACTCTTAACCTGCCAGTGCTCCTCTGACAAATACATGTAATCTGTTTATCTTGTTAGATGCGAGCCCGACGACACCACATTCTATCGTATTATGCCCAGCGTTTCAAAACGAACTGAAGTAAAGAATCACCAAATTGAAACCCTTATTTATTCGTCAGTCTGTCTGTATGTATGTCACAGTCCTTTAGTATATGGTATAGTTGTTTCGATTATGATTATTATTTTGTTTTTGTTTACTAAACCGCTACACAAATATAATGTGAAATTATAAAAAAAAAATAAGGCGTGGTCCTCATACACGTAACTGAGGGTTAGAAAAAATATCTACGTGACTATCCATAGTTTTTGAAAATTCCTTTCCTTAAATACTATTTTCTCAAGTCAATGGTTATTAGATATTTGCTTCTAAGCTAATTCTAACTTTTGAAGTAAGAGGAGATGAAGAAGTTTAGAGTTATAAAAACAACCGACTTCAAAAACACCAAAAAGTGAAAAATAAACTTCAGAAGAAAAATCAGCTTCTGAAGTCGGTGACATGTGTTTGTTTGATTTGGTTTTTTTTGCCACCGACTTCAAAAGCTGATTTTTCTTCTGAAGTTTATTTTTCACTTTTTGGTGTTTTTGAAGTCGGTTGTTTTTTTATGCAAAAAAGTTTTTACTTTTTCATTTTTAGTTGTAATATCTTATAGAAATATTTACTATGAAACCTAACCCTTAACCTTCATGATTCCCTTATTATTGCTTTCAACTCCTAACAATTGAGGAGAAGTACTTTCTATCATAAGCTCATCAACATGAAGTGATGACTGCTAGATGCAAATACTTGTATAGCGTCAGAAAAAGCACGAAACACGTATACGTGCCTATGAAATTTGAGGGTTGCCCTCGATTTCTCTGGGATTCTATCACCAGGTTCTGGTTTCCATATCATGGTACTACCCTTGAAATATTTCCGTCCTAATAAAAAAAGAATCATCAAAGTTGGTTCATAAACGACGAAGTTATTCGCGAACACACAACGAAAAATGTTCATAAATTTAAAAAAATGTTCATAAATTTAAAAGTACTGGGCCAAACCAGGGTACCATCTATCTGGCAGAAACTTGATGCTCCGAAATTTATTTGGCATAACACACTTGGCATATTCTTCTTTGAACGAATGTGTTTATGGCAGAACAATTATTTAATAGAATACTCATTTCGCAGAATGTTTAAATAGCCGAAATGGCATACTTTTAAGATGGCAGAATTTTATTTGGTAGATTTTTATAAGGTGTAACGACCGTCTCGCAAAAGTATCCTTTATGGGTGGCATGGGCACCGGGCCGTAGGCCGACGAAGGAGGCCGGCGGAGGCCCGGCACTTCGGGGACAGAAGATATTAGTGTTATTTAATATGCGAGCGAAGCGAGCGCGCGTCATGGAGTACATGCGTTGCATGTATGAGTGATGTCATTATTATTATTAATAATAATAATTATTATTATTTTTGACATACCAACATTTAATGTTCTCAGCTAGAAATTTTAGCCGCAATAACATGCAATAATAATAATTATTATTATTATTGCATGTTACACGTATGTATGAAATGAAATGCGTGCCAAAAGACGATTCTGATTATGAATTTTCGGCGAAATAATGGTTCTGGAAATGAAGTTTATGCTCAAAGATGATTCTGACTTACAAAATTATGCGTTTTGAATTTATGGTAAATGAGTGTATGCCAAATGATTTTCTGCGAAATGAAGTTTCTGCCATCCACTGTTATGCAAAACAAAATTCGGGTATAAAAAAATCTGCTAAAAAAGGTAGACCCGGCCAAACCATGCTAAATTTTTATGGGACCAAATGGCAACTATTCCGCATCAAACTAAAAAAGAATCACGTAAATCGGATCATAAATCGCAGCGTAATCGGTGTACATACATAGAAAAAAAAAAAACAATAATATAACATACCCATCGAATTGAGAACCTCCTCCTTTTTGGGAAGTCGGTTAAAAAAAGCGGCAACAGAAAAGCATATTTTGTGATAAATTTGGTTTTCATAGTATTTGTATGAATGTCAAAGTTATATTTGCGGTTTTTTAAATGTGCTATATCTCAAACAAATATCGTTCAAACCAAGCTTGGTTAAAATTGCATTGCGATTTAAAGATCTTTCACTCTCTTAGTTTAAAAACTTTTTTCAAAAAAAAACAACCGTTTTTTTTTCGGAAATTTATTTTTCACTTTTTGGTGTTTTTGAAGTCCGTTGTTTTTTTTTGAAAAAAGTTTTTTATTTTTTCATTTTTAGTAGTAATATTTTATAGAAATATTTACTATGAAACCTAACCCTTAACTTTCAAGATTCCCTTATTATTGCAAATGGGGGAGAAATCGGTGAACATACATAAAAAAAATGTGTATTGTACACATCTGCATACCCCCTCAGAGCATACAGGCGTGATGTTACGTCATGATAATGTATATTCAATAAACATCCAAGCGATTCCAGCAATTACGACAGATTTGCCGTCTATTTTTGAAGAGTTCCATTGTATATCTCCGAAGATCAGCACCAGATCTTCACCAAATTAAAATGGGACCACCTCAGGAGTATACTCTTTCAAATAAAAAAAGAATTTTGAGAATCGGTCCACAAATAGGGAAGAAATCAGGTAACATACATAAAAAAAATACATACACACGAACATAGAACCTCCTCCTTTTTTGAAGTCGGTTAAAAAGTAGAGCAGTTAGTTAGTAACCGTGTTTATACAATGCCTACTAAGTTACTGAAAATTCAGACTTCTAGTTTTATCCACAACGAAGTTATAGGAAATCGAAAATGGCCTGACCTGTTTCGATAAAAGGATGGTACGGCTGTACCGCTGCATTGCTCGACTTGGTGGTGGCACAGCCGTGCTCACAGATAAAAAGTTTTTAATACTTTTCAAGGTACCGTTCATTGATTCACAGGACTAGGAAAACTTTGATGCAAGTGCGAGCGAAGTGAGCTCGGGACTTACTTATTATAAACCACTCAAAAGTAGGAGCCCCGCTGGGTGGGGCTCCGTCGACGTTTGTCGTCTCCTTTGACTGCGTAATATTTTGAGGTTATGTATCAACAATTATTTGTTACTAGCTTTTGCCAGCGGCTTCGCCCGCGTGAAAATGACGATTTTCCACACAAACTTTCATCCCCTATTTAATGTCACACTCGCATGTATAAATAAAACATGCGTGGAAACATGGAAAACTGAATTTATTGCAATTTACAGTTTAACAGAAAAATTAGACTTGCCGGTGCGTCTGAATGAAAAAACCAGAGAGTACAGAAAAATCTAGAAACGTTGCTATGCCTAAAAATTAATAGTGTTGCAAGTATTATTTTATTTATGTGTTGAATTTACTTTAACATAGTTGGGGCCGGCAAGTTGGTTAAACAACTAAATAATTAAATTTTAACATTAGCACTTAATGAATGAGCTAACTTAACTTACAACTAAGTAATTAAATTTTAACTGTACTTAATGAATAAGCTAACTTAATTTATATGATAAAACCACATATTTAATATTAATATGTGTTTTGCTTATTTTTATAAAGGTAATGGACAAAGTTTTCTCAAAGAGCGAGTATAGATTTTGCTACCTATTTTACAATCGGCTACCCTGACCTTACCATCGGGGCCAGTGTAAATTTTTACAATTCTGGCCATAGGCCATGATAGTGGAGGCACATTATCTTGTTTAACAATTACTAAATCCCCTACATTTAAATTGGGATGTGTTTGATGCCACTTGGGCCTGTTTTGTAACAGTGTTAGATAGTCCCTTGACCAAGCCTTCCAAAATTCTTGTTTAATCTTGGAGCACATATTCCAGAACTTAAGCCTGTTCATGGGTACTGCTGAAAAATCTAATTCAGGATAGGAGGTCAAAGAGCTACCTATTAAAAAATGTCCAGGCGTCAAAAACCTAAGATCAGAAATGTCTGAGCTCATGGGCAGCAGGGGACGAGTTTTAAAGTCTGGTATATCCAATCTTCATCCATTTTTAGACAAAGAACACATACTACGGGTCGGTGGCCGCTTACAAAATGCAAATAATATACCATATGACAAAATGCACCCAATAATCTTACCGAAAGCTTGTCATATAACAAGTTTATTAATAGAAAGGGAACATATGCGTCTGCTGCATGCGGGACCCAAGATAATATTGAGTTCGCTATCCCAGCGCTACTGGCTTGTCAGTGGGCATCGAGAGGTCAAAAAGGTACTACACAAGTGTATGAAGTGCTCACGTTTAAAGGCTGCAGCGGCTAAACAACTGATGGGTTCTCTCCCCAAAGAAAGGCTCACGTCAGCAAGACGGTTTGAGGTCGTAGGTGTAGACTTCTGTGGTCCATTCAGCATGAAGTCTGCAAGAATTCGAAGACCTCTTGTGACTAAATGCTATGTCGCGCTGTTTGTTTGTTTTGCTGTCAAAGCGGTTCACATAGAACTTGTTAGTGACCTCACTACTGAGACCTTTTTGGGATGTCTCAAAAGGTTTATTGCAAGGCGTGGCATGCCTACTCAGATTTTTTCTGATAATGCGAAAACTTTTAAAGGAGCCTCTAATCAATTGAAGGGTCTGTATGATTTATTTCATTCGAAAGCTCACAGGGATTCTGTAGAGCATTTTTGTACTACAAATATGATAAAATTTAATTTTATTCCGAGTTATTCTCCTGAGTTTGGAGGACTCTGGGAGGCAGGTGTCAAGAGCTTTAAATATCACTTTAAAAGAATTATAGGAAGTTTATGTTTAACGTTTGAAGGTCTTTATACTATAATAACAGAGATAGAAGCAGTGATGAACTCTCGTCCCCTGCTGCCCATGAGCTCAGACATTTCTGATCTTAGTTTTTTGACGCCTGGACATTTTTTAATAGGTAGCTCTTTGACCTCCTATCCTGAATTAGATTTTTCAGCAGTACCCATGAACAGGCTTAAGTTCTGGAATATGTGCTCCAAGATTAAACAAGAATTTTGGAAGGCTTGGTCAAGGGACTATCTAACACTGTTACAAAACAGGCCCAAGTGGCATCAAACACATCCCAATTTAAATGTAGGGGATTTAGTAATTGTTAAACAAGATAATGTGCCTCCACTATCATGGCCTATGGCCAGAATTGTAAAAATTTACACTGGCCCCGATGGTAAGGTCAGGGTAGCCGATTGTAAAATAGGTAGCAAAATCTATACTCGCTCTTTGAGAAAACTTTGTCCATTACCTTTATAAAAATAAGCAAAACACATATTAATATTATGTGGTTTTATCATATAAATTAAGTTAGCTTATTCATTAAGTACTTATGTTAAAATTTAATTACTTAGTTGTAAGTTAAGTTAGCTCATTCATCAAGTGCTAATGTTAAAATTTAATTATTTAGTTGTTTAACCAACTTGCCGGCCCCAACTATGTTAAAGTAAATTCAACACATAAATAAAATAATACTTGCAACACTATTAATTTTTATGCATAGCAACGTTTCTAGATTTTTCTGTACTCTCTGGTTTTTTCATTCAGACGCACCGGCAAGTCTAATTTTTCTGTTAAACTGTAAATTGCAATAAATTCAGTTTTCCATGTTTCCACGCATGTTTTATTTATACATGCGAGTGTGAGTGACCTTAGGGATTGAATTTCGAAAAATCCTTCCTTATTCCTTGTCTACATTATAAAGGGAACCTCTGTGCAAAATTTCAGCTTTCTAGATCCAAGGGTTTGGGCTGGGCGTTGATGAGTCAGTCAGTCAGTCAGTCAGGACTTCTCTTTTTATTTAAGTAGATTCTCAAGAACAGTGCATCGCCTACACGTGGGAGTGGTTCCAGGGCACAGGGGGTGGCCTCCTGTCTCTCCTCCTGCCATACGATACTATGATATTTTACCCGTTTCATTCTTATCTTATTCTAACCTAAAAACTTTAACCATGGATATCTCTATCACCATAGGGTTTTGAGGGGTGGGGTTGGTACAGGGGGTATCCCTTTCAGCCCCTTTCACACCTCACCGCCTCATAAATCGATGGTTCTTACTGTAAGTTTTAGCTGGATTTGATTCGAGACCTTTGCGTCAGGAAAATAAACTTGCTAACCGATTTAAAAAATTCTTTTTTCGTTGGAAAGGGTATACTTCCGAAATGGTCCCATAATTTTTTATATCGAAATCGGACAAGCGGTTTTTGAAAAATCAACAAAACTCAAAAAAAAACTACATTGTCCACATTGACCCATGAACATGTGAACCACTAAAAAGTGAAACATAAAAACTTTGTATCAAAAAATAAAACCGACTTCTAAAAAAAACAATAAAGTGAAAAATAAACTTTAGAAGAAAAATCAGTTTCTGAAGTCGGTGGCAAAAAAACTTTTTTGCAAAAAAAACAACCGACTTCAAAACCACCAAAAAGAGAAAAATAAACTTAAGAAGAAAAATCTGCTTCTGAAGTCGGTGACTTTTGTTTGTTTGACTTCATGTTTTTGCCACCGACTTCAGAAGCTAATTTTGCTTCTTAAGTTTATTTTTCTCTTTTTGGTGTTTTTGAAGTCGGTTGTTTTTTTTGCAAAAAAGTTTTTTTATTTTTTCATTTTTAGTTGTAATAAGTACCTATTTATTTATATATATATATATATATCGTAGAAAAATATTTACTATGCATTTAACATTCAACCAAGAAACCTAACCCTTAACCTTTAAGATTCAACTATTTTTGCTTTCAACTCTATGAGCATGAAGACAAGTGATGGTTAGGTTAGGTTAGGTTAGGTTAGGTTTTTTTTTTTTTTTTTTTTTTTTAATGAGTATTTTTGCCGCAGACTTGATGGCCCGCGCCTTTGTTTAATACATTATTTGTTTGCTGAGTTTTAATCTTAATTATAATACATCGTACGCCTCTCCGGACACTTAAATTAACTTATCTTATATGATAACTTAAAATCTACGTGAGTCCATCACTTTTTTTTTTTTTTTTTTTTTTTTTTTTTCCATGCTGTATATAATTATGTAGTCATGCATACAAAGAAATCGACAAACACTACTTGATATTGAATAAATATAATAAACTAGCTGATACCCGCGACTTCGTTCACGTGGAAATTTTGATGTGTGACTGTCTCGTTGATCGAGTGGTCTCAAGTGCAACTACTGAGGATGAGGTCCGAGGTTTGATTGCAAAGTGTTTTCGCAGTAGAGGCCACGGAGCGTGGTTTTCGTGCCAGGTCGATGGCAATATCATATCTATAGACATCAAACGCCCCCTATTCCATGGCGCTTGAACATTACTGGCAAAATGTGGGTTTACGATTAGGTACACCACTGCCTAACTCTTTCGGGATCTTCTGTTGGCACTGGATGGGAAAACTCTTCGGAAAGTGGAATTTTCGCATCTACATCTAATTCCAGGCGACTCTCTCCTGTTTAAAGCAGTTTATTTGTAAAGACATCTGTTCCATGGCCAATCGCAGATTTTTGGTGATGTTGCAAGTTGGGGTAAGATTCGACGGCAATTTGTAAACGGAAAGTGCAATCTGGCCATTGTTAAGCAAAGTTGCCGCAATGCCCAAGGCAGCCACAGCCGATAAGACGGCACGGTTGGCGCAGTGCCTCGGCGTTTGACTGTGGCGCTGCATGTCCTGTATTCGATTTCCACACTGAACAAATATATTTACGTCGCGGGTCTTATCTAATTTTAATTAGGTTTTTATTTTAAAGTTTTTACAGCTGTTTTTCTTACTGTGTACCTGTCAATTTGTATTTGTTGACTATTCACGACAAATATTAACACCGCAATTCTGAAAATGGTGTCAAATGAACAATGCCATCTGTCGAAGACGAAGTTAAACCGCCAAAATGTAATGCATGGGAAGCAAACACACACTATAGGGTTTAGGCTATGTAGTTTCCTGCATGAATGGTGCGCGGAGGCACTACACTGGGGGATAACTCCGCTGCCGCCGTATATTGCCGCATGGCGGACAGACCCCACTGGTGTGATTTCATGGCGACATGGAGAGAGCGACTGTCGCAACCCCGTGCAGGGCACAGTGGTGGTAAGTCTCCTCTTTGAGGAGTGGCTTGAAAGGCGCCACGGCGCCCTCACCTTTCGTCTGGCGCAGGTCCTCACCGGACACGGTTGTTTCGGGATTCGGGAGGCACCTGCACCGAATCAGGCGGAAGGAAACGCCCAAATGCTACTATTGCAAGGATCAGCCGGAGGACACGGTGGAGCACACCGTGGAGGTCTGCCTTGCTTGGGCGGAGCCCCACTTGGGTTGAGCCCCGTCGTGTTCTCTTAGCGACGATCGGCGGCGGCGACCTCTCGCGTCCGGCCCTGGTTCAAGCCATGTTGCGGGGCGAGAGGGAATTGGACGCCGTCGCCTCCTTCGGCGAAGCAGTGATGCTAGCGAAGGAGGTGGCGTGGTGAGAGAGAGAACCTATCGTCCCAGCCGCAATAGGAGACGCTCTGGGCGTCGGGGGTCACGTGAAGGCTTCCGGCCACCGTAGGTGCGGGCCTGTGGACGGTAAGTAGTGGGCTAGCTCGCCGTCCGCCCGTCGTAAGACGACGACAGGCCGTGTCGACGGCGCGTTCGGTTCCACGCGCGCCTCAAAGAGATGTCAGCAATATGGTTGAGGCCCGCAAGGGCCGCCGCTTGTCGGGGCTACGGGTTGTTCGAAAGAAATATCGCGGCCACAGCACAAAAGGCAAAAAAGTAACATGGGTGGTTTTTAGTCAGTAGAAGTCTAACATTCCCTACCGCTCTGCCCAGAGCGGGAGGAGTTAAATGATGATTTCCCACCCTCCAAAAAAAAACTCTATGTAGATTTTCAAAGCAGCGTCATTTAAACTAATCAAGGGTACAGTTTGTTATCGTAACTGTTTGAAAAATACGATTTAAAAGTTATCTTGTGAACACACTTATTAATTAGTACCGTTTTGATGCAATAGATGTCGTTGCATGTATGTTTCTAAATGATGATAAGTTTTCTTAAATACCTTAAATTCGTATATCTTTTGATAGAGAGCACCAATTCCAATGAAACAAAAACTAAAACCCTAATCTTATTAGTTTTAAAATGTACACGTGATAATACTATACTAAACTATACACCCAAGACACACAGACACAACAAAAGAAAACATTATTTTTTCTAAATAATTATGTTCAATATACAGAAACTCTACGTCTACAGATTTATAATATTGTATTTACAATTAAAAGTAGATTATATAAATTTACTCTGAATTGATTTGAAAATCATATAGCATCGAAATGAAAACAAATACGTGAAACTTACAAAAAGTGAAAACCGATTGGGGATCGAACTCGCGAACACGTTTCAACATTTTTGGAAATCTTATAAAAAATCACAAAAAGTGAATACTGACTGTGATTTGAACTTGCGTACCTTTGTTTACAGGTAAGTCTCTGTACCGTTAGGCTACGTACACCAGTGACAAATAGTTTGAAATAGACCTTCTGTTTTAATATAGTATGACAGTTGACAGTTCGATTGTGTACGATACCGGAAATTTGAAATGACGTAAGGGACTTCAGCTTTCTCTTGGATTTGCAACGCTCGCACCAGGTGCTTAAAGTGAAAAATTGCACAGCACGCTCGATGTCCCTTGCGTTATTTCGTATTTCCAGTATCAAGTTGTAAAACAGTTGAGGATTATGGATAATGCAATACTGCTCACCCCCTTAAGTTATTTATAGCCCATGTGTGATTCCAGACTATAATCTACCTCTGTGCCAAATTTCATCCAGATCCGATCAGCCGTTCTCGCGTGAAAGAGCAACAAACATCCATACATCCATCCATCCATCCATCCATCCATCCATCCATCCATCCTCACAAACTTTCGCATTTATAATATTAGTAGGATTAATAAATATCTTCTTAAAACATCTTGGTTTACATGCTTACATTACATGCTATACAATAATTTAAAATTAATTGAATTTATTACTGAATAAAAGAAATATACTAACTATATATAAAAATACTAGCTGATACCCGCGACTTCGTTCACGTGGAAATTTTGATGTGTGACTGTCTCGTTGATCGAGTGGTCTCAAGTGCAACTACTGAGGATGAGGTCCGAGGTTTGATTGCAAAGTGTTTTCGCAGTAGAGGCCACGGAGCGTGGTTTTCGTGCCAGGTCGATGGCAATATCATATCTATAGACATCAAACGCCCCCTATTCCATGGCGCTTGAACATTACTGGCAAAATGTGGGTTTACGATTAGGTACACCACTGCCTAACTCTTTCGGGATCTTCTGTTGGCACTGGATGGGAAAACTCTTCGGAAAGTGGAATTTTCGCATCTACATCTAATTCCAGGCGACTCTCTCCTGTTTAAAGCAGTTTATTTGTAAAGACATCTGTTCCATGGCCAATCGCAGATTTTTGGTGATGTTGCAAGTTGGGGTAAGATTCGACGGCAATTTGTAAACGGAAAGTGCAATCTGGCCATTGTTAAGCAAAGTTGCCGCAATGCCCAAGGCAGCCACAGCCGATAAGACGGCACGGTTGGCGCAGTGCCTCGGCGTTTGACTGTGGCGCTGCATGTCCTGTATTCGATTTCCACACTGAACAAATATATTTACGTCGCGGGTCTTATCTAATTTTAATTAGGTTTTTATTTTAAAGTTTTTACAGCTGTTTTTCTTACTGTGTACCTGTCAATTTGTATTTGTTGACTATTCACGACAAATATTAACACCGCAATTCTGAAAATGGTGTCAAATGAACAATGCCATCTGTCGAAGACGAAGTTAAACCGCCAAAATGTAATGCATGGGAAGCAAACACACACTATAGGGTTTAGGCTATGTAGTTTCCTGCATGAATGGTGCGCGGAGGCACTACACTGGGGGATAACTCCGCTGCCGCCGTATATTGCCGCATGGCGGACAGACCCCACTGGTGTGATTTCATGGCGACATGGAGAGAGCGACTGTCGCAACCCCGTGCAGGGCACAGTGGTGGTAAGTCTCCTCTTTGAGGAGTGGCTTGAAAGGCGCCACGGCGCCCTCACCTTTCGTCTGGCGCAGGTCCTCACCGGACACGGTTGTTTCGGGATTCGGGAGGCACCTGCACCGAATCAGGCGGAAGGAAACGCCCAAATGCTACTATTGCAAGGATCAGCCGGAGGACACGGTGGAGCACACCGTGGAGGTCTGCCTTGCTTGGGCGGAGCCCCACTTGGGTTGAGCCCCGTCGTGTTCTCTTAGCGACGATCGGCGGCGGCGACCTCTCGCGTCCGGCCCTGGTTCAAGCCATGTTGCGGGGCGAGAGGGAATTGGACGCCGTCGCCTCCTTCGGCGAAGCAGTGATGCTAGCGAAGGAGGTGGCGTGGTGAGAGAGAGAACCTATCGTCCCAGCCGCAATAGGAGACGCTCTGGGCGTCGGGGGTCACGTGAAGGCTTCCGGCCACCGTAGGTGCGGGCCTGTGGACGGTAAGTAGTGGGCTAGCTCGCCGTCCGCCCGTCGTAAGACGACGACAGGCCGTGTCGACGGCGCGTTCGGTTCCACGCGCGCCTCAAAGAGATGTCAGCAATATGGTTGAGGCCCGCAAGGGCCGCCGCTTGTCGGGGCTACGGGTTGTTCGAAAGAAATATCGCGGCCACAGCACAAAAGGCAAAAAAGGAACATGGGTGGTTTTTAGTCAGTAGAAGTCTAACATTCCCTACCGCTCTGCCCAGAGCGGGAGGAGTTAAATGATGATTTCCCACCCTCCAAAAAAAAACTCTATGTAGATTTTCAAAGCAGCGTCATTTAAACTAATCAAGGGTACAGTTTGTTATCGTAACTGTTTGAAAAATACGATTTAAAAGTTATCTTGTGAACACACTTATTAATTAGTACCGTTTTGATGCAATAGATGTCGTTGCATGTATGTTTCTAAATGATGATAAGTTTTCTTAAATACCTTAAATTCGTATATCTTTTGATAGAGAGCACCAATTCCAATGAAACAAAAACTAAAACCCTAATCTTATTAGTTTTAAAATGTACACGTGATAATACTATACTAAACTATACACCCAAGACACACAGACACAACAAAAGAAAACATTATTTTTTCTAAATAATTATGTTCAATATACAGAAACTCTACGTCTACAGATTTATAATATTGTATTTACAATTAAAAGTAGATTATATAAATTTACTCTGAATTGATTTGAAAATCATATAGCATCGAAATGAAAACAAATACGTGGAACTTACAAAAAGTGAAAACCGATTGGGGATCGAACTCGCGAACACGTTTCAACATTTTTGGAAATCTTATAAAAAATCACAAAAAGTGAATACTGACTGTGATTTGAACTTGCGTACCTTTGTTTACAGGTAAGTCTCTGTACCGTTAGGCTACGTACACCAGTGACAAATAGTTTGAAATAGACCTTCTGTTTTAATATAGTATGACAGTTGACAGTTCGATTGTGTACGATACCGGAAATTTGAAATGACGTAAGGGACTTCAGCTTTCTCTTGGATTTGCAACGCTCGCACCAGGTGCTTAAAGTGAAAAATTGCACAGCACGCTCGATGTCCCTTGCGTTATTTCGTATTTCCAGTATCAAGTTGTAAAACAGTTGAGGATTATGGATAATGCAATACTGCTCACCCCCTTAAGTTATTTATAGCCCATGTGTGATTCCAGACTATAATCTACCTCTGTGCCAAATTTCATCCAGATCCGATCAGCCGTTCTCGCGTGAAAGAGCAACAAACATCCATACATCCATCCATCCATCCATCCATCCATCCATCCATCCATCCTCACAAACTTTCGCATTTATAATATTAGTAGGATACTACTAAATATACATGCACTTTTTTTTTTTTTTTTATTACAAATATTAATTAATTGCTACTTGTTGTTTCACATTTTACTTAATTTAGCTTATATTATGTTTTCACACGGGGGAACGAGAGCTGCATGGCAATGTGAGTCGACCAGCACCGATCGACGGCGTCCGTTCACGAACATGACTCGCCCATCCGCGCCGTCCACCTCAACCATATTGTAGGGAACCGAACGACCGGATGGGCAGCGCCACCATCGGCAGTGCTTTTAAGTGAGTATGACAGACCCACTTTGCCATGCAGCTTACAAAATTTGTTTACTCTAAGTTACGATACAGACAGACAAGCTAATAATATTTTTTGTTAAGGTTTGGGGTTTGGTTAGTATTGACGTAAGGTTTTATAGGGTTAGGGTTGGGATGGGGACCACCAAGGTAGAATTTGGGTGGGTTTTCTGACCAGGGATTTCGCCAGCCTGAGCAGGGCTTCCACAACTGCTGCGTCTCGATGCTGCATGGCCGTCCTCAAGTTGTACTCGACGACCGTTTTAGTAGGCGCATCCATCGCTCTCTTTGCGAACCGACCCGTGGCGTCATCGGCGTCGTCGGTATAATAGACGCAACTGACTGTGTGTCTTGACACCGCCACTACCGCGTGAGATACGCTATCGTGGATTGTGAGCCTCCTGGACTTTGTGTTGATAATAATCACGCTTTCGAAGGTCAGACCCTGAGCCTCGTGGATGGTTAGGACGCGCGACCCTACGCCGGACCCGTACCCCTGGCTAATAAGAGAAGCTTTCTCCTCTTGCGTATGAACCAGGAATAGGGTGTTTTGAGCGGTGCTCGGTATTTGCGCTCCTGTGTATCCTTTGACGCTCAGTGAATGAACTTGCGACAGCGACGACTTGGAGGAGTATATACCGGAGTATATCTCGCTCAGTGCCAAGGCTACATCCATAGGATTGCGGTGTGTGCAGAGCAGTTCCTGAGTGATGCCAGCCACCAGGTTTGGACGGGTATACCTTAATTCGAATAGGTTCTCTCTGTCCAAAAATGGTAGCTGGTTTATGTCTCCGATGAGGACAACCTCGCTTGCTCCTGACAACTTTACTGCCATAACTATAGCCCCAAAGTGGTTCATAAGGGCCTCGTCTACCGTTAGGCGGTAGCACTTCTCTTCCTTTTTGAAACCGTTTACTAAGATTGAGGCCATAGTGCGCACCTTTGTCTTTACCTTGTTCCCTAAGCGGTGCGCAAGCTTCTCTCTAAGATCTTTGGCAGCTTCGGTCGTCGTGGTGGCTACAACGTCCTTCTCCACGTCGAAGTGTTTGACCACCCAGGTTGTTTTGCCGCAGCCCGGAACTCCATTCACCCACCTGATATTGGGTACCGTCCAACTTTCCTGCGATGCTGAGTTCCCCAAGATGGATTGCGCCATTTCGAGGATCCTATCGTCTAGCATGATCTTGGTACATTTGGCAGTAACCACTATCGGGTCGTCATTAGGTGATTTAAATTTTAGTTTTCCTACACGCTCCGTTTCCTCCTCGTCCAGCGCCACAAAACCGTTCCTCGCGCTGTAGGCCGCCATGTACGACCCCGTCATTTCCCCTTTGATGACTAGGGATTTGACGTTTTCGTACACGGCCGCCTCGGCCTCCTCGAGCAGTACCCCTAACAGTCCTTCTGTGTTTCTTTGGAAGGTCTGCAGGATCTTCCTGCATGTCATGAGATTGACCTCTCGGGTCGCTCTCACGATTGCTACGTACTCAAGAAAGGCGCTTTTTACGTGGTCTGTGATGCCCGAGTTCACTACGAGGACAGGCGGGCTGACTTGCCCTTTGTCGGCTCTCGTCGGTGTAGGCTTCTGTTGTGCTGGTTGTGGTGGCGGTTTTCTGAAAAACCGCGCTACTGCTGCCTCTTGTTTTGACGTTGGTGATGTGCGGCTGGTGCTTGGGAGCAGTGCTTTGAGGAAAGTGCCTATGGCTTCTAGGCGACTCCTCGACCGGGCCTGGTCTTCTGGGCTGGTACTTTTGCCTTTCTCCCTTGCAGTTTTTTCGGCGGCTGCCTTCTGCTGAGCCCTCTCAGATCCGCTTTGTGTGGTCGGGTTCGTTGGGGAACTTGTCGCGCTGGCTGTTGGGTCTCTGGGGGCTTTGAGAAAACTGAGAGATTCCCCTCTGTCCTCATAGACGACTACCTCATGACGTTCCGAGGCTTTCAAGCAGCCAAAGCGATCTGCGACGTCTCCTCTCTCTCCTCCGACCTCCATTGCGTCCACGCTTATGGTGCGGGCAGTAAATGCCGCGTGTTCTCCAGCCTCCCTGATCTTTTGAAGCAACGAGCTTGCCTGGGCGAATGGATTCTCCTCTCGCCACTCGAGTAGTGCGATCGTTTTTCCTTTGAATCGCACTAGACGGCATCGGTGATTGACTATTTCCACTTCAGGCAAGGCGGTATACTTGCTGCTTCTCATGCCCGTTTTGGTGGTGCTTCCGTTGATCAAGGCGGCAAGGCCCGGTGAAATTGGGATACGGGCTGCAGGTCGGCTTATGCCTACGGTTACGCAGAAGCTAATGCCCAGCTTTTCGGCCTCTCTGTTCATGAACAGAGCGACTCCTCGCAGCCTGAGACCTGGGACTCCGTCTCCTCCACATGCCAGAAATTGCATGATGGTCATGGCACTGGGGGCTGGATGTAGGCTAGCTCCTGCTATTGCCGCTGGTGCTGGCTGTTCGCTGGTGTCGACGTGTGTGCCTTGTGTTGCAGTGAGTGTTGTGCAGGTTCTGTCTTGTGTTCTTGTTTGTGTTGTGGTGAGTGGTGTGTGTGACATGTCTTGTGTTGTAGTTGTAGTTGCTGTTGTTGCTGTTGTGTTTGGGACTGTTTGCCTGGATGGTAGTCGGCTTCGACTTCGTAAGGTTGCGTCCGTTTTGTTACCCTGTGCTGCGACTTTGGCTACTTTGCTCGCAAATGTCAAGAATGGTTTTCTGATAGCCGGTTTCTCCATGATTGTGTGGAGTATAGACTGGCTTAGCTGGATTTGGATCTTAACTTCCAGCTCCATTCTGTCGTGACTGAATCTTGGGCATTCCAAGAGTAGGTGCCAGATTGTTTCATCGCAGCTGGGGTCACAGACGCACGAGGGACTGTCTTTGAGATGAAAGCGGTGGAGGTACGCTGAGAATCCTCCGTGTCCTGTTAGGACTTGTACATGGACCGGGGTGAGAACTGCTTCTCTTAGTATCCTTTTTGCCGCTAGGACGTCTGGGAAGAATACTTTCGTGACCGCTCCTGTACTCGAGGACTCCACTTCTTTACAGTCTCCTCCCGTATCTTCGTTCTCACAAATGATACGGGGACCTTACTGTAGTCTACTGTCTCTTTTGTTAGAGCTGCCTCCTTGGCCAGCTCATCCGCTCTCTCGTTCCCGGCGGTTCCCACATGGGCCCTGAGCCAAAAGAACCGCACCTCTCGGCCTTCTTCTCCGATCTCGCGGACGCTTCTCTTGATGTCTAGCGCCAGGTGGTGAGTGACAGACGGACTCCTCAGCAGGTCAAGTGACGATCTTGAGTCACTTAAGATGCTTACGCAAGCCGTCCTGGAATCTCGTGCCATCCCGACAGCTCTGAAGAGAGCGTACAGTTCAGATTGGAAGACCGTGTTGTGGGGCTCCAGGCCAAGTGTGATGAACTTTGACTCCTTCCCGTTTTCCCACCAAGTTAAGGCAGCTCCTACTTTTCCCTCTATTTTGCTGCCGTCGGTATAAATTTGGGGGCCGAATACTTGATGGGTTTCCAGGGTCTCAGGAGTCAAGTCCTCTAGGCGTGCATACTCTGTTGTCGTGAGTTGCGCTGGGTGGGGGTTTTGGGAGTGGTGTACGTTGCACTCCAGCTCACGGCCCGGTGGTATGAACTCTCGGGAATATCCCTTTTTTATCTTGAATAGGGTTGCAGCCTCGATTACCCGGAGGTCTAAGGGGAGTTGGCCTGACAGGATAAGTGCCGATGTCAGAGACACCGTACGGT
This sequence comes from Diarsia dahlii, assembly GCA_949775195.1. NCBI lineage: Eukaryota > Metazoa > Arthropoda > Insecta > Lepidoptera > Noctuidae > Diarsia > Diarsia dahlii. The sequence goes on from OX459207.1 coordinate 21,666,794, forward strand.
ACGCTTTGCAGATCTTCTGCGCGAAGCCTCTCTGCAGTGAGTCAAACTGGTTTCTTGTCATCAGTTTCTCGGCTGCGGGGGCCCACGCGCTCGCTGCGTACATTACGATAGGCTCTATCACCGACACGTACATTGTCCTTATTATCTCTCCGTTGAGACCCCAAGTCACCTTCGCCGCGCATGCAAGCTGCTTGTAGATGTCCGCGGCCTTTTTACAGATCGCAGACACGTGGGCGTTGAAGGTGAGTTTAGAGTCTATTGTGAGACCCAGCAGCTTGACCTCTTTGACCAGGTTCAGCTGGGTGCCGGACATGTGGAGTACCGGATCGTCGTATTTGAGCTTTCGCGTTAACACCATCGCATTGGTTTTATGCGCGGCGAAGCGTAGCTTGTTTTGAACGCCCCATTCCGATACTACTTTCAATGTGTCGTTGGCAAGTTGTTGTAGGGGACCTGTTGAATGGTCCGAGAAAACAAGGACAACATCGTCCGCGAAGGCTTGACAATAGACTCCCATACTAGCCATTTTGTGTAGGAGCGAGTCTAGGATAAGGTTCCAAAACGTCGGTCCGGCAATTGAGCCCTGGACGCATCCTTTCGTGGTACCCTTCTCGCTAGTCGCTCTGGCATAGTTGACCCTTATGTTCCGGTCTTCCAGGTAGGAGGCGACGAGAGCGTAGATGTTTTTAGGACAGTTTTTGACTATCATCTGTCTTTTGAGTGCTGGCCACCACGCGTTATCGAAGGCCCCCTCTATGTCCAAAGATATCAAAAGCACGATCTTTTTGGCTTTGATTTCGGCACGTAAATGACCCATTAGTGCATAGAGGGCGTCCTCAGTACCGCGCTGCGGCATGAAGCCATACTGGTTTGTGTTGAGTGTGGGGAGGAAGTGCCACTGGAGTCTGCCTACTAGAAGCTTTTCGACGATTTTTCCTAGGACCGAGAGCAGACCAATTGGTCTGTAGGACTTTGGGCTGGTATAGTCCTCCTTTCCAGGCTTGCGGAGTATGCACACGTGGGCGACCTTCCACTGCTTGGGGAAGTGGGACAGCGACAAGCACTTGTTGGCCATCGCTAGGAACACCTCCCTGTCGCAGTTTATTGCCGCAGTGCAGATGTCTGCCGTTAATCCATCGGGTCCGGGGGCTTTCTTCGGGTTTTGGTTTTGGAGAACCATTTCCAGCTCCGAGGTTGTGAAGGGTGGATCGTCGGCAGACAGACCTTGCGGGTTCTTTTCCTCCGCTAGCTTTCTCAACGCTGAGTGGTACGGCTGTTCGGCATCCGTTGAGTCGTCGGGGTAAAAGGTTTCCGCCAGTAAGTTGGCGGATTGCTCTGGACTGAGAGTCTCGCCTGCGCTGTTTCTCAGGAGCGCATCGTTCTGTCTTCTGGCTGTTTTCCTTAGTACCCTGTAGATGCCATCCCACATGCTCTCTCGGTCTTGCTTCGTGCAGAACTCCTTCCAGTTGAGAGTGGCTGCCTCCGTTGCTGCTATGAGGTACGTGTTTTTGGCCTGTACGTATTTTTGGATGGTGAAATGTCTCCGGCTAGCGGCTGCGTTCCGGATCCTTCTCTTCTTCGTCATTGCGTCTTTTTGGAGACGGTCTAGTGAAGGATTCCACCATGGGGGCTTGGCGTTGTTCTTGGGCGAACCCAGTTTTGGGATCGCTACGTCGCATGAGCGGTGGATGTTTTGGATGTACGTTTCTATGAGTGATTCCAGATCCTTTGGGTGCAAGACGTTCGACACCCTGACTGGTGTAATGTCGTTCTCTGCTAGGCTGGCCTTGAAATGCGTGTTGAAATCGGACCACTTTGCCTTCTTAGTGTTGTAGATGCGTGTCGATATTGGCCTTAGAGGTTCCAAGGCCTTCTCTAAGCGCATCGAGAAGGTAATTGCGTTATGGTCTGAAGTTACTACACATCTATTCACCCGCCATTCTTCGACCTTGCCTAACAGCGACAGGCTGCATACCGTTACGTCGACGTTGCTTGTACACCACCTGTCGCCTCTGTAGGTCTCGAACGTTGGTGTAGTACCTGTGTTTAGAATCTGGAGATCCCGCTCATTGAGGAACGAGTTATACGCCGCCCCGCGATGGTTTTCGGAGACACTTCCCCACCATTGACTCCAGGCATTTACGTCTCCTCCCACTATGGTGTTCTGTGTGTGTAGTTTTTCTAGGGTTGTGTGTGTCTCTAACAGATACGGTTCTATGTCCTGGTCACCTTCAAAATAGACCGATAGCACCCCAAAGCTGAGCTGGCCCACCTTCAGCAAGACGGCGGAAATGTTTTCGGTCACAAGCTGGGGGTCGTGGACGACCTCCAGGTTGTCACCAAACACAATTATCGCCGCCTTCACTGGTTTTTGGCGGTTCAGGCTGCACTGGATGACTTGCGTGCCGGGGTATTGTTTCATTACACCTGTTCGTCCAACGTAGGGCTCTTGAACAAGTGCTACTGAAATTCCCTTTGCCTGAGCCGCCATGTGGAGTTCTTCTGTGGCTAGCTTGGAGCGCTGAAGATTTGCTTGGATGAAATTTAATCTTGCTTTCGGTGTTATTGTGTTTTGAAGGGTGACAGGTTGAGTGGTTGTTGGTGCCTCTTGGTCGCCCTTAGCAATAGGAAACGCGTGACCTAGCTATTCCATCCCATTTTTGGCGTTCCTGACAGTCTTCGCTGAACGCTGTGTGTGCCAGGTCGCTGTCCGTCCTGTTTGCTATCTTGCAGTTAATGCAAGTGGGCGGTTTGCCATCCGCTCGAGTGAGGCAGTCCCCGCTGTTGTGCGCTCCACTGCAGTAGCTGCAGGTTTCTTTGCCGGCCTTGCATATGGTACGGTTGTGGCCATATCCAAGGCACTTGGAACACTGCACCAGCGGGGACTGATCCTCGATCGAGCAACGCTTAATGCCCACGTGCACTTTCTGTGCTTGTGTGTAGCTCTTCCAGAGTTCCGGGGAGAGCTCCAGAACAGGATGGCATTCATGGGGGTTTCTTGCGCGTTTCCTGTAGCGCACCTTTAGGGTCTGTCCATCCACAGCGACGTTCTGCAGTAGGTGCTTGTTCTGCGCCTTAAGGAGATCGACAATCTCCCCGTCGCTGTAGCTGGACAGCACTCCCCTGATGCAGACGAGGGGGTTTTGCGGTTTCGGCTCCTGGACCTTGAGCCCTGCGTTGGACTTGAACTGATCTCTGATCATATTCAGGTCCGTTTTGCTGGCACAGCGCAGAACCACTTTCTGGTTTCGTGCCTTTCGGACTGTGTCGACCCGGGCTCCGCTTGTTTTGAGGTCCAAGGCAGTCCTGATCCTCTCTATGACATTGTCGCCAGTGTGTTCAGGGTCCGTTGACGAGACGATCAGGGTGTGGTTCGGTTGGGTGAGCGATGGTTTCGGGGGCTTCGGTGTAGCAGCCACCTGGGCAAAGGTTTTAAGGCTTTGTTGTTGTTGGTGGACAGGCTTTTCTGCCTTGCCCAGTTCCGCCACCCCTTTCTCTATGTTGTGGAGGGTCTTTTTGACCTCCCCGACTGCTAGCTCAGCTTCCAGATTAAGTGCCGGGGGCGCCTGGATCGCAGGCTCCTTGTCACGCAGTTCGCGGAGGTCTGCCGAAACCATCTCCAGTCTCTCTGTTAGCGGTTGGAGGTGTTGTGTTAAATTTATTGGCTGTTGTTGTGGTGGTGGGGGGGAGACGATAGGTCTGTTGGCGATGGCCTGCACCTGCATCAGCAGCTTTGCAATCTCCTCCTCAAACTTTGTGGTGGTGAGGAGGTCTTCTTCCCGGCTACTTGGATCCAGTTGCATGGTCTTTGGCTGGGTGAGGTCCGCCTTGAGCCTTTCCAGTGCCTTCCGGAGCACGTCCAGCTGGTTGGAGATGCTGGAGACGCTAGCATCAAGGCGTGAAAGGCTGGCCCCCATAGAACTCCACTTTGGATCACCCGGGGCTCTGGCACTTTCTTGCCTTATTGCTTCGTGCTCTTTCTGGTTTAGCTCTCTAGTGATTTTGACCTCGTGTTTTAAGTCCTTGATGCCGTTTAGGACTTCCACGGTCTCATGACCCAGCCATTCCCGGATCCCTTTCGCCTCTTTTTTTGTTTCGGTGACGTCCGTGTGCAAGAGGGACAGCTCGACCTTTAAGGACATTAACTCCCGGGTGTGAGCTCTCTCGACCCGCACAAGTTCTTGTGCGTGTCGAGAGCGCTCCTTCTCGAGGTTATACTTGTGTCGGGCACGTGAGTCAGCCAGTGACAGGGCTGTCTCATATAGACCCTGAAGGCACTCGTGGGCTGTGGCCTTGCACTCCCTCTTCATGTTACCGGCCGCTTCCAGAGCCTCTTTCCCTTTTTGGAGCAGCTCGTTAGCTTCTCTGGTGGCTAGGTCCATCTCCACCCCTGTGCCTCTTCTCGGCGTTCGGTACAGAAGGCTCGGGCGCCCGCTCGTTGGGGCTTGGCTCACTGAGGAGGCCACCGAACTTTCGTCGTCCGAGATGATCTGGCGGGGGGGAGAGATGCCGCACTGCTCCCAGTTGATCACAATCTCTGCTACTCGTTGATCTTGCGTCAGTGCCTCGGGCATTGGTGGTACTGGCGGCGTTCTGTTGCTGACGTCCGGTTCCGACGCTGCCTTTGTCGCCTGCGGTGTTTGATATGGACGCGCCGACTTCTCCGAGACAACTGACTTGGCCGTGTTTTTCAAAACTTTCTCTCTTAGGGATTTGGGGGCTTTCGCGGCCTCCGTGGTCATTTTTCGGGAGGTGGTGGACTGTTTAGAGGACATTATTGTTTTTTTTTGTGGACTTTGGTAATTACAAAAAACAAAGTGAGTACAAAGAAGGGTAAGTTCAGTATATTACAGTTTCAGCTTAAATGGTATTAATTGTGTTTGCAGATATATATATATATATATTTTTTTTTTATTATTATTATTTTTTTTTTTTTTTTTTTTTTTTTTTTTTTTATTATTTATATTGTGATGGACTCACGGATGCTCTCGCTGATGGTCTGCGTCTGCCGTCCGATGAGGAGCCCGATGCCAACAGAGCTCGGTGGTGTGAGCTCTGTGTGCGCCAAGGTGGTGGTTCGTAGCGAAAATGCGCTTTGTCGCTGGATTTCTGGTTGTGTGGGAGCCGAATTTCGAGATTCTGTTGGGGCCAGATGAAAGAGCTCTTCAAGCCCTTTAAAACGAGCCCAAACTCGGCTTCCTAGGCCCAACGGGAGCTGAGATAGGCCGCGGGGGGGTGAGGTAGCCCTGAGGGGTGAGGGGGGGGGGGAGGTTTCGTGGGGAGTTGAGGGGGGGTGAGGGGTAGGGGAGGGGGGGGAGGGGGGAACCTGCTGACTCAGGAAAGATCCTGAAGTCCCAAGTAGAATGAGCCCAAGCTCGGGGGGGTAGGGACAAGGGGTTCAGGAGTTCCCTCGGGTTTACCCGGTATCAAGTCGTGGAGTCGTCAGGTGGGTCTGGTCTCTCGGCGAGATTCCTCGGCCGGCTTCGGAGTCTTCAGTGATGGCTGGGATGACAGAGTTTCGTCACGCCTCGTCGTGTTTATAAAACCACATGGGCAAAAGTTAGGTTATTTTAGGTTGTTTTTACGCTAAAACCCACGTGTTTTTTGGGTTTTGCGATCCTTTATAACTTTCCAGCCCCTGCTCCGATTTTGACGATGATGATGTCTGCTGATTGGCCTTTGCTGTCTCTCGCCGGAATATTATTTGTGAAACGACTCCACTGACCTTTTTTAAGATATTGCTGTTCAAAGTTCCAGGGGGCCCACTCCGCAACCTGTGCTTGTAGACACTTGCCCACACGTATCCTGGTCAAATAACACTGCACAATTCTGCTATAAACTTTTGGCGCACGTACCTCGACGCGTGTAATTTTAGCGAATTTTTTACGCGGAGCTGATGTTAGTAGTGCGAAGTTAGATCGGTTACTGGGTAAGGTTAGGTTAGGTTAGGTTAGGTTGGGTTAGGTTAGGTTAGGTTTTTTTTTTTTTTTTTTTTTTTTTTTTTTTGGCAGGAGTGGGAAATCCCCACGGACACCTCGACTACCTCACAGGCTGTGTGTGTAGTGCCGGACTCGAACCGGCTAAAACCACACTCCTGCCCCACCAGTGTACCTCTGACTTTCCTCAGAGCCCTTGTTTGCGGAGGTTATTCTTTATTCACTGTTTGGTTGGTTGGCGGCCGAAGAGACCTTTCTATATGCTGTCGTTCCTAATTGTGATATTCTTAATGTTTTATATACTGAGTAGTTTTATACTAGATTTAATTTAACTTATCATTTTGTCAACGCTACGTTTTACTTTTACCTTTGTTTTAACTGTTTTCGTTATAATTATACTATTTTAGAGCATTTTATGAATTTCTTTATTTATTTTTGTTTACAAACTAATCATTAAAAGCCAAATTGAATTAACTATTTTGCCACTATTTTAGTATCATTTTTAAATGAATGCCCGGAAATGTTTTCTACGCTTGCCTTTTTGTAACACTAATTGTTTTTATGATACTTAATCCATATATTCAATATATAATTAAGAATCAAACGAACTTACCTAGTGAAGTTTGATATCTAATTATACGAGTGTCTCTCCCGAAGATGATTACAGTTTACATGCAGCAGTACGAGAGTTGATGCTGTCCTTATCACACTTTTTAGAGAATTTATTTTTAAATAAATTAAAAAAATAGGATAAAAAGTAGTGTATTGACTATTTCCCCCCACTGTAGTGCAAGCCGCCATTGCGCTGCAACGACAATCCTTGACTCATTTTTTAGAGTTCGATTTTTTCGATAGGTCTCGGGATTATCAGGGAGGGAGGGAGTGTAATCATCTTCGGGAGAGACACTCGTATAATTAGATATCAAACTTCACTAGGTAAGTTCGTTTGATTCTTAATTATACTTCGTATCTCTCCCGAAGATGATTACAGTTTACATGCAGATGTTTAGAGCATCGAAAAAAATTGACATTAAAGCGATCGATAAAATATTATGCTATTTATTACGTTTTAATTACTGAAACGTAATGCTAATTATATTTGTTTGTAATAATCATAAAACTAAGGTACAACAATAATAAATAATCATCTAAAGAGTGCATCTACAAATTCAGTTTAGTTATGGGGAGGTACGTTCGTATTATAGTGTTTTTATAATACATGGGAATTGGGAAGATTCACTCCAGCCTGCGGCCTTTCGAATAACTTCCAGATTGACACCTGCTCTGTGAGCAGACGCAGATGCGTGCCTTGTACTGTGTGTCCCATACAATTTTACATCTATGCCTCTTTTTTCTAGAACTTGTTTTACCCAGTGAGAAAAAGTTTGAGAACCCACTTTCTCATGTGGTTTGATAACTACAAAATAAAGAATCTTCTTGACACATGACACGTAAGCAAACAGTTTTATCTATATAGTGTTTGAAGGTTAAAGCTGGGAAAACGTTAGGGTTTTTTCTAATATATGGCAACAGAATTAATGGTACCTGGCCGGTTTATATTAAATCTTCGATTTTAATTATAATTTTGTCTGAATCAAAAGTAATATTTTTTATTTTTATTAGGCTTAAAGTTTGATTTCTCTGTGCAGATGCTAGTGCTAAAAGAGTTACAGTTTTTAATAAAATCTTTTAGTGTAATTAAATCATTAGGAAAGTACTTAATTGGTTTAATAACTTTATACAAGATTGTGATTCCAGGTGTGGAATTTTGGTTTAAACAATAGACCTCTTTGAAAAACCTTTTTAAATTTCCTGACCTAACAATATTGATATTGCAGAACTATTAAGTGTGCTGTAACACCCGAATTAACTAGGTAAGTCAAGAATTCTATTAATTGAATAGTGTGGGAATCACAGTAATCTAAACCTTTACCATTACAATATAGCCACTATATGAGTTTAGTGCAGTATTATATTGCTTCAGCGCGTTTATGGAGAGAGAGGCCATCAATATATTGAGAGATGCTTTGGGTTCCGCGCATTAATAGTGACTGCCGGATAAATTCCCTGCCATCAGAGTAAGATCCGAGTGGAGAGGATACTCCCCCTTGAAAGTAAAACAGTAGATTTTTGTCAGGATTAAAATAAAGTACTTTCGAAATAAGTAATTTTAACCGCACTGGGTGCCAAGGCTGTATTGGTCAATATGGTAGTACTATAATCCCTTCTGCTTGTCATTTTTAATTTTATGAAAACTTTTGAGATAAGACTAAAAGGAGTAAAAGCATAAAAAATATACTAATCAACAATAAATATCATCTGCCTAGCCTTTTCCCAACTATATTGGGGTCGGCTTCCAGTCTAACCGGATGCAGCTGAATACCAGTATTTTACATGGAGCGACTGCCTATCTGACCTTCACAACCCAGTTAATACTAGGTAATACGATACCCTTTGGTAAGACTGGATGTCAGAATTTCAGGTGACCTGTAACGACTGCCAAAGACTATATATATGGCAGCCGGGACCAACAGCTTAACGTGCTTTCCGAGGCACGGAGGAAACTCGGTATGTCGGGCGGTCACCCATCCACAGACCGCCCTAGGCAAGCAAGGCTCCTCCAACAACAATAAATAATAACAATAATTTCGGAAATTGGATCCAATTTCCAGGAAGTACATCTGTAACATTTATGATTCTGGCTATTTGCAAATAAGTCGAACTGTGGAATACCGAGTGAAAGTGTTACTTTATTAAATGCGTAATCTGCTATTCCGATTCTGTATCTATATTAGCAATTGCTATAGTATTGTCTATTCTGAGTATCTTCACACCATTGTGTGAAGTAAAGATTTTTAGACCATAATAAGTTGCCAGTAACTCAAAAGTATTTATGATATTTATATGTGTTTATTGTAATTATTAGAATAGTTTAGTGCCAGAGATTTTGCTCTTCCTAGAACCTTGTATACCCAGCCGTATTGAATGGCGGAGCATGCTGATGTTAACAGACCTATAAGTCTATCAGGTTCCCTTTTCGGTAATGTTTTGGGCATGTTGCTTGCACAGAACAGGCACTTTTTACTTGGGTAAATTTTACTTTTGTCAGTGTTGATTAAAAATCCTTATCTTTATAATAATTCTTTTGTCGCTTCGACGTTATTATGACAGGTTAACCGATGCATAAAAAATCATATTATAGTTTACTGATAAATACCCCAGTGAACGTAAATAATTCAGTACGGGTTTTGTTAATTTAGTGAATACGTAGGCACAGATATTATAATACTTTGTAGGGTACCTACGGGTGCGGTACAGAGTCCAAGCGGCAAAACGTTAAGCTCAAATAATTGATTAGTAGGTAAATCTTTTTAAGTTCCAAGTAAGACTTAGGTACCTAAATAATCTCGCTTTGGGCAACTGCAACCAAAAATATACGCGTCTTTTAAGTCCATATTTGCCATAAAACAATTTTGATTTATAACTGTGCGGTAGTCTTCCATTATATAGCGGTCAACATGAACGGATTTAGTTAATCCTTTTAAATTAAGGAAATGTTTCCCGTTAGGCTTAGGTACTGTAAACAAAGGTGAAGGTGAAATACATCACACTAATATTCTAAAGGCGAAAGTTTGTAAGTGTGTATGTTTGTTAGTTCCTCACGCAAAAACTACTGAACGCATTTCGATAAAATTTGATACACAGATAGTTTATAACCTGAATTAACACATAAGATAGTTTTAATCCCGATTTTATCTTCCCGTGGGATAATTTTTGAGTTGTAGGTGGCGAAGCCGCTGGCAACAGCTAGTCATTGAGAAATAAAACCTGATTATAGCTCAGAATAACAATTATCAATGTTATTTTCTGTGACCATGAATAACCTTTTTGGTATGTCAGGCTGATGTGGTTCACAAATAAAAGGTATTTTATATCTTATAATTCAAGAAAGGATAGTTTTATCCTTTGTAATGAGTATGTATTCATTAAAGTAATGCTGTAACCAGCCAGCTATTGGAATATTGTTGTCTACCTGTGCCGAGGTGATTAGCGGCGTCAGGCTGCGTGGTTGGCCACCCGTGCACGCGTGGCCGTCTGTGCGCGGTGCGGCGGCGGCGGTGATCCCGCGGCGGCGGAGGCGGCTCGCGACTCGGCGGCTGGTGCCCGCACGCGGCACCCCCCATGCGTTTAAAGGACCGTTTAGACGATACGTAGTACTCGACTGATTGCGCTGCTGATTGAATCTCGCATTATTTGCGGTGAATCTTAATAAAATTCTGAGGTAGGTAGTCGTTTTATAGTCTGGGTAGATTTTAGATGATCAGGCAAATTAGAACCGAATAGATAATCGTCTTTTGTAGCGTTTTTTACTACATCCCTTTTTCGTTTACTCGGATTGTAACAGTGAATCTTCTAGACAGAGATTCTCTGTGGTTTGCGTTGCGCGTTAGTCGCCCTGCATTATCACCGAGTGTCTTAATAATGTCTTGTGGTATGTTTACGATTAGAGTTAAAGCTGTGTTTTGCAGATTGCTGAGAAACAGCTGGCCATTTGATTTTGTTTTTACTCACTGTGTGCTTAGCATGGGTGCTTTCATGTGAATACAATTTTCAGCAGCCAGATATTGTTTTAGGATAACAACGTTTTCCTTTTTACCCGACTACGGCGAAGCCAAAAGGAAGGGTAATGATTTTGGCAGTCTATGTATGTATGTATTTATGTATGTATGTATGTTCCACCGTAGCGCCTAAACTACTGAACGGATTTTTTAGTCAGACCGTTAATTAAGATGTGTTTCCACCGCGTTGTCAAATCTTTGTGTAAATTGTCTCCAAATGCTTTATTTAGTGTAGGGTCTGAGCCCAACAATTGTAAAATATCCGGGTCTAGTTCATCAGGATTTTCACCAACCGTTTATTTTCCTTCTTATGGTGTCTCATTATTTGGGATCTCACCTACCAAGGAGTAAAATATAATCATAAGTCACCCGCCATAAATAGGTAGGTAGGTAGGTAGGTAGGTAGGTAGGTACTTGACTTTATCCACACACGCTTTGCGTCGGGATATATAAGTTGGTGGGTGCAGGTATCAACACATTCGGCGGCCATAGTATCCACACACGATATACGTCGGGATATATAAGTTGGTGGGTGCAGGTATCAACACATTCGGCGGCCATAGTATCCACACACGATAAACGTCGGGATATCACAATGAATAAAATCATTTTATGGCATTTGTAACTTTGGCATGCATCCACACACGATATACGTCGGGATATATAAGTTGGTGGGTGCCGGTATCAACACATTCGGCGGCCATAGTATCCACACACGATACACGTCGGGATATATAAGTTGGTGGGTGCAGGTATCAACACATTCGGCGGCCATAGTATCCACACACGATAAACGTCGGGATATCACAATGAATAAAATCATTTTATGGCATTTGTTGGGGCGTAACTCCCAACAGTGAAAATGTTATGTTGATGTTGTAAGTGGGATGTTATGTTGATTGAGTAGACAACCGATTGGTATAAAGGTTTAATTGCTACTGAAAATAACATGTAAAGAACACAGTAAAGTAAATACAATATGCAACGTTTCACTATACATAATGTAGGTCAAGTTAGTGGCATGTACAGCGTAGCTCGTACATATTGCCCACTCACAAAGATAACTTAAATGTATATTACATCGAAAATTGTTTCAAAATAAAGTTAAAATGTAAGTTAAAATGTAAAAATTAAAACAGACAAAGTCATAAGTTATTATGGTAGGTCACAACGCGAAATTGGCGACGTTGCTTTATCGAGTGCGCGTGCCCTCGATAAGTGCGCTGCGCTACTGTCGTCGGTGACCTCAAATAAGGCGTTGTCCACGATGCTCGCTGTCGACCTTCAGTTAAGAGACTCCTTGTTCTTCATGCAGAGGCTCTCGTCAGACTTCATGCAGTATATGGGTTTTTGTAGTGAACACAGTAGAGTTGTCGCGTCATTTTGCACGCATTGATGTATTTCGGATTCCGTCATTGGGATGTACGAATCCTTTTGAATGTTTATTGCTAAGATTTCAGCAATAGGTATTAGGGTGACCATATCCAAGTCATTGTTTTTAGGTATTGGTATTGTTCGGTAGATCTCGAAGTTATCTCTGCTGATTAGTGGGACTTTTACCTCGATTATAAGGTATTGTTCAGTCATTTTCGCCTTTACTTGTAGAAGATGATACAGGCGAAATAACTCTGTTTGAATGTTGGTGATGGGTAGAACTAAATCCTTGGACAATTGACCCGAGATTATGTTCAATTCATGCCGAAGCTGTTCCGGTGCGATGAGATGTAAATTCATCTTGCCGTTGTAGATGTTTGTGACAGTATCTATTAGGGTCTCCTGGACGTTTCTTAGATGCTCAATCAGGCTATTTGCCGTAATAGCGGACATCACAAATTCGATGGACAGTTCTTGAGAATCCAGTTCCTTCTGGAGATTGTTCGTAAACTTCTCAAGGTTTAGCAGATGTTGGTTAAACATTTTGTACTGTTTTTTAACTGCGTCATCCGACCTCTTCAGTAAGTTGTATTCGGCTTCGATCACGGATGTTTGATTTCTTAACAACAGTGCCAGGTGTTTTTCGTTTGCCTTGACCAGGTCAATGTCTGCTTGATATTGTTTTGCGAATTCGTCATCTAATACTCCGAACAGGGAGCGCGCGATGGAACCGACACCGTTAATAAGCCCACGTTTGTTTCTCGTATTCACTCGGCCTTGCGGATTCAGCAACATATGGTTGTAGTGTCCTATTTCTTCGGTCGAGTGTTGTAGTTGCGTTAAAATTACGTTGCATTGTGTTTTCTGTTTAATTTTCTCGCAGATGTTTTCCAGATGATTGGTAAATTTACTGGATACTTCAATACCTTGCCAGTAGGGCTTGACGTCGTAGTACACGATAATCTTCCACTCGCCACGTATTAGTTGCATATTGGTCACTTTATCAAAGTATAGACCTTGTTGAAGCTCGGCAATGTTTGTTGTGTTAGCGACCGCGACAGGATTTAGCAAATACAGTAGTGCCATGACCAGTCCAATGAAGTTTATATTTCTGTTTGTTGTTTTGCCTCGTCGTGCACTTTGCGACTCGCTGTTTGTTCGTAGGTATGACTCAGTATCGTTTGGTTTTGAAGTAGTTTGCGATTCGGCAGTTTCGTCATCTTTGACAGGTAAGACGGATAGTTTCGTAATAGGTCTTTTCATGTGCCCATTTCTTGTTTTTAGGCTAACGACCCGAACATATCCATCGTTCCCAGGGTGAAGCTCTGTTATTCTCCCCATGAGCCATTTTCCGGCTGGTATATGGTCATCATGAATAACCACCAGGTCGCCTATCTTCAGGTTTTTCCGTGGTTCCTGCCACTTTGATCTGGCTGATAGCTGGCACAAGTATTCGTTCTTCCATCTCTTCCAGATTTCTACGAAGATCTTTCTTGTTAGTTCCCATCTTGTTCTTGCATCTTCACTTGTTTCGATAACTGTCAGGCCCGGCCTACCCGATAAAAAGTGTGCTGGCGTCAGACAGTCTATATCAATAATGTTTGTAAGTCTTGTTGGAGATTGGGGCCTTTGTACATGAGGTCGTTCAAACTGCAGCCTGTAGATGTTTTTGCTGACGCGTTGAACACCACTCTGTACTTTGTTGTTGTTGATTCAGCGCGTTGCACGCCGTGGTGAGGCAAGAAACACTCTAATGTTTTGTTACTGACGGTTGATTGCTTCATATGACCTAGATCAATATATTCAGCCATGAAGTCTTTATAGGCGTTTGCCAAATGTGTTTGTTTTTGTAACTTTCTTTCTAAAGTTTTGAATTGGGCTATAGCCATTGGCTTGGACAACCCCAGTCTGCTCTGAAGTTCATTCTTCATCGGCAGTCTGACTTCATATTTCCCACTCTCCAAGCGTTGCGTAGTGTTGGTGTAGTATTCAATGCATGTTTCATTTTCTACCGATAGGTTGGATTCGTCCGTGATGTCTTCGATTTCCCAAAACTGTTTGATGTCAGCCAGATTGTTGATGACCACATTGCAGTGAAAGGTTTTGACATTGCCACATAAAAGCCAACCTAGGTATGTTTGTTGTGCGATAGGTTGAGTGACGTCATCGCCTTTTATTATTCCTCCCAGCATGATTTGCGAATAAATGTCAGCTCCAAATAGTAAGTCCACTTGACGGCTGTTATGGAAGTCTGGATCTGCAAGATCGATGTTCTGTATGTGGGACCAAGATGGTTTTGCAAAGGTCTTATTTGGCAGGTTCTTAATCAAGTTGTTCATAATGAAGACAGACGTTTGGAACTTGAAATCGTTGTAGACAGAACTGCAAGTAATTGTTGTCATTCCTTTGCAGTGGTTTTCTTTCTGTCCGACTCCAAAGATGACTCCTTTGCATCTCTCGCGCTTGACACCGAGAAGTTGAGCGGCATGTTCCGTGATCAAAGATATCTGAGACCCTTGATCGATGAGGGCTCGAAGTTTAATTTTGGTCCCATCCGCAGCTTGTATATTTACTACGGCGGTTGCTAGTATCTCTGAAGTATCATCATCCTTTGATACATGAGAAGAATTTGTTTGTTTTTCTGTTTTGTTCTTAATACATGCATCATGTATCAATGTGTTATGTTGACCCGAGCACTTGCGACATCGGTGAGCTGACGTACATGTCTTTCCGTTATGGCTGAACAGGCAATTTACGCAGAGGTTCATTTTATTTACTGTGCTAAGTTTTAAGTGATTTGGCATTTCTAAAAACTTTGCACAATTATACATTCCATGTTCGTCATCGCAAAGAGGGCATCGAAATGTTGACGCATGGAATGATTTCGTAATTTTCTTGTTGCTAGTTGCTTGATTACTGCTGTATTGTTTTTTGGTGTACGATGAATTTGGATGTTGACTCGATGATGTATTTGGTTTTTGATTGTTTTCTTGTTTGCGACGCGATGCTTCCAACGATGTAAACTTCGCTTCTAGGAAATCTAACAGGTCTTTCAGTATTGGCAGCTTTCGGCAATTTTTCAGCGAGTCATTGTACTCTGAATGTGTGTCTGCGTCTAATTTCTGCGATAATATATGTACAAGAATCGGGTCCCAAGTGTCGACATCCACTCCTAAATTCTTTATCGCATGTATGCATTCTATGCTGACGTCATGGATTTTCTTTATTTGGGCCACTGACTGTTGTTGCATGCTTGGCAGATTAAACAGCATGTTCATGTGCGATGTGAAGATAAGTTTTTCGTTATTGTATCGGTGATTGAGGATATCCCAGCACACGAGGTAGTTGTCTGAACTTATCTGTAGGTGTTGAATCAAGCGTTCTGCTTCTCCTTGAACCTTGCTCTTCAGAAACTGCATCTTCTGAGCAGATGAAAGGGAATTGTTGCTGTGTATTGCTTCTGTGAAAAGGTCTTTAAACGGGATCCACTGGTTATAGTTACCGTTGAATACAGGTATCTCTAGTTTTGGTGTTGTTTTCTCACGTTGAGCGCCGGACCACAACTTGGTATTCAAAGCCTTTTTTAGTTCATGAAATTGGTTTTCATACCTGTTGTAGCGTTCTTCGTAGACTATCATCTTCACTCCGTTGGTTTCGCAATCTATCTCCCAGTGAAGATTGTCAATTGCTGACCAGCGCGTTTGGAGTATTTGTAGAGCGTCTTGAAATTCCCATCTTTCAGATAAAAACTCCACGTGTATGTTCGCGACTGCTCTCATGAAGGCTTTGAAGTTTGCCGTTTGTTTGCGCATCATGTCGTCCAGCTTGCTATTGGATCCCGTATCCTTCTTCGCAGGTTTGTGTTGCTCTTGTTGAGTAGGAGGAGGTGATGGTTCTCTGTTTTGATGATCTTGATTGTCATCTTTAGCTTGTTCTGCCACCTCACCCTTGTAGGTTTCTTGTTCCTGTCTTGCCTGATCTGAGGTACCTTCTCCTGTTTGTTGGTTGGCACCTCCCAATGTTTTTGTTTGTACCGGCTGCTCCCTTGGAGAACGAGCGACGGCCGTTAGTTGTTGGTGTTGTTGAAGAATAAGCTCCTTTACTGCGTTGTAGCACTGCAGCGTTTGGTTGTAGGAGTCATTCGTAAAGTAGGGATGACTTACACTTTGTTCCGTAGACAAGCGGTCATGATTGAATTGATATTCTGACCACAAGTTTTCCAACATTGCCATACGGCGTTTGAAATAGTCGGGGTTTTTCCTGTCCCAACCATCTTTCTTGATATTTACTCCGATCTTCTTTATGTTGTCGGAGAGTTCGTTCTGATTCAGGTATAAATCAGCTGTTGACATGTTGTTTATGTTGTTGTTCTTGTTGACTTGAAGATGAACTCTTCTGTTGCGAGCGTCGACTGTTGTTCCACACTCCTGGTTCTTGGTACTGTGCAACCTTTCTCTTCTACGATATGCGACTTCTCAATTGGTTACTGGGGCGACTCGCTTGTGAGAGACCAGTCCAACCGATTCGCGATCGTAAAAGATATAAGTCACACAACACTAAGTTGCTCGAAGGACCAAATGTTGGGGCGTAACTCCCAACAGTGAAAATGTTATGTTGATGTTGTAAGTGGGATGTTATGTTGATTGAGTAGACAACCGATTGGTATAAAGGTTTAATTGCTACTGAAAATAACATGTAAAGAACACAGTAAAGTAAATACAATATGCAACGTTTCACTATACATAATGTAGGTCAAGTTAGTGGCATGTACAGCGTAGCTCGTACAGCATTTGTAACTTTGGCATGCATCCACACACGATATACGTCGGGATATATAAGTTGGTGGGTGCCGGTATCAACACATTCGGTGGCCATAGTATCCACACACGATATACGTCGGGATATATAAGTTGGTGGGTGCAGACCAGGTATCAACACATTCGGCGGCCATAGTATCCACACACGATATAAATACGTCGGGATATTAAAATTGGTGGGTAGTTAGACACATAATGGTCATACATACAATGCACACACGATAAACGTCGGCATAACACAATGAATTTATTTTTTGAGAACAATCTTAAATGGTTCTAGATCACTAAATAGTTAAATCCTCCGACAGAGAATGCGAAGGAGATACCGCTGGTTCACTTTCCGATGACGATGAGGAGATTCTTCTTCGTTTTTTCACTTTTGTTAGTAAATTTTCGACACTGTCACTATCGTCCCGACAAGATCGCTTTATTTTTCCCATCGTGTAACGAAATTACAGTTATTTCCGGACGAAACAAAGTTTTGTGTGAGTCGGACAACACGAAATCACGTAATGAGTCAAGGATTGTCGTTGCAGCGCAATGGCGGCTTGCACTACAGTGGGGGGAAATAGTCAATACACTACTTTTTATCCTATTTTTTTAATTTATTTAAAAATAAATTCTCTAAAAAGTGTGATAAGGACAGCATCAACTCTCGTACTGCTGCATGTAAACTGTAATCATCTTCGGGAGAGATACGAAGTATAATTTAATATCATAGTATGATAGGTTAGATGATGCTTTTGGCTGCGGGCTTTAACACCCAGTTTGACACAACTTGACGATTCCACTAGAGCTGACTCACGGTCCAGTATAATTTCAGCCACTTTCCTATGAAAGTGGCTCCAATTACCTCCCTCCATCGAGCCAACCCTAGTGGTCCGCTCAATGCTTCTGCGATCTGGTTGTGTCGAACTGGTCATTTCAGTGTACGCGGAAGTGGGCGCATCGACAACTTTAGCAGTATGCAATGTTTGCTCGTGCGAATGCGTCCCACTTCCTGCGCAACGGGCATTCCTCGCTGAAGGCACTGTGCGAGTGCTCCCCCAGCCCGGCTCTGGTGCAGTTGATGCACACCGCTGCCTCTCCTTTGTGCTTGACTGGGCAGTCCACCCTAAGGTGTGGACCACCACAGTGACTGCATAGGTCAGTCGGCTCCGCGCAGAAACGCTTGCCATGGCCATATGCCAAGCAGCGGGTGCACTGCACCAGAGGCGTCTGGTCTTCGACGCGCACTCGCTGGAGGTCAATCCGTAGCTTGCCTCCAGCGAGTGCCCGCCTCCAGATTGCTGGGGTAACACTCAGCACAATGCTGCATGTATGAGGGTTACGCGACTTCTTCCGAAACTTTACGGACATCCAATTTTCCCAGTCGCCGAGGTCGTGAAAAATCTCCTGGTTCTGGTTCCTAAGGGCTTTCAGTACTTCGTCGTCGGTATGTACCGACAGCACGTCCCTAAGAACCAGAAGCGGGTCCCGGTTTGTCACTTCCTCGACGACAAGGTTCTCTCCGGCCGCTTCTAATCGCTCCTTAATTTTCCTCCTCTCTTCTTTTGTGGCACAACCCATTATTACTTTCCCATCTTTCCCTTTCCGAACTTTCTCGACCCGCACCCAGCCTTCCTTCGCATCCACCGCTTTCCTTATCCTCTCCAGTACTTTGTCCCCCGTATCCGCCTCCACCGTCGAGGAAACAACCACGGAGTGCAGCGTCGTTCGCTCCGGGGCTAGTGCCCCAGTGTGGCTCTTGTGTTCGGACGCAACACTCGCGTAGGTTCTTCCCTCGACGGGAGCGGCACACTCCTTGCTAGCCAGACCGGCTCGCAGTTTGACCAATTCGTCAGAGTTTTGTCGTATTAAAACCATGTGCTCCTTCATTGTCTTGGCGAGCTCAGTCTGGCCAGCAAGAGTCTCTGGATTGGACCGAGGAACACAGTCAGTGGTGGGCACTGTTTCCGTCACGGTTGCAGGCGCGGGAAGAGCCCCGTCTTGCTCCGACTCCTTCACCAGCTCATAGAGCCGGTTTATGGCCTCTAGCACCGCAGCCTTGATGTCCGTCCTAAGGTTGCGCGAGTTGCCCAAATTAAGCTTGGCTTTATTCAGGCAAGCTCGCGCCTCCGCAGTGCGACTGCGGCTCCCGGCCTCCGGCTTCTTGAGCTGTGTTGCAGCGCTCACGGAAGCTTGGCGCGTCACCGACGTGGCGGGGCCCACCTGACGCGCGGAAGGAGTGTCGTCTCCAAAGGAGATTCTCCTCCTCGCATCAGAAGTCCCCGCCTTCTCCGCCGAACGCGGCGAACTTCCGGAGCCCATTGACCTCAAGGTGGCGGAAGGAGTACGGAACATGTTCGGACTTGCAGCAATGACTGTACGAATGGAGCCCTGTAAAGAGGGGCTCAATAAAACAAAAATTTGCTACGGAGAAAGCAGGCTATTTTTAGAGGACACCGGACAATAATTCTATGTCCCTGTAAAGAGGGGAACACAGAATAAAACAATATATATAAATCAAATTAAAATAGGGACTATAATTTAAATAAAAAGAATATACACCTTATAATAAAATTAAAATACGTTTTAGTTAAATGTTAAAACGACTGTCCCCTTAAATAAGCGTCAAAAAAATTGTCAAAAAATAAATTATTGTGATTTTCCCCTCCCACGACTCAAAACAAACTCGAATATAAAATAAGAAATTTTGCCGACCTCTCTCCGTTTCCTTCTACCTATAGCTATAGAACAGAGGGTGGGAGGGTGGGCAAAATTTTTTGCGAGCTAGACGCACGTGCCGCACGTCCAGAGAACGGGCTCCGCGCGGGCTAGCCGAATATCGAATAAAAAGTAGGTGGTCGGGAAGAAAAATTTTGGGTTTTCCCTAAAAAACCAGTTTTTGGGGAAAAAAATTTGGAAAAAAAACCCCCAATCTGAACCCAGGACCACGGAACGCGGCCAAAAGCGCAGGGATGGAGGGTAAATATGCCTGAAACTATTTAAAATTATTAAAGCAGGTAAAACTTTTGATTTGAATTAAATATGGAATAAATTGATGTAAAATTTTGAAAAATTTTCTAAGTGTAGGAGGGAGAAAATTTTTTCGTTCGTCAGGTCAATTTGATATGTTCAGGGAGCAGGCGGAGCACCACTCCTGTCGATTTACGCTGAAAACAGCTTGAAAAAAGCTTGTATACAACTAAAAATATCAACGGTTAGGTTAGGTTAGGTAAGGTTAGGTTTTTTTTTTTTTTTTTTTTTTTTTTGTTTTTGGCAGGAGTGGGAAATCCCCACGGACACCTCGACTACCTCACAGGCTGTGAGATAGTCGAGGTAGTGCCGGACTCGAACCGGCTAAAACCACACTCCTGCCCCACCAGTGTACCTCTGACTTTCCTCAGAGCCCTTGTTTGCGGAGGTTATTCTTTATTCACTGTTTGGTTGGTTGGCGGCCGAAGAGACCTTTCTATATGCTGTCGTTCCTAATTGTGATATTCTTAATGTTTTATATACTGAGTAGTTTTATACTAGATTTAATTTAACTTATCATTTTGTCAACGCTACGTTTTACTTTAGTATTTTTACTTTTACCTTTGTTTTAACTGTTTTCGTTATAATTATACTATTTTAGAGCATTTTATGAATTTCTTTATTTATTTTTGTTTACAAACTAATCATTAAAAGCCAAATTGAATTTACTATTTTGCCACTATTTTAGGATCATTTTTAAATGAATGCCCGGAAATGTTTTCTACGCTTGCCTTTTTGTAACACTGGTTAGGTTAGGTTAGGTTAGGTTAGGTTAGGTTAGGTTAGGTTAGGTTAGGTTAGGTTAGGTTAGGTTAGGTTAGGTTAGGTTAGGTTAGGTTAGGTTTTTTTTTTTTTTTTTTTTTTTTTTTTTTTTTTTTTTTTGTTTTGGCAGGAGTGGGAAATCCCCACGGACACCTCGACTACCTCACAGGCTGTGAGATAGTCGAGGTAGTGCCGGACTCGAACCGGCTAAAACCACACTCCTGCCCCACCAGTGTTCCTCTGACGTTCCTCAGAGCCCTTGTTTACTTGGTGTTTTCTTGAGTTTCAATTGGTTGATGTATAGGAGGCCGAAGAGACCACACTCATGCGATTATTTTAGCGAAATTTATTTTATTGCTTAATTTTTTACTAATGTTTATTGTTCTGTTTTCTTTTTACTATTTTCTAAATACATTTATATTTATGCTACTTTTAATGTTAATATTTTTATATTTTTAATTATTCACGATTTTACTATTTTAATTTACTTTGGTTCCATTTTAATATAACTATTATACAATTTTACTTATTTTTAGCGTTATTAATATACTTGTACCCACTTATATTTATGCCCTTGTTGTGTTACTTTGCAATTTTGCCCTGCTACATTTGACTTTTGTGCGATATGAAAACTTTATGACCATCATACGAGTGCATATCGCAATTTTGGCAAGACAAACTCCAAACATTGATTTTCCACCGATTCGACACAACTTAACGATTCCACTAGAGTTGGCTTACGGTCCAGCATAATTAGGGCCACTTCCTCAAGAAGGTGGCTCCCATTATCATTCTCCATTAAGCCAACCCTAGTGGTCCGCTTAATGCGTTTGCTATCTGGTTGTGTCGAATCAGTCGTCTCTGTGTACGCGGAAGTGGAAGCATCGACCACCTTAGCAATACGCAATAGTTGCTCTCGCGAATGCATCCCACTTCCTACGTATCGGGCATTCTTCACTGAACGCATTGTGCGAGTGTTCCTCCAGCTTGGCTCTGGTGCAGTTGACGCACACCGCTGCTTTGCTGGTCTGCTTGTCTGGGCAGTCCGACCTAAGGTGCGGACCACCGCAGTGACTGCACAGGTCAGCTGGCTCCGTGCACAGGCGTTTGCCGTGCCCGTATGCCAAGCAGCGGGTACACTGCACCAGAGGTGTCTGGTCTTCGACCCGCACTCGCTGGAGGTCAATTCGAAGTTTGCCTCCAGCGAGTGCCCGCCTCCAGATTGCTGGGGTCACACTCAGCACAATGCTGTTCGAATGTGGGTTGCGTGATCGTTTACGAAACTTTATCGCTATTCTGTGTTCCTCGTCTCCGAGGTCGTGAAAGATTTCCCGGTTCTGGTTCCTAAGGGCTCGCAAAACGTCTTCGTCACTGTGTATTGAAAGCACGTCCCTAAGAACCAGAAGCGGGTCTCTATTCTTCACGGCCTCGACGACGAGGTTCTCTCCGGCTGACTCAAGTCTATTTTTAAGTTTCTCCCTATCCTCTCTTGTTGCGCACCCCATTATGACCTTATGGTCTTTAGCTTTTCGGACCCTCTCCACGCGAACCCAGCCCTCCTTCGCGTCCACTGCCTTTCTAACTCTTTCTAGTACTGCGGCCCCCGTATCCAGCTCCTGTGTCGAGGAGACGACCAAGGAGTGCAGCGTCGTTCGCTCCAGGACCTGTGTGGCCCCGGTGTGGCACTTATTGACGGCCGCTACACTTGCGTAGGTCGTCTCCTCCACACTGTCCCTGCCGGCCAGACTGTCTCGGAGTCTCTCGAGTTTCTCGGAGTTGTCTTTCAACTCCGAGATGTGCTCCTTCAGGGTGTTAAGGAGCTCAGTCTGACCAGCAAGAACCTCCACTGAAATGGGTTGGGGACCGCAGTCGGCAGTGGGCGCGGGTACCGGTACGGATACGGGTGCGGGAGGGGCCTTATCGAGCTCCGACTCCTTCACCAGCTCATAGAGCCGGTTTATGGATTCGAGCACCGCAGTCTTTATTTCGGCTTTGAGGTTGCGAGAGTTGCCCAAATTAAGCTTTGCCTTATTCAGGCAAGCTCTCGCTTCCGCAGTGCGACTGCGGTGCCCGGCCTCCGACTTCATGAGCGGTTCTGGGACGTCGACAGGAGCTCGGCGCGTCGACGGAGTTGCAAGGCTCTCCTTAGATGCGAGGGGTGTGTCGTTTCCGAACACTATCTTCTTCCTCGCGTCAAGAGTCATGGGCCCTGCTTTCTCCGCCGATCGCGACGAGCCACTGGAGGCCTGAGACCTCACGGTGCTGGATGGGGTGCGGAACATTCTGTTACAGACCCCTGTAAAGAGGGGATCAGAACCACTTTAACCGTTTGAGAGGGGAGATAGGTAGACACTGGGATACTATTATGTGTCCCTGTAAAGAGGGGAGCACATAAATAAATAATATAAACAATAAAATCAAATAATTATAAATAAAATAGTCAAATAATTAATTATAGTCGTTCACTTTGAACGACTGTCACGAACTCAATTTTTTGTCAATTTAATTAAAACTAAGAATTTTCTCACCTCCGAAACACGGACAAAACGAATAACATAAATAAAATTTTCAAGATTTTGCCGACCTCTCTCCGTTTCCCTCTACCTATAGCTATAGAACAGAGGGTGGGAGGGTGGGCAAAATTTTTTGCGAGCTAGACGCACGTGCCGCACGTCCAGAGAACGGGCTCCGCGCGGGCTAGCCGAATATCGAATAAAAAGTAGGTGGTCGGGAAGAAAAATTTTGGGTTTTCCCTAAAAAACCAGTTTTTGGGAAAAAAAAAATTTGGAAAAAACCCCCAATCTGAACCCAGGACCACGGAACGCGGCCAAAAGCGCAGGGATGGAGGGTAAATATGCCTGAAACTATTTAAAATTATTAAAGCAGGTAAAACTTTTGATTTGAATTAAATATGGAATAAATTGATGTAAAAATTTTGAAAATTTTTCTAAGTGTAGGAGGGAGAAAATTTTTTCGGGCGTCAGGTCAATTTGATATGTTCAGGGAGCAGGCGGAGCACCACTCCAGTCGATTTACGCTGAAAACAGCTTGAAAAAAGCTTGTATACAACTAAAAATATCAACGTTTTGCTAAAATTTTCGTTCCCTTAGGTGTATTTTGACTGTACGTATGTGATAAACTAGAACTATTGAAAATTAATTTTTTTGCAAGCTAGACGCACGTGCCGCACGTCCAGAGAACGGGCTCCGCGCGGGCTAGCCGAATATCGAATAAAAAGTAGGTGGTCGGGAAGAAAAATTTTGGGTTTTCCCTAAAAAACCAGTTTTTGGGAAAAAAAAAAAATTTGGAAAAAACCCCCAATCTGAACCCAGGACCACGGAACGCGGCCAAAAGCGCAGGGATGGAGGGTAAATATGCCTGAAACTATTTAAAATTATTAAAGCAGGTAAAACTTTTGATTTGAATTAAATATGGAATAAATTGATGTAAAAATTTTGAAAATTTTTCTAAGTGTAGGAGGGAGAAATTTTTTTTCGGGCGTCAGGTCAATTTGATATGTTCAGGGAGCAGGCGGAGCACCACTCCAGTCGATTTACGCTGAAAACAGCTTGAAAAAAGCTTGTATACAACTAAAAATATCAACGTTTTGCTAAAATTTTCGTTCCCTTAGGTGTATTTTGACTGTACGTATGTGATAAACTAGAACTATTGAAAATTAATTTTTTGCAAGCTAGACGCACGTGCCGCACGTCCAGAGAACGGGCTCCGCGCGGGCTAGCCGAATATCGAATAAAAAGTAGGTGGTCGGGAAGAAAAATTTTGGGTTTTCCCTAAAAAACCAGTTTTTGGGAAAAAAAAAAATTTGGAAAAAACCCCCAATCTGAACCCAGGACCACGGAACGCGGCCAAAAGCGCAGGGATGGAGGGTAAATATGCCTGAAACTATTTAAAATTATTAAAGCAGGTAAAACTTTTGATTTGAATTAAATATGGAATAAATTGATGTAAAAATTTTGAAAATTTTTCTAAGTGTAGGAGGGAGAAAATTTTTTCGGGCGTCAGGTCAATTTGATATGTTCAGGGAGCAGGCGGAGCACCACTCCAGTCGATTTACGCTGAAAACAGCTTGAAAAAAGCTTGTATACAACTAAAAATATCAACGTTTTGCTAAAATTTTCGTTCGGGTTAGGTTAGGTTAGGTTAGGTTAGGTTAGGTTAGGTTAGGTTAGGTTAGGTTAGGTTAGGTTAGGTTAGGTTAGGTTAGGTTAGGTTAGGTTAGGTTAGGTTAGGTTAGGTTAGGTTAGGTTAGGTTAGGTTAGGTTAGGTTAGGTTAGGTTAGGTTAGGTTAGGTTTTTTTTTTTTTTTTTTTTTTTTTTTTTTGTTTTGGCAGGAGTGGGAAATCCCCACGGACACCTCGACTACCTCACAGGCTGTGAGATAGTCGAGGTAGTGCCGGACTCGAACCGGCTAAAACCCACTCCTGCTCTGCTCGTGTCCCCCTGGCTTGGACAGGGACCTTTCGAGACTGTTTCATTGTTTTTACTGCTTTTTATTTAATTTATGTTGGTTATTAATTTTGAAAATTTACTCTACTTTTATTTTATTGCGAATTTATTTGATATTTTATCTATTTTTAAAATTATTTATCCAAAGATTTGCTATTTTTAATAGGTCTTCATTATTCTATCCTTTAATCTAAATATCTTTTCTTTGTTAGGGAAACTTTCATATTTAGAAAAGCATAGTAGGTACCTATCAGGTATTTTTATTACGCTGTATTACTTGAGATGCAGTTTTTAAACAGTATTCCATGAAAGGTTTTCTTTGTTTTTTGTCTGATATTATGTATTTTATGTTGTTAATGTTTATTTTTGTATCCATTTTTCGCTCTACTTCAAATCGGTCTGCTTCGTGGACTGGACATTCTATTAGGATATGTGCGATCGACTCCACTCGATCTGGCTCGCAGATACACTGTGGGTTCTCCTTACACTTGAAGCGGTGCAAGTATTCGGAGAACCCACCGTGGCCCGTCAGGATTTGGGTGACTATACCGACTGGTTTTAGTTTTAGCACAATCCTGTGGGCGTCGATCGCATCGGGAAGAAATATTTTGGTGACGGAGGCGGTTTCGCCGTTTCGGTACCTTCGGTTCCATTCGTCGAGCGACCCCATGCGGATCTGTCGCTTGACGAATGAAACCGGGCAGCGGTCGTAGTCCGGCCTCTTCCTAGACCGGAGTGCAGCCTCCTTCGCTAGGTGGTCCGCGCGTTCGTTGCCCTCTAATCCGGCATGTGCCTTTATCCAGAACAAAGATATATCTTTGCTCTGGGATAAAGCCGCGACCACGTTCGCTCTTGCTTCCACGGCCAGGGCGTGGAGGGAACCCTGGTTTGTGACTGATTGTAGTGCAGCCTTTGAGTCACTGTAGATACCGAAGGTTCCCTCTTTGCGCTTGAGGATTTCGCGCGTGGCTACGCATATGGCCAGGAGTTCCGCCTGGTATACCGTACAATAGGACGGCAAGCTAAGCTTGACGGACTTGATCTCGGCCTCACCGCCCCAAAGTGACAGTGCAGCTCCGACCTTGCCCGCAATCTTGCTGCCGTCCGTGAACACTCTCACAGCCTGGGTATTGTGTGTGTCCACACGCGTCTGGTCTTCCAGGCACACGAACTCCATGGCTATATGTTTCGCCGGGTGTGGAGTCTCTGCAAATCCCACCACCCGCTCCACCTCCCTGCCCGCCAGTGCTGGCTGTGGCACCCCCCTCTTTGCCTCGTACAGAGCGGCTGCTTCCTGTATTCGGAGGTCGAGTGGGAGTATCCCAGCCAGCACTAGGGATGCGTTCAGCGATACGGTGCGGTAGGATTTGCAGAGCTTCTGCGCGAATCCTCGTTGGACCGTGTTGAGGCTTTTCTGCACTCCGATCTTCTTGGCCGCCGGCGCCCAAGCGCTCGCCGCGTACAAGATAACTGGCTCCACTGCTGCCGTGTAGATGGTGTGGATGACCTCCGGGTTAAGGCCCCAGCTCACTTTGGCCGCACGCGCCAGCTGTTTGTAGATGTTTACAGCTTTTCTGCAAACGTTTGCGACGTGGGAGTTGAACGTGAGCTGGTGGTCGACGGTGAGCCCCAGTATTTTGATTTCCTTAGACATGCCAATGTCTACCCCTCCCATGCTCAGGAGCGGGACATCAAACTTCAGCCTCTTTGTTATTAGCATTGCACATGTTTTATGTGGTGCAAATTTCAACTTGTTTTTGATGCCCCACTCCCGAACATGCTCGAGAGCGGCATTGGCATGCCTCTGGATTTCCAAAGCTGTGTCACCGTCGAAGATCAAGACAACATCATCGGCGAAGGCCTGGCAGTGGACGCCACGCTCCTCCAACTCCTTCAATAGCGGGTCTAGGACCAGGTTCCACAGGATCGGACCGCCAATAGACCCCTGCACACACCCCTTATTTGTGTCCCTTCGACACTCGGCACCCGCGTATCTTACACTGACACTCCTGCCAGTCAAGTAGCTGTCAAGCAACCGTCTGATGTTAACCGGGCACTTTTCCTCAGCCAGTCTGGTCCTGATGGCCGGCCACCACGCGCTATCGAAGGCTCCCTCTATATCCAGTGACACAACAGTGATCAGCTTTTTCTCACTCAGCTTTAATTTGATATGTTGCATCATGGTGTAGAGGGAGTCCTCGGTACTTTTTTGTGGCATAAAACCAAACTGGCGAGTACTAAGCCGCGGGATCAGGTGCCACTTGAGCCTTGCTACAAGCATCTTCTCAAGGACTTTGCCTAAGACTGGCAGGAGGCCGATTGGCCTGAACGACTTGGGGGTGGTGTAGGAATCCTTGCCTGGCTTTCGGAGGACTACCACTGTGGCCACCTTCCAGGCCCCAGGGAAGTGACCGTGCTCCAGACACTTGTTGGTCAGTGCAAGGAACGTCCCTGGGTCCTGGGATATGGCCTGGGCACAGATGTCGGCTGTGAGACCGTCCGCCCCGGGTGCCTTCTTTGGGTTGAAACTTTCCACCGCCGTTTTCAGCTCCAGAAGTGTAAACGGTGGGTCATGTTGTTCATCATGCGACCACTCGTTTACACGACTGGCCGCTTCACGTGTTCGGCGGTGGTCAGCTGTTTCTCCCTCCTCCAGGTCTTCGGGGTAGAAGGTCTCGGCCAGTAGCGAAGCCGACTCCTGTGCGCTCAGTGGCACTCCGTCCTTCACCAACGGCAGGTCCTCCTGTCTCTTGGCGGTCCGTCCTATGACCCTGTAAATGCCCTCCCACATTCCCTCCCTATCCTGTTTCTGACAGAAGCCCTTCCATCCTTCCGTCTGTGCCTTTTGGGCTAAGGACTCATATTTTTCTTTTGCTTGCAGGTACTCATCGACGACGTGTTGCCTCCGGATGGGTGCTGCGCACCGGATGCGGCGTCTTTTGGTGTTCACCTCCGACATCAGCTTAGCGAGCTCTTTGGACCACCACGGTACAGTAAGTTTTGTGTTCGTGTTTATTTTGAATAATGTGTCTTCACAGGTAAGTGTTATATTTGCAATGTATTTATTTATTTTTACTTCTAAATCTGTTATGTTAGTTATGTTTTGGAATCCACTCGAGTCTATGTTTGTTTCCGCGTTTAATTGGGCCAATTTCGTACGAAATTGGCTCCAATTCGCCTTCTTGGTATTGTAAACTCTTGTGGTCCTTTTTATGTTATTACCTGTTGACTTTTTTAGGTTAATTTTGAAAACGATACCGTTGTGGTCCGAGCCCGTGAGGCCTTCCTCGACCCGCCAGTCCTCCACCAAGTCCAGCAGATCCGCCGAGCACGCTGTGACATCAACGAAGCTGCTGTACAAGGTGTTACCTCTGACGGTGTCGAAGGTCGGGGTGTTGCCGACGTTGAGTACATGCAAGCACATTTGGTCCAGGGTTCCCGACATGTCCTCACCCTTGCTGTCGGTTACCAGGCTGCCCCACCAGGTGCTTTTGGCGTTGGCGTCGCCGCCAATTATAATCCTAGTGGGGCCTATTTCCTCGCGAATCCGCATGAGGTGCTCCAGGTATGGCTGTATGGGCTGGTCTGGTTCAAAGTAGAAGGAGACTACTGCGATTTCCCAGGCGCTGGTACGGATCCTCACCACCACGATGTTGTTGGTGGTGAGTTTCGGACACTGTGAGACGTCGAGATCGTGGTCGAAGACGACTATTGCCGCCTTCACAGTTCCACCTCCTTGTTCAGCGCACTGGTAGACTCTCGCTCCCCGGTAGTCTCGCATCCTCTTAACCCCACCCACATACGGCTCCTGGAGCAATGCGAACGCAACCCTCCGCTCACTAGCCACAATCATGAGCTCTTGGGTTGCTAGGTTCTTTCTCTGCAGATTCGCTTGGATTACCTGGTAATTCTTGCGCACGCTCGGGTGTGTTCGGGTATCCCTGGGTAAGTCCCTGCTAATTGTTTCCACTGAGGTGCCCTTAGCAATACGCCACCGACAGCCGCGCCAATGCGTCCCACTTAGCACGAATTGGACACTCGCTGTCGAAGGCGTTGTGCTCGGTCTTCCCCAGCTTATTGGCCACGCAGTTAACACACTTCGGCGCTTCTAGGGCCAGCCGTGAGGGGCAGTCGGCTCTCATGTGGAGGCCTCCGCAGTGTGTGCAGAGGTCGGCGGGTTCCGTGCACATTTTGCGGCCGTGGCCGAAGTGCAAGCAGCGAGTGCACTGTATTAGTGGTGATTGATCCAGTACACGCACCCGCTGCAAGTCGATGTGCACTCGACCCGCATTCGTCAGCCTCTGCCACACGGAGGGGGACACCTGCATGATGATGTGAGACATGTGGGTGTTCCTCGTCTTACGACGGTATTTCACCCCCATCCTCACATCATCCGCAGGTAAGTCCCCAATCAGATGGGTGTTTTGGCGTTTTATCGCCTCAGTGACCTCCACATCGGTGTGACAGGAGAGGACGTCCTTTATGATTATAAGCGGATCTTTGTTTTTGATTTCCTCCACCACGAGGTCACCTGACTTCTTTATCCTCTCCGTCACCCGAGTCATCTCCTCCCTGGTCCTGAAACCGACCACTACCTTCCGGTCCCTCACTTTCCGCAATCTCTCCACCCTGGTGCCCTCGTTCCTGGCGTCTACTGCCGTCCTCAGCTTCTCAACAACCCCTTCCCCGGTGACTTTGTCATCGACTGACGACACGACCACCGAGTGAAGGGGCTCTTGGATGTGCTGCTTCGGAGCGGCGGCCATCTCCGCAAACGAGGGTCCCTGGCCTGCGACAAAGCGAGGTG
Organism: Diarsia dahlii; assembly: GCA_949775195.1. Classification (NCBI taxonomy): domain Eukaryota; kingdom Metazoa; phylum Arthropoda; class Insecta; order Lepidoptera; family Noctuidae; genus Diarsia; species Diarsia dahlii. The sequence continues at coordinate 21,696,593 of OX459207.1, forward strand.
CCTGTTGAATCTGCTCCGACAGAGCCCGTGTGTGCAGCTGGCATTCCTCCAGCGCCTTACTATGCTGCTGGAGGTTCTCCATGAGCTGCTTCATGAGCTCTGTCGGTGCAGCGGGGGCCGGTGTCAGGCCCTTGGGGGCACCGTCAAGTACGACCGCCTCCACGGGTGCCTGCATTCTCTCCCTTTCCCCTTCCTTGACGAGCTGGTAAAGCCGGTCGACTGCTTTCACCAGCGCGTCCTTAATCTCCTTCTTAAGGTTTCGGGAGCTGTCCATTTGTAATTTAGCGCTGGAGAGACACGCTTTTGCCTCCGTGGTTCTGTTGAGGTACCTCACGGGTGGCACCTCTCGAGGCGAGCTCTCCAGGGCTTTTTCCGGCAGTTTAGTGGTGGTTTTTGATTTATTTTTGGGGAGAGTGGGCACGAGTGTCTTCTTTGGGGGAGTGGTGACGGGTGTAGTTTTTGTAGGTGTAGGGGTTCTACGGGATGGACCCGATTTGGGCTTCTCCGCCTCCCACTCTCCGTCATTGCGCCGCATTGGCGGGGCCGCTTGTGCTGGACATGCCCTCTCCTTGTCAGTTCTTTCCTCCACTGGCCTCTCCTTCGCCACAGGGGTCCTGATGCCAACACCAAACATGACTCGGATAAGGTCGTCGGGGACACGATCTACGACTAAATCCCTGTAAAGGGGGGATCCAGTCGCATGCAAATTAAAAATAGAATATAATAATCAGATTAGAGTAAGTAATAAATAATAATAATAATAAAATATGGTCATAAAATTTTGTCCTAATCTAGGGCTAAGTCATAAAATAAAATAATTAATTAAAATTAAATCTGTCTACAATAGTGCTAAAATTATTAAAATTCCTCCACTACCTCGAGTTTTGGTCTAAGAGACCCGTCACAGAAAAATTTATTGAAGGAAATTACAATACCAAGCGTTTGGCACCAAAAACAAAAATAAAAATATTTGACCGAACAAAAATTCCCGTTCTCCCTTCAGCTATCGTCCAGAGGGCGGGTGGGTGGACGCACGTGCCGCACGTCCAGAGAACGGGCTCCGCGCGGGCTAGCCGAATATCGAATAAAAAGTAGGTGGTCGAGAAGAAAAATTTTGGGTTTTCCTTAAAAATCCAGTTTTTAAGGTAAAAAATTTGGAAAAAACCCCCAATCTGAACCCAGGACCACGGAACGCGGCCAAAAGCGCAGGGATGGAGGGTAAATATGCCTGAAACTATTTAAAATTATTAAAGCAGATATAACTATTGATTTGAATTAAATATGGAATAAACTGATGTAAAATTTTGAAAATTTTTCTAAGTGTAGGAGGGAGAAAATTTTTTCGGGCGTCAGGTCAATTTAATATGTTCAGGGAGCAGGCGGAGCACCACTCCTGTCGATTTACGCTGAAAACAGCTTGAAAAAAGCTTGTATACAACTAAAAATATCAACGGTTAGGTTAGGTTAGGTAAGGTTAGGTTTTTTTTTTTTTTTTTTTTTTTTTTGTTTTTGGCAGGAGTGGGAAATCCCCACGGACACCTCGACTACCTCACAGGCTGTGAGATAGTCGAGGTAGTGCCGGACTCGAACCGGCTAAAACCACACTCCTGCCCCACCAGTGTACCTCTGACTTTCCTCAGAGCCCTTGTTTGCGGAGGTTATTCTTTATTCACTGTTTGGTTGGTTGGCGGCCGAAGAGACCTTTCTATATGCTGTCGTTCCTAATTGTGATATTCTTAATGTTTTATATACTGAGTAGTTTTATACTAGATTTAATTTAACTTATCATTTTGTCAACGCTACGTTTTACTTTAGTATTTTTACTTTTACCTTTGTTTTAACTGTTTTCGTTATAATTATACTATTTTAGAGCATTTTATGAATTTCTTTATTTATTTTTGTTTACAAACTAATCATTAAAAGCCAAATTGAATTTACTATTTTGCCACTATTTTAGGATCATTTTTAAATGAATGCCCGGAAATGTTTTCTACGCTTGCCTTTTTGTAACACTGGTTAGGTTAGGTTAGGTTAGGTTAGGTTAGGTTAGGTTAGGTTAGGTTAGGTTAGGTTAGGTTAGGTTAGGTTAGGTTAGGTTAGGTTAGGTTAGGTTAGGTTAGGTTAGGTTAGGTTAGGTTAGGTTAGGTTAGGTTAGGTTAGGTTAGGTTAGGTTAGGTTAGGTTAGGTTAGGTTAGGTTAGGTTAGGTTAGGTTAGGTTAGGTTAGGTTAGGTTAGGTTAGGTTAGGTTAGGTTAGGTTAGGTTAGGTTAGGTTAGGTTAGGTTAGGTTAGGTTAGGTTAGGTTAGGTTAGGTTAGGTTAGGTTAGGTTAGGTTAGGTTAGGTTAGGTTAGGTTAGGTTAGGTTAGGTTAGGTTAGGTTAGGTTAGGTTAGGTTTTTTTTTTTTTTTTTTTTTTTTTTTTTTTTTTTTTAATATACTTCTACCTCCGACGCAACGGAGTCTATGTTAGGCTTTACGTTCATTCCAGTTCTCGCTTTTATTCCTCTCGTACTTTCATTCTGCATACTTTATCTTTCTTTCATCCATCATCATTTTGTCCATAAGGGTAGGACGCCCTTCTACTTGTCCCTATTCTGTATTTTATTCTTTTATTTATTTTTCGGGGATAACACGACAACACAGTTTTTTATTTATTTTTAACAGCAGTACTTATTCTAGCTAATTTCTATCATAATACTATTACATTTTTGTGGTTAAACAGATGTTATTCTTAATCTATTCTTATTTCTATTAACAGGATTCTTATTATTTTCTATTTCTTAACTCTAGTTTTCTTATTAATAACAATAATATTCTTTAACATATTATTATACTACAGGTGGGTTACATCAATCTTATACCTACTGGGACATACAGCCTTCTTATCTCTAATTTATATCTCTGGGCTGGGCAGCTTATGTGCTAATTACCTATTTTTTTATATTTGCTTACTTCCTAATATTCTTATCATCTATATATTGTAATGCTAATCGTTAATATTATGCATAATATTATGTTAGCATTTTTACTTATGCACTTTTGTTTCTATCAATGACTTTGTTGCATATTTTTACAGCGTAATCTAAAAACAGTTTTCTTTTCTTTCCCGCGATTGTTTGCCAAACGTTTTCGACGCCCAGTTTAACGTTGAGCAGTTGCTCGGCCTCATGTCTCTCTCGGTCGAAGACTGGACAATTAAACAAAATATGTGGCACTGTTTCTTCTGCTTCTGGGTCACAGATGCACGATGGGCTCTCCTTACACTTGAAACGGTTCAAGTATGCGGAGAACCCACCGTGTCCTGTCAAGATTTGGGTGACCACATTGTTCACTTGAAACTTTCGGACTATCCTGTACGCCGCCACCGCATCCGGAAGAAAGAGTTTCGTCACTGACGCAGTTTCTCCGGACTTGTATCTCCGGTTCCACACGTCAAGCGTTGCCGAACGAATGCATCGCTTGACGTACGAAACCGGACACAGATCATAGTCGGGCTTTCGTTTGGAACCTTCAGCGGCACTCTTGGCTAGTTCGTCGGCCCTCTCATTCCCCTCCAACCCCACATGGGCTTTGATCCAAAACAAAGTAACAGTCTTACTTTGGGTGGACAGGGACCGCAGGTTTGCCCTTACCTCTACTGCCAACGGGTGGTGTCGGTCGTAATTTTGGATGGTTTGGAGGGCCGCCATAGAGTCGCTGAAAATTCCAAACGATTGCGCACTGTGCTTTAGGATTTCCCTGGTTGCGACGCATATTGCCAGAAGCTCAGCCTGGTAAACAGTGGAGTAGTGTGGGAGAGCAAGCTTGCGAGTTTTGGTTTCGGCGTCACCTCTCCACATAGAGAGCGCCGCTCCAACCTTGCCCCCAATCTTGCTCCCGTCCGTGAAGATACGAACTTCATGTTCGCTCTGGGCATCAAGTTGCTCTTGGTTTACCAGGCTTATGAGCTCCAGCTCAACGCGCTCCGCAGGGTGTGGGGCCTCCATTGCCGAAGCAGGCTGTTCGACTCTCCTGTCGCCGAGTGCTGGCTGAGGCACCCCCCTCCTGGCTTCGTACAGCGATGCCGCTTCGCGGACTCGGAGGTCGAGGGGTAGTGGTTAGGTTAGGTTAGGTTAGGTTAGGTTAGGTTAGGTTAGGTTAGGTTAGGTTAGGTTAGGTTAGGTTAGGTTAGGTTAGGTTAGGTTAGGTTAGGTTAGGTTAGGTTAGGTTAGGTTAGGTTAGGTTAGGTTAGGTTAGGTTAGGTTAGGTTAGGTTAGGTTTTTTTTTTTTTTTTTTTTTTTTTTTTTTTTTTTTTTTTTTTTGCTTTTCCCCGTTTCGGTTTGACGGGATCTTATTATTCTAGGTACTCATTCATTCCAGTTCTATCATGTATTCCTCTCGCACTTTCAAGCTTCATACTTTATCTTTCTTTTACTCATCCTTACATTCTTAGCCGGGTGGGACTCCCGCTATTCTATCTACTTTTTTTATTGTTTACTTTTCTTTATTTAGGGATTTTAGACACAACTCTGTTTTTATTAATTACAGTAGCTCCTTACATTCGTTAATTTTACATACTATTTTTTCTAAGTCTATTATTTTCTTAACTATGTTTTTATATACTAAGTTTTATTTATTCTAAACACGGTGTACTGTTTTACACAGATCTATTTTATGAACAATTTGTCTTCTTATTTCTATATTGTTAATACAATCTGTGCAACTTACTTTTAAGACATTTTTTATTTCCTAAATTATAACAATCTTATTTACTTACATCGCTAGTTTACAATTATTTCCTTAATTTATGTGTATACAACAACAGGTTTATTCTGATACATTACTTTTCTAACTTAATATATTAGCTTATCTTCTTACTTTCTAATACAATGAACTCAGTATTTGACACAATTTTCTGTATCTATTTTCGGTTTTTTGGACATATGGTTTGGATCAACTTGATTAGGACTATTCTAAGGTCTTGTGTAACTTCCTTCGCTTTGTTGCGTTTATTTACTTTCCTTACTGTTTGGCAATAATATAATATATACTAATTATGATATACATATTTATTGTCGATTCTTATCTGGGGTATTTTACTTTACTCAACGTTTCCAGGGGTTGTTTGAAGTGTGTGTTTTGTGTTGTGTGTGTGTGTTGATATACTTGTATATATTTACTATATATTTTATATATCTGTGTTTGTTTTTGTGTTTTGTGTGTGTTTTGTGTTGCGTGTGTGTTTTGATATACTTGTATATATTTATTATATATTTTATATATCCGTGTTTGTTTTTGTCTTTTGGTTTCCATGTATATGTTCGTTTCGTAGTTGTTATCTACTTCTGTAATGTACTCCCAGTTTGTGTTGCTGTCTTGGTGTGTTCTTGTGTGTGTTCTGTGTGTTACTAAGTGTGTTGTGTGTGTTATGTGAACCTTAGGGAGCAGTCTAGGCGTATGCCGTTGTCGTCCGAGCCAGGTAGTCCCATTTCTTGCGGACCGGGCACTCCGCGCTGAAGGCGTTGTGGTCAGTCCTCTGGAGCTTCGAGTGTGAGCAGTTGCAGCACTGCGGTTCATTTCCCGCAACAAATTCCACGCATTTTTCGCGTAAGTGCGGTCCTCCGCAGTGACTGCATCTGTCCACACTCTCAGTGCAAAATTTCCGGCCGTGTCCGAATGCTAGGCATTTCGTGCATTGGATGAGCGGCGACTGGTCCTCCACCCTTACCCTTTGCAGGTCCAGGTAAAGAGCCCCAGCCTCCGTCATCCTCTGCCATACCTTGGGTCTGACCTGGACGACCACGTGCGCTGTCTTTGGGTTTCTAGTCCTCTTTTTATATTTTATGACAATTTCCTTCTCCTCTTGGTCTAAATCCCTGAAAATGTCTTGATTCTGGGAGTGGAGCGCCTTCACCATTTCGTCATCTTCGCTGTCTAAGAAGACGTCTTTTAGGACAACGAGCGGGTTTTTATTTTTCATAGGCGCTACTATTAGGCCTCCACCTCGGCTTTCAATCCTTTCTTTTACTTTCCTATATTCAGCTTCTGTGTCACACCCCAATATGACCGTCTGGTTTTTCGCCTTCCGTACTTTATTGATCTTTAAGCCAGTTCCCCTGGCATCGACCGCCTCCTTCACCATGGCGAGCACCCCGTCAGCATGCTCCATGCCTTCAGAGGTGACCGCCATCGAATAAAGTGCCGGTCGATGCCCGGGTTTGGCTGCAGTGACGGTGGCGTACGTCTGCGAGTCCGTTCTTGGCTCGCATGCCGCTTTTCTTATGGCCTCCTGTATTTGACTGGTGCTGGTGGCGACCTCACCGACAACGTCACCGATTTTTTCCTCGAGAACAACCGCCGCGCGACCTACGACGTTAACCCCGTCTATCGCGCGGCTGATGTTCTCTTGGACTACGTCGATCTTGGCGCTGACCAAGTCGACGCTGTCGACGACCTTGTCGATGATGTCGGCACCGCCCTCGTCATTGTACACGGCCATGTCCGCGAAGCCTTTTCCCACTTTCTCCTCCAGATCCTTCAGCCGTGTGTAGATGTTTGTCTCCACTTTCTCCAGCCTTTCTAGGATTCCCTCCGATGGCCCGGGGGAAGTTGGCGTGGTGTTGGCCTTTGTGGGCGGGACCGTTTTAGGCGCAGTTTCCAGGACCTTCACCCGTTTACTGAGTTCGAAGAGGGTCCGCAGGCATTTATCGGACTGGGTCTCCAGGAAGATCTTGATATCTTTCCTCATCTGAGGGTAGTCTTTGACTCTGCTTGGGATGTCCTCAAAGGTCTTCATGACCTCCTGGAGAAGTCTGTCGTTTGACATTGCAGTGTAGGTGTCCGGCTGCTTTTTAAAAGCCTCCATGTTGTCGATGGACCTTCTTTTTCGCTCCGGTCTCCGGATGAAAGTCCTGGCGGCGTCCAGCGCTTGTCCAGGCGGGCCCGCGGGGCTGGGAGTGGTGGTGGAAGCGGCGGCACCAGAGGTCCCTGCCGACGACGACAGCGGCGTTTCGGCTGATTCCGCCACTGTTCCCCGAGCAGCATCCTTCTTTCCAAACGTCAGGGATATCCCCTTTGGTGCTTCGCGCGTTCCAGAGGGTCCCTCATTTCCCGGGTGGGAAGGTGACGTTGAATCTTGTTGTCGGCTGGCGCTGGCTGCTGGTACTTTCACAACTGGGGTGCGAATTCCGAGAACCATTTTTTGTTGAGTACGAGTAATGAGTTTCTAGCGTGTAGTGTTGCTTGTGTGTATAGGGCACAGCAAGGGAAACGGGGAAAGTTGTCTGTCTGAAAAAGTAAAGTAAAGTTAAATTAAAACAGTCGTAAGAAGAAAAGTTGCAGTCGGGTTCAATAAAACCTTCGTGATAATGCAATAAAAATATGTATAAGTAAAATTTACAAAAAACAAAGTAAAAATATGTAAGTACCAAACACAAAATATTATTATAATATGCTCAGGATTTCAAAATCCTCGGCAGGTCCAGCCTTCGCTCAAAAGAGCGGGTCATAGAAGTAGTCTGAGAACGACAAAACAACAACAAAGTGAAAGGTACAACATTGATATTCGTCTCTATGTAGAGACAGTTGAGACTGTCAATGTAAAATACAAGTAGAGTTCTTAAAAATGTTTAGTACTCTGTCCAAACAGTCTCGCCCCCCAAGAAAAACTGCTCCAGGGGTCTCGGTTCACGATTTGAAGTCGAAAGACTTCTGTGCTCTATGTAGAGTCGATTTAGTGGGCCCAACAGATAGATCCCCCCGAGCCCTCAAAAAAGACACCAAGCACGGTCCCGTAGCACCAGGGGTTCCAGAGATACAGCTGTCCGAAATTTCCGGATACTAGACAATATCACCGCCAAAAAACTGGATACTTGCTGTATCTCTAGGACGCCCCGGCCGAAATGTCCCGAGTTTGGGCTTAAAAGGAAGTGCTCAATGAGATCTACCCGATGCGCTAATTTTCAGCACTGAAAAAGTTTTGCTCCTGAAAACCCCTGAAACAGCTCCTCCCCAGTAGCGGACGTCCAGCAAGAGTCAGCCAAAGAAACCCCGGCCCTCTACGACCCGCCGTTCCGGAGATATGGGTGTTTTAAACTTTTCAAAATGGCCGCCGTAGACGTCAAAGTCAATCTTTGACCTGCGATATCTCCGGTCGTATGGGTCGCGGAAGACCCGAGTTTGGGCTCGTTCGTCTCAGTTTGACCTGTTCTAACAGCCGGGACCTGTTTCAGGAACCTGAAAATTTTCAGCCCCTATTCTCCTGAAACCGAGGGATTGGGTAGATTTTGAGCCCCTTAGTAGTATTCTGAAAACAGAATTGAATTATCTCCGTCGGTTCAGGAGTGCGAGCCGATTTAGTTTTGCCAAGATGGCTGCCGATCTGTCAAACGACAGTTTAGACTGCCGATATCTCCGCAACCGAAGGTCCCACTGAGACCGGATTTTCAGTGTGCAGATAGGCTCCACCTGTTCTGTCGCTTGATGTGGGTTTCAGGACTAAAAAAGATATTCTCCTGAAAACGACTGAAAACAATGTCCCGGCTATCTACAGGCTGTGCTTCTCACTATACTTAAAACCGCAGAGTCGTACGTCAAGCGGTTTCGGAGATATGCTAAATTTAAGTGAGTATCCGTTAATACTAAAATGGCCGACTTTTCCCAAATTTGGCAACTCTGAAGTAATCTAGGCCAACTTTCGGCTTAAATAAGACCTGATGGGCTATATGAAGACAATTCTGGTGTAAAAATTTGATTATTTCCTATTTATAGGGATTTATCAACAAAAAACATGTAAAAATCAATATCTTTAAAATGGTTAGACTTAAAATTTTGAAAAAAAATATGATAATTAACTACAATAAAGCTTCTTTATGATAAAATCTTAACATAAATTTTTGAGCAATAAATAAGGGATGAAATTTGAAAATTAAGTTATTTACGGTTATTTAATTATTACTCTAAATTGGCTATTACGAAAATTATAAAACTAAAAACTTAAGGTTATCTAATTAGCGCGCAACAGGCTGCAGTTGCAGAATCTTGAATTTTATCTTCAGTCCAGAGTTATGGGGGGTCAAACTTGATAACTTATAAATGTCATATATAAGTGTGTATATGACTTAAAATTCTAATTTAAGTTGCACTCGCCTTATTTTGTGTTGTTTCAGGATGTCGCCAAATTTCGGATCGCTAGCTGCACTCCTTCCACTTTTTCAGGCCACGTGGTTTTTTGAAAAACCTTAATATCTCGCAAAGGCGCAATGTCAGGACAGCTCTGAGTATCCCAGATGGTCGGGAACCACGATGTCCACAGGATTACGGTGAAAAAACAGGAGGTCGCCGATCTCGTTTCCGCAGCGTTTGCGTTTGAAGTGTTTGTGACTTCCACTTAACCTCTGAAATCGAGGTTTTTCACTTATAACTTTCAGGGCACGATTCAGCGGCACAATTTGATCGCGGCACTTTTTGCGGGTTCGGTTTCCGCATCCAACAACACCTCACTCGTCAGAATCGGACAAGAAAAACCAATTATTTTGTATTTTTAAGTGCGGAGCGCGTGCGTTTTTGCTGCTTCCAGCTCGAGAGACCGAGTGCAACTGGTTAGGTTAGGTTAGGTAAGGTTAGGTTAGGTTAGGTTAGGTTAGGTTAGGTTAGGTTAGGTTAGGTTAGGTTAGGTTAGGTTAGGTTAGGTTAGGTTAGGTTAGGTTAGGTTAGGTTAGGTTAGGTTAGGTTAGGTTAGGTTAGGTTAGGTTAGGTTAGGTTAGGTTAGGTTAGGTTAGGTTAGGTTAGGTTAGGTTAGGTTAGGTTAGGTTAGGTTAGGTTAGGTTAGGTTAGGTTAGGTTAGGTTAGGTTAGGTTAGGTTAGGTTAGGTTAGGTTAGGTTAGGTTAGGTTAGGTTAGGTTAGGTTAGGTTAGGTTAGGTTAGGTTAGGTTAGGTTAGGTTAGGTTAGGTTAGGTTAGGTTAGGTTAGGTTAGGTTAGGTTAGGTTAGGTTAGGTTAGGTTAGGTTAGGTTAGGTTAGGTTAGGTTAGGTTAGGTTAGGTTAGGTTAGGTTAGGTTAGGTTAGGTTAGGTTAGGTTAGGTTAGGTTAGGTTAGGTTAGGTTAGGTTAGGTTAGGTTAGGTTAGGTTAGGTTAGGTTAGGTTAGGTTAGGTTAGGTTAGGTTAGGTTAGGTTAGGTTAGGTTAGGTTAGGTTAGGTTAGGTTAGGTTAGGTTAGGTTAGGTTAGGTTAGGTTAGGTTAGGTTAGGTTAGGTTAGGTTAGGTTAGGTTAGGTTAGGTTAGGTTAGGTTAGGTTAGGTTAGGTTAGGTTAGGTTAGGTTAGGTTAGGTTAGGTTAGGTTAGGTTAGGTTAGGTTAGGTTAGGTTAGGTTAGGTTAGGTTAGGTTAGGTTAGGTTAGGTTAGGTTAGGTTAGGTTAGGTTAGGTTAGGTTAGGTTAGGTTAGGTTAGGTTAGGTTAGGTTAGGTTAGGTTAGGTTAGGTTAGGTTAGGTTAGGTTAGGTTAGGTTAGGTTAGGTTAGGTTAGGTTAGGTTAGGTTAGGTTAGGTTAGGTTAGGTTAGGTTAGGTTAGGTTAGGTTAGGTTAGGTTAGGTTAGGTTAGGTTAGGTTAGGTTAGGTTAGGTTAGGTTAGGTTAGGTTAGGTTAGGTTAGGTTAGGTTAGGTTAGGTTAGGTTAGGTTAGGTTAGGTTAGGTTAGGTTAGGTTAGGTTAGGTTAGGTTAGGTTAGGTTAGGTTAGGTTAGGTTAGGTTAGGTTAGGTTAGGTTAGGTTAGGTTAGGTTAGGTTAGGTTAGGTTAGGTTAGGTTAGGTTAGGTTAGGTTAGGTTAGGTTAGGTTAGGTTAGGTTAGGTTAGGTTAGGTTAGGTTAGGTTAGGTTAGGTTAGGTTAGGTTAGGTTAGGTTAGGTTAGGTTAGGTTAGGTTAGGTTAGGTTAGGTTAGGTTAGGTTAGGTTAGGTTAGGTTAGGTTAGGTTAGGTTAGGTTAGGTTAGGTTAGGTTAGGTTAGGTTAGGTTAGGTTAGGTTAGGTTAGGTTAGGTTAGGTTAGGTTAGGTTAGGTTAGGTTAGGTTAGGTTAGGTTAGGTTAGGTTAGGTTAGGTTAGGTTAGGTTAGGTTAGGTTAGGTTAGGTTAGGTTTTTTTTTTTTTTTTTTTTTTTTTTTTTTTTTAATACTTCTACCTCCAACGGCGTTGGAGCCTATTTTAGGCTTATCATTCATACCAGTTCTCGCAGTTATTCTTCTCGCACTTTCATTCTGCATACTTTGTCTTTCTATCATACTATCTTCTTTCTGTCTCTAAGGGTAGGACGCCCTTCTACTTTCCCTATTCTGTACTCTACTTCTTCTTCTTTCTTTTTATTTGGGGTGTAACACAAAACAATTTTTTGTCTTTATTTTCTTTTCCCTATTTCTATTTCAAATGTTGTTAACATTTTTACAGCTTTCTTATGTTCTATTCTTATCTCTATTTACATGGTTCTTACAACAATCCTAATTCCATTCTTATTTCTATTACATTTTTCTTAAGTCTACTTTTATTTTCTATTCCTTATTACTATTACAACTTTCTTTTGTTCTATTCTTACCTCTATTTTGCCTTCTTAATTTTTATTACGGTTTATACGACCACTGACCCTAGTTTTGAGTATGGCAGCGTATTATTATTTATACACATTTATCAATTTCCTGGCGTTTCTGAGCAGATTTATTTACGTCTGTTTTCAATGCTTGACCCTAATATTATATACAATATTATGTAAGCATCTTTTCTTATGCCGTTTTGTTCCTTTTTATCACTTTTGCACATATTTTAATACAAAATTCCAGAAACGACTCCCTCTTTTTACTCTTCATAATGAGCCACACATTTTCGGGATCTAATTTGGAGTCGAGTATTTGCTCAGCCACGAGTCTTTCCTGATCGAATACGGGACAATTGAGTAATATATGTGGCACCGTCTCAGCAATGTCAGGATCGCAGATGCACGATGGGCTCTCCTTGCACTTGAAACGATTCAAGTATTCCGAGAACCCACCGTGCCCCGTCATGATTTGAGTGGTAATGTTACTAATTTTTATCTTCCTGACTATCCCGTACGCCGCCACCGCGTCCGGAAAGAACAATTTAGTCCCAGAAGCCGTGTCTCCTGCGCAGTATCTCCGGTTCCACACATCAAGCGTTGCCGTTCGGATGCATCGCTTGACGTATGAAACCGGACACAAATCGTAGTCGTGCTTTCGTTTGGAACCTTCAGCGGCTCTTTTGGCTAGTTCATCAGCCCTCTCATTTCCGTCCAGCCCCACGTGGGCTTTGATCCAAAACAAGGTAACAGCTTTGTTTTGGATCAACAGGGACCTAAGGTTGGCCCTTGTCTCTACTGCCAGGGGGTGGTGTCGGTTGTAGTTCTGTATGGTTTGGAGGGCCGCCATGGAGTCGCTGAAAATTCCAAACGATTGAGCATTGTGGTTAAGGATCTCCCTAGTTGCCACGCATATTGCAAGAAGCTCAGCCTGGTAAACGGTGGAGTAGTGTGGGAGAGCAAGTTTGCGAGCTTTGGTTTCGGCGTCACCTCTCCAGATGGACAGGGCCGCTCCAACCTTGCCCCCAATCTTGCTCCCATCCGTAAAGATACGAACCTCAAGTTCGTTCTGGGCATCTAGTTGCTCTTGGTTTACCAGGCTTACGAGCTCCAGCTCAGCGCGCTCTGCGGGGTGTGGAGCCTCCATTGCCGAGGCGGTCTGCTCAACGCTCCTGTCGCCGAGTGCTGGCTGTGGGACTCCTCTTCTGGCCTCGTATAGCGATGCCGCTTCGCGGACTCGCAGGTCGAGAGGTAGTATCCCAGCCAGCACCAGCGCAGAGTTCAAGGAGACCGTCCGGTATCCTTTGCACAACTTTTGTGCAATACCGCGCTGAACCGCTGCCAACTGCTTCTTTATACCTAACTTTTCGACTGCCGGAGCCCATACGCTGGCGGCGTACAGGATGACTGGTTCCACGGTGGCCACATATATTATCCTAATGACTTCAGGGTGAAGCCCCCAGCTGGTCTTTGCTGCTCTGGTCAGCTGTTTGTGGATGCCTATTGCCTTTCTGCACACATTTGCGACGTGTGCGTTAAAGGTGAGCTGTTTGTCGATGGTGACACCCAGGATTTTGATCTCGTTGGACATGGCAATGTCGATTCCGCCCATGCTCAAGCGCGGGGTGTCATATTTTAGTCTACGCGTTATGACCATGGCATTGGTTTTGTGCGGGGCAAATTTAAGCTTATTTTGAGCGCCCCACGCTTGAACATGCTCGAGAGCGGCATTGGCACGTCCCTCGATCTCCAACGCTGTGTCACCATCGAAAACCAGCACTACATCGTCTGCAAACGCCTGGCAATAGTCACCCCTGGCTTCCAAGCTCTTTAGGAGTGGGTCCAGCAAAAGGTTCCAGAATATTGGTCCCGCAATGGAACCTTGGACACAGCCGTTGCTCGTGGCCTTGCAAGACTCTTCGCCTGCGTACCTGACCTTGACCCTTCGGTTTTTGAGATAGCTGTCGATGACCCTCCTCAAGCCGACCGGACACTTCTCCTCAGCCAGACGGACCCTTATGGCTGGCCACCATGCGCTGTCGAAGGCTCCCTCTATGTCCAATGATACTAGGACTACTATCTTCTTAAGCTTAAGTTTTCCACGTATATGTTGCATTAGCGCATAGAGGGAGTCCTCGGTGCTTCTCTGGGGCATGAATCCGTACTGGCGAGTACTCATCCTTGGGATCAGATGAAACTTGAGGCGGGCCACCAACATCTTTTCGTAGATCTTCCCGAAAATTGGTAATAGGCCGATGGGTCTGTACGCCTTTGGGGAACTGTAATCTGTTTTACCAGGCTTCCTCAGAATGATCACCGTAGCTTCTTTCCAAATTTCGGGGAAGAGGTGGGTTCTCAGACAGCCATTCAGGAGAGCCAAAAATACCTCTGGAGCGCCTCTAATGGCCTGGCAACAGATGTCGGCAGTAAAACCGTCGGCTCCTGGCGCTTTTTTGATGTTAAACGACTCGCACGCTGCCCTTAGCTCAGCCATCGTGAATGGTGGCTCGCATGGTTCACCTTGCCCTCCAGCATTCACGACCTCGGCCTTTTCTCTGGTGAGACTGTGGCAGGTGCTGTCATTACTTGAGTGGTCCTCTGGGTAAAATGTCTTAGCCAGTAGTTCAACTGAACCTTTTGCGTCCAGAACCTCCCCGTCCTTCACTAGTGGCTGATCCACACCTCTTCCTTTGGTCCTTCCTATCACCCTGTAGATTCCTTCCCAAACCCCTTCTCTGTCCTGTCTTGAGCAGAAGTTTTTCCAACTCTCGACTTCGTCCTTGGCTGCTTCCGTCTCATACTCAACTTTCTGTTTCAGGTACTCTTCGACGACTTTCGGTCTTCGGACCGGTGCAGCATTCCTTATTCTGTTTTTCAGGGTAGTGACCTTTTTCTTCATCCCCTCGAGTTTCTCGGACCACCACGGCAATGTAAACACTTCGTTTGTTTTCTTTTTTGGAATAGATGTAGTGCATGCGTCTCTAATTGAGTTTATGTATAATTTTGTAATTGAATTTAATTGTTCGGCTGTATTTAATTTGTCAATTTCTAATTTATTTATTTTGTTTACCTGCATTAATTGGCCGAGTTTCTCACGAAACTCGGGCCAATTTGCTTTTTTTGTGTTAAAAATTCTGGTTGTTCTACTGATTTGAATACCTTTAGATCTGTTTACTTTAATGCTGAATACAATGCCGTTGTGATCCGAGCTCGTGAGGCCCTCGTCTACCCTCCAGTCGTCTACCAGGTCTAAGATATCCGTCGAGCATGCCGTTAAGTCGACGTGGCTACTGTATCTTATGCCTCCTCTGATCGTGTCGAAGGTCGGAATTTCCCCTCTGTTGAGTATGTTCAGGTCCAGCTCATCGAGAACTCCGGACATTTCTTCGCCTCTGCGGTCGATGGTCAGGCTTCCCCACCAGGTACTTTTTGCATTTGCGTCTCCTCCAATAATCCACATTCTGGATCCTATCTCCTGCTCAACGCGTTTGAGGTGGTTGAGGTATGGTTCAATTGGCTGGTCTGGCTCGAAGTAAAAGGAGACTAGTGTGATCTTCCAGGCACTGGTTCGGATCCCCACCACGGTGATGTTGTTCGTGGTGAGTTTCGGGTACTGTTCGACGATGAGGTCTTGATTGAAGACCGCTATTGCGGCCTTGACAATCCCCTCTCCTGTTTCAGTGCTCTGGAAGATCCGGACGCCTCTATGACTCCTCATTACCTTGGCCCCGCCTACGTATGGTTCCTGGAGGAGAGCAATGGCGATACCACGCTTTTCCGCTTCGATAAAAAGCTCGTTGGTCGCCAGTCTTTTCCGCTGGAGGTTGGCCTGTACCATTCTGTAGGGGTTTGGGTTTCCGTGGGTGCCCTTAGCAATATGCCACTGTAGCTCTTGCTATTTCATCCCATCTGTGGCGGGTTGGACATTCCGAGCTGAAGGCGTTGTGGCCAGCGTCCCCGAGTTTGGCTCTTGTGCAGTTCCGGCACTTTGGCATAACACCCGTTAAATAGTCGGCGCATTCCGATCTCAGGTGTGGCCCGCCGCAGTGACTGCACAGGTCAGCCGTGTCCTTACAGTAACGCTTGCCGTGCCCGTAGCCTAGGCAGCGCGTGCACTGCACCAGCGGGGTCTGGTCTTCGACCGTTATGCGCTGAAGGTCTACGTGCAGGCGTCCGAGTTCTATTGCCCGCTTCCAGATCGACGGCGAAACGCCGACCACAACGTGGCAGGTGTGTGGGTTCCTCGTCCTCCTTCGGAACTTCACCACCACCCTGTCCTCCTCCTTGTCGAGGTTGTGAAAAATTTCCTCGTTCTGTTTTCTCAGAGCTTTGAGGATGTCCTCGTCTGTATTGACTGAGAGGACGCTCCTGAGTATCAGCATAGGATCCTTGTTCTTCACCTCCTCGACACGGAGGTCCTTACTATCCCTTGCCAGTCTATCCTTAATCTTATCCCTTTCTGCGGTAGTTTGAAAGCCCATAATAATTTTTCTGTCCTTTGCTTTCCTCACCTTTTCGACCTTCACCCAGCCTTCCTTTGCATCAGCCGCCTTCCGCACTCTCTCCAGGACTTCGTCGCCAGACTCTGCTTCGTTTGTGGAGGTAACCACTATAGAGTGGAGCGTACTTCGCGTCGGGTTTGCTTTTCCGCTGTGGGTTACGCTCGCATATGTGTTGTTGGTAGCGCCGTTTTCAACACTGTGTCTGTGTTGCTCAATTGCTGCCTTCAGCTCCTCCATCCCCTTTGAGTGGCTCTCCAGCAGCAAAGAGTGGCTCTTTATTTGAGCCTCAAGGCGGCTGGCGTTTGGGTCGGCTATGCTAGTGAAAGTGAGGTCGGCGGCGTTGCCTTCGGGCTGTGAATTGTCGGTCCCCACTTTGTTCATTTTGGCCGATTTCTCAGCCTCCTTTACCAGCTGGAACAGCCGGTCCAGCGCCTCAGTAATGCCAGTTTTTATTTCGGTTTTAATGTTCTTCGAGTGGCCGAGAAGGACTTTCCCTCTGGTAATACAGGCCTTCGCCTCAGCCGACCGGTCCGCGTATTTTGTTTTCGGCGGCGAGTGCACCTGTACAAGCCCCGATTGGGGTGGCTTCTTTGTGAGTTTCGCTGGTCCTGCCTGCGCTTTCTTGGTGTTTAAGGAGGGGGGCGTTGGGTTCGGGTTCGCGCTGGAGGGCCCCGCGGCCTCCAATAAATCAATGCTGCGTCTCACATTTGGCGGCGATGTCGGCTTTGGCGATTTATCCTCGTCTGGCTTCGCCTTGAATGGGGTCCTGATTGCGTTCATCATCGTTGGAGGTACGCGTCAATTTGTATAATAAAATGGTAATTAAAATATGTGTAAAAGTGTATAATAAATGAAGATAAAACTAAAATTTTTAAAAATGTGACGTTCTAAAATAGCTCTATATAGAGTTGTCGAGGTCCGCCTTTTGTTCAAGGAACGGGTCAAGCACTGAAAACAGTAGCGAGAAAACTTCAGAAGTCAAAAATGTGTAAAAATAGAGTGACTTTTGGAAGGACTCTAGGTAGAGTCGTTCTGTCACGTCCAGTGGATAGCTCTCACCGAGCCCTCTCAGATGAACCCAAACTCGGTATGGTTACACCAAGGGGTTACGGAGATATCCCAACCCGAAAAATCTGGTTTTTTTGTCAAAATAAAAAACCGAAATGGTTACAAGAGGATATCTCCGGAACCACCGGTCCAAAAACCCCGGTGCTTGGGCTTTCCGAGCTTGGCTCGGCGAGACCGATCCACCAGAACGGTTTTCAGGCTGAAAAATTCTGAAGTCCTGAAAACGCCTGAAAGTAGTCTTATGCTATTCCTTAATCCCTACCGGTATGTCCAGCGAAGACCCCAGCCCTCTACGACTCTCCGTTAGGAAGCTATGGCCGTCTAAAGTTTACACAAAATGGCCGCGGTGCTGTCAAAGTTGATTTTTGACCACTGATAACTTCCCTCTGAAAAGCCGCAGACCCCCCGAGTTTGGGTTCTCCCGACTCGGCCTGAGCTCCGCTGTCCGCTGAAACCACTTTCAGAATCCTGAAATTTTTTAGCCCCAAACCGCCTGAAATCGTGGGGTGAGAGGGACGGTAGATCCCTGAATACAGAACCAAAAACAGCAATCTCCCACGACCTCTGGTTCAAGAGTTATGGCGGTTTGAAGTTAAACAAAATGGCCGCCGAGCTGTCAAAGGTCGATTAAAAGTGTCTGTAACTTCGGAACCCCTCGTCACAAATGGACAGGGTTTTGGATGTACAGCTCAGCGTCACTTCAGGTGTCTCCTGAAAGCAGTTTCAGCGACAAAAACTTTGGACGCCTGAAACAGGCTGAAAACCTAAAAAACTTAAAAGTAATACCAATCTAAAGGCCTTTGTGAAAAATCGGGTTTAATCGGGCCAGCGGTTCCCGAGATATCCTAATATGAAAATTAAAACCTAAAAACCAAGATATGGTGTTTTTGTCAAAACGGCCAGATTAAAAGTTATGTGGCCCGAGTTTGGGCTTAAATGGGTCACAATATGTATTTAGGACCTTGTCCTAAGGTCAAAATTTGATTTTTACAATTAAATTAGGAATTATGGCCGAAAAACAGTTAAAATTCAATATCTCTAAAGTTACTGATTGGAAAAATCTGAAAAATTTACATAAAATACTTAGAATAAGGAGGCACACTCTGTAAAAAACAAAAATTAAAAAGTTAGAAAACCAAAGAGAAAATTTGGAAAATATGATTTTCTTATAAAATATGGTCTAATTTTAACATTACTGGAACTAAAAATCTAAAACTTAAAATCTCTAATGTCCTAATGAGCGCGCACCAGGCTGCAGTCGAAAAATTTTGAAAAAAGTCTTCTGTCCAGAGATATTGAAGTCGAAATTTGCGAAATTCAAACTGTTATATAAAATATACCAGTTGTCTTAAAAATCCAAAATAAGTTGCACTCGCCTTGTTTAGTAGGGGTCCAAGTTGACTCCAAGTTTCAAGCCGCTGTGTCCACTCCTTCCACTTTTTCAGAGCACGTGGTTTATTGAAAATCCTGAATAACTCGAAGTTGCGTGATGTCAGGTTTGTTTTCGGTGGTCCAGATGATGGGGGACGACGATGTCCTCACGATGGCAGTGAAAAAACAGGGGGTCACCACTTTAATTTCTGCAGCGTTTGCGTTTTTCTCTTTGAAGTGATTCACTTAACCTCTGAAACTGAGGTTTTCGGCTGAAAACTTCTTTGTCACTATAGCCCGGTAAGATTTGGGCACGGCACTTTATGCGGCTCAATTTTCCGCATCCAACGACACTTCACTTGCTAATATTAGAGCACAAAAACCAATTAATTTGAATTTTTTAGTGCGGAGCGCGTGGGTTTTCG